>OX276395.1:8885593-13685593 GCA_946251805.1 Cybosia mesomella
TGATACAATCATAACAATTGTTCGAATTCTTTCGTTATCACGCACCTAACGATTTCTCAATTGCGTCCAAAATATACAGTTTAGAGCCCCGGGTTAGCTTTTTGGCTTTTACGACAGTGACTGACGTCTGACCTCCCAACCTCAAGAGGATAGCCTGCTCCAGAACCTCGTCCGTTGTTTAACACGTGCACCGACTAGCCGGTGGGGTTGACTCGGGCCCCGAAGCTCTTGATAGGGCCATATAAAGTGACATAGAAGAAACAAAAATATGTAGTTCATTTTACAAGACAGCTTCTTTTTAACCGACTTCCAAAAAGGAGGAAGGTTCTCAATTCGTCGGAATCTTTTTAATATGTTAACGAAATCAAGAATTACTAACGATTCAACGTGTATTATTGATTGTAGACGTCGTCCCCTCAAGATATGAACGCAAAATATGGATGGGGGCGCGGGAAATCTCGGGGGGACCTTATCAACTCATGCACTGATTAAAAACAAACTTACCTAAACGGAGGGTTTGCATATGGGGTACGGAGATAGGGTGAAAGTATTCTAACCTGAAACTGATACGTGTTGACGAGAGGTCAAATGCGTCGTTGTGTGGTTTGATCAGAAAATCAGGAAATATAACGCCCAGGAGTGTGCCCTTAGGCCAACGCTACACTTGACGGAAATCCTGTCACATCTCTTCCGCGTTAGCACGCAAATAGGTACATGTTATTGTATATAAATACTAATAATGAGCACACTACGCGTAAAATCGGTCGCTTCGTTGCGTTGTCATTTATACATGTAACTTTCTATACGAACAAAATCTAAGGCCAACGCTACATAATATGCAATAAGATTATATTGGCGTTCTGATGCGGAAGAGACGGTCAAGTGTTCGCTGGCCTTAGACTTAGTTCGTGTGTGAAGTTACGTCAAACTGTCACATACAAATTATAAACATGCACGTCACACATAACAGTGACGTGAATGGTAATAATTTTCAACAGAGAATAACTTTAAAAGTAAATGTAAATCGGGTAACGAATTATGTTGAACATCGTCATCGTGCATTATGGCTCATAAGCGATAGTTATTTTTTAATTTTTTATTGAAGAGAAGATTTATAGAAGCCCTGTGATGATATACAATCATGGTATACAAATCAGCTAAAATACCATAATAACCAACCAATAACCTAGACCAAACCTTATTCTAATCGATAGTTGTGGGTGTTTCCTTTTGATTTTATACCGCGAGGTTAAAACATTAAGAAAAGCTATCCGATGCTAACAGCGACCATAATAACGGTTTATACATACGTAAATATGCCACGGGTAATTTAATTTCGATTTGTTCGTTACGATTCAATTTTTTGACAGGTCACAATCTGAAATCTGACGCGTTATAAATAAAAAATAAACGTTGACGATATACCTACATATATATGATATTGTCCTAAAATATCTTTCACTACGTACTTTAAACAGATATAAAATTACCTAAACTTACATTCAGACGTATTGACTAGGTATGCTTTAATCTGACTATACGTAACATCCGATTAGGTTTGACTCGCGGATCTCTGACCCACAGCTTATTGATGTGCTAGGAAATCCTAATAATATAGTATCCTGTAAACCACTTTTGAGTATAAATGAAGACGATTACCAGTGTCCATCAGGTTACAATATCAACCCCTACGTAATTGTTAACCTATCCCCTTATACAAAGTCCTGTGGCCACCCTACTTAGCAACAAAAACGTAATACTATGCAATTAGTATTTAATTATGTCTATTTTCTATAGGGTAGGAAACTACCTCAGTTGAATGACTCCAAATTCAAACTTCATAATTCAAAAGGTTAAGTATAACTTCCTGTTTTCTTATAAATATAATAAGTTTATTAATAACGTGAACCACATATATTATCTAACAGTTTTCGCTTTAGTTTACATAATATTAAAAATAAAACAATCTTTAACTGAAAAATATATCTGGAAAATTTACTACTTAAATCCTATGTAATGTATTATATTATTGCTCACCATCTAAAAGAAACTTACTCCAAGGTCCCACAGACGACTGTAATGTGAACTTAACCGCATATTTAACACTTAACAGTCCAAAATATTCCAAAAACTAATATTCTAAAATATCGAGAATCACGGGCCATTTTGTTAAACAGAATCGAAGTACTAGGCTGGCATAGCACAAGAGAAGGTCGTTTGATCCCAAGGGTGGCTCGGAACGCGGTGTAGGGCGACTCGCGAGGCGAGTGCCTTCCGTCAGTACTATGCACAAAATGGTAAGTGCAAGTTAACCGTTGGCGAGCTTGCAAGCCGCATCGATCGTCTACACTTTCCTCTTCGAGACGCACCTGGCTAATAAAGGCACTGTCTATTGCCTCACCTATATGAAAGTAATAAGTAAAGTAAGTTCAGATACAATTGATTATTTGAAAACTTTAAAAACGGATATGATAGCATGTAGCTAAATAATAGACATTTAAGTGTCGTAGTTTACACATTGACACGGCGCACGTTCTGTAAGTTCTTTTCACAATTCCAACGAAGAAGCTGTCTCAATTTTAAAATTATCCTCTAATAACTGTTTAATGCGTCGTCGGTCATAGTTGAAATGTTTATTATGACGGCACTACTCAAAATGTCACAGTTTTCGCGCACCTATCAAATTATGAAACAAAAAATGTACTTTTTTAATATTGTATAACGATTTTTTCGAGAAAAAGATTACAAATATCAATTTAAAAACACTTTTTAAAAAAACAAGCTTTCTAGTCTTAACAAGGCAAATCAAATGAGCACAAACATGACTGGTTTATCTTGTTTAGTTTAGAATTTCTTATGACCACCTACCGTCTCCATCTTCAAATCCTGGATATCATGTAAAATCAGAGTATTTGTCAAGATAACACAAAATAAATGAACCCCAAACTTGATGGGTTCATCTTGTTTAGTTCAGAACACCTTCCATCTCCATCATCAGAACACCTTCATAGTACCATATTATCGCATTGTCACCGAAGACATGCAAATATTTATACTAAATTTGAGTCTAATCTAACGTCAGGGAGTGAAGTCTAATTAAGCTTCCAAGATAGTTGTCGTTTTGGCATAATGATGGACTTATTCATTATACTTATCTTAACTTTGGGTGAGTGTTTTGGGGCCCCATCAAAATCTCTGGGGCCCAATCCAACCTCAACTGCGAGCTGGTGCAGCTGCTGATTGACGGATAAGACTCTAATGAAGGCTTGCCTCTTAGGGTTGGGAGGTCAGACGGCAGACACTCCTATAAAAACCGTATAAATAAATAAATAAATATTCTACGACATTCTACACAGCGCTTCCTAGACCAAAAATAATCATAGTTTAACTAGCTTGTGTTATGGGTTCCAGAATGCGGATAAACATACTTATATACTCTGTTTTGTAAATATATACGTATAGAAATACAAAGAAATAAATATATACGTATAGAAACACCCAGACCAATGCAAATAGACATATTCATGCATGCAAATATTTGCACTCAGCGGGAATCAAACCCGCGCCCCATGTCGTAGCAGTCGAATGCACTACCGCTACGTCATCATCATCATCTCAAGGCCCAGTTGCATACGAGTACTTCACCTCGCTCCGGGTCCGCTTTTCTGCATTTAATTACTCCTCCAACGCAAACCTCAGTTGCATCCAAAGTTCGCACGGGAGCCCGGGGTCCGGTCTCTTTCCTCCTATCTTTATTGGTTTATCTTGGCTTTTACGGGAACGACTGCCATATGATATCCCCAAAGAGACTAGACCTGCTGATTGAGAGACGAGGCTCTCAATCAGCAGGTGTATACCGGCTTGCAGGTGAGGTTGGTTTGGGATCCGAAGATTTTGGCGGGCCCCATACATCCCATTAAACCTTGCGATGGTAAATGAGTCATGGCCATAGACTAAAATTATTCAACAGTTTCCATCACACACTGTGTAAAGATTCATTTTATTAACGTCGTTGTATTTAGTTCTGGTAATAAAAGACAAAACATGAAATAATATAGGTATATGTTTGTTTAAACTCAAAGTAGTCATAACCTCACTTTGAATAATTTATCTCTTTTATTGCTCACTCCAGAGTCGTAACTTTTAATACCTTTGCGCAGTTAACCTAAAATGTTTATCCTCCTATATATAAAAATCTCGTATCACACCTCCGAAACTACTCGAACAATTTTTTTTGAACATTTATTAGGTTTAAGAATAGGCCGCAAAGTACTTTTCGGTATGGTAATAATTATATTGCTCCATGGGTAATAGGTATGGTGCGAGATGTAGCAAACTGATTGGTGTATTCAGTGACTTTCCGTAGGCTGCTTGATGATCGCTTGTTGTAAGCACCTCATGTTTTTTTTACCCGACTGCGCCAGTGAGGGCAATGTTTTTAAGAATAATAAAATTATAAATTAAAAAAGTTAACAATCCCGACTGCCCTAAAAAGACCGAAACAAGTTTGATAGCAGGCGGAATCCATTTCGCAGGCGACTCAGGCGCCGGAGGTCGCTTAACGACCTCCGTCCTCCATGAGCGCAGGCCTGGGGGTGGCAGGTGAGGCCGCCTGTCTCACCCCAGCAGAAGCAGGCCGGGACGGTGGGGCGACTAGCGCCACTCCCCCAAACCGGGCCAAGACGGGGACACCGTGGTTCTCAAACCCGAGGGGGTCATCTCGAAACCGGAGATGGCCCAGGGTCAGTCGGGGTGCGAGGGATATGCTCTATGGGCAACCTTACACCCCGGCGTCTGTAGACCCGAGACGGCGTGCGGTTTTAGTCGGTTCAAGCCCGACATAACCGCCCCCGCTGGCCAGCGGGGGGGTATCCGAAGGGATTTCCGCACGAAAAAAAAAAAAGTCCCGCCTGCTATCAAACCTGTTTCGGTCTTCTCGGGCAATCGGGTTAGTTGATTTTTGAATGAATGTTTAAATTTTATTGTATACTTTTCAGTTATGATCTAAATATATATTTGAAATCACCCTTTGATAAGTTTGAGGGAAAATATTTTTCCAACAACATACCTTTTAGCGCTAAAAATCCTTCATTTTGTTTTTTTTTTATTTTTGTATACCAACATAGTAAATACGTATCTAACGACACCTCTCAAGGTAAAATCCATTGAGCCCTTCAGGCTGCAGAGCGTGTCAAACAATTATACATACATATAGACTCTCGAAAAGCATAACCCTACTTCTGGGCGCAGTCGGTGAAAAATAAATGAATGTTTCATAGTAACTCTCTATATACCTTTTTTTTTTTTTTTTTTTTTTTTTTTTTTTTTTTTTTTTCTACTTCTCTAATATATAAAATTCTCGTGTCACGGTGTTTGTAGTTAAGCGCCTCAGAAACGGCTTGACCGATTCTCATGAAATTTTGTGTACATATTGGGTAGGTCTGAGAATCGGACATCTATTTTTCATCCCCCTAAATGTTAAGGGCAATTTTTTTTTTTTTTAGATAAAAATTTTTTTTGTAAATTTTTTATGATACAACATTAGAAAATACATACAACCCTGAATTTTCAACCCTCTACAATCAACCCCTATTTTTCCATCGCGATTTTTATTTTTATTTATTTTTAATAATTTCCTTCAATTATAATTTTTTTCTCAATTCAATTTGATCTTCCGCCTTCGCCCATCCCCCCCCCCCAACCCATCAACTATCAATCGATCAGTTATCCCCGCTAGATGTCTACCGTTGTCACCTCTCATCCAGCAAACATCACGGAGTAGGGATGAGAACGAAGCCGGTCTCCTGTCTTACTCACTATACAGTTTTTGGCATACTTTCATAAGTATGCCAAAAACTGTAGTTTCATAAGTGGAGATTTACTTATAATCGAAAGCATTGTAGACAGTTATTTTTAACTGTCAACAACGCACACTTATAGTAGATAGTTATTTTTAATGAACTAAAAAAATGTTTCCTAGAAATAATATACATGGCAAAACAACATTTGCCGGGTCAGCTAGTACTCTATTATAAGTCTAGCGCCGACACCTAATTAATATGGGATAAGGCCAGGAGGATGAATGAAGCTCATGAAAATGAATGTTTTTTTAGTTTCTTTTCTACAATAATTTATTACCCTTTTTTAGATTCATTATAATTTAATGTATTGCTATTGGTCTTTATAAATGTACAAAATATAACATTTTAAAGTGCTCAACAATAGTGTTCAAAGATTCCGTAACAAACAAATATTCAGCAAAACTAATAAAAGCCTGTTAATAACTTAGAATTAAGATGGGCGAAACAGATATTGTTGGACACTTCCAGATACTTCGTAACTCTAACATGTATCCAAAAGCGACTAGCATAGCTACGTTAGCTAATAAATGCACAGTGGTCATGACGTCTACGACTACGAATACAATATGCTACGGACATACGATATTTTAGCCGTGTTGTGAATACCGTGTTGTAAAAGCTGAAAGCTTTTAATGTTATCTTTGATAAGGTAAATGCGACACTGATTCTATTAATTTTTATATACACTCCGCTACAAAAGTGGATTAACACATTACAATTTACAGATTAACTCAGATCTAAAAACTCTGACGATTAGAAATGTATTTACATATATTTTTATTTATGGATTTCAAATTGAATATAGGTTGTAAAGTTATAGTTCAACAACTTTTGTCGTTGACTGTACCTTTAAATTATGTAGTTACCTACTTAGGCATTCCTGTGTCACACAGTCTTGCTACATCTATGGTTATTTAGGGTGTTTCATAGCCATCATGTGATGTGGGGAAGGCTTGAACCGTTTCAGTGCAAGTGGTGTTCAGGGTAGCGGGTGCGATCCCCCGCGGGGTTGCGGGCGAAGGGAGGCCGTAGTAGAAATATCCTTCACCTCCCGCGCTAGGTCAGGGTTAACGGTACCCCCGAGCTCGGGTGACGGAGCCACCTTCGACCTTGGATGGGATGCGTACGATAATGCACTTTGTACATACTAGTATATGCTGTGCACAATGTGCCGTCACTCTTCAGGGAGCTTTGAGTTTGCAACAATCTGCCAGCAGACAAAGATGCTCAACATACCTGGTCAGTAAATACTGGCTTTTGTACATAAACTGATTACAGAGACAGTCAATAAATGTTATTAGCGAACTAAGTGCGAGATCAAACGACTCCAATGTGTAATACGCCAAGCGCAAATTTTCATTAAAGTAAATTACACAGTGTGCGTCATAAAAACAAAGCGTCTAATGGACATGCGTAGCCAATTCTTGCGATGCCAACAGTCATATAACTCATGAGATGCCGCCGAAATCCTTACAACTATCGCATTAAAGCATACAATTCATTATCCCAACTCAGAACACAGAAATGATATATACGCGTTCAGTAATAGTTCACAAAATGTCTTTATTAAGGTTCAAATTCGATGTGTGTATGGAGTTTTCCTTTTGTAAATTCTGAGATGGAAAATTTTGTAGTATCGTGAGGGGTTAAGGTTGACATTAGCACGAATATCTTCGCAGCTAGTGGGTGGTTGTGGGTCGATACGAGCCGGGCGTCGCGCTGCGATCGATAGAGGAGGGGCACAACCCTGGTTCGGACACCGTGCATCGCCCGTCGCATGCCAACACACTCGTCAACAATACATTTCATAGTTCTAAGTGCCTTACTTTGTCAACAGATAACGGGGATTCATCGCGTGAATTCTGATGTAGCTGCTGAGAATGCGGAGATAAAGAAGCCCTGAAGTAGAAGACATTTATCTATGTACATACTCACGAGCTCATGTACATTTCCTTCACGTTTTCATTTAATCTATTTAGGTTTATTTTTTTTATACTGTTGATTGATGGCACTTGGTGGAACTTGCTACACATATTGAAATAAATGTCTCACTTGTACTTTTCCACTATTATATTTAATAAATTACACCTGACCGGTTTCGCCTCGCGGCATTTTCAAAGGTTTTATATATTTATTTATACATTACAGTCACCCAGTATAGTGGGTCACTATACTGGGTGACTGTAATATCTATTTAGGTTTAGCAACATTTGCAAATCGAAACAATGTGCAAATTGAAATAGATGTTGAAACAGATAGAATGAATATTGTATCTATGAGTAAAATATAGGTAACCCAAAACATTATATTTTACTATCTTATCTTACGCGGCATCGATCGATAACTTGTAACTTCAATACCCTTGAATGACTCACTAGATAATAACAGAACAATAGTCGGATGCGAATAACAAAAAAATACAATTTAACTTTTGTGCGTAGGTAACCTAACCTACCTAACTATTGATTTGTTGATCATGGAAGATACTGATATGATATGATAAATTTAGAAAGTATCATGTACTTGTATTTAGATTCTGCACAAAACAGAACTTCATCTAAATCATATTCTACGGAAATACGATATCGTGGGTGTTGTCTTCTGTTTTTTTATTACCTGTGATCAAATTATAATCATACAAGCCGTAGACCGCGGCCCCACGCGCATGCATAAGAACCTATTCTCAGAATAAAAAGTAGCCTATGCGTTCTGCCCGATAATCTATTTCTATGACAAATTTCATTCTGATCTGTTCAGCTGTTTTTACATTAAAGAGTAACAACGATCCATACATCCACCTATCCTTAGTTATATGCTCCATGACCTATCCCCACAAACGTTCACATTTTTAATATTAGTCCGAAGTAGGATTATGATCGCAGGTAAGGAAAAAGCCAAAATACCTACGTGATCATGTACCTACATAAATATTCCAAAATAATGCTATTTAAGCCTCTACTCAATAACAGGGACGTCAATCGCGAGGATGATTAAACATCTAACGTACACAAGCCTATCGAATTCGGGCCATGTTTATTTACACGTCAGTGGGGTGACGCGGTATCAAGTGAGGCCTATATATGGGTACCAAGGTACCAACAGCTACTATAAATGATGGCATGAACATCCGATTGAATCTGAGGTTCACACCCAAAATTTTCAGTCAAGGGGTTAATATTTTAATATTTTGTTAATAAATTGGCATGTTATCTTTATAAGTGACGAGTAAAAAAGCGATATTTATGCGATTCGATAGAGTAAGCTCGGCATCATCTACGTGCAAAATGCAGTTTGAAAATGTGCGATTTTATTTATTAATCTTTTTATAATATGATCTTTTACTATGTTTGCAATCGTTTTATTCACATTTTAATATCAGTAATATTAAGTATCGGTATAAAACAAAGTGCTCAGGGATATAGTCAATGCGACCTGGTACATCCGGAACTGCGATCTACACCGGGAACTAAACATGGACGACGTAAATCGTGTTTTACGAATAATGCAGAAGCTCACGAAAACAGACTTCATCACCATGTGACTGTTGAGGCATCCAGCTTCTTGACATCACTAGTATAGTAAGAAGACTGAAATGGTCGAAACCGTTCGAGTTTGTGTAGTCTTTTAGTGACAAATAAATCAATGTAGTGACAAGTGCTGCGTACAAAGAGCACATGAACAAAGTGTCTTCGCCTTTATAGCAACTAAGTAAGTGTTAACAGACACATTCTTAGATTTATGTTTACGTAGTAATTTAGGTGAAATTTATTAACTTATGATTAGTCAACAAGGCTAAATTCTAATATAGATAAAGTATTGTATACAGTACTTTATTAGGAAAAAAATATATCGGATTCAATCACACAAGTCTTCCAGTAGGGATTAAACAACACTTGACGCCACTACCACGCCGTGATCATTTGTCAGGAGGTCACTAGGCTCGGTAAAAGGAGGTAGGAGCCCAGAAGGAGATCAGAAGGCTAAAGGATTGTTATAGTTCTAGATTAAAGGCTTTCATGGGACCGATATTCGTCTAGTCGTGCCTGTATTAAATACTAATACTGTTTATTTACTTGAGCAAATGTATATATTGGTAGATTCTATTTCCCACTTGCCGTTGCTTGCGGCTCCTATCCTAATGAAATAAATATCCTGTTCTCGTGACCCATATGCTCGCCGCGCGTCGCAGGCGACTCAGGCGCCGGAGGTCGCTCAACGACCTCCGTCCTCCATGAGCGCAGGCCTGGGGGTGGAAGGTGAGGCCGCCTGTCACCCCAGCAGAAGCAGGCCGGGACGGTGGGGCGACTAGCGCCCCTACCCCAAACCGGGGCAAGACGGGGACACCGTGGTTCCCAAACCCGAGGGGGCCATCTCGAAATCGGAGATGGCCCAGGGTCAGTCGGGGTGCGAGGGATATGCTCTATGGGCAACCTTACACCCCGGCGTCTGTAGACCCGAGACGGCGTGCGATTTTAGTCGGTTCAAGCCCGACATATCCGAAGGGATTTACGCACGTAAAAAAAAAAAAGGGACGTATGCCCGAGATTAATAGTAGTGCTATGAACTCTGAGCCAAACCTCATTAAGATCCGTCTATGCATTGGAGATATTTAAAAAACACTTGGGTTATCGGAAATGAACGATACTGAACACAACATTTTTTTTTGGAATTTTTTTCGTTTTATCTGTTTTTTCGCGATGGACGCAAATACTAATGAAAGGATTTTGATGCAGATTGAATAACACTTAAGCTACCTTTTATTCCTGGAATAGGTTACCATGGGAAGCGGGTACGGGATCAACATTCCAGGCGGCGGAGCGGCAGACCACAACTAGTAAGATTATAAATGTGATTATTATAAATGTGAGCAGTGTGCTCCAGAGTTGTGCCCTGTTCTTACACAGCTTTTTGCGCTCCCTTACTCCACGAGACAAGTCCCAGCTTCGTGGAAGACTGCATTCGTGCATCCTGTGCCTATGAAAGGTGATATATAAAGGAGATAGAACAGATCCGTCCAATTGGGGATTTGATTGAGACATACAAGATTCTGAGCGGACATTACGACGTCCCTGGACTGAGCGACATCTTCCAGATGAATCGGCCTGTGAATTTGAGAGGACACGCATTAAAGCTCGCGCGCACTCTAAGTATAAGCAATCCTAGGTACCATTTTCTGCCAAACCGAGTCGTGAAATCCTGGAACAAACTGCCAGAGACAGTAATAAGTGCACCTTCAGTAAATGCTTTCAAAAACAGACTCGACCACTATTTAGAAAAAAAATGAACAGTTCTCAAACAGTGACAATTTTATAACACCATAAGTGAACGTGACTTTGAATATTATAAACATAGTGATTAAATAAATACTTACTCTGTGAACATTAACAGGTGCTATGATATGCACGCATCAGCTTTTAGCTGCTAGTGCATGACTAATAATAATAATAATAAAATAATAATATCGCTATCACCTCCCTTCTCTCGAAGGTAATGGAGCGTGTCATTAACATACAGCTCCTGAAATACCTTGAAGGAAACGATCTATTGAGCGACCGACAGTACGGCTTCCGCCACAGTCGCCCTACCGGTGACCTTCTTGTGTATCTCACACACCGCTGGGCGCAAGCCATCGAGAGTCAAGGTGAGGCACTAGCGGTCAGCCTCGATATAGCGAAGGCCTTCGATCGGGTCTGGCACAGAGGTCTTCTTTCGAAGTTACCGTCTTATGGACTGCTCGAGGGACTTTGAGAATGGATCGCCAGCTTTTTGTCCAATAGAAGCATCCAAGCCGTCGTTGACGGCAGCTGCTCGGACCACATGGACATAAACGCTGGTGTTTCACAAGGTTCCGTGCTGTCTCCGACCCTGTTCCTCCTGCATATCAATGACATGCTGTCTGATGACTCCATTCATTGCTATGCGGACGACAGTACCGGGGACGCATTTTACACTGGCCCAGCTAACATCCCTCGGTCCGCAGTGGAAGAAAGTCGCGAACAACTTGTGTCTGAAATCGAGACTACTCTCACAAGAGTGTCCGATTGAGGTGGACTAAACCTGATCCAATCCAACCCCACTAATACACAAGTATGTGCATTCACCGCTAAGAAAACCCCATTTATTGTAGCGCCACAATTCCTGGACACACCACTTAATATCTCTAAAAGTATCGGGATCCTCGGTGTCGACATCTCCAGCGAGGTCCAGTACCGTAGTCACTTGGAAGACAAGGTCAAGTTGGCATCTAAGAAACTTGGAGTGCTCAACAGGGCGAAGCAGTACTTCACTGCAGAGCAAAGACTTCTTCTTTATAAGTCGCAAGTCCGGCCCCAGATAGAGTACTGCTGTCACCTTTTTGCCGGAGCACCTACTTACCAACTTGACCCGTTGGACTCGGTGCAAAGACGGGCGCTGAGGATCGTCGACCATCCCATACTTATAGGCAGTGTGGAACCGCTTAACCTTAGGAGAGATTTCGCCTCCCTGTGCGTTTTCTACCGCCTTTATAACGGGGTGTGTTCAGAAGAATTGTGTGATATGATGCACACGGCCATCATCGCACCGCTCGCCACAGACAGGGAATTCATCCTCACACGTTGCGACCGGAAACGGTGCGTACAGTTAGATATGAAAGGCACTTTATTCCGCGCACCCTCAGGCTGTGGAATGATCTCCCTGCTGTAGTTTTCCCAAGCGACTACAATACGGGGTTCTTCAAGTAGGGTATAAAAAGAATTGTGAAAGTAGCTTTGTCTGTCTGTATGTTACCTTTATAAACCAAG
The DNA here is from genome assembly GCA_946251805.1 of Cybosia mesomella. Classification (NCBI taxonomy): domain Eukaryota; kingdom Metazoa; phylum Arthropoda; class Insecta; order Lepidoptera; family Erebidae; genus Cybosia; species Cybosia mesomella. The sequence continues at coordinate 8,898,237 of OX276395.1, forward strand.
ATTTTTTGAACCGATTATATTGAAATATAGCATAGAGATAGCGTATAACGTGAAGAAGAAATTCGGATCCTTTTTTTATTGCAGAATATGGCAATTTTCCGCGATGAAGAGTTTTTATGCGGGCGGAGCTGCGGGCAACAGCTTGTATAAAATATTTACACTGTAGGAACTTAACTGTATGCAACCTTCACACGAAAGCTTTCATTTAACCTTCACAAACATAGCGTTTGTTGTAAGGTAAGTACATATATTCAAGGCTATTACTGAAAAATATATAGGTATGTGTAATTTAAATCGAGGTTCCTATTGTTTGTTAATGATAAAAACAATACACTGGTATATATTGATCCACAGTGGTAAACTTGACTTGGGATCACCTTCTCATTCTTCTTCTTCTGTCGTATCGATGGCATATCGACTATCATATGTGCTGGTTACCTGGGTTGCTTTCTCAGAGGCGCTCTTGAGTTCCTTCGGTGCACATATACACACACACACACTTACATCACAGGCCCGTATCACTCAAGAAACCCCACCTAAACCTATTTCCATTGCTTCGGCAGACCTGTGTCCGAAATCTGTTTGAGGACTTCTACTTGGTTCTCATTTGTCACTTGTCTTAAGTTTTAGCACCATTGCCTTTTTATATACAACTAGCATCGCCACGCGGTTTCACCCGCGTAAGTCTTGATCCCGTGGGAATATCGGGATAAAAAGCAGCCTATGTTACTCAGGGATAATGTAGCATTCTAATGGTGAAATTTTTTTTGAAATCTCTCCAGTACTTTTTGAGCAAATTCGTTACAATCATACAACTTACATACAAATCTTTCCTCTTTATAATATTATAGTATAATATAAATAGATATAAATACATTATTTTTTTTTAACCTAGTAGGTGGTTTTTGACACGGTAGTGGAGGTTATTAATATTATTGGTTCATATTAACGATATTTGTGACGATAACTCATAGTAATACATATTAGAACCCAATCTTTATTTAGTAGATCGATACATTTACAAAGAGAGTTACAAATGAATCTAGATCTAGGGCGCCATTATGAATGAAGACGCCCTAAAAATTTGAATTCATAATGCTCGAATTTAATCAGCAGCTGTTCGATATATAATTTAGAGAATTTCTGAAAACTCCAATCAATTTATGAAATTGTTACCTTATGTAAATGTAAATGCAAAATATTGGATTTATGGATGGATGTATGTATGGCTGAAATGATCTAGATGAAATCTGGGATAGAGATAGATTAGATTGAGATAGTATATATAAGGACTAGAATAGGTTGATGATGATGATGATGATGATATAAGCTATTTTTATCCTCCCATCTTCCTGAGGGTCGCGGGCACAGTATCAGTATTGAAGTCCGAATGGTATTCCGAAATACCGCTCACCGAATAGGACGGTTATCCGATAACACTCTACTCCGACGTTTAGTTGAACGAAAAAATACTTGGCCGATGGAACGTTTCGCCGAAAATATTATTCATCGACGGTTGGTAGTCCGAATGAATCCTTCGAACCTAATATTTACCTAAAAGCTTCGCTTACCTGAAAGTTGATAGTAGATGTTACGATCTTCATGGACTCAGCGTAGTTCCGGAGCACGGAGTCGGTGCTGAGGCAGTTCTGCCGCCATTCATACAGCTGCTCCAGGCGCGTCACGCATCGCTCGCAGATCTTCTTCGGCAAGAAGTCATCCTTCGATATCTGCTGGATAGAATTGAGAAGTTCGTTAGACAAATCGTCATTCTAATCTGTTCTTTACCCAAGGAGGATTAATACTTTCAACCCTTAAGATGGGGACTGACCGGTGTTATTTGGTGTTTTTGGGGCCCTACCACGATCTTTAGATGTGCCCGGTAGATGGCAATAGGCTCGCCCCCTATTACATTGGGACCTAAACATAACTGGCGAATCGTGGGTGTGTAATACACCTCTGCCTACCCCTTCGGGGATACAGGCGTGAAGTTATGTTATGTATACTCTACTGATTGACAGACGAGGCTATAGCGCAGGCTTTCCTCTCGGGGTTTGGAGGTCAGTCGGCCTTCACTGTCATAAAAGTAGTATATCTAAGCCAAACGAAAATAAAGAGAAGTAGTAGGCGGAACCCAGGTTTCGAGGTGAAAGCTTTGGATGCCAGAGGGAACAACGCTAAGATAATGATGAACACCGGTCACTTTTTTTTTTCGTCCGGAAATCGCTACGGCCGCTGGCCGCCGGTCACTACTCACTGTACTGTTAAATAAAAACCTTTAATATATTATACTGATAATAATGTTCATTACGATTATTGAGATAAAATTCTCAAAAATAATCTATTTTCAGAATCTTTGTATTATTTTCTTTAAATAAAAATAATTAATTTTGAGGAATAATTAATCCCACACATATATACATCGGTATACCCTTGTATTGATTGATTATTTTTAATATTATTATTAAAATTTAAATTAAATATGGATTACAAAATATATACATATGCATGTTTAAGCGACAAAAATTCCTCACCATCGATGTCAACTGGAAAAGTGGCCAAAAGGTTGGCAGCATTGCAACGTTGTATGACAATGTCAATTCTTTGCGCATTGAATAAACCAGCCCTCTGGTCACGGGTAGCTTCTATAGAACGCTTTGAGATTTCTTTATATAATAAATGGGCACTTGCACCCAATCCCAAACGGCTCAAATATATAATAGCCAAATAAATTAGTATATTTACGCCGTTAAGGGTCTCTGCAGACGCAGTAGCAGCGCAGGCGCAATCCATAGTTCTTGTAAGATGGGAAGGCGCAAGGTTGTCGGCAACTGTTGCGACCCTCACCAAACACTTTCCCTAATTACAAGGCATTAATGACAGTCCGTATACCCTTTAAATTATAATTAAATATAGATACCAAAATTCTCAAATCTCTCTCAAATTGTTTCCCCATTGCATATCCAACCAGTGAACCGTGAACACGCTTAATAAGTGGTATATCCAACGAAATTTTACTCTTATTGCCATCGTAGTAAAATGGTGACAACGATTATGACACGTAAGAAGTGACAAAGGGATTATAATTTTCAATTTGCCACGTGACTATCCCTACTTCCAATCATGAATCCCTTGCCCGATCACGCATGAACAAGGGATTTGTGGTAATCCCGCTCGGTGACCTACTTCAAGCTGCGTCCGCGTGTAACTTGCGGGGGTCAACGCACTGTGCTTGCTTAGGAAGGTAGGAATGCACTTTTACCCAAATAATCAATAGGTTTGTTATTAAATAGAAAGGGAATGATTGTAAAGAATAAATGATAACTCATAGTATTGTTTTGTGTTGATTATGTAAACATTTCGGCCGTTTCAGTGTTAGTTTTGTGTGAACAAAGAGAAAATTTAACATTCAGTAACATTTGTGACAAATATTACGGCTTATCTGATTTTGGTATCTCTATTATTATTGTTACTAATCCAATACCCTTGAGACAAAAATAAATAAATATTATTCTCTTATTTTAAATAACAAAATGTATATATAAGTTATTATTATAGAATAGAATAATTTATATATCTTTATAATTTGTATATGAACGTTGAACTTTAAAAATAGATACGATTAAATAATTTTCACTCTGTAATGATTATATCTGGTTTGGATTATAATGATTGTCTTATTATTCAGTCTGCGCTAAGTCAATATTGTTAGTTACTTAACGGTTAGAACTAATAAATAAGGATACAGTTTGTGACAGGTTTTTCTTATTGCCTTGCGTAGCTGGCAGTTAATGTAGAAACATTGTTTGATTTCTGAAGTTCTTAAGTGTTACTTTGGGACCTAATAAATATTTATTTGCTTTTTAACAGAACAATGAGTAAGAATTTCAGTCATAACATGTTTTAGTCGATTTAGTTGCAGTTCGTAGGGGCAGCACAAAAACTGTTAAATGTAGAAAATAACTTTCAATTCCTTAGTCTTATGAATTTGGCAATATATATTTAGACGAGGCATGTAAAAAAAATTCAACAGGTATTGTGCGATTTTATTAATTCTTGTTGTGGCCGTAGCGCGGCGTATCGCGCAAGCGTCTACGAGAGCTACGAGTGGCTGCTACGTAGCGACATTATTGCACTTTCAAGAACCACAAAATCTTATGTTTACGTTCACTAAATCTTACACTGCAGTATTATACTTTTAGATGTTTTACCTATTATTATACTGGACCGGGTTCATTCAAGAGCTACGTTGGTGATATAAATGTCAAGGACAAAAGGCTAAGCACAGAGTACAAAGAAACGACTCACCATAGTCGGCAGACAGGTCCTGAGTTTAAACAGGATCTGTCTCTGCTCCGACTCTTTATCGAAGATGTGGAGCCTGGGACCGCTCTTCAGGGAGCACAACCGACACAGGTCGGTGAACGCCGTGAAGTTGAGGTCCTCGGGCTCGGTCATCGCGAAGCACCTGATGAGGAGGTCAAGGAGGCAAGAGTTGTCCATGTATACGGCGGTGGTTCTCGGGTGGCGGGAGACAGGGTCAACGCCGCGGCATGTCGCGGGTGCAGGCACAGGGAGGCGTCGCGCCGCCGCTGCGTCCGGGGGGCACTGGGGCCGGCAGCGCGCGCCACCCGACTCCCCTCGGCCCTCCGGCCCCCCGCCCCCCGGGCCCGCGCACGCAGCCCCGCGGCCCGGGCCCTCCCCGACCGAGGGGTGGCCCACGGAAAACGCCAGTTTTTCCACTTAACAGTGTCTGAGAACGATGCTTGTTTATCGATATGCAATTGATTTTATTGTTTGTTTTGTGTAATGTTAGTATATTAATAACATTATTCGATACACAGCGCTATCTAGATCCAAAGTAAGTATTGGTTAACATAATATATAGTATGGGTTCTAGAATGCGGATAAACATACTGAGATACATTTTCTTTTGTGAATACTTATCATACATAGAAACACCTAGACCAATGCAAACAGGTATATTCTCGCATCATGCATACAAATATTTGAGCGGCAATCGAACCCGCGACCTCCATCATAGCAGTCGAGTGCTATTCCGCCACGCCACAGAGGTCGTCTTTAAAACATTGTTAAGATTCACTTGTTTAGATTTCATATTCAGTTAGATCAGTTAGATCATAATCAGCATCTAAGCGTTGTTCCAGGTTGCATCCAATGCTTTCACACCCGGGATCTCTTTCTCCTCCTTTCAATTTGCCTTATTTTATGGGAGAAACTACCTTCTGACCTCCCAACTCCTAGAGGAAAGCCTGCACCAAAGTTTCGTCCGTTAATCAGCAGGTGTAACGGCTAGGAGCCAGTGTCCTGCACCTTTTTTTTTTTTTTTTTTTTTTTTTTATCGTGCGGAAATCCCTTCGGATACCCCCCCGCCGGCCAGCGGGGGCGGTTATGTCGGGCTTGCACCGACTAAAACCGCACGCCGTCTCGGGTCTTCAGACGCCGGGGTGTAAGGTTACCCATAGAGCATATCCCTCGCACCCCGACTGACCCTGGGCCATCTCGCCACTAACAGCATCGCTCATCCTGTCTCCTCTGAAAGCAGAGGAGTACGGAGAGCGATGTGTTCCCGCCACGTTGGGTATTGGCCGACGATCAATGCCAACCCTATGAAGGGGTGAAGGGGAAGCCATTGACCGCCGCCCAGGGTGTACCGGCCGCTCCGATTCCGTTCCCCCCGGACTGCAGCGGGATCGGAATCGGAGCGACACTCGAGGAGGTTACCCAACACACACCCCAGTGTCCTGCACCTCGAATTTTTTGGTGGGGTCGAATTTATACACCCATCAGTCTATGTTTGACGGCCTCTGTGGCGTAGCGGTAGTGCATTCGACCACTACGACTGGGGGCGCAGGTTCGATTCCCGCTCAGTGCAAATATTTGTATGCCTGAATACGTCTATTTGCATTGGTCTGGCTGTTTCTTTGTACAATATGTATGTACTTACAAAAAAAAAGTATAAAAGTATGTTTATCCGCATTCTGGAACCCATAACACAAGCTAGTGAAACTATGCTTACTTTGGGTCTAGAATGCGCTGTGTAGAATGTCGTAGAATATTTATTTATTTATTAATTTATGTAAATCTGAATATTCATTCAGTCGATTTCATGATGCTTGTGTGACATTTGTTATGATTGAACTTCCTTAACTAATAATTTATACTACATAGTACTAACAGCTGTTTGTGAAGAGGAGAGCGCGTGCCTATGCTTTTCCACGTAGAAGTGTGAAGGACTAACGTTGAACTTAGTGTACATCTGCATCGTCTTGTATTGTTTTTTTTTTCTTTTTAACGGACATAGTAAGAAGAATTAAAAGAACTGAACCCTTTGGTTTAGTTTAGTGAAGTTAGTGTTACGTAGTGCAGTGAGTGCTACTCTTTAAGAACACAAAAACAAAGAGTATTTCCATCATAAAAGACACAATAAGAAAAGTCCAATGGACACATTCTTAACTTTGTAAAGTTAAAAATGAATTACTTACTAGCCTCAAGTTCTAGATTGTAATTGTTATCAATAACCGTTTAATTACGAGGACATCATAATCGAAAATATAAATAAAAAGTATAAAATAAAATATAAAGTTGTCTGTCTACAACTCTATGGTGAATTCGTGGACAATTGTGTGGGTTGCAAGGTGGATGTTTTTTTTAAATAATTTGTGATTATGTGTATCATATATAATTTTTTTGTCCCAAATAAATATATAATTAAAACTATCTTTCCTATATATCAGCTATCTAATCAAGTCGTATTTTATCGCAAATATGTAAATTTCTCTGAACGATAAACGGGTCACTTGTAGATAAATAAGTATCGTTATTAAAAAGGATTCATTATGAAAGCGATAACATCAGTAATATAATTTGACCGACTTCAAATAAGGAGGTTGTTACGCATAGAATACTCAGCTCCTGACCGCACGTTATGGACTTTACTCAGATCGTGACACTTTCCACATCGTGTGACGGAAACGTTGTGCTGACCCCGCAATCCGTGACGCCCCTTCCGCGTCTTCGTAATAATTTAAGAAGCATCTCAAATCATTATATTTCGATTTTGAATAAGTCATAAGCTAGCTAACTAAGTTAAACTATGTTTACTTTGGGTCTAGAAAGCGCTGTGTAAAATGTAATAGAATATTTATTTTTTTATTAATTATTTAACTATAAGTTTACCTGTAATTAATTTAAAATAAATTTAAGTAGAGTACCTATCTGTTTTCGAGTTTTTTTTTCGACTGTGTGTGCAGAGTACATATTTAGGTTTTACATTCGACAAGTAGGTATGTGTATATGTTTACAATTTTCTAAGTACTGAAAAAATTACATACCCACATGAAGTAAGGTTTTAGTATATGCTCTATGGGCAACCTTACACCCCGGCGTCTGTAGACCCGAGACGGCGTGCGGTTTTAGTCGGTTCAAGTCCGACATAACCGCCCCCGCTGACCGGTGGGGGGGTATCCGAAGGGATTTCCAACACACATAACTTCATGCCTGTATCCCCGAAGTGGTAGGCAGAGGTGTATTACACACCCACGATTCGCCAGTTATGTTAAGGTCCCTATGTAATAGGGGGTGAGCCTATTGCCATCTACCGGGCACATTGTTAAGCGAGCGATAATTAACATTTATTAATACACACATAACTACGAAAAGTCAGAGGTGTGTGCCCGGGGCGACTGGGGATCGAACTCGAGACCTCGTCTCAGCAGTCCGTTACGTACGCCACCGGGCTATCGCCTCTTATCGCTTATCGGATTTCCGCACGAAAAACAAAAAAAGGTTCAATATAAGGCTTCTTTATCATTCTAATGCATTAATCTATATACAAATAAATAAATTGTCTGTGTGTAATATTAAAATAACAGGTTTTAAATAAATGCATATGAGTGTAAAATATAACAAAAAGCAATTTTCAAATTTTTTGTCTGTCTATTAATCTTTCTCTCTGTTTGAATTAGGTAATCTCTGAAACAGTTAGGCCAATTTGACGGGATTTTCAGTGGCAGATAGGTAATATTATAAATCGTAACATAGGCTACTCATATTTTAGAAAAAGAATTAGTGTTCCGCACAAAAGTCTTAAATTTATGTCATCAACGTTATTTATCATCATGCCCGCACAAAAGTCTTAAATTTATGTTATCAACGTCATTTATCATCATGACAGCGTTAGTTTTGGTTACATCCAAAGCTTGTACTTTAGAGCCCGGGGTCGCCTTCCTACTCTTTCTTTTGATTTTGCTTGTCTTGGCTTTTACAGAAGTGACTGCCGTATGCCCCTCCAACCCCAAGAGGAAAGCATGCGCCAAAGCCTCATTGCTCTAGTGGCCTAAATCGCTTTCACTTCCAAGAAAAACTTGGAAACAAATGATATAAGCGCTGTACAAAGCCATTATCATCTACGATCAACATTTACATTACAACAAGGTATGTTTGCAACCTCTTTGCTTGACCTACATAGCCATCCGAGAAGTTGAATTCCGTCATGAATAAACGCTTTATAAAAAACTGTCAGTTTGATAACTTTATAGAGCAGTTAAAACCGGTTGCGCTTATAAAATACTACCTGTTGCACGCGGTTCCGCCTTCGAGCATTCTGATCCCGTGCCCGCATCCTATGTGAACTTATTCCAAGGATAAAAAGTAGCCTATTTGTTATTCCAGACTATAATTTATCCATGACCTGGTGGTGGTTTACTGGTGGTAGAAATTTGATGTCACAAATTTGTCACAAAATTCGGCCGGGTAGGTACCACCGTGCACGGGGTGCATAGCCGGGCAGGGGGGTTGTGGTCGCAGCACTAGTGGGACCGGTGGGTGTCACGCGGTGCTGCGATGACAATCCTCTTCTGATGAGGCCGTCAAGCTGAGTGCCACCATTGTTAACATGGTACGTGTATGTAATGGTGACCCTCTTTCCCAAGACTTTACCTTCAGCTTACCATCAGGCGAGGTGAAGTCAAATTGACGTGTCCTAAATATTAAAAAAAAAACCGTTCAGACGATTGAGGGTGATTGAGTAACAAATATTCAAAAATATTCACAAACTTTCACATTTATAATGCTAGCTGCTGCCCGCGGCTCCGCCCGTGTGGAATTCTGATCCCTTTCCCGCTTCCCATGGGAAGTAGCCTATGTGTTATTTCAGACTATAATCTATCGCTGTACCAAATTTCAGCCAAATCCGTTCAGCCGTTTTTGCGTGAAAGAGTAACAAACATCAATCCATCCATCTATCCAAACTTTCACATTTATAATATCAGTGGGATGGGATGACAGTAAAGCTTCGGTTTTAACTAATTACCTCATTAGAAGATATCAGGCTGTAGACCTGTGCTGTGTGATAGAGAGACGCTCTACGAAACCAAAATGAACCAATCTTAGCCGGAGACTCACTCTTCGTTCTGACGTGCCAAATCCAAAGGAGTGTAATATTTCAGGTTTTAGGATTCATTAACGTTAGGGTGTCCCGAAATTTTCTGATTTCCTTAACGCAAGACGTCTCAAAAATTGTATATTTGATGAAAGAAAACCAAAATAATTTTATAAATAAAATAAAAACATATCTATATTCTATAAACATTATCTTTGATATTTTGTCATTTTTATGGCGATATTTGACTCCTTGTTTTCTGCACTAAACATAAACGAAATAATTCCTTTTTGTTCAAATAAATTTTTATAATTTGAAAATGTATCTTTACGTACGTTTGAACAACCTTAAATTCGAATGACTTTGTACAAAAAAAAAGTCAATACCATAGACTATTCTCAGTCTACGGTCAGTACATACACGTCAAAGTACCGTCATTATCTATCAAAATTTTGTACTCAGAGAAGTCTCTAAGACAAAAAGACGCAAAAAGACAAATCAATTTTGTGTCCATACTTTCATATAAATAGTTATGTCTTCTACAGACTCGGATGTGGAATGCCAAGGGTACTCGGAAAAGACGTTGGCTATTATCAAACCGGAGGCATACGAGGATGCCGACGCTATTGAGGATACAATACGAAGCAATGCGTTTACAATTCTTGCGGTTGGTACAGTTTTTATATAAGTGCATTTTTATATGTTTTGATACATTACTGTTGAGCACGTGAAGTGATTTGTGGATAGTTAGACCAAATTAGACGCGGTGTAATCCGTGTCTAATTTGGTATATCGCCCTGCCAAGATTTTTGGGCTCCAAATTAACTACAACTGCTAGATAATACGCCTGCTGATTGATGGGCGGGGCTGTTGCACAGGTTTCCCTCTCGGGGTTCGAGGGTTAGATGGCGGTCGCTAACGTTGAAATCAAGATATCCATAAGAAAAGGAGGGTAGAAGAGGAGACCCTGGGCTTCAGGGTGCAAGCTTTGCATGCAACAGGAATTGGCGCTCGGATCATTATAATGTTGACTGAATCCTATCTCTACCAAAATATACCAAATAATAAAAGGAGCCTAGGAGAGCGTGGTGAGTACGTGCTCGCTCGACTCGCGCTTTGTGGTCACCTAACCTAACGCGACCCCAGGGTCAGTGAACCCCGACCTCAAGGTCAGTGACATGAAGGTCAAGGACAATTACCTGGTAATGCGCCGTGGTAGTTACCTACCCTTATACTTCTACATCCCACCGGAACCACTCCAGGTTTGGAAGCAACCTGGCATTCGCATGATGAAGACTGAACCCTGTCTATGCGTCAACGAAATGCAATAATTTCTACGTATACTGGCTACGTAGACTGGATATAGAACAAAACAGTTGACAGTGAGTTGTAAGATCCTGTTTGTTTTCCTTATAAATAAAAAATAAATAAATTGGTATACTTAGATTTTTTGATGCTACAGGACGCAACTTTGGCGTCACTTTCTGTTGCTGTCATAGCCACAGAGTATATTGAATTTATTTTATACGATTTTTATATGAGATCATCATCTGTCATCTATAAAGTAGTGTAAGGGCGCCAAAATTATTAATATATGGTGGTGAGGCGTCCCCTACCACACCCCCACTTTTTGTTCTAAACTGCTTGTCTAGTATACATTGAAGTCATTGGTATGAAGCGATGAATTTTGAATTCAGGCAGTGAAACATCATCGTCAGGTGTGTACCAGCTTCCAGGTGAGATTGGTTTAGGCTCCGAACATCTTGGTGAGGCTCCATTCACCCTGAAATATGCCAACACGATATATCACTAAAAACAAACCTTTATATTTAAAATGTTAGTTAGAAAACTTCATTATTAATAACTAATTGTACCCTGTACTGTACTTCGTCCGCGTGGACTTATATGCGGGTTTTAGTACTTCTTTGCCGAACACTCTAAAAAACGTCGGTAGCTTAGTGGTTAAGGAGTCGACCCTACGATCCAGAGGTCTCGGGTTCGAATCCTGACCATCACACTACCGCCGTGAACCCACTCCTAACACAAGCAATTAAGCTTAGCTGGAGGGGTTAGGGGGAATATTAGTAATTTCGGTTACTAATATTCTTTTAAGAAAAAAATCTTTTAAAAAAGTACCCTATGTTACACCTTATAATAGTAGCTATCAGCCAGTGAAAGTCCCGTCAAAATCGGCCGTGCCGTTCCAGAGATTACCTAATTCAAACAGAGATAAAAACAGACAAAAGTAAAAAAAAAAATATTTTTTGTTGTAGCACTTACAATTATGTAATGTGTATACATTAAGCATTCTTTGAAAAGCTGTTTTTTAACTTTAACGTTACAAGCAGACACTTCAATTTCATTTATTTTTAAGATAGCCTATCGCGAATCAACGTTTGGTAATATAATATGTACTTAAAGGTATGGTATTAGCGAAGCGGGAAGCTGTTTCATCGAGGATATTAATCCCTCGTATCATTATTGGCACATAAAATATGAATGACGCCCGCCACGCATGTGCTACGATTTCATATTGCAATACTTATTATGTGCGTATCTATGTTGTGTAGCACTTATAAATATTTTTTTTCTCCTTATTATTATTATTTTACTGCCACAAGTTACATATTTGAATGGTTGTCATTCAAAAAGTCGTATCACTACACGACTATTGAACATTTCTATCTATTCCTTGCGTAAGTCTGAATTTGTAGAAAGCTAGGTCTTCAAGTCTAGAGTTAATAAGTTGCTTTTCAAGCGTGTTCCATCATCGACTACATACATCTGTCTTGTCTGTCTGTCTGTCTGTCCCTCTGTCTTTCTGTCTGTTTGATAGAGGTAATCTGTGGAACGGCTCGGCCGATTTCGACAAGGCTATCAATGGCAGATAGGTAATGTTACAAGGCGTAACATACGCTACTTTAATTTTAGAAAAATAATTATGGATCCGCGGAAAAAAATTAAAACTCGCAAAATTGTGAATAAAATCTAAAACGGCGGGGCCGATTTTGACGGGACTTTCACTGGCAGATAGGTAATATTACAAGGCGTAGCATAAGCTACTTTTATTTAAGAAAAAAATAGGGTTACGCGCAACAGAACTAGAACCCTAAAAATCTAAATCCACGAGACGAAGTCGCGAGCACAGCTAGTTATGAATACAGACATTATTAATATACAGGCAACATAAACGTGTTAGGAACGATATTTTGAGGTGTCATCTCATAAAACTATGTAAGTAGGTTAATGTGGTCTTAGTTTTCATTACATCGTTGATACATATGATAGACATTTAGCTTGATCATAAGCAAATAGGATAAAGTCGAGAATCAATGAAGGCGTAACTTCTATTTGAATTAATTGAAACAGAAATCAAAGAAAACTTTGAAAACGAAATAAGAAATCAACTGTTCTTTAATTAAAACAGAACATTAGCTAAAATTTTTCCCATAATTTAGGGGACTTCAAATCTGTTTGACATTATGTAATTAACACGTGATAGGGTAAGTTTCAGACCTCTCATTTCAGACGAGAGCGAGACATACGGCAGATTTTAGACTGCGTTTCCAACAAAGATGTGCGAGGTAGCTAGACGGTGTATGAGGAAAAATCTTTTCGCAGAATTACATAATTTGCCTTTAAAGTTAAATCGGTAAAATCCATATCCAGAACGGGACTTGAACCCGTGACGCTTGTAGTCCCATTCTAGGGGGATCAATCTAACCAACTGTGTTATCTGGAATCACATAATACATACCATATATCTACCATTATTATACATATACCATAATTATCACATAATTTTCCTAATGACTAGGAAAATTATAGACGTTTATCCTTAGATAGATATGCTTTAGATATGCTTAGCGCATCTCCAGTGCAAAAAGGCTAGATTAGCCAGGTATTTGTGTGAAGTATGTGTGCAAAACGATACAGCGATGTAGAGATATAGACCGCACAGCTGAAAAGAGATCGATAAATTATTTAATCGCTACATCAAGTAGAATCATCACCATCATAAGTTAGTATAAAAACTTTTTTCTACTGGTTGCGAAACTGGTTTCGGAATTCTAAAGTTCTTTGGTTGTATGGTAAGATAATTATTTCCGTTTTAACAACTGGTTACGAAACTTAGTTGGTAAAGGCTAGGCTGGAGGGTAACAACATCAAAGTTCTTGGCTCCGATTTTTAATTTCGCACAACTACCGAGCCGCTTCTAATGAATGCAGTAGGTACGCATCATCGCAAATATTTTTATCAATGCTCGCATATAGAATGACCACCCCTGACCGTGCGGGCTGCCGCGCGCCGCGGGCGATAGCAAGGGTTGTGATATGCAAAACTCATATCGGTGACGAGAGGGGTGCCTTCATTATTTCGCGTCACACGCAACCCTTGTCTAAATAGGGTTGTAGAATTTTTTCCGACAAAAATATTTTTAGGTTTTTAATTCCTGAAAATGACAAAAACCATTGCTCATTAAAAACATTAATGTATGAAAATACATAAGAACTTAGGTATATGTAAATTTTATATAAAGTATTGTACATAATTATTTATTTTCAATGATTTTCAAGTTAAGTTTTCATTAAAGTCTTGGGAGTGAGAACTTATGGCGTAACGGAAAACTGCATACTCTCTTTTAATAATAGTACTGATAGGCTGAATGCGAAAGACTAGGAGCTAGGCAGTAAACAAAGCAAGCAATAGGCTAATTTCGTAGGTTGAATTTTAGTTATTTTAAGTATTGAAAAGAATGGAAGTACGGTATACGTATATCTAGGGAGATATCGTATCAATAAGTTGAGGATCTAACGACTTAAACTTTCATTTATTAGACTAAATCAAATTGTCGAGTCAGAATCAGGATAATTAAGCAGCCGCTATTCAACCTCACATAAACTTGACTAAGTCAGGCAACGTTCCGTCTTTAGGAAGTATGAAACATTTTTTTTTAGGAAACAAAAACATACAATATGATACAGAATTAAAAATTGGATTGGTAATGCTAAAGTCCTCTTCGAACACAACACAGTGCAAGGTTAACAGGAACACATGAGTACTTCTATAGTGTTGTATACCTTTCTTCTTCTCGTAATAGCAGATATTCGAATGTATCAACAGCCTCGCTTAAAACTTAACATCAAACAATACAATTAATAAAACAAGAAAATATTTTTTTATAATGTTGTGTACAACCCTATGTGAGTGGCAAATCTTCAAGCGCCGCGCCCCAACTCTCGACTACGTGACGGTCACCGTGTTATCTATGGAAACCATAGAAAAAAACTAATTACATATCCCTATTGACGTTTCGAGGGGACTCCCTTGCTTCTGCATAATATTACAATCGTTATTGTTTTCGTATGATTTGGACAGACTAACTTAGGTACAAGTATTTATTATCACAAGTGACATGCTTAACTTTTGTATGTCAGTACGTATGTTCCGAACATTAATAATATTATTTTTAAGTTCTGTCTTGAAATTCGCGCATAATATCCTAACTAATATTATAAATACGAAAGCTTCACGATCGAAACGTCTAAGTAGCAAATGTTGCAATTATAATAATAGATTCCTGTGGGTTGCGGAAACAGTACCTTTTTTTTTCTTGCGGAAAGCCCTTCGAATGCCCTCCCGCCGGCCAGCGGGGGTGGTTATGTCGGGCTTGAACCGACTAAAACCGCACGCTGTCTCGGGTCTTAAAACGCCCGATTGTAAGGTTGCCCATAGAGCATATCTCTTTACCCCGACTGACCCTGGGCCATCTCCGGTTTCGAGATAACCCCCTCGGGTTTGGGAACCAATGTGCCCCCGTCTTGCCCCGGTTTGGGGGAGGGGCGCTAGCCGCCCCACCATCCCGGCCTGCTTCAGCTGGGTGACAGGCGGCCTCACCTGCCACCCCCAGGCCTGCGCTCATGGAGGACGGAGGTCGTTAAGCGACCTCCGGCGCCTGAGTCGCCTGCGACCCGCGGCGAGCAATTTGCGAGCTCGGCGGGCCGGGAGAGTTCTAAACCTCTGCCGGGCGCGCTCCGCCATCTGCTTCGCGAGTATTACATGCTCGCAGAAGGAGGTGGTGGCAGCATGATTGCTGCAACGGTGCCCACGCGCTCGCGCTCCGCACCGTTGCCGCAATCATGCTGCCGAGCGAGAGGACTCCCACCCCGATGGCTGCCACGAGGTCACGCCTTGGCGCCTCCCACGCCGGGCAGTCAGCCAGCGTGTACAGCTCTGAGTCCTCGCTCGCGTCGCAATGATGACACTCAGGCGTTGGCTCCTTCCTGATCCGATGCAGGTTGTCCCCGAAGCTGCCCTTACCGGAGATCACCTGCGTCAGTCGGTACGAGAGGCTTCCGTGTTGCCTCTCTCGCCAATCCTCCATGATGGGCCTTACCGCCGCTATTGCGGCGTGCCCTGCGCTTGGTCGCCCAAGACGTTCCTTCCACTCCACCACGATGGCCTGGCGGAGCTGGGTCTGCACGGCCACGATTTCTCGAGGCTCAGGGTTCCGTCCCTGCTCCCGCGCCTCCTTTCGCCACTGGTACAGTTGCGAAAGGGCTCTCGCCTCCAGGTCCCATGGTGGAGTTCCGGGAAGGAGACTCGCCGCCTCGAAGGAGATCGTGCGGTACCCGCGGATGACCATGATGGCCATCACCCGCTGCGGAGCGCGCAGCACTTCTGGCCTTCAGGGCCTCCGCCCATATTGGGCAACCATACAGGGCCATGGACCGCACGATCCCCGCGTAGAGTCTCCTGCAAGAGTCATCGGCGGAAACAGTACCTACCTATCACTATTAGGTAAACATAAGTGGAGCGTTTAGAACGCTACCGAGTAATAAAACTTATATAAGTTTACCTTCATTATGCTGAGGCATTGAGCCTTGCAAAAGCTTGCACTTAGGAACCTGAGGTCTATGCTCTTGTCCTTTGCATTATTTGGTTTATCTTGCTTTTTTGCCCCCCTTCGAAACCCAGAGAGGAAAGCCTGCGCCAGAGCCTCGTTAGTCGATCAGCAGGTGTGAGTACCGGCTT
This sequence comes from Cybosia mesomella, assembly GCA_946251805.1. Lineage (NCBI taxonomy): Eukaryota > Metazoa > Arthropoda > Insecta > Lepidoptera > Erebidae > Cybosia > Cybosia mesomella. Next base: position 8,914,675 of record OX276395.1, read on the forward strand.
TCATGTGAAGTAGACTTGGTCCCCGAAAATGTTGGTGGGATTGTATAACTACTTGTTCCGACTGACTGATTCATCAACGCAGAGCTTAATCGACGCGCGCTACAAACAAAACATTTTAGGAGCTGATGCCTTTTATGTTGTAAGCATCCACCAAAAAAAAAAAATTTCATTTACCTATATAGGTACATGCTGCTGTTTAGGAATACATGTAGGTACACGTGTAGAGGGGTGTGTGTTGGGTAACCTCCTCGAGTGTCGCTCCGATTCCGATCCCGCTGCAGTCCGGGGGGAACGGAATCGGAGCGGCCGGTACACCCTGGGCGGCGGTCAATGGCTTCCCCTTCACCCCTTCATAGGGTTGGCATTGATCGTCGGCCAATACCCAACGTGGCGGGAACACATCGCTCTCCGTACTCCTCTGCTTTCAGAGGAGACAGGATGAGCGATGCTGTTAGTGGTGAGATGGCCCAGGGTCAGCCGGGGTGCGAGGGATATGCTCTATGGGTAACCTTACACCCCGGCGTCTGAAGACCCGAGACGGCGTGCGGTTTTAGTCGGTGCAAGCCCGACATAACCGCCCCCGCTGTCCGGCGGGGGGGTATCCGAAGGGATTTCCGCACGATAAAAAAAAAAAAAAAAAAAGGTACACGTGTAGAAGGGAAATATTATGGGGGCCACCTTACACCCCGGCGTCTGAAGACCCATGACGGTGTGCGGTTTTAGTCGGTTCAAGCCCAATATAACCACCCCCGCTGGCCGTAGGGGGGGGGTATCCGAGGGGATCCTCGCAAAAAAAAGTACACGTGCTAGCTTTCAAAATTATACCCATAAAAGAGTTGGGGTAGAAAATGTAATACCTATGAAAAGTTATTTAATTTGCTTTACAAATTACATACCTACATGAAATTTAATGTAAAAGCTTCAAATGGTTTACATTCACTATTTTGGACCCGGTAGATACTGCAATCGGGTTACAGGAAACCGCGACGGGTTAGCTTAGGTACCAACACATACATATAAGATAAGCATACCTATATACTGGTAATTAAATACCTAAATATAGCATACCTATACTAGTGCATTATTACATCAATTTGTCGCACAAAATTATAAATATTCTAATCCTAGTTGTTACACTGGTCCTTTGTATCAAATTCATTTTGCATGCATGATATAGTTTTTGATGCTCTTTAGGTAGGTATGGGTTCCTTATCTCCCCTCGCGATATTTGATGCACCCCTTGTTTAAACTCTATTGAGTTTAAGTTCAAAACTAGATTTATGTAGTGAATAAAAAGGGAGCTTCTTTTAGTGTGCCATAAATTCAACTTTATTCTTATTTATCTTTTGTTTAGATACGATACTAATTAATACACGACAGGCCCAAAAAGGGGGTTAAACGTCTTCCAGGTTCATGTACCTAGGTGTGTATGTGAGGTTATCTCTTTATTCCACTATAATTTTTATGTGGTTCTGACACGTAGAGAGGATGTACGAAAGAAGATTGACAGAACAGATTTATGAGGTGACGATGCAAGGGCAATGGGCAGCTTGGTAAGGGTCGACCTAGGTGTCGTGCGTCATACTCGTAGTAGAAGAAGTGAAAGGTGTGGCCTATCAGGATCATAGCAACAAATCGTGATAATCTGTAATCTCTACCCACCCCAATGGGAAAGAGAACTTTTAAATACCTGTACAATTTTGTATGTATGGGGGGTTATGTATGTCTGTAGGTTTATTCAAGAAGGGTAGGCAGCGATGTATAAAAATTCGTATTTTGCCAGCTATTTTCGGGCATATCTACATCTCATACCAAGCATCTTACTTAATTCAATCAATCAACCTAACAACAGTCCTCTCCAAATTGTATCCCAGTCCTCCGTAACTCCGTCCTAACTAACAAGAGTTGCTGAACACTAACAAATTTACATAGGGTCCACACATTGAAATTCATCAAAAATGTATGTACCTACCTAAGTATTTTGGTTTTTCTTCAGAAGACAGTTATTTAACTTATGTTGGTATTTTATTGAATGTTTTGAACCTAAGGTGACCTGTAAAGGTTAAGCTACTTTTGTTGCTCACTATACTTCATTTTTAATTATCTGCTTCCACAGAAGCGCCATGTTCGTTTGTCACCCGAACAGGCAGCGGAGCTGTACAAAGGTCACTACGGTAGCCACCACTTTCCTCACCTCGTTGCGCACATGTCCAGTGGACCCTGCATTGCGCTGGTACTTGCTGCTCCGAACTGCATACAAAAGTGGATCACGCTTATGGGACCAGCCCGGTACACTTTTTATATTGATAGCGTGACTGCGTTTTTCCCGGCGAAATTGAATACTAAAAGGCCACCATATCTTCCCGTAGGTGTCGTAGAAGGCGACTAGGTAAACAGGCTGTATTCCGCCTATGGCCGTGAGCAACGCAGTCAGTCTATGTTTCCAGAAAGTTACAGTCTAGGAGTCTTCAAATCTACAATGAATAGGTTACTACTAGGCAAACTCATTTTCTCAATCATTTTCTCGCCAGATGATAATCTGAAAATGATTAGATGTGATGAATAGATCACGCCAACACCATTATTTTAGCTTTGTTCCTGGCTGCAGCCGAGGCTTCCACCTCTGATCACGAGCTCCGCTTACTGCTAAACCTTTTGAATACGTTTATACGAACTTTTATGGACGCGACTGCCGCCTTATTTGACCTTTCAATTCCGAGAGGAAAGCCTGCACCAGAGGAGGCTCTGGTGCTCCTGGACGAGGGTCCAGGAGCAGGTTTAACGGCTTGCAAGTGAGGTTGGCTTGGCCAGTCCTAGTAGGGCGCCACACGAGTAAAATTTTATTAAATATACTTAACTAAGTCGAGAAAAGGCTCCAGAGCCTTTTACATCGACGCAAAGTTGCAGGCCTATCGGTTTTTTACCGGATGCATTTCGGAGAGTGCGCGCTGGAATTGCACAACTTCATACCTCCAAGCCCTTTCCACCAACAAACAACCAGACGCACAGGGACATGCCACCGCTACATGGTGGATATTCCACTCATACGCACGAAACGTTGGATAACTTTGATTGACACATTTATTATGCGTACAGCTAAGGAGTGGAATTGTCTGCCTGAGTCTGTGTTTCTGGAAAGCTATAACCTCGGAATCTTCAAGTCTTGAGTGAATAGGTTCCTTCTAGGCAAACGTGATCCATCGTAGATCACATCGTCACTTACGACCAGGTGAGATATAGGTCAAACGTGAGCCTATCATTCATAAATAAAAAAAAAACTTGATCTTCATTTTATTTAAATAATAGCAGATAGGGGTGCGAGGGAAATGCTTTATGGGCCACCTTACACCCCGGGGACCCGAAATGGCGTGCAGTTTTAGCCGGTTCAAGCCCGACATAACCTCCCCCGCTGACCGGCGGGAGAGGGGGGGGGGTGATAGTATCAGTAGTCCGATTAAATAGTCCGATGATCGAACTAATGAGACATCGGACTATTTAATCGGACTACTGATACTAAGCCGGGGGGGGGGGATTATCCGAGGGGATTTCCGCAATAAAAAAAGAAAGGTTCCTACCACAACGATTTCTTGCAGAGTATTGGAGGCACAAGCTTACTGGCCAGACAGCCTTCGAGCTTCGTACGGGCGGCGCACTAAGTATGGGGACTATTTCAACGCGGTGCACGGTAGCAAGAACCACGCCGAAGCGGTTAGAGAAATACACTTCTTCTTCCCTGATAGTATGTACTTACCTACAAATACTTATGTCTATACATGTAGATAGATACATATATAAATATTCTGTGCGAGTAATTGAAATATTTCACGTTAGATAAATATAGCTATTTATCTAACGTGATATAAGAACTGAAAGTTAAATAAGTGAAAGAAGAACTAAACGACAGCTCGTTCTTCTGAGCAAGATCTTCGGTGTCCAAACCGACCTCACCTGCAAACCGTTACACCTACTGAGTGATGGACGAGGTTCTGGCACAGGCTTTTCTCTCGGGGTAAAGGAAACTAAACCAATAATGGTGGAGTAGGAGAGCGGATCCCCAGCTCCAAAATGCAAGCTTTAGATGCAACTGCGGTTAGCGCTCGGATGAAGCTCGGACTTACACTTGTAGCAACCACTGGATAATCCTACTTCCTAGTGATAATATAAATGTAAAAGTTTGTGAAGATGGTTAGATGTTTGTTACTCTAACGGCTGAACGGATCTGGCTGAAATTTAGTACAGGGATAGATTATAGTCTGGAAGTTTTTATCCCTGCAATAGGTTCCTATGGGTTGCGGGAACGGGTTCAGACTTCCATGCGGGAGAAGCCGCGGGGCAAGCAAGTTTAAAATAAACGTATCCGTTCATTCTTCTTCGCAAATTGCTATCGATTTGGTTTCGTTTTTCACTATCCTTAGGAATTTGAAATACCGTGTAACACACTACACACTATAACATTAGGCACCTATACTACGGTGGTTAGTATATGACTTCATGCATGAACGTCACAACGCAAATCATTATACCTAAGATGACCAATGAGAGCGAATAAGACAAATAATAAAACTAAAATTGTGTTGCATCCACAGTGATAGTCGGGCCGATTCTGCGCCATTGGCAAGTGAAAGACTACATGCAGAAATACATCACACCATCTCTACTGCCAGCGGTGACGGCCTTAGCACACGAGCGCCCTGCAGAGCCTATACTGTGGTTAGCAGAGCATTTGCGCAGACACAATCCTAACGAGCCAGAACTGGCTCCACAACCGCCCGAACAGAGGGAAGAAGCTCGCTGTCACACTCCAGAGCCTTCTGAAAAATCACTCCCTTTTGCCTTACATTAAATGATATTACGTGTTGCTTTATATTATCGTTTATTCTGTTATAACCATATTTAGTGAATAAAGAAAATATGTACATATAGTTTAATGAAATTTTAAAGTATTTAGTATGGTAACTTTCCTATAAAATCGGCAAAGTGAATCATTCCATGGACATATCCACACAGCTCAGTTGCCACTGAATATTTTGACAGTGTCTGACACGGAACAGCAATTATCAAGTATCCTGTTACAAACTAGCCTCAGTACAAGGAAACCAGGCTCTCTAGGAATTCGTATGGTCTTTGATGGTTGCTCACCAGTTTAATACAAGGTGATATTCTGATGGTGGCCAATTACCGACTACTGAAACTAGAAACATTCGCCTAAGCAGACAGTACTTGTGGAGACTTCTGTACGTGGTGGTAGAAAGCGTTTGATAACTAAGTCGGAGGTCAAGGGTTCGATTCCCGGTCAGCGCAGATATTTGTATTGTTACAACGATCGTCGATATCTCGGAAACTAATGATCGAATCTTCTAGAAATTAAAACGCATTGTTAATGTCTTAAGTTCTCTATCGATCCGTTTAGAAAAATCCAGAAAAGTCAATACAAAATCACAAGCCCTTTAAATACCTATACCTACAAATCGCGATAACAACACTACCGACTCGTAGTCACACCGCATTATCACACCAGTATGACAAACGGTAATTTTTTTCTCGTTTGTCACACTACTGTTTTTTACACAACATGTATACCGTAATTGCTAGTGCAGTGCCAACATAATAAAGTCGGTTTGCCGACAAGTAATGCAACTGACCTATAACCTAAGGCATGTCTTCAGATGTGAATAATCCGTGATTCATATGAAAACTAAAGACTAAACTAAGATAAATAAAAACTACGTAACCATACTAAAGCTATTAACAGTATTATTAAATGAAAAGGATATTACACACATATACACACATATATAAGGAAGGGTCGACCAAACTGATAACGATAGTTTTATAATTGCGTGCCAATTAAAACTATTAAACCATTACAGACAACGGGACAGGTGAAACTAAATAAAATCTTGTAAAATATAAGCTAATACATTGGCTAATACGTAGTTTGAAGTTTTACTGTAAGTAAGTAGTATAACTCGGACAGCACTAGTTTGGAAATAAATACATTACATGGTGTGTAAAAATCAGTAGTGTGACAAACGAGAAAAAAATTACCGTTTGTCATACTGGTGTGATAATGTGGAGTGACTACGAATCGGTAGGGGATAACAAGGGCATTCACCTCTATCGTCGGCACGACTGTGTAGGTACTTGTTTTCTCGAACGCTCTAGTGCCTTATCTCTAGATGATTCCGGAACATTCTACCCTCTTTATTAAGAGCTATAAAAGGGCGCCCGGCTATCGACACGAAGCAGTTTATTTTCGAAAGTGAAAGCGAACACATCTTATCGAAGTGAACCAAGAGCCGAAGTGAAGCAACTACTGTGGACTACTGTGAACTGCTGAGCGACTGGAACTGTTGAAGAGTACTGTGTGTGCTAGTTATTTAGTTATCTAGTTTGTGGTGAACGAATAAACTTCTTTGTTGTATAAACGGCATTTAATTTGTACCCCGCGCACGTAACAGTATACTAGGTACATGAATTATGCAGTCTAGTTGTTGGTTTTGTCATATAGTAGGTATATATAGTATGTCCATAAATGCGTTTTTCCAGTCTCATCGAATGCTAAAATTATAATACCATAACCCATAACTTTGCCCTTACATTGTTTAAATTAGCTTAGTATCATGCCAAGATGAGAACATGCTGGTCACCTCATAATTACTCCCAAATACGTCGCGCAAAAGCAGTTTATGATGCCGTGCCAAAAAGTCTCGTACCGCCCAAGCGCAACTTTCAAGCTTGGTCATCTTCCATGGTGTAGATTATAAGCATAATATTACTGAATGACAAACGTTTGAAACTAAACACACTGCACTTCAGTCGGTAAAACTATCTGGATATCAATAAAAAAAAAACAATATTTTCCCAATTTTATTCATAGAAACAGTTTAGAAATGAGCTATCACAGGCTAGCATATGTTAGCTACAATATCGTTGCTAATATAACAGGTTAATAACGTACTACTGGTTACTTTAATCTGAATTCTATACATTGCCAAGGAAATTGATAAACTTACAAACGAAATGCTAAACATATCCTTAAAGCCATATTTGCTTTCAAATGCCGTTTAGATATGCCAATAGAAGTAATTTCAATTTATTTTAATATATTGGAATATATTGCCTAATAATCTCGGATTGGGTAATTTTTAGGTATAGTATCTAAACAACGTTATAAAGCAATGTGCTAAGCTCAAGAGTTGATTTTTCAATCCTCGATTTTCTAATTAAGGAGTAATTTAATACGTCTAATTTATCCGTTATCCGTTCATTTATTTACGTTTCAAATGGCCAGGTCAAGAAACAAAGGCGTGCGTGTATTGAAGGAATTTTATTATGGAAGTAGAAGCGAAAAGCGTATGTCAGGATCGTGTGATGTAGAAAGATGTTGTCTTTACCTACCCCAATAGGAAATGGTGTGACTACATCTATGTATGTTTATTTATCCACTGAAGAACTGTTTAAAAGTAGTGTAGTTCATAGTTTATCAGACCATTAAAAAATCAACTCTGTGTGACAAAAATATTGTGACTATTACTCATCAAATAAGTACACTTCTCCGCGTCAATTATCATTACAAAAATATTTTTTCTCCATGATTTATTATAGTTTTGGCAACACATTTTATTCGGTCTTCCAATTTGCCAACAGTTAAAAATTTTTAACAATCAATAGTCACAGTATTATTGCTGGTATGAATCAAGCTTATCACTATAAAGATTTGGTACAAAAATCATACTTAAGTAAAATAATTAATATTATAGGAGATTACGAATATCGGCAGCAGCCTGTTTCGTACTGCGACATCTGAAATTTAAAAATAAAAGTATGAATATGTAGCAATAATGTATCAATCAATCAATCAATTAGCCTATTGCAGTCCATGTATATCCTACTAATATTATAAACGCGAAAGTTTGTAAGTATGGATGGATGTATGGATGGATGGATGGATGTTTGTTACTCATTCACGCATAAAACGGCTGAACGGATCTGGCTGAAATTTGGTACAGGGATAGACTATATATAGTCCGGAATAACACATAGGCTACTTTTCATCCCGGGAATAGGTTCCCATGAACCTATGGGAACCGCGGGACCGGGATCAGAATTCCACGCGGGCGCAGCCGCGGGCAACAGCTAGTAGATTATATATAGGTATGAGTGGTTAAGCAATATTTTGTCCTGACGGCAAGTATCACAGTTTCGCTCTTCTTTTAAGAATACTATTAAATTTTAATGAACTAAACCAATTGTAATTTACATACAGCGAGTCAATAATAAATTGCTTTTTGTAATTTTCTGTGTATAACCTTATTTTAAATAAATAACCCCAAGGATTTCCTCTTCACTATCCTTGATATAACGGCCTGGAGCACCTACTGGGATGCTATGCTCACACTTAAAATATTTTTTCGCTATTATTTAACACTAAGACTCACATCGCATATGACAACCACTCTTTTTACCGTATAACTTTAATTCTTTGTTTTATACACGACAAGTCTTAGCCACTAGTATGCATGTATATTTTGAAATATATTGAACACACTACAGGTAATCTACTCACATTACTAGACCCGCTTTTCGCGGTAAATGTGCACGTAGGCAGCGTCCGACGTCGAGCACATTCCGATCTTTTGACACACGCCCTTAGTGCCGAACTCCTCTATCAGATGAATGATGCTGTCGCCGTAGATCTCCATCATAGTGTGGCACTGTTGGTATAAGAGTAACATTAAAAAACGATAACACAGGTACATTTCACACGCTTAACGACCTCCGTCCTCCATGAACGCAGCCCTGGGGGTGGCAGGTGAGGCCGCCTGTCACCCCAGCAGTAGCAGGCTGGGACGGCGGGGCGACTAGCGCCCCTCCCCCAAACCGGGGCAAGACGGGGACACAGTGGTTCCCAAACCCGAGGGGGCTATCTCGAAACCAGAGACGGCCCAGGGTCAGTCGGGGTGCGAAGGATATGCTCTATGGGCAACCTTACACCCCGGCGTCTGAGGACCCGAGACAGCGTGCGGTTTTAGTCGCCGGGAGGGTATCCGAAGGGACTTCGGCACGAAAAAAAAAGTACATTTCACAAAAAATAGAAGCGTGGGGCCAAGCTAACCTCACCTGAAAACCGGTACACCAGCTGATTGCTAGACTTGGTTCTGACGCAGTCTGTACTCTAGAGGTTGGGAGGTCAGACGGCAGTTGCTCCCGCAAAAGTAAGATAAGCCAAAACAAGAGAAAGATTAGGAGAGCGGACCCTGGACTCCGAGGTGCAGGCCTTGGATGCAACCGGGACTAACGCTGTGATGTTGATGATTCATACCGGGTGTTAGGGAAACGCTAACGAAACGACAACGAAGACAGGTGATAGAACTAAAGCCAAAAATAAATTCAACAATTTTTATTTTCATTCGGTTTATTTTTTTTCTTTTACCAGTAATCACGCTTCATCGTATTAGCACAACTAAATGAAACCGGTCGTTGACCCCACGCGCGTCCGGGGTCATCGATCGGCGATGTTATACAATATTCACCCAGATCTTTTAATCCTCTTTTCGCAGTCGCATCACCTAAGTGTTGTTCCCGGTTGCATCAGAGGCTTTCACCTTGGAGCCCGGGTCCACTCTTAGCCCCTCCTATTATTATTTACCGACTGTCATCTAATCTCCCAATGTTGTCAATCAGTTAGTGTACTGGCTTAATCGCATTAGACGGTCTGCTGCCTCATACGGACGCCTGTTTCGTGATATTCGTGATGATATTGTTCTAATTTCGTGCAAAAAACATACGATTTGGGCGAAACAGGGCGCCCGGATGCGTGCACATGCACAAGGCAGCAGATGCTGTTAATGAAATGTTCTTACCCTAGAATTGTACTTGGCGGGCAGCAAACCGCATGCCTTCTCGATGACGTGTACGATGTTGCGGTCCACCTTGTCGTTGCTCAGCACCTTGCGTACTGCCATCACCACCGTCTCGCAAACGGCACAGTCCAGGATCTCTTCTACAAGAACATGTTCGTATCATTAGTATATTACAATCGTGAGACTATGATAAAATTGATCCTCCGAGCCTTTTCCCAACAGTTTCGGCTTTCAGTCTAACTACGAAACGACCGAACTTCTATATTTTCCGTGAAGCTACTGCCATCGGAGCTCATAACCCACGGGCGATATCCAAGTTCTGTAGTTAGACAAGGTTGTCGGACTTTTTAGTGTTCCAACTACCCGAATTTTAGTAGTTAAAATCGTTTGCCTTTATAAAATAATAATATATATATTTATATATGAATTTTTTATAATTATATATATAAAGTTTCGGTTTTAACAACTAAAGAAATATCAATAATTTTACAAAACCGAAGAAAACTGATCTTCGCCAAAAATATCAAAAGGCTCAAGCTGTAGATATGCATTGTTCGACAAAGAGAACGTTTTACAAAACCGAAGAAAACTGATCTTCGCCAAAAAGATCAAAAGGCTCAAGCTTAAGATATGCATTGTTCGACAAAGAGAACGTTTTACAAAACCGAAGAAAACTGATCTTCGCCAAAAAGATCAAAAGGCTCAAGATGTAAACATACATTTTGCGACAAAGAGAACGTTTTACAAAACCGAAGAAAACTGATCTTCGCCAAAAAGATCAAAAGGCTCAAGCTTAAGATATGCATTGTTCGACAAAGAGAACGTTTTACAAAACCGAAGAAAACTGATCTTCGCCAAAAAGATCAAAATTCTGGTTCTGTTGCCCTCAGAAGATGCTGAACAGTAACAAATTTACAAACGATCTTTACATTGAAATGAATCAATAAAATAAAATAAATAATTGTTTGTAATCTTCAGAGGAGGAAAATAACTTTTTTTATTTTTTTGTTTATCATTTTATGTAAAATTTTAGAGCTAAGGTGTTACTTGGAATGTGTTAAACTTAACACATTCCAAGTTACCATCGCACTATTCACTATCGGTATTCCGATGGCGAATTTACTATACAAAGGTGTCAGTACAAAGTTACTACAATCTTTTAACCTTTAACGACTTCGAAGCTGGGACGATCACACAGTCTCAATTCTTGGCACACTTGATCAGGATCAAGATCCTGCACGAGCAGATTGATCACAATGTCGGCATATCGTTCTATGAATTGATCGCAGTCTGATTTGATCGATTTTGGCAGACGCTTACATACACCCTCGACCGCTTTCTTGATTTCGTCCTGTAAGGAAAAGGTGGAATTAGTATTTCATCAAAAGTGCTAATATAATCTTTATTGCCTTATTTTTATCATGCAAACAAACTATATAAGTAATACACAACGTAAATAAGAGTCGTTTAGATCCTGATCAATTACGTTAATGTGGAATTATAAAAAATAAAAAATATAAGAGGGGATTTCACAAACGACAGGAACCGCGATGAATTCTTTGTTTTTGTAAATAAACATTCTAGGACAAATTACACAACGCCATTTAGACCGAAACTAAGTAGAACTTGTTATGAGTTCTAGAATGCGGATAAACATACTTGTAAATACCTTTTTTTTTGTAAATAAATACATGTTACACAGAACAACCAGACCAATGCAAATATACATAGTTGCTCTGAGTGGGAATCGAACCCGCGACCTTTGGCTTAGCAGCCGAACGCAACACCGCTACGCCACAGAAGTCGTCGTATATTCGAACTATATAAACTGGGTTACCTATCACATTTTACTAATTGCTTGAGTAAAACTATTTAACTAGTGAAAATTCGTTCAACTAAAATGGATTTTACGCATGAGTCCAAATTCACGTCCATCCAAAGGTAGCCTGTAAGAAATTGCTTTTAGCGATAAGGCCACCATTTGTACATAATATGAACAAATGCATAATGCATGTTTTGATTGGTGTACAATAAAGTTTATTTCTATTCTAATGAAATGTGATAAAGGTGTTTAGTTCGCCTTAATCCGCTCCTTTGGAACGCGCGGCGTACGAACGAACGGTACCGGTCAAACTATAGTGAAATTCAGTCTTACTCAATCATTAAGTGAAACGTAAGAACCCAATTTATTTGAACTCGAACGCAATTATTATCACTGGTGAAATCCGACATAACTCATTTAGTTCATGTAACAAGTAATGCTAATGTATTTTTATTACGCTATTTTTGCCTAAGAAAACTATGCGTGAATAACCACAATACTATATCAGAGTTTCATTGCAATTCAAATACAAACCCCAATATTATTTCAATTAAAATAGCAACACAATAAAATCTAAGCAATAACTTTAAACAATTTAAAGACGGAAATAATTATATCCTAAAAACTAATAATAAACATGAAGAATAAATTAATTTTGATATTTAATTACCGCTGTCCTACTGCCCATTTGATTTAACTGTAAACATATAATATATATGCAGATAAATGAGGTATATTTATTTTGTTATCGGATCTTACAAATGTGAAAGTTTATGCAAACATACAAACATGTGTTTGGATGTTTGTTACTCAATCACGCTCTAATGGCTGAAATTTGGTACATGGATAGATTGTAGTCTAGACTAACGTTTTACCCCTGGAATAGGTTCCCATGGGTGTCGGGAACAGGATCACAATTCCACGCGGGCGAATCCGCGGGCAACAGCTAGTACTTAAATAATATCACAATACGATAGACGCTAAACAAGCCAGCCGGCATTCGTGTGAAGAGGCTATAATAGATTGCCATTAAAACAAACAGTTCATACCTCGTTATGCTTGTCGTTGATCTGGTCGTGGACCTCCTTGATGACGAACTCGCACACGATACAGACAGTCTTTTGCGACACAGGCGGGCGGACCTCGCGACCGTTCACTGTGTTGTCGAAGATCTCGTTCGTTGCTAGATAAGAATGATAACAGGGTAAATACTATTAATTTTAATTTGTAAAATTCCAGCCACATAGATAATAAGAAAACAATCTGGCAGCTATTTTAAAACAGTCAACTGTCGTGCTTGACCCATAGGTCAATTTATCAGTGAATACGACGTAATATATCGACTATTGAAAGCCTAAATGGTGTAAGCGACAATAACAGTTGACAAGAAAATCACTTTTCAGTAATGTGCATTGTTATGTTGTTTGAGATGTATTTCCTTTGAACATTCGCGGGCTTGCACACGTTTACCTTTCAATCGTCGGTATAATAGTCCCATACTGCGATCGAATTCATGATACTCACTACAAAAGTAAATTACTCATTAAACAATCAAATAAGAATATTTTTTCACCAATGAAGTTTAAACAAATTTTAACTTCTAATTATAAAAAGATGAAATGGGTCTGTCACGGGTTAAGTCCCGTCCTAAATGTTGACTTTATCCAACATAAATTTATAGGAAAATTTAGCACACTAATTGTTTCATCATTTCATTCAGATCCATCACTGCCAGTCTATCCTTTTATATAACTAAAAACAGTGAATAAATTGTGCAGATGTATTCGAACTCACCAATATCTTGATTCCCCTTAACCAGCATTGAAGTGGGTAGCAGAGAATGCTTTCTGAAGTTGTTCCTATCGCCTCTCAGTTGCGGTTTCTCGTGGTACTTGTCAATACTTGATGGCTTGAAGGGATGCTTGACATCGGCTGGGCACAGTTTCAGGAACACGCATATTTCCTGTGCGTTCATATCAGCGACGAGCATTTCAATGAGCTGTTGCGTGTACGTGTCGACAAAGTCTACGCATTGCGTGCGCATTTTAGCGGAGAGGTGCGTGCACAACGTGTCTAGTGTTTCACGGATTTTTTCCTGTTAAGATTACATCACAAAATATTAAAATAATGCCTTTATTTAATGTTAAAGTACCGAAAACGTGAAACAACATTATTTGCATTTATAAGTGTGCAAAAGGAAGACCAAAAATAGGGTTCGTTTGCTATTTAGTTATTCAAAAGAGTGATTTAAACTACTTTTTTACACTTTTGCACACACAATCGACCTACATGACCTATTTAGTCCATAATTTTTTCTCTCAGCATTTTTTTTTTTACTTGTGGTAGCCCCACCCCAACTGGCTTCACCCCACCAGTGCCAAGCGATGAGGTGGGAATGTCGGAATCAAAACGACAAAAAACCACACGGGGTGCTTCCCAAGCGTCTATTGCCGGGCAACCCTACATGCCATACATTGAAAATTAAAATTTTAAATATTCGTCTATTCAACAACTTCCGCGCAAATGAAGCGCACGGGGAGTAAATTATTTACAAGACAAGAGATATATAATGAATTAAGCCCTAATATTTATTTACAGGTTTGGTTTTCTATGCTATGCACTATGACATACCTCGGTACGGTTGTTCTTCAGCTGGATTTCGACCTGTGTGACTGCGAACAGGCATAGAGGGCAGTTGGACTTCTCAGAGTTCACTTCAACGCGACGAACTTCCGTAGTCTTGGGGCAGATACCGAGGGCCGGGCACACCTGGTATTTAAAATACGGTTTTATTAACTTGGATCCTCTCTAATAAACTTTCGTTTATCGAATTACACGAACCATCAAAGAAACTACTCATGATGTTGTTGAACTCGATATATAGTTAGGGATTGTTATATTTGAAACCCATAAAATCTAATTGGATAGACATCACTGTTGGTTTGTTCGTATTTTATAATCTCCCTAGGAAGGTCTTTGAACGCTGCCACAAGTGGGCAAAGGTCCTGCACCTCACCGCATCGGAGCTAACAGCGAGGTGGGTATGTCGGGCTTTGAGTGATGGGTTTGAAGGCTACGAGTAACATGAGTGGGCACTGGGTACTGGGACTCACCGCACAGGAGCTGTGACCTAACAGTGAGGTGGGTATGTCAGGCTTGAATCAATTGAAAACGGTACATCTTCCATAGCTGCCTATCGCAAGAGAACTAGGTACGCTCTAAAAGGGACCTTGTATGCTGCCAGCGAGTGGGCACTGGGCACTTCACCTTAGCGCACTGATACCTTGCATTTTTTTTTAAATTGGTAATAGGCTTGCGTTTGACATGCGCAAGGCGGAGGATCGGGTGCTATAGCGTACAATGGGAGAGGCCTATGTCCAGCAGTGGACTGCAATAGGCTAATTGATTGATTGCGTTTGACCACTATCTCTTTATCTCCTATAGCTGCCTATAGCCAGACAACTAGGTACTTACGCTGGCGGGGTCGATGTCCTGCACGAGTAGCGCGATGACGGCGGGCCCGTACTCCGTCACGAACTGCGTGCACTCGCCCTCCACCGAGGCCGGCAGGCGCGCGCACGCCTTGTTCACCGCTTCGATGATCTCATCCTGCACACATGCACGCATATGCTATCATACAAAAGAAGTGGGGTAGTTACGACTTAATTAATTCCAGTTTATTTTTTTGAGATACGGAACCCTAAAAAGTAATCACGGGCTCATGTTAATGGTTGGGCGAGTGGTTAATAATTAATATGATAAAAGTAGACATAAACATAACTTCACGCCTGTATCCCCGAAGGGGTAGGCAGAGTTGTATTATACACCCACGATTCGCCAGTTATGTTTAGGTCCCAACGTAATAGGGGGCGAGACTATTGCCATCTACCGGGCACATTACTAAGCGAGCGATAATCATCATTTTTAATACACACATAACTACGAAAAGTCAGAGGTGTGTGCCCAGGGCTGACTGGGGAGAATGTTCCTAATGTCACCCCTCTTTTTCAATTCTTAATTTAATCAGCTCAGTTTAATAATTTTGTATAGATAATGTATGTAATGTATCCATCTAAAGTGTGTTTTGACTTTTATACTTATATATTTATTTATATAAAAGTAAGTAGTAGAAGATGAGGTTGCCTTGGGCCCCGATCTTAGAGGGGCACCCAAAACAAGTGCAAAAAAAGGTAATAAGGATGATCAAACACCTCAGTTTTGGCATCGCTGATCTCAACTTGCACGTAATGCAGAAAGTATTGGCAGAAGGAGCAGACGGCCTTGCCGCCGACTTGAGGGACGGTCACAAACATGCGCTCGATGGGCAACGGAGCAGGATCTGAGTTCGGCATCACACGAACGTTTGTTTGCTTCTTTGAAACTGGAACGCGGGCCAGCTGTAATAAAAAACTGAAGTTACAACGTTTTCCGATCAAAAATATCGAAATATGAACAACATACATACATTAGGATTTCTGTATTTTCTGTGTTTATGTATTTTATTTTGGTAACGCATGCCATCTAATTATATTGATTACATATTAATATACACCCAGTAAAATTTTCAGCTCAGTCTTTGCACGGAAACCCGTGCTGACTTGCATTTTAATAATTTTCGCGCAGGACAAAATAGTAATAATTTATAATATGTATGTATTTACAGAGAGAGAGGCCAATGTCGTGGACTGCTGGCAATAGGCTAATTGATTGATGTATGAACAACAAATAGCATGTATATAAGTATATTTATTCGATTTTTAGAACCCATAACACCAACTAAGCTTAACGTCGATAGTAGATAGCGATGTTCCATAATCCTATCCTACTATTTTTATTTATTTACTAGCTTTTGCCCGCGGCTCCGCCCGCGTAGATGTCGGTTATCGCGACAACACATAGCCTATGTCCTTTCCCAAGGTCTAATCTACCCCTGTACCAAATTTCAGCAAAATCGGTTCAGTGGTTTAGGCGTGAAAGCGTAACAGACAGAGTTACTTTCACATTTATAATATTAGTAAGGATTCTACTAATATTATAAATGTAAAAGTTTGTGATGATTTGTTACTCAGTCACATACAAAAGGCTGAGCGGATTTCGCTGAAATTTGGTACATGGATAGATTATAGTCTAGAATAACATAGGCTACTTTTTATACCTGGAATACGTTCCCATAGGTTGGGGCAACGGCATCAGAATACCACGCGAGTGTAGCCGCGGGCAACAGCTAAAAACTAAATAAAAAAAACAAAAAGCTCACCTCATCCGTCTTATAGCTATTCGCCTCATCAGTACCAATCAGCATGGGTGCCTTGCCTATCACTTTGATAGCCAGTTCCCTGTCAACCAAGGGCGCGATCATGGGTACTTCCGTCTTGTTTCCACAAACACCAATCATTGCACATATGACGTTGCCCTTGAGGTCATCGACCAGGTATTTGTAGACAATCGGGTAGTATTGTTCGGCTAGATTAAGGCACTCGTCTTTGAATTGGCCAGTTTGTTTGCAGAGACCTGTCGAAAATACATTAAAATTCAAACTTCTTCATCACGTATATTTTTTATGTTAGCCCGACATAACCGCCCCCGCTGGCACGCGGGGGGGTATGGTATCCGAAGGGATTTCCGCACGATAAAAAAAAAAAAAAAAAAAGGTGCGTCAATATGACTTCAAAGTGACTAATGGTAAGGTAAAGGGGAAGTCTCAGGTATTGTGGAGGGACAAGGAAGGTAAGATCTACCAGGCAAGGTGTTCACCCCTGGCAGGTCCTGGTTCGACGGTTGTCATTGGGCTGTTGTATTTTATGTTATATACGGGAGCGGTTATGTCGGGCTTGAACCGACTAAAGCCGCACGCCGTCTCGGGTCTTCAGACACCGGGGTGTAAGGTTGCCCATAAAGCATATCCCTCGGACCCCGACTGACCCTGGTCCATCTCCGGTTTCGAGATGGCCCCCTCGGGTTTGGGAACCACGGTGCCCCCGTCTTGCCCCGGTTTGCGGGAGGCGCGCAAGTCGCCCCGCATGTTATATTATGTATGCCGTAGTGCAATAGCCAGTATTCGAAATAGGGACCTATCGACCGTAGGGCCGACTTCTACCTTTATTTTTAGTTTCCATTTATAGTTTCGCTACGGCCTACTTACACGGTTACATATAGAAAACAATTTCGTACTGTGCACTGTGCGTAAATAGGCGTTTCGGCCTCTCAATTCAGAAAGCACCCAATAGATGGGGATTTAATCAAACTGCCATACATGTCCTTGTTTATCAAGCCCCGAAGGTGTCAGCTGAGCAAACATTTCTTTGTTACCTTTCAGTACTCTGTAGAACTCAATCTCAGTAGTGTTAGCGACCATCACGTCACGCAGATGTTTGACCAACTGTTCGCACAACTCGCAAGGAACGTCCCTGTATAACAAAGAAATAATATAACTATTATATACATTTGAATTCATATGTAACAAAAACAATTGTAATAAAAATTAATTCTGAAGAAATAAATTACCGTTTATTATTAAACTAGCTAACTAACATTGAAGCAAGCAATATTTAACAGCGTCGTATGCAACAGTAAGAATATATGAAAAAAAAAAGATAGAACGGAACATATTTTTTTTATAGAATGCGGAATGTCACATTTAATTTAAGCATAATAGCCTTTTTCAAGTGCGAAAATCCCCTCGGATACCCTCCTGTGACTAAAACATTTACACGATCTTGTGAACAATGTTGCCTTAACGTGTCAATAATGCAAATTTAATTTCGCTTAATACAACTAATGCCGAACAAGAATAGGTGTGTCAAGCTGAACTTCTAACACAGCAGGTTTTAAATAGGAACTCTCAACGCGGACCATTAAAGCTTCTGCTCTATCAGGCGCATAAACCAGCAATACTCACTGAGTGTCCCTGTAACCGGTGAAGTCCAGTGGGAAGGTGTAGTCGTCGTGCGAATGGTACTTGTACGCGCACTGGCCGCTCACGTGGCACAAGCTTTGCGGTACCAGGTCCTTGCGTAGTGCCGCCACAATGTTCTCGAAGTACTTGAATACCAGCATCGAGCAAGAGTCGGAGAATGAGTCCATTTTGCGGCACACCTGTATGAGTTAACCAGCTGTTTAATACGGACTTTCAACTTATATCTAGAGTGAGAACTAGAATTCCCCCTAGTAGAAAATTACTCCCCCTTCCCGTAGGGAATACCTCCCTGTATTATGGGTGTATGGGACCACACCTTCGGAACCAGGGCATCACATGCAAGTCGGTTCACCTGCTGATTGACAGACGAGACTCTGGTGCAGGTTTGCCTCTCGGGGTTGGGAGGTGAGACGGCAGTCGCTCCCATAAAAGCCATATAAGCCAAACCAAGAGTAGTAGAAGCAGTAGGTAGACCCTGAGCACCAAAGTGCAAGCCTCGGATGCATCCAAGCACAATGCTAAGATAATTTATTTATTTATTTATGGAGGTCCAACAGCTTATTCAACTAGAGTAAGTACATTAGATTATATACTATTAAGCCAATTATAGGTCCTCGCGTATAGAAAAACATTTCAATTTGCGTACATTTAAACTAGGAATTCAGTGCAGGGTGCGACTGAAATAAATTGAGCTGAGCGAGCAGGACTCTTACTTGAAAAATAAGGCATCTTACTACGGTCGCGCGCATAGCTAAGGCCGCGCGCTCGTGAAACTGTTTTTCGATGATTATTCCTCAATGGTACATAGTATTTGAACAGTTGACCCCTCTAAACACTCAGCGGTGTCTACACTATCACCATGGCAAATTTGGTCAAGATCGGTATTGTGGTTCCGGAGGAGTACAGTCTCGACCAAACGGCTTAGCCACGTATAAGAAATAGTTTACGAGATATAATACAACTAGCTTTTGCCCGCGGCTCCGCCCGCGTAGATGTCGGTTATCGCGACAAAACATAGCCTATGTCCTTTCCCAAGGTCTAATCTACCCCTGTACCAAATTTCAGCAAAATCGGTTCAGCGGTTTAGGCGTGAAAGCGTAACAGACAGACAGACAGAGTTACTTTCACATTTATAATATTAGTGGATTATCTGGTTACATTTTCAGTATCTGTATTACCCTGCTATATTAGTAACAACTCACTGTCAACACTGCACTATTGCTTTAGATGAAAAAAAAACCCTTCGCTGAGGCGTCGCCTTGCCACGGGGATACTAGTATTAAACTATAATGATGAGACATCTCTCTTTTGATCAATATTCTATAGCCTGATTTTGGCTAGTAAAATTCAATGACGTATTAATAAACTGTTCTCTCTCTCTCTCTCTCCTAATGAACCTCTTCAGTACTGAAGTTTGACCGCTAGTGTCCTATATTGCTCTCTGTCAACAATCAAAAACTGTTATGTATGTGTATATAATACCGAAACTGGCCGGCTTGCATTAAAGGTTTAATGACAGTAGAGTAAGCTCTTGAAGTGTCTAACCCAGAGGAGAAAGGTGCGAATTTATGTACGTGTTTATATTTTTTGCTAAAAAGATACGAACCTGCAGCATTCCAACCAAGAAGTCTTCTTGGCTGGTGGCGTCGAACTTCATCCTCAACCCACCAACGGTTCTTTGGCAGTTGTTACATTCCACACGGAGTTGCAACTGGGTATTCTGAAAGAATCAAATATTGAAAAATTCTAGCTGCTAGACGCTGATGTTCCTGAAATAGTGGTCGATACCTTGATGGCCTCAACAGATGTTGGTCTTTTCGTTAGCCTGTATAGTGCACATGCGCATTTTCTGTATGCTTCTCGAAGTTTTGTGAAGTCTTTATACTTCACAAAACTTCGAGAACATTCAATTCTCACGATATTTTCTAAACTTTGAACCCACGACCTGCCCATCGGCGAGTCCAAACTTATTCCACGGGATCAACAAGTTAAAGTTAAATTACTGGTTCGAATTGAAGAATTATTTTTGTGTTTGATAGCCTATTTATCGAGGAAGGCTATAACTAATGAATTACAGGCAGGTAGGTAAGTCACGGGCGAATCCGCAAGGGACAGCTAGTGATTTTCATCTTGCTGGTGGGATGTCTGAGCTGATTTTAATATATGTATTTAAAATATTTACAGTATCATAATAGGCTAATCATCACATATATATTTTACCAGCACTAATAGATCAAGCATTGTATATAAATTATACAGGCAGTATTCATAAACATCGTACGATGTTATAAATATAGCCGAGATCGATAATTTGTTATGACTAAACTCAATGACTAATAATTAACTAATAAACAACATTATTTGTCACATTGGCAGTTTAATAGGCGAAGGAGTTAAACCAAGTTTTTTTTAAGAATATTATTAACCGAAATTACTACCACTACTAATCCCGCTAACCTCTCTAGCTTAGCTAAATAGCTTGTGTTAGGAGTGAGTTCATTTCGGTAGTGTAATAGCCAGGATTCAATCCCGAGATCTCTCGATCGTAAGGCGACTTCTTAAAAACTAATCTATCGACGCTTTGGTGGCTGCGAACCACATTTATCGATTCTTGAATTAGATAGATAACCACAAAATCTCTTTAAAATATTATCTTTTTCTACTCTGTTAACAACACTGCCTGAACAACTTGGCATTGAAAAACCCCTTTCTGAAGACCATTATGATTTAGTATAAGATAGTTAATTAACTCCAATTTCTCCTGACATACACCTCATTGTCCAGTTTTTTTTATCTCTCTACTAGCCACCTTATCGCAGGCATGAGCACCTTAACAGATTACCCATATCGCATTATATTCTGATAATTATAAAGTGACTAATTTTGTGAACATTTAATCTTCATTCGAAATACAGACAGGTGCATATTTAGCTGTATTTTTGTCAGTCTATTGATGCTCGAACACATTTGTATTGTTTCAGAAATAATGCCAGAAGTTTATGAATAGCATACATTGCCGACTATGGAACATCTGCGGTTTTCTTGCATATTATATTACCATTATATACCACACAAAAGTGATAACATTTGCAATTTATGTACCTTTTTTTTTTTTCGTGCGGAAATCCCTTCGGATACCCCCCCACCGGCCAGCGGGGCCGTAAGTATTTTATGTTATATACGGGAGCGGTTATGTCGGGCTTGCAGCGACTAAAACCGCACGCCGTCTCGGGTCTTCAGACGCCGGGGTGTAAGGTTACCCATAGAGCATATCCCTCGCACCCCGACTGACCCTGGGCCATCTCACCACTAACAGCATCGCTCATCCTGTCTCCTCTGAAAGCAGAGGAGTACGGAGAGCGATGTGTTCCCGCCACGTTGGGTATTGGCCGACGATCAATGCCAACCCTATGAAGGGGAAGCTATTGACCGCCGCCCAGGGTGTACCGGCCGCTCCGAGTCCGTTCCCCCCGGACTGCAGCAGGATCGGAATCGGAGGGACACTCGAGGAGGTTACCCAACACACACCCCTGCAATTTATGTACCTACATAACAATATATATACCGTTTTAAAAGATATTAACAAAGGTAAATGAATAAATGGGACTGAACCTGGACCCATTCATCGGAAACTTGTGCCCCGCCCGACTTGGCACTAGTGTCGCCATTTGACTTCCCATTCCTTAAAGTTTATTTAGAACGGATTATACAAATAAATCTTCCTTAAAAATATATCTAAAAGACAGTGAAAACGGTATTAAAAAACCGTTGCGTGGTGCTCCATAAAAAACATGGTTAGAAAGAGTAGGGCCCGGGCCCCAAAGTGGAAGCTTTGAAGTCAACAGGAACTAACGCTAGGAGGGGTTAAGAAGTACAGCAGCTTAAAACAAAAACAGCAACTTAAATAATCTTAAAACAATAGCTACTTACATAGTCCTCTAATAAGCGGTCGATCTTAGCATTGTTGCATAGTCCAGCAACAGAGCATACGGCTTGAGGGTTCATCTGCGACGCCAGAGTCTCAACCAACTCGGGTACGAAGTCATCAGCCATTTTCACGCATT
This sequence comes from Cybosia mesomella, assembly GCA_946251805.1. Lineage (NCBI taxonomy): Eukaryota > Metazoa > Arthropoda > Insecta > Lepidoptera > Erebidae > Cybosia > Cybosia mesomella. The sequence continues at coordinate 8,937,343 of OX276395.1, forward strand.
CCTTCTGGACGATCTTGATGGGGATGAGCTTGCACGACCCTTCAAACACCTCTTTGAGTTCTTCCTGTAAGTGAATAAGAATAGTAGATTAAATGATTAACAGCATAGATATTGTCATCTCAAATGTCCCAACGCCTATCCCGGGTGCATTCAAAGCCTGCTCTTTGGAGCCCGGAGGCCTCTTGGCAGGTGTACCATGAAAGTAGGCCTACCATGAAATGTACATCCGCAATTGTGGGCCTACACGAGACACGAAGAAAAGACGTGTCATTTAGGTACCATGATGTTACTTCGGATATCTTTCTTCGGTCGGGACCATAAAGTAAGAGTATGTTCGAGACTTAATCAAACATATCAAGGAGGTTTTCGTTTGTTATTTGTGTTGAAAATGAACTATTAAAAGCCAACATATTGAGAATGAGAAATACACTCCATGTATACAAATATTATAAACTTTCGACCATTTTGAAATAAGCATTTGTCTCAATTTTTTGTTTTACGGATTGTCAAAATCCCGGTTTTTGCGGTTTCAGGTCGTTTCATGGTAGCGTTTAGGCCGAATGAACTATCATGAGCCGTCTTCGTGCGTTTCATCGTGCCGATTGCCCAAAATTTCTGTCCGCAAATGCGGATGTACGTTTCATGGTAGGCCTGCTGGCTTGCAGATGAAGTTGACTTGGGCCGTAAAGATGTCGGTAGGGTCCAGAAACTATTCGATAACAACAGAAAGATGAATATGACGTGAGAAAATGTTAACTCTATCGTTTATTACGACAGTTCTTTCTTAGTTGATCATTTGATTTTGTTTTGAAATATATTATTTTCAGTGTTTACGACTAGTGTGTTGGTTTCACATCTTTGATAGTAGCAATCTAGTAATGATCTGCATAAAGGTCGCCATTTAAGAGCAATAGCTGACATGATTATAATATTATGTCTACGCTACCCCTTGTAACATTAACTGGCGTGAGAATATAAACAATTTACGTTATATTTTAAGTTATGATTATATTTTAGATTGTTCTGCTTAAACATAGATAAAGAGGTAAACATTGAATAACACCATTGACTACCGACGGACTCAATAGTTCAAAGACAAAAAATAATCGACAACACAATGACAACAAACAGTTGGGAAAATGGTTCCCATTTTGCCAACAGCTACAAACGATAGTCGTCCAGCCAAGGCAAACGGTCAGCCACGAACGCGCCCGTGGTCTCTTGATATTGAAACGTACGAGAATTTAAGTTCAGACTAGAAGCCATTTGCAAAGTAAAGTCCTCCTATACGACACGTCATTTTCTTACTAGTTGACAAAGTCATATTTGATGACCGATATTATTGTGTGAAGATTCAGAACAGCCAACACTATTCATATTTATAAAACAATGTAGGACACGCCTCCATTGAGTGTCAGCATTATCGGACAATGACTTAAGATGTTGAGAAGGTTTAAGAGTTCAACCTTTGTTTGTTTAACTGATAAAGTGACGCGAGCATATATTTCTACACATTTGGAATTATACCTTAGAAAATAGTTAAATAGGATCGTGGCTTAGTGGCAACCTAGTAGCTTAGCACATTGCGAGGTTAAGCGATCCTAGCCAAGTAAGTTTAATAGAACGGATTTTCACTGGTGAAATTTAGCATTTTTTTTAGCAAGTTTGGGAACTACAGTGTTACCGACTTGCCCCGGAAAAAGGGGGGCCGCGCAAAATTCCGTCCAGGGTCGTTGAATTTAATAGCGTACCATTAATAAGCACGAATGGTAACAATTAAAGGTAATACAAACACGCAATCTACAACGTTCGTTTCAACTGATCGAATAAGTCTTATCGCAATGAAATACTCGCAATTACACTGAGGAACATAGCTTATTCAATATTAATTTATTCACCATTCCATGAATCGACGGCAAATAAGCACGAAGATTATGTCGAAATTAATGAGAACCTAGATTGTGAAGTTATTTTAAATAACAATAATTAAATGTATAATATTGACTTCTTGATCTACAAGTAGGTATTTGAAATCGTGGCAGCTGCCTTATTTGGATTGACGAACCGTAACGTGATCACAAGCGTTCGTATTAGCCGACATATTTAAGTTGATTTTGTTTTACATCAGTACTTTCTTCTATGTTAACCAATTTAAATCCAGCGACTATTCGCGTTACGACTGTGATTAAAAATTGTTTCCAAACAAAATGATGCCCGTGCATAGAAATATTATTATTTTATTTCGATTATAGAAATGAAATGTACCCACCATAGAGCAAATACAGGGAAGTGTTGTTATTACATTCCTAATTAAAGAATGCGACTTAGACCAATTAACTGCCAGCTCGTACACCTGCCGATCAACGGACGAGGCTCTGGCGCCGGGATTTTTCTTCGGGTTTGGAGGTCACATGGCAGTCACTGATGATGATGATGATGATGATGATGATGATGATGATGATGATGATGATGATGATGATGATGTTGATGATGCCTCCGACCGAAAATCACTACCGTAATAGGCAATAAATAAATCAAGTACTTAATGGAGTTGTAGGAGAGCGGACCCCGGGCTCCAAAGTGAAGCTTTAGATGCAACCGGGATTGACTCACCCGAGCGTGAAGAAGAGAAGATTCTTTAAAACGGGGTGAATAGGGATTAGGGGTGAATAGAGATAAAATGGTCATTGGATATTTTTATTAATTCATTCGAATATTTCAAGTGTCTAACCAGGTATTAGATGATTCTGTTCATTATAATATTAAAATAGGCAATAGTTTCACATAAAAGAAAATAACTGCAAAATTAATTCAACCAATTTATCCGTTTGATCCTAATTTATCCGTTTGATCCCTATTCACCCCGTTTTACCAATAAAGAATATGATATATAAGGTGTCACAAAATTAGGTCTCTGAATTTGGTGAGATGACTTGGTATCGACAAAATATGTATTTGAAACAAAAAAATGGGGTAGAAAAAAAATAAAACCAAAAAAAATGAATAAAAATTTTAAAAAAACACCACCAGCGACCAGCGTCACGTGACGCTGGTCGCGATTTAGGTATTTCCCACACATCCGCTTGGAGAATACCGCGAGGACTGCAGGCCTACCACGTGCGTCACGGGCTCGTCGCGTCACGTTTTTTTTTTTTTTTTTTTAGTTTTTTTTCTACCCCATGTTATTTTTGTTTCAAATACATATTTTGTCGATACCAAGTCATCTCACCAAATTCAGAGACCTAATTTTGTGACAACTTATATAGAAACAAATATTCCATACCTGTGTCTCGTTGCTCTGTAGTTGGTCGCGTGCCTGTTGAACCATGTCGGTACAGATTTTGCAAATACTGTCGTTATCTTCCGGGAACGTCATCTTGGACCATACTCGACTCACGCAGTGATGGGTTGCCTGCTTGCCACATTCTCGTACAGTGCTATAGGAGTTAAGTGCATTATTGTATAACCATCTAAGTCATACCAAGGCGAATTTTTTACGTGCGGATAAGTGAGGTGGGTATGTCGAACCCAACAGACTAAAACTGACCCCTAACAAATATGTGAAATTTATCAAGTCATAATTCCTGCCTCACCACCGAATCGCGACACAATTTTTGTTCTACAGCTTTTCTAGTAGTGTCACCTAATAATTCAGTACATCGGCAGTAAATAGATTGCACTACCAATAACAAACATGACGACTTTTGCAATAATCGTATGAACGGTACCATTTATTTCGTAAAGTAATTGAGCCATTGTTTCACAGAATAGTAAGAATATGTACTATTGTGTTAAAATGTTTTTAATTCAAATTACAAGAAAGTAGGTCAATCTAATTTGCAAGACTAATATATAGCAGTGCTGGGTCCTTCCAAGATCTTCGGAGCTTAAGCCAACCTCAGCTGCAAGCCGATACACCTACTAATTGACAAGAGGTTCTGGCGCAGGCTTCCCTCTCGGGGTTCGGAGATTAGATGGCAGTCGCTCCTATAAAAGCCGTGTAAGGCAAATCAAAAACAGGAGGAGGAAGCGGACCGCAGGCTCCAAGACGCCAAGATGATCATGAATATTGCAGTGTTCAATGAACCGTAGATGAAGATATTACAATGACAACTTATGAATTAAAATTTGTAATTTAATTACCTGAAGTTACTGCACCAATAAGATGGACCCCAAGTGCATTTTTCGGCTCCCAACAGTTTTTCTGAAATGAAAGAACTATTAAGACAGTTATCCTCACTCACCAAGTCATAACGTGTAGGGGTGTTTTATTTTATTCTTCACATCGACGGGTTAATCGAATAAAGACGCATGTGCAATGGTAAGGCTGAGTGCTCATTAGAGACAATACAGTCTTAAGACTGACTATTTAATTGCTCTACAGAAACATATGCACACACTTCGAACAAAACTGTTCCGAATAAACCGATTACCAATGTACGATCGTATGCTTGTGTTTAGATCGATCATGGTCAAATATCACGTATCTCGACCTTTCAACCAATCCTGTTGAGGCTATACCTACCTATACCGAAATACATTCGTGATTGTATTCCGTATTAGCTGATGCACGCGGCTGCGGTCGGTTATCGTTTTCAGGGTTTCGTTGCCAAATGGAACCCTTATAGATTCGTCATGTCTGTCTGTCTGTCCGTCCGTATGTCACAGCCACTTTATTCCGAAACTATAAGAACTATGCTGTTGAAACTTGGTAAGTAGATGTATTCTGTGAACCGCATTAAGATTTTCAGACAGAAATAGAAAAAAAAACAATAAATTTTGGGGTCCCCATACTTAGAACTGAAACTCAAAATTTTTTTTTCATCGAAGTCATATGTGTGAGGTATCTATGGATAGGGGTGTGTGTTGGGTAACCTCCTCGAGTGTCGCTCCGATTCCGATCCCGCTGCAGTCCGGGGGGAACGGAATCGGAGCGGCCGGTACACCCTGGGCGGCGGTCAATGGCTTCCCCTTCACCCCTTCATAGGGTTGGCATTGATCGTCGGCCAATATCCAACGTGGCGGGAACACATCGCTCTCCGTACTCCTCTGCTTTCAGAGGAGACAGGATGAGCGATGCTGTTAGTGGTGAGATGGCCCAGGGTCAGCCGGGGTGCGAGGGATATGCTCTATGGGTAACCTTACACCCCGGCGTCTGAAGACCCGAGACGGCGTGCGGTTTTAGTCGGTGCAAGCCCGACATAACCGCCCCCGCTGCCCGGCGGGGGGGTATCCGAAGGGATTTCCGCACGATAAAAAAAAAAAAAAAAAAAGGTATCTATGGATAGCTCTTCAAAAATGATATTGAGGTTTCTATTATCATTTTTTCCTAAACTGAATAGTTTGCGCGGGAGACACTCCCAAAGTGGTAAAATGTGTGTCCCCCCCCCCCTGTAACTTCTAAAATAAGAGAATGATAAAACTAAAAAAAATATATGATGTACATTACAATGTAAACTTCCAACGATAATTAGTTTGAACGAGATCAAGTAAGTAGTTTTTTTTTAATACGTCATAAATCGTAAACCGTAAAAAAATTAAAAAAAAACATTATTATGTTACTTGCTGCTACGGAACCCTTAATGGGCGAGTCCGACTCGCACTTGGCCACTTTTTTTGGTCATATATCCGGTTCTTCTAAACCATTTGCAATCAAGACCTTTTTAATAGAAAAAGCCGCAACAAAATCCATTCAGTAGTTTTTGCGTCAATCGCGAACAAACAGACAAGAATTCGAATAAAAATATTTTCGTTTTCAGAGTCATTCATTTAACATAACCCAAGTATATTTATAAATATCTCTAATGTACAGACACAACTTATTTACAATTTTATAATATTCCGTATATCTTAGATATAGAGGTAATAGTTTTAACAATCTTTTCTGTGAGTCACATGGACCTGTCTTATAACGTGAATCATTGAGGCCAGGTGTGCATCACCCAGTTTACATAACTACCTATTGATTTCTATGTAAATATATTCATTGTTAAGCCAAGAACAAATGTAATGTCTTAACATTTACAGTTATAGCCTCGTTCGATCTTGATGAAATATTAATTCGCGAAAGTGATAGATGACTTTACTCCAAAAAATTATACTTATGCATTACCATGGTCCATTACCATCCCTAATTTAAAGTACACAACAAGCATTTTTGTTAAGACATAAAATAACAAAACGGCGCGACGTTTTGTGACGGGAACTGTATAAATATTGCATATTATTAGTAACGCACGGGAAAAAATGTAAGAAAAGCGATTGAAGCGCCACCGAGTCTAATTGTGAATCCAAAACATCCAGGTACCTCAAACACATACACGAAATTCCATCAGTTTCAATTTCGTGCTTATTACTTCGAAAACCCATTTATCCTTGATTTTACCCCCTTAAGGTTGAAATCCTTCCTCACAACATAAAGGCAGCAACTGCCAACATTTCAGTTGTGTAGCTCCAGCTGTAGGTATAGGTTCTGCGTTGATGAAGCAGTCAGTCAGGAAAAGTAATTATTAATGTATAAATGTACATTTCGCTGAGTAACGTTCAGAGAATGAATCATTGCGGTAGTTTTCATTAAAATACCGGTTCTTTACAGTTTATTGTGCCTGATTTTAAGACCAGCACCGAAACAGATATTAATATTGACGCTAAATGTGCAGGATGTAGGGGACTGATCCGGCACCGATTGGCGAATAAAACTCAATGATATGTGCAGATTATGAGGGTGACATGTTAACTGCAATAAGTAGTTATAGAAAATGAAAGTAAATATAGCCCAGTGGCGTACGTAACGGACTGCTGAGACGAGGTCTCGAGTTCGATCCACAGTCGCCCCGGGCACACACTGACGTTTTCGTAGTTATGTGTGCATTAATAAATGTTAATTATCGCTCGCTTAATAATTTGCCCGGTAGATGGCAATAAGCCTACCCCTTCGGGTATACCGGCGTGAAGTTATGTTATGTGTCAACTTTAAAGTAATCAAAATAATTTCATAATTTTTATTCCTAGGATTCCTTCTAAAATAAAGGAATAAGAATTAAATATATTTCATTCTGACAAAAAAAAAGATACGTTAATTATAGCAAACATGTGAGGTTGATCAAGAATATGCTTATATTTTTAAAAATATCCACCAACGAGACAGCAAAAACTGACCCGTGAAAGGACCCAAGTAGAACTGGTGCAATATGACGTCAATACATACTTACCTACTATTATTACACGATTACTAAGGTGGTGGGTCCTTTAATGGTTATTGACGCGTGCATAAAAGAAATACCGTGAAATGGTTAACACCTGAATAAACGAACAAATTCATGAATTATTCGTAAATTAACAAATTAATGCTGTTATTGTTGCCGTTTTAGGTCTAAATAGAGCGAAACTAATTATTACCAATAGCCCGTTAAAACTAAAAATTTGATTGAAGGCAAAATGTATTACTAGCCGTTGCTCGCGGCCCCGCACATGTGCAATAATGATCCCATCCCCGCGACCCATAGGAACCTATTCCCGGGATACAAAGCCTATTTGCTATTAGACTATAATCTGCCTCTGTGAGAAATTTCATTCAAATCTGTTCAGCCGTTATGACGTGTATTGTAACAAACCAACATAGATCCATCCGTCCATCCTTTCGTAATTATACTTAATGGTAAAATAAGATATTAAAACTCTAGTGTTCGATGATATGTACACGGAACCCGCCCGGAATCTGCTCCTCTTGCAGTGGAAGCCTTAAGGGTGAGGGAAAAGGGGAAAAAGACAAAGGAGGAAGCGGCCAATACTCTTAAATTCGTACGATATGCATCACACTACCTTTAAAGTCAATATTAAGTGAACTTTTAATTGATCGTATCTGTAATATTTACCTACATTTAGTTTCCTAAGAAGCACGATTTGCTGATGTTAGTAATGCATGACCATTTCGCTGAACCAATGAAACAAGGCAATTACCTATTGTCCCCTGCTAATAAAAGAAACACGCATGAAGTCGACATTATTTCATATCAGATGCATTGTGTACTTGACGCATAAATAGCTACCTACATTGTACCCATCCGATGAAGACCTTTTTTTTTTTTTTTTTTTTTTTCGTGCGGGAGTCCCCTCGGATACCCCCCCGCCGGCCAGCGGGGGCGATATGAAAGTGACCGTTTTATTTACAAGATGATTTTAAGTTACTGTAATTACTTCTAATTTTCATACTTCTAAGGTTCAACTGAGAAAGTTGCACCCTCTCACTTACTATCAAACAGGATTTTGGGCTAGGCTGCATTTCGTACGGTATGTGAAAGTGCCCTGAGGTTTCAACTCTTTTCGTTGTTCTTAGTACGTACTATGGATATTCTGACGCAGTTCTTAATTTAAGGTCTCATTCTCTGGGGGAACTCAACTGATATAGATAAAGTACTCATCGTTCAAAAAAAAATGCGTCAGAGCGACTTGCGGCGTAGCCTTCTGGATATCCTGCAGACCTATAAGTATATTTGAAAAACTTTGCCCCGTATGTTAATACTTGAAGTGCGAAATTTTTAAGCTTATTTACAACAGCAAACGATATACGAGTATGTAAGTGTAATGTACCCGAGAAATACGTGATCTAGACAGAATAGTCTTGTCTTTCTCATTTTTATATTTTATACCTATATTCGCCATAAATATTGTGCTAAATATAACAAAATATTGCATGTCCAATTTAGGCAGAACATGATGCAGCTAGTCATAAGACATTATTTCTACTCCTTATAACAATATTCTATAGCAAATTGATATTGATAGATTATTACCCTGGGGTTATTCTTTCGAGGGCTTACCCGAGGTGCCCGGCAATGGACACTTGGGCAGGACACCGTGCGGTTTTAGTCCTTACATGCACGACATAACCGCCCCCGCTGGCCGGCGGGGGGGGGGGGGTTCCGAAGGGATATCAGCACGTAAAAAAAAATACCCTGCAAGGTGCAAGTGACACCGAGCCAATTACATTACTAATGTTGCAAGTAATCATAGGCCATGGCCGATTATCGCGTGAGCCACGAACTTGTTACGTTACGAGTAAAACCAATCCTACTAATTGTAAACGTGAAAGTTTGGATGTATGGATGTTTTTTACTCTTTCACGCAAATAAGGTTAAACAAATCTGGCTGAAATTTGGTACAAGGATGGATTATAGTCTGGAATAACACATGGGCTACATCCCGGGAATAGGTTCTCGTGGATTGCGGGAACGGCATCAGAATTCCACGCAGGCGAAGTCGTGGGCAACAGCTTATTATCAATGTGAAAGTATGTGAAGATGTTTGGATGTTTGTTACTCAATCACGCTGAATGAATCTGGCTGAAATTTAGTACAACGATAGACTAAAGTCTGGAATCACACAGGCGTTTAATTCCTGGAATAGGTTCCCATGAAAAGCGGGAACGGGAACAGACTTCCATGCGGGCGAAGCTGCGAGCAACAGTATCTGATAAAACATCCAAAGGCCAGAGCAGCTTCATTTCACCAGCTTATATAGTAAACAATAAATTCCATATTATCAATATAATAGTGTCGTTTCGACTTCCTAATGGCTCTTTCGTGAATCGCTAACGAGTGATGATTCATATCTGACTAATGAAAAAACAAAACGAACGGGGCTCTACACATCATTATTCCAACATTCGATTACACATGTTTTCAAGTGTTTCTTTGGAGGCTGTCAAAGAAACCATCTTGTTCAGGGCATAATGAATAATAATATAATAACGATATATGGTTTACACAGTCACGCCCTTTACCCATTGGGATAGGCTGAGACCACATTACTGCACTTGCTATGGGACCATGATGAGTACCTCTTGGCCTGGCCTTACCTTAGAATGTCCTCATTCTTGCACTTATAATTCTCCGTAGAATATAAAAAAAAAACAAAAAACTTTTTAAAAACCACGTTTTCAACACTAAAAAACGCTTTGAAATTTTTAAATTATTGAATATCTAGGGAAAACGATACATTAAAGGATTAAAGCCCCATGTTTTTTAGTGTTGAAAACGTGGTTTTTGAAAAGTTTCTTTTTTATTAACTACTGACTATTTCTGATGATTGAAGATGAAAATGTAAGGTGGCATTAGCCTACATAAAAAATTTCAGAGCTTTAGGGTGATCAGAAGTGGTCGAAAATTAAGTGTCAATTTTTGGCTTCAGAGGGAAAGAAAAACTAATAAAAACGTGGTAAAAACAATTAATGATGTACTAAACTGCTAAAATTTTAATACGATTGAAAACAATAGTAACACAATGAAATGGAGAAAGTCAGATAAAGTTTTTACTGGGTCTACTCAGTGACCTATACAGTAAACAAATTATGTCTATAATAAAAAAACGACGGGGGAATCATTTTGCACGAATTGCTTTAATTAACAGTATAAAAGTACTATAATTTATGTGGTAACATACAATATTCATTTATTGCGCTATCGTACACAAACATGACAATTTATATTACATTAGAAATTTAACACTTCATAACTACTACAATTATTTTACACTAGCGGCCCGGTACGTGCTTCGCTACGTCAAAATGATCCGCCATGTATTGAATTCAAGGGCTTACCCGGGGTGCCCGGCAACGGACACTTGGGGAGGATCAATCCCTTCGGATACCCCCCACCGGCCAGCGGGGGTGGTTGTCGTGTATCGACTAAAACCGTACGGTGTGCGCACGAAAAAAAAATCTGAGAGATTTTCTTAATATTTTTTTCCGTAAGAACCTTGTACAGAGTATTAGAAAACTACAAAAAAAAATCAGCCAAATCGGTCAAGTCGTTTTCATGCTATGTCGTGACAACGGAAAACGGGTTTCATTTTTATATATATAGATAGATTAAAAAGTTTATCTCTCAGATAAATCAACTTCCATCCATAATTTCAACGACTTTTTCACCATCATTATTACCAGAATCATCATCGCCAATATATTTATAAAGTTCGTTTTTTTCGCTATTACTTCGTCACTTGTCATTAATAGATGCACTTTGTTTAATTTCCATTTTATATCAATAGATTTATGGCACAAAATAGAATAAATATTACAAGTTATATGATGACAAAAAGTGTTTCTTGGGCCTCGGTCGGAATCGATCTCAGTGTTGACGAAGTCAACGACCACTCATTAGACAAACGCGCCACCAAGGTTGTTAAGTACAGTGTGAAATTAGCGCTACTATATTTGTTGTCTTACGATCAGGTCATGTGTTTACTGACGCGAGTTTAACCTTTTTTACCCATTACAAAAAAAGTGCACAACGCCGCTAAAGAAGTTTTCACTTCAAAAATAAAAAAAATTACAATGCTGTATACCTATTATTTCTCAAAAATTAACCTCATAATTTTTCTTTAATTAAGTATATCATTGTTAACTGCATAATCCAACGCTCTTACAATATTTATAATAAGAAGTCCACGCTTAATACACATGTTTTAGAATTTACTCTAGAACATTTCTTTTAATCGTGTTTATTTTTTACTTTATGCCAAATACATAATTAGGTATCAATTAAATTTGCTACTACTATACCAACCGTATCGCCTTATTTCTACAATAGTTGAAGTAAAATATCAGGGTGATCGAGTTTCGCTTTGTTTTAAATGAAACCTAGCTAGGTTTTATCACAACCGTAACCTCCTTATACTAAATTTCTTGAAAATCGTTGCAGTCATTCTATGTACTAGGTCTGCAAGTAATTTTTTTTTGATCGACTCTTTAAAAGTAATACTTTAAAAGTATCGCATTTTGGCGCCATAACTGTGTGTCTAACCTTGACCATCATTGCGAAATCAGATTTTGAAAGTTTTGTTCGGTGATTATTCCTCCACCATTAAAAATTCATGTGTACCTCCATGGTACACATGAATTTTTAATTATACAGCCTATGTCCTTCCCATCAGTAACATCTTTGCTTGTGTGAAATTTCATTAGAATCGGTTCAGCCGTTTGCGAGAAGATGGTCTAACGAAATACATGAGTCGTCTAAAAGAGAGTAAAGCTCTGACGATCCTCGCTTAGGTAAAGGTATTAGATAGTTATACAGTTTTAAAACCACTCACCCTTTCTTGGCTCCGCAGTCAGTTTCTGCAAAAGAATAAAAAATATAATTAACTTGGTCACAATATCATATGAACTAACAAAGTGGTACTTCCCGACTAGTTAGGTCACTATCATAATAAAATAAAGCATGTGTGTAAATCTTAAACATGTATAAGTAAATTTAAAATAATATTTGATTAATATCGACCTTAGCATATTTCTATTATGATGATCTGTATCAATGAGAATATTAAAAATTCTTCCACGCTTGTGGAAGAAAAAATTCAATTTTATTTTTTCAATTTGTACCTACTTTGGAATACATGGTGTTATAATTTCTTCGTGTTTGATGTATAGTTACACTTATTGTTACAATTTATAAACACAGTCATGGTAAGTACTAGCGGTTGAAAGAGTGGCCGTGAGGTTTAATTGCCAGATTCTTTCCCAGGATCAACTTCTTCTCTTGCAAATATGGCTTTAAATATAGACGCGTTCATATGCGTTACCTTATGACCTACAACATTTGATGTTTTGGATGCAGTTCACAACATCAAAACATCAGTACCCGTGATAACAATCACATGATATTTTTTAATACCCATAGGGCAAAGAAGAACAAATAACATAGATATAGGTAATTGGAGATAAGACTTTGTGCATCATAAACATTGTGATTGATATTTCTGCAGGTTTTCTTTCCGTGTCCGTGGATACACACCTTTACATTTGGACCGCTCAAAAAGATATTCCATCATACTCAGTACCCTACTGAGTAGTACTGTATCTCACAGCGAAATGTGTAAATACCAGCATGTAAGAACTGGAAGATATTAAAGGGTCATAATCGCCTAGTGTGATAACGCCCTTAAATAAAGAATTTTAAAAAAGCCCTGAAAGAATCTTACCTTCACCCTACCCATTAAAACGTTGCCAATATTTTCGTTATTGCACATCTTAATGAGCGTGCACATGGTCTCGGGTGTCGTCTCCGACTGCAGTACATGGTTGATATACTGCTGGAGGCCGCGTGTGTTGTCGGTGCAGATGAGTTTGATATCTGGATGTTCGATGTCTTCGCATAGCGACGTAAGCCGTGTGGCGAGATAATCCTGTGTAAAAAACTTTGTATTTGAGAATTTGGTTTGATTGTCGACTTCTATGGCGTAGCGGCAGAGCGATCGAATGCTTAGTCAGATATCTATATATTAGCATTGGTATGGGTGTTTCTATATATAATATGAAGTATTTAACTATGTTTATCCGCATTCTAGAACTTATATAGCGGTGTAATATTTATTTATTACAACAACCCTCTGATGTCAGAGATACTGTGCGGTTTGAGTCAGTACGATTTCGTTGAGTCCTTGACGAAATTGTACCGGAAGATTTATATATGGTTATTAAAATAAGTTTAGGACAATTAAATTGACTCGACAGGACAGGACGGGACGAGAGCAGAGGGACAGGACGAGACGAGAGCAGAGGTAAGTTGTATATTAATAAATTTAGTAATTAAAAAACACGACTGTCCTAAAAAGACCCTGAAATCACCCTTGAAAGCTCTCCATTTTGATACCCTACTCGATAAGTTCGAGTGAAAATATTTTTTTAAACATACATTTTAGCGCCAAAATTCCACTATTTTGTTTTTACTTTTGTTTTGATATACCCAGTAGCACTCTCACAGTAAATACGAATCTAACGACAAGACGTCTCAAGCTAGATAACATAAATCGAGCCGTTCAGGCTGTAGAGCATGCCTAACAATTATACAATGTAATGTATCATATCATTACTGTCTTACTCACTTTCATAATTCATTATTATATCGTAAAGGATAATTTTCTCTTCATGTCCTAGTATTTATTTTCATATTTACTTGTCTTTTTACTTAGTTTTGAAACCTAAATTCTTTTATATAACACTCAAATACTGTAGGTAATGTAATGTATCATATTATCATCACTGTCTTACCTTCATAGATCATTATAATTTTTTATCGATTTTTATGTCTTGACTGTTATTATATCGTAAAGGATAATTTTCTCTTCATGTCCTAGTATTTATTTTCATATTTACTTGTTTTTGTACTTAGTTTTGAAACCTAAATTCTTTTATATAACACTCAAAAACTGTAGGTAATGTAATGTATCATATTATCATCACTGTCTTACTCACCTTCATAGAACATTATAATTTTTTATCGATTTTTATGTCTTCACTGTTATTATATCGTAAAGGATAATTTTCTCTTCATGTCCTAGTATTTATTTTCATATTTACTTGTCTTTTTACTTAGTTTTGAAACCTAAATTCTTTTATATAACACTCAATAAATGTGCATTACGCTCTTCCTCCTCTCAGAGGTTGAGGGTAACGTTACAACATACATAATTATACTCTCGAACCTAACCCTCCGACTGACGCAGTCGGGTAGAAATAACATATTATTGTAGAAAGTTTACGCCGTGGTCAAGGAGTCTTCGTTTTTATATCAATTAAAACGAACAGTTTGAATATTTTGTTTAAAAACATTACTACGCACGAATATTTATTAAGTAGATCAAGATGACTGCCCGACAGCTAGGTGCAGTTACCCGGCTTGGCCCATCAGAAAGAAAAGTGAGAGTCCGGCTAACGTCGGGCTTGCTTTGGTTTTGTAGAGCGCTCTCTCTATAAGTACATCGGACTGACAGCTTGATATCTTTATAGAGTAGTTAATACTGTTTGTATTTATAAGATATATAACCCACCCAAGAAATATATGCCCACCGCGGCAAAGGAAGGCATGCTTGGACTCCCACCCTTGGATCTGTTCATCCGCCAAGAAGCAACAGCTGCGGCTATACGCCTAAGGGCAGTCAACCTATGGAGCGAGAGAAACACACGACACACCTCACTGCTCACAGATCTCACAAAGGAGATACCTATGATAGGAGCAATAAATGATCGTGTACCCAAACAACACGTATTCGATAAAAAATACAAGATCCAACTTCATGAGGACCACCGCTGTGAGGCTTTACGCCCAACGGAATTACGCAACTTCACAGATGGATCAAAAACTGGTACAGGCACCGGGACTGGCGTCTTCTCGGAGGACCTTAATATACATCCATTTCAACACCGCTGGGGACCCATAACACAGTCTTTCAAGCTGAATGCATGGGGATTACCCTGGCAGCTTCAGCGGTAATGGCCAGGAGAGTGGAAGGCCACTCAATACGCATGCTCTCCGACAGGCCGTGCTGCAAGCTTTAAACAGCCACACTATAAACTCGGGACTAATACTGGAGTGCCATCTTAAATTGAACCAAATAGGCCACTTCAACAACATAACCCTGCAATGGATTAAGGGCCACAGCGGCTCGCGCGGCAATGATGCGGCAGATGAGCTTGCCAGGAGAGGATCTGACATGGTGATAATGGGACCTGAGCCCATAATACCGATCCCTTTGCATACCTACGAACCATAGTAAACAAACGAACGAGAGATGAACACAACAGCTATTGGATAAATCTGGAAGTTTGCAGACAGGCGAGGGAAGCACTCGCTGTGCTTGAAACTAGACTGACCAGGCGTCTTCGACAACTGACCAAACGGCAACTGAACACGGCCACAGCTGCAATCACGGGGCATGGCTCCTTCAATAAACACCTTTTTATTTTAGGAATCATCGACAGCCCTCTCTGCAGAGCCTGCATGAGAGAGGAAGAAACAGCGGCACACGTGCTCCTACACTGCCCTGCAACCGCCACATACAGGGTTAAGTACTTCGGAAACACAGGTACGCTCCGGGA
Source organism: Cybosia mesomella (assembly GCA_946251805.1). Lineage (NCBI taxonomy): Eukaryota > Metazoa > Arthropoda > Insecta > Lepidoptera > Erebidae > Cybosia > Cybosia mesomella. The sequence goes on from OX276395.1 coordinate 8,953,217, forward strand.
GATCGCCGGCAGCGTGAATAGCTTGCTGGCGTTCTTCAATGAGCTGGGGTGGATCGAATAAAATGCCCACCCTCACGCAAAAACCGCGCCTTATCGTGGAGTTGCGGATACCAGCCCGTGATACCATACCATGCCATACCAAGATATATAACTATGGTTTCGGTTTCAACTACTCTACAAAAAGTATACCAGTAATAGGATCCTGTAGGTTGCAGGAACGAGTTTAGGTAAAAATATAGGTATTCTGTGTAGACCATAATAATTAACTCCAAATTATACCAATTTATGCATAAGTATAGTACCTACGCATAACTAGTATAATTCAAATTCAAACTTGGCGGTTTTTATTGTTATCTAAGTATTTACATACAAATTATTCGGAGACGCCGATTAAGTTTTTTACCAGTAGGTACCTGTAAGTACTGGGGTGTGTTGGGTAACCTCCTCGAGTGTCGCTCCGATTCCGATCCCGCTGCAGTCCGGGGGGAACGGAATCGGAGCGGCCGGTACACCCTGGGCGGCGGTCAATGGCTTCCCCTTCACCCCTTCATAGGGTTGGCATTGATCGTCGGCCAATACCCAACGTGGCGGGAACACATCGTTCTCCGTACTCCTCTGCTTTCAGAGGAGACAGGATGAGCGATGCTGTTAGTGGTGAGATGGCCCAGGGTCAGCCGGGGTGCGAGGGATATGCTCTATGGGTAACCTTACACCCCGGCGTCTGAAGACCGAGACGGCGTGCGGTTTTAGTCGGTGCAAGCCCGACATAACCGCCCCCGCTGGCCGGCGAAGGGAATCCGAAGGGATTTCCGCACGATAAAAAAAAAAAAAAAAAAGGTACCTGTAAGTACTTATCGAAATCGTAAACTGTGAAGAACTTGTATTACATCAAAACTATAACTGTGAAGATAATAAATAAAGTAGCTAAGCCCCGCGATTTCACTCGCTGTAGTCTTCTACTCGCAGTGTGGCAAGATTCAGGCGGTTGTTCTGCTTACCCACTTTTCAGCGGTCCTCGACCTATCTACTCGTATTGAAAATACAGTCGGTCGTAGACCGCTGAAAAGTGGCTCCTCGGCAAAAAAAAAGTGTCACAATGTAAAAACAATGATTTTAAACACTTTTTTTGCCGACGAGCGCTATGTGCAGTTAAAACAAAATTGAGAAATAACAGCTATACCTACCTATGCAAATAAGGTTTCTCTAAATTAATAGTTAACTAGGTACTGTTTTAGTCGCTACGCGCACAATAACGATTTACGCACATAAATTACACTGACTCCGAACATTATTTTATTATTCGCTTTTAACTTTTTTTCGACAAGAAGTTTATGTCGGAGTCGGACCTACTGAAACTACACGATGTCAGACCTATTACTGATAGAGGCGGTATGCTCGGATAGCGAAGTGCCTGTAGGCCTCCGGCAGGTCATGATCCTTCCCCGGGAACAGCCAGTACGCGTTTTAGGTATGGGCCCTTAATTTTCTACCTTTTACATTTCCATATAACGATATGCCCGTTTACATTCTCCCTTTAAACATACTCCCAACTTTCCATTAAGCATACCCTCTATTTGGGGCGATAGCACAGTTCTCCGACAGTCGTTTCTCCGTTGGATTGATCACCGACAGGACGTTTCGTTTTTGAGAGATTCGTTGATAGAACTTTTCACCTATAAATGTTTCGCCGACAGTTTCGCATTTGTTTGTTTCGACGACCGGACTTTTCAATTATGGAATATTCGCCGTCAGGTCGTTTTGTCTACGATGTTTCAATATGGCTTTAAAGCCACCAAAAAGCTACTAGCTTGCTATCGAAATCCAACTTTCTGGACTAGTGGTTCCGGCGCTTCTGGGTTAGGTTAGGTTAGGACTGTGACCCCAACAGAGCGCGAGCCGGACTAGTGGTTCCGGCGAAGCGCCGGAACCACTAGTCCGGAAAGTTCGATTTCGATTTTATTTTTCACTATTTAACTACAAAGCCACCAAACCTTTCAAAACGTATCATCCTTAAAGATTTAGTCATGACTTGTGACAAAGTATGCCTAAATAATGTTTGTCAACGAATTGTTATTTGGTGAACGATTCTGTCGTCGATTCACTCATGAATTAATCGTTCTGTCGGCGAAACGTTCGTAGTTGAAAGGTTCTGTCGGTGAACAACTCATAATCGAAACATTCTATCGGCGGCTCATTCGGCAGAGAAACGTCTGTCGGAGGTATGTTTCAGAATCCTATTTGGTGGGACAAAAGAAACGACTACTAGCTGGTGAAATGTGGGTATATAATACACGTCTGCCTTCCCCTTTCTATACATGAAACCGATTTAATTAGTAGAACTACGCCTTAATTTTTCATCAAAATAATATTCTTTTTCTTGCTGATCGCCGCGGGCTAATAAGCACACCATTGCGACCCCGGTACTACTACTAGATACTAATCATTTTATTATACGTACCTCATTAATAAGCTCCTTAACGTCCTTCAACTGCCTGAAGAATCGTACGACCTTCGTAGATATGCCATTAGTGTCCACCTTGTCATTGCGTTTGGTCCAGAGGGTCCCCGTACAGTGCCCCACGGCCCCACACTCCGATCCTTGTCTGTGTGAATATTATGAATCAGTCTCGTGTCTCGACGCAAGTGAGTCACGTTCGTATATCAATAGGGATGTGGGCTTGTTAAAAACATATTACTTCTAATAGATGAAGGTGCCATTTAGCGCATCAATTTTGAATCGCACGAAAATGGTTTCATAAGGCTACCTAACACAATTTTTATATAATTGGAATTAGTGCGCTCATATTATTACAAAGTTAATATTCGGGAGTCGAAATTTCTCACGCCAGGAGTTAATTCTGCTAACATGCAACATATGGTATGGGACCTACGCCTTCTGATTACCGGACGAGGCTTTCCTTTCGAGGTTAAAGGGTCAATACACATGAGCCAAATTTTATCATTATTTATTCATTTTACGTTTTACAACATTGCGCCTGATACTGGCTAGGTTTCTCAGACCTTGTCAAATATTCTGACAATCTACGCGTTATGATGTTTTTTTCTTATTGACGGATTTTGTCGCCTTGCGACTACATCGCCCCATGAAAACATACAATGATACACAAATAAGCTTATGTGATAAAGATCTACACTTAACCTAAGTCTGCTTTAAATTTATTCTTATATTTAAACAATTGCAGATAAATTTTGAAACAACATTAAAATAAATATATACAAATACTTACAAATAAATAAAATAATAAGTACCTAAAGAAACCTAAAATACATCAAAGGAATTCCTCCGCATCGCAAGACTCTTTTGGTGACGTGCCCAGAAGACTGGCAGCAATGCCACGTTGTATGGCAATACTTATTCTCTGTGCTAAAAAGAAGCCAGCCTTCCCTGAAGAGATTGTGAGCACTCGGACCCCATGACCCTAAAATTTCGACTCCAAACGACACAAATTCATAATCGACAATGAGATTCGAGTATTTGCGCTCTTAGAGTATCTGCAGAAGCAGCAACAGCAGCACCGGCACAGCCAGCAGTGCTGATTATATGAGTAGAAGCAATGGTGTCGAAGCATTTTGCGTCCCACACCAGAGCAAACCTACCCGATCTACACCGACCGGTCTCTTGCCATCGTCATGCACCAAATCGTTAGGTCTAAGTACAGCTGGTACACCGGCGGTGACAAGAGCACGTCAGATTATGTCATTAGGGCTGGCGTGCCATGATATTCGCCCAGCGCTGCTGTAGCACGACAAGCAATGGTGTCCTAATCTGTCGACGGCTTCTCCACAACGGCATCGATGCGGAGAAACACACGGGGCACCTTAACGAAGACATGTTACAATGCGGAAGGTAGTGTCATCTAATAGTATAGATAGCTTTATGTTAGACGACGGAAGAGCTTGTAACCAAGGCCAAAGCTTTATGGTTTAGCAACGTTCAAAATGCAAAGAACCGATTGAACAGTCGATTAGTAGTGAAGAATATAGAAAACTACTAAGAATAGAACAATTTATACTTACTTTATACTACTGCACCATACTGAGGGACCCTGATGACACTCTTTTGGTACCGCTAAGGACAAACCTATGAACAAAAGAAATCATGTTTGAATCGTGTGACATCATGAGTCAACTTATCATCATAATAGTAAATAATAAAAATTACAAGAGCAAAGAGTTGTGAAGAAGGGTCAAGCGGTCAATCATGTTTATCATTGAAATTGTTTAATACAAGTGAATAATAAGATAACAGAATTACAGATTTAAATACTGGTACTCGTATGAATAATATTTGCTTCAATGTTTCAATATTTTGTTGTATCTTTATTTTCCAATGTTGGCTTGGATTGGTGGATGCGGGCAGGGGCAGATTGGTACGGTACGGTACGGTACGGAACGGTACAGATTGATCCTTGATTGATAGACTTGGTCGAGCGCACGGACCAGGTTTAGTACCTGAGATCTATACTCCACGCGACTAGTGACATCGATTGCGACGTCATTGTCGCTGCATTATTCGCGGTATATTAATGAAAATTTCGACTGTCTAGCTATCAAGGTTCATGAGATACAGTGTGGTGACAGACGGACGGACCGACAGCGGAGCCTTAGTAATTGGGTCCCGGTTTACCCTATGGGAATGGAACCCTAAAAAGATATTCTCATATCAAAATTTTGAACATCGAACATTGACATGTGATTATATCGAAATGGAAATGAAACATAAAATAGAGCAAATTGGTCTAAATTGCTATTCTGTTAAACTTCTAATTGATGTTGTAATGCGAACGAAACGAAATTCGGGTCTTAGAAAAACCTCATCAAAAAAGCGGCCAAGTGCGAGTCGGACTCGCCCATTAAGGGTTCCGTAGCAGAAAGTCACGTGATAATGTTTTTTTTTTAATTTTTATATTTGAGTTGATTGAATGAAAGGTAAATGGCGGTTTACGATTTATGACGTATAAAAAAAAATTAAGTTTCAGTTCTAAGTATGGGGACCCCCAAAATTTATTGTTTTTTTTTCTTTTTTTGTATGAAAATCTTAATGCGGTTCACAGAATACATCTACTTACCAAGTTTCAACATCATAGTTCTTATAGTTTCAGAAAAAAGTGGCTGTGACATACGGACGGACGGACGGACAGACAGACAGACAGACAGACATGACGAATCTATAAGGGTTCCGTTTTTTGCCATTTGGCAACGGAACCCTAAAAACATCGTCTAATATAACCTTTGGGATCAGGTGGGATGTGGGAGTACCCAAGTACACCACACGTCGCACCCAAGGTTGGGGATATCGGCCCTTTGATCCTGGAGTCCGGATCCCTCAGACTGGATCCCTCCCGGAATCTGATTCCTAGAGTTCAGATCTCAGTTTGGAAGTTCTGATCCGGGAGTCCGGACACCGGGATTGAATATCTATGAACCAGATTCAGAGATACAATACCTACTACAGGATCTGGTCCTTCTTATTTATGTCTTTACTGTAATTTTATCCGGACTCGAGGATCGGAAAGCTGGGGTCTGGACTTTGGGATCCGAACTCCAGGTTCCGAGATTCAGCTCCCGGGTTACAGACTCCAGTATCTAGGTTCCGAAATTCTGGATCCAGTGTCCATGCTACAGGAAGTATCCGGGATTTGGTATCCCGAATCCAGACTCAGAGATAGTTCCTGGGATCCGGACTCCTGGGTCCAGACTTTGGGATCCGGACTCCGAGAACCTCACTCCTCTATCCAGACATCAGGATCCTATCCAGACTATACCGAAACTGGACTGTATTTTTTATGAGTATCCTATTTTCGGTCAATTCATAATTCAGTCGCAATTCAATCACATTTCATTCTATGATCTGTATCATTACGAGCAAGTAAGACTTGAGCACCAAAGATGTTGTAGGACCCAATACACCAAAAAAAAACCTCTTCAAAGTATTTACGTCTATTACAAAGAGACACTCCTTTTTATTCATATTACAATAAATGCCTCAATTCAGTCAATGTTTCATGTCAATAGTTGTTTATAGCATAATAAGGAAATCCTTACACTATTGTTGTGTATTTTTTCACTATAATATACATAATTCTGTCATTGCTGATTAAAACACAAAAATAACAGTGCTGCTGAGTATTGCAAACAGGAAATATGATCCCAAATACACATTTATGCAATTAATTAGTTATTATCTACTGATATGGTTTAACAGTAGCCAGTAGTATGTTGAATAACAAAGAACAAAAAGCAGTTAACTTTACGTGAATAACACAACCATAATATAGGTTTGTGTGTGAGTATAGGTATGGTATAAAACCAAGGGCATTGTAACCGCGCCTAATCAAATTATTGGGCAATTGAATTTAAATTGTCTTCATCACCCAAGAGCCAAACCTTCTTGCATTCAAAGCTAGCACTGTGGAGCCCTTTTTCCGCTCCTCCTTTTCGTAATTTGGTGTATTTGTAACTGCTGTGTGAGTATATGTATGTATGTATGTTCGACGGAACGCCGTGATTGCCGGGTAACCACATCCTTCCCAAAAGGGAGGATCAGGGGAAATGGGTGAAATAACCCACTATGGTAGGGTTGATCACCCGCCAGGTCACCGGCGTCCCCATTGGAAATAATAATAAATAATAATAACTGCTGTGTGATCTCATAAACCCAAAAGGAATGCCTGCGCCAGAGCCTCATCCGTCAATCACCAAAACTACTGGCTTGCAGGTGACGTCGATTTGGGCCCCATAGACCTTGGTGGTGCCTCTACACCCTTAAGTGACTCAAGTCTACCGTACCTTTAAACCTATATTAATTTCCATAAACTTAAGTTTAAACAGCAGTATATAAATGTAGAGTATAATACACTAAGCGGCACGGAAACTTGGCCACATGTAAATTTCATATTTTGCAATTAAATATATTTTTGACACTGAAATAAATGTAGATGCATTCAGTAAGTTTTTGACCGTCTGAGGCACGCAAAACGATTCTACACTCATCTATAAACAGCACTCGAGCCCATTGTTTGTGGGTCCAGCTGGCGTGTTCACGTGTGAATTGAAGTCTAGCTACTCGGTGATGCCTGAGGTGCCTGTCAAACCCTGGTTGATTAATGCTACAACCTGTGCTGGTGTTAATGGCATTTTTTATGATGTTGCAGCACCTTTGGGTAATCAATGACGACTACAAAACTACTGTAATTCAATAAGCTAACCGTAAACTTTTACAACATACAAATTTTATCTTGTGACTTAGTCTCTCAAGTGACATGATTCAACTAAAAATTAAAATTGCCCCATAGTGCACTCCAACATAATGAATTACCCTGTTGAACTAAGGGTAAACATTTTTTTGACCTGCCCTCATAAGAAACAATTGTTGGAAACACTAAATGTTTTTGCTATTGTGAGATAAGCGCTTGGCCAAGATTCCATGCTGCTGAGTGTATTTTTGGTCATACCACAAACAAATGTCTATTATTTTGATAAGACTCCCACATATTTTTATTTACTTCAGTATTGACTTATTTACTGATAAATTATAGATAAAAATCATTCAAAGACATGATTATTTCCCTTGTGACAAGAAATGAGAATATATATCAAGAAACAAGCTATCCAAGTGATGTCACTATTTGGAACTTACACTGGTAGTTCAACTTCTTTTTGTTCATCTCTGGGATTTCAAAATTCATAAGTTTAATAAAGATTTCATAAGTTTATCAAAACATTGTAAGCAAACCTGCATCAAGTCTGCTTGTGCAAAAGGTAAGTAGGATGACCAATGATATTACCCATCTCATATTGAGACGAAGCCAAATCCAAATGTGGAAATGCTTATAAACAGGGCTGGTGTACCTACTTATTATGTTTGGTTGTTATTAATAGAAATATAGAATCGAAAAGCGCCATATTTCGTACCCCGATAATTTCTTTGTGCTATAAAAATACATGTACCTACTTAACAAGATTTCAATTAAGTATATTACAGAATGAAAACGGACATATTTCTGAACATAAATATTAAGATAAAAACGTGAAATTTTAATTATCACAACAATTATTGAAGGTCATCAGTTTATATCCATGACGAAAACAGACAATTAGTTACTTTCCGTAACGCTACAAGTAGGTAGTTGCGGTAGAAAGCATTAGACGGTAATTTAAGAATACGTAAGGATCGCTGCGAATATTTTCCGTGGTAAAAAATAATTTGTAGCGTTAACGGATCATAGCATAGGTTTTACTTAAAATTTCAAGAAACTATTAAATATAACAAGGACGACGGTTGCGATTGAGACATAAAAAAACATTGATTTATTACTTACTCGCACAACTAATTACTATTAGACAAACAACGAACGTGTTCGTCATTTTAAGAGATTTCGCTTTACTCCGCGAAGTCCAGTTTTGTGCACTGCTGACGAAATACTAAACAATTAAATATAAATTCACTTTGTTTGTAAGTTAATGCGTATCTATTCTTATTTTACAATTGTCAAGTCACCAGAAACGACCCAAGCAGGACGCGAATGACGAGAATGACAATCAAAATACAATACAACACGACTGTCAAAGTAATAGTGTTGCTTGGACAAAAACCGTAAAACCGACGTTGTACGGTTTCACAGTTTAAGCAATTTTTACCAAGAATATTAATGAAATTAGATAACTAATTAAAGTATGCATATTATAATATGGCATAATATAATATTATGATAAATATAAAAGGTACTTATACGTGACGTCACCAATAAAGTTTGCTAGGTACACTATAATTTCAAGTATAAGACATTAGCAAGTAAAAAACTTTTACCTGTAATTTTTATATGATTTTTCATTGTGTTTTCTCATTTTGGTGCCAATACATTGTACAATATTTTGCGATATTAAAATGGAGTAAATAAAGTTAGAGAGAACTGAATCGCTGTGATTGCATTACACAAAGTAGGTATGGAGCCAAATACAATTTTTAAAACTCTCCATACGCTTCGTATTATTAAAATGTTTGTGTACTGGGCTATTAATTTGTACAAAGAGACCTCCTCTGTTTGTGACAGAAAAAGATCTGGCCGTTCACGTAGTGTTCGTACGAAAAAGGTGGTTAAAGCAGTAAGGGAAGGAATTCGAAGAAATCCGGTCCGAAAGCAAAACCTCCTCTGTTTGTGACAGAAAAAGATCTGGCCGTCCACGTAGTGTTCGTACGAAAAAGGTGGTCAAAGCAGTAAGGGAAGGAATTCGAAGAAATCCTGTACGAAAGCAAAAGATTTTATCTCGGGAAGTGAAGATCGGGAACAAGAGCACCTAGAACCATGTCGCGTATTTTAAAAGATGACTTAGGACTTGCAGGCTATAAGAGACGTACTGCTCATTTCTTAACTGATAATTTAAAGAAGAATAGGGTGGTAAAATCGAAACTACTACTGAAGCGGTAAGCAAAAGTCCTGGTCCTTCCAGTATTAGTATTAGGATTCGGTAAACTCCAGCTGAAGATAGCGGTCATGAGTTTCCTTGACCGAACGGTGAAGATTACGTAACTATGTCGTGGGCTTGAAGATAGGCTTGATGTTGTAAGCTTCTAGCAGTCTCCCGATACGATCCGTTGGGCCACGAATGTATGGCAAAAAGGCCTGAGTAAAAAGCACTAAGAGCCGCTCGTCATCACGGTTCAAACATGACGAAGCCAATACCATCCCCAGAATCGGGAGGCCACACCTCCTTGCTTAGCCTCGACCAATCAGGATTGAGCGCGTCGGTTCCGCAGCTCTCAACCAATCAGGATCGTTTCCTCCTCCAAGTTCCCCCACGTTTCCTCCTCTCAATACGCCAGTGACTTGGGCCCCTACATCAGTCATAGAGAAGTCGCCGCCGAGGAGGGTTCTCCGCACTCATCGGCGCCCGGACCTGTCCCACTGAAGATATCGGCCGCTGTGATCGACGAAACGTTTGGAACACAAGTTTCCTATGGACCACAGCCAAACAGCCCGGAAGCAGTATATTCAACATGCAACGCCGGCCGTGAAAGTCTTAAGATTTATATTTTACTAGCGACCCGCCCCGGCTTCGCACGGGTGCAATGAATGTTATTATACATATAAACCTTCCTCTTCAATCACTCTATCTATTAAAAAAAAACCGTTTAAAAATCCGTTGTGTGTTTTAAAGATTTAAGCATACATAGGGATACAGGGACAGAGAAAGCGACTTTGTTTTATACTATGTAGTGATGTTTGATTGTGTGTGTACATAAATACGAAACTTTAATTGAGCCTCTACCACTTGTGTCTACATACAACCTGGAATTTTTACATCCCATTTTACCCCTGTTACAAAAGAAACAACAATATTAATAAATATTATATTATTATTAATATTATGTATTATATAATATTATAAAAGTCATACCATACAAAACGACTACTTTATCTATGTGTAAACCACTAGTTTATTAAATTGTTAATGATATAAAAAAATTAATAAAATAAATAAGTTTACTAAACGTTTGTTATACGAAATACATAAAGTTTTTAATCATTTATTTCTGGGTCCATTCAAATTCTATTTTACCGATCATAAAAACCGTAATTTTTGTTGCAAATCACTGGTAGCATTTTTTATTTCAGTGACATCTATTGTGTCATTTTATAAGGTTACTTTTCAACTATTCATCCATAGGTGGCGCTAATTTTTTTGTTGCTATTCAGCGCTAGATGGCAAGGTAACAGTAGTACAGAAACTAAATGCAACATTTGGAGAAAAAAAGTAACAAACCCTGTATTTGTTCCTTTGAAAAAAATGGTAAGATTCATTGTTATTTTTGTAAATATAAAATCAATTTGGATATTTTTGTAAAATTTACAAAACTATTAAGATTGGCTACCGAGAGCGGATTTCATCAACGATAGAAACCGCATTCAAAGTCCAACTCAACTGCATTATTGTGAAGATATGATTAACTAAACTAAGTTTAAATAGGATTAAAGGACTTTATATTTTTTTATAGTTATTTTAAAACTTTAAGTATATTTATTGTTTTGGGGGATACCCTGTAAGATAGTAGAAAAATATTGAATAAATAAATAAAAATAAATATTTGTCGTTGACATCCAGTCTTAGGCTGGGCATTACCTATCGTATCTCCACTTCCATTAGTGGAGACACGGTAGGTACCTACTTGTATTTTCGTCTTTGACGGCAGATTGTATTATTACAGTTACAATCTGTAAATCTGCGGTCAAAGACCCAACGATGACGAATGAGGCGGAAATGGTTAAATATTTTGGGGTATATGAGTTTTCTGTGTGTCCCTCTAATAAAATGATAGCACAGTGAAAAAGAGCCAGGCAGATCATGCTGCCGACCTCAAGCTAAAAGGCGGCTAAGTGACTTCTACTCAATTTTCACATCCTAACTTTGAACAAATATTTATAGATTTCAATAGCAACTTTATTCTCGTAATTGCTCAAAAAAACTCCATCGTCTGTTAAATGACAACGTAATTGCAGATGTATAGAAAATACTACCATAGGTTTAAAATATACCCCATTTTTACAGCTCTAGCTCGAAGTTATTTTTTTCATTTAGCCGCTTTTTAATTTGAGGACGGCAGAATAGTTTCCTTCCTTTCTTCGAAGGTTAGCAAGGTGCAGAAAGCGCAGATGGGGCTTTCTTCTGTATTTCTGTTTGCTTGTGACGTGTGAGTCATGTCTTTTATATAGGTACCTTTCTGTATGAGAGATTGTTCAAAAAGGGCATCCTTTTAACGATGCGCCCGCGAAGGCCGCGAACATTGTTAGACTTGATTTCCTTCTTACTCTTGTCCCAATAAAAGAATCAATTATATATAAAAAATACTTATGTGCCAGGTTTTTGTTAAGTGGCTAGATTAGTATTTTTACGTCCGAGTAGACTTTTTTAATTAGTAGACTTTATATTAAGTTCGCCATGAGCTAGTTAAAACTTTAAATATGTTCATCCACATGTAAGTATTTTTGATTTTTTGTTATTTTTTGGCGTGTTTAGTTGTAAGTTTTTGTACTTTTTGTTTTATTATTTAATTACTTATGTGTTTCTGTTAGTTGTAAGTCCACTATTGTTTTGGGGGATACCCTGTAAGATAGTGGAGAAAAATGTAAATGTAATGTAAAGTAAATAAATAAATAAACATTCGAAAACGCATATTACAAGTTAATTTAGTAGTTAAGCTATACTTATAACATAACTTCAAGCCTGTATCCCCGAAGGGGTAGGCAGAGGTGTATTACACATACTTCCTTTGGGTCTAGATAGGTTTATTACCTATGTCGTAGAGTATTATATGTTTATTATTAGGTATATTGATATAACTATGACATACTTACCTTATGTTAAAGGTGTCTAAGCCTCCGCCTAAACGACCCAGGACGATATGAAGATATACAGTACGTACACACGTGTAAAGAATTCAAAGTGTTATTGCATTTGGCAGGTATTTCTCTTGAACCGAAAGCACAGAAGGTAAGATGTGTATATTGTGTATTATCAAGTTTGAATTCTGGACTTTTGGTTCCGCTTACCCAAGAGAAGCTAGAGTTTTTAATCACTGAATTACATATAATATTTTGAGATAGAGTCTCAGGTTAGGTCAATAGGTAGGTACCTAACCTATGACTCCTTCCATGGGCTCCGCCACACACTCTCCTACATTGGTGAAATCTAGCCTTGGTCTGTCAATATAGACCAAGGCCAAATATCACCAATGAACATAAAAGTGTTAGATTCAATCAAAACCGAATTTTCACGTTCTATTAAATTAAATTCATTTAATAAAATGCGGTAATGCAGTTTAATTCGCCTAGATCAGTTCCTATAACTGGTTAAAATAAGCTCTTTGAATAGATTTCAACAATAAAAGTACCTAGATTGTTACACAAGGGTTGAAAGTCAGCCATTTCACCCGAGATATTCCTGGCCGCCAATAGTTCGAGGGTGAAATAGGTGGCATTCACCCAAGTTAAACACTCTACTTTTCATTTCGATTACCTATGTGAGAAAATTAAAATACTACACACACATTTAATGAAACAGGTACATTTACTGATAATCAGTTAAAATTTAAAGTAACATTGGAAATAGATTTTTAACAACAGCTTTTGCCTGTTCTTTATTCTCATCGGGAGTTAAATTTTCACTGGAATCACTTTCCGAAACCATTTTTAATCACAATTAACACAAGGTATTTATTTATATTGAATATCGTTTTCCCGCTAATTATTTAGCAAATATTTTTTTTTTTAATTCTGAAAAAAAAAGATATAATACACGTATGTACTGCCAACATTAGAACAGTTTAGAAAATCGAATGTATTGGTTACATTGTAATCGAGTTGGTCACGAGATGTGCATCTAGGCGGCCATGTAAAAAAAAGCGTCATGATATCAAGGCATTATGAGTTAAGTTATTAACTATCATAGACTCCATGGCAAAACCTAAAATTAAAAAATCGGTTGTCTGTAAGGTCGATTTACTGACAATAGTTGAACGTGACAACGTCATAAGAAAATACTGATGGAAGGTTTGCATTTTTCAAAAGAAAATTTTAATTTTATTTGTTTAACCACTGAGATCGGTTATAAGAATTCACTGCACTTCATACTTGACAAAAACATGTAAATGTATTATTGTATAGCAGCTGTCCACGCGGACGCATCGCTCACTCAAGTAGGAGAGAGACAGATGTCGAACGCTGACGAACGCGGAGGCCGATTGTGCCTCTTTGTCGCTCGTTCCGCGCTTTCGCTTGCACTTCAAGCGTTAAATGAAACGCCTCAGAGCGAGGTAACACTGCATCGATCTAACGCCGTATACGTCATGTTTTTCGTGCGTGCAGCCGGCCCCATCGAATTATAAGACGGTGTCACGTCAAAAAAAATACTTTCCACCCTAGGGATGAAATAAGCTACTTTCCACCCGGCTATCTACCCATTAAAATTAAACTTTCCGGACAGGAGAGATGAAAAATTCGTTTACCTAAAGATGATCACAGTTCGTAGATACCATGGGCAAAAGCCGCTCTTAGTGGCTAGATTGGTAAATCATAATATATTTAACAAATAATTTATTGTAACCCAATTGAATGAGAATTAATTTTTGTTTGACACGTTTAATCTGTAAATTAATTATTTGCTGATTTATTGCATAGTCAATAGAAGCATGTTCAACCAATAATTTAATTTAATTCAATGTTCAATTCAGTATTGTTCGAAATGTAAAGTTACTATTTAAAATTACTTAATACACTCATTTTACCAATGGTTTGTAGCTATTCCTCAAATCATTGCAAATATGTATATTACATTAGGTATGGAGGGCTTTGGGGTGTGTGTTGGGTAACCTCCTCGAGTGTCGCTCCGATTCCGATCCCGCTGCAGTTCGGGGGGAACGGAATCGGAGCGGCCGGTACACCCTGGGCGGCGGTCAATGGCTTCCCCTTCACCTTTCACCTCACCCTTCATAGGGTTGGCATTGATCGTCGGCCAATACCCAACGTGGCGGGAACACATCGCTCTCCGTACTCCTCTGCTTTCAGAGGAGACAGGATGAGCGATGCTGTTAGTGGTGAGATGGCCCAGGGTCAGCCGGGGTGCGAGGGATATGCTCTATGGGTAACCTTACACCCCGGCGTCTGAAGACCCGAGACGGCGTGCGGTTTTAGTCGGTGCAAGCCCGACATAACCGCCCCCGCTGGCCGGGATTTCCGCACGATAAAAAAAGAAAGGTATGGAGGGCTTTATTCTTGAGGCCCAAGCCAACCTCATCTGCTACTCGGTGCACCTGCTAAACAACGGACGAGGCTCTATCGTAGGTGCACCTCTCAGGGTTGGGAGGTCAGACGGTAGGCGCTCTTAGAAAGCCTTGTACGGCTTCACACACCACGGCCACATCAAAAGAATCACACGTCAAAATCGCGTAAGGTAAGTACAGTCAACCTTTTTTACATACGAATGTATGAACCAAAAGTGGATGTTTAAGTAGTTTTATAATCCCATTCCCCAGGGGACATGGTTAATTTTATTCATGTTTTGTTTGTTGTTTTATAAGAGGATTAAGAGCTAAGGTGATCAATAGATAGAATTTGTTAAGCGACTTCAATTGTTGACTGTACTCCCGCGTCCGCGGCATCCTTTATGTCCGTGCAGATAAAAGGCAAGAGAGTCACCTCCGCTGGTGCGAAGACTAGCATGCTCAAATGATGGAGGAATTAGAGAAAATTAATTTTTGATGACAGCTTTTTAACTATCAATGGTTGTGAAAAACTATAAATATAATTTAATAAGTTCTTAATCAAGAAGTATTCTTAGGTAATTACTAATCTTGGTCTGGGTAGTTATACTGATTACGTACCGTCAACAGCAAAAGTTCTTGTACATTATCAAATTTACATACTGCCTTAGCATAGAAATAAGTAGGTAGGTATTTACATCAAAAATAATTCATGCATGAGATTTGCATTATCCTAACCGGACAAAGTTGATATGGGTCACCGTCACCCGTCCATTTGTTGGCAAGGAAACAAGGAATCTACAGATAATGAGAAGTTGTCGTTGTTAAATAAAAATATTTTTTATTATTTTAAATATTAAACGTTAACTCATTTGTATAGAAATGTGTTTTTTCACCTAAAATTCAAAAGTAAAAGCATATAGATAGCAACTTAATTCTTTATTTTCTCGCAAAATAAACAAAATCTACTCTCACGAAACAAAGCGCTACCGGATTCGAGATAAAACTGAGTAAGAATATCAAGTAACTACCTATATAGCACAAATAACCCAAACCAATAAGGCCGCCATAGAAAGCGGACGAAACAAAATTGGTAATTCCATTTTCCAGGTTGGTTTTTCGAGACACAATTAGGACATTTTGTTGGAGTCCGGGCCGTGTAATAAAATTAAGGAGACGCCCCGGTCTGACGGTCGCGGTAAGTCGATGTCTTCGGTGGGCATAAAACAAATCCGCCCGAGCCGGCCCGTGAGGACTGCGAGCATAGGATAACAGTAGAGACTTCAATAGTTTTATTTTTTGTTTATTTTATTTTAAACTGATTGTACCTATTTTTTTTATTGCCATGTGCACCACCTGTTCATTCGCCTTCCGCATCCAGTCTGACTCGGTTACCCTTTTCAGGGCGTCAATTCAGATAGACTCACATACACATGTACATTAACATATTTACAAACGGTATTCTCATTGAAACAAAGTGGGACACCTCTTGGGCCTGGCTAGAAGGTGTATGTGCGACTGTAGAGGAACGGGGGTGATGTTACTCCGACATATAGAGTAGATCCTTCGGTCGAAGGATCTACTCTATATATCTATATCTATATATATATATAGATCTCAAGGTGATCACGTGAGTACGGCCACGGCCCCGCTGGAGACATATTTATGGTGTTGCCATACAATTACAAATACGAACGAGAAATGTCTAATCCCACAATATGTAGCGGAATATGTGTGGTTTCTTCATTCGTCTCAACTCGCAGTCATCTTAATATTCACTTTCTTATTAGTCATATCTTCTTTCACACAGTCCATCTACCAATCACATCTATGGATAATTGCCTCCTATGTACCTATTCTTAGGCTGCATTCCCACGACACAGGTTTTCGCCGGAGCTAACCCGGGCGTGAAACCGAGTCCACGTCTGCTCGTTGATCTTGCATGGGGCATTACAGAATCGTTTATATGATGAAACCTGCGCTTGGTCCGCTCACTGTACCGATGCCGGGCGACAGCTGTGCAAGCTGTCTATATGTATAAACCGTCCCTTAGGCAATTTGACCAGTTTCTATCCATTGCCGGCCTTGCTGGAACCGTCTCGATAAGTACTTATAAAAAAAAAAAACATTTCAATTATCATTATCCTCATAGTTATTTTAAGCGACGATAGCCCAGTGGCGTACGTAACGGACTGCTGAGACCAGGTCTCGAGTTCGATCCCCAGTCGCCCCGGGCACACACTTGTGACTTTTCGTAGTTATGTGCGCATTAATAAATGTTAATTATCGCTCGCTTAATAATGTGCCCGGTAGATGGCAATAGGCTCGCCCCCTATTACATTGGGACCTTAACATAACTGGCGAATCGTGGGTGTGTAATACACCTCTGCCTACCCCTTCGGGGATACAGGCGTGAAGTTATGTTATGTTATGTTTGTTCATAGTTATTTTCCCGTTGCATCCAAAGTTTGCACTTTGGAACCCGAGGTATTATTGTTTTTAATTGGTATGTTGGCTTTTCCGTGAGCGACTGCCGTCTGACTTTCCAACCCTCAGAGAAAATCCTTTGCCAAAGCGTCGTCCATTGTTTAGCAGGTCCACCGACTTGTAGTTGATGTAGGCTTGGACCTCAAAGATGTTGATAGGGTCTTGTACACACTAAAATAAAATAAAAATATAGACCTCATAGCGTCTCCACAGCCGCCGTCACGTGCGCGCTGTTCACATATTCTGAATAACACTTCAATAGCGCGTCCTAACGCACTGCCCGCTACCCACTGGGCATAGCCAGTGGCGCTCATACTATCACGTGACACGACTCCACATAACGCACCACTTTGTTTGTGTATCAAATCGGTAACAAGGTGACTTTGTAAATGGACGGGACGTGGTTATGTGCTGTTTAGCTTCTAGTTTTTCCTTACTACATACTTTAGTTGGGTCAAACGGAATACGTAATAGTGCTTCAGTATAATGCGATCTAACTATACGAGGTGTTTTGAAGTTATCTTTTATCATTTTTATAGAATTGCTACAGGTACCTATACTAATGAATATGCAATATACACGAAAGAATTAAAAAATAAACTATCACTACATAGTATAAAACAAAGTCGCTTTCTCTGTCCCTATATTCCTATATCCCTATGTATGCTTAAATCTTTAAAACTACGCAACGGATTTTGATGCGGTTTTTTTAATAGATAGAGTGATTGAAGAGGAAGGTTTATATGTATAATAACATCCATTGCACCCGTGCGAAGCCGGGGCGGGTCGCTAGTTAAGAATAAACTAAATATATATGTTAACACTGATACTGAACAAATAGTAGAGTGGAAGGATGCTGTTTAAAATAGGAGATAGGGAGGTGAAGGACTCGGGGTGCGAGGGATATGCTTTATGGGCAACCTTACACCCCGGCGTCTGAAGACCCGAGCCGGCGTGCGGTTTTAGTCGGTTCAAGCCCGACATAACCGTCCCCGCTGGCCGACGGAGCAGTATCCGAAGGAATTTCCGCACGAAAAAAAAAGGGAGGTGAAGGGTAGATGGTTAAGGCATTCATCAGTCTTAGACATAATTCAAAATACAGCATACTACCACTTAAAGGTCTATCTAAAGAGAGACGGTGATATTTCCCCGGTTATTTTTTTTTTGGGAATTTCCACGGGTAAGTTTGAGCTATTTTTGCCCGAAGCGAATTATAAACTAGCTTGGCAACGAACTTGTTGCTTAGCTAGTTTATAATTCGTATAAGTTCAAATCTATATAAATCAGTCATGTACTGGAAATGTTTCGGCACTTTGTTCAGTAATATCGTATACGTTCAAGATTCCCGAGACATGTAAAGTGTATTGTATTGTATGTAGGCTATTTCTGCCAGTTCCAAAAAAGTTGTTATTAAAATACGTCAGCCTACCGCATCGAGCATAAACAACCGTGAGTAAAGTTCTAACTCAACCAGTTTAAACGCCCGCATTCGGCATCCGTTTAGTCCAAAGTGTCCGTTCACAAAGCACCTGTAGTCTACAAAATATAGTGTCGTGAGACTTAGAGCGAGTGGAGTCGCGAAGTTGGCCGCAGTTAGGGAAGATTTGTCGCAAGCCCGCTAGCTAATGCCACCGTACTCGTGCTCTTGTAAGTAAAAATTATGATTATCGCCCGGCGCGAGCTGAGCCTTTGATCCCTAACTAACGGCCTGAGACGCGAGACTTTCCTTTTCTTTTCAACTATAACTCTTTTTTATTGCCTCCTCGGCGGTGCAGCCGGCCACTGGATTACGAACTGACCTAACTGATCGTCGAACTAGCTACTGTTGAACATACATTATTTACAAATCGGGATATAGCTGCGATTGTGCTTTGTTTGTGAGGTAAGGTTACTTTTTTTTTTTTTTTTTTTTTTTTTTTATCGTGCGGAAATCCCTTCGGATACCCCCCCGCCGGCCAGCGGGGGCGGTTATGTCGGGCTTGCACCGACTAAAACCGCACGCCGTCTCGGGTCTTCAGACGCCGGGGTGTAAGGTTACCCATAGAGCATATCCCTCGCACCTCGACTGACCCTGGGCCATCTCACCACTAACAGCATCGCTCATCCTGTCTCCTCTGAAAGCAGAGGAGTACGGAGAGCGATGTGTTCCCGCCACGTTGGGTATTGGCCGACGATCAATGCCAACCCTATGAAGGGGTGAAGGGGAAGCCATTGACCGCCGCCCAGGGTGTACCGGCCACTCCGATTCCGTTCCCCCCGGACTGCAGCGGGATCGGAATCGGAGCGACACTCGAGGAGGTTACCCAACACACACCCCAGGTAAGGTTACCTAATAAATTGGGTACCTGATAAGTACAGGGATGCGGGCCTTTGTAGTGGGCCTTAAAATTCAAGAGGATGTATGATATAGATTTTCCTGTTTGAATAAGGAGCTGTCCGACTGGGGAAGGACCTCTATCATTTTAACAAACATACATTATTTGTATGGGGAGGAGGTTTAGAAAAGTCTATATTTTTATGCAGGATCACGGAATATTTCTATTTTACATTTAAATCGGCTAAGCCAATCAGGAGATTACGCCGGACAAACAGAAAGAAAGGAATAAATAATAATTTAAGATGTTATGGTTTACAGCTTCTTACAAATGGATGAATTTTCAAACACAATCATTGTACTTAATGAAGGGTAAGCAAACAGAAGTGGCTTCGGATTGTATTGCTTAGTTATTTTCTATACATTATGACCTATGAACCTGGCACAAAGTTTAAATGTATTTTCTGACTTTCAAAGGACTTTATAGCCTAGATGAAATAAATATGCCATTTTTACTATACAGTTGGAAAATTGACCACTATTAATGTTTTTAGAGGAGAAGGTTTTTATGTAATACGGTCAAGCAAATAAGTATACATCTTGAGATGTCAAGGTGTATGTAGAGTAGAGGCGTGTAGACTTATTTCCTTGTCCGTGTGTACTTCTTGTTCCACCAAATAAACCACAGGTTAAGATGCAGAGTACAATAGTACCTATAAATATTTATGTCTTTATGGGGATCAAACTTTGGTTAGTTGTTGAACGTCCATTTATTGGCTGCTTATTTTAAAACAAAAACACAGTCGTGTTAATTTATTAAATACAAGTTCTAAGATAATACAGTTTTAGTTTTTGAACATCTGTAATATAGACAACCAAAATTCAATCGGTGTATATTTTTAAGGGCTTTTTCAGTACCGTAGAATTTAACATGCAAAACCTTATCTAAACACAAATTTTCATCAAAATCGTTAGAGCAATTTCCGTGATAGTAGTGTGTAAATCTATTTATGTAGATACACATATACAAGAACTCTCGTTTACATAAATATTTTTAACAAAACAGGTCATATACAATATAAGATTTATGTTAGTATTATAAACTTTTTTAGAAACTAACCTAACAAAGCTAAGTGCCACATCACATAATATATATCGAATATGTATCAACTTACTGGACCAACATTAATCTGACATGTATCATCGAGATAATAAAACCAGCGAAGCCCTCAAGTGCACTACAATACATAAATGAGAGAGCCCGAGACGCGTGGAGGCTGCGTCGGTCGATTAAGGAAGCGAGTGCAGCGTTGCCTTAGCGACGACGCCATCTTGGAAAAGCGCCTCGCCTCCCCCACCCCGCACTACCCTCAGCCCTAGTGGGCCGTGGGACGAGCCCCCACTGTAAACAACTCGCTGTACCGTTGCACTGAAACACTCGATATATTTAAAAGGCTCTCCAAACGTCCGTCCCCTTGAATCACTGTTGTAAGATGAAATTGACAATTTACTGTGGATCAACAAATATGATTGCAGTTTAATGTTCATTATTGTGAGTGGGATTTTAATGCAATAGTTTGACTGTTATTAGATGGTTTAGTATATTCTTTGTAAATTGAGTAAAAAACGACTTTAACCGACTTTAAAAAAAGGAGTGGTTCGCGGTTCATCGGATAATGTTTTATGTATCTTTAGCGCTTCTTTTGAAGTGAAAACTGCTTTAGGCGCTTTGAGCACTTTCCATATGAGGACTTTTTGGGTGAAGAAAAGTCATAAAACTACCGTTTTTTACGATATCGAGGTAACGTCACGTCACCTTGATATCGTAAAGAAAATCGTCACTGAGACGCCTACGTCACGCAAGATGCGTTTAATTATTTTTTTTAAAACAACCACATTACTTTTAGCTGGATGGATAGACGGAGGGAGGGAGGGAGCTTGGTAGGGAATATATATTTTTTTAAATGTTAGTAACCAAAATTACTCAATTCAGCTCAATTGCTTAAAGCTTACTCCAAAGGTTCCTTCGGAGCCCGGGATCCGATCGCCAAATTTTTCTCTTTTATCTTGGCTTCTCAAAAGAAAAGCATGCACCAGACCTCATCCGATACTCAGCACGTTAACAAGTGGGGTCGAAGATTTTGCTTGGTCCCTATACATCTATTAAATACTAAAACGACTACTACTATTGGGTTTTAGGCTTGTCGAAGATAGTTTTTCTTTCACCAAAAATATTACTTTAGAATACAACGCCGAAAAGCTGACAGAATGTAATTTCAAACTCTTTGTAAAAATAATATCGTCATGAGAATTTATTTAAGTTAATAACGTGTAACTTAGTTGTATTCAGGCTGTAGGGAAATGTGAATTTTTAAGTTTTGGAAAAATAAACCTGTGTTATAAATGTAGGTATAACGTAACAAGGTGGGTACTGCACGTCAGATATAAGTTATGTAAATAAATTATCTATTTGTATGTATGCCGACAGGAGGATTTTGGAAAATCACATATTAGTATATGCATGTACATCTTAATTTTATGAACTTCTCTACCCGAAATCGCACCTATAAATAAGTATAAAGTTTAAATCCCTAGGAATAGAAAGCACCCAGTTCACATTTTACAACTAATTTTATCAAGAACTCTCCCTTTCCTGTGAAATTGCCTCAAGATGCACTCGCAGTGAACACTACGGATAAGTATAAATTAGTATGCACACACCATTGTTTACATAAAGTCCATAAGTCTTTTGCAGGTCTCGGTGTGCCACTTAATAATAAAGTTCCACTCAGTGTAATGAATTTACCCGCTTTACGTATTTATTTAGTGTAGTACACTTCATGCAACAGAGCTGACTGGTGACATAAATTGCAACGACAAGGTACGCATTGCTGCCGCGTGGACCAAGTGGCGTGACGTGACTGGTGTCGTTTGTGACCGGAAAATACGGGTTGGATTAAAGGGGCAGGTCTGTAAAACTATAAGGCCTGTCCTCTTACACGGCTGCGAAGCGTGACCCTGTCAGAGCGATACAAGCACAAGAGTCGCTTTCACTAGTGCGGCCACGTTTTGCGGCAACCACCTGGTTAAGTGGGTAACAAATGTCTGGGCATGCCACTTCTGTCGGGCCCCAGTAGGAGGGGAGACGCACAAAGTGCTGGTTTGAGGTCGTAAGCAATGGCATGTGTGATATTCTGCCGTCCTCAAGCTAAAAAGCGGCTAAGAGAAAAAAATATTTCGAGCTAGAGCTGAAAAACAAGTGAATATTTTCAAGCCGACGACGCTAGTATTTTTTATAAATCTTGAATAAAGTTGTCATATACCAACAGACGGATATTTTTTTGAGCTTTTACGAGACTAAAGTTGCTATTTAATCTAATACGTTTAAACGAGTCATTCTTGTATGAATGTATATATTTATAATCTGAATCTGGGAAACGGCTCCAACTATTTTCATGCAATTTTGTATACGGGGGGTTTCGGGGGCGATAAATAGATATAGATAGATTTCATTTTCAGAAAACGTCGAAATGAAAACCCAGATATTGTTATTAATATTTATTTAAACTTAAGATTTCAAATTAAGGCTCCTTTTATTTGAGGGTGGCAGCGTTGGTCTTACTATCAGGGATGTCGGAGATGTTGGAGTACAAGATGGAAAGCTGACCCGGGCTGTGTGGTGAAGGCCTCGGATGCAACCAGGACTCAACGCTAAGATGGTGATGACATAGCAGTAACGTTGGTGAAAGACCTGCGAAACTACACGATGTCTCCGATATCAGCCTTATTGCCGGAAGAAAATATCACACCCAAGGTAAGACTAGGTCGTATCAGCTAAAACCACACGATCAGGCTTTTTGTTTATTTTTAGACGGATTATATAGTTTTTGAAGTGAAAACTTCTTTAGCGGCGTGGTGCACTTTTTTTGTAATGGGTAAAAAAGTTGAACTCGCGTCAGTAAACACGTGACCTGATCGAAAAAATTCGTAAGACAACAAATAGAAGCGCATGTAACCCATGGGGCCCTACGACCGTGGCACCCCATTCGCCTATGGGGCCCCATACACATACTCATGGCACCCCATATTCTATGGGGCCCCATTCATTTCCTATAGGGCCCATACACATGGGTATATGGGGCTCCCATACACCTATGGGGTCCCATGCACCCATGGGTTCCATATACCCATGGGCACCATTTAGATCCGTAGAGCATCTGGGCCCAAGTAAGATGTGAGACGGCAGTGGCTCCTGCCATTAAATATTATAAAGATATTTAGAGGCAGGTAGTAGTAGTATTTGGTAGTGTTGAAGGTTCATGTCAGTTTAAATTATGTCGCTGGTAGGTACCAACCTTACACCCCGGCGTCTGAAGACCGAGACGGCGTGCGGTTTTAGTCGGTTCAAGCCCGACATAACCACCCCCGCTGGCCGGCGGGGGGTATCCGAAGGGAGTTCCGCAAGAAAAAAAAAAGGTACTGCACCTATTATTTAGTACCACCATTCAATATACGTCTATTAGTACCAATGTCAATCATTACAAATTCTTGTATTGAATCGACTAATGTCATAAGACATTTAATGCTATTATAATGCCGATACATTACTTAGTTGTTATATTTAGGCAATGAGTAACTACTTACTTATTAACACAATTTATACTTTAAAGAAAACAGTGCACTAATACTAGCATCGTATTCGCAAAAGTTCGAGTCTCAACTTTTTATCATTGGATTTGTACATATGGCACATTCTCTACGATGTGACATTTACGCTAAGTACCTATATTTTAAAATTATACGATTTCACTGTGCATCTGCCGCAAACCGACTCACGTCGTGCCTCTAACACGTTCGGCTCGGGACTGATTGACTCTCCGAACGCGTCATATAGGTAAGTAGAAAACGTAGGTATTTTCATTTTTCAGGGTATAATTCAGAATTTATGTAAATTTTGATAACCGTTTTTCATTCTCCTATCGATGACCTTCATTTTGGAATCATTTTTATTTTTCTAACCTGAGCACAAATCAAATAAAACTGGAATGCGTTTTGGGCTAGACCAATCTTTGAGAGCAAATTCTATCGAGGAAAGTAAAAGTCATCGTGTATTATATAACCGAAAATACTATATTATAATATATAGCCTAGAATAACATATATGATTTTCAAAATACAGGGACTTCTCATTTCAGAAGAATCTTAATCCAAAAACACCCTTCCTCAGGGACCCTCGCCAACACATTTCATCTTGTTTCTAACAAATCAAAATTTGAAACATACTGTTTTGTAGTTGATTTATAAGTAATTGATCAAAAATTATTGCCAACTGAAAATTGTACTCATAAACAACAAGGTGCTATTTTTCACGAGGTGAATATTGGAGCAGTGATTTTGAACGGTGACCGTCCAATTACGCGTGAACGATCGTGAAGACAAATGGCGACCATTACTCAAGATTAGGAGCCGCGACTGTTTGTAGACCGCCTAATGTTGCTCGCAGCACTAAATCATATCAAAACGTTTCTTTCAAACTCACACGTAAATTAACGACACACATTTTTCACAATAAAATTCACAGTAACCCTTTCAAACAATTTAGAATGGAATGTTGAACATTTTGAAAAGAGAAACCTTTTTAAGTCCCTAGCAATTTAGAATGGTATAGAGAACATTTTGAAACGAGGCTTTTTAGATTCTTTAACAATTTGCAATGGAATGGTGAACATTTTGAAAAGAGAGAAAATTTTGGTTATATAGACTTGTGTCAATACATGTTTTGATTTGATATCAAATGTATTCACACAAGAATATGGTTATACATTGATAATGCATTGGCAGGTATTCTAAACTGGTGCAAATATCTTAACAACACAACAGAATTTTTACTTAATTTGAATTTATTGTAATTTAATGAAATTTATGATTGAACAAAGTGCTATAGTGGACTTGACTGATTTGTTTTAGTATTTTTAAATTGTACAAATAATTAGGCGGTAGCCTAGTGGTATGGGTAATGGACTGCTGAGACGAGGTCTCGGGTTCGATCCCAGGTTTTACCATGGCACACACCAATGACTTTTCGATGCGTTTCGAAGTTATGTGTGTATTAATCGCAGGCTTATAAGTGCCCGGTTAATGGCAATAGGCTCGCCACCTATTACATTGGGACCTAAACATAAACTGGCGAAATGTGGGTGCTAGCACCTCTGCCTACCCCTTCGGGGATATAGGCGTGAGTTTATGTTATGTTATGTTTACAAATAATTTCTTGCTTTTATTTTAATGCAATGTTTTGTTGCTACTAAATAATCTACTTCAAGTAGCACTGAGCTGAACAGATCTGACTGTTTGGTACAAGGATAGATTGTAATGACTGAATAACACATAGGCTATTTTTATACCTAGAATAGGGCGCCATGGGTTATGGCATCGGGATCAGAAATCCACGTGCGTGAAGTCGTGGGCAACCGCTAGTGTAGAATAAAACCAACAATAACCAAAAAATATAACTGACTTTATACATATCCAGTTCCTGGAACACAAGCGCATATTGGTTGTGATGTGAGCTTACCGCTTTCAGACCATAAGCTAGTGTAATTATTGAGATACGAACCCAAATAAACTTTTATGCACGAACATTATTTAAGCGCACGAAACTTACTACGACTAAAAAGTTTGTAAAGGCTTTATATAACATGTAGTCTGTTATATAACAAAACATTTTCCGTTAGACATAGGCACTAATACCTATTAAGTTCATATTATTAAAGTAGAAGACAATCTGTACAACGTTTTAATGTATTATGTAGAATTATAAAGGCGCAGAGCCGGTCTTACTTCTTATGATTTATTCATGAGGAAGAACAACACTAAATTTGAACATGCCTACTTGCACGGCTCTTTTTAGTACAAAATGTCAAGCGGTCTATTAAGTAATTTGTTTTTCATCAAGATTTATTGGTAAATATAATGAGAATGTGCAATTTTTGTGTAAAATAGGGTAGTTTAATGTAGTTGGTGTATGGGACCACAATAAGTTTTTCGAGGCCCACCGTGCGGTTTTAGTCGATGCACGACATAACCGCCCCCGCTGGCCGGCGGGGGGGTATCCGAAGGGATTTCCGCACGTTACAAAAAAAAAAAAAAAAGGCCCATGCTAGAGTCAAGAAGTGTCGGTACACCTGATGATGAACGGACAAAACTCTAGTGCAGGTTTTCCTCTCGGGGTCAGACGGCAGTCGCTCCAGTAGAAGCCAAGAAAAACCAAATTAGAAATAGGTGAACGGGCTTCGGGCTCTAAAGTGTAAGTATTGGATACAACCGGGATAGGTGCTATCTGAGCACCAATCCCGGATGCATTCACCCCGAGTGCCGTGGGACAAACGTTACCACCCCACACACTTGGATTTAACTTATGGTGGCTGAGAGGTTCGACTGTCATTACATTAACCATTGCTGTATGATTAATGTAGTGACTATAAAATAAATAGTCACAACACAGTCAACACATGATCATTATTATTTAAATCTTATTATTTATTTCAAAGCAAATTTTAACCATTAAATATTTTCTTTTAATCTTATTTGAATATTATCATAATTACATTTTATTCAACCATGTTGACATTGATGGCTATTTATGATTTAACATTTGTATTTTTCTGACATATGTAATTAATTGAGATTGTGTGTTGTGTTGTATTATTATTCTAATCACTTTATGTTTATGTTTATTTTTAATTCAAGTTAATGATAGTGTATGATCCAAATGTTGATCGAAGTAAATTGATTGAATTGAATTGAATTACTAACCCCCTCTTGACATCAAAAAAATAAAAAGCGGCCAAGTGCGAGCGGACTCGCCCATTATGGGTTCTGTAGCAGCAAAATTTAAAAAAAAACATTATCATGTATGTTTTTTTTTAAATTTTTATATTTGAGTTGATTGAATGAAAGGTAAATTGCGGTTTACGATTTATGACGTATTAAAAAAAAACTACTTACTAGATCTCTCTCAAACCAATTTTCGTTGGCAGTTTACATGGTAATGTGCATCATATATTTTTTTTAGCTTTATCATTCTCTTATTTTAGAAGTTACAGGGGGGGGGCACACATTTTACCACTTTGGAAGTGTCTCTCGCGCAAACTATTCAGTTTAGAAAAAAAATACATTAGAAACCGCAATATCATGTTTGAAGACCTATCCATAGATACCACAGACGTATGGGTTAGATGAAAAAAAAAATTGAGTTTCAGTTCTAAGTATGGGGACCCCCAAAATTTATTGTTTTTTTCTATTTTTGTATAAAAATCTTAATGCCGTTCACAGAATACATCTACTTACCAAGTTTCAACATAATAGTTTCGGAAAAAAGTGGCTGTGACATACGGACGGACAGACAGACAGACATGACGAATCTATAAGGGTTCCGTTTTTTGCCATTTGGCAACGGAACCCTAAAAATGCGTTCTATGACTTTGTCGACCCTAAATGTAACTTTTTAATCGACTATAACTTTATGTGATATGCAGAACATGCAATCATTGAACTAAATACAGGCTACAAAACTTATCTATTCATATAAATTCAAAAAAAGAAAGAAGTCATTTTGACATTGCTTACAATTCTAAAGCTGTTTGCGGTTGCATTACAATAATAGAAGTTTGTTCCAGTGTGTGTGTAACAGTGTGTGTGTAACGGCTTTCAACCACCGAACAATTTTATACACATAATATTTTCACGAAGAGAAAACTTGTTTGAAGTCGTGAACAAAGGCAAGCCATTCGGTTATTCGTGATATTCTTAGTTGAAGTCGTACCTTATTCGCAAACATCGAATCCCGTACACAATACAGTGCGAAACGAAATTCGAAGGATAGATAATTTCAGAGAGAAAGAAATAAGGCGAAAGGGAAAAAAATATAAATTGAATAGTCGAATACACGCATCCCGGTATTACCATAAAGGCAACAGGGATCAAGCGGGATTCCTCTACGAACTTTTTTATTTTCCTTCTACCTCTAAATCTCACAGGGAAAGCTTCGCGAATCTGCAAATGTTGATTTGATGATGTCGTGTCGTGTCGGCGTTCGCGCCACGCTCGGCTCACTCCGCTCTGCTCATATCGCACCTCATGCTGATTATTGCTGACCTGACTTTTATCGTTCCTGACATGACGTCGACGTCAGCAACTCGTCGTACGATCCGTTTTTTGATTACTTGCACTTTTATTGCCTCCCTCATCTAAGATTTGTAGCTCGACGGAGCTTGATGAAATCTGTTTAAGTGTTGTATTTAGTCAACTGTAAAGGCATATACATAACGATGTATTTATACAGACAGTATTTCTAAAACCATGGAGTACATTTCTGTAGTTAAATTAACTTATTTAACTGAGATAATTGAATCCATACTAATATTATAAATGCGAATATAACTCTGTCGGTCTGTTACGTTTTCACGCCTAAACCACTGGACCGATTTTGATGAAATTTAGTACCGAAATAGTGATAATCGACATTCATGCGGGCAGAGCACAAAAAAGCGTGAAAATCAGTGCAGTAGTTTTTGAGTTTATCGCAAACAGACAGACAGACTGACAGACAGATGCGGTAGAGGACTTTAGTTTAATAATATGTATTGAGAGTGATATAAAACAAACTCGTGTTAGTGATGCCCGGGATAAAATCAAGAACGGGTGATCCGATTTTCATGTTCTTTGATTTTTTAGATTTTTCTCCGCCTATGCTGTGCTATTTGGTGGTTGTTTATTTTACGAAAATCGTCTTAGTTTCCCCCGCCAGCGGGTGTGGTTATGTCGGACTTGAACCAACCAAAACTTTGCACCGTCTCGGGTCTTTAATACCGGGGTGCAACGAGACATTCACGACACAAATTCAGCTGATAATGTAACCAACATAACTTGATTCAGAGGCGAAATGACGATTTAAGGGTCATTTAGTACTAGGACGGTTAACAGCTTCGCAATCAACCCAAACTTAAGCGTAGCGAGATTTGCCTATCCAACAATAGGTCAACGTGACCGGTCGACTTTTTCCATTGATTTGGTTTTTCGGTGATTATTCCTCGATGGTAAGACCGATCTGGACATTCGACCCCTTACGACACTCAGTAATGTCTACTTGATCACCGTGGCAAATTTGGTCGAGATCGGTCTAACGGTCTCGGAGGAGTATCATTTGTTTGAAATGCAACTTTAAAACCAAAGACGCTTCGCTCGCCTTCGGCTCGCTACGCTTAATTAGCTAAATATAAGCACAGTGAAATAACTGATTTTAACTATAGGAAAGTACCCAATTGGGAAGTAGGTAAGTAGTCAGTGCAGGGTTCGCGTGGCAGTAGATAGTCGGCGAGCTAACGATTAAGAGCAAAAGGTTGTGGCGCGCCCCGCTGGAGGGCGGATTACGGTGCTCATCCATTGCGGTCATTAAGACACATTACCCCAACCTCCCGCGCATCGCACTTCACCTCCGCCGCCTGAACAAACCCGCTTTTTAATTCAACTTTCCTCCTTCACCAATTTGCATGATTACTTTCGTTTTTATTGTGCCCCTCGAGCTCTATTTGTTTAAAGTATTGGTTATTTGGATAAGCCTAGCACACTAAATAAACATGTTCTCTGTATTAAGTAAATAAAACTCATGCAGCGGCGTCGTGAAGCTTTATTATTGGCAATCGCTGAAAAAGATTTCTGTAGATATATAAACTAAGAATTCGAACATTTAAATACACAAAATGCTTAAAAAACAATGTTTAAAAATGACTGTAAAGTTATTCATTGTTTCCGTAGTTCGCAAGAATTACGGTAGATAGCTCCAGCGTCGCCTCAAGACTTATATAATGTATCGGAGAATTTCGAATATCTGGGACGTGTCTAGATAGCTCAACTGGTCAGAGCATTCCCCCTGTAAGGGACTGGTCGCGGGTTCAAGTCCCGTTCTAGATGTTCTATTCTAAAAGATTATTTAAATATCGATAAATAAACTTGTATTTTTATAAGTACATCTCATATCAAAATATTTCAGACTAAGAATTCTAAAAGACTAATTTAATTAAATTTTTAAGCATTTTGTATGCTTACTTTTTCTAAAGATTTAGATCGGAAAAAGAGAACATCTAGAACGGGACAAGACGTCGCCTTAAGACGTATGTAATATTTCGGAGAATTTCTAAAAGACTATTTAAATTTGTAATTATAAAAGAAATAAAGGTTACATGCATTGTACACAGTTTTTTTAAACATATTTGGTGGTTATCTAAACAGCAACAAGGTTGGTAATCAGCTGTTTTCCTATATAGGCTACAAGTAGCCTGTGATAAGGAGGAACAGTGTCCTTCCCTTAATATGGTAGACATGGATTTATAATTTATATTCATAAAATAACACGAGACTAGTAAAAAGAATGTAAATAGGAGCTAAATTTGTGTTTTTGTGTGTGTGAAGGTGTGTGTGTGTATGTGTGTGTGTGTGTGTTTGAGGGTGTGTAAGTGTGCGTGTTTAGTTATAATGTAATTAAGTGAGAGTTTGATTTGGCTGTCCCCTAAATAAAATAATTTTCTGTGTCATCGTCGTCCAACTGTTGAAGAAAATCCCGAAGAGCCTTTTTAGCGTTAAAGCGTGTGAGCCCATTTATTGGGCCTTTCAAGTTAATTCTATTATAGAGTGATGGTGCAAGATATGTTGGAAGTCCCTTACAGGGGGAATGCTCTGACCAGCTGAGCTATCTAGACACGTCCCAGATATTCGAAACTCTCCGATATATTATATACATCTTAAGGCAACGCTGGATTGGGAAAAACAATGTTTAAAAATGACTGTAAAGTTATTCATTGTTTCCGTAGTTTGCAAGAATTACCGTAAATGGCTCCAGCGTCGCCTTAAGACGTACATAATATATCGGACAATTTCGAAAATCTGGGACGTGTCTAGATAGCTCAGCTGGTCAGAGCATTCCCCCTGTAAAGGACTGGTCGCGGGTTCAAGTCCCGTTGTAGATGTTCTCTTTTTCCGATCTAAATCTTTAGAAAAAGTAAGCATACAAAATGCTTAAAAAATTAATTGAATGTTAGAAGTCGTTTTATAATTCTGTCTTTCCGTCGATAAGTGATGATACAGTAAGTATGGTGTTCTAAAAAGTTGGAATAGGAATATGTGCAATATATACAACTGACAAACAGACAAAACGTACATATTCTATAAAGTTCGGTGCTTGGGAACAAGACAGGTCGAAAGGTGGCAACTTTAAGAATGACTCAATGGGCAATCTCCACTTAATGTATAACTAACTGAATATCGAAAATTAAATTTGTATTTTAAAAGTACATCTTATGTCAAAAGATTACAATTTTAGAACTCTAAAAGAGCATTCAAATATAGAATAACATAAACAATCTTTATTCATTAAAAGCAAAGCAATAACAGTAAAGTTTGTGAGCAACAAATCCAAAGCACCGAGAAACAACTATCGGAGCTACAATTTTGAAACAATTACCTTCAGCTCAATATCGTAAGATTAAGAAAGTCCACGGTCGGAATTAGGATTTGGGAGCGAATGAGGGCAACCGTCTTAACAGCCCGACTCCACAAATTGCGGACCTTAACGAGGGCATAAAACTCGAGTCGCACTCCCGGAGACGCCACAGATTGTACTCAGACTTAGTTCAGGATTAATGGTGTAGAAAACAGATTATCATTGGCTGGATTTCCATTAGTTTAGACCCCTGCCATCGGCGCGTGAAACCTACGCAGATAGCAGCCACTCGGTGTTATTATTTTCCACATAACGGAGCAGTGCCTCTCCCAATTTAATTCTATTACGTTCTGTCGCGTTTGAACGACAGCACAATAAAGTCGTTTGAGAGGCGACGTCGACGGTTCGCCCCGCTACGACCCGCTACGTCCCGCTACGCCGCCGCCCGCCATGTCGCGTCGTAGCACTTCGTTCGACTTCGCCCTCTGCTGATATACGCTCATTTGATTTCTGCTACTGTTTTGTTTATAAATTTTATATTGAACGCGGGTTATACGGTGCTTGCTTGGTATTGGCAACGAAAGTAGCGACGTGATTTATATTATACTAAATTGAATTGTAAAACGTGAACATATCAAGGTTTATTATATCACTTATAAATATATACCACGTTCTTAAATTGCGTGTTATTTATTCTTTCTTTTTATATATTCACGCCTGTGGGTTCAATCCAAATTTCGCCACCTTTTGTTGAACCGCGTTCTAGGCGGTAAGCGTTTATCCGCTGACACATGTTCATGAGTGTCAAACGTACCTCTGCCTATCTTTAAGAGGACATACATACCAACATAAAATATATTTTTATTCTACAACAATATTTTTCGTACAAAACACGTTAAGCATTCGCAAGGTACAAAATAGGCCACCCGTAATAAAATGTTGCAATGTTTTTCCGTTTAAAAACATTACACGTACGATGCTGCGATGTTTTAATGAATACAAATTACATTTGCAAATGTGCTTAATCCAGAAATTAGTTACACCCCTCCGTACTAGCCCCCGCACCCCGCGCGGGGAATCGCTGCACCCGAGCTTCATATTCCGTCTGTAGGTGCTTGGAATATTTACCGCACGGTGTTGGAATTTTGGGGTTGAGTACACCGCGTTTAAATGTAAGTTTAAAGCTGTGACGTCATAACTAAATAAAAGTATGTATAAATGTACTACGTTTTGTACCATTAATTTGTGTACACTCAGGGTCCAAAGTAATAGATTATTTTCAAATTGTGTATATTTGTTTTCGAGCAAAGTAAATGTTGTTTAAGTACATGGGCTATATAAAAATATATTTTAATTATTATTAGAATATAATTAATAATATGCACACAGTTTTTTAATTTTAAAATCTGAAAATTATCACCTACTTTTGAAGCTGACTGTACGTCTGATCTTACAAAATGCTTCCTAATATAAAGGGCTGAACAAATTTTAATGAAAATTCGGATGTGTATTTCCGAATGGTTAAAATTTGAAATTGGATCCTGTCTATGAGAATGAAAATGAATATGTCATTTGTTTCATGGTCGGACTCGAACGCGGCCATGACTTTCTAGTATATATATAATAATCTATGGCCATGACATCTCGACCGCAACCTCTGCATCACAAGTCCAGGCGCCTTATCCACTAAAGTAACATCGCTTCACTTGATTACGGATCTACGAGCTGCACAATAAACTTCTCGGCTTTTGCTCCCCCACCGTACGTTACTGTTTTCCAATCATATTAAAAAAAAAAGATTTCGTTTTTATGCTTTAAAAGGCAGTCGCAATATTTCAATTCTTTTCGCCCCATTTTTAAATGAGACGCAGAGAAAGGAGGATAATACGAAAGCAAATTGAATATAGAAATGGTGTGTTTCCCGTTTCCTCATTCGATGATGTAACAAACCCAGAGTCTATATAATACGAATCTATAATTGAAAAACCAATCATCCTATGCTTACTTCGAGCTTTACGTAGTATGTATCGAATAGTTATTTAGGCCAGTATTTTTTTCTTATGTAGTTGGTAGAGTTGGATAAATTCACTAAATTATAAAAAAACCGGCCAAGTGTAAGTCGGATTTGCGTACCGAGGGTTCTGTACATACCTACTTGTTAATTTTCAAAAAGAAATTAACTCAAATATATGAATTTAAAAAAATAGGGCCTTCCTTATTTAAGAGATACCAGCACTTTAGAAAAGTACCTATTAAATATTAAAAAATACTCGATGTATTAGCACCGACCTAAAGAAAAATGTCATTCGTCGGCACTTTCCTAACTCTAACACCAGTTTGAAGTAGCAGTGTTAAGATAAGTCACTCGCAAATATGGTACACTAAAATCACTACGCGGTTTCACCCGTCTAAGTCCTGATAGATAAAGATATTACCGGGATAGCTAGTCGTAGCTAGCGCTAGCATAGCCTGTTACTCAGTGATAATATAGCATTCTAATGGTGATAGAATTATTGAAATCAGTTCAGTAGTTTCAGATTTATCGATTACAAAAAAAAACAAATCTTTACTCTTTATACTAGTGGTTTAGATGTCGATATGGGGCCCCTTTAAGACCTTTGAGGGCAACCTCACCTGCTGATTGAGGGATTGAGCTCTGATGCAGGCTTCTATCTCAAGGTTGGGAAGTCAGACGACAGTCAGTTCCATAAATGCCAAAATAAAGCATTACGGACCATAGGCCTCAAAGTACGACCTTTGAATGATACTGGAATTGGCGCCCGTATGAAGAAAAGTATTAACACTTAAGACTAAAGCAAATATTCACTATCTAATTTCACCAAACGTGTATTTTCAATTCCGCCGCAAAATTCAATGTTAAACGTTGAAGATCCGTTTAATTTTCACTTCCAAAGTACTTATGTAAGGTATACGGCTGCATAAATACAACAGTCTATAGAGCGAGGCTGCTGTAGGTATAATAACCGGAATTGGGCTTCTTTACGCCTCATCTAGCGCTCGTTATGCCTCGATCGTAAATCTTCATTCTCCCTCCCTCCCACTCCGCATGCCACCCCTCCCTGCCGCTCTTGATTTCGGCTTCCCACTCGAACCTTGGATATAACATATCATAATATGTTAGTGTTGACGTGATGAGTATTTAAATGCCAGTATTACACTGTACTTTAGGTGCACACTTCTGAATACTTAATAATCATACTCAAGTCACAGAATGACTCGCTGTGTCATTATGTGACTTGAGTAGTTAGGGATAACATTTATTTTCCTATTTATTAATTAACTTTAAATAATAAGGAGATAATCAATTCAACACGTATGGATGTAATTTTATTGGAGCTACACTATACTTATTCACATATGATGACCTAAGAGCGCTTCCAAATTTGATGTAAAACGATGATCATATATATTTGTATACACCTGATTACACCATATTAATGGCAATGACCAAGTACTTCAAACATGCATTTTGTCATGAAATAACATTAAACCAAACCTATAACCAGCTCAAATGATGCACGATATAACTGATTTGGCCATATTGCTGATAATTGTGAAGATACGGCTATAGAAATCTGTCTTGTGTGCTCTATTTATTGCCGAATTTTCAGTTCTGTATCATCGTTAAGTCCATGTTTGTATGGTAACCGGATATATCACTAGGAGAGCACTAGTATATTATTAATTCTTTTTTAAAGAATATTAGTAACCGAAATTACTAGTATTCCCGCTAATCCCTCAAGCTAAGCTAAATTACTAGTTAGGAGTGGATTCACGTCGGTAGTGTAATAGCCAGAATTCGAACGCGGGACCTCTTGATCGTAAAGCTGACTCCTTAACCACTAAACTACTGAGGCTTTAGATTACTCTGCTATATATTGTTTTTATGGGAAGAAGAGTTACACAATTAAGTAATGAGTACTAATGAGGAAGGAGATTTAATCTTCCGCCAACATTATTATCACTTTGTCTAAATCTCTCAAATTATTTCTTTTGGAAAATATGTACATTCCGCACACAAGTATAAAACCTATAATGTTAACAAATTATAATGTTAAACATTGACATTACAACTAAAATTACTAACAAGAGAAAAATATTGTTTGTTCATTCATATGAACACATTCATAAATCAGATACAAATTAAATAAATACATTAACGTTAATAGAAGTAACAGATAGTAGTAGTTTTATTAATTTACTAGTTGTGCCCCATGGTTTCACACGTCGTACTTGCTTCTAATGTACGTTTAGAACCGAACACCTTATCACATTGCATCGTCACCCGGCTTGTTTTTGATCGTTTTTCTTATTGCTCGGCTCCTAAGCGTCATAGCGTGATGTTAAATAGCCTTTTTTTACGTGCTCTTCAGCTTTTTTATTAGTAGATACTGGCGTTTATATTATACAAGCTGTTGCTCGCGGCTTCACCCTCGTGGAATTCTGATCCCGTTCCATGGTATCCTATTCCACCACCACAACTTAAATAAGATACATTGATACATAATATCCATTGGTGAAATCAGCATGAAAATCGGTAGTTTTGAGTTTATCTCGCACAGACAGACGGACAAACGCGGCGGAGGACTTTGTTTTACAATATGTAGTGATAGTGATACGTCATCGCTCTCATGCATACTTATTTACACGGCGTTCTACCAGATATAATCGGCATATGGCAATAAGATGAACCCTACCACAAGCCCTCGGTCCCAATATGTCCCCAAACTTTTGCAGTGTACAAGAATTCCTTGATCTATAGGTCTATGACTGCAGGGCTGGACTGTCAATAAATAAAAAAGGTTAAATATTATCATTAATAAATCCCATAAATATTAAATAACAATGACATGTATACGACACTACTTCTAAGTAGGTATGCATTAACATACTCTTATGCGCTGAGAATGCAAAAACTGCTAAGTTGCATGAAGTAAACAGTAAACATATCTGCATGAGTTGTATAGTGTTTGCAATAAATCTGTGTCGCAGTGTATTTATTTACTGCTCCCCCCCACTCCGGGCCTCCAGCCGCCCCCGCCCAAGTCGTTCGCCCTACGAACGATGCACGATGTAATATGTCTAGAAAGTTTATTAAACTCCCCGTATGTCATATGATGTAAACTAGATACTTGTTTATTCATGAGCAAGTATGTTTCTTGATGATAAGTTAAAACATGTAATATAAAAGTGACATGAGTGAGAATACAAAGGCTTTTAGGCGAAGAGCTGAGCTCTCGTCGAATCTTGTGGGCTGTAGGTACATCATTTTCTGCTCTGGCGTTGAGTTAATGGAATAGAAATCTTATTTTCGCTGTTCTGGAAAATTCCATTGATATATTTTATCCGATGTTGACAAAAACTAAATGACCAACTTTGGTGTTTTGTTTGCGTTAATATGCTTATGATTGCACTTAAAAACTGATAACTACATATTTTATTTTGCTAGAATTAAGGCCGCCGGTGATGTAAATATAGGTATATATATATACGTTTGAAGCCAGCGGCAGAAAATTGTAATGTTTATGTTACTTTGAAAATGGCGAATACTTTATGTCACTCGCGTGTTGCCAATACTGTAAATATCTTTTAATGGTATTTAAACAAACCACTATACTGACTTGACTTAATTATTACTTATATTAATTATCACTCGCTTAATAATGTGCCCGGTAGATGGCAATAGGCTCGCCCGCTATTACATTGGGACTTTAACATAACTGGCGTATCGTGGGTGTGTAATACACCTCTGCCTACCCTTTCGGGGTGCGACTGATATGCTCTATGGGCAACCTTACACCCTGTCTGTAGACCCGAGACGGCGTGCGGTTTTAGTCGGTTCAAGCCCGACATAACCGCCCCCGCTGGCTGGCGGGGGGGGGGGGGTATCCGAAGGGATTTCCGCACGAAAAAAAAGGTAACATTCGTATAGAACTTGGTAAACTAAGTTCTATACGAATGTGTTATCTGTGTGTTACCTTAGAAAAATCCTTTTTAAAATAGCATAGAAATCACGAGTTGTTTTTAATGT
Organism: Cybosia mesomella; assembly: GCA_946251805.1. Taxonomy (NCBI): domain Eukaryota; kingdom Metazoa; phylum Arthropoda; class Insecta; order Lepidoptera; family Erebidae; genus Cybosia; species Cybosia mesomella. The sequence continues at coordinate 8,991,342 of OX276395.1, forward strand.
TAGACATTATAATTATCTTTCCCTTTTCTTTTGTAATTCTCTTATTTAATTTATTCTGATTAAAGTAACTGTTATAAATGAGATACACCGCAGACCACTTTCTCATACATTCAAAATATTCGTGTACATTTTCCGCCGAGAGAAATGGGTAGTGAGTGCGATATTATTCTGTAGTCAGGCGGCTTCAGGCACGGAACACAATTAACTTGTAAGATTGTCTGCGGAGGCTGCACTCGCTACCCTCGCCCTCCTCATCCATCTACCCTCCCTTCCAAACAAAACATCAATAAAATCAACATCACAAGCTATTTTAACGCTTACGTTTACATGCTAAGGTTTATTATCGTTTGTTTTTGAATAAGTTTTATGTGGCGCATTTATTTCGCGTAGGTATAACAGTCCAGTTACCCTTGATTGGTTGTCGTTCCTCTAATCCCGTTTTGATCCTTTCCACCCAAAACCTAACCCTCTACGTTCCTCGGCTAACTATTGACATGCGTGCGTACCTTTACGTTTGTATTTGACGTCGTAATAATATCGACATTGAAAAGATAATTGTGTTTCAAGAGATGGCTGAGAGGAATAATGCTTTGGAGTTAGGTATGTTGTAGATATATACATTGTATTTCTTGTATCTATTGTGGTGTTATAGGATTGAATGTCAAAAAGCGAAAATGTTAGGCACCCATTAGAGAGGTTATTCTAGTGAAGTCACTGGAGATAAATATATATAGTGAGTCAAAATAAATATAGTGAGGTGATTGAGGTGGAGCACCAAGCACGGTACAGCTCAATATTCAAGAACAATCTTCTTTCAGTGCACCATGTCTCGTACAAAGTGATGCTGAATGTCAACATGCTTGTTCCTAGAATTGTAACTTTTTTAAATAGTAATAGGTATAGCAGCTACTGGGCCCATAACCTAAAGGAAAGTAACGTAAGTAATATAGTTTTAACAGTAAGTCTTTAACAAATGATAAGAAGCACGGTACAGCTCAAAGAAAGTGTGAGAGAGAGAGAGGAATGAGCTGACTTTTCGTTTTCGGATTCGATTCTCGCACAGTGCAAATATTATAGACTCCAGAATCCATATTATAAGCTATGTTTAGTTAACGTGTACCTTGTTTTTTTTTTTTTTTTCGTGCGGAAATCCCCTCGGATACCCCCCCGCCGGCCAGCGGGGGCGGTTATGTCGGGCTTGAACCGACTAAAACCGCACGCCGTCTCGGGTCTGCAGACGCCGGGGTGTAAGGTTGCCCATAGAGCATATCCCTCGCACCCCGACTGACCCTGGGCCATCTCCGGTTTCGAGATGGCCCCCTCGGGTTTGGGAACCACGGTGTCCCCGTCTTGCCCCGGTTTGGGGGAGGGGCGCTAGTCGCCCCACCGTCCCGGCCTGCTTCTGCTGGGGTGATAGGCGGCCTCACCTGCCACCCCCAGGCCTGCGCTCATGGAGGACGGAGGTCGTTAAGCGACCTCCGGCGCCTGAGTCGCCTGCGACGCGAGGCGAGCATGTTGCGGGCTCGGCGGGCCGGGAGGGTTCTGAACCTCTCCCGGGCGCGCTCCGCCATCTCCTTCGCGAGCATCACATGCTCGCAGAAGGAGGTGGCGGCGGCCCACGCGCTCGCGCTCCGCACCATTGCCGCAATCAAGCTGCCGAGCGAGAGGACTCCCACCCCGATGGTTGCCACGAGGTCACGCCTCGGCACCTCCCACGCCGGGCAGTCCGCCAGCGTGTGCAGCCCTGAGTCCTCGCTCGCGTCACAGTGATGACACTCAGGCGTTGGCTCCTTCCTGATCCGATGCAGGTGGTCCCCGAAGCACCCCTTCCCGGAGATCACCTGCGTCAGTCGGTACGAGAGGCTTCCGTGTCACCTCTCTAGCCAATCCTCCATGATGGGCCTTACCGCCGCTATTGCGGCGTGGCCTGCGCTTGGTCGCCCAAGTCGTTCCTTCCACTCCACCACGATGGCCTGGCGGAGCTGGGACTGCATGGCCTCGATTTCTCGATGCTCGGGGTTCAGTCCCTGCTCCCGCACCTCCTTTCGCCACTGGTACAGTTGCGAAAGGGCTCTCGCCTCCAGGTCCCATGGCGGAGTTCCGGCAAGGAGACTCGCCGCCTCGAAGGAGATCGTGCGGTACCCGCGGATGACCCTGATGGCCATCACTTGCTGCGGAGCGCGCAGCATCCACACACTTCCGGCCTTCAGGGCCTCCGCCCATATTGGGCACCCATACAAGGCCATGGACCGCACGATCCCCGCGTAGAGTCTCCTGCAGGAGTCATCGGGCCCCTTCATGTTGGGCAGCAGCCGCGCCAGAGCGAGAGCTGTGCCCTTCAGTTTGGGAGTTAACGTGTACCTACGTGAGGATGATGATGTTTAGTTTACGTCTATATATAATATGCGCTGTATTGAATTTCAATTTTATAAGGGGGGGGGGGGGTATCCGAAGGGATTTCCGCACGAAAAAAAAAGGTACTATTGAAGTAATATTTTATTGATTACTGGCAACCTTTCAAAATGTAGATCAGTCCGCGAGAGGTAATATATGTGACTTTTTAAGTCGGTACTTGGCGTTCATAAGCGTTACTACTAACTTCACGTGCGTTACTTTGTAATCTAATGATGTAGGGTCCGAGCACTTGTAGTCTTTTTTGGGAGATCACGAAGCTAATAACTGTCGTAGTTCTCGTGACCAGATTGCTGAATTTTTTACCAGATTACGGCTCACGCTTCCGCGTGTCTGTAGTAAGATTATGTTTAACCCAATAATAAGTATTGCAATACGTAGTGGCAGTCTTTCGGAAATGTTACCAAATGAGTCCTGTAATGTGGGCAAATTCTATAATATAAGTATGTTATTTGTATTTAGTTCAACTTACGTTAAGATAATACTCAACGTCAATATTTCTCCGTTAATTTATAATATAATTACCCTTATTAGAGAGTCAAGCACCAAATAAGCCAAAACATACATGACTCCCACCTTGACAGAACATTAGGTTGAAGCTGCTTCAACCAAGCAAAGCTTAGGAAAGAAAAAAAAACAAGAATTAAAGAAGATAGTCGGATGCCTAGGGTGTACTACCACGACGTCCCCCCTATTTTGGGATGGCCCTGGGTCAACCGGGGTGCGAGCAAAATGCCTTATCACCTTACACCTCAGTGTTTGAAGACCTGAAACGGTGTCAGGTTATAGTGGGTTTGAATCCGACATAACCACTCCCGCTGGTCGGGGGGAAGGGGGGTTCTTGTGGGATTTCCGAAAAAAAAGAAAAGTACATACTACGAGAAGGTTTTCTAATATAACCCAATCTTTCTATCCTAGCATCTAATCTTGTCGATCCCCTGATAAAAAGAGAAAAGAAAATACAGACAGTGATTATCTTCGATCGACCCGTGATAGCAACATGACTAACGCAACATATGACGTATGTTAAGTCCACACACTTTCTAGCAAACATGCGCAAATGGCTGCACGCGTGTGTTACGTTGGTATTACATCTCGTGTTGGTCCCAAGTAAACATCATGGGGTTGATATGATAAAGAGTCCACAGACGCATGTAGATTCCAGACCTCAGTGACTAACGCGATCCTTGATAATATAAAAACACATATAATGTTTGTCGCCATAAAGATAAGTGGTGCGAGTTGGGCCTGCAGTCGCGGCCACCGCACACACATATCTGCTCTCGTAAGTAGGCATAGAACGCTTGACAAATACTACGTAGGTACTCTAATTAAACATCAAATAATAAAAACTCGACATTGACTCTCTGATATGGGAGTGTAGACAAATACAATGCTGTATAGACCGCCCGAAACCGACTTTGACGTCAATACACAGAACAATCAACACACGAATATGGTTTTGATTGCGTCCCTAACCAAAAGCGATTCCAGTGGGCGATAGCTCGGCGGCGTTAGTCCGCGAAAGCTCCCACCAAAAGGAGCAAAGAATCGGAAAGCGATACGACTAATCCCACTAATCGGAGAGCAATTGAAAAATAAAAATGTAGATGGTGGAATGATTCCATTTAGAGCCAAAACGATGCGACAAAATAATAAAAAAGGTACGGGCGGAACGGAATGGGCCTGCCCCGGCGGCCGGCGGCTAATATTGAAAGCAAATCCTCGACTAAATCCTTAAAGCGCTCGGATTCGAGCACCTGGAAACTGTGTGTTTGCGCCGCGCCGAGTCGCGTCGAGACCGCACCGCACGAGCGCCTCTCTCCTACCCGATAATCATCTGTTGGATTATCCTATACTTTCTGCCTAATGTCAAGGACTTTAATGAATCAATTGTTTGCAATTTACCGGTATTCGGCTTTACCCCAATTTCAAAACTGGCATTTTGTTGGTATTTTTGCGATGATTACCTGAGTTTTCTGTGTGTTAAGTAAATAATTGTACCGTTGACTGATTAGAAGATTTAAAGAGTAACTACTATTTAATTTGTATCAATGAGAATTAAATTAATATATTTGCGGAACTCGCATGCTGACCCGATTGGCACAGGGATCGACTACCACTTTAGGCAAGATTGTACTTTCTTAGAAACAACACAATCTTGTGCGGTGTAAAAGTAGCCCCGCCAATATCTTCGAGGCTCAACCCACCTGCTAGCTGGTGCACCTGCTGAATGACGGACGAGGCTCTAACGAAGGAGCCCTCTTCGGGGCAGTGACGGCAGTATGAAGGCAGTCACTCTCTCAATGAATTATCCTTGACCAAATTAGTCAAACCCTAAAACATACTAACCCCGGACTGCATTTTAGAATCCATATTACAAGCTATGCGTTGCTGGGGTCTAAAAAATAGGCATGTGCATATAACTCTATATCTACGCTTATCTACATTAACTGAGGAGAGCCCGCGATCGGTTGTGTTGCCATGACAACGCAATCCATCTCTCGCCAGGCAGCTTTTGTCGACGTCGCTATAAAATAGCTTACACTAACGTACATTTTATTTCCATTTCAATATAATGCACATCTTGCTTTACAGTACATATTCAGAAACGACTTTATAATGTCTATATTTTTTCTAAATTCTTTATTTTTAAAGATTTTAGATCGGAAAAAGAGAACATCTAGGACGGGACTTGAACCCGCGACCAGTCCCTTACAGGGGGAATGCTCTGACCAACTGAGCCACCTAGACACGTCCCAGATATTCGAAATTCTCCGATACATTATACGTCTTAAGGTCTTAAGGTTTATTTTTGTTTTAAATCTAGTTTACCTATACTATAGATTTAGATCGGAAAAAGAGAACATCTAGAACGGGACTTGAACCCGTGACCAGTCCCTTACAAGGGGAATGCTCTGACCAACTAAGCAACTTAGACACGGGTTCAACTCCCGTCCTAGATGTTGTCTTATCTTATTTACTATTTTAGTGTGAAGTATGTTTGTTTTTTTTTTCTTTCTTTTTTTCTTGTCTTTAAACTTAACGTTGGTGTACAATAAAGAGTTATCTATCTATCTATCTATCTGGTAACCCAACAGACCGGCAAGAATACAACTACAAGCAAAGAAAGTGTTTATCAGTGGTTTTCTGTAGATTTGAGGTAGCGCTGTCACAGCAGACTACGATTCCGATACACCAAGCTCTAGTTGTCCAGGTATTGCAGCAGGTATTTACAGTAAAATTCGAACTCCAGATTGTAATTAGTATAATGCACAGTTCTCGAATATAAAACAGTCTATTTAGAAAGATACAAGGAAAATATAATAATTTATTTTTTAATGGTAAGTACGTAGACACCGGGAGCAGTGTCAGTAGGAACTACCTATTCTGTAACAGTGCTCAAACTTCTAAATCTTTCTCGTTTATCTTCGAAACCCATGTTGGAAACAGTATATGTAACAAATCAATAGACACCATCTTCTCTTCTTCTTCTTCTTCTTCTTATATATAAAAATGAATTGCTGTTCGTTAGTCTCGCTAAAACCCGAGAACGGCTGGACCGATTTGGCTAATTTTGGTCTTGAATTATTTGTGGAGGTCCAGAGAAGGTTTAAAAGGTTTGTCATCGATTGAGGCAGTACGAAGTCTGCCGGGTCAGCTAGTAATCAATATATTATTTAACAATATATTCCGTATCACGTTTGTAATAAGACCGCTCATTGTAAGGCATTGCTGTAGGTCAGACAGCAGTCGTTCCCGTAAAAGCCAAGATAAGCCCCATCATGAGGAGAAAACATTGTAGAGCGGACCCCGGGCTCTATACTTTAATCTTTGGATTCAACCGGAATCAACGCTGAGATGACGATGATGATTTAAGTACAACTAACAATTATCAAAATGTTAACCTTTATTTCTATTTTTTTTTTAATATTTAGGACACGTCAATTTGACTTCACCTCGCCTGATGGTAAGCTGAAGGTAAAGTCTCAGGAAAGAGGGTCACCATTACATACACGTACCATGTTAACAATTTTTTTTGTTGGGTGTGCAATTTCTTCTCGATGGCAATAAAGGATCTCTATCTATCCATCAAGTCTATAAAAGACTATGGCGCACCATGCAGAACACAATTGTACAATTTTAAATTATTTTCAAATGGATATGAGATTTAAAAATTCTTTCTAGACCTCCAGTGGCTGGAAATTGCAACAAGTTGGAGTTGCCAGGACAAATAAATTATGCCTATTAAATCGAACTCTATCCTGTTACAGCGCAGCTCCGACTCTGAACTGGTATTTATTACATGCTCGCTATAATCTCTGATTTATTTCAAACTAGCTGTTGCTCACGGCTCCGCCCTCGTGGAATTCTGATCCAATTCCCGCTTCCCATCGGATAGACTATAATCTATCTCTGTACTAAATTTCAGCCAGATCTGTTCAGCCTTTTTGCGTGAAAGAGTAACAACCATCCATCCATCCATCCAAACTTTCACATTTATAATATTAGTGGGATGTTATTTTATAATATTTTTTGGGACCTAAACATAAACTGGCCAAATGTGGGTGCTAGCACCTCTGCCTACCCCTTCGGGGATAAAGGCGTGAGTTTATGTTATGTTATGTTTTTTATTTTATAATGAGTTCTGCTTTGTCCAAATGAGGGCCAAACAGCCCGGAAGCAGTATATTCTACAAGTTCTGCTTTTACTATTAAGGACTATGTAATTTCATTCAAAAAGATACTCCTACTTCATGTAGGTATATGTAAATAGCTCTTATACCCGGCATAGCCGTTTGTTGGTGGCTGAACTCCTCCGTAACCACTAGCGCGATCTTGACCAAATTTACCACGGTGATAGTGTGGACACTGAGGAGTGTTTTGAAGCGAGATGATTCATGTCGTGTAGTAAGATGTCTTATTTTCAAGTAAGAGTCCTGCTTGCTCAGCTCAATTTATTTCAGTCGCACCCTGCACTGAATTCCTAATATAAATATGAAAGTTTGAGTGAGATGGGTTTGTGTTTCATTTTCATGCAAAAGTGGCTGAACAGAACTAAATAACACTAGCTGTTGCCCGCGGCTCCGCCCGAATTTTGATCCCGTGCCCGCTACCCATGGGAACCTATTCCCGGGATGAAAAGTAGCCTATGTGTTATTCCGGACTATATTCTATCCCTGTACCAAATTTCAACCAGATCCGTTAAGCCGTTTTTGCGTGAAAGAGTAACAAACATCCATCCATCCATCCATACTTACAAATTACAAACTTTCTCGTTTATAATATTAGTAGGATTATAATCTGGTAGGTATATCATATAGGCTACATTTTTGATAGGCATAAGATCTTGCGGGTCACAGGAAGAAATACGTTGAATTGATACTATACTATACTAGATCTGATTATTTTGAGGTAATATTGCAAGATATTATTGTGAGATAGTGAATAGATGGCGAAAAACTATTCTGACGTCCTCAAACTAAAAAGCGTCTAAGTGAAAAAGCAAAATTAGGGCATAGTTTAAAACCTATGCTAGTATTTTTGCGGCTGATACCCAACGTTAAGGGACCTAACGCCCCCACTAGGAGACTGTACCTGGGGATCGTGCGAAGCATGGCCCTGTACGGGGCCCCCGTATGGGCGGAGACTCTGGCGGCCCGCAAAGTGGCTGTATTAAACAGCCCGTTAAAAGCGATGGCCGTCAGAGTCATCAGGGGGTATCGCACGATCTCCGTCAAGGCGGCATGTCTCCTAGCCGGGACCCCTCCATGGGACCTGGAAGCGAGAGCCCTTGCGCTGCTGTACCAGTGGCGCAAGGAGGCGCTGGAGCGGCGCCATTGGCCGGAGCCCCGAGAAATCAGGGCTCAGCGGTCCCAGCTCCACTGGGAACTCATGGAGACATGGAGGGTGCGACTTGAGCACCCAAGGTAGGGGGAATCCACCATTGCGGCGGTGAGACCGATCATGAAGGAGTGAGTGGAGAGGGACCATGGGGACCTCTCCTATACCGGATGTGCCAGATGGTTACCGGACACGGGTGCTTCGGTAAGTATCTATGGCGCATCCACCGGGAGACAACGCCGCAGTGCTAGCACTGCGAGGATCCTGGCGAAGACACGGCGCTCCACACGTTGGTGGAGTGCCCTGCGTGGGCGAGTCAACGCCGGGATCTTGTTGCGGTCCTGGGCGTGGACATTCTCTCGTTGGAGACCATGGTGAGGGCCGTGGTCTCCGACAAGAGCAAGTGGCACGCCGCCGCCTCTTTCTGCGAGCAGGTAATGCGCGCGAAAGAGACGGCGGAGAGGGAGCGAGAGAGAATCCTGCCCCTCGAGTTTCGCAGTATGCGGCGAGGACGCCGCAGACTCATCTACGCCCGGGACTATATACCGACCTCCATGATCGGGGCCTGAGGACGGCAGTTGGCCGACTAGCCGTCCTTAGAGAAGCAAGCCGTGGCGGAGGCGTGTCGTGTGTGCCCTACACACGCCTGCCAACTCACCGAAGCGGGATAAAACCCGACCCCACCAGGCGAGGCCGCGGTGGCGGCCAAAGTCCGCCGGTAACCCTGGGGTTATCCTTTCGAGGGCTTACCCGGGGTGCCCGGCAACGGACACTTGGGGAGGACACCATGCGGTTTTAGTCGATACACGACATAACCACCATCGCTGGCCGGCGGGGGGGTATCCGAAGGGATTTACGGAAGTAACAAAAAAAAAATGCTAGTATTTTCTATACATCTGCAATTCAATTGTCACATATCAGATAACGGATATATTTTTGAACATTAACGAGAACAAAGTTGCTAGAGATACTTAAGTATATATATTTATCTATACCTAAGATGTGAAAATTGACCATAAGTTACTTAGCCACCTTATTGCTTGAGAACGGATGTATTTTAGAGTCTACCTTATTTTGGTGCCAATAGGATAGGTCTGTATTCAGCCGGGACGTCCTAAAGTTGATATTATGATGATGATAGGTATATCCTTCAAGAAATAAAGAAAAAACAAAACATACTCAGTGATATTTTTTATTATGACTAGAGGTTTTTTAACTTACAAAACAATCGGTATTTTCTTAATGGTTACTCACAAAATAACTTCAACAGACTATTCGTGTTTGCAGATATTTTATTCTGATATGTATAAAATGAAAACCTCGAATTTCACATTAATATTATTAGGTCAAATCTATATATTTACATATTTATCTGCATTATTTAGTGTTTCCTTCACTGTAGTAGGCACACGGAAGTAGGTTATACTAGTTCGTGTATTAAACTATTTATTTAACTAGTGAATGTTTACATCTAATTTATTACAATATTTTACAGTTACATTTATAAACGCTGTAAGTTATAAATATGTTAATAAATATTGAGATCCTGGTTACGTTAATCTCATTGCTGGCGGCTATCTGAGTTACAGCCAATGACTTCTAGGTATACTACTAGATAAGCTGTTTAGAACAAAAAAAAAGTGTGTGTGTACTTATGTACGCACGTAAGAAGTTATACTTCTTTGCGTAACAAGATTAAAGTCTCCCCGTGACCCTGGCTGCTGAAGAGCAACCGAAACGTCGGGATCAATGTAAAATATAAAATAACATCAAATAAATCGCGATAGAATCCCTTAAAAATAGTTTTATTTCAATGTGTGACATTCGCGTAAACTTCCGACAATATCAAGATAAAAATCTTTATAAAAAATGTATCCTTCGCGTTATCTTACGTTTGTAGAAATAATAATGTAAAAAAATATTTTAATTTATGATGTAAATAAATAATACATACCGTGAACTAACCTCAAATTCTATAAAAGTACTCAAAGTAAAATGTAACTAACATCAGGGTGTCGGTTTTCTAGCTAACTTCATGGTGTCGGTTTTTCGTGACGGTGTGCGCGCACATTATAAAAATTTTATCTGTCATTTTTCCCGAAAGAAGCCAAAAGAAGTATAACTTCAAAAAATATTCCACGGTTCCTGGCTGAGGTGGGAATGGAAGGAGAGGTACGGAACGCCAAGACTATATATATGAGTTATTGAATTTTTGCATCTATCTGTGTAGTAATAGCACGTCTTTTTGTAATGTCATCTGTGTGATAGCTACTAAGAGTTGCGCGTATTTGGTAGTTGTTTGATAGTATTTGCTATGCCAATTTTTTTTTTGATTCTGTACAGCCAGTCTATTAGTATACATAAAGGTGATTAGTTACAGCTGTTTACTGTGTACGTCTATACTTTGGCAAGCGTAAGACAGTCTTCAGAGTACAAATCTCTATAGGAACCTTTTTCACAAATAAATCATTTAAGGCTATACAAGGTGCCCTATTATTCAAAGTTCTTTCTTTTTCGTTTATAATACTTTACAGGAAATTATTGCTTTTTGATCGATGTAATAAAATATAAGTTCTATTTACACTTGCGACACATTTTCTCAGTTCAAGTGCTAAGTTGCATCATAGAAAGAGCCTTTAAGATTTTACTAATATTTAACTCAATGTGTGAATTATTTTACAATTTACAGCAGATTAAAATGGCAGATTCTTCATTTCCATAAACATATTGTGATTTTTACCTTTTGGGTAGCAAGACTTGCAAACACAGATCTTTGTAATTCAGGAAGGCGAATAAAACGGCCGTTTTGTTTTAAAAAAGGCGCAGCATTTTAAAAGAAGTAGAAATCTTCACTGAGAAAAAATAACAACCAAAAAAAACAAAAGTTTCTGTCTGTTTAGGGCAGTCGGGTTTTATTATTTTTTAATTAATAATTTTATTGTGCACTTTTTAGTTAAGATATATATATATTTGAAAAACCCAGTACCACCCTCACTGTAAATATGAATCTAAAGATAGCTAAAATCCATCGAGCCGTTCAAGCTGCAGAGCGTGCCGAACAATTATACGTGCATACATATATACTCTCGAAAAACATAACCTTCCTTCTGGCGCAGTCGGATAAAAAGTAAGGATTGTATAGGCCAAGTTCACTCCGTTTAGCTACTGGCGGTAGTTAAATAAAAAACAGTGGCAATCCGGGAGTGCCAACAGAAGTGAAAACTTTAACAATTACGTATTTTTTTAATTGTCATCATACATCCCTTCCTCCCCCGCTCCGTCCTTCCCTCCATCCATCCAACCATTCATCCATCCATTTTAGAATATGGAAACTATGTCGTCGCGATGACGCGAGTTCCATGAGTTTTATTCACCCAAAAAGCGCGCCTAAATAAGTTTTCACTTTAAAAATTATTTGCTATTTTTCAATGATGCCCTTAGCCTTGCTGTAGAAGTTCACATTGACCGGTCAGTAATGTACACATTTTGGTACACTTGTTTATTATAACATCGCATATTTACATTACAAGACAAATTTTCCAAAAACCGAACATACAGTCAATCCAACAATCTTTTATATATTACAAAGATATTAACAAAAGGATTTCCGAATAGTACAGTAAGAAAATATCTTATAAGTATGTATTCATCAGTATTTATATAAGGTTAGGTGTTACGATTGGTATTTTACGTTTGTACTGTAACGCCACTTGACAGACGCTCGTAGCTCATAGATATTCACATAGGGATCATTGCTTTCAAAATATTGATATGTATGATATGCATAGATAACTAAGTATTAAATGCGAAGTTATACGTGTAAATATGGAAGCTTATTCTTCCTACAACGGCTCAGCTCTTCAGGATATACAAATGAACATTTCGAACAACTTTAATTAATGGTTGCTATAGTATTAACTATTACGATCTCAAACAATCGCTAATACATTTTCAAATAAATTATCAAATTCATTTATACCATTTATATATACAATGTTCTATACACTAAACACTTACGCTATAGTAGTCTAGTACATTGTAAGCTTGTAAAAATTGCACACATCGCTTTGGTATACGTACGTACATAACTACATATTTACATTAGAACGACATCGTTAAGTTTATTGCCCGAAGTTTCATTTATCGAACTTTTATTACTAATTGTGGATCCACATGTGCGTGCGCATCCCGTCGCACCGCTAGTCTCTGCCGAGGTTCAAGTTTCACTTCACGGTTACGGCACGCGATGCAAGTCTACGTTTCTCTAAAATTTTACTTGCGTCACGTACCGATCGAAATAGTACTTAATCGAACCAGTCCCACAGGTGCCTGTAGAGCGGGTGCTCGATGGGCTGTGGCGGCGGCGAGTGGTGCGCGGGCGGCGACTAGGAGGCGCGCAGCGGCGGCGGCGAGCGCGGCGCGTCACGCCCGCGCGCCTCGTCTCAGAGCACGCGGTCCGACACGCCCACGCCGCCCGCGTACTGGCACGCGGCCAGCGGCGCCGAGCCCGCGCGCGACACCGGCGACACCGCCCCGTAGCCGCCGCCGAACCCTGACGAGTGCTGCTTCGCCTTCAGTCGCAGCGATGCTATCGACGACGACATGGCCGCGCAGGGCTCGGCCCGGTACATGCTGTAGGGGTTCGGAGGCGCTGTGTACGGACATGGAGCGACTCCACCTCCAGCCGACCCCGCTACAGCCATACCGCCACCTCCAACTCCTCCCATTGACGTCGCAGTGTTGAAGCAGTTTACCGAACCCTGATGATGGCTGGCCGGAACCACGCCACCGAGAGGATTCACTGGCCAAGGAAAGCTCTTAGTACCTAAAGGGCTCGGCACCTTCGTGGCCCAGTTTTGGTAAGGGTAAGACGAGTAGAGCGCGTCAGTGTCGGGGAACGCAGCTGGCATTAGCCCGTTGAATTGTGTGCTGAAACCGTTCTTGAAATCGGCGGCCGCGGCTGCAGCAGCGTTCATGGCGTTTCTTTCACGTTTCCGCCATTTCGCTCTTCGGTTTTTAAACCATACCTGCGACAGAAATATTTGATATTAACAATGAGTTCATGTTACAAGTAAATATCACATTCAGGTCTGATTCTTACAATCAGAACAGTTTCCAAGTTGCTTCATTATTCCTGAGTAAAAATCGGTTAAAGATAGGTAAATTGAGAGGCCGGTGATTGGACGTTGAGTATACAAGTTTTAACGAGATTCAGAATGTGGACGCGACTTGCGTTGCGTAGTTATCAACTTTACTCATTACAAAGTTGACAGAGCGACTATGCCCAGTATTCACGCCACGTAGCGGCGGTGGCGGTGCCCCGCCCGGCGCCCGCCACATCCAACGACCCGTCTAATTGCGACCGCGAAATGAAGATAAACGAGCGACGCGATTGGACGGGACGGCCAGCCGCCACTCGCCGCGACTTGATCGAGCCACAATAAATGAGTATTTACTAGGAGATCACCACAGAGGATCCTCAGCCGTTCTATCGATGTTGTTATTTCGGCAGGAGCCGGAGCTTGTACGGTACCCGCGCTGTGATAAGTTGTCGTGAGCGTAGATAACGCGCGCGCTGATGTATGGCAGGCGTCCGTCACTGAAGATCGATCGCACCGACGACACCTCTGCGATAAATTGCGCAATCCACGTAGCGACTGCAATAAATATTGTGTCGCTGGCGGTATTTGTCTCACTCACTGTGGCGGGCTCACCCAGCCGAAACGGTAAATAATACCCTCTTTCCTCGGTTAAGTGAACATAAACGGTCGTTTCCACCCCATATACAATCGTTTATTTTTCGAAACATAAATTTCACAAATTCGCTTGAGAGCATGTTTCGTGCACGAGATGACAAAGGTTAACCTCAGGTATTATCTATAGGTAGGTACTTCTAGATTTACGTACGTGCATTCGATTTACGAGTTTGTATTCAATATCTAATGCACATTATTCTATTGACAGTTAAAACAATTGGAGTGCTCCCACTTCCATTACGAAAACAAAAAGCTTCACACATCCGCTACTTCCCATTCAGACCGCGAACAAACGGGTGAAAATAACTCCACAGAAACATCGAGGGTGTTCAATAATGACGTTGGAATGATATTTATTTAGGTGCACATATGTGGAAATAATTTCCATTATTTGAATAGCGGCGGACGACGAGCGAGCGAGCGCGGCGGGGTGCACAGGACCGGAGGAGGGTCGCGATATTGCGACGCGGGGCTAATCCTTTAAATATATTATTGCAGAATGGTGACCGCCCGTGCCCTCCGTCACCCGGCAAGGAGACACCCCGACACTTTTTAATGCTTCCGAAATCGATATTAATGCGTGTAAGCTTTAATTTATGCCATATTTCATTAAACCTAAATAACATTTATGAATATTCGTAAACTCGCAATTAACTGAGCCGTTTCTTCACAACGATAGGTAACTTTCACATTATAGTAGTATAGTTGAATGTTCTATGGACTGTATGGGGCTCCACCGGGATTTTTGTGGCTCAAGACAACCCAGTGCAAGCCAGTACACCTGCTGATTAACGGACGGATGAGGCTCTTGCACAAGCTTTCTTTTCGTAGTTGGGTGGTCAAACGGCACTCGCTACAGTACAAGCCACAATAAACATAAGAAGAGGAGTGAGCTCGGCTGATGAGAGAACATGTTGCCACTTATAAGTACGATTAAAATAACCCAAAGAACAGAATTACCTTTAATAGGTAATTATGTTCTTTGGGTTATTTTGAGAGAGATATATATATAATACTATCAAGATTTTTAAAGCGTACCCCCCTAAGTAATACTTTGTTCTCTTTCGCACTCACTGATTAGTGCATGTTATGTTGCACTCCTGCTTGTTTTGAGGCAGGTAAATTTACCTCGTTTTGAGCAACCATTTTGAAGCGCTAATGCCGTATCAACCTCTTTTTAGGATTCCGTAACGAAAGGCTGAAACAGGACCCTATTACTAAGACTCCGCTGTCCCTCTGTCACCAGGCTGTATCTCATGAACCATGATAGCTAGTTGAAATTTTAAAACATAAAACAAATACTGAAAACAGTATTAAATAAATATTTAAGGGGGGCTCCCACACAACAGACGTGATTTTAAGCTGGTTTTTGCTCGATGTTAATAACGGCAACAGGTAGACGCTTGACATATTGACCAAATATTTTGTTGTATATTCACATAAAAAATAAATAATTAAATTAAAATGAAATACATTTTTAAGGGTAGCTCTCATACAACAAACGTGATTATTTTCCCGATTTACCAGTACGGAACCCTTCGTCCGCGAGTCTGACTCGCACTTGTTTTAAGCTTTTATTTAGTTTCACCTGTCCCGATGTTTATCATCAAATCTTGCAAATTAAATTTCATCTACTTCCCGGTTACCGATTGCCAATGCAATATTATGATGGCATGGTGCTGATTTGTTGATGGAGCTGGAAGGTGGCCATAGGAACTTCGCATTGAAACGACACAACCTCATCGAGTTTGGGCTCGTTTGAATCATCTTGACGAGTAGTTTGTCTTTCAATGGTAACCAGGGTCTGATGATGGACCTGGAAGATGGTCATAGGAAATATGTAATGAAACGACGCAACCCCATCGAGTTTGGGCTCGTTTGATTTTAATTTGTTTGTTCTTCTTATTAACGATCACATTATAAAAGCTTATGTTTAAAAAGGTTTTTTGTTTATTCCACTTGTATTTATTATAAGATCATTGAAAGAACACGTATGAATATTCGTAAATTCGAAATTAACTAACCCGCTTTTCTACAACAGTAGGTAATTTTCACATTACAGTAGTGTAGTTGAATACAAATGTATACATTACCTATTCTTATTACCTTTAAGGCTAAATTGGATTTGATACAAATGCGAGTACGAGTTGTAATTATTGGTATCCTAGAAAATTTCTATTTACATAGAAGCGGGTGTAACTATTTATAAAGTAATAAAAAAAACTAAGTAACTCCCCTCCCTCCCCGTTTTAGTGAAGCCAAGCTAACTTTATGTCTATACATCCCTGTGTAGAATGTCCTAGATTCTAGGACCTAGAAGTTAAATAGATTAATAATGTCAAAAAAGTTCAATAATATCATCTTGAGTGTGGCTACATCTTGGGCGGTTACCGAATTATCATGCGGGACGTGGCGCATGTTCGGTAAGATTAATGTGAGCCTCCCGACACGTTCGACCGACTACCTACTGACACACGCCTTCAGCGGCCCACACATTATGTGCTACTATAGAGAAAATATATTCAGATGTCCTAATTAAACATTCGTAGCAAGCGCTACGAGTGCTACGTGGATTCCAATCGGAGGAACAAAATAAATAACATTACCTTTTTGCATTAATTATCTTCGAAACAAAAATAGTCTTTATCAAACCTAAATAACAATACTACAAAGTACGATACGAATAGTGGCGACGTCAGCTTTGTGATCCAGTGGTTGCGAGTTCGATCCCGGGCGGAATTTTTTCAATGAAACATTTCGAAGACCAACTTGATTTGTGACTACACTCTCTAGCAAAAAACGAACACGCGATATCGAACCAAGATTTTAAAATAATAGGGACCCGTGGGGTCGTTGAAAGTTCCCCATAGTTCCTAATATAAGCTTTCTACACTCCTCCAAATAAACTTCACCGTCCATGACATTTTTGTAATATATATTTCCTATCAGACAGAAAATTTTAAATACAAACCTGAAAACTGTTTAAACTGTAAAATGTTTTCGTCTCGCTTAACCCGGAAATCGAATACAGGATATATCGTTTACAATGAAAAGCACGAACTTTTATTAATATCAGCGGTTAGTATCAACACTCACCGAATAAACCTCAAACATTCTAAAATTCATTAGGCCAGTGCTAGTGATGAATGATGGGCACCCTACGAGTAATGAACCAATTTTACGGTTAGCAGGACCACAGGGTCACTAAATTGCCTTAAATTTAAATTAAACTGGAATCACAGTTTTATTAGTGTCATCAATCAAACAACGGTTTATCCAACAGAATGGCCATAGTTTACGAGTACAGGATTATAGTTCGTATGCTATACGGGAGTAGAACTATTATTGTTTGCGCGATTAGGTCAGAGACTATTCCAAAGTCGAATAAACACGCGCTCGCATAAATGGATATGGTATAATAAACTCGGAATTGACGCGCGTTTGAGCCAGGGCTGCCAAACTATTGTATATTAAGAAATTCATAAACAGTGATAAATTGTTGATGAATGACACATTATTAGGTTATTTATCAAGTTTTCATAATTTGTAGATATATTTGAGTATTTTATAATAGTAGTATTAAGGTAAAGTTCGAGTCCCACTTAACCTTCGACTGGGCAAGTCGCTAGGCAAGCAAAAATAACTGTAGGATCTGCAGATTATTTTTATTTATTTATTTACTTTTGGAGAGGGCTTACAGTTTAATGCCTGGTTTTTATGGTAACAATATTGCTAATAACAAGCGTCTATAGCTAGATAACAGTTTACAAATAAAAATTATAAAATGCAGTAGTTAGCATAACATACACTATTACAGAAATTCAAAATAACACAATATATAACAAAACATAACATAACATAACTTCACGCCTGTATCCGCGAGGGGGTAGGCAGAGGTGTATTACACACCCACGATTCGCCATTTATGTTGAGGTCCCAATGTAATAGGGGGCGAGCCTATTGCCATCTACCGAGCACATTATTAAGCGAGCGATAATTATCATTTATTAATGCACACATAACTACGAAAAGTCAGAGGTGTGTGCCCGGGCAACTGGGGATCGAACTTGAGACCTCGTCTCAGCAGTCCGTTACGTATGCCACTGGGCTATCGCCGCTATTTTACACAATATATAAATAATGACAAAATAACAAATTGACAGACTAATTAATCATTCAATTAGTTTGTGAATTTGTTACATTTGAGTGCCCCATCACGCACCATCAGTGAACCTTTGGGTTGTTAGGTAGCAGATATCACCTATATGAAGCCTATTTTATATTAGTGCAACAGTAAGTATAATTGCCCTTTATTACTAAAGAGGCATTAGAATACTAATAACGTGATAATAATAATGTGCATATCGTCATGAGTAGTCAGTCCGTATTAATTACAGCTCCCTGGTTGCCGTTCATAATGGCGAGCTGGTAAAATTATGAAAGTAAAATAAACGCAGTTGACTTGAGGTAGAATTTCTGATTAATAAGATCCTAGTAGAATCTATAATACATGAATTAAACACCTGGTTTAGTAATTGTTTTAGGCATAGGTAGGTGCATCGTATGATTAGGTATTTGTCAACGTATGGGTGTAAAAATATCTAACAGATAGTCTAATAATAAATACCACCAGAAGTAATAAAAAATAATACTATAGTGGTGAGTTTGAATTCTATTTCCGGACGGTAAATTGTAATTGAATTTTAAATTCTCAGTAGCAGCTCGGCGTCTGGAAGAATGCCCGATAGATGAAAATAGGCTCGCCCATGTAGAATGTAATTTACATGGTATCAAAATCAACGAAGTGAATATCCAAAATATCAAATTCTACTTCTTACTAATATTATAAATGTAAAAGTTAGTGAAGCTATTTGAATGGTTGAATGTTTATTACACAATCACGCACAAACGGCTGGCACGTATCTATAATTACAGGGATAGATTATATACATTATAATAACACATAGGCGACTTTTATCTTTGGAATAGTTTCCCATAGATTGCGGGAACGGGATCAGGATTCCACTGGTAACAGTTAGTATGAAATATTAATAATTCACAAGTTCACAATTAAGCTAATCTAAATGAAAATAAGAGTAAGTATGTGTCATATGACAAATATCTACTTGCATAACATGCACGCAAGACACCAAAAGCTACGAGAGCTCAAGCTAATCTGTGGTGACCAGTCGCCGACGCCCCTAGCTGGTAGTGCATTATTAAATGCACCCTGCCGAGCGACATGACAGTAGTTCAACATTACAGATCTAATACTGTACTAACATTAAAACAGGATTGTAACTGAACAAAAATGCTGAGCGTGGATGTCTATTTTTTACGACTTCAAAATAGAAGGTGATTATTAATTCGACACGTATGGCAAAAAGAGTGAGAGTCCCGCTAAGTTTGAGCGGCTTGGGGTTATGTGGAAACTGAGTAGGTTAGCACATTGTAAGGTTAAGCAATACTAATAGTACTGACATAGTTTAGTGTAAGGTTAATTCTCTTTTCGTAAAGTTAGTATCAGGTCAATTCCCTCTTCATTAAGTTAGTGTTAGGTCAATTCTCTTTTCATTAGGTTAGTATCAGGTCCAACCCATTACGTTAAATGTTGCGTGAATGTTTTTTTTTGTCAAATACAATATTTTGTCATAATAATTTATCGTTAAGCAGAAAATACAGTGAAATTAAAATGGCAGGCTTAGGAAGGCAAGGGAGATAAGTTCTCCATTATTCTCACGAACTAAACGGAATATACAAATGCACATACCTACAACTATCTATTCCAAAGACGATAATAAGTGAGAAGGTGGTGGGTATCTTCCCGGTTGTACCCACCTATAGTGCTCCTTTCTGCTCCTCTATCTAAGAAATACAGATAGACTTATTTAGTTAATAAACTTTTTGTCTAGACTTAAAAATTATCAAGCCGCAGTTTCATATCGTACATTTTAAGTAATTATAATAGAAACCCAAGCACTTTATTTGAAGAGCTAAATAATATAAAGGCTTCATACCGATTTACTGGATTCCTAGTAAACCGCAAATTATAATAAATAAGACAGTTCTTATAATAGTTTTTGCGTGTTCCGTAAACAGAGATTACCGAAGTTGATTTGGCGCAACCCCGACAGTATGTAACTACAGCATCTGACAATAACACAATTTCAAAATCCGTTCATTGATATAAATTCCATACTAACGCATGCAAAGTCCCTGGGATCACAACACTATACCGTAATCCTATCAAAACATAATCGGGATAACTCATTGGACGTCTAGAATGCTGTGTGCTCAACTCAGACTTACGATATGCAATAATATACTCTAAATCTTTAAATACAAAGTCAACTTTCCCGGAATATAATTTCTTGGCAAGAATATTTTAAGTGATATAAATTATGTAATTGCAATAAGTTAGTACTGCTATTTCTTGTTTACTGAAACAAATTCTTCGTGTAAGATTATTAGGGAGACTACCGGTTGGGAACAGGCCAGCTGTGACTGGAACATGACATTGTTATTTCATGATGTAATTACAGGAACATTTGCTTGCATTGTAAATGTCAACATTGATTATGTGATGCGGGGAATTACCGATATTACTGTGGGTTATACTGTGATTAGTTGAGTCGCATTTCTGTGCTTCAATTACTTAACCGATCGTCTGCATAAATTATATTCTATCCAATTCCTACTAATAAATGTGAAAGTTTTTGAAGATGTAAGGCTGTTCGTTACTCTTTCGACCAAAAATGGCTAAACAGATCTAGGTTTCACGCGGCTGGATTCACGGGTTACGAATAGTAATGAATAATGAATGAATAAGGCCAATTCTGCTGTTACAAAAGCTTTACTATTGATTTTATAAAAACTAAAAGACACTCTGATCTTGGTATTACCTTCGGTAAAATAAGGGTTCCGTATTTTCCCTTTTGAGTTAGAGAACCCTCAAAAGAAATAGGGATACATTTTAGTCCCGAAAACCTTTTCGTAACAATAGGATTGGAACTGCGTAAATCCTCTTCCTACTACGTTTGAATGAACTAAAATGTAGAATTTATTGGTATCAATTTTAGTTCTCAATTTCAAATCTCTCACACTTTTTTGTTATAAAAACTGAACTAAAAGAGATTGACAGAATTAAAATTGACACCATTGAGTCAGTTTTCCAATAGACTATGTCACTGAAGAGGCAACCAATATATTTACCTTCCCTTCTAATGTGCCTATCTTACTCGCCTGCAGAAACACGGCACAATGCATTTGCGGTTCTGACTGGAGAAATAAATATGTATGTATTATGCTACTTTAAATGGACTTTCCCATTTGGATAGTTACAAATTTAAAACGGAAACCCGTGAAACGGAAACATGGCTGCAGAAAAGCAACCGAAACGTCGGGATCAATGTAAAATATAAAATAACATCAAATAAATCGCGATAGAATCCGTTAAAAATAGTTTTA
Source organism: Cybosia mesomella (assembly GCA_946251805.1). Taxonomy (NCBI): domain Eukaryota; kingdom Metazoa; phylum Arthropoda; class Insecta; order Lepidoptera; family Erebidae; genus Cybosia; species Cybosia mesomella. The sequence continues at coordinate 9,012,820 of OX276395.1, forward strand.
TTTCAATGGAAACCCCCTTATGTTTTTCATTCTGTCAAGTAGTGCATTGCCATTCGTATACGTTGTTATCATATTTACCGTTGCATGGAATTTAACAAACGAGCGTCGCTATGAATACAACAACGTAAGCAGAATCGTTAGATGAAGTAACAAGTCATAATCAAAATCTTAAACTTAGAGCAGAGAAAGTTGAGAACCCACGACCAGTTCCTATACCTAATAGGAGAATACTCTAACCAACTGAGGTACCTGGACTCGTTCTGGATATTCGAAAGTCCCCTAACCTAACTAGCTTGTAATATGAACCCTGTAATGCTAGATAACTATTCATAGATACATTAAATACACACATATTATTCATAGAAAATACTAGGATTAACACAAATAGACATCTCCATGTACTATGACGTAAGTGGTATGACAGCGAGTTAGTTCTTGCACAGGTGGCTAGTTTGTAAAAAAAGGTTAATCTCACTAAACTGTTTGCATGCACCGACAGGCGACAGGGCCGCGCACTAAAAGCTTCGTAGGCTAGAGCCGGCGCGCGGGGCCTTTTTCACGTAAAATAAATAATGTTCCGTGCCGCCCGCCCTGTCGACGGACGCGTTTTATACACGCCTCTTTACACGTGTACCAGAGTTAAACATTGACACTATGTACACATTTGTGTAAAATTGATTAACCTTAGTTCATAAAATGAAATAACTTTAATTTATAAAATTAATTAACTTTCATTTATAAAGTTAAATAACTTTAATTTATAAAATTAAATAACTGTAATTTATAAATTTAAATAACTTCAACTTTATAAATAAATAAGTTTAATTTTATAAATTAAATAACTTTAATTTTATAAATTAAATAACTTTAATTTTATAAATTATATAACTTAATTTATAAAATTAAATAACTTTAATTTATGAAATTAACCTTAATTAATGAAATTCTTAATAATTCGGTCTTTCTTTCTTAGAATCTTACTCTTTCGTTCATCCTCTCTACATATCCGAACAACACGTACACGTAGTGAGGATGAACGAAAGAAGCTTGACGAAACAGATTTATGAGGTGAAGGTTGAATGGGCAACCTGGTAAAGGTCGATCTAGGCGTACGTATGTCAATCAGATCGAGGACAATTTAAAGAAAGGCCACGTCAAGAGTACCCACAACCGGCGAGCGTGTATAAAAAACAATTATGAAAGTAGAAGAAGCGATAGGCGTAAGCCTAGATGGTAGCAAGTGGAAAGTACCCCCACGTGCAAGAAGCGTGATTGTATGTATGTATACATTTTAGTATTCTTTCTGAACCAAATGTATGTTTATAATAATTCAATCATAATAACATTTTAGGGTTAGAGGTTTTTTTTAAAAAAACTGAATTCAAAACCTACTCAAAACAGGTAATAACTGAATTACAGATTTAATTCAAAAGACAAAAATACGCAGAAGACTTTTCTTTTGGTTAAGAGCTATGGTGCTCAAAACATTGGAATTTGTAAAGCTACTTTTGTCGTTGACTGTATGTGTCTCGCACACATATAGATTGTTAACATCACACATTCATAGGTATGTTATTTAAAGGAACATTGCCTAAGAAATGTTTATATCTCGATACGCCAATTTATAGATAATAAAAACAATCAGATCAATATTGGATTCATGAATATAACAAGCTCTAAAAGTGAAAGCATTAAAACAAACCTCACAAAACGCTCAGCCGTACTATTTATGTGGTATATTTCAGCATATTTACTACTAGAACATTCCAGAAATATTGTTTCAAACAACATCATTCTCACTATAAATCAGAAACAACTTGTTATACTTACAACTGAATTGCATTCGTTTTATTTGCAATAACAAATGATCTTCTTTGCCGATCTATGTGCTGTAGTGGTATAGAGTTTAACTGCTAAGTCTGAAGTCATATGGGTTCAATTCCATTTGTATGCATGAATATATTTGCATTGGTCTGGGTGTTTCTATGTATTATATGTATCTAAGTATGTTTATCTGCATTTTAGAAGTCACATTCGCCCCGCTGCAACAATAGCACCTTACCCGTGGACTTTCCTAATTTTTTCTTTCATGTTAAACTTAAACCTTGTCCCGACAATAACAAACACAAAAAAAAACACTTTGGTGCAGTCGTTCGGAAATTAAGCGCGTACATACATTTCGGCGATTCACTTTTATTTATATAGATTAAGCTATGCTAACTTTCAATGTAGATAGCGCTGTATATTATGTCTTAGCTTAGAATATTAGAATATCAATCTCTTTGTTCATTTATATACCATATAACTCATATTTTAAATAGATCTATTATAAAAATGTTAATAAGTTGTATCTGTACAATGGAGATATTTCAAAAATACTTGGGTCATGTTAAATGAACGATTCTGAACACGCATATAATTTTTATTGGGATTCTTGTCTGTTTATCAGTTTGTTCGCGATGGACGCAAAAACTACTAAACAGATTTTGATGCGGTTTTTGCTATTACAACTTGGTCAGACTTAAAATCTCCGTTGTTTGATTGCAATTGGGTAAGTAGAAACGGAGATATGACCGAAAAATTATAACCGACCTCCACGCGGGTGGAGCCGCGTGGATCAGCTAGTCCAAAAAAGATTTAAAAATAGTGCGTCACGGGCATCGGGTACAGAGACCAAGCTACCGGTGGTTAGAGCTCTAGAAATAGAAACCTCCTCAAAAACTCAGCTGCCCAACATAAGCCTCTTAGGGCTTTAGTCGAAGCTCTTAGCAATCAGCAGTGCTATTCTCTACCGTCAATCTTCTAGGACGTGCTCGTCGACAAGCTCGTCGTTGCGACAGTCAAGAGTTCGTCGACGAGCGCAACGCTGCGCCAAACGGAATTCTCTAACAGTTCGTGGACCCATATATCTATCTGAACAATGATCACCGAATCCACACTCCACATATCGACAACCTCATGACTAAAATCCAAATCCCTCTCTCGAATTCTTTTTTTTTATACGGTGTCTGCCCTCCCCGAGAGGAAAGCCTGCTCTAAAGCCATGTCTGGTAATCAGCAGGTGTACCGCCTAGCAGGTGAGGTTAACTTGGAAGCCGAAGATCTTAGTCGGGCCCTAAACACCCCTCTCCGAAATAATATCAATAGTGAAATTATCTACTTGTGTCTGATGGATGTGAGTAATTCAACGTCACGAAACAAGATATTGGGGCGGTATTCTCGTCAAATGATATGTGTCAAGTGCTGTTTCACGGTCGATTGCCGACGATGCGGGCCTTGGCGGTTCCCAGAAGGGAAAACTACATGTGGGCGTGTTACGTTTGTAAATTGCTGCTAAAAAAAAGTGATCTCGAGTTTGCGATACTTGTTTTTGTATGTGTTGTGATAAATGTATTTTGTATTTAATTTAGTGCGTTTATTTCAACTATAAAGTTGCTGATTGACAGTTGAAAATTGACCGTAATTCTTGAAAAAAAAGTTTGTGTGTTATTGAGAGTCTAATGCACAGAGTACGAATTGTCAAAAAGTAAATTTTTATTATAAGTGAAGTACGTCACTATTCAGCCAAGTCTGAACGTAAATAATGAATGTTTCATTATATTTATTGTTAACTCATTTTCTATTTAAAAAAAATAGAACCCTGCACTTCTGTACTATTTTACAAATGTAAATTAGTTGTGTACAGACAACTAATTTACATTATTACTTGACAATGTTTAAAATCTTAGTTCAAATTAAATGAACGATTCTGAACACAATTTTTTTTTGGCATTCTTGTTTGTTTATCTGTTTGTTCGCGATGAACGCAAAAACTGCTGAACGGATTTAGATGCGGTTTTTTTTTCTTTTAGAAAAGTCTTGGTCAAACTTAGAATCTGCTGTACGTTTGATTGCAACTGCTTAAGTAGAACCGGAGATATGACCTAAAAACAATAACTGACCTCCGCACGGGCAGAGCCGCGGACATCAGCTAGTCTTACGTATGTAAGCTATAACTATACATAAAGTTTGTCGGGTAGTGATCGCTGTTGGCGATAAGACCGCCCAACCTACTATTTGTTTAGACTTAAGATGTTTTGTAAAATAATATGTGGTGTACAATAAAGAGTATTTTATCTATTCTGTCTGTCTAACTATCCCAAATTTCAGACTCCTACGTGCGCTCAATATTCCTAAAAGGGAACTGATGTTTCACCTGAAGGCACACATATTAATCCGTATTAATGATTATATTTTTAAATATCTATCCTTGTCATCAGCCTTCGCACTCTAAAAAACTCTTACATATCTTTACCCAGGTTCCATGACCTTAGGCCAGTCGCTCGAAAAGATAGCTTATATTTACTGCAAATATACCACAATAGATTAAACATGAGAAGCCATATAATATTTAAAACTAGCTGACCCGGCAGACTTCGTACTGCCTCAATCGATAACAACTTCCATATTTATTCACCTTTTAAACCTTCTCTGGACCTCCACAAATAATTCAAGACCAAAATTAGCCAAATCGGTCCAGCCATTCTCGAGTTTTAGCGAGACTAACGAACAGCAATTCATTTTTATAAATAAAAAAGAAAACAATCCAAATTTAAAATATAGTTTGATTGGACAAACATAATTTGCAAGGAAGAGCGTATAAAGACAATATTGATATTAACATATTATATTTTACGAACACTAATTGAGTCAGTAAGCAGGCAATGACCCTAATGAGTTGGTAACAAAAATAATGTTCACGATTTATATGCGCGCGCGCGCACTGATTTATTGGATGCCGAGCGGCGCGCAACGGACGAGCGCACGCTAATCCCCAGTTAGGGCCGACAGAATTAGAATTTTATTAATATAAATATAAGTTTTATAAAATTACGTTTATAATATTATAGTGAGTTAATAGTAAGATGAAAGTAGAGTCGAGTAAATAGACTAATATTATTTTGGAATGAACTGTACTTAATAACATGTATGAAGACCGATTAAAATAATAATAATATTGTTACCTTATCACTGAATAGTAGGATGTCAATAGGATAACAAAAATAGTTTCAATCAAATTTATATTTAGGTATAGCTGCTAGTAGCTGCAAGAATTTGCGCCTATACCTTTATCGCCAAATTTGCTGTCTACCAAAATAAAAACCGGCCAAGTGCGAGTCGGACTCGCCCATGAAGGGTTCCGTAGTAAAATTTACATATTTGAGTTGATTGAATGAAAGGTAAATTGCGGTTTACGATTTATGACGTATTAAAAAAAACTACTTACTAGATCTCGTTCAAACCAATTTTCGGTGGAAGTTTACATGCTAATGTACATCATATATGTTTTGTTAGTTTTATCATTCTCTTATTTTAGAAGTTACAGGGGGGGGGGGGACATTTTACCACTTTGGAAGTGTCTCTCGCGCAAACTATTCAGTTTAGCAAATAGTGATATTAGAAACCGCAATATCATTTTTGAAGACCTATCCATAGATAATCAACACGTATGGGTTTGATGAAAAAAAATGGTGAGTTTCAGTTCTAAGTATGGGTACAAATTACTGTTGTTTTAAATATTTATGTGTGAAAATCTTAATGCGGTTTACAGAATACATCTACTTACCAATTTTCAACAGCATATTTCTTATAGTTTCGGAAAAAAAGTGGCAGTGACATACGGACGGACAGACAGACAGACATGACGAATCTATAAGGGTTCCGTTTTTTGCCATTTGGCAACGGAACCCTAAAAATAGGTCATGTATTATTTCAGACTATTATCATTTCCGTGCTAAATTTCATCCAGATCCGTTTAGCGGTTCTGCCATGATTGAAATGCAAAGATCGAGAATCGAAGAGAAAGAAACTAAATTTATATTAGTACTTAGGAATAACTTAATTTAAGCGTATTATCATACGAAACATAAGTTAACCTTCACTTCCTTAGTCCAAACAATGCATATCACTGGGCCTAATAGACTCACAATTCATCACGCTCTTATTTTTACGGCCCAGCTGCTTTGTTTTCGCTTCCTTAGTCGAATCAATACATGTCACCCCGGAGCCTAATAGACTCACAATTAGTCAAGCTCTCGCCTTATTATTTAGTAAGTGTATTTAGTTCCGGGACCCATTTTGTTCATATTTAACGATTAGTTAAAGTAATGAATTAAGGCTTAAAATTTGAGAACGAAGAAATTATGTTCATTTCAGATGCCAAGTAATTATTTGAATTTCGAATGTCATCATTATCATTCATAACAATGTTAAAAGAAGCAATACGTTACAAATGTCATATCTGAAATCTTAAGATGTCATATTATAGATTAAGATCCCAGTTTCGCCAGAACTCGCTTAATTTTACACGTATAAAATGGATGGGATAAACTAGTGCGGTTTTAGTCGGTTCACGCCCAACATAACCGCCCCCGCTAGCCCAATAATATCCAAAGGTATTTCCGCATGGGAAAAAAATGTATGTATCTTGAGCGAATGCATATTTGGTAGTTGTCCTAGGGAACATTTGTCAGTAATCAGGTGCTAAAGGTAGGTAAAAATAGTACGAAGTTCACTTTCATTTGCAGTGCTGATTTTTATGTACGTGTTAAAAAATATTGTAAAAAAATAATTATGAGCATTGCCAACAACGTTCCGTCAGCCGTAACTTTTACCAGAACCGTGGAAACTCCCAAAAAGTATTTTGTTGAAAATGCGATCTTTCCTTAAGTTTGCCATATATTATTGCTTCCCACAATTCGTTCCTTATCAGCGTCACCATCGAATGGCGTAATAACGGGTTTGATTCCTGGCGAGCCCGATTTTGATGAAAACTCAAACTGTATCATTTGGATTTGTAAAAATCAATATTTCTAGACAGGAATCAAACCCTTTGATTTTGAGGAAAAAATACATCCTGTTACACCATTCGATAGTTCCGCTTATAACGAACGAATTCTGCGAAGTAATAAGGTACGGCAAACTTAAGGAAATACCTACCTACCTTTAGCACCTAACCTAACCCACCTTTAGCGCCTGACAAATGGCCTCCGGGGCAAGCTAGCAGGTATGCATACCCATATACTCAAGGTTCATACCTACACTACTTTATTTCATACACTTTGTCCTTGTAAAAATAAGTGAGTTCTGGTGAAAGTGGAATCTTGGACCATTATATTGGTTACTAATATTCTCTATTAATTTATAGCTCATAAGTTTTATCACTAAGTATAATCATCTTGTGACTAGAGAGACTGATTTTTTTTGCGCATGTTTAAAAACTAGAATAAGTTCACAAGTGTATTTTTTATTTTGATCCATCAATTTCACTGCATCTCGGCTGATGGTAAGCTAAGCTAAAGTCCAAAATATAAAGTGATAACTGGTGCTCACGGCTTCGTCTGCGTGAAATTCTAATCCCATTCCCGCAACCCATGGGAATATACCTATTCCAGGGATAAAAAGTAGCCTGCCTTATTCCAGATTAATAATCTATCCTAGTACCAAATTTCGGCCATTCCAGCGTGATTGAGTAACAAACATCCAAATATTTTCACTAGCTATCACATTTATAACATTAGTAGGAAGTAGGATAATAGGCCTTAAAAAAATAAACAAAGAAAAAAAACTTGAAAACTCTCTTGTCGGTGTCTTTGTCTGAGCTAGGTGGATTCGTATTCGATAGTTGAAATACATCTCAGGATGACTTAAGTGCCATTTACCGAAGTCACCAAGACTTTTGCAACTATAAACTCACGCTACTTTTCTTAAAACATTTAATCCACTAACTTTTTAGTTGTAAATTTAAATTGTAAATACTTAGTTGACATTTTAGATGCGAATTCTACATGCGGAGTTACATATGTTGACTTTGTTTCTTAATTTTCATTTGAACCCTAAATATCCTAAAAATATGTTAATAAAAAACTAGATTAATTGTATGTGACGTCTGACGTGCATGTACGTCAGAATTACTTTTTATTTAATAATCTTGTTTCGTGAAATGACAGCCGAAATTTAAATTAAAACTTGACATCTCTAAGAAATATCATAGTCTTCAATCCGAAGATTTCCCTGACACGGGCAAATCATCGACAAACGATGGAGCCATTCAATTGAAAAAAGAATCCAGATATTTTATATTTCGAATTTTAATAATTTTAGCTGTTCCAAACTGCCAAAAGATTGATTATAATAGGTCTTTACCTATGAAATAGCCGAAATTTTCTTACAAATTCATGAGTTCGTTATTCCTGTAATTTAATAGCAATTTCCATTTTTTATATTTTGTTTGAAAGTTGATTTCAAGATTTTACAACTCTGTATTAAATGTTGTTTTTATTGGCGGCTTGATAAATTAATTCGATCTTCAAAAACAGTACTTCCTGAATACTATCCATTTTGATGATAAATGTCTTATTACTTAACAGCTGTCACTTTTCAAAAATGTAATAAAAGTTGCTGTTTGTTAGCTTAATGTTGTCTCATTCATACACAAAAAAAATCATAAAGTTTGGATTTGTCATTACTAAAAAAAATGCAAAAATGTTAGTACTGAAAATTGGGTTTCCTCCAATTTCTTCAAGACAAACAGCAATTTCATATGCAACGACCTAATATTAATATGTATATACAACGTTAAAAGTAATGAAAAACGATGTGGTCATTCAATTAAAAGAAGAAAAGAAGTAAAGATATTCTTTATTTCGAACTTTTATAAATTTAGCCGCTCCTAAAACAAAAAACTGCCAAAAGACTGATTATACACACAAAGAAAATAATAATGACAAAGTTAGTACGTTCAACCCTACAAGATTTCAAATGAGAATGTTTTGATGAACACACGCGTTTGATCCGGTGCAATACTCGACTCGGTACAAGCTGAAACGAATATCTACCACTTGAACGCGCCACGTTCCTCATCACGTATCGATTTACACGTATCTGCATGTGATAACCCAGTAATTAATTGCCTAACGGTGTATTTGTAGAACAATAACCCCTTAGTGTGTTTAAAAAGTAATCTGATTGACGTGTGTGAGATCAGCACTAGAACTTACTTTTCCCACCTCATAAAGTTATGTGAGAAATTTAAATAGCATGTTAACGAAATCATCTTAGAATCAATGGCAGTCCTGTTATTATACTCTAATCATAAGTATATTACCTATTGATGAAGTATAAAAGAAACACATAAATCAACGCCAAATCATATGTACATATACATTTAAAAAAATCTAATTCACCATAACGCTTAGGCTAAAATAATAAATTTTAAAAATTGAATATATAATACGCTACACTTCAAGACATGACATGACCAACAACTTGGTCTCCCTGTGAACGTGGCTGGAGATAAGTAATCGAAACATTAAGAAATTTATAAACAGAAAAGTAAAAGTAAAAAGAATATTTTCACGGATGAATGTCAGATATAGGTCATACTAGGAATTCAGTGCAGGGTGCGACTGAAATACATTGAGCTGAGCGAGCAGGACTCTTACTTGAAAAATAAGGCATCTTACTACGGCCGCGCGCTCGTGAAACTGTTTATCATTTATTATTCCTCAATGGTACATTGTATTTGAACAGTTGACCCCTTTAAACACTCAGCGGTGTCTACACTGTCATCATGGCAAATTTGGTCAAGATCGGTATTGTGGTTCCGGAGGAGTACAGTCTCGACCAAACGGCTTAGCCACGTATAAGAGCTTCGCTTCGCTCAGCTCAATTAACACGATCGCCGTCTTAAGACGATTAAAATGCTATCATATAAAAAACGTTACTTCTATTTCAAAAGTTATTCACTATATTTATATCACGATCAATTTTCGGTTCCACTAATGGAACCCTAAATGAATCATAATGTTAAGAGTGATCAAGCGTTTAATTAATGACTAACGACACTTGCCAAATACTTGAAGATTTTCTCTGATGGTTATATGAGATTAAAAACGATTTGGTGATTTATCTGCCTTGTTTCATTTAAAACTGTATTTATCATGTCACAGTTTCAGTAAAAATAACATATTTTTGGCAAATAAAACTGACTTCAACATTTTAAGATGATTATGGTATTTAACTTTGCAGATTTAAGAGTTAAGTAGATGGTTTTCTTAAGGATCACAAAAACACCCGGTCAAGGTCGAATCGGACTCGTGCACGAAGGTACCGTACCATAGATACCGTATCTATAAAACGGCAAAAAAAAACACATTTGTTGTATGGGTTGCTCTTAAATATCTGTTTTATTTTGATTATTTCTTTTTAAAGTGAATATATAACTAAATATTCTATGAATATTTCAAGCGTCTACCTGTTGCCATTATCAATAGCAAAAGCAAGCAAATTAAATTCACATTTGTTGTACGGGAGCCCCCTTAAATTTTTTTTTTTCTATTTTTTAGTTTTTTCTTATAGCGGCTACAGAAATACTTCAACTGTCTAACTATCACGGTTCATGAGACGTGTGGTGATAGACGGATTGACAGCGATGTTAGTAATCGGCTCCCGTTTTACCCTTTGATTACGGAACCCTAAAAATGGTCGACTGCCACTGAACAAAACAACAAAATACAAAAAACCCCTGATGAAGTAAAATATTGTGTCTCCGAAGTTAGTAACAATATAGTTTTCTATTCGTAGAATGAAACAAACTAAAATTAAATTTGTATTTTAAGTATTTTTATGGATACCTCTAATTGACATACGTGTAAATAATTCGTAAGATTTCCCTCAACACACATGTCCGAAAGATTAACAAAAACCATCACTGCAAATGCCAAAGAAACCGAAAACTATTCTATGAATTCAGTATAAGCTAAATACTACAAACTCGGTTGCAACCGCAGAATCTCTAACAGGGGCCTTCCAAAACTATTGACAGTGAGTGTGGATGCGATCAGACTTAAGCCGGGGATTATGAAGAGACCGAAATAGACGCATCAAATCCTCGTGGATTAAGGGATTCCGTGTTCCGTCCGACGGCACAGCACAAAAATATCGAAGGCGCGCCGGATGCGACGATTAGGCTAAACATCTAGCTCGTTAATATTGTAATACACTCGTGCTGTCACCCTGTGTATGACATAAAAAGTGAATAGATATCTAAAGTTCTGACTTTTGTCATAGATGTCATATTAGAAATTGAAGTCGTAACGACTCCTACTGCTACCGATTCTGTTGCGTATTTCAATTTCTAAAATATTTTTATTCTAATTTCAAATCTTCATTCTATTTGGCATCGGATTCAATTTGAGCTCTAAAAAGAAAACATTAAATATGAATTTAGCTATACGTATTATACTTTGTGGCTTGCGTAATTTTAACAGCAATTTTTGTTTACTTGAGGTTTTCTAATAGCCAAATCGCTATTAATATTTATTAAAAATTATTTAGATATGTAATTATACATTTTACATATTGCCCTCTTATGTTTTTTTTTGTTTTTGTTAGGTATTATATAATAGGGGTGTGTGTTGGGTAACCTCCTCGAGTGTCGCTCCGATTCCGATCCCGCTGCAGTCCGGGGGGAACGGAATCGGAGCGGCCGGTACACCCTGGGCGGCGGTCAATGACTTCCCCTTCACCCCTTCATAGGGTTGGCATTGATCGTCGGCCAATACCCAACGTGGCGGGAACACATCGCTCTTCGTACTCCTCTGCTTTCGGAGGGGACAGGATGGGCGATGCTGTTGGTGGTGGGATGGCCCAGGGTCAGCCGGGGTGCGAGGGATATGCTCTATGGATAACCTTACACCCCGGCGTCTGAAGACCCGAGACGGCGTGCGGTTTTAGTCGGTGCAAGCCCGACATAACCGCCCCCGCTGGCCGGCGGGGGGGTATCCGAAGGGATTTCCGCACGATAAAAAAAAAAAAAAAAAGGTATTATATAATAAATGTTGGGTCTAATTTTAAACTGAATTATTTTATCGATAAATGAACTTATAAGTATTAGAGTTAACGGGATATTTACCATGTGGTTCTAAGAATGTCCGATATTTCGGCACTGTTGCAAGCGCCATGATCACGGAGGAACTGAAGAGGCGGTTAACGGTGAACGAGTTTAAGAGTAAATATATCGATCTACCCTCTTTCGTGCTCGTCTCTGACGCGCAACACCACTACCACTGGTCTCACTACACACTCGAACTCGATCACGATCGCGACACACGACGCTTACCGTATCTACTCGCGAATTGGTTTTGGCTTGTTCCCGGTTATTTTTGCACAGACGGACCACTGGATGCCAGACGTTCGGCAATTGAAACCCATCCTCACGATTGAAATTTCTGTGCTTTTTGATTTCTATCGCTTCCCTAACCAATCTTGGTATGTAGTGGCGTTCTGTCGAGAGCATCTGAGGGTTATGTAACTCGATCCAGTGGTCGGTACCGGACTCCAATAGGTGTTCAGCGATTGCAGATTTTTGCGGTTCATTGTTTTTGACTGCCCTGATGTGTTCTTTGATTCGGCACGTGACCGTTCTTTTGGTTTGTCCTATATAAGAACTGCCGCAGCTACAGTCAATCTTGTACACTCCCGGCCTGTCCAGTGGAAAACTATCCTTGGGTGTGCGTAGATATTGTGACAGCTTTTTAAAAGGAGTGAAGATAGTTTTGACGGAAACCTTCTTCAGGATGTTAGCGACCTTATCTGTCACTCCTTTGATGTAGGGTAAAAAAGCTGGATGTCTTTCCACCTTATAGTCAGGGAGCTTGTTCGAGCGTCTGGGTGGTCTGATCCGTCCATTGTACCCATTCTTCTTTAGAACGCCGCTTATGTGGTTCAACTCCTTGTCTATATGTTCCTGGTCACATAGGTTATATGCGCGGTCAGTAAGCGACGTCACCACCGAGTTCAATTGGCGCGGATGATGATGTGAGTCGGCATGTAGATAGCGGTCAGTGTGAGTGGGTTTCCTGTACACAGAGTGGCTACATGAACCGTCTTTTCGAACACTGATCTTCACATCCAGGAAAGCGAGGGTTCTTTCTTTTTCCATCTCATACGTAAAACTCATTTTGCTATGGATATTGTTGAATTGAGCCACGTAGTGTTGTACAACATTTTCACTCCCTTCCAGTATACAGAAAATATCATCGACATACCGTTTCCAGATTTTGATGCTAGGGGCGGTAGTAATGGCTAAGGCTTCAAAATGCTCCATCCATATGTTTGCTACAATTGGAGCTACCGGACTGCCCATTGCTACTCCATCTATCTGTAGGTAGTACTCGTTCCTGTACACGAAGTAATTTGTGGTCAAACAATGTTGCACAAGGTCGGCATATTCCATAGCAATCCCGTTTTCCGTAATTTTGCGTTTTATGACCTCCATACAGTCAGTAACAGGAACATTTGTGAAGAGTGATTCGACGTCAAAACTGACCATCACTTCTTGTTCTTGCACGGTTGTTTGACGCAAAATTTGTACGAAATGTTTTGAGTCCTTCACATAAGATGTCGTTCTCCCTACTAAAGGCTGTAAGATGCCAGCCACATGTTTGGCAAGTTCATAAGTTGGTGAGTCTATTTGACTCACGATGGGCCTTAAAGGTATGTTTGGCTTGTGAACTTTTGGCAGACCATATAGTTTGGGTGGTTGAAGGTTTCTAGGCCGTAACAGGTATATCGTTGCCTCTTCGCCGATCTTTCTTAGAACCACATGGTAAATATCCCGTTAACTCTAATACTTATTTTCTAAAGATTTTAGATCGGAAAAAGAGAACATCTAGGACGGGACTTGAACCCGCGACCAGTCCCTTACAGGGGGAATGCTCTGACCAACTGAGCCACCTAGACACGTCCCAGATATTCGAAATTCTCCGATACATTATACGTCTTAAGGCGACGTTGGAGCCATCTACCGTAATTCTTGCGAACTACGGAAACAATGAATAACTTTACAGTCATTTTTAAACATTGTTTTTTGATGACTCCGCCTAATTAATTCAATTAAATTTTTTAAGCATTTTGTATGCTTACTTTTTTCTAAAGATTTTAGATCGGAAAAAGAGAACATCTAGGACGGGACTTGAACCCGCGACCAGTCCCTTACAGGGGGAATGCTCTGACCAACTGAGCCACCTAGACACGTCCCAGATATTCGAAATTCTCCGATACATTATACGTCTTAAGGCGACGTTGGAGCCATCTACCGTAATTCTTGCGAACTACGGAAACAATGAATAACTTTACAGTCATTTTTAAACATTGTTTTTTGATGACTCCGCCTAATTAATTCAATTAAATTAATTAGGTGGCTCAGTTGGTCAGAGCATTCCCCCTGTAAGGGACTGGTCGCGGGTTCAAGTCCCGTCCTAGATGTTCTCTTTTTCCGATCTAAAATCTTTAGAAAAAAGTAAGCATACAAAATGCTTAAAAAATTTAATTGATCTAATACTTATGTTAGTGACCATGATAGTTTAAATACCTATATAAATGAACTTATGTTTTGTGTCAAGGTTGGTCCGTTATTATTTAAAGTGGTATAATATATGATTGATTTATTATGGTCCATGTGTAGGACACTTGCAAACCTCAAACATTCTAAAGATGATCTAAGTTAAGAATTATGTTAACTTTCTGGATTGCGGAAGCGAGATGGCAGATGCTCCATGGATAAAATGCCGCCTTAATATAATCAGACTGGCAGCCAATACCCATTACGCACATTAAAAACTAAAATTTATAATAAATATGTTAGCTTACCCGAACTCTTGCTTCGGTGAGGTTCGTCCACATAGCAATTTCCTCACGCGTGGACATATCTGGATAGCGGTTCCTGGCGAAAGTTGCTTCAAGCTCTTGCAGTTGTTGGCTGGTGAAGTGTGTTCTTTGTCGGCGTTGTCTCTTGTTCTTCTTGTCAGATTTGTCGTCCATTGAGGGTTCGTCCGGACCAACACCAGGGGTCGTTGACTCCGTCTTTATCGTCGGCTCCGACGTTAAGGGACGATTGTCTGAAGAGATACAGCGAATTAGTTCATGAGTTTGGTTAACTTTTATGATAGATAGAGATATTTAGTTAGCTAGTTAGTTAGCTAGTTAGCTTTATATGTGATAACGGTATCTAGAAATTTAACATGTATATAAGTAATGATTTGGTAGTTATCAAACTTTTAAGCATAGGTGCCATGTTTTCAAGAAAAGTAAAACTCTATAAATTTAGTACCTTTTGATAACAAGTTACATTTCCTTAAAAAAATGCGAATATATTCATTATTTATCTTTACCACAGTACAATGCTAAACACAGAATAAAAGAAAATGATAAAATTATAATCTAAATAGGTCTGTAATAAACAAAAAATATCTGGGTTTAAAAATTATATTTAGGTAAATAGTTTGCCTAATATAGCGTAAAAACAATTCGCACCCATTTTTCAAGATGGTGGCCGCAGGACAAGGGTTGCAACCCCATAAAGTAGAGGATTTATATTTACACTAACCCTCTCTAGACAGGTATTCAAAAAATAAAATTGCGTTTTCTGACTTTTGCACGGTAAGCCTCTATTAGGTATCTCTTGTTGTGTTTCTCAAACAATTCGATAACATTCGAAATTTGAAAATTATAATATAACTTGACTAATAACGTCACGAATGTAATTCGAAAAAAAATGAAATCGATATTCGAAAATACATTTCTGTATTTTTTATTTTATTTATTTATAGGCTATGAGTAAATTATCACTTAAATGTATTCATGCCGTAGTAGCATATCATTAGGTTTTTAATTTAAAAACACTCGTAAACATTTATCTAATAAAAACAAATCACAAAAAAGAAACATAAAACAAGAATAAAAAGGATATTTTGTTCGCTAAATCATCAGCTTACATTTTCCATGCAAACAGTAAATGTCAAAACGCACAGGAAAATAGATAATAAGAAGTTTTATGTACATTTTACGGTTTATTTATTATATAAACTATTACATCGTAGAAGCGATTAATCTCTTAAACCTTTAATCATAGGAATGAGTATTTATTGCAAAATCGCCCCTGCTGGCCGGCGGGGGGGTATACGAAGGGATTTCCGCACGAAAAAAAAAAGGTACCAAAGGACTTATTTGAATGAAATGAAAGCTTTTATTCACGTAACAAATTACACATTCTTAATTTTACCTCCGCCAAACTGCATTGAACAATTTATATTATTTTCTAACTTTCATTATTCTATTATTACCTACTTATATCTATTATGTGTATTCAAGTGTATACATAAGTATACGTATATACGTACATACACTTGCACACACATACACATACTTTCATACCTACAAATATACGTGCTCCTATGTATATTATATTTTAATATCTATGGTATGTTTATACAATCCAATCCAATCCAATTCCAATTCTTTTACTTATTTTTAAATGTTCTTTTTGTGACACTACTATTTAACAGCGTGGATGGCAAACTATAAAATATATAAGGAATCAAATAGCGTCTATTTCTTTCACCAAAGTAATTCGTACAAATAGGTTTTTCTAGCACATTAATGTTCGTTCTCGCTGGGCAATACAATATTGCTTCGTTGCTAAGAAAAGCCTTTTATACTGATGTACATTTACGGACTGAATTTAGACAGTACAATACTTCGACATGTAGCGAACTTCGAAAACACATAGATCGACAAGTCATTGCTTCGACAGACAATTATTAGACAACACACACCTTCGAATTACCACTACTTCGACAGACGATTATTCGACAGATAATACTTAGACAAGATACATCTTCGAATGACCACATCGACAGATTTTTAAAATTATATTCCAAAAATAAGTAAAGAGGTTTAGATTAGGTTAGGTTAGGTTAGAAGCGAGCGTCCTTACAACGGACGGACCCCACCAAGTGCGCCGAGGTGCGCATTTCGGGTCTGGCGGACTTCACGACTGCCGACGACGTCCGGGAGGCCATAGCTTCGACTACGAAGTGCAGCCCGGACCACGTCAAGGTCGGCATTATCCGCCCCGGTCCCGGAGGCGTTGGTGCAGTGTGGGCGAGCTGTCCGGTCGCCTCGGTCAAAGTTTTGGCCGATGCGGGCAGGCTCCTCGTGGGCTGGATCTCAGCCAGGATTACTATCCTGGGGAGCCGGCCCATGAGGTGCTTTAAGTGCATGGCGGCCGGGCACGCTCGCGTAAAGTGCACCAGTTGCTTTGACTGCAGCGGATTATGTTTCCGCTGCGGTCAACCCACAAGGCGGCGGAGTGCTCCGCCCCCCCTCACTGCCCGGCATGTGCCGCGGGCAAGCTGCCCGCTAACCACTTGCTGGGCCGTGAGGGTTGCAGACAACCCCAAACCACGGCTTCTACGCCACGCCTGGGGGCTGGTCGATCGACCGAGGCCGCTCCCAGCGCCGTATCGCCGACGTCGCCGTCGCAAATGGAGGTGGATGTAGAAACCGCGCTCCAATAATGGATCGCGGGTGCAACATCCTCCAGGTGAACCTGAACCACTGCGCCGGTGCGCAGAACCTCCTCATGCAAAACATGGCGCAGTGTTCCATAGGCCTTGCCGTAGCCGCGGATCCGTATATCGTTCCGAACCGCCCGAATTGGGTCGGTTCGTATTCGATACATGGAAACGTGGCAATCGTCGCCTCCACGGCGCTTCATTTCCCCCCCTTGTCGCCAAGAGACAAGGGTCCGGGATATGTCGCTGCCGGCTGGGGAGATATCACCGTTTACGGTGTATACTTCTCCCCGAACCGGAGGTTGAGCGATTTCGAGGACTTCATCTTTCGACTGGAGACCTCGATGCGGCAAGTGGCCTCAGGTCACGTGCTGGTCATGGGGGACTTCAACGCCTGGTCTGAGGCGTGGGGGTCCTCCAGTACCAGTGGCCGCGGCGACGTCGTGCTAGAGTGGGCAGATGCGGTGGGCGTCTGTCTCCTAAACAGAGGCACCACCGCAACGTGTATCAAGCCGTGGGGGTGGTCGATAGTGGACCTTTCGTTCGCTACCCCCGCGCTTGCTGCACGTGTGAGGAACTGGCGTGTCCTGAACGACGAGACGACCGATTCGGATCACCAATACATCCGATTTGAGTTGTCTCGATCGCGGGACGCCAGTAGGGGTCACAGGGTTGGCAGCATATCACCTTTTAAGAGGTGGGCTTTGGGAAGTCTCGACAGGGACCAACTGGCGGAGGCAGCCATCGTGCAAGCGTGGCTGTCTCTGCCACCTCCGACTGAGGGGGTGGACGTCGGTGCAGGCCGCTTTCGCGACTCGCTAACTGCGGTTTGCGACGCGGCCATGCACCGGGTCGGACGTAGGCCTCCAAAGAAGGAGGTCTACTGGTGGTCCCAAGAGCTGGCGTCCCTCCGCGCGGCATCCAACCGTGCCAAGAGGGCCGTCACCCGAAGCCGTGGGCGTCACAGAGACGCCCAACACCCGGAGGTGGTCCGCTTGAGGGAGGTGGCCAGAGAGGCCGAAATCACCCTCAGGCGGGCTATAGATGCTGCCAAGGAGCGCAGCAGAGCCGAAATGCTGGAAAGTCTGAACAGTGACCCCTGGGGTCGCCCTTACCGCGCGGCGCGTGACAAGCTCCGCGCGCAGGGCACCCCCCTCACGGAGACTCTCCAGCCCAGCTTCCTGGCGGAAGTGGTCGAGGGCCTTTTCCCGGATCGGGCGGAGCATACACCCCCGTCCATGGCTCCTGTGGCCGAGGACGAGGGGGTTGTAGGGGAGGATGTTCCGCCCGTCACGGAGACGGAGGTGGGGGTGGCCGTTCTGCGAATTCGTTCAAAGAACACCGCCCCCGGGCCTGACGGGATTCCTGCCCGTGTGTTGGCCCTGGCCCTCGACCACATGGAGGACCGCCTCAGGGAACTACTGGACGCCTGCCTAGCGTCCGGCCGGTTCCCTGATTGCTGGAAAAGCGGGAAGCTGGTACTCCTGCAGAAGCCTGGACGGCCCGCCAATTCGGCATCAGCCTTTAGGCCCATAGTGCTGCTCGACGAGGCGAGTAAGTTGTTCGAGAAAATTCTCGCTGCCCGCATCGTCGAGCATCTCACTACAGTGGGGCCCGACCTGTCGGACGCACAGTTCGGCTTCAGAACGGGGCGTTCGACGGTCGATGCAATCCTGCATCTGAGGGCTGCTGCCGAGGAGGTTGTGAGCCGCGGCGGAGTGATGTTGGCGGTGTCTTTGGACATCGCCAACGCATTCAATAGTCTGCCGTTCAGCTGCATCGGGGAGGCGCTCCGCTATCACGGGGTGCCCGTCTACCTGAGGCGGCTAGTAGCAGACTATCTGCAGGAGAGGCGTGTATTGTACGAGGACTGCGACGGACGTGTGCTGCAGCGACCCGTGTCGTGCGGTGTTCCTCAGGGGTCGGTCTTAGGGCCGCTCCTGTGGAACATCGGCTATGATTGGGTCCTCCGCGGAGTCTTTCCTCCCGGGCTGGGTGTCATCTGCTACGCGGATGACACTCTCGTCACGGCCCCGGGGGAAAGCTTCGAGGAGGCGGCGCACTTGGCCACCGCGGGAGTCTCCCAGGTGGTCGGACGTATTGAGGCGTTGGGCCTGCGGGTGGCGGTTGAGAAGACGGAGGCCGTGTTCTTTCACGGGCCTTATCGCCGCCCACCGCCCCGCGCCTCGATCGAGATCCGTTCGGTCCTCGTACCGGTGGCGGCCCAGATTAAGTATCTGGGCCTATACGAGGGTCAAACTGAAAGTTCTTAGAAAATCAAAAACTGATTACATTAGCCAGTTATTAGTTTTATTATATCTTTTCAAAATATTGTCCATTCACGTCAACACACCGCTGCATGCGATGGAACCACTGGGAAAAGCACTTTGCCCACTCGTCCTTAGGGGTCTCTTCAATGGCATCGCGATACGCAGCCACCGCTTCTTCAGCATTCATAAACCGCTTTCCTTTAAGTTTTTCTTTAATTTTTAGAAATAAATAAAAATCACAAGCTGCTGCACGTGTGAGGAACTGGCGTGTCCTGAACGACGAGACGACCGATTCGGATCACCAATACATCCGATTTGAGTTGTCTCGATCGCGGGACGCCAGTAGGGGTCACAGGGTTGGCAGCATATCACCTTTTAAGAGGTGGGCTTTGGGAAGTCTCGACAGGGACCAACTGGCGGAGGCAGCCATCGTGCAAGCGTGGCTGTCTCTGCCACCTCCGACTGAGGGGGTGGACGTCGGTGCAGGCCGCTTTCGCGACTCGCTAACTGCGGTTTGCGACGCGGCCATGCACCGGGTCGGACGTAGGCCTCCAAAGAAGGAGCACTTTGCCCACTCGTCCTTAGGGGTCTCTTCAATGGCATCGCGATACGCAGCCACCGCTTCTTCAGCATTCATAAACCGCTTTCCTTTAAGTTTTTCTTTAATTTTTAGAAATAAATAAAAATCACAAGGCGCGAGGTCGGGGCTATACGGCGGGTGACCCAGTAATTCAACGTTTGATATCGCCAAATAGTCGATCGTTCGCTTGGCGGTGTGCGACGAGGCGTTGTCGTGGTGAAGGAGGATCCTACTGCGAGGTCGTTTCTCTCGAACTTTTTCCAAGACAAGTGGCAAACAATTGGTAGTGTACCATTCTGCAGAAACTGTTTTTTGATCCTCTAACACAATTGTTACGAAATGACCTATCCTTCCAAAGAACGAGGCCACCATTTTTTTTCCCGCACTTCGATCTCTCTTCACTTTAGTTGGCAACTCCTCGAAAGGAAACACCCACTGAGCAGATTGTCTTTTGGTTTCAGGATCATAACAGTAAATCCAGCTTTCGTCACCTGTTAGTATGTCGAACACAGCATTAGAGTCACCTCCGTTAAATCTTTCAATCATTTTACGGCACCAATCCACACGATGCAGTTTTTGAGCCTCAGTCAAATTATGAGGTATCCACCGGGCGCAAAGCTTCCTGACCGCTAAATGTTCGTGGAGGATTTTGTGCATTTGACTCATACCGATGCCTAAGATTGTCCGAATCTGCTGATAGGTCACTCTTTTGTCAGTCTCTATCATACGCCGCACAACACAGATGTTATTTTCAGTCGTCGCCGTAGAAGGCCGTCACTCACGTAAATCATCAGTGAGATTAGTGCGACCACGTTTAAACTCATTAAACCAGTTGTAAACAGTCGCACGAGATGGGGCTTCATCGTGAAAGGCCAATCGTAGTCTATCATAACTTTCTTGTTGACTTAAATGACATCGAAAGTCATAAAAAATCATTGCACGAAAATTTTCTCGTGTTAAATTCATGTTAACGTGACACAGACAATTTTCAATTTGCCGCCAAATCGTAAAACAAATGATAAATGAATGAAATATATACTCAGTAATATTGGCAAAGAGTTCTATTTTCAAATTTTAGAATTATTTTTTTATTATATTGTTTATAAGTGGCCAGTTCTAAGAACTTTCAGTTTGACCCTCGTATATCGACTCCAGGTGGCACTTCGACGAGCACTTCCGTAGGCTCGCCCCGAGACTCGTCGGCGCCGCGTCCGCCCTGGGGAGGCTTTTGCCAAACCTGGGCGGAGCCAGTATCGGCTGCCGACGGTTTTGTACCGGGGTGATCCGGTCAATGGCGCTGTACGGCGCACCGGTGTGGGCGGACGCCCTGACTGCCCGCAATAGGCCCTCGCTTTTGAGGGCCCAACGCATCGTGGCGGTCAGGGCCATACGCGGGTACCGCACCGTGTCCACGGAAGCGGCCTGCGCATTGGCTGGAACCCCTCCGTGGGATCTGGATGCGGAAGTGCTCGCCGAAGTATATCGACTGACGACGCAGCATCGGGCGGATAGTGGCAGTCGGCCTCCGCCCGAAGAGGTCCGCGGGTGGCGAGATGCCGCCCGCCAAGCCATTATGGCTAAATGGTCGTCCCGGCTGGAGTCCCCGAGTGCAGGTCATCGCACCGTGGCGGCGCTCCAGCCGGTCATTGTCGAGTGGACGGAGAGACAGCACGGGACCCTTTCCTTCCGACTGACTCAGATGCTTTCCGAGCACGGCTGCTTCGGAAAGTATCTGTACTCGGTCGCCAGGAGGGAATCGAGTCCCGCCTGTCATCACTGTCCCTGCCGCGAGGACACGGCGCAGCACACGCTCGAGGCTTGTCCGGCCTGGGCGGTGCAGCGCCGTGATCTCGTGGCAATAGTGGGAGTCGACCTCTCGCTGCCGGCCATCCTGCGCTCCATGGCACGCAGCGAGAGGAGTTTTACCGCGGTCGCGTCCTTCTGCGAGGATGTCATCTCGCAGAAGGAGGCGGCGGAGAGGATCAGAGAGGTAGACGGCCTCGCGGATCCGATCCGCCGCCCGCGAGCTGGGCGGCGTGCGCGCAGATTCCTGCGCCTCATGCCGCCCTAGTGAGGCCGCGGGTGGATGGGCCGGGGTTTGCCCTCCACCCGCAGTAGAGCCCCCCGCGAAGGGGTGATGTCCCGGTGTGTCTGGACATCGCCTAGAGACGGGCCCGCACCGCACCTTGCGGGCCGGCGCATGAGTGTTCCGTCGATGAGTGCGTAGTATTTCCGACAGTTCACTCACTAAGTCGCGGTGTATGGCACACGGCAGGTTGTTTTAGTGTGGTGAGAGCCCCACATAACCGCGCGGCGTCCCCGCGCCGCGCGGTATGCGGAAGGTACATTTTTTCCTGCCTGAACAAAAAAAAAAAAAAAAAAGGTTAGAAGCGAGCGTGCCGCGGCAGCGGCCGGCGAAGCGCCGGAATTGGTGTTTCAATTGATTGGGTACATATTAAATTAGGTAGGGCACATTTTTTAATACATTTCAGAGCATTATTATTCTGGGAGAATGTTAAAAAGATCTGTCAAACTCTTATCATGTCATGTCATACATCTTCGAATGATCACTTCATTCGAAGATGTGTCTTGTCTAAGTATTGTCTGTCGAATAATCGTCTGTCGAAGTAGTGGTAATTCGAAGATGTGTATTGTCTAATAGTTGCTGTCGAAGCAATGACTTATCGATATATGTTATGCTAGAAGTTCGCTACATGTCGAAATATTGTACTGTGTGAATTCAGTCCGTAACTCACTGATGTACTGGGAGCATTTTACATTCCATAAACAACTGTTCATAATCAGTACTCCAAAGTAAGTAAGTAATTCCAAAAGCCTGATTTGACAGTGTGACAGTGATTGAATTTTATCCATATATGACTTGAATGTACGCCCATTAGGTACTCATCACAGTGGGGTGCTTGGTTGGGGACCTCCACGCGGTGCACCCTGGGCAACGAAGACGGCAGCGCCTCTCTCCTAGGGTGGGAGAGACGCTGCCGCCTACGGCCAACTCCCACCGAGGCGAGGACGGCCCTGTTGAGGGCTGTTCGGAAGCTTTCCACGTGTCCCTCTGACTAGCAGATGGCACAGTGGAGAGCAAGTAAGGGGGCCATCTCGAAACCGGAGATGGTCCAGGGTCAGTCGGGGTGCGAGGGATATGCTCTAAGGGTATATAACCTTACACCCCGGCGTCTTAAGACCCGAGACGGCGTGCGGTTTTAGTCGGTGCAAGCCCGACATAACCGCCCACGCTGGTCGGCGGGGGGGTATCCGAAGGGATTTCCGCACGAAAAAAAAAAAAGGTACTCATCACAGTGCTTAAAATACAGTAGGTTAATTATTTTCAGAACCTTAATGTAGCTTTTATATATATTTTTTTTATTTAATTTAAACTACATAGATTATTTTGTAAATCTAACTATACTAAACTAAATAAAACTAAAATAAAGTAAATAATTAAAAGAAGCTTAAACCTAAAATGCATCGTGGAATTCCTCCGCAATCCGCATCGCATGCCTCCTGTGGTAACGTGTCTAGAAGACTGATGGCAGCATTGCCACGTTGTATGGCAATACTTATTCTCTGTGCTAAAAAGAAGCCAGCCTTCTGGTCACGAGAAGCGTCGATCATACGTGTGCAATCTCCCTGAACAGACTGCGAGCACTCGGACCCCATGCCCCTAACGTTTCGACTCCAAACGGCACAAATTCATAATCTCCAATTAAAGAGTATTTGCGCCGTTTGAGAGTCTCCGCAGAAGCAGCAGCAGCACCGGCACAGTCAGCCGGTCTGGCTATATGGGTAGGAGCAATGGTGTCGACGCATTTTTTTTACTTTTCCTGAAAACTGAATGTTTATCCGCAAAAAAAATCTAAATCGCTCAAACAAGTCACAACACGTGTAACACTGAACAAATAAAAATCTTCTACTGTTTCTCTTGATTCGGCTTGGCTTTTGTGAGATGGACTACTGCTACTGTGCCTCGTCCGTCAATCAGTAGGCCGGCTTGCAAATAAGGTTGGTTTGGCCCCGGAAAATACCCGAACAACGAACTCAAAACCTACCGTTTTAAATACCGAAATTAAAAGTAAATCAAATAAAAAAGATATTTCCATTAAATATCATCCAGATAATAAAAATGTAGAATCAGGGCCACGGTTGGTGAGTACCGGTAGCAAGCCCATAATGCGCCGGATTAGACGCAAGCGCACCTAATACTTTTACGACACTGCCGTAAATTCGTTGATCTCGATGAACAACGTCACACCACGCGTAATTTATATCAATTATGTACAATAAAATCTATTTTCGATATTATTTTACGGGTCATTATCAACATATTTAGTTTTGAAGTATGTATATATAATTATTAGAATACTTTCAAAGTGTTGTGTTTTTATGGATTTTATTATTACCAAGGTGACATACACTAAGTAGATGGTGCTGGAATGAAAAGACTTTTGTATGCTGCCTGTATCATTTTTATGTGACAATAAGCTAGAGATAGCTAGCTAAGCTAAATTGCTTGTATTAGGCGTGGGTTCACGTTAGTAGTGTAATAGCCAGGATTTGAACCCGGTACCTCGCGAACGTAAGGCCGACTCCTTAACCACTAAGCTGCCGACCCTTAATATAGGTTCAAGAATATAGATTTTTTTGTTGTAAATATAGGTATACATAGAAACACCCAGACCAATGCAATAATATTCATGCTTACAAACATTTGCACTAAGCATATCCACGACCTCTGACTTAGCAGTCGTACGAACACTACCAACAAAACAAAACTTCAAAACTAAGCTCATACAGTCGATACAAAAAGCCAACTTCCAATACAACAAAATGATTTGCTTGTACTGTTAAAATTCCCTCGAAACGGTATCACTGCTCGAGGGGACAAGTGATACGGTGTTGTTATTACATCAATTCGTTACTGATAACGCCTCGATCGCAATCAAGCCGCGTATATTGGCTTTGCTCGAAATCCCTGTGTCAATGTACCTTTTGTCTTTGCTGCAATAGAACTTTTTTGTATAAATAGCGACGTGAAAATACAGTATTAAAAATATACTGTCCAATTTTTTTAAATGTACCCGAATTTTCATAGAAATTATACTTATAACCTGTATTCGTACAAGATTTTCTTTTAAACTAGCTGGCTCTTCTCGTTTGTGTTATTCCGGACTATAATCTATCCCTTTACCAAATTTCAGTCAGATCCGTTCAGCCGTTGGAGCGTGATTGAGTAAGAATTAATATCCACACGCGCATAACTGCACCAAATCGGATAATTCTTTTTTTGTGTTCGGTATTGTCAGGACACAAGGATTGTGTGCAAGAAAATCTTTAGGAAAGTCTAGGGGCAAGGTGCTACTATTTGCAGTGGGGCGAATTCAGGGCGCGCAGCTAGTTTATAATAGCAGTAGGAAGTAGGATACTCGAGATTTTTTTTTTCTTGGCATGACTGTGTGGAGTGTTGCCTGCCAAATAGAAGGGCGAGGAGACAGTCCTAATTCAAGAATATAGTTTAAATTTAGAAATGGTTAAATGTTAGCTACAATTTCTTCCCATTAAAGATAACATCAATATAACACGTTAATCGTCGAAAAACATTTTTTGACAATAAGCTAATGATAGAAAATCTATTACCGTTAAACTCCGGTTTGTTGAAATAATAACCAGCCTCATGCTTACATCTACCTATACTATTATAAAAATATTGTAAACTAGTGATTTGGGACCCAGCGTCGCCCGGGAATAAATTCGTAAAAAAATATCTATAAGCCGACTGCAGCGCCAAATGGTAAATATAAGATAGCTTTAGCTTGCAAATTGAATTTCGTGCTTCTTACTTTGAAAACAACGAACTTTCCACATAATCGTTCTTCCCCTATTTTACCCCCTTAGTAGCAGAATTTTGAAAAACGCTGATACATGTGTTCATTTATTCCTAACCAAAAGTAGGTATATGAATTATCATGTTTCTATCTTCAAAATGACGATCTTCCCATATCAACTTTGAACCCTTATTTCACCCTCTTAGGGTTAAAATTTTATAAAAACGCATATGTATATTCATTAATTTCTAACCAAAAGCAGATGTATGAAATTTCACACTTCTAACTTTGAAAATGATGGACTTTCATACAAACGTTCATCCCTTATTTTGCCACCTTAGAAATGAAATTTCCAAAAATCCTTTCTTAGTGGATGCCTACAACATGAAAGGCATTTACTGCCAAAATTTCAAGGTTGTATGTCCAGCGGTTTAGGCTCTGCGTTGATGAATCAGTCAATCAGTACGTCGGGACAAGTAATTATAATACGTATAGTTAAGGTGTGTCTGGAGATTGGAGATATTTAAAAATAAACCACTGAACGGATATGGATGCAGTTTTTCTATTAGAAAGGTCTCGGTCAGACTTAAAATCTGCCGTATGTTTGATTGCAATTGGTTAAGTAGAATCAAAGATATGACCAAAACTTGCGATAACCGACACCCGCGCGGGTGGAGCCACGGGCCTTAGCTAGTAAATAATATTCTAACTCTTTACAACTTATAATAGTATCAACTTCATTATATAATTCGTCATTTACACCCATTATTATTTCGCTAAACAAGCAGCTACAAGGGATATGCGATGAAACCGCTATTACAAGCTTTAAATTGAAAAGATTTTCTAACGATAGAATTTAAATTGATATAAGTCACCCCTGCAAAAATAATTTTATTACATTACACACCATATATGAGTACCCATAGCACTACTTCTCCACTGACCAATTAGCATGCACAACACGAGTTGTGCGGTCGGGAATGCTAATCGAACATCATTCCCCACGGCAAAACCAATTGTGCAGCACAATATTTAAAAAAAAATGGTGACTACTCGCTGGTACACTCACTACTCTCTTATGGGCTGGCGTGCTATGGTAACACCTTTAAAAGCCACTTGGACCAATTAAAGCCTATACAAATTAGGTTTATGAAACTTTTAGTAGATAAAAATACTAAGGAACGCTGCAAAAACAATAACCACGACAATTTGTTCATAGAATGTAAAATGTTGCCGGTCCATGAGCGGGTAGTGTTGTCTATTGCATCAGAACAGTACGCAAAAAATGAGTTTAAGACCAACATAACATACGGTAGGCCACAACGTAACAGAATACTCAAACGCTTTGAGGTGCCTACCTGCAATAACTATTATGGTCGAAGGTGTTGAAACTACTTATCGATCAGTTAGAATGATTTTAATAACATATTAATTGCATTTCGATTGTTTTTTTTAATAGGTAACTAAAAAAAAAAAAACTATATCAAGACAAGTGGTCTAGGTCTTGATATAGTATTAGAGTAGTATTGTGTGTGTATAACATAAACCTACAGAACTACCTACTGTATGGGAGCTTAAGTCTGCCAACAAACTGTCCTACAGTTTGGCAGAAAAAATGTAAACATAACTGTGGTGTTTAGCAGAATAAATACTTTTTCTTTCTTTTCTCTTTCTTTCTCTTTATTAGGTGTATCAAGTAAATGGTAGGTATATTTCAAAGCAATAGACAGCTCTAATTTAAACAAAATAAGATAAGTATTATATCATATAATTCTAACATTCTGACAAAGACCGCAAAGGATTTGGTCGGTAGGTACAGTAGCAAAACATCATTATCAATAAAATCGCATTTTACGAATATGTTCGATAGCAAATTATTATTCCAACTTGTCAATTCGTTTATAACATATCGGATTAACGCTTATAATTTTATTGGGGTGCTTATCTTGATTGAACATGATTAAACAATAATCGTTGTGTAAAACACCTATAGTACAAATTGTATTACAACATATGGGCAACCTTACACCCCGGCGTCTGAAAATCCAAGACGGCGTGTGGTTTTAGTCGGTTCGAGCCCGACATAACCGCCCCCGCTGGCTTGCGGGGGTTATCCGAAGGGATTTTCGCACGGAAAAAAGAAAAAAAAAAGGTACGACATAGTAATTTGTGCTGTAATTATAATCTAAGTATGTACAGACAAACATACATATCGAATAAAGAAAATTCTGCAAAATCGATACTTTACAGGACAACCATTTGAAGTTTGTCTTATACAAAACTTGCTGTAATATAAAAAAACTTTTTTTAAGTTTTTTATATAATTCAGCTTGATGGTCTCATCTGATGCTTTTTCACGCCCTGCTTAAAGGAACCGGGACTGTAGGAAGGACGAAACGTGTGGAAGGTGGAAGCTAAGGAATTCCAAGTCTTGATGGTGCGGCAAAGAAAAGAGAGGTGCCGGTAAAGCGTTACCGGATTAGATATTTTACACGAACATTCAAATTCAAAGCATTATGAACTATATGGGTACTTAATATTAGTGAAAAAAAAGTAATACAGTTGATAATCACAAGTACCTAGCTAAAATGGTGTATGTAATGAGCAAATGTAACGTTTTTTGTACATTCATAATGTAAAAGTGAAAATAATTAGGTACCTTAGATATTTCTACCCCTATGAAAAATCATAAACCTTAACGGTGTCTACGTAAGAGCAATACGTAATTAAATAATCAATAAATTGATATTGTTAAAATTATCTATATAAATAAAAATGAATCGCCGAAATGTATGTACGCGCATAACTGCAGAAATTTGGTACTACTGGTGATAGAAATTTGATGACACAAATTTGTCACAAAATTCGGCCGGGTAGGTACCACCGTGCACGATTGCGAAAAACCCTCCATAGTAATCAAATTTCGGTTTGATTGCGTTCAGGGGTCAGCAAGTGCATAGCCAGGCAGGGGGATTGTGGTCGCAGCACGCGGAGCTGCGACGACAATCCTCTTCTGATGAGGCCGTCAAGCTGAGTGCCACCATTGTTAACATGGTACGTGTATGTAATGGTGACCCTCTTTCCTCTTCAGTTTACCATCAGGCGAGGTGAAGTCAAATTGACATGGCCTAAATATAAAAATAAAAAAAAACGACTGCACCAAATTCGATAATTCTTTTTTTTATGTTCGTTATTGCTAGGACAAGGTTTGTATGAAAGAAAATTTTAGGAAAGTCCACGGGTAAAGTGCTATTTTTGCAGCGGGGCGAAGCCAAGGCGCGCAGCTAGTTAATAATAAAATACTACATGCACTGCTACTACATACAAAGCTAAGTTTAATTAATGAACCCCCCGAAGCCCCCTCGACTGGGCTTAGCTTAACTGATTTCAGAATAAGATACATTCATTTATGGTCTCATTTTTTAATCTAATCAGCTCTCATCCATAAATATGTATGAATAATAATGTAAACGCACATCGCACTCATAGACTAACTAGCTTGTAATATGGGCTTTAGAATACGGATAAATCTACCAAGATATATTTTATTTTTCAAAATATGTACCTATTAAATACATGGAAACATCCAGACCAATGCATTTAATAGGTACATATTGCAATTCATGTCAACAATATTTGCACTGTACGGGAAACGAACCCACGACCTCAAACGTAGCAGTCGAACGCTCTACTACCGCGCCACAGAGATCGTCGTGGCAGTTTCATTTTAACGTACGCTTATAATTTTACTAGCTGTTGCCCGTGGCTTCGCCCGCGTGAAATACTGTTCCCGTTCCCGCTTCCTATAGGGATCTAGTCCAGGAATGAAAAAAAACATATGTGTGATTCCAGACTATAATCTATCCTTGTACCAAATTTCAGCCAAATCCGTTCAGTCACTAGAGCGTGGTTGAGTACATAACAAACATCCAAATATACAAACTTACAAAAATCTTTACAAACTTTCACATTTTTTTATATGAATAGCTACACACGTAGATATATGTATACTAAGGTGTAAATTTGGTTGAGTTTATTAAAAACCCCAATCCGTGTGGTTCGTCAATCTCATTGGTGTATAATGAACAAGGTGGGATTATGGTTTCAGGGTTTAGGCCTCGAGCTACCGCTACTATTCCCGATGACGATTATTGGCTGACATACATCAGGGCTGTCCCGTAAAATAACTCTGGATTTAAATCAGATTTTTTTACTTCTTTACAATCAAGTGTTACATCATGATGTTTTATGTTAATATTTTCTTAAATGTTTAATGAATGTTTAAAGTAATTTAGCTTCTAATAACGTAATTTTTTAATGTCACAATTCATCTTTAAGCATTTTTTTTTGCGTTTGTTTACGTACAACTTTTTGTTTTGTTGTTTTAATGTTTATACTTTGCTAATCTAGTTATTTAATGTCTGTACGCAAGATGAAATCATCATCCATCAACTTTTCACTTCAATTGTAAAACAATTGACTTTATAAACCAAAAAACAATACTTTCCACAACAATATAATATTTAATAGTTGCTTCGTTTAATATAAGGAAAAATTTTTGTTTATTAATAATTTGGAGTTGATTTCATTATATTAAACAAAACAACAAAGAACTAATATATTTTTACTAAAAATGCGGGCGGTTACATTTTAAAAAGTCTGCCAGAAACTCCAAATACATTTTCAAGAAACTGGTCTTCAGTTTGGAATACGCAAGTACCAACCCTAGCTAAGTCCGATACGCGTCGATAACGCATCGATAGGGTTTATCAGCGATACGCTTTGAGCGTTCGCCGACCCATCCATCATTCCGAACTAACCTTTGCGTTAGTAGGTAACATATTTAATCTACGCCTTTACGTTTGGCCGACATGACAAGAGCGCGTTGGTAAACAGCGCAGTTACATATGTTAGCGATATCAGAACATGTTGCCACTTCAAAACCCGACACTCGATTTTGATAAAACATCGCAGCGTTTCCTTTAATGTGTTTACTTTCAAATAGTTTTACAACGAGTGTATATTCTCATAATGACACTTATCGCGTCGAAGGCTTAAATACATATATGTATGTATCGCGTATCCTACGCGTATTAGTAGACATTTAACGATTTTTATGGTAGCTTCGAATAAGGTAGCTACGATTTATACAACTTATTTACTTAAGTATCGATAATGCTATAAATAATTTCCTTGTGTTCAATTCAGTGGCACAAACTGATTCAACAAGTTTGAGAAAATATTAAACCAAGGTAGGCTTTTAATCTTAATATGATGATCATTTTAATTTAATGGATACTGAATTTAAATCCACATTAGCAAAAGTGATTTAGGATTGCGGAGAGATTGTGGAGGGGTAGACCCCAAGAAGTGCTGGCCTTGCGTCGCCGTCCTAGAAAATGAAATGCGTGCCAATAGACCATTAGACCATCACTCCCAAGTCACTAAACAGGTTTTGAGAGATTTTAGAATAGATTTCTGCAAAAAGTTTCTAACATTATTCATATTTGCAGTAATTTTTCTATAGCTATGGCATTGTTAAGTAATTCCAAGAGTTAGTTTAGGCAATTTTGTGATGTACCAAATGATGAACTAAAGCACATGCCTTAATTGATAGTAAATGGACATATTATTGAAATAAAACTATTTTTAACGGATTCTATCGCGATTTATTTGATGTCATTTTATATTTTACATTGATCCCGACGTTTCGGTTGCTTTTCAGCAGCCATGGTCACGAGGAGACGAAAGATGATTGTTGTCTTGTAGTTTGAAGTGTAAGTTATCTCTAAGTACCCGAACTATGTACCACCAGCTTGCGACCTAGTAATTCACTTAATTAATTCCAAGAAAAATCAAAATACAACAAGACTTCATGATACTGTAGCTCATTCTGCGTAAATAGTAACAGCAACAATTCAACAACAATTCAACGGCCTCTGTGGCGTAGCGGTAGTGCATTCGACTGCTACGCCAGGGGGCGCGGGTTCGATTCCCGCTCAGTGCAAATATTTGTATGCACGAATATGTCTATTTGCATTGGTCTGGGTGTTTCTATGTATAATAAGTATGTATTTACAAAAAAAAAGTATATAAGTATGTTTATCCGCACTCTGGAACCCATAGCACAACCTAGTTAAACTATGCTTACTTTGGGTCTAGAAAGCGCTGTGTAGAATGTCATAGAAAAAAAAAACATAGTTCGGGTACTTTAAGATAACTTACACTTCAAACTACTAGACAAAAACCATCTTTAGTCTCCCCGTGACCATGGCTGCTGAAAAGCAACCGAAACGTCGGGATCAATGTAAAATATAAAATAACATCAAATAAATCGCGATAGAATTCGTTAAAAATAGTTTTATTTCAATGTGTGATATTCGCGTAAACTTCCGACAATATCATGTAGACATATTATTATTAGAACGTCTCTACAGTAATGACTACTTAGAAGATTATAAATAATCTGCTAGTTTGTAATTGTTATTACCATGCATAATGCATATGTAATCATATCCATGTATTTGGAACATAAATGACGTGTAATCTGAATGTATATCTGTATATGTAATTACTTGTCCTGAGTGACCATTTCATTAGCGCAGAGCCTGAACGTCTGAGGCTACAAACTTGCAATTTTGGCAGCTGATGCATTTTATGTTGTAAACAATCAAGGAAGGATTTTTGTAATTTTTTCCCCCAAAGGTATACTGCGAATTTTTCTGTGCAAAGCCGGGAAGGGATAAAATCAACGCTACGAAACATCTTTACTACTTATTAAAAAATTGTAAATTAGTTGCGTCTGTACATAAGAGATATTTGAAAATAAAATTGGGTTTTGTTAATGAACGATTCTGTTTGTTCGCGATGGACGCAAAAACTACTGAACGGATTTTGATGCGTTTTTTTGTACTAGAAAGGTCTTGGTCAGACTTAAAATTTGCCGTACGTTTCATTGCAATTGGTTAAGTAGAACCGGAGATATAACCAGACAAACAAAAACCGACCTACGTGAGGGCGGAGCCGCGGGCATCAGCTAGTCGAATAATAAAAACCTTTTACTACTAGGCATTTTACTATATTTTATATATATTATAAGCAGGTACTTCATCGTGGGCTCGATGCCGATGCTTACGCCCCCTACGGTTATGCTGGTTCCCGCAGGTGGCCCCCTCCGAGGCCCGTGAAAACACATAGCCTCGGATTTGTGGAGAGCTACCTCGAGTCCCAGCCGCCGTATTCGACCCACGACTTGAGCAACCCCTGAAGGCCACGCCTTCAGTGCCGCGATCAGATCTGGCCCCACGTTCGTGAGATGCTCGACGAGGCGCTCTGCAATAATCTGCTCAAAGAGCTTGCACACTTCGTCGAGCCGGCCACGATCGGCCGGTAACCGGGAGGACACCGTGCGGTCTTAGTCGAGACACGACATAACCACCCCCGCTGGCCGGCGGGGGGGTATCCGAAGGGATTTCCGCACGTAAAAAAAAAAGGCCTTATAACGTCACGTAACACAGGCGGCTAATATATAATATAAAATGTGTGTGTGTGCGCACGTAAGAAATTATACTTCTTGAAAGCTACATTTATGCCATTTTGGATTAAATATATGACCTTTGACATGATTCTCCATTGTGAATACGTTCGACTCTTTTGATTGTACCTACTTTTCATAAAAAAAGCAATGACAGAATGTCATCGATGTCAGTATCTGTCATTGTTTGTTTATGTCGTACGTATAATTTATAATGAATGAATATAATTAGCTAGTTATCAATAGTTTTCAGCTTTCAGATTTTTTCCTTTGTATATGCCTCACTGTCTACCTTGATGCCGAATATCAAGTTTCTAAGTCATCTGGGAGTGGGTTATGTTTTAGGCTTAGATTATTATTAGGGTACCAGTTTTCCTACGTGGCGGCGTGCGCGCGCATCGTAAAAAAATATTCTCATCATTTTTCTCTAACGCGCCAAAAGAAGTATAACTTCCATAAAAAGTAATTACTTCATTCTTCTTTATTATTTTATTAAAAGGCAAGCACTTAAACCCAGTTTTCAAACCGCTCAAAGACAGTTTTTATGTCTCGACTTTTGCCAAGTAAGTTCACCAGTAGCAATAATAGAAAAACAACTGCTTTTAATTAGATTCTCCGAGTAACAGACATACTATATATATAACTAAAAAACCTATCGAAACAATTTAAGAATCACAAAGCGTACAAAGCATTCAGTTTACAATCCCACCAGTTAAAATTTCAATTTCATAATACAATTAAAAGAACTCGGCCGAATACAATGTGCAAATGTTAGGGGTAGCGTTCACAGTGACGCGACACGCGGCGGTTAGGTAACCGCGCCCGTCCGCGTCGCGTGGCTATTTGTGAAAGCATTAGAATAACGCGCGACCGTATTTACCATAGATTTCCTCGCGCTTTACTCGGTTTACTTTCAGTTTTAAGCTTGTCACTTTGTGTGGTCCCGCAATTAAATTGCGCTCTTTTTACTTTGTGTCATTGGTAGATAAGTTTCTTTTATTGACAACTAACTTAACAAGCTTGAGGAAATGAGGGCAGTAGTGATAGATAATTGACGCGTATATATTTCTCACGAGAATAAATTCGTAAAAAAGTCATATAGATTGCGGTGTCAAATTACAAATTTGTAGCCCCAGTGGTTTAGGCTCTGTATTGATTAATCAGTCAGTCGGATAAAGTAATTGACATATATGTAGGTATAGACAACTTCATTGTACTTGACAGTACTAAAAACAATTTATAAAATATAGAAAGGTACTCACCATCTGTAGGTTTGCGGTCGCGTCTCGGTCGAGGAGGTGCGTATAGTGAAGACTGATCCACTCCTGATCCGCCAGATGCTAATGATGAGTGACCACTATCCCGGAATTCGCCCGTCTCCGCCCACACTGTAGAACAATACCATTTTTGTGAAACAATACAGTTTATATAGATTTATAGTACAAAGATATTTTTGGCCATAATTATATTTCAATTAAATTTTTAAGTATTTTATATGCTTACTTTTCCTATAGATTTAGATCGGAAAAAGAGAACATCTAGGACGGGACTTGAACCCTTGAAATTATATATTTCTCAACTTATCTTCACATCATAAGGGAACGTTGTGGTAGGTAGTGAGTGTAGTGACTAAAGTGGTTAGAGGGATGCTCAGATGAATCGAAAACGTAGAGAGGATGGATGAAAGAAGATTGACACGAAACAGATTTATGAGGTAAGGGTGAATGGGCAATCGGGCAAGGGTCAACCTAGGCGTCCGTATGTCAATCGGATCGAGGACATTTTTAGGAAAGGCTAGGTCGAGAGTACGCACAACTGGTCAGCATATTTGGAAAGTAAAATCAGCGAAAGGTGTGTATGTCTTTGTTTTATTTTAACCCTGAAAGGAAAGCCTGCTTCAGAGCCTCACCCGTAAGTCAACAGGTTTGCCGACAAGCGGGTATGGTTGGCTTGGACCCCAGAGATGACCAAGTCCCGTAGAAGAAGTTAATAGTTCAATATCAATAAATAGCTGGTAGTTCCTGTTTCCTTTCTCCCTGATTCTAATAATCAGGCAGCACAAGACTGCTTTGTTATAGAAGTATTCGGGAGAAATTACGATACTTTTTTGACTGCGATCGATCAATCCAACGGTGAATGTTTCGATTACGGTGAAGGTATCACGTAGAATACAAATGAAAGCCTATCATAACATGTGCACATTTCAACAATAGTTAATATAAGTAAGTAAAAACACTTATCATTATATATTTTATTCAATTGTTAGTCACTTCAATATTATTTTAAATGGAATAGTCACATAATTATGTCTATTTGTGCCGAATTCCTTTAAGAAAGTTGAAAGAAATTTTTTATATTGTTAAGAAAAGTGTCAAGTTGACTTTTTGCTAATAAATCAGGCCCACTCATGATATAATAAAATCGAAACGAGGTGAAAACTATACATTGTTTATTTTTCCAAAAAAAATATTGATTGCACTTCAATCAATATTTTTTTTCTCTTACTTACTTACTTTTTATCTAGGAGCGATGCCAAACAGATTTGTCTGAAATTTTGCATGAAAATTCTTCTGGGGTATGGTAATAAACTGCGCTATATATCATCACGCTATTATTGGTATGATAGGAGTAGTAGAGCAGAATCGGTCTAAACTATTATTGATGACAAGTATATTATTACAAGTTAGATCTTTGAGAAATTTTGTAGTTCAGCAGAACTCAGATATGGTCAAAATTCGGACTATAATTCATCACGCTAAAGGTTATGAATAGTCAAGCTTAAAGGTAATGAGGAGTAAAAT
Source organism: Cybosia mesomella (assembly GCA_946251805.1). Classification (NCBI taxonomy): domain Eukaryota; kingdom Metazoa; phylum Arthropoda; class Insecta; order Lepidoptera; family Erebidae; genus Cybosia; species Cybosia mesomella. The sequence continues at coordinate 9,049,241 of OX276395.1, forward strand.
CTCAAAACTCCGCAGAGTTACCCATGTATAAAAGAGAGTTGATTAGAGACACATAACCATTTCATAAAGAACATCATCACGCTATTATATTAAGGAATCGGGCAAAATTGATTTCGATGCTAAATATTTCTCTATCTATTTCGAACGAATTGTCAATGTAAAACGAATGCACCACATCACCTCATCCAGCCCGTTAATTATAGAACTTAATACTTACGTGTTAGTATCGAGACTGCAGAAATAAACATACCTACCTTGATTTATTCCGAAATAACGCGTACATAGTCGACGTCAACAGCTAGTTTAACATATGTATATGAAAATAAGAAGTAATTTCAGTAATTAAAGACCACATTCAATGGACAGACCAATCAAAGAAAATGATTTAAAACCACAGAAGCAAATGGGATCTTTTACATGTTGCTGTACAAGCAATCAGTGTAATTAATAGACGCATTATTTTAAAAGGATATCTTGACAAAGTAATGTATTCGTTGAACGACGATGACGCCCCGCTGCTTACTCAGTAATTAAGTGTCCCCGGACACTTGTTAACAAATTACTCACCGGAGATGCGGCCGTGTGAGCGAGCCCTTATTTATTGCGCCCGCCTGCCATATGAGTACACATGTAAAATTCTTTTTAGTATTACTTTTATTATTTAACTTTAGACATTACAAAATTAGTGTTTTGCTGTGGTCCAACTATTTTGAAAGTTGGACAACTGCCCCTAGTAAAGGCCCATGGTCCAACTAGTTGGACAGATCAGTTGGACCACTGCCCCGGACTCTTTTTAAGTCATATTTAGTGCTATTTACATTTTACTTTGTAAGAAAATCTAATATTGATTTAGATTTGAAAAGAAATACAGTCGGGGTTATTCAACTGAACTTAAACAATAACATTAGGTTTTATATTTTTCACTGTGTCCGCAATATACATTTAACAATATCTTTTTATAAAAACCATGTATATTCATACATGCTAACTTCTGATTCGGGACTTATTCCATCCACATTCCGACTACTGTAACTCCTGTACACCAAGATCAACAGTAGTGACTCCTAAGTAAGCCAAGTCTTAAGGATCCAGGATTTAAAGAAGTAGGAAATACTTGTGTTGATAAAGTATTTTAAGTCTCTTAAGAAGAAAAGAGGTACCCAATGTACAGCCGGTTTATAAATGCAGACAAATAAATTTTCTTTTACATCGAAGAGACTTCCGTTTTCTTCTATTGTTAATATTGTTATAACAGATTTTTTATTGACGTTTATTTTAAAAGTCGTCGACTCCGCTGTGACGGGCCGTGATCCCATTGTTTTCGTAAAAGTCACGAACTCAGCAATTGATAGCTGGGAATGCTGTCAGTAATTACAATTAAAAATGTGACCGCATTGTAATTCTTTATTTTTATTTCAAATGTCTTGTTTATTTTTAATTTTCAGTCAGTAGGTAGGTATAACCTTACACCCTGGCGTCTGAAGACCCGAGACGGCGTGCGGTTTTAGTTGGTGCAAGCCCGACATAACCGCCCCCGCTGGCCGGCGGGGGGGTATCCGAAGTGATTTCCGCACGATAAAAAAAAAAAAAAAAAGGTATATCCGTAGATAGATCGGTAGAAGGTTTGTAAAACTGGACTACTTTCGCTTTTTAGTTTTTCACAGCCGCAGCAATGTCGGGTTCGATTGCCAGAGCAGTCAATTTGATGGTCATCATCATCTGAGCGTTGCATCCGAGGCTATCACCACGAGGACCACTACGAAGACCAGGGTCAGCTTTCCTGCTTTTTGGCAGTATAATGGCACTTTTTAGGGTTCCGTTGCCAAATGGCAAAAAACGGAACCCTTATAGATTCGTCATGTCTGTTCGTCCGTATGTTACAGCCACTTTTTTCCGAAACTATAAGAACTATGCTGTTGAAACTTGGTAAGTAGATGTATTCTGTGAACCGCATTTAGATTTTCACACAAAAATAGAAAAAAAAGAATAAATTTCGGGGGTTACCCATTGTAAGAACTGAAACTTAATTATTTTTTTTACATCAAACCCATACGCCCATACCCATCTATGGATCTCAGGTCTTCAAAAATGATATTAAGGTTTCTAAAATCATTTTTACTAAACTGAACAGATTGCGCGAGAAACACTTCCAAAGTGGTAAAATGAGCCCCCCCCCCCCCTGTAACTTCTAAAATAACAGAATGATAAAACTAAAGAAATATGATGTACATTACCAAGTAAACTTCCACCGAAATTGGTTTGAACGAGATCTAGTAAGTAGTTTTTTTTAATACGTCAAATCGTAAACCTCTATTTACCTTTCATTCAGTCAACTAAAATATAAAAATTTTACTTGCTGCCACGGAACCCTTCATGGGCGAGTTCGACTCGCACTTGGCTGGTTTTTGTAAATTATCCCCGCCGCAGCTGGACACTATTGTCTGGTTCCATATCAGACAACAATTTCCAGTTCCCGGCGATGGCTTACGCTATGTTTCGTGTACGTATCTACGTAAGTAGTAATAACTTCTATTTACCTTTTCGGTAAAAATGAAGGCATAACTTAGAAAATTAACATATTTTTAACCACACTAAAGAGCCAATTTAACGATATTTATACTTGAGACGGCATTAAAACTATACCCTCTCCAAATGACCTAGTTGTAAAGCAAATTGGTCAAACTGAACGCAAATGATTTTGAAACAATTACGTGATACACGTTTGTTCTAGGCACAATTAGTATGTACGTTATCAGTTGTCATTGTAGAACAAATGTCGGGACGTACAAACGTATTTACGAGTACATTAGGAACGAGGAACGCGTTCAAATAAATTTTATGTTTGCTGCGTTTGATAACGCGTGATAAGCGCGTTTATTGTTTTATTGGGGGCTCTAAACCGTCTCCTCCACACTCTCGTTAAATGTGATGAACTGAGGACGCAATCGCACATAAAAGTGTTTTATATTCCACACACGACATCATCGTCGCCACGCCATAATATTTGCTTAATTTTGTTTATATTTCTTGTTGGAATAATACCTTGGCTAGTTGTACCTAAGTGTATCACACAAAGTCCACCGCTGCGTCTGTATTTCTGTTCGCGATAAACTTCAAAAATACAGCACCGATTTTCATGCTGTTTTAAAATGATGTATGGTGGAATTGTCTATCTGTAACTATAAGCTAAAATAGCATGTTAATTTAGTAATTGTTTTCTGTATTCACTATTTTTTTTCCGGTTGTCTATTGGAATCAAATTGTAACTGCTAAATAGGTGAAGGCACTGGTCCCTGAAATACAGTTCACACTAGTTTGGGGACCAGGGAATTCATATTTACTGTCGACTGTATTTTTGTGTCAGTAAAGAAATTATTTATTACTAGGTTTTGCACGCGGCTCCGCCCGCGTAGATGTCGGTTATCGCGACAAAACATAGCCTATGTCCTTTCCCAAGGTCTAATCTACCCCTGTACCAAATTTCAGCAAAATCGGTTCAGTGGTTTAGGCGTGAAAGCGTAACAGACAGACAGACAGACAGACAGAGTTACTTTCACATTTATATATTAGTAAGGATTATTATCTTATATAGGTTGTAGTGGTGGAATACGGTCCCATGGGTAGCGGGAACCAGATCAGAATTCCACGCAGGTGAAGCCGTGGGCAACAGCTAGTAAGTTGATTTTGCCTATAAGGAGAGTTGAAACATAATGCCTAAACGAATTAATAAATGTTGAATATGGTACAATACTTCAACTGTACTTCAACAGATGATAAAGAAATAATGAAGGATGTATGGTTATATGGGTGTTTGTCATACTTGTCACTCAATCACGCGAATCAAATTTGACACAAAGAGTATGATCTACTTAATATACTAGCCGTTGCCCGCAGCTCCGCCCGCGTAGAATTCTGATCCCGTTCCCGCAACCCATGGGATCCTATTCCCGGGATAAAAGTAGCTTATGTGTTATTCCGGACTATAATCTATCCCTGTGCCATATTTCAGCCAGATCCGTTCAACCGTGAAAGAGCAAAAAAGATACATACATACATACTCACAAACTTTCACGTTTATATTTTTTTTTAAAGAATATTAGCAATCGAAATTACTAATATTCCCCCTAACCCCTCTAGCTAAGCTAAATTGCTTGTGTTAGGAGTGGGTTCATGTCGATAGTGTAATGGCCAGGATTCGAACCCAGGACCTCTCGATTGTAAGGTCGACTCCTTAACCACTAAGCTACCGACGCTTCATATTAGTAGGATATAGGCTACTTTTTATGGAATAGGTTCCTGTGGCTAGCGGAATGATTAGCTAGTGCACATAATATCTATTCGTAAATGTTGTGAGGTAGATCTAGAAAGTTATACCTATTTCCCAATGGGATAGACAGAGACCAAATGTTCCCACTTACTACGCTCCTACGTATTGTTACGTACGCTAGGTGTATGCCAACACCTTTTGCCTTCTACTTTCATAATTATTTTAATACATCGTCGATATAATAATGCGTTAAATAATTTGATTCGTTAAGAATATAGATAACACTGTGTCGGTTACAGAATATTTAGTAATCTGTGGGTATGGCTCTATACTCTATCAAACCTGAAATATTAGGCTTTAGCATATCTGCATAATATCTATATAGTTGCTTGTTTATGTCAAGTTTTGATTTATATTTCGAACGCCTTTGAATTTTTTCATAATCATAAAAAGTAGGTGGAAGTAGGCAGGTAATACATTTTAAATGTCATATTCGAAATCCTAAAACGTCAGATTAGATTGTCTAATAATCCTATACTTAGTAAGTTACTTTATGAGACATTTAAATCCTACTAATATTATAAATGTGAAAGTCTGTGAAGATGTTTCAATATTTTAACCACGGTTTTCTTAGTTTCACTTCGTGTCTGTGTTTCTTTCCCGTTGAAGCCAAAAATTGACACATAATTTTCGACCACATCTGATTACCCTAAAGCTCTGAAATTTTTTATGTAGGCTAACGCCACCTTACATTTTCATATTTAATCACCAGAAATAGTCAGTAGTTAATAAAAAAAAAACTTTTTAAAAACCACGTTTTCCTTAGATATTCAATAATTTAAAAATTTCAAAGCGCCCTTTTCTTTTAGGGATTTTCTTTAGAAAAGCCCTATTGCTATCGAGTTGTCGTCGTTGCCAATTTTCTGTCACGGTTTTGGGTATGAAGGAGATGAGCTATCGAGTTGCTGTTTTCGGTAATAGATTCGTGCTGGGGTGAACCATTACAAGATAAAGAAAAAATCGCAAAAAAATCACAAAAAAAATATATCGCAAAATCGAAAATCCCTTGTATTCGGCTGAGCTCGTCTCAGGAATTCAAATTGTTTCTTGTTTAGTGTTGAAAACGTGGTTTTTAAAAAGTTTTTTTTATTTATTTTTTACTCTATCATGCTCAAACTGCTGAACGGATCTGGCTGAAATTTAGTAGTAGTTACTCATAGAACTAGGAATAGGTACCCATGGGTTGCGGAAACGGCATTAGAATCATACGTAGGCGAAGCCCCGGGCAACATCTAGATGACTTTAAAAATTACCTCTATATGGGCGCTGGCGCTGTTAACCGAGATACAAGCTTGTTCTAGTTCGGCCAAAGATGCTTCCTTGCTTCTTTACTTGATAATTTTAGCCTAAATCTATTACCTATGTTTATCTTAAGTATAATTGGAATAAATAAATAAAAAACAACTATTATTAGTCATTGTTTAGTACCTACACTATATGCTACGGAATATAAAAACAGGAAGAAGTGTCGTTAGTGTGAAAACTAGTGACACTGAGTCGAGTGTAGTACAGAGACAGATATTATTGCAGATTTTTTAGGGTTCCGTTGCCAAATGGCAAAAAACGAAACCCTTATAGATTCGTCATGTCTGTCTGTCTGTCCGTTCTTATGTCACAGCCACTTTTTTCCGAAACTATAAGAACTATGCTGTTGAAACTTGGTATGTAGATGTATTCTGTGAACCGCATTAAGATTTTCACACAAAAATTGAAAAATAACAATATATTTTGGGGGTTCCCCATACTTAGAACTGAAACTCAATTTTTTTTTTCATCCAACCCATACGTGTGTGGTTTCTATGGATAGGTCTTCAAAAATGATATTGAGGTTTCTAATATCTTTTTTTTCTACAGTTTACGCGAGAGACACTTCCAAAGTGGTAAAATGTGTGTCCCGCCCCCTGTAACTTTTAAAATAAGAGAATGATAAAACTAAAAAATATATATGATGTACATTATCATGTAAACTTCTAACGAAAATAGGTTTGAACGAGATCTAGAAAGTAGTTTTTTTAATGCGTCATAAATCGTAAACCGCAATTTACCTTTCATACAATCAACTCAAACATAAAAATTTAAAAATAAAACAATATGTGACTTGCTGCTACGGAACCCTTAATGGGCGAGTTCGACTAGCACTTGGCCGCTTTTTATTTTATTTCGAAACTTCATTTTATTTGGCACCTTATTAAATTTAGACCATAAAACGAAAGCATTAAACGTGAATTTTGATGTACTGCTTTGTGGTTATTCAAACGCCATATCGCAGTTTATGGCTGAATGATGCGCTGCTATTTTTGAAACAAACATACAGGCAATTGATGCTTTCAGGACAATAAAACAGATAGTATGTACAGCTGTTAGCACTCCATTAACTAATATAAGATAACAGACTAAGGATTCGGATATTCGCAGATGTTACTGAATTTTTTTTTACGGTAATAAAAAAGTAACACTGAACATTTTTAGAACTGGCTGGTCACTAAAGATGCCATAAAAATTATCATTTTATTTAATTATCGAACTTTTTGGAAATATTGAATATATTTTTTGTTCATTTTTAGGGTTCCGTACCCAACGGGTAATATGGGACCCTATTACTAAGGCTCCATCTGTCTGTCACCAAGATGTATCTCATGAACCGTGATAGCTAGACAGTTGAAATGCACAGATTATGTATTTCTGTTGGCGCTATAACAACAAATACTAAAAAGTAGAATAAAAAATATATTTAAGGGGGCGCCCACACAACAAACGTGTTTTTTTTTGTTTGATATTGATAATGGCACAGGTAGATAGTAATAATAGTACGGAACCCTTACGAAGGCCTGCGAGGAAAGAGGAGAGGAGGGAGATGAATCCACATACAGGTATATTTATCATACACTTACGCCTATATATCTCCGAAGTGGTAGACAGAGGTATAATAACACTGACAATTCGCCACTTACTTTTATTTTTTGTTCCAAGTGACACCGGTGGCAACTATATCGCTATTAACCAGACACTTTTGAAGACTCCTTACAGGGAACCCGATATCACTACTCTGCCTGGAAATCGAGCTATCGGCTGCTACTGAAGTCGCGGATTCCATTCCCGCTCAGTGTAAATATTTATATGCTGAGGCATTTATCATGAGTGGTTAATCTGTATGTGGTCTGGGCCTTTCATATATTTACTAAAAAGAAGTGTTTATCTGCATTCTAGAACCCATATTACAAGCTATGCTTAGTTTGGATCTCGTATGCGCTCTGTACCTAGAGCTTTAAGAGGGCTCTAAGCATACTAGAACCTACTAGACCCTAAATAAGCATAACTTGGAATACTTGTAATATGGGTTCTTTAATCATATAAATATTATTATTTACGTACATGTTAATTTAAAGTTAGAGCAGCTGTTTAGTCCAACTGAAAACACACGTGACACCTTAGTTCGTAGTGAAGTTATAAATTTTGGAGGCTGTAGAAAAACGTACAAGAATATACACAGAGAACTTTGTATTTACATTAAAGACAGATAGGCCGAAGGCAAACACAGATAAGTGCGCGTAATTTACGAGCTGGCCCGGTGAACGCGACTCCACATCTGGAGGGTAAGCAGCGAGGTACGTGCTAATGTTTATTTACTGGCACGTCCACAAACAATGTAGTAATGAATGTACGAAATGGTCAAGTAATAACGGTTATACGTATTGATATGTTTTTCAAAACTGCTATACGTAAGCATATCCGTAGGTAAGTAGGTACCTACTTAAAGATGTCTAGGCTGTAAAGTGGATTGCTTACAATGCAGCTGCTAAGGAGATGAACATTTTATTAATAGCTACCTCAATTATTTACCCAACTGTGGTGAAGTCCGAAAAAGACAAACTAGTTATAATTTTATGACAAGAACTAAAAACTCGACTGCAGTATTTTACATACATTTTGGCACCAAAAGTCCACCATTTTAATAACATACATTTTGGCGCCAGAAATTCGCCATGTTAATTTTTATAAGTTCATTTCAATGACTTATATATGTATACTAGACAAGCAGTTCAGAACAAAAAGTGTGTCACACTTCGGAGGTGAGGCGGGAACGGGGGAAGCCTCACCATAGACTCTTAATTATGGCGCCCTTACACTTCTTTAGGTTTCAGGTGATGATCTCATATAAAATTAATTAAATAAACTCTGTGGCTATGACAGCAACAAAAAGTGTTTTTTTTTAATTTCGAACAGCCAGCCTAGTATACATAGCAGTCATTGGTTTATCTTTTATTTCGCTTCCCCGCACTAAGATTTTTTGGTATTTATGATTAAGTATACTACCGTGTAGTATTTATAGTTTGATCTGGGAGATTGCGTTCCTGATTAATGTCACTCAGTAATAAATAATTACGGGCAGTAAGTAACACTACAATCAATGACTGTGTAGGTATACTACTAAATTGACTGTAGGAAATACCAAATATCGTATCGATTTAAGACCACTACATGAGCAGCAACAATACGCCAGTTTTGGTCGCTTTCATACAGATGAGGTTACAAAAAGAAGTGCGAGTCGGACTTGCCCATGAAGGGTTCCGTAGCAGCAAGTAACATAATAATGTTTTATTTTTAAATTTTTATATTTGTGTTGATTGAATGAAAGGGAAATTGCGGTTTACGATTTATGACGTATTAAAAAAAACTACTTTCTAGATCTCGTTCAAACCAATTTTCGTTGGAAGTTTACATGGTAGTGTACATCATATATTATTTTTAGTTTTATCAATCTCTTATTTTAGAAGTTACAGGAGGGAGGAGTGAGGACACACATTTTACAACTTTGGAAGTGTCTCTCGCAAACTATTCAGTTGTTTTTTACTATTTTTGTGTGAAAATCTTAATGCGGTTCACAGAATACATCCACTTACCAAGTTTCAACATCATAGTTCTTATAGTTTCGGAAAAAAGTGGCTGTGACATACCGACGGACAGACAGACAGACATGACGAATCTATAAGGGTTCCGTTTTTTGCCGTTTTTCATTTCATTTTCATTTATTTATTTGCTTAAAGGTGGTTATACAGGTGTTAGGTACAATTATTTAGTGCAGCACATTTACCATTTTATGGCATGCAAACATTACAATACATAGGTAGATATTATACGACTTTAAACTACAATTAATTATTATATAGAATTATTTCAGCACATGCAAGTCCATTGAATTCTTTAGTCACAAACATTATAATAGATTATTGGGAATGTCAGAACATATCATAAAATGCATAAAACAAGTCATAAAAATTTGTGAAGAAAAAAAAAAAAAATACATTAAATACATTTGAAAGACTAAGTATTATATTCTGCTATTCATTCACAGTTTATCTTTACAGTTTTCAAATTCCTCTATGGTATAAAAGCATTTTTCCATGAGCCATGCTTTCAACTTTCTTAGAAATTTAGAGGTTGGCAGTTGCTTCAAGCTTTTAGGTATTGCATTATAAATACGACCGCACATCGCGAAACAGTTTTTTAGGTATAGGGCCGTATTCGGGACTCTGGGTAAAACAATTCTATCCTGATTTCTAGTGCTCCTCGGATAAACCTCATGTGCCTTAGAGAAGAAGCTAGGATATTGCCTAACAAACTTCGCAACTTCGTATATATACATGCAGGGAAGGGTAAGGATCTTCAGTTTCAAGAAAAGAAGCCTACAAGAGTGCCATGGTGCAGCTCCACATATAGCTCGGACACACTTTTTTTGGGCAATGAAGACTCTGTTCACGTCTGTGGCGTTGCCCCAAATCACTAGACCATAATTTAAAACTGAGGCAACGTAGCCGTGGTAGGCCATGGCAACCGATTCGGGATTTGAGGTCTTTCTAAGTTTAGCCAGAACGTAAACAAATTTGTTTATTTTATTGCAAACTTTTTCAACGTGTGCCTTCCAGTTTAGGTTCTGGTCAATAATTATACCTAGGAAGGTTGTTTTATCCACTTTTGTTAAATTATCAGTCAAATATTTGATATTCAAATTTTTAAGTTTCGTACCATAATTGCCAAATTGAATATATTGTGTTTTAGCCATGTTAACCTGCAAATTATTTTCATGGAGCCATTGGATTATAGAGTCAATTGTATTATTTATGTCATTAGTATAGTCAATATTGGAATAATTAGATGTCATGATGAGAGAAATGTCATCAGCGTATAAAATACAAGGCTTGGGCGTTACGCTTGGCAAATCATTAATATAAATCAGGAACAGCAAAGGTCCCAGAATACTTCCTTGTGGGACCCCAGAGCTATTGACCCTGTACGAGGATCTATGTGCTTTTAGTTCATTGTTATCGTCTATACACATAATTTCAACACACTGTTCTCTATCCCTTAGATACGAATCAAGCCATTCGTAGGCAGGGCCCCTAATTCCATAATTCTCTAATTTATTTAAAAGCCGTTTATGTGAAACTAGGTCAAATGCACTTTTCATATCAAAGAAAATGACAGTGGTCTGCATATTACGGTCCAGGCTTTCACAGATCCTAGTTACAAGGTTAAAACATGCCAGCGTTGTAGACTTGCCTTTCTGAAAACCATATTGTTCGTTTCGTAGTATTTCGTGTTGAGTAACAAAGTCATATAGTCGCTTATGCATAGCTATTTCAAAAACCTTAGAAAAAATGGGTATAAGAGTTATTGGCCTGTAGTTATTAAGTACAGACTTGTCACCTTTTTTGTATAGGGGTTTGACTATCGATCTCTTAAGAAGACTTGGAAAATGACCTTCACTGAACGATAGGTTTATTAAATGTGTTAGAATGGGTGAGAGTTCGATGGCACTGTCCTTGAGAAGTCTAGTGCTAAACTCATCATAACCCACTGAGTTTGTATTATTGAGCGATTGAATGATTCTCAGAATATCGGTACAGTCGTAAGGCCTAAGGTATATACTGTTGCATATACTATGAATGTTTTCTTTTTTTTTTGAGCTTTGATTGTTTGGCAACGGAACCCTAAAAAAGCGCTATCTCTAAATGGATAGAACCGATTCATTTTTATTTATATAGATCTACGTCCCATAACAAGTTTAAACTCCAAATTTCATTCCAGCCGCAATTCATTCCAAAAAACTTGTCTAGAAGTAGGCATACATAGAAAGCATTTGAATGCTCGCTCCAACTCTATCAGTATTAACAGAATGCATTCATTAGTAACGGAGCAATTATCAACGACCACCAATGGAGGCGTCTGCTTAATAACATAATCCCGATAACCGAGACGGAAGCACTGACGGCCAGTGAGCACTGAGCACCTACTTCCGCCTAAGTGTGTGCCACAATGTTTGTACACGCAGACTTGTGGACACTTGAGGTGGTCTACGGATGTGGTGTAAGATTAACACTGAACATGTCTGACGATATATCTTAGTATGACGTCGTCAAATCTCAAAATGGTTGTCAAATCGTTTGGTTAAAGGTTTTGTATGATCTTATATCAAAACTAGGTGTAGCCCGCAGCTCCACCCGCAAGTTTTTTTAGGGTTCCGTATCTTCAAAAGGAAAAAACAGAACCCTTATAAGATCACTTCGTTGTCCGTCCGTCGGTCTGTCAAAACCGTTTCTCTCAGGAACGCGTGAAGACCGAAGGGACAGTAGACCTGAGTATTAGATATAAATTTCAGTTTGATTGAAATTGAAAAATGAAATTTATATCTAATACCCAAAACCGTGACAGTTTTTTTTTTTATCTTGCAATGGTTCACCCCAGCACGAATCTATTACCGAAAACAGCAACTCGATAGCTCATCTCCTTCATACCCAAAACCGTGACAGAAAATTGGCAACGACGACGTCGACGACAACTCGATCTTTCTAAAGAAAATCCCTAAAAATAGAATAGGATTTTTACATACCTACTACATAACTACTGTGATAAGTTGATAACAGACAAGAATGTACACGTAGGTATAGGCTGTACTTTTTGGATAGCATATTTTATTTTCAACACACGTTCCATATATCAAGGCATGTAAAATTTGATTAGAATACCTACCAGATTGATAAGGAATTGTTAAAAGTGAATTTCGGTAGCACGTATGACACACAGCTACTGTATACTTACCGAACTCAATATCTACGACCAATCGCATCGCTTCTCATGAATTATCACTCAAATTAATGGCGTGTAAGTTATAAATGGCCGACGGATTAGGGCGCATCCGTTTTATTCCTATTTTACCTACCGTAAAGAGGCTTTATTGAAAACGTACACAAATTCTCGAGAGTATCATCTAATATCCCCCACCTTGCATCCTTGTCGCACTAATTGCGTGGATATAGCCATATCTCGCTCTATCTGGGCCTTTTCTCTGACGCGATTCATCATCATTTCGCGGTTAACTGGCTTGCCATTCAAACAGTAAATCGTTTCTAGCAAAATAACCGCAAGGTTGTTTACTATGAAGCAATTAACCTGTATTTATATCAGTTCATAAACGATAACATTAGGTAATAGATATAATTGTAATAAAATATACTCTTTTAGTATTACGAAGGCTTACTTTTGTCCAGGAAAAAGTAAATAGACAAGATTTGAAATCAGTAGGCATGTCCAATTAGTATTCCAAATAGCCACCAACATATTGTACACGTACATAAAATGTAAAGAGTGGACCGCTCCGAAGCACGAACGACGCATAACTTTCGCGAAGATGATTCGTACACTCGCAACTCCAATCTTAAAATAACAGAGGCAAGTGCTAAAGTTGTCTACAAGTGTACAGAGTGTACGTCTCCGCCGTGGTTTCTATTTCACCCGAGCAATAACCGTCTTACCGCACTTGTGAGTAGGTTCAAAATGATGAAGTCACACCCGTTCGTTTGTGGAGTGTGGGACTTTGAGGCTTATGGTAATTGTAATAAAGCGGAGTGCAGCAGTTATGGGACGTGAGAGGTTCTAGACCAAATCCCAAGTAAGCTGTAACTTCCTTTTGGATTTTCGGAAGCCATTTATCAGTCTGATGTGGGCGTCTGGAAATTTTTCATGTTTCGTTATTGTTGCGAAGAGACATGACACGTACGCTTCGAGGATTCCACGCCTTTTGTTTATTGGCCACGTGTCTATCGGTCTCAAGGTCGCACGCACACGGTTCTAAATTTCAGTGTGAACGGTGAAATAGAAAGCCACTTTTATCCCTTTTATGAATCACTTTTCATACAATTCACTCAGTTAATTTAAAATTATGAACAAAGATATATTATTAAGGCATAGTTTTATGAGGTTCATAAAGAAAACAACATTGTAAGTAACACGAATGAACATCAAACAACTAATTTGCGGTGCTAGATAATTTAGTGTTTATGGTTTATTCTGCGAGCGCAGGGAGTAATAGTGCGTCCCAAGGCGCGCATTAGGGATGAAATAAATCAAGTATAACCCTTCCACTGCCGCAAGCAAATTACCGACCACCTGAGACTTGTAAAAATGCCTCAGAAAATTATGACTAGTTGGAGCTGCGCCTTCGCTAACTAAAGTTCAGGGGGTTGTAATTAATTAAATGAATTAACATCATGCATTATTTAACAATGCAAAAAGTTCAAGGCGTTGTTCAACTCATAAAATATCATCGATTTAGTTTAAATATTGGCAAGTTTATCCAGAAAAAATATAAGTAGGTAATACTTAGAAGTCGTCAGGAACATTGCTGATTCGGTACCTTCAATGTTCATCTCTTACTAAATTAAGTAACTTATTGAAGTCCTCGATAAGGCTAGTCAGATAAATTGACTTCATATATTATGACATAATACTTCAACCCTAACAAAACCACAATGTTAGTATGTGTTCTACGATATTAAATGAAAGCTAAGGAAATGAATTGGGGCGTCGAATTGGCCACCAAAAGACTATTTGGTGACCCTGTCGAGGGTGAGTGTTCAGAAGGCAATCACAGCTCCCATATGGACACAAATTACTTTTCCTGTTTAGTGCACAAATCTACTATGATGACATGTGGAATAGGGTGCTGTGGTTTGACGTATTCTGTTTACAGATTTAATATTAATCGGGTTTAAAAAAAATATTTGTATTTTCAGGTCAAGTATTGATTTAAAGTATACCTAATATTCTTTCTTTTAAATTAAATGTGAGCGGAAAATAAATTAATTATTTAGGTAACTTACGAACTAAGAAATTACTGATTTAAATCTTTTTGAATTAAAAATGAGAACGATTGCCTCTCATTGGTTTCATGGCGTAAGTTTGCGATTATGTTTGTATGTGGTTATGAAATTCTGGAGTCTATTCTTAGGTCGGACGAACTATTGGGACTGTACAGGGCAATAAGACCAAGAAATATTACTGGCGAAATGTGGTTGTAACCTCTGTCTATCTCTACAGGTATAAACATGGATAAAATTCAGAAAAAAATATACATTATTTTACCAACTGATTTTGTTATTAGAATAGCCAGAGTTTAAAAATAAACTCAAGTTTTTACTAGACTAATAAACAATTCTATCGAAGAAAGATATATTATAAATGTTACTAATAACATAATAAATTAATAGTAGAATAAATTTAATAGTCAAAACGGACATATGTCGATGTTGGTCTCCGTTGTACAGGGATTAGGGTAGCGTAAACGATACCATTCTGCACGTTTTCAATTTGCATAAATATTAGTGGGAGCAGTAATGTCATAAATATATTAGTGCGGTGATACAGATTTTATGGTGATTACAAAATTATAGCCACAGTCTGTTTAGGGAGCGAAATCACAACGATACATAATAACCTTTATGACTCGGATAGATGTTCCCGAGTTATTTAGCCTCCCGTAAATTTTTCTTTGCAAGTATTGCGGTGCAAAAAATATGAGAACGCATAAAATGTACAATTTTTATCAAGGGGTGCGGATAGTAATAAGCTTTTATGTTGAAAATGTGCCAATACAAAGGTTATCTCACCCACCTCCGAGGGCTTTGAGGCATACAAACATATTTGAGGAATAATGTAAAGTCATAATATTATAATTATGAGGCAGGGTCTGGGGATCCGTGCAGTTTATAAAGCGACGTCATCCGCCATTGTTATATTAGATCCTCGTATCATATATTATCAGGTTAGTGTCATCGTTTTAGCTAATTCTTACCGTAGTTTTTACTTTTTTCAGTATTTATACTTTAAAATATTTGTAATCTATTTTAAAATATCAAGTGGCTTCTAAAACTCTTTATTGTCATCTTAACGATTATCTCGCATTTGTATCTATACTGTTATTTTTTTGGTGTACCTTCATAAGTTATCTAAGCTAAAACTGCCTTAGAGCCTTGTCCGTTGATCATTAGGTGTGCCACCTAGCCGGTGTACTTGGCATGGGCCTCGAAAATGTTTATAGAACTCCCTACACCCTAGAAGTTTCTATAACTGTCTTTAATAACTCTAAAATTACTTTCATTGTCTTGCGAGCTCAACTTCATTGTGGTTATTTTTCCGCCCTAAACGCTATAAATCAGAAATATAATGCAATATTTTGTGTACTTTTATATAGTTATTGTTGCGGCCGTATCATTGTATTTATGTTTACAAAAAGTTAATGTCGTAATATTAGTGTTTGACCATCATGGCATTTGTCACAAACATTTGTACTATTTGTTCTAGATCTTTTGTAACGCCGAGGGTGAACCACCGTTCATACAACAATTTGTCATAAAATAAAAAGATTTATTGCCAAGTCTCCAATGTTTGTACAATGTGTACAGATACTGTTTTAACAACCGTTATTCTTCCCTTTTATAGCGACAAATAAAATGAGTATACACGAATGTAATATTCTACAAAAGATGAGAGCATTATTTTAGATACATATTACCTGGATATGTGTTATAAAAGGTATCTTTATGGCGTCATTATTCAAGATAAGAAATAAATATATATTCGTATTGAACTCATAAAAGTCAAATAACGATTCTACTGGCATGCGATTAATGGATATCAGTTTATGATTTGTCAGTAGTATTTTGATATGATTAGGTACTTCGAAAACTTTATTATATAAATTAAGACTTTCATCCTTGTAGACAGATAGGAATTTATTGTAGCGTGAAAGTAGTTAGAAGTCAGTGATTGCCGACAGTATGTCTCTGACCATTATAGCTGCATCTCTCGACAGATGGGCGGTCGCAGTGCAAGGGTTGACCCCACATCTGTCATCCACTATCAATCACATACAATGTAAATATTGTTTGTTTGTACCGTTGACTTATTGTTTGTCGATATATCAGCCGGGTTCCTGCTGAGTTCTGTCATTACTTGACTTTTGTAAAATAATGTGGCCACGGAAGGGACAGTTATTAATTTCAATTATTTTCTCGTGATACTGATATATTGTTACAATGGAATAGGTGTGAGGCTGTATATATAATTAACTTGATAAAACAAAAATAAATAGATAAGTTTCAAACAAAAGATGAGAAGAGTTATATTAAAATGAAATTCCAAAAGGTACCTGAATCCTACAAAAAATCACAACCGAAATTAACAAGGATTTCTAGAGTAAGTATATTAAGAAATCATTTTGAATTTTTACAAAGGAGAAACTCAGCTTGGGCCCGCTATATCGGACAATTCAGACTTAATCCATCAATTAGGTAGGTATATATCAAAATATTCCTTTATTATACCTGACTAACCCATTTATTAAAATGAGGTAAGTAATTAAGTAAAATAAAAATAAAAATCAGCCATATAGGCAATGGGCAAGTCCTTAAAAAAAATTTTTTTTTTGTCAAATTATAACGTCCGTAAAATGTATACCTACCACAAATAATGCATGCACGATTTAACTGATTTGTTTGACCCTTGTTAATTAGTTGTGAGAATGGGACTTTACAAACTTAATAGAATTATTGCTGAATATTCAGTTCTGTATCATCGTCAAGTCCATATTAATATGGGAATCGGGTTTCTCCTTTGGGATTTGGTTTAGTTGAGTCACCGTTACGGTAACAGTGGGTTTGGTGACCTACCTAGAAGCACGAACTAAATAGAAGTCACAGTTTCGGCACATCACAATAAAATGATAGATATCAATATTTTTATAATTCATGAACATTTCACTGGGAGGGCGTGACCACGTTTTCTGCGCGACAGATGTCAGAGCATCCGCCCTCTTTGAGGAACCAGAAAAAAGTCCGTCGAAGAGGCGTGGTAGCAATAAATTTAGTCAAAATATGCTCGACACAAACACTTCCCATAGCTTGCCCTATTAGAATAACAGTACAAATCGGTTTAATTTGTTAACAGGCGTTCAGAATGGATGTCACATGTCTCGCGTGGTATGCAAGTCAAGCTTTTTATTTATTTAGTTTCGCTTTCACTAATTGCCGATGACGGAGTTTAATAGCTCGTGCACATGTTAATAGGTGTTTATCGTGTTTAAAAAAGCGTGTTAAAGCTTTTAAATGAATTTAAACTAGAGACGTCCATAACTAAGAATAGATAAGTGCGATTTATGAAGGTTTTATTTAGACAGTGAGGTAATTCATTAAGTCGCAATTTACTACGCACAGTTCATAACACGCTTTTATCCCTTTCACCTGTAACTTATTAACTATGCACCTATGTAAACAAATCTAGGAAGTTGAATTTAACCAACTTCTAACTGTTGTATCGAATTCGAACTTAGCAAATATTATAAAATTGTCAATTAGTTGTGTATGTACATTGGAGATATTAAAAAAGAAATACTTGGGTTAGGTTAAATGACACATATTGATAAATATTTCTCTATTAGAAAGTTCTTGCTCAGACTATAATCTGCGGCATGTTTGATTGCAATTAGTTACGTAGAACCGGAGATCTGACCAAAATTCGAAAACCAATCTCGGGTGGAACCGTGGGTATCAGCTAGTTGTAAATATGTAGCATCTATATGACAATCTTATTTCGTTTGTTTTAACGAGTTCCGTATATCACATTTGATAACAAAGGCATTTTTTAAGTTAAAGATTTTTTTTTTATAGTCACTTACAAAGCGACAGGTTATTTCTTTCAGACTTTTGAAAGGTACAGATAATACAGTTAACGTACATAGTCGACTTCTACCCTGACCACTCAATTTAAGTTAAAAAAACACTGCTGTAGATTTAATTAAAGCGATACAATTAAGAATAGACTTTTTTTTAAAATCCTCTTATTACGCATCGACTGACTGAAATATCTTTCTACTGACAAACAGAACAACCCAATAATACTTTACCCTACCCAGGAACAGAATCACAGACCTCACATTCGCAAGGAAACATAAACGCAAGCTTATGCCAGGGGACATACGAGGACAGTTAGTCACAAAAAATAACCTTTATTTATTGCCAAGGATGACGATCAAAGCAGGCGACAGTCCCCGGTGTTAGACTCATGTGTGACAGGGGGCGATTTTTTTTTGTCAAAAAAAGTTTATATTGCGTGTAGCATCGGCAGGGTTGAATTCGCAGACAGTGTGGCACCGAGTTTTTGCCAAATTTTTTGTGTGATAAATAATAGGCCATTGAAAGGAGTTTTAGTGAAGGTTTTTTTTACAATTATTAAAATTATGTACTTGTTCTCGTTTGCGTATTTTGGGAAAGACGGATGAGTTTCAAATCAAACAAATTATCTGGATATAAGACGTCCTACCAAGCTAAATGCTGACGTGGTTGTAATTTTTTATCTTTATTGTAGGAAAACATTTTTTTTTTTTACATAATAAATATATAAAGTGCGCACCCAAACTGAAAATGAACATCAGTTAACCACATAAATACGAGTATTTGTGTTCTTTGATATAGACAGAATCTCCTTACTTCCCTAGATAGACAGTTGCAAATTTCTCTGAAAAGAATGTACAAGATTCGGTTCCAATTTCCAGATGAAACTAAATCAATCTTCTAAGTTAGTAACGAATACTTATAAAACTCAAAAGCTACAATTCCATTTAGAGCCAGATTCTCAAGGTCATAGGTACAGCCAGCAAGCAATGAACCACATTTTTTAGATGGCGCTGCAATCGGGTTTTAGAATTTTTTACGTATTTTATAATGGTCACGTCAATATGACTTCACCTCGCCTGATGGTTAGCTAAAGGTAAAGTCATTTATAACTATACATATCGAATAGGTACCTTTAAACGAGCATTTCTTGTATATCATACGAGTATCTATGTATGTATTTATATCATCATCATCATCATCAACCTATTCTAGTCCACTGCTGGATATAGGTCTCCCCTAATGAGCGCCATAGCGCCCTATCTTCAGTTTGCCGTATCCAGCATCTGGCCGCAGTCTTTCGCAGATCGTCATCTCACCTGGCCGCAGGGCGTTCTATATACACTACGTTTGCCGAGTCGCGGTCTCCACTCAAGAACACGTTTACTCCAGCGGTTGTCGGTTCTTCGCGAGATATGGCCGGCCTACTGCCACTTCAGCTTGCTTATTCTTTGAGCTATGTCGATAACCTTGGTTCGCTTTCGGATGTATTTATATATATATAATAATCTGAATCTCGGAAAAGGCATCAACGATTTTCATGAAACTTAGTATAAATCCTATCCTTGACGAGATTATTCCAATCATTTGCTATATTCTTAATTTCTCCTTAACCAGTAACACCTTCCCAAATATATGGAAAGAAGCTCAAATTACTCCTTTACCAAAAAAGCTAAAACCCTCATCCTTTTCTGACTATCGACCAATTTCTATTTTACCATTCCTCTCTAAAGTCTTAGAACGCCTTGTTCATGGTCAACTTAGTGCCTTCCTTTGTAAGAACAATCTCCTTAATCCTTTCCAGTCCGGTTTCCGTCCTGGTCATAGTACTACCACAGCTCTGGTCAATATTACGGAAGATATCAGATCAGGCATGGAAAACGCAAATCTTACTGTCCTTGCTTTGTTAGATTTTTCCAATGCATTCAATACGGTGGACTCGGACGTTTTACTCTGTTTATGCCGATTGCTTAACATATCTCCAATGGTGATTGATTGGCTTCGTGGTTACCTGTGCGGCCGCCGACAACGTATCCGTATTGAAAACACTTTCTCTTCCTGGTGTGATACATGTGTTGGTGTGCCCCAGGGTGGCGTTCTTTCTCCTTTACTCTTCGCAATATTCATAAATTCAATTTCTAGTAAACTTCTTTCATCCTACCACCTTTATGCAGATGATCTCCAGATATACTCCCAATCGCAATTTGGACAGTTATCAGATGCTATTGAAAGAGTCAATAAGGATCTAGTTAGTATAAGTAACTGGAGTAAATCACATGGACTTAAAATCAACACCACTAAGACCCAGGTGATCATTGTTGGTAGCTCTAGGCTGAGCTGTAAAGTTGGCAGTTCACAATTACCACAGGTTGTTTTTGACGGCACGGTAATACCAATTAGTGATAAGGTTAGGAACCTGGGGATACTTATTGACTCAAATCTTTCTTGGGATCCTCAGTTACAGGAAGTAAGGCGGAAAATCTTTGCATCGTCAGGATCTCTAAGAAGGTTGAGAAATTTCCTTCCTACTGCCACTAAAACAGCCCTAGCGAATTCCCTTCTTCTACCAATTCTAGACTACGCAGATGCTTGCTATCCAGATATTAACGAGAACCAATTAGAGAAACTTGAGCGACTCCAAAACTTTTGTATTCGATTTATATTTGGGCTACGTAAATACGACCACGTCTCTGCGTACCGTAAACAGTTAAATTGGTTACCGATACGCCTTCGCCGGAATGCACATTTTCTCTCTTTATTATATAGTATATTGTTTAATCCTTCTACACCTTCCTATCTTAAAGAACGCTTTGAGTACTTGCACGACACGCATGGGAAAACTTTGAGGTCATCAGGAAACTTACGGTTAAAAATGCCAGCGCATTCCACAAATTTCCTCGACAAGTCTTTTACCATACAGACTATTCGGTTGTGGAATGCATTACCAGTACAAATAAGACGTTCTCAGACATTGCAAGCATTTAAGACCGCTGTCAAACATTATTATTTAAGTTTATAATATTATCTCATTATAATATATCGATTGAGTATCACGTCCCTCACATTGTTTACACTACACACTATTTTATTATAAGTATCTACATATTATATTTTGCTATAGATTATGTATTTATTTAATATAATTATTCGTAGTCACTACAACTACGCCACTAGTTATTTACTCTAGCTCAACCAGATTCATACCAAGGTTGTCTGGAAGAGATCGCTTTAAGCGATAAGACCGCCCATTGTACATAATTATATTAAATAGCTAAGTTAAGTAATTGTGAAATTTCTTTGTTGGTGTACAATAAAGTATATTCTATTCTATTCTATTCTATTCTATTCTATAAAAGGGATTTCGGGGGCGACAAATCGATCTAGCTAGGATTCATTTTTAGAAAACGTTGAAAAACCAAAGGAACCGAGCAAAGCTAGTCACCTAGATATTAAGTAAAAATCGGGGGTGGTTATGTCGGGCTTGCACCGACTAAAACCGCACGCCGTCTCGGGTCTTCAGACGCCGGGGTGTAAGGTTACCCATAGAGCATATCCCTCGCACCCCGGCTGACCCTGGGCCATCTCACCACTAACAGCATCGCTCATCCTGTCTCCTCTGAAAGCAGAGGAGTACGGAGAGCGATGTGTTCCCGCCACGTTGGGTATTGGCCGACGATCAATGCCAACCCTATGAAGGGGTGAAGGGGAAGCCATTGACCGCCGCCCAGGGTGTACCGGCCGCTCCGATTCCGTTCCCCCCGGACTGCAGCGGGATCGGAATCGGAGCGACACTCGAGGAGGTTACCCAACACACACCCCAGCCTTCACCGGTACCTAACTAATAGGGTAATGGCAAGTTTTAAAGCTGACTAAAGGTTTTTCTACCGCGATTATTCAATGAACACAAACATTTTAATGTAATCTAGTCGTTATGTGTGCGCGTGCGTCGTCGGTCAGATTTGGGTACATTCAGATAAAGTCAGTAATCTCGACCCGAGACATGAACTAACATTACAAATATTTGTTTTGGGCCCACGGCCTCACACCTCATAGGCACACAACCTACTTGATGAAATATGCACCTAATATATCCATTTAATTTGACATATTCACGCCTTTATAACCTCTAAGAGGTAGGCAGAACTGTATATTTTCACCCCCATGTATTAGGGGATGAGTATACTACCGGACACGTTTTTAAGTACTGAGCTGCTTCTGAAAGTTGCCGTGTTGAAAAACCTAAAAACACTTAACTCGACTTTGAAACTGAACCTATGACTTCACAATAACAAAACGAATTAAGGCCCTGTCTGGACGCAAGCCACCATAATTATGCTTATTTTTTGTTTCTAAGATTATTTCTCTCTCTCTCTATAAGATTACTGATGCTAGACAGTTGATTTTTTTTATATATACAGCTAATTATCTACTGTTCACGCACATCCAACATTTTGGATAAATAGAGCAGTTTCTTGTTAAAAAAATTGCAAAGAAACACTCTTTGAAATAAATTTTTCGTTTCAATTGTCTCAATATTTTTAGCGATGACATATATATTTTTTGTTATAAATATAAAGAAAATTTAATCAACTAGTGGAATATCTACAAGTTAACATCCTCAAATCCGTCATATTTTTTAAATGATTTATTTATCTGTTTGATTTGATTGGCGGCAAACGGATCGCTAAAAATATTGAGATAATTGAAACGAAAAATTTATTTCAAAGAGTGTTTCTTTGCAATTTTTTTAACAAGAAACTGCTCTATTTATCCAAAATGTAATGCGTGAACAGTAGATAATTAGCTGTATATATAAAAAAAAACAACTGTCTAGCATCAGTAATCTTAGAGAGAGAGAGAAATAATCTTAGAAACAAAAAATAAGCATAATTATGGTAGCTTGCGTCCAGACAGGGCCTTAACGAAACAAAAATAAAATTATCAGTTAAAAGATATCACTTTCATAGGCCACGTTTAATCGCTTACCGAATGAGGTACTCCGTGTATGCAGGTCACTGGGTACTGACCCGTATATTTGAAGTGGCCTAAACTTTTTTTTTGAAAATGTAAAGCATTGATGCCTTAAATTTTTAAATGGCAACTTTTTTGAAAATTGTACACTAACGCCACTATACAGCAGAAGCCAGCCCAACTCTTTCTGTAGGTAAGATCACTAAGAGAGCTTGCTCTACGTCATCCAACAGTAGGTAAACATACCATGAAAACGTGCTCGGTTGGCCAGGCGGGTGAGCTATTAATACCGCTATTTTATGTACTTATAGTCATAATGAAGAGTGTCGAGAATTGTTTCGTAATAGGATTTAAAAATATTTACCAGCCTGAGATCAGGTATATTTGAAAAAAGAAAGATAATTGTGCAGAAATCCCGCATAATTAATTTTTCATATTTTGTTCAGAGGAAATGAGATCTGCTTCCGATTTAACGCCGGCTGAGGCGAAAAAAGGCGATAGAATCAACGAACGAGCAGGCTTTAATAAGATTTCACAAAACCTGATCAATTTAAAATTAAAGCCACGAAACGTGTTTTTCGCCTATTTTATAAAAATCTCGGGATATGGGAACAATCTTCGACGGATAAGCTCGGAGGGGCCAATATCATACGCAGAACAGATAGGATTTTTAACCGCAAATGCAAAAAGAGACAATTTTTGCAAAGATATTTTACGATCCTATCATGAAACACTGAAAACCAGGTACACATAGTCAGGGGTGTGTGTTGGGTAACCTCCTCGAGTGTCGCTCCGATTCCGATCCCGCTGCAGTCCGGGGGGAACGGAATCGGAGCGGCCGGTACACCCTGGGCGGCGGTCAATGGCTCCCCCTTCACCCCTTCATAGGGTTGGCATTGATCGTCGGCCAATACCCAACGTGGCGGGAACACATCGCTCTCCGTACTCCTCTGCTTTCAGAGGAGACAGGATGAGCGATGCTGTTAGTGGTGAGATGGCCCAGGGTCAGCCGGGGTGCGAGGGATATGCTCTATGGGTAACCTTACACCCCGGCGTCTGAAGACCCGAGACGGCGTGCGGTTTTAGTCGGTGCAAGCCCGACATAACCGCCCCCGCTGGCTGGCGGGGGGGTATCCGAAGGGATTTCCGCACGATAAAAAAAAAAAAAAAAAAAAGGTACACATAGTCATACATACGCCCTATATTCAATACCTATTGAGCTTCCTTGATAACAACTTTGCGGATATTTTTCACGTGCGATAAAAAGCTACGGTTGTCTAGTGAGTATGGTATGGGGCCCACCGAGATTTTCGGGGCCCATGCTAACCTCACCTGCCAGCCGGTACACCTACTGATTAACGGACGAGGTTCTGGCGGAGCCTTTCCCTCTCGGGTTTGAGAGGTCAGACGGTAGTCGGTCTCACAAAAGTCAAAATAAGTCTCTATATCGACCATCTGATAAGGCCTCCAATTTTTTTTTTTAAGCATTTTATATGCTTACTTTTCCTCTTTTTCCGATCTCCGCGACCAGTCCCTTACAGGTGGTTCAGTTGGTAAGAGCATTCCCCCTGTAAGAGACTGGTCGCGGGTTCAAGTCCCGTCCTAAATGTTCTCATTTTCCGATCTAAATCTATCTGTTAAGGCCGTCAAGCTGAGGGTCATCATTGTCACGCTATCGGTGTCTGTAATGGTGACCCCCATTCCTGAGACTCTACCTACTATCATCTATCTACTATCAGGTGAGGTAAAGAGATATTTACGGTTCCATTATAAAAAAAAATCAAGATAAAGAGTAGGAGAGAGTATCCCGGACTCCAAAGCACAAGCTTTGAAATTTGGATGCATACGAGAATAACTGTGATGATGGTGGTGATGATAAGCCTAATGGCTGCCTTAGCCACTAGGCTTGTCATCACCACCATCAGTTAATGATTAAAGTGTACTAATAACAGAAGAAAGAGACAAAAATAGAACCTAAACGTCCTCAACGTGATTAAATAAAAATGTTAAAACCAAATAGAGACAAAATGACGACGGCAATCGCTTAATGAACTAATGCACAATAGAGCTTTAATAATATAATGCACACAGTAGCATTTTAATCCCCCATTTAAATTCAATGGCAAAAGCGGCAAGTGCAAGCCTAATCATCGCAATATAATGCTCCACCGACTCTGGAGGGTTGTTTTTTTACCGTGCGAGGGAGACAAAGCATTGTTTTATTAAAAAACATTATGCAGGAAAAGAGACGGGTGATGCTTCATTCGAATTGACTTTAAATGATTGCCTGTATTGCTCTTTTTGTCCCTTTTGTTGGAGGGTGATGGATTACAAATCGACGCCCTTATATCGGCTCACGTGCAATATTTAAAAAATACTCTAAAATAACAAAAAATAGCATATCTTAATAACAGCAAACGTAATTTTTAAAATAATTGTAATTTAGTATTTGACTAACTTTTCAATCATTACAATGTGAATATAAATAAGTAGTTTATTTAGAAACAAAAATTATAGTCCAAAAAATATTTTTGATGATTTTCATTAGATCGTCACCAAAACGTCTGGTATGTTAATTAATTTTTTATTCAACATTGTACAAACTTTGTAAGCATGACGTTTAATTAAAATATTACGTAGATGAAACCTGGCATGGTGTTGCAATGTTTTTTATTTAATTTTTGCAGTTATACGTCGCCCCGCCGCCCTAGCCTACTTCTGCTGGGGTGACAGGCGGCCTCACCTGCCACCCCCAGGTCTGCGCTCATGGAGGACAGAGGTCGTTGAGCTACTCTCCTTTTTCTGAGTTGCCTACGACATGTTGCGGGCTCGGCGGGCCGGGAGACCAAAAGGTAAAGAGGGAAGGTCTCTTGGCCGTCTGTCAGTGTGTCACCACCGATTTTCTCAGGAACGGGTGGACCTAGCAAGTTGAAATTCACACCAAATACTGAGGTTTATAGTCCCTATTAGGTGTATAAAGATCAGACCCTGAGTAAACACAATAAAATATATGGGCAAACTTAGATTTGGGTGAAAACTTGTAAGTACCAAAATTTACCCTCATTTCACCTTTTTTATTTTTAAGAATTTTCCCTTTACTGGTACGTAAATTGGTACATACTAATTTTCGCAACTATCTTAATTTGCCCATATCTTTTTATCGTGTGACTGGTTCATAAACGAATAAAAATTTTACCAATTTTATTATAGCGGTTAGAAAAGGTAGATACGGAACCCTCAGCGCACGGGTTCGACTCGCATTTCACGCGTTTTTTTTTAAATCGATGTTCATGTTAGCCCACAATTTCACTCGTACAAAAGCACGTAGAAGATTTTACAAGAAAAATGTTGAATTTGATTTAGTAGAGCATCTTTCTCTGTGTTTTAAAAGTGTCCCTCGCAGCATGACTAATTGCGTAACTAACATGCAGGGGGTGAGTAATCCGATATTGATGTGTTTGTAAAAACTATCCGATTAGCCCCGCGCCCCATCCGAAGCATTTGCAAGTGATAATGTTATTTGAATTGTTTTTAGCCGTGAAATTATTTATTGAGTAATACAGAATTTTGTAAATATCATAAAGTATATTTAATTTATATTTCATAATTTTTAAAAAAAAAACACTATCGATGTATAAATTCAAAAGAACCTTAGTGATTTCGAATTTTAAATCTGAGTTTACCTATTCTGTACATCTAGATAGATAATATTTTAATAGTTCTATGATTCTGTAAGACCAGAATGTACGTAGATAATGTTCTATGATAATGACGACAGCCACGGGGAATTTAAAACAGATTCATTTTAAAAGTCCAGTATCTAAGTATTTATTTTTTGGATTCTCTCTCTGAATGAATATGACAAACATGGTTACTTAATGAAAACGTATAACTTAATGGTTAAGGAATCAGCCTTACGTTCGAGAGCTTTCGGGTTCGAATCCTGGCCATTGTACTACCCACGTGGAGCCACTCCTAACACAAGTAATTTACTTTAGCTGAAGGTGTTAGCGGGAATATTAGTAATTTCAGTGACTTATATTCTTTTACTCGAAAAAAAAACTATGCTAATATTATAAAGGATGAAGCCAAATTGTGTAAGTTTGTTAAATGTGTTTGGGGTAATCTTCGAAACCACTGCATTGAACGAAAAAAAGTACTTCGCCATTTGAAAAGTATATTATCCCTGATGGACATAGGCTATAATATAATATGAATAAATTACGATGGCTTGAGTTAAAAAAAACTCATTTAAACCGAAGCAAAGCGAGGGCAGGCTGCTACTATGATATAAAGGTATACAGTACCTTTTTTTTCGTTGGGAAATCCCTTCGGATACCCCCCCGCCGGCCTGTGGGGGCGGTTATGTCGGTAAGGTATACAGTACCTTCTTTTGTTTAAACATGCATTCATTAGTTCAAAGAAATGATTCATATGGCAATGAAATTGTTTTTGGTTATTAATACGTGTTTTTAATTAGATCATGCGATCTGCAATTACGGTATTTTGCAAATGTTCGCTACAACGTATGAGTTGTGTTAATACAAAATTTTCATATTTTTCCAAATACTGTAGACTCTAGGAATACCAAAAGAAACAAACAGTGACCTTTGAATGGTATTAATTGAATCCCAACACAATTGTTTTTTAGGGATTTTCTTTCGAAAAGCGCTATTGCTATCGAGTTGTCGTCGACGTCGTCGTTGCCAATTTTCTGTCACGGTTTTGGGTATGAAGGAGATGAGCTATCGAGTTGCTGTTTTCGGTAATAGATTCGTGCTGGGGTGAACCATTGCAAGATAAAAAAAAATCGCAAAATCGAAAATCCCTTGTATTCGGCTGAGCTCGTCTCAGGAATTCAACTTGTTTCTTCTTTTGTGACACGTTCTATTTTATATTTTAAATATTATTTCTATTTGAACTCTATGTTTAAACTGTGGTAAACTGCACGATGAGATAAACCTCTACATCAAAATTCACTTCTAAGTCTTCGAGTCTAAATTTAATCTGATATCAAGAAGAATGAAGTTCCGATATTCAAATAAAAACAAATTAAAGATAGGTAGTTTAGTGGAACAGAACTCTCCCGGCCCGCCGAGCCCGCAACTTGCTCGCCGCGCGTCGCAGGCGACTCAGGCGCCGGAGGTCGCTTAATGACCTCCGTCCTCCATGAGCGCAGGCCTGGGGGTGGCGGGTGAGGCCGCCTGTCACCCCAGCAGAAGCAGGCCGGGACGGTGGGGCGACTAGCGCCCCTCCCCCAAACCGGGGCAAGACGGGGACACCGTGGTTCCCAAACCCGAGGGGGCCATCTCGAAACCGGAGATGGCCCAGGGTCAGTCGGGGTGCGAGGGATATGCTCTATGGGCAACCTTACACCCCGGCGTCTGTAGACCCGAGACGGCGTGCGGTTTTAGTCGGTTCAAGCCCGACATAACCGCCCCCGCTGGCACGCGGGGGGGTATCCGAAGGGATTTCCGCACGATAAAAAAAAAAAGGTAGTTTAGTGGGATACACAACAAAATCGGCACCAATATGAAAATAAATTGAAAAACGATATTGCCGAAAATACGTGAACAATTAAAACAAAATTCGTATTATAAAATAACACAATAATATTTCCAATATGACATGTTATTGACATAACCAACGCGGAGAATTGCGTGTCACGCGGGCGGGAGGTGAATAATCCCTAATTTTGTATACAGACTGATACAAAAGTACCCATATTACGTCACGGTACTCATGGTTCGATGGCCTGTGACGATGCACTGCGCTTTTTATTCACCATTCACTATGAAGCCATAAATAAAATCATCGGCTAACACGTGCAATTTGAAGTCATGTGTGAATAACAAAAGTCATATATATTTTATTGCAGAAGTACTTTTTGGCTAAAGTGAAATAAAATGTGTAATCAGCATCAAGGACTGCCTTGATAGTTGTCAGCAATAAAAATAGTTAATGAGTTTAATTTCCAGATCACCTTTTATACTAGTTTTAACAGAGCGTTTGACTTTA
Organism: Cybosia mesomella; assembly: GCA_946251805.1. Taxonomy (NCBI): domain Eukaryota; kingdom Metazoa; phylum Arthropoda; class Insecta; order Lepidoptera; family Erebidae; genus Cybosia; species Cybosia mesomella. The sequence continues at coordinate 9,078,560 of OX276395.1, forward strand.
TTAGGGTTTTGTACCTTGAAAGGTAAAAAAAACAAGTTGAATTCCTGAGACGAGCTCAGCCGAATACAAGGGATTTTCGATTTTGCGATTTTTTTTTGCGATTTTTTCTTTCTCTTGCAATGGTTCACCCCAGCACGAATCTATTACCGAAAACAGCAACTCGATAGCTCATCTCCTTCATACCCAAAACCGTGACAGAAAATTGGCAACGACGACGTCGACAACAACTCGATAGCAATAGGGCTTTTCTAAAGAAAATCCCTAAAAACATGATCACTCTTTTGTCCGTCTATCTGTCCGTGATCTACCGTTGAATTTCTCAGGAATGGGTGGACCTAGCAAGTTGAAATTTATACCAGATACCGAGGTTAGCCCCTAAGGTGTATAAAAATCAAGATGTATATTTCGGAATTTTTCCTTTACTCGTGCTTTACCTCGCTTTTTACCAAAATTGAAAATTTTAGGTCAACTGCAAGTACCCTATAGAGTTTGGGTCGAAAACCTATATGGTAGTTCCCGTTGACCTCGAATCACGAAATTTGGCAAAAAGCGAAGTCTTACAGCACTAATGAAACCAAAAAATAAAAAGTTGAAAATTAAGGTAAATTTTGGTACTGTAAGTGCCCAAATTTACCTTAATTTTCTCGAAAATCTTAATTTACCCCCCCCCCATCTTTACACTTAAAACTTGGCCACCAATAAAATCTATTAAATCTACTATTTTTTATGGCAGTATAATGGGTAGGTACGAAACCCTCTGCGCACGAGTTTTACTCGCAATTATTCGGTTCTTTTTTAAATAGAATCTCGTAGAGGAACCTGATGAAGTTAAAGGGAGTTTTGTCTATGCCTATTCTGGAGTCAGAGAAAAGTAAGTAAATGTCTGGCTGATGCAAAAAACCGCACTAAAATCTGTTCAGTAGTTTTTGCGTCCATCGCGAACAAACAGATAACCATACAAACAGACAAGAATTCTAAAAAGTAAAAATTGTTTTCTGAATCGTTCATTTTTTAAGGTTCCGTTGCCAAATGGCTAAAAACGGAACCCTTATAGTATCGTTATGTCTGTCTGTCTGTCCGTCCGTATGTCACAGCCACTTTTTTCCGAAACTATAAGAACTATGCTATTGAAACTTGGTAAGTAGATGTATTCTGTGAACCACATAAAGATTTTCACACAGAAATAGAAAAAAAAACAATAAATTTTGGGGGTCCCCATACTTAGAACTGAAACTCAAAATTTTTTTTTTCATCGAAGCCATATATGTGACGTGTCTATGGATAGCTCTTCAAAAATGATATTGAGGTTTCTAATATCATTTTTTTCTAAACTGAATAGTTTGCGCGGGAGACACTCCCAAAGTGTTAAAATGTGTCCCCCCCCCCCCCCCGTGTAACTTCTAAAATAAGAGAATGATAAAACTAAAAAAATATATGATGTACATTACCATGTAAACTTCCAACGATAATTGGTTCGAACGAGATCAAGTAAGCAGTTTTTTTTTAAACGTCATAAATCGTAAACCTATTTACCTTTCATTCAATCAACTCAAATATAAAATTTAAAAAAAAAAAACATTATTATGTTACTTGCTGCTACGGAACCCTTAATGGGCGAGTCCAACTCGCACTTGGCCGCTTTTTTAAATATCTCCAACGTACAACTAATTTACAATTTTATAATAGTATAGATACTCGTATGTATTTATGGATATTTACAGAAATTAAAAACACATCCGTTCTGCCAGAAATGATTATGCCTCAAAAAAGTGTCACTCGGAGTGTACATATATTTAAGTGTACATATAGCCTAGTGGTATGGGTAAAGGACTGCTGAGACGAGGTCTTGGGTTCGATCCCAGGTATTACCAGGGCACACACCAATGACTTCGATGCTTTTCGAAGTTATGTGTGTATTTATCGCAGGTTTATAAGTGCCCGGTTAATGGCAATAGGCTCGCCACCTATTACATTGGGACCTAAACATAAACTGGCGAAATGTGGGTGCTAGCACCTCTGCCTACCCCTTCGGGGATATAGGCGTGAGTTTATGTTATATGTTATAAATACATTTAAAACTATTCAGGCGTTTAGAAGTTATGCTCGAGTGAAGAAATCCTGCAAACATTTCTTTTGTTTTTGGGTACTCGTGTAAAAAAATGTCTGTGAAGTTTTCGCTTACCGTATTAATATATAGAGATCTTATTTATATCTCTACAGAATCTCGTAATGTATATAAAAGAGTCATTTGAAATTCAATAAATTCAAGATCGGTTACATCGCAAATAAAAACGAAAAGAGTGCATTTATTTACCTCGCCAAATCCCTGTTAGGTCTCGTATCTGCGAGTATAGGAGGCGCTACATATCTTCATAAAAATAAAAGGCGCTGAGAAATGAGTCCGATCGTACGAGCACGCGTCGCCAACGAAATGAAACGAGAACTCCCTTTTATTTTATTTACTGGCCGGGTGGAGTTTAAAACAGGATTTATTCGCCAATATAAGAGATCCGAGGAGAATCCTCGCTGGTTCACGGAAACGAATCGATGTGATTGGAACATGTCACTTTATTAACATCGTTCAAGTCAATTCTGTTGGTGTAGAAATTTTAATTTTTAGACAGTTTACGCTTGATTTGTAGATTTGTTGACCTACTATGACGTGATATAATCATTCGTATTTTGGGCAAGCAAAAGGGATGATGGGATGACACCCTATATAGCTATATAGGGTGTATAGTTCGTCATGGTCGGCCAACAGTGAATTTCTTTTTTTAGTCATTATGTTTAGAGGCTTTTGGTTATCATTAACCATGTCAGCCCTATCGTAGCTCATAAAAAAAGAAAAGAGATACTTTCCTAACTGAACAAATCGCCTACGAATTTCTATACCTCCCTGGCTTCTACGCTACCTGGATTGGATAGAACGCACAGCACCCACGGTGCTATTGGTATTAAATACAGATAGGAGATTTTTAAATTAATTTCAAAAATAGAATAGGTTCCTGGTGAAGAAGAATTCAAGATCTAGCCCATCTCTCCCTGTGGGTGTCATACTAGGCGACTAAAAATATTACTATGACGCAGGTGATCATGAGTGGCGACCCAACAGTTGATGTTGGAACTGTGTACTCGTATAATGGTCTTCGTTGCAAGAACTTTTATAGTGCGATGCAGGATCAATAAATCCGAAGTATTTAGTTATTTTTGCTAGATGGCGTTAGGATATCACAGTTACAATAATTTATAAAAAGTTACTTACATTTAAGTTTCTCCAGCGGCTCGTGGTGTAACGGCGCATGGGTGTGATGTAAAGGTGCATGTTGGGGCTCATGGTGTAGAGGGGCCATGAGACTGGATATCGCCGACCCCACCGACGCAGCCACTGACTCGTGCAAGTGCCCCCCTCCATGGAGTTCAAGCTCTGATAGACAGAGCCCGTTCTCGCTTAGCGGCTCCATGCCAGCCGCTAGCGCCTCCTTGTACACCCGGAGGTGAATGTTGATGCTTTTAGTGACGGTGGTCGAAACGCCGCGCAAGCGACAGGTCAAACGTGAGTGGAGACTCACGCTCTTGTCGCCATTCTTGGTGACACTGGAAAGAAATAATTTAGTTAGTCATTGTGATTTTTTTTAATAGGAACGCATGGCTTATCTATTAGTAAACTGTCAGGCCTATAAACGATTGCAACATTAAAGGAATGGAAATAAATGGAGTCAGGTGAAACTTTGGGGGATGGTGATCCATCATTTACCAACAAGTGAGACAGAGTTCAAACGCGGATCTATGTGATAAAAAAAACACGATCATGTGGAAATAGGCAATGAAGAATAAGGACTCCAGTACTGCCACAAGTCGTAAAGGATTGTAGTAGGGCCCTGCACTCCCAACACAGGTAAACTTCACTAACCATATAATTCTCTAATAAATTGTTTTAATGCAACGTTACATAAATACATAAGATATTTATGTTATGTTTATGCATGTGTATATACCGTATAGGTTCACATTGATATTTATTTTATATGAATGAACAATATTTTTAATTATTTATTTTATCTTTTTTTTTCTTTTCTTTTAACGAGACCAATGGGTAATTCCCATATATGTTCAAATTCATGTCCATCCAAAGGTTGCCGCCATTTGTACATATGGTGACTGTACATCTAAGTATCTATACCTACTATACATAATTTGGTGTACATTAAAATTTTATTTCTATTTTATTCTATTCTATTCAAAACAACAATTTCCAGTTAGAACTAAAGTTCCAGATAGTATATTAGTGCAATCGAAATAGACTTCCCCTTACTTTAATTCGAAAGAAGGTAAAAATTTACATAAACGTACCATTATAATAAAATTGCGAAGAATGCGAGGTCGATTCCATGGGTGTAAAAAAGTTGTTCAAGGTCAAAGGTCACACATTTTTGTCTCTTGCGTACATTTCTGAAACGGTGAGAGCTACTGGAAAAATATTTTATACGGTTTTGTAGATTATAAAATTCTCTATAAAAAATCCTTTTTTTCCCTACGAAGCCCCAGACCGTAAGAAAGTCGCATTCAAAAGAGAAAAACGTTCTACATCTCAAAAGGAAAGTATGGAACCCATATAGGATCACTTCGTTGTCTTCCTGTTCGTTTAATCGTATGTCCGCTTGTCTGTATACCACGTTTCTCAGGAACGCGTGGAAGTATCAAGTTGAAATTTATATCAAACACTAAAGTCTGTAATCTCTAAAGGCTGTGAATAAATCAAATTTCCAAGCCAACGCCATCAAAACTTACAGCTGTTTATGAAATATTTTTAAACACTTTTTAGAGAATCTTAGCCTAAAGGGTACTTTTCTATTGACCTAGAATTATGATTTTTTTTCATGAAGCAAGGAGTCTGTTAGCACATGTAAGGAGAAATATTCAAAAACACACAAAATTAAAATTAATCAATTTTAGTCTATTGTAGTCCCATGAATGGTGAATGGTAGGGAAAAAAAAAAGAAATTTAAGAATTTTTATAGCTTACATTAACTTTGTCTTACAAATTTTTACGATAAAACTTATAGTTTATGAGATAAATACAAAAAATTGATATTTTTGACAGATTTTTTTTATCCAAGATAATAAAAAAAAATCACCTAGGTATTCCGAAATTGTGGAAGACGGGGAAACTGGTCCTCATCCGAAAGGAGGGGCGCCCGGCGGACTCGCCGTCCGCCTACCGGCCCATAGTGTTGCTCGACGAGGTGTGCAAGCTCTTTGAAAGAGTAATTGCGAAGCGCCTCGTCGAGCACCTCTCAAGAGTGGGGCCGGACCTGGCGGATGGCCAATATGGCTTCCGCCAAAGGCGCTCCACCGTGGATGCCATCATGCGCGTGAGGGCTCTGGCGGAGGATGCAGTAGCCCGGGGTGAGGTGATGTTGGCGGTGTCCCTGGACAAGTCTGGCCCCAAATTGAAGGGCACAGCTCTTGCTCTGGCTCGGCTGTTGCCCAACATGAGGGGGCCCGATGACTCCTGCAGGAGACTCTACGCGGGGATCGTGCGGTCCATGGCCCTGTATGGGTGCCCAATATGGGCGGAGGCCCTGAGGACCAGAACTGTGCGGATGCTGCGCGCTCCGCAGCGAGTTATGGCCATCAGGGTCATCCGCGGGTACCGCACGATCTCCTTCGAGGCGGCGAGTCTCCTTGCCGGAACTCCGCCATGGGACCTGGAGGCGAGAGCCCTTTCGCAACTGTACCAGTGGCGAAAGGAGGCGCGGGAGTAGGGATGGAACCCCGAGCCTCGAGAAATCGAGGCCGTGCAGTCCCAGCTCCGCCAGGCCATCGTGGTGGAGTGGAAGGAACGACTTGGGCGACCAAGCGCAGGGCACGCCGCAATAGCGGCGGTAAGGCCCATCATGGAGGATTGGCTAGAGAGGCGACACGGAAGCCTCTCGTACCGACTGACGCAGGTGATCTCCGGGAAGGGGTGCTTCGGGGACCACCTGCATCGGATCAGGAAGGAGCCAACGCCTGAGTGTCATCACTGCGATGCGAGCGAGGACTCAGGGCTGCACACGCTGGCGGACTGCCCGGCGTGGGAGGCGCCGTGGCGTGACCTTGTGGCAGCCATCGGGGTGGGAGTCCTCTCGCTCGGCAGCATGATTGCGGTAATGGTGCGGAGCGCGAGCACGTGGGCCGCCGCCACCTCCTTCTGCGAGCAGGTAATGCTCGCGAAGGAGATGGCGGAGCGCGCCCGAGAGAGATTTAGAACTCTGCCGGCCCGCCGAGCCCGCAACTTGCTCGCCGCGCGTCGCAGGCGACTCAGGCGCCGGAGGTCGCTTAACGACCTCCGTCCTCCATGAGCGCAGGCCTGGGGGTGACAGGTGAGGCCGCCTGTCACCCCAGCAGAAGCAGGCCGGGACGGTGGGGCGACTAGCGCCCCTCCCCCAAACCGGGGCAAGACGGGGACACCGTGGTTCCCAAACCCGAGGGGGCCATCTCGAAACCGGAGATGGCCCAGGGTCAGTCGGGGTGCGAGGGATATGCTCTATGGGCAACCTTACACCCCGGCGTCTGTAGACCCGAGACGGCGTGCGGTTTTAGTCGGTTCAAGCCCGACATAACCGCCCCCGCTGGCCGGCGGAGGGGTATCCGAAGGGATTTCCGCACGAAAAAAAAAAAGGTATCAATAGGGATTTTTCACAATTTCATTATACTGGTACCCCTAACATTCATGCAAATTTTAAGCTCCTTTGGAATTAATGCGATGATACTCATACATTTTGCGCTAAAATGACGACTATACCTACATCAACTTCAGTAAAAAAAAAATAGACATGATTTAAAACTATACTCTCGGGGATGTTTAAGCAGTAAAAACAAACACCATAAAAATGCGCTGATGGAGATATATCACTTTACAACTTTCATATTTCAAATATGCCTTGCCTGAGTTAACATTGGTGTTTCCAGTGAACACATAAAACCTTCGTAATGGCTAGGAAAGGTGGAAGTAGGAAAAAGGGAAAATACAGCTGATTTATTGCTTTAATTGCCTTTAAATCGCCATAGTGTCTATCTGGCGACGGGAATTCAATATTCAGCAAAAAGAGTAAAAATGTTCTGTCGAAGCGCCAATGCCGACTTTTTGGCAATTCCCGCTAGAATGTAATGTTCGGTAAGGAACGTGAACTTTTTACTTACATTTTGATAATAATAGGTACCTATGAAATTGCCGAAATTTTCTTACAAATTCATGAGTTCGTTATTCCTATAATTTAATAGCTATTTCCATTATTTATATTTTGTTTGAAAGTTGTTTTCAAGATTTTACAACTCTGTATTAAATTTGGTTTTATTGGCCGCTTGATAAATTAATTCGATCTTCAAAAACAGTACTTCCTAAATGCTATCCATTTTGATGATAAATTTCGTATTACTTAACAGCTGTCAATTTTTCAAAAATGTAATAAAAGTTGCTGTTTGTTAGCTTAATGTTGTCTCATTCATCCACAAAAAAATCATACAATTTGGATTTGTCATTCCTAAAAAAATTTCTAAAATGTTAGTACTGAAAATTGGGTTTCCTCCAATTTCGTCAAGAAAAACAGCAATTTCATATGTAACGACCTAATATATTGACTCGTTAAGTTTCAACTACGATTTACTGAATTATTGAAGCAATTAGTGTGCTATTTTTCCCATAGATTTAAATCGGAAAAAGTGAACATCCAGGACGGGAATTGAACCCGTTACTAGTCCAGGTAACTCTGGGACTGATCGTGGGTTGAAGTCCCGTCCTGGATGTTCACTTTTTTGTTTGACCTATTTCTACTAAAGGTGTAAAAAAATGACCGCGGTAGCCTTTTTTTTTTTTTTTATCGTGCGGAAATCCCTTCGGATACCCCCCCGCCGGCCAGCGGGGGCGGTTATGTCGGACTTGCACCGACTAAAACCGCACGCCGTCTCGAGTCTTCAGACGCCGGGGTGTAAGGTTACCCATAGAGCATATCCCTCGCACCCCGGCTGACCCTGGGCCATCTCACCACTAACAGCATCGCTCATCCTGTCTCCTCTGAAAGCAGAGGAGTACGGAGAGCGATGTGTTCCCGCCACGTTGGGTATTGGCCGACGATCAATGCCAACCCTATGAAGGGGTGAAGGGGAAGCCATTGACCGCCGCCCAGGGTGTACCGGCCGCTCCGATTCCGTTCCCCCCGGACTGCAGCGGGATCGGAATCGGAGCGACACTCGAGGAGGTTACCCAACACACACCCCGACCGCGGTAGCCTAGTGGTATGGGTAATGGACTGCTGAGACGAGGTCTCGGGTTCGAGCCCAGATTTTACCATGGCACACACCAATGACTTTTCGATGCTTTTCGAAGTTATGTGTGTATTTATCGCAGGTTTATAAGTGCCCGGTTAATGGCAATAGGCTCGCCACCTATTACATTGGGACCGAAACATAAACTGGCGAAATGTGGGTGCTAGCACCTCTGCCTACCCCTTCGGGAATATAGGCGTGAGTTTATGTTATGTTATGTAAAAAAATATTAAATTTCAAATTATAATAATGTTAGTCAAACTTTAATGCTTTGTAAATATTAAACAGAAATGTAGAAAAATAAAATTTACATTCAAAATAGTTCAACTTTGATTTCCTGAATGAATGTTATAAGGACTTATTACTCTTACGCATGATGACCTGTAGGTGCAACTCTGGCCCAAGGTCCAATACGTTCGACATGCCCACCTCACCGTTAGCTCCGGTGAGGTGAAGACCGAGGGGTTTTCCGCACGAAAAAAAAAGAAAGGTGCAATACGAGGGAAGATACTTGTTAATAAAATTTCCTATGTGACATTAATATTGTAATAAATAAATATTGTAGGACAAAGTACACAACGCCATCTAGACCCAAACTAAGCAGAGCTTATTATGTAATATGGGTTCTAGAATGCGGATAAACATACTTAAATATTTTTTTTGTTGTAAATACATACATATTATACATAGAAACACCCAGACCAATGCAAATATACATATTTGCACTGAGCGGTAATCAAAGCCTCGAGCTCTGGCTTAGCAGTCGAATGCACTACCGCTATGCCACAGAGGTGGCTGCTGTGGGTGGGTACTGAAAAAAACAAACCTCACCGAATGGAATTGAATGAACAGCTTCATGCTTTTCCATGCAAAATATAAATATAAAAATATAAAAATGTTTTTTTTTAATATCTCCAATGTTCAGACACAACTAATTTACAATTTAATAATAGTATAGATGTTTATACGTACCTATTCTAGAATCTAGAATACAAGTTAATAGCTATAATATAGATTGAGGCATACAAAACGGATCAGAGGTTTAAAATAAAAAGATAACATCTACATAATTATTGTACATTGTTTGTAGGTAAGTCTTATTAAGAAAGAAAATTATAATTAATACTTTAAAATAATAATATTTTCAGATTGGCCACACGGTAATATTTATGGTACCTACTGCAAACGCTTAAGCGGTTTCATTTATCGCTTACGAACAAGAATGCCTAATGGTTTATAATCTTTCATATACTTACAAACAAAATAATAACTGATGTACACAACATTGTCTCACACAAGGCGATTGTTATCTTGACTAGGTGGTGAGAAATTAGCCAAAGCCAAGGCAGCAATCGAGTCGCTTGAGCCACTCTCATCCCTTTAAACCGATGTAAAGCCTTTTTTAAGCCCAAAGATTCAAGTTGGCGAAAGTGCTCCGCTCTATTAAAACGCAATTTTGTTCGAATTTTACTCCAAAGTCGGTTTGGTTTGATGGATTCGTGTTGAAATCGGACGTTTGTAAAACTCGCCCACTCATTTCTAAAATGCACATGGTCATCACATCTTCTTCTGTACAAATTATTAAAACAAAGTGTCTGTTTGTGATATTAAAATATTAAGTTTTAAATAAATGCATATTAGTGTTTGTACGATACATTTAACAAAATAGTAATTTTTGTCAGTCTTTCTGCCTGTAAGAACTAGGTAATCTATGGAACGGCTGGGCCGATTTTGACGGGGCTGTCGCTGGAAGATAGGTAATATAATAAGGCGTAACATAGGCTACTATTGTTTTAGAATAAAACATTTTAACACGCTAAAAATTCTGAAACCTCAATGAATATTTTACCTTATCGCTGTATCGACCAAATTACCCCTAAAATACATTTTTATCACATAATTAGCAATGACATAACTAGGGTAAACGTGTTTATTGTCGATAACTTATTACTACACCATGTAAGTATCATGTATAACATGAAAAAATATCGGTACAAGTTAGTTCGACAACCATAATGATCGTGTAAAACACATGTCACCCTCAGATAGCGGTGTCGGTAAATATTTGATTGGAACTATTTGTCCCGGTATCTTCGATAACGTGATGTAGCATTGTCAATGATATCGAAACCGTTGACATCGGTAAGAGAACGTTCGATCTGTTGATAAGATCTGTTCATATTATTCGTGAAACAGTTCTTCTGGGGTAACCAGACTGGGGAAGTGTATTTATAACCCAACAGGAGATTATTTGGTAAAGACTACTTGGTGACGTAGACTTTTTTCGCTGTTAGTTCGACTGACCGGTAGACGTAGATTTTTTTTCTGTGGGTTCGACCGACCGGTTAAGACTATCGGTCAGTTATTCTAGAGCAATTAGACTAGGAAAGTATATATATATATATATATTTTAAAGAATATTAGTAACCGAAATTACTAATATTCCCCCTAACCCCTCCAGCTAAGCGTATTTGCTTGTGTTAGGAGTGGGTTCACGTCGGTAGTGTAATGGCCAGGATTCGAACCCGGGACCTCTCGATCGTAGGGTCGACTCCTTAAACACTAAGCTACCGACGCTTATATATCTATATATATCTATACAACCCTACAAAAGATAACCTATGTCCATGCGTATATTGATCTCGTTCCTGCGACATACAAATTCCTATTACCCGAATGAAAAATAGCCTATTTCCTTTATGGAGAGTCAATTACTTCTTATATACTACCAGACAGGCTGGACGGAGCAACAAATTTGGTATCGCAAAAACCCACTACTTGACCAGCAACAATGTGCGACTTTTTGTAGCTGTCATACAGATGACATTACAAAAAGGCACGCTACGTCTATACAGATAGGTGTCAAAATTCATAAACTCTTTATCTTATTTCTGCGTCCCGTTTCAAATTCGAAATTTAAAATCCAATCCCGCCTCACCTAGGAACGGTCCCACAATATTGTTTTAAGCAGCTTGTCTAGTGTACGTATAAGTAAAGTTATTAGGTGGAGTACATTGTCCATCATGGAGGATTGGCTGGAGAGGCGACACGGAAGCCTCTCCTACCGACTGACGCAGGTGATCTCAGGGAAGGGGTGCTTCGGGGACCACCTGCATCGGATCAGGAAGGAGCCAACGCCTGAGTGTCATCACTGCGACGCGAGCGAGGACTCAGGGCTGCACACGCTGGCGGACTGCCCGGCGTGGGAGGCGCCGAGGCGTGACCTCGTGGCAGCCATCGGGGTGGGAGTCCTCTCGCTCGGCAGCATGATTGCGGCAATGGTGCGGAGCGCGAGCGCGTGGGCCGCCGCCGCCTCCTTCTGCGAGCATGTAATGCTCGCGAAGGAGGTGGCGGAGCGCGCCCGGGAGAGACTTAGAACTCTCCCGGTCCGCCGAGCCCGCAACTTGCTCGCCGCGCGTCGCAGGCAACTCAGGCGCCGGAGGTCGCTTAACGACCTCCGTCCTCCATGAGCGCAGGCCTGGGGGTGGCGGGTGAGGCCACCTGTCACCCCAGCAGAAGCAGGCCGGGACGGTGGGGCGACTAGCGCCCCTCCCCCAAACCGGGGCAAGACGGGGACACCGTGGTTCCCAAACCCGAGGGGGCCATCTCGAAACCGGAGATGGCCCAGGGTCAGTCGGGGTGCGAGGGATATGCTCTATGGGCAACCTTACACCCCGGCGTCTGTAGACCCGAGACGGCGTGCGGTTTTAGTCGGTTCAAGCCCGACATAACCGCCCCCGCTGGCACGCGGGGGGGTATCCGAAGGGATTTCCGCACGAAAAAAAAAAAAAAAAAGGTGGAGTACATTGTTCCAAGTAGATTGTTCCCTACCTGAGGTAAAAGCCAATACCTTCCTTAGTTTTGCGTAATTGAGTAACAAACCAGTAAACAAACTCACTTTCATCCGTCCAAATTAATGAAATTATCTGTTTGTAATATTAAAATAACAGCTTCTTAGTAAATGCATTGTCTGTCTTTCAGTCTATTTGACTTGAATTATCTCTGAATGGCTGAGCCGATTTTTATGGGCTTTTCAGTGGCACATAGCTGATGTTATGAAGCGTAGCCAAGGCTACAATTATTTTAGAAAAATAATAAAGGTTAATCGGTTTTTTCCAAGAATCGAAACTTTCACTTTGGAGCCTGAGTTTTGCTTACCGGCTTTTACTCCTACACTTCACACGCGGTCTTCGGCATCCCCGACAGTGAAACCATTAGTATTTCTACATGTCATCTTCTATGACCAGCACTCAGGTCTACCCTTCATACCGGGTCCTGGGTCTGGTTACTCCTTCTCCTCCTTTTGGTTTGGCTTATGACCCCTTCCCCCTCCAGCCGAAGGAGAAAAGCCGGCATCAGAGCCTCGTCTGTCAATCGTCTGTACTGGTTTGGATTGGTGGGGCCTCATCACCCATCCTCAATATTACTATTATTATACATAAAAACAGGAGTAAAATTATAGAGCGACGTCATGTCAATTTATCTGTGTTATCAATATAACACACTGATAAAATTATCATTGCGCTGATAGGGACCGCGGCGCGCCGACACCTAATTTATACTTATGCCTATTTTTAGTCAGATAGAGCTACATGTTTTAAATCAGCTTGCTAGTAACTGTTCTGTATTCCGGTACACATATAGGTAGGTAGGGAAAGATTTTTTAACACGTAGATTTCGCTAACTATGTTTTCGAAAAACTAAGTTGCCTTTAGCTTTTCTTATAATTTTTTTTTTTTAAAGTTCTTGTTCTTTTACAAGTGAACTACTTAGGTTTCCATAGATATAGAATAGATCTTGCATTAGAAGTTTTCGGTACGAAATAAATACCGTCGAAGTAAGTACATTGAAAAAAACCGGCCAAGTGCGAGACGAACTCGCCCATGAAGGGTTCCGTGGCAGACAATAATTTGAGTTCATTGAATGAAATGTAAATTGCGGTTTACGTTTTATGAAGTACTCAAAAAAAACTACTTACTGTAAGCACATTATTTTGATAAATATGTACGGTACTGCTAAATGATGTTTTTGAAAGAATAAACCGGTTATATTATTTGTTCAATTAGGTAAACAAAAGGGGTAAAAGTACTTAAAACTTTATCACGTATTCAGCTTTAGCTAATTATTACCTATTAGCAACAATCACATTTCTGTTAATATGTAGTGTACCCCCCCGCCGGTCAGCGGGGGTGGTTATGTCAGGCTTGAACCGACTAAAACCGCACGCCGTCTCGTGTCTTCGGACGCCGGGGTGTAAGGTTATATCCCTCGCACCCCGACTGAGCCTGTGCCATCTCCGGTTTCGAGATGGCCCCCTTGGGTTTGGGAACCACGGTGTCCCCGTCTTGCCCCAGTTTGGGGGAGGGGCGCTAGTCGCCCCACCGTCCCGGCCTGCTTCTGCTGGGGTGACAGGCGGCCTCACCTGCCACCCCCAGGCCAGTATGTAGTGTACCTACACTTCATATTAACATAAATATGTTTGCTGGTGGGGCCCTATAAACCTATACAGGACCCAAACAAGACCTTCGAGGCCAAGCAAACCTCACCTGCAAGCCAGCTCTAGCTCCAAATTAATATTTAGTTAGTGGATGCTTACAACATAAAAGGCATTTACTGCCAAAAATTTAAGTTTTTAGCGCAACGGTTTCGGCTTTCGGTTGAGCGTTGATTGATCAGTCTGTCGGGACAAAAAAAAACGAGGTATTCGTAGAGATAGGTATTACCTATTTGCATGCTAGGTGTTTGTTGAATATCAGGACAAGGCTTCTATGAAAGAAAAATTACTTTAAAACCGACTACTACTGTGACAATACAAATAAAAATAATTATTTAGGAAGTATGTAATTATGAGTAATTCCTTATAATTTTATCAACCAATGTATGCGTATCTGTCAGGGTCAAAGTAATATGTGGATACTTATATAACTATTATAGTTGTAAATAGTAGCTAGGTAGGTATATCAATGGATTAAACCTATACCTTTTTTTTTTTTTTTTTCTTTTTTTTTTTTTTTTTTTTTATCGTGCGGAAATCCCTTCGGATACCCCAAATTCGCAAAATCATTGTATCTTTTATTTTCGCAACTTTGTAACGGTATTTCTTTTAACTTAATTCTTTGATTACAAAATATAGTCATATTGTTATTATTTTGTGTGATATAGCTCTATAACTGTATTGTTTTTTAGATGTAACTAAAATTATACCTTTACTATGCAGAATAAGTGTTAAAGCTAAAAAAATAAGTGAAATTTATATACTTATATAAAAAGTACTGCTTTGATTGAGCTCAAATTTCGACACGATATACAATCCGCTTTACCTACAGTTTAGTTTATCTTAACATATTTAGTTTATTATATCTGAGACTTTTGCAGAAGCAACTGCCCTCTGATCAGCCAACCCCAGGATGAAAGCCTGTGCTAGAGCCTCATCCTTCAATCGGCAGGGGGTGGGTACCAGCGTGCAGGTTAGGTTGTTTTGAGCCCGAAAATCGTGGTGGAACTCCATACACTATTTTTAGTAGGAGTTACAAACTTTTTGAAGCAGTAACATGTAAAATTAAATTTCAATGAATACATAAACTTCCTCATAGAGACAAAATCCAGAGCAAAGAAGAAAATCTTTCTTCGCCAGCTTGTATGATAAAGTTGTAAGTGATTGTAGTGAGTAAGGCGAAGTTACCGAGTGCGAAACTTTCGAATTTATGAAACACTACCTACAATCAAAAAGTACATATTATAAATACTAGCTGTGCCCGCCTGCGTCTGCGTGGACTTAGATCTGGGTGTTATTTTTTTACGCGGAACCCTTATACTTTTTTCTTTAAAGTAGCATTAATTACGCCTTACAATATCATCTATGTATAAAATCCCGTTTAAATCGACCTAGCCACATCGGAGATTAACCGAAACAAACAGAAAGAAGGACAGATATATTGTTTTATAATTGTTTTTTTGTACCACCCATATCCGTGGCAATTATACATTAATATAATTTATGTACTTTGATTACTGAAATAAATATATTCCATAGGTATGTATTTAAACTATCATGGTCACTAACATAAGTATTAGATGATATTGTCGGAAGTTTACGCGAATGTTACACATTGATTTAAAACTATTTTTAACGGATTATATCGCGGTTTATTTGATGTTATTTTATATTTTACATTGATCCCGACGTTTCGGGTGCTGTTCAGCAGCCATGGTCACGGGTAGACTAAAGATGGTTGTTGTCTTGAAGTTTGAAGTGAAAGGTCATAGGAAGCACTGCACACAGAGATCTCTCTTCATAGATAGCGCTTATTGCCTTAAATTTTCCGGACTAGTGGTTCCGGGGTCTCTGTTGGGGCACAGTTCTAACCTAACCTAACCCACTTTACTTATTTTCGGAATATAAGCCGAGTGAGGCAAGAAGTGCGAAACATCAGTCCATCGATTGATAAATATTCGAAGAATCGTTCAGTCGAAGCAGCGTTTGGCGACAAAAAGTTGTTTCGCAATAAACTCTATTCGCGCAATCTTTCAGTCGATATTCCAATAATCTAACATATGTCTCTCAAAATAAGTTACGGACCTCAATTTACCTTTCATTCAGTCAACTCACATACAAAAATTTTACTTGCTGCTACGGAACCCTTCATGGGCGAGTCCGACTCGCACTTGGCCGGTTTTATTATGTACACAAATCTTGGAAGTTATAATTAGGGATTGCACTTCTAATTGGGGAATCTCCTTGATTCGTGTAAATTTTTAGGTCCTAATATAATTTGGCATACATTTTAGGCATAATATACCTACTTTTGTTTTTATAGCTGTTTTAATGGGAAGAATCATCGTTTAGTCGGCAATTTTTTGGTTTCATTTTGATTCGTTTAAGCTTATAAGGCATATTATTTATTTGATATACACCATTAGGATGAAAATTTGACTGAGAGCAGTCCGACTATTTCTTTGGCTGACTGAGTTTGGCTCCATCAAGTTATTTTAAGTCCTAAACAGTTACCTGATTTCACAATGTGTATTTAGGTACTATGCTTACCTAGGTACTATATTTTAATATCATTACTTTAGCACATTAAAGTTACAGTTAGTTGTGGTTAAAAATAGGCCTATTAATTATTATGCGTAACAATAGTTAAGAGAAGTAAAAGTATGCCACCATAAATTATTCCATTGAAAGAAATAGGTAACATCTAATCGTAATATCGATTTGAAACTAAATATTTAGATCAATAATATGTATATACATGATATATGGTATGTGAAATCGTAAAAGAAAACCAGCTAAAAGATCAAGAGAACCTCACGAAAAAACTGAAAAATTTCGATCACTTCACCGACGGCGGACATTATTGATTATCATCTGCAGGTCCTTATTTTACCTAGTAAATTCATTCTTAATTATTATATAAATTAGTAATTCGTAAATTTAGTTATAAGACTTAATATATATAAATACATAAATAATCTATTTCATCCAGATCCGTTCAGCAGTTTATGATCTAACAAACATCCTTTCATCCTTCCTCTGAAACATTCACATTTATATTAGTGAGATTATTTCGGAATAAAACATTACTAGACATTATTTCTCTGCAGTACAGTCATTATAATAATTTACAAAAAAACCATTAACATAAAGAAACTACATACCTACAACCTAGGTACATATCTACCTATTCGTAGGCAACAAGGCCCTCAACGGAATCTATGCACTTTATTAGATTGTACGCTGCTACTAAGAATCCTTACAGAATAACCCTCAAAACTATGTGGCTTGCATGAAAAGCCATCCACCAGTCTACTGTCAGGAAGCTCGGAAAGTATGCGAAGACACAAGCAGCTGGCGGGCTGTGTAGTCTCTGCGTACTCCAGAGGAACAAAAGTGTAAGTATTTGCAATAACATTTTGCACGTCCGAGAATAAAACCAGCATTTAGTAGGTACTAAGTACCTATAACGTATGTCCTAAGATTCGAACGTGAGACGCAGCAGTCCCAACTGAAGCAAGTCGATATTAGGTAGGAATAAAATTTAAGTAAGAAAGGCCTAATAAGAGACCTAATAAACCTACTACCGTATCAAGTACTGCCCGTACCGAACTACCTAATAAATTACCTACAGCCGTAAACAATAGAAAATACACATTTTAGCATACGTTTAACATCTAACAGCAGAAAAGAGACCATACACCATGATTTGACGGCCTCTGTGGCGTAGCAGTAGTGCATTCGACGGCTACGACAGTAGGTGCGGATTCGATTCTCGCTCAGTGCAAATATTTGTATGCATGAATATGTCTCTTTGCATTAGTCAGGGTGTTTCTATGTATATGTATGTAGGTATTTACAAAAAAAAAGTATGTATGTATGTTTATCCGCATTCTGGAACCCATAACACAAGAAAGTTAAACTATGCTTACTTTGGGTCTAGAAAGCTCTGTTTAGAATGTCGTAGAATATTTATTATTCATATATTATTCCTACCGGCTTCCATTTAAAGATAGTTAATCACTATTTTTTAGATCTACTGAAAGAAATGTCACAAAATATGCCTAGGTACCGTTAACTGTGCGAGGGATATGCTCTATGGGCAACCTTATACCCCGGCGTGTGTAGACCCGAGACGGTGTGCGGTTTTAGTCGGTTCAAGCCCGACATAACCGCCCCCGCTGGCCGGCGGGGGGGTATCCGAAGGGATTTCCGCACGAAAAAAAAATAGAAAAAAAGGTAGGTACCGTTAACTGTGTTTTTATGCGTTTTAACAGTGAGTACTTAAACTCCATTTTTTTGTCTGCTACATTTTAGATAACATTCACCTATCGCTACTGACATTTAAATCAGTTCTTTTGTAATACTTTCCTAGAAGATTATTGACAATAGAATTTCGAACAAACATAACACTGGATTCTTATAAAAATTCAAAAAGAATTGGAGTTTAGTTCTACTTTCTACCAACTTTATTCAGCGAAGAAATCAACTCTTCTTAGAAAGTATTAAACCAAGAAATTATATTCTGTAGACACTATATGACAGTGCTGCTGTAAACATAATATATCAAAATATTCCATGATCCACCTGTCATTAGCAAGCCGCGTGCGACAGAGATACTCACAGCTAAATATAAAAGCTGGACAGTTGATGATGCGGACGCCGATGACTCCTCGGAAAGCTGATTTTCACAGCGTGTGTACACGAAATCCGATGATATCCGTCATAATCTGGTACAAGCCACGGGATTACGCGTGTCCTCCCGCACCCGGCCGTCACCCACTAACGTAAACACAGAGAACAAACCGAATCCGATACCGATAAATCAAAGCGCGCGATTCCGGCGACGTCGCTTATCCGTTAAATCCTGTCGGGATCGCGTAAAAAATACTAGTATTAAAAACTGTCTTAAGTGGGCTTACGTACGCGGCGCGATGCGGCCCGCGCTGGCTCTAATCTCGGCCACTTCCCGGAGCAATTTGAACCTAACTCCACCACTCTATACATCATCCGGACTCGCCCGCCCACCGCGCGACTTCCAAACGCGCGGACCCTATATATTCATCTCACTCACTCACGTTAACATCGTACACATCTGTCTCCCTCCCCCTGAAATCTCGCCACACTGAAAATTCAGTGCCTGGTGTGGCGGGGCACGGGGCGGGGGACGCAGTCAGCTGGCCGAACTTGTGCGAATAAAATCGACTTTTTATCGGCTCGATGACGCTTCGTGACGTCACTGTTTACTTCTGGCCCTGAAGTGTGGACACTAGATCTTTGACGGACTACAGTGACGTACCTACTACCAATCATTTTTTGTTATTGATGGACTTTAATTTTTATTTTATTTTAACAGATATGCTAGACTTAATAAGGTAAGTAAGTGTACGTGTACGTAATCTGTACCTAAGTATGTTGTCTTCTTTACATTATAATAGCTAAAACTATAAATATTACAAAATTAACTTCCTATTTTAGGGATAAAATTAATCTGGGTGAATTTAATAAATTATTATAACAAAAACTTATTTTAATGTTGCAATATGTATTACTTAGCATAAAATAATTGCATTTTAAATTGTGGTCTGCACCGGAGTTGCAATAAATCGAGGGGCGCTCCAACTCAGTACGTAAACAGATCGCGCGCATTAACCGCGTCGGCGTACATAAAGAGAGCAGTATAAATATAAAGTTCCCACTCGCCGCCGCGCAAACTTAGCTAAACAACGCCATAATTGCCTTCATTACTTAAATTACTGAAATTATTTATTCAAAAAGCTGGCAACATTTAACAGCGAGAAGCTCCACCCTGTTTATCGGAGATAGCCAATCAGGGAGCGCGGTGCGCTTGGAGGCGGGGCGTGTTACAATATGGCGGCAACCTTCCCGTAGCGCTCGCTCCTGTACGCTCGTTGCACGTCCGCGGCGCTTGCTGTTTCAGTCTGTTTTCACGCGTCGACTTTTACGTGTTTTCGAGTGGTTAATTAGTTTGGCATTGTTAATGAGTGCGACCGTAGCAGGCAGCGATGCGTAGTTTGCTACGCAGCCTCTACGCTTCCGCTACGGGACTACGACCGACGGCAAACGCCGTCCATCAAGGATGCGCCGACGGCAAATTGCCGACGGGCATGTCAACATTTTGCTACTAATTTTATAACTGTCTAATTGATGTGTTGTATTAAAATACTACAAGAATTAAGAACATATTAATTTGATTACTAAATAATATCGTAAATTGATTCTAAATAGACTAGATACTAAATAATTAACGAATGATACTGATATTTAATAACATTGTAGATAACATTGTAACAGTAATAAATACGTGGCTACAGTCAGCAACAAATATAGTTTAACACTTTTTAAATTGATAAATCAACTTAAATCTAAAACCTTTTGTAAAACGGTTAATACAAGCGTAACCATTGTCATTTGAAGATCACAATATAGTTATGACCTAGAGGTAGGTACATTTAATTCAAGAGGCATCACCATGTAAAGAAGATTGATTAACAATTTTTGTCCCTGACTGTACCTACCTAGTTAGAAAAAATTGTTTCACATCATAAGTGAACATCGCAAAATAGCATATCTATGTAGGTAGGTACCCAACTTAAGTGATACAAGAGCTATTATACCTTTTTGATACGTGCGGAAATACTCTTGAAAGCCCCCCACCGGCCAGCGGGGGTGGTTATATCGGGCTTGGACCGACTAAAACCGCACGCCGTCTCGGGTCTTCAAACGCCGGGGTGTAAGGTTGCCCATAGAGCATATCCCTCGCAACCCGACTGACCCTGGGCCATCTCCGGTTTTGAGATGGATCCCTAACTATGGATATTAACTGCGTGTATGGCGACCGACTTAGACCTACGGAGCCAATCCATCCTCACCTGCAAGCCGATAGATCTGCTGATTGATTGGAAAAGGCTATGGTGTAGGTTTTTTTATCTGAGTTCAGACGATAGTTGCTCCCATAAAAGTTGCACAAAGCAAGCAGAGGGCTGCAAAGTGGAAGTCACGTATGTGACTGGGACCCCGAGGCCCGCTTTCTCCTTCTCCTCCCAAGCTCCGAGAAGCCGGTGCCAGAGTCTCGTCTGTCAATCAGCAGGTGTGGTAGTTCATTAGAAAGGTACAACGAGCTATGTATTCAGTAAGTATTAATATACGTACGTCTACGTAGTAGGGGGAGCTAGTGAAGTCTGTAAGGACAGAAGCAAATAGCTGACTATTGCCGTTGCCTACCCCGAAGGTAGAAAGGCGTGAATATAATCGGGTATCAAGTTACGTCTAAAAATAAACGTGATTTAAAAATCTTTAGCCCTTCAAATATCACAACAGAAAAAGTATTCACTATTTCAATGAAATTTTGAAGCAATTAATATACTAACTTTTCCTATAGATTTAGATCGGAAAAAGAGAACATCTAGGACGGGGCTTGAACCCACGACCAGTCTTTTACAGGGGGAATGCTCTGACCAACTGAGCTACCTAGACACGTCGCAGATATTCGAAACTCTCCGTCAGTCGTTCCAAAACGTATATACCTAATATATATACGTTTATCAGGTAGCTCAATCAGAGCCTTCCCTCTGTAAGGTACTGGTCGCGGGTTCCAGTCCCGTCCTAGTTCCGTCCGTCCTGTTCTCTTTTTCCAACCTAAATATCTAGGAAAAATATTCACTATTTCTACTATAACCTACTAGTATACTATATCCTACTGTAAATAGTATGCTATGATACAGTAGGACCTACTGTATCATAGTATATTATCCTGTGTCGTAGTCTTCTGATTACGCAGCTTTAAAGAGGATTAGGACTTTCTTTTACAAAAACGGGCTGTACGAGCAACCTATAGTTTGGTCCCAAAAGTCGTTCAAGTTTAAAAAGGAGAAGTTTTAACAGTAGGAGACAAAAGATGAAAAATGATACGTAAAAAAATTAACACCCATAAAATACCTAAATAAATATTAACCTTGTAAACAATCACAAGATTGGTAATTAATTCCAGGATAACTGTAAGTATACGCTTCTACAGGAAGCTCTCTAAATAAAATTAGCTCTAATAAATATTCCAAAAATACATTTAAAAGTCTAATTAAACAAAAGAGAACTTTTCCAAAAAGACTATTATAAAGTTAGGAATTTTTGGATGACAAACAAGGTTAGAAATTAACTGCTTGCTTGCTCTATGCAACTCAATCAAAAATATCTACTTAGATTAAGTCAATATGTTCGTAAATAGCCTACGAAACTAAAATCCACTGAGTTTCTTGCCGGAGTCTTCTCAGGACAGGTCCGTGTTACGAACTGTTGGACGGGTTTGTGCTTAAGCATATTAATTAAGTTATTTTTATATCATTGACGATTTTTTATATTTAAACTTTATGCACATGGGGATGTACAAAGGCGGATTTAATACTAAAGGCATTATATATCAGTGTACCTTGGGCTGATGAAGTGTCATTAATATATTCATCATATTTAATAAGTTATTTATTAGTTATTATTTTTCTGTTTTCCATCTGCGATACAAGCTTTTGAAATTAATAATTTTATGTAAAAGCTCTTAGCTCTAGCTGTCTTTACATAAAATTATTATTTTCATTTTAGTACGATTAAATTTTTAAATAAAATCTAGTTTTTAAAAAGGTTTCTTTTATTAAGTATTTTATTTTCAACTTTTTTGTTTTAGTAATTACATGTAGCATCAGAGTGACCGAGATTACCATGTAACAACAAAGAGTTTTCCAAGAAAAAACTGCCTAAACTCGATAAGTTAATCTTGTTTAGTTTAGGAGTTCCTATGGCCACCTTCCTACTGCATCATCAAACCAGCTATATAGTACCATATTATTGCATTGTCACCTAAACTAAACGTGTAGGCAAAAATCCAAATTTAGCTCAATCGGATGTCAACAAACAGTCGCAAAATGGTTTGCAAATTTTGACGAACAACTTACTTACATACGAACAGTGCAAGCTGTGCAAGTTAATGATATAAAATAACTAGTTGACCTGTCAAACTTCGTTCTGCCTTGGAATCAAGTTATGTTGGTTACCTTATCAGATGAATTTATTTCATGAATATCTCCTTGCACCTCGGTATTAAAGACCCGAGACGGCGTGAGGTTTTGGTCGGTTCGAATCCGACATAACCACCCCCGCTGGTCAGTGTAGGGCAACCGTGGCGGTTTCCGCAAAAAGGCTCAGTATACCCGGAGACAAATCTAAAAAAATCAAAGTACATGAAAATCGGTCCTCCCGTTATTGAGTTTATCACGGTCATCACTTACACGACTTTGTTTTAAATAATTATATAAGTATACAGATTAATGAAAAAAACTTTTACGTCTTGTAAAACTTGTAGCTCTAATAGAAAACAGAGAAATAATTAGCGCGATATAAGCTTCTGTAATCAGCACCGCACTTGCATAGAATTAATATTTTCGTTTTAGTGCAAGTAAATTTTTGCACATAACCTTGTCTTTAATACAGACCTAAACATTCGATATTAATTTCAACTTGATACGTCCTTGCGTTCCTGAGGAAAAGGTCTTGACAGACAGATACTTTTTTTTTGTTATATTGGTAACTACATACTTACGGTTTTCGGATTTTTCTCATTACTTGTGCTATAAGACCTTGTTTCCTACCAAATTTCATGATTCTAGCACAACGGGA
The DNA here is from genome assembly GCA_946251805.1 of Cybosia mesomella. NCBI lineage: Eukaryota > Metazoa > Arthropoda > Insecta > Lepidoptera > Erebidae > Cybosia > Cybosia mesomella. The sequence goes on from OX276395.1 coordinate 9,102,045, forward strand.
TGTAACCTATAAGTTTTGATGTCAAGGGCAATATAGTGAAATTTGCGGCATAAACGGCTGTACCTTTTGATTGCATTAACCTAGAAGTTTCATTTTTTCACAGCTTCAAGGCGTTGGTGTAAATTTCAACTTTATGTCTCTACTCGTTCCTGAGAAAAAGGTCTTAACTGACGGACAGACAGACGGACGGACAACGAAGTGATCCTATAAGGGTTCCATTTTTTCCTTTTCAAGTACGGAACCCTAATGATGTAATCTTATACAATCGTTGGGATGTTGAACTGGGATTCCGTCATGTTCAAATATCGATAATGAGATAAAAATCAAGTGGTTCGAGACAAAGAAGTAATCTCTTATCGACATGAGTGTACAAAAATGAACGAAAATATATGATGATGATGATGCCCGCAGTTCCGCCTGCGCAGAGGTCGGTTATAGTTTTAAGGTCATTTCTCCGGTTCTACTTAACCAATTGCAATCAAACATACGACAGAGTTTACCATAGTCAGACCAATACCTTCCAATAGAAAAAAACCGTGTTGAGGAAAGGGGTGAGATGTTCCTCCAACACAAAGGGAGGATCCTCCGACCAGGCAAGGTGATCACGTCTGGCGGGCCGCGGCCCAACGGTTGACGTTAACATGTTGTATATATGTTATACCAGCGCGCACACTTCACTTTCGTGATTCAGGATTGGTATTGACGTACCGAAGTATCGAGGTAGTTCAACTTGTTGTCGCTAGATGGCGCTGGGTATATGTGTTATCGCCACAACCGCATCGACATTTGTTCAGTAGTAGTAGTAGTAGTAGACAAGAATTGCAAATAATATTTATTGCGTTCAGAATCATTCATTTAACATAATCAAAGTGTTTTTTTTAATCTCTTCGATGCACAGACAACTAATTAAACATTTTATAATAAGTAGTCATAGATATGTACCTAGGAAGATCGGGTACTATGGCATACAATGGGAGAGGCCTATGTCCAGCAGTGGACTGCAATAGGCTAATTGATTGATTGATTGATTGATAGCTACTTATAGCTATACCCTTAAAACACAAAATACCTTTTTTTTTTTTTTTTTCGTGCGGAAATCCCTTCGGATACCGCCCCCGCTGGAGAGCGGGGGGTCTCCAGCGGGGGCGGTTATGTCGGGCTTGCACCGACTAAAACCGCACGCCGTCTCGGGTCTTAAGACGCCGGGGTGTAAGGTTACTCATAGAGCATATCCCTCGCACCCCGACTGACCCTGGGCCATCTCCGGTTTCGAGATGGCCCCCTTACTTGCTCTCCACTGTGCCCTCTGCTAATCAGAGGGACACGTGGAAAGCTTCCGAACAGCCCTCAACAGGGCCGTCCTCGCCTCGGTCGGAGTTGGCCGTAGGCAGCAGCGTCTCTCCCGCCCTAGGAGAGGCGCTGCCGCCTCCGTTGCCCAGGGTGCACCGCGTGGAGGTCCCCAACCAAGCACCCCAAACACAAAATACCTAGATAACATTTTGTCTTCCTCTTCATCCGAGCGCTAATCTCGGTTGCCTACACTTCAGAACGTGGGGTCTTCCTCCACTCTTCCTTTCCATTATTTAGTTTGTTTTGAATTTTACGGGAGTGACTGCCGTCTGACGTCAAGAAAACCTGCGCTAGAGCCACGTCCGTCAATCACAAGTTTGTAGTAGCTTAACAAATTCTAATTTATTAATCACCTTAGCTCTTAAACCTTTCATAAAATAATAAACAAAACACGAAATATACTAGGACGGTTACCAGCTTCGCAATCAAGTCAAACTTAAGCGTAGCGAGATTTGCCTATCCAACAATAGGTCAACGTGACCGGTCGACTTTTTCCATTGATTTGGTTTTTCGGTGATTATTCCTCGATGGTAAGACCGATCTGGACATTCGACCCCTTACGACACTCAGTAATGTCTACTTGATCACCGTGGCAAATTTGGTCGAGATCGGTCAAACGGTCTCGGAGGAGTATCATTTGTTTGAAATGCAACTTTGAAACCAAAGACACTTCGCTCGCCTTCGGCTCACTACGCTTAAAAAGGTTTGTAATTTTTTAGTGGTAATCAACTTTTGTCATTGATGAGTTTTTCTCAAGCGAATAAAATAAACAAATAAATATTCCACAACATTCTACGGGTCATTGTATCAGTCATTGTGGCGAAAAACTTTTAGCGTGGTACGCTGGAGCGAAAAGTCATTGAAGCGAATTCCACCAGGGCGAATGACACCGCAGCGACAAACAAACATTGTACTATACAGTACGACTGATTTACGGTTATGTTCATGACCTTTTTCGTTTTCGATTCGTTTCTGGCACTTCGCCGGCCGCTACCGCGGCACGCTCGCTTCGCTCGCTCGGCTCGTGCGTTGTGTGGTCATAATTCTAACCTAACCTAACCTAACCCTATTACACTGTTTAGTACAATGTTTGTTTGTCGCTGCGGTGTCATTCGCCCTGGTGGAATTCGCTTCAATGACTTTTCGCTCCAGCGTACCACGCTAAAAGTTTTTCGCCACAATGACCTATCGCTGCAACGTCATTCGAAACTACGTACGGGACCGACATTCTACACAGCGCTTTCTAGACCCAAAGTAAGCATAGTTTAACTAGCTTGTGTTATAGGTTCCAGAATTCGGATAAACAAACTTTTATAGTTTTTTTTTTTTGCAAATACATACATATTATACATATAAACACCCAGACCAATGCAAATAGACATATTCATGCATACAAATATTTGCAATGAGCGGGAATCGAACCCGCGCCCCCTGTCGTAACAGTCGAATGCTCTACCGCTACGCCACAGAGGTCGTCCATATGCCTAGTTGGTCTAGAGATGGCGCTATATACTTAGACACACAAAGCAATAGATTGCTACGTGCATCTCAATACAGCCTAGAGACCCAACAGTTAAAAGAAATATAATGACTTTCTAAGAACCACAACTTTTAGAATTGCTGAGTAGTGGTTATGTTACTATATATCAGTATAAAATAGATATAAGATTCCATAGTAAATGTTACTTTAAAGTACCTTTTTTTTCGTATATTATATTATTTAAGACTGAGTACTTCACTACATAGTATAAAACAAAGTCGCTTTCTCTGTCCCTATGTCCCTATGTATGCTTAAATCTTTAAAACTACGCTACGGATTTCGATGCGGTTTTTTTTAATAGATAGAGTGATTGAAGAGGAAGGTTTATATGTATAATAACATCCATTGCACCCGTGCGAAGCCGGGGCGGGTCGCTAGTTACTAATAAAGTATTGAATGCTTTTCGAAGGCTTACCCGGGGTGCCCGGCAACGGACACTTGGGGAGGACACCTTGCGGTTTTAGTCGAGACACGACATAACCACCCCCGCAGCGGGGGTGTATCCGAAGGGATTTCCGCACGTAAAAAAAAAAAAAAAAAATATTGTGTGCTTTGCCGGTAGACATAAGACGCTCACAATCTCTAACCACTTTCAAAACAAAAATTACTACCTTATGTATTAATTATATTTTTATTAATATTATTTATATCTATATAAACAATTTATGACGTAGTACGCCATCAACTGCCTACTTCTATTGATAAATCCATCCAAAGGTTGTATGGTAGAGATGGCTCTTAGCAATAAGACCGCCCATTGCACCTTTTTTTTTTTTTTTTTTTTATGCAGCGGGGGCGGTTATGTCGGGCTTGCACCGACTAAAACCGCACGCCGTCTCGGGTCTTCAGACGCCGGGGTGTAAGGTTACCCATAGAGCATATCCCTCGCACCCCGACTGACCCTGGGCCATCTCACCACTAACAACATCGCTCATCCTGTCTCCTCTGAAAGCAGAGGAATACCTACGGAGAGCGATGTGTTCCCGCCACGTTGGGTATTGGCCGACGATCAATGCCAACCCTATGAAGGGGTGAAGGGGAAGCCATTGACCGCCGCCCAGGGTGTACCGGCCGCTCCGATTCCGTTCCCCCCGGACTGCAGCGGGATCGGAATCGGAGCGACACTCGAGGAGGTTACCCAACACACACCCCCCGCCCATTGTACCTACAATATATTTAGACTTATGATATTGTATATAATAATATGTGGTGTACAATAAAGAGTATTCTATGTATCTAATCAACAAGAAAGAAAGAAAGAAAGAGTGGGAGTTTAGAGCCCAACCGAGGTCCTTTGGGGCCCAAGTTAACATCACCTGCAATGCAAGCCGGTACATTAGCTGATTGACGGACGAGGCTCTAGCAAAGCTCTTCTTTTGGGGTTGGAGGTCAGATGGCAGGCGCTTCCATCATAGCCAAGATAAGTAAAATCTATTATGAAAAGGAGGAAGCGGAGTGCGAGAGGATGACGCGGGGTAATGATATTTTAATGCGGCGAAGCCATTTTTAGGGTTCCGTTGCCAAATGGCAAAAACGGAACCCTTATAGATTCGTCATATCTGTCCGTCCGTATGTCACTGCCATTTTGTTCCGAAACCACAAGAACTATGCTGTTGAAAATTGGTAAGTAGATGTATTCTGTGAACCGCATTAAGACTTTCACACTAAAACAGAAAAAAAAATTGGGGGTTCCGCATACTTAGAACTGAAAATCAAAAAAAACATTTTTTTCAACAAACCCATACGTGTGTGGTATCTATGAATAGGTCTTCAAAAATGATATTGAGGTTTCTAATGTCATTTTTTTCTAAACTGAATAGTTTGCGCGAGAGACACTTCCAAAGTGGTAAAATGTTTGACCTGTAACTTCTAAAATAAGGGAATGATAAAACTATAAACAATATATGATGTACATTAAATGTAAACTTAAACTTAAACCATGTAAACTTCCACCGAAAATTGGTTTGAACGAGATCTAGTAAGTTATTTTTTTTTAACACGTCATAAATCGTAAACCGCAAATTACCTTTCAACTAATCAACTCAAATATAAAAAATTACTTGCTGCTACGGAACCCTTCATGGGCGAGTCCGACTCGCACTGAGCCGGTTTTATTAACAACCTTTTTACGCTTTAACTGATTCTTGAACAGCGTATATCAAGTACGATAACGAATTAAGCATCAAAAGCGATTACTCTGGTTTGCCACCTTAGTGGTAAAATAAAAACCAGAAATGAATACTTACCATTATCAGTTAATTGGTAGGTATGCACTTAACCCAAGGATCAAACTCAAGTAAATTAAGTTGACTTACGTATTGTAAAAAAAAATGATCAATTTTTTTTAAACCATTAGGTAAGTATGTGAACCGCGTCACAAAGAGAGACATATACATACACATTCGGACACACTCATCCATAAACCAATATAGGTAAAGCCCGCCCACAAAAGTAACAACACTAACAAATTTACAAATGATCTTTACATTTAAATTAATTAAATAACAAATTGATGTACTAAAGTACATCAATTTGTTATTTAATTAATATAATAGATAAATAAATATAATAATATAATAGTATTTTCATAATTTTCAGAGGACAAACTTAATGAACTTTATGTTTGTTATCTATTTTACGGAAGATTTTAAAGGTAAGTTGATCGGTAACTTTTGGAATGTGTTAAGCTGCTTCTGTGGGCATGCACACACTCACACACATAGTTGATACGCTGCAGTGAAGATTACAGTAGATTAGCAGTAAGAACATAATCCTCCCGTTCCCATCACCGACTGAACTTGACCGAGACGCCTATATAGGTGTATACCGACTGTTTGAACTGTAGGTATAGTAAGGCCGAGTATTAGCTTAACCGAAGTACCAATAAAAAATATTGGAAAATAAATAGGATTCAACTGACGGCCTCTGTGGCGTAGCGGTAGTGCATTCGACTGCTACGTCAGGGGGCGCGGGTTCGATTCCCGCTCAGTGCAAATATTTGTATGCATGAATATGTCTATTTGCATTGGTCTGGGTGTTTCTATGTATAATATGTATGTATTTACAAAAAAAAAAGTATATAAGTATGTTTATCCGCATTCTGGAACCCATAACACAAGCTAGTTAAACTATGCTTACTTTGGGTCTAGAAAGCGCTGTGTAGAATGTTGTAGAATATTTATTATATTATTTATTTATTATAACTGTAATCGATTGAGTTTGGATTTAACAAGTGAATATAATTGTTATCAAGATTTGCTAACCTGAGTTCTCACGTTTTACTCAGAAAATTGCATTGAGTAAAACATTGTAAACTTCATGTGTCTAGTTTAAATAGATTTTGAGGTATTAAGGGGTCAAGAGTAACTCCAAATGGGTCATGTAAATAGTACGCGGTGACACGGCCATTGTGTCATTTTTTCTCAAACTTGGCTCGACACGTGAAAGCGAGAGTTGAAAGCCTCGGATACAAGCTTGAATAACTAACGCAGTTTTAAAGAAAAAGGGCACCATTATGGATGCCAATAAGGCTACAATGTTGGTATTCTGTTTGACAGCCTCGTTTGATGCATGTTCACGCTCCATTAAGAGCCCGAGACTGTAGGAAGAAGGAGACACGTATGTTGGTGCGGTAAAGAAAATATGTGCTACTACCGTCTTCTACTTTGCCTAGGAAAGACATAACATAAGCAATCTCAACATCATCTTAGGGTTGTTACCAGTTCCATAGGAGGCTTTCTCGGAATCCGGGGTCCGCTTACTCCTTCTCCTGGATTTGGCTAATACGACTTCTATGGGAGCGACTGTCGGCTGATCGTCCAGCCCTGAGCCTCGTCCGTTAATCAGAAGGTTTACTTACCGTTTTGCAGGAGGCTTCGTCCCGAAGGCCTCGGTGGAGTCCAAATTCACGGGGATTGCAATCTCCTTCAATTTACTTCTGATTAAATTCTTTGCGGTACCAAGACAGTATTACTTTCGTTTGGGGTTCGTTGAGTGCATGCTTTGTGTTTTCGTTGGTCACTGCTATTGATCCCGGCCTATGTAAACCACAGTAATAGAAGTGTTGAGTAATTTGGGCAAAAAGGTGCTTCTTTTTCGTTTATTAAAAGTATATTTTGTTCTAATGATAAGGATATGATATGAGATTGCGGGTTCGATTCCTCCTCAGTTTAAATATTTGTATGCATGAATATAATAATTGCTCTGGTCTGGGTGTTATATGTATAATTTGTTATGTTATTATATGTATCTAAGTATTGAATTAAAACTATTTTTTACGATTCTATCGCGATTTATCTTGTTATTTTATTATTTACATTGAACTCAACGTTTCGGTTTCTTTTCAGCATCCGAAAGGTGTAGAATGTCAAATCATTCTATACGTATATTATATGTTTGAATATTCTTGAAAGAAGTTACGTAATAGCAAAAGAAAAAACAAATAATAATAACCTTTTTATATAACGTTTATTGTAGGTACAAAAAAACTGTTATATATCAATAACATTTAACTCAGTTCACATGACCGTCGGATTAGCGCTTGCAACACGTTATCGCGCCGCTGTAAATGGGCAATAAATCTAAACTCTTATCTCTGCCACTGACTTACGGTATTAAATTCCTTGATACGAATGTCATTCGTTATTTTTTTGGCCATTTTTTTTAGTTATAGTCCCTTGCGTAGGGTTCACTTGCATTTTTTTTAACAATTTACCTGGTAACTAGACGGTAGAGTCACGCTTTTGGAATATTTTTTTAAGTACCAACCTCTTACCTACGTACATTTGAAGGTTAAGTACCTAGTCATTTAACGCATATTTTGTTATTGTATACCTACTCATTAATGAACGGAAGAAGCTCTAGATGTTGGGAGGTCAGACCACAGTCGCTCCGGCAAAAGCCAAGAAAGTCAAATCAATATAACAAAAGAGTATGCGAGCGGGCCCTGGGCCCCGAAAGTACAAGCTTTGGATGCAACCAGGACTAACACATCATCACATAACGTAAGAAAATACATCCTCTTTCCATCACTTTTTCCTCTTTGATACATATAATGTGTACATTGAATATTATCCCAAAAAAATAATTGATGTGTGTTCTAGGAGAGATACTGATGTGATACAAAATATGTATTTAGAATTTTGTCTATTTGTCGGTTTGTCTGTTTATCTTGACTTGGCTGTATTTTGCATGAACAATCTTCTAGGGCATGGTCATAAACAGCACTTTATCATCACGCTATTATAGGTATGATAGGAGCAGTAGAGCAAAATCGGTCGGTGTGTGTGTGAGCTTAGTGATTAAGAAGTCGACCCTTTGATCGAGATGTCGCGGGTTCCAATCCTGGCCATTACACTACCGACCCCACTCCTAACACAAGCAATTAAGTTTAGCTGAACAGGTTAGGGGGAATGCCAGTAATTTCGGTTACTAATATTCTTAAACAAAAAAAAGAGTACTTTTTGGGTGAATAAAAATCACGAACTAGTGAAGTAGTCAGAACGAAGTTACCAGAACTTAGGACGGAGAGGTATGAAACTAAAAACAAAATTACTCTCGTGTGAAGTGTGCTTCACACGAGAGTAATTTAAGAGAGAGTAATTTAAACTTTCAACTTCGACAAGCAAGAAAAGTGTTGGGCAGGGAATAGTTAAGAAAAACACCACTACTGACACTACTTAAGACAATATTTAAAATACTTCTCCTAAAATAATAGCTGAATTAATATCGTCAACTTTTTTCAGTATCGTTTAAAAATGCAAATATATTGTTGCTAGATTTTACAGACCAAATCGTTCTTTCATATTTATTTTAATATTAAATATAAAAACATCATACCAACATTCATCATATCATCATATCAGCCTTAGGAAGTCCACTGCTGTACATAGGGCTACCCCATTGACTTCCATTTTCTGTAGCGGCCTGCATCCACCGAGTCCCTGCGCTCTTTACCAGGTCGTCTGTCCACCTTGCGGGAAGCCTTCCTACGCTGCGCTTGCCGTCACGTGGTCTCCACTCAAGAACCTTTCTGCCACATCGGCCATCCGTTCTCCGAGCTATGCGCCCTGCCCACTGCTACTTCAGCTTGCTGACTCGCTCTGCTATGTTGGTTACTCTAGTACGTCTACGGATCTCCTCATTTCTGATTCGATCTCGTAGAGAAACCCCAAGCATATAGCCCGTTTAAACCATCATCGTAACATCATACCAACATTAAACAAAATGAATCCCTTTGTGCTTAACAGACGTAATAACATCTCTTGATATAGATACGATATTTTAACTACATATAGAATAGCTAGGGGTATATAATTAAGTAGGTATATATATCACTAACACAGACATAACGCGAGGCCGCGCTAAATTAAAAAGAATATCGACGCAGCTTTAGATAACAATACTGATTAGTACCTAAACATCAAAAGCTGAACTACATGACACCACTGGCGCTAATCCATTTTAAAAGTAATTAATCAAAAGGTGTTATTAACAAAGAGACATTCTTAATCCCATAATAACAATGTTTAAATAACGATATCTGAATACCCTTAAGGTGTATCCCATCAACATGTTCACGGCCCAAGCCGACCTTTCCTTCTGATTAACGGACGAGGCTCTGGCGCAGGATCTTCTGTCGCGATTACGGTCAGACGGCAATCGCTTCCGTTAAATCCAAGCCAAATCTAGAGAAAGAGAAGAGAAAAGTCTGTGCTCCAAAGTGCAAGCTTTGGATGTTACCAGAACTAATGCTATGACACCTGTATGACAGATCACCAGCCCCCATCAAAGATACTATTGAACAAAATAAAAGTTAGTAATTTAAGCAGTAGGAAAGTCAGAAATAAATAATAATTAAAGAGAATGAATACAAGTATAAAGAAAAATGATATATCAACTAACAATACATTATGTTATGCGTGAATGAATGTGCGTGAGTGTGAGTGTGTGTGTGTGTATGTGTGAGTGTGTGTGTGATGGTATATGTAATCCTTAAAATAGAAGAACCTAAAGGTGTAACCTTTAGGTTCTTCTATTTTAAGGATTATTTTAAAGTTGTAGCCTTAGGATCCGTCGACTGCGAAAGAATCCGTTAAAAAAAGATTTCATCACATGGTTCCATTTGTTATTATTCTGATTTACACCTTTAGGTTCTTCTATTTTAAGGATTATTTTAAAGTTGTAGCCTTAGAATTCGTAGACTGCGAAAGAATCCGGTAAAAATAGATTTCATCACATGGTTCCATTTGTTATTATTCTGATTTACACCTTTAAGTTCTTCTATTTTAAGGATTATTTTAAAGTTGTAGCCTTAGGATCCGTAGACTGCGAAAGAATTCGTTAAAAATAGATTTCATCACTTGGTTCCATTTGTTATGATTCTGATTTACACCTTTAGGTTCTTCTATTTTAAGGATTATTTTAAAGTTGTAGCCTTAGGACCTAAAGGTTACACCTTTAGGTTCTTCTATTTTAAGGATTATTTTAAAGTTGTAGCCTTAGGATCCGTCGACTGCGAAAGAATCCGTTAAAAAAAGATTTCATCACATGGTTCCATTTGTTATTATTCTGATTTACACCTTTAGGTTCTTCTATTTTAAGGATTATTTTCTATTTTAAGGATTATTTTAAAGTTGTAGCCTTAGAATTCGTAGACTGCGAAAGAATCCGGTAAAAATAGATTTCATCACATGGTTCCATTTGTTATTATTCTGATTTACACCTTTAAGTTCTTCTATTTTAAGGATTATTTTAAAGTTGTAGCCTTAGGATCCGTAGACTGCGAAAGAATTCGTTAAAAATAGATTTCATCACTTGGTTCCATTTGTTATGATTCTGATTTACACCTTTAGGTTCTTCTATTTTAAGGATTATTTTAAAGTTGTAGCCTTAGGATTCGTAGACTGCGAAAGAATTCGTTAAAAATAGATTTCATCACTTGGTTCCATTTGTTATGATTCTGATTTACACCTTTAGGTTCTTCTATTTTAAGGATTATTTTAAAGTTGTAGCCTCAGGATCCGTAGACTGCGAAAGAATTCGTTAAAAATAGATTTCATCACTTGGTTACATTTGTTATGATTCTGATTTACACCTTTAGGTTCTTCTATTTAAAGGATTATTTTCATACATGCTTGCCGGTTTGGAGCGCCGAACTCTTTCTTGTTCTGGCCTTTCCTCAAAATGTCACAATTCTCCTTAATCCTAGTTATTTAATATCTGCCTTAAAAACCCGTCTTGCCGTAATAATAGATACATTTTAAGACCAATAATCTTAAGTAAATCATCGCCTCGAACAAAGGGTGCTCCCATGATGTACGCACAACAATTTGTTTTCCCGCTTTTGTTTGACGAGCCTTGCTTACGACGCTTAATTTATTCCCTTTGAATATTCAAACCGTTAACTCCTCAATACTCGTTTAATTTTCTAATATAGGAATAGGAACTCGCAAGATAATATTTTGCTAAAATCACAAATGAACGTAACGTTTCACAGTACTGCGACCACCATTTTGGGAAAAGAAAGAGGTAGGTATTATATTGGGGTGTGTGTTGGGTAACCTCCTCGAGTGTCGCTCCGATTCCGATCCCGCTGCAGTCCGGGGGGAACGGAATCGGAGCGGCCGGTACACCCTGGGCGGCGGTCAATGGCTTCCCCTTCACCCCTTCATAGGGTTGGCATTGATCGTCGGCCAATACCCAACGTGGCGGGAACACATCGCTCTCCGTACTCCTCTGCTTTCAGAGGAGACAGGATGAGCGATGCTGTTAGTGGTGAGATGGCCCAGGGTCAGCCGGGGTGCGAGGGATATGCTCTATGGGTAACCTTACACCCCGGCGTCTGAAGACCCGAGACGGCGTGCGGTTTTAGTCGGTGCAAGCCCGACATAACCGCCCCCGCTGGCCGGCGGGGGGGTATCCGAAGGGATTTCCGCACGATAAAAAAAAAAAAAAAAAAAGGTAGGTATTATATTAGGTCGTTACATATGAAATTGCCGTTTTTCTTGAAGAAATTGGAGGAAACCCAATTTTCAGTACTAACATTTTTGCATTTTTTTAGGAATGAGTGAGACAACATTAAGCTAACAAACAGCAACTTTTATTACATTTTTGAAAAGTGACAGCTGTTAAGTATTACGAAATTTATCATCAAAATGGATAGCATTTAGGAAGTACTGTTTTTGAAGTCGAATTAATTTATCAAGCGGCCAATAAAAACAAAATTTAATACAGAGTTGTAAAATCTTGAAATCCACTTTCAAAAAAAATATAAATAATGGAAATAGATGTTAATTTACAGGAATAACGAACTCATGAATTTGTAAGAAAATTTCGGCAATTTCATAGGTAAAGAGCAGATTAAATAGAGAACATTAAATATTGTTTCGTAAAACTTGTTGAAAATAAGAAACATAGGATAGATGTATTGGTTTATGTGAAATTTCACATCGATTAAGAGGGCAGTGATCGTGCCAATATTATTCTACAAGGTCAATGAACAATATGAATCCCTTACAAGACACACGCTACTTGACGTATCCCAATTTGGGTTGTTCAATCAAACGTGAACCTACTTCATAAATAAACAATTTCGTTCAGTTAATGTGGTTAGCGGAAATTCTATATAGTAACTAATTGCGGTTACTAATACCTGTGTGTTTAGCTTTGAAACAAAAACCACTTCACATTGGCTAAACTCTGAGTTTTGGGATACAATAATGTTATCCAATATAGTATATATACCCTCTGTTTTCGGTAAGTATTTTGATCGCATGAAATAATTATAAATTGCTTTTACTATGATTTTTGTAATATTACTTACTATTGGTCGCCCGCGTGGATGTCGGCTATCGCGACCAAACATAATATCATATAAATAAAATAGGGGATTTTATACCCACGCAGGTCGAAATTTTTAAAATTGCTCTATGGTGTATTTATTAATCAAGTGCCTATAATAATACAAAGTTACGTGGTGTTATCTTCGAAAATGAGGATCTTTTCCAATTTGGTGCAGTCGTTCGGAAGTTATCGCGTACATACATTTCGACGATTCATTTTTATTTATATAGATATGGATGATATTATGACATATATTTGGAAAGCCGTTAAAGTGTTACAATGTGTCAACATGAAAATATTTCGTTATTATAAGAACAAAGTCCTTAATTATCTTGAATCATGGTGCTATGAGCGGACGTAGGCACAGAAATCCCTATTATTAATCATTTCATTGCTTTAATGAATGTAAATTATGCAGATTCAAAGTCGGTATCACAATGGAAGTGATCTTTGCTCGCTCCTAAGATAAAGGAAAGGCTTTCGACATTCCGCCGAAACATTCTCTACGTGCTTCCAGACACACAAAGGCCCTCTTTATTTTATTGAAATAAACAACACAATTTAGCAACCATTGTTTACCATATTTATGAACTGTACGTACGTAATTTAAGTTTCAGATAATGTAAAAATAGAAACCCTACCAAGATCTTCAGGGCTCAAGACAACCTCATCTGTAAGCCGCTACACCTGCTGGGTAACAGACGAGGCTGTGGCGCAGGCTTTTCTATCAGGGTTGGGGGTCAGACGGCAGTTGCTCCCGTAAAGGCCAAGATAAGCTAAATCAAGATAAAAAGTAGGAGAGCAGATTCCGGGCTCCTAAATGCAAGCTTTGGATGCAACTAGGATTGGTGCTCTGGTGAAGAGATATATAATATTATGAAAAATTTTGTATATATTTTATGGTTTGAGAATAGGTCGTAAGTTGTTTTTAATACCCCTCTGTGAACAGGATCAAAATTCTACGCGGACAACAGCTAGTATTATATATTAATATACAAAAACCAAAACTATAGCTTTAATACGATAGAGTATGGGGGGGGGGGCGTATCCGAGGGGATTTCCGAACGAAAAAAAATGTAGTTATAGGATATCTAGCCTATTTTAGCCGGACTCTCACTTTTCTTCATGACTTGCGAAATCACAAGCCGGGTACTGTATGTACGTTTACAAACGATATCATGAAACTCCTGAGTTTATCTTTAAAAAAAAAGATCTTAGTAAAAACAAACAAAATTGAACTCATTGGAAGTAAATTGCTAACGAAGAGGACTACCCAGAGCTAAATTAATTTGTAGGAGGCCTCGCAGTCTCCGGCAACTTCTCAAATTGCGATCTTATCTCGTAAGGCGCTCTCCACTGGCCAGTGCTGATTCATTCAGAGATTATGCTTCCTATACAAATTGAAGCTTGATGTAAATAGACATTAGTCTTTTAAGTACTACTACTACTACTTGTGCAAATTATATTACCTTAGTAAAAAAATAAACTAAAACCTGACTGCATAAAATAAAACTTAAAAGAAAAGTACAAAGAAAGTAAAAATAAACCATTTTATTAACACAAAAAATAAGAACTATTTAGTCTTAACGTATTCCAAGTTTGGTGGACCCACCTTAGCTCTAAAACTTTGGATAAAATAATAAGCAAAAAGTGAATAATGTTTACTTTGTTATCTGAAGATTACAAAAATAATTATTCATTAATGTGGGAACGGAACGTAAGAGTGATCAGGATGAAAGACATGTGAGTAAAAGAGATGCATGAATGAACTAGTCGGATGTCAAACTGAGTTTGACAGAACAGAATATCTGGGAGAACGCGTGCGAATGTTGAATAGTAACGATGTTAAAGTTTGCGAAATATAGATACGTTGAAAGTTCCAATCCAAGGCTTCTTTTGATTCTGAGACACATATCGCACATTAATTATAAATAATTATGTACTGATACTATACTGATATTAATGCAATGTTCGTTTGTTTTCATTAGTTAGTGTTCAGCAACTTCAAACATTGGCTTGATAATGATAGAGAACTGAAAACTAGGCGATAATTTCACCCATTTTTAAGATGAGCAATTTTTTTTTTATGAGACATGTTACGTACATAACTATTATGTTTCTAAATATATAACTAAAATAATAAGAGCACGAGGCCTTGTTTGCTTGATTGCAAAGGTTTAAAGAACATCGGTACAATTAAAAAAAAAAGAACTATAGACGCATAGCACCAACCAGTAGGCCAAAGACAACAGATTAAACACTTTACTCTCCCATTCGATTTCAAACTATGTACAAGACATTAAAACGAATTAATTAGTGATTTTAATTCCTAAAGTCATTTAATTGTCCCTAGTATCAATAAAGTGGGGTAACTTCGTCTCGAATAGTTGGCGGGAGTCAATCACCGAGTCGTAAAGCCTCGTAGTTCGCTCCGGTAGTTACTTCCACTACATATAATTAATACAATTTATGGGGTAAATTGTTGCTCTAATGTGCTTTTAGACGTCTCTGTCTACTCAGTTGTGATTTTATGTTTGTTGGTTTTAGATTTTGTGAAGTTAGTTTGGTGGATTAGCTATCCTACTTGCTACTAATATTATAAATGTGAAAGTTTGTGAAAACGTTTGGATGTTTGTTACTCAATCACGCGGGAAGCGGGAACCGGGAAAGAGTTCCACGCGAGCGAAGCCGCGGGTAACAGCTAGTTAGCTAAGATGAAATAAACTTAACACGATTTTTATGCTTAGGGGTGAACAAGTTTTACGACAATAGTCTCTCATTACCTACTCTCGCAAAATAATAAATTCTACATAACATAACTTCACGCCTGTATCCCCGAAGGGGTAGGCAGAGGTGTATTACACACCCAAGAAGGTCCCAATGTAATAGTGGGTGAGCCTGTTGCCATCTACCGGGCACATTACTAAGCGAGCGATAATAAATTCTCTATCGTTATATTCTCTAAAACTCACTATCATTTATGTTAGCGGTGTTCCCGGTTCTATCCGAGGCTTTACCTCGGAGCCCGGGACTCGCTTACTCCTTGCTCTCATAAAAACCGTATAAGCGAAACCAAAGGGAGGAGCCCTTTGGTTTCGCTTATACGGTTTTTATGAGAGCCACTGCCGTCTGACCCCCAACTCCGAGAAAGCCAGCGCCCGTCAGTACGCAGGTACCCGTTTGCAGGTGAGATGACTTGGGCCACGTAGATCTTGGTGGGGCCCCTCATACACTAGAATGTGGTATACATCATACATAAACCCCGAAAAGATGACAGCCCCCTTTTTTAGGCAATCGTGTAAAAAATAATACATTATTAAGAAGCAGTAGTTATTTGTTTCTAAAGCTCACATAAATCTTTATGTAGGTCGAACCAATTGTTTCTTTACCTTATATTCGATTCTTCTAAAATCATGTACAGTACCCAGCATTTGATTTGGCACGTCATCGAAAATCGGTCATCAGAACATCGGTTCGCTTCAGTTTTGTAGAGCATTGTCTCTATCGCACAGCGCATGTCTACAGTTTGATATATCTTAGGGTAATTAATACTAGATATTTTAGTCTACGTATGCTAATATTATAAAGAGGATTTGTTTGTTTGCAATCGATAAATTCTGAAACTACTGAATGGATTCCAGTAGTATTCTATAAACATAAACGGTTTTAATTACTCTATAAAGGTGTCAAATCATCACTCCGATGTAAGACAGAGAAAACGCTCTACAAAACCGAAGCAAGCCGATCTTAACCGGACTCTCACTCTTCTTCCCGACGTGCTAAACAAAAGTCGGTTACTGTACTACGAATGACAAACAACCAATCTATTTGAGTAGCATTAATGCTCTGTTAAACGTATAATTAATCACACCAAATTTAAACTAATTAAAATTCAATTTCACCCGAAATCACAAACAACGTGAAACGAATTTCTAAATAACATAATCCTACCAACCACACAAAATCAATCTATTCCTGTAATGTGACAAAATTAGCGTGTAATATTTCCTGTAATTCTCATTATAAAAGCGCTCGGTCCAGAGCCCGGAGGCGAGTTGGGCTGAGGAGGCGCTCACGACACGCGGACGACACGCGACCGACACGCGACCGTCGAACTCCCTCTTCTTTATTTATTTTACAACTATCCTCTCGTTTAAGACTCGTGTCATCCAACGCCCCGTCTAAACTGAGTTTAGATTTCATCAACCACCCTCTACTCCGACATTTACAAAGCAAATATCGTTCCCAGATTGCGTTATTATTTAATTGTTTCGAGTGGTTCAAAGAGCATCCTTGTTTGATCCATTATGCATGGATGAAGCGAACTATCGTTACGATGTTTTTTTGTATTCCTAGAGAAGGGAGTGTTTCAAAATTATTATATTCAGGTGCGCTTACATAATTATTCTGAAATTTTACTATGACTTGATTTGACATAAGATTTTTTTTAATTTTTAGGATCACTTCGTTGTCCGACCGTCCCTCCGTCCGTCCGTCTGTCAAAACCGTTTTTCTCAGGAACGCGTGGAGGTATCAAACTGAAATTTATACCTTTTTTTTTTTTTTTATCGTGCGGAAATCCCTTCGGATACCCCCCCGCGTGCCAGCGGGGGCGGTTATGTCGGGCTTGAACCGACTAAAACCGCACGCCGTCTCGGGTCTACAGACGCCGGGGTGTAAGGTTGCCCATAGAGCATATCCCTCGCATAACTGAAATTTATACCTAATACTCAGGTACCTTGGAGCTGTTAAAAAATCAAACTTCTAAGCCAAAGCAATCAAAAGATACAGCCGTTTATGCCGCAAATTTCCGCAAATTTTCGAAGCTCGCACGGGAATCAAAACCTACAGGGTACTTCCCGTGAACTTAGAATCTTGAAATTTGGTACGAAGTAACGTCTTATAGTACAGATAAAGGAAAAATTGCGAAAACCCGCTAATTTTTAGTTACATCATATAATAAAAAATATTTTTCAAAATTTTACGGAACCCTCGGTGTGCGTGTTCGACTCGCACTTGGCCGATTTTTATGATAGGTGTGTGTTTTTTTGGTTGGTTATTTGTTTGTCTGCCTCTTTTTCTACCATAAAGTGATTAAAACGCTTATTTATTTGTACCTAACTTGTAGAAGAATAGATAGGTACTATAAAATAGAAAACAAACACTGTATCTGCTTTTAAAACTGTAAAAATTAGAATAACTGTAAATTTAGAATAGAAAAAACTAATATTTTGTACAAATTTCTACTAAATCTACGTATAATCCTTTGATTGAGGTATCATGAAAAGTGATACCTCAATCCTAACGCACACTCTACTACCACGCCAATAGGATTTACTTTTACAGAGTACATTTTTGTTTTTTTTTTCAGCATTATTAGGTACATTGTAGTTACATTTTAAGCAAAACTATCCTCATTGTTTAAGCTCTAAAATGAGTAATGATCTCCGAAACACAGACACTTAAAACAAAACGTTATTCAATTGTAACCAACCGCTTCTCATGATGAAAGGCGCGAAAAGCAACGCCGTACCGCCGCGCGCCGGCCGGCCATACATCAACCGCTCCATTCTAATGGTAATGTGGGATATAGCGTACCGATATTGTTGGCCGGTCCCTTCTGCCGTAACAAATGTTTATTTTATACACAACGCCACTAACAATAGTGTGCAAATACCTAAACACCGTAAATGGTGGCGCGATGCGATTTAGATGATAATGCCGCTAGAAATAATAATAGGAGGCGTTTTGTAATTTCGCGCGTCCCTGTTTATTTCTGTGGTGTGTGCGGTCGGTGGTCGGTGCGCAATGAGTGCGGCCGCACGCAGCTCATCTTTTGTTTTGTTTTTTACTTGGTTATGATTCGTGTCAGTTTATGTTCTATTTTTTGTTTTTCAATTGAATTAATTATTTCGTTATTATTAAATAAATTAAATTACTCTTTAAACATAACATAACTTCACGCCTGTATCCCCGAAGGGGTAGGCAGAGGTGTATTACACACCCACTATTCGCCAGTTATGTTTGGGTCCCAATGTAACAGGGGGCGGTTGCCATCTACCGGGCACATTACTAAGCGAGCGATAATTAACATTTTTAAAACACACGTAACTATGAAAAGTCAGGGGTGTGTGCTCGGGGCGATTGGGGATCGAACTCGTGACCTCGTCTCGGCTTTAAAACTACCAATTATTGTGAATCACAGTCAGTTGAAATAAGTTTGTAACAGACCTATATTGCAGATTGCTCCTGGAGTGGCTTTCATGAGGGTATGGTACTCAACTGACGTGAGCCAAGCAGGTAGCGGCAAAGCAGGCGAGGAATCTCTCGTTCCGCAAAGACGTACTTACTTACCAGTCACCGGACATTGTGAACGACCTCCGTCTTCTATGAGTGCGGTTGGTCTAGGAGAGCTTATCCTTGCAGAAATAGACCCAATTAAAACTTCTCCAATTTAGTGGGAGGCAAGGCTGCTTCGACAGGTAACCAAGGTCTGTCGTCAATTCAACTCAAAAACGTGAGCAGAAATTGGTTAAGTTTTCACCCAAGTTTACAAAATAACTATTAATATAATAATAATAATAAATATTTATTAATAAGCTGATTAATTATTATTTTTAATAGCCTAATTATAATGACTTGGATATGTATCTGCCGTAATTTTTACAATAATTAATCAATATTTTTTCCTAGATACACGAATCGATTTGCTCAGTCGTGGCAGTCATTTAAACAAATTCAAATTTGAATTTCAATAAGCACTCACAAATACTTAACACATAAGTAGGTATACTTAAACGTGGGGTGCGACTGGTTGGATCACCTCCAAGTTTGGTGCACCCTGGGCAACGTGGGCGATGACGCATCATTGATTGCTCCTCTGGAGTAGCTGGCGTCAACGTCAACGGTCAAGAGTCTGATCAACCGGCCCTTTTCAGGGCCAGCTGACTCCATTGCACGAGGGGGTCGGGGTATGGTGGGCCTGCAAGGCCCGCGGCGGAGGGGGGTCGCTCCAGGTACCCCTCTGCTGTTATCAGAGAGGACACTGCGAATGGCCCAGGGTCAGTCGGAGTGCGAGGGATAATCTATGGGTAACCTTACACCCCGGCGTCTGTAGACCCGAGACGGCGTGCGGTTTTAGGCGGTTCAAGCCCGACATAACCGCCCCCGCTGGCCGGCGGGGGGGTATCCGAAGGGATTGCCGCACAATAAAAAAAAAAGTATACATAAACGTGAGACTGATATAGAGACTTGATGTGAGTGACAATCAGGTGACTAGTATGCTTGTTTGCTACCATAGCAGTAAGTATGAAAAAAAAACATGTCTTCAATGGTTCAAATCGGTAATGCAATTGTTGAGTTAGAATCCGCAACCTCACGACAGAAAATCCACTGCTGAACACAAGTTTCTCTCAAATGCTTCTTAACGAGTGGTGAAGATTTCAATGTAATATTTGTCGTAATATCGCTTAAAATTCGTATCACAACGAATATTCGATACACTTACTTACAAATTAATTGCTTACACGTAGCTAGTTATATAAGATGTTCGTCAGGTACGCGAGTAAACGTAGGTACCTCGTACATGTTTAATTTGATATTGTTTAAAGACGGTGCGGCCCGGCGTGACAGCCCTAACTCTCATGCATATTCATGTGGCGTGATTAATCATGGTGTATACCTACCTCCCAACACATACCTAACCGCCTACCTAGCTATATAGGTAGATACCTACTTTGTTTATTACACAAACACCCACCGTGATGTTCAAATTGTGAGTTATTGGTTAAAACGCGTTCAGTAAATTAGCGTTAGTGGTAATTTGTCGGCAATATACTTCCTTAAATTTTATGTTTTTCGCAATAAATTAATATAGAAACAAAGGAATATCTTTTAATTTTTTCACCATCGCATTTTTTTTAAACACGTACCTAGTTAGTCATTCCGTATCTCCCTCTTCCTTCGAGTGCTAATCTCGGTCGTATCGAAAGCTTGCACTTTTGAACCTGAGTCTCTTACTACTACTGTTCATAAATTAGTTTGATTGGCTTATACGAGAGCGACTGCCATCTACCCCTCGAGAGGAAAGCCTGCCTGCCAAGCCTCGTCCGTCAATCAGTAGTGTTACCCGGGTGACAGCACCCTGGTGTATCCAGTTGGCAAAATACTTACTGATTTAGCTTACTTGTTTCAAACATTAATTAAAATGCCTCTAAATGGCATCTAAAACCCGCTTAACACATTTAATCAATTTTAAATAACAATTAACTTTAAAAAACGTCGAATGATTTATGGTAACCTCACCCAGAGATATGTCGCGTGCCCTACGTTTTTTTATAAAAATAGTTTACGATGTGCCGAAGTTTTTGATGAATTAAAAAAGTAATATTAGCATAGAGAAGCAATAAAGATCGGTGTAATGTCTAGCGCAGGCTCTGCATCTGCCGGTGGGCGGGTTTCACAACGATACATTCATGTTGATTTTATGCTAATAATCGCGTTTTAACCGCGATTAGTAAATGTTATTACAAAAGTTAGTGACGCAACTACAGGCGTTGTAATTTATAGATAGGCGGCTGAATGTTGCAGATAAGTAGGTACTGATGGCATTTGAAAATATTATTGCGTATATTGCATAATTATATATGTATACCTACAAAATTATATAAGTAAGTATAAATCTACTAGAATCTCATGGAAAGTAGTGAAATAAAAAACGGCACAGTGCAATACAGTGGAAATTGGACTAAGCCATCTTGATACTTTTTTAACATTTTTAATTCATTGCGGTACCTTTTTTTTTTTTTTTTTTTTTTATCGTGCGGAAATCCCTTCGGATACCCCCCCGCCGGCCAGCGGGGGCGGTTATGTCGGGCTTGCACCGACTAAAACCGCACGCCGTCTCGGGTCTTCAGACGCCGGGGTGTAAGGTTACCCATAGAGCATATCCCTCGCACCTCGACTGACCCTGGGCCATCTCACCACTAACAGCATCGCTCATCCTGTCTCCTCTGAAAGCAGAGGAGTACGGAGAGCGATGTGTTCCCGCCACGTTGGGTATTGGCCGACGATCAATGCCAACCCTATGAAGGGGTGAATGGGGAAGCCATTGACCGCCGCCCAGGGTGTACCGGCCGCTCCGATTCCGTTCCCCCCGGACTGCAGCGGGATCGGAATCGGAGCGACACTCGAGGAGGTTACCCAACACACACCCCTCATTGCGGTACCTAAATAAAAAAGAGATAAAATTGTTGTTGTCAAACATTAACAGATCCAAGAATAGGTCAATCTTATAAAACAAATATCTACTGTTGTAATTACTGATTACCATTAACAGATAACAGATTAACACGCACTATTTAAACTATTTGTATAATTATTTAAAAGGATTGAGGATATCATTATATTTTCAATTATTCATAATCATTTTATGTAATTATGCTTAAATCCTAAATTAGTATTCGAAAAGGTTTCTAAAAAAATCTACTCTTACTCCTCAACAGAAGAAGACATATAAAAACGGTAAAACCTAACTTTATACTTTGATTCGACAGAGACATGTGACATTGTGGTGGCAAAATCATTGTTCCATTTATTTTTTTAATTCCATGAGATTCTGGTAAGTATAACTATACCTACTTATTTACTATATAAGTATATAGTCCAGCATATAGTCTGATCGACGAAACGTTTTAAAAAGTAGGTACCTACTAGGGGGGGTGTGTGTTGGGTAACCTCCTCGAGTGTCGTTCCGATTCCGATCCCGCTGCAGTCCGGGGGGAATGGAACCGGAGCGGCCGGTACACCCTGGGCGGCGGTCAATGGCTTCCCCTTCATGGGGTTGGCATTGATCGTCGGCGAATACCCAACGTGGCGGGAACACATCGCTCTCCGTACTCCTCTGCTTTCAGAGGAGACAGGATGAGCGATGGTGTTTGTGGCTGAGGCCACCATAGGATCCTAGGGGATCCAGGGGCGGGTTGGCCCACTGCTAACGCAGGGGCCGACGGGCACTTGTGCCGCCGCCGGTGAGAGAGGACTAGCCATCCTCTCGCGTTCCGTAATCGGCAGGTGATCAGCAACGACCTGACTGGTGGCTCCAGAAGGGTACGCCGTGAACTTGCTGACCGGAGGGCTTGCCTTTATTGGCCGGCCCACGACAAGGAAAAGTCTATAACACCCGACAGCGAAGTCGTAAAAACCTATGGATACCAGCCGACCTCCATAGTATATAGGCTTATCCAGGTGCAGGGGGCACCGCCTGGATGGACCACCTTTCCCCCATACTCGTGGGATATGCTATGGATTACATAAATATCATAAAAAATAATAAAACGGACCGGAAACAAAATAAAAACAACACAGGCATTAATACGGACACAGAAAAGGACGGAGTCTGCGCGGAGGTCGCGCAGCAGGCGGGCGTAGAGGTGACGCCAAACACCTCGGCGGTGTCGGAGAGGTTTGACACCGCCAGCGAAAGGAGTAGGGCGGCAAGCCCGTTAGGATTGGGCGTCAAGGCGCAGAAGCGCAAACGGCGCCCAAAGAAGCAGCGACCAGGGGAGGGCGTGTCGGATGAGGATTACACCCTCACCGGGACGGCCTCCTCCAGCGACGAGGCGACAATGTGGGCGCCTAAGGTGGCTGCAGTCCGCCGGGCGCGAGGAGGGTTGAGGGGTGGGCAACCCAGCCGGGCCCCCTCGGCCACTGGGAGATCCGCGGAAAAATCGCCGCCGAGGCCTTCCACCTCGGCGGTGACGGAACCGAGCGGGAGGACGCGGTCTCTTTTGGAGAGACTCCAGAAGGTGACCGCGTCATTCCAGGGGTCCCCAAACCCTGAGCAGGAGGCGATGTTAAGCATTGTGCTCGACATCGCCTCCGAGAATGAGGGCCTGGCGGCGCAGCTGGCCGAGTCTCGTCGAGAGACGGCTCGACTAGCTGCAGCCGTCGAGGAGCTCAAGAGGGGGATGGCGAGCTCGGCCCAAACGGCGCAAAGGGCCCCGCCGGCGGAGCAGACACGCGTGACTCGCTCGTCCGCGAGTCGGTCAGCGCAGCCAGCGCTGTCGGCGCGGCCGGTGCAACCGGTCCAGCAGCCGGCACCGTTGGTGCGGCCGGCGCAGCCGAGGGCACCGCCGGCGGAGTCCTGGCTCCCCTATATGGAGGCGCTGGAGGAGAGGATGATGTGTCGGATGGAGGCCCTAATGGACTCCATCCGCCGTCCGCCTCTGGCGCCACCAGCGGCCGGCTACGCGGCTGTAGCCCAAAGGGGCCCTACCCGCCCGGCCGCGGGTGCGGGTGCGACTCTGCCGGTCCCGGCTCCTCAGCCCCCTCCCGCTCAGGGTAAGGGGAAGGGCAAAGGCAAGGGGAAGGGCAAGGGGAAGACGTCCCCAGCCCTGGCCCCAGCCCCAGCCCCAGCCGTGGTTCCGGCTACCTCCACCCCATTGGAAGGGGGCTGGGAGGTGGCTGGAGCCAGCAAGAAGAGGCGGAAGGCCGCCAAAAAGGCCAGGAGGGCCGCGGCCGCCGCGAAAGCAGCGCCGGGGAAGCTCCGTGCCCCCCGCACTACGGCCGTCGTCGTCACCCTGACGGCGGAGGCAGCGGGTAGAGGCATGGGGTATGCCGAGGTGTTGGCCAAGGTGAAGGCCAACGTCGACCTCAAGGCCCTCGAGATCCCGGGCGTCCGGTGCAAGAGCACACGGACGGGAGCCCGGCTTCTCGAGGTCCCCGGCGCCGCCAGTGGCCCCAAGGCTGACGCCCTAGCGGCTAGGCTGAGGGAGTCGCTGGATGCAGCCGACGTCCGGGTGTCCAGGCCCATTAAATGCGCAGAAGTGCGCATCACGGGCCTGGACGACTCCGTCACGGCTGAGGAAATTAGGCTCGCCGTGGCGGAGGCCGGGGGCTGCTCCCCGGACACAGTGAAGGCCGGAGCTATACGCTTCGGCCACGGTGGACAGGGGGCAGCAGTTGTCGGCTGCCCTATCGCGGCGGCCCAAAAGGTCGCAGACGGGCGGAGCCTCCTGGTGGGAGGCTTCCTGAGGGCGCAGGCACGGCTCCTGCAGGCCCGACCGGCCAGGTGCTTCAGGTGCCTGTCGCTGGGCCATGTGGGGGTGCACTGCACGGCGGAGGTAACGGCAGGCGACCGCTGCTTCCGCTGTGGCCAGCCCGGTCATAAGGCCGGCACGTGTAGCGCCCCGTTGCACTGTTTCAGATGTGCAGCGGGGGGCAAGCCGGCTGACCATAGGGTTGGCAGCAAGGCCTGCGCCGGAGGGGAGCCGAAGCCGGGAGGCCGGCCTTCCGCCTCCAGTTCACAGCGGGATGCGGAGATGGGGGTTCCATAATGGATCCTCAACTCCGCATCCTGCAGGTGAACGTTGGCCACGGTGCCCATGCTCAGGATCTTCTGCGCCAGATCATGGCACAGTGGGCCATAAATGTCGCCGCTGTCGCCGACCCATACACCCACCGGTTCCTCGGGCCTGCCTGGGAAACCGCGCTGGATGGGTCGGCGGCACTGGTGCACAACCCTGCCGCCGGCAGCCCCCCTCTTGCCGTCGTTGCAAGGGGACCCGGCTGCGTGGCGGCGGCGGTTGGGGATATAGCGGTCGTGGCCGCTTATATCACGCCGAACCGAGACCAAGCTGCATATGAGCAGTGGCTCCGTCAGCTGGCCGTCGTCGTCAATGCCTGCCAGCCCCGTCCGGTCCTTGTGCTCGGGGACTTCAACGCCTGGTCGTATGCCTGGGGTTCCCGACACGAAAGGGGCGCGACGGGGCATAGAGGCAGGGCACTGGTGGACTGGGCCGCACGACTCGGCCTAGTCCTCCTAAATCGGGGAGCCGTGGACACGTTCGTGACCTCGAGGGGTAGCTCCATCGTGGACCTATCGTTCGCGAGCCCCTCGTTGGCGCGACGTGTTCAGGGCTGGCGCGTCGTTTTGGGGGAGGACACAAGTTCGGATCACCGATACATTCGGTTTGACGTGTCCCCCCCTGCGAGCGACGCGCCGGCTGCACCGTCTCCACCCGAGCCACGTTGGGCGCTTAAGCGACTTGATCGGGAGCTCCTCCTGGAAGCCGCCATCGTACAGGCCTGGGCCCCTGCGCCGGACAGGCCTGTCTGTATAGACGATGAGGCGGAGTGGTTCCGGGAGGCCATGACCCGTGTCTGTGACGCGGCGATGCCTAGGGCTCCGCCCTATAATCCGAGGGGTCAGGTCTACTGGTGGTCGTCGGAGATCGCGCAGCTCAGACGGGGCTGCGTGATCACGCACCGCCGGTGGGCCCGATTCCGTAGGAGGCGTCGCCGCCCCGCAGATGCGGAGGCCCGAGAGGCGGAGTTGTACGAGGGATACAGGGAGGCCAGACGAGCCCTCCGAGCAGAGATAAGGCGTTCCAAACGGGACGCCTTCCGCGAGCTGCTGGAGACGCTGGAGCGGGACCCTTGGGGGCGGCCCTACCGGATGGTGAGGGGCAAGCTGCGCCCCAAGGCCCCGCCGTTAACCCGGTGTCTCCAGCCGGATCTGCTCGGAGGAGTTGTTGGCTCCCTGTTCCCAGCGCGGGCGGTGGAACATGTTCCACCGCAGATGACTCCGCCTCGGTTGCGCATGGCGCCCGACGTGGAAGACGACGACGTGCCCGAGGTCACTTGGGTAGAACTAGAGCTGGCGGTGAGAAGGCTAAGAGCCAAACACACCGCCCCGGGACCCGACGGCATTCCAGGCCGAGCGTGGGTCCTAGCTCTAGTCGACGACGCTCTCGAGCCCCGACTGAGAGGGCTTCTCAGCGCATGTTTGGAGCGGGGCCAGTTTCCGAAATTGTGGAAGACGGGGAAACTGGTCCTCATCCGAAAGGAGGGGCGCCCGGCGGACTCGCCGTCCGCCTACCGGCCCATAGTGTTGCTCGACGAGGTGTGCAAGCTCTTTGAAAGAGTAATTGCGAAGCGCCTCGTCGAGCACCTCTCAAGAGTGGGGCCGGACCTGGCGGATGGCCAATATGGCTTCCGCCAGAGGCGCTCCACCGTGGATGCCATCATGCGCGTGAGGGCTCTGGCGGAGGATGCAGTAGCCCGGGGTGAGGTGATGTTGGCGGTGTCCCTGGACATCGCCAACGCGTTCAACACCTTGCCCTGGAGTTGCATTAGGGAGGCGCTCGTGTATCACGAAGTGCCTCTCTACCTCCGCCGCATAGTCGGGGCGTATTTGACGGAGAGAGCCGTCATCTACCCAACCGTGACCGGTCTCGGTCGGCGTGAAATGTCGTGCGGTGTTCCACAGGGATCGGTCCTGGGGCCGCTCCTGTGGAACATCGGATACGACTGGGTGCTTCGCGGTGAGCTCGTAGGCGGTGCCGCCGTCACGTGCTACGCGGACGACACGCTCGTGACGGCGTGCGGGGCGACGTACCGCGAAGCGACCCGAAAGGCCACGACCGCGGTTGCCCAAGTCGTTAGGCGGATCCGGCGACTGGGTCTCGAGGTGGCCCTGCATAAAACCGAGGCCCTGTTCTTCCATGGGCCTCGGAGCAAGCCACCCGAGGGATCCAGTCTCATCGTGGGAGGAAATCGCATCGGCATCAAGCCCCAAATGAAATATTTGGGGCTCGTGCTCGACGGCCGATGGGACTTCGGAGAGCACATCCGAAGTCTGGCCCCCAAATTGAAGGGCACAGCTCTTGCTCTGGCTCGGCTGTTGCCCAACATGAGGGGGCCCAATGACTCCTGCAGGAGACTCTATGCGGGGATCGTGCGGTCCATGGCCCTGTATGGGTGCCCAATATGGGCGGAGGCCCTGAGGACCAGAACTGTGCAGATGCTGCGCGCTCCGCAGCGGGTTCTGGCCATCAGGGTCATCCGAGGGTACCGCACGATCTCCTTCGAGGCGGCGAGTCTCCTTGCCGGAACTCCGCCATGGGACCTGGAAGCGAGAGCCCTTTCACAACTGTACCAGTGGCGAAAGGAGGCGCGGGAGCAGGGATGGAACCCCGAGCCTCGAGAAATCGAGGCCGTGCAGTCCCAGCTCCGCCAGGCCATCGTGGTGGAGTGGAAGGAACGACTTGGGCAACCAAGCGCAGGGCACGCCGCAATAGCGGCGGTAAGGCCCATCATGGAGGATTGGCTGGAGAGGCGACACGGAAGCCTCTCCTACCGACTGACGCAGGTGATCTCAGGGAAGGGGTGCTTCGGGGACCACCTGCATCGGATCAGGAAGGAGCCAACGCCTGAGTGTCATCACTGCGACGCGAGCGAGGACTCAGGGCTGCACACGCTGGCGGACTGCCCGGCGTGGGAGGCGCCGAGGCGTGACCTCGTGGCAGCCATCGGGGTGGGAGTCCTCTCGCTCGGCAGCATGATTGCGGCAATGGTGCGAAGCGCGAGCGCGTGGGCCGCCGCCGCCTCCTTCTGCGAGCATGTAATGCTCGCGAAGGAGGTGGCGGAGCGCGCCCGGGAGAGACTTAGAACTCTCCCGGTCCGCCGAGCCCGCAACTTGCTCGCCGCGCGTCGCAGGCAACTCAGGCGCCGGAGGTCGCTTAACGACCTCCGTCCTCCATGAGCGCAGGCCTGGGGGTGGCGGGTGAGGCCACCTGTCACCCCAGCAGAAGCAGGCCGGGACGGTGGGGCGACTAGCGCCCCTCCCCAAAACCGGGGCAAGACGGGGACACCGTGGTTCCCAAACCCGAGGGGGCCATCTCGAAACCGGAGATGGCCCAGGGTCAGTCGGGGTGCGAGGGATATGCTCTATGGGCAACCTTACACCCCGGCGTCTGTAGACCCGGGACGGCGTGCGGTTTTAGTCGGTTCAAGCCCGACATAACCGCCCCCGCTGGCACGCGGGGGGGTATCCGAAGGGATTTCCGCACGAAAAAAAAAAAAAAAAAGGTACCTACTAGGGCGACTAATGTTTTGATTCCGCACTCGACGAGCGGTACCTTTTTTTTTTTTTTCGTGCGGAAATCCCTTCGGATACCCCCCCCGCGTGCCAGCGGGGGTGGTTATGTCGGGCTTGAACCGACTAAAACCGCACGCCGACTCAGGTCTACAGACGTCGGGTGTAAGGTTGCCCATAGAGCATATCCCTCGCACCCCGACGACGAGCGGTACCTACCACTGAAGATGTCGACCGCAGTGATCGACGAAACGTCTGGAATTGAAGTTTCTGATGGACCACGGCCAAACAGCCCGGAAGCAGTATATTCTAAATGTTTTTATTATTCGCCATTTCTTCTTGACGACGTATTTTCTGAATTCAACGACCTACCTAGCACGATACGATGGGAACGTAGACGGAACGCTCTACAAAACCGAAGCAAGTCAATCTTACCCGTATTCTCACTCTTCCTCGCGACACGACGACGTGCCAAATCAAAACCCGGCTATAACTATAGCTTGGCAAATTCATGCGTGTCACTCCCATGGTACGCGGGATGAGGGGCGTAAGGCAGGGTAGAGGTGAAACGTTCGCACGGGACGGCCGTCAAGCTACCACGTCCTGCGCGAACCATGGGAGTTACACATGAATTTAAATATACCTAAATGTTGGAGGACAATGTACGCAACGCCATCTAGACCCAAACTAAGGAGAGCTTGTCACATGGGTTCTAGAATGCGGATAAACATACTTAAATACTTTTTTTGTAAATAAATACATATTATACATAGAAACACCCAATCCGATTCCCGCTCAGTGCAAATATACATATTTGCACTAAGCGGGAATCGAACCCGCGACAGTCGAACGCACTACCGCTACGCCATGGGCCACAGAGGTCGTTTTCTTTTATTTGCCAAAGTATAATTAACTATGGACAAAAATCTTGACAATGTAGGTACACACTCTAGATGCGCAATACGACTTTTTGGTCCCTTTGGTTCGGCTAAGGTGCGCCATTCAACCAATCACAGATTTTTAAAACTAATCACGGGTTCAAAGGGCTCGCATCATTGGTTGACCAGTCCTTTGTTGGTTGGTCACAAATGTACAAGCTTTTTGACGCTTGCTCTAGATTTTTGCCTCAAAGTATAGGTACTGTAGGTAGGTCGGGGAGCGAGGGACATGCTTTATGGGCAACCTTAAGCACCGGCGTCTGAAGACCCGAGACGGCGTGCTGTTTAAGTCGGTTCAAGCCCGACATAACCGCCCCCGCTGCCCGGCAGGGAGGGTTTCCAAGGGGATTTCCGCACGAAAAAAAGAGCGAAAAAAAAAAGTACTGTAGACAGGTACCTACCTATTTTAAGGAAATTAATAATAAATTACGTAACTATCTACCCAATCCTCATCCTATCTCATAGACAAGATCAAACATTTTATCAGTAAAGCGACACAAACCGATGGTGACACGTGACGTCGTCAGGCGACGACGTCGCTATCAATCGCGCGGCAATCCGTCACTGACGTCCCGCGGGAACGCGCGATTAGCCCTCTTACTGACCTCGCTAATTTGTGCGACACCATATGCATCCAGAGACGGCACTTCACAATAGCAATTGTACATCACATTTTGAAATGTGTCTCATGATATCTTAGCAGGGGTGCAATTTTTTTATTTTATTTTTGAATAATATTAGTAACCGAAATCACCAGTATTCGCATAACCCCTCTAAATAAGCTAAATGCTTGTGTTAAGATTTCGAACCCGGGACCTCTCGATCTTAAGGCCGACACCTTTACTAATCTACCAACGCTTGAGTTGCAGGTCTTTATGCTGAATCAGCACAAAGTAGCGACTTACCTCAGAACAACAGTTTATAATAAAAGTTTTTCAGCGTTCAGGGTTAATGCGATGCAGATCTGACAGTCGAATGAATGTATGATAAGTGATTTATTTTTCAGAAATAGAGTGAGTCTGACTAAGATCGACATGCTTCGATTTTT
Organism: Cybosia mesomella; assembly: GCA_946251805.1. Classification (NCBI taxonomy): domain Eukaryota; kingdom Metazoa; phylum Arthropoda; class Insecta; order Lepidoptera; family Erebidae; genus Cybosia; species Cybosia mesomella. The sequence continues at coordinate 9,132,641 of OX276395.1, forward strand.
AACCAGCTTCAAAAAAGAGGAGGTTCTATTTACATCTGTATCTATGTTTTTTTTGTAGGGCGTCCTTCCTATTACTCATCGGACTGACAGTTTGGTACCTATATAGAGTAGTTAAAACCGTGTGTTTAAAAATATTCAAAATATAGCTTCAGTTAAGAAGAAGAAAACGATATCAATCAAGCTGCGGTGTGCTATAAAGAAGATATTTTACAAAACCGAAGCATTTTTTCAGACTTTCACTCTTATACCCGAGGTACCAACTAAAAAGCCGGGAACTGTACAGTCGCTATCGGTATTAACTTAACACATTCCAAGTTACCGACCACCTTAGCTCTAAAAAAACATAAAATTGAAAAATGTTATATCTGTCCTCTGAATATTACAAAAATAATTATAAGTAAGTATACCAATTATTTATTGATATATTTCAATGTAAAAATCGTTTGTAAAATTGTTAGGGATCAGCAACTTCCGAGGGCGACTATACCCATGAATTTTAATATTTCAAACATCAATATTCTTTTCTTCAGAAGCTCATCATACCAAAAACAATAAAGTCAATGTCAGAATAAACATATTATTCATGCAATCTTTTAAAACATTGGTCATCCAGACAGGATTACTAGGTGGACGTGCGATGCGACACAAAGAGGTGCCTATAGGTATGTAGGCGCCATATTTTCCACTAGGCTGAATCAACACTCGAACCATTCATCGGCGCAATGAAAATATTGGGCCGTTTATCTTTTTGTTTTTCCATTTCCCCCAAACCTTTCGGTTTACTCGGTGTGTGAGCGCGAATGTGCGCGCTGACAGAATTCATTTATGCAACAACTAAAAGGATACGTATTCGCTGATATGTGAAATCACTATTTTGTTTGATGGAGTTGAGCTTTTCATTTTATTTTTGGAGATATGATTGTCGATTGATTGTCTTTTTACGCTCGCTTGGGTTTTACTTTCCATTGATTTTTGTGGGTAGATAGATACTAATTGAAAATTGGGTGTATTGGGCCCCACCAAGGTCTTCCTAGCGAACCTGACCCACGAGTCGGCACACCAGCTGATTGACGAACGAGGCTCTGGCGCAGACCTTTCTTTCGGGATGGGGGGGGGGGAACAAGCAGCAGTCGCTATAATAAAAACCAAAATATCAAAATGGAAAGGAGTAGGAGAGCGAACTCCGGAATCCAAAGCACAAACTTTAGATGCTACCGGGACGTACGTTCTGATGATGATGATACCAATTGAAAATAAGATCAGAAGAAAATTAACATTTGAATTCAAAGTGAAGACCTTAAGTGCCTTGAACAAACCCCCCTGTAAAAGTACTTAGGTAACTATACCGGGGTGCTTGGTTGGTGACATCCACGCGGTGCACCCTGGGCAACGGAGACGGCAGCGCCTCTCTCCTAGGGTGGGAGAGACGCTGCCGCCTACGGCCAACTCCGACCGAGGCGAGGACGGCCCTGTTGAGGACTGTTCGGAAGTTTTCCACGTGTCCCTCATATTAGCAGATGGCACAGTGGAGAGCAAGTAAGGGGGCCATCTCGAAACCGGAGATGGCCCAGGGTCAGTCGGGGTGCGAGGGATATGCTCTATGGGTAACCTTACACCCCGGCTTCTTAAGACCCGAGATGGCGTGCGGTTTTAGTCGGTGTAAGCCCGACATAACCACCCCCGCTGGCCGGCGGGGGGTATCCGAAGGGATTTCCGCACGAAAAAAAAAACAAGGTACCTATACCTACCATTACACCGAAAGCACAAAGGACTAACAAAAGTTTACGTTTTGTAAGAGATTAGTATGATGATCCTCGACTGCAGACATATTAAAGCCAAGTTTCCCCAGGAACCTCAAGAAAGTGAAAATAGTCACTCTCAAAATCAAACGTGAAACTATCGCCAAATGATAAATTATTATCTGGGTACCTATGGTACTTGTCCAATATGAGAATCGAAGTCACAATAATCGGTGCATAGAAAGGTAGGTAGGAGGTAACTAATGGGTATTATGGGCTAAGTAAGGTGATAAGCACACAAAGTGGTAATAAAAAAATATATTTCTCCCTTGCGTTCATCATCCTCAGCGATTTCTCAGGTGCGTTCAAAGTACCTATGCATTTTGAGCCCGAGGTCCGGGTCTTGTTTTTGACGTGACAACGTCTTATAAATCGATGGAGCCGGCTGCACGCACGATTAAACATGACGTATGCGGCGTTACCACATGACGTATGCGGTGTTACCTCGCGTTCTTATGACGTTGTCACGTTCAACTATCGTCAGTAAACCGACTTTACAGACAACCGATTTTGATTAGCATATCGGCTTCTCCGGAAGCGAGTGCCGTCTGATCTCCCAACCCTGAGAAGAAAGCCTGCGCAAGTCTTGTCCTTTGTTTAGCAGATGGCACTGACTTGCAGATAAGATTGGCTTGGGCCTCAAGAATGTTAAGGTGCAAGGGAGAAAATCGCTGTACAGTGGGCGTACACTCATTTTTCTTTCAAATCCGTGGTCGGTAAAAAAACCTCGAACATAAAGCAACAAAGCATCCACCGATCAGAAATTATTTAAAAATGTTATTTGCACCGCGCGATGAATCTAAACAGTCCACATAACTAACTCAAGAGTCAGAAACACTATGAATGCACGGTATTTCTTTTATTTCAGGGCCTAAATTACCCCATACCAAACAATACATAATACCTATTCTGGTAGTCCTACTTCCTACAAATAATATAAATGTGAGTTTGTATGGATGTTTGTTACTCTTCCACGCAGAAACAGCTAAACGGATCTGGCTAAACTTTGGTACAGTTATAGATCATTATAGTCTGGAGTAACACAAAGGCTACTGTGTTATTATCCCTGGAATAGGATCCCATGGGAAGCTGTACCGGGAACAGAATTCCACGCAGGCAAAAGTTAGTAATATAATAAAAGTAGTCAAGATCCTTTTCCTAAACTTTATATTTTGTTATTTATATAATATACACAAGTTTTATGGTTTTTTTTTATGTTTCTTTCTTGTAGACTTCACTAGCTTTTCTTTAAATTCAGCTAACATTTTTTTTTTTTTCGTGCGGAAATCCCTTCGGATACCCCCCCCGCCGGCCAGCGGGGGCGGTTATGTCGGGCTTGAACCGACTAAAACCGCACGCCGTCTCGGGTCTGCCGACGCCGGGGTGTAAGGTTGCCCATAGAGCATATCCCTCGCACCCCGACTGACCCTGGGCCATCTCCGATTTCGAGATGGCCCCCTCGGGTTTGGGAACCACGCCCGTCTTGCCCCGGTTTGGGGGAGGGGCGCTAGTCGCCCCACCGTCCCGGCCTGCTTCTGCTGGGGTGACAGGCGGCCTCACCTGCCACCCCCAGGCCTGCGGTCATGGAGGACGGAGGAGGGGACACTGCGAATGGCCCAGGGTCAGTCGGAGTGCGAGGGATATGCTCTATGGGTAACCTTACACCCCGGCGTTTGTGGACCCGAGACGGCGTGCGGTTTTAGTCGTTTTAGTCGGTACGTCGCTCCGCACGCCGTCACAAGCGTGTCGTCCGCGTAGCACGTGACGGCGGCACCGTCTGCGAGCTCACCGCGAAGCACCCAGTCGTATCCGATGTTCCACAGGAGCGGCCCCAGGACCGATTCCTGCGGAACATCGCACGACATCTCACGCCGGCCGAGACCGGTCACGGTTGGGTAGAAGACGGCTCTCTCCGTCAAATACGCCCCGACTATGCGGCGGAGGTAGAGAGGCACTTCGTGATACTCGAACGCCTCCCTAATGCAACTCCAGGGCAAGGTGTTGAACGCGTTGGCGATGTCCAGGGACACCGCCAACATCACCTCACCCCGGGCTACTGCATCCTCCGCCAGAGCCCTCACGCGCATGATAGTATCCACGGTGGAGCGCCTCTGGCGGAAGCCATATTGGCCATCCGCCAAGTCCGGCCCCACTCTTGAGGTGCTCGACGAGAAATTCAGCTAACCTCAACAAAAGTTCGTTTCATGAGATTATTAGTTACCTATAGCGCCATCTAGTATACAATAGCGAAATCGCCTATCTATACATAAACCACATTCTTAGTACTATCTATTTGACACAAGGTGGCGCTTTAATAAATTCTGCTTAATGAACTAACCTGTCATTCATTTATAGCACGTCTTTGTTCTAATTGCAGTGAATTAACTGAACACTGTATTCTAAAGAATTTTGGACTACCTTTATCATGTCAAAGAAGCATAACCACCCTACAGTTAGCCGGTTTCTCACCACACGTATAATTTGAACTATAGCATTATCATGATGTAAGGTAAAATGAAACACAAACAAGTTAAGTCTTAAGTTTTTTTCTTCCAAATAATTTAAACTTAATGTAAACCCATTTCCAAAACCATAAAAATATAAAAAATAAAAACAAATGCTTAAGTCCAAAGGACAAATAAAGTAACTCTAAGTAAGTAAACAACGTTTACAAGAAATCACAGATGTGAGGACGTCTAAGACGTACTTTGCAACACTTTGTAATATTATAATCTTTAAGAGAAACATAATTGTTTGAACTGTCATTAAAAGTTTCTTTACAATATTTGTATAATACATTTTAGATTTATAAAACGTATAGCAAACAATATTTAAGACAACAAAAATACAATAATCGATTGCAGATATCAAATACTACTGTTATCTAAGTTGTTTAAAGAGCTTGAGACGATATTTCTATACGGTGTGAGATTTAATTACCATAGGGCAATGCGGATACTAAGCACCTGGGTTAAAGCTCAAGGGCCCAAAGACCACTGGAGGGCTGGTGGGCAACCTCCCTCTTCTGGCAATAGCTTTAACCGTGTTGTTTAGTCTGTTCTACTCTAACATAGCGGCTTGGATGTTTCCATACAGTAAACAAGTTGAATTCCTGAGACGAGCTCAGCCGAATACACGGGATTGTCGACTTTGCGTTTTTTTTTTGCGATTTTTTTTTTATCTTGCAATGGTTCACCCCAGCACGAATCTATTACCGAAAACAGCAACTCGATAGCTCATCTCCTTCATACCCAAAACCGTGACAGAAAATTGGCAACGACGACGTCGACGACGACAACTCGATAGCAATAGGGCTTTTCTAAAGAAAATCCCTAAAAAGGGCTCTCTAAAGACTCTGAGCTTTGGAATGGTCGCTCACTGTCCTCGTGTAAAGGATAATTGCAACTTATTATTTTTCCGTTAGTTTCAGTCGAGGTTGCAGAGCGTGGATACCCAAATTTTTCTATTTCACCGGGGCCCCCGTTCAGATAACTACGCCACTGTTTGAGACGATATTTCTATATGGTCATTATTTCATTCGTGTAATAATAATCTTATGTTGTGTACTGCTCTATAGTACGGTATTACGAGAGAGCGAACTATTTATTACTTATAAATTATATAATTTTGATTCTAACTCAATTGCATCTATAAAATTCATTTAATAAAATTAATATGTGCAAAGTGCATATATAATGTCATTATTAAAAAAAATTGCTATGACATCACACCAGTAGGAATCTTTTGAAATTAAGTAGAATAATCATGTCAGTCCTTTCAGCAGAGGAATGTAAGTAAAGACAATAACAATAGTTTATAAAGTGCATACGCATGATTTTATAACTTAAGACTGACCTGCAGATATTCTAATATTAAAAATATATGTTATTTAATACAATATACAATATTTAATACATATTAAAATCTTGATTTTGGTAGAATTTAAATATAATTTTACTAAATTTCACTAACTTGGCAATATAAATATTACCTTAAAGGCGTGATACTTCGAGTATCATATTTGAGCAACCGATCATACTGGTATTATTTTATCCTATCCAATTAAATTTGAAGATTTTTATCGAAGAGGGAGTATGGTTGAATCTAAACATACATTAAGAGTATATAGGAGGATGTACGGTGAGTCTCGTAACATTAATTCTTTCCATTGAACTGTGGAGTGTAAAATTATCAAGTTTCGTATTCTGAGGATTCGAAAAATAGTTCAAAAATTATGTGCTGGTTATTTTAGTGTGTATTTATCTCAGAAAAAAATTTGATTCTAATTTCAAATGTCAATATCCCTATTATGATAGAACATTTTCTTCAGAAATTCATTCCTAATTTGAATGTCGCTGCAGCTGCCAAATCAGTACCGTTGTTTGTAATTTTTGCATTATTCTTCGTTTTAAAACCATATTATAAGAACTATGTGCTCAATTGAGATTTTTGAGCAAATTATACATGATTTTAAAGGCTAAATATAGCCTGACAGTCTTAATCCTGCAAGATATATGAGAATCAAAACAATTCTCAAAATCCTGAGGGCATAAATTACAAATAACTTTCTTAGCTTTAAAATTAACAACGGTACTTAAAATATTCTCATAGTATTAGCGCAGCCATGGTTCATACGATACTGGACGTACATCATCCCTGAGTTGTGCCAGTAGTAGAGAGCGCCTAGTACTAGGACGTGCCACCATTGATGAGAGTGGCCAATGTAGTCCACTTTACCTGGGAACCAACGTTCTGGTACCTGGAACATAGATAGCTTGGTTTAATAGTATATAGTGTCCCAAGAGTTTGGGACTAACGTGATCGTAGTCGAAGGAGCGTTATTATGTTACCTTCGTCGGTGACAGTACATTCAAGTTTTGTTATGCTAAAATAAAATAAAAAATCCGAGCGAACTGGCACTATTTTTCAGCCTTACCTTAAATGCGTATATCGCGAAAGCGGTACCGCTGATGACATACATCCCTATCACTCTAGGGAAGAAGATCTGAAAAGAAAAACAATAATTATTTTTATATAAAACCCATTTTCTAGTCCAAATAAAACATAAATATTCTGTGAAAAATTTAATAGCGCTATCTAGACACAAATTAAGCAAAGCTTGTAATTTGTTCTAGAACGCGGATAAAGATACTTAGATTTTTTTTAAATCCATAAAATACGTAGACTAATGCAAATAGACATATTCATGCATACAAATATTTGCATTCCGTAATCTAGCCATCTGGCAATGCAGTCGATCGCTCTACGGACAAGCCACAGCGGTAATATTAAGGCCTGATTGATATATTATGTCTCAAATTGTACGAGTTTAAATTTCGATATTCATACAAAAATCTGGCGCACTGCCCGGCGTGGGAGGTGCCGAGGCGTGACCTCGTGGCAGCCATCGGGGTGGGAGTCCTCTCGCTCGGCAGCATGATTGCGGCAATGGTGCGGAGCGCGAGCGCGTGGGCCGCCGCCACCTCCTTCTGCGAGCATGTGATGCTCGCGAAGGAGATGGCGGAGCGCGCCCGGGAGAGGTTCAGAACCCTCCCGGCCCGCCGAGCCCGCAACATGCTCGCCTCGCGTCGCAGGCGACTCAGGCGCTGGAGGTCGCTTAACGACCTCCGTCCTCCATGAGCGCAGGCCTGGGGGTGGCAGGTGAGGCCGCCTGTCACCCCAGCAGAAGCAGGCCGGGACGGTGGGGCGACTAGCGCCCCTCCCCCAAACCGGGGCAAGACGGGGACACCGTGATTCCCAAACCCGAGGGGCCATCTCGAAACCGGAGATGGCCCAGGGTCAGTCGGGGTGCGAGGGATATGCTCTATGGGCAACCTTACACCCCGGCGTCTGCAGACCCGAGACGGCGTGCGGTTTTAGTCGGTTTAAGCCCGACATAACCGCCCCCGCTGGCCGGCGGGGGGGTATCCGAGGGGATTTCCGCACGAAAAATAATAAAGGTATGGGCTCTCCTCCCGGCGTGGGAGGCGTCGAGGCTTGACCTCGTGCGTGGCAGCCATCGGGGTGGGAGTCCTCTCGCTCGGCAGCATGATTGCCGCAATGGCGCGTGGGCCGCCGCCACCTCCTTCTGCGAGCATGTGATGCTCGCGAAGGAGATGGCGCAGCGCGCCCAGGAGAAATTTAAAACTCTCCGGCCCGCCGAGCCCGCAACATGCTCGCCGCGCGACGCAGGCGACTCAGGCGCCAGTCCTCCATGAGCGCAGGCCTGGGGGTGGCAAGTGAGGCCGTCTATCACCCCAGCAGAAGCAAGCCGGGACTGTGGGCCGACTAGCACCCCTCCCCCAAACCGGGGCCAGACGGGGACACCGTGGTTGCCAAACCCGAGGGGGCCATCTCGGAATCGGAGATGGCCCAGGGTCAGTCGGGGTGCGAGGGATATGCTCTATGGGCAACCTTACGCCCCGGCGTCTATAGGCGTGCGGTTTTAGTCGGTTCAAGCCCGATATAACCGCCCCCGCTGGCCGGCGGGGGGGTATCCGAGGGGATTTCCGCACGAAAAAAAAAAAGATATGGGCTCTCCTATTTGCACCTTACCTTACGAAATGAAAGATGCAACATCTCGGACTTTAGGGAGAAGTAGAGAATAAAATGTTGCAGCTTTTGATTTTTAAAACAATAGATGCGAAATTGGAAAAATGCGCAAATTGAAAGTTTTGTAGTCTCACCAACCAACCGTACAACTAAAGCATACCTACTGTTACTAAACATGGTTTGCGCGAATGCTAAATTGGAGCGTATTGCACCAACGAAACCAAATGCAATCAAATAAAACTGGGTTATCACGATATACTCTATGAAATTGATCACAATTACTGTCCGCTTTTTTAAAGTAATATTGTGTGTTTAGGTACTTATTAGGACTAGTGACCTCTTGTGATGATCGAAATTCGACCTATTTTTGAGGTTGTCAGGAAGTTAACCTTCATTGCATTTCTTTTTAATTTTTTTATATACGTCAGTTGTGAATGACAAATATGTCGTAATACGTTTGACATAGGTATAAACTTAGGTACGTAACTAACATGGGTGTGAGTTCCAAATGTATAATAAGTATGTGTAATGTTCTATCTATTGGTTTAATGTATTTTCATGCATAATTTTAAAAACATATTAGCATTCTGCACTTCTCCTTCATATAAGCTATTACTATGCCAAATCTCACACTCCTCCAATCGAGCAATGTTCGTAAAAAGGGATGTACAGTTTTCCCTTCACATATTAATATATAGATTATGTAGTGGTTACAAATAAAAACGTGTCCGAAAACTTCTATGTCAAGAGGTTGTCAACATTAAGTAACAATTTATATTAGTATGCATGAATGTCTATTCACACTGGTCTGGGTTTCGTCTGGGTCATGGAGTAGATGTCTGGGTTTCTATGTAGGTAGGTATTATAAGTTTGTTTGTTTTTTTTTGTAACGGTCATGTCAAAATGATTTCACTTCACCTGATGGTAAGCTAAAGTCAAAAACTCAGGAATGAGGTTCACCATTACAGATACCAATAACGCTACAATGGTGGCCCTCAGCTTGACGATCTTGTCAGATGCTTTTACACGCCCCGCATAAAGGGCCCGGGATTGTGTGAAGAAGGAAACACGTGCGCTGGTAAAGAATTCAGAATCTTTATGGTGCGCTAAAAAAGGAGGTGCCGACCGGTAGGTCCTGAATGGAATTGGTTGCGACGTACAATGGTGACACCTCAGCCCTGCACGTGTTGTTCTATATAGGAAAATTGACGGTGGGATTAACGGAAATAGCTCATCGGAAGTATTTAAACCCCGAGATATAGACAGTGAGTACCAATATTCATCACCATCATCCAAGCGCCAATCCCAGTTGCATCTAAAACTTCCCCTTTGGAACCCGGGATCCGCTCTTCAAGTCCTGTCCATAATTAGTCTATCTTGGTTTTTACTGGAGTGATTACCGTCTGACTCCCCACCCCAACAGAATAGCCTGCACCAGAGCCTCAACTGCCAACAGGTGTGGGTACTGGTTCGCAGGTGAGTTTAGCTTCGACCGAAGATCTTCATCACCCAAATACGTCCTAGAATATAACATTCAGCATTTATAAAACTCCGCCCGCGTGGAATTCTGCTGCCGTTCTTGTTACCCATGGGAACCTATTCTCGGGACAAAAAGTAGCCTATGTGTTATTCCAGACTATAATCTATCCATGTACCTAATTTCAGCCAGATTTCAGCCGTTAGAGCGTAATGGAGCAACAAACATCCAAACATCTTCACAAACTTTCACATTTAGAATATTAATAGGAATCAATAACGTTTTAATCACATTCACCCACCTGCACCATAGGATTTTCGAAGCCGCCCATAGCGTACGTCCAATGCAACGTGGGCAACACTCCGTAGGCTGCCCATCCGATGAACACACACATCTTTACAAGGTAAGGTACTTTAAGCCGAGGTATCTGAAGCACCATGGCCACTACGAAGATCACTGTTACTGACGTCATGTAAAACACTTTCAGCTCCTGGAAAGATAAAAATTTACAGTTAGACTATTTATATGTAGAAAGAAAGAAAGAAAGAAACAGATATTGGTGCAAAGTGGTCACAAACAAAAAACATAACATTACATATATCAGGCAGTCATTAAGTATACCTAAGAATACTTAAGACATACTTCCTATCTCCAAACAAAACGAAAGCAGATCAATAATGAATGAACTACAAAAATGCACGAAACGGGTGCTCAGATAAGCCAGATAGCTACCGGGTGGCAGTTTTGACCTGGAGCCTACTAGCTGTTACCTGCGTGGATACAGATCGCGTTCTCGTAACCCACAGGAAGCGGGATAAAGTAGCCTATGTGCTATTCCAGACAATGAGGGATCATGGGGTAATTAGCCCTTGGCGAGCATTTAATAATATCCATTATTGTACATACATACATACAGTCACGCCTCTTTCCCATTGGGGTAGGCAGAGACAACATCTTTCCGCTTGCTACGATCCTGGCATACGCCTTTGGCTTCTTCTACTTTCATAATTGTTTTCATACATGCACGCCGGTTACGGGTACTTCTGACCTGACCTTTAATCAAAACGTCCTCGATCTGATTGGCATGCGTACGCCTAGGTCGACCTTTACCGGGTTGCCCAGTAGCCCTCGCCTCATAAATCTGTTTCGTTAATCTCCTTTCATCCATTCTCTCTACATGATCGAACCATCTAAGCATCCCTTTCTCTATCTTGGTCACTACACCTTCTGCCATACCACAAGGTTCCCTTATCACGCTGTTCCTCAATCGGTCCATCAGGGTCACTCCAGCTATACTTCTCAGACTTCTCATTTCAACAGCATTCAGCTTACTTTCATGTTTCTTGTGCCACACCCAACATTGATTTGCACGACTTATGTCCAAAAAGAAAAATGTACAATCGCATAATAATACCCAACTAGAGAAATGCCAAATCTGAAATATGTCAAAATATAAATACGCCAAACTGTAAAAACGACCAATTATAGAAACAACTAGAAATATGTCCAGAAATAAAATTGTCCAACCAGAAAAATGACAAACTATATAAATGTCCACTATACAACCTACATAGCCATACATACAATATCCTCTTTTGGAATTACAAAGTATTACCTACTTTGTAATTCCAAAAGAGGATATTGTATGTATAGTAGTATTTCTCTGTTTAGATACTACTATATTAAAATGTCTATGAGTACTTAACGATAGTAATGACAAATGTCATTAGAATATTGCCTTAGTGTGTGATATATATTAATTATTTTAATTCTAATTATTATCCCTAGTTAGTTAAGATTCGTAAAGAATCAGAAGGGCAGGGACACCTTCTGATAGGAAAATATCGGTACAATTTGAATGTACAAAATAAAGGTGGTAGTTCACTGTGGCGGTGTATCGACAGATCATAGTGCAGTGCGTCTGTGACCATTAACAAAAAAAGGGACGAGATTGTACGGTCATCTAAGCATACTTGTGCGGCAGATAAAATGAGAAATGAAGTATACATTACATTGAATGCCATAAAAGAAGACGTGTGCCAAAACTTTGGGTCCATATAAAGTATATATGAGAAACACACAGACCCACTGAAAGAAAACTGTAAATCTTACGTCGATTTTTTGCCAGAATTCAAAAGTGTTGGGGATGGATTGTACAAACGTACTATTTGCGATGCAGTAAAATTAGTTTTTCTAAATTATCTGAAGTTGAAGTCCCGAAAATTATGGCCAATAATTTTTTGCTTTGCGACGACGGAACAGATGAAAAAATCCTGATCTTTTGTTCTCCGTTAGCAAGAAAATTCATAGAAACGGGTAATTAAAAATAACAAAACTTACTACGTCATCCCAGTTGTGTATGGTTTGTTGCCCAATAAAAATCAATATACGTATGTGAGATTTTTCGAGTTACTGAAGTCAAATTTGAACATTCGAATGAAGATTTTCAAAACCGACTACGAAATGGCAGTCATAAATGCTGTACAGCATTTGTTTCCAGGTGTTCAAGTTAATGGCTGTCTTTTTCACTACCAAAAAGTAGTCACAAAAATAGCTAAGGAGATGGGCCTTCACAATACCAAAGATTGCAGAAAAGTCGTTAAGCTTATAAGCAACTTGCCACTATTGCCACCAACTTATATCAAGATTGTTAGTTGGAGATACTGAACATGTCACCAGATTGTGAAGAATTTAAACTGTTCCGGAGCTATTATGAAAAACAATAGCTTTTGAAAATCCCTTCTGCAATACTTAGTTGTTCATATAACAAACATCGTACTACTAATTTGTTGGAAGAATGGCACCATCGAATTGCTGTAAAGCTATCTAAAAACCCGAATCTGCCTCTTCCTGTATAAAATTCGTAAAGAGTCAGTGCGCTATGATTATAAAATGCGTAATAGCTTATTTTATTCTATAGACAAAAATCGCCGTAGATCTGATATTGCATTTTATCGCAAATATAAAAAATATCTGAAATCTTTAAATCGTAACGAAATTTCTGCTCTACAGTTATTACAAAAAGTAGTTTTTTTGAGACTGTCGCAGAATTTTGGTGATGATTTAGGTTCCAGTGACAGTAGCTCTTAGTTTTGAGGTGTAATCTCTTTATGTAGTATTAAGATAATATAAGTAAAGAAGTCGCTTATAGTGTATATGTCTGTGTATATGTTTAAACAATTCAACAGATTAAAATGCGGTTTTAGGAATACTTAGAAAATAATTATTCGAGAAGAACATTTATATGTTGCGCTGTGCGTAGCCGGGGCGGTTTAATGGTGAATTTACAAACTACAAAGTACATTTATGTTATTTGTTATTTTTTAACTGAATTTTATTAAAAATGGCGGCACTCATTTTAGTGTATATTAAATTCAAAACGAAACTGTGGTAATAAAATAAATAAACGTAATAAATTAAAAATAAAACTGTGGTTTTCAACAAAACAAACAATTATATTAAAGAAACATTCAAAAAGCGCATACTAAGTAATCAGTATAATCCATATATATTTTTATTTCAGCACGTCACTATAGTCCAGAAAATAAATAAATTAATTAATTGGATTTCTTATTATTGGACATTCTTGTTGGACATTCTTATCATTGGACATTGCTATTATTGGACATTGTTATTATTGGTCATTCTTATTGTTGGCCAATCTTATTGTTGGACATTGTTATTGTTGGACATTGGCTTTGGACATTTTTCCTTTTGGACATAAGTCGTGCAAAGGCCAACATTCACTACCATACATAAGTGTGGGGACGAGTATTCCTCTAATGGTAGGTAATCAAATTGTAGTGTAGGTACTGTGTATCCTTATTAGACGCGACTAGTATCACCCCCTTGATTTGAGGAATTTACCCTTGTTACAGATCCAGACCTATCTCTATACCAAATTTCATCAGGATCTATCGGTTCAGTCATTTTAGCTTGATTAAGTAACAAACAACCATCTAACATTTTCACCTTTGTAATTGTACTAAGATTAAGGCAACACAGCCTAGCTGATAAATGCAATACCAGAGATTCATAACCTTTCGTTTATTCCCCGTTCTCCTCTATGATCGCAACAGACAACTCCGGTGTTGCAAGTCAAGGTGACCAAAAAATCCAAAAATATTACTGCTACGTAGATTACGATATTAAAAAAAAAAAATACATACTGATGTAATTTAAAAGTTAGTGCTAACATCATGAAATAGGGTTAAAAATTAAAAAGCAAAATGACAACTGAAGGTCATTGGCTCCTTTGTTTTGCAACGTAAAGAAAACAGTAGGATCGTATGCGCATACATATTCTAATTGAATCCCACCTTGTGTGCGGTAGAACAGCGGTACTAGTGACCGCAATCTTGACCTTAGACGATTGTGAAACAAAGAAATTTAATAAGTACCTACCTACTTACATAGTAGGTAACGTTTGAAGTTGAAAATAGTTTTAACCTCAATTACTTCTATGCACTACTAGACAAACCGTTGTCTACTCCTAGACAAGTAGTGTGAGAACAAAAATTGTAACGTAAGATTTTAGATGTGAAAACTTCTTTAGGCGCATTGAGCACTTTTTGGGTGAACAAAAATCATGGAACTCGCGTCATCGTCACTATGACGCTTTCCATATTTTTTATTCATAATGAACAATATAGATGGCTCTTTAAATATTTTTTCATATTTTGACTTCTGTTGTTTTCACTCCCGGAGTGCAAAGTTTTTTTTTTTCTTTTTTTATTTACATATTGAATAAATAGTAAAGTATAAACAGTCTTTTTTTATTTAGATTATTTTCCCTAGATTCCACATTACGATTCCCTGTATCGTTAGGCTTTTGGCAGTGTCATTTGTTTCTTTCGTCGATGTCTCATAGTTGGGCGTTTTTTTTCATACAGCCAAATTGTTAGATACATAGAAGTAATTATTTAACCTAGATTAAGTGATTGAAGGCATTATTTGTCTGTTACGTGTCCGACCGGTCGTCAGCCCACACTCATTATCATTTAACGTAGTTCACAGTAGCATCCGAGGCTTTCATCTCGGCTCCTGGGGTTTTATGTTTGGCTCCTGGCTTAGTTCTCCTTCATATTTGGGTTATTCTGCTTTTGTGGGAGCGACTGCAGTCTGACCTCCCAACCCTTAGAGGGATACCTGAGCCAGAGCCTCGTCCATCAATTAGCAGGTATATCGACTTACTGATGTTGAGTTGGGTCCCGAAAACTTGGTGACGCCCCAAAAACACCCTTCAGTCCACACTATGGAGCCATTTTCATTACGTCAGCGTCAGTCTCCGTACGAAAAAGAAAGGACCGTTTCTCTGCGGTCTGCGGTACACTGTGTAACCAGACCATGTAGAAACCGCATGCTGGATTCCTTCACCAACGAAAGTCGATGACTTCATCTAGAGCGTAACATTTGACCAGAAAAACTAAATTACAAGAGACATTAACGTTTATTTATCACCTTTAAATCTCTAATGTAGAAAGTTGTTGTCTCTGCCTACCCCAATGGGAAAGAAGTGTGATTGTATGTATTTAAATCTCTGATGATAAGATCGTTTAATTACGTTCTCTTCGGTACGTTTACAAAGTGTTTACATCCATTCTGTAAACTTTTCCATGTGGAGCACTATACCGAAAGCGAAGAAACTAAAACTACAGAAAATTGACGTCTAACTTGCTAACCTTTAAGTAAGTCTCTAGACCTGCTCGATCAGCATGGTCAATGGCCATTGATTTCGATGGCCATGACTTTTAGTATGGTAGCCCAACGATGATTCGCCCGAATTATTGTTCTGACTTGACTGTATACGTCTCGGGGAATCTTAATGAAAGAGGCAATTAACTCTGCTTATTGAATTTTGATAACTGTCCATTAACTACCGGTATTTGGCGAGGCGAGGTGGACACAATCAATAGCAATCCTTAGCAGAGGAGTTATTTGACATAACATAACTTCACGCCTGTATCCCCGAAGGGGTAGGCAGAGGTGTATTACACACCCAGAGTTATTTGAGACACCGAAGAAACTAAAACCACAGAGCATTGAAATCTGACTTGCTAACGAAAGAGGCGCTTAACTCTACTAACGAGATTCCAGAGAACTCCAGCAAAAGAGATATTTCTAAGAGATTTTCTTCTTCACAGCCTAGAAGAATTTCACTCTTATTCATTGCTGGTTAGGGTTAGGAGTGTGCAGAGACAGCAAACCAGTGAAGAACCGGAGCAAGACTGCAAAAATAGGATGCTTCCGCTTGCTCCTACTTGATGCTCCTACCGGTAGGAGGAGACTTTTTTAACACTAGCTACTAGCTTGCTATGGAAATCCAACTTTCCGGACTATAGTGGTTCCGGCGCTTCTTGCAACTTTCGTCGCCCATGATGCACTAAGGTTAAGTTTTCAGATCAAACTCCACCTGCCGTTTTAATGATCTTTGAAAGGTTTTTTTCTACGAGGTTATTGGTAGACTAATAACTAGTCTAAAAGGTACTTTTATAAAATTGAAAATTCGTTGTATCTGTACATTGGAGATTTTTAGAAAAGAAACTTGGGTTATGTTAAATGAATGATTCTAAACATTCTTGTCTGTTTATCTATTTCTTCGCGATCAACACAAAAACTACTGAACGGATTTTGATGCGGATTTTTCATTACAAAGGTCTTGGTCAGACTTGAAATCGGTTGGTTAAATTGGTTAAGTAGAACCGGAGATATGACGAAAAAACGATAACCGACCTCTGTGCGGGCGGGGCCGCCGATATCAGCTAGTAGTATTAAAAAAACAATATAACTGTATTTTAGCGGTAACAAAGCAACAAATAGTTATTGACATTTGACACGAATTGTAAGTAACCCCAGGCCTCAGAAACACAGAAAGAACAAAGCGGTATTTCAACAATCTTATCTGAATTCATCACATCCAAATGCCTACTTGGGCACTAATGTTAAGACACGGAACACATAACACAGCGGTAATTATAAGAGTTAATTATATCTACGGTAGGAAGACTTGCTTAATTGTTTGTAGCCTATACTTAAATATAAATAACTTGGTTAAACTCCTAAACAGCATAATTTTTTTCTAATGAATCAAACTATATTAAAACATATTTTTCTGTGTTACGGTCTACGTATCCACTTTTAACCTGATTTATTGCATTCTTGTCTATGATCTGTCGAAACAAAAGGGTGGATATACATACGCACTGGTTTTTTACTCAAATTCCGTCGAACAAATAGTTCGGCCGGTACTATTGGTAACACAAGTTTTCACCATAGTTAGCGTAGTCTTTCAAAAGTCTAGCCTCTAGCAGATATTTTAGAGTAGTTGCAAATGATTGAATGACATATTTTTATGCATTTTCATTTATAAGTGTAAATGACAAGAAACGAATTTTTAAGCAAATTCGTTACCTGTCTTCGGCCCCCAAGTAACAGGCTATTCGTCATCTGGTCATATATTTTTTGACTCTGAACTGTTACAAAAAATAACTTCACAAAAAACCGCACTCGCTATTGCTTTTCAGAGAATACAACTAATCACAGTAATCACCACCGACGCTATGGTGTGAATATAAAAAAATAACAAAGATATGGAATTCTTTTGTTGCTGTAAATTGATGACACGCGATTGAAGTATTTATTATAGTTAAGCTACATGGAAGAATTGGATGGAAGATATTTTCTAATTTTCGCTCGAACTACGCACTTAAAATCTACTTTTTTACTACTTTACTAGCACTACACAGCGCGCTACATAGCTTGTAATTTGGGTTCATGATACGGATAGACATACTTAAATACATTTTTCTTGTAATACAAATAGTATACATATTCATGCATACAAATATTGCACACGGTTTATGAATGCTGCAATGAAAGGGATCTTTTTCTACTTTTAATTACTAAGGTATCCTTCCCCTGCCCCTTTTGTCGAGTGTCTTTTCTAGTGTTGCAAGTGTATATTATAATATATTGTATTTATAATTTTGAATTGTGAACACTAAAATAAATAATTAAATAACCTAAGCATTACTTTAAAATCACCTTTCATTTTAAAATATAATATTTGAACAAAGCTTCGCGCTAAGTTGAGAAGAAAACAGGGCCCACACAAAAAAAACAGTTTTTGTCTATACCCACAGCAAAAAAGAACACTTTTTGTCTATAGTTAGAGGAGGTTCATTGTATAGCCCAATTATGTTTAATAAGTGAGATGGACACTGAGTGAAAGTAAGTAAAGTATATAAAAACACAGAAATCTACGGGTTGTAGCCGTGTTTACCTATACGAAATAGGCCCAAACTAATGCGAGATGCGGCACTTTCTCTTTTACTATAGCTACAATAGAAAACTTGAAATAAGTAGTATCATTAGCACCTAGACAATACCAAAACGATAGTTGAGAAAGTGAATCAACGTTTAGCGTTATTGCGATTAAATTGTTCTTTATTGTGTACATTGTCCATCAGCATTATCAGAACTAGAAAGACGCGAGTTTAATTTGTTTCGGCAATCTGGAACAATTAAGAAAAAACAGTAGGTACGAAGACAGGTTTTAGTCGGTTCAAGCCCGACATAACCGCCCCCGCTGACCGGCGGGGGGGTATCCGAAGGGATTTCCGCACGAAAAAAAAAAAAAGGTACGAAGACAGAAAAATGCAACATTTATTTGTAACTAGCATACAGTCAACTCAGTGATAACCGTTCCCCGTAGTTTATTAACACCATTAAAACAACTGTACCTAAGTAATAGTTTTCGATGACATCAATTTATGATAGAATTTTTGGAGCATATACCTACTGTGCTAAGTACGATATTTTCAAATAGCGGTGGACGCCGTCGTAGCGCCGCAAAAAGACGTGAAGGTAAAATTTAACTGTTGAAATATGACGTCAGTAGTACAGTTGGAAATAGCACTCTTTAGTTATTATTTAGGCTCTGAATTTCAAATCCATATAGTTTTAGTAACCATATTGGTTCTGATTGGTGTTAGGTACATTTATACCCCAATAGGAAATAATAATTGCAATCTATATAATTATACAGAAATTAATCCCCGTTTCCTTTGGTCATGCTATAACTTGAGAACGATTTTACCGATTTCATTCATCAATTTTTTAAGTTGAGGGTATTCGATGACTTTAGGTATTTTTGGCATAGTACAGTTGCCACTTTACGCCACAGTGAGGCGCTGGCGGTCCGCGTCCAGTGTTTCGGGTCAATATACAGAAAAACAAAGAAGGTTAACTAAAGGTGGTGTTGTAGTATCATCACAATTAATGACGCAACTGTTATTGGCATAGAAGATCATCTAGTTGCACTTTAGATAAAGGAAATAAAGCTTATAATAATAACAATAATGTAATATAGCTATCAGAAAGTCACTCCTGTAAAAGCTTATATGAACCAAACTATGAAAAAGTGCAATAGAAGAGTGGACCCCGGGCGCCAAGTTGCAAGATTTCGATGAGCTTCAACACATGAAGCCCCATTTGCCTAATGTGCCCACACACGTATAGGGCCCGTAAGGCCTCATACATACACGGTGATTTTATAGTCATAGGCATAGTTCCAATAATAGAACCCGCCTGGAAGTATTTGTTTGAAAAACTTTTTTCTTTTTATAAAAATGTTAAAATTGACATCTGCACAAATCAAATGAGAACTTGTGGTAGTTCCTTTCAATTTCACGTAATACGCTACGTTTTACTCCGATTATAGTTCCATTCAACATTTCCGCATTTGGTAACCAATCTGACCAATCAGAGCCCATTCTCAGCGCCAGTGGCGACATGTCATGACTCGAACCGGTGCTGGCGACGTCCGCGCCATCCTACCCGCATGGCGCCCTCTCCAGTTGCGCGGTTCACGTTTTATGTATTCTAGGTAGATATGTCTTTCAATTCGTGAAAAGTGAAAGACAGACACACATTAAATAAGCTAAAAGACAATAGCATAAAGCCATAACAGGTCCCCGTTGTGTATCGAACGTGGAGGACCCCCTCGATTTCAAACATTTACTTTGTACAGAGAAGTTTAAACTAAAAAGGTACTTATGTAAGTTGATTATATTTTAAACAGCTCTAATTATTTGAATACGTCTGGAATACCTACTCACAGTCCGTTGTTGTGTTTATTTTAATAACACTACATAGACCATTAAGTCATTTATCGTAAAATGACATCGTAATAAAGTATTTCCGACGGTCCTATGTCATAAAGTATAAGAGAATACTACACTAAAGCGATCAATGTCCTCTTATAATCACCTGTTTCCCCGCGCCCGGCGGCGCGTGTTATACCTATTCCCATGCAGTTATGAACAAGGATGCACCTTCATTCATTAAAAATTGTCAATGAATTACCGAAGCGCTAAAAATGTTTCTACTCGAACGAATGAAAAACATTACAGAAAAGTTAACTTTATTATTATAACCGGTATAATAATTTGGACATCTCAAAATGGTACCATGGATTATTCCGAGTAACCCCCTTTCGGGTCCAAAACGACTATAAATTCAGCGTGTATATGTAACCCCTGGGGCCCATACTCCCGTAGGGCCCCATTCACGTATGGGACCCCATACACATACATCACTCCTGGGGCCCATACACATACATTCATACTCCTATAAGGCCCCATACAAATACGTTACCAATGGGACCCATATGCCCATGGGTCCCATACACATATGGGGTCCCATACACCCATGGGTTCCATATACCCATGCGCACCATTAAGATCCATAGAGCATCTGGGCCCAAGCAACAATGAACCAGGTTATGGAACGGAGAAGTACAAAAGCGTACCCTGGGCTCCAAACTGTAAGCTTGGATGCAACCGGGTTTGGAGCTCGGATTCATGAGTTTAGGCTCCAAAGCAAAAGCTTCATCAGCAATGAAAATATTATATAGATATTTAGAGGCAGATAATAATAGTATTTAGTAATGTGGAAGGTTCATGTCCGTTTAAATTATGTCGCTGGTAGGTACTGTTCCTAATATTTAGCACCACCATTCAATATACGTCTATTAATACCAATGTCAATCATTACAAATTCTTGTATTGAATCGACTAATGTCATAAGACATTTAATGCTAGTATAATGCCGATACATTACTTAGTTTTAATATTTGTGCAATAAAGTATAAGTTGTGCAAATAAGTAAGTAGTTACACTTACACTTACTTATTTACACAACTTACACTTTAAAGAAAACAGTGTACTAATACTAGCAGTATTCGCAAAAGTTCGAGTCTCAACTTTATCATTGGATTTGTACATCTGGCACATTCTCTACGATGTGGCATTTACGCTAAGTACCTACATACGATTTCGCTGTGCATCTGCCGCAAACTGACACACGTCCTGCCTCTAACACGTTCCGCTCGGGACTGATTGACTCTCCAAACGCGTCATATAGGGAGGTAGGAAAACGTAGGTATTTTGAATTTTCATGGTATAATTCAGAGATTATATATATTTTGATAACCGTTTTTCATTCTCCCATCAATGACCTTCATTTTGGTATCATTTTTATTTTTCTAACCTGAACACAACTCAAATAAAATTGGAATGCGTTTTGGGTTAGACCAATTTCTGAGAGTGAATTCTATCGAGGCAAGTAAAAGTCATTGTGTATCGGATAACCGAAAATACTACTGAATAACCTAGAATAACATATATGATTTTCAGAATACAGGGACTCCTCATTCTGGAAAAATCTTTATCTAAAAACACCCTTCCTCAGGGACCCTCGCCTTAATGATTTTTATTAGGTACTTTATAGAAGGTAGGTACTTACGGAAAGAAAAAATTAAGAAAATTCCGCAGAAAATTGGATATTTCAATTGGATAGTTGCAGTATTATACGCAGCCGGAGCTGCGAGCAACAGCTAGTAGTAAATAAAAAGAAATCATTACATATTTGAGAAGTTGTATACTTACATAATTACACCAGAATGCGTAATAAACGCCGGAAGTGTAGATGGCGAGCAATGAGAGCGCGATGCCAAAGAGGTCGTACATGAGAAACGTGTTGTAGTCACATTCTGATCGGCACGAGAACGTGTGGTAGAGTGCTGACAGGGCCATGCAAATCTGGAAGCAAAATGTATTGGGTTACTAGACGTATAACAGGCCTAAGGTGTTACAGTGCGTGCTAAGTGGTATTTTTTTTTTAAAGAATACTAGTAACCGAAATTACTAATATTCCCCCTAACCCCTCCAGCTAAGCTAAATTGCTTGTGTTAGGAGTGGGTTCACATCGATAGTGTAATGGCCAGGATTCGACCCGGGACCTCTTGATCGTAAGATCGACTACTTAACAATTAAGCTACCGACGCTTGTTGTAGTTGCACAGGCGCGAATTTAGAGTTGATACAGTCAACGACATTAAAGCTTAACACATTCTAGTATAATAGATAATAGTAAATAAACATGAAATATATTAACTCTCCTCTGGGGATTATAAAATTATTTTTAAAAATTTTCATGCATGTATTCCGATATAATGTTTTAATATTTCAGTGTTAAGCAACTTTTGTCCTTGACTTTGCCTATTTTTTTCACAATGGGTCGACTACGATCTTCATTCTGATAAATGAAGATACCAGCTTTTGCAATTATTTTCTTTTTTTTAACAGGCCATATTGGGTTCCAGCATTCTGCAACGAGAATCAGTACATGGACTTGGGATGGAATCAGTACACAGTTTTGCCTGAACTAGGAAAAATGCACATTTTTGTATCGAAAAAGTTGATTAACACCTTTTGTCGTTGACTGTACTTATGCTATAAACAATTATAGATTATGCGGCCAACATATTAGTCTATTGAAAAGTTACATTTGCAAATTGTTACGGTTGCAAAAGTCAGAGAACGCAATTTAATTTTTTTTGGATGTCAAGAGGATTCATCATCTTCATCAACCTATGCTAGTCCACTGCTGGACATAGGTCTCCCCTAATGAGCGCCATAGCCAAGAGGGTTAATGTGAAGTTAATTTCAATGTTTTTGGGGTCGCAAGGTCGCAACCTTTGTCCCGCGGCTGATATCTTGTAAAATGGTGTCCGAATGGTTTTTACGCTATAGCGGGCGAACCATTGATTGCACAGAAAATTTGAAATAACAGTTTTGTTGCAAAATTAATTTTCTATAACTTGGTTCTGTAACTTTGAGTCTTAAAATCGAAAATAACAAAGGTTGTCGATTTTACAATGGCATCTGCAAACAAAACACGACCATTTAAGATTGTGCTAAAAACAGCCCTCTCAAGCAGGTAAATACACTTGAAAAATCAAATAATACACTTGTATGATTTTTTGCAAATTCGCAAATATATAAATCCAGATGCAGATATATTTAACGATAACTAATTAGTATGAGTAAAAAATATTTATGTAGTTTATAATTTTTATTTATCCAACTTTTACTATTCTGATAAAATGTTACTAATGTATTTGTTAATTGTATCTAATATTAGTTAGTATAAGTTAATTATTATATAATTCGAATGTAATTTAATTATAATAATTTACCATAATATACAGTTTGTATATGCAGTTTGCAATTAACATCAACATATACCTAAGTTTATTAGTCTGAACAGAACTGTAAAACTTATATTGCTAGTGATGAATAAATAGAATGAATGTAAAAAAGTACATTCGAAGTCAGAAGCACAATTAGCATTGGTCTAGAAATAAGACGATATAATGGCAGTCCGAAACTTTGTCCGAAACGAATAAAAGAAAAAATTACAGTCTGTAACCTCATTTACAAAAAATAAAACTGAAATAGAACGTACATTTCGAAGAAGCTCTTTTAGAATTAATCTAAGGCGTTATACTCGTATTAGTCAGAATCGGATTTCCCTCTTAGATAATACTGATTGTTTATACGAGAAGGTCACCTACGATGGTCATTCAGTATAATTATCTAGGTTTAATTATTTTACTATGACACGCACCACCGAGATGAGGTTACTGATATGTACGGGGCTCTGAACGTAGTGTTCTAAACTAAACGAACATGTCCGTGGAAGTCTCAAAATCCGCCCAATTGGAGAAAAACCAACAAAAGAAAGTCCAAGTGAACGACTCGACAACTCAGGACTGAAAAGACTTGCTAAAAATGACGAGGAGATTCGATAGCAAATCTAATCATACCCTTGTTTCCATAATATGGTACTACATATTAGGTTTTATATTATTTATTTTTATTATATACTAGCTGACCCGGCAGATTTCGTACTGCCTCAATCGATAACAACTTCCATATTTATTCACCTTTTAAACCTTCTTTGGACCTCCACAAATAATTCAAGACCAAAATTAGCCAAATCGGTCCAGCCGTTCTCGAGTTTTAGCGAGACTAACGAAAAGCAATTCATTTTTATATATAAAGAAGATTATAGATATAGATTATAGAATGACTCGGGCTAGGCGAAAAAAGAATAATTTTACTATGAAGGTTACGCAGAAAATCAATAAAGTGTAGCATACTTCAAGCTTCAAGACTCTGCAGTTATCAATTATTTATTTCCTTATGTAAAATCAATAGTTGTGTCATATTACGCCTCTCAATTCGAGAATGTGATTACAAAAACGGGTTTTCCATCAACCTTTTGTGCCAGTACACGTTTTTACGCACCATAATAAATTTTGAATTACTAATTTACTACTTCTACGCTTATAATGCGGACACCGCCGAGTTGCGTTATGTATTAAAATAATTATGTATTGAAATTAAAATAATATTAATGATATGTAAATTTTTTCAGACGTTTCATAACCGTAAGTGTTTAAGTTGTAATTATGAAGATGCCAACTATTTGAACAAGTCCAAGCGCTTGCGGATTCGTACATCTGCTGATTAACGGACAACCTCGCCCTTGCAGAAACACATCCGATTGGTAATTCTCCGTATTGGGAGAAAAGGCTTCCTTTCTCCTGGGATGATATGCCTCACGTGAGGAGAACTAGGTAAAGGTTTCGAAGACTCACCAAAAAAAACTAATTAATTAATTAGACTTCGTCGATACTCGGCACAATGTGAATTCTACACGGTGTTTGCAATAATCTATTATTTCATCCTAATACGAATCAGTTGGTTCAATCATAAAAGTACCTAAGTTTAAATCACTTAATAGGTATATGAGGTCCCACCAAGATATTTGGGGCTCAAACCAATCTCACCTGCAAGCGAGCGGTATACCTACTGATTGAGGACGGACAAGGCTCAGGCGCAGGATTTCCCCTTTCCGCAGTTTACCTCCCGTAAGGCACATTAGGAGGAGAAAGCATCAGATAGCGCAAACCTGGCTCCAAAGTACTTTGGATTCAACCGGAATCGGAATCACTGTGATAATGAGATCTCTGCAACGTTCCACTGTTTCTAACCCTATAAATCGCAATATCTCGTCGCAGTGGTTGGCATGAACCTACCTGATGACGAAATGTATGTGTATACATACGTCTTCACATTGGCAAACATTTCACCATAGTAAGTTTAGGTCAGCTGGTGACGACACATGTCGCCGGCTTCATCATGATGAGTTACACATTGGAATGTCTAACGTCTAACGCGTCCAGATTGTATGAGGCTTAATGTTTGATTGTCTCGGTCGAGGTAGTCGTAATCATTTGATTTAAAAAAATATCCGTATTATTTGTGCCTTCTTATGCTAGTCTCGAACAGTGAAGTATAGTCATAATATGTTAGCACAACACGTGCTCATTACTTAACACTCGTACATGGATGTACATATTTACATAACTTACACTACCGTTCGATGTCATTTTGTAGAATCTACTGCAGTAACTGCTTTGCATGATGCTCATGTTCAAAGAGGCATTTATATTCCCGCAGAGGTAGACCGAAATGATGGTATTAATGCCCACAATCTGCTAACGCAGGACAAGGTGTAGTTAGGTAGAAAGTGGGTGGTTTCTTTGTTGTGACTGTGTAGATACTAGATACATTGTTTTCCAAACTGTGGTAAGGTAGGAAAATATGTTAGCTAAGAAATGGCGAATGTTGAGACGACAAGTCCTAGAAAACAGGTTACCAAAAGAAGCCCAATATCAATTATTTCACTCGTTCTGAATACGACTTTAAAAGTCACACGAGACCCACGCCATTTTTGGGGGTCCAAAAGACGTCTCTATCCTATTAGAGGCCTTGGGCCTTTTAGATGCCCGGCCAAACAGAACGAACGTACGTCCTAGACGTGTCTTTGTACCACTCAGCGCACCCCCCGCGCCGAGCGAGTGCTGGGGATTAAGGGGTGCGCGGGGCGGGATCCTGAAGCAGCGACCTGACCTGTCTCTGTCTCTTATGGCCGTGGATCGGATAGATTGCGTGCCCCTAGGCTTCCCTAGGGAAAGTGATGATTTTCGAGTCATAGGTTGTCGTCGGTTGCACATCCATGCACATCCCTACGACACTAATAACTTAGACGCTTCCAACGTCACCAATAACGTAGTTCATGCCGTTCATTGTTTACCTACTTAGTTACCGTATCGCGAAGACCGCACCCACCTACGTACAATTTTATATATCATTGCCTACGTACCTAATCATAGAATAAATTTTTGTTTCTTCACGAGAACAAGTATAGAAAACTATTTCGGTTTCAAGCAGTGGCAGACTGGTAGGCCAACACGTGCCAACACCGTTTTTGTCACTTAGGAAACTGCCATTGTTCTTTTAATAATATTTTGCTAATAACCCGGTGTCAGGTTAGGTTTTGTTCAGGTTTGTATGAAACGAGAAATCCGTTCCTTCTTATGCGTGTTAACTAATTGTATAATGGTTCGTGTTCTGAGGAATCGCTTGAGATAATGCTACTTTCTGTTCTCTCTTCCATCGACATAGACTTTCTACCTTTTTTTTTTTTTTTTTTTTTTTTTATCGTGCGGAAATCCCTTCGGATACCCCCCCGCGTGCCAGCGGGGGCGGTTATGTCGGGCTTGAACCGACTAAAACCGCACGCCGTCTCGGGTCTACAGACGCCGGGGTGTAAGGTTGCCCATAGAGCATATCCCTCGCACCCCGACTGACCCTGGGCCATCTCCGGTTTCGAGATGGCCCCCTCGGGTTTGGGAACCACGGTGTCCCCGTCTTGCCCCGGTTTGGGGGAGGGGCGCTAGTCGCCCCACCGTCCCGGCCTGCTTCTGCTGAGGTGACAGGTGGCCTCACCCGCCACCCCCAGGCCTGCGCTCATGGAGGACGGAGGTCGTTAAGCGACCTCCGGCGCCTGAGTTGCCTGCGACGCGCGGCGAGCAAGTTGCGGGCTCGGCGGACCGGGAGAGTTCTAAGTCTCTCCCGGGCGCGCTCCGCCACCTCCTTCGCGAGCATTACATGCTCGCAGAAGGAGATGTGATAAAATGATGATGGGTGATTAAAAAGGGCATATAAAAGGTTTTAACAAGACCGGTAACTCGCAAGAACCGCAAAAAAACGCCCCTTGTGTTGCAAGCCGGGGTTAGCTCTCCTACGCTTTCTACTCCTAATGTGGTTTATCCTGCCTTTTACGGGAGCGACTGCCCTCCGAAGTTGTAGTTGAAAGGTTCGTTTTTTAAATGTGTTTCTCTTTGTTTGAGGAACGAGTGAAAGTTCAATAATAAGTCTCAAAAAGTGCCTGCTTACAGGACGCCATTATTACCCGCTCAAACTATGACAGTAAATGAACACTTAAGTACCTTTTTTTTTTTATTATGCGGAAATCCCTTCGGATACCCCCCCGCCGCCCAGCGGGGGCGGTTATGTCGGGCTTGAACCGACTAAAACCACACGCCGTCTCGGGTCTACAGATGCCGGGGTGTAAGGTTACCCATAGAGCATATCCCTCGCACTCCCTGGGCCATTCGCAGTGTCCCCTCTGATAACAGCAGAGGGATACCTGGAGCGACCACCCCCCCCCGCGGGCCTTGCAGGCCCGCCATACCCCGACCCCCTCGTGCAATGGGGTCAGCTGGCCCAGAAAATGGCCGGTTGGTCAGACTCTTGGCCGTTGACGTTGACGCCAGCTACTCCAGAGGAGCAATCAATGATGCGTCATCGCCCACGTTGCCCAGGGTGCACCAAACTTGGAGGTGATCCAACCAGTCGCACCCCAACACTTAAGTACCTTGTAAGAGAACGACTATCGCATATCTACACTAAAACACTTAAGTACCTTGTAAGAGAACGACTATCGCATATCTACACTAAAACACTTAAGTACCTTGTAAGAGAACGACTATCGCATATCTACACTAATATTATAAAGAGGAAAGATTTGTTTTTTTGGTTTGTTTGTTTGTAACGAATAGGCTCCGAAACTACTGGGCTGATTTCAATAATTCTTTCACATATAGAAAGCTACAATATCTAGGAGTAACATAGGCTACAATTAATTTTCAAAAAATTAGAGATCCGTAAGAAAATCGCAATATTGTAAAAAAATATAGAGAAATTAAAATCTTTTTAGGCGTGCGCTGCGTAAACTATTGATGATAGAAAAATATGATATACTACAGGTTTATAGGTCTTTTTAATGTCTACAAAAAAGTCCGCGAGGCGATATATGCAACCGTAAAGCCCGTGACACACGTAGCTATAATATATATTAATATGCCGTGTTATGATATATATTATAGCAAGCTACCACACACGGAGACGATGCTTTAATATATATTTTGCCTTCATTTCTTTGATGATCGGCCTCGCGTATGCACGCGTTTTGTAATAAAGGGTGATTCAATTGACAGTTCTTCAGAAGACGATTCTGATGCTGCTTTTTGATATGTTAGTTGCCCTATCAGGCACAAAAAATACAACGAAGAGGATTGAATCGCATATAAAGAATTAAACAAGTTGAATTCCTGAGACGAGCTCAGCCGAATACAAGGGATTTTCGATTTTGCGTTTTTTTTTTTGCGATTTTTTTTGCGATTTTTTCTTTATCTTGCAATGGTTCACCCCAGCACGAATCTATTACCGAGAACAGCAACTCGATAGCTCATCTCCTTCATACCCATAACCGTGACAGAAAATTGGCAACAACGACGTCGACGACACTCGATAGCAATAGGGCTTTTCTAAAGAAAATCCCTAAAAAGTCATGGCGAATTTAATCTGTATTGATAACTATCCTTAAAAAAATTCGCTCAATATTTTAGGAGCTCAAAATCATCATTTATCTTCATGAATTAATAAAAAATGATATAAGCAGAAAAGACACAATCATACGCAAAAGTATTAGTTCTGAAGAACGACTTGCTGTATGTTTAAGGTAGTCCATTGTAGTGACGTGGATATTCTTCGGGAATCGAAATAAGACTGCGGTGCGGTGCGGGCGGGTGAGCCAATCCTCGAACACGTTGGAACATACTGTATATTCAAAATATGTCGTAATATGTCTTGCTATACCATAATATACAATAATATATATTACTATATAATATAATAAATAATAAATAAATGCGTGTGAGGTCACTTGAAAATTTGTATTGAAAAGATATATTAATATGCCTTGCTATGAGTCATATTAATATAAATATAGCTGCGTCTGTGCCGGGCTTAATATTTTTTCCACTACAACAGGTTTTGTGTTCTCAAAATTTAATTATTTCATATCTTTTTGATCACATCACAACGCGGGCAACAGTAGTGCGAGTGGGAGTGGGAGTGGGAGTGGGAGAGGGAGTGGGAGTGGGACTGGAGCGGAGTGGAAGTGGACGCAATAAGCGACTTCCACGCGAGCGGAGCCTCGGGCAACAGCTAGTGTATTATATTTCCACAGTAACCAGTTTTAACTGTATAAACTTAACAGAAATGAATCATGGAATATTTTAAACTTAAAATTATTATTTTTACACTTAGTGGTGACGTATAAATTATAAATCCAGGCTACGACTAAAACAAGATTGGTTCCAATCAGTCAGTACGATGTGCGATAAAGAGCACGCTCTACAAAACCGAAGCATGCCGATCTTAGAAGCAGTCTCGCTCTTCTTCCCGACATGTCAAATCAAAAGCCGGGTCAAACCCGAGGGGACCATCTCGAAACCGGAGATGGCCCAGGGTCAGTCGGTTTGCGAGGGATATGCTCTATGGGTAATCTTGCACCCCGGCGGCGTCTGTAGACCCTAGACGGCGTGCGGTTTTAGTCGGTTCAAGCCCGACATAACCGCCCCCGCTGGCCGGCGGGGGGGTATCCGAAGGGATTTCCACACGAAAAAAAAAAAGGTACTGTGCATGCCCATGAGCGCAGGCCTGGGGGTGGCAGGTGAGGCCGTCTGTCACCCCAGCAGAAGCAGGCCGGGACGGTGGGGCGACTAGCGCCCCTCCCCCAAACCGGGGCAAGACGGGGACACCGTGGTTCCCAAACCCGAGGGGGCCATCTCGAAATCGGAGATGGCCCAGGATCAGTCGGGGTGCGACGGATATGCTCTATGGGCAACATTACGAGACGACGTGCGGTTTTAGTCGGTTCAAGCCCGACTCAACCACCCCCGCTGGCCGGCGGGGGGGAATCCGAAGGGATTACCGCACGAAAAAAAAAAGGTACTGTGCATGCCATAATAAACGGTAGAAAACTAAATCGTGTGATTTATTTGCTCTCTGTGGGTTGTGGTCACTATCGATCTAGTTATGATTTCAAGATAGATACGATAAAGTAAAACTATACTTCTGGTCGTTTCAAATTATACATTTATCATGACACGCAAAGACTTGACCACAAATATTAAAAACCGTTTACTATCTACAACCTCCAGAAAAAAATAACAACTGTGTTTATGAAATGCAAATCCTTGAATTTCGTTTGACTTTTACTCTTTTGACAAGTAAGACGGACGCAGACAAAACGCAGTAAAAAGTACATGTTACGTAAATATGCTTTTATGAAGTGTAAGAATGTACGAGAAACTTTAGCACAGAACATGAGAAAATACTACTTAAATTTTTTTTTTAATTTCGCCTATCCTAAAATCCTAAGTAATATTATAACTGCAAAAGTGAGTGTTTATGTTAATCAAAAACGACTGAAATGACTAAAGTTTTGCATGGAAATCTGTAGTGTGCAATCGGAAATAGACTATCTTAAACCTTTTTTTTTCGTGCGGAAATACCCCCGGATACCGCTAGCCAGCGAACTCAAACTGAGGGGAGGGAGGGGTGAGCAACGCACCGCCGCCCGGCCTGCTTCTGCTAGAGTGACAGCCGGCTCCACCTGTAACCTCCAGGCCTGCGCTCATGGCGGACGTAGGTCGTTGAGTGAACTCCGACGTCTGGTCGCCTCCGCGCCTCGCGGGCTCTGCGGATCGGGAGAGATCTGAGTCTCTCCCGGATCCGCCCCACCGCCTCCTTCTCGAGCATTACTTGCACGCAGAAGGAGGCAGCTAGTAGCGCTAGCGCGTGGCACCCCACGCACTAGCTCTCCTAAACATCGCTGTGAGCAAGACGCCGATCGAGAAGATCGTGGGCCACGAGGGCCCGTCTCGGCACCTCCCACACCGGGCACTCCACCAGTGTGTGCAGCCCTGAGTACTCGCTTGCATCACAGCGATAGCACTCAGACGTTGGCTCCTTCCTGATCTGACACAGGTGGTCCCCAAAGCACCCCTTCCCACAGACCACCTGCGTCAGCCGCTACGAGAGGCTCCCGTGTCGCCTCTCTAGCTAGTCCTCCATAATGGGTCTTACCGCCGCTATTACGGCCTGACCTAGGCTACTTTTAATTCTAGGTATGGGTTTCTGTGGCACACAGAAACGGAATCAGTATTTTATGCCGAAAACAAGCTATTTTCACATAAATATTAAAAATATATGCTAACGGGTTTTTATTAACTTAATTCCGATTGAATTAATGTATGTTAAGATGTAGCAACATTCCTAAATGACATTATGCACACAGTAGCATGCTTACATATACGCATATGTCTCGGTATGTCTCGTTGAGAGTGAAAGCATTTCATAAGTGCCCAGACAACTGGCAATCTCCAATGCTGGGACATTCTTCACTGCTATAAAATTAATTTATAGTGCGAAATTGCTTTTGTTATAAAAACTTTAGTGTTATGGTTATGACTGAATGACATTTTTATTTTGTTATTTTGAGGTGTTGAGAACCGAGTCCTTTCGCAGGAATCGTTTACAGCGTGGGAACGCCAATTAGCAGGTCTGGTGTTGAGTAGATATTGCTAAAACCGGAGGGGCTTGAGGCTAAGTGGTAACTGTGTGGGTTAACACATTGCAAAGATAAGCAGAACTGGCCTGGTCAGTTTTAGGATGGGTGACCATTATTAACACATTGAGACCCCTCCGTGCCTCGGAGATCTGTTAAACCGTCGGTCCCTGTTACCATACGAACATCTATGGCAGTCGTTACGGGCAGTTGAAGCCCTATAAAAGACCGATAACTAGAACTTTACTTTATCAATTAGCCTATTTTTCTCAGAGATAATGTAGCATTCTAATTGTGAAATTTTTGTTCAAACAGTTCAGTAGTTATCGGTATCAAAAAAACAAATCTTTCCTCTTTATAATATTAGTTAGAAGTATAGATAACCGTAACGCCTAGACTAGTCTAGACGTTGTTGCATTGTTGTTAGGGGGAGCAGGTAAAGCAGAATGAGATGGTTGAGCGGCATGAGCGCAGGCCTGGGGGTGGCAGGTGAGGCCGCCTGTCACCCCAGCAGAAGCAGGCCGGGGCGGTGGGGCGACTAGCGCCCCTCCCCCAAACCGGGGTAAGACGGGGACACCGTGGTTCCCAAACCAGAGAGGGCCATCTCAAAACCGTAGATGGCCCAGGATCAGTCCAGGTGCGAGGGATATGCTCTATGGGCAACCTTACACCCCGAATCCACCCACCATCTGAAGACCCGAGACGGCGTGCGGTTTTAGTCGGTTCAAGCCCGTCATAACCGCCCCCGCTGGCCGGCGGGGGGGTATCCGAGGGGATTTCCGCATGAAAAAAGAAAAAAAAACAAGGTACGTTGTTAGGAGAAAACCCAGAAACCGTTGGACAAATGAGTTGCGGCAATGAGATGCGAAGACACGCAATGTTTCAGAACGTGACGTCAATGTTAGAGCGAAGTGGAGGAAAAATACTAAGTGGACTGACCACCAAACATGTGGGATTTATTATAATATTTTAAACGTTTTTTGTTCAACTTAATGCTACGGTAATACGTGAGTACGAGGACGTTAATGAGCGGTTTCTGAATAATTTGACCAATTAAGGTCATATTCGCACAGTTTATTATCATATTATGTATATTCATATTCAGCCACTAATATAATATCACGCTACATACCATAGGAGCAAAGGCAGTCCTAAGGTCAAGCGGGTTAAACAGCGGATAGCTTATGCACAGTAAGTACCAAGTAATATTTCTCATAGTGAAACTCACGATATAATTTATAGTGAAAATATTACCGGCCTTGTTAATTTAAGTAGGTATACTGGCATCAGTACTTCTATCTATCTATCTATACCTACTAGGTATTATGAAATTGTAAATTAGTTGTGTCTGTATATTAGAATATTTAAAAATATAACCCATCAAGTGCGAGTCGAATTCGTGCGCCGAGGGTTCCGTAACTACCCATTGTACCGCCATAATAAAATTAGTAGGTACCTATCGCAATGAATATTTTCTTTTATTTTCTTTCACACAGCACAATTTTATTTATTTACCTTATTTGAGGTTAGTGCGAATTAAGCTAGATACCTCCTCTAAATTGTATGAGCGCCCATACAACTCTTGCAGTGGCCTATCTTATTGGCGTCAACTGTATGAATGGGGACAAACTTTAATTTTCAACCTTTTTTATTTTTTAGAATTTTTCCATTATTTGTGCTGTTAGAGCTTTTTTTGCCAAATTTCGTGATTCTGGTTCAATTACCGTACCGAACTACCGTATAGGTTTTCGATCCAAAACCAATAGGGTACTGTAGTGCTCCGACCTCATTCGATCACTACAGTTCATTGACCTGGCCATCATGTGTCAGAGTTTAAAAATAAATATTATTCTTTTGAATTTAGCTTTGGGAAGAAAAAACAATTGCTTGGCGGTGCATTCGGCGATTCGGCTGACAGCGGGCGACTTGGGGCGCCGCCCTGGTCCGCCGGCCGAAGAGAAGAAATAAGTGTAATGAACTTAGGCTCAGTCCCTGAGCGGAGTCCGCGATTCCCTACAGTTCGTTTAAATATAAATATATTCGCGTAAAAACCTCCCTAAACTCGATATAGGAAGCTTTGTTGAATTAATAAATGCTCATATAACTATTTATCCGTGTGTTTATCTTTTTATCAACACGAGGTATTGTGGCGTCCAAGCCCCGGACGCTACAGTACCTACTTCCGGTTGACCTAGAATTGTCATTTTTGGTAAAAGCGAGGTCTTACAGCACAAGTAAAGGTAAAATTCCAAAAAATAAAAATGTTGGAAATTAAGGAGAATTTTGTTAATTACCATGGCTGCTGAAAAGCAACCGAAACGTCGGGATCAATGTAAAATATAAAATAACATCAAATAAATCGCGATAGTTTTATTTCAATGTGTGACATTCGCGTAAACTTCCAACAATTTCATACTTACAAGTTTTCTCAAAAATTTAAATTTGCCCATATCTTTTTATCGTGTTCACTTAGGACCTTAATTTTTATATACCTAATAGGGACTATACACCTCGGTATCTGCTATAAATTTCAACTAGCTAGGTCCATCCATTCCTGAGAAAATTGGTGGTGACACACGGACAGACGGACAGACAGAGAGGCGGAAAAAAGTGATCTTATAAGAGTTCCTTTTTTGCCTTTTGAGGTACCGAACCTTAAAAATTACTTGGGTTATGTTAAATGAACGATTTTGAACACAAAACTTTTTTTTTGGTATTCTTGTCTGTGGCAATGAACACAAAAACTACTGAATGAATTTTGATACGGTTTATTTTTCTATTAGAAAGGTATTGGTTAAGTAGAACCGGAGATATGACCAAAAATCGATCTCTTCGCGGGCGGAGCCGCGGGCATCAGCTAGTTAATTTTATTTAAAAAAAAGGTAATTTACACCCCACAGAAAGTAGGCGCCTGTACAATTTCAAAACCTAGTAAGAGACATGCTTTAGAACTGAATTTTAACGTAAACGTAATTACGTTAAAATAAAGTAAAAATAATTTCGTACTAATATGATATTAATACGAAATTATTTTTACTTTATTTTAATTTTTTATTTATATTTTTATTTAGGGATATTAGTAATATCCCTAAAAATATTAAATGAATATATAACGATAA
The DNA here is from genome assembly GCA_946251805.1 of Cybosia mesomella. Classification (NCBI taxonomy): domain Eukaryota; kingdom Metazoa; phylum Arthropoda; class Insecta; order Lepidoptera; family Erebidae; genus Cybosia; species Cybosia mesomella. The sequence continues at coordinate 9,167,763 of OX276395.1, forward strand.
AATTTGATTCGTGTCCCTCACTAAGTTTTAAAATTGCACAGCATCTACATCTACATACTTATGATGTACACGATTACCTACAGGGATCAATGTGATTATCACTGGGATATAAATTATTAAAAGATCACAAAATGTTACACACATAGATTCAATTGTGAGGTTCGCTGATTCTTTAAATAAATAAAAAATTGAGTTTCGTATAAATGAAGTTGTCGTGGCCAGGTCAGATATACTCGTTCGATTATAAAGTCACACCCTTCTCGCTTCAGCGGAAACGTAAGCCGTGCGTCAGTCCCAGTTGTGACGACCACCCGTGAAAGTGGATATGAAAATTATACCGAATTCTTATATCAACTTTCGCGGTGACTTGTGAAAGATTATTTCAAATCTCGGCAACTGTCCGGTAAATCTTTAACAGCCAATATTAATAAAAAATCAAATTCGCAATATTTATAATAGAATAGCTAATACCGTGTACTAGGGAAACGAAAATGAAGACAAACATTAGTACCTACTTAAGTTTTGAAAAAAATTCAAGGATTTTTTTCAAGCTTCATACTCCATCCAGCTAAAAGAAACGATCATTTCATTAAAAAATGCATTACTATAATCTTAAACAATTCGGTTTCATTATGCAGGAAAAAAAACAAAAAAAAATCGATGGAACTTGAATTATGCAAATAAAAAATTCTAAAAAAAGATTTAAAAAAATCTAATAAAATCACTCTTTTTTTTAAATCTTCAGTAAGTAGGTACCTACTATCCTTCTTCGTTTTCGGGAGTGTTTCCCTAACACTTGAGTTAACTTTGGTTTGTTTCGAATATCATCAAAATATCTGACAAACCTTAGTAATACAGTCCAGGGGCCAAACCAAAATGCTCAAGCAACAGTTCAATTCGACCCTCTGCACCAGGGATGTTAAGGAGCTACGTAACCGTAACTGAAACTATTGGATATCCGATATAAAAATCTATACGTGATCGTAACCGAATCCGATATTAAAATTTCGGATAGGGGCGGAGTCTAAATGAGACACGTAAACACGTTATAACAAGTTGTTTTTGTTGAAACAACGCGCGCGCATCCGTTGGCATTGTTTGTTTTCTTCTGTTGTTTAGTCATAACTAGTCAGTAATGAAGAATGTTAACTCATTTTGAATATTAGCTCTCTATATTCTCTGTCACAAATAAAAAATACAAGTGAAAGAATTACTTCAATACGTCAATTAGTTTCCGATTTATAGAAGTAAACGTGTGACGATGCGTATGACGGTGTGACGTCATCTCACAACAGCTCACAACGCTCAGTCCGCTCGCGCTCTCAGCACGGTGTTGTCTTACGTTTCATTAGAAATTTCAGGCCTATACGTACATTTCCTGAGGCCTAATACTTAGGTAATTAGAGGCCTTACGTATTTTGTTAATAAGACGAATCAAAATTAAAAAAGGTTTAGTACCATAGAAATATATCGATATTTCTATGTTTAGTACCTACATCTGTTCAACCCACTACATTTACAATAAATCAATGTATGTATTGAGTTAAATTTACTATCACGGTTATGTCGGGCTTGAACCAACTAAACCGCACGCCGTCTCGGGTCTTCAGACGCCGGGGTGCCCATAAGGCATTTCCCTCGCACCCCGACTGACCCTGGGCCATCTCCGGTTTCGAAATGGCCCCCTCGGGTTTGGGAACCACGGTGTCCCCGTCTTGCCCCGGTTTGGGGTGGGGGGGGCGCTAGTCACCCCGCAGCTTCTGCTGGGGTAACAGGCGGCCTCACCTGCCATCCCCAGGCCTGCGCTCATGGATGACGGAGGTCGTTAAGCGACCTCCGGCGCCTGAGTCTCCTGCGACGCGCGACGAGCATGTTGAGGGCTCGGCGGGCCGGGAGAGTTCTAAATCTCTCCCGGGCGCGTTTTACCATCTCCTTCGCGAGCATTACATGCTCGTAGAAGGAGGCGGCGGTGGCCCACGCGCTCGCGCTCCTCACCATCAGGGATTTTAAACGGTTCCAAAATACCGGTAAAATACCGGTATTTTGGGGTTCCGGTACCTATACCGGAACAGGAACCAGAACCTAAATTGGAACCTTTAAGAACCTTTATTTTACCGGTTCTTTGGCAAAGCGAGTCTAAACTTGTTTTTTGAGGTCGGGTGACAGGCGCGATGCAGCGCGCGGCGGAGTTTGAGGAGAGGGGAGTTTGTAGGAAATCACATTTGTATTGGTGTTTGGTGGATCTTCTGTTACCAACGCGCGCGCCAGTAGCTCGTATTCGTATTGATAAAATTATTGTTTTAAAATCACGTAATCTATACATATAAATAAAATTGAAATGTCTGTTTGTAATCTTCTTGAAATAAACGTTTTTCACTACATATGTATATGAATATATATACGGTACATACACCAATATTTCGTCTATTATTGAATATTGAATATTTTGTCTGTCTATCTGTCTGTTTGTTCCAGCTAATCTCTGAAATGGCTGGACCGATTTTGACGGGACTTTTATTGGCAGGTAGCTGATCTAATAAGGAGTAACTTAGGCTACTTTAATTTTTTAAAAAGAATTAGGGCTCCGTGCAAAATAAATAAAACCCAGATCTAAGTCCACGCGAACGAAGTCGCAGGCACAGCTAGTTTAATAATAAATACTAATAGACAAGGACAGAGATGGAGTCGGCGCTGTCGTCGTCGACGCAACCACAAACATTGTATTATTAAAACACTGTTTAGCTGCACAAGTCATTTTGAACTGTATTTATTACAAAAAATAAAAAGAGTGTACTGTAGACCACACGAATGAAGTAAAACTTTACGTAAACGCATATACGCGTAAGGTATAGGCACCTAATACCGCCAGTTTAAGCCATGCTCATCTTGACATACAAAAAATAAGCACATGTTCAATAACTAGAATACTTTTTTATTATTTTTCAGGTGCTGAAATGAATGATCTTTTTACTCGATTATAGAAATAACTAGCAAGCATAAAAGAAAAATAAAATAAAAATAGTTATTTATGAAATGGGCTCAGCCCCTATCACCGAACCCATGCATGTGTATTACGATTTTGTGGCACCTATTACCGACTGCTAAATAAATGAAACAATTCAAGTTAAATAAAATGCTTCTTTAAGTTTAATTAAATTATCATTAGGTAGCTAAAAAAAATCGATGTTTTATATGATGATATTACCAGAAAAAAACACGCTCATGTGCAAGATCGTTAAAATTCAGTGTATTTCTAAACACTGGCGAAAGTGATGGCAGCAATAATTATAAGTCGCTAAAAGGTGGTAACGCACTATCGTTCTCAACGATAGATAGACACATTGATGTAACATAATGTTACTACTGCCAACACTTTCGCCAGTATTTAGAAATTGCAGCAGTGGCAGTTCATACACACAATTTGAAGATCTTTCATAAATGAGCATGGTAATCGTCTCATATAAGACATCGATTTTTCAAATTAATTTTTGGTATCCCCACCAGGTTTTTAGCCTGGCAGCAAAGCCATTTCGTGTTCTCCAATTAAATACGCGTCTAATGATACACATTTCATCCGATAATCTGATTGAACTAGGATTGGTGTCACGAGCTCTTATATTATCTCTGTCAAGGTACGTTAAGAACTGCAATATTACATGTGGGTCGGTTCTAGGATTTTTCTACGAAAACTAGTGGGGCGGAAATCACATAGTGATTGTCAAACTTCGGGCCAAACTTATTTTGTAGGGACAATTTGTATGATAGGTACCTTGAACGTACAAACCCCAAAATCTAATCAGTTCTTCCCATTAACCAAACAAGATGATTGGCGAAAGAATTTTTTAAATCGTATAAGTGGTTCTTGAGTTATTGCGTAAACAAACATCCAGACATCCAGACCAACAGACAGACCGACACAAAATTTTTTTTTGCTTAATTAGACTTAGAATCATGTGAAACGTCGAGAAAAGTGATAAAAAGTGGGTGTATGATTTTGATTTTTTTTGCGTGATTTTAAGACTTCGGTGTCCACCTGGTTGGTGGCCCGAAGTAAAATCGTAAAACCTGTTACCGACCCATTAAAATTAATATTTACTACGTAATTTTATTACTTTTATGTACATTTATATGGTTATATGATGCAGTAACCATGAATATTTAATATTAAACATATTTTAACCGTAAAATACATCAGTTGACAACTATACATCCTAGGGAAATCAAAACATTTGCACAAGAATAAAATTCATTTTCACAGCTATCGGTACAACTAAACATATGACGCTAATAGCTCTAATAACGCTTGACATACTAAGACATTAAATTGGTATAGCCCACTATTTATTAATAGACGACTTATAACAAAAAAAAAACATTAAAAATTACATAACATAACTTCACGCCTGTATCCCCGAAGGGGTAGGCAGAGGTGTATTACACACCCACGATTCACCAGCTATGTTAAGGTCCCAATGTAATAGGGGGCGAGCCTATTGCCATCTTCCGGGCACATTATTAAGCGAGCGATAATTAACATTTATTAATGCACACATAACTACGAAAAGTCAGAGGTGTGTGCCCGGGGCGACTGGGGATCGAACTCGAGACCTCGTCTCAGCAGTCCGTTACGTACACCACTCCGAAATTAACATACTTTGTAAAAACCCAACAGTGCCATGGGTTGCATTAAGAATAAAATTGTGAATATGGCTCCTATCACCGCCACTTTTTAATATTGAATTTTAGGCAAATTAAAGCTATATGAAATGTGCGGGATCTTCGGAGTCCGACGAGAAACTATTAATTTTGAAAATAAAAATTATATTAAAATTTGAAGTCGCTGGTTTACGCATACAAGCAAGTAATGAATGAGTGCATTACAAATACATCTTTATTTTTTCTAAAGAAAACATTTATCTTACATACAACAGCCTAAAATGACGATTTTATGAATGGGTCGGAGTTTGGTGCCAATTTTAAGGGGTCGGTATTGGGTGCCTTTACCTTACTCACTTTTATTATCCATCTTGGCGACAATCTATGTAGTTGTAAAGTTCCAACACACTTGTGATTATGTTAACAAACAAGGTAGACACGGAAACATGAATGGCGGCAAAATGACAAAACAACTTGCTTTGTCTGGCTCGGCCGAGGCACGAACATCAATAAATTTCTGTATTCATTCCCTGATCCGAACACACATCCCCTCTTCCGTAAGGAACCTTTAAAACGGATGACAACGAACCGTTATAACATCATCCGATTTAAAGGTTCTAGGAACCGGTATTTAGAACCGGTACATCGGAACCCAAACCGGAACCGATACCGGAACCGGAACCGTACCGAAAAGAGGAACCTTTATAAGAACCTAAATGTAGAACCAGAACCGAAATTGGTACCGGTTTTCAATCCCTGCTCACCATTGCCGCAATCATGCTGCCGAGCGAGAGGACTCCTACCCTGATGGCTGCGACGAGGTCACGCCTCGGCACCTCCCACGCCGGGCAGTCCACCAGCGTGTGCAGCCGCATGCAAACATATGTACATACGTACCTTTTTTTTTTTTCGTGCGGAAATCTCTTCGGATAACCCCCGCGTGCCAGGGGGGGTGGTTATGTCGGGCTTGAACCGACTAAAACCGCACGCCGTCTCGGGTCTACAGACGCCGGGGTGTAAGGTTGCCCATAGAGCATATCCCTCGCACCCCGACTGACCCTGGGCCATCTCCGGTTTCGAGATGGCCCCCTCGGGTTTGAGAACCACGGTGTCCCCGTCTTGCCCCGGTTTGGAGGAGGGGCGCTAGTCGCCCCACCGTCCCGGCCTGATTCTGCTGGGGTGACAGGTGGCCTCACCCGCCACCCCAAGGCCTGCGCTCATGGAGGACGGAGGTCGTTAAGCGACCTCCGGCGCCTGAGTCGCCTGCGACGCGCGGCGAGCAAGTTGCGGGGCTCGGCGGTCCGGGAGAGTTCTAAATCTCTCCCGGGCGCGCTCCGCCATCTCCTTCGCGAGCATTACATGCTCGCAGAAGGAGGTGGCGGCGGCCCACGCGCTCGCGCTCCGCACCATTGCCGCAATCATGCTGCCGAGCGAGAGGACTCCCACCCCGATGGATGCCACGAGGTCACGCCTCGGCACCTCCCACGCCGGGCAGTCCACCAGCGTGTGCAGCCCCATGCACACATATGTACATAAGTACCTATAGATATAAAACTTTAATACATCTTTGTTGTCTATAACGTAAAACTTAAAAGGTTTGGTACTTCTGCCTTTGAGTTACAATATGACATTAGGGATTTGTTTTAATAAAACAATTTAGAAAAGATAAATTATTGTCTAAATATCAAGAAAAGTTAAATTACCTTTGCATTTTTATTCCTCGCATTTCGGCGACAACGAAATCACTGTTTGTTGATAAATAATGGACATACATTAGTGCATCTATTTTAGGCAGATTATCCGATTGCCCTTTTTCGAATCCTTCATACATTTCATTAATCGAATATAAACATTATTAACGTAATGCGCGGATGAAAACAAAACAATATACTGCACAAGCTCCTAAGTGTCCTTAGCCTGTCACCGCTGGCGACTTGGTACTAAGCGGAGTGTTGTAAATTGACGTAACATGCGGTCACGTGACTGTTAGCGGGACGCGATATTTTTCGTAAGTTTAAATTAGTCCATTGAAAAGTTACATTTGGGGTTGCGTTTTTTAGAGGACGCAATTTTATTTTTTTGATGTGTAGGAGGGGTCAGTGTAAAGCTAAAACCAAGTTTGTGGGGTCGCCACCCTTGTCGAACGGCCACCATCTTGAAAATAGGGGTTGAAATGGTTTTTACGATATATCTCTTAAACTATTTATCTGATAAAAAAAAATTGTGAACATTTTTTGTTGCAAATTAAATTCTCTACAACTTTGGTACAGTAACTTTTTGTCGTAGAACTATGAATAAAAAAGTTATAAGCGAAAATGTTCAGAAACTTTTTTTATCTCTTTATACGTTGGCAATAAAGATAATAATTCTCTTGACAGCTTAAGATACAAACAATTTGCCAAGGAGGTGACAAAAAGCACATTTAACTTATCTTCACTTCCTCCAATACAATACACAGGTCGCTTTCATACTTTCCGAGTCTACCATCAGGTCCAGTCGTGGCTTGGTAATAATAATGATCTTGAAGACTGGGGCTGGAAAAACATGTGGAAAATTATTGATGCCAGTGCAGAGCTCTAAACCTCCAGCACCCCCTGAGCTTCCAAAATTGATCTTTTGCAAATGCAAAGGAAACTGTGGATCAATGTGTGGATGTCGAAAAGCAGGGCTGAAATGTTCTGCAGTGTGCTTTCATTGTTCTGGAGAGACTTGCAGCAACGTAATGGGGCTCTCAGAATTAATAAATGAAAATGACTTTGATGATGAACCGCCGACATTAACACCCCTTCCTTCTCCACTTCTCCCACTGATATTTAATTCAGAAAGCCGATCAGATGCTGAGCCGCAGCCTGGTCCATCGAAAAGACCGAGAACGGCGTAGTTCAAATTTAGAAAATCACCGTGGATTATGCCTATTGGGGATACCACGTAAAAAAAACGCGCTTCCAGACTCTTCCTCGTGTGTGGTGGGGAAAAGAGTCAATAATTCATTATTAATAATATTGCAAAATTAATAATTTAAAAAATTATAATAACAAAATAAAAAAAAACAAAAGTTACTGGACCAAAGTTGTAGAGAATTTAATTAGCAACAAAAAATGTTAACAATTGTTTTTTTATCAGGTAAATAGTTTAAGAGATATATCGTTAAAACCATTTCAACCCCTATTTTCAAGATGGCGGCCGTTCGACAAGGGTGGCGACCCCACAAACTTGGTTTTAGCTTTACACTGACCCCCCTACACATCAAAAGAATAAAATTGCATCCTCTAAAAAACGCAAGGTTAGGCCTAAAAAATGTAACATTTCAATGGACTATCTTTAATACGAAATGACTGATATATAATATTTTGTTATTGCATTTTTAATTTTAGTAGATAACAATCAAAATTTACTAAATAGTTATGTTACTTACTTATAGACTGATTGTAGTAGGTACCTACCAAATGATATGAATGACCTATAAATAAAACCAGTTTATTATCTATTTGTATTTTACTTTTGAAATTCCTTAATCTAATATCCATAACCGAAACTATCCAAAACTAACGGATAATCGGAAATAATTGAATATCCGTATCCGTATCCGAATCCGGTATTATACTCATTCCTATATCCGTATCCCAAATTTCATATCCATAACATCCCTGCTCGACACCGCTGCCCAAAACTGAATTGTTATTAGCGCGTCGTGGTCAGCCCGCACGTTCAGACATTCAGTTTGTAGTGGTAGAGTCAAGCAACAGTCATTTTGGCCGTTGCATGAATGGGCCGACTCGACCGGGGAAGCACCACCCTCTCACAGAATATCGACGCCAAGTAACAGTATTTGAACTGTTGCGTTCCGTTTGGTGAGTGAGAGTGCCGGAGCCCAAACTCCTTTCCCATCCCCTCCCAAACTCCTTTCCCATCCCCTTTCCTTTACAGGGTCGGCAGCGCGACTGTGACGCCACTGGTGTTGCACACGTCCATAGGCCGCGGTAACCGCTTCCCATCAGGTGGGCTATGTGCTTCTGCCACCTTAGTGGTATTAAAAAAAAACTTGGATCAGATTTCTAATACTTGCGTTCTAGTTCAACTACACTGGGTTCTCAGGTTTTACTCAATGACACTCATTTTATAAAATGTGATATCGCAGTTTAGTTCGGCTCTATCGCGGTTCCTATCATTGGTGAAATCTGCTCTTAGTTAAAATCTCTTAGTGTTAGATATTTTTATTATTGCTACCATAAAATCCGTAACCATAGAATATCTTCACTCCCAGTGTTGTCGAGATCAGCTGGAAGACATTCTAAAGGACAGACAAAACGAGATAACACAACATGTCGATCCTAAATTATAATGCAATTATAAATCTATCGCTATAAAAAAGCAGCGATAGCCCGGTGGCGTACGTAAAGGACTGCTGAGACGAGGTCTCGAGTTCGATCCCCGGTTGCCCCAGGCACACACCTCTGCCTTTTCGTAATTATGTGTGCATTAATAAATGTTAATTATCGCTCGCTTAATAATGTGCCCGGTAGATGGCCATAGGCAGGCTCGCCCCCTATTACATTGGGACCTCAACATAACTGGCGAATCGTGGGTGTGTAATACACCTCTGCCTACCCCTTCGGGGATACAGGCGTGAAGTTATGTTATGTTATATTATGTTATGTTTTATAAATCTATACTATTATAAAATTGTAAATTAGTTGTGTCTGTACATCGGAAATACATATTTTTAAAGAAATTTTGTGTCATGTTAAATTAACGATCCTGACTGAATACACAAATATTAATTGAAATTCTTGTCTGTTTGTCTATTTATCTTGTTCGCGTTGGATGTAAAAAATACTACTACTACTACTACAGCATACTTAAAATCTACCGTATGTTTGATTGCAATTGGTTAAGTAGAACCGGAGATATGACCAAAAAACGATAACCGACCTCTGCGCGGGTAGAGCCGCGGGCATCAGCTAGCACTATTATAAAATTGTAAATAAGTTGTGTCTGTACATTGCAGATATTGAAAAACAAAAAACAAAACGCAAAAACTTGGGTTATGTTAAATAAACGATTCTGAACACAAAAATGTTTTTTTGCATTCCTTTCTGTCTGTTTATTCGCGATGGACACAAAAACTACTGAACGGATTTTGATGCGGAGTTTTCTATTAGGAAGGTCTTGGTCAGATTCAAAATCTGCCGAATGTTTGATTGCAATTGGTTAAGAGAACCGGAGATGTGATCAATAAACGACACCAGACATCGGTGCGGTCGGAGCCGTAGGTATCAGGTAGTTACATCATAAAAAACTTTATTTATCTTTCTGATGTCACTAAGAATTGTTCCAATACTACAATATATTTTCATAATCTTTATTACTGTTAGCTACCTTTTTTATTCAATTGTAATGTGATCAATAGGTTATTGCCTATTCTATTCGTTAAGCTAGAACTATTGAAATTGGGTCATAATGGGCTTACCAAACTAATTGCCTAGTCGCAGGCACACACACACACACACACACAAACACACACACACACACACAAACACACACACACACACACAAACACACACACACAAACACACACAAACACAAACACACACACACACACACACACACACACAGACAGAGAGAGTGCGAGAAAAAAAGTGAATCCAAAACCTTCTTTCTTTGTAGTGGCATACAGTGTATCATCTTCACTTACAATAATTTCTCGTAGAGATACCAGTACCTACAACCCATTAAAATTTACACAAAACAAAACGTTATTAAAGCACTAAAAAGTCAGCAGTTGGCAAGCTTCAAGTTAGCAGTTTCGTGCTAACTTGCACTTCGTCATTTAATTAAGATCTTTTTTTTATAATTTTATACTTTCACTAACGGGAGAAAAGCAGGTCGAACATCTGAGCCGCAAACTTTCAATATTCCGGACCAATGGTGTCGTTCATTTCGTAATAACTACGTCACGTCATGGAAGTAATAGAGATAAGTATACAACGTCTCGAACGAACGGACACGTTGTGCGAAAATTTGTAGGGGCAACAAACTATGAAGCTGACGATACGATTTTTTGCGTCTTGATATTTATAGCCACCACGTTTGGATACAATATATATATCTATATGTATTCATATGTTAATTAAATTTAAGTGTAGACACGCTGGTAATCTTATGAAAGAATAAAGTTATTTGTTGAAAAATATTGTTCTACTAATACCATTTTTTGAAAGATCCGTTGTTAGAACAGAATGTTTATTTTTATTTTATTTTATATGATCGGTACAGAAACAGACAACAGATTGAGTAATTACACAATGTTACTACAAACTAAACAACTTTTGTAAATCTGATGTCAACTTACATCTGTACACAGCATCACTTGTACTATTATTTTTTCTGTGACAGCATTTCAGTGGCATCTTCGGTGCTGGTTTACTAAATATTAACTAACCTAAGTCACAGAATAAATAATAGTACAAGTACAGAAGACCCTCTGTTTTGATGTTCACGAATGCCGCCTTTTTACGTGCCTATTAATTATTATTAGCTACGGACCGCACGCCAGTCGCACCGTCATTGAGTTCTATTACCCGGCGCGAAGGTCGACATTACTCTGCACCTTGCCGAAGATAGGGTTGTCATTTTTTTAAACGTCATCGGTGGCAAACGAGCGTACGGTCCGCCTGATCGTAAGCGGATACTTGTGTTCGATTTACTATGAAAATATAGGTATTTAAATGAGCATTTAGTGCTTACTTTCGGTATCCTTTTCTCGTGTCGGAACATAGAAAAACGTGCAATCCGAATTTTGTTCATTGTTTCTGCAACCCGCAGCAATGCAATATTTCGTTGCCCTTATTTTATACATCGTATACAATACGCGCTTGAGACGTTGGTATATATATATATATATTGGCCACGGCGGGGCAACCACTGAATAAACAGCCCCGGGGCTGCCGCCGGCATGTACTTATAATTTCTCGCAGATCGGCGGAGTGACCCCCCCCCCTGCCTAAGTATCAACTAGTAGTAGTCCATACACATACTAAATTTAATGACAAAAAAAAAATAAAGATGTTATCAGTCCTGTATGGCAATTTGAAAAGTTTATGCTATGAATCCAAATACCTAGTCAATTGTGTTGTTACGACAGGGGAGAATATAAGGGTGTATTAATATGCTCAGACACCCCTATATTTGTTACAATTTGTGTCAAAGTGTCAATAAGGGGCCAATCAATCAATAAATGACAGTTCACGTGAGCGCTTGAGCATTATTATCATCGTTAGAAGCTTCAGAATGGCATTCCTTATGTTGTTAGGGTTCCGTACCTGAAATGGTAAGAAAGGAATCCTTATAAGTTCGTGTAATTTTCCTTTACTTATGCTATAAGACTTTGCTTTTAACCAAAATTGACAATTCTAGGTCAACCGGAAGGACCCTATAGGTTTTGGGTCCCAAACCTATATATGGTAGTTCCCGTCGACCTAGAATCAGGAAATTAAGCAAAAAGCAATGTCTCTTACAGCACAAATAAAGGAATGATTCTAAAAAAAAAACGTTGAAAATTGGAATCGTTCGGTCGTTCGTTTTATAGAAAATGGTACAGAACCCTTCGTGCGCGAGTCCGACTCGCACTTGGCCGGTTTATTTTTTGGCAAAAATTTGTGTCAATTAGTGATAAATAAATCAATCAATGGCATTTCACAAAAGCGCTTGAGCATCATTGTCATCGTAAGAAGCTCCAGAATGGCATTTCTTATGTGTTTAATTGTGATTTTGTCCAACAGGTATCTCACCGCACCGCTACATTTCGCACCGCCTGGCTACCTTGGTACCCAGCCTTACTTCCGAACCTCACAAAAACCTGTTTTTCCGTCATTAACGGTGAATGCCCACTTGGGAACCCTTTAAGTTTTTTTGAAGTTATATTTCTTTTGGCGCGTTAGGCAAAAAATCTTGAAAAGACGTTCTTATTTCTTAACAATAACTTCGACTTCGAATTTGTTTAGGTGCATGTTCATTGAGCTGAGTGAGACGAAGTCGAGCGAAAGCTCCTCATACCAGACTTCAGGATTTTCTTTGTCACAGGTCTCCTCCTAAACTACTAATCCAATCAGAACCAAATTTGGAATGATTAAAGAGGTCAATCAGAGGAAGGTTTATGGATATATTTTGAATAAATTAATGCTACCACAGAGGAATGATCACCGGTAAAAAAAATCCAGATGGAATTACATAATAACCGCTCGAGACACTGTGACCAAACTTTACACGCTCAGAAAGCACGTCCAGAGTTGTGACTTTCAAAAAGAATTTTCAAAATCGGACTTGCCACGGAGGAATGATCACTGTTCAAAATTTTCAAAATCTGATTCCGCAATAGCGGTCAAATCTATTGGACAAGTTTTGGCGCCAAAACAGTCGTCCAAAACTCCCGAATAACTATCAAAAACAATATTCAAAATCGGACTTGCCACGGAGGAATAATCACCGAAAAAAACAAACATTGTTTGATCAATGTAAAAATTTTGCACGTGTAAAATAGAATCGCTCTTAATAATTCAAATCACGATGTCTCACTCAGCTCAACATTGCAAGCAGCGATTCGCCTTGCAGAACTAGTAATATTTATGAGAATTTTATTGTTTTAACTGTTTAAATGTATGTTCACGAGTATGATATCAAAGATGATATTCGCAAAAAGCAGTGTTGCAATCGCTAAAATGTCTATACCTTTGAACTGCTCACTAATAAAATCCAACGGATATAATATAACAAATAATATCTTGTTAACAACTTGACCTCAATCGAACAAGCAATTAAGTATAGAGAATGTAATCAAACATACCTATATATATAATATACCTACTAATAAAGGGTGTCTCAGTAAGAGTGCACTTTTTCATTTTAAAATAATAACAAGTATTTTTTATTTTATTGTATTGTACAGAAGACATGTATTAATACATCGAATAAACCCGAAACAATTCCTGAGCTCAAATCGGAAATCCAACGCGTTATCGGTGAGATACAGCCACATCTCTGTGCAAAAGTCATGGAAAATTTCATGAAAAGTGTAATGGCCTGTCATCGGTGCCATGGGGGTCATTTGCCGGATATTTTATTCCATACTTAATCGGAACATGTCTTCTTTACGATACAATAAAAATATCACAACTCTGTCATAAAATACTTGTTTTTATTTTAAAATGAAAAAGTGCGCTCTTACTGAGACACCCGTTATTTTATAGAGGGAGGCCAAATTTTATGAGTTTGCTCTTATGTCCGGGGTAATCTTCAGAATCACTGCACTTATTGAAAAACTTCTTTCACCGTATGAAAGGTACATTAACACGGGCAGAAGCTAAACATATATTTAGTATAAAATAAAATAAACATTCATATAAACCGAAGCGAAACGAGAGCCGGTTTCTAGTCACTATCACTAAATATTATAAAACTAAGTCCTCCGCCGCGTCTGTCCGTCTGTCTTTCTTTCCGACTGTTCGCGATTAACTCAAAAACTACTGCACTGATTTTCATGCAGTTGTCATCAAAAGTGCTTCTCGAGGAAGGTTTTTGTATATAATTTGTCAAGTTTTTGTATACATTGGCTAAATAATAATGATATTTGTTGGAGGTGTCGATACAAATAAGCCGTCTGGGAGCTTTCAACGAAAACGCTGCCTAAACCCTTTGAGATATAAAAAATGATGTATGGTGGAATTGTGTATCTTATATAGGTTGTGGTGGTGGAATAGTGTCCCATGGGTAGCGAGAACGGGATCAGAATTTCACACAAGTGAAGCCGCGGGCAACAGCTAGTTACTTACCATTGTGGTTTAAGCGGGTGGTTTGATTGTATTACTCGTAAGAAAAAAATAAAGAATGTGCGTGCCTAAATAATTTGAACACTGAAAAAAAAAACTTATAAGTAAAGGGATTTAGCAACCAAACGTTAAAAATTCAGCGGCTTTGGAATTGGACTCGGTATTTAAAAGAAATATATGCTTTTAAGCGCTATATTTCATCATCATTATCAAATTAGCCTATTGCTTTCTACTTGACATTATGCCCCTCGCAATGTGTGCCGTGTCATAGCAGACAAAACAATATAATCCCCGGCTACATCAAAACTACTTCCGAATTTGATAAGTAAATTAATAAAAATTATATTATTATGAAACTTAATCAGTTAATCCCTAAATATCTTATCATTCATATTACGGATATAGGAATTTATTTTATACTTTGATATAATTATTAATTAATAGCAGTTTTATCTAGTCTTCAGGTTTGAAACAATACATCCCTAACTTAATACACAGTAAGTACGTAGATAAATAGCACCATTGCTTTTGCGCGTAAATAAATAGTCATATGACAACGAGAAACAATTTTCCTTAGTGGTCCCATTTATGGGACAAAATCCTGGGCCTATGAGGAAACAGGGGCATGAACCTTATTAACAGCTTTTCTGGCTGGCTAAAATATATTTTCTGTATTTCTTACTGACTCATTTACCTAACTTGTTTCTTTGTCGTGTTGTAGCCATTACTGAGAGTAACCAAGAAGTTGCTATGACGGAGTCGAATGACTGAACTAATGCAGTTTTCGTCACGGGAGCCTGTTGAGCTAGCAAGGAAATCCTCAAAAATCACGGCTCACTGTGGATGCCTTACTTCCTTTCGGTTCTGCGCTACTATCTAATGCTTGTTTGCGTTATTGTGACGGCTAACGCTAATGTTCTCTCTCTCTCTCTCTCTCACACACACACACACACACAAGTAAATCATAACTCCCAAACAAAAAAGTCTTAATGTGAATAGCTATGTAATTTGAAGCCTTTTCTTACATGAAAATAAAAAACAAATAAACTCACCATGAAACATGAAAACAATATCCCCGCGACGACCTTATCCGTGAATGTCGCGTGAATGTTTATGATAACCAGATCGTTAATTGTGAGGAACAGTAGCAAAAAGAACCCGAATATATGCGTCCATATATTCATGGTCTCGTTCGTCCACCAGAATATGCTGAAACAAATACAAATTGTTAATATCCATTCATATAGAATGAGTGTACAGGGCTCTACGAACACCTTTGGGGTCCAATTCAACACCACCTGCTAAATAACGGACTAGGCGCTAGCGCATGCTTTCCTGTCGGCCCTATTCTCGACACGGCGAAGAGCATAGCGCACCGAGGGGTTTAGTGGGTATGTCCATCCGGCTACTGGATGGGAGAGTCCCACACACGATCTCTGGCTATTGCCCTGTAGCCGGAGGTGCCGTGCGTAACAATATTCCCTACGTAAAAAAAAGGCTTTTCTACGGCAGTCGAAGACTATACGCAGACCCCGAGCTCCTATATACGTGCAAACTTTGGACGCAACTGGGCCATCGCTATGACAACGATGATGATGAGGCTACTTTAGTAGATAATGATATAATTCATTGTGTAAACGGGGGGTATTTGTAGGTGTAGACGGAGCTTTACCTAGATCTTCAGAGCTAAAGCCTACCTCACCTGCTAGTCTACACCTGGCGATTAACGGACGAGGCTCTGGCGCAGGGTTTCCTCTGGGAGACGAGGTGGTCAGACGGCAGTCGGTCTCGTAAAAGTCAAGATAAGTCAAATCAAGAAAAAGAGTCGGAGATTGGGCCCCGGGCTCCAAAGTACAAGCTTTGGATGCAATCGGGGCTAACGCTGTGAATTTCTATTATAAAGGTCTTGGTCATACTTAAAATCTGACGTATATTTAATTGCAAAGCGGCGATATGACCAAAAAAGTAGTAGACGTTGATGAAACAATGACTTCCATTTAGTGTATAATATTACAGGCGCTACAGGTTTATAAGTTTGCAAAATCCGAGGACCAGCAATTGTGACCGGATTCCCATACCTGAGACCCCAAATAACAACAAAACACATCTTGCCGCCAGGTGTGATGGTCCTGGGGTGTGTGTTGGGTAACCTCCTCGAGTGTCGCTCCGATTCCGATCCCGCTGCAGTCCGGGGGGAACGGAATCGGAGCGGCCGGTACACCCTGGGCGGCGGTCAATGGCTTCCCCTTCACCCCTTCATAGGGTTGGCATTGATCGTCGGCCAATACCCAACGTGGCGGGAACACATCGCTCTCCGTACTCCTCTGCTTTCAGAGGAGACAGGATGAGCGATGCTGTTAGTGGTGAGATGGCCCTGGGTCAGCCGGGGTGCGAGGGATATGCTCTATGGGTAACCTTACACCCCGGCGTACGTCTGAGGACCCGAGACGGCGTGCGGTTTTAGTCGGTGCAAGCCCGACATAACCGCCCCCGCTGCACGGCGGGGGGGTATCCGAAGGGATTTCCGCACGATAAAAAAAAAAATAAAAAAAAAAAAAAAAAAGGTGTGATGGTCCTTTTCCGCCAATTTTTTTTTTCAGCTTTTTCCATCTACGCCAACGACAATATACCTACCAAGTTGTAGATAATCTCTTTACAAAAATAAAATCATTTGAACAATCATCACAGGTTATTTAAAAACTTTTTTTGGCCATTTTACAAAAGTAATATTCTTTACTTTTAAAACTTACAGGAAGCAACACAGTCAAAACAGTCTACAACATGTCCAAGTTACAACTCTTCATATTTATTAAAATGAACGTTATAGTATTTAAAAAATTCGCGCCGAAATACAGGGCTTTTCGCAATTTACCCGAGATCTACTAAACCAATTGAAGTTCACTGGAGCTCGATTTATTTCTTAGATACTCATTTTTTATACACATGATACACTTTATTGTAAGTGTTTTCATTTTATTCTGAAAATCGTTTTTGGCACATTATGACGGTTTTCCACGATCAAAACTAGTATTTAGGTACTTAGATTAGACTCAAAGTAAACAGCAATATCTTTTCGGCTGATTTTGAATGCATCCTCTGGCTATACGATCCTGGTATTTTATCTCTAAAACAATAAATCGAATAAAATTGTACTGTACTTAGTTGATAGAGAGAGAAAGTAACTTTTTTTTTTTTCGTGCGGAAATCCCTTCGGATACCCCCCCCCCCCCCCCGCCGGCCAGCGGGCGATGTGTTCCCGGCACGTTGGGTATTGGCCGACGATCAATGCCAACCCTATGAAGGGGAAGCCATTGACCGCCGCCCAGGGTGTACCGGCCACTCCGATTCCGTTCCCCCCGGACTGCAGCGGGATCGGAATCGGAGCGACACTCGAGGAGGTTACCCAACACACACCCCAGAGAGAAAGTACCTTTCCATAAATGATTCAGCGTACATGAAATAACTTTACATGGCATAGATAAGTACACACCTTTCATTTGTTTAGTCCTCTACACTCTCTACAGTAAAGCTAATAAATCTAAGCGAATGGTAGATGCTCTAAGCCCGGGTTTCTTAAAGTGAGATACGCATACGCGTAACAAAGCGGCATTGGGGAACGCCGTGCGCCAATCGAGTTCATTGTAGGGGCACGCGATAATAGTTACATAATGGCAGCAATTTAATTGATGTTTGTTTACCAAGACAAGAACAATAACCACAATAACCAGCGCATTCACGTATATAAAGGGATGCCGCACAATTGTCGTAAACTTTTTGCACTGCGAGTGCTACTCACTACAGACTGCAGGCTATCCCTTTCTGTATTATACGCTCCGTATTATTTACCTATCGCATTCCTAGTTGTCATCTATGTATAAGTACCTCTTCATATCATATAGGTGTGTCATGTCATAGCACAACAATAACTGAACACCGCACCGCCCGCCGCCGCTCATAAATCATTCTTATTTTAAATAAATTATGTATTCCACAGTGATATAGCATTTATGCTATGACCAATTCATAGCATTTATGCTATGACTTGCATTTCACTGAGGAGAAACTTTTTCGCAACCCGTAAACAAGGCACTAAACTCTATACCTGTTTTACCTAAAAATAATGTACCATCAGGCGCATAATTATTTCTTAATGCGTCACAAAACTTGACGTTGATCGACGAAAAAAAACATTATACAAAACTTGAAGAAACTGTGCGAACATTTTCTACATGTAATGTACTCGTAAGCTGACGGCCTTCTAATCCAACATCATCGCCGTGATACGTCAGATAAATTCATATAAAATTTTAAATTTTTGTGTATTTATCTCTCTTTTCCTATATTCCTATGATTTCTACCTATATTACGTGCGTAGCCAATTTGGGGGTTCAATCGTTACCCCATCCTTGCGAAAATGTTATATTTTAAATAATCCAATACAATTTACATAGCAGAATGTTTACCGGGTCAACTAGTATAATTATTATATACTTTTGTAAATTATTTATTCATAAATTTCAGATCAGATGATATTTTAAATATGAGGTACACACATTACGCAGGGCACGCCGCAATAGCGGCGGTAAGGCCCATCATGGAGGATTGGCTGGAGAGGCGACACGGAAGCCTCTCCTACCGACTGACGCAGGTGATCTCAGGGAAGGGGTGCTTCGGGGACCACCTGCATCGGATCAGGAAGGAACCAACGCCTGAGTGTCATCACTGCGACGCGAGCGAGGACTCAGGGCTGCACACGCTGGCGGACTGCCCGGCGTGGGAGGCGCCGAGGCGTGACCTCGTGGCAGCCATCGGGGTGGGAGTCCTCTCGCTCGGCAGCATGATTGCGGCAATGGTGCGGAGCGCGAGCGCGTGGGCCGCCGCCGCCTCCTTCTGCGAGCATGTAATGCTCGCGAAGGAGGTGGCGGAGCGCGCCCGGGAGAGACTTAGAACTCTCCCGGTCCGCCGAGCCCGCAACTTGCTCGCCGCGCGTCGCAGGCAACTCAGGCGCCGGAGGTCGCTTAACGACCTCCGTCCTCCATGAGCGCAGGCCTGGGGGTGGCGGGTGAGGCCACCTGTCACCCCAGCAGAAGCAGGCCGGGACGGTGGGGCGACTAGCGCCCCTCCCCCAAACCGGGGCAAGACGGGGACACCGTGGTTCCCAAACCCGAGGGGGCCATCTCGAAACCGGAGATGGCCCAGGGTCAGTCGGGGTGCGAGGGATATGCTCTATGGGCAACCTTACACCCCGGCGTCTGTAGACCCGAGACGGCGTGCGGTTTTAGTCGGTTCAAGCCCGACATAACCGCCCCCGCTGGCACGCGGGGGGGTATCCGAAGGGATTTCCGCACGATAAAAAAAAAAAAAAAAAAAAAAAAAAGGTACACACATTACGCAGGGCACGCCGCAATAGCGGCGGTAAGGCCCATCATGGAGGATTGGCTGGAGAGGCGACACGGAAGCCTCTCCTACCGACTGACGCAGGTGATCTCAGGGAAGGGGTGCTTCGGGGACCACCTGCATCGGATCAGGAAGGAACCAACGCCTGAGTGTCATCACTGCGACGCGAGCGAGGACTCAGGGCTGCACACGCTGGCGGACTGCCCGGCGTGGGAGGCGCCGAGGCGTGACCTCGTGGCAGCCATCGGGGTGGGAGTCCTCTCGCTCGGCAGCATGATTGCGGCAATGGTGCGGAGCGCGAGCGCGTGGGCCGCCGCCGCCTCCTTCTGCGAGCATGTAATGCTCGCGAAGGAGGTGGCGGAGCGCGCCCGGGAGAGACTTAGAACTCTCCCGGTCCGCCGAGCCCGCAACTTGCTCGCCGCGCGTCGCAGGCAACTCAGGCGCCGGAGGTCGCTTAACGACCTCCGTCCTCCATGAGCGCAGGCCTGGGGGTGGCGGGTGAGGCCACCTGTCACCCCAGCAGAAGCAGGCCGGGACGGTGGGGCGACTAGCGCCCCTCCCCCAAACCGGGGCAAGACGGGGACACCGTGGTTCCCAAACCCGAGGGGGCCATCTCGAAACCGGAGATGGCCCAGGGTCAGTCGGGGTGCGAGGGATATGCTCTATGGGCAACCTTACACCCCGGCGTCTGTAGACCCGAGACGGCGTGCGGTTTTAGTCGGTTCAAGTCCGACATAACCGCCCCCGCTGGCACGCGGGGGGGTATCCGAAGGGATTTCCGCACGATAAAAAAAAAAAAAAAAAAGAAGGTACACACATTACAACAGAATGCCCATAATAACACTTGCGACTTCCACACACCAATTCCAATGTATGTCTTACCTTACAACAATCGTTTGAAACATCACCTAGATTGCAACATATGAAACTGAATTATACAGTTACACTCTAATTTCTACTGCACGTACTAAGATACTATCTATCTACATAATTTGTGTACTGTAATCCATCTGTACAAGGCGTTCATGGCGGTTGCAGATGTGAAAGTTTGTAATGCAGAATTGTGAACACGCAACCAACTGTATTTAGTGTTCTGAGCATCAAAGTACATACTACATAGTACCTGCCTTCTCATTACTAAAAAGTTAAATAAACTTGTAACTCATTTACACCTATATGCGGGTCCAATGTTAACAGACTTATTAGGCCAGACTTTGTAGGATTTTTAGTTTCGCGACAGATTTTTTACCGACTGTCAATAATTCCCGTCTCTACGATAAAAGCTTCCAGGAATTCAAAAATATTTACGGGATTCGCCGCCAGACTGAAGTAGTACGCAGTTTTCTGTATAAAATCTAATACTAAAGAAAACCATGTTAGATAGCATTAAGAGCGATCTTAGCCGGACTCACATTCTTCTTCCCGACACGGACCAAACCAAAAGCTACTGTAACTTTGTTTGCTAACTTTCGTTTTCATTATCACTACATATTATAAAACAAAGTCCTCCGCCGCGTCTGTCTGCTTGTGATAAACTCAAAAACTGTTGCACCGACTTTCATGCTGTTCTCATCAATGGATACAGTGGTTCTCGATTTTTTTTAAGCGTTTGCTAAAATATAATATTTCTTGAAGGTTTCGGAAAAAAAGCCGTCTGGGAGCTTTCAACGTAAACGCTGCCTTAAACCCTTTTGAGATATAACAAAATGATGTATTGGTGGAATTGTGTATCTTATATAGGTTGTGGTGGTGAAATATGGTCACATGGGTAGCGGGAACGGGATCAGAATTCCACGCGTCACAGCAGTCACAAGACTTCTAATTCTAAACTAATGATGACGACATTTTGGAAAAAAAAAATTTTTTTTTTCTATTTTTGTGTGATAATCTTAATGCGGTTCACAGAATACATCTACTTACCAAGTTTCAACAGCATAGTTCTTAAAGTTTCGGAAAAAAAGCTGTGACATACGGACGGACAGACAGACATGACGAATCTATAAGGGTTCCGTTTTTGCCACTTGGCAACGGAACTCTAAAAATGAAACCTAGCTAGATCGATTTATTTCACGAAAATTGTTGGAGCTGTTTCCGAGATTCAGATATATATATATATATAAATATATATACATACATATCCGAGGGCAAAGCACTGCCCCTGCCAAGACGAGACAGCGGAGCGCAGGGCACTACCTTCCTTTTTCTGGAAGCGTTTCGCCGTATTTTTGTACCCGTATAGATACAGTCTGGACAGTGCTGGTAGAAAGTCCAAATTCTCGGGATATGATGTCAATAGAGTACTTATTAAATATACCAAGTTTCAAATGCATAGCTATTAGTCTTTAGAGATTATTAATATCTAAAATACGCAGATGTCGTCACTCACCCACAGACTAATCATCAAAACTGTTTGGGTACTTCCTGGAGTTGTAGAGAGCTGAAATTTGGTATGCGAGCTAGAGACAGCACACGAATGGGTGTAATTTTGTATTGCCAAAGTTAGGCAATTTTAAAGCTAGAAACATAAAAAATAGTCTTCCTATAGATTTAGATCGGAAAAAGAGAACATCTAGGACGGGACTGGTCGCGGGTTCAAGTCTCTAGATGCTCTCTTTTTCTGATCTAAATCTATAGGAAAAGTAAGCATACTTATTGCTTAAAAAAATTGTATTGAGAACATTGGTTAAACGTGCATAAAACGGTTTTTCATAATTGTATTTATGAAAAACCAGCAAGTGCGAGTCGTACTAACGCACTGAGGGTTCAGTATACAACTAGGGGTTGCTTTCGGATAAGGGTTTATTTTTCCTAATGCGGCTTCTCTGGTGTAGCGGTAGTGCATTTAGATTGCTACGTGATGGGGCATTGACTGCCGCTCAATGCTAATATTTGTACGAATGAATATGTATATTTGCATTGGTCTGGGTGTTTCTACGAAAAAAATAATCTAAGTAGGTTTATCCGCATTCTAGAGCCCATAACACAAGCTAGTTAAGCTATGCTGAGATACTTTGTGTCTAGATAGCGTTGTGTAGAATGTCGTAAAATGTTTATTTTGTGTTGAGGGTAACCTTACACCCCGGCGTCTGAAGACCCGAGACGGCGTGCGATTTTAGTCGGTGCAAGCCCGACATAACCGCCCCCGCTGGCCTGCGGGGGGGTATCCGAAGGGATTTCCGCACGAAAAAAAAAAAAAAAAGAAAGGTACAGAACACGTAATACCATAAATTTGTTTAATTAACTTATGAAAAGAAACCGACCAAAAACATGTTCCATGTTAAATGATGCCAAGATGAGCCTTTGCTTATCCATTACTTTTCATTGTAATGGTATGGTTTGTAATTAAGATCTTGTCGCATTAGTTCACAGGAATAATGAACGTATGAATTTCTTAAACTGAGCCTTCTAAGTCCGTGGAACTGTTTCTAAGGGAAAGGACAGGCGGTACTGTCGCAAGAGCACTGGAGTTAACTCCGCTGCGTATTTTATCAGAACCACCGCTGTAATAAAATCAGGACCACTGGCACGTCGAGTAACTGCAGGGTTGCCCAAACGACACATTGCCTGATACGAATATCAGATATTGAGTGAATACAGCTGGGTAGTATTGGTGGCTGACCCGATATGAGTTTATGATAAAACCGACTATGCGATGAGTTTCCGCTCTAATGTATGCCCTCTTGCACTCCTTGGTGGCTCTGTTATACGCCACCTTGAGATAACTCACGTTTAGATCACACACTGCGCGTGCCCTGACCGAAGCGTTTACGCTTCGCTCTAATGTATGCCCTCTTGCACTCCTTGGTGGCTCTTTTATACGCCACCTTGAGGTAACCCAGCCACGTTTGGATCACACACTGCGCGTGCCCTGACCGAATCGTGATACGCTGACTATTTTTGTTGAACAATACCAGCGTACTCACGTCCGAAGCAGGAATGAGTTATGCGGGCACTGACTTCAGTGTATGGAATATAATACTCCACACCCAAACCGATTTCAACAGCTATGGCGCAGGCACAATATAATGGGTCCCTAGTCCCTACCCTCTAAGCTGCACTGAGTCCACGGAACGGATGCGAAGTAGTATATTAGTCCGTCCCAATCTCATGACGAATAGCGCCATTATCGTTACTTTACCTCCATAGGTTGCCGACCAGACAGTGGTTGGAGGAGTCCGATGAGCTGTACCGAAACACCTTAATGGGGTGGGTGAGTTGTCAGCAGAATGTCTAACAAAGAGAGCGTATGACTTGCTACGTCTGATATCCTGGTGGTGTGGAGTACATGATGAGTTAATGTGTGGGCGGTCCCGCTTGGTCAGTTTGGTGGAAGCGCGTTAATATCTCTAAAAAATACCAATTTTGCGGTAAGACATCGCTCCTACGCAACTTTTGCCGCCTGGTCAAAGAATCGAGTTGTCTCGGTATGTCCTTTATGTAACCGGTACAGGCACACGAAAACTCGGCTCGAAAAGTCATGGTTTACGTGTGTGAAAAAGACAGATCCTCCAGGCAGTACAAGTGACGACAGCAAACATCCGCTCTGATTAGCACGCACACTCCGACTTTTTTTAAGAAATTTCCCTCTAACATGGCCGGGATGAAGCAAATAAGACGTATTATCACGGTGGCGTATTTGTGTCTCCGTGATGTAAAACATAGCCGGCTGTACCGCTTCTAAGTATTGGTGGACGGCATTGAGGTTTGAATGGAGCTCACGAATGTTCGTGAACTCTACCTCCTCGTTATGTGATCAGAACCTATGTTTTACACTGCTATAGTGTGAAAAGCAAGTTGGAGGACAGGCGTGAAAAATAGGTGACATACGTCGCAGCAGTGTGTGACAAGGCGCAAGGATTGATTTTGTCGGTGGATGTGTGGTGCCCGACCCGCCAAACGTAAGGGCCCTTGTACCATTAGGAATATGGTCACCGGGTCCACCAATCAGCACAAGGTGGTTAATTCCAATCACGTGACATAGTATTGGGGCCTCCCAATACTATGTCACGGGTCGCCAGCGGTTCCACCATTTCTATGGATCTTCCTGTCTGTCCTTGATTAGTGTGCATAAAAAAAAAAGCGGTGATAGCCCAGTGGTGTACGTAACGGTCTGTCAAGATGAGGTCTCGAGTTCGATCCCCAGTCGCCCCGGGCACACACCTCTGACTTTTCGTAATTATGTGTGTATTAAAAATGTTGATTATCGCTCGCTTAGTAATGTGCCCGGTAGATGGCAATAGGCTCGCCCCCTATTGCATTGGGACCTAAACTAACTATAACTGGCGAATCGTGGGTATGTAATTCTCTACCTACCCCTTCGGGGATACAGGCGTGAAGTTATGTTTATGTTTATGTATATGAAAAAAAACACAAATCAAAGAAATTTTCTATTGCAATTGCAAACTCTACGACACAGATTGTTAAAATATAGGTAATAGAATATTTACCTTTCCCAACATAATCTGGTAGGCAGAAATTTTCTATATCCATCTCTTATGAAGGGATTATGCTTAATATAATCTGGTGCGTCTTCATATTTGAGCAATTTCCTATAATTTATGTATTCCTCCTCTTCTTTGGTTACGTTATTGTTGTCTTCCAGTTTCTTCCCTCTTCGTAGCAGGCATCCGCCTGGACATACATTTTCCGTTCTGCATACATCTTCTACCTTAAACAATTTCGTTATTTAATCATATATTTATAGAAATCAAAAAAGAACGACTTATTGCCCCTGAAACTCCGTGTATAATAAATTTCATGAAAATTGTTAGAGCCACTTCCGAGATTCAAATTATATATATTTATATCTATGTATATATATACACAGCATAATTGCCATAAATTATTCACCTCTCTAATTGGCAGGGTGGTATTGACTATTGTAATAGTACAAAAAATAATGCTCACTACTCTAGATTTTATATTCTGTGATATTGAATAAGAAATAGGACTTTTTTTGATAAGGTGAGGATGGCCAGGATGTATTTAATTTTTGAATTTATGTTGAATTTCAACTTTTTCATATAGCAACTGCAGGCTGTTGAGTAACTTTGGCAATAATGCTGAACAGTTTATGGCTTAATCCTTTATCTCCACTTAACACCTGCCTATCAACTTATTGCTAAAATACTTTTAAAAAATGCCTTTGAATTCTAAGGTTTAATAGTTGAAGAATACCATTTTCATACTTATTATATTTTCACAATTATGGAAAACTTACAGCTAGTAAGGTAGAATAGTTATTAAAGTTAATAGAAAAAGGCCAGTTACAAGTTTTCACATCTAGATAACAAGAATGAATATTACTTAAAAAACAATAGAAAGCATGAGGATTTAAAAAAAAAGAAGAAATAAAAACAACAAAAAGAAACAAGATAAGTGCCAGCTATAAAAAATTAACGGAGTACTACAACCGTTCCTACCTAGTCTCTGAAAAATATGTTGCTTAGGGAATTTCTTTTTTTTTGTGGAACACTGGTACTGAAAATATCAATATCAACACTCCAGCATGCTGCGTTGTACATGGGACCTGCTCTAATGACATATATAACAATGTACATTGTTATTGTAGTTAATCAGGTTCATAAGTAAACTACTACTAACCTAACCGTTCATGCTGGCTTTCATTGGTCTTGGTTTCTATCATTACACCTTAAAAGAAATAGAGGTAATAACAGGACATTGCAGACTAAACAGACACCTAACAGTGATCGAAGTGAAGCCTGACCCCAATTGTCCAGAATGCATGGAGACAGCAGAGATCCGATACCACCTGCTAGCCGAATGTCCCATGTTTTCACTAATTAGATGGGAACTTCTGGAATTGTACACACTGGATATGGAGGAGTTGAAAGATCTGAAGGTGGAAAAGATAGCAAGGTTCTGCAAGGACACAAAAAGGTTTTAAGGGGCTCTGTGGAAGCTGGATTAACCTACACTCTTTCCAACTGCATGGGTGGTCCGTCAGACTTCTGGCGTTCCCGTTTGAAATAATGATAATAATCATTAGTGAAATCCATAATTCAATTCAATTCTTCATTATGGCTCCTGTGCCTTAAGCAGCAATTCCGCCAATGTCCCGTAGATAGAGCTATTAACGAAGGAGATAAAGTGGCTCAGGATTTGACCGGTTGGGTGAAATCCATAGAGGCTATTTGTACTTTCTATTCTGACATATATCCAGTATAAGTATGTAAAACCAAGCGGCGCAACTTTTATGTATGTATAGTAAAAAAATGAATTAAAGTAGCTAAATTTGAATGACTTTTAATTCAAATTTAGCTTTAAACCGGTTTCCTTATCAATTATTTTTTATTTCGCCTTCACGGTTTTGTTTATTTTGTAGCTAGTAGTTATTTATGATAGTTTGTATATTCTACTTGTCCTATAAATCTATTACTATCTACTTATCATCTCAAAAAGTATCAAATAATATAAGTCAAAACTTAAAACATTGTGTTTTTACATAAATTAGTGTTACTTACTTTTTCAATTGGCATGAATTGTACTGTTTCTGCTTGGCATTCGCTAAGTTTTCTGGTCATAGTTAAAGTCATTTTATTTTATAGTATTACGAAATTTACTAGAATGAATTAATTTTCAAATTTAGATATCACATTAAACCCTCAACATTTTGTAAATCACTAGAAATCGTGTCTACATGAATATAAGATCATCAATCATGAATATAAAAAGTTTTTATACAAAATATCACATTGATTTATTTAGTTTTAAACTAGCACAAAAATTTTCACTAACACATCCACTATTTCCAATACATTCAACCAAACTAAAACTATTAATTTTTTGCAACTACTTCGCAGTATTGCCAACTTTATTTTCTAATGAATCGTACAAAACACAAAAAAAACGTATTTCACCAATAATTTTAAAAACACATTTCAGTCAAAACAATAATAAATGATTTAAATACAAAATTTGATAGTAACTTTGAATTTATAAATGTAATGTATACTCCTATACTAATGTTATCTATTCTTGAATTCTTTTCTATGTTAATCTATACATCTATACATATAAATAAAATAAGAGTGTCTGTTTGTAATAATGAAATAACCGTTTTTTACTACATGTATATGAATATATATACGGTACATACACCAAAATATTTTTTTTTTTTTTTGTCTATCTGTCTGTTTGTTCCGGCTAATCTCTGAAATGGCTGGACCGATTTTGACGGGACTTTCACTGGCAGATAGGTAATATAACAAGGAGTAACATAGGCTACTTTAATTTTAGAAAAAATAATTAGGGTTCCGCGCAAAAAAAAAACTAAAACCATAAAACCCACGCGGACGAAGTCGCGGGCACAGCTAGTAATATTATAAAGTGGAAAGATTTGTTTATTTGTATTCGATAAGCTCTGTAACTACGGAACCAATTTCAAAAATTCTTTCACCATTAGAATGCTACATCATTTGTAAGTAACATAATATACTTTTAATTCTAAAATTCCCACGGGCTCAGGCGTGGGAGAAACCGAGTGGCAATGCTTGTCTTAAATTGTTACTGCTTCCCTATTTGACTGATATTTTTGGGCCCTGTTCCTGCTCTTCTGATTTTAGTTACTCTTGTCTTATTTGAAGAGTATTTTTTGGTGTGTATTGCTTGTTTTTAGATGTTTCAGTCATAAATCTGAAGAAAAAGTAAAATGTCAAACAAACAAATAAACAAAATTACTTACCAATTTTTTTCAGGATAAACACTAAAAGTTACCTACCGCATCATAAACAACAGTACAAATTTCCAATGAAACTCGGCAACACAAATAATAGAATAGAAAACAAATTCAATACAAAAAGAAAGAAGTATTAGGCTCGTTTGAATCTCGTTGGTTGTTATCGATTTTTATATCAACAAATAAATTCAATCTGATAATAATTTTTCTCATTCTATTCGAATATTTGAAAAGTTCGTATATTTTTGCACGATTTCAAATATACGATCGTACATTGTACCAAAGCCGAAAAGGTCGTATAAATACGATTCAAATCGTCCAGTTGGCAACACTAGATAGCTTCTTCGTAAGCTAATTGAGTCGACGTTTTGTTAGTCCAATAAAACGTCACTAACAGAGTCACAAAACACAAAGGGCGAAAAGGCGAAAATGAGTTCTTAACAGTACGTTTAGTTCAACTAGGTAAATAATATTATTTTCATGACGGACGTGACAGATTATAAAAAATACAGGTTATAATAATATTTTTTTTGCGTTCTATTATATACTCTTTGGTGGCATTAATTTTTTGGTGCCCACTGATTAATTTTATAAATTCAGGGGGTTCTAGTTATAATATCTAATTTTGGTTAAATCTACATCGCCAAATATATGCGCAAATGAACAGCCTAAATTATTATTTTTTTGATATTGTGCATAATTGTATAATGAACTACGAATAGTAGTGTCATAGCGTATGATTTTGAATTTAATTACACGTGTTTACAACCGCACTAAATACTTATCTATGTAAAACTATTCCTTTTTTTTTCCACATACATTTTATGCTCTACATCATCTTTATTATAATTGCGAGTTTACCTGGAAAAGTTTCAAATTGCAAAAATGTGTTTTAAAATAGCTGGCGTGCCAACTTCAGTAATGAATATCTACAAATAATCCAAAAATAGCGCCCCAAAGAATTCTTCATGGCACCTGACGTCATTTCCTTTTATGTCTAGGGCTACCAGAATGAAATATGTTTTTCAAAAATCAATAATCATCATGTTTTATTTTTAAATAAAATAAAGTTGTATAAAATTAATATTTTTATGCAAATACTCATAAAAATCTGGCCTTAGGTCGTGTTTTACTTTACCAATGAAAACAACTAAAAGTTGGATTAGAACTAGGTATAAATAATCAAAAAAAATCTGACAACCATAAACGTAACTTCACTTTAAAAAGCTGTTTATTACAGAACGGTCTTTGTAAATGGTCGATTTTCCTGTTTGCCGTTCTCCATTTGCCGAGAGTGTATAATTTTGATACAATCCGTGCTCTGTTCTAGTTCTTATTTTTTCTTATTATAAGTTATTATTATTTTTATTTAAGCGTTTAAAGTTTGATCCTCGATAATACAAATTTAATATTACTACATAAAACGACTAGGTGGTACTTTTGCATTTAGACGGGAGCCATCTTGCAATCTCTAATCAAAGGTCCTTGGCTCACAGTTTCGTTGTCTAGTTGAAAGTCAGTTTATTCCATCATAAAATAATCAAATGGCGTTAAAACGAATTAATAGGGTACGTATAGTTGTTGGTATCCTTTATTTTGATAAATTGAAGTCTGAATAATGAAGTGTTGTAAAATCGGTAAAAGACTTCGTAGTGAATGTTTCGTCATTGTGAATACCTATTATCGAAATTTCTTCTGGATAATTCTGAGTGCGTGATAGTTTTATGGAAAGCATTGGATGGATTATCCTATTTATTTTGTAGTGAAGCTACAGTGAGGTAACGGTGTTTTACTGGATTTTGTAGGTGACAATTTTGTGCACACGGCGTACATAAAATGTCGGAATTATGTGCCAATTTTGAGGTTTTCTTGTCATCAAAAGCATCTGTGCCTTGGAAATGTGTAAAATTTGAGTTTAGGGGCGTGATATTATCATAGAAACAACAGCGATCACAAATCGATGGAGCTGCTTCAAACAATATGTTCAACCCCCATTTATTTTTCTAGTGATGATGTGACATGTCCTAGTATGATTCCTATGTTGTTGTGTACACATGGTATTGTTTTATATTCAGGAATTACAAGATCTGGGCAGAGATCCACCAGCACAATGTTCTGCAGGCCCACACGGTGAAGATCGTAAGTACATCAATCTGCCTACTAAGTTTTTTTGTGACTCATTGTGTTGTATAATAATAATTATACTAAGAAACAGTGTCATGCCATCAGATCCATAGAATATTTGTAATTTGTCACTGTTTGTGTTAATTCTTTGTAATCATATTTCTAATTCTGTAATATAAGATGTATGTCATATTAGTTAAAGTTTTTGTTTTCCCTAATTTCTGTGTCATGATATTTTAAACCCATCCTACAAGATTCACCACAGTACTGTTGTTTTTGGATCAATGTAATGGAATATTTCTGGTTTCTGGTATTAAAAAAAAACAAAGACAATTTTTCTTCATTGTGTATTGAAAACATGTATTGTAATGGAAAAATCTCTATTCTTTATTCAAATCACTATAGTTAACCTTTTTATACAATCGTGGCTTTGTACTATGACTTTGAAAAAATAATTCTTATAGGTATTGAACCCACTATCAATTCAGATAGCATAAAACTTTAAATAATTACCAAATACTAAATGATTATGATGTGAATAATTGTTAATATGGATAAAGGTCATAGATTCAAAAAAATTAAATAGTCTGGCATCTTCAGAAAACTAACATGACATAGTTCAGGAAACTATCTCTGCCTTTGTGTAGAAAGATAGCTGTTGGTTAGTGACATCCATGTCAATGACCTTGTTTGGGTTGAGCTTTTCTCAACTTCTCTTTATTTTCTTGAATTAAAGCTATTTTGATCATAATTATATAATTTTTTGTTTTCAGTTTTCCATTGGCAAGCCACAATTATGGGTCCAGTAAGTAGTGTATTGTTTATTGCATAGACACTAAATTTATGATGGGATACTAGTAATGATGGGATATTTTCTCCTTCCAGGTTGACAGTCCTTATCAAGGAGGAGTATTTTTTCTGACCATACATTTCCCAACAGATTATCCCTTCAAACCACCAAAAGTTGCATTCACAACACGTATCTACCATCCCAATATAAACAGTAATGGTTCTATTTGTCTTGATATTCTGCGTGCACAGTGGTCTCCAGCACTAACCATATCCAAAGGTATATGATTTATATATTTTTACTTACATATTTTTCTTAAAGTGAAAACAACAATTTTATGTTTTAACGTCTTGCATTCCAGTGTTGCTCTCAATCTGCTCACTCCTATGCGATCCAAACCCAGATGACCCCTTGGTGCCAGAAATTGCTAGAATTTACAAAACAGACAGAGAAAAGTACAATGAACTAGCCCGTGAGTGGACGAGGAAATATGCCATGTGATGGGTCAATTGTGACATCAGCAACACATACACACACACATCGCCACAGCCCGGGCTCGCCTAATCCTTCCCTTTTCCTTCCCCCATTCCTGTTCCCTGATCTTCGGTTGTCCTGATAAAACCCAAATTTACTGGAGATTGTAAAATAACATTTATGGT
Organism: Cybosia mesomella; assembly: GCA_946251805.1. Classification (NCBI taxonomy): domain Eukaryota; kingdom Metazoa; phylum Arthropoda; class Insecta; order Lepidoptera; family Erebidae; genus Cybosia; species Cybosia mesomella. The sequence goes on from OX276395.1 coordinate 9,199,911, forward strand.
CATTTTAGGATCTGCCTAATTTCTGTCATATCTGATAATTGTTGAATGCGAATTTATTGCATATAAGTAACACGGTACCCATGTGCAAATATAGTTTCTGTTTTATCTAATAAGAAACATTTCTATAAGAGCAAAATTAATTTTTGTTTGTTGATGTGTCAGTAGATGTCTTTACTCTCCTTTAGTTGAAGTTTAAAGATTAGTTAAATTTACATCAATTGAATTTGTGTAATTCCTAAACTATTTGTACTTTAACTAGATCTAAATTACATTGTGAAATTGTACAATAGACATAGGAAATGGAGCGTTCCTTACAGCTAGCTTACAACTTACAAATTTGTCCAGTCACTTAGGAATTTTCTTGATGAAATGTAAGTAAAGCTCATAAGTGTTAAGAACATTTTGGGTAATGTAAGTAAGTGGTATCACAAAATGAGCTCGTTGATGGAGTGAGTGTTAATTTTTTTTTACTAGAAAAACAACTTTTTTTTAAGTTAGTAAATGTAGCATGCTACAGACCTGACTGACATTGATTGAAGTGGTCAGTTTTCTTTCATCCACAATATTTTATATCCATGGAAAGCGCTCCAGTAGTTACAGCATTCAGTATAAATTACAGTGTATCTCATAAGATGATAAGTTACGAATAATCTAGATTTTTTTCAATATGGCGATTTATATTATAATTTTATCTAATATATATTGTGGTTGTAAGGATACCTGCGTTGTGATTTCCACGAATATCCTTTCCATGATTCCATCCTTGGTTCCTCATAAGTAACTGAACAAAACGGTATCTATGTGAATACGCCACAGCCCGGCCATGGCACGAGTGGCTTAGGATGGGTGTGTAGACGTAACAGCTGCAGGCAAGAGGAAGCTTTTGTTTACTTTGTTTATCACTGGGAGATTCAAATTTAAGCTTTTCAAATTGTAATCAACCAACAACTTGTATTTTAGCTTCACTAAATTGTAAGAAACAATAAATTATTGTGTATGTAAATAATACCTTGAGCTTTATTTAGGCAACTTCCTGGTAATCACGTCAGCAGCTGTAAATGTTCATTTTGAGTTTAATTAGCTGACATATTTTTAAACTAGGTCACTGAGAATCTGCCAAATAATTGCTAAGGTAAGAAATTATTAATCTTGATTTCACAGAGTATTATTTCCCGCTTACACACACCTACCATTAGCGAAGAACAATCAAGTGCCTGTTGTAACTTAGACAATATAAACATGGTAGGGTAAATTATATTCGATGTTAATTCTTGCCAGTGTGGAAAAATTTTGAACTTGAAAGCAAATACCTAACTACGTAATACTTGATTACCTATCTTTTGGATCATGACGGTTTGATAAACGCACTGTACTATAAATGTTAGCTCATTACGTAGGTGAATGTTTTGAAGATACGGACAGCTTCGTGGCATCAGATACGGGTACTCATCCTCGGCCCATTGTTTGCTAATAGCTTTTTGTGATCGGCGCATTTAGCACATTACCTATGAAATTATTCGATTTAGCCAGATCAAAGACACTTGGTAATTCTTATTTCTTTTACACTTGAGAGCTAAGCAAGCTACCAAATAGCCAATTTCAAAGTGTAGCAAACTGGGTTCTAATTGCCTAAAATTACATAAAACTGATGTAAGCTCGCAAATAAACACTTTCTCATATTTAAGCTAATATGTAGGTATAGGTATGTATTCTATTTAATTTATTATCCATTAAACTTTGGCTAGGTACACTTAGATATCCAGTGCTCCAAACTTAAAACATGAAATATAAGTTATTTTAAGTCATGTAAAAATTTATTAGCGATTACTAATATTTTCTATGAGAGACCCTAGCAAATTCAGAAAGGATCAAAGGTACCTTACAATACTCAGAGATGACAGGGTTTATACTATGGCCATCTCATTGAGGAAAATGCCACCGAATATAATTGTGAATATCACCTGGCTTGTTTTGACAACGAACATCTCTAAACAAATCAATATGGATAAAGTTACGTAATTTCCGTAAGTTATTTCTTGGAATCAAGAGTTGTGCAGCGCCATCTAGCCCATGTTCTGAGGAGTTTTCGGAAATGAGGGACCTCGCCCATGGTACCCACGGAAATTAATAATGTTACATACTGGTTACCGATCCAATTAGGCCACCGCGGATGGAGTAGCTATTAGGTAGGTACATATATAAAATCGCTTGGAATAATTTTAGTAAAATAATAATAAATATTTTAAGAGCGTCGCTTGTACTAAAGAAGATAAGGACTCCGTGATCGGACCACGGGCAATAAAGGGATCATTCACCGTTTTCATAGCCCTGGACTCCTTTTCACCCTTATATCACAATTCACCCCTCGGCTAGTACCCAAACAGCAATTTTATCCATATAATAAGATCGAAACGAGATGCAAACTGTACATTGAATATTTAAAAACGATACTATACTGATGCCAAAAATGTGATTTAGATTTTGTCTGTCTGCTTTTTATTATCGATGTCCGAGTATCACTTGAAAACTGCTGAACAGATAAAGCCAGTGGCGTAGCTACCTTGGGTGGCACCCGGTGCGGAAGTTGGTGGTGTCACCCCATCGAAAATAAAAAGCAGTAAATTTTCTATTATCTATCACTATATACACGTTTAACAATTCACGCCAACCAAACACAACATACTTCACGAAACAAATGAGAAATTTTGCAACTGAGACTTCAAAGATCGCGAGTATGGGACGGGGAATCCCCTACGACAGCGTCAGGCTCTTTTGCGGGAATCCCCGAATTATACATAGAGCTGAGCTAGTGCTAATGGAGGAATCCCCGAAAAACAAATTTTTGTGCTAGCGATTTTTTTTTTGTTTGTACAATGTTCTTAAAGTTGAGAGACCGGGTGGGTGTCACCCCAAAAATGGTGACACCCGGTGCGGCCCTCCCCCGCCGACCCCCCTTTTCTACGCCACTGGATAAAGCTGAAATTTTTCATGAACATTCTTATATGTATATCAGCACGCTATTATAAGTATGATAGGAGCAGCAGCGTAAAAACGACCAAATCTATTATTGATCATTTCTTTATTATTACAAAGCAGATTATGAAATTCGGCAGTTCAATAAAACTCGGGCATATTCAACGTTGGTACTCGTCACATTATAATTAAAGGTGATAAGCAGTAAAATATGAAATCTCTAAACTACAGAGTTACCAACGTGTAAAAGATAGTTGATTAGAGATTCAACCTTTGGAAATAAATATCATCACGCTATTATATTAGGGAACCAGGTAGAATTAATTTCGATGTTACATAAACATCTATTTCTTCATGATAAATGATTAAAAATACATATAACGATGAAATAGGTAACCCAATACATGTTGGGTTTGAAACTCTAGAAGTAAACATCTGGATCTATTCCGAATTTAACGCGGACGAACTTGCGGGCAACAGCTAGTACATGAATAAGTAGGTACTTACTATCATATCTGGCTGGTAAATTTATAGCTTAACTTACCCAAATATACATACAGGTCGATTTATATTATACTACCCTAATTTTTAGGTATAGTTAGTCGCGGGGTTTGTGTTGGGTAACCTCCTCGAGTGTCTCTCCGATTCCGATCCCGCTGCAGTCCGGGGGGAACGGAATCGGAGCGGCCGGCACACCCTGGGCCCACAATGGCTTCCCCTTCACCCCTTCATAGGGTTGGCATTGATCGTCGGCCAATACCCAACGTGGCGGGAACACATCGCTCTCCGTACTCCTCTGCTTTCAGAGGAGACAGGATGAGCGATGCTGTTAGTGGTGAGATGGCCCAGGGTCAGCCGGGGTGCGAGGGATATGCTCTATGGGTAACCTTACACCCCGGCGTCTGAAGACCCGAGACGGCGTGCGGTTTTAGTCGGTGCAAGCCCGACATAACCGCCTCCGCTGGTCGGCGGGGGGGTATCCGAAGGGATTTCCGCACGATAAAAAAAAAAAAAAAGGTATAGTTAGTCGTCTTACGATTGCGCACCAGTGGCAGGGAAGACTGCTTCTTCTTCTCAACAAGAATTTTCTGTGCCTGCTTCAGTCGTCTGTGTCTAAACAATTGCTAACTTACAAGATAAACAATACGCATAGATATCTGCTTTCAAAGTCAAGACTTGGTATTTGTCTCAAGCCATGGTTCATGGCTATGTACCTACAAATAGGATTTGGGAACCTTGTCGCGGGTAAAACAACACCATCACGCTTTTTATTTTGGCGTTCAATAGGAGGCAGTATAAAGTACGGCCTTGAAATTTGAAACGCGCAAGGGTTTGTTATGCTCTTTCCAAATTCGTGTTCTATTCAAGACACGTGTACTAAATTGCGCACGCGTTTGCGACGTAAACTGCTTTTAGAGAAAGAACGTCTTGGATCGCTCTGAACACGTGTTTAGAACATTTTGCGTTGCAATTAAAATATTCAAGTGCTGTTTAGGTAGGAATAACCAATCATGCTATAGGTACTTACCTATTTAGTCGGTTGTAATTTATATCGCATTAGGTTATAAGACAGATGTACATTTATGTTATACAGGATATGACACGACAGCATGGCTGCACGTCACCTGATGGTAAGCTGTAAGTGAAGGCTACTATTTATAGCCTTTGCCAACAATGATTGGTAATGATGCGGCAAAAATGAGGTGCTGAACTGAACTGTTTCGTTCTCGATAGAATTGTTTGTTGCACGTGTTGTTCTGGATAGGAATCCAGAGGTTGTGTTTAATTAGAAAGAAAGAAATTAAAATTAATATTTTAAAAAAATATAACAAAAATAAAATCAACGACAGCAGTAGTTAGATACTACCAAATTCAAAAAATTGAGAGGCATTGAAAGCATCAATTCGGATCTTCCCCCGTCCTCAAAGATAAAAATAAATTAGGGTACCCTGGTATATGCCATGAATATTTCAATATACTTACGCACTAAATGAACAAAGGAAACTCAATTTTTTTTTTTTTTTTTTATATTTAGGACACGTCAATTTGACTTCACTTCGCTTGATGGTAAGCTAAAGGTAAAGTCTCAGGAAAGAGGGTCACCATTACATACACGTACCATGTTAACAATGGTGGCACTCAGCTTGACGGCCTCATCAGAAGAGGATTGTCTTCGCAGCACCGCGTGACATCCACTGGTCCCACTAGTGCTGCGACCACAATCCCCCTGCCCGGCTATGCACTTGCTGACCCCTGAACGCAATCAAACCGAAATTGGATTACTATGGAGGGTTTTTCGCAATCGTGCACGGTGGTACCTACCCGGCCGAATTTTGTGACAAATTTGTTTCATCAAATTTTTAATAGGTATATATCTAAGTAGGTATAGGAAACTCAAACATAATAAATTTTGGTGTGATTCGTATACTATGGGATCGAACCCACAACACCCGGAACCATAGCAGTTGGCGAAGTGATCACTGAACAGCTTGGCCTACTAGGGGTTTGTACAGATACAGATTGGGTGGTTCATATTTTTCTTATTTGACATTTCTTATTTCTTTATGACCTGAACAACCGTTTTCGGTAAAAGTTGTCAAGAAAGTAATTTCATATCATGTCTCAACAAAAATGTTGAGCTGCGGCGGCGATTATTATCCTTCTTTACACGAACAAAAAGTTTTGGATATCTGTAAGCCGTTACACCTGCTGATTGACGGACAAAGATCTGGCACAGGTTTTCCCCTAGGGGTAGGAGGTCAGACGGCAGTCGCTCTTATAAAAGCCGCATAAGCCAAACCAAAAACGAGGAGTAAGTGGACCCGGGCTCCTTGGTGAATCCTCAGATGCAATCGCGAACAGGTCCGTTTGGAAACGAGAAAAATACCCACGACCGGTGCAGTAGGTATCATCTAGTGGGCAGGCGACTCCGGCGCTGGAGGTCGCTTAACGACCTCCGTCCTCCATGAGCGCAGGCCTGGGGGTGGCAGGTGAGGCCGCCTGTCGTCCCAGCAGAAGCAGGACGGGACGGCGGGGCGACTAGCACCCCTCCCCCAAATCGGGGCAAGACGGGGACAACGTGGTTCCCAAACCCGAGGGGGCTGGGCCCGGGGGGGAGTTGTTCGAGATCGAAACCGGAGATGACCCAGGGTCAGTCGGGGTGGGAGGGTTATGCTCTATGGGTAACCTTACACCCCGGCGTCTGTAGACCCGAGACTGCGTGCGGTTTTAGTCGGTTCAAGCCGCCATAATAGCCAATAAAGCCGCCGACATAACCGCCTCCGCTGGCCAGCGGGGGGGTTCCGAGGGGATTTCCGCAAGAGAAAAAAAAAGGTATCATCTAGTGGTACATAAAGTTCTTACTTACCTGTACCTACAGTCCTACATGAATCAGTTACCTATTTAAAGTACCATGAGTCAACATTATTATCTCTTTCTACTTCCATTTTGATAATATTACTTAGAAAATGAACACCTACATTTATTTTTATCGGGTGTAAGTCGTAAACAACTTTACAAGATAAAGTTTATTACAAATATCAGAAAAATTAAATAGAGGTACATAATTTACAAAAGGCACATAGTCAATTACGTTTCATTACACTTAACGTATTACAGATTATAATTCAGTCGTTTCCATATTCTTCGCATTTTTCATTTGTTCTAATTGTTGATAAAAGTCGTATTTGGCTTGATTAGTCTGGGGTTCTGTTTCAGCAGACTCGATCGAAGGAAAAGTTCCTGTAGTTATGAAGTAAGGTTTTTCATTCGATAAGTCTTGGTCCACGGCGTTTTCGTCGAGTGAGTCTCGTTCTGAGCGGCTAAGTTGATCCTCTGATTTGTACCACTCATTTTCGTAAGCATGGAGCCATATTGGGTTAGATCCTTTTGTACTGTGTTTGTTTGTGTTGGGCACTCTACCAGCTGTGCTACGAATGGTCATATCGGATTCACCGGGTGTTGTAGATGCTGCAAAAACAAATATATCTGTAGTTTTTTACATTTATACCTACAATAATAGTGATAAATTTAAAATGTAAAGTATCACGGCATTGCGCAAATCGGTCATTCTAAATCCATATTTCACGTATATTTTACTTTTAAATGGGATAAAATGTGTTCTACCAAATCAACACTGTCCATGAAATTAAACTTTTAGATTTGAAATGTCGGCATTGTTGGATAGAATTTCAAAGTAGTTTTTTATGCTCATTCGGATTATAAATAAACGTACGGTCCGCCTGTTGTTATCGATTTTTTAAATATTTATCCCAAATTGTAATTCAATTGAGCGGATGCTAGTGAAACTCCTGCGGCTGGGTTTTTCACAAAACACATCCGATACTTTGCAAACACGAACGAAATGTATCATGAGGTTACTTCAAATTTATTTCGATAGGATTTAGGGCCAATAAAATGTCAGGTGCCGTCCTCAGTCACGATACGGTAAGGCTGCGGTAAGGTTTTTTTTCTTACAATAAGACGTAGCTGTAGCTGCCTTCAGTCTTCGCACGTAGTCCGCTCGCTGTGACAGACATATCATAACAGTAAGGACTAGTAACACCGACAAGAACAGTGTAGTCCAAACGAGCCAGAATAGTGTCTGATTTGACGCCAGTGTCTCTGCTGTAAGCGGCTGGAACTCCGCTGGTTGAGTGTCTAGGACATTGAACTCCTGAAATAAAAACGTCCGAATTAGGACTAGTACACATTGGTACTTAGTAGTTGCGAAAGGTGAGGACTTTAGGTATTCATAACAGGCTTTTATTAGCTTTGTGTGTATGATTGTACCTATATTGTTAACAGAATATATGTACTCGATTCTTTGACACTTCATAACGTCGTAGGTTTATTTGAATTTTGCATACTTGTCAAGGATAGATAGATGAATAAATAAAAATTTACAGTAGTATTGTCGGAAGTTTACGCGAATGTTACACATTGAAATAAAACTATTTTTAACGGATTTGTTTCAGAGAGCCCGTGGGATCTGTGACAAGAAACACCTGGACGCTGAGCTACAACATGTCAAACAAGTTCTGTATGACAACAAGCTCAAACAACCGCGCATCAGTCACAGATCCCGAGAAAAGCCAGCCACTGTCGAGCGCCAGCCTGCAGTCCTACCATACATACGAGGGGTCACTGACAAGATTGGCTACATCTTGAAGCGAGCTTCAATTAACACATACTACAAGCCGCCAACGAAGATATGTCAATTTTTACCATCTGTCAAGTGCCAATTGCCTCTACAAGATGCAGGGGTCTATAAAATAGATTGTGACTGTGGGCTCTCTTATATTGGTCAAACCAAACGAAGCATTGGCACTCGCGTCAAAGAACACATAGCTGACATAAAACACCAACGCTCAAAAAAGTCTGCTGTATGTGAACACGTGCAACAGGGGACCAAACATTACTTAAGGTTTGATAAACCACAGATACTCGCCAAAGAAAGTCGATTCCTACCTAGGATGCTCCGCGAAGCTATTGAAATTAAAAAACATCCTAATTTTAATAGAGAAGATGGTTGGAATGTACCACCAGCTTGGGACCCAGTCATTCACTTAATTAATTCCAAGAAAAAACAAAATACAACAAGACTTCATGACACTGTGAGCTCATTCTGCGTAAATAGTAACACCAACAATTCAACATAGTTCGGGTACTTTGAGATAACTTTCACTTCAAACTTTAAGACAACAACCATCTTTAGTCTCCCCGTGACCATGGCTGCTGAAAAGCAACCGAAACGTCGGGTTCAATGTAAAATATAAAATAACATCAAATAAACCGCGATAGAATCCGTTAAAAATAGTTTTATTTCAAAATTTACAGTAGTCTAAAAACAACTAAAATACAATATAATTAAATTGGTTTTGAAATGGTCAATAAAGTCAATAAGCTTACATGAAAGTAAATAGAGTTCGTAAGGTTTACAAGGACAGAAAAGTGTGAGTATTATTATCCTCATTCAACTACTACACGCCTCCCCCGTAGTTTGGGAGAGGTGGCAAGATAACCCCGGCGAGGTGGGCAACAGTCGGCCGCGGCGTTAGGGCGATTGGCAGAAGAACCGCCGCACTATTCGAGCATCGTCGAGCAAGACCGCTTTCTGCATCTAGGCCGCCACCGACTTCTTAGTATTATTATCCTCATTCAACTACTTACTATTATTATTATTAAAGTATTAATTTTGCAATACAATGATTCATACCCACTGTAGGTAGGTACTTGTCCATGTTACTTATAAGGTAAAAATAGAGCTATTATTATTAGCATTAGTCATAGTCTATATCTGCTTATTTAGAAGGAAAATGGCATTATTAGTTTTAAAACAGACCTAAAGTGAATCATCTCTTTTCCTACTGAAGGTAAGACAGATACGGATACAATTTAATTCTGTCAAGTAGTACATATAATATAAGATAACATAACTTCACGCCTGTATCCCCGAAGGGGTAGGCAGAGGTGAATTACACACCCACGATTCGCCAATTATGTTTAGGTCCCAATGTAATAGGGGGCGAGCCTATTGCCATCTACCGGGTACATTATTAAGCGAGCGATAATTAACATTCATTAATGTACACATAACTACATATAAATATAGTACATATTATGATAATAATATTACTGTATAATAGTACTGTAGGTTCTCGAATGAGAATAAATCATACTAAGATATTTGTTTTGTAAATACATATATAATTTGTGTATACGAGGGTCAAACTGAAAGTTCTTAGAACTGGCCACTTATAAACAATATAATAAAAAAATAATTCTAAAATTTGAAAATAGAACTCTTTGCCAATATTACTGAGTATATATTTCATTTATTTATCATTTGTTTTACGATTTGGCGGCAAATTGAAAATTGTCTGTGTCACGTTAACATGAATTTAACACGAGAAAATTTTCGTGCAATGATTTTTTATGACTTTCGATGTCATTTAAGTCAACAAGAAAGTTATGATAGACTACGATTGGCCTTTCACGATGAAGCCCCATCTCGTGCGACTGTTTACAACTGGTTTAATGAGTTTAAACGTGGTCGCACTAATCTCACTGATGATTTACGTGAGTGACGGCCTTCTACGGCGACGACTGAAAATAACATCTGTGTTGTGCGGCGTATGATAGAGACTGACAAAAGAGTGACCTATCAGCAGATTCGGACAAGCTTAGGCATCGGTATGAGTCAAGTGCACAAAATCCTCCACGTACATTGAGCGGTCAGAAAGCTTTGCGGCCGGTGGATACCTCATAATTTGACTGAGGCTCAAAAACTCCATCGTGTGGATTGGTGCCGTAAAATGATTGAAAGATTTAACGGAGGTGACTCTAATGCTGTGTTCGACATACTAACAGGTGACGAAAGCTGGATTTACTGTTATGATCCTGAAACCAAAAGACAATCTGCTCAGTGGGTGTTTCCTTTCGAGGAATTGCCAACTAAAGTGAAGAGAGATCGAAGTGCGGGAAAAAAAATGGTGGCTTCGTTCTTTGGAAGGATAGGTCATTTCGTAACAATTGTGTTAGAGGATCAAAAAACAGTTTCTGCAGAATGGTACACTACCAATTGTTTGCCACTTGTCTTGGAAAAAGTTCGAGAGAAACGACCTCGCAGTAGGATCCTCCTTCACCACGACAACCCCTCGTCGCACACCGCCAAGCGAACGATCGACTATTTGGCGACATCAAACGTTGAATTACTGGGTCACCCGCCGTATAGCCCCGATCTCGCGCCTTGTGATTTTTATTTATTTCCAAAAATTAAAGAAAAACTTAAAGGAAAGCGGTTTATGAATGCTGAAGAAGCGGTGGCTGCGTATCGCGATGCCATTGAAGAGACCCCTAAGGACGAGTGGGCAAAGTGCTTTTCCCAGTGGTTCCATCGCATGCAGCGGTGTATTGACGTGAATGGACAATATTTTGAAAAGATATAATAAAACTAATAACTGGCTAATGTAATCAGTTTTTGATTTTCTAAGAACTTTCAGTTTGACCCTCGTACATAGAAACATCCAGGCCAATGAAAATATACATGATATTATTTGAAGTTTACGCGAATGTCGCACATTGAAGGTTCAATGTAAATAATCAAATAACATCTAGTAAATCGTGATAGAATCCATTAGAATAGTTTTATTTCAATGCAAATATAAATATTCATGCATACAAATATTTACACTGAGCGGGAATCGAACCCACAACTTCTGACTTAGCACGTCAAGGCTCTAACGTCACGCCATACAGGTCGTTTTATAGTTAAGTTTGAAATTGTATAATGCTGAATGAAGCAATAAAATAGCAATTCTCCTCCGGCGTAATATACCAATGTATCTATGTTTTCGTATAAATCCCTGAGTATGTGTATCCCTGAAAAAGGTAAACGGCTAGGATATATGGGATGCGGAAGGCGGAGGGTCATGTGCTCCGGCATACAATAGGAGAGACCTATGTCCAGGAGTGGACTGCGATAAGCTAATCGTTGATGCGTTTACCTTAAAGAGTTCATCCAAATATTCTATATTCTTATCGACAAGTTTCAACACTTGCTCGACTTCGAGCACTGAATGGTCTTGTCCATTCACGAGGTGAAGGTATAAGTCCGTTTTCGTATTGTCTACCGACCCATCCTTGTTCTCATGTACTCTTAAATCATCTATATTGACAACGGTCTCGGTCACTCGGGCCAATTGTTCTCGAAACGAGGATATTTTCTCTCGAATTTCAGATGGGTGGGACCGTAGAACGAATCTCACGCGTTGGTCTTCTCGAAGCAGGTATATGAATACATGTGCTTCATCATACAGACCGCCTGTGTCGTTAGCTAATACCTGGAATAAAGTACTCAAATACAAAAAAAAATTTAAAAGCAACCGAAACGTCAGGTTCAATGTAAATAATTAAATTATGTAATAATTCAATAGAAGCGTTTAGCCGGTCTTTTTAGGTGGTAGTTTATTTTTTCACCGGGTCTTCAGGGCCCGTGTCAATCTCACCTGCTAACCGGTACATCTGCTAATTGACAGAGGACTAGGTCTAATCTGGACCTGGTGCAGTCTTCCCTTTCAATTTCAGGAGTCAGATGGCAGTCGCCCCCGTCAAAGCCAAGATAAACTAAATTTCAGCTCGGACGATGATGGATTTCTTGTGAGTTCCGGTAGTGTGTGTGTTATAGTGAATACTTACCTTGAAATCAAAGTATCCTTTCATCCCCTTTTGAGGGTCAAAGTTCAAGGATACTGCTCCTGTTTCAATGTTCACAAGGAACGGTGAAACCGCTAGGTTTTCTAGTCCTTCCGTCAATGTTTCCTTCACGTCCCCAATAAGATAGTAAGTTATATTGGCATTCTCACCTTCATCTAAATCTACAGCCTGGAAAGACAAAATATACCTACATAATTTTATTTTTAACTCCATTATAAACGTTGACGCGTTGTGTTGTCGCGCGCGCTTCTCTATAGGGGAGGGGGGATTTCGATCCCTAACATCACAACGGGGTTGCCACTACTGGCGGCCAGGGCCGGTCGGGGTCTCTGGGATATCCTTCCTAGGGCACACCAGGTTCCCCGGCCACACAGGCCGATGTGACGAAACACCGTGAGGCTTTAGTCGGTTCGACTCCGACACGCCCACTTCACCGTTAGCTTTGATGAGGTGAAGCCCGAGGGGGTTTCCGCACGTAAAAAAAGAGGCCTGTATTCTAGAACGACACTCAGTCATGAATCTCTACTTGAAACCATTTTCTAGCTGGTAACGCTCAGGTGATTTATGTTCATAAAATCTCCAATCAACTTTAGTTCTACACTTTAAACCAGTTTCAAGTCGAAATTCATGATTGAGTATCGTTCTAGAATACGAGCCTTAGTTTGTCAAGGAATTTCTTCTTATGTATTTTCAGCGGCCATTCTTTGAAATGTATATCGATTTCGATAGTTATTCTAGCAGCGTGATTGTAAGGAACTATATTAACCAATTTAATAACTCTCTGTATACCTATTTATCACAAATGTAATGAAAGAGAATGAGAATTTTCATTCAAGGCAGCAAAGCCGGCCAAGAGCTAATCGGACTCGCTCACAAAGCGGAACCCTTTGTGTTCACCATTCGAACAAGTAATAGCACTATGTACTTTTTAATTTTATTATTGTTTGTTTTAGCGGCAATAGTAATACACTGTTAAAATTTGAGGATATTCCATTTTAACAACTTTTCTTTGTTAACTAACAAATGAAAAATAATAAAAAGAAAGGAAGACAAAAAGAAAGAAAGAGAAGAGAGAGATAAAGGGTTGCGGAAACATACCTTAACATGCATAAATTCAATGCCGAAATCCGCCTCGGTTGTAATTCCACCAGTGAATACCTTGCTTACAAACTTCGGCGCATTGTCATTTTGATCTTTTACTGCAATGTGGACTTTCAGAGTGCTGATCGCGTCCAGTTCTTCTTGATACTTTGGCTCTGTCATACAATCTTCACAGGCTAAAATTGTGAGGGTATACGCTGATTTTTCTTCTCGGTCCAAAGGTTTTAATGTTGTCAGTCTAAAAATGATAAAAGTTGTAAGCTAACGTGTCATTAGATTGCTATTTATGTTGGCCATTTTTTACTGAATTTTTTTCTACTTTGTAGCCTCAAAATGTTAAAGAAACTTGTGATATAGTAGGTTGAATATAAGGTAAATAATTATACCTATGTGTGCTCTTTTGTAACTCAAATATATTATCTTCATCACCATCCACAATATAATAACATACTGGTAACACAGGCTCATCTCCTCTATCGATCTCCTCCCTTTCAATAACACTGGGCAAGAATATGCCGTTATTAAGAGCGTTTTCAGTGAAGTTAATATACGTATGTTTGTTGGGAAACCGTGGGCGGTAGTTGTCAACATTTTGGACGTATATTGTTAGGTCTAAGTCGGAGCTCAAAGGTGTGGGCAAACCGAGGTCATAGGCTTCTATTCGTAGCTGAAAAAAATAAAAATATTATAAAGCTGAGCTTGAAAAGTCCCCAGAAGGACACAGGCCTAACCTCTTTGGGCTGACTACAGAAGTGACATCCTATCATTATTATTGCCAATAGGGACATCAACAACCGTATGGGTGATCCACCTGCGATGTATAATAATAATAAATATTCTACAACATTCTACACAGCGCTTTCCATACCCAAAGTAAGCATAGTTTAACTAGCCTGTGTTATGGGTTCTAGAATGCAGATAAATATACTTACATACTTTATTTTTGTAAATACATTCGTATTATTATACATTCGTATACATAGATAAACCCAGACCAATGCAAATAGACATTCATGCATGCAAATATTTGCACTGAGCGGGAATCGAACACGCGCCCCCTGTCGTAGCAGTCGAATGCACTAACGCTACGCCACAGAGGCATCAGTTATCTAATCTATATATTAACAATCTAAACTTGCTAATATCAGAAATGTGGAAGTTTTTTTTGTTTTTTATTTAGTTCACTTAACTGGATGCACCCTAGGTGCGTAGTTCATAACATAACGTGCGAAATCTTAATTGAACGTCTGTCGTTCTTGAAGTGAACACCGCATGCAAGTTTGGTTGGAAGATGTTTATTTACTCTTTCACGGCTTAGTGGGTCTGAGCGAAAATTATCACAGAGAAAGATAGAAGATAGCCTGTAAGCACATAGGCAACTTTTGATTTCAGGAATAGGTTTCTGTAGGTCGTGGGTATGGGATTAGTATTCCTGGCTTATGGATGAAATTTTGCACCCACGTAGAATGCGATTGGAATTTTTTATCCCGGGAAAGAGGTGACTTTTTCACGTGGGCGGAGTTGCGGTCATAAGCTGGTGTAATTTATGTATAGGGAAGAAAATATATGATACTAGCTGTTGCCTGCGGCTTCGCCCGCGTGGTATTCTGTTCCCGTCCAGCTACCCAAAGGAACCTATTACAGGAAGAAGTAGCCTATGTGTTATTCCAGACTATAATCTATCCCTGTTCCAAATTTCAGCCAGATTCGTTCAGTCGTTAGAGCGTGCTTGAGCAACAAACATCTTCATAAACCTTCCCATTTAAAATAAGTAGGATAATGACGTTGACAGTAAAAATATCAATAAAGTGGAACGTTATAAGGCGAAGGCCATGCGTAATGACTATCGATTGTTTTAACCTTAACCTTGGTTTATGCGTGACTAAGTATAATCAGGGAAATAATTGGTGCGTCGCCGGGGGAGTGGGAGGGAGTTATACGGGACACTAAGAATATCCTAAGGCCAACCTCACCCGCAAACCGGTCCACTTGCTAATTGACGGACGAAGCTTTGGCGCAGGTTTTTCTTTAGTAGGGTCAGACGACGGTAGCTCCCGTATAAGTCAAAATCAACCGAAATTGGAAGGAGGAAGACCTCATGTTGCTAAGTGCATAATATACCTAGTGGGATCGGAGGATCGGGTGCTATAGTATACATTGGAAGAGACCTATGTCGAGCAGTGGACTGCATGCTGATATGTCTACAGGGTCCCACCAACACCTTCGGGGCCCATGTCAACCTCAACCCATTATAAGATATTGCAAGAAAACCGGTAGGTTCGCCGTAACGCTGTGATTATCGGATATCCCACATCCTTCCCCAAAAGTGAGGACCAAGGGAAATGGTTGAAGTGACCCACTCACGTAAGGTTGATAACCCGCCCCGTTATCGGCGTCCACGTTGGAAACAATAATAAGAAAAGCCCTCCAGCTAAGCTAAATAGCTTGTGTTAGAAGCGAGTTCACATAGGTAATGTAATGGCCGGAATTCGAACCCAGGACCTCTCAAACGTAAGGACGACCCCTTAACCACTAAGCCACCGACGCTTGGATGATGATGAAGGAACCGCCCAGCTGGCCGGCGGGGGTATCCGAAGGTATTTCCGCACGAAAAAAAAAAGGTACCTGGTAGGTGGTCTGCTTGTCCCGGTCGAGCGGCGCGGCGGTCCGCAGCGCTCCGCTGGTGGCGTGCACGCTGAAGGCGCGCCAGGCCCCGCCTGCGTCCTTCCGCACGCGGTACCGCACGGCGCCGTTCGGCCCGATATCCGCGTCGATCGCGCGGACTTCCACTACCGTCGAGCCTATCGTTGCGTTCTGCACAATATACATAAACTTTAAGAACAAATAGAAACCTGGTACAGAATCGTCACATAAATGTGATGAGTTAAATTTTTTTTTTTGCCACAGTTGTTCATATTTCTTTAAACTTCACTATTAAACTATAAAGTAAATATTTTTTAGGACGTTTTACACAACAATAATCTGGACTCGAACTAAGCATAGCTTGTAAAATGGATGCCAGAAAGCAGATAAACATACTCATATACTTTTTCTTGTGAATACATACATCATATTAAATCTAAATAGACACACCAGAATCAATTCAAAAAGAACCTCATCCATTAATCAGTAGGTGTACCGGCTTGCAGATAAAACCTCACCTGCAAGCCGGTACACCTACTGATCGCAGCTTGGGTCCCAAAGATCTTGGTATAGCCTCATATCTAATAACGAGTTTATTTACTAACCTTCTAATTTTATAAATCGAGTGTCACTCACCTCTGGCACTTTAATAGTGACGTTTTGCGGTGGATGCACAAACACAGGTGCGTGGTCATTATAGTCCGTCACACACACCCGCAGTTCACCTCTCGCCGTGTTGGGGGGTATGCCCAAGTCCCGGGCTTCGACCACCAGTGTGTAGTTCCCGAAACGATCCTTGAGTGATTGTCTGGCAAACAGGCGGCCAGTATTCGCGTCCCCACCGACTTGTTCAAAGCGGAACAGATCTGTTGTATATGGTTTAATCATTGTTATATATTTTATATTTATATGCATGAATAATATAACATAACTAGCTTGTGGTATGGGTTCTAGAATACGTATAAAAATAGTTCTATATTTTTGATATATAGATGGGTATATGTGACACAAAGGGCAAGCTGGAATAAGGAGGTGTACCGGCTTGCAGGTGACACCTTACTTGCAAGCCTGCACACCTGCTGATTGACGGATTAGGCTCTGGCGTAGGGTTTTCTCTCGGTGGTGAGAGTTCAGACGGCAGTCGCTCCAATCTCCAATAAAAGCCTTTTATGCCCAATCAAAAGGAGGAGAAGGAGTCAGCGGACCCCGGGCTCCAAGATGAAAGCCTTGGTAAACCAGACATTCAGATCAGTGTAAATATACATATTCATGCATACAAATATTTACTGTGAGCGGGAATCGAACCCGTGACTTCTGACTTACCAGTCAAAATAACTATTATTTAGACTTACTTTAAGAACCTAAAAAATAAATCAAGAAAATCTTTTGGATAAAGCAAGATACTAAAGATAAAAATATAGAATGCCCTCTCACCATGCCCTTTCCCTCCCACCAGGTGGAACTGCACTCTCCCATTTGGTGCCCCGTTGTCATCAGCGTCGGTCGCCGACACCGACATGATCGGCTCGCGATGGTTGTGGAATTCGGTGATGGTGGTGCATTCGGACGGTACGTGCAGTATTGGAGGGTTGTCGTTCACGTCTTCGATGTGAACGCTGGAATGGAGGGTAGTTATAGAAAGTTGAAAAAAAATGGGACTATCTATCTGCGATTTCTTTTTTTAGGGTTCCGTTGCCAAATGGCAAAACCCTTATAGATTCGTCATGTCTCTCTGTCTGTCCGTCCATATGTCACAGCCACTTTTTTCCGAAACTATAAGAACTATGCTGTTGTAACTTGGTAAGTAGGTAGATGTATTCTGTGAACCGCATTAAGATTTTCACACAGAAATAGAAAAAAAAAACAATAAATTTTGGGGGTTCCCCATACTCCAAAATTTTTTTTTCATAAAGCCCATACGTATCTATGGATAGGTGTTCAAAAATGATATTGAGGTTTCTAATAAAAAAAAATCCTAAACTGTATAGTTTGCGCGAGAGACACTTCCAAAGTGGTAAAATGTGTGTAACTTCTAAAATAAAAGAATGATAAAACTAAAAAAAAAATATGATGTACATTACCATGTAAAATTCCACCGAAAATTGGTTTGAACAAGATCTAGTAAGTAGTTATTTTTTACGTCATAAATCGTAAATCGCAATTTACCTTTCATTCAATCAACTCAAATATAAAAATTAAAAAAAAAACATTATTATTGTTACAACGATCGTCGATATCTCGGAAACTACTGACCGAATCTTCTAGAAATTAAAACGCATTGTTAATGTCGAAGTACTCTATCGATCCGTTTAGAAAAATCCAGAAAAGTCAATACAAAATCACACGCCCTTTTGTCTACCTATACCAACTTTACCTACAAATCGCGATAAAAAGGGCATTCACCTCTATCGTCGGCACGACTGTGTAGGTACTTATTTTCTCGAACGCCCCAGTAAATACCTACTATTCTCGAACGCCCTAGTACCTTCCGGAATATTCTACCCCGCTTATTAAGAGCTATAAAAGGACGCCCGGCTATCGACACGAGGCAGTTAATTTTCGAAAGTGAAAGCGAACACATCTTACCGAAGTGAATCAAGAGAGTTATACCTGCGACTTAAGGAACTACTGTGGACTACTGTGAACTGCTGAGCGACTGGAACTGTTGAAGAGTACTGTGTGTGCTAGTTATTTAGTTGTCTAGTTTGTGGTGAGCGAATAAACCTCTTTGTTGTGTAAACGGCATTTAATTTGTACCCCGCGCACGTAACATTATGTTACTTGCTGCTACGGGGGAGTCCGACTCGCACTTGGCCGCTTTTTTTACAGATAGATAAGTATTGTCGAGGGTGAATTGCAGATTTTTTTCTGTACTATCATAAGGCAGCAAACAGACTGCAGCTCAGCTCGCCCCTCTAAGCCGCTTTAAGGTTGTTTGCTGTGCCGTTAAGCGGTTAACATAGCCCATTAACTAAAGGTGACAGTCGCTGCAGAGCAGAATGGGGGAAAACATAAAGGAAAGGCTTCTCACAAGCTCTAAAAATGACATTATCAAGTATAAAATAAATAAAAAACCAGATTGTCGTAATCCCCTTGGTAAAGTCTTTCATTTCACACTCATATGGAACTCTATGGTACATATAAATAATTGATTCGCCAACTTTGTGATTTCACCATATTGGATTTAGCATGATGTCCCTTAGTTAACCATGCACTGTCATCCAAACGAAATGTGTATGCAAAATTTTAGCTTAAGCTGAAAGATTTGATCCTGACAAAGCAAGTAAATTAAATTGGGATATGCGTGGGCCACCAAGATCTTCGGAGCAAACGCCAACCAGCCGGTTCACCTGCTGATTGACGGACTGTGCTTTGGCGCAGGTTTTCCTTTGGAATAGGTAGTAGTAGGTAGTAGGAGTTTGGAGGGCCAGACGGTAGTCGCTCCAGTAAATGGCGACATAAGCCAAATATGAAGAGGAGTAAAAGAGCAGATCTTGCACTGGTGCTCGGGTGAAGCAGAAAGTTAATTAAAAGTTTGTAAAAAGCGGCTTACACAATCTGTTTAAAAGCGTTGCGACTCTCGCCACTCAGATATCCGAACTGGTAGTTGTCCCACGCCTCTATGACCAGATTATACGTAGCCTGCGTCTCTCTGTCTAGCCAGTCGGACACCGTCAACGCCCCTGTTTCCGCGTTTATTAGGAATTTACCCTGCAAAAATAAATACGATTATATGGGTCTCACAACAAATCAACCTCATCTACAAGCTGGTATACCCTCTGATTGACTGACGAGGCTCTGGCACATACCTTGGTCTCCGGATTTGACACCTTTGCTAATGAGGCATTTCATTACTCGTTGTGAACTTCTGATAGAAAGAAGTGTGGCTAAAGAAGTGGCTTTTAATGTAGAATGCCCTTGTCGTAATGTTAATAAGACAACCTGATTACGTAAGTGAATAAGCGAAGTGAATTTTTATATGAAACCGCGCAAATGACGTAACGTTTTAAATCATTGTCACTGCGATTGGCACCTTTTTCAATCATTTTCCCTATGTAATAAATAACTATCTGGATCTGAATGAGATATCGATTACGATTTGTATAGTCAATAATCGATTAATCATTTAGTACTAAAAGTAATGGTGAAGTCACAGAATAAGATATTTTTTCTCGGATTTATATTGACATTTAATTTTTATATTATACTAGCAACCCGCCCTCACTTCGCTTCGGTTTATAAGAGTTTTTTCCAACCCAAGCGATCGTAATTTACATATACAGCCTATGTCCATCGGGGATAATTTACCTTTTAAATGGTAAAAGATTTTTTCAAATAAGTGCAGTGGTTCCGAAGATTATACCAACATATAAAGAAAGTCAATAATTCGGCCTCTCTCTTTATAATAGTAGTGTAGATTTACCTGTGTAGACATACGATCTAGTAGATACGTGATCTTTCCATATTCACCAGAATCTGCGTCCTTTGCCACAATATTGGCAATGGTGGTTCCTGGCTCAACATCTTCAAGGACTCGATACTCGAATGCAGAAGATTCAAATATTGGGTTGTTGTCATTTTCATCTAATACCTAGAATGGGATGCAATGTTATAGTTGGGTTACATACGAAAGCGTATCGTTTAAGAGACGTAGACCTCAACTGAATATACTCTTTAAAATATTGCAGCTTCGGCTATTAATAGGTAGTAGACCTATAGTTAACACTCTAGTAGGAGCAGGCCCAGGACGGCGCATCATGTTTCCATGCGTGCCTGTTTATAGTGGAGGAAGAATTTGGTTCCCGTAAATGTCGTGGTCACCGACGTTGGCGGCCAAGAGCAGTCGGGATATCAGTGATATTCAAGCTGTGTTGCTGGGGAATCGGGTACTCCTCGTACCCTCCTTCTGCGAGCATGTAATGCTCGCGAAGGAGATAGCGAAGCGCGCCCGGGAGAGGTTTAGAACTCTCCCGGCCCGCCGAGCCCGCAACATGCTCGCCGCGCGTCGCAGGCGACTCAGGCGCCGGAGGTCGCTTAACGACCTCCGTCCTCCATCAGCGCAGGCCTGGGGGTGGCAGGTGAGGCCGCCTGTTACCCCAGCAGAAGCAGGCCAAGACGGTGGGGCGACTAGCGCCCCTCCCCCAAACCGGAGCAAGCGCGGGATAAGCTATATGGGCAACCTTACACCCCGGCGTCGCGGCGCGCCGCGTGGCGGTATTGAAAGCGGCCGCTACGCAGGAGGCGCGGGTTCGATCCCCGCTCAGTGCAAATATTTGTATGCATGAATATGAGTATTTGCATTGGTCTGGTCGTGCCTCGGAGAGCACGTTAAGATGTCGGTCTCGGTTGCCATACGAATATGTATGACAGTCGTTATAGGGGACATGGGTGAAATGGCCCCACATAGAAGGGCTGATCACCCGTCTGGTCAAACGGCGTCCCCACTGGCAGTATACACCCCGGCGTCTTCAGACCCGAGACGGTGTGCGGTTTTAGTCGTTCAAGCTCGACATAACCGCCCCCGGTGGCTGGCGGGGGGGGGGGGTATCCGAAGGGATTTCCGCACGAAAAAAAAGGTACTCCTCGTACCTGATTCCCCAGCAACACGGGCTGACGTCAGAACACACCGTGTGGTTTTAGTGAGTTCGACTCCGACATACCCATATCATCGTTAGCTCCGGTGAAGTAAAGCCCAAGGGGGATTTCGCACGTTAATAAAGAGAAATTGATTTGATTCACAATTTGTGAATGTCGAAATAAAGGTTTGATGGCTCCTATGACAGTTTACTCGTATCTCTTATAGATACTGAATTCTATATACTGATGTTAAAAATAATACACAGTATTTATTGCCAACCTGGGCTCCATAGATGGCACTGTGATCAATGTATTAATTCATTATAATGTATATTTGTATTGGCAGTCTAAGCTAGCTGGTAGCAGTTACGTATTTTATTAAGTTTGTTATTACGCTTAAGGAATACAAACAAAGACAGACCATATTTTATTTATGTATTGTATTATTTAGCATTGATTTCTGTTTACTGCATTACATGTTTAGTTAATACTAGATGATGCCTCCGCCTGCGCGGAGTTCGGTTATCGTTTTTTGACCATATCTCCGGTTCTACTTAACCAATTGCAAGTAAACATACGGCAGATTTTAAGTCTGACCAAGACTTTTCTAATAGACAAAAACACATAAAAATCCGGCATTTAGCATTTTTTTTAAATATCAAATTTACACAACTAATTAACAATTTTATAATAGTATAGATGATACCTCGTTTTATATATATATACATAGTATTCCACGTAACCATCGTGGAAAACTAGCGCATTTTTTTATTTTTTTTAAAAATGTCAGTAACCAAAATTACTAACATTCCCCCTAACCCCTCCAGCTAAGCTAAATTGCTTGTGTTAGGAGTGGGTTCACGTCAGTAGTGTAATGGCCAGGATTCAAATCCGGGACCTCTCGATCGTAGGGTCGACTCCTTAACCTCTAAGCTACCAGTGATTCTAAGTGCGATTGTGATGCATGAAAAGTATTAAAATAATTTTGAACCAATATAAACTGCGGTAACAATAGCAAGTAATTGAAAATTATATCCCCACCAAGATCTTCGTGGCCCAAGTCAATCTCACCTGCAAGCCGGTACACCTGCTGATTGACGGCGACACTCCGGCAGGAGGTCAGGCGGCAGTTGCTCCGATAAAAGCCATACACACCAAACCAAAAAGAGAAGAAGGAGTAGCGGACCCCGGCCTCCGAGGTAAAAGCCTTGGGAGTAACCGGGACCAACGTTCAGATGATGGACATGAACTGTTGCGTTTGTTTTGGGGGTTTTTAACATGATGTAGACATGGTCGTCAGATTCTTACCAATACTGCTTCAAGTCTTAGTTTTTTTTCTAAAAAAATCCATTGTAAAATAAGATATTGCCTAACTGCACTGAAAATATTAGGTCGTTACATATGAAATTGCCGTTTCTCTTGAAGAAATTGGAGGGAACCCAATTTTCAGTACTAACATTTTTGCATGTTTTATAGGAATGACAAATCCAAATTTTATGATTTTTTTTGTGTATGAATGAGACAACATTAGCTAACAAACAGCAACTTTTATCACATTTTTGAAAAGTGACAGCTGATAAGTAATACGAAATTTATCATCAAAATGGATAAGCATTTAGGAAGTACTGTTTTGTTTTTATTCGCCGCTTGATAAATTAACTCGATCTTCATCGAATTAATTTATCAAGCGGCCAATAAAATCAAAATTTAATACAGAGTTGTAAAATCTTGAAATCAACTTTCAAACAAAATATAAATAATGGAAATAGCTATTAAATTACAGGAATAACGAGCTCATGAATTTGTAAGAAAATTTCGGCAATTTTATAGGTAAAGACCTATTATAACATTTCATTACTTTTAGTGCCCAAAATAGGTCGATATATAAACAATCAAAATATGTCATAATTTATAATATTTTGTACTTCTAAATTAATTTTATTACGCACTATACGATTATAAACGTATACTGAGATAAATGTGATATTCTCTAACACTCCATACATTTGCACTATGCACTACAGAACATTTTTGGGCGTCTCGAGAAATTGAATTTTTAAAATAAAAAACTATTTGCATAACAATATTATTCACATTGGCAGTTAATTATATTATTATAAAACTTACATTTTTCGACAATATTTTTATCTGTCATCATCCCTATTCTCAGAATTATCAGTTTGATGGGAGGCTGAAAGTATTTTTATATTAATCGAAACAAATTACCTGTATAATTAAGTCTACAACTGAATACCTGGGCGGTATTCCATTATCCACGGCTTTCACAGTGAGGTTGATCCAAGGATACAGTTCGTGATCGATCTTACTAGCGACAACTACTTCGCCTGTCTTGCGCTCCAAATGTACAAGACTCAGAAGTTCCTCTTGACCTGATGGTAAAACATAGTGAAAAATCAAGGTGTGGCTGTGTCATGGACTCAGCCATGAGTTTAACATATACAGTCAACATTGGTTGTTGAACAATAACAAATTTACAAAAGATATTTACATTGAAGTAAATTAAATTTATGTAATCTTCAGAGGACAAATTTAACGTTTTGAAATAGGTGTTTATTATTTTGTGTAAAGTTTTAGAGCTAAGGTGGTTGGTAACCTGGAATGTAATAAGTTAGTACCCACGGCGACTGTACTTAACGACGGCGCTTCCTTAGCTCAAATACAGAGTGTATTTTTGAAACGGGGCAGTAAGGGCAAGTACCTTAACCATTGTAGTTACAGCAAAACGTTCTTAGGAGACTGCATTCACAGATTTTGCAAAAATCTTAGTTAGCAAAAAAATTGCAAAACATCCAAAAAATATTTTTTGTGCCAATCGATTCTATTTCATGTGGGCATCAAAATACTCTATTGGACCATTTTAGCTTTGAGTACCTACTAGGAAAGACAGAAATCGCCAAAAACGTTTCCCATACATTTCGGCAAGAGAATCAAATTTTTACAATGGTCAAACTTTTTGTTATGGGAAGGAAGTGGGTAGGATTGACTATAATGTAAATAAAAATATTTTTTACCCACTAATTTCGAATTTGATTCGAATATCTTTATGTCATTCTTAGTATCAGCTGAGAAAATAAGTGATTAATTAAGAATTTTGGCTAAAATGTCTTCTAATCGTGAAAAAATTGACTTATTAGAAGCCTATTTTGTTCATAATCGAAACGCGGGAGCTGCATTAGTGTGGTACCGCAATAAGTATCCGTTGCAGCATGTGCCAACAAAAAGGTTATTACAAATCTTTTAAAAAACCGGGAATTGCAGGGTTCTTTCAAAGGCAAGCGGCAGCCTCGTGTGGACATAGACACGAAGATTGCGGTTCTGACTTATGCCGAAGCATATCCAGAGGTATCGTCCAGGCATGTCGCTCTAAGTAGGTGTTTTCCACTCCCTTGTGACAAAGATATGGAAGAAATACGGCTATAAGTGCTATCGATATGGGCGCATAGTTCAAGTGTTACATCCGGGTGATGATGTTCGAAGGTTTACTTTTTGCAGATGGCTACGAGAAAAAATAAGCCGAGATCATGAACTTTTGAATGACGAAACAAATTTTTCCAAAATTTGTACAACCGAAAAAATCACCACTATTGGTCCAAAGAAAATCCACTAAGAGTTACGGCAAGTCATAATCAGGTTCGTTTCTCATTCAACTGTTGGTGTGGTATAATGTCCAATCGAAATGGTGGGAAATCAATGGTGGAATTTTATGAAGGGAAACTGAATTCTGCCATGTATAATGACGTCATTTTACACCATCTTGAAAACGAGTTGGACGAATGGCCCCTGTCGGAATTGCGAAAAGTTCATTTTCAACAAGCACCTTTCACGTTCCAATTTGAGCCGCCAATTCGGTACACAGGGGATAGGTACACATGGTCCAACACAGTGGCCACCTCGTAGCTCCAATCTAACGCCACTCAATTTTTTTTATGGAGCTTCGTTAAAAACGTGTCCAAGAGCTCAAGGATGCATTAACGACCATTTTACGTAATATTCATCCCAGAATATTATTAGCCACCATTCGTTTAGTGCAAAAAAGGATAAACTTAGGTATTCGTGAAAATGGAAGTCATATTGAGCAATTTATTTCATAAACTAATTTCATACATGTTTAAATGATTTTTTTTTACTTAAAAAGTTCAAAATTTTACCTGACCTATGAGTTTCGAGTTGATTTATTGTATTTCCGTACGAAATGTATAGGAAAAGTTTTTGGCGATTTCTGGCTTTCCTAGTACTCAAAGCTAAAATGGTCCCATAGTCTTTTGATGCCCACACGTAATAGAATCGATTGGCACAAAAAAAAATTTTTAGACTTTTTGCATTTTTTTTGCTAACTGTAAGATTTTTGCAAAATCTGTGAATGCAGTTCAAATATCTCAAAAAGTTAGGGAAGGTCTCCTTAGAACGTATTGCTTTAACTACAACGGTTAAGGTACTTGTCCTTACTGCCCCATTTCAAAAATACATCCTGTATATGTCGAATTATTACTACAATATTGACCGTACAAATTGAGGTTTCCAAATATGTACTATACTCTTCTGTTGCAGTTAATAGGCGGGTGTCTAGTGCAGTATGGAAGGTTTAAATTTAATCATTCCTAAAACACATTTGACCTACACCACCACCAATTATGGTTTTACGTATGTTCGGGTAGCACGGTTTTAGCACTTCCAGCGCGCAATTGGCCAATCACGACCAGCATTTGGCTTTGGTTGTCCGTTCTTGATTGAGCAATAGCATGTTAAGAGCGCTAAAAATGTACTCCGCGAACTTACCCCAAAAGTTAGGTATGTTTGTCCTATATTATTTTTATATGCAACAAACAGTAAAAAATTCAAAAACAGATGCAGACAGTCGCAGTAGCATGACGTTGTGATAACTCGTGATGTCTTGGTCAGCGGGAAAAACCTGTGCTGGAAAAACTCTTTTAGGACACACGTGTTGGCTGTAGTATACACAGTGAGATAATGTGATGGGTCAGTAGAGGTTTTAGGTTCATTCTTAGGGTATACCCGGGTTTCCCCGTAATAGATACCCGTAACGGACTACCGTGTGGTTTTAGTCAGTTCGATTACAACATAGCCACCGCTAGCCCCGGTGGGGTGGTAGCCGTGTGGGTTTCTTAACGTTAAAAAAAAGTAGAGGTTTTAGGTGTTTCATTCTATTTCAATAATATTAGCAGCTTTAGCAGGACTAGGACTTGGAAAAAAAAGTAGAGGTTTTAGGTGTTTCATTCTATTTCAATAATATTAGCAGTTTTAGCAGGACTAGGACTTGGACAGGCATCCTGGTGATAATCCAGGTTTTATAATACCTGTGTGCCAAATTTTATCTTCTAATTATTCTTCAAACTGTTCATATATTAGGTATATACAATAACCACGAAATATTTGATTAGGCTTTTTTAACAGATAAAATGGAAATAGTGGATTACAAAATAGTAAATTAGGCAGTAGCTAATTAGGAATCATCGAAACAGTTATATAGGATAGCTACGAAATAGTTGATTATACAACAGATGATTAGGAAACAGTGGATTAGGAAATAGTTAATTAGGCAATTGGAACTTAGGAAATAGCTTAAAAGAAAATCGTTAATTACGTTTTAGGAATCATAAAAACAATGTAATTGCGATATTAATCTGGTAAACCTATCTTTTTTATAATGGCTGACCGATTTCAATTGCTCACTATGTTACAAGTACTTTGCCGTGAGTTAATCTTAATGATATCGTGCCTGTGTTTATTAATTGCATAAACAAATATTATACCTTGAAGATTTTTCCTGCTGTTACCTGTAGTGAAAATAAATGTCAACCTTTCTTTATAATTAAATATTTATATCAAAAATAAAATAGATAGCGAATCCCGGTTGTATCAAATGCCTGCAACTTGTAGCTAGGGTTCCGCCCTCTTACTCAGCCTTTAGATGATTGATTATTTTGGCGGTTGCGGGAGCGAATGTCATCTGACCTCCCAATCTCGAGAGGAAGACTGCATCAGAGGCTTTCCCGTTAATCAGCAGGTGAAGTTGGTTTAGGTCCTGAAGATATTGGTGATATACACCTATACTCCATAATAATTTAATACTTGCCTTCAATCATATATGTCATCGTTCTATTCTTATCCGCATCATCGGCGATGACAGTAGCTATATTGACTCCGGTCTTCGAGTTTTCCGTTATGGAAGTCTTATAGAACGGTTTCCTGAACACTGGGTTATTGTCATTTTCGTCGGCCACCACTATCGTGAGAGTGGCTGACGCGGTCTGACGAGGCCCACCTTCTATCGCAGCCATATCTTCTACCGTTATTATAAGCTTTATTGTCTCAATTTTTTCTCGATCTAGTAGTCTGTAAAAATAAAACATCTTTTGTATTCTATAAGTTTAAATCGGAAAACGTTAACATTCAGGACGGAAATTGAACCCGCGCGAGTTTCATTTGAATTTAATGATAATGAATGAATGATGTAACAATAATTTTTAAATATAACCTAATATAAAATATATTTTTTTTTATCTACAATTAACACATATGTTTTGCATATGCGCAAAACATATTGAATATAGCCCCTCTCCAAGTTGGTCAAAAATCATTCTTGTTTGCCTTAATGGCCGGGTAGATTAAATAAAGTAAACACACATATACTACTCTGTCAAGAAAGTAACGGGAAAAGATGAATAATACACAAAATGTTTGTTATTCATCCAAATTTATTTTAACCCCTTCAAAGTATGCTCCTTCAGAAACGATACACTTACGCCAACGAATAATCCAATCAACAAAACTTTTTTTAAACGCTGTTTCCGTAATCTTCCGTAATTGAGTTCAGTTCTCGCCGCGAATTCTCCTTTATGTCTTCTACCGATTGAAAACGGGTGCCACGAAGTGGTAATTTGAGTTTTTTTCGGTTTCGGTGCGCCACTCCGAAGCTTGTTGACTAGTTTGCATGTCAAACTCGTAAACCCACGTCTCGTCACCAGTAACAATGAGTTTCATGAATGTTGGGTCGGAATTGACTCGTTCTCACATGTCCTCAGCGACTCTCATGCGATTGAGTTTTAGGAGAAAATTCAGGTCTTTTGGGACTAGCCGAGCGGTAACGTTTCATACCCAAATGGTTAGTTAAAATGGTACGAATCGACTCGTGACATACAGAAAGTTCGGCGGCTATCTCTCTCAAAGTTGAATGCGGATTTTCAGTCACTATTTCCTTCACTTTTGCGATGTTAACTTCAGTTGCAGACGTTGATAGGATACCAAAGCGAGGCAAATCTTCCATCACATCTTGATCGCTTTTGAATGCTTTGTACCACTCATAAGCACGTGTTTTTGATAAAGTCGATTCACCGTAAGCCTTCTGTAACATTTTCAGTGATTCCGAACACGAAATTCAATTGGCGATGCAAAATTTAAGACAAACTCTTTGTTCGATGTTTTTGTCCATAATGAAATTCGCTATACACACTATAGATAGGATATAACTAAAAACAGCACTGTATTTAATATAAATAACAGATGCAACTCAAACTCCGCGCCAAAATGGAAAACAGTTGTGCCAATCTAACAACAAAAAAAAAATTGAATTTGGAACCATAAACAAATCATCCATTCCCGATACTTTTTTGACTGAATGTACCTATAACTGGCACTACAAAACACTTTTATTTCATCTCAATATTCTTTTTTTATCTGTAGACACAATGGATCGCATATGCGAGTAAACATTAAAAATATATTACCTGACTACCCTTAAAGTTCCATCCACCGCATTCAGATCCCACAGCGAGAGATAGTCAAATTCCGATATTGATATCGGTATTCCGTCTTCATCTCGAGCGACGCTACCACTTTTGTCGATAGCATATCGCAATACCGGCTGATCATCGGGATCGTAGGCTTGTGCGCGGTAAATTTGGGTTCCTACCTGAGGAAATTATAATAATTTAAAGTATAGAAAACTATTATACAGAGCCATCTAGACACAAAGTAAGTTTGGCTTGTATATAGATTCGTATACACACGTATAGGACTTATAAACCTATTTCTTTTTTGAAACCACACACATGCCTACATTACCGTACAGTGCAATTATTTGTAAACTAGCTGATGCCCGCGGCTCCGCCCGCACGGTGGTTGGTTATCATTTTTTGCTCATATCTCCGGTTCTACTTAACTAAGTGCAATCAATCATACGGCAGTTTTTTAGTCTTTCTAATAATTCTTTAGGTTTTGCGTCCATCACTAACAAACAGACAAGAATTCCACAAAAAATATTTTTGTGTTCAGAATCGAATTTAACTCTTTTTTAGCTGTTGCTTGGCCGGTGTTAAAATATATACGTTCACTAACCTGCGTATTTTCTCTAACAGTCACAGTCCCAGGTTCAACAAGAACGGGTGGTTTGTTATTCACGTCAACTATGGTAATGTTTACAAGGACTGCAGCGCTCAGTTGTTGATCGCCTATACCACCATCTAGCGCCACCTAAGGTGAAATTATTGAACATTTTTATTTTCTTAAATATGAGCGTTTGTGTCGGATCTGTACTGATGCCAGTGACGTCAGATAGAACCAAATAATTTAATTTGTGGTAAAAAAGTTAAAACGGCCCTGTTTAATAAACGTTACAATTCAACAATTATGTAAATAAGTTACATATTTTGTAATGTTGTATGACAAGTGTTGTTTAATAAACCTTACAATATATAAAAAAGTTACAAGTAAAAATGTTAAAAATATTGCGAGTATAAATGAGTAAAAGTGAGTTTAATAAACGTTTACAATTGTAGAAAACGCCTGTAGATTTCGATGACAATAATTGTATCTACAAATTGGAGTAGTTGTAAGTTGCAATTTACATAAATGTAAGTTTTTGTTGAAGATTCCTAGATTTGTTATCACGTTCATTATTTTGTTCTGAGTAGGGAGTATAATGCTGCGATCCTAAACGTTTCTCAATATTATGCAAAACTATTGTAGATAATATAATTTTGCTTGCAATAATTGGCTGTACTCTCTCTCTGTAAATGATTCAGACATGGAAATTTTTCTTTTATTATGCCCAGTGCATTTTCAACCACTCTACGTGTTGATTTAAAAGCACGTAAATATCTTTCTAGTGCTAACGTTTTGGGTATTTGTACTGGAATGTGGGGTGTCATTAGCCAATTTTTTCGGCCATAACCACTGTCTCCTAATATTATGGCGTTAGGAAATGGCCTCCATCCATTTCCCCATTCTCGTGCTAGTGAAGAGCATCTAAGTGCTCTTGCATCATGAACAGAGCCTGGCCATCTTGCACTTGCGTAAAATATTTTCAAATTTGGTCCACATACTACCATAATATTTATGGAATGATTTCCATTTCGGTCTACATATGCTGATTCGTTTTGGCGAGGAGCATCCATTGGGATGAGCGAACCATCAACAATGCCTGCTATTCTAGGAATATTATATTTCATAAACAATGTAGGGATATTGAAACAATTAGTTGGCCAGCGGACTTCTTCTTCGAATAATTTACTGACAATGAACCTAGACACATTTTTTTTTCAGTTATGTACTGTTCCTTTAGTTGCACCATGTGCATCCGCTATAACATGGTATTGTGAGCCACAGCCCATCCAGTGCAATGTACACAAAATTTGCTGAGCGGGTGTAAGCGCTTCGTTTCTAATAGAATTATATTTAAGATGTTGTCCAATTTTTGTTATTCAATATTCGACGGTAGTTTTACTGACACGAAATTTTTCGTTAAACGTAAAATCATTCACATCCAAAGTAAAGTTTATCCTTTTACGAAAAACGCGTCGTTGTCCCATGTATTATTGTATTCATTATCACTACTATCACTACTTGTTGTTAAAACCATTTTTTGTATTACAATTGAATTCCTTTACTAATTATATGTTAATAAGCAAAATTGTAAATTTCTGACACAGTCGAGTCCACCTGTAGGAATTTTACTACCATTTACAAAATATGTAAACTTGTAACTACAATTATGCGTTCAATAAAGCAGTTTTCCCTACAAATATGTAAATTGTCACCTGTAGAGAGTAAATCTTTATTCAACAGAAATATGTAAAATTGTAGCTACAATTTAACAATTTTGTGAATTTTCCACCATGGTAAATTTGTAACTTGTAATCTTTATTAAACAGAAACTTGTAGACTTGTACACTGTAAAATACAATTACTATTTACAATTTGTAACTTTTATTAAACAGGGCCCAGGGTTTGTTTTTTTTTGTGCAAAGAATCGGCATTGCGATCCAACGTGGTAATGCCGCCAGCCTTATGGGTACGCTACGTTACCAGTCGACATCGATGGGGAGGTTTGACACCTAAACTTTTTACTTTATACATACTTTTTTTAGGATGTAAATATTTTAATTTATATAATTTGTTTTTATTTTACAGATAGTTAATATTTGGGGTGTGTGTTGGGTAACCTCCTCGAGTGTCGCTCCGATTCCGATCCCGCTGCAGTCCGGGGGGAACGGAATCGGAGCGGCCGGTACACCCTGGGCGGCGGTCAATGGCTTCCCCTTCACCCCTTCATAGGGTTGGCATTGATCGTCGGCCAATACCCAACGTGGCGGGAACACATCGCTCTCCGTACTCCTCTGCTTTCAGAGGAGACAGGATGAGCGATGCTGTTAGTGGTGAGATGGCCCAGGGTCAGCCGGGGTTTTTGTGCGGAAATCCCTTCGGATCCCCCCGCCGGCCATCGGGGGTGGTCATGTCGAGCTTGAACCGACTAAAACCTCACGCCGTATCGGGTCTTCAGACGCCGGGGTGAAACTTTGCCCATAGAGCATATCCCTCGCACCCCGACTGACCTAGGGCCATCTCCGGTTTCGAGATGGCCCCCTCGGGTTTGGGAACCACGGTGTCCCCGTCTTGCCCCGGTTTGGGGAAGGGGCGCAAGTCGGCCCGCCGTCCCGGCCTGCTTCTGCTGGGGTGACGGCCGGCCTCATCTGCCACCCCCAGGCCTGCGCTCATAGAGTTAGAATAATAATATAACAAATCCATATATACGCAATATAAACATACTAGTGCATTATATTTAATTCGCATAACAGTCAGTTCTCTGCAACCTCCTTATAGTATGTATAGTATCAATTTAAGCGTAGAACACTACAGGAGGAGATGAATTAGATATAAATAATAATAAATAAATATAGAAGGACAAAGTACACAACGCCATCTTGACCCAAACTAAGCAGAGCTTGTCATATGGGTTCTAGAATGCGGATAAACATACCTAAATACTTTTTTTTTGTAAATAAATACATATTATACATAGAAACAACCCAGACCAATGTAAATATACATATTTGCAATAAGCGGGAATCGAACCCGGGACCTCTGGCTTCGCAGATCTACACACTACCGCTACGCCGCCGGTCGTCATATATAAAATAAGTGTAAACGCAACGCACCACAGTGAGGGTATACTTGTTACTCTTAGGCGTAGTCTTGTCGGGATCAAGCTGCGAGCCGTTGGCAACGGAGACGACGCCTGTCCGGGATTCAATCACGAACTTATCACTCGCACCTCGCTGTATGCGGTAAACCACGCGGTTGTTCGGGGAAGAACCGTCTGAGTCGCGGGCTTTCACCTGTAGAAGTAGTATTGTAAAGGTAGTACGAGTACAGCTATTAGTAAATTCAAAAATTACGGTTTTTAGCCAAGTAAAATACAAGCACTTTGCCGGGTCGAAACAAAAGAAAAAATGAATCGAAATATGAATGTAAATTTATACACAACCCCTAAGAAGATATATAGGCGTGAATTTAATACCTTTTTTTTGTCGTGCCTAAGTCCCTTCGGATACCCCCCGCCAGCCAGCGGGGGCGGTTATGTCGGGCTTGAACCGACTAAAACCGCACGCCGTCTCGGGTCTTAAAGCGTCGGGGTGTAAGGTTGCCCATAGAGCATATCCCTCGCACCCTGACTGACCCTGGGCCATCTCCGGTTTCGAGATGGCCCCCGGTTTGGGAACCACGGTGTCCCCGTCTTGCCCCGGTTTGGGGGACAGGCGGCCCCACCTGCCACCCCCAGGCCTGCGCTCATGGAGGACGGAGGTCGTTAAGCGAGGCGTGAATTTAATAGCCGTGTCTTATAATAACAAAGGTGTTTATTTATAACCTAGTTCAGTCTGTGACTCAATGTGTTTATCATACCACGTAGGTTAGCACATTGCAAGGTTACACAATACTAGCCAGTTCAGTCTTAGGATGGGTGACCACTCTTAACACATAAATACCCCTCTGTGCATTGGAGAGCACGTTAAGCCGTCGGTGCCGGTTGCCCGACAAACATCTGTGGCGGATTGGACAAACATCGATGTTGGAGCCCTAAAAAGTTCTATAACTAGAACTTCGATATCGACAATGAGTTGTGGAGGTCAAGATGGCAGTCGCTTTACGGCAAAAATATTGAAGTTTGGCCGTTTCGTATTTAGAAAGAAAGAAAATACATTTATTAAACACACTTAACAATTGCTAAATATAAGCAACGAAACACATTACAGGTTAACGACACGTGAAGTGATACAGGAAAAGCAGGTACCTAACAAAATTATAGGTTCTATAGCTTGTATCTATACTGTTAACCTCATAATAGGTCAGTGTGGAGTGTCTGTTTAAAGCAGTTCAGTCAATGCCTATATATATAGGTACGATCTGCAACGCTGGTTATCAGCTATAGCCCTACGTACCTAGTAGCTTCTGCAGGTATATGTGTGTAGGTAGTTTTAATAAACTACCACGGCACCTTGATATTGACTTACTCAGCACTAGTGTAGCGACAGTTAGACGGCTCTTAGCCAACTCATATTTCGACAGTAAAGGCGCCGACCGATTGGTACGGATTACGCAATTAAATTAAATTAATTAACATTCTTATTGGTTATTGCTTTGCTTCTTCACTTAATAATTACTCAAATACCTATTTTTTTACCGATATTCTTTTTGTTTTTTTTTACCGATTTGTGGAGACTTGTAATTAGCAATTTGGTTATATTTATTGAATGAAATTAAGTTGTTGTGTTATAATTAGCCTGTAAGCCTTGTATAAAATAAATGAAATAAAATAAAAATACACATAAACCCATAATTTTTCATTATTTCAATTTCCTTACAATATGAATGCAAACAAGTAGTTCAGATCTAGACTGAAAGTCGACCCTAACTGAGTTGGAGAAAGGCTCATCATCATCATCATATCAGCCGTAGGAAGTCCACTGCTGAACATAGGCCTCCCCCATTGACTTTCGTCATTTTGGGGGGTTTGGACCATAACCCGCCACGCAGGTCCAGTGCGTGTTGGCGGGTCGCCAGAGCCTTCTCCGTTAATTAGCAGTGTGCACCGCGGGCAGGCGAGGTTGGCTTGGGTCCCGAAAGATGTTAGTAGGGAAAGGCTCGGTCGATGATAATTCACTCCGTCACTGTTTGCTGGTCGATTGTTCGTCTGTGCTACATGATGACATATCGATGCAAGTATTTTTGAGAATCTAAGTATATAATATGACGTAAATCAATATTGTAATGTCATTGTCCTGCTGAAGTAGATCAATCAACATGTGGTTCGAATGACTGTTCATTGTGAATACATTCAACGTTATAGCTTGACCAATGAGACTACCGTAAATTCGTACGTTAATGAATGAAATAGCGGTATTGTCCAACGTATGTTAGAGAAAATTTGCATAAAATTCGCTTGGTGTAGGTTATTGACATGAACGACTCTACCTTTATGATTATACACTGATTTTGTTGTAATTGTTGTAGAGCTTGGCTCAGAAGGTCTTAGGTAAGCCAACCTCACCTGCAAACCGGTACTCTTGCTAAATGATGGACGAAGCTCTGGCGCTGTCTTTCCTATCGGGGTTTAGTGGTCAGATGGCAGATCCATTGCTTTATTAAGTATTTAGAGAACGCTTAGCTGTTTAAGTTTGCGAAATTTTAAATTATGCATGTAAAAACTTAATAACAATCTGCCGAACCTCTCCCATGACCTCACGATCGCACGTAAATATATGCCGCTGGAACAATTAACCTGAGATTATATGTATCTCTGCGAGGGCGCTACTGTGCCAAGTTCAACATCAGCTCTGTGTATTTTGTGGAATTTAAAATAAAATAAGTGCCTAAAAACCAGTGCTTTGCAATAATACGGACATATAAACAACTGATCTACATCATATATTGTGGACCCAGTGAAATAATAACTTGATTGTGTAAAAACAGTGAATAACTTTATAGTGAAGGTACCAGACTGTCGAGACAAAAACGTCAATAAATAAGGAAATTTTACTACCGAAACAATCCAAACCCCATTATAAAGTGTCAATAAGTGAATTCTAGTGAACTATTGAGACCTTATTACAAATATCATAAGAAATAACCTAAATCTGCACTAAATGATTCATCAAAATACCAATACATTGATCGAATATTAACGCCATCTGTCGAAACCTAGGTGTACTACGCACTACAGGCAGAACGCGAAACAGTTCACCTAAGTAATTTTAAAGAAACCAACAGAGGTCATCACCTGGACGGAATTATTAGTTCAAGAAAAGCCACAAGAGGACATTACCAGTACTTTACATATTATTTCACATTTAAATTTAAATCAATCTCAGAAACTATGGAGGAGATTATGATTGCACTCCGTCAGATCCAAAAAGAACTGGATGAACAAAAACTCACCATACAAAAAAGCGGCGAAAAAGTTACAGAACAAGTAACCCAAAATATAAATAATATTATGGAAGAAAAATTTAGAACATTAGAAGAAAAGTATGATAACCTCCAATTAAAGGTAGAAAATCAAGAAAAACGACTATATTACCTGGAAAAACAAGCAAGACAAAGAAACGTTGTATTTTTTGGAATAGAAGAGCGGGAAACGTCATACTTAAACTTGGAAAATATACTACTTGAATTTATTAAAACACATTTTGATTTGAATGTTGAAAAAAGAGACATTAAAGAGAATTGGTCAAAAAGGAGAAAGACCTAGACCAATTGTTGTCACTTTTTCCAGACTAGGATTAAAAATTGATATATTTAAACAAAAAATTACACTGAGAGACACAGCATACTACATAAAAGAAGACTATCCACTCTATATATTAAATAAAAGAAAAGAATTACAAGAGCAATTAAAGACAGAGAGAGAAAAAGGAAACAATGCCATAATAAAATATGATAAAATCATTATACTAGACAAAAAGAACATAGGAAACAAGCGAAATCTCTCGATATCCCCGGAAAATAATCATATTCAAGAAAATAAAACAAAAAAGAATAGACAACAACAGTCTGGCTCAAAAATCAAGACCACAAGGTCAAATAGTGCCACTGAAGGAGTTCTAAAACCGAGCATGTTGAACTTCTTGACAAATAAAAATACAATAAACAAAAATACATAGCAACTAACCTCCTCTCTGCAAACTGATACCACAAACAAACAAACTTCATTAAAAAACACAAAAAAATCTTCCAACCCGGCTGGTCCCCGTGGAAGTTTCTGACCATAACCCTCCAAAGATAGAAAACTCAAGTTTATCCTCAAAAACTCGGAAAAAACCCACACAGTTAAATCGTCAATTGAATATTATAACATTCAACGTCAGAACTCAGAACCCTACTATCATATGAAAGACTAATAGAACTGGAAGAAAGCTTAAATAAAATTAACTATGATATAATGGGAATTTCAGAAGTAAGACGACAGGGTAACAAAATAGAAGAACATAGCACTTTTATACTTTGTTATATGGGAACCACACCCGGCTTATACGGGGTGGGATTCATAATACACAAGTCGCTGAAAAATAATATAGAGAGCTTTATAGGCATATCAGAACGAGTAGCAATTCTCAACATGGTCTTCGAAGGTAACAAGATATCAATAATACAAGTATACTCACCCACAGAAGAAGCAAACGATCACGAAAAAGACAAATTCTATAATACCATAGAAAAGGCCTTGGAATCAGCACACACACACATTATTCTAATGGGAGACTTCAATGCAAAAGTCGGAACCCCCAGAAAAAACGAACATTTGGTTATGAAAAAATACGGATACGGCGAAAGAAATAAAAATGGCCAGAGACTTGTTAACCTTGCACTAGAACATGAACTAACAATTATAAATACCTGTTTTAAGAAAAAACTAAACCGCAGATGGACTTGGCAAACACCAGACGGCCAACACAAGAATGAGATTGATTATATCCTCTCAAATCACCCAAAATTATGCCAAAATATAGAAGTTTTGAACGTTAACTACGCATCAGACCATCGCCCTATCAGGTGTAAAATTAAGCTTACCACGCAAAAGAAAAATAGGACCAAGTTCGCAAATAATAAAATAAGTCAACTCAAAAACTTAGATGAAATAACCAAATATAAACAAAATCTATCAAGCTTTCTTTTGGAGACACCGAGTCAACCCGCCAGCCAAGAGAACAAACCTGTGCAGACCACCTACGACAAAATAAAAAAGGCTATCCAGCAAAGTCTAATTCTTGCGAAACAAAATATAGAAGGTAAAAAAGAACAAAAAATATTACAAGAAAGCACGCTAAAACTACTGAAAAGAAGACATGAACTACAAAAAACAAAAAATAAAACACGTTCCATGAAAAATGAACTATCTGCACTGTACAAGCTGGTTCATAAATACATCAAGAGAGATTATGCAAAACATAGACAAGAAACAATAGAAAAATATCTTCAGCTCTATGGAAGCTCAGGAAGAGCATATAAAGAACTCAGAACAAACAGAGCTTGGATAGAAGGACTAAAAACCCTAAACAAAGACATATATAGTCGAACAGATATTGTCAGCACAGCAACCGAATTCTACACGAACCTCTATAGAGACAAAACGCGAATTACCACCAACGAAACGAGAAATGTAGACTGCCACTTTATACAACCAATCCACGAATCCGAAGTAATAAACTCAATAAAGAAGCTGAAATTCGAAAAGAGCCCTGGACCTGATAACGTCACAAATGAAGCACTAATATATGCTCACCAAATTTTAGCAACACCATTAACAGTACTCTTCAATTCTATACTTTTAAGTTCTGAAACGCCCATAGAGTGGTCTGAAGCAAATATCATACTTATATATAAAAAGGGCGACCCTAAAAATATCGGCAACTACAGACCGATTAGTTTGCTACCAAACATATACAAACTCTTCTCATCTATTATAAACAATAGACTAAGTCCAATAATAGAGGCCAAACAACCTATAGAGCAAGCTGGCTTCAGAAAAGGGTACTCTACCACCGACCACATCCATACCATCGAGTTAATTATAGAGAAATATCAAGAGCTTCAGAGACCTCTATACATAACTTTCATCGATTACCGGAAGGCTTTCGACTCGGTCCTACACTTGAGTGTATGGGAAAGCTT
This sequence comes from Cybosia mesomella, assembly GCA_946251805.1. Lineage (NCBI taxonomy): Eukaryota > Metazoa > Arthropoda > Insecta > Lepidoptera > Erebidae > Cybosia > Cybosia mesomella. Next base: position 9,238,905 of record OX276395.1, read on the forward strand.
GAGGGAACATGAAGTGCCAGATGTATATATAAACGTCATAAAAAGTATATATAATAACAACATTGGAAGAATAAAGCTCGAAACCCTAGGCCCCGCCTTCCATATCGAAAGAGGAGTAAGACAGGGGGACCCGCTTTCACCCACTATTTTCATAGCCATCCTCGAGAGCATCATGAACCGGTTAGACTGGAGTAAAACAGGACTCAATATAAAAGGCGCCTACTTAAGTCACCTGAGGTTCGCCGATGACCTGGTACTTTTGTCCGAGACAGCCAACCAAATGCACTCCATGATAGAGTCTCTACAAAAAGCGAGCACGAATGTAGGCCTGGAAATGAATCTAACGAAGACTAAAATAATGACTAATACACGAATAAGACCCATAAATATCAATGGTGACCCCTTAGAATACGTGGACCATTATATCTACCTAGGAAAAAGAATAAGTTTCGAGAAAAACAGCAACATGATAGAAATAGAGAGAAGGATTCAACAAACCTGGAATAAATATTGGGGCTTAAAAGAAATATTTAAAAGTGACTTACCAATAACTCTCAAAGCTAAAGTTATGAACACATGCCTACTACCAAGCTTAACTTATGGAAGCCAGACCTGGAAGTTTTCTACACAAGCTGTGAATAAAATCAATACATGTCAAAGAGGCTTAGAGCGAAGCATGTTAAGTATAAAGAAAATAGATAAGGTACGACACACAAAGATAAGAGGCATTACCAAAGCTACAAACGCTTTGACCTTCGCCCAAAAGAGGAAATGGCAATGGGCTGGACATGTAGCGAGAATGTCTGACAGAAGATGGACCAAAATAGTTACCCAGTGGGCAGGACCACCAGGCAAGAGGAGGAGGGGGAAACCTTTAGCCCGCTGGGACGATGACCTAAAAAGAACAGCTGGCTTAGACTGGTGCTCCATAGCACAAGACCGACAAGAATGGGCATCTTTGGAGGAGGCCTTTACTCAAACCGGGGTTTCTTGTTAACCTATAACAAACCTAAAATTATGTAATTTTATTATTATTATTTTATTTTTTTACTTAAACAAACACTAATATTACTAACATTTATCTAAAACTAACCTACAAATTTTACTTAAATATGTGCATACTGTAGAAATTATAAGTAGGTACCAACTATTGTAAAACAAGAAATAAAAAGGCTATATTATTATTATTATTATTATTATATGTATCTCTTATTTTATATCCGTTAACGATACTCATCCTAATAGTTATCTATACTAATATTACAAAGAGGAAAGATTTGTTTGTTTGTAATTGATAAACTGTGAAACTACTTACTACATTACATTATTCCTAAGTACGCTACTTTGTATCCCGATGTTCCTACGGGATCAGAACTTACGCAAGTGAAACCGCGTGGCAATGCTAGTAATACATATACATATAGCCTTATATCATAGTGTTTACCTCAAGGACGCTAGTCCCTCCCGGCATATCCTCTGGTATGGACCTCTTATACAACATCTGTTGGAACAGAGGCGAATGGTCGTTCACATCTTGAATGTATATCGTCACGGGAACCGTTGAAGAAAGGGACGGTTCGCCGAAGTCACGAGCTCGAACCTGAAGAATACGATTTATTTGTAAATTTGTTTTTCATCTCTGTGCAGCGAGACGAACAGTCAACGACAAGAGTTGAGTGTATTGTAGTGATTAACACTACAATGTTTTCAATTGATGTTTATACTATTGATGTTCGTTGTGACGTTCATGGTCGGCGACTCAAGGTGTTAACGGCCGCACTATAGGGGGATATGAGATGCACTCCTTAATCCGAGCAATCATCCCGTATACATCCAAAGCCTGCACTTTGGAGACCAGGGCGCTTTTCTACTCCTCCATGATTACTTTTATTTACGCTTTTACAGGAGCGACTTTCGTGTGACCCTTCCTTCATCCTTGAGAGAAAAACCTGAGCAAGCGCCTTATCCATTAATCAGCTGGTGATTTCGGTTTGGGCCCCGAAGATCTTCGAAGGGTCTCATGCACCTCAGACATATGAGATGCACTGTAATATAGTCTATTATGTCCAGTGATATGTACTTACTGTGAGATGTATTGGTCTTATATTGCTATTATCTCCAGGTATCTGTTCGAAGTCCAGTCCGTCTTTAGGAGTGATAATGCCCAAGTTAGGGTCTATTGAGAAATTGTTCTTGTAGTCACCACTCACTATTGAGTATTCAATATGGCTGTTCTTAGTACCTGTAAGTATGAGACTATATTATCTCAATTGTTATGTTACGGGAACGATTGTCGTCTGACCCCTTCACTTCGAGAGGAAAGTTAGTGCCAGAGAATCATTCGTCAAAAACATATGACAATAACATAAAATAACATAAACTCACGCCTATATTCCCGAAGGGGTAGGCAGAGGTGCTAGCACCCACATTTCGCCAGTTTATGTTTAGGTCCCAATGTAATAGGTGGCGAGCCTATTGCCATTAACCGGGCACTTATAAACCTGCGGTAAATACACACATAACTTCGAAAAGCATCGAAAAGTCATTGGTGTGTGCCATGGTTAAACCTGGGATCGAACCCGAGACCTCGTCTCAGCAGTCCATTACCCATAACACTAGGCTACCGCGGTTATATATACATAATATATGACAATATTCAATATAACAGTATGTGAAACATAAAATAAATTTCATACAGTAACTTAGACGAATATTGTTTATTGCTTACCATTCAAATCCAAATCTCTAGCTTCAAGTACGAGTGGATTCTCGAACTCCTTTTCATTCTCCAATAACCTCGCTTCATATTTATTAGCGAGAAACATTGGAGCGTTGTCATTGACATCCTCTATGTTGATGACAAGCTGGGCTGTATTTCTATTACCTTTGCCTAAGTCGTCTCGAGCCTCAACTGTCAAATAATGGCGGGATACGAGTTCACGGTCAAAACTGTCTCCACCCGCTTGTTTTACCGTTATTACGCCAGACACTGGGTTGAGGCTCAAGCTGTAAGTTTAAGAAACACAGAAAATACACATAAACTTAATGTATACGAGACCAGCTGCGAAACTAAAAATTAATTCACTTGGGTATGGCAATTGTATAAAAAATATAAAACTTTACCATCAAAGATTTATGAAGTGAAAACTACTTCAGGCGCGTTGGGCATTTTTGAGATTGGAAAAGACGATTGAATTTGCGACACTGTTACCGTTACCGACAGCTGTGTAAATATTTGACAACAGTCTCATCTACCGCCGTCACTACTAACGTCACTTTATAAACTCTAAAATAGGTGGCAACAGCAGCGTGTCAACTTAGCGTTTTGAAAGGTTTCGAATGGTGCTTCGTTTTGAAACTAAATCCGCTAGATGAGCGGATTTAGTTTCAAAACGAAGTACTTTTCGAAGTTTCATTAATATTGCTGGATTTCTATCAATATTCCGTTGCGGTGTTATTTTATCAGATAATATATACTAACGCTTGTAAGTATACCCCTGACAGAGTAAGTACATTTCCCGATGATTCATAAAATCCACACGCAATGGTACAAGTTTTCACTTCTGTCGGCACTCCCGGAGTGCTACTGTTTTTTTTTGTAAAGATTATTAATAACCGAAACTACTAGTATTCCCCTTAACCTCTCAGTTAAGCGAAATTGCTTGTGTCAGGAGTGGGTTCACAGTAGTAGTAGTCAGTAGTGTAATGGCCAGGATTTGAACCTGGGACCTCTCGATCAAAACGCCTTAACCGCTAAGCTACCGACGATTTCGATGGTTATTCGTACAGATAATAATGTCTACTTACAGATTAGCAATGCTTCCTCCAAGACTGGTATATCTTATGCCCCTAGTACCATAGTTATCCGAATCTTGGTCCCATGCTTGCACCCAAGCAACAGTAGTACCTACCCCACAATTCTCAGGTATTGATACTGTGTACAAAGATTCTGTAAACTCTGGGAAGTTGTCATTCTCATCCTTTATATGAACCACTATTGGCACTGTACTGCAATCCAATAAGATAAGTATAGTATAACATTTCATTAATTTTAGATAAGCAGTCTTCTTCAAATCAATGGCTAGACCTTTTTTAAATTTTGTCAGCCCAAAACTTGGCCACAGTCAAAGCGTTTACGTTATCCTACAAAGGTCCTCTCTAGTATAGGTGGAGGGGCACAGTGGAAAAGAAAGCCAATGCGATATGGATTTGGTCCCGCAATCACAGGGCACTTGCGACCAGTCAATATAGCCACATTATCCATATTTTCCTTACAGCGGAAAACTTGGTTCCGCAAGCGATTGATAAAGGCATGCAGTGTCAGGGCAATAATACTGAAAATATTTTTCTACTAGTAGAGTTATATAGATATATTGGTGTGTTAGAGATTACATACCTCGTTTTTGGATCTTTGGTAACAATTTCTTTGGCGACTAGAGTGAAATTCATAACAGTGACCTTTTCATAATCTAGGTGCAATGCGTCGTTGACTCTGATGAGGAAGGAGGCCTCATTGATACCTTTAAATGGCGTCACATCAAACACACCATTGTCTCCCATCAAGTATAATTCAAATGTACCATTTTTACCCTGAAAATATATCTAAAGTTAGTTAAGATGGCACAGAATAGCCTGATCTGTCAATTTTATCGTAAAATATATAGTGGAAGTGAACATGGAAATAGATAAAAGTATAGAATATAAGTAAATGATACAGAAACATGGACTTGAGGATGATACAGAACTGAAAATTAGACAATAATTAGAGCACTTAGAAAGGTCAGGTTCAGAGACTGAGATTTAAATGGAGTAGTGACGTAAAATAAAGGATTTGTCTTATTTGAAACTGGGTTCCTTTGATAACAAATCCAAGGTAGCCGCCTATGCAATCTGTTTCAATATGTTTGATGTGTAAGAACTAACGCGACGAGCCAGACCGCCGCCACCGCCGGCAGCTGGGTAACAGCTAGCCGGTCGGACGACGCGTCGCCACGCGTACCTTTGCAGCTCTCTTCCTACTTGGCTCGGAGATTTCACTCTTAATTTGGGTATTATGTAAATTAATAAGTATTATTTAGGTAAAGAATAATTATTGTTTAAAAAGAATATTGGTTTGTTTTGTTTTTGATTTTGCCATATTTTGTCTCCTTTAAAAATCATCCTATATTATATTCATATGTTATAGGCCTATGTCTATACCCACATTTCCCTAGCTCTTTCTACACAATAGGAGGCGAATCTATGGTCGTTACCGAACATGCACATATTCAAACTCAGACGTGTTGTTACTGAGTATTTTAACATGAAAATTTTATCAACTGCCAGATCTGCGAATCTGGACTCTTAATACATACGTCACTCTTAAATTGAGCACATGGCTTTTGATCTGGCATGTTGTGAAGGAGAGTGAGAGTCCGGCTATGCTTCGCTTGCTTTGGTTTTGTAGCGCATAGGTATGTCGAATTGTATGAGATATGATAAGGAAAGAGATAAAAAAAGTCCTTATACCATTAGAGTAGTAAACAAATTTATGGGCTGTAAACTAATGAAAATAGTCACCCTAGCCTATGTACATACTTAATAACCTGACTATGCTCTTTATAAAGAACCTGCAGTCACTAGGGAAAAACAATACAAAAAGCATGAGATTTTTCTACAACTAGAACAACCATAATTGAATTTCGAATATTGTTTTCGAAACAGACAACAGATTAGATAATACAGATAATAATGTTTGTAGTATACAGTTTTTGAACCTGAAGTCTAATTAAAACTGTACGCATAAAAACAGTTAATTATGTAAATAAAGAAAGAGAAGACACAAAAAAAAAATTAACATAAAATTAAATTATGAAAAGCAATATTTATATTTACAATTGGTCTTGATTAAAATTAATAAGTAAAAAAACATCCCATTGTAAAAATATCATATATCATATATATATATTAAAGTTTGTTTGTTTGGTTGAATGCGCTAATCTCAGGTACCACTTATTCGCGACACGGAAGCCTCTCGTACCGACTGACGCAGGTGATCTCCGGGAAGGGAAGCTTCGGGGACCACCTGCATCGGATCAGGAAGGAGCCAACACCTGAGTGCCATCACTGCGACGCGAGCAAGGACTCGGGGCTGCACATACTGGCGGACTGCCCGGCGTGGGAGGCGCCGAGGCGTGACCGTAGCAGCCATCGGAGTGGGAGTCCTCTCGCTCAGAAGCATGATAGCGGCAATGGTGTCCGCACCGCACCGGCGTGGGCCGCCGCCACCTTCTGCGAGCATGTAAAGCTCGTGAAGGAGAGGGCGGAGCGCGCCTGGGAGAGGTTCAGAACTCTCCCGGCCCGCCGAGCCCGCAACATGCTCGCCGCGCGTCGCAGGCGACTCAGGCGCCGGAGGTCGCTTAACGGCTGTTCAATTATTAGTATGTAACAATTTTTTACCTGATCATAATCAAAGACTTCTGGTATGGCATCTTGCAAGAAGGTAATGGGAGTATTTTGCTGTGCATTCTCTAGCACTTCTCCCACATATCTGTCACTCCTGAACCGAGGTGTTTCATCATTCACATCGGTAACTATAACTGTCACCTCGGTAGTTGCACTTGGCATTGGTGAAACTGCATGTGATTCTTCCTTGGCCTGAAATGAAACAGAACAAAAATATAAAACAATGTTTTGGTTGAAAATGAATATTATGAGCCTTTAATATTGGATATTTCTTATTATATGATTTTCCTTCTGAGAGTGGAGCTGAATAACTTAAAAAACACGTCCACCTTACAGAAAAACTATTATAAAAATATTTACTTGGTATTTGCAACATTATGGGATTCCAAGTTATACCATTATCACTAGAGTGTTGCACAAGTTTTTAGTACTTTATAACACTATTTAAGCTTTTCTGACTGCATTGCTTACTTTAAACCAACGGGGTCACCACTGGTTGTGTATGTTTATTAACCTCAACATACCAATATTTCCAGTATATAAGCTCCATTGCTGTTGTTAGGATCTTCTCTATCAAGCTGATTGACCGTGTACACCATTCCAGAACTGCTGTCAATGTCAAAGTGCTCTTCTCCACCAGATATGATGCTGTATGAGATTCGGTTGTTGATACCCCTATCACCATCAATTGCTCTGACTAGAAACCAAATATGGATATATTTTAAATATAACCTAAGAAAATGTTGATACTTGCACAAATTTTTATCTTTTGAGTTTCTTCTTATGTTTGATTCAATTAAGATGTTACATGGGATAAATCCAGTCCATAGTATTAAGGCATAATTTCATTTGAATTTTTAAAATTTGCACTTTATTGTTATTCAAAAGCACTGATTTCTTGTCTAGAATTTTACAGAGATTTTGAGTCAACCCACAATACTTAACGTTAGTTTTACAGCAAATTTATTTATTTTTATTAATATAATATTTTATTAAGTACCGATTTATGTTTAACAGTTGTACAGATTGGTATTACAAATTACTAACATAATAGATTTTAACTTTATAAAGCAGAAAAATAATTATGAAGTATATAATATAGTTCACATCACCTTGTACTCTCCAAACAGAATATAAAAGGTTTGATATAAACCATAAGTTACACACACACCTTGCAAAACAGAGGTCCCGACGGGTGCATCTTCACTTATTCTTGTAACGGGACTGGCAACTACGAACTCCGGTGGTTGATCCTCGACGTCCTGCACCTTTACAAGTATAGCTGCCGTCCCTGTATTCACTCTGCCTTGATTAGCTCGGTCTACAGCTAAAACCCGAAGTTGGTACAACGATTTCCGTTCGTAATCTAACCGATTTATTAAACGTATCACTCCTTTTCCATTCGCAGTTTGTATAGAGAAGCTCCCTACATCTCCATCTAATTCTTGTAAATGATATAATACCTGAAATAATAATATTTACGGAAAAACAGCATGATGGATGATTTTAAAATATTTTGGTAAATAAAACTAATGTCAATGATGTCAGATAGGTGTGTCAGTGTCAAATTCAGAAACGTTCAGGAACGGATTATTTTGATATTAAAGTTAATCATCGGTACCTAAATAACCGATGCAAGGAGCCACCTTAATAAAAGAAGAAGAAGAAGAATATATTAAAGTTAAAAACAAATAGAAAAAATAACACAGTTTACAATTAAGTGAAACATACTTGTCCATATGCTCCTTCATCGAGATCAGTAGCTTCTACTGTTGCCAAGACTTTAGGCGATGAATCTTCTTTTACCGTAATCACAGAGGGATACGGTTTAAAAATAGGTTCGTTGTCGTTTACATCCTCCACTAACAATAGAAAGCTTTGCGTTATATAGTTCCCTTCTCCTAAATTTCCATCGGTTAACGTTAATACGAACGAGTATTCATCACGGGTCTGAAATATTAACGGTTTTGTCAGCAGATAATCTCTTCTTATTAGGCTCAACCAAAGGGTTCTACAGCTACAGCTCTACAAACTTTACATCAACAGATCATCCCTGGTCCCTGAGAGGGAAGCGGACTACTACTGGTTTTACTTAGTTACCTACTTACTACTCTAATAATGACTATTTCTTGAGTATATAGGTACTATCTGTAATTATCTCGAATTGTAGCAAATGATAAAAGATCCCACAATCTGCACCGCACTTTTATAAGTAAGCAACAGGCACTGGCTACCTAAACGGCTACCGGATTAGTTACCGAAAATAGATTGGTTCTTTCAATTAAATTTTTTAAGCATTTTTTATGCTTACTTTTTTCGAAAGATTTAGATCGGATGATATATCGGAGAATTTCGAATATCTGGGACGTGTCTAGGTGGCTCAGTTGGTCAGAGCATTCCCCCTGTAAGGGACTGGTCGCGGGTTCAAGTCCCGTCCTAGATTGGTTCTGCTTAAATTTAGTTCAAATTGATGTTAAGTATTAAAAATCATACAGGTAAACACAGAATACTTAGTTTGTTGTTTTATTTCTGTGTTTATCTTACAGATCTGCAAAGCGGCAGATACGTGGTACCGGTACTTACCTACTGGCATTGGCATTCATTTTATTAAAATTCGAATGCGCAATTCATCACATTTCCTGCTAACTAAGTGTAAAAGTCATGATATGCGCTGATAACTTGGAGGTAGATAACAAATTACATTGAACACTCTTCTTAACATAAATTCACTTTCTTCGAAGTTTAATTAGCATTAAAGCTATTTAAGTATAAATAGCCATCTTTTCCGTGCGTAAGCCCCGTCAGATCCCATTCAGTCACTGTCAAAGGGTTGGAGTTAAGGCTGGGTTATCGAGGGGCGGAGACTACAAGGTAGTTACGTTCGTGTGTCTCCGACATAAAGCCTACTGGAGCGAAAAGGTATAAATTCGCGTTTTCTCCACTATATCTCCGTGCTAATAAATCAAATGGTCCAATAAGTACGTGAACTACCCTTATTGAAATATGTAGAAATAATAATAATATCGAAGTACTTCTTCAAAGTAATAAAAAGACATTGCTTCCTTTGCTTTTTTTTTACGTGCGGAAATCCCTTCGGATACCCCCCCCCCCCCGCCGGCCAGCGAGGGTGGTTTTGTCGTATCTCGACTAAAACCGCACGGTGTCCTCCCCAAGTGTCCGTTGCCGGGCACCCCGGGTAAGCCCTCGAAATACTTTGTTAAAATATTTCAATATCACTTACTTCTCTATCTAATTCCTTAACTAAATAAATATTAGCTTCGTTGGATGAAATGGCTTCTAATCTTAAAATATCACTGCCAAGTTGGTCTCTAATGCCAAATTTTAATGTATCTCCATCGGGGTCAACGCCCCTCAGCCGGTATATTAAGCTACCTGAAATTAAAATAACAGTTACTAGTTTGAAATTAAACACTTGCATCTTGCATATACACCAATTATGTTATTATAGAATTGTTTATGAAATATACCGTTTTAAAAGTGAGTGAGAAATTAAGTAATAGGGGTCTCTTTGAGTTGGTAGGTATTTTTTTATTTATTATAACAACGGTCACATCAACATGACTTTATCTCGTCTAACGCAGATGTAAACGTTTGCATAAAATGTTTTTTTATAACGGTCACGTCAATACGACTTCACTTTGCTTGAAGGTAAGCTAAAAGTAAAGTTTCAGGAATGAGGGTCACCATTATAGATATCAATAATACTACAATAGTGGCCCTCAGCTTGACGGCCTCACCAGATGATTTTTCACGCCCCGCTTCAGGACTTGGAACTGTAGGGGCAAGAAGAAGCTGCTAAAGAATTCCAGTATTACAAGTGCATCCTTCATATAGATATTTTTTCTCTGATACAGAAAGCAGGTTCAAGGTTGACCCAGAAGTAACATGAATACAGAAAGGCGGAAGAATGTGAAAGAAAGAGACGTCTTGACAGACATCGATAGGCGAACCCTTGCATAAATGCTACATATTTATATAGATGATTTCGTCAATGTATTAATATAGTTTTCAGGATTAGAATCATCTGCAAAAACAACTAATGGCAAGAACTGTTTGAAACGGTGAATTAGAACTAATGCCTACTAATTCGGAACCCTAAAATATATCGACTCCAGATGCACAGACAGGCTACCCTGTCTGATCACACGGTTTTTGAGTATAACGTGTTATTCTGGGTATTGACTTTTCCAATAAGCTTCTAATAGGCGTATTATTTAGTTTTTAGAAGTCTTATTCGTCGGTTCGATGGCTATATTTAATTCGGTATTAACTGTTTTCAGTGCAATACTAGGCGTCATTGACAGCAGCTTTTCAGTTTTCACAAATGTGACTGCTTATTTGTGTCCGTAATTCAGTCACGGCTGAACGAACCCAACAACTTTGTCAGGTGATCGATTTGCTTCAGTGAGTTTTATTTACTTTAAGATATTGGGAAGGATTACCACTATCCTAGCCCCAATAAGTCCCTAGCTGTAAGCTTACTCCATCCATCCATCGTCCATTTGAGTCTTTCACCTTTCTAGAATAGAATAGGTGCCTACCTGATATTGTCGGAAGTTTACGCAAACGTCACACATTGCAATAAAACTATTTTTAACGGATTCTATCGCGATTTATTTGATGTTATTTTATATTTTACATACATTTATATTTTACATTTACGGGGACACGGGGATCTCCCCGTGACCATGGCTGCTGAAAAGCAACTGAAACGTCGGGATCAATGTAAAATATAAAATAACATCAAATAAATCGCGATAGAATCCGTTAAAAATTGTTTTATTTCAATAGAATAGGTATTTTCAAAAACTTCCATTAAGTGCTGTCTTATGCCACCGCTATCCAACGGCTTATATTACAACTATTAACAGTTATATATGTAGTTTAGGCGATTCGTTACGCTGAGTTCATAACTCTATCCCATCACGTATTTTAATGCATTTCACGCTTTAGTAACTGCTCGGTGACTAATCGTTACATAACAACGATTCCACAACTGCCGGTGTTAAGGTAGGGTTCGTTTTTAGGGTTTCCCTATGTTTGTAGCTGTTGTCACGGTAACCCCACTTTCCTGTAGCCAAGTATGAATAATTTCCGGCTGTCAGTGCGGCGGTGAGCGACTCATAATGTTCCAACTTTAAATTAACTTTGGGGCTTGTACGTTGGATGTTCGTGCATCGGTTTTATGGATGAGGGTGGGTTAATTGCAGGTGCATTTATAAGGCATATTTAATGTGTATGCCTCATTAAATGAATGAAACTCCGAATGTACCTAATATTCTGAATACGCGTCTTAATTTTTGTTTCAAGTACTTCAAAAGTATATTTTTTCAGTTGTGTTTTTTTGCCTACAATTCTGCCGGGATAGCTGCAGGGGATACTTATCCCCTAAAGATAGGCAGAGACTTGCAACTAATGTAGATTTAGAATCTTTTACGAAAATAATAAGACTTTTGGATAGATAAGATACGATATTTATGGAGTTAATTCAAGCCACAGAGGTGTAAGCTGGTAATCGAGGTGTATACAGTAGTGTATGGGCGGGATTTATACCGCGAAGTCTTTATAGGATTTATACCGCGAAGTCTTTATATTAGTAGATCTAACTCCATTCATTCTTAACACAAGCACTTGCAAGTAACAGCCAACCCTACCTATATATATAAGGTGTCACAAAATTAGGTCTCTGAACTTGGTGAGATGACTTGGTATCGACAAAATATGTATTTGAAACAAAAAAATAAAAAAAAAATAAAAAAAATGCGGCCAACTGCGAGTCGGACTGGCCCATAAAGAGTTCCGTAGCAGCAAGAATTTTTTTTATATTTGAGTTGATTGAATGAAGGGAAAATGCGGTTTACGATTCATGACGTATTAAAAAAAAACTACTAACTAGATCTCGTACACCAATTTTCGGTGGAAGTTTACATAGTAATATACATCATATATTTTTTTAGTTTTATCATTCTTTTATTTTAGAAGTTACAGGACACTCACACACACATTTTACCACTTTGGAAGTGTCTCTCGCGTAAAATATTCAGTTTAGAAAAAAATGATATTAGAAACTTCAATATCATTTTTGAAGACCTATCCATAGATGCCCCACACGAATGGGTTTGATGAAAAAAAACATTTTGAGTTTCAGTTCTAAGTATGGGGACCCCCAAAATTAATTGTTTTTTTTCTATTTTTGTGTAAAAATCTTAATGCGGTTGACAGCATACATCTACTTACCAAGTTTCAACAGCATAGTTCTTATAGTTTCGGAAAAAAGTGGCTGTGACATACGGACGGACAGACAGACATGACGAATCTATAAGGGTTCCATTTTTTGCCATTTGGCAACGGAACCCTAAAAAAAAATATATAAAAATGAAAAAAAAAAAACACTACCAGCGACCAGCGTCACGTGACGCGACGAGCCCGTGATGCACGTGGTAGGCGTGCAGTCCTTCTCCGCGCAGTATTCTCCAAGCGGATGTGTGGGAAATACCTAAATCGCGACCAGCGTCACGTGTGCTCGTCGCGTCACGTGACGCTGGTCGCTGGTGGTGTTTTTTTTTTCATTTTTATAAATATAGTTATTATTTTATTTTTAATTTTTTTTACCCGATATTTTTTTTTGTTTCAAATACATATTTTGTCGATACCAAGTCATCTCACCAAATTCAGAGACCTAATTTTCTGACACCTTATATATAGATGAACTTTCTTCTCTCTTTCTTCTATCTTTAAATATAAAAGATGTATACGAATGACACCGCATTCTTCACTAGTAAATAGTAAAAACAAGAGTACATACCGACAGGTGTATCAGCTCCTTCTTTCAACCTCACCACAATCTCCGACTGGCCATCGATGAGAAACCGTGGCGGTCTGTTCGCGACTACAACTTCTAATATCGTAAGCAGCAGCCACAATCCTCTGACACATTTGTACTGCACCGGCTTTAACCGGACTCGCGGCGGGAGAGTTACCCCATGCATTGTTCTCAATCATCTGACACATCTAGCCTTATTGCTGGCTGGTGGTGAGACCATTTTCTCACTTCGCACGGTTTCACCGTGGGACTCGTGCGCTATCAGTGAAAGTGTCACCTCGCTTGAAGCGATTGAACTCCTCTACGTGACTTCGCGTCCACCTGCAAGAGAAACAAGTGATACTGTTTTATGAAAGGCGATAACTTAAATTTTGTTAATGTTATGTTATGTTATTCTGTTCGGCGATTTCTCTCGGGACATCTCATATTCGATCACTTGTGAAATTTTGAAATCATAATATGGGAATGCGATATTGAAGAATAAGGAAGCAGAAGTAGTAAAGTAGCTACAATGTGCGTATTTCACCGAAATAATTATAAGTAGGTATCATGTAGCTATTACGAGGGTTGAGTATCAGAGCTTTAACTCTGCATTGTGATGCTTTCGGGCGCTCAATTTGTTCGTATTTTGATATTCTGCATAGTTCGTAAGTCATTCGGCCTACAGGACGAGAGCAAGGCGCAGTCGTGTCTGCAACCTATGCTTTTTGTATTGTATTAAGTCGTGTCTTTACTATAGGTTTAAATTCACTATGAAGGATTTAAACGAACTCCGCCTCTGTGACGTGTTACAAATACAGCACAACTTTTTCTTTCACAACCATGTAAGGTACTACCATGTGTCAGTGGGTTATCTTGGTACGTATCTTCGTACGGAATTAGCGCGTGGCGACGCTGAGCATTTGCTAACTGGCTGTATCTCATTGTCTTCAAGTGCCAAAGCAATAGTACTGTTGCACATTATCTTGCCTAACTAAATGAGAAAAATCTACTCTCAAAGTAATGATTTTAGAGTTGATACTGTTGATACTCAAGGTCATAATATCTTCTTGGGCAACTTGGGTTGCATTTCATCAGTAGATAATAATCCATTTTAGTTGAATGGATTTTGAATGGAGTTCTAGTTAAAGGGATGGAATAGAAAATAACAGTCAATATTTTGTTATAGGATGGTCAACGCAACAGAGATACTACATCTACTGAGGTTAAAAGCTTTGTGCGTATTTCACGCCATAGTAAGCATTTGCTAGAGCCTCGCCCACTAATCATCATGTGTACCACAAGAGATACATTTGCTGAGAAGGTGAAGGCTCTACGCGTATTTTAAACCATATTGAGCCTCCGTTAGAGCCTCGTCCTTCATCTATGTACCGGCTTGCAGGATTGCGCTCCAAAGACCTTAGTAGAGCCCCATACACCTTCTTTAATAAATAAAGCAACCACGACAAATAGACGACCACCTTATTAAATAACAAAGAAAGTGCCTTTTTTTTTTTTTTTTATCGTGCGGAAATCCCTTCGGATACCCCCCCCGCATGCTAGCGGGGGCGGTTATGTCGGGCTTGAACCGACTAAAACCGCACGCCGTCTCGGGTCTACAGACGCCGGGGTGTAAGGTTGCCCATAGAGCATATCCCTCGCACCCCGGCTGACCCTGGGCCATCTCCGGTTTCGAGATGACAAAGAAAGTACCTACAAATCAGGCCGCTTGACGGTTGATTGTTCCTAAGAAACCAAAAACTAAAGTCGATAGTAAAATAATTAGGAACTATTTCATACTATTTATCGGTGTTCGCAGGCTTTAGTTTATCTTTCGCCATAGATATTACTTAGATCTTTTACATTTCTTAAGCTTATAGAAAATAAATTACCTAAGTACAAAAAGTAAAACGTAATAAAGGGTTTCTAAAACATCTAAATCCGTGGAAAAACTGACGTAAACCCTGGTTAAATTGATGATCATCATTATATCTATTTATTAATGTTTTTCTCTTTGCATCCGAGGCTATCACTTCGGAGTCCGGGGTCTGCTAACTGCTTCTTCTCATTTGATTCGGATTATAAATACAACTTTTATGGGAGTGACTTCACGTAGTTGCAGGTGAGGTTAGCTTGACCCTGAAGGTCTTCGTGGAGCCCAGTTAACTAAATTGATAAGCTTAAGTAATTTAATACCTAGGATATTAGTGTCTAATGTGTCTATCCCTTTATTTCTAATATCGTAAGTTCATATTACATAAATTATTGTCGTCCTATCACACCTTTATTAAGTAACATAAATTCGTAGTACACAACAATGTTACATGCCCTCAGTGTAGTGTAACATACATCTATTGTTCGTGGCTAACAACATCAACCAAATAATGTGATTAGTGATGAACAAGTGATGAAGATGTTACGACATTACGTTATAATGAGCACTGTCATAAAAGGGGGGTTATTCACACGCGTCGTGTTACCAGTATTTGCGAAACAATTATGTAAAAAACAATTAAAAACCGACCTCGCGGCTGGCGCCGGATGGGAACGTATGATAGATGTCGTTGACGTATATATTCGGTGGTAAAAACCGACGTCCCGTCAAACCAGCACTCGTTGAAACAAAAGGGGCACTGAGCGCAACGGACACGAAGGCCAAAAACTATTGTTTGGCCATCGTACTGTATCATCGGGGACTGACCTTTGCTGATACATCATCACTGCTGATGAACTTTTAGTGCACTTTAGTCATCAGTGTAATTGAAAGGCGTATTATATTTATTGCGTGGTTTGTAGACGCTTTAAATTTTTTAGTTTTAACGAGGGTTCGTGGATTTTTTAATCTTCTTTTATATCTTCTTCTTATATATAAAAATGAATTGCTGTTCGTTAGTCGCTAAAACTCGAGAACGGCTGGACCGATTTGGCTAATTTTGGTCTTGAATTATTTGTGGAGGTCCAGAGAAGGTTTAAAAGGTGAATAAATATAGAAGTTGTTATCGATTAAGGCAGTACGAAGTCTGCTGGGTCAGCTAGTACTAGATATACCTGACGGATTACAAAAAAAAAAAAAATTTGATGTGCAATTATTCGATTGTAAGTAAGTAGTTATACAAAATAATTACTTCCACCCGTATAACCCGAGAAGTGACAGACAGAGCATTTCTCCACCGAATTTTTGGTATTCTCTTCTCTCTCTTTTGTTTAGGAAGAGTTTAGTTCAGGCAAAGTTTTCAACTGTCAGCTCGTTTCCTGGTAACTCATTAGATTGAGTATTTGTATTTGAAAACACGGGTTTACGGGCGAAAACCCCCTTGGACTTTCACCTCACGGGAGCTAACGGTGATCTGAACATGTCGATCTTGAACCGACTGTATAATTGCATGCTTCTATGCTTGCTTGTATTTACTTTATTCCTTGTAGCCATTTCATATTATTGTAATGTTTTATTTTTTCGATACAATAAATTATTATTATATATTATAATTATAACCACACGGGGTTTCTTCACGCCTGACTGTGTTGCCAGGCAACCAGTATAGGAAGGAAATCCCTGCGAAACTCAGAAGCACTTTGTTTATCTCACCTCTTAACATTCATAGTTACCAAGAAAGTTTGGTTATACGAATCGGTTTGTATTCAATTTGTTCATTCATGGTTCCTGTCCCCAGAGCGTGACGATTTAAAGTAAGTACTGACTCCAAAAGGAGTGCAGAGAAAGCCTCCATACTCCGTTACACACGAGGTTATTTTGAAATTAACGCGACGGAAAGTGTTTCTTTGTATTGATTATCAGATCTTTATAATTTAGATGTCTTGTGGTAATTTTATTAGTATTAGGAGGTTAAGCTTCATACCAGCGGCTATCTCGCTTGCACTTTGGAGTCCGGGCTTCGCTCTCCTACGCTTTCTCCTCCTGATATTTTCTTGGCTTTTTCTGACCCCCTAATCTCTAAAGAAAAGTCTGCGCCAGAGTCTCTTCCGTCGATTAGCAGTATGCTGTGCCAGCTTGTAAGTGAGGTTAGGTTTGTGCGTGAATATTTTAGTAGGGCCCCATATTATTATTATTATTTCAAACGGGGACGCTGGTAGCCGGGCGGACAATCCACCCACGAAGCGCTAGAGTGTGGTTAATCCAGCTTTCACAGAGGGGCGCTCAAACATTGTGGTCCCTCATTCAGATCCTTCAACTCCTCCGTGTCCAGTGTGTCTGATCCCAGAAGTTCCCATCTAAATTGTGAGTACATGGGAGACTCGGCCAGCAGGTCGAAACTGGTCTCTTCCGGTATCACATTATATACCTACCTACATAATGCCTACTAATATTATAAATGTGGAAGTTTGTGAAGATGTTTGTATATTTGTTACTCAATCACGCCTAAACCACTAAACAGATTTGGTTGAAAATTGGTCCTTTTTCTGGATTAACACATACTTAGGTTGCCAGTAGGGAAACTGGAATGGTAAAGATACACCGCGCGAACGGAGCTGCGGGCATGTTCTAGTATATAGGTAATAAATACTGTAACATGAATTTTAAGTTTTTTATTCAAGACCGCTGCTTGCGGTTATTGCGGGCAAGATATTATATTTCACTGAACTAAATGTCAAACATGTTATATTGTGTCATAGGCAAACACTTCAACGAGGAGACAATGAGGCCTTCTGGGACCAAATTACTAGTATTTAATCATTATTTCAGGTACAAAGTAATTTTGACTGGTTTCAGTGGATTGTTCCAAGCGTAAGTTCGTAGGAGTATGTAGTACTGCAACTCTATTATGACGTGTAAAGCGTTCGTGTTCCGGGCAAGAAAAGGAATGAAGCTATACACCCTATATAGATCTATCTCTCTTTTTAAAGATGCTTTAACACGTCATGGTAAGGACTGCTCGCATTTTTATGAGGGATCGATTCGAGCCGAAAGACTCATGCACAAGTAGAGAAAAGTTATGAAAATCGACGCAGAAATACATGTGTTTCATCAGAGATGCATTTCCGTGAGTGTGTTAGGATAAATGCATAATTCAATTCCTTCTAGCCTCTTCTAACATCGAACGATTAGACGAGCAGCGACGCACCACTGCGCCGCTATACAGTAGATATTTCGCTCCTACGCACAAACGTTTTAGTAATACGTCTATTGTGCGAAGACTATAAGTACTATAAGTAATTTCTTGTCAAAACCCAGAATCAATGAGGAATACAATAGCTACTCTATTGAAGTGCAAAAATCAGAAAAATTGTAAACCGATATCTTAATATTTAAAGTAGACAAAGATTTTGCAGATGGTTACATTAGGCATCGTATCAATGTAGATCGAAAAAAATTACCACTACCAAAAATTACAACTCTGGACTCAAGAGTCAACAAATTCATAAATACGGTTACACAGATAAGTAGGTAATGTTTTAGAGAAATATGTATTTTATGGTAATGGACGGTGGTGCATAAGTGGGCATTACACACAATAAACCAGGTTTAAAATAAAATATTAGTGTCATAACAAATGAATAGTACCTTTTTTTTTTTTTTTATCGTGCGGAAATCCCTTCGGATACCCCCCCGCCGGCCGGCGGGTTGCACCGACTAAAACCGCACGCCGTCTCGGGTCTTCAGACGCCGGGGTGTAAGGTTACCCATAGAGCATATCCCTCGCACCCCGGCTGACCCTGGGCCATCTCACCACTAACAGCATCGCTCATCCTGTCTCCTCTGAAAGCAGAGGAGTACGGAGAGCGATGTGTTCCCGCCACGTTGGGTATTGGCCGACGATCAATGCCAACCCTATGAAGGGGTGAAGGGGAAGCCATTGACCGCCGCCCAGGGTGTACCGGCCGCTCCGATTCCGTTCCCCCCGGACTGCAGCGGGATCGGAATCGGAGCGACACTCGAGGAGGTTACCCAACACACACCCCAAATGAATAGTACCTAACCCCACCGGGGTCAGGTGTCGAAGGGTCCATACAAAACGACTTCTATCGCCTTCCCTTTTCAAATACAGGTATGTTATTTAGAGAGATATTATGAGTTTGATATTATTTTTCGTCACATGGACAGGTTTAGTATATTTTCAGGTTAAAAATAACATAATATTTATGACTGAATGTTAGTATGTAATAGGTATTACGATATTTGGATGTAGGTAAACGTGCACGTAACAATTTAAAATATTAGGTACAGATAATAACATAAAATTTAAGCATAGTCGTTGTAAGCCCTTGTCGAATTCAATGTTGTTTTAGAAGATTAAATTTTATGTTTTTTGTGATTAAGTTGGTCAGAAATATTCACAGAACTAATAATTATAAATTTCAAATTTACACACCTTCATCGTTTTGCAGTTTATGCTTTATGTGCGCCCGTGATGTGGTGTACCTATTAGAAACTAATTATCACTGCAACAGCTGTACGCACTGCATTGGGTAGGTAAAATATGAAGAAAATGGAATGATTGACTGACTGATTGACCTCCCCGGTAAGGCCTAATTTAACAAACCGAACGTGTAAATAGTTTAGTTCCCTTTTCCTAGTCAAATTGGCTTATTTGTACGGCGAAAAATATTGCGTATTCATCGTAATTCGTAATAATTAGTATATTTTAACTAAACATCTACAAGTTTAATTTTGTCATAGTGCAAAATTTAATTACTCGTGGTGATGTTCTAATTCCATAATCAGATACGTTACATCAAGGCTGTGTGCAATTGTCCCACATACCGTCAGCATTGCGGCCTTATAAAGTGAAACTTTGCCCAAAATTAAAGGTTAATTATACATATTTAATGTGAAAGTTGAATTTTCTATTTCTTTCTTTTTTATTACTGCTATAGCTCACTTAGGGTCGATAAAGATAGTGTCCATGGTGTATTCAAAGATTGCACTTTGTAACCCAGGGTCTGCTCGCCAAATCCTTTCGTACAGATTAGTTACTTTACTTAGATTGGCTTACATATCTTGGTTTGTATGGGACTGCTATCTGACCCACAAATCCCGAGAGTATAGGCTGCGCAAAAGCCTCGTCTGTGAAGTCCGATACACTCTAACCCACCTAACTTCTAATTGTCTTATTGATAACTCTTACTCTAACTCTAGGAATTCTTGTAGTAAATACCTATCGTTTTGGATTTATTATATTCCTCAATTCACCAATCCTCTATCGTCGTTTAGCGAGTGCACCGACACATAAATACGACATTCTACACAGCGCTCTCTAGACCCAAAGTAAGCAAAGTTTTAACCAGCTTGTGTTATGGGTTCTAAAATACGGATAAACATACTTATATGTTTTTTTTTGTACATGTATACATATTATACATAGAAACATCCAGACCAATGCAAATAGATATATTCATGCATACAAATATTTGCACTGAGCGGGAATCGAACCCGCGCCTGTCGTAGCAATCGAATGCACTACCGCTACGCCACAGGATATTGGTAGGGACCTGTCGGTTCCCATGGGGGCGGCCCTACCGGATGGTGAGGGGCAAGCTGCGCCCCAAGGCCCCGCCGTTAACCCGGTGTCTCCAGCCGGAGCTGCTCGGAGGAGTTGTTGGCTCCCTGTTGAGCTCCCCGCGCTGGGGGAGACACCGGGTTAACGGCGGGGCCTTGGGGCGCAGCTTGCCCCTCACCATCCGGTAGGGCCGCCCCCATGGGAACCGACAGGTCCCTACCAATATCCTGTGGCGTAGCGGTAGTGCATTCGATTGCTACGACAGGCGCGGGTTCGATTCCCGCTCAGTGCAAATATTTGTATGCATGAATATATCTATTTGCATTGGTCTGGATGTTTCTATGTATAATATGTATACATGTACAAAAAAAAACATATAAGTATGTTTATCCGTATTTTAGAACCCATAACACAAGCTGGTTAAAACTTTGCTTACTTTGGGTCTAGAGAGCGCTGTGTAGAATGTCGTATTTATGTGTCGGTGCACTCGCTAAACGACGATAGAGGATTGGTGAATTGAGGAATATAATAAATCCAAAACGATAGGTATTTACTACAAGAATTCCTAGAGTTAGAGTAAGAGTTATCAATAAGACAATTAGAAGTTAGGTGGGTTAGAGTGTATCGGACTTCACAGACGAGGCTTTTGCGCAGCCTATACTCTCGGGATTTGTGGGTCAGATAGCAGTCCCATACAAACCAAGATATGTAAGCCAATCTAAGTAAAGTAACTAATCTGTACGAAAGGATTTGGCGAGCAGACCCTGGGTTACAAAGTGCAATCTTTGAATACACCATGGACACTATCTTTATCGACCCTAAGTGAGCTATAGCAGTAATAAAAAAGAAAGAAATAGAAAATTCAACTTTCACATTAAATATGTATAATTAACCTTTAATTTTGGGCAAAGTTTCACTTTATAAGGCCGCAATGCTGACGGTATGTGGGACAATTGCACACAGCCTTGATGTAACGTATCTGATTATGGAATTAGAACATCACCACGAGTAATTAAATTTTGCACTATGACAAAATTAAACTTGTAGATGTTTAGTTAAAATATACTAATTATTACGAATTACGATGAATACGCAATATTTTTCGCCGTACAAATAAGCCAATTTGACTAGGAAAAGGGAACTAAACTATTTACACGTTCGGTTTGTTAAATTAGGCCTTACCGGGGAGGTCAATCAGTCAGT
The DNA here is from genome assembly GCA_946251805.1 of Cybosia mesomella. NCBI lineage: Eukaryota > Metazoa > Arthropoda > Insecta > Lepidoptera > Erebidae > Cybosia > Cybosia mesomella. Next base: position 9,260,832 of record OX276395.1, read on the forward strand.
CAATCATTCCATTTTCTTCATATTTTACCTACCCAATGCAGTGCGTACAGCTGTTGCAGTGATAATTAGTTTCTAATAGGTACACCACATCACGGGCGCACATAAAGCATAAACTGCAAAACGATGAAGGTGTGTAAATTTGAAATTTATAATTATTAGTTCTGTGAATATTTCTGACCAACTTAATCACAAAAAACATAAAATTTAATCTTCTAAAACAACATTGAATTCGACAAGGGCTTACAACGACTATGCTTAAATTTTATGTTATTATCTGTACCTAATATTTTAAATTGTTACGTGCACGTTTACCTACATCCAAATATCGTAATACCTATTACATACTAACATTCAGTCATAAATATTATGTTATTTTTAACCTGAAAATATACTAAACCTGTCCATGTGACGAAAAATAATATCAAACTCATAATATCTCTCTAAATAACATACCTGTATTTGAAAAGGGAAGGCGATAGAAGTCGTTTTGTATGGACCCTTCGACACCTGACCCCGGTGGGGTTAGGTACTATTCATTTGTTATGACACTAATATTTTATTTTAAACCTGGTTTATTGTGTGTAATGCCCACTTATGCATCCGTCCATTACCATAAAATACATATTTCTCTAAAACATTACCTACTTATCTGTGTAACCGTATTTATGAATTTGTTGACTCTTGAGTCCAGAGTTGTAATTTTTGGTAGTGGTAATTTTTTTCGATCTACATTGATACGATGCCTAATGTAACCATCTGCAAAATCTTTGACTACTTTAAATATTAAGATATCGGTTTACAATTTTTCTGATTTTTGCACTTCAATAGAGTAGCTATTGTATTCCTCATTGATTCTGGGTTTTGACAAGAAATTACTTATAGTACTTATAGTCTTCGCACAATAGACGTATTACTAAAACGTTTGTGCGTAGGAGCGAAATATCTACTGTATAGCGGCGCAGTGGTGCGTCGCTGCTCGTCTAGTCGTTCGATGTTAGAAGAGGCTAGAAGGAATTGAATTATGCATTTATCCTAACACACTCACGGAAATGCATCTCTGATGAAACACATGTATTTCTGCGTCGATTTTCATAACTTTTCTCTACTTGTGCATGAGTCTTTCGGCTCGAATCGATCCCTCATAAAAATGCGAGCAGTCCTTACCATGACGTGAGAGATAGATCTATATAGGCTGTATAGCTTCATTACTTTTCTTGCCCGGAACACGAACGCTTTACACGTCAAAATAGAGTTGCAGTACTGCATACTCCTTCGAACTTACTCTTGGAACAATCGACTGAAACCAGTCAAAATTACTTTGTACCTGAAATAATGATTAAATACTAGTAATTTGGTCCCAGAAGGCCTCATTGTCGCCTCGTTGAAGTGTTTGTCTATAACACAATATAACATGTTTGACATTTAGTACAGTGAAATATAATATCTTGCCCGCAATAACCGCAAGCAGCGGTCTTGAATAAAAAACTTAAAATTCATGTTACAATATTTATTACCTATATACCTACTAGAAGATGCCCGCAGCTCCGTTCGCGCGGTGTATTTTTACCATTCCAGTTTCCCTACTGGCAACCTATGTGTTAATCCAGAAAATGGACCAATTTTCATGTTCCACCGCCCGCGCTGGGGGCGGTGGAACATGTTCCACCGCAGATGATTCCGCCTCGTTCGCCCATGGCGCCCGACGTGGATGACGACGACGTGCCCGAGCTCACTTGGGTAGAACTAGAGCTGGCGGTAAGAAGGCTAAGAGCCAAACACACTGCCCCGAGACCCGACGGCATTCCAGGCCGAGCGTGGGTCCTAGCTCTAGTCGACGACGCTCTCGAGCCCCGAATGAGAAGGCTTCTCAGCGAATGTTTGTAGCAGGGCCAGTTTCCGAAATTGTGGAAGACGGGGAAACTGGTCCTCATCCGAAAGGCCCGGCGGACTCGCCGTCCGCCTACCGGCCAATAGTGTTGCTCGACGAGGTATGCAAACTCTTTGAAAGAGTAATTACAAGTAATCCATGTCCAAGCGATGTCCAAGGACACCGTAATTAAGAGTAATTACGGTGTCCTTGGACATCGCCAACGCGTTCAACACCTTGCCCTGAAGTTGCATTAGGGAGGCGCTCGTGTATCACGAAGTGCCTCTCTACCTTCGCCGCATAGTCGGGGCGTATTTGACGGAGAGAGCCGCCATCTACCCAACAGTGACCGGTCTCGGTCCGCGTGAAATGTCGTGCGGTGTTCCACAGGGATCGGTCCTGGGGCCGCTCCTGTGGAACACCGTGAACGGCGTGAGCCATCGGGGTGGGAGTAATCTCGCTCGGCGGCATGATTGCAGCAATGGTGCGGAGCGCGAGCGCGTGGGACATCTCGAAACCGGAGATGGCCCAGGGTCTGTCGAGGTGCGAGGGATATGCTCTATGGGCAACCTTACACCCCGGCGTCTGTATACCCGAGACGGCGTGCGATTTTAGTCGGTTCAAGCCCGACATAACCGCCCCCGCTGGTCGGCGGGGGTATCCGAAGGGATTTCCGAACGAAAAAAAAGGGCCCTGTCGGTTATTAAAACTGTGGGAGATTGGGTTCCCACAGTTTAAGTATCCTATCTCATTTATTACTCATAATTAGGGAGCTTGTAGTTAGACGTTATTAGTAAAAGTGAGAAGTTCTTCATAATTAATGCAATTTATATTATGTTACAGATACAGAGGGATTGGGTACATCGCATGTGCACCCGAAATTATGATATCGTGTTGAACTACTATTACAGATTGCTTCATTTATTACATGCCTAGCTGTCATCACAACATTTTTCTTACGGTGCATTAGAAAACCTTCAGTTCGTTTCCATTCTCCTGATGAAACGGCAAAAGCACCAAGGAATAAATTTAGTTAAAAAAATAATTTAATGTACATACTATTTAATTCCTTTTAACGTAAAGTTTAAAAAACAAAGACTCTTGGATCTAGTATCTAATACTAGATATAATGTTCAATAATAATAGTTAATTAGGTACCTACGTAATAATTACTGACACTGAAAGTCTAATAAATAAGTCTTAGTAGGCCAGCATGTGTTTTATGTACAAAAGTAAATAGTTTTTCCGTAATATAATAATTTACTCTGGTTTTTACGCCGTCAAATCACATTGAAGTCGCGCTTTACATTTTGCCACCGCATGCACTGAAGAATATGTATATAATGCATTTTTTTAAGAAAATAATTTTAAAAGCGGGTGTAGTGTTCCCTAAGGTAAGTATCCAATCCTGGTAGTTTTATTTAATCAACTTTGGGGATAATTATATACTAAACTTATGGTGTGCTCTAAGCCTTAAAATTCACAGTAGGTCGTAATAATTATAGCACAATAATATAACCGTTCTCTATAGTCTGTAGTTATACAAATAACTAGTGTACTATAATTTTCACATTCCTTTTTTAAAGTTGTTTTTAGTGATGTAACAATAGCCATCAATGAAATGATGTAGGCACTGTTATTACGCAGATAAAGTGAAAACTAACTCTATTTAATTACAGTATATTTTTACCCACACTTTTCTTCTTATTTCGGTAATATCGCGTCAACAATAACAATGGAAACGTAGCAAACAGATCCGTTGAATTCATAATCCAGGTGAACTGCTTTTTTATATAAGTAATACGAAAGCATCTGGGCTGCTCGGCACGGCTCGGCGATAATTATAGGGCACTGCTTCCTCAGTTAGATGGCGAGTACTTTTTGCTCTACTCTCCGTTAATCTCTCGATGTTATTCGAGTAGCTATAGTTAAGGCTGCCAGTCATGCAAACACAGATTTTAATGAAAAGCGTTCGTGGTTCGTCGTGTATTTGCATGATAAATTATACTAGATGACTGAGAGAAACCATAGACGCATAAATAGCTTCCGCCTAGATTTGGCTGGCTTGGGAATGATTAAACTCAAATTTCAATTACTTACAGTTAACGTTACATCTATGGTCATTGTTTTATTTAAAGAATTGTAAATTTCGGTTTATTCCAGCATTACATAACAAGAAGGTTCCAGGAACTGAATGATAAATTAAATAGATCTGTGTTATACCTATATTCAGAAGCTCACTTAGCTATAGGAAAAAAAACTACATCAAGAATCGATCAATCGATTAATCCCGCTTAGTATCCATATTTATATGCATGAATGTCTATTTTTGGTCCCAGTGTTTCGATGTATAATATAATATTGTGTGTATAATATAAATCTTAAGGCTTTCACAGCCGGTGTTGCATGTAGAATATACTGCTTACGGGCTGTTTAACCGTGTTCCATATGAAACATGTTCCCGGAAGCAGTATATTTTACATGTGTGTATAATGTCTACAAAGAAAAATATACAGCGGCGGTGAAAGCCTCGGGTGTGACTGCGACTCAACGCTGAGATGATGATGATGATTAAGATAAATACCTATAACTAAGTTATAAAGTTCTAAAATGTAAATAATCGTACCTATTATATATTTTCTGCTCATAGAACTCATTATGATACACAGTAAACGCGACGCGACGTTACGTAGGAACGCTTCTGAAATACACACGAGTAAAGTCGTCAACAGAAGCTTGTACATTATATTTGGTGTGGGTTTTCTTGCCTACAGGTTTGTTAACAATATGTCGAGAATAAACAAACATGTTTAAAATCCTACTTTCAGATATAATACCAGTTCGAATAACAGTGAGAAATCTCATTAAAGTAAGTAACTATTTGAGGCATAAAATAAGACTAGGTAAATCGGTAGACACTCCATGAACTTGCCTGAAGTGGAATGCTTGTGTTTCTAAGAACAATAAGTACTATATTAGGCTCAGTGCAGAGTGTAATTACTTTAATGAGCTATTCAATTGTATGACATAAGAGGTAGGAAACTGCGTTTTAGGTAATTTTGACAAATGACTTGCTAAAAACTATAAAATAAAACCTTGCCTTGAATTGTCGAATGTTTTGTAGTGGCTCTGTTATGAAAACAAAGCAACAAAAGTGTGCATTAAATTATAACATTATTAGTATTATTACGTCCATGAGTTGGAAGGATTAGTACACGGTGCATGAACCTTCATTTTCATCTTAACATGGTTCTCGGTCGCATCCGAAACTTTATATCGGTTTGAAACTTTGTGGGTAACATTCAGATGACAATTACGTTAATTCAATAAACAAATAAGTTTAATTTGAGGTTAGGAACACAAATTTTTAGGGACACTTGCCCGGGGGTGCGATTGGTTGGATCACCTCCAAGTTTGTTGCACCCTGGACAACGTGGGCGATGACGCCTCATTGATTGCTCCTCTGGAGTAGCTGGCGTCAACGTCAACGGCCAAGCGTCTGACCAACCGGCCCTTTTCAGGGCCAGCTGACCCCATTGTACGAGGGGGTCGGGGTATGGCGGGCTGCTAGGCCCGCGGGGGGGGGGGGGGTCGCTCCAGGTACCCCTCTTCTATTCTCAGTCTGTAGACCCGAGACGGTGTGCGGTTTTAGTCGGTTCAAGCCCGACATAACCGCCCCCGCTGGTTGGCGGGGGGTATCCGAAGGGATTTCCGAAAAAAAAGAGACACTTGTCCGAATTGACACTTTTTAATTTTAATATTTTTTTATGAAAAAGTAAATATTAAAGCTATTTTCTAAACAAAACATATTTTTTGTCTGACAGTCGTACAAAACAGCTTTTTTGGGTGATGTCCGAATTGTAGGTAAAAAAATTAAAAATTACGAATTGTCAAATCGGACTAGTGTCCCTAAAAATTTGTGGCCCTAACGTCGGCTAACCTAATTTGACACCATCAGGCTGATCTGGTGATAGAGTCAGGATATAGATAGTGAAATTCTTTACGGTTAATCCTTTTATGTTTGACTCATTTTGAGTATAAAGGGAGCGGCTACCATCTGAGCTTTTAACCCCTAGGCGAAAGCCTGCGCCAGAGCCTTGTCCGTTAATAAGCACCCTGTACCCGCCAGCAGGTGGGGCTGGCTTGGACTCCGTGGATCATGGTGGGTCCGTTATACGCATGAGCGAACCTTATTTAATAAGCAATGCTTACTTTGGGTCTAAGATAGCGCTGTGTAGAATGTCCTAGATTATTTTGTCATTGAGCGTTGATCCCATCTGATAGAGTTAGGTGGGGAAAACCAAAAGATATTATTATTTTATTGTAATGCTAACCCTGAGCCGTTGCACGGGTAATTTTTTTTTTGTAGGTGTGAATACCGTAGTGTAGGTATTTTTGATTTTGAAAAGCCTGTGTATTTTTTTATTTTACTCCCCTATTAACAATTTCCTCTACTGCTCAAAGGTTTGCTGGTAGAGAACTCATATTGGGTTATGTGTTTCGTTTGATTTGTGTCTATGTTGTAGGTATATTTATCTTGTATTGCTTTTTTTGTACCTACAATAAATAACTAAGAACTGCATCTGCTCCTAACACTGGGCCCTGTTTAATAAAAGTTACAAATTGTAAATAGTAATTGTATTTTACAGGCTACAAGTCTACAAGTTTCTGTTTAATAAAGATTACAAGTTACAAATTTACCATGGTGGAAAATTCACAAAATTGTTAAATTTTAGCTACAATTTTACATATTTCTGTTTAATAAAGATTTACTCTCTACGGGTGACAATTTACATATTTGTTGGGAAAACTGCTTTATTGTACGCATAATTGTAGTTACAAGTTTACATATTTTGTAAATTGTAGTAAAATTCCTACAGGTGAACTCGACTGTCAGAAATTTACAATTTTGCTCATTAACATATAATTAGTAAAGGAATTCAATTGTAATACAAAAAATGGTTTTAACAACAAGTAGTGAAAGTAGTGATAGTAGTGATAATGAATACAATAATACAAGGGAACGGCAACGACAACGACGCGTTTTTCGTAAAAGGATAAACTTTACTTTGGATGTGAATGATTTTACGTTTAACGAAAAATTTCGTGTCAGTAAAATTACAGTCGAATATTTAATAACAAAAATTGGACAACATCTTAAATATAATTCTATTAGAAACGAAGCGCTTACACCCGCTCAGCAAATTTTGTGTACATTGCACTGGATGGGCTGTGGCTCACAATACCATGTTATAGCGGATGCACATGGTGCAACTAAAGGAGCAGTACATAACTGTATAAAAAATGTGTCTAGATTCATTGTCAGTAAATTATTCAGAGAAGAAGTCCGCTGGCCAACTAATTGTTTCAATATCCCTACATTTTTTATGAAATATAATATTCCTACAATAGCAGGCATTGTTGAATGTTCGCTCATCCCAATGGATGCTCCTCGCCAAAACGAATCAGCATATGTAGACCGAAATGGAAACCATTCCATATATGGAATATTACAGGTAATTAATTTACTTAATATTATGGTAGTTACATTTTATGTAAATTGTAACTTACAACTACTCCAATTTGTAGATACAATTATTGTCATCGAAATCTACAGGCGTTTTCTACAATTGTTTCTACAACGTTTATTAAACAGCATTTATACTCGCAATATTTGTAACATTTTTACTTGTAACTTTTTTACATATTGTAAGGTTCATTAAACAACACTTGTCATACAACTTTACAAAATATGTAACTTATTTACATAATTGTTGAATTGTAACGTTTATTAAACAGGGCCCTGATCTAATTTTTGTTGAATTTTTCAAATATTTACCTTCATCGACCCTAAACCCCTTAAGTATATTCGTTTCCAAAAACAGTCCAACTCGGGTCACATATTTATATTAGATATTATACGCTCGCTTCTTATAGCTACAGTCTTCTTTAGTTACAGTGTTGATGCTAAATGGCGCTATTCGATTTGAATTTAAGCAAACCATACTTATGTTTGTACTTTTCACTTACTTTTCTCAATTACTTTCTTACTTTGTAATTATAACGTATTGCGACATTTAAAAGTAATTATTATTGAAAGTGTCTCATTAAGAGACATTGTATTGAATGTACATACCTATTGTTATTTGTTAATATTGTTACGGTTGACTTAACTTTGAATAAAAAACTAAAAATATTTGATATTGTTTTGAATTTTTCCATGTTTTTCACGCTAGCAAACCGCCCTCGCTTCGCTGTGGTTAATTTTATGTGAGTTTTATAATTCAGGACATCGTAATTTTACACATATATATGTATAGCCTACGTCTATCGGGGATAATATACCTTTCGTCATTTCGTTAGTCGTGTCTGAGATTAGCGAGTTCAACCAAATTAACAAACAAATAAACTCGTCAGCTTTTAATATTATAGTATAGGTAGATTATATTAATATTAAGTGCATTCATAAATAACCTTAAAAGTTTAAGCTAACACGAACGTGCGTCTAAACGTTTCAGTTACGGTTCACAATAGCAAATAAGGGTTCTGTTAAGGTCGTTTGACGAGGCACTGTTTTGTTTTGGTTAACCTATCGAATTAAGTTTTTATGGTTATTTTGGGACAATGTGTTACAATTCTTTGTTGAGAATAATTTTTAAGTGATGTTTATAAAAAAACGAGGATGTCTAATTTATCTGAATTCTTTTTCCATAAGTAGGAATCTATGTAACAACCATAATCCGCTACGACACATCAGATTTCAATTATTACTTTTTATTGGAACCGAGATAGTCCCATTGGATTATCCACATGAATCTTTTTGATATAATAATTAGGCATTTTTATATCAGTGTTTCTTTTTTCATTATTATACACTGTCGCCATAAGAAGTCGCTTATCTAATTCCAATTTACCAATCACCTCAGTTCTAAAAACATATATGTATTATACAAAATATGTAATATATCTGGGGGCACGGTAGGTACCCCGCCACGACGAAACAGCGGACCGCAGGGTACTACCTGCCTTTTCAGGAAGCGTTTCGCCGTATTTTTGTACTCTTATAGATTCAGTCTGGACAGTGCTAGAAAGTCCACATTCTCAGGATATGATGTCAATAGAGTACTTATTAAATATAGCTAGTGTCAAATGCATAGCTACTTTACTTTAGAGATTATTAATGTCTAAAATACGCAGTTTCGTCACTCACTCACTCACTGACTAACCATCAAACCTGCTAGTCAAAATGTATGGCTTGGCTTAGTAAATTGAGTACCTTTTTAGGGTTCCGTTGCCAAATGGCAAAAAACGGAACCCTTATAGATTCGTCATGTCTGTCTGTCTGTCCATCCGTATGTCACAGCCACTTTTTTCCGAAACTATAAGAACTATGCTGTTGAAACTTGGTAAGTAGATGTATTCTGTGAACCGCATTAAGATTTTCACACAAAAATAGAAAAAAAAACAATAAATTTTACTTATCTTCTGTTCATGAACCGATAGGAGTGTCTACCTACGTCACTCTTATGAAACGGCCAGGCCACACATTTTGACTAAGATGTAATATTTGTAGAGAACTTTAGACTAGAATTCACGTAGAATACTATACGCTATGATGAGATTTAGAGCGTTAGGTTAGAGCTTGCAGAGTTAGATGCTTGGCTTGTCATAGGATCTGATAACTTTTTTTACGGTACAAGCAAAGGCTCGTCTTGGCATAAGTTAATATGAACATGTTTTTGGTGGGATTAAACTTATCCCGTAAAGGCTACAAGAAAAATTCTCTCTTATATCAATGTAAAGATCGTTTGTGATTTTGTTAGTGTTCAGCATCTTTTAAGAAGAATTGTCTTCTTCCTAATAAACTCAAGATATATGAATGTGCTGCTTAATTTCTCAGACATTTTGATAAACTCTTAAACACATTCATTGTCATCCTCCGAGCCTTCTGAACTTTGAACCTTGAATACAGTAACTATATAAATATATCCAACAAACTAGTCTCTCTTGCTTTGTTTGTTTAGGTAGAGGTATGTTTAAGGAATATTGTGTAGTAGTTGCTTGTAATGAAGCATCAAGTTTATAAATATTCCTGTGAGTTTATATTCATTCGGTGCAAGTGAGCGGCGCATGAAGTGTGACGGCGCGTCCAACCGTGCCTCCCCCGGGAACCAAACCCGTCACACCGCCGCATCCGGTGTTCGTTACTCTCCGATAGTTTTTGCGATATTAAAATAAAATACGTTTAAGACTCATGCTAAGCTAAAAGTGAAGGGCTTGTTCAATTGACTTGAACGAAATTTCACTTTTCGAAATTAAAGTATTTGCTATAATCTAAATTTCTGTATTGTATCATCTCACGGCTTTCAAGATTTTCAACTTAGAGGTGTAATAACGGGAAAGTCGGGTTCCCGGATGGAAATAATTTACTAAGCTACTAATTAAAATAAGCCACATCGAGCAGAGAAAGCTTACGAGAGCGGACACTAGGCTCCAAAGTGCAAACATTTGATGCAACCGGGATTGGCACCCGAATAATGGTGGTGAAGATAATTAGCAATTGATTAAATTAGAACTTGATTAATTCGTAATTGATTAATTTTAACGTGATTAATTTCAACATGATTAATTATCACTTGATTATTTGGAACTTGATTAATTTCCACTTTTTTCAAATGGAAAGGATTAGTTTTCACTTTTGTTTAATGGGGAGGACGTAAATTTTTACTTTTTTTAAGTATAGAGGACGTTAATTTTATTTTTAATGTAGAGCATGGTAATTGCCATTTTAACGTTCCGTATCTAAAGACGGAGGTATTAAGTTAATATAATATCAAATAATCAGGTCTGCAATATCTTGCTGGTTAAAAATCTAACTTCTAAGTCAACACAATAACAAATACAGACGTTTATACAGTATATTCAGACAATACAAGATAATCAAGACCTATAGGGTACCTACAGTCAACGATAAAAGTAGCTTAACAAATTCTAATTTATTAATCGCCTTAGCTATTAAACCTTTCATAAAATAATAAAACATGAAATATATTAACTTTGTTCTCTGGGGATTATAAAATTAGTTATAGTGTTATTGGTACATTGGTACAGAATTATTATTGGTACATGTTACAAAAAAGATTTGTAAATATTTTAGTGTTAATCAATTTTTGTCGTTGAATGTACTTCCCGTTGAGTTATAATCATGAAATTTAGCGGACAGCAAGGTCTTTAGCACAAGTGAAGCCTTTTAAACCCCCGACGCAAAGAGAGGGGTGTTATAAGTTTGACGTGTCTGTCTGTTTGTCTGTCTGTCTGTCTGTGGCTCCGTAGCTCGCGAACGGATGAAGCGATTTTAATTTAGTTTTTTTTTGTATGAAAGGTGAGTTACGGGCGAGAGTTCTTAGACATGTTCGATGAAAATCGATTGAGTCGTTCAAAAGTTGTGGGGGGTGAAAGTGGGGAAGAATAACCGAATGTCTGCAAATATAATCGAGTGGGGTCTCAAATGAAAGCACATTACAAAATAATATGTTCAATGAAAATCGGTTGAGCCCTGAAAAAACTCTGGGGGTAAAAGTGGGGAAAATACCCAATATCTGCAAATATATGAGGTGGGGAGAAAATGAGGATGGAAATCCGAATGTCAGCAAATTTACCCAAATTTAAAAAATACATCTCGTTGGGGGACCGCTCCAAACCTAACAATTCAATTACAAATAGGTCAACGAAGCGGTCCCCCAACGCGATGTATTTTTTTTGAATTATTAATACTCGTACATACTTAGGTACTTTAAGATTGAGTTTCTTTCATTATTTTTTACTTTTTAAAGGGAACTCAGGTTTTGTGTCGGGTTTTTTTTTTAATTCTTAGTTTAATTTTTATTATGACTTCACCCCAACTGATGTCAAGCGGTAAGTGTAGTCCAAAGAATGAAGGCTATCTTAAAACAACTAAGCAATTTAAATACTTTTTTACGTGGATTATACGGGTTGAAATACAGTACCTGGCTTGGCACGACGTTCGTCGGGATGAAGAGTAATTCTGGCTGACTAGTTGAAACCGAGGTTATAGTTTTATAATCTGGACCGATATTAACCAAACATAGCTAAGAACCACCGCAAGGGAACTGGCTTTCAAATGAAAAAAAAAAAAAGGTATATGAAACTAGGGGTGTGTGTTGGGTAACCTCCTCGAGTGTCGCTCCGATTCCGATCCCGCTGCAGTCCGGGGGGAACGGAATCGGAGCGGCCGGTACACCCTGGGCGGCGGTCAATGGCTTCCCCTTCACCCCTTCATAGGGTTGGCATTGATCGTCGGCCAATACCCAACGTGGCGGGAACACATCGCTCTCCGTACTCCTCTGCTTTCAGAGGAGACAGGATGAGCGATGCTGTTAGTGGTGAGATGGCCCAGGGTCAGTCGAGGTGCGAGCGATGTGCTCTATGGGTAACCTTACACCCCGGCGTCTGAAGACCCGGCGTGCGGTTTTAGTCGGTGCAAGCCCGACATAACCGCCCCCGCTGGCCGGCGGGGGGGTATCCGAAGGGATTTCCGCACGATAAAAAAAAAAAAAAAAGGTATATGAAACTATATCGTATATATAACGTAGTGGGTTACAGTATTGCCTAAATTAACTTCTCTATTTTTTTTATACTACGCATATTGTAACTGTTTGTCTGTAAAAATACAAAATTAAAAAAAAAAACTGTTTGATTTCATTTCGTCACTCTGTGCCACATTATTCTTATTACCAAGAAGAATGAGGTTGCGATCGTGAGAAATTAATGCAGATTGGTTATAGTTCATTACTATTTAATCTATGGGTAGTCTGCCCTCATAAGGAACCAATTTACACTGCTGTAGATTATTTTCAAGCATTCCAGGCTTTCACCTCGCAACCCGGGGTTCGAAAGTAATTTACTCAATAAGTTTAGGTCAGTAATCTTAGTGGCGCCCCATACACTCAAATCGCCCCACCAAGATTTATGAGGCACAAGGTAGTACCTGCAAGCCGTACCTGTTGATAAACGGAAGAGGTTATGCAGCAGTTGGGGAATCAGATGGCAGTCGGTCCCGTAGAAGCCAAAATAAACCAAATAAAGTAGTAGTAGACGAGCGGACCTCGGGCTCTTAAGTGCAAGCTTTGGGTAGTATGTCGTAATAATTATTACAAGCAATTCATTTTGTTAACTAGGGATAAACAATGTGATTCTTGACTATGTTACACACTATGTTAAATGCATTCTGAATAAGGATCAGTTTTCATAATGTTGTTGAATTCGTGTATTAATTCAACAAATCCCATAGATACCTTTGTCGTTATTTACTATAAATCCCATGCTTTCGATTTCATTATCATTATGTAACACAAAAACGTTCAACTGTTTAAGTTCATCATCTTTTTATTTGCTTATTCTTGTTGTTTTTTGTCGATGATGCGATCATTGCTCAATAGATATTGCGATGTTCGATTTTTGTCGTCATCTCTTACGGTGAGGCCTCACCAACCTACCATCAGAGCCATCCGTGCCAACGGGAGCATTCGTCTTTAATTTAACATTACAGAGTCAAGCATTCATCAGGGACAAAGGCGAACTGAACGTTACAGTGAGTAGCCTGTAATGATACATCCGAGCATTATTTCAGTGAAAGAACTGAGCATTTAAAAAAAAAAAAAAAGGTACAGTGCGGAATGTCTGTTGTCATATTTTTGATACAATTCGTAATATAAATGTTACATTACAATTAAATACCGGCAGAGAGGCAGTATTGTAACGTAATACTCATTATCGAATCTAAAATGTTACAATACACGCGAAACACCTTAACGTTTTCAAAAATTAAATGTTTAGTTTTAAGTAGGTAGCGTCGAATGTGTTAAAAGTGGTCACCCATCCTAAAACGGACCTGGCTAATATTACCTAACCTTGCAATGTGCTAACCTACTCGTTTACCACTTAGCCACGGCTTCGCGCGCCCCTTTGATGTTTCAACCGTTGATATATACATTTTTTATTCGTGCGGTGATCCCTATAGAAACTCCCCTCCCTTACCCCAATGAAACCCCCCGCTGGTTAGTGGTGTTGGTTATGTCGGACCCGAATCTACTAATACAGCACGCCGTCGTGGGTCTCATATGCCGGGTGTAAGTTGATCCAATAAGGCAATTCCCTCGCACCCTGGCTGATAATTGGCCATCTACGGGTTTGAGATGGCCCCCTCGGGTGTGGGAACCACAGTGTCCGGGGCATCTTGTCCCGGAGAGGGGAGCGGCTGCCCTAGCCTGGTTCTGCTGGGGCGACCGGCACCCTCACCTGTCACCCCCCGTTAACGCTCATAGAAGACTTAGGTGTTTCAGCCGTCGGCTCGGCAGGCCGGGAGAGATCTTAATCTCCCGCCTTCTTCTCGAGAATTTCTTGCTCGCAGAAAAAGGCGGCGGCGGCCGCAATCGTGGTGCCGAGCGAGAGGACTCCAATCTCAAACAGCCAATACGAGGTCACGCTTCGGCACTTCCCACTCCGGGCACTCTGCCAGTGTACAGCCCCGAGTCTTGGCTCGCATCGCAGTGATGGCATACAGACTTTCGCGCTTGCTGATCCGAAGCCGATGATCCCCGAATCTCCCATTGCCGGAGAGCACCTGTGTCAGTCAGTACGAGAGGCTTCCGTGTTACCTTCCCAGCCAATCCTTACTGCCTCTACAGCGGCGTGCCCTGTGCTTGGTTGCCCAAGTAGTATCTTCCCAGTTCTACTCCACCAGGATGGAGGAACTGGGATTTCTGGGCCTCGATATTTCAAGATTCCAGATCCCAAGGTGGAGTTCCGGCAAGGAGACTCGCCGCTCTAAAGAAGATTGTGCGGTATCCCCTTATGACCCTGTTGGCCATCACCCGCTGCGGTTCCTTTGTTGGCCCACCGCGCCCGTCGATATATTTCTATCTCTTAGGGTGAATTTAAATGAATTGATTGATTCCCCTTGTAAGAGACTGGTCGCGGGTTCAAGTCCCGTCCTATATATTCTCTTTTTTCGATCTAAATCTATATTAATTTAATTGAGATAAGCGTGAGAACTTAGTTTCATTTGTTTGGCGTAATCCGTGCTTAACGATTTCCGTTTGCCTAAAAGGTCCTTTAATTAACATTATATTTGTATCGTTACAACGTATATCCGTCGGAATCAGTCTCACACCTCTATTACGTCAATTTCGCTCGTACAGTCGTACCTGCTCATATCGAGTATGCGAAAGAAACAACACTACTGCATAAGTTTCATTTGCTAATTATATGTAACTATAATAGTAATAGACCAATAATTTATTTAAACACCACACTTCTGTCACATAATTTGATTGGTATTTATATCGCTTTCTACGCTCATGTTAATCACAGACTTCAACATCTAGAACGTTTCTCAGAATTCAAACGACCTGGCACTATTAGTGCTAGTGGTTTACGCCCGTGGTGTGTGCAAACAACATAATTTCTCGTACGATACTGATCGACTCATCTCAATTATCTCATGCCATTATTGTTTATATGTGTGGTGTTTTCTCACGATTTCGAACTGAGCAAGAAATGAGATTGACAATGCTATCGATTTTCCACAACAATCATAGGAACCCATTACGTTTTTAGTAGCGGCGGTGAAATTCTTTGATTCCTTAGCTTTAGATTATAGCCAATGACTGCGTGGTGGACGACAGCGGCTGTTGCACATCGTGGTAAATCAGTTTTACTGTTTTTGTTTTTATTATAAAACGGTAATTGACTGTTTATCTGTTCAAGCATCATATTAAAACATTCTTTTACATTAATTAATTTAAATTTAACGTAAAATTATGAAATTATACTAAAATTTGGCCATTTTACTACCTTACTCTACCTATATTTTCTTCTTTTTTATGTGGCTTAGTCCGAATGACAGTAAACCTCGAAGAGGCATTCGAAAACTTATATATTTTTTCGTTGGAAATGGTACCTTCCCAAGGGCGTCGCCAACCCTTGGCCCAGGTAGGGGGCAAAATTTCATCCACCATAAAATTATGGAGGATGAAAAAAATATAGATTGTAATTGGTTGCGCGTCAAAGTCAAAAATTCACGATTTTTGGCGCGGCCTATAGCTAATGATCGCCGGTGCAGTGCACCTATTGTTTAGATAGGATACCTAAGCTAATTACTATAAGTCAAAATGGGTGCAAAAAGTACACGCCGTACTGTTTTTTATTTGTTGTTTATAAGTTTTTGTTATTTTCTTTGACATACCTGTGTACCTGTGTGACGTACCTAATGTGATAAATTAAAATTATATTAATTAATACTTACTAATAATGATTAATTAAATCATATTTAAAATTTGTGTTAATAATAATAACTTTTTCTCTTTGATTTTTTTTAATTGTTGTTTTGCAATGTCTCGCGGACGTTTTGGCGCATGAAAAATTTTTTCAATTCGAACCAGTGGTTCCTGAGATTACCAAACAAAGAAACTCTTCAGATATTATTTTTGGTTCTCGCATCGGTTTAGGTAGGTACGTTGCAACACTATTTGCGGGTACCGCACGATCTCCTTCGAGGCGGCGAGTCTCCTTGCCGGAACTCCGCCATGGGACCTGGAGGCGAGAGCCCTTTCGCAACTATACCAGTGGCGAAAGGAGGCGCGGGAGCAGGGACGGAACCCCGAGCCTCGAGAAATCGAGGCCGTGCAGTCCCAGCTCCGTCAGGCCATCGTGGTGGAGTGGAAGAAACGACTTGGGCAACCAAGCGCAGGGCACGCCGCAATAGCGGCGGTAAGGCCCATCATGGAGGATTGGCTAGAGAGGCGACACGGAAGCCTCTCGTACCGACTGACGCCGGTGATCTCCGGGAAGGAGCTTCGGGGACCACCTGCATCGGATCAGGAAGGAGCCAACGCCTGAGTGCCATCACTGCAACGCGAGCGAGGACTCGGGGCTGCACACGCTGGCGGTCTGCCCAGCGTGGGAGGCGCCGTGGCGTGACCTAGTGGCAGCCATCGGAGTGGGAGTCCTCTGGCTCGGCAGCATGATTGCGGCAATGGTGCGGAGCGCGAGCGCGTGGGCCTCCACCACCTCCTGCGAGCATATAATGCTCGTGAAGGTGATGGCGGTGCGCGCCCGGGAGAGATTTAAAACTCTCCCCGCCCGCCGAGCCCGCAACATGCTTGTCGCGCGTCGCAGGTGACTCAGGCGCCGGAGGTCGCTTAACGACCTCCGTCCTCCATGAGCGCAGGCCTGGGGGTGAGAGGTTAGGCCGCCTGTCACCCCAGCAGAAGCAGGCCGGGACGGTGGGGCGACTAGCGCCCCTCCCCCGAACCGGGGCAAGACGGGGACACCGTGGTTCCCAAATCCGAGGGGGCCATCTCGGGTTACGAGATGCCAGGGTCAGTCGGGATGCGAGAGATATGCTCTATGGGCAACCTTACACCCCGGCGTCTGTAGACCCGAAACGGCGTGCGGTTTTAATCGGTTCAAGCCCGACATAACCACCCCCGCTGGCCGGCGGGGGGGGGGGGGGTATCCGAAGGGATTTCCGCACGAAAAAAAAAAACAAAAAAAAAGGTACGTTGCAACACTGACGGTCGGTGGCGCGAGTTTTAGTTCCTGCAAATTGATGCTCTATTACAACTAATTAAGAATGATTATGCCATAATCATCTCGATTCTTGGATAAATAATTATAATCTATACATTGGATAATAAAAAAGGATACTGACAAATTATACTTTATAATAACTACATAAGAGCGATATCCCTGACTCAATAATAATGGCCGTAGGACTTTGGTTACTTTCCATTCGGCTTCATTATTTCGATTTCCTAGGGGGGGGGGGGGGGCAGTTGCCCCTACCTACCCCCCCTTGGCGACGCCCTTGTACTTTCCTATAGGGCGCGTGGTGGAGATAGTTGATGGCGATCCAATATCGTGATCCAGTGTAGGGACGAATCGCGTTTGTTTGCACATCAATAATATAATAATAATAATTAGTCACCACTACTTGTCCTCTAGGTGTGTGCCTGGGGCGACTGGGGATCGAACTCGAGACCTTGTCTCAGCCGTCCGTTACGTACGCCACCGGGCTATCGCCGCTTGATCTCCGCTTACCGTAAGATATCGCGATTATACATAATTATGACCATAGCTGCTAAAAGGCAACCAAAAGTTGGAAAAAGTGTAAATATTAAGTATATTATAGAGCTGGGTTACCACCTCAGTGGCGTGAGCCAAGAAAATTGCTCGGTAAACGGCAATTCCCACTATTACATCATGAATCCTAAATATGTAAGTTTTGTTTAACCTAACCTAACAACCTATAGCCTAACCCTTCTGAGAAACCTTCTTCTTAGTCGTGCACTCTTGACAGAGTGGTCGTGGTTATGATGGGGAGTCCTGATGAACGGCTGCTCGTGCAATGCGCCGCCATCGCTCTCTGTTGGTTGCGTTGTGTGAGCAATCGGTCATGGTGGATTGTGTTAGGGAGGTGATGAGGTCCGACCATCTATTTGGAGAGCGACCACGGGACCTTTTGCCCTCCATTCTGCCCTGTACCACGAGACGCTCCATCGAGTCTTCATTCCGTGTCAGGTGCCCAAAGAACTTGAGTATTCGTATTTGCACAGTCGACGATAATCTCTCCTTTATGTGAAGTTCTTTGAGGATGTAGACTAAATAACGAAAATAGATGTGATATATACATATATATGTCATCAACCTCATAGCGATTGCTCAGTTGCGTCCAAAGTTTGTATTTTGAAGCCCAGAGTCCGCTTATTGATCTAGATTGGTATGTCGGGTTGTCCGGGAGCGAAAGCCGTCTGATCTCCCAATCCCGACAGGAAAGCCGACAGAGCCTCCTCCGTTGTTTAGCAGGTGCACCGACTTACAGGTGATGATATGAAGCTGATGGTAGGGCTCTACACATCTGTGACTATATCGTTTTGTAAGAAACTGCACTTTGTAATTTTCAACTTGAGATTAGCCCCTTTCAATAAAACCAATACTTCCTCTAATCTATCCAAGCACTCCGATGGATCTCTACCAAAGATAAGGAGGTCATCGCGGTTTTAGTCGGTTCAAGCCCGACATAACCGCCCCCGCTGGCCGGCGGGGGGGGGGGGTATCCGAAAGGATTTCCGCACGAAAAAAAAAAAACAAAAAAAAAAAGGTATGTATGGATCCAAGATTAGTTTTACTTTACTAAGAGTCGGTAGCTTAGTGGTTAAGGAGTCGACTCTACAATCGAGAGGTCCCGCGTTCCAAATCCTGGCCATTAACCATTAACCCACTCCTAAAACAAGCAATCAAGCTTAGCTGGAGGGGTTAGGGGGAATATTAGTAATTTATAGTTGAAATTATACTTATATAACTAAATCTTTGTGTTGCAGTTTAGTTCTCGACAAGATGGTTTTCGTAAAAAAAAAAAAACAATTAACTGATGCAGGCAGATAAGGCTTAGTATAATCACTGTAATCAGGCACCAACTATGGGAAATTCTATGACAACAATCGTTACGCCGAGCAATAATTTTGTTTGCATAATTAATTCACAGAAATGAAAGTGTTTATTATACTGACTTAGTTGTGAGGCTAAGTCAGTGCGCTTATTTTCACATAAGAGCATAAAGTATGAATCACAAGCGAGCGTTATTTTACAAGCTCTGTAAATTCAAATTTAGTATTTAATTTTATATTTTTATGCTATTGTCGGAAGTTTATGTGAACACGTGGAAAAGAAAAACTAGTTTTAACGGATTCAATCGTTATTTATTTGTGTTGTTGTGGCTGCTGTAAAGCAACCAAGACGTCTGGATCAGTGAAAACAATCAAATATAAAACAAAATAAATTGCGATATAATCTGTTCATGCAAAGTGTTACTGAGATTTTCTTATTGGAAATTGTTACGTAGCAGCATAGGGTGTCGAAAAGTATTCTCACTCGATATTCCGTGGGAATAACACCGCTTCATCAGATTTATTATTTCCCAAAACCTGAAAAGTTGGGTAAGCCAGAAGTTGAGCTTTTAATGTACAGACAAAGAGAAAAGTAGCTTAACTAATACTATCTTAGGTCTTAAACCTTGCATAAAATAATAATTAAAAAACATGAAATATATTAATTATTGGTCCATGTATACTAATGTTAAAATGTTCATAAATATTTTAGGGTATATCAACTTTTGTTGTTGGCTGTACATGTACCATTTTTTTTCTTACGGAAATCTCCACGGATACCCCCCACCCCCCCACCGGCCAGCGGGGGCGGTTATGTCAGGCTTTAACCGCCTAAAATCCGACATAACCACACATCGACCAGCCAGCCTCACCTGTAAGCCGGTACATCTGCTGATTGACAGACGTAGCTATGGCAAAATTCACCTTTCCCATGTTGCCTGTAGCCTGGGGAGGCGGCGCGTTGCGCGCCCACCTTTTTCCGAAGGCAAGACGAGGACATCGCGGTTCGCAAGTCCGAGGGGGCCATCTCTAAACCGGAGATGGCCCTGGGTCAGCCGGTGTGCGAGGGCAATGCCATATGGGCCCCTTACACCCCGGTACCTAACGAACCCGACGGTTCGAGTCCGACGTACCGACATCCGGGGGGATTTCCGCACGAAATTAAAAGGCTTCCTTTTCGGGGTTGGAGAATCGGAAGGTGGTTGCTCCCGTCAAAGCCAAGATTAGCCAAATCAAGAGAAAATCAAGAGGGTCCGCTCTCCTACTCGAAAGCGGACCCCGGGCTCCAAAGTGCAAGCTTTGGATGCAATCGTGATGAACTCTGTGATGATGACCAATATTAAACTGATGTTCACAACTAACTGATATTGTGTACGATTCGTGGATGGCACTGTCAACGTCAATCATTGCACCAACCATACAAACAATGGAATAAGTAATATCTCTGATATTACAGTTAAGAAACTTTCGTAACAAAAATTGCAGAACATTCCACGCAATTACCGCCTACTTAATGATGGAAATTAATAAACAACTAACAACTTTGCTTTTTTGCTTGCTTTTTGTTAGTTTTACTCATTGTACACAAAGAGATACCTAGATATAGACTAGCGCTTTGACACTGTTGAGGACCGAATTCGACACTTGTCGTAATTGATGCACTTCAAATGCAACTCACTAGGTACTACAGATAGCTATATCTTATGCACCTTCACATAATATTAGTCAGTTAGTTTATTAGTAAATCCAGGTAAAACTAATGATATTTAAAAGAAAGATGCGTTTTAAAAGAAAGTTGTTCAGGCAGATTTTAATCGACTTCAAAAGGGGTTCACTGTTTGACCTGTATGTAAGCATGTATGTTTGTACGCGATTCGGTTGAAAAAATTTTGATGCGGTTTTCATTCTGGAGGTTTCAACATACTGAACAGATTAAAGTCGGTTCCATTTTTTCATTAAATAAAATTGTAATACATTATTATTTTTGCTGTGCTTTGACATGATGTAAATAATTACTGGTGCCACCTGTACTTACTAGGTAACTACTAGGGTCAGTCAGGGTGCGAGGGAAACGCCCTATGGGCAACCTTACACCCCGGCGTCTGAAGACCCGAGACGGCGTGCGGTTTTAGTCAGTTCATGCCCAACATAACCACCCGCGCTGGCCGGCGGGGGGTATCCGGGGGGATTTCAGCACGAAAAAAAAATGGTACGAACCACCTATCTAAAATAATTATTATTCGTCGTTAATTTATTTTCTTATTGATTTGAAAGTATATATTAATACTTTGTAAGTATATATATGTGACATCAGGATGACAATATCTACTTACATGAATTTGAGTACATCAAGCTGACCTGATTTTGGAGCCAGAATGTGGATAGTTATTTAAATGTTTTTCATGTAGGTATAACCGGTCATTTTTGGGAGACGTCTTGCTGCTCTTGGGCATGACTGAACAGAAAAAATCCAATAAACGACGGGATCTTATGTCCAAGTCCAATAGACGCATTCACTGCCACGGCGCCTTCATTTAAGTTAGGTATCTACTTTCTTGTCCGGGGCAATAATTTGAAATGTAAAAGGTAATATTCATTGACCCATAAATCGCGATCGGATCTGTCACGATCTACTTAACGCTGTAATTTGTTTATGCGGGTACCGCGTACCAACAGAAAATGTTTCACGCAACGAGTGACAAGTAGCGTGAATTTAACTTGCGATTCAACTAGGCCCTTTTAATTAATTATTGCACTTCAACTTTTACTTTGACTATGAATTTTTTTTATCTACTCGTGGCAAACTTAAAATGAATTCATCTATAATTGTTGATGAAACAATGAAAGTGAGTTGACTGAAGTGAAACTTTGTAACCGACTTCAAAAAAAGAAGAGGTTATCCATTCGATTGTATTTTATGAAATGGAGTGTCCGGTTGGTAAATGGATTACGTGTGAATAAATGTAGTTATTTAAGTACATTTATTCCGACATCATCGATGTTTGTTGATGCTCTCTAAAATATTATTTATATGTTATATAATTAAATTAAATTGAAGCGTCGGTAGCTTAGTGGTTAAGGAGTCGACCTTACGATCGAGAGGTTCGAATTCTGGTCATTACACTACCGAGGTGAACTCACTCCTAACACAAGCAATTTAGCTTAGCTGGAGGGGTTAGGGGGAATATTAGTATTTTCGGTTGCTAATTTTCTTTAAAAAAAAAAATTGTAACAACTTAATCCGATATGTTTCAATTAAAAGTAAGATATTAACATGCAATAGTTGCATTATGCAGGGTTTCATGTTGAGACGTGTAAATTTAACATCCGTAGGAACACACATGAATGCAAAAGATTTTGACTTTGTTTATTTTTATTAATTTATCGATATTAATCACTTTATAACCTTCGGGGATACAGACGTCAAGTTTTATGTTTATGGATTGAATTTGTTTTGTTATTAATTATTTACGAATATCGTACCGAGTATACTTTATTTTCATCTTGCGGAAATCCTCTCGGATCGGCGGATACGCCTCTTTTGTCTGGCTCGAACCGACTAAAACCGCTCGCCGTCTCAGGTCTTCAGACGCCAGGGTGTAAGGGCCCATAAGACATTTCCCTCGCACCCCGACTGACCCAGGGTCATCTCCGGTTTGGGAACCACGGTGTCTCCGTTTTGCCCCCGGAAAAACCAAAGTAGGTAACTCACTTCAGAAACAAAAAACTAACTTGCGAATAGCGACGTCGAAATTCATTTACGTACTGAATTTAGACAGTACAATACTTCGACATGTAGCGAAATTCGAAAACACATAGATCGACAAGTCATTGCTTCGACAGACAATTATTAGACAACACACACCTTCGAATTACCACTACTTCGACAGACGATTATTCGACAGACAAGACTTAGACAAGATACATCTGTCGAATCGTCTGTCGAAGTAGTGGTAATTCGAAGGTGTGTATTGTCTAATAGTTGTCTGTCGAAGCAATGACTTGTCGATATAATAACATGTGTTTTCGAAGTTTGTTACATGTCGAAATATTGTACTGTCTAAATTCAGTCCGTAATTCGTTAATTAGATGTTTGTCATAATAATTTATTTCCCTATGCCATAATAATTTGTTTGTGAAGTTGATTTATTAGTCAATGCTCAATGGTAGAGATGAGAATAATAAACATATATGGTATTACAATAATAAATACTGATAAAGTTTATCACACAGGTAATGTACAGATAGGGGTGTGTGTTGGGTAACCTCCTCGAGTGTCGCTCCGATTCCGATCCCGCTGCAGTCCGGGGGGAACGGAATCGGAGCGGCCGGTACACCCTGGGCGGCGGTCAATGGCTTCCCCTTCGCCCCTTCATAGGGTTGGCATTGATCGTCGGCCAATACCCAAACTGGCGGGAACACATCGCTCTCCGTACTCCTCTGCTTTCAGAGGAGACAGGATGAGCGATGCTGTTAGTGGTGAGATGGCCCAGGGTCAGCCGGGGTGCGAGGGATATGCTCTATGGGTAACCTTACACCCCGGCGTCTGAAGACCCGAGACGGCGTGCGGTTTTAGTCGGTGCAAGCCCGACATAACCGCCCCCGCTGGCCGGCGGGGGGGTATCCGAAGGGATTTCCGCACGATAAAAAAAAAAAAAAAAAGGTAATGTACAGATAACAGCTTAGTTTAATAGGCTTATAGCAGCATTGAACTACTGACATGTCATATTTATGTTCTGTTGTGTAAATCCTATCGCACCTAACCCTATTTAGCCACATAGGGCTTTGAACAAATCCAATTTAACTAAGGTATCCACTTAGTTCTGACGATGTTTTCACAACAATAAAATATTTAGATATGAACGCGAGGAAGTGAAATTCAGAGTCTACTTGCCAAATAGATTGTGTACTGGCCAACATTCTTTTAGTCATATTCATATTGAATTTAACTTGCCATTAATTTATAACAAAATTACGACAAAATTTCACTTTCAAAGTTATTTACCTTAACATTAAAAAAAATATTAAAACCATTTCACAACATAATGAATTTCCGGTAGTATCGGAAACGTTAAGAAAAAATAACTTTAAACTCACCAATAAAAAGGTCCTTGGCTCTCGTGCGGGCACAATAAAAAAAAGTTTAATCGCTTTCGGATTTTGAATGAGATGTAACAGTTGTTATTGGTCCGGTAATTCACTGCACTTCCTGTGGCGCGATAATGCGACGCGGTGTCGACAGACAGGTGTCGACTGGCGAGTGCCGTGTACTCAAACCGACTGCCTGTTACCGTATCGCACTTCACCAGCCTGCTGATGGGCGATGAGGCAGTGCAGTAAGCCTTTTGCTTTTCCACATGCCCCTGTTTTTGTGTTTAATAAGCTTGCAGTAACGTATAAGTTCGTAACAACATTACTTGTTGACGACTTCAATTTGTGGTTCACTTAGTTATACGTGTGTTTGATGATTTCCTATACGTTCCTTCGAGGTTCCCTTTTACATTTATTTTTGCCGACAAAGAATTGTTTTCTTGCAGTTTCCCTTTAAGATTTACTTCATCAGAAGGAATTGTTTTCTTGCAGTTTCCCTTTAAGATTTACTTCATCAGAAGGAATTGTTTTCTTGCAGTTTCCCTTTAAGATTTACTTCATCAGAAGGATTTTTTTCCTTGCAGTTTCCCATTATTATTTTTTCCGACAAGGAGTTGTTTCCTTGCAATTTCCCTTTTATTTTTCTATATTAAAAAGAATAATGCCACAGATTATTTACTTATAATACCAGGGAAAATGAGCTAACAGTTTTTCTAGTCGAATTCTAGTTTTATTGTGAAGTTTATTGCACTACATTTTAAATTACTTTTTAATCTAATTCCGTTATAGTTAAACCGGGATATAAGAAACTTCTTTGTTCGCTAAACGAAGCATTAGTTATTATACTTTTTATTGAATAAAAGGTTTGGATCAGTATTTCTAAGACCACCATGTGAGTAGTAGTATGGAGTTTCTAAAGCATTTAATTTATCCGGAAATTGTTTCCGTAACATCTTTTTGTTGCTATAATAAAGATTTGATGAGGCCTGCTGAAGAATGGATTGACTTTTTAAACGGACGTTCTTAATTTTTCCTTTACTTTTTATGGAATAACCTCATTCTTCTTAATGATCTTAATAAAATTTATTTATTTAACCTTAACCTTAACACTTTCATTACAGGGAAATGCATAACGAAAATTAGGTTGACAGATTATCTCTATATGTACAATCAAGAAGTACTCATTACACACATTACGTAGGGTGTATCCACCAATATGTTTGGGCCCAAGACAACCTCAGCTGGTAAACCTACTGAATAACGGACGAGGTTCTGGCGCGTACTTCCATTCAGGGTTATGACGTCAGGCGGCGGTCGCTGCCGCAAAAGTTAAGATAAGTCAAATTATATGCAACCAGGACTAACGCTATAATGATAATGATTACGCATATACGTAATTGTGATTATAAAAATATACTTCCTTACATTTAAACATGTTAAATTCTGCGGAAACGTGATAGCATAGAATTTAACGGGTGCGGAAACAAGATGTTCATTCGATACGCTGCGTAGCGTAGGCTAACAGCCTAGTTTTGAGTGACCGTTTTATACCTCACTTTAATTTAAGAACATTGATTCTTCTTGCATTTATTAACACATTTGGATTAATTTTCAATGTTGGTATATCTACGGGGCCCCATTAAGATCTACGCGGCCCAAGTTAACCCCAGCAATCCGGTACACCTTCTGATTGTCGGACGAGGCTCTCAGGGTTAGGGGGTGATTCAAATTATGGAGGAGTGCAAGAGCAGACTCTGGGCTCCAAGACTCAAGCTTAGGATGCAATTAGGATAGTCGCTCGTATGATAATGAAAGTTGACATAACTACGACCGCTGCCGCAATTACGTACCTAAATCATCGCGTACCAATCCCCCCTTTTTTTTTTTTTTTTTTTTTTTATCGTGCGGAAATCCCTTCGGATACCCCCCCGCCGGCCAGCGGGGGCGGTTATGTCGGGCTTGCACCGACTAAAACCGCACGCCGTCTCGGGTCTTCAGACGCCGGGGTGTAAGGTTACCCATAGAGCATATCCCTCGCACCCCGGCTGACCCTGGGCCATCTCACCACTAACAGCATCGCTCATCCTGTCTCCTCTGAAAGCAGAGGAGTACGGAGAGCGATGTGTTCCCGCCACGTTGGGTATTGGCCGACGATCAATGCCAACCCTATGAAGGGGTGAAGGGGAAGCCATTGACCGCCGCCCAGGGTGTACCGGCCGCTCCGATTCCGTTCCCCCCGGACTGCAGCGGGATCGGAATCGGAGCGACACTCGAGGAGGTTACCCAACACACACCCCCTTACCTATACCCCCAACGATCAACTGGTATACCCCAAATGGTGGGCATGTACCACTTTGAGAAACCCTGACGTAAATCAATATTCTAGGATAATCTACATAGCACTATCTAGACGCAAAGTAAGTAGGTATGGTATGACTAATAATTGCTACACTTACTTAGATACAGTTTTTTTTGTAAATACATAGAAATACCCAGACCAATGCAAATATATACAAATTCTTGCATACAAATATTTGCATTGAGCTGCAATCGAATCCGCCACCTATAACTTAGTAGTTTAACACTCTACCGCTAAGCCATGGACGGTGAGGTGACTAGCGCCCCTGCCCCAAACCGGGGCAAGACGGGGACACCGTGGTTTCCAAACCCGAGGGGGCCATCTCGAAACCGGAGATGGCCCAGGGTCAGTCGGGGTGCGAGGGATATGCTCTATGGGCAACCTTACACCCCGGCGTCTGAAGACTCGAGATGGCGTGCGGTTTTAGTCGGTTCACGCTCGACATAACCGCTGGCCGGCGGGGGAGTATCCAAACGGATTTCCGCACGAAACAAAAAAAAAAAAGAAAAGTATAGGTAATCGAATAAAGAATACAAAGAAATTTTAGAGGCAAATGATGTACTCTGGAATACACTATAGGTAAAAATTTAAAGGAAAAACATGACTCGAGCAAATATTTATTGAAAGAATACCTTTACAATAACGAATTTATACACCATCAATCTGGTTCTTGAGAGATAGATAGAATAGTTGAATATATTGAGTGTATTGTTATAGAACAGGATGGATAGAGAAGATTGACTAATCAAATTTATGAGACAAGGATGATTGGGCAACCCGGCAATGGTTGATCTAGGCTAACGTATACATGTCAATCAGATCGAGGAGATTTTCAGGAAATGCCAGGTCAAGAGTGTCTTTTTTTTTCGTCGCCTCGGCGGGCCGCGGGATTTCTAAATCTAACTTAAAGTACCTGGGTTTTAAGTTCGCAAGTCGGGAAGAAGAGTGGGACTTCGGCTAAGATCGACTTGCTTCGGTTCGCACAGCGCATGTCTAAGCTTGATATTTTTTTAGAGTAATTGAAAGCGATTCTACCATCTTAATTTTTTATAAACAAAAACTGTTTTAACTACTCTATAAAAGTATCAAACTTCGCCGCGCGGCGAGCATGTTGCGGGCTCGGCGGGCCGGGAGAGTTCTACATCTCTCCCGGGTTCGCCCCGTCGTCGCCTCCTTCTCGTAGTAAGTGAAAATAGGTGGTCTGTACCTACCAAAATTGGAAAGAGGCGTGACTGTATGCATGTATCGCATATAGATGTCTAGAAAGGTGACTTATATGTCGTTTAAATTTGAAATCAGTTAAGCTTTTCATAGACTATGGTGTGGCGACTTTATGGGTGTGTGGTGCCCCATCAACTAAACCTGGAAGCCGCTACACCTGCTGATTAACGGAAAAAGTTCTGGCGAAGGCTTTCCATTCCAGGTTGAGAGGGCAGACGGCAGTCGCTCCTATAAAAGTCGTATCATCATCAACCTAAGCCAGTCCACTGCTGGACATAGGTCTAATGAGCGCCATAGCGCCCTGTCTTCAGCTTGCCGCATCCAGCATCTGCTCGCAGTCTATCGTCGTATAAGCCAAACCAATACGAGAAGGAGTAGGCGGACCCGGGATCCGCGGTAATAACCTCAGATGCAACCGGAAACAACGCTAAGATGACGATGATGGTGTGCTGACTTTCAGTAACGCTAAGAAACGAAAAGAGAAACATACATTTTTCGATAAACTTAGGACCTAGATAAAATAATGTTAAGCATCTTATATCATTCAGTTTTTATATAATTTGTTTTACATATATTAAGTATTATAGTTGTGTAATTTGTTATATAATAGTATTAAAACTATTAAAAATTCTTCAAAAAATTAAATTGAGACTTATTCTCTTGATTTTAAATTTGTGATTGCGTCGATGTCTCTATAAAACGTTTGTCTATTAAAGTGAAATACGAAAAAAACATGAGCAAAAAAAAATTTTCTGAGGCCTTCACCTCGGAACCCGGAACTCCACTTCGCAGGATTTCTAGCTTCTCACTTCGCACTTCTAGCTTCTGTTTTTGTTTATCTTCAATTTTAAAATAAACTAGGCAAGTGCCCTGTCATGAG
Source organism: Cybosia mesomella (assembly GCA_946251805.1). Taxonomy (NCBI): domain Eukaryota; kingdom Metazoa; phylum Arthropoda; class Insecta; order Lepidoptera; family Erebidae; genus Cybosia; species Cybosia mesomella. The sequence continues at coordinate 9,289,718 of OX276395.1, forward strand.
AGGCTATTTGTGCATGTGTGAGTGTGTGTTCTCCAATTACAATATGACAGTTTGACGTAATAATGTAGTATTTTTTTATAAATTCGTTGGCCAGCGAGGCGTGACCCGCGTGACGGTAGCTCACTCGTGGAGCAGTGGTCGGCGGACGCTCACTGACCGTAACGCTAAACCATACACTACTGGCCATACTTACAACGTTGAAGAAGTTTAACCGTAGTTCAACGGGATGGTAATCATTGGTTTGTGTGCTATATGCCTTTTGAGTGTGTCATATGTAAATCACCTGTTAGGTATTTACAGTCAGTGTCAAAAGCTGCTGATCAGTGATAAATTTATAAACCATCTGTACATTGAACTGTCTATTTAAAAAGAAGAACAAAAAAGTTCAATGCTATTTACGCGACTGCGGTGAAGCCAAAAAATGAGGGTTATTTATAGGTCCGCCCGTCCGTCCCTATGATCTCATAATTTAACGGCTGAATTTTAAATATTCACCTGTTTAATAGTTATGATGTCATAGGAATTTCCAATTTTGATGTAAGTATGATATGTCACTATATTCATCGATTGAAATAAAAATATAAAAATGGCAGATTTTGGCGCCAAATGTATGATATTAAAAAATAATGCAGTCGGGTTTTTAGTTTTTTAAATTTCTACCTACTTTATTAAGTAGGTAGATAGAAAGTTGACTAGAAAGGACTATTTATTCCTATGGTATGGTATGGTTTCGCGAGCTGGTATCCGCAACTCCACGACAAGGCGCGGTTTTTGCGTGAGGGTGGGCATTTCACTCGATCCACCCCAACTCATTGAAGAACGCCAGCAGGCTATTCACGCTGCTGGCAATCTCCCGGAGCGTACCTGTATTTCTGAAGTACTTAACCCTGTATGTGGCGGTTGCAGGGCAGTGTAGGAGCACGTGTGCCGCTGTTTCTTCCTCTCTCATGCAGGCTCTGCAGAGAGGGCTGTCGGTGATTCCTAAAATAAAAAGGTGTTTATTGAAGGAGCCGTGCCCCGTGATGGCAGCTGTGGCCGTGCGCAGTTGCCGTTTGGTCAGTTGTCGAAGACGCCTGGTCAGTCTATTTTCAAGCACGGGGAGTGCTTCCCTCGCCTGTCTGCAAACTTCCAGATTTGTCCAATAGCTGTTGTGTTGATCTCTCGTTCGTTTGTTTACTATAGTTCGTAGGTATGCAAAGGGGATCGGTATTATGGGCTCAGGTCCCATTACCACCATGTCAGATCCTCTCCTTGCAAGCTCATCTGCTGCATCATTGCCGCGCGAGCCGCTGTGGCCCTTAATCCATTGCAACGTTATGTTGTTGGAATGGCCTATTTGGTTCACTTTACGATGGCACTCCAAAATTAGTCCCGAGTTTATAGTGTGGCTGTTTAAAGCTTGCAGCACGGCCATGCTGTCGGAGAGTATGCGTATTGAGTGGCCTTCCACTCTCCTGGCCATTACCGCTGAAGCTGCCAGGGTAATCCCCATGCATTCAGCTTGAAATACTGTGTTATGGGTCCCCAGCGGTGTTGAAATGGATACATTAAGGTCCTCCGAGAAAACGCCGGCCCCGGTGCCTGTACCAGTTTTTGATCCATCTGTGAAGATGCGTAATTCCGTTGGGCATAAAGCCTCACAGCGGTGGTCCTCATGAAGCTGGATCTTGTATTTTTTGTCGAAAACGTGTTGTTTGGGTACGCGATCATTCATTGCTCCTATCACGGGTATCTCCTTTATGAGATCTGTGAGCAGTGAGGTGTGTCGTGTGTTTCTCTCGCTCCATAGGTTGAGTGCCCTCAGGTGTATAGCCGCAGCTGTTGCTTCTTGGCGGATGAACAGATCCAAGGGTGGGAGTCCGAGCATGGCTTCCATTGCCGCGGTGGGGGTAGATTTCGCTATTGTGCTGTTTTCGGTCCTTGGCCACCAGACGATAGCACCATACCGTTACTACGCCATACGGATTACTGTTTCGTAAAGCCACATGATGATTTTCGGTGATAGCCCCCATTTTTTACCAATCATTCTTCTGCACTTCCAGAAGGTAATGCCGGCCTTTTGTAATTTATTGTCTAGGTGGCTACTCCATTTTAACTTGCTGCCAAGGTATTTTACCTCTTTTGACAGTTGGAGTTCCGTGTCAAAGAGTTTGGGTAATCGGTATTCGCCTAATACCCTTTTGTTCGTAAACATGACTAACTCGGTTTTGTTCGGATTCACTGATAGTTCGAATTCCCTGCACCATTTTTCTACGATGCGTAAGGCTTGTTGGGTTAGGTTACAGACCGTTCCCGCTATTTATTCCTATCTAGTCAACTTTTTTACCCGACTGCGCCCCAAGGAGGATTATATTTGTCGAGAGTATGTATGCAGGGCCGTCTTAAGTCTATTCTGCGCCGGGGTGCGGGACTCAGCCTGCGCCCTCGTTTTTTTTTACACTGCAGCGTGGCACACGACCGACGACACACTGCAGTATGAAAGGGGTCCTAGTCAACCAAGAAAACACAATACACGTAATTTTGATAATTTATATATTTATTACTCTAAAAAACAAAATTAACTTAAAACTTCGATTACTAAATATCTATTTATTACATGTACATACACATACATCAAACAAACTCTATTTTTCTTGCTTTTGAGTTGGCAAAGATTTTAATTAAATCATTTATTTTTATAACAATTTTGGATTCTATACTTATACCTAAGTAATAGCTAAGTTTGTCAGTCTGTCTTGGGTCATGGTTGAACGAAGATAATTTTTTATTAATTTTAATTTTGAAAAGGATCTTTCACCTTCTGCTACTGTTACAGGCAGTGTTAAATATATACGCAGAGCTGTTGAGATATTGGGAAATGAGGAAATTAAATTAATAGAATTGATATAGCTTAAAATATCAGTGGGAGTACTTGTTGATGCATTGGGAAAAAATATTGGCAACAATTCTAATTCATTATATAAATCCTCCCCGTCAATATCAAATCTATTTTTAAATGTTAGTTTTTCTTGGAGCCGATAACACTGAGACTTTTTTCTTGCATCTCTAATTAATTCCAGCATTCAATATTTTGGAAGAGTGAAAAAACTGAAATGTGTTCCGTCAGCAAATCGAATCTCTCATTTAATTTCGAGATCACTGCTATCCAGTAAAAAAATAAAAACATACTCGTACTTACTTTAAATTTGTTGGTTGGGTCTAAAATGGGCTCATCTGCAGTCTCGTTATCAAAATGTCTTTTTCGGGGACGTGGACGAGCAGTTTCTTTAAATTCTGTTTCGCATTCTAATTCTTCAGCAATTAATTTTGCATCAGATAACAACTGTTCAAATGCGCTATCGGTGCGGTATTTCTCCAAATCTTTTTTAACCAGATTAATCATTTTGGTAGCTTCTGAAATAATTACGTCCGGTTTTTGCAAATTTTTGCTTACAATATTAATCTTTAGTAAAATATTGTACCATATAACTACTGAACATATAAATCTATAAGACTTTAATTTGGCTATTATTGAACTCGCTATGTTTTTTGTGTCGCTGTCATACTTGTTATTTGTAAAAATATAGTATAATGCATCGTAAATTTTATCCATGTTAAAACGGAGTGCTCTAAGAGCATCAAATCTACTTTCCCAACGCGTATTTGAAAGAGGTTTTAATGTCAAATTCATAATGTTTCATAATTACATCATCCCAGCGTGATGTGGATGCTGAAAAAAATACATAGATTTCTTGGACAATACAGAAAAAGTTTGTAATTTCCAATGAGCTTTTAGCGGCGTCATTTACTACTAAATTAAGGGAGTGAGCAGCACACGGTACGTAAAAAGCACGAGGATTCATGTCCAATATTTTTTTTTGGAGGCCTATATTTTTCCCCCTCATATTGGCCCCATTATCATAACCTTGGCCTCTCAAATCATCTAATTCAATATCGCATGATTTTAAGAAATCTAACAAATATGTGGCCAACCGTTGTCCGGTAGTATCAGTTACAGGTAAAAAACCTAAAAAATGTTCTCGTACCTTTTTTTTTTTTTTTTTTTTTTTATCGTGCGGAAATCCCTTCGGATACCCCCCCGCCGGCCAGCGGGGGCGGTTATGTCGGGCTTGCACCGACTAAAACCGCACGCCGTCTGGGGTCTTCAGACGCCGGGGTGTAAGGTTACCCATAGAGCATATCCCTCGCACCCCGACTGACCCTGGGCCATCTCACCACTAACAGCATCGCTCATCCTGTCTCCTCTGAAAGCAGAGGAGTACGGAGAGCGATGTGTTCCCGCCACGTTGGGTATTGGCCGACGATCAATGCCAACCCTATGAAGGGGTGAAGGGGAAGCCATTGACCGCCGCCCAGGGTGTACCGGCCGCTCCGATTTCGTTCCCCCCGGACTGCAGCGGGATCGGAATCGGAGCGACACTCGAGGAGGTTACCCAACACACACCCCAATGTTCTCGTACCTCAGCGCGTTTTGTCTATGGATTTAAATAAATAAACCTCACAATAACAGTAAGTTGTTCTTGGTGTGAAATATCAGGTGTGCAATCTAGAATTACAGAGTAGTATTTACATTGCTTCAGAAGACTAATTATAGTCGTTTTAATTTTTTCAGCAATTATACTAATCAGTTCATTTTGAATGAACAAATTTCAATTTAGTACTTAATTTTTCTTTCTATAATCTAAATAAAGCAAGTAGTTTTTTATCAATCACTAACATTAAGGTCATTAAGAATTTGTATTTTTGCAATTATAAACAAAACAGTCATGACTCTCTCTCATAAACAAACAAATGATGTGATGATGATGATGTGATGATAATGATTGCAATGTACCTAACACCAACACTTAAAAAAATAAAATTGACTTACCTTTACATTTTTTCTCTAAGAGAACTTCCGTGCTAGTTCGCCGGTAGTCGCAAATGAAATGAGCTAACGAATTCAATTACTTAAAAGAAGAAATCAGATCAATCACTGACCGACACTTACATAGGCGCCGCGCGCCGCACTGTAAATTCAAATGAACTTACACCTAATTGTAGTGGTTTAGAGATCATTTCTCTTTAAGTGCGAGCGCCCGGGCGGCTATGTCAAAGGACGCAACAGACGTACAGGTGCCGCGCCGCGCACCCGTTTCAAATGAACTTAAACTCTATTGACTTAGAGATCATTTCTCTTTAAGTGCGAGTGCCCGGACGGCTATGTCAAAGGACGCAACAGAAGTACCGGTGCCGCGCCGCGCGCCCATTTCAAATGAACTTACACTCTATTGACTTAGAGATTAATTATTTTGCATGCTTCAAGTGCGGGCGACCGAGCGGCAACGTGTCAAACGTACATACATACCTACACTCTCTTTGGATTAGAGATTTTGCCGCGCGCGTGTTGTATTAAATAAAATTGTTATTTGTGTATGTTATGTAGTAATGCGGCATGACAAGCGCCGAAAGCGTAATAAAAGTAAAAAAAATATTATTGTTGATGACTTTTTTTTTTTGCTTGCGCATACATATTTGTCGTAAGTAACAAGTATTTAAAACTGTGCAATGGCGTTAAGTTCAATGAAATACCAAAAATTCAGCGCTCGACAAGCGCCACAGGGCGCTCCGCGCCCGGGTGCACCGCACCCTTTGCACCCCCTGGTAAAGACGGCCCTGTATGTATGTATGTATATATATAATTGTTTGGCATACTCTGCAGCCTGAACGGCTCGACTGTGAGAGTGCTACTGCCTACTGGGTATATAAAAAAAATAAACAAAATGGCCGATTTTTGGCACTAAAATTTATGTTAAAGGTTAAAAAAAAATTTTCACTCAAACTTATCGAGTAGGGTATCAAAATGAAAAGTTTTAGAGAGTGATTTTAAAAACATATATATATATCATAATTTCATAATTCATAACTAAAAAGTATACAATAGAATTATTAATATAATATAATAATTTTATTGTAATTATTGACGAGATTTAGTAGTTATCAATATAAAAATTTTGTTAAGTTACTTTTTTCACTGACGGTAACCATTGTATTATTTTGTGGCTCAATACCTACCTTTTCGGTAATATCTATACCTATAGCCATAATTAAATATATTATTATATATATCAACTTAATGCTCTTATCTTCTCTCATGTCTAGTTGACTGTTGCACATAGGTGCTATACCTACAAAACAAATGGTGATTGGCAAGTTATGTATGCAGAATCGCAAATGATAGATGGACCACGAATATTATAATAGGAATGTGTACCGTGATAGGTACACAAAAAGAAGACTGAAAAGCAATGAGAAGATATTTTCAAAAAAAGATTAGAGAAAACTAAGAAGAACTAGAGAAAACCGTAGGAGGCTTACTACGCAGGTGACTTCCACAATGAAAAATAAACAAAATAAAAATTATATAAATTACATAACAAAAATTAAATTAAAATAAACTAATATTTAATTCATGTCTGTACATTTCATGATAATTTTAAAATAAAATAATTAGGTAGGTAGTAATGTAAATAAATCTGAGATCTTTAATATTAAAGTAAAACAACACAACAGGAGTAACGAGTAATAGATATGCAAAGCGCGAGTCAACAAACCAAAGGTTACCTTACGACCGTCGACCCGAAAAATGTTAGTTGGAATAGACTGGATAAGGCGAATATTGGGAGTAGCCTATGCCTAGTTGGATTGGTGAAAAATAACAAAAAAAAAAGAATTTAGGCAAATCTCATGCTTATTTTTAAATGTAGAACATAAATTGAATTTAGAATTAAGATTGTGGTACGATAAGGGTTACTGAGTCAGTTCAGTACCAAAAGTGTAAGTACTAGATACTAATTGACCACGAAATTTGGAATATTAATTTTAAATCCAAGGCTTTCACCACAGAGTCCGGGGTGTTAATCTTTCTCCTTCTTTTGTTTGACTGTTACGACTTTTAGGAGTGCGACTGCCGTCTCACTTCTCAACCCCGAGAGGAAAGGGGGGATTGGTATGACCCCATATGTCTTGGTGGAGCCCCATAAAAACCGATCATGATTCATTACCTACTTAGATAGTCATGATCAGAATAGTTAAGAAATGGACTACGTAGGACTACGTAGGTGCCTAGAAGAAACTAGATGCGGAAGGTAACGGAAGACTGGTTCTTTGCATGATGTAATGTGGGGCGCCTTGTATATATAATATGCATAGGCATTGAGATAGATATCAGTATACATATATTACGAGAGATTACGGGACCAATTGTTTATTCTGAATAAGATGTAATTAATTCGATACAAGTTTCATGTTTGAAATAAAAGATAGCCTATACCTACTAAGAGCGACAAGTGCCACAACGCACATGCGGCGCATCTATTTTATACACTTAATTATGGCGCAATTATGGCTGCTGCCAGCCACAAGTGCATTGCGTTCATGCGGTTTCATATAAAAATATAGACATGCGGCTATAGCTCCTCAAATTCATCCCAGACACTCCCATGGTGGCGGGATGAGGGGTGTAAGGTATCAGGGTGAGACGGTCATGCGGGACGGCCGGCCGTCAGGTTACCATGTCCCTCGCGAACCTTTGGAGAGTCACGCATTAATTGCATTAATTTGCCAAGCTATAACCGTAAGAGCGGGTGTGGCTCTAAAGCATGTTGTGTTCCTCTTTAACCGCCCCCACTGGCCGGCGGCGGCAGCGGGGGGGGGGGGAAGGTACGATCTTCAAAATGGCTTTATAAGGGTATTTTGAAGTCATATTGGATTGGGGAACAACCAAAAAAGAGAACATTTATACTGATAGTCAAGAAGAAATTTGATGCACGATACTGTAGTTTATACCCGTTATTACTTTTTTATGAGACGTTATTCATTCACATCTAAATTCTATGAATTTTAAAGTGAACAAAGATAATTATCAGTTAATTTTATCCTATTGCACCATATCAGCGGAACCTTTGCAAGCTGCTTTTCGGCAATCACTCTACCCCAGCTACCTTTTTCAGTCATCAGTTTAGCAGACCTGTCTGGAGGCACCCCACCATTCGCTTACCAATTCGCGGACGTCACTCTGGGATTGGTTCGTGGCCATCGTTCCTTCGGCAGATGTCGCCAGCCAATTGTCATTTTAGTTTCCTTATTCTACGAGCTATATTACTATTTTTCAAGGGCAACGTTTGTATGACTCTCTCATTAATTGAGAGAGTCATACAAAACGTTCGGCTTGTCCGACTCGCACTTGTCCGTTTTTTGGAAACGACAACAAATTATATTGTATTGTTTTTTATACAATATAATTTGACAGTAGCCCAGTATGGCGTCATACCTTGACATTCAAAAATTCGATTCGACATGACAGCCATTACGCTATTACTTGCGTCATTTTTCTGTTGGATGAGCAGCATATCAGAAAAAGTGGCCAGATTACATTATGTTGCCGAGTGTACCTTTTTGTTTAATGGTAAAGCGGTGTTACGTCGATACAGATCGATTGTTACGCCTGCTGGTTTTGTGCATTCGTGTAATTGTAATAAGGCAGTTGAGCGTATACTAAAGAAAGCAATAGTCTTGTAATATTGTGAACAAGTTCATGTTCATGACATGTTGTTACGTTATCTACTATTTACAGTGTAGATACTCAGTAAGACTATCTATATAAAAATGAGTCGCCGAAATGTATGTATGCGCATGACTTCTAGACGACTGCACCAAATTGAATAATTTTTTTTTTTTGTGCTCGTTATTCTCAGGACAAGGTTCGTATGAAAAAATAATGTTTGGAAAGTCTACGGGTAAGGTGCTATAATTGCACCGGGGCGTAGTCAGGGCGCACAGTTAGTGTCTAAATAAAACAAAAAGCATACCACATATGCCTTTTTTCATTTTCTCTCAAAAGAGAAGCGATTTCTGCCGTTTTACTTTATACTTACCCGTCGGACAGACAGTTTGATACTTTTATAGAGTAGTAAATAAAAAATACAAATTATTGATTCGGTCAGTTACACAAAAAAAATTGACCATATCGAAACCGGAGATGACCCTGGGTCAGTCGGGGTGCGAGGGGAAATGCCTTATGGGGCCTACCTTACACCCCGGTGTCTGAAGACCGAGACGGCGTGCGGTTTTAGTCGATTCAAGCCACTGGCCGGCGGGGGGTACCCGAGGGGATTTCCGCACGAAAAAAAAGTACTGGGGTGGGAGGGAAATGCCTTATTGACAGCTTGACATCCAGACCCGAGAGAAAAAAAAAGTTGTAAGTTGTTTAGTAACAGATGGAGCTTCTAAAAGCGTGTTAAAAATAATCAAAATTGTCGGACCCTTAGGTAAATAGTAAATAATATACTACAATAATTTTATTCATATTTATTCGTATTATAGTAGGTAATTAATTATATCGTACATTTTATTAACATTCTATGACTGACAATACTTGATGAAATAATATCAACGTCACATAACGACTACGGCCCAGACTTAGTTAAGGCATGAGACTAGCAAGCGTCGTGCAAAATGATTTAGCACCTTAAAATTAAAAAAGTGAATTTTAAATTTATATAAGCCACTTTTTGCAACATTTGGTTGCAAAAAAAATGACTCCCGGTCTATTACTGACACATGTTATTCTGTGTATTCCTGCAGGAAATTTTGGCTTGAATTGTTAAACGATGATATATAATAATGTTGCACAAAAATATATATGTATAGTATAATATAGATGGCCTAAATATTATATAGAAATACTTCGACGATAATGATCCATACTTGTAAAGAAAAAGATGGAAATCTATTTTAGAGCTTTTGATTTGATTGTTATAAAAAATACTACTAAAGGGAAAACACATTCTGTTTGCCGATGGAAAAACACACTTAGTAAAATTTGTTTATCAACAGGGATTATGAGAATAGCTCTTAAAATAAAAACATATTAGACACCCCGGAAGCGCATTGATCACTCGTTTTTCCTTTCTTTCGCGGTGTGTAGTATTTACAACAATGACGATACTTTTTCATTGATAAGCCAATTAATAATTCCAAAGAAAAAGCTAGGGCAGAAAGCAGACATATTTAACAAAATTCAAATGAATGTGAAGTGTGGCTGATTTTTACAAAACTGCCGGCAGTTATTTGTAAACATTAATATAATCATTCCTTTCTTTATCACTAGTTCCCGGTTCATATAAGGAACACTTAAATTGGATGTATGTGAGAGATCCCAATACTTATTTAAAAAAAACTAATTACGTAACAAAGAAAAAAATTATGCAGTAAAGAGGCATGTCAGTAATAGATTACGTGCTTTACCTTCTATTTCATAGGTGTATAATAAAACTAGAGGTGAGGATTAAAAGGGGTAACAACCAGTGGGCATAGTTTTGCAAAAAGGACTAAATCGTAAAATATCATATTTTAATTATTAAAACCAAAAATTTTGATGTCTATCCAGAACTCAGTATATTGTTTCTAAATTCTTGTAATTTTAAATTGAATAATATAGTTTTGAATAATGTTGTATTTTATGCATTAGATTAAAAATAAATATCTTAAGTCCTTTCACTTAAACTATGTCCAATTTTGAAACTGGTAATGTTACAATAACGCAAGTATGATTCTATGTGATTTTTCTTACAATACATATTAGATTCATTGATTATTCGCTGGTTAGCACTGGGTATGATTAACAGGTTCTTCTAGACAAAGGGATTCAAAATCCTTATTCGTCAGAAACATTACGAAGTATATTGCTTTCTATATTTTGTACTTTCAGTATGAGATTTTTATTACTTTTAGCCATAATCTCAAATCATATATTACAATTTAGATTATAGTTTTTTGGTAGCCTACCCCTTTAAGCTGAGATTTAAACTTAATTTTTTTATGAGGTGAATATACATTGTGGTAGGAAGCTGGTCTATATCTACTACACTGGGCCTTTGCACCTACTTTGTTCAATTACTTATATGTATTCTAGAAAAGCAGTTCAGAAAAACAAAATGTATGTCACAATTCGTAGGTGAGGCAGGAACGGTGGAGGGGTTACTGACCATAGATTAATTACACTACTTTACAGATGACAGACGATGATTTCATATAAAATAAATTTAATATACTCTGTAGCTATGACAGCAACAAAAAGGAGCGCAAAAGTTATGCCCAGTAGGGTCCATAAATCTATACCAATTTTTTGGCTAGCCGACGTAAGGGCCACTAAATCTAAAGGGATTTTTTTTTGTTCTGAACAGGCAGTCTAGTATACATAGAAGTGGTTGACTTTGTTGCGCAATACATCGAATATCTCTAGAGCGTATGTTACACGGTTAGACTAACACAATTCCATCACAATAACTTTAGAATATCAGTTGATTGATTCGTTCAGCATCATTTAATCTGTAAGGATTCATATATTTTGTCTAAACAATTATTCTAAAAACTTATCTCTAGTTATATTAAAATAGATTTGTTGATAAAATCTTTCAAGTTCATAACAAATAGACACCTTATGATAAATCAAAGAAGAGAATATTGTATAATATTTTATTTATTTATGTAAGAATATAATTTAACTACTGTTTTAAGTCAAGATTATATATCTCAAAGGCTAACTGTGTAATAATTTCAATTAAAATTTAGATTTGACTAGAATTTATAATCAGTGCCTAGAGAAAGTATGTATAGCTTAATGCGTTATATTTATCAACAATTTAACTAAATGTTTTATTTGATTCGTCCAAGCGCATTTTTACATTTTATCCGTAGGTGTCTACATTATCATGTAGACCAGAGATTTATTTAGTGTTCAATAGACTCGTATCTATCTCTCAAACGACTATTAAATTCCTTATCATTCATTAGTGGCAAGTGATACGTCAACATTATAACCATCAGCCTAATTGTTGCTTAGACTCTTTTCGTATTATTACTGTTTATTAAAAGCTTATCGTTTCTTCGCAAGTATTGCTTGTTTTATTAAAATTTACTAAATCAAAACTTGCACATAGTTGACTACCGTCAAATAGGTACTTCTCATTCAAAATCTTATTTATAAAACTTGTTCTGAGCGAAAAGTATAGATCAGGCATTATATTGTTTTTCTGGCAAACTTCTATTAAACACGGTTATAATACGTTACGGCAACCATCAAAGTACTTGTCTACATTTACATATTTGAGCAAAGTAATATCGGAAGATAGGTAACAAACTTAACATACCATTTTACTTTGACAATTGCACACAACGCGACACAACGACTACTTGTCTTTTAAGTTTACTTTATTTATAAAGGCTAACCTCTTGGAATGCTATACTTCATGACATTTCCATAGTATCTACTATAACATGATCTAGTTTTTATTAGTAATGGGGCATTATATTTCAACAAATATAGGCCGCCATTAGCCTCATCTTGTCACTTACTTAGTAAAAACTTCTACTCAGTTAATTCATCTCCTAATAATATAAAATTTTGAAGTGTTGTAGTCATAATACCTATTAATAATTAAATTTAGCTTATTGCGTTTTTAATCAATGTAGTTATTCAAAAGAAAATTTTATTTCGTTACTTATGTCTGATCATATCAATATTGGTCGGGTGAAAGACTTAAATAAATATAATGATGTATATTTTAATAGATTTATATTTACCTAATATTTTTCTATAAGATAGCTACAGAGATCGTTTCCGAAAATAAATTATATTATTAGGTAACTTATCTTTATATACATAATATATAATAGAAGTATACGACGGCAGAAGTTAGCACGATCCACTATTAGGAACTTTAAAAAAACATCATGACATATAAGGTTGCATGAATTGTTCACACTCATAAAGACTCGATTTTATATAGAAGCTATTAAGCGCAAATAGTTTTATTATAAAAATAAATGACCTAACCGAACATTTCTTTGTAATAATATAACTACATAATATTTTAAATCTTCGACTTAGCAACATAAAGAAGATGTTAATATGTCATAAATCTATACATGTATTTCAACAACTAATATTTTTAGTTAAATATAAAATTATGATATTGGTGTTCATTGAATCTAAAACCTTGCAGTAAAGCGTACAAAGTCATGAAGATAAAATCTATATAAGTATTGATTCACTGAAATTTTTCAGTTAGTATGTTTCTTTCTTTTTAAGAAGTTCTGAAATCTCAAAAGACTTTCATCTTCTGTCTAACATCGACCAGACATCGAATTAAGGCTCATTTGTACCCTTTTTTATACTAGGCGCTTTTTAAAAAAGCCTGCGGATAAGTTTTTTTTACCAAAATGTATAATTTATGTGTTCACTGAGAGTTTGGCGGCCGAAGAACCGTAATGCAAATGGAACCACGTAATATTCTCAGCAGATCAATGACTTCTGGCGTCTTCATCGATGTCACGTTTTCATCGTTCACCTGTAATAAGACATGAGTTAATTCTGCCTTCATTCGAGCGCCAATCCCGATCACATTCAATATTTGCACTTTGGTATTCGGAGCCCGCGTTGCTACATCTCCTTTCCATAATGGTAATTCTTTTATGGGCGTAACTGCCATCTCACCGCCCAACCCCTAGAGGAAAGCTTGCTCCAAAGCCTTTTTCATCAAACAGCAATGTACCGTGCAGGTGGGGTGGAAGATCTTGGTGGAGCCCCATACCGTTCTGTATGTAATGTACCTGATTGCGAACGTTTTCAAGCCAGAATTAATCTCTGGAGAGCACAGAGCCCGCCACCGACCCCACTTCCTTCTGTTATCTGAGAATCCCCTGGACATGACCTTTCCTGGACGAAGTGGAAGTTTTTAAACAGACTTCGGACACAGATATTATATCGAAGCAATGAAAATCTGTCTAGACGGGGTTTCTCAGATTAGGCGGACTCGCTGTGTGAATGTGGAGTCACTCAACATACTATGGCCCACCTACTAGCACACTACATGCCCATACACGTGTATACTGGTGGAACTCTTGAGCGCCTCTGAGAACGCAATCAATTTGAAAGTAAAATTAGACGAATAATATGCCGCCGGAAGATAAAGAAGAATGAGGACCGACGATTTGAGGGCCTCTATGGCGTAGCTGTAATGCGTTTGACTGATATATCAGGTGGCCCGGGTTCGATTCCCGCTCAGTGCAAATATTTGTATGCATGAATATTGCATTGTTCTGGGTGTTTCCATGTATAATATTATGTATTTACAAAAATAAAACAGTTGCCCCAGGAGTGCGGACAGAAGTGAAGCCTTGAACAATTACATGTGTATTCATCTTACTCACTCAACTCATCATCCATTAATCCTTTTTGGAAAGGAAAGCGAAAGCGTGACGTGACGTGACGGTGTCGATGACGCGCCCAAAGAAGTTTTCAGTTCAAAAATGTATCTCAGTATGTTTATCCGCATTCTAGAACCCAATTATACAAGCTAGTTAAGCTATGCTTACTTTAGGTCTAGATAGCGCTTTGTAAAATAACGCAGATTTACTTATGTTAACGTTTATTATTATTAATTAATGTACCTGAAGAATGACGTCACCGCGGCGCAAGCGTCCGTCCCTGGCGGCGACGCTGTCGTTGTACACCGCCGAGATGTAGCTCTGGCCGGACTCGGGGTGCGACTGCACGCTGAACCCGAGCCGGCTGTTCCACCCGCGGTTCAGCTCCACTGTTACGATCTGGAAATAACAAATTCAAAAGGTTAAAATGGAGTGGGCAGAGCGTATTGAAGGAACACATTTTGCTATAGTGACCAGGAAACTTCGTGATAATGTACTCTAGCTGTGTAGAACGTTTTTGTAGATCTCTTTAGAGTTGGAGACGGAACAATCAACCAATCATCTATACCATTATGATTGTAAATTACCTAGTAGTGTCTGTACATTGGAGTTATTAAAATAGAATTTTTTTTTCCGGAAATTCTTGACTGTTTATCTATTTGTTCGCAATTGACGTAAAAACTACTAAACGGACAAGCCAGTATGACTTCTCCCCACTAGATGGTAAGGAGGTGTAAGTTAAGTCTATAAAGTGAAGGCCACCATTATAGAATCCACCAGTGAACAATGAGCACAGATCCCGACTTTTCTGATACTTTACAGCAGCCATGGTCACGGGGGGAATAGCTATCTAGAGTAACAGAATTAGCTGAAAATAGTTCTATTTCAATCCTACTAATATCAAGCCTAGTGGTATGGGTAAAGGACTAACCGCGGTAGCCTAGTGGTATGGGTAAAGGACTGCTGAGACGAGGTCTCGGGTTCGATCCCAGGTATTACCATGGCACACACCAATGACTTTTCGATGCTTTTCGAAGTTATGTGTGTATTTATCGCAGGTTTATAAGTGCCCGGTTAATGGCAATAGGCTCGCCACCTATTACATTGGGACCTAAAACATAAACTGGCGAAACGTGGGTGCTAGCACCTCTGCCTACCCCTTCGGGGATATAGGCGTGAGTTTATGTTATGTTATGTATGTTAATATCAAGCTCAAACGGCTGAACGGATCTGGCTGAAATTTGGTACACGGATAGATTATAGTGTATTCTACGCTATAATCTATCCCACACACTAATGCTATTTTAATCAAATACTATTTTGAATACGTGGAACCGGTACCCAATTTTTTTTTTCGTGCGGAAATCCCTACGGATACCCCCCCCCCCCCGACGCGGGGGTGGTTATGTCGGACTTGAACAGACTAAAACCGAACGCCGTCTCGGGTCTTTAGACGCCGGGGTGTAAGGTTGCCCATAGGCCCATAGAGCATATCCCTCGCACCCCGAAGACCATGGGTTGAATTGAATAGGATCAGAATTTGCCGCAGGAGGAGCCGCGGGCAACAGCTAGTGTGTAATATTTGCATAAATTTCCAATATTTACCGTAGGCTCAGTGCTCGTGTTGTCTTTCAGTGGTTCAGGTTTGACGTTTTCTTTCTGGACGGTATCGATCTCTCTAGGCCTCACGTGGCTGGGAGGCTCCACCGGGACACTCTTCGGAGGCATTTGACTCTTGCGCTCATTGTCTGGTGACAACGCCACGCCTTTCCATTTCTTTAAACCCTTATCTGCAATGAAAAGAAAAACCCGTTAATTACTCTATCGTATGATAAATTAGTAAGAATTACCTGACGGCCAATTCTTATAATAAAAAGATGTTCAAGATTCAGTCTCAATTTCGTCTCGATCGCCCAAATGTCAAAAAAAGTGTTCTCATAACAAAATTTTCAATATTTTCAACATAATTTTGTTACTAAAACACCTTTTCCTTTCAAAAAAGGTGTTCTCGTAACAAAAGTTTTCGATATTTTCAACACAATTTTGTTATGAGAACATCTTTTTTGGCATTTGGGAGATCGAGACTAGATTGAGACTGAATCTTGAACATCTTTTTATTACGATAATTGGACCTCTGAGCTATTTAATCATCAGTATGGAGCTCCTCCAAGATCTTCGCTTGCAAGCCGGTAGACCTGCTTATTGATGGACGAGGCTCTGACGCAGAGTTTCCCCTGGGTGTTGGGGATCCGACGAGAGTCGCTCTCGTAAGAACCAGAATTAATCAAATCATGGAAAGTTGTAACAAACCGGGTCCCGGGCTTCAATGTCCAGGATTTGGTTGCAACCGAGATTATCGCTTGGAGATGATGACGTCATCATCTTAGCGTTGTTTTCGGTAGCATTTGAAGTTTTAACCCCCTTTTGGTTTGGCTTATACAATTTTTATGGGAGCGACTGCCGTCTGACCTGGAGAGGAAAGTCCGCGCCAGGGCCTCCGTCAATCAGCTGGGGTACCGGCCTGCAGGTGAGGTTGGCTTGACCCCCGAAGATCTTGGTGGGCTCCAAAAATACCCCTGATGAATGATGATGGGTATAAATAAGTACAGACACAAAGACAGGCAGTCTTGTTACCTATAATCACTTTAAACATCTACAACATTATGTAAAACACAGAGGTATCTTCTTCTAACAAATATCTGTAAAACATCTTACCGTCATCCTTATGCCCGTCAGAACTCGTATGACCGTCACTCGTAAGCACAGCACTCTGGTACGCAGGGTTCGCATGTTTGAACCTCGCTTCGTCACTAGAAAGTTCCACCGGCATCGACACCGGCTCATCAGAGTCCACAGGGAACATTGGCTCGTTATACCGCTGTCGAGACATGTCTTCCTGGTAGACGTTTGGCGCGTCCAATGTGTCGTTGTCCAGGTTATTTAACTCGTAACCGTGGGGAGGGACTGCAATATTAGAATATGACGTTATGTATATTTATGCGATACTTTTCGACTGTTGATATGACTGCTAATAAGTGACTGATTTCAAAAATGAAAAAAAAAAGGTGTTTCTATTAATTACTTCTCATCATCATAAGGATGTTACTTGAGAAGCTAGCGAAATTAAGTAAAGGAAAAGTATTTAGTTTCTCATTAACCATCACTTTTTAACAGCATTCTTAAACATTTATAGGTGCAAATGAGAGAATAAAGTAGACACTTCAACGCATAAAGGCTAACAACACTTCGGGGCGATATCAAATGACCGAAGAACATCTATGGTGCTGTTCGCTACGATGGTGTGTACATAGTCCTAGTATGGTTAAATCCGAGTCAGTTTATACGCTGCTTTGGATAAGGGTGTGAAGCGATGGGGTATGAGGTCAGTGTGCGGGCCGACAGCGCCTTACCCACAGACATAGTAGATAACGCAAGCTTAAGAACTACCATAGAACTCAAATTTGACAGATAGAAAGGATTGCGAAGATTTGTAAGAAGAGATTTTTTTGGATAGAGTTAAAACCTAAAATTTGCTCAGCCTCCGTAGCACGGCATTGAAGGCTCGTGTCTTCCGCGTCTCTTTGTCAAATCGAGTCCAATAAAATGAGTAATTATGATAACGTCCCTGCTATTTGGGTCGAAGAGAGAACACAGAAAACCAAATGATGTAATTGTGATCTGTCACAATTACATAATTTGATTTTCTCTCCAAGGTACAGCCGCCATCGGTATTAGCATAGCACATTCGAAGTTACCGACCACCTGAGCTTTAAAACTTTATAATATTATAATACAGTAATAAACAAAAATTGAAAAATATTGAATCCTATGAAAATGTTTGTTTATTATTTTATGTAAAGTTTTAGAGCTAAGATGATAGGTAACTTAGAATGTGTTAAGCTAATGGATGGCAACTGTATGAGCTTGGGATGCAACCGGGATTAACGCTCGGAGAGAAAGTTGGTCGAAGAGAGTCAAGAGACACGAGTCTTCCTGCTGAGGCTCTAAGAGTGACAGATAACTTGCGTCCTCTACGTGTTCGTATATCTGTGGCCTCACCTGTCAGACTCAACTTTTGTTTCCTACAAGTGGGTGGAGCGGTGGGGCTGGCGAGCGCCACAGGGCGCGGCGCCCGCCGAGTCTCCTGAACGATGTCTGAATATTCCGAACCTTGTTCTATTTTGTTGGAACTTGGAACATCTGCGTGAAACACCTACATCGCTTAGTGTGTTGCGTGTATATTGTCGTGTTCAGTGTTCGTTGTATAATGGCCGACAAACTTCTTGACAATGTACTCCAGGTGCGCAGAAAGCGTTTTTATAGGGCCCTTTGGTGGCAGTGCGGGGTACGCCAATTAACCAATCATAGATTAGGTTAAACTAATTACTGGCTCAAAAGGCTTGCGTTATTGATCAGTCCTTTTAAAGGTTGTGTTTGTTGTTTTTGGTTGTTCCGTATAGTGCACATTGCGCGAACTATCCGACTGTTGTTCAAGATGTTTGTCGGCACTTATAAGCAAAGTTAGCTCTGCTGTGCGGTCAATATAGGGCTGTGTTCGTATAGCTCACTACTAGTGCTGTGGTAAGTAT
Organism: Cybosia mesomella; assembly: GCA_946251805.1. NCBI lineage: Eukaryota > Metazoa > Arthropoda > Insecta > Lepidoptera > Erebidae > Cybosia > Cybosia mesomella. The sequence continues at coordinate 9,308,557 of OX276395.1, forward strand.
ATACACGCGATCTTTCACTATTAGCGACGTGGATAACTAATGAACACAGAACCGTAGATAATACATTCTAGTATGAATATATAATGAACTATCCCGTAATGTAATTTGGCTCGGTGTACGAGGCTCAGTTAACCGATATGTATGTACCGTAACCATTTGTATTTGGTTATATTATACATAACATGCATTAACAAGATATTCATTAGTGTTAAGTACATACTGTTAAGTACAGGCGGTATTAGGATGTATATCAAAGGTTCTAATTGTTTATTGTATGTAGGTAAGTATAAGACTGGAGCAGGGAAAGCTTTAGAAAGTGACGTATTTAAGTCAATAGTGTAGTCGAGTGAAGCTAGTGAACAAGGGTTAGAGTCATCTTCAATCCATTTATAGCACTACCGATCAGGTAATCACTAAAGTTTGACCGTTCAGTTTGCGGGAAGTAGTATGAGATAAAGTTAGATATAACTTCAACAACAACAATACAATATTGAGAATATTTCACACAATTTTTGTTGTAAAATTTATCAAAAGTTGAATCCGTCTTACGCGTATGTACTACATTTTTGAATCAATTTGGTATTTATTTGCAATAAATTAATCAACAAACGTCCCTTCACTTCGCCTCTCCTCCCCCGCCAATCTGACTAGGTACCGCCAAATTGACTAGTTGGTCTAATATAAAGAGTACGATTGTAGAAAGTGCTTGGGTCCTTCCATGGCCATCTAAATCTACCCATAGTCAAAGCTTCGAAGGCATCTGGTTCTTATACCATACAGTACATACCATTGGGTTGTTCGTAATGATTGGTGTCCTTGGTAAGTTTTCGGTACTTGCGTGGCGATAGACAAGGAGATCGGGAGCCGTCGCCAGCGTCGGGAGTGAGGCGGCGTGCGGCCAAGTCGCATAGCATGGACACTGCTTCAGGCCTTTGGATAAATTAGTTTTAATGTTTTGATATTGCAATTTAAACAATGGCTGATAAAACAGTTTAAATGAATCAAAGGATCTGAAAATGTAAGTGGAAAAATATTCAACTCATCTCAATATTCGTAAAATTGGTAAATTCTAAATAACGTTGATGATCGAAACCCTGAAATAAAATACTAGGAATATGTGAGTTGTGCTAACGTGTGTGTGTGTGTGTGTAACTAGTGGCACCTTGCTGTCGAACCTAACTAGACTAAACCAGACTAGGTGTCTGGTTTGTTTGAAAACTTTTTGCCTCCCCCGAAAATACTGTGACTTTCCCGAAAACTCAATTCTATACAAAATTTGGTTTCCCGAAAATTAGTCTCATTCACCAAAAAACGTCAGTTTTCCTGAAAACTAATTTGGCTTCCTGAAAACTAGTCTGGCTTTCCCGAAAACCAATCTGTCTCTCCCAAAAATGCGTAAAGCTTTCCCGAAACAAGCGGATACGTTTAATGAATATCACTTTCAAACTTAGATACTACCAACCTTAGAGGGGGCTTAGGCCTATGCACTGGCGCATCTGAATCCGTGGCTCCATCTCGTGGTGACATCGGTGACAGTGGTGTCGCGGCGTGGTCGCGGTACAGCCGCAGCCGCACTTCGCTCCCACACGAACGTAAGAACAACACGGCTTCCGCGTGCGACATGTTGGACATTGGGGTGTCATTAACCTGTACACCACGAATTTCAATCAATCAATTACCCTATTGGAGTCCACTACTGGACATAAGCCTCTCCCAATGTGTGCCATATCACCCGATCCTTCGCCTTGCGCATCCAGTCTACATACATATAAGTACCTTTTTTTGTCTTTTTCGACTAATCGCTTTAGTCAAATTTCAAATGCATAAAACTTAGGGGATGCGGCCCTACGAAGCCAGTGCACCTGCTGATGGGCACAGATAAGGATTAGTTGCTTTGCTAAACAAATTAAATTGATTTTACCAATTCATATAATTTCTATTGAGGCAATCAATGGGGCTATATTTTATGACTAGCCTTGCCGCGAACTATGCAGCAACAAGGAAAAAGAACGCCAGCAAAGGAAACATATATCGTCTATACTAGTCTTTGACATAATCTGACAAACCAATGCGCACATATCTCCACATCCACTAATATTTTTGGTAACTGGGTATGTAGAACAATATTGACTCAAATGTTTCTTTGTTCAATTCACATTCCTTTAGTCTTTTCTGCTTGTTTATTATTAATGAATCATATACCATATTCTTTTGTACTTATAATTCGTCTTTCTTTGTAGAATTACTTATCGAATCGTCGTTTTTGCTCATTTGTATGTTTACAAAATATAAATGAACGCTGTTACAATATAAAATGTGAACGGTATTTGGGGCCGTTGATTTGAGACCCCGTGATCATGAAAAATTTAACATGATAATTTCAAACGCTAGAATTGTTTTTTGATGAACGGCGAACTTCACTTTGCCGTAGACCCCCTGTCCCCCCTTGTAACATCTGTTCACACTCAGCAAGACTCTCCCCCCCCCATTTGTATACGAACATATTTTATGAACGGCCCCTTTACAAAAAGGAGACTATCACTACCTTGTATTTCTACGGTTTGAGTTTACGGTGTTTTTTTGGGTATCCTGATACCAAACGTATACTATTACGTGATGTACACATAGTATCCAAGTTATAATTATGATGTTTTACTAACGACAGTAAATAACAAATTATTTTTATTTATTTATTTAGAAACAAACTGTCATAATACAAGTATGGAAATGGAAATACAGAAACAAATTTAAAATTGAAGACCTACAGGTTCCTGCATTTAAAAAAAAAGTGTAAATACAGAAGCTAACAGATGTTAGTGTTCAGTACGGTCGAGGTTGACCTAGAAAAACATACACAGAAACAAAATATCACCCCTAGGAAAAGCAGTATCCTTTTTCCTTTTTTTCGTGCGGAAATCCCGTCGGATATCCCCCCGCCGGCCAGCGGGGGCGGTTATGTCGGGCTTGAACCGACTAAAACCGCACGCCGTCTCGGGTCTACAGACGCCGGGGTGTAAGGTTGCCCATAGAGCATATGCCTCGCACTCCGACTGACCCTGCAGTACCTACGTAGTGCAATTCTATAGGAACGTATTATGTTCGGCGAGCTCCTGTAAGTTAGTTGAAGTGCGGTCTCTCGTCTAAGTGAGACTGGAAATCGAATTTGTCTATTACTGCACTACTAGTCAGATGTACCTTAAACCTCATCTTAAAAAAATGGACATGTCAGGCCAGAAGTTTTACGGTGGACTGCTAAGCCTACCCCGGGATGGAGACACACGTAGTTTATACGCTCATGTATGTATGTTAAGTAAAGTTCAATACACTTACGGCCACGATCCGATCTCCAGGCTGGATTCTTCCGTCACTTAGCGCTGGTTCCCGCACGAGAGCTCGGACGTAATGCCCTAGCGCGCTGTGGTCTTCTTTCCGCAAAGTGAAACCCAAGGATCCATTCACCTTCGTCATTATGATGTCGAATTCCTATAAATTTCAAATTTTGATATTAGTGGTTATTATAGATTCAGCTCAGTCCTATTCAGTGTAACGAGAATGTTCAGTATTCAATTATTGGCTTTAGTCTAGAAAGAACGAGGCTATCAGATTCAATGTGTGTCGTAAATAACCTTTAACAAACGCGCCACGAACGGAATGTTACGGGGACGGTGAAGGAGGGGTGCTTGGTTGGGGACCTCCACGCGGTGCACCCTGGGCAACGGAGACAGCAGCGCCTCTCTCCTAGGGTGGGAGAGACGCTGCCGCCTACGGCCAACTCCGACCGAGGCGAGGACGGCCCTGTTGAGGGGCTGTTCGGAAGCTTTCCACGAGTCCCTCTGATTAGCAGATGGCACAGTGGAGAGCACGTGAGGGGGCCATCTCGAAACCGGAGATGGCCCAGGGTCAGTCGGGGTGCGAGGGATATGCTCTATGGGTAACCTTACACCCCGGCATCTTAAAACCCGATACGGCGTAAGGTTTTAGTCGGTTCAAGCCCGACATAACCGCTCCCGCTGGCCCGCGGGGGTGTATCCGAAGGGATTTCCGCACGAAAAAAAAAAAAAGGGGGACGGTGAAGGAAAATAATATTTACTTAGTAATATTTGTGGCCTCTTAAGGTATAAATGATAATTAATCAGAAAATTAATTGAAGAGACTGAGTAAAGTCTGAGGTATCAGACAATCTAAATAATGTTTCGTATACTATAGTAATTTTGCAATTTATTTACGTATTTGTCGCTTTAAAAAACATAACCTCTAGATATGGCCCATCTAATAAAAATATTTTTGATTTAATAAATTAACGTCATTTAATTATTAACTTATTCATTAACATTACTCAACACAATCAGATGTGATATTGCGTTTCTTACACACAGAAACATGCAGCTATAAATTAGAAACTTATTTTGAAGCAATATAAAACAACTAAGATATCAAAACGAAAACATAAAACGTCAGGCGCGCTTCCGCATGTACACAACCCGAATGACAGCAATAATCCTAGCCTATGGAAGCTTGCAGCACAAGGACTATTACTTTTTGATAACCCTATAAATACAAAACCTTTAAAGTTATAAAGGTGTTACTGCACAGGTCGTCTGTAGACAAAAAAGTAATTCTCCTGTTGAGCGCCTTTTAAGGTGCTCTGGGTAATCTACTCACCGTAATACGCAATAAAAAGCTTTTAGTAAAAATATTTATGTGGAAGTGTAGTGTTGCTGTAATTATGAATTTTGCCGGCTGTTATATCACACCGCTACGGAAACAAAAGCATAAGTCTACTTTGAGTTTTAGTTATTGTTATGATAATAGTACATTGTCGTGACTCATTTTGATAGACTTAAATTTTGTGAGTGGTAGAGTCAAGCAACAGTCATTTTGGTCGTTGCATGAATGGGCCGACTCGACCGGGGAAGCACCACCCTCTCACAGAATATCGACGCCAAGTAACAGTATTTGAACTGTTGCGTTCCGTTTGGTGAGTGAGAGTGCCGGAGCCCAGACTCCTTACCCATCCCCTCCCAAACTCCTTTCCCATTCCCTCCCAAACTCCTTTCCCATCCCCTTTCCTTTACAGGGTCGGCAGCGCGAGTGTGACGCCACTGGTGTTGCACACGTCCATAGGCCGCAGTAACCGCTTCCCATCAGGTGGGCCGTGTGCTTGTCTGCCACCTTAGTGGTATAAAAAAAAAAGAGGAGGTTCTCAATTCGTTCGCATATTGATACTAAGTATCTATTTTTAGTTATAACTCTTTTTAATATGTTTTTCTAATTAAATGAATATGTTTATGCTAGAAAGAGTGTACTTAAGGGATGGTTCTATTTATCCATGAGATTAATTGTCATTAAACTCGTAGTTGCACAGCCAGGCCATCGCCTTCTCAGGGTTCGCGAGGTGCGAGTACGGATATCGTCTAGTATAGCAATCCCTATTAAAATTGCCAGTTTTAATGAATAATAGGTGTTATAATTTCGATGATGACATTATGACATCAAAGTATTCATTTCTGGAATAATCGATAAGAATTTTCTTGACTTCCTCTTCCAAAATGTTATGCATTCGCCTGTCAGTGTATTAGTAACTTGAGTTAGTTGTGTAACATTATGTTTTTGATTCATTCATTACGCTTCAAGCCCTTTAACCCTCAAACGAAAGCGTGGGTAAATTTGTATAATGGCTCTAGGAATTACAATCACCTCATGTTCATTAGTCAGTGTTCAAATGCCTGGCACACGATGTTTCCGATGTTGAGTCATTAGTTCAAGTCTGATGTGACAGGCGGCACTAACTGTCATTGTTACATGTTGCATACATTATCCGTTGTTATTACTGGAGGAATATTTGTGCTATATTATTTGTTCCGCTGTCACATTATTGGCTGGCTTTTATAATTGTTCGAGGCGCTAGGACATTATGGCTAACAAAACTGTGATATATTGAACTGTCTGGGTTGAAAATTCTTGAGTTGAAAATTCATACGATACGTTGGCAAATAGAGATTGTACTTGGTTAATGTACTGATGTTAACTTTATAAAAATTATTAGCTATATCCAAGTAATAAATAGTTTCAATTTCTGAGTATTCTGATTCTGAGTATGGAAGTTTTTCTGGAATAACGTAATAACTATCTATTATATTGGCACACATTATATGGGCTTGAAATAAAAATAAAAATATTTAAGTAAATGACCTGGATTGCTACAGTAGATAAATCCTTGAAGTTCAAGGCATTGCTGCTATGACTTCGTTGGCAAGAAAACCTTCATGCTCATGGTGGATTGTGCTGTCATTTATTCAAAGGATTCATCTGGCGGCTGAGACTGTCTGGACCTTTACTTCCTTTGTGAGAGGTGAATTTGTAACCACGTACATTAGTGCTATTCTCTAATATACCAATGTGATATCGAGTCTCACACAGATGATACTGGGGTTGTTCGCTATTGGAGCTAAGCAAGTAATATGTGCTACAGCGCACTATTGTCCAATAACGAATAGCGTTGGCCTAGGTCAGCTAGATTGCGCCAATACTGCGTTGTAGCCCCAATAGCGAGCTATCCGAACTTACCCGAAGGGATCTGAGTCTGTGTAAGACTCGACATCCAATTTGTATACTACAGAATGGCACTACAGTTACACTATTCCAAACTACAAACTAATATATATTAAACTCATACTATACAAACTGCAGCTCGTTCAATAGAACTATATTTAAAAACCATTAGTGTGTGTTTATGGCCTTAACAATGTTGTCCTTAAAATATTACTATTTAAGCGCATGGTTCTTTTATGCGGCGTTAGTTGCGGAAGACGTCCCGGTAAATGCATTCCGTTCGCCTCGTCTGCGTCGCGAAGAGACGAATTTTTATCGTTCAAGGAGTACATTGGAAGTGCATTGTCGCTTCCCTGTTATAAAATAACATATTATATCATAAAGTTGCAAGTTTCCAACGTTTTATTACACCTTGTGCACCTGCGTGGTACAACCTGGGTATACAAAGTAAAAAAAACAGTGAATTTCATAATTATTCAATAAATATTTATGATATTCATTATATTTCCGAGTAATTTATTACAATGCCTCGTTGGAAAAGACCTTAATATTATTATAGTCTTAATTGGATAAATTGCGTTAATTTTTTCCAATGCAAAGGTCTTCAATTTAAAAGAAAAGCAAAAAAAAGGTACGAAAGAAAACAAAGATTTTTTTAAATTTATAAGCTGTTCTCATAAAATATAGCTGCGCCAGTCATTCTTGGATGATCGACGTGAATTTTAATAATTTTATTTATGATAAATGTGGCGTTTAACGAGAACATAATATACATCTTACTAATGGCATGTGCTTTCATAGATTTAATATTTTTGGGTAGGCCACAGTACAATACGTACACATACTCACCAATAATACAATTTGTAACCTAATTGTGGGCTAGCATCAACCCTATACGTTGAATGGAAACCGTTCATACAATAAACAAAGATTTTTCATACAAATATTATGAAGATTGTTTGTATGTTATAAAATAATACGTATCAATCGCCCAGCCCAGCAATCAGTATGAATAGCGGCAATAGTCCAATGGTGTACGTAACGGACTGCCGAGACGAGGTCTCGCGTTCGATCCCCAGTCACTCCGGGCACACACCTCTGACTTTTCGTAGTTATGTATGTATTAAACATGTTTATTATTGCTCGCTTAGTAATGTGCCCGGTAGATGGCAATAGTCTCGCCCCCTATTACATTGGGACCTAAACATAACTGGCGAATCGTGGGTGTGTAATACACCTCTGCCTACCCCTTCGGGGATACAGGCGTGAAGTTATGAAGTTTATGTATCAATTGCAATGCGTTCAACGCAGCGTAGGTACAGTGCATAAAGACGCAGCGTCTTTAAATATACTTAATGGGATTAGATCGGGTTTAATACTTGAGGAAAATTAATCTTTGTTTTCTTAATACTTCGATCCTCTTACTACGTCAAGTTTAGAGCCGTTGGTTTTATAAATGGTAATATGTAATGTGTTGCACCCCACCTCCATTGACATAAAACATATCAAAGTAAATAGTCCCACACAGATTGGAACTGGTTGAGTGTGTCCCTATTCAGCTACAGTTTAATTTCCATACAAACATTACATAGGCAAACTCACCACTGATCCATCATCCTGTAGGCGTGAAACAAAGAGGGCTTATTAATAAGCGGATTGTGTTACGCATATAGGTTCAATTTAAACCTTTATAAATATACTTAGAAGCGTGTTAACAATGAAAGGCTGGCTATACATGCCTGGTCTCACGATTATAATGATTTCGTTATTGGACGCTAAAAGGTATTTTTCAAGTAATTTGTGGTATATATGAAATGTTATATTTGGCTTATTTGTTTGGAACGTTAGTGATGTGGTATTTAATTTTCGTCTCCCCATAAATAATATTACAATTTAAAAAGTAATTCACTATTAGTGGTTGAATGAAGGTTTAAAATAGAAACATAAAATAAGAACAGACGTAATGTTTACAGTTATGTTACTATTGTTTATTATGAGCTTAGTTAAATCATTTATTTTAACCGTAAGAAACCCAATCAAGCATCCTTCAAAATCTACCATCAGCCATTTGTTTTCGTATCGCCATATCGATAGATACATTGACACTTCGTCTGTCAGCTGCGTAAATACCGTTAGGACCTGACGTTAGCAAGTGTGAATGCTGTCAGACAGAATTCGACGAAGCCCTATAAGTAAAAAAAAATAAAGTCACGTGACATGATGCTTCTCGCTAGAATCTTATCACGAATTACTACAGAAAAAAAACTCTTAGGAAGATACCCTAGTAGAAATTAATAATATGCTCTCTACTGCAGAAAAGCATTTGAAGAGGTCTACAAAAATATATAACATATATACAAAATAATAATAGGAATAGCAGTGTGATACGTGTTAGAAGCGCAAGGCGCCACTACGTTATGACTTTCATAGTTTTATTTAGCTCACGGCGCAAGCACGGCTCAGTCTGTGACGAATCGCTGCGCTGCATAATGTAACGAATGTATTGGAGAAATATTAAAAAATCATAAGTCCATGGTAATGGCATATTATTATGTATTTATAACTACAAACAACGAAGAAAAAATCAACGCATTTATTGAAATAAAAATATACTGAAAAATGAATAGAAATCATTCACTTTCATTCGATGAACTAAAATTGATTTATTTTGCTCTCTGTCGTAGCAAAAACCAAAAAACTGCATTGCTTGAACTTGAAAGAGCCCAAAGGGCAGTTCTAAAGGTAACAATGACCTCGAAACAATTTAGGCATCCAACTATTAATCTCTATAATGAGTGCCAAGTTCTCACAGTAAGGCAACTCTACGTCGTACGAAGGACGAAGTAATTTGTGGTATGTGTGAAATGTTATATTTGGCTTATTTGTTTGGAACGTTAGTGATGTGGTATTTAATTTTCGTCGCCCCATAAATAATATTACAATTTAAAAAGTAATTCACTATTAGTGGTTGAATGAAGGTTTAAAATAGAAACATAAAATAAGAACAGACGTAATGTTTACAGTTATGTTACTATTGTTTATTATGAGCTTAGTTAAATCATTTATTTTAACCGTAAGAAACCCAATCAAGCATCCTTCAAAATCTACCATCAGCCATTTGTTTTCGTATCGCCATATCGATAGATACATTGACACTTCGTCTGTCAGCTGCGTAAATACCGTTAGGACCTGATGTTAGGAAGTGTGAATGCTGTCAGACAGAATTCGACGAAGCCCTATAAGTAAAAAAAAATAAAGTCACGTGACATGATGCTTCTCGCTAGAATCTTATCACGAATTACTACAGAAAAAAAACTCTGAGGAAGATACCCTAGTAGAAATTAATAATATGCTCTCTACTGCAGAAAAGCATTTGAAGAGGTCTACAAAAATATATAACATATATACAAAATAATAATAGGAATAGCAGTGTGATACATGTTAGAAGCGCAAGGCGCCACTACGTTATGACTTTCATAGTTTTATTTAGCTCACGGCGCAAGCACGGCTCAGTCTGTGACGAATCGCTGCGCTGCATAATGTAACGAATGTATTGGAGAAATATTAAAACATCATAAGTCCATGGTAATGGCATATTATTATGTATTTATAACTACAAACAACGAAGAAAAAATCAACGCATTTATTGAAATAAAAATATACTGAAAAATGAATAGAAATCATTCACTTTCATTCGATGAACTAAAATTGATTTATTTTGCTCTCTGTCGTAGCAAAAACCAAAAAACTGCATTGCTTGAACTTGAAAGAGCCCAAAGGGCAGTTCTAAAGGTAAAAATGACCTCGAAACAATTTAGGCATCCAACTATTAATCTCTATAATGAGTGCCAAGTTCTCACAGTAAGGCAACTCTACGTCCTTCGTACAGTCTTAAAAACCAAGACTAATATATAAGCCTGAAATTCTGGTAGATAAACGCTGAAAACATGTACTCGTAGTATGTGATGTAGTTAAACATAGAACAACGGCGGCGAGCCGCCAATACTATGTTTTGAACGCACGTCTTTACAATAAAGTCCAAAAAATTATCGGTATCTACTCACTGAATTACAGTAAAATAAAAATTAGCGTATTGGAGTGGTTGAAAACACTTAACTATCCTTCCACCGAAAACCTTCTTGACTTGTTCAGAATTGCAAGTTATTAGACAAATTGATCGTGTTAACAATTCTGAATAAAATTACCGTAGCGATGATCCTAGTTGCATCCGAGACTTTCAGCTTGGAGCCCGGGGTCTGCTCCCCATTTCATGTTTGGTGTATTTTGACTATTACGGATATGACTGCCGTTTAACCTCCCAACCCCGAGAAGAGAGCCTGTGCAGAGCCTCGTCTGTTGATGGGCCGGTGCAAAAGCTAGCAGCTGAGGTTCGCCTAGGCCCCGAATATCATAAAAATACCCTATACTACCATAGCCCAGTATCCCAACCTATATTATATACCTATATTACGTATACGTTTAGGTATTAGTACGGATTTCGTTCGTGTAAGTCAACGACTCTTATTGCAGGCGATATCATTGGCAACTTAAGAAATAGTGTATGAGGCTATAAATTGCAAATTTTGCAGCAATTCCCTTCTAAGAACAAACCGTTTTGTCAGTAGAAAACGAAACAGTAAAATAGCTTATAAATAATTTTACCATTTGTTTCACGAGTCCATTTCCATTTGAACAAATTCTTGCAGTAACTCTGCACGTACAGGCTACAATTTAGATTAACTCTTTGAGCGCGTCTGATTTATGAGGCACAATGTTTCCGCACCGACAAGAAGAATATGTAATGGTGTGAAATCTTAGAGGTAAATCACCTTAAAACATCACCCTTGATTTCATAAGAGAGTAATATGGAAGGGAAGTACAAACCCGAAAACATAAAGTGATTTTAATTTATATCTGTTTGTTAAAACGTCTGAAGGAACGTCAGTCATAAAATAGGTACTCCGTACTACAATATACTACCATATAATTGGGTGTTTTTGGGGCCCTCTAAGATCTTCGGGGTATTAATTCATTTTTAGCATATATAAATATTGTAATTTATTAAGGCGACATAATCGCCTAGTGTGATTAAGCCTTTAAATAAAGATTAAACAAAAAAAAAGATCTTCGGGACCCAAGTTGACCTCTTCTGCAAGCTGCTACACCTACTGATTGACGGATGAGGCACTGGCGCAGGATTTTCTCTCGGGGTTGGGCGGTCGCTCTCGAAATTAACTTGTTAACAAATGAAAGTCTGTCTCTTTTTTAAGGCTAAACCTTGCCGTATTATTGTAACACATCAATCGGGGCTCTTTATAGGATTTCGTTACAGTAAGCTTATAACCTTGCTCACCCCATATTGCACGTCGTAGACCGGCATTGGTCGATCGAGGTCTGGTAGTCGTAAATCCCGACGATCTGGTTCAGGACTTTGCTCGCGACGGCCACGCCCTTCTGATGATGATGTCGTCGCGCTGGACGTTGTTTGAGATAACCTGTGTGAACAGAAAGAACTAAGATATACAAATGTTCTGATCCACTGTATTTTACCATGGTTCTCTCCGTAATACCTTTCCCTCAACCCGTATAACTGCGATATAAAACTGGCAATGTAAAGAAATAGCAACGAACAAATAACGTTTTTCGTTCGCATAATAATAAATGTAGTTGTAGAGGGTCGATAAACCGTAAATTGCAAGCTTCTGTAGAGAAAGGTAACAGTTTTTAATCAGGCAGGTTGAAAAATCGATTGCAAATAGTTAATACACCTCAGTAATATTTTTAGGGTTCTGTTCCTCAAAAGGCTATTTGGTGAAATGTAAAATTTGCAACATAAACGGCTGTACCTTTTGATTGCATTGACCTAGAAGTTTTTTCTTTTCACAGCTTCAAGGCGTTACAGATCTGAGTATTTGGTATAAATTTCTACTTGATACCGCTACGCGTTTCTGAGACTTTCCCAGACTTTTTGACAGACAGACCGACAAACGGACAACGAAGTGATCCTGTAAGGGTTCTGTTCATTTCTTTTGAGGAACAGAACCCTAAAAATATTACTGAGGTGTATTAACACTATTTGCAATCGATTTTTCAACCTGCCTGATTAAAAACTGTTACCGTTTTCTACAGAAGCTTGCAATTTACGGTTTATTGACCCTCTACAACTACATTTATTATTATGCGAACGAAAAACGTTATTCGTTCGTTGCTATAACCATTTCTTTACGTTGCCAGTTTTAAGTGCCCCTGACATTAAAACCTATAGGGTACTTCCCGTTGAGCTAGAATCATGAAATTTGGCAGAAAGAAAAGTTTTATGGCACAAGTAAAGGGGAAAACCCGAAAACCGTAAATATGTAGTTACTCACATCACAAAAAATATCTTTAGGTCTGCCGCCATTTCGTCCCTTATACGTTTTGTATGGAACCATCGAGTGGTGGAATCAGTGCACGAGTCCATCTCGCATTTGAGTTTTTTTTTAAATAAAATACTACATAAAATATTACAGATACAACAAGTTGGGTAGAGGCAACTAATGAAGTGAATCAGAATTTAGTTCTACGTGTATATCACTGTAACCATCTAACTAACGTGACACGGGAAAACTCCCATGTCAGATAACAAATATTTCATCCCTAATATTCGGAATAAATGTACGGAACAGCTTCTTCAAAAAGTTGGATAGTTTGAACGAGGCCTTTGCAAATTGTGTTAAAAATAATTAGGTAACTAAAAAGTTGAAAATAACTAAAGAGATACTGTAGTACTTACTATATTTAAACACATTATATCGTCCAATCTATGGATTAAGATCGGAAAACTCAATATCCAGGACGGACTTGACCCCACCACCAATCCCTTTCTATGGGGAATACTTTATGTCTAATCTACTAAGAGAAGAAAAAGTGACCAAACAAGATGCTGAAAAGTTATCCCAATCGAAATACTTCAATAAAAACAGTGCGAGGTCAGCTTGACACGTGTAACTTTCATCATTAAAAGACAAAGCAACGTAAATTATTATTGTACATATATATTATACACTGTATAAAGCTACAGGTACTTTGATATTCTCGACGATACGTAGCTACCGAATAACTAAATAACGGTAGAACTCGTAGACCCTTGATATCAAGCCAGCAAGATTACACATGTTCCGAGCTCCGATTAAACGTACGTACTCCACAGATTAAATAGAGATGATACGAATATTCACGAAACACGTTCGTCATTCGTTAGTTGTATGTTCGATTTGGCGATACAAAGATGGGAACATTGATAGCCAATGTTGGTGTCCCCTGTGAATACGTTGCGGTGAAATAAGTTGTTTCAACTGTTGCAATAATCATTAATGAGATTGGTAAAATATAACGACATGTTCTTCGGCCACCAATATAATATACTAGCTAGTAAGCTAAGCTAGGGCTTTATTTTTTATATTATTTATTTTATTATATTTATATTATTTTCCGTCGAGGCGGCATGTCTCCTAGCCGGGACCCCTCCATGGGACCTGGAAGCGAGAGCCCTTGCGCTGCTGTACCAGTGGCGCAAGGAGGCGCTGGAGCGGGGCCATAGGCCGGAGCCCCGAGAAATCAGGGCTCAGCGGTCCCTGCTCTGCCAGGAACTCATGGAGACATGGAGGGTGCGACTTGAGCACCCAAGGTGGGGGGAATCCACCATTGCGGCGGTGAGACCGATCATGAAGGAGTGGTTGGAGAGGGACCATGAGGACCTCTCCTACCGGATGTGCCAGATGGTTACCGGACACGGGTGTTTCGGTAAGTATCTGTGGCGCATCCACCGGGAGACAACGCCGCAGTGCCAGCACTGCGAGGATCCTGGCGAAGACACGGCGCTCCACACGTTGGTGGAGTGCCCTGCGTGGGCGAGTCAACGCCGGGATCTCGTTGCGGTCCTGGGCGTGGACGTTCTCTCTTTGGAGACCATGGTGAGGGCCGTGGTCTCCGACTGGAGCAAGTGGCACGCCGCCGCCTCTTTCTGCGAGCAGGTAATGCGCGCGAAAGAGACAGCGGAGAGGGAGCGGGAGAGAACCCTGCCCCCCGAGTTTTGCAGTTTGCGGCGAGGACGCCGCAGACTCATCTACGCCCGCGACTACCGACCTCCATGATCGGGGCCTGAGGACGGCAGTTGGCCGACTCGCCGTCCTTACAGAAGCAGGCCGTGGCGGAGGCGTGTCGTGTGTGCCCTACACACGCCTGCCAACTCACCGAAGCGGTATAAAACCCGACCCCACCAGGCGAGGCCGCGGTGGCGGCCAAAGTCCGCCGGCAACCCTGGGGTTATCATTTCGAGGGCTTACCCGGGGTACCCGGCAACGGACACTTGGGGAGGACACCGTGCGGTTTTAGTCGAGACACGACATAACCACCCCCGCTGGCTGGCGGGGGGGTATCGGAAGGGATTTCCGCACGTAAAAAAAAAAGGGCTTTATTTTGAAGTCCCATTGTACCCCTTTTTTATCGTGTGGAATCCCCCACGGGCTTCACCCCATCGGTGCCGACGATGGGGTGGGCATGTTGGAATCAGACCGACTAAAACCACACGGTGTCCTTCCCAAGTGTCCATTGCCGGGCACCCCGGGTAAGCCCTCGAAAGGATAACCCAAGGGGCCCGTTGCACCCCTTTAACCGATATATGCTCGTAATTTATTAGTTTTCATATATTGTATGAAAATATTCATGTTTGTTGACCTTTATGTTTACTGCTCCGCTCCCTTGGCTAGTAGCGTTAAGATATATCATTTGCTAGTCACAAATAATGTGGCACTCTATTGATAAAAGAATTTTCAAAATCGGTTCAGTAGATCCAGAGATTACCCCTACAACCTCACAAACTTTACTTTTTAATAATATTACTATAGATATAGATAAAATGTACATGACCAGTGACATTTCTGCCCCAATTACTTCAATTTGATACTTTTTATAAAATTTAAAAAGTTTACATCCAGGACGGTTCGAATCTGATTTAAATGTAGGAAATGAAAAAGTTGGCATTGTTTTGCTTCAAAATGTCATTGATTTCTTTTTTAAATAAAACTGCGTACTCCAAGGACCAACCCCACATTTATTCAAGACCAAGAGCTCTGCACGACATGAATTTTTGAATTTAAAAAATTCGACCTCTAAAATGTAATCAGTGTAGGTGCTAAATGAATTTGAATAAAATTATTTAAAAAATATATTACAAGTATAGCTTCGGTTATAACTACTCTAAAAATATTTCAAGCTCTACATAGACATGCGCTGTGCGATAGAGAGAACGCTCTACAAAACTTTAACAAAACCTTAGCCGGACTCTCACTCTTCTAGAATGCCGAATAAGAAGTCGGGTACTGTACCTTTTTTATTTTTTATCGTGCGGAAACCCCCCCACCGGCCAGCGGGGGCGGTTATGTCGGGCAAAAACTGACTAAAACCGCACGCCGTCTCGGGTCTACAGACACCGGGGTGTAAGGTTGCCCATAGAGCATATCCCTCGCACCTCGACTGATACTGGGCCATCTCCGGGTTCGAGATGGCCCCCTCAGGTAACAAACAGCTAATAAGAATCTATTCTTCAGACTCCCAACAAATGAGAAATAAATATTTGAGTATCTAATTCAATTTCGGAGTGAGGGTTATTTAGGCGTAATCATATCATTCCAGTATTTTAGAATTTTGTTAATAAAATTGAAACCATAGCGTGGGTTCAGTGTAAGTACTTTTAAAGGTTCAGGTAAGTAAAATCCAATCAAAGAGAGTGGTTTCGAACTCATATGAATTTATTTTGCAAATACGAGTATTTTTATAACAATCCTGTTCAATCTCAATTTCCAGTAGATATTACTAAATAGTTGGAACTTTGAGTCTGTACACAGAGGTTTGTTTGTCTGTCCTTAATGACATGAGGTACTGTACGATAACACGGAAATACATCCATCTGTGCGTTTTAGCGTGTTTAAAATATTTATCATGCACGACGTGAGTGACCTTAGAGCGTGGGATGATCGAGGGGACAAATGATGCGAGCGTGACGCGGTACCTGGTTGGTTGACATAATGAGTTTTTACGTTAGTAGAAGGTTTGAAATGTGTGTCTGTGTGAGTTTATGTATGTAATTTTTTGTGATGAAATCGGAGAATCAAATTCGCGACTCCTGATACAACAGTCGACCGCGAATGACGCCAAATAGGTCGTCAAGTGAATTTAAATGGAGTCAAGGGAAATGTTTGGGACCGTTCCTTTTTGGGTTTCGAATTTCGAAGATTGTCGAGGGATGGGAAGGGTCTTTATGTAAATATTTCTTGTTATGGTGGTTCTCACCAACTGTATCGATTACATAAGCGCTTTTGTTTTTGCTTAGTTTTAGTATTCTCGATAATATAGTTTAGATAAATTATAATTATTAGTAGTACTTATCTAAATTATAGCAGAAAGAATTTTGAATTTGGTCAGGTAAAAATATGAAAATTTATCGGGATCATGAAATCATGAACATGGCAAGTTAATGGAAAACGGGACATCTATACAAATAAATAAAATTGAAGTGGCTGTTTGTAATAACATAAAATAACAGATTTATAATGATTGATTGCATATCACCCTATTTTTGCAGATTTTAAGTTTGACTAAGACCTTTTTAATAGAAACAACCGCATCAAAATCCGTTCAGTAGTTTTTTTATTTTTGTGTTCAGCATAGTTTATTTATTTTTTTAATATCTCAAAACGAGTATTTTTTTAAATATCTCCCATGTACAGAAACAACTAATTTATAATTTTATAACAGTATAGAAGTTGGAAACAGTTTTGTATTTCCCACCTTGAATCATAGTTTCCTAACCTATTTTTTAAATTAAATTGTCTGTTTCAGACAACATTCAGGTGAGTTTTTTGTTAACAAGTTCCTCGCCCACACTTGTTGTGGATTAGTTTGCGATGTTTGCTATGTTCACAATGTCGTTTTGTTTACCTGGCATGCATGGGGTGGCAGTTGAGTGGGTCGAGCGGCGGTAAGTGAGGGGGGTGCGGCGTGCGCGCGGGTGGAGTGGGTGGATCTGGCGGCGTCACCGAGTCCAGCACATCGTGCGGAGGTCGACAAACGCGGAGTTCCACACGCGCTGCTGCTGTTCGGAGGACTTCTAGTGCTTCCTGGGTAAGAGAAAATAGTAAGTATTAATTTATCTAACGGCAATTACCTACTTATCAGTTTTATACTAATTCAGATGCAAAACTCTAGCTACGAAAACAAAAATAACATTGGCTCACTGGCATGAGCTACCGTAGCGAGGGACCCAGAGAGTTTCGTGATTCGTGCTTTCTGTGGGCCTACCATGACGTGCTATGAGCAGTCGTGTTTTAGGATGCGATCCAGAGGAAGAGGGATGGAGCTATAAACCCTATATTGCTCTATCCCGCTCCCTCTAGATCACAGCCCAATACACGATCGCTTATAGCACGTGTTGTTAGGTACACTGCACCAGGTAATTAACGTTTAAAGTTGCTTACCGTGATGCCCAATCAACTAATAATAGTTATTTCATTTGATTCACGACAATACCGCGATTGGCGACAAAAATGATCTATCACCACATTCACACTATTAGCTGAGTTCTATCAGTAATGATTGACGAAAGATCACGTCTCATTAAAAAAAAAACGTCTGTTAGTGCACACACTTGATTCACATGTCCTCTGTAGATTACAAAGATAATTGTAAGTAGATATATCAATTTATTTATTCATATGATTTAATGTAAAGAACTTTTGAAATTTTGTTGAAGTACAGCAGTTTGTTCTTAGTCACTAAATATACAGGCCACTTGGATATATTTATGCAGATAAACACGTCGTTGGCAAGACAAGAACAATCAGAAATAACATGCCTGAGGGATTCTCCGGGACGATGGCAGGCCCGACATGTGTCAACCGTCCCTCAGGATATACCTACTTCCGTTATTAATATGTTCACAGTGACAAGAATTTAATATTTTGAGTTATTTTTCTGTCATATATTCCAGTATAAACATTTTTCTGTCAGTTTTTATTCCGAACTGAGTTTCATTGTACAGTTACATATTAACAGGAAAAAATAGATTTAGATTACTAAGGAGTGGGAAACACATCTAATACGTCTAATATACTTGCAATTGTCTTTTCCATGTCATGAGGGAATCGTGACCAATGCAATAAGGTCAGCATCTAACTGTGGGCCTACCATGACGTGATAATAATAAGTGTTCATTTTCTGGACGAGAGAGATAGGGATGGAGCTACATGGGATGTATAGCCTATCCCCCTTTTTCACCCAGAAAAAGAGCGTTTATAGCACGACATAGTGAGATCACTGAACACTGTTTTACTATAGTTTTAAACATAAAAGATAAACAAAGACCTGCTCGGCAGACTCAGTGGTGAATTGGCTAGCCAGGACGAGAAAACACAACCTTATGTGTTGTGTTTACCCTTATTCAGTGGATAAACAATACTAGAATAATGGCCGATAATAATTAAGAAGATTCCTCGTCAATAAGTTTAGTGCAGGGTAAGCCGATTCCCTGTCGTCAAGTTCAGTACACGGTAACCCGATTCCGTGTGTGTTTCTTAACAAACCTGCTGACTTTGATCCCTTATTAAAAGACGCCACTGTATCAAAGGACGTATTTAGGAAAGTTTAAGACACAATAAAACAATAGTGTAGAAAGAAGTACAGAGGCTTTATTTTTAGGGTTCCGTACCCGTAAAATGGAAACCTATTACTAAGGCTCCGCTGTCCGTCCGTCCATATGTTACCAGGCTGTATCTATGAGATACAGTGATAGTTAGACAGTTCAAATTTTCACAGATGATGTATTTCTGTTGCCGCTTTAACAACAAGTACTAAAACAGAATAAAATAAGTATTTTAGGGGGACTCTCATACAACGAACGTGATGTTTTTTGCTCGTTTTTGCTTGATATTGGTTACGGTAACAGGTAGATAATGGTAGGAACCCTTCGTGCGAGAGTCCGACTCGCACTTGGCCGGCCAATCGCCTTGTGAGCCTAGAGCATGAAAAGTGGAAAAATAATATGCGTGTGTTTTGCTCACACAATAGTGAATCGGACTGACAGTTTGATACCTTATTATAGAGTAGTTAAAACCGTTTGTGTTTATAAAATTCTTGCTGGCCCTAATTCGTGGTGTATTTTGAACCCGTTGCACCCGTTTAACACATATATAGCCGTAATTCGTTTGTTATATGGGTCAAATGACTTTTACCGTCTTTCTAGTGTTAAATATATTTCAGACTTATCTGTTAATACGTCTTGAAAATATGATAACATCCCGCAGAGTACTCGTATATAAACTCTTTCTTTTTTATTGGTTTTCATATAAATATAATGTATGGGAATCTGCCGGATTCGTTGATATTTATGCTTACTTCACTCCCTTGTGTAGTAGCGTGATAATATATATAGCCTTTGACACTCACAAATGATGTGAGTTTCTATTGGTAATAGAACTTTCAAAATTGGTTCAATAGGTTTAGAGATTACCTGCTACAAACTCACAAACTTAACCTCTCTATAATATTAGTATAGTCGGTTTAAACTACTCTAAAAAGATATCAAGCTGTAGACATGAGTAATAAATAATATAACATGATCATGATACATACATTTTGATTAAATGTCACAGACTGATTTCAAATTATTTTGGATGATAAAAGTGTAAGCTTTCAATTGTCCCCAATTGTTGAACGTTTAATTGTTAGCAAAACTTTCTTTAATTTCTATTTATTGTTGGTAGCCTCCTAAAACTAAAACTTTTTTTGTACACAATGTACCATTTAGCTGCTAAATGACTCTAAACATTATTTAACAAATCGTGGATGCAACAAAGCATACCGTTACATCCGATTTACCATTGAATAATAGTCGGGGTGTCGTGCCTATGAAGTCGTACTGGACGAGATTCTGACTTTACGAACAGTTTCCTCTCTTTAAGCCCAATTTCCCATCTTTTAATCCAAAAGCCGGTTAAAGGTAAAGGGTACACCCCGTATTCACCAATCCGAGTTGCATCCAAAGCCTGCACTTTGGAGCTCATGGTCCGTTCTTCCAATTCCCATTTCCACAAATTGTATTAAGTGGGACCAAAATATACTTAGCAAAATGAGAGACTTTAAAATGCACTGCCTACAGATACAAAAAGCATTTAAAATTTATTTGAATACATAGCCACAAATGAGCTTGTCCCGGTTGCCATAAGAACATATAGAGCAGTCGTTACGGGTAGTTGGAGCCCTAAAAAGTCCGACAACTGTTCTAACTATAGAATTTCGATAACACCACAAAGGGTTGTGGAGGTCAGATGGTGGTCGCTTCACGGAAAATGTCGAAGTTAGGCTGCTTCGTCTTTAGACTGACAAGCCGACCCTAACTGAGTTGAGAAAGGGTTGTGAGAATGATGACATAGCATCAAATGAAATGTCATCGAATGTATAAGAAGGAGGAAAACTTAGGAAGGAATATATTTTTGATGTATCTTATTTGCAATCCCAGGTTTTACTCGAATATAAACACGAGTGAAACAATATTATTATTAGGTAAATTACATTGATCCCAAGGCAATATAATTTTAGGTTCACGTCCCCGCACCGGTAACTCGCGAATCTTGCGAACCACCGCTTCGAACGTAAATGGAACTTTGCCATAATTGATTAAATTTCCTAAACGAAAGTGAGTTAATGGCCCGTTTATTTATAATAGATACCGAGCTCAGTGAGATTGTAAAAATGCTTTGAATAGATGTGATTTAGCTATACTTTACACAGCAATTTTCGCTTGTAACTTACGACATGAAACGCTGTATAAATGAGATTGTTTTTTCATGGCGAAGTGTACAAGCAGTCTAATATAATTTGGTATGACTTGTGGTAGACATTTTACAGTTTATTACATTTGAACCCGAGGCCTCGGCGTGGACCTTGTTGGAGTTTTCATAAAAGTTTTTACGTTTATAGCCCAGCCCCCGGACCAAAGGAAGTGTTGTCACAACGAATGGCATTTATAACATGACTTACTGTTTATTTTTGTAAGCACGACACCGTGTTTTATGAGTGTACCTTCATAACAACGATGCAAGCAGTGCTTTGTAAAAGGGCAGACTGGCGCACTTAAATTTTATGGGGACGCTTGTAATGAATAAAAAATGTTCAGCCGTGCATTCGCAAATAACCTTGGAAAAGTAAGGTAGCAGTGTTAAAGATAAGAAAAAATGCGCAATATGCTGGCATTATTTGTGAGAATTTACCACGGCCCGAACTCTTAAGACCCGGGAAGATAACGTAGCAAGATTATATTGTTTTGAGGAGTCTGAGGCGCGTGCAGTACTTACAGCAAAACTCTCGTAAATTGTATGTTAATCGCCTCAATGTTCATAAAGTTTTTATAGGACAATTTTTGTTGAGCTACTTACGTAGGTGCTTAGCCCAGCCAGGGGTACTCCGTTGGCAGAGAGTAGTAGATCCTTGGGGGCAAGTTGGCCTGTCCGCCACGCTGGCTGCGGAGGGTATAGTCTTCGTATTCTCACGAGGCCGCCACCTCCGCAAACTGACATTCCCAAACCGCGTCCATCTTTCTCTACGACTACGGTGAATGTGTTTTCTGCAAGAAAAAACATTTTTTGAAATGATGACATTACGCTAATGAAAATGAAGTTTTCAAATCAAATGATATATGGTTTATTGATCATAAGTTTAAAATAACCAGTGTCATTATTATTATTTCCAACGGGGACGCCAAATATCCATTGTTAGAAATATCACTGTTTTCATACTGTTGTAATTTATTAATTATTATAATTAAAGTCGAGACTGAAATTCATTTCAATTAAGTTTGTAAATTCATAAATAGGTGTTCAATGTTATTCTTCAAAATTCCTTAATAATCTTTCTCCCCCACAAGTCTCCTCGCAGTTTGAGAGGGCTTAATATATAGTAAACCCACTATATTATATTGACCCACTGGCTTGCTATTGCACATGCGATCAGAAGTTTGTGTTGCCGAAGGACTGTACTAATGCTTAATCATGTTCCCATTTCAAAATATTCAGCCTTCGTCTTGTAGTCCACTTTATAGGCCTAATGTATGTCTACGTCTTAGCTTAAGTAGTTGTAGGGTAGTCCTATCAAACTTTTTAAGTCAAGGTTTTATCACAACAGAATCGGCATCAAATTTCTTTCTTATATTCTCATTCGTTATGATACATATATCATAAAATTCTGATACATATATTTGAAAAACTGATTTAAGCTTTAAATTTAACCAATCATCTATAGGAATAGCGTATGCGCATAAAAAATAATCACAATAAAGCACGCAATAAATCACAAATACGGAGAAAATTTTTTCATCAGAATCATTATTATCATTTAAACATACATAGAATTTATATATTTGAGTACACAAAAGTACCCTCCAGTATAAGGACCGCTTCAGGCAGACCCAAAAGAACCCAGATGTTTTTGTTCCACGTAAAACAAACGACCGTAAGTACTTGTTTGGTCGCAAACATTGTTTATTCAGTCCTCTTTGAACGTTGTTTGTAAGTTCAGATTAAATTTGGAACGAGAGTTTAATGATAATAATATTAATTTTATAAATATTTATTTAATTTTTATTTCGACGTTTCCTAAAAATGAAACCTAGCCCGATTGATTTATCGCCGCCGAAACCCCCCGTATACTAAATTAAATTTCAGTCAGTTTTAGCCGTTTCTGAGTTTCAGATTATATATATATATATATGTATTCTGCCGTCCTCAAGCTAAAAGGGGCTAAGTGACTTCTGGTCAATTTTCACATCTTAACATTGAAAAAATATTCATGTATTTCAATAGCAACTTTATCCTCGTAAGTGCTCAAAAATACATAAAACCACTTTAAATTACAAAGTAATTGCAGATTTATAGAAAATACTAGCATTGGTTTTAACATAACATAACTTCACGCCTGTATCCCCGATGGGGTAGGCAGAGGTGTATTACACACCCACGATTCGCCAGTTATGTTAAGGTCCCAATGTAATAGAGGGCGAGCCTATTGCCATCTACCGGGCACATTGGTTTTAATATATCACTTTTCAGCTCCAGCTCAAAATTTTCTTTTTCACTTAGGCGCTTTTTAGTTTGAGGACGGCAGTATATAGACTGGATGCGCAAGGCGGAGGATCGGGTGCTATGGCGTAAAATGGGAGAGGTCTATGTCCAGCAGTGGACTGCAATAGGCTAATTGATTGATTGATTGAGTATATATATACATACATATATACAAGAATTGCTCGTTTAATGATATAAGGTTATGAAAATTCAAAAAATAAGCTAGAACTATGGGTAGATGGAATTCGTCATCATCATCTTTTCGTGATTCCTGGTTGACTCGGATGCTTTCACCTCGGACTCTCCTCCTTTTAATTTGACTTGTATGAACTTTATGGGATCATATGGGGAGTCACCTCTGTTAACCAGCACGTGTACTGGCTAGCCAGCTAGCTAGCTTGGGCCTCAAAAATCGTGAACCCTATACAGGTGAGAATTGTAACAGGTTTTTTTAAAGCGTATTAATAACCGATATTTCTAGTATTGCCCGATTGTTCGCGATGGACGCAAAAACTACTGTTCGGATTTTGATGCGGTTTTTCTTTACTAGAAAGGTCTGGATCACCCTTAAAATCTACTGTATATTTGATTGCAATTGGTTAAGTAGAACCTGAGATATGACCAAAACACGATAACCGACATCCACGCGGGTGGAGCCGCGGACATCAGCTAGTTAGTTATAAGTATACAAAATAAGCCCTGCCTCCCTGCGGATTAATTACCTCCCTCACCAAAACGTGAAATATATCTTTGTGACTAGACTAACAAAAAGTCACTTAGGTAAGTACTTTACGTCAGACCCTAATGGCGCCTCTCCAATTTTTGCGTTGACGTTGAAATATTCTCCAATAATTGATATCGACTTCAATAAAGTAAATGAAAGGTAGACGAGCAGGTAAGTGGCGATTCTCGGTCAATTTAAGCACCTTTTAGGCCTGAAATGGACATCGGGGGTGGGTGACATGAATAATGCACTAAGGGTGTCCTTAGTAAGAATTGGTACGTGAAATTGATTCGCTTTTTAGGGTTCCGTTGCCAAATGGCAAAAAACGGAACCCTTATAGATTCGTCATGTCTGTCTGTCTGTCCGTCCGTATGTCACAGCCACTTTTTTCCGAAACTATAAGAACTATGCTGTTGAAACTTGGTAAGTAAATGTATTCAGTGAACCGCATTAAGATTTTCACACAAAAATAGAAAAAAAAAGAATTAATTTTGGGGGTCCCCATACTTAGAACTGAAACTCAAAATTTTTTTTTTTCATCTAACCCATACGTGTGTGGTGTGGTATCTATGGATAGGTCTTCAAAAATGATATTGAGGTTTCTAATAAAAAAATTTCACAATACAATTTCACAATACAATTTCACATTACAATTTTTATAATTTTTAAAAAAAAATATCATGTTGCTGCTACGGAACCCTTAATGGGCGAGTCCGACTCGCACTTGGCCGCTTTGTTTTACTATACTTACGTACGTTTTCCGACTATACGGAAATTGAATCGAATACGGTAATAGGTAAACTACCATTGGCATTGGCACCAGTTCATTTGTTGGCACTTTTCAGTTTAAAATGGAAAAACTATTTTATTGATTTTTTGTCTCTCCTGTTCGGAAAGTTTAATTTTCATGGATAGATAGCCGGGTGGAAAGTAGCTTATTTCATACCTAGGGTGGAAAGTAATTATTTTTTTAAGTTTTAGGTTTTACCACGGAGTCCATGATAATTAATTTACGTCATAATGCCTTGATATCATGATGTTTTTTTTACATGGCCTCCTAGATGCACATTTCGTGACCAACTCGATTACAATGTAACCAATAGATTCGATTTTCAGAACTTTTCTCATGTTGGCAGTATGTACATGAACCTTTTTTCCAGAATTAAAAAATAACAATTTAAAGATTTAGATCGGAAAAAGAGAACATCTAGAACGGGACTTGAACCCGCGACCAGTCCCTTACAGGGGGAATGCTCTGACCAGTTGAGCTATCTAGACAGGTCCCAGATATTCGAAATTCTCCGATATATTATATAGGTCTTAAGGCGACACTGGAGCCATCTACCGTAATTCTTGCGAACGGAAACAATGAATCACTATACAGTCATTTTTAAACATTGTTTGTTGACGACTCCGCCTAATTAATTAAATTAAATTTTTAGGCAGGCTCAGCTTCAATCCGGTTTTGAACGGAACTCTCACTTCGAACTTCAAAGCACTTGACCGATTTTTTTATAATAACATCCTTACAACATAATCTATAGATTTCTTGTTTTCCACTTCGACCTCAAAAGTGCCTACAAATGGAGGGGTGTCAAGTGTTGGTGATAGGTTGGTTTGCCCTATTACAAAGTTTTTGTTACTCAAATTAGCTGTTCGAGAAAAATATCTAAGACGTAATAAGTAAACATTTTTGAAGTTTAAAGTTGATTCTAGCCCCATTAAACAGATGCGTATCGTAATGTGTATTTGGTATACGACTGCTTACTCTCCAGGATATTCAAGTCTGAGTGATAAATAGTGTTTTAACTGAGTTCTAGCAAAATTAATTTCAATCTCGTTGATTATGTAGTTCATTTTACATTTCTCTGAAAACTGATGTGTACCGTTTTACTAGGATTTGTTTCAAATTCCAGTGTTAAATGCATTTACTTAACATGAATAGACAAAGCGTCACATAAGTTTAATTTTCTAACTTATTTAATCTACTGGACCTGTTACAAATAACTTTTAGCGTGTAAAATTATTATATACCTGTGCCACACGGTTTTAACCACAGTTTATTTTTTCGGATGGAGGAGTTGTAGTAAGGCCGTAACCGGCGTGCATGTAAGAAAACAGAAGAACAACTTATGAAAGCGAAAGGCATATACCACGATCGTAGCAAGTTGAAAGATGTTGTCTCTGCCTACCCAATCAGAAAGACTACAATAAATGTATTTATGTTATTTTTTGAGGACAAAAAGTAACCCAATAATTATAAAATATCGGGGCCTGTCGTCATTTCTTCAGGAGACTAAGATATGTTTGTCTTGTATATGTTTGGTGATCTGAGCCCATCTAGTGAGTTGGCGAGTCACCGGCTACCCGAAGTTTAAGATTGTTATATATTTAACGCTAAAAAAGTGGCGATAGCCCAGTGACGTACGTATCGGACTGCTGAGACGAGGTCTCGAGTTCGATCCCCAATCGCCCCGGGCACACACCTCTGACTTTTCGTAGTTATGTGTGGATTAATTAATGTTAATTATCGCTCGCTTAATAATGTGCCCGGTAGATGGCAATAGGCTCGCCCCCTATTACATTGGGACCTCAACATAACTGGTGAATCGTGGGTGTGTAATACACCTCTGCCTACCCCTTCGGGGATACAGACGTGAAGTTATGTTATGTTATTTAACGCTTTTTCTTAATTTTTAACTTAGCCGGTCTATTTGACCCAGTAAGTATATTCAAGGTCTTTTTAGCATCTAAACATAGGGATTTCTATACGTAGCGCTAGCGTGGGTTGTGTCCAGAGGGTGTTGCAATCCCAGCCCATTTTAGATTAAAATTCTTCAAAAGTCTCTGTTTTTCGGTCCCCAAATCCCTACGTGAGCTTGCCAAAGAGACCGGATATGTTACTAACGTAAAGGTTGATGGTCGGGATAGGGAGAGGAAAAGTTTCGATTATCTATGGTAGATGCTAGACTATGGGAGATCTCAATACCTTAGTTTGTGTACAAGCAATTCAATTAAGCCCTAACCATGTCCCTTTCTTATATTAGTGCTTTTACAATAATAGACAGGTTTGAACAATCGGAATAGTATGAGAGATGAACTTGCACAAAAGGTCATCAGGCTGTTTCATTCCAAGTCTGCGATGAAGAGGGCAATACAGTTGCTGGAACAGGGACCGCAGACCAACCAAAATGGCTATTGTAACAGTTTCTGAAGGGCCACAGCTGAGTGCGCTACTTGTTTATAGTTTGATATTGGTAAAGTTTGCCGCTCACGAAGTTCTGCTGTCCTATATTTAACGATACAAGTGGTAATACTGCTCGTTTTGGTACTGTCGCTTCGTACTTTACAAATTCTATACGTCTATTCGGTTTTACAGCTGCTTTATATGCAAAATGAAGTAAAACTTGACCATACCAACAAAAAGAACTTTACCGTTGTGGTAAAGGTAATAATATTTATGAGTCGATGATTTCGTTCGTTGATGTAAGAAAAATTAATAAAAAAGATTACTAAAATCAGAACACTGCAAGTTTCAGTAAGTGAGTGTAAGCGACTTTCATAATAACGAAAGACGAAAATGTATACGAATTCATCGTAAAATATTTTAATCAATTATTATAAAACGTACTTTACCTACCCAGGTGTCTAGACAGTCCATTACAGACTATTAAGTACCTTATATCCACAGACGATGACGCAAAGAGGCCCTACAATCGTTTAACTAGGGTGAACAGGAAACGGCAGAAAATGGAATATACGGAGCGAAGCCTGTAAGAAACCGTGGGATATTGTGTTCAATTGTAGGTATCCATTAACTGGTCCATTAAGCTTGATTATTGTTCTTATTTACCAGAGAGCATGCTCTTTTCTGTATATTGCTGTAGTTGTATCCATGGTAGATTTGTAGCAAGGACGAAAAGGTGGTGCGACGTGTTCTGCGCGCCTCTGTGACTGTAAAAGGACCAGCAACCCACAGCTAAATCGTCTACTCAACGATAGGTGTGTAAGATCTGTCGGAGTTCCCATGGCGATTTCCTTTCTAGGTGGTTCTTGTCGGTGGGATTCCGGAATTTCATTCGTGTCTAGGATAAACACATGATTCACAGACAAATTAGCGGCTATATAAATACTTATAACGACTGAGATGTATTCAATTAGACAAAATTAAATAGTGACTACTCTCATAACGAGAAGTTTGTATAAACAGTAACGAAACCTTTTCAATAATTTTAATAATAAATATTGTAGGACAAAGTACACAACGCCATTTAGATCCAAACTAAGCAGAGCTGGTCATATGGGTTCTAGAATGCGGATAATATACTTAAATACTTTTTTTTGTAAAAAAATACATATTATAAATATAAACATTACTAAAGTTACTGTACTGTTAGTTCTTTATTTAAATGCACTCATTTCATTCATCGTGTTTCTCTGACTCGCAACTGGACAAGCGCTGTCTTGACCATATACCTAACCTATGTTATATTTTCAATGTCTAAACAATGAGCATCTAAACAATGAAATGAAATCATTTGAGAAGTAAAACACACTTCTGGGCCGATACTCGTAGCTCTAACTAAAGCAATCTAATTTCGCAGACACAAAATAAATCTATATATTCTATACTAGCTGATGCCCGCGGCTCCGCCCGCGCAGAGATCAGTTATCGCTTTTTGGTCGTATCTCCGGTTCTACTTAAGAATAACCGAATCAAATTCCGTTCAGTATTTTTTGCGTCCATCGCGAAGAAACAGACAATCAGAAGAGTTCAAAAAAAAATTTTCGTTAATTTAATATGTATAACCCAAGTTTTTTTTATATCTCCAATGCATTATGTTTTATGATAAGCCAATTTTCGGACATCACCGTCAACCCATTTTAGATTTTGAATGCCCGTTTCTATAACAAGATAGTTTTTACAAAAAAACCGAAGTTCTTGTTATATTTTGATCAAAATTTTAAACTAAAAGAACTAAAACAACTAAAAGAAATTCAACTCAAAGTAAGTACAATACGTAATAATGATGTTAGTAGAATCAATAATATAATTTGGAATCTAATACTGCATATTTTAAAATTAATTTGAACAACGTAACTTTGTCAGTTCCAGATATATACGAGGTTTTAGCTATTCAGTTTTTCATATTTTTTCGAAAATTCCAGTTTCGGTAAACGTTATTTATACTTAAATTATTCTCATAATAGGTACTTCCAGAACACCACATAAAATACTTCTATGAATGAATATATAAATGAACGATTCTGAACACAAAAATATATTTTCTTGTGGAATACTTGTGTCTTTTAATTTTTTTGCCTGTTTATGAATTCAAAAATTGCTTACAATAAATTACTGTAATTTATAAAATAAATCGGCCAATATGGCCTCATTATTTATTCTACCAACATT
This sequence comes from Cybosia mesomella, assembly GCA_946251805.1. Taxonomy (NCBI): domain Eukaryota; kingdom Metazoa; phylum Arthropoda; class Insecta; order Lepidoptera; family Erebidae; genus Cybosia; species Cybosia mesomella. The sequence continues at coordinate 9,338,396 of OX276395.1, forward strand.
ATCGTACTTTATTAATAGCATTTTACAGCCTATATTTTAAATAACAGCAATAAAAGTGATTAATGAGAGCAATAAGTAATTTGTAAATACCACAGATTACGTCGATAATGCGAGAGTTAACTGAAGTTGAGTAATAATAGGCCATGACAATAAAACCACTTGGTTATATTTCTACATGGTAATAGATCCACATATCGATATCATAGCATAGCCATAGATTAGAGACTTAAGAGACTAGACTAAGAGACTAATTAGAGATTTAAGATATCACGGCGTAATAGATGTCAAGTTTTTGATTTATATTCTGAATGTCATGAATTCATTTAACTAACGTAAATACCTGAGTCAGCTAACCCATGAAGCGATGTATAAGGTACATCGCTTCATTATATAGTATTCAGTATATATATTATTATTAATCGACGATTAGACATAATATTGGATGGTTTATTAATTTCTACCGTTTGATATTACAGTACCACGTATATCTTGGTTACTGAAGCGATAGCATTTGAATTTCTATCTAAATACTTAAATGCTGTGGTAAATTTTCAAGAAGAATACGTATGAGATTGCAGTTGCTCGTATTTAGCTCTATGTCTGGGAAATTCTAAGCTCTTCTTGGTTAATTATGCTTACAGCTTAGATGCATTTGAATAATTATGCAGCCTTTGTGCATTGTCTGGATGAAGGTAATATGTATTCTGAGGATCTACCGCGTAATAATAGCTTTAATAGTTTCTGCATTACAGTTTAGTTTAGGTTCCATTATAGTGCTATAATATTTTATAGATGTGTATCTTTTCTGCCTTTCATTTTAAAACTAGCTGATGCCCGCGGCTCAGCCCGCGCGAGGTTCGGTTATCGTTTTTTGGTCATATCTCCGGATTGCGATTGGTTAAGTAGTAACCAATCGCAATTAAACATACCTTTCTAAAAGAGAAAACCGCATCAAATTCCCATCAGTAGTTTTGCGTCCATCGCGAACAAACAGACAAGAATTCAAATAAAAATGTTGGGTTCAGAATCGTTCATTTAACATGACTCAAGTATTTTTTTAATATCTGCAATGTACAGACGCCACTTATTTAATTTTTATAATAGTTTAGATAAATAGAATTTATTTCGCATGGGCTTTATTTAATTCTTGAATTTGATAAATTCGTCACCTAATAATTGATTTATTATTAGCTAATTATAAACAATTCTATTCCTATTTAGTAATCTGTGGTAACGGTTTGCCAGAACGTCAAAGTAGATGAAACACTCCAAAGTAAAAAGGAGCAGGGACCAGAAGCATTTGAAGCTCATTAAAAGTTGAGGGTACAATTAATTCTGTTTGTTTAGATAGACGACCACTTTTTGCATTATTCTTTTATTAGAATGGAGAAACTTATTACGGAAATAAATTGAAAATAGAAATAAGAGGGCACGGCGAGATATAATTTATTGTTCGGAGTTCCACGACAGAAATTCCGCCCAAGGGAGACGATAATTATAAATACATATTTATCGTACTCTTTGATAGACCAGTAAACAATGCATTTGTTTTGAAACTGTTACGCTTACCTGTAGAAGTTTGCAAAAAGTCGTTAAACAGTCATTAGTGACAAGTGTCATTATGCCAATGCTTTGATTTATTGCAATAAAACGATTCATTTTATTATATAAAATATGCCCGTAACAGATAAGCTCAAGGAACTTGAGGGACAGACTGGATTATGTAAGGAAATCTGCCTGTTAGACTAATGTCACCGTAAGCGTCCCAAGTTGTCTACCTTAGGTACCTAAGGTATCTACCTTACAAAAACTAGAGTAGGTACCTTTTTGTCTTATGGAAATCCCCTCGTACACCCCCCCCCCTCCGCCGCCGGCCAGCCGACTAAAACCGCACGCCCTCTCGGGTCTACAGACGGTGTAAAGTTGCCCATAGAGCATATCCCTCGCACCACGATTGACCCAGGGCCATCTCCGGTGTTTAGAGTAGGTATCTGAGTTCGGGGGTGTGTGTTGGGTAACCTCCTCGAGTGTCGCTCCGATTCCGATCCCGCTGCAGTCCGGGGGGAACGGAATCGGAGCGGCCGGTACACCCTGGGCGGCGGTCAATGGCTTCCCCTTCACCCCTTCATAGGGTTGGCATTGATCGTCGGCCAATACCCAACGTGGCAGGAACACATCGCTCTCCGTACTCCTCTGCTTTCAGAGGAGACAGGATGAGCGATGCTGTTAGTGGTGAGATGGCCCAGGGTCAGCAGGGGTGCGAGGGATATGCTCTATGGGTAACCTTACACCCCGGCGTCTGAAGACCCGAGACGGCGTGTGGTTTTAGTCGGTGCAAGCCCGACATAACCGCCCCCGCTGGCCGGCGGGGGGGTATCCGAAGGGATTTCCGCACGATAAAAAAAAAAAGAAAAAAAAGGTACCTGAGTTCGGGTTGCATAGAATAAACACCTTAATATATACCCAAATATAATATTATAAAAAATACATAGGTATCATTTTCGTATAACTTTACCTTTAATTTTTATTGAAATAAATGTATCACTTGTACTTTTCCACTATTTGCTTCGCTCAGCTCTTATACGTGGCTAAGCCGTTTGGTCGAGACTGTACTACTCCGGAACCACAATACCGATCTTGACCAAATTTGTAATGGTGATAGTGTAGACACCGCTGAGTGTTTCAACTGTTCAAATACAATGTACCATTGAGGAATAATCATCGAAAAACAGTTTCACGAGCGCGCGGCCTTAGCTATGCGCGCGACCGTAGTAAGATGCCTTATTTTTCACGTAAGAGTCCTGCTCGCTCAGATCAATTTATTTCAGTCGCACCCTGCACTGAATTCCTGGATCTGAGGTTCACTATACTTGGTGACTGTAGCATGTAAATAAATATAACAAGCCTATGAGAATGCCGTGAGGTGAAACCCGTCAAATATAATAGTGGAAAAGTACAAGTGATACATTTAATTCAATATGTGTAGCAAATTCCACCAAGCACCATCAATCAACAGTATAACTAAATAGTTTTATTTCAATAAATCGATAATTTCATTCATTGCAGACAATTACCGAGTACTAGCGCACTGTAATCGTTGTCAGCAACTGCAGTTATCAGTCACACGACAACATTTTAACTGCACTACATGTTCTGCTCACAAATGTTGGAGTATATTATATAGCAAGTTTATTAGTAAATACGAAACTTTACTTCTACTTCGTACATATATTCTCGTACCTTCTGTGGCGTAGCAGTGTACTTTGTACAACATTCAGAACTCGTGGGGACTTTGTATCCCTATATAAACAACATTACAAAGTTGTGTACTTTGATAACTTACTTGAAATATTGTACTAATGATGTAATGGGACAGAAGGCACTTATTTATAAGAACATAGTTGCTCTGACAACATACGTGTCTGTTCAGCTAAATATGTATGGTATGGTATGGTATGGTATCGCGGGCTGGTATCCGCAACTCCACGACAAGGCGCAGTTTTTGCGTGAGGGTGGGCATTCTATTCGATCCCCCCAACTCATTGAAGAACGCCAGCAAGCTATTCACGCTGCTGGCGATCTCCCGGAGCGTACCTTTTTTTTTTTTTGCGGCGGGGGCGGTTATGTCGGGCTTGTACCGACTAAAACCGCACGCCGTCTCGGGTCTTCAGACGCCGGGGTGTAAGGTTACCCATAGAGCATATCCCTCGCATCCCGACTGACCCTGGACCATCTCACCACTAACAGCATCGCTCATCCTGTCTCCTCTGAAAGCAGAGGAGTACGGAGAGCGATATGTGTTCCCGCCACGTTGGGTATTGGCCGACGATCAATGCCAACCCTATGAAGGGGAAGCCATTGACAGCCGCCCAGGGTGTAACAGCCGCTCTCCCGGAGCGTACCTGTGTTTTCGAAGTACTTAACCCTGTATGTGGCGGTTGCAGGGCAGTGTAGGAGCACGTGTGCCGCTGTTTCTTCCTCTCTCATGCAGGCTCTGCAAAAGGTGTTTATTGAAGGAGCCGTGCCCCGTGATGGAGGCTGTGGCTGTGCGCAGTTGTTGTTTGGTCAGTTGTCGAAGACGCCTGGTCAGTCTATTTTCAAGTACAGGGAGTGCTTCCCTCGCCTGCCTGCAAACTTCCAGATTTATCCAATAGCTGTTGTGTTGTTCTCTCGTTCGTTTGTTTACTATGGTTCGTAGGTATGCAAAAGGGATCGGTATTATGGGCTCAGGTCCCATTACCACCATGTCAGATCCTCTCCTGGCAAGCTCATCTGCTGCATTATTGGCCCTTAATCCATTGCAAGGTTATGTTGTTGAAGTGGCCTATTTGGTTCAATTTAAGATGGCATTCCAGTATTAGTCCCGAGGTTATGGTGTGGCTGTTTAAAGCTTGCAGCACGGCCATGTTATCGGAGAGTATGCGTATTGAGAGGCCTTCCACCCTTCTGGCCATTACCGCTGAAGCTGCCAAGGTAATCCCCATGCATTCAGCTTGAAATACTGTGTTATGGGTCCCCAGCGGTGTTGAAATGGATATATTAAGGTCCTCCGAGAAGACGCTAGCCTCGGTGCCTGTACCATTTTTTGATCCATCTGTGAAGATGCGTAATTCCGTTGGGCATAAAGCCTCACAGCGGTGATGCTCATGAAGTTGGACCTTGTATTTTTTGTCGAATAAGTGTTGTTTGGGTACACGATCGTTTATTGCTCCTATCATAATATATGTATCTCCTTTGTGAGATCTCTGAGCAGCGAGATGTGTCGTGTGTTCCTCTCGCTCCATAGGTTGAGTGCCCTTAGGCGTATGGCCGCAGCTGTTGCTTCTTAGCGGATGAACAGATCCAAGGGTGGGAGACCGAGCATGGCTTCCATTGCCGCGGTAGATTTCATGCATCCAGTGGTTGCCATGCAGGCTAGTCTTTGGGTCCGTTGTAGTTTAGCCGCTATTGTGCTGTTTTCGGTCCTTGTCCACCAGACGCTAGCGCCATATGCTATCATGGGGCGGATTACTGTTTCGTAAAGCCACAGGATGATTTTCGATGTTAGCCCCCATTTTTTACCAATCATTCTTCTGCACTGCCAGAAGGTAATCCCGGCCTTTTCTAATTTATTGTCTATGTGGCTACTCCATTTTAACTTGCTGTCAAGAATAACCCCAAGGTATTTGACCTCTTTTGATAGTTGGAGTTCCGTGTCAAAGAGTTTGGGTAATCGGTATTCGCCTAATACCCTTTTGTTCGTGAACATGACTAACTCGGTTTTGTTCGGATTCACCGATAGTTCGAATTCCCCGCACCATTTTTCTACGATGCGTAAGGCTTGTTGTGTTAGGTTACAGACCGTTCCCGCTACCTTCCCTGAGATAAGGATTGTTAGGTCGTCTGCGTAGCCTATTGTGTAGTTTCGGTTTTTGTTCAGCCTTGTGATTAGGTCGTCTATCACTAAATTCCACAAAAGGGGAGAGATAATTCCACCCTGCGGGCAGCCTTTGGCTATCAGAGCTGTCTGATCGTCTCCCCCAAAGCGAACTACTCGTTTGCTGAGCTTGTTTCTTATCCAGTCTGATAGTACCGGTTCCGCTCCATGTTTTGACAGGGCGGCCTTAATACTGGTGAAGCTGGTTTTGTCAAAAGCTCCTTCGATGTCAATGAACATTCCTAGGCAAAAGCCTTTTTGTTCGATCACTTCCTCTATCCGGCTGACTACCAGATGGAGAGCTGATTCCGTAGACTTACCGGAGCTGTATGCGTGCTGGTTTGCATGTAGGGGTAGCTCTTTTAGTGCACCATCTCTCAGCTCCCTCTCGCAAAGGCGTTCCATGGTCTTTAGCATGAAGGAGGTCAGACTGATTGGTCGATGTGCTTTGGGATTCGTGTAATCACCCTTTCTTGGCTTCGGGATGAAAATGACTCTTACTTCCCTCCATCCTTTCGGAACGTATCTGTGTGCCAGACAGGCTTTATAAATACGCTCCAGTCTGTTCGCGACTGATTTGTCGCCCCACTGTCATTGCTGCTATGCTACAGCAGGGATGATCCCGCCGGGGCCAGTTGGATTATAAGGGTGAAAACTACTGATGGCGGCCCACTGGATTTTTTCCAGTGTGACCACTTTTTTTGCGTACTGTCAGTCTCGGACAGTAGGTGTTATGGTTTCATCGTGCCAGTTGATTATCGTCGTGAAGGCGCATCCAGGGAAGTGGGTTTCAATGAGTAAGCGTCTAGATTCTTCTGGCGATTTTGTGAGTGTGTTGTCCTGTTTTTTAAGGGCGGCCAGTGCCATCGGTTTTGTCTGTGCTAGGACTTTCCTTACCCTGTTTGCTTGTTGGCACGATTCTATGTTCCCACAGAATTATCGCCATCCCTGTTTGCTTCGGTATCTAATACACTTTTTGTAGCTTCAGTCAGCTGCAGTCTTCATCTGCACAAGTATTCATAGCCCAGCCAGCTAAATATGTACATTTATGTTGTTTCTAGAACTTTAAATTATTTTTTACTTAGAAAAAAATATCAAAGTTTTTACCAAGTTCGTGAAAAGTCATTTTGATTTTCACCCGGACTGACAAAACAGCGAGTTAATTAAAATATACACTCAAGCGTTTCTCCCTCCGGGGTAGGCGGAGACAACAGCCAGCCATTGACACACATAAGGTGTTTAGGGAAAGGAAGTGCTATGCTGCTGGTGCAACTTCTAACAGTCATTCTGTACAATAGTTTTAAAAAATCGGTCAACTGCGAGTTGACCTCTTGCGCCGAGGGTTCCGTACCTACCCATTATACCGCCATAGTAAAATTGGTATCATTTTTATTTGTGGCTTAGTTTTAAGTGAAAATGGATCAATTTAGATTTTCACGAATACCTGTACCTTTCGGGTCTTCAGACGGCGGGGAGTAATGTTACCCATAGAGGATATCCCTCGCACCCCGAATGACCCTGGGCCATCTCCGTTTTCGAGATGGCCCCCTCAGATTTGGGAACCACGGTGTCCCCGTCTTGCCCCGGTTTGGGAAAGGGGCGCTAGTCGCCCCGCCGTCGCGGCCTGCTTCTGCTAGGCCTCACCTGCCACCCCCAGGCCTGCGCTCATGGAGGACGGAGGTCGTTAAGTGACCTCTATTTGTAACGTAATAAAGTGTTTTAACATTGTTTTTAGAAACTGTTTTAGAAGAATCGTTTTTATAAATGTAACATATACGAAAGTGTACCATATTCAAAGTGGTACGTTTTATATGTGTTAATAAGTGTAACAGAAATAACGTCCTAAAGTACTTGGGGTGTACAAAGTACCTATATTTAAAAAAATAGATTATAAATAGGATACGATAGTAAATTTGGCAACGTAGCATTTCGGCTTACACTTATTAACACTGTTTACAGATTAATATCTGTTACATATATATAACTGTTACACAATTGAGAGTGGTAACGATTAACAGATTCAATATCACATTTCTAAGTGTTACACTTTCATTCTGTAACCTTTTCATAGTGTAACCCATATAATTATGTAACCTTTATGCATGTGTTTTCTTGTGAAGAGAGTGATTTAATAAGGGTTCCTATTATTTACCTTTTGAGGTATGGAACCCTAAAAATAGAAACAAATTGAAATATCTATAAATGTCAGTTTGTCACGATTTGGCATAAATATTACTAAAGAGAGCAATTATATTACTATTGTTTGAGAACACAATTGTCATTTACTACCAAGCAACAATACTCTGCCATGACCTCCAGTCTCTAACCAGAACTTGTGGCACGAAATCTTGTTGTATTAATTAGGCAGTCGTTGTCCGAACTATGTCAGAGGTTCATGACCCATGTTGCAATAATCTTGCAGATCCGGGTATAGTCTAAACAATGCCAATATTCGGAGCACGTACTCGACTGACGACGTCTGGAAACCTGACACTGGTCTGTAGACGTTTATTAGTTGCTTATTACAATTGTATCGAGTGTAGAGGTACACGTGTGTTAATTCAGTATTCTCTGCTTGTTAGGCTTGGTAACATGTTGATAACCAAGTTCGAATATTGGTTAGTATATCAACAGGGTAGTTGTATTGCATGGCAAGTCGGTTTTTAAGGATTCCTCAAAACAGTAAACTTGAAACATACACTCTTCTTCCTCCAGGGTAAGCAGACAAACTCACCACGTCATTTGCTGTTTTCCTTCACGAACATCCTCTATTATCATTAAATATTATGTAAAATACCTTGAATAATACTTTTAAGTTGTCAAATCATAGACTTTGTATCACTATGAGACACTATGTATCAGCACCTATAGGTTTTTTTATTAATATGTATGTACCAAACTTTATAAGTATTTATGTTTGTTTGGTTGTTTGGTCGAGTAGCATTAAATAATTAGGTAATTGGACCAATGTCGATGAGGTTTTTTAAGCAGGCCGTGGCGGAGGTGTGTCGTGTGTGTCGTCCTACACACGCCTGCCTACTCACCGACGCGGGATAAAACCCGACCCCACCAGGCGAGGCCGCGCTGGCGGCCAAGGTCCGCCGGTAACCCTGGGGTTATCCTTTCGAGGGCTTACCCGGGGTGCCCGGCAATGGACACTTGGGCAGGACACCGTGCGGTTTTAGTCGATGTACGACATAACCGCCCCCGCTGGCCGGCGGGGGGGGGAGGGTATTTGAAGGGATTTCCGCACGTAAAAAAAAAGAAGGCAGTCATAAGTTGAGAGATATAACAACAATTTTACATATCGTATCGAAAACCAGAGTGAAGTCGCCGGAAAAGCTTTGCTAGCTATCATATTATAAGTAAGTATTGAATATATTCTTGCTCTACCTGACACAATGGCGACAAGTATTTCAAACATGTGAACTCGTGATTCATATAGGTTTGTAAAATAATGGATTCAAACAAACGAAACTGAACCTCGTTGTGCTCGTATAAATAAAACGGGTCCTTTTATATAATTCGTATAGTGCCCAACGTAATGAATGTAACATGAAACCCTGCCTGGAACGAAATGGAAGCATGTTTATTTTGCATCTTACTGCTTCTAAGTTACACGGAGAGGCGGCGCGGTCAGAATTTGCCTGAAGTAACTTTCAGAATAGATTTTCAAAGTAACTGTTTGAAATGAGCGCCTTTCACGTTTATAACACTTTATTTGATTTCTTGTACGTGTTCCAAATACGTAAAATTTCGCTTCACGTTATATTTGTCAAAGAAGCTTCTGCTTCTGCTGAAAATTCTGCAAATAAGTAATTGGTAATAGGAAGTTGCCTGCGAATCGAGTGTTGCCGACTTCTTTATGCTAATGTTTCCTTAGTAAAGATGAAGTTAAATAGGTTTCGTGTTCATGTTCGTAAAGTTTACGGTCTGCGCCCACTGATCCATAACATGATAGGCCATTTGAACTGACTGAACAACTAATAGTAATCCATTTGAATAGCACGATATGACGCCATGCCTCGTTATTTTATACAAGTTTTCATAGAACTTAATGTTTTGACGAAAAGTTTTCTTTCTTTTTTTACGAAAAATACTCTTGTAACTCAAAAAAGTAACACCCTATCCCAGAGCAAAAGAAAAGAGACTTTGATAATCTCGATGCCTTACAGGTCACATTATAACTGATGTACCTACATTACTAACATGCGAAGAAATCTGGTCTGCTATTTTTATTCCGTTACTATTAATCTTTAGAGGTGTTATTAGAGTTACTATTACATAGTATATTCTCTTATTCTCTCTGTTGCAATCGATGGTCATAATAAACAAAATTAAGAACTGAGAATTTAATATCGGTTAAAGATATAAATCAAATGTATCAGTATGTCAAAATAGCTATTTACATATAAAGTAGTATAAAAATTTATATTCATTAGTTTATTAGCCTAGGGTATGGGTAAAGGACTGCTGAGACGAGGTCTCGGGTTCGATCCCAGGTATTACCATGGCACACACCAATGACTTTTCGATGCTTTCCGAAGTTATGTGTGTATTTATCGCAGGTTTATAAGTGCCCGGTTAATGGCAATAGGCTCGCCACCTATTACATTGGGACCTAAAACATAAACTGGCGAAACGTGGGTGCTAGCACCTCTGCCTACACCTTCGGGGATATAGGCGTGAGTTTATGTTATGTTATATATTATATTAAGATATATCTATGCCGTTTTTTTTAACAGGCAGTACCGCTACTTCCATTTAGCGCACCAATTTTGAATCGCGCCATTATTATTGTATACAGCTATGGGATAATTTTGGTGTGCTCAATAGCATGCCACGTTTATTTATATTGTGTCAGACTGACTTATTTACATTCGGTAATTTGTAGCTGATACGTTCGTTGAACTGCCATGATACAAGTGGGTGCAGACCTTTAGTTCTTTTGTATAACGAGTGCTCGCTCACCTATCGCGTGTTCTGGATCACCGGCCGCATGTGACCTGCCCCGAGTTGCATGCACCACGCCCTCCGGTCGCCATCGACATTCAATTTCACATTACCCGGTCAAACATTGTACAGTTTCATTCAAATATCAATCACTGTTAAATCAACGTAGTTCCTGGATTTAGATTATATTTATATTGTGTTCTTGAATTATTTTTCCTGATCCCAAAGTTTCAGTTGCTTTTTAGCAGCCATGGTCACGGTGAGACTTAGATGGTTTTTATCTCATCTGCTGAAAGCCCGCACGTCGCAATCAGTGTAAATAAAAAAAATAATAAACCGCGATAGAGTTATTTAAAAAAAAAAGTTTATGGTTTTATATCGGGTTATCCTTTCGAGGGCTTACCCGGGGTGCCCGGCAACGGACACTTGGGGAGGACACCGTGCGGATTTAGTCGATACACGACATAACCACCCCCGCTGGCCGGCGGGGGGGTATCCGAAGGGATTTCCGCACGTAAGAAAAAAAAAGCGTGTCCGCGTAAACTTCTGACTATATCACGCTGGTACAATCATTATTAACGGTTTACCTAAACAGTTTAATAATTACTTGTATAGTCAAGACCTTTCTTATAGAAAAACCTCATCAAAATTCGTTGAGTAGTTTTTGCGTCCATCGCAAGCAAACAGATGAATAGACAGACAAGAATTCCAAAAATGAATATTTTTTGTGTTCAGACTCGTTAACATAACCCAAGTAATTTTTCTTTAGTTTTCCCAATGTACAGACACAACTAATTTACAATTTATAATAGTAGATAGAAGACTTTGCGGCAAGACAAGATTTTGGGGCGATAAGTTTAGACGCCATGATCGATATCTTCGATACTCTAAAACCTACTTGGAGGCCCTTGGTCCGTCATAAGTCACACATCATCACTAAAGCTGGATTAAATCGATGAATATAAACGCGTTTTACTCAATTGGAGCTAGCTGCATTAGCACATTTTTAAAACATAGGTATCATCATCATCATCATGCAAGTCCACTGCTGAACTAAGCCCTCCCCCATTGACTTCCATTTTGACCGGTCTGTAGCGGCCTGCATCCACCGAGGTATAATAATATGTAAAACATGATAGCTCATTGTAGTTAAAGATTTTCATATGTGCAATTCAGTTTAAATTTCGTTTATAGATAAATAGGATTCACCGACTCTATAATGCTCGTCGCCCCTGAGAGAATCTCTTTTGTGAATAAGGGTGTAAATTAACCAGTCTTTGAAGCAAACAACTTGTTTGTCAGATAAAACTTAGATGCGGCGAGCGCAAAACTTGTTTTTAAGCACCAATCGCAACGAGTTTTCATTCGATTTCCCTTTCTATCACGCGAAGACAATAAAACAACACTGGAATAGGGTATTTAGAATGCAAAATGGTTCGCCTTGCCCGCTTGAACGTTCGGATTCAAGCGAGCTCTTTGTAGGATAATGTGACTAAGTAATTAGTGCGACAGAACTTAGTTTTGGATTCCATGAATCCAACTCGAAAATTAAGCTGCAGAATTCATTACCGGTTCGGGAATAGACTATGGTAGCAGTTTATCAGTCGCTTTTCTTTATCTACACGAAGTCAAGTGGAATTTGATAGTTATTACACTATTATCATTGTTGACACTAAACAATGTTTACTGAAGTTCAAAATTAATCTATCCAAAATTGTGGACGATAACATGCGATAAAGAGACAATAGCAGGTTCAGATCTCGTCCTCGATGTTGACTTTTCCAATTTAAATCTGAATATTTTTACGAGGATTACAGCAAACGAGCAAACGTTACGTTGCTTAGAAAAAAATGCAGTTTAATCCCCGACGCAAAAACGACAGGGTGTTATAATTTTGACGTGTTTGTGTGTCTGTCTGTGGCATCGTAGCTCCCGAACGGATGAACCGATTTTGATACGGATTTTTTTGTTCCAAAGCCAATATGATAGAGTTGGTTTTAACTTTATGATCGAGTTGGTTTTAAGCTATAAATAGAATTGTGTCGGGGGTTTTTTAATTGTTAAATTAACTGTATTATGTTTATTAGTTTTCACAATTTATATGCATGAACAACTGTTTTGAACAGTAGTAGGTACCTAATAATATTAACTAATTTTAACTAGCTTCTAATTTCCGTTTCGATTGAACTAGGTATACATTAATTTCATACAATCGAACTGATATTTTTATTGAAAAAAAAATCAGGGATTCTATCCCGATTTATTTGGTATTTTTATTATTTATACTGATCCCGGAGTTTCGTTTCCTTTCAGCAGCCATGAGAAGATATTTTAATAGAGAAGACGGTTGGAATATAACTTCGAATACCAGCTTGGGATCCAGTCATAACCTAATTTCAGTCAAGACAAGCAAAATACAACAAGACTTTACTACATACACTGTAAATCTTTCGATTTTTAGGAGATAGCAAAATCATCCACAGGCAGAATGTTGGCGTTACTGCACTCGCAAAGTCAGCCAGTCTAATAACCCAGCCACGAGTGGAGCAAGGAATTCAAACGTGACGGCGCTTCACAATGTTCATGAATAAAATGGAGTGGTATATTAAAGCTCGGCTAACGGCGCGTACGTAATGTAGCCGTGGAAAGATTTTCATTAGTCTTGGTAAGGATTCTTGGCCAATCACGCGCTGAGTTAGTGTTCTGTATTCCTAGTATGCATTTGCAGTTTAGGATTTCGCTCGCACTAAAAAAATTGTTTTCGCGGGTCCGAGAGTGAAAAGTTCTCGGTTGACGGTAATAGGCTCTCCCCTGTGTTATAAATGCTAGAGAAATGTGAATGTTATAGCTGTACTACAGTTATGTATCCTTAAAACGACTGAAGAACACTTTTAATTATTCAATAATTATTAAAATAAACAATTAAAATTGGACAATACTCGTATCAATATCCATGATGGGACTTCAACCAACAGCTATTCTTTTCTAGGGAATATTCTATCATTTCAAATTACAATAAAATTGCATAAGTAGTCTTCTTTATCCAGTGCTGATCCCGGTAGCATCCAAAGATTGAACTTTTGAGCCTGGGATCCGCTCTCCTACTCTGCCTTTCTAAGTTTATCTTGGTTTTGTAGGGCTGCCTGTCCCTGCCGTCAGACTCCCTAACCTCGACAGCAAAGTCGGCACTTGGGCCTCGTTCGTCAGCACACACTCTCAAATAAGTTAACACAGGAATGCTCCTAAATTACATTCATCTCCTAATCAATATTCACAACGGCCGGCGTCCACATAAAGAAAATGCTACGAATGTATTTCCAATACCAAAAACAATACATCAACTTCAGTGAACATGGCTGGTGAGATAAATATTCACATTTGACTGAATTTCACTTTATACCTACATGCTATAGATTTTCAATCAACAATTTCCAATTTTGTTCAGTTCGATCCAACGTGGCAACGTCGTACTTTATGATATGAAGCGTTTGGCTCTGTGGTTGGCGTCGGAGATTAAAAAAGCAATTAAATGCCTACAGCTCTTGACTCTCGGCTACAACTTGTGAACATCAACTAATATTAATTATGAGATTGCTCAAACTCGGTTCGATATTTCTCTCCGCGTAGTTCATGTATCTGTCCTGTTTTATTCAATAAATAGAAGAAAAATCATGTCAATCGGTCGCTCCGTTTCGAAATGAAAGTAGACACAAACAAACAAATAAAAAGGCAATTGACACACTTTCGCATTTTAATAGTTATTAGTATTCCTAGATAGGTAATTTTCGTAGATAATAGACCGCGGGCAATCATGTTTTAACAAGATTTTGTTAAATAACCCGATTTGTGCATTCCTGTATCAATCGATTGATTCATAGAATACTTGTTCTTACTTGTTGAGTACAATTGAGCGTCGAATGAGCGTCGTTGAACGCGGGCAATCATGTTTTAACAAGTTTTTGTTAAATAACCCGATTTGTGCATTCCTGTATCAATCGGCTGATTCATAGAATACTTGTTCTTACTTGTTGAGTACAATTGAGCGTCGAATCAGATAAACGAGTTAATGCATGTTTGTCTTATTCCTGTCGGTGCGTGCTGCTTATGCAATCCTATATAAACAACGGAATATTTATTTTATTTTCATTTGCGGTTTCGCGCGTAATAGATAAGCAGTACTTAAGTTCAACACTTACTTACGTATTTCTTAAAACAAAACAATGTCGGAAGTAAAAAAGAAGAGACGGCAATACTCTGTGGAATATATTAAATTCGGATTCATTGAAAATCCCACAAACCCATCGTCGCCTCAGTGCCTTATATGTCTAAAAACATTTTCGAATGAAGCAATGAAGCCTTCAAGACTGTAAGATCATTTGAATAAAATGCATCCAGATAAGAAAGACAAGAATGTAGCATATTTTCAAGACCTATAGATGAAGCATAATACTCAGTCAAGTGTAGCAAAACTATTTTCGGCAGCTGCTAAGCAAGATGACGACGGACTACGAGCTTCGTACAATATCTCTTTGTCAATTGTTCAAAAAGGCAAACCACACAACATCGGAGAAGAGTTAATTTTGCCAGCAATAAAGGAAGTAATAACTACTGGGCTTCATAAACCGGCCGCAGATATTATCCGAAAAATTCCTTTGAGTAATAATTCTGTGCAAAGACGAATTGATGAAATGGCTGAAAACATTGAAGGATCATTGTGCAATCATCTGAAGACTAGTCAATTCTCAATTCAGCTCGATGAGTCCACTTTACCTACTAATGAAGCATTGTTGCTGTCTTACGTGAGGTTTATTAAACATGAGAAAATATGTGAAGAACTATTGTTCGCTAGATATTTAGAGACCGATACAAAAGGCGAAACCATATTCAATACATTGGAAAAGTTTTATGATGAGAAAGAGATTCCCTTGAAAAATATTATATCAGTTGCTACGGATGGCGCTCCGGCTATGACAGGGTGCCATAAAGGCTTCATAGCGTACTTAAAAAATAAAATTCCAGATGTACTTGCTGTACATTGCGTTATTCATAGACAACATTTGGTTGCTAGAAACTTAAGTGAACGACTATTTCAATCACTGCAATATGTCATCAAAGCAGTCTATAAAATCCATACCAGCTCTTTAAATGATAGATTATTTCATCAGCTTTGTGTTACTAATGACGAAGATTTCAACCGTTTGTTGCTTCATACTGAGGTTCGTTGGCTATCAAGAGGCAATTGTCTGACTCGATTTTACAACCTGTTTGACTCTGTGATAGAGTTCTTGGAAACTAAAGATACAGAATTGCGCAACAAGCTCATTACATCAAAAAATGATATAGCTTACATGACAGACCTGTATAAATTGTTCAACGACATGAATCTCCAACTGCAAGGCGATGAACTTAATTTAATTAAAACAAAAAATGTTGTTGCTGCTTTGGCAGCCAAACTGCTTCTACATAAAAAGAATATGGGCAGACGTGAGTTTCACAATTTTCCGAATTTATCAGTATCCTGCAGTAACGACGACTTGTTTGCCTACTGCCAACATTTGGAAAACCTCCACATTGACTTCACCGAACGATACCCGGACATTTTGAACTTGGAAATACCAGGCTGGGGGTTAGATCCGTTTTCAAATGTCAACAAAGCAATCTCACCTCAGCTGGAAGAAGAACTTATAGAATTGACTACAAACGAGGAAATAAAAATCAAGTTCAAAAATGGCTATCAAGAATTCTGGCTACAAAAACCGATCCCGCAATTGTACCCTGGATTGTGGTCAATCGTTCAACGATTCTTGATAGCATTCCCATCGTCATATTTGTGTGAACGTGGATTTAGTGCTGTGGCAAAGCTGCTTACTAAAAAGAGAAATCGATTGCATGTTACCGAACGTGGCGACTTGCGGCTGTTCTTGAGTAAATTGGAACCTGATATCAACAAACTTATTAAACAGCATCAGATTCATCCTTCACATTAGTTTTTATATAAGAATCGATTATGTCTGTTTTATTTTGAATAAAATATACTCTGTCTGAATACTATAAAGTTGCGTTTCAAGAATCATTCTCATTGGCAGGTGTAGCCCGTAAGAGTTAACTTGAGACCTGAGCGTCGTTATGTACTACCTACTGTGCTCAGGTCTCAAAAAGTCAAAAGTCTATTTTAGAATGAATGTTTAATCTCCGCTAATATAGCTCACAACAATTAATTAGTTAAATTTGAAGTTATAGTGGTTTTTAAGTAGGTGAAAAAATGGGGGCGCTAAAAATTAATTTAGTCTCAAAGTGGGCAGTAGACAAAATAAGTTTGGGAACCTCTGGTCTAATACTATGAAAAATGATTTAACAAAAGTGCCACATCATATTCACGATCAGCCTAATTGTCAGGAAGCAAAGCGTAACAAAAGGATTATTTTTTCGTACAAATTGGACACACTGACTTTAGTAGAGTTCTTCAGTTTACCATATGGAAAAAATAGAATTTAATTTAAGTTATAACCCTAGTTTTTTAAATCCACGTTTTATAAACAAAGGGAATTTATCGATCTATCTAACTTATACGTCAACCGTGCACTTTTTCATGCGGATTATGTTTATTATGGGATGGTGAAAAGCCCTATCCCTTGTCGCCTTGCACGAAATCTATGAGACCACATGGGGTGGCCTTGAGTTATGCGTGGACCGGTACCGCGCGACCATGTTATAACTTCATGTGAAACTCTCCTGTTTTGCAAGGTACTGAAAAAGCAAACTTTTGTCTTTAACCATTTTTATATAGACATAGCTATTTATAACTTTTAATTGAAATAACAAGTGAAAAAATACTGACCAAGTGCGAGTCGGACTGGCCCATGAAGGGTTCCGTAGCAGCAAGTAAATTTTTTATATTTGAGTTGATTGAATGAAAGGTAAATTGCGGTTTACGATTTATGACGTATTAAAAAAAAACTACTTACTAGATCTCGTTCAAACGAATTTTCGCTGGAAGTTTACATGGTAATGTACATCATATATTTTTTTTAAATGATATTAGAAACCTCAGTATCATTTTTGAAGACCTATCCATAAATACCACACAAGTATGGGTTTGATGAAAATAAAATTTTTGAGTTTCAGTTCTAGAACCCCCAAAAATTAATGTTTTTTTTTTCTATTTTTGTCTGAAAAGCTTAATGCCGTTCACAGAATACATCTACTTACCAAGTTTCAACAGCATAGTTCTTATAGTTTCGGAAAAAAGTGGCTGTGACATACGGACGGACAGACAGACAGACAGACAGACATGACGAATCTATTTTTGCCATTTGGCAGCGGAACCCTAAAAAGTCAACAACTGGAAGAGTCTTTTTCGCTCGTCATTTCTCAGCCATATCATCACATATTCTGTAAGTGACAGAAAGGATTTTGACCCAGCTGTAAGTCGTGAAAACTTCCCTTGACGGCGTGCAGCATCCCGGAGCAATGATTTTCTTTAAGAACATTTTTCGTCGTCTCTTAGGTCGAAAATCGTCCTTACACTACATTTGGCATCGCTACTACAGATAAAATCGCTAGTTTACTTGTCTGCTATGGGAAAAGAAATAAAACTTAACATACATTATACATATTGTCACTGCTGTATATCGTCAAAAGGGTAGGCAGAGGCGACACAAAAAATTTTGGCGAACACGATTTACTGAGCACTAGTCCTGACTCAGAGCGGCTGAGCTGCGAATTTTCTAACAGAAAAAATCTTATAACATTTTACCCGAACTTCGAACCCAGGACCTCATGCCATGCAATCGTTGCGTCTTGCTATCGTGATAGTCTTACCCTACATGATATTGTCGAAAGTCTATGCGAACATTACTCACTGAAGGAAGACATAAGAAAATATAAAGTAAGCTCAAAATATATTGCATTAATGTATAGCAACATTGTGTTGTACACTTATTTACGCAAGAAAATTCACAGTATTACCTAAAAGCTGCGGACCGCCGCATTATTAAAAGCTTCCCACCTAACAGATAATATTGTTCCTAAAAAAACATTCCCTCTTAAATTAAAATGTTTAATATAAAATATCCGGGCGTTTCTTTCAAATTATAAAGATGATTAGGTTTTTAATAAACCTTTATTAAAAACTTAATTCTTTCGTCATGAAATATTTCTTCTGTCCGACAATATGGCGGCCATTGATTGGCCAACAAAAGTAATTCAAAGTCACAAAATAGACTTGCGACGACTTGTAATAACTTTGCAGAGTTATATCTGTGGACGGAATCAGGACGGAAACATCAAAGTTTCTGCACAGATCTCCAAGACATTATTTAGAAACAAATAATCGGCTGGTGACTTTAGCAAACAATGTTACACATTATTTCATATAATTTTACTGTACCTACTACGCTGAATAGACAGTCTTGTACTAAACTAGATTACCTTTCTTCACAAAATAAGATGACAGTTTTTTGCCTCTACTTATTGAATCAAAAATGTTTGTCATCATCGACATTTCGGTTGAACCACGTCTACTGATGATCATAGGGCTCTTCCACTTTCACAAAGCGCGGCCTTACTCCAAACAATAATCAAAAGTAATAAAATAAGCATTACTTTAGAACAATATGTCTCTCGCTAACAAATTCAAATCGGCCGGCAGTGGTGCTTGCGACAAAATGTTTTAAATCGATAGCTATAAAGTACATACGGTAATTATACTTTAACGGCAGGACTCGGAGTGAACTCGTTATCGGGAAGTTTACGGCTCATCCCCGTGTGAATGGATAAAATTTATATAGAGAGTTTGACGGGAAAATTTAGAGGACCCTACGAATAATGACAAGGGTCAATCCCTTCGTATTAAACAAACTCAAAATGAACTTGTTTTGCTCAAAATATTGAAGTTTAATTGTCTTCTAAACAAACAATGTATGTTGAAACCAAATAAAACGATCAATTTTAATTTGCTTGGAGGTCTCGACGGTGAATTGACCTGACCTATTCGACGTTTTATGATGGTCGACATAGACGGATGGAGAAGTATTTGTACCTACAATAAAGTAAGAAAAGAGCTCTACAATGATTTTATAGTGGCGAACCTTTAGATTACGACCTGCCTAGCCTAAGTTATAACGGCTTGGAAATGAAATTCCTCAGTAACAACGAGTTTGTTTACGTTACAATCCAGAATTAATGATAACAATATTTCTACAACATTCTAAACAATGCTATCTATACTCTACGTAAGTATACTTTAACTAGCTTGTAATAAGAGTTCTAATGCGGATTTACATAATAAATACATAAATACTAAAATCGCTAAAATCGTGGCTTGGACTAGCGCACTCTGCTGATTCCTCTGCTCTATTTAGGGATCAAAATAATTTTGGGATGAAACTTAAGAAACCATCGGAGCTCTATAAACATCTTAGAGTTACCAAAGCCCACATCTTAGGAAAATCCCAAGATGTCACAATCAGGGCACTCCCGAAAGATAATAACGCGTCCGAGCTTGAATCTAGACTTCTATTCCATAAACGATTTATGATAGGGGCCCAGTCAAACAGAGTGGGGTTGGGAGTACGAGAGCCAGAAAGGGACCAGGATATACTTAAGTCCTTTCTAAAACAAGACGAAAATGATAAATATCGAGTGCACGCGATGAATTTGGAAATCCAAAATGAATGGTTGACAATGGGAGAGTTCTGCATACCGATGGCCTTAAAGTGGCGCACCTTGATCTATGACTGGTCGCCGGCCCTGTTAAAATTTTATCTTAACGCCTTTCAGATGACCCTCCCAGACCAGAGTAATCTGGTAAGGTGGGGGAAGGCCACAGAAAAACAATGTTATACTTGTGGTGAGGCAATAGGGACGGCTAGACACATATTAGTAGGATGTAGGGTGCTTCTCGATAGAGGCCATTACTCACGCCGCCACGATAAGGTGCTTATCATCATACGTGAAGCAATGAGTCTGGCAGTAGCTAGAGCCCAAAAAGGATTGACTACTAACAGACGTCATATCAACTTTGTGTCTGAAGGTTCATCCATAACACCCAGGAACAAACCTTATTCAATCTTAGATACTGCCCCAGATTGGACTCTCCTAATCGACACGTATGAAAAGCACTACAAAATTCCGGAGGATGTTGGGGTTTCGTCATCTAGACCTGACATATTCCTATATTCTAAGAGATTAAAACATGTGGTTCTTGTGGAACTTACTGTACCGTGGGAAACAAATATACCGAAGGACCACACAATAAAGAAAAATAAATACTATGATCTCACAAACGAATTAATCAAAAACGGTTACGTGGTTAATTTGTATGCAGTGGAAGTGGGAGCGAGAGGTATACCAGCAAAATCTCTCTATAACCTACTTAAAGATCTAGGCCTATCGAGAGCTACAATAAGCTCATTACTAGGACGAATGTCTAAAGCGGCACTAGTAGGTTCGTATCAAATTTGGTTAGGCAGGGAGGGGAACTTGGGTAGTGAAGGTGAGTGTTGATGTACATCAACAAAAGGGGCCCCTTCTAAACCTACACTTGGGTCGCAAGTCCCAGGCACTGTCCCGAGTTCCCAACTCAGCAACGCGATGGACCCGGCACCCGCACGGAGAATCCATGGATTGCTAAGATTACGGTCTATATAAATACCGGAAACCCAAAGACCTCACGACCCTCTAGTACAATTCCAAGGGAATGCACCTACCATAGAGGAAATAGAGATACAAATAAAAAAGAAATCATCTAAATCGGCTCCGGGCCCTGATGGGGTTCCATATATAGTGTATAAAAAATGTCCAACAGTTCGTAAACATCTCACAAATATATTCAGTAAAATCTGGTCAGAAAAGAATATACCAGTCGCATTTGGCGAAGCGGTTTTCGTTCTCATTCCAAAAAAACATGAAGTGACCCATCCTAAAGATACTAGACCGATAGCACTAACTAACACAATTTCAAAAATATTTTTCTCAATTCTACAAACAAAAATGTGTCATTTTATGATTAACAATAGGTATTTCGGACCTAACCACCAGAAAGGGTTTTTACCCGGCATTTCTGGTTGTCTGGAACACAATAGTCTGTTAGCGGAAAGCTTAAAAGATGCCAGAAAATACGAAAGACAGATAACGGTATGTTGGATAGACCTAGAAAATGCATTTGGCTCAATTCCACATTACCTTATGGTATACGCGTTGCAATGGTATAACTTTCCGCCCGTGGTCATAGAGATAATCGAGTCGTATTACTCCCAGCTAAAATTTGCTATAAGCTTCCAAGAAGTACACACAGGGCCATTACGGTATAATGTGGGACTGTTTCAGGGATGCTGCTTGTCACCAATAGCATTTAACATAGTAATTAATATCTTAATTACCAAGTTAATACGTCACGAAAAGAAATGGGGTTATCGGTTTAAAGTAAATAACATATACTCAGAGTCCATCTTAGCTTTTGCTGACGATCTCGCAATACTGACGCGCAATCCAAAACAATGTCAGGAACTATAAAAGGAAGTCGATGAGTTCTGTTCGTGGACAAATGGACTGAGGACGAAGCCCAGTAAGTGTCACTGTCTATGTCTGGGTAGACGGGACACCAAATTTACCTCTTACGACCCGGGACTCTTCATTGGGGGTAAACCAGTTTCCATAGTTTCTGAATCGGTGCCATTTAAATTTCTTGGGAGAAAGATAGACTATAAAGGACGCACACCATCCTTAGATGAAGTTGTCGATACGTTTATAAATGACCTAAATAAGATAGATCAGATACCACTAAACAATATCAAAAAAGCTTGGATATATGACAACTACTTAACATCACGTCTGACTTGGCCTTTTCTGGTGTATGAATTCGGTAAAACCTTACTGGCGAAAATAGATGCAACTGTCATAAAATCGCTAAAATCGTGGCTTGGACTAGCGCACTCTGCCGATTCCTCTGCTCTATTTAGGGATCAAAATAATTTTGGGATGAAACTTAAGAAACCATCGGAGCTCTATAAACATCTTAGAGTTACCAAAGCCCACATCTTAGGAAAATCCCAAGATGTCACAATCAGGGCACTCCCGAAAGATAATAACGCGTCCGAGCTTGAATCTAGACTTCTATTCCATAAACGATTTATGATAGGGGCCCAGTCAAACAGAGTGGGGTTGGGAGTACGAGAGCCAGAAAGGGACCAGGATATACTTAAGTCCTTTCTAAAACAAGACGAAAATGATAAATATCGAGTGCACGCGATGAATTTGGAAATCCAAAATGAATGGTTGACAATGGGAGAGTTCTGCATACCGATGGCCTTAAAGTGGCGCACCTTGATCTATGACTGGTCGCCGGCCCTGTTAAATTTTTATCTTAACGCCTTTCAGATGACCCTCCCAGACCAGAGTAATCTGGTAAGGTGGGGGAAGGCCACAGAAAAACAATGTTATACTTGTGGTGAGGCAATAGGGACGGCTAGACACATATTAGTAGGATGTAGGGTGCTTCTCGATAGAGGCCATTACTCACGCCGCCACGATAAGGTGCTTATCATCATGCGTGAAGCAATGAGTCTGGCAGTAGCTAGAGCCCAAAAAGGATTGACTACTAACAGACGTCATATCAACTTTGTGTCTGAAGGTTCATCCATAACACCCAGGAACAAACCTTATTCAATCTTAGATACTGCCCCAGATTGGACTCTCCTAATCGACACGTATGAAAAGCACTATAAAATTCCGGAGGATGTTGGGGTTTCGTCATCTAGACCTGACATATTCCTATATTCTTAGAGGTTAAAACATGTGGTTCTTGTGGAACTTACTGTACCGTGGGAAACAAATATACCGAAGGACCACACAATAAAGAAAAATAAATACTATGATCTCACAAACGAATTAATCAAAAACGGTTACGTGGTTAATTTGTATGCAGTGGAAGTGGGAGCGAGAGGTATACCAGCAAAATCTCTCTATAACCTACATAAAGATCTAGGCCTATCGAGAGCTACAATAAGCTCACTACTAGGACGAATGTCTAAAGCGGCACTAGTAGGTTCGTATCAAATTTGGTTAGGCAGGGAGGGGAACTTGGGTAGTGAAGGTGAGTGTTGATGTACATCAACAAAAGGGGCCCCTTCTAAACCTACACTTGGGTCGCAAGTCCCAGGCACTGTCCCGAGTTCCCAACTCAGCAACGCGATGGACCCGGCACCCGCACGGAGAATCCATGGATTGCTAAGATTACGGTCTATAATAAAAGCGAAAGTAACTCAGTTTTTTACTTTTTCACATCTAAACTGGTAAAACGATTTAGTTAAAATTTGGTATGGCCTGAATAAGAACATAGGATACTAAAGGCACCACACCGCATGAAAGATTGTGAAAATCCGCCATTTTGATGCGCAATAAAGACGCATCTAAAAGCATATTAGCGGTTTAGCCTTTTAGAAGTTACCGAGGCATTATAAGGACATACATACCAGTTATGCACAATCATAAATATCATTTTTTTGTTTTGCCTCATTCGGGTAATTAGTAAATCAAGTTCTTTGATTCAGAGATAGTTGTGCTAGGCTATAATGTTCTTAATGTAAGTTATTTATGTTGTTACGAGTTGTGTTAACAGAATAACACGACACTTACACCACCCTTTTGAATATTAGATATTTCATGGCCTTCAATTTCAATTATGCATAAATTACTGTTGAATATCCTTTGACATAAATGTTTATTCATTCTAAGGACGAGTAGTAACAACCGCAGTGAATTCATGTAAGATATATACACGCACTAAACCCGTTTTGAGTATTGATAAACAATTGATATAACTTATACATAGATATCCGAAATGCCCATTTGTACCTAAGTACTTACTTTACTAAATTAAATGAATGTTTTGAAGTGATTAGTATACAAAATTTCCTTAGGCTGTCTACATGCCAAAGCCGCCGGCCCGCCATGTAACCCGCTGGGTAAGGCCTACAGCTATCTACAAAACAAAGCCGCCGGCCCGAAGGCGAAACCCACCGGCTTGTACCACTGGGTTTGTATTGCGTTTTGTTCCAATACGATTTAACGCAAAACAGTCTTATTACCTATAATTCAATTGTGCTGGTTACATATTTGAAGCTAACACATAAGTATTAATTATGTGTTAAGGATACCGATTAAATTGCTTCTAAATAAACTTATAACTGAATTATACCTACATTCGAAATAACTACAGCATCGTCATGAAAATAGCTATCATATATTATTTATATAAAATAGGTGCATACTTCGTACGGAGAGCCCTTCGGATACCCCCCCGCCGGCCAGCGGGGGCGGTTATGTCGGGCTTGAACCTACTAAAACAGCACGCCGTCTCGGGTCTTAAGACGCCGGGGTGTAAGGTTGTCCATAGAGCATATCCCTCGCACCCCGACTGACCCTTTGCCATCTCTGGTTTCGAGATGGCCCCTCGGGTTTGGGAACCACGGTGTACCCGTCTTGCCCCGTTTTGGGGGAGGGGCGCTAGTCGCCCCGCCGTCCCGGCTTGCTTCTGCTGGGGTGACAGGCGGCCTCACCTGCCACCCCCAGGCCTGCACTCATGGAGGACGAAGGTCGTTAAGCGACCTCCGGCGCCTGAGTCGCCTGCGACACGCTGCGATCTCTCCCGGGCGCGCCCCGCCATCTCCTTCGCGATTACATGCTCGCAGAAAGATGTGGCGGCGGCCCACGCGCTCGCACTCCGCACCATCGCCGCAATCATGCTGCCGAGCGAGAGGACTCCCACCCCGATGGCTGCCACGAGGTCACGCCTCGGCGCCTCCCACGCCAGGCAGTCCGCCAGCGTGTGAAGCCCCGAGTCCTCGCTCGTGGCGCAGTGATGGCACTCAGGCGTTGGCTAATTCCAAATCCAATGCACGCGGTCCCCGAAGCTTCCCTTACTGGAGATCACCTGCGTCAGTCGGTACGAGAGGCTTCCGTGTCGCCACTCTAGCCAATCCTCCATGATGGGCCTTACCGCCGCTATTGCGGCGTGCCCTGCGCTTGGTCGCCCAAGTCGTTCCTTGCACTCCACCACGATGGCCTAGCGGAGCTGGGACTGCACGGCCTCGATTTCTCGAGGCTCGGGGTTCTGTATCTGCTCCCGCGCCTCCTCTCACCACTGGTGCAGTTGCGAAAGGGTTCTCGCCTCCAGGTCCCATGGCGGAGTTCCGGCAAGGAGACTCGCCGCCTTGAAGGAATTCGTGCGGTACCCTCGGATGACCCTGTTGGCCATCACCCGCATCCGCAATAGGTGCATACCTAAAAGTATTACATTAAGAGGAGTATAAAATAAACAAATACCACAATCCTATGGTATATAAATACCCTAATCCTATAATATTATATTATTGCGATTATTGATTATATTAAAACATTAGCTAATTTCGGAATTGATTTACTTTGGCCACCAACCAGGTGGGACACCGAAGTCTTAAAATCACGCAAAAAAAAATAAAATCTTACACCCACTTTTTATCACTTTTCTCGACGTTTCATACGATTCTAAGTCTAATTAAGCAAAAAAAATGTTTGTGTCGGTCTGTCTGTTGGTCTGGATGTCTGGATGCCTGGATGTCTGTTTACGCAATAACTCAAGAACCACTTATCCGATTTAAAAAATTCTTTCGACAATCATCTTGTTTGGTTAATGGGAAGAACTGATTAGATTTTGGGGTTTGTACGTTTAAGGTTTCGGGTACCTACCATACAAATTGTCCCTAAAAAATCTAAGTTTGGCCCGAAGTTTGACAATCACTGTGTGATTTCCGCCCCACTAGATTTTCAAATAACAATCAATATCATTGATTGGTATATTTACTTATTACCTGAAATATAACCTACGCGATATAACCTAGGCGATAGCCTAGTGGCATACGTAACGGACTGCAAAGAAGAGGTCTCAAGTTCCAACCCCAGTTGCCCCGGGCACATTAATAAATGTTAATTATCGCTCATTTAATAATGTGCCCGGTAGATGGCAATAGGCTCGCCCCCTATTACATTGGGACCTTAACATAACTGGCGAATCGTGGGTGTGTAATACACCTCTGCCTACCCTTTCGGGGATACAGGCGTGAAGTTATGTTATGTTGTTATGTTTAAATATAAATAAATACTATAATTCTATTCAATGATCCATATCTATCTAATACTAATATTATTTATTGAGATGTGTTTGTTTTGTTGATCGCGCTAATCTCAGGAACTACTGGTTCGAATTGAAAAATTATTTTTGTGTTAGATAGCCCATTTATCGAGGAAGGTTATAGCTTATATATCATTACGCTACTACTTAGGAGAGTGGAGCAGTAACCATAACTGTCAACCGATCGGGCAAATTTCCATACATTATTGTAGAACTAATAAAAATACGGGTGTTTGGGATAAATGGGTGCCACGGGGACGAAGTATGCCACAGGCGAAGCCGCGGGGGACAGCTAGTCATAGATATGTTCGATATAATTATGTTAGATATGTGTTGGGGCAAGATCGAAATAACTTCTTCCAGAAATCTAAATTATTGAAACACATTTATTTAGGAGTTTACACAAATTCGGATTCGATTTTTAACACAATTCATATTATTAATTCACATCCCTAACCTCAAGTTCAGGTAGCTGTCACTGTTAAATCGGTAGTTTGTACGTATATATTAAACTAACACCTTAGTTCGTACGGTTGTGTACTATTCAAATTCAAACATTTTTCTTCTGATATTATTTTAAGTAATGGAATGGACTCTGATAACTTGCGTTATTGACATACTCTGGCTGTGATTTCTAAACTTTCTAAGACAGTGCTAGTTCAGTTTCCAACCGCGCGGAGCTTATTATATTGGTACTGAAACGTTCATACTACATCCGCGTGGCGACCGCACGTATTCATTTGCCCGGGGTAGAGTGCGGCTACCGCGCGGATGCATGGTCCGCGCGGTAGCCGCACTCTACCCCGGGCAAATGAATACGTGCGATCGCCACGCGGATGTATTTACTAGACGTGCCCTCGGCGCGTTCAGTTGCTCCATGGAATCCTCGCGTATCGCGGGGTAACAAGTACAGACATATTGCTTCTTCGAAATCCATTATTGAACTTGGGCGGCTGACATCCTGCGTCACGCCGCAAAAACCCGCGCGCCTGTTTGAACACTTGCAATGATCGCGGTTTAAGTCCGCGCGGATTCCGCCTTGTCTGAACCAGCACTTAAGCATACGAAATGGAATGTGTATATTGCGCTAATTGCGTATTTGCTCATCAGAAGATGAGCAAATTCGGTATACAACAAAGGACCTCACCTCGTTTAGTATGCACATTATGCCTTTACTAAGGCTTAGCAATTTATTACTAATGATTATCTCATCCGATGTTTTCAATCATATAAATAAATAGTTTGTGTTACTAACACAATAGAAAAACCATAATATTACTTTTGGATTATGGTTATATGACATTTATGAGACAAAATCAATTATTATGTAGCATACGAATGAAAAATTGACTTTTTTTTTCAGGTTCAAGCTCATAGATCTTATATGCACTGCATGTTGGACTTTTGCCCAAGAGACTCCTCATACTTCAACTACATGCAATGTTGTTAGAAGTTCTGTACTCATAGGACGTCGGAACCTCGTACTCGTTCACTTCAACTAACGGATACCCTACATCATCTTAGCACAAAAATATAATTTTTGAAAAGCTTGGACCATTGGAGGTACATTAGCTGACATTATATTATTGTAGTTGAAGTAATAATACAGCGAATGTCTGAGACATAAATTATCATTTTAATTTCAGACGCATGCATCTCATTATACATGTCATCCTAGCAGACAAAGTGCTGATCGTGCAGCCGTACACTATTCAATGCCATCTTCCTTATGTCTACTCCAAGAACAACAAGCAAACAAGCAAGCAGTCTTTAAGATACAATGTAATAAGAATTCATAAAATGATATGAATGATCATAACCCGAATTGCGCAGATTGGTCATTCTCTCTAATCTTTCTCAAAATAAAAAGTACATATGTGTCAAATCAGTATGATGATAGGAATGATAGGAACGAGACGTCGGGTCAGGTTAGGAAGAGGGTTACGTTCGGAACAAATATTACATTTATTTTCAAGTTTCTAACCTAACCCGCGACCGGGTCAGGTTCGGAATAATCATTTAAATTGGACTGGTCGCGGGTTCAAGTGTCAAGTCCCGTCCAGCAGTGCTATTCTCTACGGTAGCTCGTCGACGAGCTCGCAAAATGCTGCTTTGGATTTATATTTTATTTTAATTTTGATTTTAATTTATGATTTAGATTTAGATTTAGATTTAGATTTAGATTTAGATTTAGATTTAGATTTCATCATCAATCAAAAATCTAAATCTAAATCATAAATTAAAATCAAAATTAAAATAAAATATAAATCCAAAGCAGCATTTTGCGAGCTCGTCGACGAGCTACCGTAGAGAATAGCACTGCTGGATGTAATTTTTTTTTTCGATTTAAATTGAAATTCACAAAATCAGGTTTTCATATATAAAATACAACATTATAGTAGTATGTATCGCTAAATTTCTTAAGTAAAACTTGGGAATAACTCGATTGATTTAGATTATTTCTTTTTGTATTGTAGGTAATTGTTAGAAGGTTTTTTGTTTAGAAAATTTACCCGGATGATGGCGTGCCAGAACAGCAAGTGATGATGCAAAATACAGGCCTGTCATGCCAGTTTTTAGAGTACCTACAAACTGAAACATGTCAGTTTCGTTTGCGTCAACATTTTCACGGAAAACAAAATGGTGGAAATTAATTTTAAAAACGTTGAATATGCTAAATTTCAAGAATAAAGTATTCAAGTGCCCCAACAAATGGCTTCGGGAATGTGAAATATTACATAACCGCTTCAGGCAGCGCTCCGTTTCCAAGTTGAGTAATTCGCTAAGAAAAATCTTTTAATACTTAGAGTAGAATTTAATGTTTTACTTTGATGTATGGCTGATATGAGGTAGAAATTAAGATAATGCTTAAGCTTTTCACTTTTTTTTGGATTAATAGATCTTGCCCTAATTGTATATGTTATTTCATTTTGGACTTGTAGTAGAAGTAGAATTTTGAATTGTCAGTTTTAGTGTAGGATCCGTCGTAAAAATTCTGCATTTAGTTTCTTCTTATGTATAGCCTAGACTAGGCTATGGATATTTGTTTAAAAAAGAACTAAACTAAGAAGTAATGCCAAAAGGTGCCTTATATTAAGCGTAATAACTATCAATATCAACTCTGAAAAAGAAACAGTTTTATGTAGGTTAGGTAAAAGTAACCACATAATATATGATGATCGGGAGAGGTAACAATTGATTGATTCACTTTTCCATTTGCACCTTACTTAAATTAGGGAGAGGGGAGAACAAATGAAACAGATGTGTGACTTGTAATAAAGCCTCGTAACTAACCTGTCTTCTTTGATATACAGCGTTACTACACGAATAAATATCAGTGTAGACAACACTGATATTTTAGTTAAATTACGCTTATAAAATCATTGTATATAAAATGATTTTATAAGCGTAATTTAACAGTAAAAATTTATATAAAAAGTAGAATTATATACAAATATATTTATATATAATTTTTTGTTCTGTAATGTTAATTATTGGTCTATGGTAGGATATATACATTGACTAGAGTCAGTAAAAAAAACTGATAAAAGTCGTAGGCTGACTAGACGAACAAACAAAACAAAAGTGCTTCTCTGTTCCCCTCATTAATTACAACCGCTCGATGTTTAATCAAGAAGCTGAGAAGGAACAAGTTTCTTACGGCACGTGTAAAAAGAGAAACTCTGTACGAACAAAAAGTTACTTTGTAGATTACATGCTAGAGGGCTTGATATTGTAGACTCATATCTCGAGAGTATCTTCGATTAATGATACCGTAGAAGTCTTAGTCAAGTGAACAAAAATACTCATTAAATTGATCGAAAATAGTGAGTAGGGGATACCGCACAGATGTGGTTCTATTGAATCTAAAAGAACAATTCAATTACATTCGATTTCGTGGAGGCTGAACTCTAACCTCGAGCCCTTTTTTCTATTCGGCTATGGTTTGAAATGATACCAGTCGAGCGTTAGCCAGGGGAGCTTTAGACCTTGCATACAAATTGAACGTGTAAATGAGATAACGCTCTGTTTACTTACCGTATACGGGGTGGGACCGTGTTACAATAAAACCAGGTAATGGGAATTGCTGATACAGCAAATTGTTTTCGCAATGGAAAATGTTTGAAAGGACACCCTGTTTGAAGAATTTTGCCGGCTTTACTACTAAATGTTTAATGGTAGCATTTTACAGGAAGTGGTTATGTGTAGGTATGATTTTGGACTCTTGGTTCGTTATGAGATGAATTGATATTAATCGTCGTCATGCTTTTATGTTATTTACCTTATTTTTCTCTATCTGGGAGCACATTAGTACCCCCGGCAAGACGAGACAGCGGTGCGTAGGGCACTACCTACCTTTTCTAGAAGCGGTTCTTTGTATTTTTCTACCCTTATAATTTTGGTCTGGACAGTGCTAGAAGGTTCAAATTCTCAGGATATGATATGAATAGACTACTTGTTAAACGTACCAAGTTTCAAATACATAGCTATTATACTTTATAGATTATGTCTAAAATAAGCAGATTTCGTCACGACCTGAAATTTGTTATACGCGCTAGGATCAGCACACACACCACATAAAAATTAAAAAATATGGGAACCTGATTTTGCCCCCATCCTTTAAAATAGAGAGATGAAAGTTTGTATGGAACTTTGGCAACTTTAAAGCTAGTAAAATGAAAATTGGTATTTAGAATTTTGGTTATATGTCCAAATACAACCTAAAACCCATAAGTACGAGTCGGTCTGAGGTTCCGTATACAATGTATTGAGGGACAAACTTTTGCTCTCGGATATGGACTCAGTTTTTTCCTTTTGAGGTACAGAACCCTGGGGTGTGTGTTGGGTAACCTCCTCGAGTGTCGCTCCGATTCCAATCCCGCTGCAGGCCGGGGGGAACGGAATCGGAGCGGCCGGTACACCCTGGGCGGCGGTCAATGGCTTCCCCTTCACCCCTTCATAGGGTTGGCATTGATCGTCGGCCAATACCCAACGTGGCGGGACACATCGCTCTCCGTACTCCTCTGCTTTCAGAGGAGACAGGATGAGCGATGCTGTTAGTGGTGAGATTGCCCAGGGTCAGCCGGGGTGCGAGGGATATGCTCTATGGGTAACCTTACACCCCGGCGTCTGAAGACCCGAGACGGCGTGCGGTTTTAGTCGGTGCAAGCCCGACATAACCGTCCCGCTAGCCGGCGGGGGGGTATCCGAAGGGATTTCCGCACGATAAAAAAAAAAAAAAAAAAGGTACAGAACCCTAAATAGGTAAATAAAATAATCATAATAATAAAAATTAAGCTACGACAAGTATGTAATAACTTACAAAAACAAATGAAATCCCACCAAAAACATTTTTATGTATAATAACGCCAAGATGAGTCCATCCATACTGCTTGCGCTGTAAAAAAGTTATCAGATCTTATGGACAGCCAAACATATATTTCTAATCTCATCATAGTATAATATTCTTAATATTCTAGTACAATATTCTACGTGAATCCCAGTCTTAAGTTATCTACAAATTCTACGCCTTAGTGAAAATGTATGGCTTGGCAGCATTGGTAAAATCAACGCATAGTTAGTGAATTAATTTCTGGTCATATGCCATAGGAGTGTCTATGTCACTCTTACAGAACGACCAAGACCATACGGCCCAACAAATATTTTGTTTTTAATGTAAATTACCTAACTCAATTTGTGAGAATATACCAAAATTATTAAAAATACTGTGAAATTAATAAGCATTATGTGAAATTAGACCGATTTATCCTTCTGTTTTTATACCAAAATATCAAAATGACACAGAGGATTATATATGACAAGTTACATATAAACATTTATGTACATATGAGCTTAATGTGTTTTTAATTAAATTTAAATTCTTACGTAATTCATATAACTCAACAACTAATCTCAAAAATGCGAAAGTGAGTTCTTTCATTTGTTACTCAAGCACTTGAAAACGGCTAGATGGATTTGACTGAAAGACATAAAAGTGATGTCGTTCAAGTCTGTGGCTATAAACACTCACATACTAAAGATCTTCTACGCGAATGTTAAATGTACGGGATATTACATATATCGTGGCTAAGGCCACGTTGTAATTTTATACGTAGGTATGCGACTCAGCTATCTGCTATTCCAGATATCTAGTATCTGTAATATAATTACATATTTATTATACTGTACCTGCTATGAGTTCATGTACTCAGTAATTTACTTGAGATGGTAATACGATACGAAGGTAATGATGGTACGCAGTACCGAAATAATAAAAAGAGTATTTAGATCATGCTCGTTTAGAAGCGTTGGGAGGATAAAGTTAATTAAAAACCACCCTTACTAATGGATTCATCCCACGTTTTTAAGCAATATCCTGTTAATACAGCATCGGACATTGCGATGTTATTCGATTTTGTTCATATTGCCAATATTCTCTAAGGAAATTGAATCAGGTACTAGCGCCCTGGCAGTAGTCTGAAGTTGGGGCGAATTTCTTTGCTTATAAAAACTGTTCCGATTCATCGAATGTTCGGTCAAAAAGTAATTTACTAGTAATAACTTTTTAACCGACGTCAAGCAAAAGGAGGCGTTCTCAACTATCATTATGTATGTGTGTTCAGTGATATTTCTTTTATTAGAGGTATATATTCACCATTCAAGACTAGAATGAGTCATCATCAAAATCAACAAACTTCCGACAGTACATATACAACTTAATTAACAATTCAGATCTAAACTGCGTATGTATTATTAATTAATTTGCCCCGCGTAATTAGCATCGATGTCCTGTCCGAGTCGAAATGTTATGTCATTATTGTGCAAACAGTACGTCACTAATATACGGGGTATGTTTCGAAACGTCAATAAATTCAGACAGTTTAATGGGTTTAATTCGTTGTGGTTTGAGAATGAAATAAATTACGTGGAAGGTTATTTCACGAGCGGAAATGTTTTAGGAAGATGTGTTATTTAGGGTTTTCTGCGACCTCGGTATGGGATGGAGATTGTAGAAAGTATTCCTGAAAGCAACGGCCATCTAATTTATTTTTCCCATCACCAGCCTCTGGCGCCATCTCTTTCTATCGCAATTCGTTTAGGGTTGGCCTTAGTTGTTGTCATCGTTTGACAAACCGAGCGTGAGTGGCGGGTTACCCTCTTCAGTAATGATTTAAAATTGGATTTCAGCCAATGTCCTCAAAAGCCGCAATATCCTCAATAATCCGTTTGTTACATAAACCAGAATTGGCAGTGAAGGTTCAAAAGCTCGCAGATAGTGACAACATGAACCAATTACTAACAAGTTTTACGAGAACTTATCCAAAAGCAAATTGGGGCGGGATTTCGTACTGATAAAGGACAAAGACAAGGTTTCGGACGAAATTAAATTTTCCGAAAAGTTCACCGATATTGAATTTCATTTTGTTTTCTTTTTGTCAACAATGTTTCTTGGATTACGGGATTACATGTTATTTTGGTGTTCAAAGCTGCTTCCTGATGAGTCTGAGTGGGCTTAAGAGCTTTATTTGTTTGCCATAATTTAATTGAATTTTACTGATAATATTGTCAATTTATTTTAAACACAAATAGCTCTGTCAATCGATCGCTTTTGTCCATCGTAGCGTAATGTTATTTATAGCTGTTATTTATAACATGTTATGGTACCACTCGTGACCGCGGTCGGTGCAATCCGATCGTAACGTCGCATCGGGGACACAAAAGGTGGATATCGTACCTTCCGAGGTTTTTTTATATTATACATAAGTAACTATGATTATATAAAAGCACTCAACATTTTTATGTTATCCCCTAATGGCTAATGGTCCACTCTTTGTATTCCATTGTTAGCCCTTACGTATGGCACCATAACCTATAAGCTTACCAAAGAATGAATCAAAGTGTTTTCGAACGACATTGCGAATAGCCATAAATCGTGGCTGTAAATTTGTCTGTTCGAACGATATGCCCTAATCAATTAAACGCGTCTAACTTATTCTAGTTGAAAAATTGCAACTACCTTTTCACTAGTAGAGTTTCCTGCAATTCATCAATAGTGAACACAAAGGCTAATCGGTAGCACATTTTAAGTTTCTTTTTCACGATATTCTGGCAGATTACTTTACGAAGCATTAAATTTAAGCTTTAGCATAGGAACTAGCACTCAACACCAGTAACTATATTTTTTATACCGAGTAAACACCTCCGAATGTTATAAAAAGGTTACGTCGGAGTCTCCATGTGGTGTCTCCGATAAAAGACCAATTGGCGCAGGCTTACCCGAGGAGCGGAATCCCCACTAGTCCACCAACACACGTCTTCCCCACCGTTGCTAACAACATCGCCTGTTCGGAGAAAAGTAACTGATAGGTACCGCTTTCCCGGGGGTGCGATTGGTTGGATCACCTCCAAGTTTGGTGCACCCTGGGCAACGTGGGCGATGACGTATCATTGATTGCACCTCTGGAGTAGCTGGCGTCAACGTCAACGGCCCAGAGTCTGACCAACCGGCCCTTTTCAGGGCCAGCTGACCCCATTGCACGAGGGGGTCGGGGTATGGCGGGCCTGCAAGGCTCGCAGTAGGGGTGGTCGCTCCAGGTACCTCTCTGCTGTTATCAGAGGGGACACTGCGAATGGCCCAGGGTCGTACGGAGTGCGAGGGATATGCTCTATGGGTAACCTTACACCCCGGCGTCTGTAGACCCGAGACGGCGTGCGGTTTTAGTCGGTTCAAGCCCGACATAACCGCCCCCGCTGGCCGGCGGGGAGGTATCGAAGGGATTTCCGCACAAAACAAAAGGTACCGCTTTCCCCGGCCTGGCGGTGGCAGGTGAGGCCGCCTGTCACCCCAGCAGAAGCAGGCCGGGACGGTGGGTCGACTAGCGCCCCTCGCCCAAACCGGGGCAACACGGGGACACCTTGGTTCTCAAACTCGAGGAGGCCATCTCGAAACCGGAGATGGCCCAGGGTCAGTCGGGGTGCGGTTTTAGTCGGCTCAAGCCCGACATAACCGCCCCCGCTAACCGGCGAGGGGGTCTCCGAAGGGATTTCCGCACGAAAAAAAATAGGTACCCCTTTCCCGGAGAAGAGCAAGCCACTCATGAGAAGCGCGCGAGATACGCGTACGCAGTCTCTTCCGGCCCGCTTCTGAACCCGCCACTAATGGAACGATTTTTTTCGAGGTTTTCGCACTCGCTGCTCCAGAACTAGCAGAAATAATAGTAAATACTTGGAAATACTTAATATAACGTAAACTGCTCGAAGAGAGTGAACTCACTGAATAATCAATTGAAGAAAATTCTACCTCAGGTTATTTTAAGAATCTTGCATGCTCAAACATTAATAATTCTCACACGTCTCCTACCCGAGTTTTATTGATCACTTTCTATCCCTATAGTTTCAAATATACATTTGTATTCAAGCGCCTACTGTCTTTATATTCTAATATTCAATACATTGGCTGATATTCTTGGTTTCAGATTTAGAAAATGTTTCGCTATTTTATTGAAAAGTTTTGCAATATTTTCTATTGTATTGGGACTAACTTTGTCGAAGTTTTCCAACTTTGACGGAGGAGCAGTTGCTTATGAATGAATACTGACGGCTTATATAAATTTAGTCTGTGTATATGTAACTTTGTGATTAAACAAGTCATTACTGCTATAACCCCTCAGGAATTAACGTCATGACGCAACTCGTGTCGAGGTTCATCATATAATGAAATTTCCATACAAGTATAAGGGGAGAAGGTAAGCGAACGGCATAGTATGCATCAATGGCTTATTATATCACGGCACTTATAAATCGGAGCAAGGGAAACGGATAATTTATACAAATACTTTTCAACTAATTGCTTAGAAAGTTTCGTAGCGGTGACGTTTGAAAATCATTAATTTTAGTGTAACGTTGCCGAAATTTAGCAAAACAAGAAACTATTCTTTCGTCAATAGATGACTAGAAGATTATAGTGGTACTTAAATGCAAAGGAGGTTTGCTTAAAATGTGTTTGAAGTGAAATATCTATTGGTACGCCCTTGTCAGTAAAACCGATTTATTTGTATCTATGTTGTGACGCCACATGGCATGATAATTTTATTTATTGTAAGATCCGCTGAAATTGGTTTTATATACAGAATAGTTTCAGCTTATCAAATAAAAAATATTAAACAGTTATTATCTTCTCATTGTTATTGGTTTTAATTATTCATTCCAATCTCCTGCACGTCTCAAGGCTGGGTAATTATATTATGGTATTAAATTGGATAAAAGGTTCGATTCATCATCGAAACTTCCTTTAATTATTTTTGTTATTTTACTGTACATTATTGGTTTTCATAAATAACAAATTATATCATCCACTTTGAGATTTCACATCTGCAGGTACCGTGCCGGCCAACTTTGTTTGCAAGATATTTATTAATTATTTTTTTAAGAGGTCTCTTGAAGTCTATAGTATATTTGAAAGATACACTCACTGCCTGCTGGTCCCGCCCCGTAGTATAAGTTTGCTCTTATAAATCTTTATTGAAAATGTAAATCGTCGAGCAAAGAGTATTAAATTTTGGTATTAGGTGATTCTCAGTAACATAAACCAGAATAGGCTCGTGTTATGGTGGGATCAAATATCAAAGCTAAGGTTTTAATCAGCCCAATGTCTCTTTACACTGCGGGAGGACCAATGGCCGTTAGAGCAAACGAGTCCTAGAGTGTAGACCGCGAATCGACAAACAGAAGAGTCCAGCCAGATGGACTGACGACCTGAAAAAGGTAAATAGACTGGATGCTGATGGCGGAGAATCGAGTGAAATGGCGTACATTAGGAGAAGCCTATGTCCAGTAGTGGACTGCGTTAGGTTAGGCAAATTAATTGGTTAAAGGTGTGTGTATTACGAAAGTAATCTCAAAAATTCGTTCCCGCAGGGGTGAACGCACAGGTAGATTTCGTGAAGCATTTAATATTATTTTATTAACATGTTTAATTTTTTTTTCTCGAAAACGGTAACTTTTAGCGAAAAACTTTTCAGACATTTATTTTAGACTTAAAAATGGCCTATCGATTAAAAATATTTCCGACACCAAGAATGTTCACCGGTTCGAAGTTATGATTTTTTTCCCGAAAAATTTTGGTTTTTCCCCCCTCCACTTTTAGTGAAAGTTTTAATCTTATAGGTTTTTAATTAAAAGTTGTTGGTATTCATGTATACTATGGGATAAAATTAGAACGGTTCGAATATCTTTCATGGAACGTGAAATTTTGAGGAAAAACTGATTTCACAAAAAGTGAGGCCCTACCGTCCCCTTAGGCCGGATTCCACCCGTTCATGAACTTAAACTAAGTTAACTCCCAAGCAATTTTTGACCGCATTTTGAAAGCGATCGGGGCAAAAATTCGACTGTGAGAGTGCCGCAAATTTTGGGAAGTGGAACCATACATACATATATATATATATATATATATATATATATATATATATATATATATATATATATACCTATAAACTTTTTGACCAGTGGTCATTTCGGACTCAGGGGGTCATAACTAGACCTCCTATGAAGAATTTTGTTAGTGGTGAGATGGCCCAGGGTCAGTCGAGGTGCGAGGGATATGCTCTATGGGTAACCTTACACCCCGGCGTCTGAAGACCCGAGACGGCGTGCGGTTTTAGTCGGTGCAAGCCCGACATAACCGCCCCCGCTGGCCGGCGGGGGGGTATCCGAAGGGATTTCCGCACGATAAAAAAAAAAAAAAGGTAGATCGATTTCATCGAAATCTACCTAAATGTAGGTATATATACACGTGTCCCGGGGGGGGGGGGGCATCTTGAAACTGGAGATGGTCCTGGGTCAGTCGGGGTGCGAGGTAAATGCCTTATGGACCCTTACATTCGGAAATCTGAAGATCCGAGACGGCGTGCGGTTTTAGTCGGTTCGACTTCGCCATAACCTCTCCCGCTAGCCGGCGGGGTAGGGAGGGTGGGAGTGTATTCAAGTGGATTTTCGCACATGCTATGTCAGCATATATACCTCTGTATCTTTATGTCCTACAGTATGAAATTATCCTGTCAAGTAAAATTGGTTTCATTTTATTTTACGTCAAAACAGTGTGCTCAAAGTTCTGTGGAAACGGGTTCGTAATAAAAAGGTAATGTTATTTCATTCTACGAAAGAAAATACATTTTTACAGTACTTTTATACAACAGAAAGATATGACGTCATACCTACCTTGTTTCCTAATCAAATCATAAAAAATTGATTGCCGATTAAAAAGAATAACAACTGAAGATAATGACTGATGTAACTTTTAATACCTTCAAGTTTTTTTTGATGAGCGGAAGCTGTCTATTTTTGACACCGACATAGGATCGCTTTCGCCGTTTCTCAATTTCATCGCAGGTTTAATGACCTCAAATTTTAAGTTTTGGTAGAGCCTCGCTTACAGGATACTACAAAAACTAGAGGTTTTCTTAAGAACGGTGACGCTGGTGTAACTCATGGAATCGTTAGCATATACCAAGGATAAACTTTTGTCAGTCAAACCACTATCAACGATCTGTTTTGGCAGAAATTGAGGCAAGATGCTCAAAATACGTTTGTATACAACCACAGAAATAATGGCGGAAATATGCGGCGAGAAGGAGCAAACTTAGCGAGGCGGCGGCGGGGAGTGGAACGCAGCGGAGCGAGGACTACGGCCGGACAACGAGGACTATGAGACAAGCCTTCCGAACACACACAGTGCAAGGCGTCTTACCAATAATGTATATTTATTGTAAATCTCAAAAGAAATATAGTACACAGTTTAATAGTCTTAATAAACGGTTCGTTAATTTTGTCGAACCCTGTTCTCATCCTGGAAGGCACAAACACACGAACACCGCAGTCACACAATCAACAGCTGGGTGAAGCTCCACAACAAAACTCCAAAACACAGCTACATTATTACAGCTATATTATTTCGTAGTTCGTATATTATTAGTTTTGTGTATATAACACACAAATCACACTTATAACCAAACTTTTCTCGTTTTCATCAAGTCATAAATACTCTGACATCATTCATGGTTGATCGAAAAGCCTTCATTTTTAAAATTTCTAAATAAATCTTTCTGGTAAATTTCTCACATATAATGCTGAAGTGATCTCTTGGCATTGCAAGCTGGTAGGTTCATTCATTCATTGTCTGATGTGATTGCGCCACCGAATCGAATGACTTCAATAAACTATTATAAAATTGTAAATTAGTTGTGTCTGTAAATTGGAGATATTTAAATAAAGAAATACTTGGGTTATGTTAAATGAACGATTGTGAACACAAAAATACCTTTTTAGGCATTCTTGTCTGTTTGTCTATTTATATGTTTGTTCGCGATGAACGCAAAAACTACTGAACGGATTGTGTTGTGGTTTTTTTTTTCTAATATAAAGTTCTTGATCAGACTAAAAATCTGCCGTATTTTTGATTGCAATTGGTTAGTAAAACCAGAGATATGACCAAAAAACAATAACCGACCTCCGCGCGGGCGGACCCGCGGGCATCACCTAGTAGTTTATATTATTGTATCTTATTCTATTGATAATAACTTCTTGTGTCAGAGTTAGACGAATGAGTGGAATATAGAAAGAAAGAAAGAAGAGTTTATTCAGAAAACTTTAATATTACTCGCGCGTAATCTGATACTCTCAGGCTGTAATGTATTAAGCAGTCAGGTAAACTAAATTTGTCTAAACAAAAGACTAATGACGACTGATAAGGTATAAGGTTCTCAATACTTTTCGCTTAAATCTTTTCATAAAATTACTTGCTAGGATTATTGAAGCTATATGTTTTGTCCACGTTGTAGTTGAGAGCCTATTGGTGTTTACAAGATACATTCTCCGACTCCATGCTGCTACTGGTCATCATGCTTTGATAGACTAAGGAACAAGGCTAAAAGAAAAATTTAAAATAAACTCGCAGACTCATCTACGCCCGGGACTACCGACCTCCATGATCGGGGCCTGAGGACGGCAGTTGGCCGACTCGCCGTCCTTACAGAAGCAGGCCGTGGCGGAGGCGTGTCGTGTGTGCCCTACACACGCCTGCCAACTCACCGAAGCGGGATAAAACCCGACCCCACCAGGCGAGGCCGCAGTGGCGGCCAAAGTCCGCCGGCAACCCTGGGGTTATCCTTTCGAGGGCTTACCCGGGGTGCCCGGCAACGGACACTTGGGGAGGACACCGTGCGGTTTTAGTCGAGACACGACATAACCACCCCCGCTGGCCAGCGGGGGGGTATCCGAAGGGATTTCCGCACGTAAAAAAAAAAAAAAAAAAAACAACGCAGAACTCCGCAATCTTTCCGCAACCAGTCCGCAATACTAAAGTTTGTTTATCTATAGAACCATTCTGCGAATGCGGTATAACGTATTTATTGTCCAATACCCGAATTTAATTTATGATAGAACCAGGATTGCTTTTGATATATGGCTTTACGAATAATCTGTCATGCTGCCGCATTGACAGAGGATATGTCGTGCATTGAATGTGGTGGGTATAAATCAAATGTTATTACGATGTAGATAATAATTATACGATTTAATATGAATATTGGCGGTCGCTTGCAAATTCGACCGGGTGGACCTCTTTTCAGTAGCCTAAGACGGTTTCACACCGGAGTTTAGGCCCGAAAAGCGGTGTCCAATCTTGTCTTCTATGGCATATTATAGAACCATTTTCATAACACCGCGTGCCGGCCCTAGAGTTAGTGCTGCAGTACTCCGTGAAAACGGACAGTGCACAAACGATCGGGGCAATGTGGCCAGAAGGAAACTGAATGATAAATATATGTATATATTACATATTTCCCAGTCATTCAGCTCTCAAAAACACATATTCTTTTTTATATTGGACACGTTGGATTGCATCCACTACGTCAAACGCCTTCCAGCCAGAGAATGGGCAAGAAGCTGTAAGTCAAGTCTAATAAATGACGGCTTGTAAACTTCTGTATAGACGAGTTTTATTTTGTACTTTTTACGACTGCCCTTAGCCTCCCTAATTCGAACTTTGTAACAAAATCTGTTCTTAGCTGACGTCACCAACCTATTTGTTAAATTCTAGCTTCGTAATGCTAAGTAGTTATCGAGATTTTGTCTACGGTCGAGTGAATGAGTGCCCTTTTGTTGTAGCATACTGTAGAAAGATTAGGGGTTGGTATATTAAACTCAGGGGATGTATGACTGTTTTAATACTACAGTAATTAAAGGTGTGGATGGGTAGACGGTTGTAAAACTTTTACGGAACTCTTGCAATACGGCCTCTGTGGCGTAGCGGTAGTGCATTCGGCTGCTACGACAGGGGGCGCGGGTTCGATTCCCGCTCAGCGCAAATATTTGTATGCATGAATATGTCTATTTGCATTGGTCTGGGTGTTTCTATGTATAACATGTATGTATTTACAAAAAAAAAGTATATAAGTATGTTTATCCGCATTCTGGAACCCATAACACAAGCTAGTTAAACTATGCTTACTTTGGCTCTAGAAAGCGCTGTGTAGAATGTCGTAGAATATTTATTTAATACCTTATGTGTGATTAAAGTTTTGCCAACTTAAGGATATGGTCCCTAATTTAATCACTAACAGGATCTTTTTAAAGGGATACGCTGAGAGGTATTATCACATCTAACACTCACATTCCGCCATGTTGGTTCTTAGTTCCACGTAATAGCGGCGAATCTGTTGACGTCAACAGGGCGCTTTGATATGGGCGCCGGGCGGCCTCACTATGGCACGCAAATAACTTATGTATTTATATTTGCTTACGGTTTCGAGGACCTCAGTTCGATTCTCAGGTCAAATGATATTGTGTTTTTCTGATAGAAAATCATCGAGAGTAACACGAAATATG
The DNA here is from genome assembly GCA_946251805.1 of Cybosia mesomella. Classification (NCBI taxonomy): domain Eukaryota; kingdom Metazoa; phylum Arthropoda; class Insecta; order Lepidoptera; family Erebidae; genus Cybosia; species Cybosia mesomella. Next base: position 9,380,818 of record OX276395.1, read on the forward strand.
ACTCGCCCTTTATCGTAGACGCCTACCTAAAAAACATAGATTACGACTTCAATCGGCGCAGTCGTTTGGACGTTACACATTTCTAGATCTTTATTAATAAAACTCAATGACTTCAATTTTCATTTAAAAAGGCGCTTTCAGTGGCCATCAGTACTAGCTAAACACATTCCAAGTTACCGACTACCTTTTTTTTTTTTTATCGTGCGGAAATCCCTTCGGATACCCCCCCGCGTGCCAGCGTAGCAAAAACTTTACATAAAATAATAAATACAAAATAACCGCGGTAGCCTAGTGGTATGGGTAATGGACTGCTGAGACAAGGTCTCGGGTTCGATCCCAGGTTTTACCATGGCACACACCAATGACTTTTCGATACTTTTCGAAGTTATGTGTGTATTTATCGCAGGTTTATAAGTGCCCGGTTAATGGCAATAGGCTCGCCACCTATTACATTGGGACCTAAACATAAACTGGCGAAATGTGGGTGCTAGCACCTCTGCCTACCCCTTCGGGGATATAGGCGTGAGTTTATGTTGTTATGTGTTACAAACTTAAACTGAACTTAATCGCGAAATTAAATTTGTCCCCTCGAGATTACAAAAAAAAATCCGTTCCTGCAGGGGGAACGCACAGGTAGATTTCGTGAAGCAATTAATATTATTTTATATAGAGAACTACGGACTTTAAACAATATTTCGTGAAGTAATTAATACCTTTTTTTTTTTTTTTTATCGTGCGGAAATCCTTCGGAAGTGGAACCATACATTTATATATATATATATATACATATATATACATATACATATACATATATATACATATACATATATATATATATATATATAAACTTTTTGACCAGTGGTCATTTCGGACTCAGGGGGTCATAACTAGACCTTGTATGAAGATTTTTTTTTAAAATTCGACAGTAGTCAAGAAACCAATAGGTAGATCGATTTCTCGCCTCGGTCGGAGTTGGCCGTAGGCGATAAATCGATCTACCTATTTGTTTCTTAACTACTGTCGACGGCCCTGTTGAGGGCTGTTCGGAAGCTTTCCACGTGTCCCTCTGATTAGCAGATGGCACAGTGGAGAGCAAGTAAGGGGGCCATCTCGAAACCGGAGATGGCCCAGGGTCAGTCGGGGTGCGAGGGATATGCACTATGGGTAACCTTACACTCCGGCGTCTTAAGACCCGAGACGGCGTGCGGTTTTAGTCGGTGCAAGCCCGACATAACCGCCCCCGCTGGCCGGCGGGGGGTACCCGAAGGGATTTCCGCACGAAAAAAAGAAAAAAAGGTAGATCGATTTCATCGAAATCTACCTAATTATACATCAAAGTGTTCATTGATTTATTTAAATGTAAAGATGGTTTGTGAATTTATTAGTGTTCAACTATTTTTGAGGGCAACTATACAGTCAACCACAAAAGTTAGATAACTTAAATTATTTGCAAACCTTTTTTTACATAGGAATACATGAACCAATAGTGGATATTTAAGTACTTTTATAATCACAGAGGACAAAGTTAATATTATGCATGATTTATTTATTTTTAAGAGCTAAGGTGATAAATTGATTAGAATTTGTTAAGCGACTTCTGTCGTTGATTGAGCGTCTGTTCAAAGTAAACACTCATGTAGGTATGTACTTACGTGTTCTTTTGAATGGTGTTGCTAAAGTGCTTAAGGTAGGTACTTATGTTAATCCTATAGGCCGCGCAAATAAGAACGTATTCAGATTTTTGAAAGAGACCTTAGATTAAAAGCTTGTTTACCATCGCCTTATCTCTTTAGATTCTTTTTCGTAATTACGGACAGTTTTCTTTATGTTTTTAATTATTATGTACAATTTTGAATAGGGAAGGAAGGAAGGAAAGTAGGCAGAAAACAGGAAACTAATAAAACAATACAAGTACTTATATCAAAAAACTATTCATAGTAACGATGCATTTAATTATAAAACATACATACATACATAAAGTAGCCATTGGGGTAGGCAGAGACAACGTTTTTCCACTTGCTACGATCTTGGCATACGCGTTTCGCTTCTTCTAGTTTCATGATTGTTTTACCGCACGCGCGCAGGTTGCGGGTACTCTTGACTTGGCCTTTCGGTAAAATATCTTCGATCCAACGCACGCCTAGGTCGAAACTTCAACAGAATAGTCGTACGCGCATTTTTGTCTTTTGAATTAAATCACTAATTCAATTATTTTTCACTTTTTGTGCCTTTTTGAAGTCGGTTGATTTATTTTCTATCAAAAGTTCCTATTTTTCCCTTTTTAGCCAGCGTAACTGATCGTAGAAAACGAGTTTACGTGAACCTACTGAACGCGTTGCTCGTATGAGACAACGACATTTAAATGAGACAAGCGAAGAAAGGGAGTAACTTCTCTCTCAAAGAAGAAAACATGCAGCCCAGGCTATTTCCAAAGTGAGTATTAAATAACGGAAAAATAGACTCACTCATTTGCGACCCGGTAATAAAAAAGTTTTAAACACTGAAAACTAGAAGCCAATCCGAGGACAAATCGTTGAAAATGCTGCTTACTGCTTGGTTCGTACCTGTAGGATCAAGAATATTCCTTCAGTAACTTAAACGAGACATTTGTAATGACAGTCGTTAAGGAGTTCCATTGTCTGCCTTCGTAGTCCAAGTCTGGTCAAATCCAGTATCTGCAACCATAGCTCGACTTCAACCTCATAGGATGGAGATAATAATCTCAATAAATTGAACGAGACAATCAGAATATCGGCGCCAAGTAACAGTATCTGAACTGTTGCGTTCCGTTTGGTGAGTGAGAGTGCCGGAGCCCAAACTCCTTTCCCATCCCCTCCCAAACTCCTTTCCCATCCCCTTTCCTTTACAGGGTCGGCAGCGCGAGTGTGACGCCACTGGTGTTGCACACGTCCATAGGCCGCGGTAACCGCTTCCCATCAGGTGGGCCGTGTGCTTGTCTGCCACATTAGTGGTATAAAAAAAAAACACTGTACATCATTAACAAGTTATATTGTCTGCCTTCGTAGTTCAAGTCTAGACAGTTCCAGCACATCCTTGACCATAGTAATGTACGTGTGCCAGTATAATCATAAAGTTAAAAATACCTCGGTCGTTTGGCATTTTCTATTTGATTTTGAGGAGCTACCTTATGGATTTCCGGAGTCTCACGTCCAATACCGATAAAATTGATATGATACTATCTCGAAACTAAATCAAACCGAACATAAAAGTAATTTTTTATATCGGTGCTTAAAATGCAGCTATAAAACTGAATAAACTGCATACATCTGCACGCCCATTAAGTGGGTACAAGCGTAATGTTATTTAATAAAATTGCATAAACAATGCTTAAATATGCAAAAGCAGCCAGGGTTGTTTTACTGGCATTTATTGAAGAGTTCCGTTGTCTGTCTCTGAAACTTGTTAACAGATTTTTTCGTAATTTAAATGGGACTCCTCATTTTTCAAAGTCGGTTAAAAATGAAAATTGGTGTTGCCTGTACATTGGAGATATAAAAAAAAAATACTAGGGTTATGTTAATGACTGATTCTGAACACAAACATATATTGCTAGGAATTCTTGGGTTTGTCTGTTTGGCTATTTGTTCGCAATGGGCGCAAAAGCTACTGAACGGATTTTGGTGTGGTTTTTTTTTATTAGAAAGGTCTTGGTCAGACTTAAAATCTGCCTTATGTTTGAATGATAAACAAAATATCGATAATTTGTTGGAAAAATAAAACAAATGCTTTGAGTTTGTATTTTATTTATATCAATCTGAATCTGATACAGGGTCAATCGGATCTTCAAAATCTGAGTCTGAACTGCAGCTATCCGTGACGTTTATTATTAACGGTTGGTCAATGATATTGTCGTATTGTACATCTCGATCTGTAAGCAAATTTTCTTCGTTCTTTCGACCACTTTTCGCCAATCGTCAGCTGTCACTTGAGCGCAAGCTTCTTCCAATAAAACCATCATTTTATTTGCCGTGAATGGCGGAGTTGTGTTATGCCTAGCTGCATGACCTGAAAATATTTGTACATTTAGTAATTATATTTAGAAATATATGCATATATATAATATTATATAAATAAAAAATATAGATACCTTTGATCTGCGCCCCTATCAACTCGATTGCATTATATTGGCAGTGATAGGGCGGTAACCGAATTACCGTGTGTCCATTTGATTTGGCCAATTCATCCAAAAAATATGATGGGTGCGTCTGTTGTTTGTGAAAGTTCAACAGTCTAACCAACTCTTTTTTTAACATCTGACTGCCAGTTTCCACACCATTGCATTGTAACCACTCTATAATTTCAGCTTTTTTGTTATTGCTGCTGGGGGGTTTGTTACTTTGAACTGAGTGATATGAAGCATTGTCCATTAAAATATAGTGAGGCTCATTCAAATTTTCTAATAGTTTTATAAACCATGTCTTAAAGTTTTCGAAATTCATTTCCTCGTGGTACTCCGTTGTTTTCACTGACTTAAAAGCCCACAGGCAATTCGGCACAAAACCTGTAGCTGTGCCAGCGTGGCAAATGATTAAGCGCTGGCCCTTTCCTTCAGGAGTTTTTGTGCTGGATTTGGCTGTGTCATCCGTCCATGCCTTACCTACAGTATGATTGGCGTTCAGCCATGTCTCATCAAGGTATACTACCTTCTGCCAGTTATCAATTTGTTTGATTTTGCGAAGAAAATCGCATCGTAGTAAAGCTATGTCAGTACGCTCCATTAATATTTTTCTCTTGTCACATTTTTTATAGCGGAATCCACATTTTTTCAATACAATTCTAAGTGAAGTAGCACCGCCTTTGAAGAGTTCTGCAGCTTTTAATGAAGATAATAACTTCTGGCAGGTCGGTAGTTCACCTCGTAGGTAGTAACCATAAATATGATTGCGTATAGCATCTAAATCAAAATCATCAGGTTCTGTTATATGACATAACCTTTTCTTTTTCTTCTTTGGTGTTAATAGTTTATTGTCCTCCATGGACGACTCCCCAAATTTTTCCTTTATTATTCGAGAAACAGTAGCCTTTCCGATTCCTAGAGCATCGGCTACACGATCGCGAACATTGTCAAGCGGTAACAGGGGTCCGCCATTTTGTTGTTCACGAGCAAAATAGTCTCGCAAACGAACTACAAACTCGCGAACTTCACTGTTGAGAACAGTTTTCCGCTGTCTTTTCGGCATTTTGTAAAACCGAAAATCAACAAATAACACAAAACAGCGAAAACAGAAACAAAACTCAGCTAACAAAGAAAGACGTGGCGCATACAAGGCGTTAGAGCACTCGTATGACGCGATGTGATGCGGTGTGCCAAGAAGACAAAACAGACTGACAAGACATGACATGACTGAATTAAAAAAATACGGTAGGTCTATGGCCTCCTTTTAAATACTTTTCCATGTAATCCATAATTGACAGCTAATTATGAATTCTTTAAAATTCAATTCAAAAAGAATTTTAAATTCTTTAAATTATGCAATTTGAATAAAAATTAAAGTATAGTAAAATAAAATATAATAAGGCTGTTACTTTTTTATCTAGTGTTTTATGTCCATCAATGCGCGTAGTCTTTTTTTCAAAATAAATAAATATTGCTTATTATGTTGAATGACCTGGCTGAATGACATGACATTTGCCTGAAAAAACAGTATTTTATCGAAATTGTTTCGCATAACTAATACAACTGTCAGTTGAAACGTCATAGGGATCATCATTCGGCGTGCGGAGTATAGTAATACTACCGTTTATAACTCCAGAACGGGTAGACCAATTTTTTTTTTTTTATATTTAGGACACGTCAATTTGACTTCACCACGCCTGATGGTAAGCTGAAGGTAAAGTCTCAGGAAATAGGGTCACCATTACATACACGTATCATGTTAACAATGGTGGCACTCAGCTTGACGGCCTCATCAGAAGAGGATTGTCGTCGCAGCACCGCGTGACACCCACCGGTCCCACTAGTGCTGTGACCACAATCCCCCTGCCCGGCTATGCACTTGCTGACCCCTGAACGCAATCAAACCGAAATTGTATTACTATGGAGGTTTCTTGCAATCGTGTACGGTGGTACCTACCCGGCCGAATTTTGTGACAAATTTGTGTCATCAAATTTCTACCACCGATATTCATGATTCTGGTTTTTTTTTATTAGTCTCTGCCTATAGGCCCCGGCCAGTGGGGGTAGACATGTCAGACTCAAACCGACCGAAACCGCACGGCGTCACGGGTCTCTAATGCTGGGGTGTAAGGTGACCTAATAAGGCAATGCCCTCACACCCCGGCTGACCCTCGGCCATCTACGTCTTTCAGATGGCCCTCTTGGGATACTCTGCCTCTGGACGTCCCTGGTGTTGCACACGTCCATAGGCCGCGGTAACCGCTTCCCATCAGGTGGGCCGTGAGCTTGTCTGCCACCTGAGTGGTATAAATTCAGTTGATAAAGTAACCAACACAACTTGATTCTAAGGCGGAACGAAGTCTGCCGAGTCAGCTAGTTGGATATAAATCCATGTAGAAACGAAAGTCTCTAACCGTATGACATCTTTGTTTTATACAAATTGTAAGTAAGCATTATAGAGCACAAAAAGATCCTAAAAGTTTACAATGGAGGACGTTTTTTTTACTAGCCAAGTTCTCAAAAATATGGTAGAATGAAACATCATACATACATACATTTTGATCAATAAATGAATGGTTGGGGATATATCCAAATCCATCCAAATTATTTAATGAAATGTTCCTAGCTGTAAAAAAAAAGAAACCGGTACCTAGCAAGGGTTAAACTGAGGAACACTCAAAGAACTGCAGCTAGAAATTGAAACAGTAAATCAAAAACTAAACACTACATCCAGTCTAACTCTGGACGTCGTTTAGTAGTATCATTTCAAACAATTTTCTGAAATGATACTTAGTAAAAATGATTCTATGGCTATAGTGATAAATATAACTAATACTGTGACTTTACAAATGCACAAATCATTTAAATGGTTCCCTCTTTCTGCCAGTGCACAAAGTGTTCCGTTTCATTACCGAAATATGTACATATTTATCGTATGTAGGAAATGCTCGTGCTGTGTTTGGTGTGATTTATGGCTATTTTTTTGCTACTATGTTACCCGGGACGATTTATTATTGGCTCAGCGTAAGATAATGTTTAAAACAAAATTTAATTGGCATAAATATATAATGTTAAAACAATAATACATTTTTAGTTACCTAGCGATAGTTACTAGACCACCACAGCGTCAGAATTGTGGGTTTTCCCCACGAGGGAAAAATATATACATGATTCACTGTTGTACTGAGTTTGGAGGTAGCTACTTGTCATCGATAATTGTATCCTAGTGAAGTCTCTGCGGCACCGGGATCATGTTATTTTGTGTTGTGTTTGGACCTAATATTTTCTTTAAAAAAATAGCATTTGCATCATTTTTAAGTGCGCAAATTTTTAACATATAACCCCTGACAGCCCTGACCGTAATAAAATATTTTCAGTACGTTTTGATCTGAATCTCGATATATCTATTAAATATTAGATAGATAGAATATTAGATACCAATAGGGATATAAATGGCATGATATTTGTAAATTTTGCTTATCCGATTAATTCCACTGACTGCAGTTACTGACCCACGAAATATTAGATCACGAAGAAATGCCCTAAAATGTCGTCAGTATTGTAACTTGTGTCGCGAAAGTCACCAATTCTGATCTGAAATGGGCCATGGGATATATGCCAGTTGACCCAGTGAATTGCACTAATCATGGTGAAAACTGAATTATCATTTACCTAAATAAACTTCAGAAACATAGATTTTGTCCCAACTCACAACTTGAAAGTACAGTCATTCGTAGCGAGAACATGTCAATCTTCCTCCATATTAAAAACGAAAAGAAGAATGGAGCCCATTTACGTTCCATCGCGCATTAGCGAGACAGATGACAATAAATTTTGGTCTCTAGAGGTAAATCTTACCGTCGTTGATGAATGGGTAGATCGATCGAAGTTCATCCTCGTAAGCTTCTAAAGATATGGCCGGAGCGATGGGAGGTACGTAGTCGTCTTCTGGTGAACGTTCAGATCCGTAGCCTTGGTCGAAACCCGGGTCTTGGAGCTTCCATACCGGCTCGGCGTCGGATCCTAGGGAATGACCACTAATTAGTATTGCTACTTAAAAACATAGCACATGAGGACATTTCGAGTACATATATGTATATTTTATAGAAACGCTCAAAATAGGAAGTATTCTTTTCCATGTGCTTGTACACCGGCATAAATGCAATGGTGAATATAAGTATGCATTTTGTACCTAAGTGTTTATAATGCCATCTGCAACACGTTTTATGAAGCCGTTTACCCGGCACAAAATCAGAAAACCATTGAAACTTATCTCAGGTATGCATTTTACAGCTATGGAGAACATATTATAAATACATGTTATGTGTAATGTATGTATGCGACCCGCGGGAATATATTTCGGCATATAATAAGATTTTGAGCTCTATGTTTGAAACATTTATATGGAATGAAGCTTTATCTCTAAGTGGTAAGGTATAAATTCAGATATACAACATAAAGCAGTAACAGTGTTTCTCATAACACGTAAGGAAATTGCCATAATTTTCTTTTGTTGCCCCCTGTGTTTATTGGTGTGTATTTTGTTTCGTTTATTAACAAATCATACAAGTACACTTTTCGTTTCTTAAGATTATATACTGTTTTTCTATAGAACTGGAAATATAACCACTTTTATAAATAAACGTCCAAACTCCTGAAATAAAAATGTGATCGATAGAGCATGTCGGGTTATTTGTTTGAAATCTAGTTAACGGGTGGAAGGCTATATATTTACCGAGTATATTTCAAACACATTGTAAGCTAGAAATGTATTATGTATGAAGGAATGGCTAGTAAAATATCGTTTCGCGTGTCTCGTATTAGTTAGGTGGAATATGGTGCGCCTACATTGATTTACGTAAGGTGAGTTAATGGTCTGTGGTGCAACCCACCCCACCGATTTCAGGGCCTTAAGTAATAGAGTATTCATGAATGGTACAATTTATTTCTCAGTAATCACCAATGTGATTATATATAAGAAGCACGATATGGAATAACTACTAACGGGCCGCTAATTTGTCTTAATGTGTTACCTGCTGCGTAATGTTATTACTAATAGAGTAGTTTATTGATACTACATTTATAATAATTTATTTAATTGGTGATAACATTTTTAACCCTTATGGCCACTGTGAAGTTTCCACATGATTTTTAATACATTAGTAGATACAGGATTATTAGTAGTATAGGCATAAAAAGAGAATTCACAGGGTACTACAGAGATTATTTTCCATTAGGCTGGATTCTTACTTGTGTGGGATTAAAATAAGAAATCTATATTATGACCTCATGAAGGTGAGCGAATTCAGTGAATATAACTGCCAAATTTATGAATTCAGTTCGAACGAGCCAGCGAGCTCATTTTGATGTTGAATGCCGTTTTATGAATGCTCTGCTATTGAGTTGTTACTATGAAAAATATTTTCAATACGGCGAATTTTAACTTAATTGCTACAGTACGCTGATTTATTTCGTTGTGAAAAGTAATGTTCAAAGTTGGAAACGAATAGAATGACCTTTTCGTTCCCAACTTTGAATAATAGCAGCAAACAAAATTCGTCTATAGTTAAAAGGAAATATTACAAATTTCAGTAGAGAGAACTTTTGATTGAATCTCTTTGTGAACACTGCGGTGTGATTTCTGTAGAGGGAGGATAAAACAAATCAAAGTAATGTAGTGAAAAAGAGCTGAATAAAATTTCCGAATTTGTCTTGGTAATGGAGCTCACTGGGTTAAAAGGAGCTACATAACCGCGGATATCTGTAACAGAGTATCAACGGCTCTAGTTAAATCCCCTTTTGTAAGTTTTTTTTTGTACGTGCACGGCTATCAAGCTTTTAATAAGTTGGAAACGTTGGACAATGTGGTATCGTATGTCGTGTTTCTCTTTGTCGATGGTAGTTTCAGTTTCACACTTGAAAACTGAAACTACCATCGACAAAGAGAAACAGCTTATCACGTGCTGGAGTGTTCGAAGTGGTTTTCATTTTGGATGGATGAATATTAAGTCTAGATTATTGAAGATTTGTAGACACTTCCAGAGTTGACGTTTTGATGATATTGTTTGAAGTTTTATTCATTTTGTAGCTTGGGATTTGCTCTACTTTTGAATTTCTTAAACAATTTTAAATTAACTTTTAATTCGGTCGTCCTTACACAATCAACTAACAAAATATAATTTGAAGTATTTATACAATATTAAAAGAGCTAGCTTAAACTGAATAGAAGAAGAAAATTGTGATGTAATAAGTAGAATATATATAGTATGAAGATAGAGGATAGAGAGTATGAAGCCTTGAAACAAAAGGCTGACAAAGTAGCACAGATGGAACATTAGTGCACTGAAAAGCTAGTCTACTGTTTTTCATATTGAATGTATTATTCAGAGATAGCTCTTTCCCCGTTTCAAAGTTAACTATAAACTGTTATTTTAATGTACTTACTTTTAAAAGAAACACGTTGTTTTACATAATTCATATCCTTCCTCTCGGATACCCCCCCGCCGGTCAGCGGGAGCGGTTATGTCGGGCTTGAACCGACTAAAACCGCACGCCGTCTCGGGTCTACAGATGCCGGGGTGTAAGGTTACCCATAGAGCATATACCTCGCACTCCGACTGACCCTGGGCCATTCGCAGTGTCCCCTCTGATAACAGCAGAGGGGTACCTGGAGCGACCCCCCCCCCCCGCGGGCCTTGCAGGCCCGCCATGCCCCGACCCCCTCGTGCAATGGGGTCAGCTGGCCCTGAAAAGGCCAGTTGGTCAGACTCTTGGCCGTTGACGTTGACGCCAGCTACTCCAGAGGAGCAATCAATGATGCGTCATCGCCCACGTTGCCCAGGGAGCACCAAACTTCGAGGTGATCCAACCAGTCGCACCCCTATAATGATTTACGTGATACTAGAGTAACAACATAAACTAATATGAAAACTGCGAATCTACGATATTATACTTACTAACATTACATAGCATTTTTAGGCCACTAACTTAGGTAACAAAATACCACACAGTTGATCTAGAAAAAAATGACAGCCTTGACCTATGAACGCTTGCAAGCTATCAAGCTTGATCTTAAACACTCGTTACCACCAGCATGGGGGAAATCCACAATGACGCAGCCCTACGTATTTCACATACACCTAACCAATGACTTCTAGGTACTAGACAAGCTGGGTTGCTTGGTTGGGGACCTCCACGCGGTGCACCCTGGGCAACGGAGGCGGCAGCGCCTCTCTCCTAGGGCGGGAGAGATGCTGCCGCCTACGGCCAACTCCGAACGAGGCGAGGACGGCCCTGTTGAGGGCTGTTCGGAAGCTTTCCACGTGTCCCTCTGATTAGCAGAGGGCACAGTGGAGAGCAAGTAAGGGGGCCATCTCGAAACCGGAGGTGGCCCAGGGTCAGTCGGGGTGCGAGGGATATGCTCTATGAGTAACCTTACACCCCGGCGTCTTAAGACCCGAGACGGCGTGCGGTTTTAGTCGGTGCAAGCCCGACATAACCGCCCCCGCTGGAGACCCCCTGCTCTCCAGCGGGGGCGGTATCCGAAGGGATTTCCGCACGAAAAAAAAAAAAAAAAAAAAGGTACTAGACAAGCTGTTTATAACAAAAACAGTTGGACTCGCGCAAGAAGGGTTCCATACTATTATATATATAAAAACGTCATAAAAATCACGTTGGTTTAAGGGATCCCCCTTTTTTTTTTTGTTTTTTACTTGCGGAAATCCCTTCGGATACCCCCCCGCTGACCAGCGGGGGTGGTTATGTCGTGTCTCGACTAAAACCGCACGGTGTCCTCCCCAAGTGTCCGTTGCCGGGTACCCCGGGTAAGCCCTCGAAAGGATAACCCCAGGGTTGCCGGCGGACTTCGGCCGCCACCGCGGCCTCGCCTGGTGGGGTCGGGTTTTATCCCGCTTAGATATTTGTTTTATTTTAATGTAATTACTTATTTGTAAAGTGAATATATAACTTAATATTTGGTGAATATTTCAAGCATCTACCAATATATCTAGCATGCCGTTATCAATATAGGGCAAAAAATATACGGGAGCCCTCTTAAATATTTATTTTATTCTGTTTTTCATTATTTGTTGCTTAGCGGTAACAGAAATACATCATGTGTGAAAATTTTAACTGCCTAACTATTACGGTTCATGAGATACATACAGACGGGCAGACAGTGGAGTCTTAGTAACAGGGTTCCGTTTTACCCTTTAGGTAAAAAAAAAAGGTACGGAACCCTAAAAATGTATCACGGGTCATGGGTAAGGCGACGTGACGGTGACGCAAAAAATAGATAAATGAGTTAATGAATTTTGTCACTTATCGGTATAGGCATAGCGCGCCTTGCTGTAATGACATCTGTGTGTAAAGGTTAGTAGTCGGGTTGTGGGCTTAAATCGATATCATGCAAATATTTTGTTCCTTACAGCCAGTCTAGAAGAAGAAAAATACATAGAATACATAAAAATCATTGTGTGTGTACTTATAGTTTATGTAGTAATCACGAAACACAAAATGAAGTAGAGAAGCCCGCAGTTATCGACTGTGTCAAAATGCTTGGAAAATGTCGAACATAAATGAATTGACATTAAATTTTAGGTTTGTTCTCTGTTCTTGTTCTTTGCCTAACGTGATTGGTCATGTCATATGCCATAGACTAGCGGTTGCCCGCGGCTTCACCTGCGTGGAATTCTTTTCCCGTTCCCGCTAAGCATGGGTACCTATTCCAGGGATGAATGTTATTGTGCAATTCCAGACTATAATCTATGCCTGTACCAAATTTCAGCCAGATTCATTGAGCCGTTAGAGCAACAAATATAAAAAAATTAAAACATCTAAACTTACAAACATTTTCACAAACTTTCACATTTATAATATTAAATAAATAAATAAATAGGAATTCTACGAAACTCTGCACAGCGCTTTTTAGACTCAAAGTAAACATAGTTTAACTAGCTTGTGTTATGGGTTCCATGAATGCGGATAAAAGTATTAATTAACTTTTTTTTGTAAATACATATATATTATACAAACGGCAAACGTAGTGTAGGACGCCCTCCGGCCAGGTGGGATGACGATCTGCGAAAGACTGCGGCCAGATGCTGGATGCGGCAAGCTGAAGACAGGGCGCCATGGCGCTCATTAGGGGAGACCTATGTCCATCAGTGGACTAGAATACGTTGATGATGATGATGATACATACAAACACCCAGGACTAATACAAACAGACAAATATCTGCACTGATCAGTAGTATCGTAGCAGTCGAATGCACTACTGCTACGCCACAGAGGCCTTCGATAACATGTATTTTGTCCACAAGAACTTTTTCACTCCTCTTGCTCAAAAAGACCGTCATTGTGGCGTACCAGAGCGAAGAAAAAATAGCAATTCTTCCCCTTCTTTTTTAATTTTTGTGTGTCAAATGACAATGAGCCTACAAAAACGAAAAAGTCTTTAGTCATAAGTAGAATAATCATGAATAAAGACTCCACTTATTACTGTTTCATAAAAAAAGAACTTCATTTTAATTTTGAAAATGGAACTAAAATCGGCTATCTCTGGTAGAATGCATGCAATGTGTTGCGGCTACAGAAGAAACAAAAAAAGACATTGGCGCTAAATCTTTATAATTTTTCTCTAATTGCAAATTGAATTGGCAGTGACCGTAATTAATTTTACAATAGTGAAAATGTCATCATCTAGTGAGAATGGAGACCCTAATATACAAATAGAAGAGAAAGGAAAAGAAATAATTTTCAATCTGTTGCCGTCAAGGTCATAAAGCATTTATTTAAATACTTACGAAAAGTTAATAAAATAAACTACATATTTCATATTGTATTGGATTGGTTTATTTTCTCGCAATCGTAGTGAAAAGTATAGTGTAACACACGGCGCTAAAACCCATTAAAACTCGGTTTCTATTTACTCCCTCGCTAAAGCTCGGGAGTAAAACTACCTCGTATATAATGGGTCATTTTAGCTCCTTGTATAACAATCTACTATTTGAGAAACTTTTATGCATGAGTAATGACAAAATGCGAATTAAAGTGGGTTTGTTTGGCAATAGTTTAATTAATGAATTGGGTGGTTCAAAGGAAATTAAACGACTTTCAGTTAAATCGTGATGATAGGACTATAACTTTCTTTTTAGACCATTTCAACCCTACCGAATAAGCATAGGTATTTTTCTGCCCATTTTAGACATCATGTTTCACGTTTGATTTAGGGTGTGGTGTTAAATCAAGTACCGTACGTAATGGACGGGCCTGGAACGCAAGATACATCGGTTTATCGGAACAGCCTTGGCTTTTTCCGATTTATATTTGTACTGTACTTATTTATATTGTAAGTTGAGAATTTTTGGTTTTAAATTTTATCAGTAAAGTCATTCACACGGTGCAGTATTCTTAGAAATTCCTTTAATAAAGGTAAATAATTGTTGTGGTTTTCATTTTATGCAGTATAAAGGCAGGCGAGTGCCGTCTTTACAGATGCCGGTGGTCGAAAACTGAAACTTCGTTGTTTCAGTGGGGTAAAGTTCTGTATTCCGCGGTCAATGGAATACCTTAGGTAGTTTTTGCTCCTTGACAGCACGTGAACTTGGTCACATCAATTACGACGAAAGGATAGGTACGGCTTCATTCCAAGGCTTGGTTTGTGGAACCCAGATATTACAGGAACATAAACATTACCAAGGCATACCTTTTTTTTTTTTTTTTTTTTTTTATCGTGCGGATACATATTTACTTTAATTTAAGAGTAGTTACATATTTTACCAAGGTACTCACTTTAACCTCTGACTGCTGCATTCTATTCGGGCGAGACATTTTCGCTCCCTATTTTACTCTCTTTGTTAATCGTCATTTCATTATTGCTCTACTATATCATTGAATTCTTACCAAAATTCGATCGAAAAGGTGGGCATTGAAAGCAACTGAAGTGTCGCCTATTATTACAAACTCAAACTAAGAGAACTAACCTTTAACTGAGAACTGAATCTATTCAGAAACTTATATAATTAAAGCAAGCTCCAAGTATTATTTTAGAGAAGGTTGGTTTACCACTTATCAAGTAATATAAGGATATACAAGGGTGGTTTAAATAGGACGAGAATAAAGGAGTTGGGTAAACCTTCCAAGACTTGTCACTTTTATATATATACGGACGCATATAATGGTCGAAGATCTAAATAGGTTAAGTAAATATTGATAGCTTTACTTTCAATTGCTGTATGTTTTCGGTGTGAACTTGTGCAGTGAAGAGTAACTAGCTATTATATTATGTTATGTAGAACTATTTACGCATGGGCGTTGAAGTACCTATACGGAAAAAGACTGGTCAAGAACAGTTTCAAGGACATGTAAGTCAGTACTTAATAATAGTGGGGAAAGATTAATTAAAAGGAGTTTTAGTGTCGAATTGTTTACGGGAAATTATATGGTACCTAAATGTAGGTTCTCTGCCGATGAAAATATTTAGTCTGGCCATAACTATTCGTATTATAAAAAAGTGTGTGTGTACTTATGTACGCATGTAAGAAGTTTTACTTCTTTGATGTAGTGTCTCACAATATTTTCTTGTTGTTGTAGTTTATTCTCGTTTTTATCATTTAATTTCTGACCCCAAGTTCTATTACAATGTACATTTATATTTCGAATAATACCCAGTGCAGGCTTTATAATACAGTTTTTTACATAAATATATGACACAGAAAAAAAAAGTGTGAAAAAGTGCAACTGATATCCATATACTGATATAGGCATAGTTTTAATCAAAATGTATGGCCGGACTAATGTAATAATTGAATGTATTTAAATTCTTTGTTCTGTATTTTGAAAAATGTAATTCCAACTTTTGTTATTTTGATCCATTTAAGTACTTACTCTATGTATAGTATTTGTTCTATGATTTTTTTACAGAATTATACCGATATACAAATAAATCGCTCATCTCATATCATTTCCAACCCATAGCAATACTATTTACCAAATTAATACAAACAAGTAACTTTTATCGTATAAACGTGATTTTTGGCGTGAAACTGTGATGCTTTAAAAGTGCTAAAAGGTGTTGTGAAATTAAATTTCTTGTCGTAAGAAAATAATTTAGCATAATTTTGTCTACTAAAATAAGATAAACTTGTGATAATAAACTTTGTCTTACAACGTTATACGCGTGAATAAAGTGCAAGTAAGCATGTGATGCAACAAAAGTGTGAGGCTGTTTACATAGGTACCATCGACCGTGAGCATACGAGTTTTACGACTGTGAATTATTAAGTTTTTTATAGCGCAAACGTGGCAACGTTATTGATCTCTGTTACTACGTAAAAGTTGCGAGAAGATATTTGTGAGATGGTAAATAACATTTTTTATAGGGTACGCCAATACGACTTCATCCCGGCTGATAGTACTGAAGAAAGAATGAAGTCCACCATTATAGATGTCAACATTGATCAATACTTAAACTGTGGTCTGTTTTACGGTCTCGATAGATGCTTAGATAGATGCGTGTACTGGCAGAAGCAGGCCGGGACGGTGGGGCGGCTAGCGCCCCTCCCCCAAACCGGGGCAAGACGGGGACACCGTGGTTCCCAAACCCGAGGGGGGCATCTCGAAACCGGAGATGGCCCAGGATCAGTCGGGGTGCGAGGGATATGCTCTATGGGCAACCTTACACCCCGGCGTCTCAAGACCCGAAACGGCGTGCGGTTTTAGTCGGTTCAAGCCCGACATAACCGCCCCCGCTGGCCGGCGGGGGGGTATCCGAAGGGAATTCCGCACGAAAAAAAAAAAGGTACCTGGCCGACAACGACCTCAACATCGTATAACCTCCGTGCTCCATGAGCGCAGGCCTGGGGGTGACAGGTGGAGCTGCCTGTCACCCTAGCAGAAGCAGGTTGGGTAGGAGGCGCGTCGCCCTTCTCCCCATTACCGGAATCAAGACGGGGACATCGTGATTCCCAAACCCGAGGGTGCCATCTCAAAATCGGCGAACCGGGCTCTGCCGGAGTGCGAGGAAAATCCCCTTAGCGGCCACCTTATAACCCGGCATCTGAAGATCCGAGCCAGCGTGCGGTTTTAGTCAGTTCAAGTCCGACATAACCTCCCCCGCTGGGCGGCGGAGGGGGGGGGGGGACGAAATTTTATGATGAATAAACTTGGTACCTTAACAGAATTTCATCAAAATTTATTTCATCGTTAGAGCTGTTTCCGAGAATTCAATATACAAGATTTACTCGTTAAAAGGTACTACTCGTAGATGTAATTACTTCTATAAATAACCTTAGAATATCTTTGTTTAAAACACAAAACAAGTGCCTACCTTTTGACACACTCCTTTATGAGGATCTTAGTGTGGAGTATTTTCACCTTTTCAATAATTCAGCCTTTAAAGCATTTTAAATTATAGTCATCGGATATTTATAGGTAAGACATAAAGATTTTTCTATATTAAATTGGGAGCAACCGGAATGGGTACGTACTTACGTACTTTTCACGTTACGTTACCTTTTTTTTTTTTTTTTTCGTGCGGAAATCCCCTCGGATACCCCCCCGCCGGCCAGCGGGGGCGGTTATGTCGGGCTTGAACCGACTAAAACCGCACGCCGTCTCGGGTCTGCAGACGCCGGGGTGTAAGGTTGCCCATAGAGCATATCCCTCGCACCCCCGACTGACCCTGGGCCATCTCCGGTTTCGAGATGGCCCCCTCGGGTTTGGGAACCACGGTGTCCCCGTCTTGCCCCGGTTTGGGGGAGGGGCGCTAGTCGCCCCACCGTCCCGGCCTGCTTCTGCTGGGGTGACAGGCGGCCTCACCTGCCACCCCCAGGCCTGCGCTCATGGAGGACGGAGGTCGTTAAGCGACCTCCGGCGCCTGAGTCGCCTGCGACGCGAGGCGAGCATGATGCGGGCTCGGCGGGCCGGGAGGGTTCTGAACCTCTCCCGGGCGCGCTCCGCCATCTCCTTCGCGAGCATCACATGCTCGCAGAAGGAGGTGGCGGCGGCCCACGCGCTCGCGCTCCGCACCATTGCCGCAATCATGCTGCCGAGCGAGAGGACTCCCACCCCGATGGCTGCCACGAGGTCACGCCTCAAGCCCAGAGTCCTCGCTCGCGTCACAGAGATGACACTCAGGCGTTGGCTCCTTCCTGATCCGATGCAGCTGGTCCCCGAAGCACCCCTTCCCGGAGATCACCTGCGTCAGTCGGTACGAGAGGCTTCCGTGTCGCCTCTCTAGCCAATCCTCCATGATGGGCCTTACCGCCGCTATTGCGGCGTGCCCTGCGCTTGGTCGCCCAAGTCGTTCCTTCCACGCCACCACGATGGCCTGGCGGAGCTGGGACTGCATGGCCTCGATTTCTCGATGCTCGGGGTTCAGTCCCTGCTCCCGCGCCTCCTTTCGCCACTGGTACAGTTGCGAAAGGGCTCTCGCCTCCAGGTCCCATGGCGGAGTTCCGGCAAGGAGACTCGCCGCCTCGAAGGAGATCGTGCGGTACCCGCGGATGACCCTGATGGCCATCACTCGCTGCGGAGCGCGCAGCATCCGCACACTTCCGGCCTTCAGGGCCTCCGCCCATATTGGGCACCCATACAAGGCCATGGACCGCACGATCCCCGCGTAGAGTCTCCTGCAGGAGTCATCGGGCCCCTTCATGTTGGGCAGCAGCCGCGCCAGAGCGAGAGCTGTGCCCTTCAGTTTGGGGGCCAGACTTCGGATGTGCTCTCCGAAGTCCGATCGGCCGTCGAGCACGAGCCCCAAATATTTCATTTGGGGCTTGATGCCGATGCGATTACCTCCCACGATGAGACTGGATCCCTCAGGTGGCTTGCTCCGAGGCCCATGAAAGAACAGGGCCTCGGTTTTATGCAGAGCCACCTCGAGACCCAGCCGCCGGATCCGCTGCACGACTTGGGCAACCGCGGTCGTGTCCTTCAGGGTCGCTTCGCGGTATGTCGCTCCGCACGCCGTCACGAGCGTGTCGTCCGCGTAACACGTGACGGCGGCACCGTCTGCGAGCTCACCGCGGAGCACCCAGTCGTATCCGATGTTCCACAGGAGCGGCCCCAGGACCGATCCCTGCGGAACACCGCACGACATCTCACGCCGGCCGAGACCGGTCACGGTTGGGTAGAAGACGGCTCTCTCCGTCAAATACGCCCCGACTATGCGGCGGAGGTAGAGAGGCACTTCGTGATACACGAGCGCCTCCCTAATGCAACTACAGGGCAAGGTGTTGAACGCGTTGGCGATGTCCAGGGACACCGCCAACATCACCTCACCCCGGGCTACTGCATCCTCCGCCAGAGCCCTCACGCGCATGATGGCATCCACGGTGGAGCGCCTCTGGCGGAAGCCATATTGGCCATCCGCCAGGTCCGGCCCCACTCTTGAGAGGTGCTCGACGAGGCGCTTCGCAATTACTCTCTCAAAGAGCTTGCACACCTCGTCGAGCAACACTATGGGCCGGTAGGCAGACGGTGAGTCCGCCGGGCGCCCCTCCTTTCGGATGAGGACCAGTTTCCCCGTCTTCCACAATTTCGGAAACTGGCCCCGCTCCAAACATGCGCTGAGAAGCCCTCGGGGCTCGAGAGCGTCGTCGACTAGAGCTAGGACCCACGCTCGGCCTGGAATGCCGTCGGGTCCCGGGGCGGTGAGTTTGGCTCTCAGCCTTCTCACCGCCAGCTCTAGTTCTACCCAAGTGACCTCGGGCACGTCGTCGTCATCCACGTCGGGCACCATTGGCAACCGAGGCGGAGTCATCTGCGGTGGAACATGTTCCACCGCCCGCGCTGGGAACAGGGAGCTAACAACTCCTCCGAGCAGCTCCGGCTGGAGACACTAGGTCAACGGCGGGGCCTTGGGGCGCAGTTTTTCCCTTACCATTAGGTAGGGCCGCCCCCAAGGGTCCCGCTCCAGCGTCTCCAGCAGTAATCACGCCAGTCATCATCATCTTAGTGCTGTTCTCGGTTGCATCCGAGGCCTTCGGGATCAATTTATTTATCGCTTGATATTGTCGGAAGTTTACGCGAATGTCACATATCGAAATAAAACTATTTTTAACGGAAAAGTCTGCTGTATGTGAACACGTGCAACAAACCACAGATACTCGCGAAAGAAAATCGATTCCTACCTAGGATGCTCCGCGAAGCTATTAAAATTAAAAAACATCCTAATTGTTAAGGACCGTGGTTCGTAACAGACTATGACCTGATAAGGTTCCAAATAGACTGCCACTACTTCGCGGTCGCCTTCAGTGGACTGTATTTGACGATGTTGAGTCGAAGAATGAAACACTTGGATGGGTGGACTTCATTGACGTCAGTGAGGCATCGGATGTACTTGGCCCAGCACTACTCTTGATCTACTACTTCCTGTTGAGCTTCCTTGTTCCTTGAGAGACTCTTGTTGTCTACTTGTTGCCCAATGTCCAACTCCATTGTTCAATTGCCCAATATTTTCCTAACAAATGGTCCCTACTTTTATAGTCCTTTGCAGCGCTGGCCCGCGATCCAAATTACCTCACCTCCGCATTTCCATTTATTTATAGAACTTATGTTTTACATATCAATCACATAGCATATATGTACATTGGTAGCAACAAGACTTGCACGACGATAGGTACTTACATCTGTACCGTGCGACGTCGGGCTACTGAATGACGGGCGGATTGACCCCTCAGACTTATATATGGGCCCTGCCTCCCGCGAGCTACTATATAATAAAATGGCACCAGCCGGGGGAGCGCATATTCGCTTCTTACGGCGCGGGAGGCAGTCGCGGGGTGTAATTAAACTTACATACTAATATACAAAGTCGTATTTCCTATTTATACGAAGTTATGTTAGATTCTGAGTAATGCATTTACGTAATTATATTTGCAATTATGCTTTTCGGGGAATGTACTTTCTTTATTAGATTTGGCTCTAACATACTTAATTACTCAGAAAACTAACTCCTAACAGTAGTAAGCCATTTATCTTAGCTTAATATCAAAGTTATTACATTATTACGTTTTTATTTACGTAAATCTAACATTTTCATAATTTATTCGTTATATTCACGCTTACTTAATCTACGTGTCACTGGCACATGTGTCTATTTGTGTCGTGCACACTAATTGTAATAGAGATGGTTGGAATGTACCATCAGCTTGGGACCCAGTCATTCACTTAATTAATTCCAAGAAAAATCAAAATACAACAAGACTTCATGACACTGAGCTCATTCTGCGTTATCAACAATTCAACATAGTTCGGGTACTTTGAGATAACTTACACTTCAAACTACAAGACAATAACCATCTTTAGTCTCCCTAGGACCATGGCTGCTGAAAAGCAACCGAAACGTCATGATCAATGTGAAATATAAAATAACATCAAATAAATCGTGATAGAATCCGTTATAAATAGTTTTATTTCAACATTTATCGCTTATCATCGCCGCCTTAGTAATAGAAATTCTACTACTAAGGCGGCGATAATAGCCCTTAAAATGCTCTTAACAGTATAGGATCAAAATCCCCGGGGCGCAAGCCAACCCCATCTGCAAGCTGGGTACACCAGCTGATTAACGGACGAGGCTCTGGCATAAGCTTCATACTTGACATGACATAAGCCTCTTGGGGTTGGAAGGTGTCAGTCAAGATTTCATTTCGACCTGACAAAGAAGTAGGCTCAATTGAGTTCCAAGGTTTAAACACATTGTTTGTTAGTTACATTATAGGAGTTATCACTTAGCCACGTCGAGCCCCCCTACGAAAGGGCCCTATGGAATATTTTGATAGCAAATAAGCTTAGAAAAAAATATCTTACCTATTATAAACGGACTAAATCGCTCCAAGATTGATTTCATAATATTTCTCAAAACGACTACCGTCCTTTCTCACTAGTCGAATATTTGAGCCGTTCTATTATTAGAGCTACAACGTACACATACGTAACGTACAAAGTGTTTGCAACCCTAAGTGCGTATATGCCTTAAGAATATTTTCTTTTAACCAATATGCTACTCATTGCCTCGCAATTTTTCCTTATGGGCGGAGACAAGTGGTCAACATTAAGTGTGTCGGAGGCAAGCTGATCGTCAGTGACAGTAATGAGTTGGATTGTTGACTCAAACATTACGCAATTTCTTACTGAGCTCAGGAAAATTGAATTTCCCTTGTGTATTTTCTGTGAATAAGTGGTATTCTGTATATAGTAATAAACCTAGAACTTGTATATATAACTAGGTCATTTCTTTTACGCTGTCTGCAGTATCCTTATGTAGGACAAACTTCTCCAATTATTATTTTAGCAGATTTAAGTTTTGTGACAAGTAAGTACCCATGAAACTGAATTTAGTTTAATGTTGGAAAAAATACAAAATAAATTGACGGTACCTGTATATGAAATTATACAGTGTTTATCCCTACTATCCACTTATGTATCCAACACTCTTTGTCATAGAGATGGTTGGATACTATAAGCTGGAAGTAAGGAGAAATTTTGCCTTAGCAAAATACGTATTTTTAGCGTTTCGTGGTAAATTAAATAATCCTCAAGTATTGGAAATGTTGAAGCTGCTGGATGAAGGTGTTTTAGGTGCCCGCATCTCGCACTAATATTCAAGTTTGCTCCAATTACTCGGGCTTTACATTTTTTAAACCTTATCTCGAAACGGTTGGACAATGGTTGGTATTGGATTGCCTCACTCAACTTTAGTCAGGATGGTATGGTTGTTTTTACTATTTTATTTTTTGTGATTGCTTGTGTTTTCTCTCATTTCTACATTGCTGTATTGTGTTTGTGACCTGTAATATCAATGTATGTGGATAAATAAATAAATAAATAAATGACCATAGACCAATATAGAAACAATGTTTATTGTTGGCCTACTATGACCTAAGCAAGGTTTAGGTTATTTTGTGTGACCTGGATCTATTATCTTAAATGGTTGTCCGACGATTATATCTTATTACAAAGTTCGAAATTATTTTGATCTTCTAACAAATCGATGCAATACAGAAATCGGAGTATTTTCAAAAAAGGAAGAAGTTTGTCATGCTGCAGTATATAAGGTGTCACAAAATTAGGTCTCTGAATTTGGTGAGATGACTTGGTATCGACAAAATATTTGAAACAAAAAAAAATATCGGGTAAAATAAAAAAATAAAATTTAAAAAAATCTTTCAAAAAATAAATAAAAATGAAACAGAAAAACACCACCAGCGACCAGCGTCACGTGACGCGACGAGCACACGTGACGCTGGTCGCGATTTAGGTATTTCCCACACATCCGCTTGGAGAATACTGCGAGGAGGACTGCACGCCTACCACGTGCGTCACGTGACGCTGGTCGCTGGTGGTGTTTTTTTTTTCAATTTTATACATTTTTTAAAATATTTTTTTTTATTTTACCCGATATTTTTTTTTCCAAATACATATTTTGTCGATACCAATTCATCTCACCAAATTCAGAGACCTAATTTGGTGACACCTTATATATAGGTATATATATACCAATTCATCTCACCAAATTCAGAGACCTAATTTGGTGACACCTTTAATAATCTGCTGTTGTTTAATAATATAAAAGATACCACCCATCGTGAAGTTTAACTATACATCTTTAAAACTGTCAATGACACGTTTATACGTTTAATGGGACTCCATTAATCACTTCATACGTTGCATAACATTTATATGAGTTTGTTTAATAACCGTCACAGTAAGCCATTATATTCCGAGCCTCAGGTGCGAGGATATGGGATAATGTATTCTTCGAGCCCGGAAAGCTGGGCTCCTGGCGATTTTCCTTAGAGAAAAACTTGGTAGGCAAGTACCTCTAGCAGTATCGATGATTGATGGAAAGTTTATACAAAACGTGTCTATAGATTTCGACTTTAGTTTTATAAGCGTAATGTTATTTTCTGTTTGTTTATGTATTACGAGTTTTAGATGGACTTGCTGCTTATAAACCTATCGAAGTATCAACGGCTGTTTGCCTTCCGATTATTTACTTTTTTATTTTATGTAACGAATAGTATTGCTAGAGCTTATGACTGCTTTTTAGGGTTCCGTAGCCATTGCCGAGGCGTGACCTCGTGGCAGCCATCGGGGTGGGAGTCCTCTCGCACGGCAGCATGATTGCGGCAATGGTGCGGAGCGCGAGGGCGTGGGCCGCCGCCACCTACTTCTGCGAGCATGTGATGCTCGCGAAGGAGATGGCAGAGCTCGCCCGGGAGAGGTTCAGAACTCTCCCGGCCCGCCGAGCCCGCAACATGCTCGCCGCGCGTCGCAGTCGACTCAGGAGCCGGAGGTTGCTCAACGACCTCCGTCCTCCATGAGCGCAGGCCTGGGGTGGCAGGTGAGGCCGCCTGTCACCCCAGCAGAAGCAGGCCGGGACGGTGGGGTGACTAGCGCCCCTCCCCCAAACCGGGGCAAGACGGGGACACCGTGGTTCTCAAACCCGAGGGGCCCAGGGTCAGTCGGGGTGCGAGGGATATGCTCTATGGGCAACCTTACACCTCGGCGTCTGCAGACCCGAGACGGCGTGCGGTTTTAGTCGGTTCAAGCCCGACATAACCGCCCCCGCTGGCCGGCGGGGGGTATCCGATGGGATATCCGCACGAAAAAAAAAATTTAAAAAAAGGGTTCCGTAGCCAAAAGACAAAAACGGAACCCTTATAGATTCGTCATGTCTGTCTGTCTGTCCGTCCGTATGTCACAGTCATTTTTTCCAAAACAATTTTTTTACTATTTTACTTTTTCACCATCATTATTACCCATCATCGCCAATATATTTATAAAGTACTCACTCATTTTCTTTCACTATTTCTTCGTCACTTTTTTCATTAATAGATGCACTTTGTTTTATTTCCATTTTATATCAATAGATTTATGGCACAAAATAGAATAAATATTATAAAAAGTTATATGATGACAAAAAGTGTATCTTGCGCCTCGGTCGGAATCGATCTCAGTCTTGACGAGGTCAACGACCACTCATTAGACGAACGCGCCACCAAGGTTGTTAAGTACAGTGTGAAATTAGCTTACTTAATTAGTCTTACGATCAGGTCACGTGTTTACTGACGCGAGTTTAACCTTTTTTACCCATTACAAAAAAAAGTGCACAACGCCGCTAAAGAAGTTTTCACTACAAAAACATTTAATTTCATAAACATAAACCTTATGCATAAACCGTGAACCATTATTTTGTAATAATAAATCTGTAATAGGTGCCTAAGTAAATAATAATTGTAATTCGCGCGGGGCGTGGCTGTTACGGAACCCTTCATGGGCGAGTCCGACTCGCACTTGGCCGGTTTTTTAATTCACGGTTCTAATAAATAATACTAGGGTGGGAAATACGCACACAGCCTATCTAATAGAAATATCCTACGAGAACTGTTTTTTTTTCTATTGTCTTCTTGAAAATTAAAGATTTCTTTTGATCCTGTCATCATCATCAACGTATGCTAGTCCACTGCTGGATATAGGTCTCCCCTAATCAGCGCCATAGCGCCCTGTCTTCAGCTTGCCGCATCCAGCATCTGCCCGCAGTCTTTCGCAGATCGTCATCCCACCTGGCCGGATACAAATAAAACTAATTTTATTGTATTTTACCGCAACTTGTTATATATTTTTTGAGTTCAAACTTATCTCCGTGTTTTGTTTGTTTTTCAGTAGCTATGGCCAGAGGGTTACTAAGATGGTGTGGTATCTCATATCTATAAGGAATTTCTCTCGATATTATTACACATTTTACAATCTTATTTCTGCTACATACTGTGCATAATCAAAACGGTATAAAATAGGGGTTTATAAATAGTTATATATCGAGCTTTTAACCTCGTTAACATGTTATAACTTTACGAGTTAATCAAGCAGCGTGTTCATTATACCGCCACAGTTCACGGCGCGGCGCCTTCCAATATTTATCTTTTGCCCAAGAAATATTAGTTTGGTTAATGTTGGTAATTTATCAATCATTTTCCTAAAGAGTTAGCTACGTTTACCATATTAATCACTTCTATGTTACAGAAGTGAATCGGCTAAAAGTTTCAACAATACTGTTGCCGTAAGCCATATATCAATGTCGGAAGTCTGATTTAGAAGCCAGCAAATTGGGATTAATAACGTTCTAAGAAAGAATTCCCTCACATTTTCTCCACTGATTAGGGGGCAAGACAAATCGCATAGTACGAAAGCCTGGAGTGTTTATTCTTGTGTCTGAGGAGGTCCTCCCCTTTACCCCACGGAGTTTCAGCGCTCGAATGATTTGTGGGAAATAATAATATTCGTATTTGTTGACTAAGTCGTTACTTAAAGCCTGAGTAATATTGTGATGAAATGTTATACCGCCAGTACAGGCTGGGCCAGCCTATAGGTACACGTTGTAAGCCAGTTAACTTAAACTATTTTATATCAGAAAATACACTTTACGTAAACTTACTTTTTTTTACTGTACTGTTAGCCGCGGTAGCCTAGTGGTATGGGTAATGGACTGCTGAGACGAGGTCTCGGGTTCGATCCCAGGTTTTACCATGGCACACACCAATGACTTTTCGATGCTTTTCGAAGTTATGTGTGTATTTATCGCAGGTTTATAAGTGCCCGGTTAATGGCAATAGGCTCGCCACCTATTACATTGGGACCTAAACATAAATTGGTGAAATGTGGGTGCTAGCACCTCTGCCTACCCCTTCGGGGATATAGGCGTGAGTTTATGAGTTTATATTACTGTTTATAACATTTTGTATAACTGTGTATAACAATATTGGCACGCCTAGTGTATGTACATGACTTTTCGCGGGTAAGAAATATCATTAGTAATAATCACTACTTACAATTTTTCATCTCTGCCAGTTCAGCTATTTTCATTCTATCATTTCAAGGTTTTTTACCTGCATGTGTACATTCCCTCGAGGTATGTACGTTAGGTAAGTTATTTACGCTCCTTACTTCATTAAATAACCAATACTCAATACTCACCAAGCTGCTCAATTTTTGAACAACATAAAATTTTGAGTTTGCCAATATAAAGTCGGTTAGTCCAATATTTTTTTTTTTTTTTTCGTGCGGAAATCCCTTCGGATACCGCCCCCGCTGGAGAGCGGAGGGTCTTCAGCGGGGGCGGTTATGTCGGGCTTGAACCGACTAAAACCGCACGCCGTCTCGGGTCTTAAGACGCCGGGGTGTAAGGTTACCCATAGAGCATATCCCTCGCACCCCGACTGACCCTGGGCCATCTACGGTTTCGAGATGGCCCCCTTACTTGCTCTCCACTGTGCCATCTGCTAATCAGAGGGACACGTGGAAAGCTTCCGAACTCTCCCGCCCTAGGAGAGAGGCGCTGCCGCTTCCGTTGCCCAGGGTGCACCGCGTGGAGGTCCCCAACCAAGCACCCCTGGAGGTCCCCAACCAAGCACCCCCGGTTAGTCCAATACCTAATATAGGTACTTATTCTAATATTCTCTTTGATTTGTGTCTCTTAGTCCAATATCTAATATAGGTACTTATTCTCGCGAAGCGACCCTAAAGGCCACGACCGCGGTTGCCCAAGTCGTTGAGCGGATCCGGCGGCTGGGTCTCGAGGTGTTCTTTCATGGGCCTCGGAGCAAGCCACCCGAGGGATCCAGTCTCATCGTGGGAGGAAATCGCATCGGCATCAAGCCCCAAATGAAATATTTGGGGCTCGTGCTCGACGGCCGATGGGACTTCGGAGAGCACATCCGAAGTCTGGCCCCCAAATTGAAGGGCACAGCTCTTGCTCTGGCTCGGCTTTTGCCCAACATGAGGGGGCCCGATGACTCCTGCAGGAGACTACGCGGGGATCGTGCGGTCCATGGCCCTGTATGGGTGCCCAATATGGGCGGAGGCCCTGAGGACCAGAACTGTGCGGATGCTGCGCGCTCCGCAGCGAGTTACGGCCATCAGGGTCATCCGCGGGTACCGCACGATCTCCTTCGAGGCGGCGAGTCTCCTTGCCGGAACTCCGCCATGGGACCTGGAAGCGAGAGCCCTTTCGCAACTGTACCAGTGGCGAAAGGAGGCGCGGGAGCAGGGATGGAACCCCGAGCCTCGAGAAATCGAGGCCGTGCAGTCCCAGCTCCGCCAGGCCATCGTGGTGGAGTGGAAGGAACGACTTGGGCGACCAAGCGCAGGGCACGCCGCAATAGCGGCGGTAAGGCCCATCATGGAGGATTGGCTGGAGAGGCGACACGGAAGCCTCTCGTACCGACTGACGCAGGTGATCTCCGGAAAGGGGTGCTTCGGGGACTACCTGCATCGGATCAGGAAGGAGCCAACGCCTGAGTGTCACCACTGCGACGCGAGCGAGGACTCAGGGCTGCACACGCTGACGGACTGCCCGGCGTGGGAGGCGCCGAGGCGTGACCTCGTGGCAGCCATCGGGGTGGGAGTCCACTCGCTCGGCAGCATGATTGCGGCAATGGTGCGGAGTGCGAGCGCGTGGGCCGCCGCCACCTCCTTCTGCGAGCATGTAATGCTCGCGAAGGAGATGGCGGATCGCGCCCGGGAGAGATTTAGAACTCTCCCGCCGAGCCCGCAACTTGCTCGCCGCGCGTCGCAGGCGACTCAGGCGCCGGAGGTGGCTTAACGACCTCCGTCCTCCATGAGCGCAGGCCTGGGGGTAGCGGGTGAGGCCACCTGTCACCCCAGCAGAAGCAGGCCGGGACGGTGGGGCGACTAGCACCCCTCCCCCAAACCGGGGCAAGACGGGGACACCGTGGTTCCCAAACCCGAGGGGGCCATCTCGAAACCAGAGATGGCCCACGGTCAGTCGGGGTGCGAGGGATATGCTCTATGGGCAACCTTACACCCCGGCGTCTGTAGACCCGAGACGGCGTGCGGTTTTAGTCGGTTCAAGCCCGATATAACCATCCCCGCTGGCACGCGGGGGGGTATCCGAAGGGATTTGCGCACGAAAAAAAAAAAAAAAAGGTAGGTACTTATTCTAATATTATCATTGATTTGTATCTCTCTAAGTAATACATTTCCAGTTGGAAGTGTATTTACTTCCCGAGATTAAACCCGCAACTTCTCAATAGCAAAATTTCATTAATATTAAAAAGAAAATCGAGGCCCGTCTCGTCTACATTAAAATACGTTATTTTGGTTCACCGAGTCTTAACAGCTGTTAAGATCCCGTGAACCAGAATTTAAGAATTTGCGTTATAATCATAAAACGCACTAATTCATCATCATTATCATCAGAGCGGCTATCGCAAATGCATTGTAGAGCCCGGGGTCCGCTCTCCTACTTCTGCTACAGAAATTTAGTATATCTTAGCTTTGACGCGTGCGACTGCTGTTTGACCGACTTTGAGAGACTTTACTGGTGGTAGAAATTTGATGACACAAATTTGTCACAAAATTCGGCCGGGTTGGTACCACCGTGCACGATTGCGAAAAACCCTCCATAGTAATCCAATTTCGGTTTTATTGCGTTCAGGGGTCAGCAAGTGCATAGCCGGGCAGGGGGATTGTGGTCGCAGCACTAGTGGGACCGGTGGGTGTCACGCGGTGCTGCGACGACAATCCTCTTTTGATGAGGCCGTCAAGCTGAGTGCCACCATTGTAAACGTTGTACGTGTATGTAATGGTGACCCTCTTTCCTGAGACTTTACCTTCAGCTTACCATCAGGCGAGATGAAGTCAAATTGACTTGTCTAAATATATATATAAAAAAAAAAGAGCTCCATCTGTCAATCAGTAGGTGGCACCGGGTTACTGGAGGAAACTAAATCGGTTTTGCGTTTGTACAAAAATACTTTCCAAACATTAAATTAGAAAGAACACCAACACTGGTAGCAAATTATCTTAGTATCGAACCCCCAATACTCAAAGCAGCAACAGTTTCCTCACGGCGTTATTCGAACAATTAAATTCATAGCTTAAATTAAACTTAATGAGCTACATAAATTTCCGCATAGTAGTATTATATAGTGACGTAGCTATCTATAAAAGTTGGCAACATTGCCACATTGAATGACCTTACTAATCCTTTGTTTAGAAGAGGTCATCCCTTTGGTCACGAGAACCGCGCATCTGTAGTTTAGCAAGCTCACTATACAAACTGCGAGCGTCTGGATAATACGGTGATAGGGAATAATATATTATATTACGATGGCAAATTATCTACAAAAACTGTGATACTTTATATACATAATTTTCTTTTACGTGTGGAATCCCCCACGGGCTTCACCCCATCAGTGCCAGCGATGAGGTGGATATGTCGGAATCGAACCTACTAGTTTTACACGGTGTCCTTCCCAAGCGTCCATTGCCGAGTGCATCCGGGGTTGGTCTCAATGTGTTAAGTATGGTCACCCATCCTAAGAGTGGC
The DNA here is from genome assembly GCA_946251805.1 of Cybosia mesomella. Classification (NCBI taxonomy): domain Eukaryota; kingdom Metazoa; phylum Arthropoda; class Insecta; order Lepidoptera; family Erebidae; genus Cybosia; species Cybosia mesomella. Next base: position 9,411,312 of record OX276395.1, read on the forward strand.
CTGAATAGCATTGCTTAACCTTGCAATGTGCTAACCTACTCGGTTAATATAGCCACGACCCTCTTCCTACTTACTCTAACTATTATTATAAATTAATGCGAACACGAGTTTGTGTATTTGTTACTTATGCACGCAAAAACGGCTACAGCCATTTGCCTAAAATTTTGCACACGGAGTTGAAGAGCAGGAGTACGAACAGGAACAGTAGGTATTTCACGAGGGCGGAGCTTAAAAGCGGAGAGAGAAAGCGGGAGCGGAGAGAAAAGACTACATATTTTCTGAATGTGAGAGTTTATTTCATAATCAAGGAAAAAACGGAACGACGGATTTGGCACCCAGACCTAGACTAGACTAGGGAATTTTTCATGCTGGTAATATTTTCTTGTGGTAATAAAAATAATTTTAAACGTGTAGGTAGTCTCCGTGACCAGCTATTTCTTCAAATAAGAGTGGAAGTTTTGGAGTTCTTGTAGCCCAAGATCTTCGAAGCCCAAGCCAACCCCACCTGCCGATGACGATCGAGGTTCTGGCGCAGTCATCACTACATATTATAAAACAAAGTCCTCCGCCGCGTTGGTCTGTCTGTTCACGATAAACTTAAAAATACTGCACCGATTTTCATGCTGTTTCTACCGATTGATAGAGTGATTCTCAAGGAAGATTTTAGTATATCATTTGTCAAGTTTTTGTATACATTGGCTAAAGTATAATGATATTTGTTGGAGGTGTCGGAAAAAAATAAGCCGTCTGGGAACTTTCAATGAAAACGCTGCCTAAACCCTTTGGGATATGACAAAGTGATGTATGGTGGAATTGTGTTTCTTATATAGGCTTTGGTGGTGGGATAGGGTCCCATGGGTAGCGGGAACGGGATCAGAATTCCATGCGGGTGAAGCCGCGGGTTACAGCTGGTCTAGTATAAATTTACTGTGACCTGCGTCTAATTTCAGAACGGAAAGAATTAGATACCTTTTTTTTTTCTTTGTGCGGAAATCTCTTCGGAACCCCCCCGCCGGCCAGCGGGGGCGGTTATGTCGGGCTTGAACCGACTAAAACCGCACGCCGTCTCGGGTCTACAGACCTCGGGGTGTAAGGTTACCCATAGAGCATATCCCTCGCACTCCGACTGACCCTGGGCCATTCGCAGTGTCCCCTCTAATAACAGTAGAGGAAACTTATAACAAAACCTAAATTTTGACAAAAATTACTGTCTGGCGCAGGCAGAGCTAGTCGTATAAAATGCCGGGGTGTAACTTGGCCCAATAAGGCAATTCCCTCGCACCCTGGCTGACCCTGAGCCATCTACGGCTACGTCCTACCTACCTACCAACTAAATTCAGGAACACAATGCGTGGGTGTCATTTATTAGAATTATCGTTGGTTTTGCCAACACGCTATCGGTCACCCCTTCCTCCGGCCTTGACACGAAGTTGCCCGGAGTTATTCGTGGTATTTCGGGCGAATGACGTCAGCAGCCAGGCCCTGAGAACATGTCACGGCGAGACCGCAGAGCTAAGTGATCATTAATGTAATTATTGCAGGCATTGCTGCAGTACTTGACTGGATTATGCGGGAATATATGCTGAAATGGGTTAACTAGTTTAAGCATCTAATCGAGTTTGATTCTGATTAGAAATTTATGCTAAACTAGCTGTTGCCCGCGGCGTGGCCCGCGTGAAATTCCGTTTCCGCTTCTCATGGGAACCTATTCCAAAAAGTGGCCGATATGTTATTCCAGACTATAATATATCCCTGTACCAAATTTCAGCCAGATCCGTTTAGCCGTTAGACCGTGATTAAGTAACAAACATTAAAACATCTTCATCAACTTTTACATTTAAAATATTGGTAAGAAGCAGGATTGGTGCGGAGCGAGTGCGTGGGCTGCCGCTGCCTCCTTCTGCGAGCAAGTAATGCTCGAGAAGGAGGCGACGTAGGTGATACCTGTCACCCTAGCAGAAGCAGGCGTTGCGCACCTCCACTTTTCCGGGGACAAGATGGGGACACCGTGGTTCCCAAACTCGAGGGGGCCATCTCGAAACCGGAGATGGCCCTGGGTCAGCCGGGGTGCGAGGGAAATGCCTTATGCCACCTTACACCCCGGCGTTTGAAGATCCGAGATGGCGTGCGGTTTTAGTAAGTTCAAGTCCGACATAACTTTCCCCGCTGACCGGATGGGGTTAGTATCCGAAGATATATCAGCATGGAAAAAAAAGTAGGAAGTAGGAATATCGTCTTTTTTTCCAACATACTAACAAATCCAAAACGCAAATTTATTGTCTTTTCTTTTATTCTTTGGCTTTTACAGGCGTGTTTGTTTGATGCCTTAGCGATATTACAAACTAGAAAAAAAAGACAAGCTTTTGATTTATTATATATCGTATAATATATATAGATTGATTTATCATATATCGTAGTACCGTTATAATTAAGGCGTCGGACTTGCTATGGAGAGGTTGCGGGTTCGATTCCCATGAAATACACTATTTAACTCATTTGTTATTCAAATATTTAGCTTTATTAAACTATTTCAGTTCATGAGATACAGCCCACTGATAGATGGACATACTACAGCCGAGTCATAGTAATAGGGGTTTGGTATCCACTCTTCGGATACGGAACCCTAAAAATGACACACGTTGAATTTCATTTTTTATCGATGCCTAAAAAACTTTATCGCCGCAAAGCCATCAGAGGAGCGATGATCGATGTCGCGTAAACCGCACTGAACCTATTAAACGTTTTTTATCTCCCTCCTATATCAGTAGCGTCGTAGCGCTGATTGAGCCTATCTAGATTCTGGAGAACATAAAGATTTATCGGCCGCCGGTGGTAATTCGAAACTACAATATTTTTTCTTCTCATCGCATTGAGATTTGAAAAATAGATAATACGACGGTTACCAACTTCGCAATCAACCCAAACTTAAGCGTAGCGAGATTTGCCTATCCAACAATAGGTCAACGTGACCGGTCGACTTTTTCCATTGATTTTGTTTTTCGGTGATTATATGATCTGGACTTTCGACCCCTGACACTCAGTAATGTCTACTTGATCACCGTGGCAAATTTGGTCGAGATCGGTCAAACGGTCTCGGAGGAATATCATTTGTTTGAAATGCAACTTAGAAACCAAAGACGCTTCGCTCGCCTTCGGCTCGCTGCGCTTATTAATTGTCTTTTCCAGATTCGTCTTTGGTTTCTTTTTTTCAAAATTGGAACTTTATGCAGCTAATGCCTGCCTTGAGCCGTTAGGGGTCGAAACTCTTGGTTCGTGGGGCCCGAGTGCACGGTCGCTTTACAAAGAAATCGCTAAGCTTCGCGGACCAAAACGCTGGCGTGTTCTTTGCGCAAATAATTCGCATTGCCACCCAACGCGGCAATGCCGCCAGCCTTTTGGGTACGTTATCAGTCGACATCGATGGGGAGGAATTCTTTGACACCTAAACTTTTTACTTTGTACATACTCTTTTTTAGGTTGTAAATATTTTACTTTAAAATTATAAATTATTTTATCAAATGTAATAAATTAAACATGTAATATATAAACCATTAACTATATATAGGTATATATAGCTAATGCCTATTTAATGTTAGGGCATTATCTTTATAAAACTACTGGGCCGATTGTGATGAACATCGCTATGTTCAAGAGCTTATAAATAGAACCATAATCTTTTTAATCAAGACCAACCTACTTTATCAAACTTTATTACACACACCTTCTATAAAGTACCTGAATGAAATTGAATTCCTTAACTCCGTCTCTCAATATTCTTCGGAACTAAAATAAATATATTATTAATTTAACAAGAGATTTTTAAACAATCTCTCTTGTAAGTGCATACACATCAAATTAGCCCAAACATGACGAGTTTACCTTTTTTAGTTCAGAAGTTGCTATGAACACCTATCATCTTCATCGTCTGAGCCTGAATACCATGTACCATCGGAGCATTTGCCAATAACAAATGAGCCCGAACTTGATTGTTGTATCTTGTTCAGTTCAGGAGTTCCTATGGCCACCTTCCGACTTCATCATCAGACCAGCTTCATAGTACCACCGAAGGTACGCAAGTATATTAAATTTGAGTCCAATCTAACGTCGAGAAGTGGTTCTGATTGCGCTTCCAAGATTTGACCCATACCAACAAACTACCAGAGCAAGTTAACTAAGAGCTTGTAAATAGTATTATTGTTCAAAGATATTGACAATCTGCGCCTAGATCATACATCATAATGTCATAACGTAATCTTCATTATTAAATCGAATCAACATGTTTTGTACCTTTTTTTTTTTTTTTTTTTTTTTTAATCGTGCGGAAATCCCTTCGGATACCCCCCCGCCGGCCAGCGGGGGCGGTTATGTCGGGCTTGCACCGACTAAAACCGCACGCCGTCTCGGGTCTTCAGACGCCGGGGTGTAAGGTTACCCATAGAGCATATCCCTCGCACCCCGGCTGACCCTGGGCCATCTCACCACTAACAGCATCGCTCATCCTGTCTCCTCTGAAAGCAGAGGAGTACGGAGAGCGATGTGTTCCCGCCACGTTGGGTATTGGCCGACGATCAATGCCAACCCTATGAAGGGGTGAAGGGGAAGCCATTGACCGCCGCCCAGGGTGTACCGGCCGCTCCGATTCCGTTCCCCCCGGACTGCAGCGGGATCGGAATCGGAGCGACACTCGAGGAGGTTACCCAACACACAACCAACCAACCAACATGTTTTGTACCTTTTTTTTTTTTTTTTTTTTTTTTTTTTTTTTTTTTTTTTTTTTTTTTTTTTTTTTCGTGCGGAAATCCCTTCGGATACCCCCCCGCGTGCCAGCGGGGGCGGTTATGTCGGGCTTGAACCGACTAAAACCGCACGCCGTCTCGGGTCTACAGACGCCGGGGTGTAAGGTTGCCCATAGAGCATATCCCTCGCACCCCGACTGACCCTGGGCCATCTCCGGTTTCGAGATGGCCCCCTCGGGTTTGGGAACCACGGTGTCCCCGTCTTGCCCCGGTTTGGGGGAGGGGCGCTAGTCGCCCCACCGTCCCGGCCTGCTTCTGCTGGGGTGACAGGTGGCCTCCCCCGCCACCCCCAGGCCTGCGCTCATGGAGGACGGAGGTCGTTAAGCGACCTCCGGCGCCTGAGTTGCCTGCGACGCGCGGCGAGCAAGTTGCGGGCTCGGCGGACCGGGAGAGTTCTAAGTCTCTCCCGGGCGCGCTCCGCCCCCTCCTTCGCGAGCATTACATGCTCGCAGAAGGAGGCGGCGGCGGCCCACGCGCTCGCGCTCCGCACCATTGCCGCAATCATGCTGCCGAGCGAGAGGACTCCCACCCCGATGGCTGCCACGAGGTCACGCCTCGGCGCCTCCCACGCCGGGCAGTCCGCCAGCGTGTGCAGCCCTGAGTCCTCGCTCGCGTCGCAGTGATGACACTCAGGCGTTGGCTCCTTCCTGATCCGATGCAGGTGGTCCCCGAAGCACCCCTTCCCTGAGATCACCTGCGTCAGTCGGTAGGAGAGGCTTCCGTGTCGCCTCTCCAGCCAATCCTCCATGATGGGCCTTACCGCCGCTATTGAACATGTTTTGTACCTAATACTCGAACTAATCCTAGTAATTAGCAGTGTTAACGGTGTACTTTAGGGCCTGCGCCCACTGGTGGCATAGCACGGCAAGAGATATATATCTGATGAATAGAACTTCAGCATCATCGTCATCCGAGCGCCGGTTGCCTTCAAAGCTTGCACTTTGGAGCCCGGGATCCGCTCTCCTATCCCTCCTCTCTTTATGGATTAGTTACATACACTCATGATAAATATTACTACATATTATAAAATAAAGTCCTTCGCCGCGTCTATCAGTTTGTGAAAACTAAACTCAAAAACTACTGCACCGATTTTCATTATGTTTCTACCAATGGATAGATTGGCAGCAGATGTAGAGATATATCTTAGTTTGTCTCCCCCCCTTCGTCTCGGATTTTGTTAAGGGGGGGGGCTTAGCAAAGTCCTGAAGGGATTTCCGCACGATAAAAAAAAAAAAAAAAAAAAAAAAAAAAAAAAAAAGGTACGCCCTTGTCTATTCATACATTTATACAGTCAAACTCTTATGTAGTCTTTCCCAATGGGAACAATCATGTCGTTTTTGTCTACCCTGATGGGTATGATTCTGACGTATACCTTTCGCTACTTTTACTTTCATAATATTGTTTTCATACATGCTCGCCGCCGCGCCGGTTGCGTATTCTACTCATCAGATAAAAATTCCTTGTCGTGCCTTGCCGCCAGTGGGCGGAAGCCCTTATGAGGTTGCAAGTTACCAACTCGACTAATGAGTTTGTACAGTAAGCAAACAATTCTCAGGTAACTTTCATTTTACTTCCTCGGTGTGAGCGAGGATCTTCATTACCGAACAATTATTTTTGAGTGTAAGTACGTCTGTTAATTTCTGACACTTTTCACTTATTCTTCATCATGTAGCTGCATTATCATTGATATAATAGTAGTTTATGCAACTGTCATATAAGAAGGGGTATTAAAACACGAGAGTCTGTTTATCGCATGAGGTGAAGCCGAATGCGATAATAGGTTGACTCGAGTGTTTTAATACCTAAGTTATATGCACTTTCATACACTACTTTATCTTCACTAATAGGAAAAATTGAAATTAAACAAAGTAGGTAGGTTACAAGGACGCCATTTTTTACACAGTTCGAACTGCGCATGCGTGCGCCTTTTTTTTTCATATTCAGCCTAAAACCTTAGACTAGTTTAATGAATAAAAAAAGATAGCGGTACTATAATGAGTTTTATGATACAGTTGGCGATACTATAGTAAGTTTTATTTTTAATTTTATGTATATGCGTTTATAAAGTGCGTATGTATAGAATCGTCTTTGAATTCGTAATTCGAATTTTTTGATTTGACTGGAGATAAATAGGTTTTTAGTTAGGTTAGATTTTTTTTCGTACCTCAAAAGTAAAAAACGGAACCCATATAAGATCACTTCGTTGTCCGTCTGTCAGTCTCACTATCTGTCTGTCAAGACCTTTTTCTCAGGAACCCTTTTTTTAAAGAATATTATTAACCGAAATTATTAATATTCCCCCTAACCGCTCCAGCTAAGTTAAATTGCTTGTGTTAGGAGAGGGTTCACATCGGTAGTGTAATGGCCAGGATTCGAACCCGGGACCTCTCGATCGTAGGGTCGACTGCTTAACCACTAAGCTACCGACCGACGCTTCAACACATCACCCCTAAGACCCTTAGACACATCAAGTTACAATTTTTACCAAATACTCAGGTCTTTAACACCTTGAAACTGTGAAAAAAATATAAACTTCTGAGTCAATGGAATCAAATTTTTATGTAGCAAATTTTACCAAGTTGCCCTTGGCTTCAAAACATATAGGGTACTTCTCATTAAGCTAGAGAAATGAAATTTGGCAAGAAGCAAGGCCTTATTTTATAGCCCAAGTAATGGAAAAAATCTGGAAACAGCGAATATGTAACCACATCACAAACAATATTTCTGTATGTCTGTCTGCCAAGACCTGTTTCCCAGGACCGTGTGGTTTAACAAATTTAAAATAATATGAAATTCACATTTCTGTAACGTCTTGAAACTGTGATAAAATCAAACTTTTACGTGTTACTTTTACGTAAAAATCCTATGACTCGATTGCAGGCCACGCGGCGCCAGGCATGAACGTTTTTTTCTTTATACGTGCGGAAATCCCTTCGGATACCCCCCCCCCCCCCGCCGGCCAGCGGGGGTGGTTATGTCGTGTATCGACTAAAACCGCACGGTGACCTCCCCAAGTGTCCGTCTTTACTATATTTCGGAAGATATGCAATGAAATTGTGTAAATGGCAAGCTTTATGAATATGAAATGCTTAAAGTGACTAAAATATTTAATTTGATAAAGATTAATAGTGTATTTTTCTAAATAGCTTTCCAATCTATACTAATATTATAAAGCTGAAGAGTTTGTTTGTTTGTTTGGTTGAACGTGCTAATCTCAGGAACTAATCGTTAGAATTGAGTTTTTTGTGTTGGATAGCCTATTTATCTGGGAAGGTTAAAAGCTATATACCTAGGAGAGCGGAGCAGTAATCGTAAATGTGAACAAATCAGCCAAATTTCCATACATCGGATATGTAAGGGACAAATGGGCGCCACGAAGTAAGCCACAGGCGAAGCCGCGAGGCGCAGCTAGTTACTACATAAAATGTGTAAATTTTTTTTAGAAGTTAATATGGTTCTCGGTTTTAGTCGGTTCAAGCCCGACATAACCGCCCCCGCTGGCCGGCAGGGGGGTATCAGATGGGATTTCCGCACGAAAAAAAAAAAAAAAGGTATGTGATAATGATAATAATAAAGATATTTATACAATCGCAAGGGCATCAAAACCTATAGGGTTACTTCCCGTTGAGCTAGAATCATGATATTTGCAGAAAGTACAGTCTTATAGCACAAGTAAAGGGAAAAGTTCGAAAACCATAAATATGTAGTTAGTTACCCACATCCCAAATAAAATGTCTGTATGTCTGTGTGTCTAGACTAGAAGCTCTACAGAGTGTACAACAACGTTAAGTTCGCCCCTCAATCCAGTTTTGTACGGAACCCTCACTGCGCGAGTCCGACTCGCACTTGACTGGTTTTATTTTAATACACCAAGCTAACCCGTCCCGATATCGCACGGTAAAAAAATATAAAAATAAAATTTCATTTCTATTTTTTTCTATTTTCCGAAATGTATCCTACATTCCTACTAATATTATTAACCGCGAAAGCTTGTATGAATGAAGTAGAAGAATGTATGAGTAACATACTTACTCAATCACGCCCTAACGGCTAAACGGATCTGGATGAAATTATGGTACAGGGATAGATTATAGCCTGGAATAGTATTCTATCCCTGGAATACTTAGGTCCCCATGAGTTGCGGGAACATGAATAGATCATGTGTTATTGTCGGAAGTTTACGCGAATGATACACATTGAAATAAAACTATTTTTGACGGATTCTATCGCGGTTTATTTGATGTTATTTTATATTTTACATTGATCCCGACGTTTCGGTTGCTTTAGCTACCTCGACGTCACCGTGGAGCAAATCGATAAGCTTGGGCGCCTTCAAAACTTTTGCATTAGATTTATATTTGGTCTACGCAAATATGATCACGTATCAGAGTTTCGCCAATTGCTCAAGTGGCTCCCAATTCGACTTCGACGGAATGTTCATATTCTTTCGATGCTTTATTTTGTAGTATTCTCTTTAATCCCAATACTCCCACTTATTTAAAAGAACGTTTCGTGTTCCTCAATGACACACATTTAAGATCCTTGAGGTCGTCAGAATCATTGGAATTGGCAGTACCTAGGCATTCTACGATTTTTTATGATAAATCGTTTACTGTACAGGCGGTACGGTTATGGAATGCACTGCTATTATCGATTAGACAGGCACAATCATTGGCCATCTTCAAAAGGATGGTAAAAGATCACTACCTGGGCCCATAGTCTCCCCCATTCCTTGTTCGCGTTATGTGCTGTCCTAACTTTCATGCGAGGTATTAAAATATTATATGTAGGCTTAGTATGTATGTATGTAAATTTGGTATGTATATATGAATGATTTATATTACGTACGATTATATATAGGTGTCGTAATTATGTATCATTAAATGCTTATTTGTAGGTATATGTACCTTTTTTTTTTTTTTTATCGTGCGGAAATCCCTTCGGATACCCCCCCGCCGGCCAGCGGGGGCGGTTATGTCGGGCTTGCACCGACTAAAACCGCACGCCGTCTCGGGTCTTCAGACGCCGGGGTGTAAGGTTACCCATAGAGCATATCCCTCGCACCCCGGCTGACCCTGGGCCATCTCACCACTAACAGCATCGCTCATCCTGTCTCCTCTGAAAGCAGAGGAGTACGGAGAGCGATGTGTTCCCGCCACGTTGGGTATTGGCCGACGATCAATGCCAACCCTATGAAGGGGTGAAGGGGAAGCCATTGACCGCCGCCCAGGGTGTACCGGCCGCTCCGATTCCGTTCCCCCCGGACTGCAGCGGGATCGGAATCGGAGCGACACTCGAGGAGGTTACCCAACACACACCCCCGTAGGTATATGTACCTACTAAATTGCAATACGTGTTTGTAATCCAATCTATTTATTATATGACTACGTTAGTTCTCTTTTATTTCCTGTTACACTAACTACTACCCAATGTACGATTTAGCTCATTTAGGATTCATGTCCATCCAAAGGTTGCCTGTAAGATATTGCTTTTAGCGATAAGGCCGCCATTTGTACATATGTTAATTAAGTTTACGATATATGCTTATTCTGATTGGTGTACAATAAAGTTTATATCTATCTGTCTACAGCAGCAATGGTCACGGGGAGACTATCCGGGGGGTCTCTAGTTTTATTTCAAGATTATTCGCTATTCCAGACTATAAACTATACCTACACCAAATTTCAGCCAGATCCGTTCAGCCAAACATACAAACATTTTCACAAACTTTCACATTTATACTATTAGTAGGATTAATAAGATTTCTAACAGACTTTTAATATTATTATATTATTACTCATTTTCATTGGTTCTTTATGCGTGTGCAAAATCACAAATAATTATAATGCCAATGTTGTTGGCAAAGAAATTGATAAAAAAATGAACACAACATTAGAACAGAATAGAATTATTAATGCGATAATAACTCGGTCTGTGTCTGTTACGCTTTCACGCATAACCACTAAAACGATTTTGATAAAACTTGGTACACAGGTGGACTAAAGCTCGGGAAAGGACATAGGCTACTTTTATCGCGAAAAAAAGGCTGGAAGGGGTTCAAATAGGCGACGAAAGTTTGTATTATTACAGGCACTTGATAATATTCCGTCTGTCACCCCAGCAGAAGCAGGCCGGGACGGTGGGGCGACTAGCGACCCTCCCCCAAACCGGGGCAAGACGGGGACACCGTGGTTCCCAAACCCGAGGGGGCCATCTCGAAACCGGAGATGGCCCAGGGTCAGTCGCGGTGCGAGGGATATGCTCTATGGGCAACCTTACCACTGGCCGGCGGGGGGGTATCCGAAGGGATTTCCGCACGAAAAAAAAGGCACTTGATAATATATATATATGCCTTAGAGCGTTTTTGAAATTTCGACCTGTGTGGGGATTAAACAGAGTATGATATTGTGGTTAGTCGCGATAACCGACATCGACGCGGGCGGAGTCGCGGACGACGACTAGGGGGTAATATATTGTACGAATGCCGCGAGCTATAATAAGTATTATTGCTAATGAGGCTTATGCGATACAAACTAACATTATTACAATACATTATTATAATAGTACATTATTTTCAAAATATAACTTCACGCCTGTATCCCCGAAGGGGTAGGCAGAGGTGTATTACAAACCCACGATTCGCCAGTTATGTTAAGGTCCCAATGTAATAGGGGGCGAGCCTATTGTTTGGGTTTTTATCCCTGGAATAGGTTCGAATGGGTTGCGGGAACGGGAACAGAATTCCACACGGGCGAAGCCGCGAGCAACGTGCTAGTAATAAATAAAATGAATTGCCGAGAGCATGTAACTACCGTACATTTTGGCGGCAATAAAATATATTTCGCATAGGTGTGGACAGACGTAGAAATACTTTTACCTTCTTACGCATTCTTAGGGCGTGGACACATCACCACGGCGCGGCGCGGTGACGCCACCGTGAAACGGCACGATGCCATGTACGGTCCGCCGCGCCGGCTCACGGCAGCAACCCTCGGTTCACACTTGCAGTTCTTGTCTAGATCTTTGATTCTGTTTTTTCTACATTCGTCATCTTAGCAATAACAGGAGAAGAATACGTCTGGCAGTTCATATTTAGACAAGAACTGCAAGTTTGAGTATATGTTTGAACCGATGGTCGCTGCCGTAAACCGGCGAGGCGCACCGTACGCGGCACCGTGCCGTAGTACGACGCGGACGTTGTGCCAATTCACGGTGGCGGCGCCGCACCGTGGTGATGTGTCGAAGCCCTTAGAATGTGAAGAGGTTATAATATAATAAAAAAGGTTTCCGTCACGCGTCACACTTGTGCTATGGAGGGGAATTCCGAAATGTTACGCTGATCACGCTTTTGTTATAAATGTAACACAAGAATATTTTTAAACGGCACGGAACTTACGTTTTAAAAATAATCGGCCATTTATATAGAAGTCGAAGCGGTTATAAGACTTTCTTGATCATCGGAGCTTTACAACAATGCTTCAATAAGTGCTACGGTGTTCACTAAAATTTGCTTAAGACTGAAAGTAAAAGTATTACTAAGTACTCAGATTTACTAAGGGTCGGTGAAATGGTGGAGAATATTTCGAATAAACATTTTTGTTAAAGTAAAACTCCGTTCTATTATTACAAAACGGCGGTGCCGAGATATGTAATTCTTCGTTGAATTGCTGAGTTCCGAATGAAGGGGCAAAAGGTTCAGTTCGACTGATTTCCCTTTGTTACGATTACATAGATTAAATTCTTTTATTAAAATAATTTTCCAGGAAACATTCAAACGTTATTTTCTTGGCAAAAATGAGTGAAATCTAAATGTAGGTTTCATAAAAGGTTAGGTATATGTACACTTATATTACAACTGCTGGGTCCAATCTTGGAAAATGTCCAAAAATGCTCCAGAGCTATGGATTCCAACTTTAATTGTTTCTTGGCATTAGAAATACAAATAATGATTAATTAATTTATTTACTCGAGTTATGCCTCATAAAGACGGCGGCGCCTTGAGTAAATTCGTATAACGAGTTTTAGAAAGTATTATACATGTATAGGATGAATAGCGATAGCCTTGTAATACGGGCTCTGAAATCTTAATATACAAGGAATTCAGAGTATGTGTTAGGATTAATTGCACCTACATAGATGTTTGATATCAGAAGACATGTGAGACAAGGCATAGGGGTATACCTAGTTTCGCTTTGTTTGTCAAACTTTCCACGGATGGTTGTGTGAAAGTTTATGAGATTGAACATGCAGGCAGAAGAAAGTGGTGTCGCTTATTTTTTTATAATTCGTGATCAATGATGACATGTATTACTCTCGATCTAGATTTTTAATACATATTTCTTCTTTTGCCAAACATTCGCTATAAAAACAAGACGTATGAATGATATTTAGTGTCTTATTTGGCTTCTGAGTATTATAAACCAAGGATTAGTACGACAAGCCAAACACTAGTATATTCAAAATTTACTGCACTTACCAGACTTGCAGACACGGTACCGCAATCCGCGACCGCCTTTAGGATGAGAGCGGTTGTAGGTGCCAAACTCCCCGTAATTGTTGTTAACACGGCTGTACTCTGCTAAGTGTCGGTTGCCGTCTAGATGGTTCGGCAGAGATCTATTCCAGCCCATGACATCTCCAACGACGGAGCCACATACCGACGACTCTGTTTGGGACTTCGTGTCGCCATTGCAAAGATCTCCGCTGGAGCGGGCGCGGCGCCCCTTGAGGCCTTTGGCGGAGTGTTGGCTGATGTTTGAGCCCATAGCGTGGCGGGACCTCAAGGGGGCCCCGCCGCCCACATCGCGCCTCTCCTCGCACTGATCACCGGTCGAACAGTTGTTCCCAGCTGCAAGTAAAAGAAACACTAAATTATTTATTAGTTTTGTACCTATTGATTTTGGTTTTCGTAAAGCACAAGACACTTAGCAAACTTGTTAACAAGAGATGACCATGATCTATACCTTAATGCTGGCAACATTAGAGGTGTCACTCACTTATCCCACGCAAAGGGTAAGGGAGGGGATAGGAAAATGGGAGAATAGGGAAAAGGAAAGGAAGGGAGGTTTTTACTTAAGTTGATATTAAGGTATTATTCTTCCTCCGAGCGACAATACCATTTGCATTCAAAGTTTGCAATATGGAGTTCGGAGTACGCTTGCCTACTCCTCTTTTTGTGTTTGATTGGTTCTTTTGCTGTCGCACCCGACTGCCTACTGACCCTCTAACTCCAAAAGTTAAACCTGCGCCAGAGTCTCGTCCGTCAATCAGCAGGTGTACCAGCTTGCAGGAAAGGTTAGCTAGGGCACCGAAGACCTTGCCGGGGACTCATACACGTTATTCCTTGGTTCACACAAAACCTTGGACAAATAAACTATACTGTCTGAGGAATAACGGAACGGGGTTACTAATCTACACGGGCGGAACCGCGACAACACCTTAAACTATGTACTTAACTATTACTATAGTAGCAAGGTAATCATTTAGTTCCATTAATGCCATACTGGGCGATAGCCCAGCGGAGCGGCCCAGTGGCGTGCCTAACGGACTGCTGAGACGAGGTCGCGAGTTCGATCCACAGTCGCCCCGGGCACACACCTCTGACTTTTCGTAGTTGTGTGTGTATTAAAAATTGTTAATTATCGCTCGCTTAGTAATGTGCCCGGCAGATGGCAATAGGCTCGCCTCCTATTACATTGGGACCTAAACATAACTGGCGAATGGTGGATGTGTAATACACCTCTGCCTACCCCTTCGGGGATACAGGCGTGAAGTTATGTTATGTCCATTAAAGCTGTAAACAAGGATGAGAAGCGGTAATTGTAGTATAGAGTTGCTTGCAACACCAAACATCAGTCGCATCTCCATGCGACTGATGTTTGGGACCTCTTGGGAAGGCTGTGACAGGGGTCATTCCACAATGCGAAAATCCGTGTACGCGAGTAGGGATTCCCTTTTCGGCATTCGGGTTTGACAGTGATAAAATGCACCACGTTAAAATCTTATCATTATTTAAAAAATATTTATCGACATTTGTGGCTTAGCAGTAGAGCATTTGACTGGTAAGTCAGAATTACCGGCTCGATTCCCGCTCAGTGCAAATATCTGTATGCTTGAATATGTATAAGTATATTTGCATTGATCTGGATGTTTCTATGTTTAATATGTACGTCTATACATTTACAAAAAAAAGTATATGTTTATCCAAATTCTAGAACCCATAGCAAAAGCTTTGCTTACTTGGGTCTAGATAGCGCTGTGTAGATTGGCCCTAGAAATTTATTTACTATTACAATTAAAGATCTAGGCCTATCGAGAGCTAAAATAAGGTCATTACTAGGACGAATGTCTAAAGCGGCACTAGTAGGTTTGCATCAAATTTGGTTAGGCAGGGAGGGGAACTTGGGTAGTGAAGGTGAGTGTTGATGTACATCAACAAAAGGGGCCCCTTCTAAACCTACACTTGGGTCGCAAGTCCCAAGCAATGTCCCGAATTCCCAAATCAGCAACGCGATGGACCCGGCACCCGCACGAAGAATCCATGTTTTGCTAAGAATATCGGGCTCTGTAGACGTGCCAAAAAAAACAAGTCTCGAATTATACACTTTTAGGGAAAGCGTAAGATGTTAAGACAAGCGGAAATTGCACTTCTGATATAATTTCCTGTCCGCAAAAATTTATATTTTATTTAGGTACTAATTTTAAATTCATAGCAAATCAAAAATAGATAAATATCAAGAGAAATTTAGATGTTGAATTGTAAAATATGAATAAATGAATACTAATATGAATGAGGTAATACGTCAACGAATATCTTGTTAGACTTATTCCAGAACTATAGGTACTCAGTGATGAGTCCCGACTTTTAACCAACTTTAAACTAGTTTTAAGTACAGATTGTATTCTAGCACTAAACTTGAGTGGAGTTTTTATGAACGTAAATCACCTGAGCGTTCATAAAAACTCGACAAAGTTAGAATACAATCTGTACTAAGTCTCAAGTAGAAATTTATGTCAGAATATCTTTAGACGAAGGAGGGTGATAACTTGCTCGATGAAGTCATTGAAACACAATTTATACAAATTTCAAAACTACTACTTAATAGAATGGTGTTGGATGAAATTATTTGTAGTTACATTAATTTTCGGTCGGCTATTTCTTGAGAAATCCCCCAAACTAGCCTTGAACTATTTCTAAAGGTTTGAACATTATGGCTGTCGATAACGATCTTGCTTTATTAGTAGTTATTTTTTATTATGAATTATACTTCGTTTTAAAGTATATAAAACAATAAAGTAGCATGTCCACCCACAAAAGCTGACAAATGACTGCCTTCATAGGTCGTTCACGTGTAAATAAATGAAAAAACTTGTCAAAGGACATTATCGCAGTTTTTAAATTGCTGGTTAGAAGAAATGTAATTAACGAAATTAACTCGAGTTATAGTACCTATAGTAGGTATATATCTACTATAGGTATATAATATAGGTTCTCTTTACCTAAAGGTAAAATCCCTAAAAACCCTCTTAGGCAAAGAGAACGGGCGAGCATGTATAAAAACAATAAAATTATGAAAGTGGAAGAGGCGAAAGGTGTATCTCAGGGTCGTAGCATGTGGAAACATTATGTATAGATGGGGTATGCAGATACTGCCTTCCCCATTGGGAAAGAGGCGTGAGTGAGTTGGATTGATGACAGTATGAGACTGTGCGAGTGATTAACGCTACACTTTTTTTTTTTTTCATTATTAACGTAACCAAATCCTCCATGATCACGGGCCTGTTGGTGACGGTCGGGGTTAGCCGTCACTTTAGCAGAAGCAGGCCCAGGGTGGCGGCGCGACGTGTTTCCGCGCGCGCTTTTAGGTCCTTTCTAGGGCACACTAGATTCCCCGTACCACATGGCTGACGCAAGAGTGACACCGTGCGGTTTTAGTCGGTTCAAGTCCGACATACCCATCTTACCGTTAGCTCTGGTGGGGTGAAGCCCGTGGAGGTTTCCGCAAGTAAAAAAAAAGTCACATAAGATTTTGAGTTTTTGTTACTATTTTAGTGGCCAAAATTTAAGGCACCAGCCGAATCGAATTCCGTACCATTTCAAGTGCAATAAAACTTTTATACTTTGCCCCCTATATTATCATACTATCTGATTCTGATTTATATTATCATACTATAAAAATGTTAAATGTAACGAGATCGGACGAGGCTCGGACGAGCATTCTTCCTCTCGTGGTTGGGAGGTCAGTCAGTCGTATACCTCAGTCAAATCAAAAGGAGGAGAAAAAGTAAGCGGATCCTGCTCTCAGCCAGCCTCGGATGCAACGGGAACAACGCTAAAATGATGATGAGTCTTGTGACAAACTAGAAGACAAACATAAAAGCATGGCGATGGGGTGAGCGTGAGCACGTATACGGAACCCTACCAAAATGAGAACGCGACAGCCAGAGATTGGTTGTAGCAATTTCCTACTTAATTTTATTTACATACGTTGCTGTTACGACTTTTTCTAACAAGAATTACCTAAATAAAAAGTCGAGAACGGCGAGTACAGTTTAATTTGCTTTCTTGTTCCGTTCTCACGCCAATTTAAAATCGTAATCATGTAAATATGTAAACACATGAGCAATCAACATCAGATTGTCAGTTTATTAAATTTCTTTCGGAGTTTCATTTTCGCTTTCAAGGCAAAATATTACTGGTTAATGTCTTAATTAGCGCAACCGCATCGAGTGCGACTCTTGTGCGTGAGGTTCCAGGTTAGATTCCCGGGTTGGCCACTGTATACAATAACACTTTATTAGGATATCTTTTAGTCCGAAAAAGGTAGGTACTATAGTTGTAAGTTTTAATTTGCATAATACCTTATTTTTTTTTATTTTTTTTTTTATCGTGCGGAAATCCCTTCGGATACCCCCCCGCCGGCCAGCGGGGGCGGTTATGTCGGGCTTGCACCGACTAAAACCGCACGCCGTCTCGGGTCTTCAGACGCCGGGGTGTAAGGTTACCCATAGAGCATATCCCTCGCACCCCGGCTGACCCTGGGCCATCTCACCACTAACAGCATCGCTCATCCTGTCTCCTCTGAAAGCAGAGGAGTACGGAGAGCGATGTGTTCCCGCCAGGTTGGGTATTGGCCGACGATCAATGCCAACCCTATGAAGGGGTGAAGGGGAAGCTATTGACCGCCGCCCAGGGTGTACCGGCCGCTCCGATTCCGTTCCCCCCGGACTGCAGCGGGATCGGAATCGGAGCGACACTCGAGGAGGTTACCCAACACACACCCCAATTTGCATAATACCTAGTCCTTAAAAAAATACGCCCTTTTAGTGTACCTATGTAGACGTGAGTATATACAAATACATCAACGGTATTAAATTTAACTTTGTGACGCAATCGTGATCAAACAAAGTTCTTACAAAACTTCACAAGAAACTTAGCGCCCGAAAGGGTTCATTTCAAATTCCGAAATTCATTTCCGCACAACAGTTTGATGATATCCATAATTATAAGTCGAAATATTCTCAGTTAACCAAAATATCGGGCATATTTAATGAGAGCGTTGTGCGGTGGCCTGTGATGTGCCTGCTTCATAAGATTTAATGAATCTTTCACCCGCTGGCGCGAGTTCATTAACGGCTGCGACCACAAAATACCGACGTGCAGTGCATACTTCTTATATGTATGGTATAAATATGAGTAACGATGTGGAACGATTCGAGCTTAGCCTTTGAACCGAATATATATTATGTATGCGTCGTGTAGGGCCTTTATATGCTGGCAATGGAAACAAACATTTAATTACAGGACTTTACAGCTAGGTATATGCTGAAGTTGATGCTTTAAGCTAAAAGATATAGTTTTTAGATACGTTCTCGCTGCTGATAAATACCTTGATTTCCTATCAAAGCCTTTTGCTCAATATCGTAGTCATACGTTCCATTTCTTGTGAATCTTGCACCAAAGTGCAAAAATTCTTTCTTTTGTGCTACTGTTTCTCCTTGAATCAGAATTGTGCAGATTATCCCTAGTTTATCATATTTCATTCGCTAATAACCATCACTTAGTCTTACTTACAAGCACTTCAATTACCATGTTTTAAAGGGCACCATATTATAACATACATAACCTCGTGTGCTTAACTTTTAGAATAAATCTGCTTAAGTAATTAAAGCGCGATTCAGAAAACCCATAAAACGCCATCTCTGTATATAACGTGGTCATGTTCCTAAATCCTACTGACAATAACAGGCTACACGGACCACGGTTGAGGAAATGATTAATTCGATATTCATTTTGTTGGTTATTGGTCCTATAGATTGACATCGTGGCCGGCCCCAATGTGGCCGGTAAGCCTAGATAAACGACCGGCTTTAGTCATCATCATCTTTATTATCTGTCTGCCGCAAACATCTGCAATGATTCATTTTCACATCCGCAAGTACTAATTAATTGTGTATGGAAAAGTGTTTACGTGGTTATTGAATAGAGACGTTTTTATAAAAGATAAACCCGTTAAGCTTATTTCACGATAGGGTAGGTGACTGTACTGGCTGACGCAGGTGATCCCTGGGAAGTAGTGCTTCTGGGACCACGTCTCTCGGATCAGGAAGGAGAGACCCTGGTTCCACCCGATCCGTAGAGCCCGCGAGATGCGGAGGTCGTTCATCAACGACATCCATCCTCCATGAGCGCAGGCCTAGGAGAGCTGGCCTGGGCGGGGATGCGTTGCGCGCCCCCTCCTTTTCCAGGGGCAAGACGGGGAAACCGTGGTTCCAAAACTCGAGGGGGCCAGATATGGCCCTGGGTCAGCCGAGGTTCGAGAGAAATGCCTTATGGGGCCACCTTACACCCCGGCGTCTGAAGACCCGAGACGGCGTGCGGTTTTAGTCGTTCAAGTCCGACATAACCTCTCCCGCCGGCCAGCGGGACGGTACCTGAAGGAATTTCCGCACGAAAAAATAAAGGGGTAGTTGACCGTCGACCGTTTTACAAGCTTGTATTTGCACTGTTTTGAAACGTTTCGCATACACGTTTAGTTTGGATGACAATGCATTAATATGGTACTGTGGTGTTCGAACCTCGTTCCACACCACGGTGCGTTTACCTGGCCATCATGTGTCAGAGTTTAAATAAAACTATTGTATCAATTTAAAACTTTGAATTAGGAACGATATAAAACAATCGATGCCTGGACATTCGGGATCTGAACGGGCCTGGTGGAGCCGTTCCGATTGAAGCTGAGAAAAGTATCCTGGGAAGAACCCCGCTTTAAGCCCTATCCTTGGGCCGAGACCGCGATATACGCCCCAGTCCGCTATTTAAAGTTAAAACAACCGCGTAAATCCCTAATAATATAAGTAGGAAGTGCGAGTGATTAATAAATAAATAATATTTTTTCCTCTTAAAGTGTTATTTTTACATCACTTCATACACGCGTGGTACCCAACCCCCTGGGTACCACAGTACCATGGAGCTGGCCTGATGATGGAGTAGAAATGTGGCCACCGGAACTTCTAAATTAAACAAGATTAACCTATAGAGTTTAGGTTCATTTGTTTTATCTTAGCAAACTCTCTGGTTTAACATGGTAGTCAGGGACTGAAGATGGAGTAGGAAGGTGGGTATAGGAAGTCCTAAACTGAACTAGGTAAATTATAAATAAATAAATATTCTACGACATTCTACACAGCGCTTTCTAGACCCAAAGTAAGCATAGTTTAACTAGCTTGTGTTATGGGTTCCAGAATGCGGGTAAAGATACTTATATACTGTTTCTGTAAATATATACAATTTATACATAGAAACACCCTGACCAATGCAAATAGACATATTCATTCATACAAATATTTGCACGGAGCGGGAATCGAACCCGCGCCCCCTGTCTTAGTATTCGAATGCACTGCTACGCTATAGAGGCCAATTCGCGCAAGTTATTTTTCTGTTGTCTTTTTGCGCTACAAGCATTTGAAATTTTTTATTACTTATTTTATTCGTCAAAGTACTAAGTACTACAGAAACTAGAATACACTAACAAGGCTGTCATACTGTGCTATTCTCAAGTAAATTAATTTACTATTAGCGGTTGGGAGGATAGTTAAAAATTAATCTATCTAATTCACAGCCTTTTTACTGTTCTAAATCTATTTTCACTATAGGCACAGGTAACTTCAAATTATATTTCTGCTAAATTACCGTCAATCGAAAGCATGAAGTGACTTGAAGATTATTCTATTTAGAGAGAACAGAACTCTCAAACAGCCTGACATTCTAGATTCATAGTTTGATGTAGGTACCTAAATGCATTAGCTCTAAGTGCCCTCTAAATTTGTCACCACAATACTGAGCACAGTCCTGACCAATGACTGGCTATAAATCTTGGACGCTTGAATAGTCCTGAGCGTCCTAGTTTTACCAAATTGCATTAATAAGCGCCGTAGTCTCTTTGAGGTAAGCGTAAGAGTCCGTCTTACAATTTAATTCTATTGTGCATCTTTATATATATATATTTCTTGTGTGCGTGTGTATGTCACTGAACTCCTCCTAGACGGCTGGACCGATTTTAATGAATTTTTTTGTGTGAGTTCAAGGGGATTCGAGGATGGTTTAGATTCACAATTTGGTCCACTGGAAGAATTAACGACGTGTGTACAGGACAACGTCTGTCGGTTCTGCTAGTATCTATGTAGATTTCTATAGTTGTTTTTTAGACAACAGGATAGTATAGAGAGTACATATCCTTCGATGATTTTACTTTGCACCTTAGGCAACCAAATAGCACCTACATTTCAATCTTTGTATTGACAGAGATGTATTATTCTCTGTATTCTGATTGAGTAGTCAAATGAGGATTTTCGATCGAATTGCATTCGAAGTTGCTCGACTAAAGAACACCTCCACCCTGAAGAAATCTAAGTACGGGGTAATTAAGGCCCTGTCTGGCCGCCAAACAAATCAAACAAATCAAACAGATAAATAAATCATTTAAAAAATATGACGGATTTGAGGATGTTAACTTGTAGATATTCCACTAGTTGATTAAATTTGTTTTATATTTGTAACAAAAAATATATATGTCATCGCTAAAAATATTGAGATAATTGAAACAAAAAATGTATTCCAAAGAGTGTTTCTTTGCAATTTTTTTAACAAGAAACTGCTCTATTTATCCAAAATGTTTTTGGATGTGCGTGAACAGTAGAATTAGCTGTATATATAAAAAAAATCAACTGTCTAGCATCAGTAATCTTAGAGAGAGAGAGATAAATAATCGTAGAAACAAAAAATAAGCATAATTATGGTAGCTTGCGTCCAGACAGGGCCTTAATAGTAGAGATGGTATGTTCGAAATTCTCCCATAATTATTTTTTCAGTGTAAACGATACTGTGCTTCCTTTATTAAGGTTATCTTATTGCATTTTTACAAACTTTTATTGAACTTTCTCTGAATGTATGTATGTATTTTAGTTCGGGTCAAGTTAAACTTATCGAGTTTGGGCTATTTTGTTTTAACAAAGTCTCTGGTGTCATATGGTTCTCAGAGTCTGATACTGGATTTGGAAGGGGGTCATAGGAACTCCTAAATTAAACAGGACAAACCTATTGACTTTGGGGTCATTTGTTTTGTCTAATATCTTGACAAACTGTATGGTGTTACATGGTATTCAGGGTCTGATGATGGAGTAGGAAGGTGGTCATAATAACTCCTAAGCTAAACAAGATAAACGTATCGAGTTTGGGCTCATTTGTTTTGTCTTGACAAACTCTCTGATATGATATGGTATTCAGGGTCTGATGATTGAGTAGGAAGGTAGCCATAGGAACTCCTAAACTAAAAAAGATGAACCTATCAAGTTTGAGCTCATTTTTTGTCTTGGTAAACATTCTAGTGCTATATGCTGTCAAAGGTCTCAAGATGCAGACGGAAGGTGGTCTGGAACTAAACAAGATAGACTCAGTGCGTTGACTACTTTGACTGCTCTTGGCTAGCACTCTGGTGCTTCATGACATTAGGTATTAAAACTAAAAAGTAAAAAAATCGCGCAGCATTTTTCCTTATGTTGTAATTTCGCTACAAACTTTTGAATAATTATTAATTTTATCAGCCGTAACATCAAGTACCTATCAGTTTGACATGGACAGTACGATTGTGTGAGGTGTGTGTTGTGTCAAACGCATAGTAGTGCGGGTGTAATACTTATTTTTTAATAATATTATAACTCAGTGAACTAGAACATGAAAAGTGAATGATTATTGCTGCTTTTGCTCTACTTACTTTAAATTACCTTTTTGCATTTAATACAATTTTTTTGTTATTTATAATTTCTTTGTTACACATTACAATTTACATAATGTTTTTAATTTAAAAAAAAGAAAATTGTATCTATCCACCTATTCAACGACTATTTAAATTTGTTACAAAAATCGCTGTCCCTTGAATTATCCCCTAACCGTTCCTACACTTTTAACGCCTTTCAATCTGACGCAGGGGTAAGGAAGGAAACGGAAGGCCTATTTGCAACAAAGAGCGGTACGATAACAGCGTCAATTTAGATAAACCTTAAAACATTTCAAACAAGAGATGGGATGTTAGAATCTTTCTACCGTCCTCTGTAGGTATGTATTGTCAATCTAAGCGCACGGTAGTGCGCAGGCCAAGTTCCAGCAACAGGCTGCGCGCATGCCGTGCACTATTTACATGAACCGTTACGACCCACTTTTGACCCCCCTGTAGCTCAGTGCCTATTGCAAGTACAGAAATAAAATTGTACCTACGTAATCATATACTAGTACTCAAGCAGTATGCCAAATTTCATAGATATAGCTTCAGTAGATCCTGAAATATGACCCTGTAAATATTGCTAATTTTGGCACTTACTGACTCACTGACCGGTAATCAAAACCTTTAGGCCACTTCCA
The DNA here is from genome assembly GCA_946251805.1 of Cybosia mesomella. Taxonomy (NCBI): domain Eukaryota; kingdom Metazoa; phylum Arthropoda; class Insecta; order Lepidoptera; family Erebidae; genus Cybosia; species Cybosia mesomella. The sequence goes on from OX276395.1 coordinate 9,435,024, forward strand.
ATTGTCCTAGAGTTATGAAATTTGGCACACAGATCGTGTATTATATGTAGATTAACAAAAAATTAAGAAATTGAAGAAATCCGTCAAGCGGAAGTTGACTCAATCTCATATCGAATTTTTAATAAAAATATGTATGAACCAGTGATACAATGAGAATACGAAGAGAAGAGGGAGAGGAGAGGGGGAGGGGTATAAATTATGGCACAAAAAGAAAAAAATAGGTACGATTACATAAAAAAAAGTATTGAAATCCCACCAAAAACATTCCTGTTAAAAAGGAGGCCAAGTTCCTATCGGTTAATTGTTCGCCTAAAAAAGGGTTGAAATCCAATTAAATGCCAAGTTTAGATGCACTTTAAACTCGATCATAATCATCTTCATCAACAGCCTGATCCCCTGGTAAACATTTGCCTTTCCCAAGACTCGCCACCACACCCAGCCCTCTGCCTTCCGCACGTACTTGGTAAAAAATATCTAAAATTATAATACTTCTAAATTTGAACTTGGTAGGTTAATTTAATTATATAATTCATAAATTTAATTATACAATAAATCAAGTGTTACGTACAGCTCGAAAACCTGCCAAGTTCAAAAGAAGTATTATAATTTTAGATATTTTTAACCAAGTACCTACGTATTTTCACAACTATATCATATTTTAAGTTGGGTGCCTGGATGCGGAAGGTGGAGGACTGGGTGTGGTGGCGAGTCTTGGGAATGGCAAACGTTTACCAGGGGATCAGGCTGTTGATGAAGATGATTATGATCGATTTTAAAGTGCATCTAAACTTGGCATTGGATTGGAGTTCAACCCTTTTTTAGGCGAACAATTAACCTGGCGGCGGCTGGCAGGTTGACCTGCCAAAAGTAACTGGGTAATACTGGATACCCTATATATTTTGATTACCTTGCAAGTTTCTAAATATGCTGCATAAATGACTGTAACTTTTTACTTTTAACATAGAAGTTTGATTTTTTCGGCTTCAAATTACACAAGGTCGCAGCGACCTTGTGTAATTTCAAGTTGATCCTCCACGCGTTTATTTAAAACCTACCAAAATAACGAAAAAATACGAAGTGAAACACAAAGCAAAAAATATCCCATCAGGTGGGCCGTGTGCTTGTCTGCCACCTTAGTGGTATAAAAAAAAAAAAAAATATTTGTCATTAATAAAAAAATCGTACAACCTGTCAAATTAAAAAAATATGACATATTGAGACTCAAAGGTAAACAAAATTGAATGTTAGCAAACAATTAGATCTGGTACTGTAAAGTTACGCCTTTTGCCATTTCACCTGGTGTGTCAATCACTCATCATCATCATCATAGCGTTGTTTCCGGTTGCATCTGAGGATTTCACCTCAAGAGCCCGGAGTCTGCTTGCTCCCTCTCCTCGTTTTGGTTGAACTTAAAGTGCAATTCCGAGACAGACAACAGACCGCAACCGCAGCCGGTGCCGTATAAAAATACATAGAAACCAATAGAGTTGCTGCGGTTGACCGCAGGTATTTCTATACGATCCGCCTGCTGTTGCGGTTTGCGGTCGGTCTTGGTATGGCACCTTTATACAACTTTTATAAGAGTGTCGGCCGTTGAATTCCCTACCTCGAGAAGAAAGGTATACTTGCTTGACCCTAAGATCTTGGCTCAATTCAGAAACACCCTGGAGTCAATCACTTAGTATTCGTAAAACATCTACAAAACTTGCATCAGAATTGATTTAAAACAGGCATACTTATCTCATATCCTTAGATCATAATAGGTACTTATTTCCTTGCGAGCATATAATGCTCGCGAAGGAGATTGCGGAGCGTGCCCGGGAGAGATTTAGCACTCTCCCGGCCCGCCGAGCCCGCAACATGCTCGCCGCGCGTCGCAGGCGACTCAGGCGCCGGAGGTCGCTTCACGACCTCCGTCCTCCATGAGCGAAGGCCTAGGGGTGGCAGGTGAGGCCACCTGTCACCCCAGCAGAAGCAGTCCAGGATGGTGGGGCGACTAGCGCCCCTCCCCCAAACCAGGGCAAGACGGGGACACCGTGATTCCCAAACCCGAGGGGGCCATCTCGAAACCAGAGATGGCCCAGGGTCAGTCGGGGTGCAAGGGATATGCTCTATGGGCAACCTTACACCCCGGCATCTGATGACCCGAGACGGCGTGCGGTTTTAGTCGGTTCAAGCCCGACATAACCGCCCCCGCTGGCCGGCGGGGGGGTATTAGGTACTTATTTCCTAAAAAAATCTTGAGTTTAGATGAATGAAGCTTTATTAATAATTATTACTTTGTACCTTGATTTGAATAAGGAAAATTATTCATTTAATATGGATATCATTTAGTGACACCGCTCCTATCTATCTTGCTACAATACAAAGTTGATTTTCTCTTTAAATTATGAACGTGTCAATAGTTTATAGGAGTTTTATAAATTATAGCGGCACAGGTGCCAGTTTCACCGGGGAATAAATTCTTAAGAAATCCTATAAGTAACATAATTGCAGCGCCATAAATACATAAAAACTATCTTTAACGCGGATTGTTTCTAAATGGCGTAAAAGTTGAAGCTAAATCGATGCAGAACTTTTTCAGTTTTTGAAGCGGACACAAACTCACCTAAAATTTTTATATATAGATATAGATGGGTACATAAAGATTGATACCTACTGTTTTTAAATAATGCAACTATTTATTATTTTACACCGCTAGCACGTACTTGGGCCACTGAGTATAACATAACAATCTTTATTGTACGTGCAATGCATTTACATTTAATAGACAGACACTTAAAATTACTATAATAATATTAAGTACCGCTTTTGGCAATTTCTTTTAGACGGGTTATCCTTTCGAGGGCTTACCCGGGGTGCCGGAACCGCAACCATAGAATGAAGACTAGCTGCTTTTAGTCTGTAGAGTACTTTTTTTAACACCAGAGTTGTAACGATTACATTACTGAATATACAGAATTAATTGTTATTTAGAATTAATTGTGGTTAGCGCCATCTGTAGGACACGGTCGCATTACGGTGGTTGCAATCGATGTGGCGGTCTGTAGAAACTCCCCGTCAGAGGGCGTATGTTATGCGGTCGAATTCATTCATTTTTATAGAATATTCCAGTGGAAATATATGCACCGGTATTGTTCTCAAAAGGTCTAGAATTATTTGTGTATATAAGAGTGATCGCAGTGACACGATTTTTATTTGTTATTTAAGAGTTCATTAGTCCTCTACTCTGAAAATTTATTGTCTGAAGTACGTCTTGTGAATCTAAGATCATCTTCAGTTTGAAGGTTATAATTTGTGTGTGTTCCCAGATTTGATCTGGTAAGTTGTTCTTTTAATTGATGTTAATCTATTCGCATAATGGAGATGTGTTATTGATAAAAGATGTGTATATTCATAACAGGATCGTTAGTTCTGGGAGAAAACCCCGTATACAATTTAAAAAAGGAGATATACTCTGAGGTGTCAATCGTGCTGTCGTGGAGGCCTAGACCTTGGGCAAGCGGATCAATAGGGTGGCTCCGGAATCTGCTTTGCCGGTCCCCAACCATTGACGGTCACAAGACTACCTGAACTCAACAAGGTCATGTATGCGTTCCTATAATAATCACCTGGTTACTTTACTACTGCTGACCGGTGTATAGCTGGTGTATTATACATCTAAGTGTGCCACTACTGGCTGGCATCAGGGAGAAATACACACCCTCAACATTGCATATATTTAACTGTGCCAATAACTAGGTGATGCTGCTTTGTTGAGAAGATTTGTTATATGTGTTAAAAATTGTTATCTGTATATGTCAATATCATTTTAGAGCTTATAAACTCACTTCTTCTATTTCTATATATGTCTATAATTCGTGTGTAATACTTCTGTGTAACCTTCTGTGACTGTGTTTTCTTTGTATGTAAATATATTTATGTTCAACCGTGTGTTGAGTTTCATTGGAGATCAGCTGACCTGTGCACCACCTAGAACCTCTGTGAAAGGCGCCCTGGGATTGGGAAACTCTCTTGCTCACCTGGACTAGCCGGTGAATAACACTAGTGAGAAACAAGTGTTATAGAGTATGAGGAAATTCAAAACCATAGGAGATACAAGGACACTGTCTTAGGAACTATTATCTCTTTTACTGTAAAAATAAATTTGCCTTAAAAAAAATTCACACGGGCAATACAGCGTGGTATCAGTGCAGTATAGAGTCCGATATTCACAGCAGTCGTTAGAGAGGACCTTTGACTATCGGCCACCATTTTTATTAGGATCGATCGCGGCGAGGCTGCATAGTAGATTAATAAAAAAAAAATCTGCCTGGTTTGACTCGTCACAGGCGAACCCTGCGGCGGCGGATCATGGGTAATTGCGCTCTAAGTCGCCCCTTATGGCTGCGTAGGCGGAGTCCGCGTTATTAGAGTCTGTAGCGATGGGGCGATATCCTTGTATGTCTGGGCGACACATTGCGGGGATACGAGAATTAGCATAGTCTTTGCACGACTTCTATTTTAGGAGTAGGTAGTATACAGACTGTACCAATGATGAAATATTTTTCACCAAGATTTGCAAAACCCAAGTCAACCTCATCGGCAAGTCGCTAAACCTACTGATTGACGGGCGAAGCATTGGCTCGGTCTTTCATCTCGAAGTTGGGGTTCCGACAGTAGTCGCTCCCGTAACAGTCAAAATTAAGCAAATCATGGCAAGGAGTGTGAGACTGGACCTCGGGCTCCAAGCTACAGGCTTTAGGAGCAACAATGGAGGAATGGTGCTGGATGAAGACTGCACAATTTGTTTATTGGTTATAATCTACGGAAAAAATCTAAGCGCACGGTAGTGCGCAGGCCAAGTTCCAATATCAGGCCGCGCGCATGCCGTGTACTATTTACACCAACCGTTTCGACCCACTTTTGACTCAGTGCCTATTCCAAGTACAGAAATGCCAAGTTAGAATTTAAAAGTATTATAATTTTAGATATTTTTAACCAAGTACCTACGTATTTTCACAACTATACCATATTTTAAGTTGGGTGTATGGTAAATTGAATTTCGGCCAGATGGACCGTTGACGTGAATACGGTGGCGGCTAGTGGCTGGATGCGGAAGGCGGAGGACTGGGTGTGGTGGCGAGTCTTGGGAATGGCAAATGTTTACCAGGGGATCAGGCTGTTCATAAAGATGATTATGCTCGATTTTAAAGTGCATCTAAACTTGGCATTGGATTGGATTTCAACCCTTTTTAGGCGAACAATTAACCGATAGGAACTTGGCCCTCTTTTTAACAGGTATGTTTTTGTTGGGATTTGTTTTACGACATTTGCAAGACGTATGCATGTCTAACTTACGACATGTTTACCAGCCGTTTCATCTCATTCAACCGGTCGTGGTTATAGTTGAACCTCAGAGCTGAGTAGGACTTAACCCATAGCTCTATCAGTTGAAGTATATTTTTGAACTATACATCAACGGTACTACATCAATGAAAAAGTTCCATTCGTTGCAATACAAACTATATAGACAACATAACAAGAATTCCAAAAAAATATTTATATCTTCAGAATCGATCATTTAACATAACCCAAGTATTTTAAGGGTTCCGTTGCCAAATTGCAAAAAACGGAACCCTTATAGATTCGTCATGTCTGTCTGTCTGTCCGTCCGTATGTCACAGCCACTTTTTTTCTGAAACTATAAGAATTATACTATTAAAACTAGGTAAGTAGATGTATTCTGCGAACCGCATTAAGATTTTCACACAAAAATAGAAAAAAACAATAAATTTTGGGGGCTCCCCATACTTAGAACTGAAACTCAAAAATATTTTTTTCATCAAACCTATACGTGTAGGGTATCTATGGATAGGTCTTCAAAAATGATATTGAGGTTTCTAATATCATTTTTCTCGAAACTGAAGAGTTTGCGCGAGAGACACTTCCAAAGTGGTAAAATGTCCCCCACCCTGTAACTTCTAAACTAAGAGAATGATAAAACTAAAAGAAATATATGATGTACATTACCATGTAAACTTCCACCGAAAATTGGTTTGAACGAGATAAGTAGTTTTTTTAATACGTCATAAATCGTAAACCACAATTTACCTTTCATTCAATCAACTCAAATATAAAATTTAAAAAAAAGCAGTAATATGTTACCTGCTGCTACGGAACCCTTCATGGGCGAGTCCGACTCGCACTTGGCCGCTTTTTTTAATATCTCCAATGTACAGACACAACTAAATCACAATTTTATAATAGTCGAGATCGTACATCAAACAATTTCAATATAATGCAATGAAAACACAATACAGTTTCCGTTACGTCAATCTCCCAGCACTGACAAAACAAATAGGAACTAGTACTCTCGGGAGATCATTGTTGTACCGAACAAATACTAATAGCTAGATTCATCATATTCTTTTATTATACAACCTGGCATTTGTCGTATAACTATTATTATATTATTTTTAAACCAGCAAATATTATTCATAATAATTCATTAATAAAATAGCTTGATTTAATTCAAGTCATTGATAAACTGTACTCTGACTAATTTTTATTCTATGGATCTGATTGGTCCTAATCTTAAAATTCACAAGGCTCCTATTGTATCCAGTGTCCAGTTGTGCTAGTGCTCTTATTATTATGTGACTACTCCATTCTGAGAAGAGGTATAACTTAAAAAATTTAGTCTCGACAGTGAAAGCTACTATTTAACATTCAACTCTACAAGATGTTTACAGCTTCTGTTCAAAAAGAAACGTAAATTAATTGAATTTGTTTACAACAACAGTACGAGCTGTATTTAGTTTCTTTTCCGTGGTAAATTTATTTTTTAAAATATCATGTCGCCAAAAATTACCCGTAAGGTGGAAATAAAACCACAGTAAAATGAAAGAGAACCATTTCACAACGAAACAATGGTGGAGGATGAAAGATATAGGACCAAGATATTTGTAACCATAATTACTTTTATTGGTTTCAATTGGCAAATAAAACAGGTCGGCCGTTCCCAGAATTGCTGTTCATAATGATTAATAGTCCAGTTATAATCTTTTACTTACAGATACTTGGGTCTCGGTTGGATGAACGAGGGACGTCTGTTATTGAGTAATGATGCGTGACAATGACCTTCTTGTCTCATGCTACAGCGAAGTCCTTGCTATTGTTCTCCGCAATCGTTTGTTTCAGTTTTAGATGTATTTGTAACCATATTGGTAACATCTATAAATAAAACGTGTATGACAGATCGCTGTCTCCAGTTTCCAGCAATTCTATTTGGATGATATGACACACTCATCCAGTCGGATGAGTGGAGTTTATGATGAATTTGATTATCACTACATAGTATAAAACAAAGTCGGTCTCGCCGTCTGTCTGACCCTATGTATGCTTGGATCATTAAAACTACTCAACAGATTTTGATGCGGTTTCTTTAATAGATAGAGTGATTCAAGAGAAAGGTTTATTATGTATAATACATGCATAATATAGTAGAGAAACACTCATAATTTTAGAGGTTTTTAATGTGATGTCGTAAATAAACACGTTTGTGTTTACATTGCAAACGCTGGCTGCACCCTACGAGATAGATCCAAATAATTGTACATCTTAAAAAGGTCTACAAAAAGTCCGCGATATCTCTTAGGGATAACCCACAATAACCATTTTTTTTCCTTTACTTCTTACGAGAAATCATGGCTTATTTACGAAGTGATTTGAACAGTATTAATCCTCATCCAATTAAGTACTTTAAGTACATTGTGCATATAATAGAGATCAATGTGGCTTACAGCGTGTAATTTAAATGAATATTTTCGAAGATATACAGATTTAAAATGCAGAGACAGCGGTTACAGCAGTACCGGCCGGGGGACCGGCGACGCTAAAGACATTCTGTTGTATATTTAGTATCAGCATTGCACCCGTGCGAAGCCGGGGCAGGTACACATAACATAACATAACTTCACGCCTGTATCCCCGAAGGGTTCGGCAGAGGTTTATTGCACACCCACGATTCGCCAGTTATGTTAAGGTCCCAATGTAATAGGGGGCGAGCCTATTGCCATCTACCGGGCTCATTATTAAACGAGCGATCATTAACATTTATTAATGCACACACTACGAAAAGTCAGAGGTGTGTGCCCGGGGCGACTGGGGATCGAACTCGCAACCTCGTCTCAGCAGTCCGTTACGTACGCCACTGGGCTATCGCCGCTTACGGCAGGTAGCTAGTATATTATATACCCTTTTTTTCCGGAAATCCCTTCGGATACCCCCCCCCCCGCAGCGAGGGCGGTTATGTCGGGCTTGAACCGACTAAAACCGCACGCCGTCTCGGGTCTTAAGACGCCGGGGTGTAAGGTTACCCATAGAGCATATCCCTTGCACCCCGACTGACCCTGGGCCATCTCCGGTTTCGAGATGGCCCCCTTACTTGCTCTCCACTGTGCCATCTGCTAATCAGAGGGACACGTGGAAAGCTTCCGAACAGCCCTCAACAGGGCCGTCCTCGCCTCGGTCGGAGTTGGCCGTAGGCGGCAGCGTCTCTCCCGCCCTAGGAGAGAGGCGCTGCTGTCTCCGTTGCCCAGGGTGCACCGCGTGGAGGTCCCCAACCAAGCACCCCAGTATATTATATACCCTAAATGTTTATACACTATGATACACAGATGCCACTCTGGCCTGCCACACTGTTACGTCGGAGGTGACTGGCTTGATTCCCGCTCAGTGTAAATATTTGTTTGCATGAATATGTCTATTTTGCAATAGTCTGGGTGTTTGTATGTAGGTAGGATATGCAAAAGAAAATGTATCTTAATATGTTTATCCGCATTCTACAACTCATACTACAAGCTAGTCAAGCTATGATTACTTTGAATCTACAAAGCGCTGTGTAGTATGTTATAGAAGATATCGTATGTACTATTTCTCGGTCATATTCTGCTTGTGTTAGCTGTCAGTCTGTTTTTGCGTGATTGAGCTAGAAACAAAATACTCTTTTATGTGTACCGTACGTAGTAAGAACATATATGGGAAGGTTAGGTACTTGTTAGTCCAAATGGCTGTGCCAATAGAGTTTATCGGGATGAGGTTACGCTCGGTTGTCTGCTGAGTAATGGGATCTCGCGAAAATTGTCCGTTTCTTTCATATAAAGCACATAAAAGTTAGTACATACTACTAATATTATAGATGTGAAATTTTATTAGAATGGATAAATAGATAAATGGGTGTTTGTTACTTTTTCAAAAATGGCTGAACGGATCTGGATGCAATTTGGCAAGATAAAGATTATATTATAGCCTGGAAAAGCATATAGGCTACTTTTTATCGAAGGAATACGTTCCTGTGGGTCGCGGGATCAGTATTTCACTGGGGTAACAGCTAGAGAAGATAATATACAATTTATCAAAATACCGTAAATCTGCAAGCTACCGGTTCGCACTGGCGCTCCTTGTAAATATCAATTGATAATATACTAGCTGTTGCCCGCGGCTCCGCTTGCGTGGAAGTCGCTTATTGCATCCACTTCCACTCCCGCTCCCACTCCCACTCCCACTCACACTGCTGTTGCCCGCGTTGTGATGTGATCAAAAAGATATGAAATAATTCAATTTTGAAAACACAAAACCTGTTGTAGTGGAACAAATATTACGGTTGCATATATCGCCTCGCGGACTTTTTTGTAGACATTAAGATTAAGACCTATAAACCTGTAGTACATCATATTTTTCTATCATCAATAGTTTACGCAGCGCACGCCTAAAAAGATTTTCATTTCTCTATATTTTTTTACAATATGGCGATTTTCTTACGGATCGCTAATTTTTTCGAAAATAAATTGTAGCCTATGTTACTCCTAGATATTGTAGCTTTCTATATGTGAAAGAATTATTGAAATCAGTCCAGTAGTTTCGGAGCCTATTCGTTACAAACAAAGAAACACAAAAAACAAATCTTTCCTCTTTATAATAATATATTAGTGTAGACAATGTCGTGAACGAAGTGACTAATGAGGGCATTATTTATAATTCTCAGTCAGTACGAATAATGACAAGTCAAATTGGACCATGTTTATAAATAATAGTTTAAACTTCATACCATAAACCATTAAGTGATTAATAACTGCATTAAGCTTTATACTCCGACTTATTCTGAGGTTGGTCACCCGTATATCTCATGGAGTAAAAACCGGAAAGCGAACCCCGGGCTCCGCAGTGAAAGCCCCGGATGCAACTAGAATACAACTGATAAAATAAAATGTGAAATTCTGTCTATGCCTATAAGCATTAATAAAAAACCTCAAAATACTCTAAATTAGAGTAATGCAAGCAGGTTTAAGGTTAGAACTCGATATATAATTAGGTATCATTTATAATAAATACATTTTGCTCTCTGTTAACGATCCACGTTTATATCTGTTCGCGCATGGCGGGCATTATGAATAGAGCCCATAAATACTGTTAAATGATATCATGAATCCCGTGGTCCAAATCCAAATTGTATAATTTGTAATTCCTGATTGAAGTCGAGCGCTTGATTAGTTCATTTTAGATTAAAAGATTGTTTCTAATTGAATGCTCACAATATTCAAATTTGACAACCTCAGTGCCGGTGCAGTGACGGTAGTTCAAGTGACTGCTACGTCGCACATCGCGGGTTCGATTCCCTGTCAGTGCAAACATTTGCATACATGAATAATTGTCTATTTGCTTTGGTCTGGGTGGCTAAAATATAATAAAATATATATACGTATAAAGAAAGCCGCGGTAGCCTAGTGGTATGGGTAATGGACTGCTGAGACGAGGTCTCGGGTTCGATTCCAGGTTTTACCATGGCACACACCCATGACTTTTTGATGCTTTTCGAAGTTATGTGTGAATTTATCGCAGGTTTATAAGTGCCCGGTTAATGGCAATAGGCTCGCCACCTATTACATTGGGACCTAAACATAAACTGGCGAAATGTGGGTGCTAGCACCTCTGCCTACCCCTTCGGGGATATAGGCGTGAGTTTATGTTATGTTTTATACGTATTCTAGAACCCATAAATATACAAGTTAGTTGAGTTATGCTTACTTTGGGTGCAGATAACACTGTGCAGCGTACCTATAGTAATTCAGAGAAATTCTCGATTCTCACTATTCGTAGATTGTACCTCAAAATCCTACACGTTACAAACTACAAATACAATTGTAAAAGTACTATGTAAGTTCTCATGAACAAACAATACCAAACAATGTTAATAATTTAAATTATCTAAGTTAATTGAAACAATGTTTTCTTTTTATACTTTCATAAAATAAAATGAGTCTTAAAAAGAAAGTTATGGGATATAGTTTACGTAACTATTTTTAGACGGTAGAGCTCTCATGGCGTTCAAAGTTTTCACTTGTATGTTTTACGCCCGAGGTCCGTTAATTATTTTTTATTGGTATTACACTTTTTCGGGAGCAACTACCGTCTGATCACACAACCTTGAGAGGAAAGCGTGCATCAGAGCCTCGTCCGTTGCAGTGCAGGTGTACCGACTTGTAGGTGAGCTTGGCTTGGCTTGGCCTCAAAGGTCTTGGCAGAGCCCTGTATTCTTCAATATAAAATAAATGGCACCACCAAGGAAGTACTACCCTTTTTAGGGTTCCGTTGGCAAATGGCAAAAAACGGAAGCTTTGTAGATTCGTCATGTCTGTCTGTCCGTCCGTATGTCACAGTCACTTTTACTGCTGATATTGATCTAATATAATTTTCTCTAAACTGAATAGTTTGCGCGAGAGATACTTCGAAAGTGGTAAAATGCGTCCCCCCCCCCCCCCAGTAACTTCTAAAATAAGAGAATGATAAAAGTAAAAAAATATATGATGTACATTACCATGTAAACTTCCACCGAAAATTGGTTTGTACAAGATCTAAGTAAGTAATTTTTTTATTACGTCATAAATCGTAAGACGCAATTTACGTTTCATTCAATCAACTAAACCAAACTACAATGTAAAATTTAACAAAAAAGCATTATTATGTTACCTACTGCTACGGAACCCTACATGGGCGAGTCCGACTCGCACTTGGCCGCTTTTTATCTTTATGCCAGTGCCAATCCTGGTTGCATCCAAAGTTTGCACTTGGGTGGCCGGGTGCGAACTCCTACTTCACAATTATTGTTTTTTTTTGTTTCACGAGAGCGACTGCCATCTAACCTAACCGCGAGAGGAGAACCTGTGCCAGAACTTCGTCTGTCACACCTCACACTCGTGGCAGAATATTAGGCCAATTGTTTTGTATAATTTGATTAGGTGAGTTTCTTTTTCTTTCTTCTTAGAAATGACTAAAATAAACCTAAAATAAAATAAATAATTAAAGAAACCTAAACCTAAAATGCATCATGGAATTCCTCCGCATTGCATGCCTCCTGTACCCAGAAGACTGGCAGTATTGCCACGTTGTATGGCAATATTTGTTCTCTGTGCTAAAAAGCCCGCCTTTTGGTCACGAGAAGCTTTGTAACGTTATAGATAGGTTTAGTTTAGATCATACGTGTCGCAATCTCCCTGAAGAGATTGCGAGCACTTGGACCCCATGCCCCTAACGTCTCGACTCCAAACGGCACAAATTCATAATCACCAATTAGATTCGAGTATTTGCGCTGTTTGAGAGCTGCAGAAGCAGCAGCAGTTCTGGTACAGCCAGCCTTGCTAGCTATATGGGTAGGAGTAACGTTGTAGACGCATGTTGCCTCCCAAACCAGAGACCTACCCATTTTCCATGGCATTAATGACATACGGTCAGGTCTCTTGCCGTCGTCGCGTGTCAAACCACTTGGTTCAAGTACAGTTGGCTCACCAGCGGTGACAAGAGCACGTCGGGTTATGTCATTGACGCTGGCATGCCGTGGTATTCACCCAGCACTCCTACAGCACGATAGGCCATGGTATCCGAATATGTCAACGGCTTTTTCACAGTGACATCGATGTGGAGAAACGCACGGGGCACCTAAACGAAGGCATGTTGCAATGAGGAAGGTAGTGTGATCTAACAAAGTTCCTACGTTAGATGACGGAAGAGTCTATAACCAAATAAGCGACTCCCACACTCCTACCGCCAGCAAACAGGCACACTCCGCAGCATTAGAGCATATATTTATTCGTTTTATTGAATTCTTATGTGTAAGAAAGAAAGACGATAAAAGGTTTTTGGTTTTCCTGTTACACCCATAGGTGTTAATTAAAAAGAAATTAGATGACTTATCTTAATCATCAAATTTCAATTAATGTTTCATAAATGTTTTGGTGACAGATATGAAACTGGAAGAGCACAGTGGAATCGGCTCGGGTCCGATATAACCACCTCATCGTTAGCTCCGGTGAGGAGAACCCGCAGGGATTTCAGTTCCACATGTATAAAAGTAAAAAGGTACTTCCCGCTTAAGATATATGAGGCTCTTTAAATGTTCAATAGCTGTCAAAATACCGAGCCTGAAACTTTTACAAGAGAAAAGTTATTTGCTAAACATATGAAGAAGTATTTTTTCTCGAATAAGGACCATCTGCCTTCTCGATAACTTTTGCAGAATAAAGAATATCTGTTTGATCACTTGCCTGCGGATAGTTATTTTTGTACAATTCACTTAACACATATAGAACTATGAGGCGTTGCGGTACAATTGCGCGAATTCAAATTTATTATTTAGGTCACAAGTTAACACTTATGAACGTCGTAAGTAACACTAATGAACGTCGATAGTAACACTCATGAACATACTAACCTACTACCGCCGCCAAGCGGTTACTGATAACTATGAGAACTCGCTACGTCAGGAACTCAAGCAAACCAATAACACCAGCAGCAGTGTTGTTTAATATAATATCCATTTTTTCTCTTTCTATCTGTCCCAAAGTCACCCTACTTTTCTATTAAGCACAAAGAGACGGTGACTGGCTTTAGGGTACTAATACGACGGCTGAAGATTTCACTTATATTTTCATATAAACAATATATTTCGTGTTATTATCTGAGGGAAGAGCGTATCTTTTCTTTGTACGTAAGCGGGGTTTGTCGACTGGAAAATGGTTATAAAAGCCTTCTTTACATAACCTCCAACTAGGAAAGCGTCAGATGTTAGTGGTACGAAAACGGTTTCAACTTTGCACAGTGGTTTGAACATCCGAAGTTTTTGTTGAAGTGACAGTTTGAATACGACTTGATATAGCCTCATTTTAATATTCTTAATAAAAAAGGCAAACTTAATATAGATATGCTTTTTACTTTTAAATAATAAATTATCGTTATCTTCTGATAGTCATATTTATTATAATTTGAGCCTTGACCCTCAATAAGTATGGCGTAAGGATAGGAAGGTTCCTACCATGGGGTCGGCGCAACATGAGAGATTTCCTGTGGTCATCACAACAGTTCCTAATTTCTGAGCCATAACAGATCCGATTGTCATTGAGGCGTATGCCTATTCGATACAGTAAAATACTGACACAGTGTGTCAGGGATGAATATGATCATTTTTGTTCGATTGGGCGTGTAGCGTGACCGTTGGAGATGTAACAAAGCATTTCCATGGCCCACTATTAGCTGTGGTTGGTTTAGTTAGAGTGTTGAGAGCCCACATAGCAAGGTCGGCTACGGTTTCCCTAAGGCGTCCTATTTGCGGTAGCTATATTATTCTCTCTAGAGCTTTAGAACTTAGTAAATACTAAAGTATGGGTTAGTGTTTTGAAAAAGAAAACTGGTTAGAGAAGAAAACACGACAGCCGTCTAATCCTACAACACCGAAAGCCTGTGCCTGAGCCTCGCTCCTGTAACAGCTAAAATAAACCAAACCACTGAAAAGAGCAGTAAAAGAACAGACCTCAGGCTGGATTCGGTGTAACCAAGACTAAGGTTCTGGTGATGATGACACCTTTCGTGGTTAATATAGTATTTGAAGTAAAAAATTGTAGTTCCTACTAAATCTACTCCCACAGCGCGGCGCAACGATAGAAAACCTACACAATCCCTCAGATACAATAAATTAATGGCAGAATTTATAGGAACTAATAAATCGGGGTATAAATAACAAAGAAAATGAATCTCTCTCTCACATATTTTATACGGACTTGAGTTTATTTCTTACCGGGGCGCATAAAACATGGGAATAGTTTGAACAAAAACAGTTATCTATGACGAAGGTAAAAAAGCAAAACATATATTATGCTATACCAACTTTCAAGATATTCGGGCTGCGTGATATATTTGGTGTATGAAAACATATTGTATAAGATACGAGAATTAAGTAGTAAACAAACAATCAGAGAATTGAGGTCGCAACGAGGACAATTTTCCATTCGGCTCGTAATAAGATCTTGTGAGTGTTGGATACGTGTGAGCCGAACTCGTTGAGATGAGACTCGGTAAGTGACTCGGAAGTAGACTCTTTGTAATATTTTGTGACAGCTATTTCGGCCATTATTTCCACAAATCTACGAGTAGAAAATTGAAAAAAAAAACTATTTTTAACGGCTTCCATCGCGATGTTATTTTATTACTTGCTGATGCCGGCGGCTCCACCCGCGCGGAGGTCGATTGTCGTTTTTGATCATATCTCCGATTCTACTTAACCAATTGCAATAAAACATACCTTTTTTTTTCTTGCCGAAATCCTGGTTATGTCGGGCTTGAACCGACTAAAACCGCACGCCGTCTCGGGTAGATTTTGAGTATGACTAAGACCTTTCTAATAGAAAAAAACACATCAAAATCCATAACATAACATAACTTCACGCCTGTATCCCGGAAGGGGTAGGCAGAGGTGTATTGCACACTCACGATTCGCCAGTTATGTTTAAAATCCAAAATCCGTTCAATACTTTTTGCATTCATCGCTAACAAACAAACAATTAAACAGAAAAACAGACAAGAACTAAAAAAAAAACATATTTTTGTGTTCAAAACCGTTTTTTTAACATAACCCAAGTTTTTTTAAGTACATCATATTATATAGGTACCTCCAATGTGCAGAGACAACTAATTTACAATTTTATAATAGTATGGATATATATGTACACTGATCACGATGTTTTGATTGCTTTTCAGCACCCATGGTCACGGGGAAACAGTGAAAACTATCGACAATATTGCGTTAGTTATCTTGTTTAGGTATTAAACAAGATAACTAACGCAAGCCATCCCGTCCCTAACAGCGTGCCACCAAACTAGTGCAGTGCACCGCCAAATTTCTGCGTTCCTACTTCGTCTACTTTCGACCTTGCTATCATCTCGATCAGACTTAGACGTATCAATCATACCATAACTCATGAGGGAAAAAAACAAGATAAAAAATGTGGACGTCACAGGACGCCTGGCAGATGTGAAACATCGAAATTGATTATTTTCACATCATTCTAGCGAGCTCAGAGCCCGCGCTACGGCTACTCCTTCTCTTTCTTTCATTTTATATGGAGACCCAATCCGCAGCAGCAAACAGCAGGTGCACGGCTTGTAGGTGAGGTTGGCTTAGCCCCAAAGTTCTTGGTGGAGCCCCATACACCCGAAATTTATTAGCTTGTATATTTAAAATTGGGATACGGAGAGAATCTCTTGCGTTAAGAATATCATGTTGTGAGGACGTATGACGTCACGGAATACGAGTTGGTCTTACTCCCAAAGTGCGCCTAAAAATTATTATATATTATATTTAAACAAGATTGGTAATTACGGTGATACAATAAATAAATAACAAGATAAATATTGATGATAAATGTCATAGAACAAAAAATATGTTGGGACGAAATTTCGAAATAAATCACTTATCGATTCTTTGTACTGGCTAAATTTAAAAAGAAATAAACAGGTTCTCTCTATGTTTTTGCATTGTGTTTATAAGGTTTTTTTGTATATACTCAAAGGCTTTTTTTGCTGTTTTTACGTGTCAATGTCAACCTTTTTAGGGTTCCGTAATGGCAAAAAACGGAACCCTTATAGAGTCGTCATGACTGTCTGTCTGTCCGTCCGTATGTCACAGCCACTTTTATCCGAAACTATAAGAAGTATGCTGTTGAATGCTGTATGAAACTTGGTAAGTAGATGTATTCTGTGAACCGCATTAAGATTTTCACACAAAAAAAAAGAAAAAAAAATTGGGGGTTCCAACATACTTTGAACTGAATCTCAAATTTTTTTTTTCATCAAACCCACGTATGTGTTTTATCTATGGATAAGTCTTCAAAAATGATATTAAGGTTTCTAATATAATTTTTTCTAAACTGAATAATTTGCGTGAGAGACACTTCCAAAGTGGTAAAATGTGTCCCCCCCCCCCCCTGTAACTTCTAAAATAAGATAATGATAAAACTAAAAAAAATATATAATGTAAACGGGATCCTGCCGTTTGGCAAAATACGTTTCGTCAAATTTCACTTCCCAAAAAACTTATCGCATAGTTTCATTTCCCAAAAGAATCTTTAGCAAATTTATATTTCGCATTTTGATCATTTCGTCAAATATTCATTTGGCTACTTTTTACTTGCTCAATTTTTATTAAGACACATGTCATATAAGCAAATGCTTTATTTTGTAAAAAAATATATTCCAAAAGTAAGTTCGTTCAAAAAGCATGTCTCATTAATAATTGATTATAAATAAAGTAAAATACATTATTTCAAATAAGTTAGGCCTACGTAACTTGAACTGATCGGAACTGCCAGAAAAGTGGGTTAGGTTAGGTTAGAACTGTGGCCCCAACAGAGCGCGAGCCGAAACATACTTTGGCATGTGACACTTTGGGGAACGTTTTTTGCCAAACAATAGTAAACCGATGTAAGCTTCTAACGAAAATTGGTTTGAACGAGATCTAGTAAGTAGTTTTTTTTTAATACGTCATGAATCGTAAACCGCAATTTACCTTTAATTCAATCAACTCAAATATAAAAATTCTACTTGCTGCTACGGAACCTTTCATGGGCGAATCCGACTCGCAATTGGCCGGTTTTTTATGAAAAATTTAAAAAATAAATAATCTAAAGTTCACTGACGCACACCTACACAGACACCAAGATAACCCATGTTTGTTTCTCTAATGCAATTACTGTGTACCTACTCCAGCAAGTAATGTGTGTGTATGTATTCTGATAATGTAAGATGGAAAGTAAGGGAGCCACGGTGCGGAGTAATCTGGGTATAGGAGTAAAGACTTGGAAGAGGATTGGAATACAACTGCCAAAACCATTCCAAAACTTAATAAACCCAGAAACTGACATCTCTTCTAAATATACTCACAAGTTTAAAAATAAATATCGGTGGAATGGGGATACGTTTGCTATCGTATGTCAAAAGCACTTATTTAGTGAACCGAAGCCGGGATCCTTAGGAACGACTATTGATTCCATTACGCTATAACTGACGGCCTGATTTGTTGTTGTATACATATATGCCAATATAGAGTCAAAATATATTTTAGATTATAGAAAACATACGTGGTAAACTGTAAACTGAACTTGCCAAGGCATATTGAGGCGAACCGCAACGCATTATTAATGTCACAAAAATTCGCCATGAGAGCGGTCCGCCATTACCAGGGCGTTGCACTTCGCCCACTGCTTTTCTGTTGCTTTTTTGTTAGCTTATTATTTTATTTTTAATATATATCTTCAAGGTTATTCAAATTTCTGACACTCAGACAAAGGGCTTGAGAATTGATTTCTGCTTCTTAAGCGAATCAAAATATCCAGTAGTTCGCGGCAGCTATGTCTACTATATACCCGAGCCCGGTTACTTAAAACGATTGCATATTGCATGAGCGTAAAATTACACGAATATTAATTAACAAACTTATAACAACACTTGTTTTCCGTCGATGCTTAAAAAGACACTAGTTGAGGCCGCGAGCGCAAGTAAGGCGTAACCAAACAAAACTAAACACACGCCTGCCAACTCACCGAAGCGGGATAAAACCCGACCCCACCAGGCGACGCCGCGGTAGCGGCCAAAGTTCGCCGGCAACCCTTTTTTTTTTTTTTTATCGTGCGGAAATCCCTTCGGATACCCCCCCGCGTGCCAGCGGGGGCGGTTATGTCGGGCTTGAACCGACTAAAACCGCACGCCGTCTCGGGTCTACAGACGCCGGGGTGTAAGGTTGCCCATAGAGCATATCCCTCGCACCCCGACTGACCCTGGGCCATCTCCGGTTTCGAGATGGCCCCCTCGGGTTTGGGAACCACGGTGTCCCCGTCTTGCCCCGGTTTGGGGGAGGGGCGCTAGTCACCCCACCGTCCCGGCCTGCTTCTGCTGGGGTGACAGGTGGCCTCACCCGCCACCCCCAGGCCTGCGCTCATGGAGGACGGAGGTCGTTAAGCGACCTCCGGCGCCTGAGTTGCCTGCGACGCGCGGCGAGCAAGTTGCGGGCTCGGCGGACCGGGAGAGTTCTAAGTCTCTCCCGGGCGCGCTCCGCCACCTCCTTCGCGAGCATTACATGCTCGCGGCGGCGGCCCACGCGCTCGCGCTCCGCACCATTGCCGCAATCATGCTGCCGAGCGAGAGGACTCCCACCCCGATGGCTGCCACGAGGTCACGCCTCGGCGCCTCCCACGCCGGGCAGTCCGCCAGCGTGTGCAGCCCTGAGTCCTCGCTCGCGTCGCAGTGATGACACTCAGGCGTTGGCTCCTTCCTGATCCGATGCAGGTGGTCCCCGAAGCACCCCTTCCCGGAGATCACCTGCGTCAGTCGGTAGGAGAGGCTTCCGTGTCGCCTCTCCAGCCAATCCTCCATGATGGGCCTTACCGCCGCTATTGCGGCGTGCCCTGCGCTTGGTCGCCCAAGTCGTTCCTTCCATTCCACCACGATGGCCTGGCGGAGCTGGGACTGCACGGCCTCGATTTCTCGAGGCTCGGGGTTCCGTCCCTGCTCCCGCGCCTCCTTTCGCCACTCTCGCTTCCAGGTCCCATGGCGGAGTTCCGGCAAGGAGACTCGCCGCCTCGAAGGAGATCGTGCGGTACCCTCGGATGACCCTGATGGCCAGAACTCGCTGCGGAGCGCGCAGCATCTACACAGTTCTGGTCCTCAGGGCCTCCGCCCATATTGGGCACCCATACAGGGCCATGGACCGCACGATCCCCGCGTAGAGTCTCCCGGGCCCCCTCATGTTGGGCAACAGCCGAGCCAGAGCAAGAGCTGTGCCCTTCAATTTGGGGGCCAGACTTCGGATATGCTCTCCGAAGTCCCATCGGCCGTCGAGCACGAGCCCCAAATATTTCATTTGGGGTTTGATGCCGATGCGATTTCCTCCCACGATGAGACTGGATCCCTCGGGTGGCTTGCTTCGAGGCCCATGGAAGAACAGGGCCTCGGTTTTATGCAGGGCCACCTCGAGACCCAGCCGCCGGATCCGCCTAACGACTTGGGCAACCGCGGTCGTGGCCTTTCGGGTCGCTTCGCGGTACGTCGCCCCGCACGCCGTCACGAGCGTGTCGTCCGCGTAGCACGTGACGGCGGCACCGCCTACGAGCTCACCGCGAAGCACCCAGTCGTATCCGATGTTCCACAGGAGCGGCCCCAGGACCGATCCCTGTGGAACACCGCACGACATTTCACGCCGACCGAGACCGGTCACGGTTGGGTAGATGACGGCTCTCTCCGTCAAATACGCCCCGACTATGCGGCGGAGGTAGAGAGGCACTTCGTGATACACGAGCGCCTCCCTAATGCAACTCCAGGGCAAGGTGTTGAACGCGTTGGCGATGTCCAGGGACACCGCCAACATCACCTCACCCCGGGCTACTGCATCCTCCGCCAGAGCTTTCACGCGCATGATGGCATCCACGGTGGAGCGCCTCTGGCGGAAGCCATATTGGCCATCCGCCAGGTCCGGCCCCACTCTTGAGAGGTGTTCGATGAGGCGCTTCGCAATTACTCTTTCAAAGAGCCTGCACACCTCGTCGAGCAACACTATGGGCCGGTAGGTGGACGGCGAGTCCGCCGGGCGCCCCTCCTTTCGGATGAGGACCAGTTTCCCCGTCTTCCACAATTACGGAAACTGGCCCCGCTCCAAACATGCGCTGAGAAGCCCTCTCAGTCGGGGCTCGAGAGCGTCGTCGACTAGTCCGCCGGCAACCCTGGGGTTATCCTTTCGAGGGCTTACCCGGGGTGCCCGGCAACGGACACTTGGGGAGGACACCGTGCGGTTTTAGTCGAGACACGGCATAACCACCCCCGCTGGCCAGCGGGGGGGGGTATCCGAAGGGATTTCTGCACGTAAAAAAAAGGCCTAACCAACATTATTAGCAGTATTGCAAAAATCAGGTAGATGGCCTTATAGCCATCCGAAAACAAATTAAGATTATATTAATCAATAAGTTTAATTTTATTATGTTGCTGATTACGATATTGATTAGTGGCTGATTCGTTTGTACTAAAGGCGCTCATGAATAGTTTCCAAACTCAAATGTTTTTTTTTTATGAATGTGTTTATCGATGTTCGTTAATAACAGCACGAAGATGAATGAATATCTTTGTTTGTTTTCGTTGTTTTCGTTTGCTATTGTTACAGTATGTTATTATAGCTAGCTTAATTTAGTTCGTGTTTATTTGATAATATACTACTGAATTAATCTTATTGATGCATCATCTTTGCTGGTCTAAAATTAATAAACTTTTAGATTAAGATTGTTTCAATACTTTTCAATACTTTTCACAGGAAATTTCAGTCCGATCTTAAAAATTTATTTCAGAGACTAGTTTACAACGTCACACCTAAAGGACAATGCCCATGTCAGTATGGAAATCGGTTGCACACTTTTTTTGCTATATCACATAAGTATAAACTGCATTACATTGTGACACTGACTGTTGAACTGACGTTTGAGTTTTCTTTTGGAATGTTTTTAGACGGGGATACCATGTATAAATTAAGAGAAAACTACCATTGAAGCATACATTATTTTACAACTTTAACTGATTATCACTAATAAACTACGAATACATACACAAAATATTAAGATTACATAACTGCAATATATTTGAATGTCACATTGCGAATTATTATCACGTATTATTATTTAACCATTTTATTTTAAAAAGGTTGGTATATTTCCATTCTACCACCAATGGTTTATTTTATATAATGGTAACAATTAAATTAAAATGGAACCGATTATTCATTCAAGTTTTATATCTTTATAATTAAAATTCAAACCCCAAGTTCTATAGAAGTGATTTAGTGTTGAAAAGTCATACTATAATGAATATTATTTTTAAACATTTGAAATATTGACGCGAACGTCTAAAAGCGCAACCAAGAATGGGCATTCTCCTTTAACTCATTGAAAACAGCGAGTCAAGATTTGTTCTTGGGCCGCACAAAAAAAAAAAAGGTACGTACTTAATTTATATTTTGATTAACTTAATTTATAATATAATTATTATGTATTTAACTTTCGAGGAATACTACTTTACTAAACTAACTATACTATACTAAATAGGTAGATACATAACATTACAAACGAACTAAATTTTATTAAATTACGTAAGGCCAAAGATTACTTAAAATATTATTGCATGTAGCCGTGAGTACCTTTTTTTTCGTGCGGAAATCCCTTCGGATACCTCTCGACTAAAACCGCACGCCGTCTCGGGTCTACAGACGCCGGGGTGTAAGGTTGCCCATGGAGCATATCCCTCGCACCCCGACTGACCCTGGGCCATCTCTCCGTGAGTACCTAAGGCACGATTCAAAAATATATTGTATTTTTGAATCGTGCCTTAGGTAGTGTATCGAATATTCACGCTACTATGGCACCGAATGTATTATTACACCAAGAATTTAACATCTACAACATTTATTTTTCACACACTAGCCTATTGCTGTCAGCCAGAGCTCTTTTCTAACTCCGATAGAGCGCGTGGAGACAGTGTTATATTGCGATCCGATATCGTGATCAGGTGTTTGTTTGCACATCAATAATATCGCGTTTGCATATCAATATCATAGATATTGACCGAAACGCGAAATATATTGACTGTCTCCACGCGCCCATAGAAACAAAATAATATTTGGCATGACTCGGAAATAGACTTACTCACTTCGTGAAGATTGCACGCGCACATAATCTCAAAGTTATACCGTGGGATCAACGAGGCAGACCAACAAAAAAAGTTATAGACAAAGACAGAAAGTACACCATTTGGCAATTTAGCGCCTTATAAATATTCAAAGAATTCACCAGTCTTTATTTTAAGGAAATTTAGCTGTTACCAAGTTTATAATTTAATTTATATAAGCATTGCAGTCACAGCACATTAAAATATATCTAGTAAACATTTTACTCACTAAGTCTAGATAACTATTAGGGCATAAATATAAACAGATTAAACTTATTACACCTCTCATTTTGCGTAATAATACAATATCTTAAGAATAGTCAAAGAATTAGCGACTTAACTGTCAACGTTCAAGTCAAATCAGCTTCTTTCATTAAACGTCGAAACGGTCGATTATATGAAATGATGAATGTAAATGAATATAACAACAAATAGATCGCCTTGAGCCCAAACTCGATAAGTTCACCTCGTTTAGTTTAGGAGTTCTTATAGCCGGGTGGTAGCCAGGTGGTAGCCAGGGTCAGAAGAAGGTGTAGGAAGACCCTGGCTATCATGTAACACCAGAGAGTTTGCTAATATGAAACAAGTGAAACTCGATAGGTTTATCGTGTTTTATTTAGAAACTCCTGTGACCACCTTCCTACTTCATCATCAGACCAGTCCCATGGTACCATATTCATGCATTGTCATCCAAACTAAACGTGTATGCAAAATTTAAGCTCAGTCGGATCCCAACAAATTGTCGAAAACGTACATACGAACCGTGCAAAAAAGCTTGTAATTTTTTTTAAATAAACACCATAAAATAAGAATGTACGTAATTTTTACCGCTTTTTTACTATTCTTTGTTTAACAAGCTCAGTTAAGTAAATTTTTTTTACTACAGGAAATTCATCCAACATTTGACAAAATATATCGATAATTTACTAGACAAGTGACATACCAATAAATCTGCAATTTTGAACCAGGGGTAGAGGATGAACAGAAATAACTGACATTTTACTGTGTTACTCCAATGTTTAGAAATATCGTACTGTACTGCTACACACTCTAAAGTTAAACTAAGTACAAATAAAAAATTATAAGACCTCGTGCTATAAAATATTTTTGAGTTATATCATCTTTTAGGAAGAGAGCGATATTATGCAATGTATTTCAAACGACATAATATATATGAATCAGAGGAATTAGCATTTTAAGAAATAGACATGTCAAATTAGAATTGAATTATGTAATTTCCTGCGTAAGACGGTATTTAAGAATCCTATAGGTTTTGTGTTGGTCTGTTCCATTTCCACCTAGTTACATTGTAGTTATATGTAATTATCATTTATTTTTTATGATGCAACTAGAAAGTTGTCCTCTTTCTTGCAAGGACTTTTTAGTAATATAAGTAGACATCAATGGAATTACTGAACAAAATAAAAGTAACAGATACAAATATACTCAAAGGCGGAACAAGTTCCTTTGAATCCCAAAATAAATTATGAACGTTAACGGGGCGACTACTGAGAACGAAGTTCACCAATTGGCTGAAATCAAGATCATCATTATCACCTCGCTATCTATCGTACCTGAGGCTGGTTTTCATAAGGGAAAATCCGTTAAACTAAACTGCGTTCTCACGTTTAACTTAATAAAATTCAATGAGTCAGTTTCTATCTATGGTGAAACACTAAAATGTGAGAACCCAGTATAATTAAAAGGATTTCCCTGGTGAAATCCAGCCTTGAAAGATTACGCCATTCATGTTGTCTGTATAATACCTTGAGTGTACCGTCTACTCGGAGAGCTTACCATTTGAATTAAAGTAACAGCGTAAAATCTTAAGCCCTTAGGGGCCGGCTGTATTACTTGATCCACATCAAAAAGGTCCCTCGTTCGAAGGGCTCTCAATTTTTTCACCATAATTCAATTACTTACCTAAGCTCAAAAAAGTTTTTGCCGCATTGGATTAAGCTCCTTGCGTCACTGTAACCTATTTCAGAGTATGCGAGCAAGGGTCCCGTCATATATTTTTTTATCGACACATTTCGATAAGGATGGATGTTGTTCTTAAGTTAGGACCAGACGTCATGGACGGGGTGAAGGGAGGCGTGGGGGACGCAAAGTGGGTCGCCACGAGGGCTGCCAGTGTTCCCAGACCCGAACGAATACAGATGATTTAAGTTCAATCAAATTGAATTTGAGAAATAAAAATAGCACAGTTTTATGCTCGAATAAACCAAAAAGCAACAGGCAAAACATTTTATTATTCAGGTAACTTTTCGTAGCTTAGCGTAGATAGAGCGTAAAACTAAAATATTCATACGTAACACGGTATCCTTCTCAAGGTAAAAAGTCGATTCGCGCCAAACATGCGAGTTCCATTACCAGATAACATTCTTTTTTCACAGCGTTCCATTTAAAAAAAGTCTCTGACAGCCCTATACATCCCCGTGATAGGTATATATAGCTTAGCTGGCATCAGAGGAATACACATCGCCCACCTACAGGAATAATAACACCACTGTCAAGTTCATTACTCACTCTTCCCGTTAGATGTAAGAGCTTTAGAGCTCTCAGCATTATCTTTGTCCTAATTATAGAGTTTGTTATCTCCTGTATTGGTTGAGTTGACACTCGAGTGAGTCATTTCCTCAGTTTAGAGCACGAGACAAATTCCTCGAAGCGAACTCGGAGCGTGTCTGTGCTGTGTTTAGAATTACATTGTTGTATTGACGCTTATGTGGATAACTGGATACCACGTACGGGATTATACGAGCGTAAAATTTGAGTGTGGCGTGTTTCGGTTTTCGATATTGTACCGTTTGTATTTGAAGGAGGAATTCGCTTCTACTCGTGTTAGTAAAGTTCTATATTTAGGTAACATTGATAGTAGGTACGTAGTCTTGTACGTTTCAGAATTTCGAATGTAGGCTTTTTTTATTGGTTTGTAAAACAAATACATTTTGAATCTTGTAACGAACTCTCCGTTTTAATTTTTTTATTACAGCGACTGCCGTCTGAAATATTTCCAAGATTTCCGCTCAGGGTAGAGAGATGGCGCTACCGCAAACGGTAAAAAGACAACTATCGAAAGGACGAGTAGCAGAACAGACATCGGGCTCCACAAAGCGTAAGCTTTGGATGCAACCGGGAACTTCTAGATTCTCACAATTCATTTGTTAGTGTTAATCAAGACAGATATTGGCATCAATTTATCTACCGTTCCCTTGTTTTTTGACACACATCAAAGGATACAAATAAGCCGCTAGTTACTAGCGGCTAGTACCAAGGCTACAGCAGTGACACATATATTTGGCATGTTTGGCACATCAAATGATAAATGACATGACAAATATGTGAGCGAATACAGCCGAGCCGCATATGGCGGAGCCACATCTTGCTGTGTTATTTTGTTATTCGCCTTATTCGGCCACATACGACGAAGTGTGGAGAGCTCATTCGTCTATATTTGCTGTATTCGCATGCATAACGCATAAACGCAAACAGCAAATATGCAGAACTTACGTCCACTTGTCCACCGTAATTTTTTTTTTGACACATCAAAGGATGAAAATAAAACACTAGTACCTTTTTTTTTTTTTTTTTCGTGCGGAAATCCCCTCGGATACCCCCCCGCCGGCCAGCGGGGGCGGTTATGTCGGGCTCGAACCGACTAAAAGCGCACGCCGTCTCGGGTCTGCAGACGTCGGGGTGTAAGGTTGCCCATAGAGCATATCCCTCGCACCCCGTCTGACCCTGGGCCATCTCCGGTTTCGAGATGGCCCCCTCGGGTTTGGGAACCACGGTGTCCCCGTCTTGCCCCGGTTTGGGGGAGGGGCGCTAGTCGCCCCACCGTCCCGGCCTGCTTCTGCTGGGGTGACAGGCGGCCTCACCTGCCACCCCCAGGCCTGCGCTCATGGAGGACGGAGGTCGTTAAGCGACCTCCGGCGCCTGAGTCGCCTGCGACGCGAGGCGAAAAACACTAGTACCTACCAGAGCAAAAGCAATAACATATATTTGGCATGTGTGGCACATCAAATGATAAATGACGATCACATGACAAATATTTGCGCAGATATAACCTAGCCGCATAACGAACACATGCGAAGTGTAGTTGCGCCCTAAAAGTCAATCACTATTGCCGTTAACAATATTAAAACAATAAACTACCAATAAAAAAACCGGCCAAGTGCGAGTCGGACTCGCCCATGAAGGGTTCCGTAGCAGCAACTAAAATGTTTATATGGATATTCGGTGGAAGTTTATATGGTAATGAACATTTAAAAATTTTTTTTAGAGTTACGGGGGGGGGGGGCACATTTTACTACTTTGGAAGTGTCTCTCGCGCAAACTATCCAGTTTACGAAAAATGATATTAGAAACCTCAATATCATTTTTGAAGACCTTCATAGATAGATAAACCCACACGTACGGGACTGATAAAAAAAAATTGTGGTTTTTTTCTATTTTTGTGGAAAATCCTAATGCGGTTCACAGAGTACATCTACTAACCAAGTTTCAACAGCATAGTTCTTATAGTTTCGGAGAAAAGTGACTGTGACATACGGACGGACGGACAGACAGACAGACATGACGAATCTATAAGAGTTCCTTTTTTAGCCATTTGGCTACGGAACCCTAAAGATGAAATGACGAAAAATTAAAGATGTAAAAATACCTGAGCCGAGGCGTGACCTCGTGGCAGCCATCGGGGTGGGAGTCCTTTCGCTCGGCAGCATGATTGCGGCAATGGTGCGGACCGCGAGCGCGTGGGCCGTCGCCACCTCCTTCTGCGAGCATGTAATGCTCGCGAAGGAGATGGCGGAGCGCGCCCGAGAGAGATTTGGAACTCTCCCGGCCCGCCGAGCCGGCAACATGCTCGCCGCGCGTCGCAGGCGACTCAGGCGCCGGAGGTCGGTTAACGACCTCTATCCTCCATGAGCGCAGGCCTGGGGTTGGCAGGTGAGGCCGCTTGTCACCCCAGCATAAACAGGCCCTCCCGACTAGCGCCCCTCCCCCAAACCGGGGCAAGACGGGGACACCGTGTTCCTAAACCCGAGGTGGCATCTCGAAACCGGAGATGGCCCAGGGTCAGTCGGGGTGCGAGGGATATGCTCTATGGGCAACCTTACACGCCGGCGTCTGTAGACGCGAGACGGCGTGCGGTTTTAGACGGTTCAAGCCCGACATAACCGCCCCCGCTGGCCGGCGGGGAGGTATCCGAGGGGATTTCCGCACGAAAAAAAAAAGGTACAAAAGTACCAAGGAAACTGAATAAGAATTTGAAAAACATACTTTCGTGAATGTTAAAAACGTAGGTATTCACAATTCTGTATAATGACTTATTTCTAAATAATTTTAAAAGCATCTGAACGAAACTGAAGGTAACATTTTTAAAATTCACGACCAGGTACGGTACCTGATCTGAATACAAAATTTAACTACAGAGCTTCAACCAAAGATCCTGCTGCCTGCTACATCCGCAATATTCGCATTTATGTTCACCTTTCGTCGCCAGACCTTTAAATTATGGAATGACTTGGGTTTTCCAAGTATTTTATTCCAAAAAGGTTATTTAACAAGGTTGGCTATGCGCCCATGATACCTCTGGATTTGCAAACTTCAATAAACTAAGGCCACAGATTTGAATTCCTCTATTATAATTATTAATATAGAATCCAAGTATCTTTGGCAACCCTAATTGGGGACATAACACAATTTAAATAATGTTGTTTATTCTTTGTACAGTGTAAAAGTACACACGGCCATGATCATTATAATTGGATATTGATATAAAAAAATATTAATTAAAAAATCAAAGAACCCGAATGCCCTTATAATTTTTTTGTATACTTTTTAGTTAAGTCCGCCGGCAACCCTGGGGTTATCCTTTCGAGGGCTTAACCGGGGTGCCCGGCAACGGACACTTGGGGAGGACACCGTGCGGTTTTAGTCGAGACACGACATAACCACCCCCGCTGGCCAGCGGGGGGGGGGGGGGTATCCGAAGGGATTTCCACACGTAAAAAAAAAAAAATGGTATATATATTTTTGAAAACACTTTTAAAAGCTCTTCATTTTGATACCCTATTCTATAAGTTTGAGTAATTTTTTTTTTCAGTAGCACTCGCAGTAAATACGAATCTTCACGTTTAGAGCGTGCCAAACAATTATACATAATACATACATACATAATCTTGAAAAACATAACCCTCCTTCCGGCGCAGTCGGGCAAAAAATATAACCCTCTACGGGTAAAAGGTTCTAATTGAGACTACTGTCCGGACACGTAACCCTGACTGGCAACGGACAGGAACAGAGGTTTTTAAGGTCTGGTTGGTATGAAATCTCAGGTATGTTCTAGCGTGATACTCTTTATTCAATAAAAAAAAGTATGTTCGCATATAGTTTTCTGCACCGTGCGGTTTAGTTCGAGATACCCACCTCATCCCTAATTCCTATAAGACGAAGCCCAAGGGGTTCTGTGCACGCAAAAAAAGGTACACATAATTATAGTTAAAATAGTTTTTTACCATTTAAATATCGAACGTAAAATCTGAAAGAAAAACGCAGTATTTTCTTGAAAGAGGAATTTAACACGAGTACATACATGCTAAAACTGAATCACTGGGAAGTGTATTAGTATTATCTGGACGAGACTATCTACAGCAAAAATAATAAGTAATAACATTATGCTATGGGAAAAACCAGCCACTAACATGTGGTGCAGGCAAACATTACTCCACTTACCATATTGCGTCATTCGGACAATCAATAATGAATCGCCGTGCCTGGCTCCATTCTAATATTCTCCGCGATAGTGAACACCTGAAGTATTTATTCGTTTTGTATCTTGCATCTAAAGCAAGAAAATTTACTTTTATTTCTTTTATACCTATTTTTTCCTGTAGTCCATTGAAATGTTACGTTTTTAAGACTTCGTGTACTAAATTAAAAGAACGCTATTACATTTTTGAATGTGTAGAGGGGCTTGGTGTCAAGTTAAATCCAAGTTTGTGCGGTGGCAGCCCTTGTTTCGCAGCCGCCATTTTGAAAAAGGGGTGCGAATGGTTTTCACGCTATATCGGGCAAACTATGTGTCACACCAGAACAACAGTAAAGGCATTTTTTTTTGTAAATTAAACTTTCTACAACTCTGAATAGGTACGTGACTTTTAGTCGTAGAATCAAAGGTACTCGTAACATCGTTATTAATGAAAATAAATAAAAATTTGGGAAAAAAAAATTCAATTAAATCAACTTTTTTCAAATTTTAGTTATTTTTTAGGGCTTTTAGGCTGTACTTTTTCTCCCGGGAATAGGTACCCATGGGTAACGAGAACGGGGGCAGAATTCCACGCGGGCAGAACCGCAGGCATTAACTAGTTTAATATAAATCTACGACTTCTTTGTATACATACTATCAAACTGGCTGAACAAAAATTTTAGTATAGCGAAAGACCATTAATAGACCAGACTAGCTTGAACCCCGAAGATCTTGTTGGATACACCCGGCAAGAAAAGAAAATTTAGTAGGGTCGAGGCATTATAGAATATGGAGTGATCTCACTATCATTGATGCCCAAGATATTGCGAAGTGGAGAAGAAAAAGCAGGAAAGCTGACCCTGGGCTCCGTGGTGTAGCCGCGGATGCAATCGGGATACAACGCTAAGATGATAATGATGACAGTTTTCTAGAATATATATACATACATACATATACTCACACTATTTTCCCTCCGGGATAGGCAGAGACAACAGCCCGCCATCTGCTTCTGTCCTTACATACTACACGAGCTTCGTTCACTTTCATTAAAACTTTTTCGAGAATATATGAAGATAAAACTCAGTATAAAAGTTCTAAACTCAAATAGCTCGAGTCTGTACTTGTTTATACTCTTTGGATTGTGAATCAGGAGGCGTGCCAGGCGTGCCACCACGTCCTGGCACGCCTGGCACGCCTCCGCCACGCAACCGCGGGACTGATACACCCTGACACGAAATGTATCCGAACTTTCTTGTCAACAGTTCTTTGAAACTTATATTAAAAAAAATCTAAACGAAACGCGACAGAGCTTCATGGTAATATGATAATAGAATATTCTTTATTGTATGTACGTTCAAATAATATAAACTAGGAATTCAGTGCAGGGTGCGACTGAAATAAATTGAGCTGAGCGAGCAGGACTCTTACTTCAAAATAAGACATCTTACTGCGGTCGCGCGATTAGCTACGGCCGCGCGCTCGTGAAACTGTTTTTCGGTGATTATTCCTCAATGGTAGATCGGACATAAACCATCTCGCTTTAAAATACTCCTCAGTGTCCACACTATCACCGTGGTAAATGTGGTCAAGATCGCGCGAGTGGTTACGGAGGATTTCAGCCACCAACAAACGGCTATGCCGGGTATAAATAAGAGATACATTAACAATTCAAACTTCCCAAAGAAGTTATGTAAATGAAGTTATGAAAATGTGTTTTAGTTAAAAATATTTATGCAAGTAGAATTTCATGGACCCAAGTAACATGAAGGCGTGGGTTGCGGGTTCGAGTCTCATCCTAGGTTATTTTGCAAGTTCCTGAATACGAGTATTTTCTCGAAACTTTGCTCTCGGTGTTAGGGGGGGGGGGGGGGTCAGACGACAGTCGTTCCCATAAAAGTGAACCGAACCGCTTGTACATTAGAACCCGGAATCCGCTCTACAACTCCTTCTATTCATTATGATTAACTTGGCTTTTACGGACGCAACTGGCGCCTATCTCCCGCAACCCCGAGAGGAAGACAGTGCCAGAGCCTCGTGTATACCAGCTTACAGGTAAAGTTGGTTTGGGTACCGAAATATTCGGCTCTATATATACCTATATACCCAAGTAGATTCGTTAACATAACATAATATATAATAAGTTCGTTCGACAATGATATTATCATCAATAGCTTTGTTACAGAAATTATACGTCCGAAACGGTAATCGAATAATTTAATTCCACATGAAATACAAAATTCCATTACACTTTCATCAGCCGACAGTTATTTACTTTACCATAACGCATTTGTTTATGAACGGAAAGATTGAATTAAACTTTGCATATAATCATAATTATGTAAAATATTCAGATTCTAAAACAGATTTTTGCAAATACAAATTTATAAAACAGTCGTGCGCCTTATTATTTCTAACATCGAACATGTATATTAATAAGTTCAAGTATTTACCAAATTGCAAGATTGCTTTATTTTAAACGCGAACATCTGGAACTAATAAAGGTTTGTTTTGGCTGTTATGAGAGCCACTGCCGCCTGACCCCTCAACCTCGAGGGGGAAGCCTGCATCAGAGAATCGTCCGTCAATCAGCAGGTGAGGTTAACTTGGGCCCCGAATATTTTGGTGAGGCCCCCATATACACCTGTTCTAATTACTTTCGTTTCAGTAGCGTAATGCCACGAGGCCAATGACCTCTACGGTCAGAGGTCGTGACGCCGGCGCACGCTTGCGACACCTCCACCCTATCTCCTACTCATTCTCAAGGTTTAACTTTTAGCTATGCTGCATGTTGTCTGAGAAGACTATACTTCGCCTGCTGTCAGCGTAGGTATCATTAAGACGTGTTTTTTATAAACTACTAGCTGTTGCCTGCGGTTCCACCCGCGTGGATGTTGGTTATCGCGACCAAACGTAGCCTTGATCCTTTCCCAAGCTCTAGTCTATCTCTGTACTATTCTTCGTTTCAATCACGTTCATCAAAATCTGTTCAGTGGTGTTAAAGCGTAACAAAGAGACAGACGGACAGAGTTCCCTTCGCATTTATAATATTAGCAAAGAGTTCGTTCCACTGTGATATTAGCATGGATTGGCCTGCTATTCTTTCTGATTCCAGGGTCTTACTTTGAACAATTAAACAAAGTTTTGGTATATTATTCTTTACGCTTTCACGGCCGGCGTTGCATGTAGAATATACTGCTTCCGGGCTGTTTAGCCGTGGTCCATATGAAACTTGTGTTCCAAACGTTTCGTCGATCATTGCGGTCGATATCTTCATAAGTATATAACAAGACATGAGACAACCACCATTTTAGTCTCCCATTAGGTATGGTGATCTTGCATATTTACCGTGTCCCGAATAAAAGTCTAAATGCATATAAATCATTCAAGAATCCCGACCCCTCAGGTTATCTATAACGTTATTTAACGATGTTGCCGTTTTCGCAAAACGATTTACCACTTCAAACGAGAATTTACAATTTAAAACTTTGCCGCTTCGTGACTCCTTTACTTTAAGAATGATTCATTCATAGGAAATTAAATTAATTCTTGCATGGAGTCTACACTAAACGAAGATTTTTTCAAATAATAGCACAGTCAACGACAAAAGTAGCTTCACAAGTTCTAATTTATTAACCCCTTAGCTCTCTACCTACTTGATTAAAATTTCATAAAATAATAAAATCATGATATTTAATTAACTTAATTTTCTGAAGATTTCTTTTTTAATCAATAAGCCTGTGTTTTACCACTATCTCGCCTGTTGCTAAGTAAAGTATTTAAAAATATTTTTTTTTATTGTCGCTCGCTTAGTAATGTGCCCGGTAGATGGCAATAGGCTCGCCCCCTACTTTGGGACCTAAACATAACTGGCGACTCGTGGGTGTGTAATACACTTCTGCCTACCCCTTCGGGGATACAGGCGTGAAGTTATTTTATGTTATGTATGTTAAGTAATGTGGTGGATGATGAAACACGCTTGCCTAGAGGCAACCTGTTCACTATGGGCTTGAAGACTCCTAACTCCCATCCCAAGTTATATCTTTCCGAAAACACAGACTCAAGCAGGTTATTTTACTCCGTAATGGGTTGATTACACCTAACGAGTACAGTGGCAAGTCAGTACTCGGCCTAGTAAACAGATTGGGATTCTAGTGACTGTCTCGCCTCTCTGCTCGACCTAGCACTCGGCCGAGCACTCGAACGAGCACTCGGCCGAGGACACTGACTCGCCACTGTACTCGTTAGGTGTAATCAACCCATAACAGAAAGCATAATGAATGTATTGCTAGAACTTTTCGTGCTACAAACCTACTCACATCAATATTTTGATACATCTATTTCAATGCAAACAATGTTTGTAAATATTTTAGCGTTTATCAACTATTGTTTACTGTACCAGTGATAGTCTTGTTAACCTTTCTAGTTAAATATGTTCGGCGAAGTGGCTGATCGACGCTTCCAGTGACCATAGGGCCAGGGAGATAATGGCCAGTCATTATGTCCCTCAAAGAATTGGTACAGCCATTCAACGCGGTAATGCCGCCAGCCTTCTGGGCACGGTCCCAGTAGACATCGATGAAGAGGATTTTTTTGATTCCTAAGCTTACAGTCTCTCCCCTTTTTAGGGTACCGTTGCCAAATGGCAAGAAACGGAACCCTTATAGATTCGTCATGTCTGTCGTGTCTGTCCTTCCGTATGTCACAGCCACTTTTTTCCGAAACTATAAGAACTATGCTGTTGAAACTTGGTAAGTAGATGTATTCTGAACACCGCATTAAGAACTTCACACAAAAATAGAAAAAAAAACAACACATTTTGGGGGTTTCCCATACTTAGAACTGAAACTAAAATTTTTTTGTTTCATAAACCCATACGTGACTTTGAAGACGTCTTCAAAAATGATATTGAGGTTTCTAATATCTTTTTTTTTCTAAACTGAATAGTTTGCGCGAGAGACCCTTCATAAGTCGCGAAGGAGATGACGGAGCGCGCCCGGGAGAGATTTAGGACTCTCCCGGCCCGCAACTTGCTCGCCGCGCGTCGCAGGCGACTCAGGCGCCGGAGGTCACTTAACGACCTCCGTCCTCCATGAGCGCAGGCCTGGGGGTGGCGGGTGAGGCCGCCTGTCACTCCAGCAGAAGCAGGCCGGGACGGTGGGGCAACTAGCGCCCCTCCCCCAAACCGGGGCAAGACGGGGACACCGTGGTTCCCAAACCCGAAGGGGCCATCTCGAAACCGGAGATGGCCCAGGGTCAGTCGGGGTGCGAGTGATATGCTCTATGGGCAACCTTACACCCCGGCGTCTGTAGACCCGAGACGGCGTGCGGTTTTAGTCGGTTCAAGCCCGACATAACCACCCCCGCTGGCCGGCGGGGGGGTATCCGAAGGGATTTCCGTACGAAAAAAAAAATGACACTTCAAAAGTGGTAAAATGTGTCCCCCCCCCCTGTAATTTCTAAAATATGAGAATGATAAAACTAAAAAAAATATATGATGTACATTAGCATGTAAACTTCCAACGCAAATTGGTTTAAACGAGATCTAGTAAGTAGTTTGTTTAATACGTCATAAATAGTAAACCGCAATTTACCTTTCATTCAATCAACTCAAATATAAAAATTAAAAACAAAACATTATTATGTTACTTGCTACTACGGAACCCTTAATGGGCGAATCCGACTCGCACTTGGCTGCTTTTTTATTTTGCTTATTTTAGTTTTGTATATAATTTATATTTAGTTGTACAAGCCCAAAAAAATGTTCGGAGAGTTTCCCGATATTACCTACGTTCGTAAGCATCTGCCCCATTACCGATTTTCGAATTGCTAGCTTGACTTTACCTTGAGCGAAAGGGTTAAAACATTGTAATTAATCACCTTATCAAGCAAGAGGCTGTCTGTAAGCCGATAATCAAAAACGTTGTGCTTCAGAGCTCCTTAGCAACACCCCGAAGACCAAAGATCATGTTTTGCTCTGATTTGCACGAAGCACATACCCATGAATTTAACAGGTTGTACTTCATAAAGGTGATTTTGCTTTTTTGTGAGGAATCATCTTATTCTATTGATGATATTGACGGTGTCTTTACTCCTCCAGCACCGGTCAGTTATAATTCCCAGATAAACTTAAATTCACATTATCAGCAAATAGGATTGTATGGTGGCTGAAAGGTCCAATATAGCTCATTTAGATGTTGACCTCATATCATTCAATTATTCAAATGCTATATTTTTATATTTTTTTTATATTTAGGACACGTCAATTTGACTTCACCTCGCCTGATTGTAAGCTGAAGGTAAAGTCTCAGGAAAGAGGGTCACTTTTACATACACGTACCATGTTAACACTGGTGGCACTCAGCTTGACGGCCTCATCAGAAGAGGATTGTCGTCGCAACTAACTGTACTAAGTATGTAAGTACTGATTACTTATTACTAGAACTATGGTTTTCTCCTAATATTTGCGATGTTATAAAATTCAGTGCAAAAAAAAATTAAAATTTTAGGAGATAGACATTGTAAGTGTACTACTGTTACGTAATAATTAAATTATTGCTATTTATTTATTATACTGTTCTAAAAAATCCAATAGCACGTAGAAATGATCTCTGTCTATTATCGGCAAACTCCGCAGTTCAAATCGTCAGCCGTATTGGCAGACGTCTATCAAATATGAAACCCAGCTGTCAGTTCCAGCTACTCATCCAATCAAACATGCTCAAAAAATAAAAATGAAAATGACCTTCCACTCTGCATAAAGAAGAATGCTTGACGAGTTTTACAAAAGAAAATCTTTGCCGTATATCTTTGTTGCGTCATTTTTGAACGACTTTACCGATTGATGGCTTATTCATATTTATAAATATGTATATATGAAATGAAACTAGCGATAAATTGCTATTTCTCGAAATAAAAAATGGCCTCTGTGGCGTAGCGGTAGTGCATTCGACTGCTACGACAGGGGGGCGCGGGTTCGATTCCCGCTCAGTGCAAATATTTGTATGCATGAATATGTCTATTTGCATTGGTTTGGGTGTTTCTATGTATAATATGTATGTATTTACAAATAAAAAAAATGTATATAAGTATGTTTATCCGCATTCTGGAACCCATAACACAAGCTAGTTAAACTATGCTTACTTTGGGTCTAAAAAGCGCTGTGTAGAATATTTATTTATTATTATTTATTATATGTTCTTCGTTTTACGAGCCATCTCTATCCTATTTTGATGAGACCGTCAAGCTAAGTGCCACCATTGTTAACATGGTACGTGTATGTAATGGTGACCCTCTTTCCTGTGACTTTACCTTCAGCTTACAATCAGGCGAGGTGAAGTCAAATTGACGTGTCCTAAATATAAAAAAAAAAGGTGAATTTCCATAAAATCGGAGAAGCAGCCTGGGAGTGGCTTTCGCAATTTTAATATTAACTGCAGCTGTGACTGCTGCTGTGCTTCCATGGACGTGCACAATCGATCTCGTACCAGCAACTCACGGGAACCTATAAGTTCCGTGGGTAAAAACTAGCTTGTGCTTACCCAGAAAAAAAAAACTAATGAGAAATTTCACCCAGGTAGGTAGGTAGGTGGGGTGTGTGTTGGGTAACCTCCTCGAGTGTCGCTCCGATTCCGATCCCGCTGCAGTCCGGGGGGAACGGAATCGGAGCGGCCGGTACACCCTGGGCGGCGGTCAATGGCTTCCCCTTCACCCCTTCATAGGGTTGGCATTGATCGTCGGCCAATACCCAACGTGGCGGGAACACATCGCTCTCCGTACTCCTCTGCTTTCAGAGGAGACAGGATGAGCGATGCTGTTAGTGGTGAGATGGCCCAGGGTCAGCCGGGGGCGAGGGATATGCTCTATGGGTAACCTTACACCCCGGCGTCTGAAGACCCGAGACGGCGTGCGGTTTTAGTCGGTGCAAGCCCGACATAACCGCCCCCGCTGGCCGGCGGGGGGGTATCCGAAGGGATTTCCGCACGATAAAAAAAAAAAAAGGTAGGTCAAGTAGTTATCGTACGGATTTTTTTGGTAAAAGAAATCCAGCAGCGCATAAAATACGAACGAACAAACAAACGCTAATTTTGATTATATTAGGTTAAACCAAAAAGACTAATATTTATATTAAGTGCATCGTTCTAAAATTCCTTTTCTTCCTCAAATAACACAATGGCTTTCTGATGCCTCCTGTGTTGTTACTCGTAAAACATCGCTTTGTTCGAGGTGTATCTGTCAGATCCGACAGTCGGCTTTCCTACATCTTTCGTGTGCTTTGTTATCAGGAGAATATTAAGTTATTTTATTGTTATAAATTGTAAACGCCTAGCGACTTGTAAACATTAGCGATTCGCTGATTTGGAACTAAACTGGATAACGGTTGTAGTATATGTATTTTTATACCCCTAAGTTAACGGGATCAGAATTTCCACGGACCCAGCCGCAGGTAGCAGTTAGTAATCTATAACAATATATATTTACTGGTGGTAGAAATTTGATGACACAAATTTGTCACAAAATTCGGCCGGGTTGGTACCACCGTGCACGATTGTGAAAAGCCCTCCATAGTAATCAAATTTCGGTTTGATTGCGTTCAGGGGTCAGCAAGTGCATAGCCGGGCAGGGGGATTGTGGTCGCAGCACTAGTGGGACCGGTGGGTGTCACGCGGTGCTGCGACGACAATCCTCTTCTGATGAGGCCGTCAAGCTGAGTGCCACCATTGTTAACATGGTATGTGTATGTAATGGTGACCCTCTTTCTTGGACTTTACCTTCAGCTTACCATCAGGCGAGGTGAAGTCAAATTGACGTGTCCTAAATATAAAAAAAAAAAAAAAAAAAAAAAAAAAAAAATTAAAGTGTTTGTTTGTAGTATTAAAATAACAGATTTTTAATGATTGCATATGAATATATAAGGTGTCACAAAATTAGGTCTCTGAATTTGGTAAGATGACTTGATATCGACAAAATATGTACTTATTTGAAACAAAAAAAATATCGGGTTAAAAAAAAAAAGAAGAATAAAAATAGAGAGCCCGTGACGCAGGTGGTAGGCGTGCAGTCCTCGCAGTATTCTCCAAGCGGATGACCTAAATCGCGACCAGCGTCACGTGTGCTCGTCGCGGCACGTGACACTGGTCGCTGGTGGTGTTTTTTATTTCATTTTTTTTTATTGTTTTTATTTTTTACCCGATATTTTTTTTTTTTGTTTCAAATACATATTTTGTCGATACCAAGTCATCTCACCAAATTCAGAGACCTAATTTGGTGACACCTTATTATACACGATGCTTATAATAAAAATACATTTTTTTAATAAAAATCTGTCTGTTTTCCTGACTATTTGAATAGGTAATCTCAGGAACGGCTGGGCCGATTTTGATGGGACTTTCACTGGAAGATAGGTAATGTTACAAGGCGTAAAATAGGCTACTAATTTAATTTTAGTAAAAGATATAGGGATCCGCGCAAAAACATTTAAAGCCCACAAAATTTTGAATAAAATTGATTACTTAAAAAAGGTTTTGTTTGGACGTAAATATGAATAATTTAGAGCCTATATAAACACATACACCCACATACACACATAAATACAAATACATATAAATAAAGTTGAAGCGTCTGTTTGTCATTTTACATTTTTAATGATTGCATATGAATGTAACAGAAAAAAAAAAAAAAAATTGACGTGTGTTTCGCTGCCAGATTGGCAATATTAGAAGGCCACTTAAGCCTATGTTACAAAATGGGTAACTTTTATTTTAGAAAAAAAAATTGGGTTTCGCGCTAAAGAATATTAAAACCTTAAAAATCGAAATCTACGCGAACGAAGTCGGTGCCACAGCTAGTAATTATGTAAATTGAGTACTTTCGTGTTTCTCAATACTTTTGATTGTTCCGCATCGCAGGTACTTGCGTTTGCCACGCGAAAACTGCGATGCGGAACAATTCCGCGACTCTTGGTTGATTATTGACCGATATGGATTGATTATGTTGATTCGTCAGCTGCATTTACTTGACCCTAGAGGATTCAAACGAATTTGTATTATCGAAACGAATAGTCCTTAGTTGCGCTGATAATAATAATAATATAGGCTCTAAGCCAGATGGGGCCATGGTTTGATTCGATTCCGACATAGGACAACAACATTGATGTGTTACAGCTTTAAGTCTATATTTATTTAATACTAGGACGGTTACCAGCTTCGCAATCAACCCAAACTTAAGCGTAGCGAGATTTGCCTATCCAACAATAGGTCAACGCGGCCGGTCGACTTTTTCCATTGATTTTGTTTTTCGGTGATTATTCCTCGATGGTAAGACCGATCTGGACATTCGACCCCTTACGACACTCAGTAATGTCTACTTGATCACCGTGGCAAATTTGGTCGATATCGGTCAAACGGTCTCGGAGGAGTATCATTTGTTTGAAAGGCAACTTTGAAACCAAAGACGCTTCGCTCGCCTTCGGCTCGCTACGCTTAATTATGTCACTTAATGTCTTACGCGACACATACATTTCCGTAATACATATATGCATAGCTTCATAGAAAACAAAAATGTATAGACAGAGTCGCAAGCAGCAGCTATTTAAATATAATATACTAGCTGAATCTCGCGGCTGCCCCCGCGTAGATGTCGGTAATCGCGCGTCGACGTCCATACGAACTTTCATCCCCTATTTCATCCCCACAATGGACGAAATATCAAAAACAGTCTATAGAATATTTATTTATTATCATCAAGTGCTTATAATAATATAAAGTTTCATGACGATATCTTCGAAAATGACGAACTTTCATACAAACTTTCATCCCCTATTTCAACCCTTTCAAGCGTTTTTTTCGCGATAAAAAGTAGCTATGTCCTTTCAGAAGCTCCAGTCAATCTCTGTACCAAATTTCATTAAAATCAGTTGAGTGGTTTAGGCATGAAAGCGTAACAGACAGACAGTTACTTTCGCATTTATAATATAATATTAGTATGGTAGTTCGGATGACGCTGCATAACACCTGATATCCCTAAATAGTTGAAAAATTGAGTACCTTTTCCGTATTCCAAAAGAAGGGTAAAAAGTACATTTTTCTTCATAATACGGTCAACTTAGGTGGCATATGGAAAAGGCGGTCAGGTCTCTGAGGCCGCATACATTATAAGTTTGATGTTTGCAAATTGAGTATTTATGGCCGACGTTGACAGATCCTCTGTAGGGACTATTGAGTATCAGGGCACTACAAATACATAAATACAATATTCTACTATCATTTTATAATTATTTTATATTTTAGAAGATATTATTAATATTGTAACTACGAACTATGTGTGGAGCCGATATCAACCTCACCTGTAAACCATACCTGCTAAATGACGGAGGAGACTCTAACACGGGGGACACTCCGAGGGGCCACTTAATCCACGACCTATGTGGCGTACCGGTAAAGCATTCGACTGCTAAGTAAGAGGTCGCGGGTTCGATTCCCGCTCATTGCAAATATACATATGTGCCAATGCACCAGACCAATGTCTGGGTGTTTTTAAGTATAATATGTATTTATTTACAAATTAAAAAGTATCGAAGTATGTTTATATGCATTCTAGAACACATATGACAAGCTCTGCTTAGTTTGAGTCTAGATGGCGCTGTGTAATATGTCTTAAATAATTTATTTATTATTATTTATTCATTATGGAACGGACTCCATGCTTCAAAGTAGGTACAAGTTTGAATGCAACCGCGACTTACGGTGTAATGATGATGATGAATTTGATTTAATGATTGATTGGAAGTCGAATTAATTTAACCAACTTTTAACTGACAATTCGATTTGAAATTTTATAGAACATTGCTAGGTAGACCTCCCGCAAGGTTTACAGCCGACCTGGTAAAGAGCGCAGGGACTCGGTGGATGCAGGCCGCTACAGACCGGTCAAAATGGAAGTCAATGGGGAAGCCTGAAGCTGATATGATGATGATGATGCTGATTGCTAATTATAATAAACTTGAGAAAGGAATCCCACAGGAATTTAGTTATATGGAGATTTCGACACAGAAAAAACAATAACAATTTTACTTTAAGTGCTCGATACGATTAAGGGCTTGTGGTGAAGTTGTTAGTAGTAGATTAACACATAGAGTAGGTTAACACATTGCAAAGTTAAGCAACACAAGCCAAGGCAGCCTAAGGATGGGTGACCATCTCTTCTGACACAATGATACCCCTCCGTGCCTCGGAGAGCACGTTAAGCTCCCGGTCGCTCCCGGTCGCTCCCGGTTGCCATAAAAACATCTATGGCAGTCGTTACGGGTTGTTGGAGCCCTAAAAATCCGACAGCTGATCTAACTATCAGTATTTCAATATCACCAATGGGTTGTGGAGGTCAGATGGCAGTCGCTTCACGGAAAATATCGAAGTTCAGCAGTCAGACTGAAAAGTCGACCCCAACTGAATTGGGAAAAGGCTCGGAGGATGAGTGTGCTTCTTTGCAGAGTGTACGCTGAACGCCGACGGACCAATACCTCCGGCAAAGACCGCGCTCCAATCTCCAATGTGCTACGAAACTTTAACTTTAAATAGCTTTAAAGGTA
This sequence comes from Cybosia mesomella, assembly GCA_946251805.1. Classification (NCBI taxonomy): domain Eukaryota; kingdom Metazoa; phylum Arthropoda; class Insecta; order Lepidoptera; family Erebidae; genus Cybosia; species Cybosia mesomella. The sequence goes on from OX276395.1 coordinate 9,477,422, forward strand.
TGTGTTATTCTTCACAAGAAGTTTGAAAAGTTGGTAGTTGTCCGCCGCATAAGTTTTAAGTACCTAAATTTATGCACAAAGTGGCTTTCATAAAACGACTGTTTGTGGGAAGCGACGGTCTTTATTGAACGTTTTTAGATTTTACAAGCTAAATTCTTGCTTATTTTAGCGATAATTATTATTACTATAAACACGGCGACAGATAAGCAACTTACACACAATAGTATTAACATCGAAGTAGCAGTCGGTACATTGTAGATGCATTCGATGAAAGTCGAAATCTTTTTAGGATTCCTCCTGTATCTGTCTGTCCGTATTCTATTTACATAAAATTTAGTCTAAAGATATTTGTAAAGTGCGTAGTTTAAATATGTAATATAATATATTAAAGTCCATACATATTTTAACAACTAAACATTTTAATATTTAGATAAATAGTATTCAGGATTGTTATTGTTTCCATAAAATGGATCGACCCGTAGGAAAACGGTCGAATACGAACTGAATCGATATTAAACTAAACTAGTGTCCTGTTCGCAATATTCACGTGATGAGAGGCTTCTACAGTTAATAATAATAATAACACTGAGTATCTGCACAGGCACAACGAAGCAGCCAGGATACTGCAACAAGAGCTCGCCCTTAAACACAGCCTCATTGAACAGAGGCTGCCATACTACAAGTACGTACCGGAAGCCGTACTCGAAAACGAACGATTTCTTGTGGACATCACTATCCCCTATGACGAGAACCTCGTCCGCGCCGTAGCAGATAAAAAGACCAAATCTGATCAGATCTGGACCTGGCGCACGATGTTACCGACATGTGGAGGATGGGATCCACAGAAATAGCCCCAGTTGTGACCTCAGCGAGTGGTTTGATTCCATGAAGCCTCTCAGTCCATCTTGAGCGGCTCGGGATCAGTGGGAAGTCGGTAGCGGCCAAGATGCAGAAAGCGGTCTAGCTCGACAACGCCGAATAGTCCGGCGGTTCCTCTGCTAATCGCCCTAACGCTCCGGCCGACTGTTGCCCACCTTGCCGGGGTTATCTTGACGCCTCTCCCAAACAAGGGGGGGGGGGGGAAGTAGTTTAATGGGAATAATAATAATATACACAAGAAGAAGATAACAGAAACATAAAGTTGCTACAGTTTTGCGGCAAATACAATTGGCTGTCTTAGCGCACAGGGCAATCTCTTACAGGCAACCATTAGATGAAGAAAATCATTGAATAGAACTAGGGCTGTTTCCAGTGTACAACAGTTCGACAGTTGTATAGTTAAGCAGTAGGTAGGTACAAAAAGAGTTATTTTTGAAATATTTCTCACTAGGATTGTTGCTTTCATTTTAGCGGCAGTCACAAGTCCCAACGCAAATGCAAATTTGTGCCACTTAGGAACTCTCAACTACACAGTTCGGCCACTTCACATTTTGTGACTTTAACTTTAGTGAGGCTTGCTTCTAAAGAGATTGCTAAAGAGTTAATAGATACAGGTACCCCTAAAATCTTGAGGCCGCCTCAGCAGAAGCAGGCTTTTCCGGGGCAAGATTGTTGGTTCCCAAACCAGACGGGGCCATCTCGAAACCGGAGATGGCCCTGGGTCAGTCGGTGCGCGAGGGTAATGCCTAATCGGCCCCTTACACCCCGGCGTCTGAAGACCCGAGATGGCGTGAGGTTTTAGTTGGTTCAAGTCCGACATAACCACCCATGCTGGCTGGCGGGGAAAACAAAGAAGAAAAGGTACACTTACAATCTAATTGGCTATTCCACATTTAGCTAAATACTTTTAATAAGGTTATGGTCAGTGACTTTAATCGACAATAACAATGAGATGCATTCAAAATTCGTAACGGATTCAATCGATTATTAGATCTAGATATTTGAAAGTTAAATTGTTAAATGGATGTCGCCATGTTTTTAATCTTTAGTTTCATGATAGGTAGGTACTGAGCGGTACTTCACTGCTCAGAGAAACAAGTACCGTTATTAGAATCTGAAATATAGAGTCTATACATTTAAATGGAAAAAGTTAATGATTCAGTTGAACCTACAACCAGTCCCTTTATAAGGGGATTACACAGACCAACTGAGCTACTTGGATATGTTGCAGATAGTCGTAATTCCCCTATAGGTCTTATGCTGACGCTGGGAATTTATAGGATAGGAAAAGTTCCTTGGTTAGAAATTTCATAGTTTATTAAGTCTAACAAATTTTAGTGACACTAAAAAGGTCCAGGTAGTTCTTTGATTATAATTTGTTTTAGTGTTTCACAGTGTTAAAACCTCATCTAGTAAAGCGTGATATTAATATTTGATACTAGTTGATGCCCGCGGCTCCACCCGAGCGTAGGGTTGGGTTGGTTGGCGTTGGATTGGTTGTAGATTTGGTCCCATACACCCATCTCAAGGCTCAGGGGTATTAGGTACCTAGTAAGTACCTGCGAGTCGTCAATCCTTTCCGTGACCTCTTTGAAACACCTAATGTTGTATTTCCTTTGGCGAGTTGCCAACCCTACATCCTACTTGTTATGCGTGTAATTTTAAAACACTATTAAGTATTTAGGTAATTATACACTAGTAGTTGTTTTGCTGATCAATCAGACGCAGACACGATGACCTAAAATCGCTATCAATGGCGGATCATGATTTAAACTAGACAAGATTTAAAATATCAGTTCATGATGATGATGATGATGAGTGTTAGTAATTTACAGACGAATTGATAAAGTGCAGTGGTTTTTCGAAACCCCATGTATACTCAAGGTCCACGACATGCTGGTACTGGTACTTAAATTATAGTCGGGAATAACACATAGGTTTCTTTTTACCCGATTGCACCAGTATGTATGTATAATTTGGCACGCTCTGCATCTAGCCGTTCAGGCTGCACCTGAACGGCTAGATGGATTTTTCTTGAGAGGAGTCGTTAAATTCGTATTTACTGTGAGAGTGCTACTGTGTACATATCAAAATAAACAAAAAAACAATAAAATGTATGAAGTTAAAAAAATATTTTCACTCAAACTTATGGAGTACATAGTATATAAACGAAGAGATTTAAATAGTGATTTCTAAAATATATATATCACTAGCTGACCCGGCAGACTTCAATCGGTAACAACTTTCATATTTATTCACCTTTTAAACCTTCTCTGTACCTCCACAAATAATTCAAGACCAAAATTAGCCAAATCGGTCCAGCCGTTCTCGAGTTTTAGCGGGACTAACGAACAGCAATTCATTTTTATATATAAAGATAAGAATCAAAACTAAAAGTATACAATAAAATTATTATTTAAAACCATCAAACACCCCGACTACCCTTAATAGACCGAAACAAGTTTGATAGCAGGCGGGACCCATTAATTTTCTTTCGGTTTATGATTTGCAAATGGGTCCCGCCTGCTATCAAATTTGCTTCAGTCTTTTTAGGGCAGTCGGGTTTTTTTGATTTTTTACCATCCCTGGAATAAGTGTCCATGGGTTGTGGTGCTGCAGTGGATTCAGAATTCCACGCGGGTGGAGCCGCGGGCAACAGCCAGTATCTAATAAATTAGAATGAAATATGAAATAAATGATTCAATAAAAACAAGTTGAATTCCTGAGACGAGCTCAGCCGAATACAAGGGATTTTCGATGTTGCGTTTTTTTTTTTTGCGATTTTTTTTTCTTTATCTTGCAATGGTTCACCCCAGCACAATATATTACCGAAAACAGCAACTCGATAGCTCATCTCCTTCATACCCAAAACCGTGACAGAAAATTGGCACGACGTCGACGACAACTCGATAGCAATAGGGCTTTTCTAAAGAAAATCCCTAAAAATTGCGGCGTTAATAAATTGATTAGCCTTGCCGAACGATTAAATACGAAGTAATTAAGTAAATCTTCGGTTTAAGTTTTCGAGATCACTAATCAACGTTTAAAAACGTTTTTTTTTAAATCAATAGTTGATATTTATTTTATAATTCCCAGAGAACAAAGTTAATATTATTCATGTTTTATTTATTTTTTTATGAAAGAGTTAAGATCTAAGGGGATCAATAGATTAAAATTTGCTAAGCGACTTCTGTCGTTGACTGTACTACTGTGGTGGCTGACAACGTTGCTTTAATAATTCTTTTCTTCTGTAATTACAGTTGTTCCTTCCAGGATGTACAATATGCACATGTGTATCCGATGGAAGTCTTTGTAGCACTATCGGGTTGCAACCAAAGCTTGCACTTTGGAGCCCAGGGTCCACTTTCCTTCTATATCTCTTGATTTGGCTCATCTTAGCTTTCACTAGAGGGACTGCCGTCTGGTCTTCTAACCCTCAGAGGGAAACCTGCACCAGAGCCTTGTGCCTTACTTTATTTCATAACACTACCCCAACCCAAGACTTCATGCATTAAAGCCGCTCCCGGTACCGATACAGAGGCGATGAAATTATTCAATACAAAAAAAAACATTACGTAATTTTAGTAACTTACATAAGTTAATAAAAGGCATAATGAATGATACAAAATAACACCTAATTTCGCAAATGGCTTCTTACAATTGCGTGCTCATTTGACTAAATAAAATCGATCAAAATAACGCTCAATTTCCAGAAAGGCTTTATTATAAGGTCGCGTGCTAAAATGCTTATTTGACTAAGCCAACTTAATCGATAATAGGTATAACATTTTTCATGTGTAAAAACAATTATTTATAACGGGACTGCGTACATTTTTGTGTTCGTATAAACAAAAAGATGAACAAGCCAAGACCTACTTGCCTATACTAATGTATAATCTATACTATATTTTCATATTATAAAGCTGTTTGGTTAACGCGCTAATCTCAGGAACTACTGGTTCAAATTAAAAAAATATTTTTGTGTTGGATAGCCTATTTATCGAGGAAGGCTATAGGTTATATATCATCACGCTACTACTTAGGTGAGCGGAGCAGTTTTCATAAATATTAACGAATTCGGCAAATTTGCATACATTATTGTAGAACTAATAAATTACATGTATGGGACACTGGGATCAACGTCACAGGTGAAGCTAGTAGGTTGTATAATTTTCAAACGAAGGAAGTACAAAACCTCTCTCATATTCTGGTAAATTATTTGGCATATTTGTAAAAGATAAATCGAGGCTTTTTTTATTTCCGATTTATATTATAATAAAGGGGGGTATCCGAAGGGTTATATTGTTATGTATATTGTTTTAGTTAAGTCAGCAAGATGTTCAAACTTCGAATTTAAATATTTTGAACAAGGCGTCATAGCAAACAAGGGCTCAGACCGATATTCAACTCAATGGAGACTTTCCGTACATAAGTGCTCAGACCGATATTCAACTCAATGGGGACTTTTCGTACACAGGTGCTCAGACCGATATTCAACTAAATGGAGACTTTTCGTACACAAGTGCTCAGACCAATATTCAACTCAATGGAGACTTTTCGTACATATTGATGACAATAAAATACTTTCAGGAGGGACATTTCTCTTATCGTACAATTTACTTATATGAGAAACGTTTTGAAGTTGGTAACAGAAGTATTTTTAAAGTACATTTGAGTTCAAAGAAACTGTTAATAGATACGAGCCGGGAGCTGGGAATCCCAGCTGGGATGGCTGGTAGGTATGCATTAAGAGGATTTATCAGGTCATGGGACAGACGACATAAAGGATCTCTAAGGTGTACGCTGCTAACGGACCAGTTTCGTGCAAATGATACTGAGCTAATTTCGAGCACATAATTTGCACAAAATCGTGAAAAAATATCCATACTATTGCAAGAAGTTCGGGAGCCCGCATGTGTGACACCACAGAGCACGGAATCGCCGTGCTCTGTGTGTGACACGCATGATGCGTCTTTTGCTCACTGTTCTTCGGAATACACCACGCCATCCATTAACTAGAACCTTCTGCCAACCAATTGCGCTAAACAGTAAACTCGATCGGTTGGATATCTTCCACGACTCGTTTAATGTCTCCAGGAGAAGAGTATGGAGGTCACTCACATAATCTTTGTCTCTTTTTGTCCACTTTCCACGTGAATATTAACTTTATCATATTAATTAGCACTTAAGTGTATGTCATCTCATGGTGTGAACTAGACACGCCTCTAATTGGTCTGCATAATAATTCATATTACTCTGTATAATATGAATATATGAATGGCTTCAATTTAAAATGACAAATTTCATGATCAATAATAACTATTTCAGACCAAACCACCAAAAAGGGTTCCTACCCGGAATTTCAGGATGTCTGGAACACAATTCTTTACTGGCGGAAAGTTTAAAAGATGCCAGATCAAATGAAAAGCAAATAACAGTTTGTTGGATAGACCTAGAAAACGCTTTTGGCTCAGTACAACACGAGCTTATGTTGTTTGCATTAAAATGGTATCACTTTCCGTCCATCATTTGGGAAATAATATCCTCTTATTATGGTAAATTAAAGTTTGTGATCAATACCAAAGATGGATACACGCAACCTTTAAATTATAATGTGGGTTTGTTCCAAGGTTGCTGTTTATCACCTATAGTTTTCAATATAGTAATAAATATTTTAATAGACAACATTTCCACACACGACAAGAAGTGGGGCTATCGGTTTAAGCTAAACGGTAAATATACGGAGTCTATCCTCGCATTCGCGGACGATTTGGCAATACTGACTCGTAACCCAAAGCAGTGCCAGGACCTACTGCGTAGAGTAGACGATTTCTGTACATGGACAGATGGAATGAGAGCAAAACCTAGCAAATGCTACTGTCTATGTCTGGGTAGGCGGGGTACCAGGTATACTTCATATGACCCAGGGCTTAGTATAGGCGGGGAAAACGTTTCAACTATATCTGAAACCGTGCCTTTTAAATTCCTCGGAAGAAAGATTGACAACAGAGGTTGCACTCCAGCTTTGGACGAATTAATTGATAGTTTCATTATCGATTTAAAAAAGGTAGACCAACAACCAATAAGTAATGTTAAAAAAGCTTGGATCTATGACAATTATTTAACCTCGCGTCTTAACTGGCCGTTTCTTATATATGATATAAACCAGAGCCTCCTCAAAAAACTAGATGCGAGTGTCACGAAGACACTGAAGTCGTGGCTAGGGCTAGCTCAGTCGGCCGACCCGTCGGCACTATATAGATCCGCGAATAATTTTGGAATGACGCTTAAGAAGCCATCAGAACTCTATAAACACCTAAGAGTAACTAAAATGCACGTCTTATCGGAATCTAAAGACGAAATAGTAAAAGTCCTTCCAAAAGATAAAAATGCATCGGAGCTCGAATCACGCCTCCAGTTCCATAAAAGATTCATGATAGGCTCGCAGACTGGTAGAGTAGGTCTAGGTAATATTCAGAGACAAACAGATAAAGAAATAACAAAATCTTTTCTTCAAGCAGACGAAAACAACACCTATAAGGTGCACGCAATGAACCTAGAAATGCAAAACGAATGGTTGACTCTAGGTGAATTTTGTATTCCCATAGCCTTAAAATGGCGTACCATAATATACGACTGGTCACCGGCCTTACTTAAATTTTACCTGAATGCATTCCAGTTGACCCTCCCCGACCAAAGCAATCTGGTCAGATGGGGAAAAGCCACAGATAAAACATGTAACTCATGTGGTGAAGCAACTGGTACGGCTAGGCACCTACTAGTGGGTTGTAAAACGCTATTAGACCGGGGTCATTACTCGCGCCGTCATGATAAGGTATTAGAAATCATACGTGAGGCTGTAAGTTTGGCGGTAGCTAGAGCGAAAAAAGGATTAAACCACAAACCAAAGAAATGACATTGCGTTTGTAAAGGAAGGCTGCTCAAAGAAATCACTTCAAAAGCCTTATTCAATTTTGATAGCTGCCGTTGACTGGACAATACTCGTAGACACGTATGAGAAGCACTATAGGATACCGGAGGATGTCTGTGCCTCATCATCCAGACCCGACATATTCCTTTTTTCACGATCGCATAAGCGTGCAGTGCTTGTAGAACTCACAGTACCGTGGGAAACTAATATACCTAAAGACCACGCTATAAAGACAAACAAATACTTTGATTTGACTAACGAGTTAACCAAAAACGGCTACGTGGTTAAACTCTATGCCGTAGAAGTAGGAGCAAGGGGAATTCCAGCTAAATCCCTGTACAACTTACTTAAAGACCTCGGATTGCCAAGAGCTTCAGTAAGCTCTTTATTAAAACGTATATCAAAAGCGGCATTGTTAGGATCTTACCAAATTTGGATAGGTAGGGGGGGGAACACTACTGACGGTGGAGGTGAGCGCTGATGCATCACAAGGTGGCCACCCTAAACCTACATCTGGGTCGCAAGTCCCAGTCGCCGTCATGGTGTTCCTCTCTGTACCACGCTATGGACCCGGCGACCGCACGGTGAATCCATGGAGTGCTGAGAATCGGATCTCTAAGATAGGATTCATAACGAATACATCCGACAGAGAACCAAGGTTATCGACATAGCTCAAAGAATTAGCAAGCTGAAGTGGCAGTGGGCCGGCCATATCTCGCGAAGAACCGACAACCGCTGGGGTAATCGTGTTCTTGAGTGGAGACTGCGACTCAGCAAACGTAGTTTAGGACGCTCTCCGGCCAGGTGGGATGACGATCTGCGAAAAACTGCGGGCAGATGCTGGATGCAGCAAGCTGAAGACAGGGTGCTATGGCGCTCGTTAGGGGAGACCTATGTCCAGCAGTGGACTAGCATAGGTTGATGATGATGGTGATATGTATTAAGACAATGTTGTATATGAAGACTGTTGGTGTGTCTAAATAAATAAATGATGCAACGGTTGGGATAATGGGAAAAACTTTATATGTTCTGGTGAATGTTTTGCGTCTTTAATAACTTCATACGCACTCATTATAATCTTAGTGTTGTTTCCGGTTGCATCCGAGGCTTAGTCCTTCTCCTCCTTTTGGTTTGGCTAATGGGACTTTAATGGGAGCGACTGCCGTCTGACCTCCCAACCCTGAGAGGTAAGCCTGCACCACTGTCTCGTCCATCAATCAGCAGGTGAGGTTGGACTGGCCCCGAAAGTCTTGGTGGGAGATCCAAACACCGAATGACTTTATATGGAACTAGCTGGCAATCCCCGGCGTCGCCCGTGGCGTATTTCAAACTCCCATTGCACCCCTTCAATCTATAGATACATAATATTCCCGTAATTTACTAGTTTTCATATAATGTATGTGAATCTGTCGGATTTGTTGAAATTTATGATTAGAGCTCGGCTCCCTTGGGTAGTGGTTCTGGCGTGATTGATTAACAAACATCCATCCATCCATACAGGTCAGACAGTTAATAAATCGGGCGATACACTGTCGTCATATCGGTGTCAATATAGGTACACATACACATCAATATAATATTGACAGCATCGCGAATATCGTGGTATTTATTGACAGGGATTACCCTGATATTCATGACGATTATCTATCACAAATTTTTTGTTTAATTCTCATCATCGCTAGTTTTTTTAGTTAATATATGCATTAACCGGTAAATGAGTGGTAAATATGCAAATGTGTAGTAAAATCCGGTCGCTAATTATGACGATTTCATTTATGTCAATCTTTATATGCGTTTCCGGTAGGTACTCTTTACGCATCGTCTTTTTTGCATATCTACTGAGATTAACCAGTAAGATAACATAACTATTTAAAATACAAATTACAATAAATATTAGGTTACATCTTTTATTAATATTCTTCTTCTTTATTCGACCGCCAATCCCGGTTGCATCCAAAACTAACACTTTGGAGTCCGGGATCTGCTATCCCACTTCTCCTGCTACAATTTTATTTGTTTTGACTTTTAAGTGACCCCGTTGCCGACTGCCGTTGGAACCCCAAACTCGAGAGGAAAGTATGCACCAGAACTTCAACCGTCATCTTTTATTGAATTAATGACTGAATTAATTCTTGTTCAAGTACCTTTTTTTTTTTTTTTTTTTTTTTTTCGTGCGGAAATCCCTTCGGATACCCCCCCGCGTGCCAGCGGGGGCGGTTATGTCGGGCTTGAACCGACTAAAACCGCACGCCGTCTCGGGTCTACAGACGCCGGGGTGTAAGGTTGCCCATAGAGCATATCCCTCGCACCCCGACTGACCCTGGGCCATCTCCGGTTTCGAGATGGCCCCCTCGGGTTTGGGAACCACGGTGTCCCCGTCTTGCCCCGGTTTGGGGGAGGGGCGCTAGTCGCCCCACCGTCCCGGCCTGCTTCTGCTGGGGTGACAGGTGGCCTCACCCGCCACCCCCAGGCCTGCTCTTGTTCAAGTACCTACAAACTGTATCCATGCTTCGTTTTAATTGTTGCATAATTTGAAATGCTTGCAATGAAATTAATAAATGTCACTCTAGCCTTGCTAGGTATGTGAAAGGGCTTATTGATACTTTAGTGGCATTCAGGTAAACGCTGTACCACCTTGTAAATTGCCAAAACAACATGGTTTGCACTGGCAAACCGTGTTATACCTTATAGAAATAAAAACATACCTACGACTTTGCTCACAAAGATTAAAGGCAAATTAGTATTGGTAAGAACCTACCTAAAGACCTACTGATAATATTTTGCAAATGTGCTTACCTACCTAATAATAAAGTATCATTAGTGTATAGGTAGATATAACACTAACACCTCTCCTAAAGTAGGTATAAAGGTTAACAGTTGGTAGGTACCTGCCTAGTATGTTTTGCAAAACAACAAAGTAAACAACGAACGTACTCAGTACATAGGTGCCTAATTAATAATTATACTAAATAGTCGCCATTTATAATAATCTGTTCTATTAAGTCCACGTACTGTATATTACGATGATAGAATTACCTACTGAACTGAATTATAACTTTCAAATTACTGTAGTACGGATACGGACTATACAACCTGTGCGATTTATATTCATATACTGGAATAGATTACTACAATGTAAGTGAGCCAAGTCGAAGCGAAATTACATTCTATTTATATGGTTGGGGTTCTTGTTGCTACTAGAAACATTATATTCAAACAAAGTAAGGTAAAAGTGTTGCAGATCTCATAGTAGGTATGAACGTCACCCTAAATAAATATAATATGGTGAGTATCAAATGTGGGTGGCCTTTAATATCAATAAGAAATAATTACGCAGACTGTTCACTTACTTTTAAGATATTTTAGCAGCGTCTATCCTGCGCACAGGTCCAAAACTTGAAATAAAACGAAACAAAAATAACACAGAACGGTTCTTTAATGCACACAATACGACTATTACTTTTCACACGACCAACACAACGCAATCGAACTATTTAATAAAATCAAACACAAACAAAATAACTATAAAACGTAACGTGTATCGGTATGGGCATTGTTCACTGTCATACCTAACTTTCGCAAGTTCTGTAAAAGTTGCGGATGTGAGTCGCGGAGGTTAAAAACTGTATCATTATACTGTCTAACACGTGAGTGACAAACGCGCCGGTTGCCGGCCGGCCGGCCCAGTCGACGTGAGCGGAGTACTGTCAAACCAGCCAGCTGGTTCGAGATCTCCGACGCTCTAGCGGAAGAACCCGCAACTAACCAAGCCTTTAAGTAAAAAGGCACAACTTGAAACTTTTAAATTTTAGGTTTTTGTTTCATTAATTACTTACTTTTTTAGGACTTGCTCATAATATGCTGTATCCTTATATTCATACAATTTCTACTTAAGTTAAGCACACTGTACCCACACGGTCCGTAATTTTACTTCGAGAGTTATATGTTCGATGAATGGAAAGTCGACAGAACGTTTGATCGAATATTGCTATTTCGAATGAACCGTTTATCGCCAAACGCAACTTCGACTGAACGTTTTATCGAATATTTATCAATCGATGGACTGATGTCCGAAAATTATTAAAAAAAAAGTGGGTTAGGTTCGGTTAGAACTGTGACCCCAACAGAGCACAAGCCGAGCGAGCGGAGCGAGCGTGCCGCGGTAGCGGCCGGCGAAGCGCTGGAATCAGCTTCCTTTTCATAAAATTTCATGTCTAAATCTCATTGGAAACAGCAATCCATCGATTAATAAATATTCGATAAAACGTTCAGTCGAAGTTGCGTTTGGCGATAAACGGTTCATTCGAAATAGCAATATTCGATCAAACGTTCTGTCGACTTTCCATTCATCGAACATATAACTCTCGAAGTTTAGTTACGGACCCGTACCCACATGGTAATAAAGTAATATAAAGTAATTATAAAATTTGACAATTGTATAAGAATAAAAAAACATGTAGGCATAATGTAGCAATAAGAATAAGATTATTAAAAATGATTGATAGCTGAGATGGAAGATGTAGTTACTTTACTTATTAAGTTTTCGACTTTCTGTTAATAAAAGGACAAAAGGCTTCTGCTAGTTGGGCATATTAAAATTGTTATAGTGATCATAAAAAAAGAGAGACAGTCCCCCGTCTCTCTTTTCACTACTTTTTTAAATTTGATCACAAAATCTTTTCTCATTTAGGAGAATATTTATCTTCTCCAGTAATAATAGAATTTATATAATCCTATTTCTGCACAATTAATGATTTAACGACCAAGATATTTGTTGTTTGTTTGTTTGTTGTAGTATTTCATTGTTTAAGTTACAACCAACTTAAACAATTAAATACTTTTCACTAATGTGAAAAATATTTGCTTTTATAGCTGCGAACAATAGCATAATCAAAACTTAATTCCTTAACGACGAACAAGAACTTGGAAAAACAGCATTGTTACACACTCGTCCTGTCAAGTTTCTATAAAAGTAGTTTGTCAATAGGCACACGTGTAACAACAAAACCGACGAATATGGAGTTATCCGCCTACGCGATCGAGCTCCAAATAGGTCCACGATGGCGGCGCGTCGGCGCTGGAGGGGAGGATATTGACTCGCGTCGACGCCAATGCGCATGTACTGAATCATGTGTTTCTGTTTTTAAGCCGTAAAGAAAATTATCACTAATAATAATGCCGACACTAAACCCTTTAAATAAATTCCTGCTCCATGATACCGGGGCGTTGATTTTTGACCGGAGTTTCAAGGATGCGCACTGAGCTTCGAAAGGTTACAGCGGCCTTGACCCCGTACGCAATAAAAAGCAATGCTTTGCAGTCAATTTTAGGTACCGCATAAAAGTACTGTGTGCAAATTGTAAGCACGGTTTTTATTTGTTTGTCAGTTCAAAAAGTAATGAACTTGGCTTAAGTTAATTTCAAGTTTTATGTGGGAAATCAAGAAGTGCAGACAAGCTTCGAGTTGCAGATATTTCTAAGTGCTGGCTGGGTGCCAACATTCCGGAGTTTTCGTGCGAAAGTCACTTTTTCGTCGGTTTCGCCCTCGACGACAGGGCAGAGGAAGAAAGGAAGCAATTACTTAGATTTATGGAATCTGAAGCAAAAAGTCACTGTAGCGGTTGAAATTTTTCTCCAAACTGTTTTCCTAATACCTATGTGTATCTATCTATGTCTATGTGTAAGTTTTTGGTTTAAACCCATGTTCCGGGAATGTTTTGCTTTTGTTACAGCTTTAGGAAGCTAGCAGCCTACCATGTTGTGCAGTTTAGATTTATTGAAGCTACTAAGCTTATATTTTGGGGTGTAGGGGGCCCCACCAAATTCTCCGGGCTCAAGCTAGCCTCACCAGCAAACATCTGCTGATCGCAGAACAAGGCTCTAGCGTAGGTTTTTCTCTCAGGTTTGGGAGGCCAGATAAAAGCCGTATAAGTCCAACCTATACACTCCAACGTTTAAGGGCTCGGATGCTACCGGGTACAAAGTTAGTTCTACTTAGGCAGTAATTGCTGTTAGTTTTTTTTTGCAAATTGCGAATGAAGTACCTAGGTATCCAAACATCTTATTGATAAAAAATTTAAATTCTTAGACCTTCAGGCGAGCTAATAATTTAAAGTACTATAATACCTTTTTTTTTTTTTTTTCGTTCGGAAATCCCTTCGGATACCCCCTACTAATTTACACTGTGGCGCGAGTGGCAAGACGAACGCGAGCTGCGAGTGTAAATGTGATAAAAGAATTTAAAGAATTATTAATCCTACTAATATTATAAACGCCAAAGTTTGTTAGTATGTATGTATGTATGTTTGTTGCTCTTTCACGCAATAACGGCTGAACGGATCTGGCTGAAATTTGGTACAGGGATAGACTATAGTCCGGAATAACACATAGGCTACATTTCATCCCGGGAATAGGTTCCCATAGGTAACAGGAAACGGGATCAGAATTCCACGCGGGCGGAGTCGCGGGCAACAGCTAGTATAAAATAAATATAATCCGAAACCCATGCCTAGATATCAATGCAAAAATAGGTTTTTAAATCTGGTTATAAACGACGAAAATATCAATGAACATACAAAAAAAAGATACAGATGAACATAGAAGCTTCACCTTTTTGAAGCCGGTTAATTAAATGGAATCAACTTAAAAATGAAGGACCAACACAACCTATCCCGAAATTCAAAATATTATTAATATTATTATCTACAAATCGACCTTCTGTTATTTTTCAGATGAAATAACATTATTATACTAAAACTTAGGCCGAGATAATTACCATTTAAGTACATGGAAAACATTAACAGCTACAAAGCCTTTGGCCCCTTAATAAAACTGTAGTCGGGTCTGGCGGCTATAAAAATTTAAAAACAGTTTTCAAGGAGGTCACTCTTCCGTCAAATACCTCCAAACTCTTCGAGCTTTACAAAATGCACCAGCTAAAAGCTATACAATGTTACCGGTAGATGTCGCTACTAAGCCTTCGTTCTAGTTTACTTACAGTAGTTTTCCTACTGATTCTTAGATGGCGCAGTTTTATATGTTCAAAATATTAAATCAAAGTTTAAATTTGAAGAATGTGTGTAACAATGGAAAATGCGTAGTAAAATAAAAATTTCGTTTTGATCTGTGGTTTTTAGATAGCAAATTTTCTTTTTTAACCGACTTCCACAAAGGAAGAGATTCCCAATAAAATTGTGTTGTATTTTTTTTTGTTTGTTATCCCGGAAGATATAATTATGCGATTTATATACTGATTTGAAAAATTATTCTTATATTCAAATAGTATTATGGTTCCATATAAATTCAAATCTAGTTCTGATAATATAATCCATAAGGAGCTATACTGAATTAACAACTTTATTTGAAGCAGCGTGTTAGATTTACGGTCGTGATGTTGTAGGTTCGACGTCGAACCCCTTACCCCACCCACTATTGACGTGAAACCAACTATTAAAACGAGCCCTTAGCTAAGTTCGGTTTCCAAACGTTAAAAAAATTAAGGGTTAAAACCTGCCGTATGTTTGATTGCAATTGGTTAAGAAGAACCGGAGATATGACTAAAAACTAAAGCCGACCTCCGCGTGGGCGGAGCCGCGGTTAGCAGTTAGTATATAATATATTTCTACGCGAAAAAAGAGTTTAGCAGCAATTAAAGACTTAGTAGGTTAGTAGGATTTATAAGTCGCAAGTCCGGCCCCAGATGGAACACTGCTGACACCTTTTTGCTGGAGCACCTCCATACCAACTTGACCTGTTCGACTCGGTGCAAAGACCAATCCAACCGAAGACGGATCGTCGACAAAAAATCCCTTATTTACAGGCAGTGTAAAGTCTCTCAGCCTTAGGAGAGATTTTGCATCTCTGTGCGTGTGCTACCGCCTATACAAAGTGGTGTGTTCAGAAGAATTATTTGATATGATGCCCATTTCTATCATCGCGCCGCTCGCCACAGACAGGGAATTCATCCTCACACGTTGCGACCGGCAACGGTGCGTACAGTCAGCTATGAAAGGCACTGTATTCCGCACATCCTCAGGCTGTGGAATGATCTTCCTCCAGTGGTTTTCCTAAGCGACTACAATATCTGGTTCATCCTGATGAGCATCAGCGCGCGTTGGTGTTGCACACGTCCATAGGTCGCGGTAACCGCTTACCATCATGTGGGCTGTGTGTTTGTCTGCTATATGATAAACAACAGTACAAGGTAATTTTGAATACAAGCTTAAACAATAAATACTGCTTTCATTTATACAATGACTTGATTTGTATTTGCGCATCATTCACAAGGGATATTGGTACGATATTTACTGTGGTAGAAATTTGATGACACAAATTTGTCACAAAATTCGGCCACCGTGCACGATTGCGAAAAATCCTCCATGGTAATCCAATTTCGGTTCGATTGCGTTCAGGGGTCAGCAAGTGCATAGCCGGACAGGGGGATTGTGGTCGCAGCACTAGTGGGACCGGATGGGTGTCACGCGGTGCTGCGACGACAATCCTCTTTTGATGAGGCCGTCAAGCTGAGTGCCACCATTGTTAACATGGTACGTGTATCTAATGGTGACCCTCTTTCCTGAGACTTTACCTTCAGCTTACCATCAGGCGAGGTCAAGTCAAATTGACGTGTCCTAAATATTAAAAAAATAATATAAATAAATATGAAAGGTGTATTTACGAAAAAATTATGTGAGGCGATAGCGACATTTCCGCCATAAATCATACAAAGCAGAATTTAGGTGTAGGTTATATTAACATAACCTGGCCCTTTGTCCAATGCGCCTATCTCAAACGAACAAAGGTTGTATCTTTTGAAAGTAACAAAGCTTTGACTGTGATATTTATTTAGGTACCCACCGTATCGGTTCAAGCCCGACATAACCGCCCCCGCTGGCCGGCGGGGGGGTATCCGAAGGGATTTCCTCACGAAAAAAAAAAAAAGTTACCCACCGTATGTGGGCATGACTCAGATACATAGTTACATACGTATATTTAGTCAGTAAATACAAAAATACTGAGATTATGGTTAACCGAGGTAAACTATTGTTCGATAAAAAATAAGTCGGAGTATTTTTATTCTACTTCCGAGCATCCAAAGCTTAGGTACACCTTGGAGCCCTGGTATCTCCTACAAGTATTATTTGGTTTATATTAACTTTTACGGGAGCGAGCGCCGTCTGACACCCCAACCCTTAGAGGAAGATAGGTGAAATCCGCTCTAACAGTGGCTTTCACCAGTGACAATCCGTCCCACTAAACTGAGTTCTCAAGTTTTAACCAATGAAGTTCATTGAGTAAAATGTGATAACGCTGTTTAGTTCAACTGGAATCGGTTCCTACCGTTGATAAAATTTAATCTGAGTGGAATCCACCCTATCTCGGCCTCGGCTCACCCTATCTCTACCATATATCTACAGCCCCAGTTTTGTGTAAACTAAAAATAACTTTGTAACATTGTAAGCAATGTTTGCAAAACTAAGACAGGGGAATTCGGCTGTTGACAGAATTACTTATATTTTATTTCGTTCATCAATGTCACTCTTAAAATAATTTTGTTGAATGAAATAAAAATACGTATATGAAAATGTGCTAGTATTTTCGGAATCAAAGTAAATTCTATTTTCTAGATAATATAGAACGGAATGTTTACGTAATGAGCTCGTCCAATAAAAATTCGTACCCACACCTTGGATAACAAATGTAATGCTATGTTATGTCTCGCAAATATTGTTTTAAATTTTCATAATATAAGCTTAAAATAAAACAGTTATATAATATTATACTGTCGAAAATTTTAAATTGAAATAAAACTAATTTAAAAGTATTTTATTGCAATTCCTTGTCTGTTATATGATTATTTATGTATATATTAGACTTTAGCAGTCATGATCGCGTAGGGACAGTGATTTTGGTCTCATGTCTTGAAGAACAAAGTTATCTCCTTGTCATCTCAAAGTATACGTACTTTGTTATCTTAGTCTTCGCGTGCCGTGGCTGAGACTGCTGCAAGCAACCGTAACGTCGTCGGGTAAAGTTTACAATTAAAAATTAGCAAAAAATTGCAATAAAATCCGTTAAAATTAGTTTTTTTACTAAGTCATATAATGTGTTATAAATGTGGAAAACCAACACTTACTGAACTGAAACTTCGCGCCGAGGCTCCGTCTTTTCTCTCTGAACTTATTTCTATGTATTCTCCTCTTCAAGCGGTTAAGTACTACGTCAGCTTCATCCACACTCTCCGAGGAGGAAGTATGAACAACTTGAAACGTGCCACTCACAGAATGTCTTCTCTTTTTCGTTAATACATTCGCGTTCCTGTATTTAGGCTGTATCTCTGATATGCCACGTCTATACATTTTTAGGCGCTTTTTCAATACAGAATTAGCTGCGTCATCAGTTGAAATATTAATGAATTCATTGTCTGATGTTATATCTCCTATTTTCGTAGTAGAAAAGGCAGGGTTTTTAAATTCGTGATGTTCTGCAACTGTATGGGTATTAAGGGGGTGTTTTATTGTTTGGCACCGATTCAACGTAAACCAGTCCGGATTAGAGCTCACTCGAGCCTGTAAGCTTTTCAAGTAAGTGTTCAGGAATGATATTTTGTTATGAGGGGGATTGTACACAACACCGGATTTGGAACGCTGTAAAACATCACTGCGAAATCCTTTTACACTCTTTCGTAAAGCTGCGTCATTAAATGATTTCGATTTACAAAGGGTTAAATCAGGTTCATTTTCTTTATTAGACGAAAGGTTATCAATTACCTGGTTAATATCACTTAGTGAAGACATAGATGTAAGCGGAGTATTCGAAGCACCAATTAATTTTTCACTATATTTTGTAGGAATTTCATTATCTGTTTTAGACGTTTGATTAATATCATAGCAAGCTTCGTTGTCAGAACTTTTATAACTGCTTATTTCACTGGGACCTTCAGACTGGAAAGGCGTGGTCTCTAAGCTATTTGCTTGTAAATGATTAAAGTTGTTTAATGTGAGTTTACTTGGAATGTTTACCACACTGTTACTGTCTCGTATAATAAATCTTTTGTTATCTTTCTTACACTCATCATTTGTCACAAGAGGCGTCCTATAAACGCGAGTGTACACTTTGTCTCCCGAAATTGTATTATTTTTCCTAATAGGCTTCTTGAAGATCAGATGTCGAAAATCTTTTTCTTTTAACGACTTACTTGCTTTAAGAGAAAAATCGTCATAATCAGAGCTCTTTATTGAAACGTTTTCATCATTTGTTTCGACGAGTAGATTACCGTCGGCGTCAAAAAGTTGTATAGTTGGAAATCTTATCCCGGGGGAGAGATTGCGCGTTCGCAATTCCCATTTTCTTTGACTTGGTTTTCTTAATTGTATTCGAATTACATTATCGTCTATTATAGGACCATCACTGTCACTGGATGCGTATTTGCCTGCCATATTTATTACTGCATGTTCAGTTATTTTACAAATGAATCGCGGTATCAGACATATGTTAATACGCTGTACTGTTTTCCACTACATAGTCGTTAATTTGTTTGTTTACAGTCAGCTGTTCTTATACACACTGGCGCCTTGCCAACTGAAACAATTCGACATTCAATTTAAAATAGCACCAATGTCAATTTTGTTTGCCGACCAGAAATAAATAACGTATTACGGTATATAGAGTAAATTCAAATGTATGAGACACATGCGGACACCGGTCACTTTCACTCACTGTAAACTGATTACTGAACATCACACTGTAAGCAGACGCTGATGTTGAAAACGATTGCATAAGTTCTCGTGTGTAGATTGCGCGGAATCGCACTGTCTAATGAGTTTAACGTCGATAGTTTTAATTTGTCCGTGTCGGAGATAGATGGGAACATTGATTTTCAGTGAGGTCGAGTGCCGGGGCTGTTCGAGCGCGCAATTTCCTCTCCCGAGCGCTTTTCCTGCGGGATGCTCTTTGGGAGGGTCGCCGCGCGGATTTTTGGTCGTTCGCGACTCCGGACATTTCTGCACTGAGCGCAAATATCTGAATAGTCGAGGAGCTATAAATAGTGAACGAACGAGACGGCGATCGGGCCGGCTCCCCTTGAACCTAGTAGTACGAGTGTTTGTATCGAACGACGTAATCTGTGACGTGTGTGCAACTAACAAATGTTCACACTGACACAGTTTCCCATTTGACCAGCCGCCGCGACCATATGCATTCGTGACTAATAGAGGCGCAGATGGTCTTTATATAACAACATGTTACGTTTCTTTGCACTCAGAGATAATAACTTGCGTGAAACAATGTGTAAGAGGTACAATCGTCGATGTAATTGGTACGATAAAATGTACTTAGTAATTTAATTATGCAATTGGAATTATTATTTGCACACAATATGAAGACATCAAAAATCTTAATGATCTGTAACGATGGTTCGCTAGTGTCGAGCCAATTTTATTTTTAAATTATTTATGTCATTTGTTTAAGTTTTTTTTTTCAACGCCTCCATTAGTCATGATTCAGACATATTATATAACGGTATCTAGATTCAAACTATAAATAGTTTGAATCTCCGTTACTTTATCCGTTATTTATATAGACTCAAGTTATAAATAACTTGAGTCTATATAAGTAACGGATATAACCATACTAAGATATACTTACCTACTTTTCTTGTAAATACATACATAATTATAATTATACATAGAAAAGCCCAGACCAATACTAATTACACACACACATGCTTATTCATACACACAAATGTTTGCATCGAGCCGAAATCAAACCCCCAACCTCTGACGTAGCAGTAGAACACTCCGCCATACCACCCATTATCATTTTCATCTGTTATTTGAAGTAAATATTTGAAAAGATAAGTTTGTGATCTGGCATCTGCAGTATTTGAGTCCATGGGGACATTTCCACAACATCAGAATACCTTTTTTTTTTTTTTTTTTTTTTTTTATCGTGCGGAAATCCCTTCGGATACCCCCCCGCCGGCCAGCGGGGGTGGTTATGTCGGGCTTGCACCGACTAAAACCGCACGCCGTCTCGGGTCTTCAGACGCCGGGGTGTAAGGTTACCCATAGAGCATATCCCTCGCACCCCGGCTGACCCTGGGCCATCTCACCACTAACAGCATCGCTCATCCTGTCTCCTCTGAAAGCAGAGGAGTACGGAGAGCGATGTGTTCCCGCCACGTTGGGTATTGGCCGACGATCAATGCCAACCCTATGAAGGGGTGAAGGGGAAGCCATTGACCGCCGCCCAGGGTGTACCGGCCGCTCCGATTCCGTTCCCCCCGGACTGCAGCGGGATCGGAATCGGAGCGACACTCGAGGAGGTTACCCAACACACACCCCAACATCAGAATACCTACGATACGAGTGCAAATATCGGAGACACATTTATCACTGTGTTATTTGTTTTCACAGGTGACGTCGTATGGCAGGTGTTAAAATAAAGCGAGTTTTAATTATTTATCATGGCTACCGTGAATATATGTAAAAATTAAGTTATATTCTTATCAGAATGTAGATAAAATAAATCAATAAACAATTCATGTCATAAGTAGTAGTAATAAAAAAAATAAAAAAGTAGTAGTAAGTAGTGTAATCTTCTAAGATCTTTTATTTATTATTTTATGAAAGGTTTTAGGGCTTACATAACTGGTAGATTTTTCTGAGGGCGACTGTACATCCAAAATAAATAATCACTAATATATTTTTCTACTCATTAGGGAAGGCCTATGTCCAGCGGTGAACTGCGATAGGCTGATAGATTGAATCTATTTCAACTATTTTCATAATCATCTTTGCGTTAGTGTCGGTCGCATCCGAGGCTCTCGCCTTGGAGTCCAGGGCACGCCTTCTGGCTTTTTCTCATCCACTTCGCGCAGTCTTGGGCATCGATGGTAGTCAGACCATTGGCACACATGCTATGAAGAGTGTAGCAAAACTAAACTATCAATCTAAACTTTTATTATTGATCATAACTGGCAGCTAGTAATTAATAAAAAAACCGATCAATTGAGAGTCGGACACGCGCTCTGAGGGTTCCTATAAGACCTTACTTCTTACAAATTTTCATGATTCTAGCTCAACGGGAAGTACTCAATAGGTTTGAAGCCCTTGGATTTGGTGAAATTTGTTACATAAACGGCTGTACCTGACTATTTGGTATAAATTTTAACTTGATGCCTCTACGCGTTCCTGATAATAAGGTCTTGACAGACAGACAGACAGATGGACAACGAAGTGATCCTATAAGGGTTCTGTATCTTCCGTTTCAGGTACGGAACCCTTGGGGTGCGACTGGTTTGTGGGGTGCGACTGGTTGGATCACCTCCAAGTTTGGTGCACCCTGGGCAACGTGGGCGATGACGCATCATTGATTGCTCCTCTGGAGTAGCTGGCGTCAACGTCAACGGCCAAGAGTCTGACCAACCGGCCCTTTTCAGGGCCAGCTGACCCCATTGCACGAGGGGGTCGGGGGTATGGCGGGCCTGCAAGGCCCGCGCGGGTGGGGGCCGCTCCAGGTACCCCTCTGCCGTTATCAGAGGGGACACTGCGAATGGCCCAGGGTGAGTCGGAGTGCGAGGGATATGCTCTATGGGTAACCTTACACCCCGGCGTCTGTAGACCCGAGACGGCGTGCGGTTTTAGTCGGTTCAAGCCCGACATAACCGCCCCCGCTGGCCGGCGGGGGGGTATCCGAAGGGATTTCCGCACATAAAAAAACAAAAAAAAGGTAAGGAACCCTTAAAAAGGAAACTTTTTGTAACGTCCCCCGACGGTGACGTATCTTAGTGTGAACTAAGAGAACAAAGATGGTTATTCAGTGACCGAATAGCAATGAAATAGATAGTCGTCCAAGTTAACAATTGATTTGTAATTCAGGTCAGCACGCCACTGAAAAGATTTCTAACATAAATAGTAGGCATAATGAACAAGTCATTTTAAATAGTTCATCAAATGAATGTCACTTTCCGCCGAATTATTTGTGCTCGTCAAGAGGCGTTATTAATAATGTTGCTAACATCCGGACCTTCACGTATGGATCGCTGATTGAAACATCCGTGCTCTGCAGATGACCCAGAAAAAATGTTTGGCCTTTTCTCATCTATGAATACAGCCAGGTTTCTCAATGACAGAAGATTGATGGTACCAAGCAATAAATGATTACAAGAATGTAACCGTATATATTTTTTATTGAATTACTAGTGTATTTTTTCTCATTTTCCTTTCCTTTGAGTTAAATATTGCTCCATCAAGATCCTCGTGGCGTAAGCCAATCTTACCTGCAAGCCCACAGTGTTTCTGTGTGTAAGCCGGTACACCTTCTGACTGACGGACAAGGCTCTGGCGCAGGGTTTCTTCTTGGGTCTGGAAGGTTAGACGCACGGTTGTTAATTGACTTGATACCAATGCTAAAAAAAGTCAGATCTTGAGGTCCTAAGTTTTGGAGTTGGGGAGTATGGGTCAGATTTTGCACTAAATAGGCTTATCTTCTTTCGGGAATATACAGATGGTTACATATATATATATATATATATAAATATATTTCACACCTGTTTCCTATTGGTGTAGGCATATGTAATAGAAAGTTCATGGGCTGTGATATCGCCATGCTAGCAAAGCTGTTCCAACCATACTTACGCATGTATTCATACTCGTGTCTGTACCGAGTAATGCGAGCCAATAACTACACAAATGAATTAGTTGTTGGCTTGCAATGATGTTATTACGTTAAAAAATTATTTAAGTAAAATCATGAAAGGAAACTAGCCTAGCATCCAGTACAGACATCAATAAATTCAAAGAAAAAATGGAGTTACATTACGGTGTTTATTATTATAGTACCGCAAATTGAGAAACATCTAAAGACCCGAGACGGAGTGCGATTTTTGTCGGTTCCACCCCCGCTGGCCAGCGGAGCGGCCGCGGCCCAATGGCCGGGGGTATCCGGGAGGATTTCCGCATAAAAAAAGGGTTTTCCAAATATACAGTGTTAACATTTCAAATGTCGGCGTGTCTTTGGCACGTCTGCCTATCAACAACCACATTCATCTTACCAATACATTTATTGATGGGTAATTGATGACTTAGATAATACTTCTGAATGTAATGAGTATATGTGATTATAAAATATTGTTCTATTTAGATGCCAAAATATCTTGAGGTCGTGTCGGAAGCTTAGTATTCATGAGAAGTGTACTTATGTCTATTAGAAGGTTATTTTTTATTATGCATATCGTCGACGAGATAGATGAAGGATGACACAACGATTGAAGAAAATAATCAGAATGTGATTTTCAAAAGATGAGGACACTATGTTTCCCATACCCGATGGGGGCCATCTCAAAGCCATAGAAGGCCCAGGATCAGCTGGTTACGAGGGAATTGCCTTAATGGGCCACCTTAAACCCTGGCATTAGTGACCCGAGACGACTTGTGCTTTTGGTCGGTTCGGGTCCGACATAACCACTCACGGTGGTCGTTGGGAGGAAGGGTCTATTCGTGGGGATTTCCGCCCAAAAATAAATGAAAACAAGGGATCATTTGTCATCATTTCTTCTTTCTTTCTTTCTTTCTTACATCGACAAAATACGAAGTAAAATATTTTTAATTCGTTTGATAATAATAAAAGTTTCCTCGACTTGAAGACTTATATCTTCTCTCATCACTTATATTAAAATTTAAATGCATGAAAACTCATATTGTACACTTAAATTTATTCATGCTGGAATGAAACTGAAATGAAAAATAATATCTAAAACAAAATAACATTTGTAATTTAGATTTAGTAGTAGTAAAGTAACGGGAGAAGATCAATAATACACAAAATGTTTGTTATTCATCCAAATTTATTTTATCACCTTCGAAGTATGCTCCTTCAGAAACGATACACTTACGCCAACAAATAATCCAATTATCAAAACATTTTTTAAACGCTGTTTCCTGAATTGAGTTCAGTTCTCGCCGCGAATTCTCCTTTATGTCTTCTTCCGATTGAAAATGGCGCCACGAAGTGGTAATTTGAGTTTAGGAAAAAGAAAGAAGTCGGCTGGAGCCATATCTGGTGAATACGGTGGTTGCTTAATGGTATTTGTTGAGTGTTTGGTCAAAAATTCGTTCACAATGATGGCCTTGTGCGAAGGCGCATTATCGTGGTGCAAAATCTAAGAATTTTCTTTCCACAAATCTGGTCTTTTTCGTCGAATTTGCTCTCTTAAATGCCGCTTAACGCTCAAATAATATTCATTATTTACCGTTTGACCTTCCGGCGAGAATTCCGAGCGCACAACACGGTGATAGTCAAAGAAAAAAGTCAACATGACTTTGACATTTGGTCGAATTTGGCGTAGTTTTTTTGGTTTCGGTTCAGTTGGAAGGCGCCACTCCGAAGCTTGTTGACTAGTTTGCATGTCAAACTCGTAAACCCACGTCTCGTCACCAGTAACAATGCGTTTCATGAATGTTGGGTCGGAATTGACTCGTTCTAGCATGTCCTCAGCGACCCTCATGCGATTGAGTTTATGGAGAAAAATCAGGTCTTTTGGAACTAGCCGAGCGGTAACATGTTTCATATCCAATGATTAGTTAAAATAGTACAAATCGACTCGTGAGATACATAAAGTTCGGCGGTTATCTCTCTCAAAGTTGAATGAGGATTTTGCGATTCACTTTTGCGATGTTAACTTCAGTTGCAGACGTTGATGACCTACCATAGCGTACCATAGAGACAAATCTTCCATCACATCTCGACCGCTTTTGAACGCTTTGTACACTCATAAGCACGCGCTTTTGATAAAGTCGATTCACCGTAAGCCTTCTGTAACATTTTCAGTGACTCCGAACACGAAATTCCATTGGCGATGCAAAATTTATGACAAACTCTTTGTTCGATGTTTTTGTCCATTATGAAATGCGCTATACACACTGGATATGATATAACTAAAAACAGCACTGTATCACTAGATAGTATAAAACAAAGTCGCTTTCTCTGTCCCTATATCCCTATGTATGCTTAAATCTTTAAAACTACGCAACGGATTTTGATGCGATTTTTTTAATAGATAGAGTGATTGAAGAGGAAGGTTTATATGTATAATAACATCCATTGCACCCGTGCGAAACCAGGGCGGGTCGCTAGTTTAATAAAAATAACAGATGCAACTCAAACTCCGCGCCAAAATGGAAAAGAGTTGTAACAATCCAACAACAACAAAAAAGAACAAAAATTTGAATTTGGAACCATAAACAAATCATCCATTCCCGATACTTTCTTGACAGAGTGTAAAACTAGCTGCTCGCCCTGGCTTCGCCCCGGTATAATTAAAGCATCTTACCCGTGGATTTTTCATAAAAGTATTTCATATAAACCTTGTCCTGACAATAACGAACACAAAAAAAAAGAATTATCCAATTTGGTGCCGTGGTTCGGAAGTTATGCGCGTACATAATTTCGGTGATTCATTTTTATTTAAATATAGAAGATTAAAGAATTAAAATACTTCCTAGTTAAACCCGGTAATTGAATAGATTAATTCAAATTAATTGTACAGTAGTGAGTAATCGCAATTGCGGTTCTGCATCGTAGGAAACAAACTAAAACATTTCAAAATATTATTAATACGAATGAATCGTCAAAAATATTCACGGTTTATACAACAACATTGACTATTCAATTGAATTACTCATTTAGAACATTTGTATAGACTAGACGTATCCGCTTTGCATCTAATTATCTGAGGGTTTTTCTATCTCTTAGACCAATCAATTCGAACTGCTTATTCTAAATCATCAATTAATCGTACATTTCAGTATTTTTGTTTAGTGGTTTTGTATGAAAGGTTTAATGGCAGTAGAGGAAGCTCGTGAAGTGTGTAAGAACAGAAGCAAATGACGGCTTGTTCCTACGTTGCCTATGTGTGATGATTTGTGTGTATGGGTCCCCAACAAGATTTTCGGGATCCAAGAAAACGTCACCTGCTAACCGGTACATCTGCTAATTGCTCTGGCGCAGGCTATCTTTTCAGGGATGGACGGGCAGGAAGTCAGGGTGGTCCCGCTCGGTAGTTGTTCATGCAGCTAGAATTCATTACATCAATGAAAACTCATATCTTATTAGTTGAAAGTCAGTACACTGTCCGCTTATGTAATACGTATGTAGATAAGGATTATGTTAAGGGAAGCACGCGAACATTTTGTAACAGGCTATGCATTCATCGACTGTTTTGATGTGCCGGTAGCGACCCGGCGGAAACGGCAATATCGCTTGAAATGATTTGTTGTGCCGAATCGAGTGGCAAGCTCGGCCTGAATGTGATATGGATCAATTATTATCTGCACACAGAGTTGCACAAATTTATACCAGTCATACAACTACAACTTGAAAACGCTATTTATGTTTGTGATCCATTTTTATAAAAAAAAAATAGTAAACCTTAACAAAGTCTGAAGGAAGTTTCTGAACTGTTTGCATTATAGACTTTGTCATCACTTTTGACGTACGAGCAGTTGATTTCGCCGCTGCTTGTTTGCAACATATTTTTATGTAACGTATGTTTTTATTCTCTGCCGGGGAATCGAACCCCGATCGCTCGCGTGACTAGCGCGATTATATATCGGTTCTAAATGTGAGTATACAATATAAACAAATGTGTCTGTTAGAAAACTGACTTCCCGTTGAGCAGCCAAATATGCAAGTTCGTTTCTATAATACTTACTATCGATTGAGTCGTGGGGTCTTAACGAAGCTTGCACATGATATAACCAAAGGAATATTACATATTTTAATACCAATAGTCTATGGAGGCCTTAAATGAAAGTTTCAAAGAGATAAAGTTATACGACTTTTAATTTGGGTAATACACACGGTTACACGAACATATAAATGACAGTGGATAGGTGAAATTATGTTATACAGATATACTAGTAACAATTACTTTTAAACCTTAAATTATTATGACTATTTCTAACTGTTATTCTAACACTGACGCGGTCCTATCGTAGTGGCCAATTACGTATTATATGCAGGTACCTGTTAAAGTCTTAGTGCGCACTTATTCATCACTAGAGCTTACAGCGAATCCGTACTGATACTTCACCGGCTTCCTGCTGGATCCAGGTTACGTCTTTTGTCTCCAGACTCTCGAACTAGTCCTTCAATGGTTGGTAGGTAACAGACGCCGTTCTAGGTGCTTACTTTTATGAAGATCACACAATTTTATTTATCGCATAGACTGATTGTAAATCCGGGCCTCACAATAATGAAACTTGGCCCTGCTATAGATTTGGGGCTATGCCAGAGGTCCCGCTGCCTCAACTGTGATACGTGCGTTCGGCGC
Source organism: Cybosia mesomella (assembly GCA_946251805.1). Lineage (NCBI taxonomy): Eukaryota > Metazoa > Arthropoda > Insecta > Lepidoptera > Erebidae > Cybosia > Cybosia mesomella. The sequence goes on from OX276395.1 coordinate 9,505,564, forward strand.
GGTGGGTCGCCGTCAAGAGGGGCGAGTCTACGCCGGCAGCGATTGTTTCCCCGCCGTGCCGGTGGCGCATGCGCGTTGCCACTTCGAAATTGCTTTAACTCCTTTTATAATAACTTATAACTAAACTTATTTATACAACATATTTATTCATAAAAGTATGTAATTATATGTTTGAGACTTGGCAGTTAGAACTTGTCTCGAACTAAGATATCTTCATCGCTGTGACATATGGCTAAACACTCATTCTATTTTTAATATCATTATCATTTTGTAACTGCATTATTTTAACAACTTTCTGCTTTCGCGTCGCACGAAGGGCATGGCGATGTTCTCTACAAGACCTTCACCGTACCCTTATAACCGAATAAATATGTCTCGGGGTAAACGAATTTTTAATAACTTTTAGTATTTGCATAGTCAAAAGTGGTTTTAACACACTCTTTGTCAAAACTATTTGTGACCAGCCGAAATCAATATTAACCAATGATTTTACTTAAGTTGAACATTAATGTTGACTTCGTTTATATGCCTGGCTAGTTTTAACGCTACACCACTTTAAAGTTGACGGGAAGAGAATGACTACTAAATTTAAAGTATGCCACATTTTACTTCATGTTTGCACATAAAAATAAATATGAAAATTTTCAGTTAAATGATTAAGGGTTTTTTAATTCTATCATTATATAACATAGTCCATAGTTAGTGGAGAGTAATAAACTGAACTGAAAAGGCGCTAATTATGTGAGCGTCGTTACTAAGTTCAGAAAGTTCGACGAAAATTATGAATATTTTGAGCTTGTTGCTCGAGTTCATAATTTATTGTCCGGCCTTTCCCATTTAGCTTATAATTGTTTTTATTAAGAACCATTAATAAAATGTGTTAGCAAACTGGGTGTATATCTTAACGTATCTTTTATTAAATATAAGCATCGCCTCCTGGTTTCACCCGTCAAAGTCCTGAATTGCGGGTTAAAAATAGCCCATGGTATTCACTGATAAGGCAGCCTCCTATAGGTAAAGATTTTTTTAATCAGCCCAGTTTATTTGAGTTTATTCATTACAAACATACTAACAGAAGTTAACGGAAAAATATTAATTTCCCTCTTGAACTAGTATAGCCTGTAATCTCCACAGGCGATCGCTTGTTTATCCCTGATGCGTTTTCCCACACAATTATTATCCGATTGTAATTAAATTTTGGTAAGCTGTTGTGAATAGATTCGTGATGATTCTCAGTATAAAGACTGAAAAAAATGAATCAATATAATGCACTTAGGGTATGAGCTAGTAAAAGATAAAAATGTTAAGGAGGTTGCAGAGATGAAGGAGGTAAGTGCCCAAGGAAGTGGAATTTTCTATGATGGTCCCTTATTGCTTATACTAAAGTAGGTTGTGCTGACGAATGTTTGTAAATTAAAGGGAAAAAGGAACAGCACAGTATAAAGTTGTGGTGATATTGTGGAAGTGCAATTGAATTTACTTTGAACTAGCTGTATCTGCGACTGCGTCCGCGTTGACTTAGATCTGGGATTTAATTTTACCGCCTGTATTCCTAATACTTTTTGAAGTTATACTTATTTTGGCGCGTTAGAAAAAATTATGAGCGTAAATTTTTACGATGCGTGCGTACCCCGTTCCGAAAAACCGACACCATGAAATTAGCTAGAAAACCGACACCCTGAAGTTAGCTAGTCAACATTTTACTTTGAGTACATTTGTAGAATTTCAGGTTAGTTGACAGTATGTTTTATTTATTTACATCATAGACTAAAATCAATTTTTACATTATGATTTCTACAAACGTACGATAACGCGATGGATAAAATTTTTAGAAAGATTTTTATCTTTGAAATAAAACTATTCGGATTCTATCGCGATTTATTTGATGTTATTTTATATTTTACATTGATCCCGACGTTTTGGTTGCTTTTCAGCAGCCATGGTCACGGGGATGGTCTCCCTTGACCATGGCTGCTTTATTTCAGTTTTATTTCAATGTGTGTGACATTCGCGTAAACTTCCGACAATATCAGATTTTTAACTTGTTACCTTATGAACACACACACTTTTTTTTAATAAGGTAGCCTACTAACGTCTTATAACATCAGCTATCTGCAGAGAAGAACCGGTCAAAACTGGTCCAGCCACTACGGAGATTACCCGGTACAAAAAGACTGAAAGACAGACAATAATGAAATTTAGAAAATTGCTTTTTAGGGTTCCGGACCCAAAGGGTAAAACGGGACCCTTGTAACATTTTTTTATGCATCTTAGCGACATCTATTCATTCGTCGTGGACTCCCTAACCCATCAACTTAACAATTATGCTATCGATAAGGTCTCTGAGTTTTCACTTGTGGACGCGAGATAGCGCCAGTGGTTTGCCACTCCACTTTAGTTTTAGTAGTTTGTTTACATTTTTTTGTAGGGATAAGATCGGCTTCGAGAAAATTCATATGGGTTCCGGTGCTGACGGATTTCGAGATGATTCTAGTGATAAGTAAAGGACGGTTTCAAGCCCAGATGTGGAGTGAGTTGTTCTCGAGAGTTCGTCTTGATTAGTTATAAATAGAACATAACATAACATAAACTCACGCCTATATCCCCGAAGGGGTAGGCAGAGGTGCTAGCACCCACATTTCGCCAGTTTATTTTTAGGTCCCAATGTAATAGGTGGCGAGCCTATTGCCATTAACGGGGCACTTATAAGCCTGCGATAAATACACACATAACTTCGAAAAGCATCGAAAAGTCATTGGTGTGTGCCATGGTAAAACCTGGGATCGAACCCGAGACCTCGTCTCAGCTTTACATTACCCATACCACTAGGCTACCGCAGCTATAATTATAAATAGAAGCATCGGTCATTAATGAGGATCTTTCACCTGTAATCTGTTGAGCTATTGAGATTAGTCTGTCTATTGTTATGCGTTAATTACTGTGAAAATAATTCTTGGTTGGAGAGAGTATCAAGTTTTGAAAGCTGGTCGTCACCCTGATTCTGGGCATTGCGTACACCTCGACATCTGCAAAAAGCTGCAAGTCAGAAGGGCTGGAGAAGTGAATCTTATCAAGAAGAGACAGGATTCTGATGCTGTGCATCCCTCAGGCATTCTAAGGTTCGCAGATCGCACCCAAGCTGATTTGGATTGGCTGATCAGAAAGGGAGCTCAAGAGTATGCTTATATTATCAGATACCTCAAGAGAACCCAACCAAGGACTTATAGATTAATTTATTATGTTGTGTGTTTAGAACAGCACTAGAGTTCTAGGTTGCTTTCATGTGTATGAAATTTGGTAATTAAATGTATGAAACCTCTTCTTTGTTTCATTGAAGGTGTCCCCTTGAAATGCACAAATTGAATTAGCTATTTATAATTTTATGTATTTATTATTTTAACAAAGGCGCCTTGGGATAATTGCGTACTTGCTACCACACCGACTGGGTCAGTGCCGGTGAGTAACCAAGTGAGGGTTCATGGTTACACCCTTTTATTAGTAAGCCAACATTGTTAACATGGTAAGTGTATGTAATGGTGACCCTCTTGCCTGAGACTTTACCTTCAGCTTACCATCAGGCGAGGTGAAGTCAAATTAACAATAAATTTTGGGGGTCCCCATACTTGGAACTGAAAGTCAAATTTTTTTTTTCATCAAACCCAAACATGTGTGGTATTTATGGATAGGTCTTCAAAAATGATATTGAGGTTTGTTCCCCCCCTGTAACTTCTGAAATAAGAACGATAAAGCTAAAAAAAATATAATATGATGTACATTACCATGTAAACTTCCAACGAAAATTGGTTTGAACGAGATCTAGTAAGTAGGTTTTTTTAATACGTCATAAATCGTAAACCGCAACTTGCCTTTTCTTTCAATCAACTCAAATACAAAAATTAAAAAAAAACATTATTATGTTACTTGCTGCTACGGAACCCTTAATGGGCGAGTCCGACTCGCACTTGGCCGCTTTTTTTAATATTACGAACACACATTTTATTTTAATTTATTTGCATGGATATGACACTTAATAAATGGTAAAAATGGCACAGTCAACGACAAAAGTAACTTTACAAGTTCCAATTTCTTGATCACCTTAACATAAGACCTTAGTTCTTAAACCTTTCATAAAATAATAAACAAAACATGAAATATAACTTTGTCCTCTAGGAATAATAAAACTGCTTATACATCAATCGTCGGTAATATATCGTATACATCAATGTAAAAAAATGTTTGTAAATATTTTAGGGTTTAATCAACTTTTGTCGTTGACTGTACGTAATCGTACTAGAGAAGTTATTCAGAACCAAGTTCGTGTTCCATTTTGGTAACAGTTAAAACTAAAGCTTGCTTTAGCGCTGAACCAAATTAGACGAAACCAAATTAGAATTTATTATTTCAGCAGTCAAAATCCATTCAACTGAGCTGAGTTGTCACGTTGCACTCAAGCAAATTCATTGAGTTTTGTTAATTACTTTTCGGGTACGGATTCCTTAAAAATACTGTAATCTAGAAATCTATCAACCTCAAGCATCCTTTAACATAGGAAAGGCACACATTCTGTCCTAAAAAAGAAGAAAGGAAACTAGTAATTCATGTCCATAAAGTTTAATTAAGCGTAGCGAGCCGAAGGCGAGCGAAGCGTCTTTCTCCACAAATCGGGTTTTCGCGTGAAACCATACTCCTCCTAGACGGCTCGACCGATCTTGACCAAACTTGGCACGGTTATCAAGCTCTGTTTGCTGAGTGTCTCTATGGGTCGAAAGTTGATGTCCGACGTACCATCGAGGAATAATCACCGAAAAACCAAATCAATGGAAAAAGTCGACCGGTCACGTTGACCTATTGTTGGATAGGAAAATCTCGCTACGCTTAAGTTTGGGTTGATTGCGAAGCTGGTAACCGTCCTAGTTTAATTTAACCTCCTTATATTTCATGCGTTAATTTCTTAACTGCCTACAAAGAGCGTTCGAAATAACGATGGAGGTTGCTTTTATTGCTCTCATCCATCAGTTTTAGATGGTTTAACGCTTAAGTCGTTGTTTATGCATAAGGTTTGCCCGTTCGTTAAAAAACATCTGCTTACTTTATCCCTCTTAGATTGCTTGGCAATTGTATTTACAAGTTAAGCCACTTTAAAATAACTAACCAAATTGATGAAGTACTTTATTATAAAGTTTAATTTATACAGGTAGTTTACTAGTAACCCGACCTGGGGGTCCGATTCAGTAACGGCACGCTTTCAAAACGCGTGAAGTCGATTCGATTAGTAAGAAAAACTGTAATAAATATTTTAGTATTCAGTATGATCTGTTAAAACAAAACCTATCTTCACTTTAGTGAGGTGATTAAACATTTAGAAATAGTCATAGTTGATTTCGTTTACAATTAGATTTTGAGATTTTAATGTTCGTTAGTTTGGAAATCATACGTTTTTAAAAACGTATTTTTACGGAATCGAGCCCCTGCCTCGTTTCGGTTTATGTGCGTTTTATTTAACTTAAACCATCGTAATTTACATGTTATATATAGCCTATGTCCATCGGTGATAATGTACCTTTCAAATCATCATCATATCAGCCGTAGGAAGTCCACTGCTGAACATAGGCCTGCGTCCTGCATCCACCTAGTCCCTGCGCTCTTTGCTAGGTCATCTGTCCACCTTGCGTGAGGCCTTCCTACGCTGCGTTTGCCGACACGTGGTCTCCACTTCTGTTCTGCCCCAACGGCCATCGGTTCTCCGAGCTATGTGCCCTGCCCACTGCCACTTCAGCTTGCTGACTCGCTCTGCTATGTTGGTAACTCTAGTTCGTCTACGGATCTCCTCATTTCTGATTCGATCTCATAGAGAAACCCCAAGCATAGCCCGTTTCATAGCTCGCTGTGTGACCCCGAGCTTCCTTATGAGGCCCATAGTGAGAGACCACGTCTCGGCCACTGGTAACACGTACTGATCAAAGACCTTTGTCTTCAAGGACTGCGGTATTTTGGACGAGAAGACGCTGCACAGTTTCCCGAACGCAGCCCAGCCGAGTTGGATTCGTCGATTGACCTCCTTTTCGAAGCTGGATTTGCCTAGTTGGACGGTTTTTCCCAGATAGACATAGTCATCAACAACTTCGAGAGGTGAGCCTCCCAATAATACGTGGACATTTGACATGACTTTCATTTTGTCCATGTTCATTTTCAAGCCCACCCGCTGGGAAACTCTGTTGAGGCCTCCGAACATAGTACTGAGCTCCTCTAAAGACTTTGCCTTGAATACGATGGCGTCGGCAAATCGAAGGTGAGTGATGTATTCGCCATTGATATTGATGCCGAATCCTTTCCAATCCAGAAGCTTGAAGGCGTCTTCCATTGCATTGGTAAAGAATTTCGGCGAGATGATATCACCCTGCCTAACTCCCCTCTGCAACGGAATAGCCTCAGTGCTCTGATCCTACACGCCACCATGTCGGTCCGACATGGTGGCGTTTTTATACAAGCACTTCAGCACTTCGATATAACGATTGTCAATGTGGGACCTCTGAAGAGACTGCAGCACCGCCCAAGTCTCGATCGAATCGAAGGTTTTCTCATAGTCCACGAACGCCAAGCATAGTGGCAAATTATACTCCTCGGTCTTCTGTAAAATCTGCCACCGCGTATGGATGTGGTTTATAACGATAGTCAATGTGGGACCTCTGAAGAGACTGCAGCACCACCCAAGTCTCGATCGAATCGAAGGCTTTCTCATAGTCTACAAATAAGTGGATTGTTTCGGACGATTACCCTCAACATATAAACAAACTCACAAAATTCAACCTATCTCTTAATAATTTTAGTATAAACTAGCTGTCCCCCGCGGTTTTGTCCGTGTCATACTTCGATTCCCATTCGCGTAATTTATTAGTTTTACAATAATTGTATAGAAATTTGCCTGATTTGTTGACATATATGATTACTGCTTTGCTCCACTGGATAGTAGGGTGATGATATATAGCCTAGCCTCATCATCAACCTATTCTAGTCCACTGCTGGACATAGATCTCCCCTAATGAGCGCCATAGCGCCCTGTCTTCAGCTTGCCGCATCCAGCATCTGCCCGCAGTCTTTCGCAGATCGTCATCCCACCTGGCCGGAGGGCGTCCTACACTACGTTTGCCGAGTCGCGGTCTCTACTCAAGAACACGTTTACCCCAGCGGTTGTCGGTTCTTCGCGAGATATGGCCGGCCCACTGCCACTTCAGCTTGCTTATTCTTTGAGCTATGTCGATAACCTTGGTTCTCTGTCGGATGTATTCGTTACGAATCCTATCCTTCAGAGAAACTCCGAGCATAGCTCTTTCCATAGCTCGCTGAGCGACTTTGAACTGGTGGACCAGCCCTACCGTGAGTGTCCACGTCTCAGCTCCGTAGGTCATTACGGGTAGGACGCACTGATTGAAAACTTTCGTTTTCAAACACTGCGGTATGGATGACGAGAAAACCCGACGTAGTTTCCCAAACGCTGCCCAGCCTAGCTGGATCCTCCTCTTGGCCTCCTTCTCAAAATTGTTTTTACCCAACTGCACAATCTTTTCAATCTCAATTAGCCTAGCCTAGCCTTTCTCGATAAATAGGCTATCCATTGAAAAAAATAACGTTGACCTTGAAATAACCTTGAAAAAAAGGGTTCAAGGTCAAATCAGAGGTCAGTGTTGGATTTCTCGTTGAAAATTATCTGGGGTACCTTTGTTTTACGACTAACCACGGGTGGTTTTCGGAATTTTCCTGGGTTCCAGGTCATACCCTACGTAACTTTCAACGGGGAAAGTTCCTTTGTAGGGCACGCCGCAATAGCGGCGGTAAGGCCCATCATGGAGGATTGGCTAGAGAGGCGACACGGAAGCCTCTCGTACCGAATGACGCAGGTGATCTCCGGAAAGGGGTGCTTCGGGGACCACCTGCATCGGATCAGGAAGGAGCCAACGCCTGAGTGTCATCACTGTGACGCGAGCGAGGACTCAGGGCTGCACACGCTGCACATTGCCTGGCGTGGGAGGCGCCGAGGCGTGACCTCGTGGCAGCCATCGGGGTGGGAGTCCTCTCGCTCGGCAGCATGATTGCGGCAATGGTGCGGAGCGCCAGCGCGAGCGCGTGGGCCACCGCCACCTCCTTCTGCGAGCATGTGATGCTCGCGAAGGAGATGCCGGAGCGCGCCCGGGAGAGGTTCAGAACTCTCCCGGCCCGCCGAGCCCGCAACATGCTCGCCGCGCGTCGCAGGCGACTCAGGCGCCGGAGGTCGCTCAACGACCTCCGTCCTCCATGAGCGCAGGCCTGGGGGTGGCAGGTGAGGCCGCCTGTCACCCCAGCAGAAGCAGGCCGGGACGGTGGGGCGACTAGCGCCCCTCCCCCAAACCGGGGCAAGACGGGGACACCGTGGTTCCCAAACCCGAGGGGGCCATCTCGAAACCGGAGGTGGCCCAGGGTCAGTCGGGGTGCGAGGGATATGCTCTATGGGCAACCTTACACCCCGGCGTTTGTAGATCCGAGACGGCGTGCGGTTTTAGTCGGTTCAAGCCCGACATAACCGCCCCCACAATCCGAAGGGATTTCCGCACGAAAAAAAAAAAAAAGGGTATGACCTTTGTTTCATGACTAACCACGTGTGGTTTTCCGAATTTTACTGGGTTTCCATACTTTTTCCTCACCCTGTATATGATTACATGTACTAACTGGCTGACTGACTATCTGATTTCTCAAGGAGGAGCCAAATTACTGGAGCAACAAACATGAACTTATTATTTTTTACGAAGAGTTCTTTAAAGTTTCCCTCCTAAGGGGTTAATATAATTTATGAAGTATTTGAAGCAAATTTTATATGGGACCCAAATAATTACCAAATCAATCTCAATTTTATTTTCCGGCCTAACAAGAAAATTATTTACTACTTACGAATATTAGCTTTTTAGTCAGCCCCGGCTGCCACGCGTAGGCCGCAGTCACGCACTTCACTTATCTCATTACCGACATGAGGCACTCAATTTTTAAGGCCGCAGTCCTAAAATGTGCCTTACCATTTGTAATATTGTAATATCATCAAATTATTAACACTTTTTAAACCATTCTAACTTTCTGATAAGATTAATCGATGACTAAATCCAATATCCTCTAATTTGGTGGATAGTAAAAGGTACCGTTGCGTCAAACATTAAATTTAAGTACGCATAATATTCACTTTATATAGAATATTATATTTAATCTGTAACATAACATTTTAACTGAATTCTGGCTAATCTCCAAACAGGAAAGCATTGTTGCAATTGCCGTCGGCTTTGAACGACAACCCACCAACGCTATAATAATACCTACCTGTTATTCGCTTTAGAACCTTTCGCTTTAATCGAATCACACAAATACTCCAAACGGATCTTTTATAAGTACATAAGTGTTTTAAGACCTTCTAATTGGTATGGGATTGGATTAGCCTTAAAATCACATTTAGATTTTAAAACATTACCCCATCAATATCTACATTCTTTTTCATTGTAATGTAAGACGGCAAACTTTGAAAATAAATCTATGCTGTGTTACTAATTAAATAGAGTTCATCATTATTTGAGGTTTATGGACATAAAATATTTTATTGGTGGTATGCTGTAGGAACTGTTGTTTGTTTCAAATTTAGTTGAACTTGGAAATCTGTGAATGATTGATGGATATTATGCAAATGACGCACTCGTAGTTTTGCGGGACTATTTCATAATTGTAGTTTTGCGGGACTATGCTATTCCCGCAATAATTATATTGAAATACACCCGCCATGGCGTGACGGATGTCCGGAATGCGGGACGGTTGGCCGCCTTATTGTAATGAAATTGTTGAATCATCTACCAAATAAAATCGTATAATGGATGGATTTATCAAATATTGATAAAGAAATCTCGGTAGGTTTTGTACCTATTTTTCGGTCTGATGGGTAAACGATTGATTTTCCGTGTGCGACGCATAACGGGATGTAGGTAATACAATACGCGATGGTGGCTATTGTGGCTCGATTTTGCTGACGAAATTGAGTTGAGAATGGTCCATGAGTTATAATTAATTTATGAATGTTTTCGAGGCCAAACCAAAAATTTCGACGTTTCAATGACGTCATCGTTCATAAATGTAAACATAGATACACTCCGGGGTAGGCAGAGACAACAGTCCGTCATTTAGGTTCACGAGCTTCCTTTCGTATAATTCCGCCGGTCTAGAAAAAAAGGTCAAAGTAGACGCTACTTTGACCTTTTTTTATACATCATCAATTTGATCAGTGTATGGTTTTCGAGGTTGACATTGGCTAGCCTGTCCATTTATATATGCCTTATATAATTCATAATTGAACTAACTATTACTCATGGAGTAATTTTATTAGGTTTCATGAGGTGTTTGAGATAGGGTAGCAAGCGAATAACAGCTTTGATTCTGGTGATTACCGGTCTGCCACTTGCGGAACATAAAAAAATTGATTCCACAATTCCTTCATTCAATGGTATAACATCACTGAAAAACTGACATTGCGTTCCCACATGTGTTTTTAATTTATATTATAAATACATGACTGTTTTAAAGTTAAATGACTTACTGATTATTATTATGTTACTAGTGTTTGTATGATTTACATGGCGTTGACTCTGTTATTGATCCTATACCTCTTGATTCTTTCGCGTTTGTTTACCCACGATGGAATTTCCCATTAGTTTCATTTTATTCGATACCCTTGTCACACTTTATTGCTGTTTGGCCACTGTATCAGTTGGAGGGATCACTGAATATTTACTTAGTGGCCGTTATTCTTCATTGTGGAGAAGATTACTTGGTTAGTTGTTCGTGAAACTCAACTTTCAGTAACTTTCAACACAAATTCAGGAATGATTTATCCAATCTGTCAATCATATATTTTTTTCCATCTAAGTTTTTAGAACCTTTGCAAAGGTGTCACTTACATTATTCCCAACTCTATCCAATTTCCCATGAAGCTCTGAGGCCGCTACTCTTCATTAGAAACTTTGCAGTAAAGAAATACTACTAGTACGATTCTGTATAATGGAGATAATTTCCCTGTCGTGTATATGACTCCCTATTCATCCTGTTTTGTGCCACGTCATATTGTAACGGTGGGAGAGAGACAGATAGTTAAGAAATAACAGAGTTGCTCATAAAGTGTAAGTATATTGTTTTATTACATTATCCCAGCAGCTTTTATCAAATAATCACACCTTTTTATCTCTAAAAGGGAGGCAGAGGTATATATAAAACACCCTCCAACTTGCGGCAGCTAGAGAGCATGCACCCCGGAAACGCCACTTTGTTTTAGCTTGTAGAATTCAAGCAATAAACAATAGCTGCTTCATCGTATCCACCTGGGTGAGGTATTTGACACCCGGAGTATTCCACACGGAAAAAAAGTGAATCCTGTTACCATGTCCCTACAATAAAGTTAACGGGAATGAACACGATCATAATAGAAGTATATTCCTTTGAATTGCCTGAGGTTTCGACCAGGTTACACTGGCCGTGATCACATGCGGACCACCTCAGTGGTTACAATCACCAGTCAATTAAAAATCTTTTAGGTAAATCTATACGAAAATCTATATGATATATCAAATTTGCGATAGGCCGCGTACTTTAAAAGCTAATAATTACAAAATCGGTTTATCCATACTAGTACTTATGTAGTGCAGATCAGATTTATGGCGTGGGCAAGACGGACAGAATTTTGCGAATAGCAGCGTCCGACCCAACCGCCCACGACCCAGATACGCGAAATGTTTGAACGGGCGTTGCCATGGTAATGTTGTAGAACCTACAACAGTATACAGGTGTACTTGCGAAATTTATTCAGTCGTAGTGTGCCATTACTCAAGTTATTGTTGCCGTTAAAGGGGATATTATAATGAAATTTTATTTATATTGGTCACGTCAATAAGTGCCTGCGAAAGACTGCGGGCAGATGTTGGATGCGGCAAGCTAAAGACAGGGCGCTATGGCGCTCGTTAGGGGAGACCTATGTCCAGCAGTGGACTAGAACAGGTCGATGATGATGATGATGATGATATGCCTTCACCTCGTCTGGTAATCTAAAGGTAAAGTCTAGAAATGAGAGTCACCATTACTGACACCGTTAATGATTGAATGCTTCATCAGATGCTTTTTCACACTCCGCTTAAAGAACCCGGGACTGTAGGAATAAGGAAACACATGTGCTGCTAAAGAGTTCCAAGTATGTTACCCGCAGCTCCACTCGCGTAAGTGAGTTCTCCTTGGGGTGAGGCGTAATTGAAACAACCGCATTAACTATTTATTGATTTATTGTAAGCTAGCTGTTGCCTGCTAATCTGTACGTGTAAAATACTAAGCCCGTTCCTGTGGCTCCAAAGTTTTCGGAAGTAGACTTTTCCCAGGATGAAAGCCTATGGTATATTTCAGACTATAATATATCTGTATGCCCAATTTTAGCGAGCTCCGTCGAGCCGTTCTAGCAGGATTGTGTTTCAATATCCAGCCATACAAAATTCACATCTATAACAGTAGTAAAATATCAATTAAAACTGATTACAAGTGTTATAACATTAATTTAAACAATAAGAAACCTCTGCCATACATTTATTTATAGCTAAGAACAAAAACTGTACATTACCTATTACCGCGGTTATTGCCACACTCCTGCACCGACGCCTTGCCTACGAAGATTGGAGTAATTATATTCAACCTTCATTGGCTTGGGATCTCCCAGGGAGGAGTATGCGGTTGAATAAATTTGTGAGGATGCCCACACCACGGGGACCTATTGCCTTCCAGGTCGCGATAGGGACTCCATCAGCTCCGACAGAAGAAGAGCAGTCTAGATTTCTCCACATGCTACCGCTGGCACTCGTTCTAAATTTGAAAGGAGATCCGGTGGCTGCACCTCTTTATACTGCCTGTTCAGCAGCTCATGAAAATAAGAGCGCCATCTTTCCTTCACTGTGACTTCTTCATATAACAGATTGCTTCAGGGTCTTTAACACAGTGGCACTTGGAATTATAATGTGCCATTTTGATCCTGGATCGCACCAATTTATACACGCTCCTCAGACGATTCCAACTTGTCGTACAGCCGTTGCAAGTGGTCCTGTTTGGCTCTAGCTACTGCTCTCCTACTGGCGTGCTTAATATCCTTTTTACGCAGTCTACAAAAGATTTGGACGCTTGCCGCTTTTCTGACCTTTCTTCTTTTCTGATCTTAAAAAGTTTTAGTGTTTCAGACCAATTATTTACATGGTTGGGGGGCAGTGAGTTAATACGATGATTCTTATCTACGAAATAGTTTGTAAAAATATTCATCATTTTTAGATTCATACTCGTATTACAGCTATATATAAATATAAGAATAGGTTATCATATTGCAAATCTTAGCAATACTAGCCAGGTAAGACTTATGATGGGTGACTATTCTTAACACATTGATACCCCTCCATGTCTGTGAGAACACGTTAAGCTGTCGGTCCCGTTTGCCATACGAACAACTATGGTTATTTCGTTACGGGTAGTTGGAACCCTAAAAAGTCCGACAACTGGTCTGACTACACAGCTTCGATATCGCCAGTTGGTTGTGGTGGAGGATGATGACCAATGAATAACTATATCGCATATAACGTATGTGGTTGTGTATGAAGCCCGAACCAACCTCACCTGCTACCCGATACACCTGCTGATTAAAGAAGGACGTTCTAGCGCAGACTTTCCTAGGGGTTAGGGGGTCAGACGACAGTAGCGCGCGTGAAAACCAAGATAAGCTAAATCAAGAGAAAAGGTAGGAGGGTGGATCTCGGACAGTAAAAAAGCTTTAGATGCAATTGGGACTTATGCTGTGAAGTAGATAGTTAAATTATGTAGTGTGATGATACTACCTAATTTGTTGATAGTTGAGTGAGTTTGTTGGGAAATTTGTTGATGGTTGTTGATTAAATAATCATCCTTTCTTAGATATAACAGTTATATTGAAGAAATACTATAGAGCAATATACAAAGTAAATGGTTGTAACGGTTGATGTTTTTTATAGAAAGTTTTTAAATGGAGTTGCAATAAAGTTTAAGGTGACTATATGCACTGAGAAAATTAATTAAGTAATTGATGTAATTGAGGCTAACTCCGACTAGGGCGAGCAGAGATAAATAAAAGTTTGATTACAATGTATAGTATGAGATTATAATCGTGAATAGAATGTTACATAAATTTATATCTGGTATTTGAGTAAATGAACCTCAGGGGATGGATTCATAATAAATATTCTGCCGTGGCGTTGTTCGGTCCGTTGTGCAAGATGTTAGTATGCACTTAGCTATTGGACACGTGGCTGGTGGTGATGCCGGCGTGCCAGGGTCTCCGCTGGTGTGCCTCGCTACCGCTAAGATGGTGCGAAGCCCGGTGCGAAGACCCTGGAAATAGGAAAGGTGCGGGTCAGTTTGTCACTAGGTAATTACGTCCAAGTGACCCGCTTAAATAGCAGGTGAAGAGAATCTCCCAGCGGCACTGCAGCGTAGCTAGAAGCTATAATAAAAGAAATATAAATAGGCAGCACAAGCTGGTGCCGCGACCTCTGACCGTAGGGATCATCGGCCTCGTGGCACTAATTACGTAGGCTGAAATAGCACACAGTATGAAACAAAATATAGTAAGCCATGCATTTTAGCAGGCAATAAGCTGCACCGCTGGAAAGTCTTCACCTGTAGAAAGAAGTAGGAAATGTTGATCTCAAAACTTACCCGGAGCCGACAGCAGTTGGCCACGGGGTCAAAGTGACTTTCCCCGGCGAAGGTTACCAAGGAAAGGCACGATACAAGAGCCGTCAGTTGATAACTGAGCTAGTGTTGTCCAATCTCGCTCGCACAACCATAGATAATTAGTAATATATTATAGAAACATACTAAAATATCGATTAATTTACGGATATTGTTTTAATTAGATTTATAAAGAATCCACAACGTTACATGGTTCATTAATAATTTACACTGTTCTGTTTCATCGATTGGTAAGACCATTAAAGTCGATCTTTCACCATTTTCAGTACTTACTACATGTAGGTTTAAATGTATTTTTAAGTGATTGGGCATCAAATAACCAATCGTATAATGGACTTAATTACAGACATACATACATATACTCATGCCTTTTTCCCTGCGGTGTAAGCACCGCAGGGAACAGCCACAGACAATAGCCCGCCATCTGCTTCTGTCCTTACATACTTCACGAGCTTCCTTCACTGTCACTTAGACTTTATTAACATAACTTCACACCTTTATCCCCGAAGGGGTAGGCAGAGGTGTATTACTAATTATTAATTTATTCGTAATGTATTTACTAGATTATTTTTTGGAAGAGTCTAGTAATCTCTAGTAATCTGTTGGTTAGATCTACTAAGGAATTGAGGGCTTACTTTTATGATACAATTTGGGTCTATCGATCTCGAACAATATCTTCTTCTACCAACCTCACCTGCAAGCTGGTACACTTGCTGATGGATTGATGAGGCTCTGGCGAGAAGAGATGAGGAGAGAGGGACAGTTCAGTCGGCAGTCGTTTAAAAAAATATATTTGATGGGTATTTGTAAAATACATTCATTACCAACAAAACATACTGACTTATATTAATATGGTGTGTTCACTGTACATTTTAAATAATACATTTTCCAAAGTAATTAATTAATTACAGACTTATTAAGTTTGCGGAGCTACCTGAGCACGTTATAAATTATAACTCAAAACTTGACAGCCATAAATCATGCTTGGACTTACCAAGGTACAGACGCGCTCAGAAGTTGCTGAAAACTGAGGAACCCAGTTTCAGGCCTGAAAAAAATTATAATTGAGGCCACCAATTAGGTTTAATTTACCTGTTTACCCTATTTAAGTATCAGTCTCGTAGACAATGCTCAAGTCCTTAAAAAAATAAATGCATTTTGTCTTAAAACTTAATCTATAGCTGACACAATCCACGCACGATTTAACGGATTTTGCCAAAAATAGAACTTTCAAAGTCTTTCAAAGTGCTCTAATTTATTTTCTAATTTTTAGTTCTGTGTCATGAATTGAATTCTCCTATACAAACGTACTTTACGTTAAAATAAATCAATAAATAATTTATGTACACGTACACGCCATGGAAGTATGGCGTGGCGGTAAAGCGTTCAACAGCTACGTCAAAGGTCGTGGGTTCGATTCCCGCTTCGTGCGATGTATGCATGAATAAGTATATTTTCATTGGTCTGGGTTTTTCAATGTATAATATGTTGGTATGTACTTACAAAAACAAAGGAATTTAAGTTTGTACCACCCATAACAGACATTTGTAGAACCCATAACACAAGCTAGGTAAACTACTTTGGGTCTAAACAGCGCTAAATGTCCTAGAATATTTATTGAGAATATTTTATAATCTTCAAATATATTTTATGATTTTCAATTTACTTTGTTTGGTTTGTATTCCAAGGAAGGTTTTAGTGCTAAGTAGATCGGTAACTTGGAATGTGTTAAGCTACTTCTGATGGCGACTGTACGCGCTTAATGCTCGATGTAATGGAATACTAGGTAACTGAATTAGTTAGTAAACCGAACAAAATTGAAGGGAATATTCATTTATAATTCCGTTCGACAGTATGATTTATAAACGACGTCCTCGGTGACTTGTCGGTAGAGCGTTAGATTGCTACATCGGCGGTCGCGAGTTTGATTTCCGCTCAGTGCAAATATTTGTGTGCATGACTATGTCTATTGGCGTTAATCTGGGTAATTCTACCGTCTATGGGTAAGTCTATCGTGTTTACAAATGTTTCTTTAGACCTGCATTTCAATAGTGTTAGGCTAAAGAAGCTTTCGGGCGGACAAATTGTGAAAACGATCCACGCATCCTTCGAAAGCCGAGCACACAGACACCTTGTGGAGCGAGCGAAGCGAGCTCGAGGACACCGCGCAACCTGACATAGATAGATATAGGTTAGAAGAGTATGTACCATGGGCCATACCCTTTGGGTTTGTTGGAAATGAAAATTTGGATTACTTGTCATGTTGCACGAAGAAATAGGAATCCCGTAAAGTGGTTCTCCGTCGACATCGCTTACTAATTCGTAAGATAGAAACATACCTATTTACTTTCCACTCACACATAGTCGAAATCAAGTATTATTCCGCTATACTTAATAAAATACTTTTAAATTATCAATATAAAAACAAGTTTATTTACGGCAAATTGTCAAAATTAACAGTTGCGGGGCGACGCGTGATGCGGCAAGCGACAGGGACAAGCTGGGCGAGGTAATGCGGGGCGGTACATGCAACGTTGGCTTTTTCAACGCAATTACACAATTTATCTCCGCAAAAGCTTTTCAGGCCAATATGGTGTATGTAAAGTAGGATATGTGCATAGTTTTCTCAATTTTGTTGACCCGAAATCTTCTTTAGCCCAACACTATACAAGTACTGGGCTAAAGAAGCATGTGTAAACACGCGTGATTCTATGTATAATATCACCATCATCTTAACTAAATTTTGGGTTGCATCCGAGGCTTTTACCTAAGAGCCCAGGGTCCACTTGGATTTCCTGGGAGCAACTGCCGCCTGACCTCCCCACCCCGGGGAGGAAAGCCACGTCTATCAATCAGCAGGGGGACAGGTTTGAACGTGAGGTTGGCTAAGCCCCGAAAGTCTTGTTGGGGCCCTACACACTACACACAGGTTCTTGCTAAACCGATTGTGTAATAATTAGCGGTTTCAGGTGAATAACCTAACCTCGGCAACATCATTTAACTCCATTATTCAATGGATCTATGCGGAAACTTCGTCACGCAAAGAAAGACTTCTACCCAAAATACATTAGTAAAGTGTGCATTACAAATACATTAACCGCAAAACTGAACGTTATCGTAGTTCAATGGTGGTAGGTCAATTAGGTGGAATTTGAACTCGTGAACTTTTAGAAGTCAGCCAACGCTTTAGCGTTTACGACTTGCCACTGACACAAAATAATGAGGTTTAGAAAACATAACGTGAAGGGGTGCTTGGGGACACAAGACAAGACCTTTGGGGCCAGGCCAACCAAATGGTCGAGGCTATGGAGCAGGTTTTCCACTTGAGGTTGCGTGGGCAGACGGTAGTCGCTTCCATAAAATTTAAACCAAAAAGGAGGAGAAAAAGTAAGTATACCCCAAAAATTAGGCCGTCTAGGAAGGGGCCACCATTCTTTCGCCATCTTGACCTATGTATGTTTGTTACTTGTAAGGCCTCTAGTCCTCTCACAAACATTAAAGAAAGCTGGCCAGCCCAAGTAATGTTAAAAATTAATAGGAAAATGATGCATGAATAGAAACATTCTTCAATTTATATAGTATAAAAATAGTGGTGGTAGAAATTTGATACTGGTGGTAGAAATTTGATGACACAAAGGAGAATGCCCATTCTTGGTTGCGCTTTTAGACGTACGCGTCAGTATTTCAAATGTTAAAAAATAATATTGATTATAGTATGACTTTTCAACACTAAATCGCTTCTACAAAGAAAGAACTGAAAGAAACTACTGTTCTGTAAAGAACTTGGGGTTTGAATTTAACTTATAAAGATATGAAAATTGAATGAATAATCGTTTCCATTTTAATTTAATTGTTACCATTATATAAAATAAACCATTGGCGGTAGAATGCAAATATACCAATCTTTTTAAAATAAAATGGTTAAATAATAATACGTGATAATAATTCGCAATGTGACATTCAAATATATTGCAGTTATGAAATCTTAATATTTCGTGTATGTATTCGTAAATTATTAGTGATAATCAGTTAAAGTTGTAAAATATTGTGTGCTTCAGTGGTAGTTTTCTCTTAATTTATACATGGTATCCCTGTCTTACTAAAACGTTTGTTCAACAGTCTGTGTCACAATATTTTCTTGTTTGTTGTTTTTCTCGTTGTAATAATTTAATTTCTCAATAACCCCAAGTTCTGTTACAATATGCGTTTATATTTCAGATAATACTTAATGCAGGCTATTTAATGCAGTTTATACTTATGTGACATAGCAAAAAAAAGTGTGCAACCGATTTCCATACTGACATGGGCATTGTCCTTTGTCACAAAATTCGGCCGGGTGGGTACCACCGTGCACGATTGCGAAAAACCCTCCATAGTAATCCAATTTCAGTTTGATTGCGTTCAGGGGTCAGCAAGTGCATAGCCGGGCAGGGGGATTGTGGTCGCAGCACTAGCGGGACCGGTGGGTGTCACGCGGTGCTGCGACGACAATCCTCTTTTGATGAGCTAGGCCGTCAAGCTGAGTGCCACCATTGTTAACATGGTACGTGTATGTAATGGTGACCCTCTTTCCTGAGACTTTACCTTCAGCTTACCATCAAGCGAGGTGAAGTCAAATTGACGTGTTTGTGTGTGAAGTTGTAACGACATAACCGAGGGGATTTCCGCACGAAAAAAAAAACAGGTATGTACTTAAAGAAATATGGATTATCTAGATCAGACTGTTTACCTACATTTCGACGCTTGATATAGACTTCGATTAGGCACAAATTGAATTGACAAATTGAAAAAGTCAGTAGGTACTTTACAAATTGCCGATTAGAAAAGTTTCGAGAGTTCAGCCAATTTCGAGGAACTTTTCACTTTATGTACTTCAGTAGTTAGCGAAAAAAATTGTTGCAGGTACGACGAGGGGGCCATCTCGAAACCGGAGATGGCCCAGGGTCAGTCGGGGTGCGAGGGATATGCTCTATGGGCAACCTTACACCTCCCGAGACGGCGTGCGGTTTTAGTCGGTTCAAGCCCGACATAACCGCCCCCGCTGGCGGGGGGGTATCCGAAGGGATTTCCACACGAAAAAAAAAACAAAGGTACGACTTAAGTCCTTTGTGATTATTTTTGGATGATAACGTAATCAATGTAGATACTGTGGTTTTTATTTGTATAAACCTAGCCATCATCATCGCTTCTCGCTTTTCCTCCTTCAGTGTTCCTGACAGTGAGACTATTGGCACACATGTCAACTTTTACGACATCAAGCCATCATTACTTGGGTCTACCTCTTCTATCGGATCTTTTTCTATAAACATGACCATTTCGTTATTTTATACACCTGTTACCGGGCTTAACGATTGATGATTTTTTGTTGAAAGATTGTTAATTTATGTTTTCTCATTACTGAAGTCTTAGAAGATATTCGTTTAACATTAATCTATATAAAAAACAAAGTCGTGTGAGTGATGACCGGGATAAACTTAAGAACTGCTGGATCGATTTTCAATATGTTAGATTTGTCTCCGCCTATACTGTGCCTTTTGATGGCGTTTTTTTTACTCCCCGTCGGCCAGTGGGGATGGTAATGTCGAACTTAAACGGACCAAAACCTCACGCCGTTTCGGGTCTTTAATGCCGGGGTGCAAGGACACATTCACGAAATAAAATTCAGCTGATAAGGTAGGCAATATAACTTGATTCTAAGGCAGAACAAAGTTTTCCGGGTTAGCTTTAAAACAACATTATTATAATTACAGAGTGCCTTCAAAAGTATACCTACCTACACAAACCTAGATTCAAGCACTAAACTTACACGGGTACGTCTTTTCGCACCCAAAATTTTCTTATGATTTGGGAAATATTTTAATTATAAACTTTATATTATTTAGTGTAATAAATTGCTGGATAGGCAGTAAGCCCTTTTTTTTTCGTGCGCAAACCTCCACGGTGAAGCTCGTGCGCCCCGACCGGAGCTAAAGGTGAGATGTATGTCGGACTTGGACCGACTAAATTCGCACGGTGTATCTTGCATCAGTCTTGTGGTACGGGGAATCTGGTGTGCCCTACTTCAGCTGGAGTGTCGGCTAGTCCCGACAGTCACCTGCAGGCCCGCGCTCTTGGAGGACGGAGATCGTTCTGCGATCTCTGCCGCCCGGTGTGTCTTCTGCGGTACAGTAAAGTGCTCTCCGTAGAACTCTTCCGTACCTTTTCTGTCGCCTCTTTTGCGCGCATCACTGCCTCGCAAAAGAAGGTAGTGGCGTTCCATATACTCTCGCTGCCGACCATAGCCAGCACCAGAGTCTGCAGCGTGAGGCTTCCCGCTCCCACGGCTGCTTTAAGGACACCGCAGAAAGCCCTTAGTTTGTACCAAGGGAAACATTTTGATTGGCACTTAATCATCATCATCTGGGTGAGGGTTCAGGTTTTTTCTGAAGTTTCCACCTTGGAGCCCGGGATCCGCGTTCCCATTTGGTTTTCTTCACGGTTATCACTTAAACTGTGGTCAATTCCAATTCGCATATAAATTGGATTTTTCCATATGAAACTTAAATATTTCCAGAATTAAAAGCTCCCTATTTATAGCCGTCTTTGAACTCCTCAATTCAAGTGAAAGTCCTCGGTTAAGCGATACCGAACATTACGTTGGACAAATAAAAAGACAGAAAGACAAACTTTTTAAAAGGGTTGTTTGTTCAGAAAATCAGCTCAATTATGTATTATGCCGAAATGTTTGCCTTTTTAGGCTCGCAACGTTATGTATATAACTTTTATTGTACATCGGGAAATGAATACATCTTTTTGTTTAGATAATTATGTTACAGACAAAACTGTTAACTTTTTACTAAAAACTCACAAGGAAGAGTTTAGATTATAACTGATTATAACAAATTAATTATGCTCTAAGTAGATATATGCGGAAGCACAGTATAATGACTTTTATGAAAATAATTTATCATCTCGTTAACACTACATGTGACACTCGTGATTTGTAAGGTCAACCGGAATTTAGTTTCTCCGTTCATCTCGTTTGACCCAACAGACTGAGAGTTATTAGGTCAAGGAGAATAGATAATTTAGAGATATCGTCAAATTAATACGGGGTAATCCCAAAGTTTTGTTCTACACACGTTCGACGTTTGAGCTGTATGGGACTGATAGTTGTTGAAATGTAAGTGTTTGCCTTCCCCGGTACAAAGGGGATATAGAAGCGTGAGTATAGATATGTATTTGCATGTAGACTGGGGATCCATATTGGCTCACATACAATTTTTAATCCTATTCTTTTTCTTACTACCGATTTGTGTTCATAATCATCACTCTTCATAATTTTATTTTTCATACTTTTTTATTCATACATTTTTATTACTATCATCGGAACTCATAACAGTTAGTGATTATAATTTTTTTATTAACACTGTTACTACCAATAACCAGTTTAAATCCATGATTTTTTTTTCAGATCTTTTTTCTTCATAACATTCTATTATTATTATAAAAGTAGTTTCTAGTGTTGTTGTGGTCACAGTTCTAACCTAACCTAACCTACTTGTCTGGTAGCATCTCGTTTTTATGAATAATATAGTTACTTATTCGAATGAGTATGAGTTTCGATCATTAGTATAAACAAATATATTAAAACAAATATTAGTAAAAACTAAGTGTATAATTTGTGATATTATGAATTTAAATGATTATGTTTTTTAATATTTAGTTTTAATATTTTTTTATGAATAACAATCATTATAATTTTAAATGGTATGAGAAACATTTTCGAACCTCCGATGATAGGAGTTGAAAAGTTATGTAAGACAATGCGCACCCGTAGACTGGTGATAAATCCATGTGTGTCACTGCGTTTTCCTGCTAGCCCTCTAGTAAAATGGAATCTGAAAACAAATGATCGATACTTGGATGATTAGAGACCTCCGTCCATGCCTATAGACGTGAGTACGTAATAGGGTAGCAAACAACCACATACCCGAACAGCCCGGAAGCAGTATATTCTACATACAAACCACATACCCTGTTCAACATTATCCTCATCCTCCAAGCCTTTCCCAACTTAGTTGGGATTGACTTTCAGTGTAACCTGAGGGGCGGAACATCGATATTATCCGTGGAGCAAGTACTGTTTGACCTCTACAACCCATTGGTATTATATTGATATGGAAGTTATGTAGTTAGACGATTCAACAATACATACAATAATAGACAAGCTCATAGATATAAGAAAACGAAGTCAGTGATATAGAAAGACACATTTTTTTTAAATACTGCCTTTAATTACAACAACAACATATTGTTACAAAAAAATGCCTTACCTAATTAAGTCACTAGGGTTAGCATCTGTGATACAATGTTTCAGCACATTTTACCACATGTGCCAACGTTCCACATTATTATATAAGTATACTTTTGTCTGAACTGTAATATTGTTGTAAACATTGTAATAACTGTGCGTTAATGTAATAAATAAATACAATTAATTATTTATTATTGCGAAACAACGTAGTAAGCAAATAACGGTCAAAATATTTTTAGGCTACTGATAATATCTATAGATCGTTAAATGTGCACTATAACAAGAACAGAAAGATATGTTAGGTATAAACGATTACAATTTAAAAATGTAGAACAAAAATATATAATCAATGCATCGTGAATGAAAATCGATCGTTACAGAGAAATTAGTTGGGTACTGCAGTGTTGGCAATCTATTCTCACATTACTAAGTTGTTAATACACAGCTGGGTACTTTGCATGCAGAGGTACTGAGGCGTCCGGCGGAGGGCCCGACACTTGAAACGTTATCCAAAAATGAAAGCAAAAATTTTTTGCAGTACTACATGTTAAATTAGTTTAAATTAGATTTAGATTAGATAAAAAGACGCGGTAGCCTAGTGGTATGGGTAATGGACTGCTGAGACGAGGTCTCCGGTTCGATCCCGGGTTTTACCATGGCACACACCAATGACTTTTCGATGCTTTTCGAAGTTATGTGTGTATTTATCGCAGGTTTATAAGTGCCCGGTTAATGGCAATAGGCTCGCCACCTATTACATTGGGACCTAAACATGAACTGGCGAAATGTGGGTGCTTAGCACCTGTGCCTACCCCTTCGGGGATATAGGCGTGAGTTTATGTTATGTAAATTAGATTTAGATGCTATTTTCGACGCTAGTGTTTCAAAGAGTTTGCACACCTCGTCGAGCAACAATGTGGGCCGGTAGGAGGACGGCGAGTTCTCCGGGCACTCCTCCTTTCGGATGAGGACCAGTTTCCCTGGAATGCCGTCGGATGCCAGGGCGGTGTGTTTGGCTCTGAGCCTTCTCACCATGCAGCTCTAGTTCTACCCAATCGTCATTCACGCAGGCACTGGGAACAGAGAGCTAATAACTCCTCCGAGCAGCTCCGGATGGAGACACCGGGTCAACGGCGGGGCCTTGGGGCGCAGCTTAAGCTTTTTTTTTTTACTTGCGGACATCCCTTGGGATACCCCCTCGCCGGCCAGCGGGGGCGGTTATGTCGTGCATCGACTAAAACCGCACGGTGTCCTGCTAAAGTGTCCATTGCCGGGCACCCCGGGTAAGCCCTCGAAAGGATAACCACAGGGTGCAGCTTGTCCCTTACCATTAGGTAGGGCCGCCCCACGGGTCCCGCTCCAGCGTCTCCAGCATTTCGCGGCGGGCCGCCTGTATGGCCCGCCTAATCTCCGCTCGGAGTGTTCTTCTGGCCTCCCTGTACCCCTCGTACAACTCCGCCTCTCGGGCCTCCGCATCTGCGGGGCGGCGACGCCTCTTACGGAGCCGGGCCCACCGTCGGTGCGATCAGTAGCATACCTATTGTTAAATTTCCATTGTGATGAAAACGATCTGCCTGACAACGTACGTTAAATATGAATGGGACCCATCGGGTTCGATAGCTTTCCGATTCTTCAAGTATCGAGGAGCTTTCTAGATTTTTCCACACGTTGTTATTTTACACGAGTCCTTGATTGGGAAAGAGATCCAGTGGCTGTACCCTTCACGCTGCTTGTTCAACAGCTTGTGGATTTGTTTATGGTTGCCTGTATGGGGTGTATGTTGGGTAACCTCCTCGAGTGTCGCTCCGATTCCGATCCCGCTGCAGTCCGGGGGGAACGGAATCGGAGCGGCCGGTACACCCTGGGCGGCGGTCAATGGCTTCCCCTTCATGGGGTTGGCATTGATCGTCGGCCAATACCCAACGTGGCGGGAACACATCGCTCTCCGTACTCCTCTGCTTTCAGAGGAGACAGGATGAGCGATGCTGTTAGTGGTGGAGGCCACCGTAGGGTCCTGGGGGATCCAGGGGCGGGTTGGCCCACTGCTAACGCAGGGGCCGACGGGCACTTGTGCCGCCGCCGGTGAGAGAGGACTAGCCATCCTCTCGCGTTCCGTAATCGGCAGGTGATCAGCAACGACCTGACTGGTGGCTCCAGAAGGGTACGCTGTGAACTTGCCGACCGGAGGGCTTGCCTTTATTGGCTGGCCCACGACAAGGAAAAGTCTATAACACCCGACAGCGAAGTCGTCAAAACCTATGGATACCAGCCGACCTCCATAGTATATAGGCTTATCCAGGTGCAGGGGGCTCCGCCTGGACGGACCATCTTTCCCCCATACTCGTGGGATATATTATGAGCAATGTAAACTCTTTAAAAACAAAAACGGACGGAAATACCAACAACGAACTTGGCGCTAACAACGGTACTCGGAATGATGCAGTGGAGGTGGCTGGGGGTGAAGAGGAGGTGAGGCGGCGGCCTCACTCGCGGTCGGTTGGGGCCGTCTTCACCAGACCCGCTACTCCGTAGTACTACCGGTAGGCGGGGACACGGACGCGGACATTGCGTCTGCGGCGTCGACGGCGGGTACTGACAATGAGTCAGTATCCAGCCGTATGGAGACCGAGGAGGGTCTCCGACGTAAGCGGCCTCGCCCGGGTGGACCGTCCCTTGACCGGAGCAGAACCTCCGGGCAACGGACGGTCTCCTCGAGCGAGGACGATCGGCCGGCCAAAATACTGGCCACCGCGGCGGTTAGAACGCCGAAGCAGCCGGTGCACGTCCCTCCACTACCCAGTGGCAGGGACCAAGGCGTCCCCGCGGCGAGGGAACTCCTCGCAGCACTTGCCCGCATAACGGACTCCATTAAAGGGTCCAAAAATGTGTCGGGCAAGAAGAAGACGGTGGCGGAAAACGTCGCCGTCGCCAGGACAGCGCTGGAGGAGCTCCTTGGTAGGAGCGTCTCCGAGGAGGAGGTGAAGCTCAGAGCCCGGGTCACAAGCCTGGAAACTGAGCTGGCCAACTCTTTGGAGCAACAGCGGGTCCTCCGGGAGGAGGTCAGGGAACTGACCCAGATGGTCAGGGGATCCCCGGAGGCCCAGAAGGCCCCAAGAGCCCAGGAGGTGGCGGACCACCCGAGGGCTCTTGCGCCGCCAGGGGGGGCGCCTACGTCGACGTCGGCGCCAAATTCGGCACCAAAGCCGGCGCCAAAGTCGGCACCTAAGCCGGCGCCAAAATCAGCGCCTAGGCCGGCGCCCAATCCGCCGCCAGAGCCTAGTGTGGTGCAGCTCTTGGCGGCTATCGAGAGGCGGCTTGGTGTTCTGGAGGACCGGGCTTACCGTCCCCCACTGGCACGGCCTGCGTCTTTCGCAGCTGTTGCCGGTGGTAAGCCCGGCCCCGTCACCCCAGTGGCCCCAACGCCACAAGGGAAGGGGAAAAAGCGCGGCACCCCCACCCCCGCCATACCCGCCACTCCCGCTGCACCCGAGCGACCCTCCAGAGGGGAAGAATGGGTGGTAGCGGGAGCCGCCAAAAAGGCGTCTCCGGTGCCACCAGCGGCCCCAAAGCCGACGCCCTAGCGGCCAAGCTGAGGGAGTCGCTGGATACCGAAGCCGTCCGCGTCACCAGACCCAACAAATGCGCAGGTTTGCGCATTTCGGGTCTGGATGACGCGGCCACGACGGAGGAAGTCATCTCCGCCGTCGTGGAGGCGGGCGGCTGCCCCCGTGATCAGGTGAGAGCTGGAGAAATCCGCTTCAGCTCCACCGGTCACGGCACGGCAGTCGTCAACTGCCCCGTCGCAGCGGCGCAGAAAATTGCGGACGAACGGAGCCTCCTCGTTGGGGGCTTCCTAAAAGCGCGGGTGCAACTCCTGCAGCCCCGCGAGACCAGGTGCTTCAGGTGCCTGGCCGTGGGGCATGTGGGAGTGCAGTGCACAGCGGGAGACACCGTGGGGGATCGGTGCTTCCGCTGCAGTCAGCCCGGGCACAAGGCCAGTGCTTGTGATGCTCCGCCGCGCTGCTACAAATGCGTAGCGGAGGGCAAAGTGGCGGAGCACCGGGCGGACAGCAGAACCTGCGCCGCCTCGAGGCCAAAGCCTCGTTCGTCCGCAACGGGTAGCGGGGGTGCCGCTCAAGAGCGGCCACATTCGCGGCGGGATGCGGAGATGGACGTCCATTAATGGACACACCAATCCGCATCCTGCAGGCGAACATAAACCACTGCACCGGTGCTCAGGATCTTCTGTACCAGAGCATCGTGGAGTGGTCTATTAATGTGGTCGTGGTCGCTGAGCCGTACTGGGTCCACCCCGGAAGCCCGGTGGACCTGGACGGCGTAGCGACCGTCTTCGGGGGGTCCGCCGCGGACACCTCGCGCCTTGCACTCATTGCAAGGTGCAGAGGCTGTGTCGCGGCGGACTATGAGGGCTTGGCTGTCGTGGCCGTCTACTTCTCGCCAAGCCTTGACCAGTACGAGCTTGAGCTAAGGCTCGCTGAACTGGACATTGTTCTCGCTGCGTGCCGTCCTCGTCCTGTCTTGGTCCTGGGAGACTTCAACTCCGCTAGATGGCGCTGTCTAGTGAAGACACAGTTTAAAGTAGCTCCGTATTTATTTAATTTTAAAAATAATTTTGAGTGTAAGTTTAAGTCAAAAAAGATACAGAACTATAAATAATAAACATTGGATCAACTGTGAGTGTTAGTGAAGATATTTAATATAAGCATTGCGAGAAGCGAACAACTTTAAGATTTGAACTTTAAAACCTATTAATATATTTAAAAACAGTGTCAAAACATTATATACCGTGATATAAGCTAACAAAGATTTCAAGGAGGACACATAAGTGAACCCAAGTGCAAAAATATTTTATATTAAGTGGCAAAACAAGTGATCCAGTTCACACTGAATGTTTGGAATGCGGAAAAAAATTCCAATGCAATGAGTCACAGAATCAAAGAATTTTGATTTAAATATTTCTGTCGACTCTTATGATTGCCAATTTAACAAAAACTCGTAACGTTTCAGTGGCGTATTGCATTGGGTTGTGGATTTGTGTTTTGGTGGGCGGCAGTTCGAATCCTAGTTTCTGGGAACTTTTTGTGTTTTCAACAATTCTTGTAAACAAATTAAGGAAAGAAAAAAAGCGACATCTAGATAAATAGGTAATTTACAGTGACATCATTTCGTGGATAAACTGCATACGGATCTATAAATTGCTCACTAGAGGGCGTTACGTGTTTGAAAATAGATAAATAGCTATGGACTCCACAAACATTACAATTAGAAGGCAATGTGTGTCAAGAACCATCTCACATGAAAGTCTTTACGAAAACAGCTTGATGAATAATTCTTCAACATCTGATGACACATTGAATAAGAGCCTAAACCTGCCGTCGCATAAGCACTGTTCTCTCGCTGAAGACTTGAAAATTGAAGTCGAAGTATTAAAATCTAGTTTAGAAATCACACAGAACGAGCTAGACAACACTATTCTGGAAAATAATGAGCTTAAAAGTCAGATTACCAAGTTGGCCCAGGAAATTGAAATATTAAAGCAAATATGTACAAGTCCTTTGACATCAATTAGAAAATCTAAGTCAAAAAATAATAGACGTCGCATAACAGACAGCTTTGACAATAATTATTCCCGTACACTTTTAAACTTCAACTCACCGTCCAATAACTCAATTATAGATCCACAGGAAAAACACCTACCTAATCATTCAAAGATTATTGAAAGTAAAGCAAAAACCCCTGAGCCATCGGTGAGCGATCATAGACGTCTACATATAGAAAACAAAACATTGTACAAGTTTGAACATGAACAGTCAAAAAAAAGCACTAGGAAAAGAATATGTCTTATAAGTACCAACAAGAAGAACAGCGTTTTACAAATAGCGAGGAATACGTTTAAGGACTCTCAGTTGTGCCATTATCTTCTACCGAATTGTGGCATCAGTAATATTCTAAAAAATCTACGCCAAAAACTAGTTGATTTCACAAAGGATGACTATTGTGTAATTTTAATAGGAGAAGAAGAATTTAATAAGACCGCCAATTATTTTGAGCTCATATTAGAATTGAGAAACTGCCTACAGAAAATACGATTTACAAACATAATATTGTGCCTTCCTACGTACAAATACAGCTATTATGCTGCAGTATATAACTGGCGAGTGGAGACTTTTGCAAATTTACTCTATCTCGACCTTAACACATACAACTATGCAACGCTGGTAGACTCTAATTTATTTTTATCAAATGACTATACAATGTTCTCTAAATATGATGGAAGACTGAATAATAATGGAATGAAAAATATTTTTGATAGCATAGTATGGGAAATAGAACATTTTACTAACAAAAGCATAGAAATACATAGAGATTTGAAGATTGCTGACAACACAAATAAAACTACGTTTTTTCGATGATAAGCACTTACATATACTTCACCAAAATATTGCGGGTCTGTTAAACAAAACCGACAGACTCGCCGTTAAATTGGAGGAGCTACGCGACGAAAATGTTAACGTGGACGTTGTTTGTGTCACAGAGCATTTCATTCTATCTGGTTGTGAAGATAGTCTAGCATTACCAAACTACCATCTAGCCACAGCATACAGCAGAGAAGATAAAAGAAGAGGCGGTGCGTGTATATTAATTAAAAAGGGACACCAATGGCAGGAAATACGGGAAGTACATAAACTAGCTATTACTGGTACTTTTGAATGTTGTGCTGTAGAGTTAACCGATTGTAAGGTTATTGTAATATGTTTGTATAGAGTGCCCGTTGCAGGTAACTTGGATATATTTTTTGAAAAGCTGGAAGTGCTACTTAAAATGGTATGTGGTAAGCACAATAAAAATGTTATAATAGCAGGCGATTATAATATTAATGTTTTAGTCAACAATCGTATTACTAGGGAATTTGAATATTTATTATCGCAGTATGGCTTGAAACTAGCTTTACAAAAACCTACGAGACTTAAAACTAAAACATGCCTAGATAATTTTATGCATAACTTCGGGAAAAAATGTAATACTCAAATCTTGGAATATGGGTTGTCGGACCACACTGCGCAACTAATAGAGTGTCCAATTATAGTTCAAGGTGAAGTTAAGTTTTGGCGCATAAAAAGACGTAGATATAATTTAGAAAATATCAATAAGTTTAAGTCCTGCCTGGGTAGTCTATCGTTCTCTGACATATACTCAACTGAGGACGCAAATGTAGCCTACGATAAGTTTATGGATACATTTAATCTATTTTATAACTTGTGTTTCCCATATAAAACTATCACTATAAAATCTGTGAATAAAGTTAAGTGGATATCTCGGGGTATAAAACTCTGCAGCAAGACTAAAAGAAAACTCTTATGGAATTATAGGTTAAACTCAAATGAAGCGAATAAAGCCAAATATAAAGAATATGCACGTAGATATAAAAATATAATAAGGCTGACACAGCGTTCTCAGAATATACATAATATTAAAACCTCAAAAAATGTGTCAAAAACCACCTGGCAAATAATAAATCAGGCCAAAGGAAACCATCCTCCAAATGCAATCTCTAAATTAAGAATAAGTGAAAACACCGTAATTGCTAATCCACAGGAGATAGTCAACGCTTTCAGTGATTATTTTGTTGATAAAATTGTACCTTTAGCTAATCGCGGCACAAACGTTACAACACTTATCGATAGAAGAAAAAAATCTATGTTCTTATCGCCGTGTATTCCATCAGATATTGAGACTATTATATCTGCATTGAAAAACACAAACAGTGTGGGGTTTGATGGTATTATAACTAAAGTAATTAAGTCTACTAGCCAATGCATATCGAAACATTTGAGTCATATAATAAACTTGAGCATTATAACAGGTATCTATCCAAGTGAACTAAAGACTTCAGTAGTCAAACCGCTTTTCAAAAAAGAAAATAGAGAACTTATGGAGTTCTACAGACCTATCACACTTACACCTGTTTTCTCTAAAGTTTTTGAAAAGTATATTTATAACCAAATTAATAAATATGTAGAGAAAAATGAAATCTTAGCCATAGAGCAAAAAGGGTTTAGGCAGAATAAGAGTATAAATAGAGCGATATATGACTTTTTAAATATAGTTATGACAAGAATGGATAGTAGGGTACCGGTATGCGCAATTTTTTGCGATATGACTCAGGCTTTCGATTATGTGGATCATGAAATCCTACTAGCAAAGCTAGATCATTACGGTATACGAGGAAATGTCCTAAGCCTAATAAAGTCATATTTGACTGATCGAAAGCAATATGTAGAGCTCAAACATATTGATACCTTTAATAAACGTGAAGAAACACTTGTTTCACATATACGCTCAGTTAAATATGGCGTGGGTCAGGGTAGCGTCTTGGGTCCTTTATTGTTCATTTTATATATAAATGATTTGCCTAAAGTGACTAATCATCCAGTTACATTATTTGCAGATGATAGTACAATTGCTATAGAGTGTCAAAATAGAGAGAATTATGAAAATGAAATTAATACTGTACTATTGAATATTATAAATTGGCTAAATAATAATAATTTAAAGATCAATCTATCTAAAACGAAATTAATGCAATTCACACAAAGACTGCCCACTGTACCAAATCTGAATATTAATTATGAAAATATAGAAATTGACGAAGTTGATTCAACAAAATTCCTAGGACTTACTATAGACAATAAGATGAATTGGCAATCACACACGGAAGCATTATGTAAAAAAGTAAGCAGCTCGTCATATGCCTTGTATAAACTTGCGCGAATATTAAATACTGATGCTCTACTTACAGCGTACCATGGAATGACTGCGTCACATCTAAGGTACGGTATAATGTTTTGGGGTAATTCGACACATAAGGATACCGTCTTCAGAGCCCAGAAACGATGTATCCGTGCAATGTTTAGCTTAAATAGGAGGGATAGCTGTAAACCATATTTTTTGAAACATGGCATACTGACACTACCGTCATTGTTTATTTTTGAAACGGCTACTTTTGTAAAGTCGAATACTGAACTCTTCGAGACTTTGGCAGATACAGTCACCCGAAACCGAAGAGCAAATACACGTGATAGGCTACGCATACACAGAGCAAATACGGCTCTATTGCATAAAAGTGTCTACTGTATGGCGCCAGTAATCTTTAACAGAATACCTCCAGAAATTAAAACATTAAATTTTAATCTATTTAAGAACCGTCTACATGAGTTTCTATCAAAGAAATGCTACTATACAGTAAGTGACTTTCTCGCAGGCAATTAACATGATGTACCTGGATCTTATTATTTGATACCTATAGAAATATTATGCAGTACTTATATGAATTTGTAATAACTTGACATTTATATTGAATAATTATTTATTGTTATTTTGAATTGGTTATTGTGCTAATGGACAGTACCTACAATTAATAATTTTCATTGACATCAATTTAATTATTATTGACATGTATCTCCTGACTTTTCTTTGAGAATAAATATTGTCTCTTTCATTTATCGACATCTTTCCTGACACTTATAATTGACATAATGTTTGTAATTGTATTGAATTGTTTTTTTTTAGATTTTTATTAGCATTGGATAATGTAATGTAATGTAAATGTATTTAAAAAAACCCACAATGTATTCTTGCATGCCAACAAGGTAGGCCGAAGAGGACTTCTAAATGTACTAAATACTATCGTAATACCTTTGGTCAGCAATAAATGATTTTGATTTGATTTGATTTGAAAAAACTCCTGGTCTCAGGCCTGGGGCTCCCGGGAAACCAATGACAAGGGGCGAGTACTGGAGGACTGGGCCAACACCCGTGGTCTAGAGGTCCTCAACCGGGGGAGTGTCGCCACCTGGGAGCGGCGGGGGCTCAGTTCGGTCGTGGATGTCGCATTCGCGACCCCTGCTCTTGCCCGCCGCGTCCAGGGTTGGCGCGTGGTGGAGGAGGAGGAGACGGATTCCGACCATAAATATATTCGGTTCAACGTCTCCCCTCCAACTAACCTGCCGCCGACCATCGCGAATCCCCCGGATCCACGTTGGGCGCTCAGACGCCTGGATCGGGAGGCTCTCCTGGAGGCATCAATAGTGCAGGCCTGGATTCCGTCACTGGCCAGGCCTGCCGATGTCGACGAAGAGGCGGAATGGTTCAGGAGAGCCATGTCGCATATCTGCGATGCGGCGATGCCTAGGGTTAAGCCCGGCCCGGCAAAGAAACAGGTGTACTGGTGGTCAGCGGAGATCGCACAGCTGCGAGCAGCGTGCGTGACCGCTCGCCGCCAGTACACCAGGTTTCGCCGGAGGCGTCGCCGCCCAGACGATGCGGCAGCCCGAGAGGCGGAGCTGTATGAGGCGTACAAGGGGGCCAAGAGGACCCTCCAGGAAGCCATAAAGCAGGCCAAACGGCGGGCCCGCGAAGAGCTGCTGGAGTCTCTGGAGCAGAACCCATAGGGGCGTCCTTACCTTGCGGTCAGGGGCAAAATCCGCCCAAGGGCGCCCCTACTGACCCAGAGCCTCCAGCCGGAGCGGCTGGAGGGGATACTGGGCTCCTTGTTCCCAGCGAGAGCGGAGGAGCATGTCCCTCCGCGTATGGCTCCGCCTCAGGCGCCTGACGCTGATAATAGCGAGAACGATGTGCCCGAAGTCAGGGAGAGTGAACTGGGGGTAGCAGTGCTCCGGCTTAAAGCCCGGAAATGCACTGCCCCCGGACCCGACGGCATTCCAGGCCGAGCATGGGTCCTGGCTCTGGAGGAACTAGGGCCTCGACTTGTGGTGCTCTTTAGCGCATGCCTCGAAAGGGGCCAGTTTCCAAAGGCTTGGAAGACGGGGAAACTGGTCCTTATCCGGAAGGCGGAGCGGCCGGCGGACCAGCCATCCGGTTACCGGCCGATCGTGTTGCTCGACGAGGTGTGCAAGCTCTTTGAGCGGATTATTGCAGAGCGCCTCGTCGAGCATCTCACGAACGTGGGGCCAGATCTGGCGGACAACCAGTTCGGTTTCCGCCGGGGGCGCTCCACCGTGGAAGCGATCATGCGCGTTAGGCGCCTGGCGGAGGAAGTAGTCTCGCGGGGTGGGGTGGTGGTGGCGGTGTCTCTCGACATCGCCAACGCCTTCAACACCCTACCCTGGAGCTGCGTTAGGGAGGCGCTCGCGTATCACGGAGTGCCTCCTTACCTCCGCCGCATTGTCGAGGCATACCTATCCGAGAGGGCCATAGTTTACCCGAGCTGGCTAGGGCCAGGGCGGCGAGAAGTGTCGTGCGGTGTTCCGCAGGGGTCGGTCCTAGGGCCACTCCTGTGGAACATCGGATACGACTGGGTGCTGCGCGGTTCGTTGCTCGAGGGTGTCAGCATAACGTGTTATGCTGACGACACCCTCGTTATGGCGCGGGGAGCAACGCACCGCAGCGCGGCACTAAAGGCCACGGCAGGGGTTGCTCAAGTCGTGGGTCGAATACGGCGGCTGGGACTCGAGGTGGCTCTCCACAAATCCGAGGCTATGTGTTTCCACGGGCCTCGGAGGGGGCCACCTGCGGGAACCAGCATAACCGTAGGGGGCGTAAGCATCGGCATCGAGCCCACGATGAAGTACCTTGGGCTCGTACTCGATAGCCGATGGGACTTCGGACCTCATCTCCGAAGTCTGGTTCCGAAACTGAGGGGGGCTGCGGCCGCGCTATCGCGGCTGATGCCCAACGTTAAGGGACCCAACGCCCCCACTAGGAGACTGTACCTGGGGATCGTGCGAAGCATGGCCCTGTACGGGGCCCCAGTATGGGCGGAGACTCTGGCGGCCCGCAACGTGGCTGTATTAAACAGCCCGTTAAAAGCGATGGCCGTCAGAGTCATCAGGGGGTATCGCACGATCTCCGTCGAGGCGGCATGCCTCCTAGCCGGGACCCCTCCATGGGACCTGGAAGCGAGAGCCCTTGCGCTGCTGTACCAGTGGCGCAAGGAGGCGCTGGAGCGGGGCCATAGGCCGGAGCCCCGAGAAATCAGGGCTCAGCGGTCCCTGCTCCGCCAGGAACTCATGGGGACATGGAGGGTGCGACTTGAGCACCCAAGGTGGGGGGAATCCACCATTGCGGCGGTGAGACCGATCATGAAGGAGTGGTTGGAGAGGGAACATGGGGACCTCTCCTACCGGATGTGCCAGGTGGTTACCGGACACGGGTGCTTCGGTAAGTATCTGTGGCGCATCCACCGGGAGACAACGCCGCAGTGCCAGCACTGCGAGGATCCTGGCGAAGACACGGCGCTCCACACGTTGGTGGAGTGCCCTGCGTGGGCGAGTCAACGCCGGGATCTCGTTGCGGTCCTGGGCGTGGACGTTCTCTCGTTGGAGACCATGGTGAGGGCCGGGGTCTCCGACGGGAGCAAGTGGCACGCCGCCGCCTCTTTCTGCGAGCAGGTAATGCGCGCGAAAGAGACGGCGGAGAGGGAGCGGGAGAGAACCCTACCCCCGAGTTTCGCAGTCTGCGGCGAGGACGCCGCAGACTCATCTACGCCCGGGACTACCGACCTCCATGATCGGGGCCTGAGGACGGCAGTTGGCCGACTCGCCGTCCTTACAGAAGCAGGCCGTGGCGGAGGCGTGTCGTGTGTGCCCTACACACGCCTGCCAACTCACCGAAGCGGGATAAAACCCGACCCCACCTGGCGAGGCCGCGGTGGCGGCCAAAGTCCGCCGGCAACCCTGGGGTTATCCTTTCGAGGGCTTACCCGGGGTGCCCGGCAACGGACACTTGGGGAGGACACCGTGCGGTTTTAGTCGCGACACGACATAACCACCCCCGCTGGCCGGCGGGGGGGGTATCCGAAGGGATTTCCGCACGTTAAAAAAAAAAAAAAAAAAAAAAAATGGTTGCCTGTATGAGATTGCCTCAGAGCGATAAGGCCGCCAATTGTACTAATACCACAAAATGTATTACGGATTCTTATTTTTAATGTCTTTGGTGTACAATAAAGAGATATTATTATTATTATATTATTATTTGAAGGAAAGAAGAAAAGAAAGACAAATTTATTCATCGACGTTTAAGGTACAAGTTTACAATAATAATGTAAAATAATTTATTAGCGCCATTATTCCTTCACTGCGACTTCCTCGTACATCCATCTCATTAATAATAAATAAATAAATATTCTACGACATTCTACTAAGCGCTTTCTAGACCCAAGGTAAGCATAGTTAACTAGCTTGTGTTATGGGTTCCAGAATGCGGATAAACATACTTATATACTTTTTTTTTTTGCAAATTCATACATATATAGAAACACCCAGACCGATGCAAATAGACATATTCATGCATACAAATATTTGTACTGAGCGGGAATCGAACCCGCGCCCCTGTCGTAGCAGTCGAATGCACTACCGCTACGCCACAGAGGCCGTCAAATTCGATACACAAAAATTGCCATCAGGGTCTACAAAAAAAGTCTTTAACACAGCGGTACAGCAGAATTCGGAAATATCCTGAGCCGCTTTGACCTTCTAACGCCAGTTTGTTCTGTTGCCACCTTTACAAACATAACACAACAAACAAAAGTAATATTGTGTTATCTCCCTTGCGCTACATAGCTAATAAATAAATTTAATAGCTCTTTGAACAGGCTAATAGAGTAGAAAATGAGGTTGGAATAAGGTAAAATTATATTATGAAATTTATGAAAATTTGATATACGTTAGTGCGGCTTTCGTCCGACTTGAAACTTTAGCTAAAGCCATAGCCATAATTAAAAATGTGACTAATGTCTGTTCACAAACTATCTAAGACCAAGACTAGAACAATCTGCCAAGTTTGAAATCGTAACAAGGATATACCGTTGTTTCCATATCCTCACACATTAAGCTATTGTCTTTCAGAACAATGGTTCATTATTGTTAACATGAGTTGATAAATTAGTTTATGTAAAAACTGATTTCACATTAAATTTTAGGATGGTTGGTTGTTTCTATTTCGTTCCGTGAAGTTAAAATATTGCCGCTGAAAAACCGTAACGTGTACATAATACTAATACATAATTAATCGCGATAGAATTCGTAAAAATGAATTTTACTTCAATCTATACTATTAATTTTGGTTACAAATCACGACCTCTGTGGCGTAGCGGCGGTAGTGCGTTTGACTGCTAAGTCACAGGTCGCGGGTTCGATTCCCGCTCAGTGAAAATATATCTATTTGCATTGGTCTGGGTGTTTCTATGTATAATATGAATTTATTTACAAAAAAAAGGTATTTAAGTATGTTTATCCGCATTCTAGAACCTATATGACAAGCTCTGCTTAGTTTGGGTCTAGATGGCGTTGTGTAATTTGTCCTAGAATATTTATTTACTTATTATTTAAATATTCTTTATAGAAAAAAAAATAGAAGGATAATAGGTTACTCTTTTTGTATGTAACGATAAACTCAAAAACTAGTGGATCGATGTTAAAGAACCTTAAATTCTTCTTCTTCATCCGAGCGCAGTCGCATCCAAAGCTCGCACTTCGGAGCCCTGGGTCCACTCTCCTGCTTCTCGTTTTATTGATTTGTTTGACGTTTATGGGAGCGATTGCTGTCTGACTTCCTAGCCCTGGAAAGAAATCCTGCGCCAGAGTCTCGTCCATTAATTAACAGGTGTGTACCGGCTTGTAGGTTATGTTGGCTTTACCCCAAAGGTCTTGGTGTGGCCCTATATACCTTTGAAGAGGGCCTGCTTTTTAGATATCAAAAAGCTACAAAATGCTTAACTCAAACTTTATAAAAGAATTCAAACAATAACAAAATCAGAGTTCTTTCATTACTGCACGGTTTTGTAAAGCTATAACTACAACAATATCAAATGCGATCAGCGTTTAATTCTGTTAAAACGTTTTATACTGCACTCTATAACATGATAAACCTTTTATGGGCCTCGGGCGTTTTTATGGCTGTTAGATTTAACTTCAATTTTATACCAAAGATCTCTTTTGAAGCGAACTTTTCTTTCTAACGGCAAAGTAAAAGATAGGACCCGAACACTTGGACAGTTTGTAACCTTCTTTTGTAAAATTGGTTGATTGTTTTAAAAGATTTGAATTGAATCTTCGTAAAAGATTTGAATACTTATGTTTTGGTTGTAACGTTAAGGGTAAAAAATAATTTATCGTTATGAATGACTATACCTTTTTTTTTTTTTTTTTTTTTTTTTTTTCGTGCGGAAATCCCTTCGGATACCCCCCCGCGTGCCAGCGGGGGCGGTTATTTCGGGCTTGAACCGACTAAAACCGCACGCCGTCTCGGGTCTACAGACGCCGGGGTGTAAGGTTGCCCATAGAGCATATCCCTCGCACCCCAAAGTCTAGGTATTGATGCCTATTATACTAGCGTCTAAAATTTCAAGTCTTGTTCCATTGGAAAATTATAAACAAAAAATATCCTATAACCTGATCACAGCGAACTACTAATTGTGAATATTATTTCATAGACTTTAATATCGAAATTCATGCTTCTTCTTTTAAAAGTAATGAACTTCCTAAAAAAATCTTTCACCCCACTTAGGGGTAAAATTTAAAAAAACGCTGTTATGGTATGGTAAACATTTATTTCTAACCAGGAGCGTGCATATTATGGAATTTCGTGCTTCTTACTTTGAAAATATTCAAATATTTAAGTATTTTCTTGAAAACTATTGCCTTGTTGTGGTAGTAATAATTCACTATACTAGTGAACCTTTTTTTTTTTTTTTTTTTATCGTGCGGAAATCCCTTCGGATACCCCCCCGCCGGCCAGCGGGGGCGGTTATGTCGGGCTTGCACCGACTAAAACCGCACGCCGTCTCGGGTCTTCCGACGCCGGGGTGTAAGGTTACTCATAAAGCATATCCCTCGCACCCCGGCTGACCCTGGGCCATCTCACCACTAACAGCATCGCTCATCCTGTCTCCTCTGAAAGCAGAGGAGTACGGAGAGCGATGTGTTCCCGCCACGTTGGGTATTGGCCGACGATCAATGCCAACCCTATGAAGGGGTGAAGGGGAAGCCATTGACCGCCACCCAGGGTGTACCGACCGCTCCGATTCCGTTCCCCCCGGACTGCAGCGGGATCGGAATCGGAGCGACACTCGAGGAGGTTACCCAACACACACCCCACTATACTAGTGAACCTAATCGCAAATTGATTGTCATTCGTGACTACGATACCGGTCAATGCCCTGTTCACCTTTTACTGGCCCTTACTAACCAAGCCGAAGGGGGTGGTCTCTTTGTACTGAAGATCATATCCGATATGTATGTGGAATTGTTTAATTAGTTAAATAATAGTTTTTATAAGGATTATACCTATTTTTAGAAGGACATACCATTTTAGACACTGCAAATCAAGAAGGAATTTCTCAATGATCACTTTAATTACTTTTGAATCTATTTCTTTTTTTTACACATTTTCTACACGCTTTATATTAGCGTAACCTGCAGTTATCAATGAATGCTATCACATTTTTTAACATAATTTTCAATTCATTAAAGGTGAGTTTGAAAACGCATGTAGTAGAGCCCTTCGTACGAAAAATAAATTAAAAAATCGGAGATTCAAACAGCCATGGATTAACCAGAATATTTTAAACTTATGTGAGACTAGGGATAGACAGTTTGCTTTATGGAAAGCAGATCCGACCAATAAATGCCTCCGATTACAGTTTAATAATGCACGCAACAAATATCATAAAGTTCTAGAACATCATAGAAATAATTATTATAAAACAGCCATTAGAAATAACTATTCGAACTCAAGAAAACTGTGGCAGCTGATAAATACAATATGTGGTAGAGTTACTCAATCAGCTGATCAAGTTATCTCAAAAGCGTTTAATGATCACAAACTTTCGTCCTTGGAAATTGCCAACAGATTTGCTGATGAGTTTCAAAACTCTATTAGAAACATATTACCAAGGTGTGATAGACCACTTCTTAATGAAAAGGAATATGTAATTGATAGTGATGTGAGTATGTTAGTTCGGAAGGCTACACCTCTTAAAATAAATACAATTATAAATAAATTAAGCAGTATTAAAGCACCTGGCCAAGGCAACATAAAAGTTACAGATATCAAAATAATAAGTCAGAATATATCTATTGCTATTACAAATTTGGTTAATGCTAGTATTCAATCAGGAAAATATCCAGACGAACTAAAACGTGGCTGTATTCGACCAATATATAAAAAGGGAAAACATGATGATATGTCTAATTATCGACCAGTCACACTTCTGTCAAGTGTTAACAAAATTGTGGAGAAGTTTCTTAGCGAACAAATACATAGCTTTTATAAAGATAATAATATGATAAGTGAAAATCAATTTGGGTTCCAGCCAAAAAAAAGCACATCTTTACTTCTGTCTAAATTTACGGATGACGTAAACGAAGCATTAAATTCCCGGCAACATGTCCTAGCTCTTTTTATTGATTTTTCTCGTGCGTTTGATACGTTAAATCATAACAGACTCGTAAAAAAACTAAACAATAGTGGTATACGTGGCCCACTATTAAGATGGTGTGACAGTTATCTCCAGAATAGGTCTTACCGTGTCAAAATAAATGAAACGTATAGTAAGACAATCTCAGCTGATGTAGGAACAGCTCAAGGATCTGTGCTCGGCCCTCTTCACTTTATTACGTATGTGAATGATATGAACAATATTCTAAGGCACTGTACCAGCTATCAGTATGCAGATGATACATGCCTACTGGTAGCTCATACAAATGTATCTGAAGCATTTGTGAAAGTACAAACAGATCTAGACAATATTAGCAAGTGGTGTCACGATAATGGATTAGTTTTAAACGCCAGCAAAACCAAACTTGTTCATATTCGTTCTCCGTACAGTAAAACCCACGTTCCCAATGGAACAAAGCTGGTGGCTCACAAACACCTATGCTTACACAAAAAGGATAACAACTGTCAATGCCCCACAATTGAAATAGTTAATAATCACATATATCTTGGTCTAATAATAGATTATAAATTTAACTGGCTACCTCATGTCAACCAAGTGTGCGAAAAACTGAAAGCATTTATGGCCAACATGTACATTATCAATAATAGGATACCTCCCAAAGTGAAGCTCATGCTTTATAACGCGCTTGCCGAAACAATCATAGGATATGGAATTAATAGCTATGGTAGAACTTTTAAAACGTACCTTGATCGTATATTCCAGCTACAAAGTAAAATTTTGAAATTGATCATGTCACACCATAATGCGTCAAAAAGTGAAGACGGTGTAGAACTATTTAAGCATTGCAAGGTGCTTCAGGTTCACTCTAATGTCACACTATGCCTCCTCAAAGAACAATTCTTCAATGACAACATACAGATCGAAATATCTCATGGTATTCAGACACGGTCAATATGTAATAAGAGACTAGAAACCTATAGGGCAAGGAATACCTACGGAGAAAGAACCACCCGTTATATAATTCCCCGTTTAATTAATAAATTAAATACATCTTTTAAGCAAAGTATCACGCCAACAAATATAAAAAATAAATTAAAAACATATTTCCTAAACATCCTGTAAATGGCCTCGTACGCCAAACCGGTTCTTTGTCAGCTCGGCCTGACGATCGCTCACTGACAATTTTTACTTCCTACCTGCACCTTTTTTATATACCTCATCTGATTTATAATAACTAAAAGTCTGTGTAAATTAGTGATAAGAATAGATATGTAAAACATATAATAAGGTGAAATATTATGTATACTATACTAAACATGTAATCGCAATATAGAATGCACGGCACTCCGCACAAACCTTAGTGGTTTTTGGAATGCCGTGATAATGTAATTTAATTGTGTGATGTTGTAAAATAAATAAAAAAAAATAATAAAAAAAAACAACTTCAAGACGTCTAGTATAGTTATTGAGCTCGGTGCAATCAGGTTTTAGGATTATTTTAAGAAATTTTCCTGTGGCGAGCTGGGACGGGTCAGCTAGTGAAGTTTATTGTTTATTTAGTTACTTATTTCTTTACTAACACTTCTGTATTCGCAGCGCTCTCGCTGTAATATCACAACATAACAACAAAATATTTTAGAATATTACATTTACTCCTCGCGAGATGGGTTACATTTATTTTTTTCTGACGTTGCGAGCTTGATGTGTTGTCATGAACTCCGGGCCATGTGATTTAATAAACCCTCCAAAGCATTATCACCATTAGGTACGGCGCTACCAGACATTTGTCATTCCCCTGGTAGGTACCAAATAACACCTGCAAGGAACCCGCTGGGAGAAACTCAGTCGAATTTAATCGTGAAATGAGACCAATTTTAGAAGAGAGTTAAACAAGGTTGAGGTACAGATTTTATATGATGATAATATTCTAGGGCATACACAACGCTGTCTGGAACCGCATAGCATAGCTTGTAATATAGGTTCTAGAATGCAACTCATGTATACCGGGTGTTAGAGAAACACTCCCGAAAACGAAGAAAGGATAGTACAGAAGAAAAAAAATTGCGTTACTTTTTTCGATCGGATTTTTTTTTTGAATTATTCACGCTTCATCGGCTTAGTAAAGTTAAATGAAACCATACCATACGTTATACCGATATTTATTGCAACATTCCCTTTCTAGGTAAATTGATGCCTTTTTTTGTATGAAATTATTGTTTCATTTAGGACACGATAGAGCGTGAATAATTTGAATAAAAAATCTGATCGAAATAAGTCACACAATTTGTTTTTATCTTCTGTACTATCATCTGTTTCTCTTACACCCGGTATAAATATTTGGCATGAAGGCCACGTCTATCCTGAATAGTACAAGTAGTAATAGTAGTTGAATATTACTACTCAACTACTGATTCTACGCGTAGTGGGATGCATAGTGATAATATTCGTGTGCAGTACTTAGGTACTGCATTTTTTTCTTTCCAACAGTTTCCCGTGTTTTCTGAATGAGATTACTTTCATCATCAAAGAACACTGGGTACCTTTTTTTTTTTCGTGCGGAAATCCCTTCGGATACCCCCCCGCCGGCCAGCGGGGGCGGTTATGTCGGACTTGAACCGACTAAAACCGCACGCCGTCTCGGGTCTTAAGACGCCGGGGTGTAAGGTTACTCTTAGAGCATATC
This sequence comes from Cybosia mesomella, assembly GCA_946251805.1. NCBI lineage: Eukaryota > Metazoa > Arthropoda > Insecta > Lepidoptera > Erebidae > Cybosia > Cybosia mesomella. The sequence goes on from OX276395.1 coordinate 9,548,779, forward strand.
CCTCGCACCCCGACTGACCCCGGGCCATCTCCGGTTTTGAGATGGCCCCCTTACTTGCTCTCCACTGTGCCATCTGCGAATCAGAGGCACACGTGGAAAGCTTCCGAACAGCCCTCAACAGGGCCGTCCTCGCCTCGGTCGGAGTTGGCCGTAGGCGGCAGCGTCTCTCCCGCCCTAGGAGAGAGGCGCTGCTGTCTCCGCTGCCCAGGGTGCACCGCGTGGAGGTCCCCAACCAAGCACCCCGAACACTGGGTACCTTATGTTCTATGTGTAATGTGTATGAAAGATTTCATTTCAATCAGCTAAGTAGATAAGACGTGAAAACAAACAAACACGATATAATTTATAATATTGCATAGGATTCGTTTGAAAAATGATATATGTATATTAATCGGAAAGAGGTGTGATTGTACTGTACGTATGAATGGTAGATAATGTATTTATAATAGTAGAGTTTTCTCCTAACTTTTATTCATAATATCCTTTTCAAAATATTTAATTTTCCGGTTAATCGAGCTTTACGCATATGTTCACACCGCATCGTTAAATGTTCAATTCGCACGAGATACTGCCGTTTCATTTCATATCCCTAGTTTTTCCATAAGGGCCAACACTGACTGCCGGCACGTCATGGTATATAATTTACATATAACGAATAGAAATAAACCGTAATGCAATAATAATAAAATTGAATTTTAAACGATAACCGTCGACACATCGTCACAACATCTACGAGGATCGTCATTGAAAGTTCCATTTTATGCCCATAATAATAAGGTCTATTCCTATTCTACAGATAAAAATCGTTTGCCGTGCCATGCCGTGCCGTGCCGACAGTCAGCGCCGGCCCTTACATATATAACGTGTGAGTGCGAATCGTCCGTAAGGTTTGAAAAGTTAAACTGGTTGTGTTTTAATCGAATTCCCGGCGGTCGAGGGACGCCGCAGATCAACGAAGAAATAGATAAGCATTCGGGAAACCCTTTTTAGAATATTATGAAAGTAAATACCGCTAAATGGGTTATTTATTTTATGCGAAAGGTGGATAATCGGGTGCTAAATACAAGTTTGATTTTTTCATAGCTTGAAGGGCATGCAGATTTAAGTATTTGAAATAAATTCCAAATTGATACCTCGATGGGTACTTGAAGAAAACGTCTTGACAGACAGACTGATAGACGCATAACGAAGTAATCGTATACGATATATTTTTATTTTGAGGTAAAGCTCGATTGACCGGTAACTTGCCAAAACTTCCAACTGAAGTTTTGTTCACGAAGAAAAACGGTGAATCGGAGATCGTATTACTGTCATACTTCTTATACATACAGGTCTAATAAGATTCGTATCACAAGTAATTCAGCAGTTAAGATATCTTTAGTGAAATAGGCCTAAAACGTACCCAATTATGTTTACAAATGGGTTTTAGATTAGGTACTCAAACCAAAAGCTTATTGAGGACGCACCCACCTGAAAACTTGGGTCATAAATATGTCTATAACACCGGAAGGGCTGGTTCGTGGCCCAGAAAACTTCATATAATTGCACCGTCATTTTATAACGACATTAAAGTAAGTACTTTTAATGGTTTTCGCTTAGATCTTCGTTAAATGATAATAATTGAAGAGGGAAACTTACCACGCAGTCATCACGTTGGCTACGGGAAGAACGAAATTGAACTAATGGTAACAGAAAAGGATACCAAACCGAACCCCTTAGTAAGAATCATTCAAACCTCTTCACTCAAAATACAAATCACATGTAAAATCTTAGTAGGATAGTAGAATCTGTAGCGGATGATCATAGACTCCGAGTCCGGGGAACCCGCGGTAGGGCTCCGAGCCGGTACTTACCGACTCGTTAACATGTTTTCGAACGCGCCTATCGCGCTAGCCAATCACAGGCCCGCGCGACCGGCTGTCAGAGAGTCGGAGTTTGCGAACACACATGTACTTCACGTTTTCAGTAGTTATTTTGTAAAAGTATTTATAATTTGTTCTAAATTGTATAACCGTCGAATAAAACAGTGTAGCAATTGCACAAGTCTTCTATATTAGCTCCACCCCGACTACAGATCATAAATGTGAAATTGTGGACAGATGGATGTTTCACACCCGAACGGCTCAACGGATCTGGATGAAATTTCACGCAGACAGATTATAGTGTGGAAAAGCACAAATTGGTTCCTGTTTGTTGCTGGACCGGGATCAGTACTTCACGCGGGTGAAGACACGGACAGCAGTTATTTTTATCTTAAAATATCGTATCAAAATAAAAAATACAAACATAGACCAGTTTGGGGATTTATAGCGCTGTTACCTGTGTAATATAATATAATACTATAAGTCACTTCCAGCGTTAGAATGCCATTTCAAGGCTATGATAACGTCACTATAAAGTGATATAGGAATGTATTCGAAGCTTTCAATCTCTTGTTGTGCTCGTATACATCGTACCAGGTGCTTTTGTTGCCTTCAACTGTACAATATTGGGTGTTTTAGTTACGATGCGCTCTGTTGTAAAATGGGCATGTGTTCGTCTTGTCTAGGATTTTGGAAAAGAATCGTGTGGCAAGTAATAATTGAGTTTTAAAGATGTCGTTATTTTTTACGGGGTAGACTTTTACATAATCAGTATAGAAAAATACTCTCCTGAATGAATACAAAGGAAAAGCCAAAACTGCATCATTGATGACGTATAGTACTCGGCTTTTGATTTAGTAGCAGGGAGAGTCCTGCTAAAAACGATTCACTTCGGTTTTGTAGAGCGTCTGTATTCGATAAGGGGTGCTGTTGTCGAGAAGTAAAAAAGGTTTTTTCTTAAGAATTGTAGTAACCAAAATTACTAGTATTCCTGCTAACGCCTTCGGCTAAGCTAAATTCCTTTTGTTATCAGTGAGTTCACGTCAAATTTTAATGGCCAGGATTCGAACCCGAGACCTCTCGATCGTAAAGCCGACTCCTTAACAACTAAACTACCGACGCTTCAAATTTTACCTTGAAGAAGTTTTGTGGCAGGATAACGTGTATCCAGAACCACTACTGATATATAATTATATTTAAGGGCATAATTTATATTCCTCTAGCCTTGGTTTATTTATGTACGAGTATATATGTGTGTACCTAATCTGCCATAAAAAAATATTTTATTTCATTTCTTTCTTTCTTGTATGAAATATCGTCATAGTATCATTTGTAAAAGTGTTACGAGTTTTGTACGAATGATGAACGAAAACGCCATACACAACACTTGTGCACAGATGCAAGCAATAAATGGACCAATTTTGCATCAGTTACTGCCGCTCAAACGCGGCACCGATCATAGAAAAAGTCGGCTGTAATTCAGTTATTCGCATTTGTGACGGGCGATCGACACTCAGGTCCACACACATATTCATATCACCTTTCTTCAAGTCTCGAGTGAATAGGTTCCTAGGCAAACGTGATACATCGTAGACCACATCGTCACTTACGATCAGGTGAGATAGAGGTCATACGTGAGCCTATCATCCATAAAAAAAAAACCTATTTATTTAACACCACTAATGTCCAATATAAAGCTGTTGCACAAACCTGTACAGTGCACAGTATCTCTCTGTTTGTATTCAGTAATTGCAACTATACAGTACCTTTTTTTTTTTTTTTTTTTATCGTGCGGAAATCCCTTCGGATACCCCCCCGCGTGCCAGCGGGGGCGGTTATGTCGGGCTTGAACCGACTAAAACCGCACGCCGTCTCGGGTCTATAGACGCCGGGGTGTAAGGTTGCCCATAGAGCATATCCCTCGCACCCCGACTAATGGAAGGTCTTCTAATTTCAAAATACCTCTTAACTAGGTCTGCAAGGCGAATCGCTGCTTGCAAAGTTGAGCTGAGTGAGACATCGTGAAACAGATTTTGAAAATTTTGAACAGTGATCATTCCTCCGTGGCAAGTCCGATTTTGAAAATTCTTTTTGAAAGTCACAACTCTGGACATGCTTTCTGAGCGTGTAAAGTTTGGTCACAGTGTCTCGAGCGGTTATTATGTAATTCCATCTGGAATTTTTTTAACGGTGATCATTCCTCCGTGGTAGCATTAATTTTTTCAAAATATATTCATAAACCTTCCTCTGATTGACCTCTTCAATCATGCCATATTTGGTTCTGATTGGATAAGTAGTTTAGGAGGAGACCTGTGACAAAGAAAATCCTGAAGTCTGGTATGAGGAGCTTTCGCTCGAATTCGTCTCACTCAGCTCAATTAATTTCAATTCTTTATCACTTCTCTTCTCTTCTTTTATTACAATTATTCATCATATAATTAAACTTGAATTTAACCAACTTTTATAATAAAATCGTAACGAGCTGGAAACTGTACACTGATTATTAATTTATTTGATTTTATTGTTAAAAAAGCGTGGCGTGTTTATAACAACCATCAACAATAAAATAAATGTTTTGTTATGCACTCTATTTTCTAATCTTAAACTTATTAGCAACTATTCGTTACATTTTAGTTTGAACTTTTGTAAAAGCGTTTTTTTAAGTATAATCTTCTTTAGCGGCGTTGTGCACTTTTTTGTAATGGGTAAAAAAGATTAAACTCGCGTCAGGACACGTGACCTGATCGAAAATTCGTAAGACAGAGGCAAAGTAGATCGCTGGCGCGCCGTAGGAGAGGAAGTATCTCCCTCTCTTTCTACTGCGCGGCGAAAATGTATGCCTGCACCTGCTATTTCGTATAGGCGGCGCAGGGCGCTTGCGCGGATGTTCGTGTGTGTTTATGTTATAGCGTGCCACGCGTTTTAATGTAAAATAATTGTAATATAGTTCTGAAGTGTTAAATTTTTAATGTAATATAAATTGTCCTGTTTGTGTACGATAGCCCAATAAATTAATATTGTATGTTACCACATAAATGATGACTGAGAATCAAAGCAATTCGTGCAAAATTATTCCCTAACCATTCCAAAATATCAAAAATGCACAACGTTAATATTCAAGTTTTCACTTCTGCCGCCACTCCCGGAGTGCAACCCGTGGTTTTTTTTCTTATAAATGCCGAACAGATAGCTACAATTGGATAGGTGCTCTAGGTGGACTACTTCAATGAATTTCCTTGCATGACGTTTTACTCACGGACCAGCCTTTAAACCAAATAAGTTGGTATAATGTCGCATGTTACGCGCATGTACGTGGTATAACTTGTATAACGTAACTTTGTTGATATCCAAGGGTTTAGAATATTCTACGGTAATATAAAAATGCTCAATACATGAGAACATTTTGAATGAAATTTTAATAACAATGTCGTCCTTTGATGTCATTGGTAAATTGTTTTACCCTCCAATTTGCAGTTAGGTGGTTGTTATAAGGCTTTGTTACACTCGTTAAAACTTCCATTTAATGTACATATAGGCGGTTTAGATTGTCATTGTCATTGTCAAACTGTATGAAAGACGGTAGGGTGAAAACGGGAAAATTCGTAGCTAACATACTATTTGACAAAATCGTATAGAATAAAAATTCTACTGTAGGGGACACCGTTATTATTATTTACAATGGGAATGCTGGCAGCCGCCGGATCTACCCGCGATATATGCCACTTTGGCCACTTCATCCATTTCCCTAAGTCTCACATTTGGGGAGGGTGTGGGATCATTGCATCCGGTCAAACCTAATATTTTAGAAAATCTTACGAGCTGTTCTACTTTCAAAACCTCCAGGTCTCCAGGTATTACCATGTGTATCTAACCCCATGCCGTGTGAGTATGCTTGTTATCTTTTAAGGCTGCAGCGTCTAAAAAGATTTCAGTGCAATTCGAAATGGAGTAGCTAATATCCTGAATTATTTCATAATAACCTACTATTTTTATTTTGTAAGGATAAAAACAGAACGAGTACATTTTAAAAATAGCACGCGCTATATTTATACCTTTGTGTGTAAACAGCTCCTCCCCATACGGTAATTCAATTCAAGTGAACTCTCAATATTGTCAGTCATAAATAAAAGAGCCAGAACTTTCTTTGTAGTTTTCCATCTTTGTTAGCTTGCGTTCTTGAGTGTGGTAGTTATGTACATCATCTTTGATTTCGTCTTTTTTAAATGTCTTTGATAAAAAATAAGAAAACAAAATGGTTTTACAGACTTTTCTAACGATTGAGGGACATGACGGGTAGGCCACAGATAAGATAATAGTTACTACCGTAGACTACCGTGGATACCGTGGTAGGATACAGTGGCTAGGCATCCGTCCTTTTACTAAAATGCTGTTTTTACCGAAAGCAAGTTTCAATTAAATCACATTTTAACGGTGATTGACGGACGAGGCTCTAGGCTCATAGGCTTTCCTGTCAAGGTTGGGGGTCAGAAGGCATTCATCGGCATATTTATAATCACAATTATAATATTAGTAGGATAGAACACGTAGGAAGTAGGATACGAGAATGTTTTCATGTCCCTGAGGTGTTTCCTTTATTTGTCGCACGATATAGACCTGGAATGCTCTACCCGCGCACGAGTTTCCTTCTTCTCACAATCCCGTAGTCTTCAAGCGGGGCATGAAAAAGTATCTGTTGAGGCTGTCAAGGTCACGCTGATTCTAAAATGGTGGTCGCTAGACCACTATTTTGATTTTTTTAGAATCGTCAGCGTCTAGTATGGGGGCTCATATCTTCTGGACTTCATCCTAGCTTCTCACCCTCCAGCGGGGTGGAGTCAATTATAACGGGCAAAATATGTAAAAAAAATGAAGTGGCACTCTGGGAGCGCCGACAGAAGTGAAAACTTGAACAATTACTTACGTGTAACTAACTTGTAAAATAACTTGATTCTAAGCCAGAACGAAGTTTTCCAGGTCAGCTAGTCTATACATATAATAAAAGCGTAACGAGGTGAAAACTGTAAATTGTTTTTTTTTTATATATTTTCAATATATTTAGTTCGGAAAAAGTGAACATCCAGGACGAGACTAAAACCCATGACCAATTCCTTACAGGGGGAATACTCTGACCGACTGAGCTACCTGGACACTTCCTAGATATTTGAAATTCTCCGATATATTGGTCCAAAAAAAATTAATATATGTTCTAGGAGCGACACCGATGTCGAAAATGTGATTTTTAGAATTTTTGCCTGTTTGTCTGTTTTTTTGTTATCGATGTTCGAGCATCACTTGAAAACTACTACATAAACCATTTGAAATTTTGCATGAACACTCTTCTAGGGCATGGTCATAAACTGCGATATATATCATTACGCTAATATAGGCATAATAGCAGCAGTAGAGCAAGATGTGTCTGAACTATTATTAGTGACAACTTTATTATTAAAATGTAAGGAGGATCTTTACGAAATTTTGCAGTCGGCAGAACTCAGATATGGTCAAAATTCGCACTATAACTTATCATGCTATACCCGGAAGTTGATGAGCAGTACAATGTAAAATCTGGAAAGTCACAGAGGGGTAACTCTATAAAAACGTATAAAAGATAGTTGATTAGAGAAAATATTTGGGTTATGTGTAATCAACGATTCTGAACACCAAATATTTGTTTTGGAATTCTTGTCTTGTTATATGAACGCTCGCTTCGCTATGAACGCAAAAACTAATTCTATCAAGAAAAATTCTTGGTCAGACTTAAAATTAGCCGTTTGTTTGATTGCAATTGGTTATGTAGAATCGGAGATATGAGTAAACAACGATAACCGACCTCCGCTAGTACTATTATTAAATTGTAAATTAGTTGTGTCTGTACATTGGAGATATAAAAAAAAAATACTTGGGTTATGTTAAATGAACGATACTGAACACAAAAAAAAAATATTTTTTATCGAATTCTTATCTGTCTAGATATCTGTTTGTCTGTCTGTTTGCGATGGACGCAAAAACCACTGAATGAATTTTGATGTAGTTCTACTAGAAAGGTCTTGGTCACACTTAAAATTTGTATGTTTGTTGCCGTATGTTTGATTACAAATGGTTAAGTAGAACCGGTGATATGACCAAAAAAGCGATAAACGACCTCTGCGCGGACGAAGTCGCGGGCAACAGCTAGTAAATAATAAATTTGCAATTATTTATAGCTTCAATATTGAACACAAGTATCAAACATTGTTGAGCTCAAACACTGTTCGATATTCATTTAAATGGAACAGTTGAGATTCTAGAAAGTAATTTACAACTAGTAAGTTGATATTGCAGCCAGTGAAACAGTTTTTATTGCTTTCTGGGTCGCTCGCGATTAATTTTGTACCCTGTGCCCGATGCCTAAACTTTTCCAACGGACACGAAAGTACGATGAACATACAAATTGTAAACGAATCGACTGCATCACTGATTGGGCTTTGTTTTCTATTTTTAAATTTAAGTAACATTAAAAAATAGAACATAAAAATTGCAGTCAGAGATGCAGTCGACTCGTTTTCAATTTGAACTTCCGTGTCTTTTTGAAAATACGTTATCAGAAAATAGAACAGAATAAGAACGATATAGATTTTTTTAAACCGCACTCATTAAACATATATTTGGACCCGCAGTCCAAGCCAAGTGTTATTACCTTTTTCTGTAAGGAAATTGTCAGTAGCAGCACAGCCCGATTGACGACAGTAGGCTCGTACCTTTATATATAATGTTTGCTAATGTGTAAGGTACGACAATTAGTTGATTGATGATGATCAATTGACGACAGTTGGCACGTACCTTAATATATACAGTTGGCAAACGTGTAAGGTGGATACGTATTACACTTTTGTCACAGTAAACTATGCCTTTGTCTACCCCTTATACAAGCGTAAGTATCTCATTAAGACAATTATTTTTTTAATTAGTACCTACTGTTACTTTATTGGTCTCACTAATCTCAAAAATATGTTTCGTTTCACGTTCTTCTTATGTTTTCTTAATAACAACTCTAATTCAAAATGATTAAATAGGTATAAACAACATGAAATTCAAAAGTGAAACAAAAGCGATTCATCATTATTATAAATACTTTTCGAACAACGCGAGTGGAATCAATCGCTTTTCAAATCCATTGATTTTCTGCGTTCATGGGCCGTGACTTTTTGTTTTGTATAGGTACGTAAAACAAATTGGCATGGACTGGACAGTTCACCATTTATCAATAAAAAATATCGAGCTGTTTTGTAGTCAGCATCACGCCAGCCCGGAACCACTTTAATAATTATTTATTCTATGAGTAACTTTTTTTTTCTTGCGGAAATCCCCTCGGATTGTAGGCCAGCGGAGGCGGTTATGTCGGGCTTGAACCGACTAAAACCGCACGCCGTCTGGGGTCTTAAAACGCCAGGGTGTAAGGTTGCCCAAAGAGCATATCCCTCGCACCCCGACTGACCCTGGGAGATCTTCAGTACCTATGCTAACCAATTTCTTCTTTCAACCTTGATACGACTACTTCTGGCTGAGCTATCGGACTTTGCAAGGAAATGAATCATTTTGTTTTCGATTATATCGATATCTTAGCAACCAAGCGATGGTCGATATAAAAACATGATATTTTTTTATATTGATGATTTTCTCAAGATTACTAGTAAACCGTTGATGCTATAAATGAATGATAGAACTAAAATCCATAAAGTGAACACTTGGAGCTATAATTCAAATACTGATAGTGAGATGTGAGTCGTTACTGGTAGTTTCAGCTTACATTTATTAATTTCAATCACCCCTACTTATATCTGTCATTCTTAATCCCAACCAATTACCCAACTTATTTCCAAATTATCACACGAAATAATCCCAATACCCACAAAAGCTACAAGCTTTACATTCATAGTGCAAGGACTGCTCTAATGCGGAAGATTATAACATTACTAGCTGACACATCACGGCTAAGCACGCGAAAATTTCTTAAAAATTCCTTTGTCCCGACTGCAACGTCCTATGTCGCATAGTCCGTTACTTTCCGCAAGTGCTAGCTATGAATTGACAAAGTTTCATAACTATCTTATGAATGGTACTCATATTTTTTGAAGTGAAAACTTCTTTTGGCGCACCGCACACAGATTTTTCCGTAGGTAGTAAGTTAGGCTGATCCGTCACGCTCTGAGGTGAAAGGCTCGATCGGGTGAACTCGAGACCGCCGAGCGTACCCGAGCGAGAAAGATACAGTCAGCTGCTCTTCGGTGTTGTGTCACTGTGTTTAGTTTATTCAATTCATACGTAATAATTGTTTTTATTAATTTAATAGTTATAATTGGTACGTAATAAAAATTATTTTGACAATTGTTTGGTTTACATTGTGAGGTTAGTGTGTGTAGTTAGCGGTTTATCATGCTAATATTATATATTGAAACAATGAAGTTTTCACTTCTACCGTGCGGTCTTAAGCATATACTCTTTTAATTTTTGAAGTGAAAACTTCTTTAGCGGCGTTGTGCACTTTTTTGTAATGGGTAAAAAACGTTAAATTCACGTCAGGACACGTGCAGGTCACGTGTCGTGATTCTGAACATTCTTAAGACGTTTGCAGACAAATATAGAAGCGCTAATTTCACACTGTACTTAACAACCTTGGTGGCGCGTTCGTCTAATGAGTGGCCGTTGACTTCGTCAAGACTGAGATCGATTCCCACCGAGGCACAAGAAACACTTTCTGTCATCATATAACTTTTTGTAATATTTATTCTATTTTGTGTGTGAATGTATGCATTGATATAAAATGGAAATTAATCAAAGTGCATCTATCAATGAAAAAAGTGACGAAGAAATAGCGAAAGAAAATGAGTGAGTACTTTATAAATATATTGGCTATGATAGTTCTGGAAATAATAATGGTGAAAAAGTCGTTCAAATTATGGATGGAAATTGATTTTTCTGAGAGATAAACTTTTTAATGTAAAATAATTGTAATAGTTCTGAAGTGTTAAATTTTTAATGTAATATAAATTGTCATGTTTGTGTACGATAGCGCAATAAATGAATATTGTATGTTACCATATAAATTTTAGTACTTTTATACTGATAATTAAAGCAATTCGTGCAAAATTATTCCCTAACCATTCCAAAATATCAAAAATGCACAACGTTAATATTCAAGTTTTCACTTCTGCCGGCACTCTCGGAGTGCAACCAGTCGTTTTTTTTATTAATTTTTGACGAAGCCAATTTATAATCATGTTCTGCACCTTATTATATTATGGACCTAATTTACTAAGCGAAGAGAGTAAAAATATGTTCATTTCAATGGTGCTTCAATCAACCGATCAAAAACACAGAAGAAAAGATTCGAAATAAAAACAAAACGCTATATTTAATAAGATTTCCGTCATTAAAATATATTATCGTGGTTGATCGCCGATGTTATGTAGGTTTTCCATATACCTACTCGTAGTCACAATAGTGTAAATGCTTGTATGCATGAATATGTATTTTTTTTTTCAAATTTTTGCATTAATCTATAAAAAATATAACAGAATATCTTGCCAATAATTCAACCACTTCAAATAATATGAAATGTTGGATATGCAGTCATAACCGATGACAATTAAATGTGTTCTGAATTCAAAATGCAGTGTGGACTGGAAAAGAAACCATGAAAAGAACAGGAGACGGTCGTAAACAGGACTGATATTATTAATGATTGAAAAAGAAACTAAGAAAGTCTCTTTTCTTAAACATGCGCGGAAATATTGCCATTACTTTTGAATAAAGAACACGCGAAGTATCATATTTAAGTAGACTGAAAAACCAAAATCACTTCCCGGCGCGTTCTTTGAATTTGGAACGAAGAGCGCGCCGGCAATTAGTCCATTGAAAAGTTACATTTGGGGTTGCGTTTTTTTGAGAACGCAATTTTATTATTTAGGGTTCCATACCTCAAAGAAAAAAACGGAACCCTTATAGGATCACTTCGTTGTCCGTCCGTCCGTCCGTCTGTCAAGATCGTTTTTCTCAGGAATGCGTGGAGGTATCAAACTGAAATTTATATCTAATACTCAGATCTGCTGTCCCTTGGAGCTGTGAAAAAATCAAACTTCTAAGCCAAAGCAATCAAAAGATACAGCCGTTTATGCCGAAAATTTCCGCAAATTTTCGAAACTCAAATCAAAACCTACAGGGTACTTCCCGTGAACTTAGAATCTTGAAATTTGGTACGGAGTAACGTCTTATAGTACAGATAAAGGAAAAATTGCGAAAACCGTAGATTTTTAGTTACATCATATAATAAAAAATATTTTACGGAACCCTCGGTGTGCGATTTCGACTCGCACTTGGCCGGATTTTTTGATGTGTAAAAACCGTAGGGGGGGTCAGTGTAAAGCTAAAACCAAGTTTTTGGGGTCGCCACCCTTGTCCCACGGCCGCCATCTTGAAAATAGGGGTTGAAATGGTTTTTACGATATACCTTTTTTTTTTTTTTTTTTATCGTGCGGAAATAAAAAAAAAAAAAGAATCGGATACCCCCCCGCCGGCCAGCGGGGGCGGTTATGTCGGGCTTGCACCGACTAAAACCGCACGCCGTCTCGGGTCTTCAGACGCCGGGGTGTAAGGTTACCCATAGAGCATATCCCTCGCACCCCGGCTGACCCTGGGCCATCTCACCACTAACAGCATCGCTCATCCTGTCTCCTCTGAAAGCAGAGGAGTACGGAGAGCGATGTGTTCCCGCCACGTTGGGTATTGGCCGACGATCAATGCCAACCCTATGAAGGGGTGAAGGGGAAGCCATTGACCGCCGCCCAGGGTGTACCGGCCGCTCCGATTCCGTTCCCCCCGGACTGCAGCGGGATCGGAATCGGAGCGACACTCGAGGAGGTTACCCAACACACACCCCTTTACGATATACCTATCTCTTAAACTATTTATCTGATAAAAAAAAATTGTTAACATTTTTTGTTGCAAATTAAATTCTCTACAACTTTGGTCTAGTAACTTTTTGTCGTAGAACTATAAATAAGCGTATAATAATAATAAAAAGTTATAAGCGAAAATGTTCAGAAACGTTTTTTTAGCTCTTCATACGGTGGAAATAAAGATGATAATTCTCTTGACAGCCTAAGATACAAACAATTCGCCAAGGCAGTGACAAAAAGTACATTTAACTTATCTTCCCTTCCTAAAACACAAGACACAGCTCACTTTCATACTTTCCGAGTCTACCATCAGGTCCAGTCGTGGCTTGGTAATAATAATGATCCTGAAGACTAGGGCTGGAAAAAAATGTGGAAAATAATTGATGCCAGTGCAGAGCTCTAAACCTCCAGCACCCCCTGAGCTTCTAAAATTGATCTTTTGCAAATGCAAAGGAAACTGTGCAGCGATGCGTGGATGTCGAAAAGCAGGGCTGAAATGTTCTGCAGTGTGCTTCCATTGTTCTGAAGAGACTTGCAGCAACGTAATGGGGCGCTCAGAATTAATTAATGAAAATGACTTTGATGATGAACCGCCGACATTAACACCCCTTCCTTCTCCAGTTCTCCCACTGATATTTAATTCAGAAAGCCGATCAGATGCTGAGCCGCAGCCTGGTCCATCGAAAAGACTGAGGACAGAGTAGTTCAAATTTAGAAAATCACCGTGGATAATGCCTATTGGGGATACCACGTAAAAAATACTCACCTCCAGACTCTACCTCGTGGGTAAAAGATGGTGGGTGGGGAAAAGAGTCAATAATTAATTATTAATAATTAAAAAAAATTATAATAACTAAATAAAAAAAAACAAAAGATAAATAGTTTTGGAGATATATCGTAAAAACCATTTCAACCCCTATTTTCAAGATGACGGCCGTGGGACAAGGGTGGCGACCCCACAAACTTGGTTTTAGCTTTATACTGACCCCCCCCTACACATCAAAAAAAAATTGCGTCCTCTAAAAACGCAAGGTAAGGCCTAAAAATGTAACATTTCAATGGACTAAATGTTGTATGAAAGGGTGTGCTGTTTGAATTTAGAACTTTTTCATCTATCGTACACATTGCGTTTTCGTGGCTGTATAGCCACAGATGCGTTTACCTTTCGGCACAAACTGTAAAATAAAATAAACTAATAATTCAGTGCAGGGTGCGACTGAAATAAATTGAGCTGAGCGAGCAGGACTCTTACTTGAAAAATAAAGCATCTTACTACGGTCGCGCGCATAGCTAAGGCCGCGCGCTCGTGAAACTGTTTTTTGATGATTATTCCTCAATGGTACATTGTATTTGAACAGTTGACCCCTCTAAACACTCAGCGGTATCTACACTATCACCATGGCAAATTTGTTCAAGATCGGTATTGTAGTTCCGGAGGAGTAGTCTCGACCAAACGGCTTAGCCTCGTATAAGAGCTTCGCTTCGCTCAGCTCAAAAATTGGCGGTAAAGCGGAGTTCGTTGTTATTTTGTTAATAAAATAATTTAAATGAGTTCCGATGATTCTGAAACTGAAAATGAAATAAACATTGACTGCACTCCACCAGATTTAAGATCGGAAGGTAAACTAGCGATGGAAAGCCTGCTTCCAGCAAAATCAAAAGAAAAATATATGAAAGTATATAAAAATTTCATGTTCTGGAAAAACGAGAAAAATGCAAAATTGTTATCCGAAACAGTGTTTTTGGCGTATTTCAATGAAATTGCTAAAACTAAAAAGCCGTCTACATTATGGGCGATTTATTCTATGCTGAAATGTACAGTTCATATTAAAAACGGCACTGACCTGAAGAACTTAAGAGCAAAAAATCGAAGATTTTGACTGGTGAAAACATAAAGCAGTTTCTACTCGAAGCCCTCGAAGATGATATATATTTAGCGACAAAGCAAAATGTAATTTTATTATACTTACTAATATTAAGAATGTAGAAGTTTGTGAAAATGTTTGTTTGGGAGACAATTACGTACGCCAAAACGGCTGGACTTATTTGGTTGAGTTGGTTGAGTGTTGGTACAGAGGTAGACTATAATTTATGTGTCGTTCTTCATATTATATTGTTCGTGAAAGCCGTAGCTTGACATTTATTTTTGTTTGTTACAGGTTGCTCTGATTTTGGGCGTTAACGGAGCATTTCGAAGTGTCGAACTCTATAATATTACCACAAAAGACATAGAATGTAATGATAACACAGCAATAATAACCTTGCGTAGCAAATCATCGGAAGACACAAAATAGCCAAAATGCCTGAAGTTATAGCAACTTATTTAAACTTAACAAATCCTGAATGTTACACTGGACATTGTTTCCGCAGATCTTCAGCCACTCTTCTTGCTGATTCGGGAGCGAGTTTAACTACTCTAAAAAGACACGGAGGTTGGAAGTCCGATAAAGTGGCTGAAGACTCTGTTGAAAATAAAACTGAGATAACCAATAAAATTTACCAAAACATCAAATTGCGACCTGTTAATGATTCGGAAACAACATCTTAGCCACTCACCACTTGCCAATTATCAAGTCCACAGCCATCCACTTCTAAACAGCAATTAAGTTTCCAGCCACCTACCACTGACCAAGTATCAAATTTCCAGTCGCAAACTTCAGAAATACAACAAACGAACATAAATTTGCCTTTGAAAATCGATAACATTTTCGTTCAATAATTGTCATTGTAAGAGAAGAAAATGAATGATAAATTGTAGGAAACACATACAATACGTGCAACCAGCATGCCCAAACTTGCAGTGTTTACTAATTCCACTATCTATAGTATCTATCTCCTGTCGCCATTATCAGATGGAGCCAGATATAAAGTGAAATTGTCTCAATTCCGGAAATTAATTTTTCGCCATCCAGCAACGGTGAGTTACAATTATAAAAAAGTGAATTACAGAATTGTTCCTTGGTTTGTCCATTTAGAGTATTTTAGAGCAAGCGGGCTATGCTTGAGTGTATGCGAAACAATTTGGAACACTTTACCGCCATACACCTGTGATAAATGGATTCATAAGCAGAAAGAGTGCTTGTTGGTCCCGCCGTAAAATTGTGAAGTTGTATCCTATAAATCTTAGAGGGTGGAACAGTAACTTGAATTTGTGTTTGGGTGGAAGTAGGTGGATGCAAGTAGAAGTATCTCCTAGAAGTATTTGTGCCAGATGTAACTTACATAGGTGGGCAGAAAAGCGTATATGTCGGTTTTTATTGCCTGCTTCTTTTCTTACAGGCTCTACCTATTGCATTGCGAACCAGGCATAAACTGTCATCATCATCATCTAGCAGCCCTCGACCCAAATATTTGCCTGGATGTGATTCTCTTCCCTTTATTCCTGCCGAACGCCATCCCGGCAGTTACCCTTCTTTTCACGCCTTGTCCTTTTCAAAGCAATCTGTACATCTTTTCCTGGGCCTAGCTCTACTCCTAAAACCGTTTTACGTTAATAACAACAATTAATAACAATTCCAAACTAAGTTAAACGGACAATTTGAGTTTCAGAATTATGACCTTAACCGACACGACCAGGGATGCATTTTCATTTTGTTCTACATCAGTGGTTCTTGCTTTAGCTTCAGTAGGTACTGTAGTGTTCGGACCTCGTCCCACACACTACGGTTCGTTTACCTGGCCATCATGTGTCAGAGTTTAAATAAAACTATTGTACCGTTTAAATAATTTGAATTAGGAACGATATAAAACAATCGCTGCCTGGACATTCGGGATCTGAACGGGCCTGGTGGTAGGAAGTGCGAGTGATTAAAAAATAAATAATATTTTTCCCTCTTAAGTTGTTATTCTTACATCACTTCATACACGCGTGGTACCCAACCCCCTGGGTACCACAGTTCTAATTTATTTGTTACTTAACGATGTATAAGTGTAATTATGAGTGCTATAACACTACTTATTATAAAACAAAGATCTCCGCCGCGTCTGTCTGTCCGCGACCGATTTTCATGTTGTTTTCACCAATTTATAGAGTGGTTCTCGACGAAGGTTTTAGTAGTAGTTTTTTTTTTTTTTTAATATTTAGGACACGTCAATTTGACTTCACCTCGCCTGATGGTAAGCTGAAGGTAAAGTCCAAGAAAGAGGGTCACCATTACATACACATACCATGTTAACAATGGTGGCACTCAGCTTGACGGCCTCATCAGAAGAGGATTGTCGTCGCAGCACCGCGTGACACCCACCGGTCCCACTAGTGCTGCGACCACAATCCCCCTGCCCGGCTATGCACTTGCTGACCCCTGAACGCAATTAAACCGAAATTTGATTACTATGGAGGGTTTTTCACAATCGTGCACGGTGGTACCAACCCGGCCGAATTTTGTGACAAATTTGTGTCATCAAATTTCTACCACCAGTTTGTCAAGATACAAAAACTTTGGCTAAAATATATAATGATATTTGTCGGAAGTGTTGGAAAAAAATAAGCCATCTGGGAGTTTTCATCGAAAACACTGCCTAAGCCCTTCGAGATATAACTAAATTATGTATGGTAGAATTGTGTATCTTATATAGATTGTGGTGGTCTCATGGGTAGCGGGAACGGAATCAAAATTCCGTGCGGTTTAAGCCGCGGGCAATAGCTAGTTTAATATAAATAAATCACTCGGTGGATATGTATATTTGCATTGGTCTGGGTGTATGTATGTATTTACAAAAAAAAAAGTATATAAGTATGTTTATCCGCATTCTGGAAACCATAACACAAGCTAGTTAAACTATGCTTACTTTGGGTCTAGACAGCGCTGTGTAGAATGTCGTAGAATATTTATTTATTTATTTGCTTGGTACATTAGAATCGAATAGACTCGATACAGGTCAGTTAACTGTGTACACTTATTTCTGTCGTGGATTATAGTTTCAATTGTGGAGTCTCAAATTTTTTCTCTAGATTATTCTCCATGCAAAAGCTAGACTTCCAGATTTAGTTTGGTATTTACCTTATCTATGAGTTACAGTCACGGAGTAGATACAAAGCAGGACTAGTGATTTGTTCGACGGCCGTCTATCCTAGATGTTTAGTTAGCGTGCTTTATGCGGTAACTTGCTGTACTTTATAGATTGCTTATGTGAAGCTAGAACCCAGATATTGGGCGACTTTTAGATAATTACTTCATTTTTGTATCGCTTCTCGTTCAATATATTGGTGAAATTAAATAGTGACTTATTGTGTTTCAGTAGTATTTTTAACAAGGATATTTTTCATAAAATTCAGCCCTATGTTTTTTTTTTTTTTACGTGCGGAAATCCCTTCGGATAACCCCCCGCTGGCCAGCGGGGGTGGTTATGTCGTGTCTCGACTAAAACTGCACGGTGTCCTCCCCAAGTGTCCGTTGCCGGGCACCCCGGGTAAGCCCTCGAAAGGATAACCCCAGGGTTGCCGGCGGACTTTTGCCGCCACCGCGGCCTCGCCTGGTGGGGTCGGGTTTTACAATTCAGCCCTATGTATATTAAATTAATTAATGGTTAAATAGCGCCGTATTTGTTTTTTTTTTTCACTTAAATAATTTGCCAGATAGCCCCTTTTAAAAAGAAACTCAAAAATATCTGTCGGTTCAGTCGTTCTCGTTACGATAAAAAATATAAAACGAAACTATTTATTCAATCAATTATACCTATTAAATCAAAAATGGCACCAGAAACAAATACGTTAAATACTAATATTCGCTGCTGTATAATATGATCCTTGCACCTACATAAATGACCTATGGCGGATTTTCCGTGCTCACTATGCTAAGGACAGAAATGATTAATGATCTCGTACTTTCATAATGCAACCGGTTTAATTATTAACGCCAAAATTAGGTTTTTCTGGTTTATTTTGGTCGCATCTACGTCCAAAGTGTCTTTATCAACATTATTTAAAGTTTGTGATTGTCATAAACATAAGTCGCTGTCACATGCGGGTTACCCTTAAACTTGAACTTTATTCATCATCATCATCTGTGGGTTAGTCCCGGTTGTATCTGAGGTTTTCACCTCGGAGTCCGAGGTCCGCGTTTCGGCTTTAACTTCTCCGCTTCACACGGTTTTGTGCATCCATGGCAGTGAAACTTGAATTTTATCGACAAAATTATTTGGATTAATAATTCAGAAAGTGTTGTTCTAATTTTACGTTTGTAGAACTTTATTCCTTTAATAAACCAATTTATAGCAAAACTAATAACCAAAGTCTGAAATTGGAATCTGAATGTTTCATAATAACAATATTTTTTGAGTAAAATTCAATAAAAACTAATTTAAGTACGAGAAGTTTGATCAATTAATGTATTTAATGATATCATTTTAGAAAGAGAAAGTTCTAGATTATCAACTACACTTAACGATCTTGTCTATATAACTAGTCTTAAAACCACAGAATTCAGATCCTTACAATTCGTATGGCTGATTTGAACAGAAGAAATTAAAGGGAACTGTAAAAATGGTACATTGGTATAAATCATAAGTAGTCATCGTACGAGTCTTTCCCCAACTCAGTTCCGAGTCTTTTGTCAACTTAGTTGGGGTCGGTTTCCAGTCTAACTACGAAACAGTCGAACTTTCACAACCAACTCACTGGCGATATCTAAGTTCTGTAGTTGGAATTATCCGTAACGAATGCCGCAGACGTATATACGTATTGTAACCGGGACCGCCGGGATTAACATGTTCTCCGAAGCATGGAGGAGTCTTACTGTGATAAAATAATCAGCCATCTTGACATTGATCTTCTCTTTAATAGTAATAGCATACCTATCGATGCTTGAACAATACCTACTCACAAACTTATTATCTACCAGCTGATGCCTGCGACTCCACCCGCGTGGAGGTCGGTTATCGTTTTTTGTTCATATGTCCGGTTCTACTTAATCAAACTATCAACTATCAGATTAGACATCATAGAATTCATAACATACCTCAAAGATCACGTAAACACACAAAACACACACCATCACACATATACACACAAATGCACACACAAACACGGATGTTCACACATTCCCTTAATTCTTATCTTTTACTGTTGATTATAATTTATGTTACCTTAGTCACAGAATAAATAACCTAAGTTAAAAGATGTAAAATGTAATGTGTTAGAATTAATTTTAATTGATTATATTTATATATGTATTGATTTTGAATTAAAATGTAATTCTCGAACACCGATGCTCAGTATTTTATATCTTATAGAAATCGAAAAAAAAAATGCAATGAAACATATCGCAGATTTTAAGGCTGACCAAGGACCTTTCTAATAGAAAAAACCGATCATAATCCGTGCAGTAGTTTTTGCGTCCTTCGTGAACAAACAGACAAACTGATAAACAAACAAACAGACAATTAGACAAGAATTCCAAAAAAAAAATATATTCAGAATCTTTCATTTTACATAACCCAAGTATATTTTTTCAAATATCTCCAATGGACAGACACAACTTATTTACAATTTTATAATAGTATAGATGGATAAATATTAGTGGGATATTAAAATAAGTGATTTACCCAAACTACCTACCGATGTATTCGTTGATATCGGCAGTACGTTCGCGTTTGTAATCTGGTGCACAAAGCGCTTGAGTTAGGAGAACCTAGTGTAGTTGACAGTTGGCAATACTTCGCAGTCTACGATCGAGTAGGCATTGTGAATAGAGCGTGTTTATTTAGATAACCGATCGAAACTATTATGCATTCATAGTTATTGAAATCGAGGATTTCTGGCTCACAAATACCTATAGTAAAATAGTGTTTTGACAGAGAAATAAATTACTATATAATGTATAATGTATAGTACCGTAAATAACACTGCCAATTTATTTTCGGATTTCAGATTTACTTCTAGCTAACTTGAAAACTTCTATGATAAAAAAAAGTTTTTATGCTCGCATATTTTGAAATTGGCTAATATGCGGAAAGTCTAAACACTTTCAGATCGAGTAAATTGAGATTGTTTTACAGTGGCAGTGGTGTAATTTGAACAGTAGAGAAGAGAATAATGAAAAGAAAGGACTGTAGAAAGATACATTGGAAGTAAAGCGCAAGCCTGCATTCTTGGTCTTTTTAATGATCGCTACCCCACACAATGTTGCGAAAGAAATATCATACTCATTTTGCGTGTAGGACAGGTACTCAAAAAATATATTTTCATGACTTTATTCCACCATTTTGTGACGGCGTGACTAGTATATCCATGCCAAATTATAACTTCTTTGAACTAACAGTCTCGGAGCTAAGCTGCGGACGGATGGACGGAAGTATATACCGAAACTATTAGGATTCCGCGTTAACTACGGTATCCAAAAAAGTGAACATCAATAAGCAAATACAGAGTAGTAAGTTAAATTAGTATAACGGTATTGAAAGCTGTCAACATGTGTGCTTAATATCACGCTTGTTGTGCCAATTGATGCCTGCCTGCTCAACTATGTAAAGATTGTGTTATGAAATTATTGGTACGCGAATTTACTATCGAATCCAAATATATTATGAATCGCCATCAATACACACAACTTTCAATACTCCCTGCAAATACTTCAATCCTTGTTTACTCCAATATCCTCTCATTGTTCGCTCTGAAATGGGAAATAACTCATCAACTTGTGCAGGCGGGGCCAGATCCCAGTATAAAAACCTGAATTATTTATCTCGAATATGTAAATAAAGATTATCCTCGTGATAAGTCATGATTAACCTTGCACCGTATTGCCAAAGTTATCATTTAGCGATCATCTAACATCTTGATTACTTTCTGTGCGATTAAAATATGTGATTTAATATATTCTGGGATGGTCGGAAACTCAAGATATTATGATCGTGTATTACATTTAGGGCTTACTTGCAAACTGCATCGGCTACTCTTGCATAAAACTAAATATTACGCCTGTTACTAAAGTAAGTAGGGACACGTTAAAACAAACTAAAGACGCTTGTCGACGATTTCTCGATTACATTTGGTTTGTTAGAAATAAATTCCAATTCGAGAAGTTCACTAGTAGTCGTTAAAGAGATTTACTATAACCATCCTGGCTCCATCCTCAGATTAGCACAAATATAGCGGCGACACTATAATACCTGTCAAGTATAGCGTCTCTTCTTGGCATTTGGGCTAAAGATTTCGCGTGGTTCTATCTAGTCCAGCCATAAGTTTTGTTACAAATGAAAATGCAATATTTTTTAAATGAAGTAATGTTATATTATTAAAATTTATACCTACATATTTATTAAAGTCTTAGCAAATAATAAAAATGGCTGACCCGTGACCATGGCTGAAACGTCGGGATCAATGTAAAATATAAAATAACATCAAATAAACCGCGATAGAATCCGTTAAAAATAGTTTTAGTTAAATAAAAATAAATTTTATTCGAAATGGCCACCTTTGGCTTTTATACAGGCCTTTAATCTGTTTTCTAAGAGACTCAATGTCGCCGTGTCGTTAAGAGCAGGCCATGTCCTCTAAAACTGGCCATAATTTACAAATTCCTCAACCCTTTACACTACAGTGTAAAGGGTTGAGGTCTGGGCTAGAAGTATATTTCACAACATGATCCAAGACAGTATCTTGATACACTTTGGCTGAAGCTTTCACTCCTTTTTCACAAAAATGTAGCTTTGTGACTCCCTGATAAGACACGCCCCACCAAACCATCACTGATGCAGGATGATGACCACGTTGTACCTTTCCGACCACTTGAGCAGCTTCCTTAGAACTGTGAGCGTACACTTTATCATTTTGCTTATCGTAGTGTCTTCAATCGTGAAAATTTTTTCATCGGTAAAGAGGATATTTCTGTGCCTTTCAGCTGCGTATCGCGACAGAAGGCGCTTTGATCGATCCACTCTCTTTAATCGTAAAGATTGATTTAGGACATGTCCTGTATATCGACGATAAGCGTCGAGCTTCAGGTCTTGCTTTATAATACGTGACAGAGTCCTAGCGGGAATCTTCATTTCTCGCGATAAGACTTTTTTGCTTCCTTATGGGGTTTCGACGAATTCTGGCTTTAACAGCATTTTTTTTTCTTTGTTGTTCTAACAGCACGCGGCCGCCCCGATCTTTTCTGGTCTTCGACAGACGAAGTGTTGTTGTATCTATTGATAGTACGATATACGAACATACGGCTGATACCAAGTTTTTGAAGTAACTGGAATATGACCGACGGCTCCATACCCACTTTGTGCAAGGCGATCACTGCGATCCTATTTTCTTTAACACCCCATTCCATATTGTAATTCGATAATGAACACGAAAAAATATGTGAAATGGCTGCGAAATCGAAAGAACTTTTTAAATTAATTTACGTGTTCCAAATTCAAAATAATTAAAAAGTTGAAAAAGAAAGAAATGTTTTGATGTAACAGTATTTATGGCCAGATAGTTTGTTCGTTCCGACACATAAAGTAATTAATATACTACATTATCGACAAAAGTTGTAAGTACCCTCAGCGAAAAAAAATATAGCGTTTTACCTAATACAAGGGCACGCCGCAATAGCGGCGGTAAGGCCCATCATGGAGGATTGGCTAAAGAGGCGACACGGAAACCTCTCGTACCGACTGACGCAGGTGATCTCCGGAAAGGGGTGCTTCGGGGACCACCTGCATCGGATCAGGAAGGGGCCAACGCCTGAGTGTCATCACTGCGACGCGAGCGAGGACTCAGGGCTGCACAAGCTGGCGGAATGCCCGGCGTGGGAGGCGCCGAGGCGTGACCTCGTGGCAGCCATCGGGGTGGGAGTCCTCTCGCTCGGCAGCATGATTGCGGCAATGGTGCAGAGCGCGAGTGCGTGGGCCGCCGCCACCTCCTTCAGCGAGCATGTAATGCTCGCGAAGGAGGTGGCGGAGCGCGCCCGGGAGAGATTTAGAACTCTCCCGGCCCGCCGAGCCCGCAACTTGCTCGCCGTGCCGGAGGTCGCTCAACGACCTCCGTCCTCCATGAGCGCAGGCCTGCGGGTGGCAGGTGAGACCGCCTGTCACCCCAGCAGAAGCAGGCCGGGACGGTGGGGCGACTAGCGCCCCTCCCCCAAACCGGGGCAAGACGGGGACACCGTGGTTCCCAAACCCGAGGGGGCCATCTCGAAACCGGAGATGGCCCAGGGTCAGTCGGGGTGCGAGGGATATGCTCTATGGGCAACCTTACACCCCGGCGTCTGTAGACCCGAGACGGCGTGCGGTTTTAGTCGGTTCAAGCCCGACAGTATCCGAAGGGATTTCCGCACGAATAAAAAAAAAAAGGGTTTTACCTATTACAGCATAAAATCATTCCAATTAAACAAGCTTTACGTAATTTAACTATATAAAGGTATAAAAGTTGTAACAACACATCATTTTGCTACATCGCAGATAAATCAGGTTTCAATTGGGATAAGTGTTTATCCCAAATCTGAACTTATTTTACAAAACAACAATGCGCATCGAATTTGTACTTACTTGGAAAACTTTACGGGCTGTTTTAGAACAAAATGATTGGCTCCCTTTTAACATGAATTGGCAATAACTTTGTTAGTACAACCTTTAATCTGGCGGGAGGAGCATCCGTTGATGGTTTTCCGATTCTATTAGCCGCAAAGCGAAGGCGGTGGGAGTTTGATTAAGTTGAATGAGAAGGAAACGACCCAGTTATTAAACCGGCCTTGCTTACAAAGAAGCATATTTGGTTTGATAACATCAATAGTAGGTATTTATCACAAGTCATGAAGATATTTCAAATAGATTTCTACGAAGATTGTTCAAAACTGACAGTTTCTGAGACTTGTTTATTTGCAATAAAATGCTTTTTGTTCAGTTTTGTCAACCTTTGCAATCAGTCATCTTATAATATTACGTATTACTTTGTAAGTTAGAATAAATTAGTTATTCCTACTTTCTGTGTATTTTACCTAATATTAATGATTATATTAATAAAATGCAAAAGTTTTTTGTAGTATATAGTATATAATAAGTACTAAATTATGTTTGTAGTGTTTTTAATCATCACTTTATTCATTCAGTTATTGCTAAATGCTAAAGAGTTAATGGTTAGGTTAGTATAGTGAATGAAAAAAAAAATGAATAGAATTGAATAAAATAAAATAATTACATTTATACAAATAAATAAATTAGAAGTGTCTGTTTGTAATATTAAAATAACAGCTTTTTAATAAATGCATATGAATGTAGGTACGATACTGATCACAAAACCAGAATTTAAAAAAATCTGTCTTCTGTCTTTCTCTCTGTTTGTTCCGGGTAATATCCGATGTAAGTACAGCCAATACCTGATGTTATGAGGCTTATGCCTACGCTATTACTTTTAATGTGACAACGTCTTATTAATCGATGGAGCCGGCTGCACGCACGAAAAAACATGACGTACGCGGCGTTATACATGACGTATGCGGCGTTACTGACGTATGCGGCGTTACCACATGACGTATGCGGCGTTACCTCGCGTTCTTATGACGTTGCCACGTTCAACTATCGTAAGTAAACCGACTTTACAGACAACCGATTTTTTTCTAAAATAAAAGTAACCTGAGTTCCCAAAAACCGGCCAAGTGCGAGTCGGACTCGCCCATGAAGGGTTCCGTAGCAGCAAGTAAAATTTTTATATTTGAGTTGATTGAATGCAAGGTAAATTGCGGTTTACGATTTATGACGTATTAAAAAAAAACTACTTAGTAGATCTCGTTCAAACCAATTTTCGGTGGAAGTTTACATGGTAATGTACATCATATATTTTTACTTCGGGCCACCAACCAGGTGGACACCGAAGTCTTAAAATCACGCAAAAAAAATCTTAATCTTACACCCACTTTTTATCACTTTTCTCTACGTTTCACATGATTCTAAGTCTAATTAAGCAAAAAAAATTGGTGTCGGTCTGTCTGTAGGTCTGGATGTCTGGATGTCTGGATGTCTGTTTACGCAATAACTCAAGAATCACTTATCCGATTTAAAAAATTCTTTCACCAATCATCTTGTTTGGTTAATGGGAAGAACTGATTAGATTTTGGGGTTTGTACGTTCAAGGTTTCGGGTACCTACCATACAAATTGTCCCTAAAAAACTTTTACAAGTGAGTTTCTTTCGAGTTATCAGAGTAACGCGTATTTGACTTTGACATTTGAGTGACAATGACAATACGTATATTGTATATTTACATAAAACAACCAGACTGAAAGAAACTGAAATATAAAATCATTTTTTTGTATTTTTGACGTCGAAGACGTTTGATTGGATTTAATTTTCTTCATATTTATTGCTCAATATATAAAGACGCGTCGAATAATATGCATAAAGCCTAAGGTCTGTAATTTTGAATAAAAATACTGCAACAAAAATATCTAAGTTTGGCCCGAACGTTGACAATCACTGTGTGATTTCCGCCCCACTAGATTTTAGTTTTATCATTCTCTTATTTTAGAAAATACAGGGGGACACACACACACACATTTTACCACTTTAGAAGTGTCTCTCGTGCAAACTATATGGCATATCTATGGATATGGTATGGTTAAATGAAAAAAAAATTTTGAGTTTCAGTTCTAAGTATTGAACCCCGAAAATTTATTGTGTTTTCTATTTTTGTATGAAAATCTTAATGCGGTTTACAGAATACATCTACTTAAAAGTTTCAAAAGCATAGTTCTGATAGTTTCGGAAAAAAAAATCTGTGACATACGGACGGACAGACAGACCGACATGACGAATCTATAAGGGTTCCGTTTTTTGCCATTTGGTAACGGAACCCTAAAAATGAACGATTCTGAACACAAAAATATTTTTTTTGAACCTTTGTTCTTTTGTTCGCGATGGACGCGAACACTATTAATCGGATTTTGAAGCGGTTTTATTTAAGAAAGGTCTTGGTCAATCTACCTTATATTTGATTGCAATCGGTTAAGTAGAACCGAAAATATAACCAAAAACGATAATCGACCTCCGCGCGGGCGGAGCCGCGGGCATCAGATAGTAGAAAATAAGGATATTTATTTATTTTATAAAGGATAGAACTACATAAGCAATAGATTTTCTAGAAAATCTAGGACGGTACTTGAAACCGCGACAAGTCCCTTACAGGGGGAATGCTCTGATCAACTGAGCTACCTAGACACGTCCCAGATATTCGAAATTCGCTGATATAATAAATACGCCACGGGGCGACGCTGGGGCCACCTACCGAAATTCTTGCAAACTACAGAAACAATGAATGATGTTACAATCATTTTTAAACACTGTTTTTTGATTACTCCGCCATATTAATTTAATGAATTTTTTAAGCATTCAGTATGGGTTTGGTCGCAGGTTCAAGTCCCATCCTAGATGTTCTCTTTTCCGATCAAAATCTATAGGAAAGTTTAGCATACTGATTGCTTAAAAATTTCATTGAATTATTTAAGCAATGTTCAGTCTAACTAGGGATAGGAGGACACAGTCGAAGTTTGTGTATGTTCAAAACGTTGTAGGAATTGAAAGTTTTAGGAAATCAGTTAGAGTGGACAGGTGCTTGAAGTTCATAGATCTAGATCGACAACTCAACTCAATTTAAAACAGTTAAGTACGTAAGTATTTAAGTGTTTTAAATTTATGTAATTTCAATGAACGAACTTTAAAAATGGATATACTTTTGATATTCCTAAATGTAGGTGCAATAATCTCGTAGAGATCTCTTGGCGTGATTGTTAGAGAAATCTTCTTCAAGTAATTAAAAACTTGAAATAGTTAATAATAATTCGATATATTATAAATAAAAATTAATAAAATTAGTAGAAAATGGAAAACCAACTTTGAGAGAGTCAGAACCCACTGGTCCCCTAAAATTAGCACCCTGTGCCCACTCTTCCCCTGAAATGTTTGAGGTTCCCACTCGTCCCCTGGACTGTTATTTATTTTCAAATCATTTTTGTCTGGGTGCATAACAGTGCCCCAATCCAAACGAGACAGCGAAAGCGGAGGGCACTATTTACTTTTTAAATTTTCATAATATTTTATTATTCATGTACATCCACATGAGCAACCTGAAGACGTGTAAGGAGGCGCTTGAGAAAGGCAGTTTGCATTAAGCTAATGTGGTGAAGATTGAGTATTTGGCTTTGAACTTAACAGATCCCACATCCGTCCAAATAAGTGATGACTTGGTTGAACGCACGGACCAAGCTAAGTACTTGCGGTCTGTATTTCACGCGACTGGTGACATTGCATTGCGCATTGCCGCTGCATAGGTCTACGCATAGCGTGAGATGAGTGGTGTCATCTGTGACCCCAAAATGCTGGTTGAGTTGAATAGGCAGGCTTATAAAACCATCATTAGGTATTGTGAAGCATGGCTATTGCTAGAGCGAAATAAAAGTAAAAAATAGTTTTTTATTAAACATTATTGTCAGTCCATGATGCCCAACGTTACCGCCTAACGTCAACCGGCATAGTGAATGCCATTGTTAAATTATCGCTTATTGGCTACATCTACGTTGAATGTCTATTAACCGCATTTCGTTTGACCTCAGCATTATAGCTAAGAAACAAAAGTATGTGAAAGAATTGAACCTTTTGCTTCGTACTCGGCCACTAGATGGAATAAGACCCTCGTCAATTTCTCATCTCTATCAATATTAACGTAAGATATATTTATTGAAGTAATACCCTCGATGCTGAGTTTCTGATACTATCCAACATATTTTTAAAGAGATTTTATACCAGCTGAAGAGAATTTATTCTACTAGATTAGCAGTTAAAGTGGCTTCCACAAGATACAATTGTATAACCATCAAATTGTGTTGTGTGGATAGATTTCATGTACAATGTACTTGTCGATGGAGATTGGCAAATCTAAGTAGGCAAATTAACTAATTGTGTTGTGTGGGAGCCACATTAGAGAGAACATAACTTACTACAAGTGTCACAGATCGGGAGTGTGCGGGATGTAGATGTGACAGTGATTTAATGATCATACAATTAGTACAATTAAGTTTCAAACATTATTTTATTATTTGTTTTGTACAAATGGTTATTTATGCAAAACCAGCAACCTGTCACAACTTCGCACGGGAAATTTAATAAAAAAGATACCTACTATTTGCAGTGTCACATACAGCTTTCAATTGTACCTATTACGCATATAAACTTCTAAGAAGTACGAGCAATAAGTAGAAAAAGCAATCTTTATCGCAAGCGGATGTAGGAATAAGAAAGCAGAGCAATAAATACCAAAGACAAACATTAATTTTTATATATTAGAACAAAAAGCGTGGCTTCTATGAACCCTAGCTGATTTTGCTGTCTTTTTTTACAGGTAACAATCTATTACAATTCAATTGGATGAATTCGTATTAAAGTCTATTGTAATAACGACTATGCGGGGACACTAGATAATGTCTAATATCAAAAGATTTCCAGATGAGGTGGCACACTGGGAGCCAACGTCTACACTTTATTCAAGGAAATCTCACAGTTTTAATTGCTAACTGGAGTTTTATTTCTGAAAAATGTTGCTTTTTCTTTGAACCTAGCTTTTATAAATAACGTAAAACGAAGCGATAGAGATTTTTATTCTATATTTTTCTTAGTACTGTAGTGTTCGGACCTCGTCCCACACACTACGGTTCGTTACCTGGCCATCATGTGTCAGAGTTTAAATAAAACTATTGCAACAATTTAAAACTTTGAATTAGGAACGATATAAAACAATCGCTGCCTGGACATTCGGGATCTGAACGGGCCTAGTGGAGCCGTTCCGATTGAAGCTGAGAAAAGTATCCTGGGAAGATCCCCGCTTTAAGCCCTATCCTTGGGTCGAGACCGCGATATACGTCCCAGTTCGCTATTTAAAGTTAAAACAACCGCGTAAATCCCTAATAATATAAGTAGGAAGTGCGAGTGATTAAAAAATAAATAATATTTTTCCTCTTAAAGTGTTCATTTTTACATCACTTCTTACACGCGTGGTACCCAACCCCCTGGGTACCACAGCTGTTGGAGGAGGCGCCGGTTTCCATAGAATTTGGTGGAGGAACGCCGGTTTCCACAGGAGGTGGAAACGCCAACGTTCTGCAGTTGGCAGTGGATTGATCGACCCCGTACCTTGAGAAGGAAGACGTCGTGCAATATTGGATCGACGCCTTAAACAGATAACAAATTTGAATTTATTATATATATTGTATTACTACCATTAAGATGGCCGAATCAAAGAAATTTGGTGGCACTGACGGTGTCTCATTCCAAAGTTTTTTGAGAGACTTCAATGTCGTATTCGCCATAAATAAATTTATGTTGGCTGACAAAGCCACAATA
The DNA here is from genome assembly GCA_946251805.1 of Cybosia mesomella. Classification (NCBI taxonomy): domain Eukaryota; kingdom Metazoa; phylum Arthropoda; class Insecta; order Lepidoptera; family Erebidae; genus Cybosia; species Cybosia mesomella. Next base: position 9,578,879 of record OX276395.1, read on the forward strand.
TTAGCTGCCTACCTCGAGGGCGCAGCGTTACACTTTTACAAGTCGATTTTTAACGAAGAGTTAACTTTCGAACAAGTGTGCTCACTGTTAGAAGAAGAGTTTCCTTCCCATGGCGATGATTTAGAGTTGTTCTATTCAGCGTATCAAGCCAAAGAGGAGAACTTGGTTACCTATTGGTACAGATTGTGTAACTTGGCTACTAAAGCGAAGGTTACCAATGATAAAAAGATAATAAGTAGATTTCTGAAGTCAATGTCGCCAAGATTTCGAAATATTTTAGCGGCAAGGGTGTACAGCGATAAAAAAGAACTCCGCGACGCGCTGTTGCAATTATCGGAAGTACAACCCGACGTGCAGGGGGATAGAATACAGAATTTACCTACGAACCCTCCACAAGGATATAACCGTCAAGTCGGATTCCATAACCGCTACGGGAATAGAGGAGACACGACATCTTACGATGCACGTCAAGCTCCGTCATCGTCGAGTCCACGGGATGAAGGGGACAATTTCCGCACTCCGAGATACAACCTAAGACCTCGGAACATTGCTAACACTAATATTTTTCCCAGTAACCCGAATTCTTCGGGATCTAACAGAAGAGATACTCCAACTTCGAGCCGACAGTTTTTCCGGCCTCGAGAGAGAAATGTAATGAGCATGGAGCATATCGAGTCTGCGAGTGCAGATCAACGTCACAACGGAAGCAATTTTTCTGGTCAGTTGTCGCCATTTATTAAAGTTACAATTAATAATTCTGACATCGAGGCGTTACTTGATACTGGAGCAACAGTAAATGCTATGAGCAAAGCTTTAGCTAGAAGCTTGAACCTACAAATAAGACCGTCAACGTCGTTGACGCACATCAGAAGCATAACTGGTTCTTCGGCAACTATCTGCGGTGAAGTCAACGTGAACATGATTTTAGCGAACATTTTAGTTAGAGTGAATTTCATTGTATTAAATAACATTGAATTAGATTTAGTCTTAGGTCAATCGTTCATGTTTGCTAATGCTGTATCAATTGATTTCAGAAAGAACTGTTTATGGATTAAGGGCTTCAAAGTAAATTGGAGACGCAGATATGACAATAAAACCGTGAGTAAGGCTTCAAAGTGCACATCGTTAAATATTATAAACACAAATAATATGTTATTTAATTATAAAGCAATAAATGAAACCATTGATTATTACCCTAAGCGTAGTTTTAATAATGAAATATTTAAGTCTGAAGAATCCAAGCAATTAATCGATGGGGGCATCCCAGCGAACAAAAGGAGTCGTTTGGTGCAAGCAGTACAAGACTGCGAGAATGGAATCACGTTCGACAACGGTAGCACGGGCGGATGCGGATTGTCAGATGATATTCCTGTACATACAGCTCCGTACAGGTCAGCTACGGAACGATCAGACTTGGTGAAGGATTCAATACAAGATGTGGATTTCGACGTCGCACATCGTTCCGACAAGAGCAATATTGTTGCTGATTACCCAAGTCGTTATTCTTTAAAGATAGAGAATGACGATATAAACACACCAGTATCGGATGATATAGAGATGTATAACATCAGCACCGATACAGTAGTAGTAAAACAGTGCGCAGATCTTTTCTGTAGATCACTAAGGAATGGCTTAACAAATAATGATGCAACAAACTACAAAGGATTTTTATTAAAGAAAAATGTTTTGCTGCCGAGAGAACTACTGAAGACAACTCTCGAGGAACTGCATGATCATCCATGGTCGGGAGGTCACTTCGGAATCGCGAAGACGTTGTCGAGGTTCCGTAATGGGTTTTTCGTGCCCAAAGCTGTAAACATGGTGTCATTTGCATATAATGCCACGAAGCATACAGGTATGTCTCCACACATGTTATTGTTCGCACGAGAGCCGATTCTGCAATCAAACTTCGAAGTAAATCAAGAGTCTACGAACGAGTCATATGCGTCCAGACATGCACGTGCAAATTATCTCGTGCAACGAGCAAAGGTGAATATAAGAAACGCACAAAGGAGGCAGAAAGCTTACTACGACAAGAAGGTGAAATTCGTGGTATACCGACCAGGTCAGCTGGTTCTGATATACAGTCCAAGACGTATTTCGGGAAGGAGTAAGAAACTTTGTAAGCCGTACAAAGGGCCGTTTATTATTATCAGGAGAATTTCAAACACCAACTATGTCGTGGGGAAAATGAATAACTCATCATGGCAAGATATTGTACATACCAATTTTCTAAAACCATTTGTCAATAGAAGATGCGTTATTTAAGTAAAATATGTGTAAATGTCATTATATTTATTTGACGTTGAATGTCGTGTGGACATGATTATTTTTTTTTTGTATTTTATGTGTGATACTAATAAAGAGGCTAGATAAATAAAGGTTGAATATTTTATTAATTGTTATGTGCAATGATAGTTCAAAGGTAATTATCGATGGTTTCATATAACTTTATTGACGTTTTAAAGTTCAATTTCAAACAGATCTATGTGCAAGTTGGATCCTATGATTGTTTTCTTTTACAGATGCCTATCTGCGTGACCATAACTCTTATTTAAGATATGTTGTATAATAGGAGATAATGTATTGTGTGTAACATTTTATTCATAATATGCGTTCTCTGTTTATTTCATATTGCTGCGCTGCTGAAGATAAATAGATTTGTTTTGTTATATTCGGGATGTTATAGCGTAGGAGTTAGGCAATTTTTTTTTTGTCTGATATTAAGAGTTGTGATCTGAGCTTTGTAAGAGAGTCAAATCGTTTTGGACTTGAGCGCCGACGATGGTTGAAAGTTAGTTTTCAATCAGACTCTTCTTTATAGAGTGAGTTCTTTCTCTTTGATGTTGATTTAAAAAATAATTTAGTAATGTGTAGGCGACATAAATAATTTTATGTCATCTTTCGATTTTAGTTAGGTAGGTCTTAAAAGTACTGTGCTACTAAGTCCCTTCAGGGCAAACATTAAAATGTGTCGTCAAATGACACCAAACTTTTCTTTGATGAGGCTGATTGTGGCCAGGCTTCTTTTAACCTGGGTTTTTTGCCTGGCCAAGAATGAAGCAATTTTTCTTTGTTCGTGTTTTTCAGTATTTATTACAGTTTAATTGCTATAATTTGAAATTCTACTATCGTTTACTAATTATTACAAAGATTGCTTCGTTATTTCCATTGTAAGGGACAATTCGCATAATTTTTTTTTTGTGTCCCAGATTTAGTTTATCTAGGGTTCGATGTAACTGTCACATGGCCTTGGGCGTAGCTGATGTAGTGTTCGGACCTCGTCCCACACACTACGGTTCGTTACCTGGCCATCATGTGTCAGAGTTTAAATAAAACTATTGCAACAATTTAAAACTTTGAATTAGGAACGATATAAAACAATCGCTGCCTGGACATTCGGGATCTGAACGGGCCTAGTGGAGCCGTTCCGATTGAAGCTGAGAAAAGTATCCTGGGAAGATCCCCGCTTTAAGCCCTATCCTTGGGTCGAGACCGCGATATACGTCCCAGTTCGCTATTTAAAGTTAAAACAACCGCGTAAATCCCTAATAATATAAGTAGGAAGTGCGAGTGATTAAAAAATAAATAATATTTTTCCTCTTAAAGTGTTCATTTTTACATCACTTCTTACACGCGTGGTACCCAACCCCCTGGGTACCACAGTACTGACATTACTATGAACATTAACTTATTAGAATAATCTTTGAATTCATGCTTTATGTTTATTATAACTAAGTCAATGAAACAGTTTGGTAGAAACCACTTCGACGAAGAAGTCACCAAGAAGATCTTATTAGGTTGAACAGTGTTTGGTAAATTAAGTTTGGTTTTCACCTCACCCTTATCGCAATGCTTTAAAACAAAGGTCTACGACCAGTGCGTCTTACATGTTATAACTAACGGTGCCGAAACGTAGCCACTGATGGTGGAGCTACGTTTGATTACGTAGTAGGCTATGATACGAACTGTGCTTAAAGTTTGTTTGAAGAATGAAATTATCACTTTAGATTACAATAAATTTTGATTTTGTCAAATCTTCACTAATGTAAGTAATACATGATTGGATAGGTTGCATCTTGTCCGCGCCACCAAATTAATTATTTTATTGTTTATTGTATACATACTACTCAGGGATAATGTAAGTAGTATTCTAATGGTCAAACAATTTGTCTCTCCCGTCCTAGATGTTCTCTTTTTCCGATCTAAATCTATTGTGAAAGAATTTACTAAATCGGTTCTGTACTTTCGGAGCTCACTACCAATTATGAGCAAGCATAACTTTCCTCTTTATAATATTTACTAATACTTTTTTAATACGTTTTTCTTGAAGACATTGGAGGGAACCCAATTTTCGGTCCTAACATTTTTGCATTTTTGTTAGGAATGACAAATCCAAATTTTATGTTTTTTTTTGTATATGAATGAGACAACATTAAGCTAACAAACAGCAACTTTTATTATATTTTTGAGTAGTGACAGCTGTTAAGTAATACGAAATTTATCATCAAAATGGATAGCATTTAGGAAGTACTGTTTTTGAAGATCGAATTAATTTATCAAGCCGCCAATAAAAACAAAATTTAATACAGAGTTGTAAAATCTTGAAATCAACTTTCAAACAAAGTATAAATAATGGAAATAGCTATTAAATTACAGGAATAATGAACTCATGAATTTGTAAGAAAATTTCGACAATTTCATTGGTAAATACCTATTATTAGTATAGATAGCCGTAGTCCGTGGCTCCGCCCGCGTGGAATTCTGATCCCGTTCTCGCAACCCATGGGAACCTATTCCAGAGATGAAAAGAATAAAAGCTATGTGTTATTTCAGACTATAATCTATATCTTTACCAAATTCAGCCAGATTCGTTCATGATTCAGCCGTTAGAGCGTGATTTTGTAACAAACATACAAACACATTCACAAACTTTCACATTTATAATATTAGTATAATAGTCAGTAGATTTGTTTTGTTGGTACATAGCTAAGTATTAGCGTTCTTATAAAGCTAAAAAGGAGAAAATGGATCTACCTAAATAAATAAATGAGAATGGAAATTTCCTAAAAGTTGTTTAAATCAAGACTAATTACAATATTTAGTCAAACCCTACCCCAAAGTAATTTTAATCTGAAAAAGTGTTGATTAAATGTAACTCACGAGTTCCCCTTATTTTTTACGAGATTTCTTACTACTCATTTTTTTCCCTTGCCTTATTATGTTCACTATAAGCAGATGAGATGAAATCTTTAAAGATGAAAGATATCTCGCCGCTTTTTTTTTTTTTATACCACTACCTGCTTATTACCTGCTGCCAGTGTCTTCGTACACGTTGATGATCTGTGGCTTAGCCTAAGAGCGTTCGACTGGTGCATCAGAGACCACGGGTTTGATTCCTGCATACGCTCAATGCAAATATTTGTATGCATTCATATATTATTTTTCATTGATCAGGGTGTTTCGAATTAAAAACTCGAATCGAATCGAATTAAAAAACATGCACTTATAAACTGCTCTTAAAAGTTTAAAAATGTATTTACAAGATTTTATTTAATTTAAAACAAACTTTCATTTTTTGTTCACCGTTTCTTCATGTAAGAAATTAAAAAACTTTGTTTTTAAACCAAGCTTTCTCTTTATTTACTCTCACCTAATATAAATAGGGTAGTTTAACTCTGAGAAAACATTTTAAATCACAATCCTTTGTTCTGGGTTGCACAATGTGAAAAGAACACTGATCGAATACGTTTCAAAACCAAATAGTTAAGTCTTACTAAGTGTCTTAACCATTTAACTCTCACGAAAGTTAACCAAAATGGTGTTGAAGCCATTTGTAGTGATAAAGATCAATATTATACTACAGATAGCTTCCAATATACTCTTTACCTATGTACCTACCCACTCACGTTTTATGACCCCTACGGGAGTAACAAATGTCGTTTAAGAAGGAAATAAGAACAGGTAAAGACCGAATTAATTCCAAATGAACGTAAAGAGAAGATACTGCAGTATTTTAATTATTCACAGCATGGGTGAATATTTTAAAATAATGACCTGAACTAAAAATAAAATGGTTCCTAGAATTATGAGTTTTAAGCCCTTTGAAATGTGGTCTCTGGCTTGAAATCTCTTAATATTACTGACATAGATTACATTGATTTAAGATGTACTTATCAATCAAATACTCTATTGCAGTCCATGGCTGGAGATAGGCGTTTCTCGGTGTGCGTTAGAGCACCAGACCACCCGATTTGCACACCCCGTCCATCCCAGTTACCTTTTCCTGTTCTTCAGTCTACCTGGTTAAGTGGCGCCCTACCTTAAGTTTACCAATTCGTGGTTTTCGCTCCAGTATACGCTGAAGGAAAGAGCTATTACTATGAAAATACACCTTAATCATTCAGTTTATTTTTCTTAAGCCACATTCCATCTGGCTATTAATACAATTAAGTTGTACAGTAAATTGCGATAAGATAGACTTAATTAAAACTAACTGCTTCACGCCGAGTAGTTATAATCCGCCCAACGACCAGTTTAGAAATGAATTGGAAATTAAATACGTACGTACTGAAAAATAGAGTTCAATTAGCGAAGAGCGCAGGGACTCGGTGGATGCAGGCCGCTACAGACCGGCCAAAATGTAAGTCGATGGGGAGGGGGGGGGGAGGTCTATGTTCAGCAGTGGACTTCCTACGGCTGATATGATGATGATGATGATGATGATGATGATGATGATGATGAAGGTAAACTTGGCTAGACATATTTTAGAGCTTAACTTCGCTAATAATACTTTCTGCATACATATGTATAGTTTTAAGCCTGTTATTCCAGAAGGGTTAGAGTAGTGCTAGATACGTATTAACCGTGCTCTATTAGTTCTAGTAATTAGACAGGGTAGATCCACAAGGTAGAGTATTATAAAAAATAATATTATTTGAACCATTCAATAGTAGATTGTTACACAAGGGTTCACAGGGCGCTCGTGTGACACTAAGTGAGAGCGCCAATAGTTCGAGGGTGAAATGGTGACATTCACCCGAGGTAAACACTCTACTTTTCATTTCGACTATGTGAGGAAATTAAAATACTACACACACATTTAATGATACAGGTATATTGATTATCAGTTAAAATCTAAAGTAAAATGAGAACAATTTGAAAATCGATTATGAACAACAGCTTTTGCCTGTTCTTAAATCTCATCGGGAGTTAAATGAATATCCATGTCACTGGAATCACTTTCCGAAAACATTTTTAACCACGATTAACACAAGGTATTTATTTATATTGAATCTCGTTTTCCCGCTAATTCTTTAGCAAAGATAAATTGTTTTTTCTTAATACTGGAAAAAGTTATAATTCACGCACATACTGCCAACGTTAGAAAAGTTTTGAAAATCGAATCTATAGGTTACATTGTAATCGAGTTGGTCACGAGATGTGCATTTAGGCGGCAATGTAAAAAAAGGGGTTTTGATATCAAGGCATTAATTATGACGTAATTAAATTATCATGGACTCCATGGCAAAACTTAAAAATAAAAAAAAAATACTTTCCACCCTAGGAATGAAATAAGCTACTTTCCACCCGGCTATCTACCCATGAAAATTAAACTTTAAAAAAGGTATTAAAAATATCATTATTATTAAAAACTTTATCGTTTATATCTTATGAAATATTAAATCTTTGAAAAGAATCATTTCCATGAGTAGGAATGATTGAAACTAAAATAGCTGAGGCTAAAGCCCCCTCACAAACAGAAAAAACTAAATATACAAATATATATTATATATATATATATCAAAATCACCGCCCATGCCCACTTGCCGACGGATCGACGGGGGAAAATGGGTGTTTATTAGTCAATATTAATAATGAATATCGTTTTAACAGTCAAATATTATCCTTCATTTTCATTGCTTTCGAAAATGTCGGTACACCTACTGAAGCATATAAAAAGCTTTTTAAACAGAAAGGGTTCTACAAAGTAAGCAATAAATAAATAAAGCTTACATTTCGTACTAAAGCCAGTAGGAACGATTTTTCTGAATTTTAACAATCTTGCACATAAATATTTGTTTTTCGACTTAACCCCAATCAAATTTTATTACGAGTACTTATATAAACATAATTTTCTTTTTTATACCACTTAGGTGGCAGACAAGCCCACGGCCCACCTGATGGGAAGTGGTTACCGCGGCCTACGGACGTATGCAACACCAGCAATCACACTCGCGCTGCCGACCTTTTAAAAACATTCTAATGCCCTCTTGAAGAAACCTGTATTAAAGTCGCTTGGGAAAACCATAGCAGGGAGATCATTCCATAGCCTGAGAGTGCGCGGGATGAAGTTTTACTTTGAGGTTATTTTCATTTTATTTGTTTATGCACGCTCAGTAATATGATTACATACAATGGATGCATCGTGAAGAATAAGAAAAAAGTGTATAGGCGTGGGTATGAAAGCGAGAAAGAATAATGTTTACACATACATACATACATAAAATTACACAAATATATACATATAAATACACAAACATGTATTCTAATATAATACTCAATATATATATGTAGGTGCGTAAAGCTAAATATGTTTACATACATAAAGAATAAATAAGAAAATATGCATATAGGCAAAGTGGTTTCTTGAGAGCAGTACGTGAAAAAGCATCTGATGAGGCCGTCAAGCTGAGGGCCACCATTTCAGCATCATCGGTGCTTTTAATGTTGACTCCAATACCTGAGACTTTACCTTTAGCTTACCATCAGGCGAGGTAAAGTCATATTGACGTGTCCTAGATTAATCTCTATGCACGTGGTTAGACTGTGGAAGTCACTTCCATATGAAGTCAGAGCCAGCAACACGATATCATTATCTACTCGTATCTGTAAAAGTAATGTCCGTAAGCTCTCTGGTCTGTTCACTGAGAACTTTTAACCTAACCAAACGATTGTGATGCGGTTTTCATCAAAAGATAGGGTGATTCAAGCGGAGTTGAGTATTTCATATTAATTTCAACTTGATGCCTTGAGACAAACACCGTTAGGGGTTTCGTTTTTAATTTTGAGTTACGGAACCTTAAAAACAATATTAATTTGTTTGTATTTTATGAGCTGTCGTACCATTTACACGACTGGAACGGGTCAGTTAGTACTCGTATTTTAGTTTTCACTTAAAATATATTGAGACAATACACTCCAGGGGCTCACAAAACTTTCGCATCGTGTGTTCGAGAGACCAATAAAACTGTGAAAGGTAATATTTTATTTAGGTGCTCGAAGAAAACCGAACAATAAAGTTAAGTTTCCTACATACCCAGAAACCAAAATTGCTTGCTATTCATTACCTACTTTATAGAAGGGATCTTTATCCAAAGCACGTGTTGGTATATCATAGATTACGTAAAAGATGCTACCTATACAAACACGAATTTGGCGATGATACAGTACTGAGGAAGGGTAATACTTAGAGCACTTAAATAGTTTCTAAAGATACATTTTCACAACGAAGTAGTTATCAGCATGACCAAAAACGTTAAATCAATCCTGCATCGTTTGTGGTGTTGTGTACTATTATATTCGATTTACCTGGTTGCACGACATTTTTAGAAAAAATATACATTTTTTGAAAATAAAAATCATTTTTAGAAGGACTACCTTTAATTTCAGCCTCGTGGGCAATGTGACCAGAAAAAGTTTGCTTAATTTGTCGAGTAGTCTGCCTAACGACCGGGTTTGAATCCTGGCCCACTATCCTGGTCACTGGCGACATGAAATTTAGCTTAGCTGGAGATATTAGTAGGAATACTAATAATTTTGGTTACTAATATTCTGAAAAAAAATAAAAAAATATCATTTTGATTTCTACTTAAGTACCTAGTGTAATAAATCTGGATTGTCCGATTTTTCAGAGCTGAAACATTTTTATCAGTCTGAAATAATACAATATACGTGGAAAACTATGACCATCGCTATACGTACAATATTCAACAAAATTAAACTAAATGTCAAATTCCATCATACTCCTTAGAAGACCTTGACACAACACGATTCCGATTGACAAATAGTAGTCTACAGTGAAACAATTAGTGAAATTAGGCGAGAAAGAACATTGTTTTTAAGCCTATTAATATTAGTCGACGCCGGACAAAATAAACCAATATTGTGGCGAGTTAAAACAATAGCTCTCTGTCAGGACGACGGAGACAAATAGACTCGAGAAGGAGAAATAATGTTGATCCGGGGTTCTTGCAATAAATTCCTTTTTTAAAACCTCTGTCTGTCACCGTTAATTCTTGGTGTATGTTAGTTATCCTTGGCAGTTCAGTGGGATCATAATGTATTGGAAACAGGAAAAGGACGCATTTAATTTGTTTTTGAAGTGGAAATTTCTTCAGGAGCTTTGAGCTATTTTAGGTCGAGGAAAATCTTATTGCTCGAGTTAACGATGTGCTAATGTTAATAGTATCTTTTTTTTTTTTTTTTATCGTGCGGAAATCCCTTCGGATACCCCCCCGCCGGCCAGCGGGGGCGGTTATGTCGGGCTTGCACCGACTAAAACCGCACGCCGTCTTGGGTCTTCAGACGCCGGGGTGTAAGGTTACCCATAGAGCATATCCCTCGCACCCCGGCTGACCCTGGGCCATCTCACCACTAACAGCATCGCTCATCCTGTCTCCTCTGAAAGCAGAGGAGTACGGAGAGCGATGTGTTCCCGCCACGTTGGGTATTGGCCGACGATCAATGCCAACCCTATGAAGGGGTGAAGGGGAAGCCATTGACCGCCGCCCAGGGTGTACCGGCCGCTCCGATTCCGTTCCCCCCGGACTGCAGCGGGATCGGAATCGGAGCGACACTCGAGGAGGTTACCCAACATACACCCCATCCAACACACACCCCAATGTCAATAGTATCTATGTGTAGTTATGAATGTGATGTATTGATGATTGATATGAGTTTTGCCAGTGGTGAAAGCATATTAATATACATACATCATCATAATATACACAGCAAGTAACATAATACTGTTTTTTTTATATTTGAGGTGATAGAATGAAAGTTAAATTGCGGTTTACTATTTATGACGTATGAAAAAAAAAACTACTTGCTAGATCTTGTTCAAACCAATTTTTGGTGGAATTTTACATGGCAATTTACATCATATATTTTTTTAGTTTTATCATTCTCTTATTTTAGAAGTTACAGTGGGGGGGGGGGCGGGGGGGGGGGCACATATTTTACCACTTTGGAAGTGTCTCTCGCGCAAACTATTCAGTTTAGAAAAAAAATGATATTAGAAACCTCAATATCATTTTTGAAGACCTATCCATAGATACACGTATGGTTTTGATGTTCTTCTCGTTCTAAGTCTGGGGAACCCCCAAAATTGCTTTTTTTTTCTATTTTTGTGTGAAAATCTTAATGGGTTTCACAGAATACATCTACTTACCAAGTTTCAACAGCATAGTACTTATAGTTTCGGAAAAAAAGTGGCTGCATACGGACGGACAGACAGACAGACATGACGAATCTATAAGGGTTCCGGAACCCTAAAAAACAGGTATATGAAATTGAATTTCACTCCTTACTTTAAAAATTACGGACTTCGTTCATCTTTTATTTTGAGCCCTTAGGATTGAAATTTCCAAAAATTCTTCCTTAAAAAAATTTGCCATGATTTCACTTTTGGAATTACTTAATCAATTGTTGGTACTGTATGCCAGAAAGAGAAAAGTTATGATTTACAAAGTATACTTACATATATATACATACATATCGGCCTAGTGGTAAGCAACAAGCATTCACTATGGTCGGGCTTTCTATAGTTTTGTTTGTACAGCAATCCACATGAGAGAATTTAGCTGTGGGGCTTGATTAACTAAAAACATTATTTTGTGTGTTATTGTGTGTGTTTTGACATCCCTTGTTGTTTTGGGCTGTATATCAACTACATTTACATTGAAATTTTTACTAGAGCTCCACATTATTTTCGTTTTTAATTTAGCAGGAAACAATGTGTACCTTCTACATACCGCGCGGTACATGGCAGCTGCCCGACTATGTGGGGCTCACATCACACTAAAATAACCTGCCGTGCCATATACTGCGGCTAAATGAGTGGACTGCTGGAACTGCAACGTATAGATGATCAAAGAGTTACCTGAATCAGGGCCACTAACAAAAAATATATAAACCTGTATACCTATTTCTTCGGCCATGTGTACGACATCAACGATCCATCCAACGCTAGTCCGCAAGTCTGATCAGGGACGCTCTGCTGCAGATGAAGAGCAAACCCGTCCAATCCACTCGCGGCTACATTCAGGGCGGAATGAGGTGTAAATATTCACCTTCAAGCCGCCCTCCGGTTCGCGGGCGCGGCGGTGCGGGCAGTTCGGATCAGCGAAGCTGTCTGCCTCCGTGATCCGCATCGCCACCTCCTTTTGCGAGATGAACTAACGCACCACCTTATCTTACCACAGAATACTTAATAGTTGGAATAATTATTATGAACGGTTGGTATGGTATAAGTATGAATAATCGATGTTACAGAACCAATATTGTTCAGAATATATATATTGTTTATCTATTCTGTGCCAGAAGTTATATGAATTTATTATATGATCGTATTGTGAGTCCCATGTACCTACATGTAATACATATGTGTATATGAGTTATATGAATTATAATGAAATCAAATAAAACCATCAAAATCATTGGTTTTCAATCCATAGACGTACTATACGTTTACAAAAATGAAAATAAAATAAACTTTATTTTTCAGATTTCCATTTCAAGTATATTGTTTCGCAAAGGATTAGGGGGATTCCTCAGTGTATGCTTTTTATATTCGCAACCTACTTTGCCGGACACGGGTAGAGCGGTAAATGTTTGTATGATGTTGCTTAGCTAAGTTTAGCAAAATTATCAACAGAATTTTGAGAATGATAATGATAAAAGATTCTACAAAAATAAAAAGGGAAGGAGGTGAAAATCAATGATAAGTAATGCTTATGCAAGCTCATTTGTGCTAGAAAATTCATGGTTCTACCAGTTTCCATTTTGGTTGTAGTAGGCAAATGGCAGTCATCCCGTCAAAAACTAACAATAAGTCTCTAAGTAGTTAAGGAATGAAGAGAAAAAAAATAGAACATATTTCCTATCTTCCAGTGATTTGGAATGCAAGAGCCACCGTATCTCTTAATACCAATACTGTTGTACAAGGCGATTTAGGTGTAGGACTGATCTTTATCCGACAATAAAAATACAACCAATAAAAAGTTGACGGCAATCAGGTCACCCCCTAGTATGTGGCACCATAAAATATAACAGAATAACACTTATATAATATCAAACAACTCGTGGTGTGAGTATAATTATATTATAAAACGCTTGTCACACATTACTTCAGACGATTTCATATTACGTATTGTCAATTGTATTTTTTTTCGGGACCTCATGTTTTGACAAAGCAATCAGCTGTATTCTAATAATGTTCTATAGAATTAGGTTACAGCTTGAGTTTGTAAACATAATGAAACTGAATTATTGACTTTGGATTCGGCCTTAATTTGACCTTAAGGCGCGGTCGTACTTCAATTTAACAACCCGCGTCATCGAGTTTAAAATTGCGTTACTTATGTTGTTTAGATGAGACAGATGAACATTTTTCTATCGGTATTGATTAGGTTATGCAAAATACATAATTTAAAATTATGATTTGACATTACTACTACATTTTGATACACTTCTATAACTACGTAATTTAAAAACGATACTTACTTTGAAAATACAGAGAAATCAGACACTAAAGACATATTAGTAATATTGTCAGAAGTTTACGCGAATGTTACACATTTAAATAAAACTATTTTGAACGGATTCTATTGCGATCAAAAAATAATATCACTAAATAAATCCCGATAGAATCATTCATCAATTGTGAGGTCGGACCTCGCCTTAAAAATTGATCTCTCCTATTCAGTTTTTTTTTACTTTAGCGATCTATTACTTTTGTACCTACCCAGATTCGCTAAGGGTAAGAGTGTTAAGAAAATTAATAAAAAATTAAAAAACACCAACAAAATTAATTTACAGCACAGAACCATCTCGATCATATTGGCTTTTGAACAAAAAAAAATCCGCTCCAAAATCGATTCATACGTTCGAGAGCTACGATGCCACATCAGACAGACACACACACAGACATGTCCAACTTATAAACACCCCGTCGTTTTATTTCATCGGGGGTTAAAAATAAGCTTTGGCAATACTCGTTTAAAATTCGACACTGATTGTATTAGTTCTTTATGAAGATAAATGTAACATTTGGGTTGTTTTTAAAGTAAAATGTTGACTGTCTTTGGCAGTCTACCAAACCATCGCATGAATGAACCTAAAAGTTTATGTCCAATGAATTTGATATATTGAATTTGGCGTTTTAATGAAGATGGCTGCATCAATGGTATCAGTGATTAATTAAAAATAATTGCTCTGAATCTGTGTTTGGGAGGTTCTCCACGATACACGTATTATGTCCAATTATGATAGAAGTGTTAACTAGTTTATCTACACCCATGCTCTTTTATTTTTTATTTTACCCGATATTTTTTTTTTGTTTCAAATACATATTTAGCAAATTTTGTGACACTTTATATATATTTATAAATATAAAAAACAAAGTGCCAGCATCGGGTACAGGGACCAAGTTACCATTGCTTAGAGCTCCAGAGAGAGGAATCTCCTCACAATACGTGCCGTGTCGAGGAGTATTTACATATTGATTGAGCTGAGTGAGACGAAGTCGAGCGAAAGCTCCTCATACCAGACTTCAGGATTTTCTTTGTCACAGGTCTCCTCCTAAACTACTAATCCAATCAGAACCAAATTTGGCATGATTAAAAAGGTCAATCAGAGGAAGGTTTATGAATATATTTTGAAAAAATTAATGCACCACAGAGGAATGATCACCGTTAAAAAAATTCCAGATGGAATTACATAATAACCGCTCGAGACACTGTGACCAAACTTTACACGCTCAGAAAGCATGTCCAGAGTTGTGACTTTCAAAAAGAATTTTCAAAATCGGACTTGCCACGGAGGAATGATCACTGTTCAAAATTTTCAAAATCTGATTCCGCAATAGCGGTCAAATCTATTGGACAAGTTTTGGCGCCAAATCAGTCGTCCAAAACTCCCGAATATCTTTTTAAAGAAAAATATATCACGAAAAAATGAGAAGTATCCCACCACCACAGTTGAACAAATTATTGATGAAAGTGATGATGAATGAATGATTTTAATGATAAATAAATCGCTCTTAATAATTCAAATCACGATGTCTCACTCAGCTCAACATTGCAAGCAGCGATTCGCCTTGCAGACCTAGTTACATTTTTTAATAAATAAAGAAGCGAGCCTATATTCGAATCGCAAGCCCTAGTCGAGAGGTTGTAAATTTGGGATCTGATTTATAATGCCGGGTACAGACCGTCTGAACAAAGACAAACGAACGCAAGCGAGTGGGATTTGTCGACCATTACCGCATTCCGCCGAGCGTCCGGTAATGATAAAACTCACTCGCTTGTATTCCTTATAATGCTGTCCAGGTTTAGTTACATTGGTTCTGTTACAAGAGACAATTCGATTCTCTTTTTTTTTAAAGTACTGTTTAATACACCATTGTTTATTAGGAAAACTGTTCAAAACTTGTAAAAACTGGTTATAAAACTGGTATATAAAACTTGTAAAACTTATCAAATAAATAGACAGAGAGACGCGAGAATTGGCAAGTAGTAGAAATGGTAAGATGTATTCGTGACGGAAGATAGGATGGGACTGAAGCTAAACTCAGGCTGAGTTGCTGAGTGGACAGATTGCTGATCTAGAACTTTGGGCAGGACAGGGAGATTAGGGTTGACTGAGGACTTTCACTAGCAGGAGGGAACCGTAACAGTTCGTTAGGTATCGTGCGCCCTCGTTCTTGATCTGGTCCCCGGGATTGGCGCTCGGATGAAGAAGAGATCAGTTAAGATATTGTTACGTGCGCGGGGTACAATTAAATGCCGTTTATACAATACACCACAAACTAGACAACTAAATAAGTAGCACACACAGTACTCTTCAACAGTTCAAGTCACTCAGCAGTTCACATTAGTCCACAGTCGTTGCTTAGGTCGCAGGTATAATCCTCTTGAATCGCTTCGGTAAGATTTGTTCGCTTTCGCTTCCGAAAATTTACTAACTGAGCTCTTAATTAGGAGGGTAGAATGTTCCAGAATCATCTAGAGATAAGACACGTTAGATACCTAAGTAGAGCGTTCTATACCTACTACCAACAGTAGTAGGTATAGACGCGCAAACATTCAAGGTGAATAACCTTGTATTCAAGATTGTAGGTAAATCGCAAAAAAAAGGTATAGTTATTCGAGGTAGATGCGACTTTCGTGTTGGTGATTCTAGATTTTCCTACACTAATCGGTAGAGTACTTCGATACTGACAATACATACATACATACATACATACATAAAATCACGCCTGTTTCCCACAGGGGTAGGCAGAGATCACGGATCTCCATTTGCCACGATCCTGGCATACTTCTCTCGCCTCATTCACTCTCATAACATTCTTCATGCATGCTCGTCGGTTTAGGGTACTCCTGACCTGCCCCTTTTCTAAAACTTCCCCGATTTGGTCCAGGTATGTGCGCCTAGGTCTTCCCCTTCCGACGGTACCATCCACACTCGCCTCATACACCTGTTTCGTTAGTCTTCTTTCATTCATTCTCTCAACATGACCGAACCATCTTAACATACCTTTCTCAATTCTCGTCACTACATCTTCTGTCAATCCACATCGCTCTCTTATCACGCTATTTCTCACTCTATCTCTCAATGACAATGCGATTTAATTTCCTGAAGATTGGATCAGTAGTTTTTGAGATATCGACGCTCGTTGTAACCATATTTTCTATTCTACAAAAAATCACGTTTTTTTGCATTTATTTATTGCAGAAACATGGTTAAGTACATAGATGCTAGGTACAGTTGAATGGGGGTGCTTGGTTGGGGACCTCCACGCGGTGCACCCTGGGCAACGGAGACGGCAGCGCCTCTCTCCTAGGGTGGAAGAGACGCTGCCGCCTACGGCCAACTCCGACCGAGGCGAGGACGGCCCTGTTGAGGGCTGTTCGGAGGCTTTCCACGTGTCCCTCTGATTGGCGGAGGGCACAGTGGAGAGCAAGTAAGGGGGCCATCTCGAAACCGGAGATCGGGGTGCGAGGGATATGCTCGATGGGTAACCTTACACCCCGGCATCTTAAGACCCGAGACGGCGTGCGGTTTTAGTCGGTGTAAGCCCGACATAATCGCCCCCGCTGGAGACCCCCCGCTCTCCAGCGGGGGCGGTATCCGAAGGGATTTCCGCACGAAAAAAAAAAAAAAAAAAAAAGGTACAGTTGAATGATTGTCCAGCGCGTTTTGTCGTTTTACCAGCATGCAAATGTAAAATTAAATAGCCAACAATAAAATAAAAAAGAATTCATGCAGTGATTTACACAATATTAAGTAGATAATTAAGACATAGACCGATACAACGATGTCTTACGTTTTAACGTTTATAACATAAGCTAGGATTTTTCTATCCTGAGATAAATAATGTCTCCTTTACGATTCGCACAAGCATGTGCAGATGCTGTTGAAACTCCAGACAGAAGACAGAACGAAATAATAGCTAGCACAATAAATACCGCTACTGAACTTATTTCACTTTGAACAAAAAGGCTAACACAGAATCTCTTTAAATCTTGCAAAGCAGGTCTCTTGAATGTTGACTTTATTGGATGATGCTCCAGCTCTCTTGTTACAAGACATCTATGAGTATAGTATAGCTGTTAGGTTAGGTTACTTTGTTAGGTAACTTGGTATACTAAAGACGTAAAATAAAGCCCTCTTCATAAAGCCATCGGGCCACGTAGAATCGTAAGGTATGGTTCGGTTCTTAAAAAATTAAGAATTTGTACCCACAATGTGATGTGAGTCAAAAATATAATGTACTGTGAAATTTAATATTACTTGATAGGTACTGTTGGAACCGGTGGGACTTCGGAAAACATCTCCGAAGTTTGGTCCCCAAGTTGAAGGGCACAGTTAACGCTTTGATGTGGCTGCTGCCCAACAAGAGGGGAGCCGATGACTCTTGCTGGAGACTCTACGGGGGGATCGTGCGATCCATGACCCTATATGAGTGCCCAGTGTGGGCGGTCGCCCTGAAGGCCATAAATGCCCGGCTGCTGCGGGAACCGCACTGGGTGATGGCCAACTGGGTCATAAGGGGGCAAGTCTCCTTGCCGGAACTCCACTATGGGACCTGGACGCGAGAGCCCTTGCAACCCTTTACAAGTGGCGTAAGGAGGCACATCAGCTGGGATGGAATCCTGAGCCTCCAGTAATCGAGGCCCAGAAGTCCCAGCTTCACCAGGCCATCCTGATGGAGTGGAAATTGGCTCGAGAGACGACAGGGAAGCCTCTTGTACGAACTGACGCAGGTAATCTCCGGCAAGGAGAACTTTGGGGACCACCTGCTCCGGATCAGGCAGGAGCCAACGTCTGAGTGCCATCACTGCGAAGCGAGCGAAAACTCTGGGCTCCACACGCTGGCAGAGTGAACGGCGTGGGCGGCAATTGGGGTGAGATTCCTCTCGCCCTTCACTATGATTGCGGCCATGGTGCGGAGTGCGAGAGCGTGGGTCGCCGTCTATTTCTGCGAGCGAGCAATGCTCGAGAAGGAGGCGGCATAGCGAGCCCGGGAGAGCCGGGTTGCCACACCCGAGGGGGCCATTTCTAAGTCGTAGATGGCCCAGGGTCAGCCAGGGTGTGTGGGAAATGTCTTATTGGGCCCTTACACGCCGGCATCTGAAGACCCGAGACGGCGCGCGATTTTAGTTAGTTCAAGCCCGACACAACCACTCCTGCTGCTGGAGAGGCGGGGGGGGGGGGTTCCGAAGGGATATCCGCAGGAAGAAAAAAAAGTTAATTAAAAAGTAAATAATGTGCCCGGTATATGGCAATAGGCTCGCTCCCTATTACATTGGGACCGAAACAACTGGCGAATCGTGGGTGTGTGATACACCTCTGCCTACCCCTTCGGTTATGTTATGTTATGAAAAAAAAGTTACAGTTGGAAGTCGACGCGAATGTTACACACTTAAATAAACTAGTTTATTTATTTGGTCTCTTCGTGACCATGGCTGCTAAAAGCAACCAAAACGTCGGCATCAGTGTAAATAATAAAGTAAATAGCAATAGAAATGTAACAAATAGTTTTATAATACTTCAAAATGTCATATAACTTTGATGACTACAAGCCGAATGTTCACGACGGATTCTCTCACAATATTTTTACCTTTAAAGACATTTTTCATTGACTTAGCGTAAAGCCAGCTTAAGAACAGTTGGTGTCATCTCAACGGGTTGAAAAATGCGTTTTTTTATGGCGTGGAATTAAAACTAATTAATAATGGTAAGTTTTTAGTACAATTTTTTTTTTTTTTTTTTATCGTGCGGAAATCCCTTCGGATACCCCCCCGCGTCCCAGCGGGGGCGGTTATGTCGGGCTTGAACCGACTAAAACCGCACGCCGTCTCGGGTCTACAGACGCCGGGGTGTAAGGTTGCCCATAGAGCATATCCCTCGCACCCCGACTGACCCTGGGCCATCTCCGGTTTCGAGATGGCTCCCTCGGGTTTGGGAACCACGGTGTCCCCGTCTTGCCCCGGTTTGGGGGAGGGGCGCTAGTCGCTCCACCGTCCTGGCCTGCTTCTGCTGGGGTGACAGGTGGCCTCACCCGCCACCCCCAGGCCTGCGCTCAAGGAGGACGGAGGTCGTTAAGCGACCTCCGGCGCCTGAGTCGACCTACATAGAATTTTGCCTACTGGAGTTACCGTTTAAATATTATTCTACTCTATTATAATTATTGAATATATACGGGAGCTGAAAACACATTGGAATCTTGTTACCATAATATTCCGTAATGGTGTGGCACATTGCATAAATCTTTGGCGGCTGCGGGTATAGCTTTGACCACACAAACATGCGGTCGGTCGCATTCCTGAGTCGATTTGGCATGGTGCCCACCAACTTAGAATTGTTCTTGTTGAAAATTCGAGCTAGGTGAGTCACAGAAAAAAATTATTGCACCGTTAATTTTGTGATAAGTTCTTTAACCCTATCCTTTAGTACTTTTATAATAATGTTCTACGAAACACTACACAAAGCTTACAACAAATTAAACACAGCTTAAATAGCTTGCAATATGGTTTCTAGAGTAGTCCTTGTGTGTGAAATTTCAGTCAAATCAAATTTAGCTGTTTTTGTGAGATTGAGTAACAAACATTTAATAAAAACTAGCATTTAGTTATAACCGAAACTGAGGGGGGCTGCGGCCGTGCTATCGCGTTAAGGGACCCAACGCCTCCACTAGGAGACTGTACCTGGGGATCGTGCGAAGCAGGGCCATGCTACGGGGCCCCTGTATGGGCGGAGACTCTGGCGGCCCGCAACGTGGCTGTTCTAAACAGCATGTTAAAAGCGATGGCCATCAGAGTCATCAGGGGGTATTGCACGATCTCCGTCGAAGTAGCATGTCTCCTAGCCGGGACCCCTCCATGGGACCTGGAAGCGAGAGCCTTGCGTCATTGTACCAATGGAGCAAGGAGGCGCTGGAGCGGGACCATAGGCCGAAGCGCCGAGAGATCAGGGCTCAGCGGTCCCAGCTCCGCCGGGAACTCATGGAGACATGGAGGGTGCGACTTGAGCTCCCAAGGTGGGGGGAATCCACCATTGCGGCGGTGAGGCAGATCATGAGGGAGTGGTTGGCGAGGGACCATGGGGATCCTCTCCTACCGAATGTGCCAGATGGTTAACGGACACGGGTGTTTCAGTAAGTATCTGTGGCGCATCCACCGGGAGACAACGCCGCAGTGCCAGCACTGCGAGGATCCTGGCGAAGACATGGCGCTTCACATGTTGGTGGGCGAGTCAACGCCGGGATCTCGTTGCGGTTCTGGGCGTGGACGTTCTGTCGATGGAGACCATGGTGAGGGCAGTGGTCTCCAACGGGAGCAAGTGGCACGCCGCCGCCTCTTTCTGGCTTTTAATATACGGATAAATATAATTAGATGTATATTATTTTGAAAATACATCCATATTTTACATAGATCTTCATGCATGTAATCATTTGCACTGAGCAGGAATCGAACCCGGGAACTGCGACGTAGCTGTCTAATTCATAATTTAAGAAGTACTTGGGGAAGATACTTGAACACACTATGGAAAATAGTGACCCACAAAAATATCGAGTAATGACACTCGCACCATCTGCGTTCCGAGGAAAGTACAACTGTCTTGTTACCAGTATCGAAATTAATGAGAAGTACTGAAATTGGAGGACATAGAATTATAAAAAAATCATTTCAGTTCTTAACAAGCTCGAGATAAAAAAGACAGATAGGTAAACTACCTATAAAATAAATAAAACACCATGAACACAAATATTATGACTCCTAAGTGAGCTTAACTATATTTGGCTGCAATAATATGTACGGCAACAACGCTGAAACGCCAGGTTTATAGGTACCTACTTCATGACTATCTAGTCATGAAGTACCTTTTTTTTATTCGTGCGGAAATCCTTTCGGATACCCCCCCGCTGGCCAGCGGGGGCGGTTATGTCGGGCTTGAACCGACTAAAACCGCACGCTGTCTCGTAACACCTGCTGTGTAAGGTTACTCATAGAGCATATCCCTCGCACCCCGACTGACCCTGGGCCATCTCCGGTTTTGAGATGGCCCCCTTACTTGCTCTCCACTGTGCCATCTGCTAATCAGAGGGACACGTGGAAAGTTTTTGAACAGCCCTCAACAGGGCCGTCCTCGCCTCGGTCGGAGTTGGCCGTAGGCGGCAACGTCTCTCCCGCCCTAGGAGAGAGGCGCTGCTGTCTCCGTTGCCCAGGGTGCACCGCGTGGAGGTCCCCAACCAAGCACCCCAGTCATGAAGTACCTTTATTTTTTTTTTCGTGCGGAAATCCCCTCGGATACCCTCCCGCCGGCCAGCGGGGGCGGTTATGTCGGGTTTGAACCGACTAAAACCGCACGCCGTCTCGGGTCTGCAGACGCCGGAGTGTAAGGTTGCCCATAGAGCATATCCCTCGCACCCCGACTGACCCTGGGCCATCTCCGGTTTCGAGATGGCCCCCTCGGGTTTGGGAACCACGGTGTCCCCGTCTTGCCCCGGTTTGGGGGAGGGGCGCTAGTCGCCTCACCGTCCCGGCCTGCTTCTGCTGGGGTGTCAGGCGGCCTCACCTGCCACCCCCAGGCCTGCGCTAATAGAGGACGGAGGTCGTTAAGCGACCTCCGGCGCCTGAGTCGCCTGCGACGCGAGGCGAGCATGTTGCGGGCTCGGCGGGCCGGGAGGGTTCTGAACCTCTCCCGGGCGCGCTCCGCCATCTCCTTCGCGAGCATCACATGCTCGCAGAAGGAGGTGGCGGCGGCCCACGCGCTCGCGCTCCGCACCTTTGCCGCAATCATGCTGCCGAGCGAGAGGACTCCCACCCCGATGGCTGCCACGAGGTCACGCCTTGGCACCTCCCACGCCGGGCAGTCCTCCAGTGTGTGCAGCCCTGAGTCCTCGCTCGCGTCACAGTGATGACACTCAGGCGTTGGCTCCTTCCTGATCCGATGCAGGTGGTCCCCGAAGCACCCCTTCCCGGAGATCACCTGCGTCAGTCGGTACGAGAGGCTTCCGTGTCGCCTCTCTAGCCAATCCTCCATGATGGGCCTTAGCGCCGCTATTGCGGCGTGCCCTGCGCTTGGTCGCCCAAGTCGTTCCTTCCACTCCACCACGATGGCCTGGCGGAGCTGGGACTGCATGGCCTCGATTTCTCGATGCTCGGGGTTCAGTCCCTGCTCCTGCGCCTCCTTTCGCCACTGGTACAGTTGCGAAAGGGCTCTCGCCTCCAGGTCCCATGGCGGAGTTCCGGCAAGGAGACTCGCCGCCTCGAAGGAGATCGTGCGGTACCCGCGGATGACCCCGATGGCCATCACTCGCTGCGGAGCGCGCAGCATCCGCACACTTCCGGCCTTCAGGGCCTCCGCCCATATTGGGCACCCATACAAGGCCATGGACCGCACGATCCCCGCGTAGAGTCTCCTGCAGGAGTCATCGGGCCCCTTCATGTTGGGCAGCAGCCGCGCCAGAGCGAGAGCTGTGCCCTTCAGTTTGGGGGCCAGACTTCGGATGTGGTCTCCGAAGTCCCATCGGCCGTCGAGCACGAGCCCCAAATATTTCATTTGGGGCTTGATGCCGATGCGATTACCTCCCACGATGAGACTGGATCCCTCAGGTGGCTTGCTCCGAGGCCCATGAAAGAACAGGGCCTCGGTTTTATGCAGAGCCACGTCGAGACCCAGCCGCCGGATCCGCTCCACGACTTGGGCAACCGCGGTCGTGGCCTTCAGGGTCGCTTCGCGGTATGTCGCTCCGCACGCCGTCACGAGCGTGTCGTCCGCGTAACACGGGACGGCGGCACCGTCTGCGAGCTCACCGCGAAGCAC
Source organism: Cybosia mesomella (assembly GCA_946251805.1). Classification (NCBI taxonomy): domain Eukaryota; kingdom Metazoa; phylum Arthropoda; class Insecta; order Lepidoptera; family Erebidae; genus Cybosia; species Cybosia mesomella. Next base: position 9,602,492 of record OX276395.1, read on the forward strand.
CCAGTCGTATCCGATGTTCCACAGGAGCGGCCCCAGGACCGATCCCTGCGGAACACCGCACGACATATCACGCCGGCCGAGACCGGGTCACGGTTGGGTAGAAGACGGCTCTCTCCGTCAAATACGCCCCGACTATGCGGCGGAGGTAGAGAGGCACTTCGTGATACACGAGCGCCTCCCTAACGCAACTCCATCCTTTATTTTTCCATCATTATGGAACCCCCATCTCCGCATCCCGCTGTGAACTGGAGGCGGAAGGCCGGCCTCCCGGCTTTGGCTCCCCTCCGGCGCAGGCCTTGCTGCCAACCCTGTGGTCAGCCGGCTTGCCTCCCGCTGCACACCTAAAACAGTGCAGCGGGGCGCCACACGTGCCGGCTTTGTGACCGGGCTGGCCACAGCGGAAGCAACGGTCACCCGCCGTCACTTCCGCCGTGCAGTGCACCCCCACATGGCCCACCGACAGGCACCTGAAGCACCTGGCCGGTCGGGCCTGCAGGAGCCTTGCCTGCGCCCTCAGGAAGCCTCCTACCAGGAGGCTCCGCCCGTCTGCAACCTTTTGGGCCGCCGCGATTTGGCAGCCGACAACTGCTGCCCCCTGTCCACCACGGCCGAAGCGTATCGCTCCGGCCTTAACTGTGTCCGGGGAGCAGCCCCCGGCCTCTGCAACGGCGAGCCTGAGCTCTTCTGCCGTGACGGAGTCGTCCAGGCCCGTAATGCGCACTTCTGCGCATTTAATGGGCCTGGACACCCGGACGTCGGCTGCATCCAGTGGCTCCCTAAGCCGAGCCGCTAGGGCGTCGACTTTGGGGCCACTGGCGGCGCCGGGGACCTCAAGAAGCCGGGCTCCCGTCCGTGTGCTCTTGCACCGGACGCCCGGAATCTCGAGGGCCTTGAGGTCCACGTTGGCCTTTACCCTGGCCAACACCTCGGCATACCCCATGCCTCTCGACGCTGCCTCCGCCGTCAGAGTGACGACGACGGCAGTAGTGCGAGGGGCACGGAGCTTCCCCGGCGCTGCCTTCGCGGCGGCCGCGGCCCTCCTGGCCTTCTTGGCGGCCTTCCGCCTCTTCTTACTGGCTCCAGCCACCTCCCAGCCCCCTTCCAACGGGGTGGAGGTAGCCGGAGCCACGGCTGGGGCTGGGGCTGGGGCCAGGGCTGGGGACGTCTTCCCCTTGCCCTTCCCCTGCCTTTGCCTTTCCCCTTCTCCTGAGTGGGAGGGAGCCGAGGAGCTGGCTCTAGCAGGGATGCACCTGCAGCCGGGCGGGTGGGGCCCTTCTGGGTTGCAGCCGCATAGCTGGCTACCGGCGGCGCCAGAGGCGGACGACGGATGGAGTCCACTAAGGCCTCCATTCGACTCATCATCCGCTCCTCCAGCGCACGAGTAGCCGTCACCCAGGGCTCCTCCGGTGGTTGGGCCGGCAGCCGCACCGATCGCGCCATAAACCTGTCACCATTTCTAAAAAAATTTTACAATCTTGTAAGAATTTTTCAGAAATGAAGACAGTTACAGCTGGTGTACTCGTTCAAAGTTACAAAACATCAGATATTAAGTTTCGATTCGAGAAGAAGAAGTACGGATATAAGGTTCATTTTACTGCTTTTTTGTATTGTGGGAATGTAACCCTATACTATAAGATTCATAGTTGGGGTATAATAGTAGTTATTTAAAAAAAAAAATGACTACTATGACCAGATACTTCAATATTTATTTTTATTTTCAACATAATATTGGAGCAATGTCGCTTTTCGGGGGACCTGAAATACAGACCCCAAGTCAAGTTTAGAAACCAGTCTCCCACAATATATATATGTTATATCATATTAAATGTTATCTGGCGAATCGTGGGTGTGCAATACACCTCTACCTACCCCTTCGGGGATACAGGCGTGAAGTTATGTTATGTTATGTTATATTAAATGTTAAAAATCTTTGTATTATTGAATAATATTGTATTGTATTGTATTTAAATTAATTAATAAATCTCATTATCATTATCAATGGGTACTTAGTTTGCATAAGTTTATTATTTTTCTGTATTGCTTGTAAATTTCATAGTTTCGAATGAAAACAACATATTTTGTATGGATTAGTGTTGAAACGGCACTGATTCCACTGCGCACTATCGTTACTGATGTGCAATCGCGTGTAACTGGCATTAAGTTTAGTACCAAGTACTGCGGAAGTGTCACCAACAAAACTTGAAGTGAGATTGATAAATGTACTTTAATGTAGTTTATGCACTACTCTGGATAAAGTTAGGAAATAATGTACTATTATATTATATTAGTAATGTGATGTAATAACTGGGGCGGTCTGGATCGCACAAAGTTTCACTGAGTTTGTCTGTTATGATATTCTCAGGGTTACATGTAACGTTGTGGATTCTTTATAAATCTAATTAAAACAATATCCCTAAATTAATCGATATTTTAGTATGTTTCGATAGTTATTACTAAATACATATTCTATATCTATGGTTGTGCTAGCGAGATTGGACAGCACTAGCCCAGTCATCAACTGACGGCTCTTATATCGTTCCTTTCCTTGGTAACCTTCGCCGGGGAAAGTCACTTTGACCCCGTGGCCAACTGCTGTCGGCTCCGGGTAAGTTTTGAGATCAACATTTCCTACTTCTTCTACAGGTGAAGACTTTCCAGCGGTGCAGCTTATTGCCTGCTAAAATGCATGGCTCAATATATTTTGTTTTATACTATGTGCTATTTCAGCCTACCTATTTAGTGCCACGAGGCCGATGACCCCTACGGTCAGAGGTCGCGGCACCAGCTTGTGCTGCCTATCTATATTCTTTTTTATTATAGCTTCTAGCTACGCTGCATTGCCGCTGGGAGATTCTCTTCACCTGCTATTTTAGCGGGTCACTTGGACGAAATTACCTAGTGACAAACTGACCCGCACCTTTCCTATTTCCAGGGTCTTCGCACCGGGCTTCGCACCATCATAGCGGTAGCGAGGCACACCAGCGGAGACCCTGGCACGCCGGCAACACCACCAGCCACGTGTCCACTAGCTAAGTGCATACTAACATCTTGCACAACGGACCGAACAACGCCACGGCAGAATATTTATTATGAATCCATCCCCTGAGGTTCATTTACTCAAATACCAGATATAAATTTATGTAACATTCTATTCACGATTATAATCTCATACTATACATTGTAATCAACCTTTTATTTAACTCTGCTCGCCCTAGCCGGTAGTAGTCTCAATTGCCCCCATCACTTAATTAATTTTCACAGTGCATAAGTCCACCCTTTAACTTTACGTAAACTCATCAAAAACCCTTTTATAAAAATATAATTAACCGTTACATTGGCGCCTTACAAGGTATTATTCTGCCGTAGGTATTGTGTGTTTGGTCCGTAAGTACTTTATTTCTTCTTATTTTCCTCTTTATTTTACCAGTGTGGTGATTTTTTTCACCAATTTTATTGTTATTTTTCATTTTTAACTGAATGAAGGTAGTTGAAAATAATTATTAATTTCATTTTTTTTATAATTAACTGAATAATGCATACTTTTTCCATTATATTAGTGAAATTACTCATTTATTTAACTAATTACTTGTGTTAAATATAACAACAAGGCTAATTAACATTACTTTTTACAAATATTTTGCATTTTTAACATCTAGACTGGTTTAATACCTCTTATGGTCATTTTAACTGCATATTATACTATTATACCCACTGGTAAATTAAGGATCTATTTGCTTTTGTTTTCTTGGACTTGTTGATCTCAACCATATCTACTTACTTTTTTATTCCATTTTTGTATACCCCGTCAGTGAATTTATTATACTTTTTATACTTGCTTACCTTTTATGTGCAATATAATAACATATATTAGGTTATTATATCAACCTATTGCTGGTTGAAATTTTTCTTTATTTTGATATACTTATTAAAACTATTTTGATGTATTATACACAAATAGTTAATTACTCACTGACAGGTTACATATATACATTTGATTTTACTAGTACCTTATATTGAAGTAAATTACTTACTTAATTTTCATGTCAATCTCGCTCATCGCACCATAGCTTTTATTTTTACTTAACTTTGGGTTAATTTACCTTTTAGATTTAATACTTACTCAACTGTTTTGTAGTCAGTGTTGCTTATTGTAGGATTTCTGTATCCAAATTAGCTTATATATTTGAAAAAAAAAAATAATCAAAACATAATTCTTTGAAAAGAAATACAAAGAATAAAAGATCTCTAGACAACTAATAAAATCTTTGAAAAGAACAACAAAGATAATAAATACTTAAATTTGTAGACCTCGTCTTGTTCTGCATATGGGATTGTTGTGTCAGGTATAGTTTAGTCTTTAAAATCATTACCGCTTATATAAATTTGACCGTTCAAAGTCAACAATGCATTAGCCATTTCCCCCGAGTCCTTTTAAAATGACTTGTGCCATACTATAAACTAAATATAGGTAAAATAATCAATATAATTCATATAAAACATTTTTAATCAAACATAAAACAATACAAGGACCTAACCTAACCTAATAAATTTATTAATTAAATAGCAACCTAACTTCTCAACTATGAACAACACTTGTTTTGTTCTAATAATCACTATGTTGTAAATATATGTAAATATTCAATAAACTTTCCTTTGCACTTAAACACTCTTATACACTATTGTGGCAAACAAGTATATACCTACACATACTTGTAACTAAAACTTGTATTTTATAATAACACTGTTATTGCACTGTGGTAATACACTACCTTTATCTCGATACTACAATAGTCGTAATGATATTTGTACCTAAAAAGGGTCACCAATAAAATTTTAATTTCATGTACCTACCAACTTGTTCACATATTACGAAAACTTTTATAATTTAAATAACTCATGTATCCTGTTTGTAGACACGGTCTACAGGTCAATTATGTCTTCTTACTAAATAATGTAATACTTTTCAATTGTATTACATCTTTGGTTCGTATATTTGAACATTTTATTTCTATCAAAAGTTGTTTTGAAATTGTTTGAAACTTAGAATTGTCAAACGTCATATGGTTCTGACAATCAAAAAGGTTGCCAGTATACTAAAATATAAAATTACTACTAGTTATTGTTTAAAAAATTGTCTTGTTTTTTAAAAAACAAAATAATATTATTCTTTGAAGAATACCAACTTTTGGACTTTTTTAACTGAATATTAAATATTAATATCTTATAACCTATTGGTTAATGTTCTATCATGTTGTAATACTTTTCTTAGGATGACTGTTCCCTTTTATGTTTTTGTTTTTTGAAGAAAACATTAAAATTTATTCACTAGTGAATAAATAATAATTTTTTGGACTTGCCCCAAAATAATTTATTATGTATATTTGAACTTATTAGTTTTTTAACTTCGTAATTATTTTGCCTGTTGCAATTTTTTGTATGATCCGTTGGATCAACCCTAAAATGCCTTCATGGTCATTTTGAACTTGAAAATTTTTTTTTTACTTATTGCCACAAAATATAAATACAAACATACGACTACAAAACATTAGAGAATACTTACCTTGTTGAACCGTGGGTTCTTAATTATTTGAAATTGAAAATAAAAAAACTTAGATTTTTTTTTTGAACACTAGTTGTTCAAATTGCAACTGATGTTTGCATACATACTCACTGATGTGAGTCAAATAATAAACTATTTTACTTTAATAACACTTTTAATAATAAATTGACTTGGTCATAACTTTAAAAGTTGTTCATTATATATTTTTGACAATTTAATTGTCTTTATTGTATTAAATCATATTACCCTACCACTACTATATATTTTCGTCTTCTTTTCTCCTCTCTTTGAGATGGAACTTTGAACTTCATGTTCGTTTTCTTTTATTATTAGGCTTTGCCTAGTAAAGGTTGTTGTGGGTCGGTTGGCGTTTTAAACCAACTGATGTTGTTTTTGGGTCCGTTGGCGTTTTAAACCAACGGATACCTTATTTTTATGGTTTTGTACCATTTGTGGGTCCGTTGGCGTTTTAAACCAACGGATACCTTTTCTTGGAGCTGGGATATTCAACCAGTATCTGGGTATTGTTTTTTATGGTTTTATACCACTATTATGCTGAGCGGTCGTGCAAACTCAGTTCCAAAAACAAGCCTTATTGCATATCTCTGTTATGTCTTCTTCCGAGCGGTTTGCAAACTCGTGAAATAAGCCTTATTGCAGATGCGGTAATGTATACATCTAAAATAAGCCCTATACTAAAAACATAACACTTTATCTTTTATAGTCGAAAATATATAGTGGTATTTATTGCTCTTTTTCTTCCCATTGAAATTGTTGTCTGTGACATTTCAATGTTTACCATCTTGTTAGATTTACGTCTGAGTCTCCAGCGCCTATTATCCTGGAAACTCTCTTCGGAAGGAAGCGTGTGCTACATTATTTAAGTGGTAACCGCAAAGTATGGATGAAAATGATAGAGGAGGTATGTAAGAAAGTATGTATGTGTAAGCGTAAGTCAAGCATTGTATTGAGCAGTCCAGTATCGGGTTTTTGGGTAACAAAAACCCTGAACTAATTGAGGGGGTATTGTAACGTTGTGGATTCTTTATAAATCTAATTAAAACAATATCCCTAAATTAATCGATATTTTAGTATGTTTCGATAGTTATTACTAAATACATATTCTATATCTATGGTTGTGCTAGCGAGATTGGACAGCACTAGCCCAGTCATCAACTGACGGCTCTTATATCGTTCCTTTCCTTGGTAACCTTCGCCGGGGAAAGTCACTTTGACCCCGTGGCCAACTGCTGTCGGCTCCGGGTAAGTTTTGAGATCAACATTTCCTACTTCTTCTACAGGTGAAGACTTTCCAGCGGTGCAGCTTATTGCCTGCTAAAATGCATGGCTCAATATATTTTGTTTTATACTATGTGCTATTTCAGCCTACCTATTTAGTGCCACGAGGCCGATGACCCCTACGGTCAGAGGTCGCGGCACCAGCTTGTGCTGCCTATCTATATTCTTTTTTATTATAGCTTCTAGCTACGCTGCATTGCCGCTGGGAGATTCTCTTCACCTGCTATTTTAGCGGGTCACTTGGACGAAATTACCTAGTGACAAACTGACCCGCACCTTTCCTATTTCCAGGGTCTTCGCACCGGGCTTCGCACCATCATAGCGGTAGCGAGGCACACCAGCGGAGACCCTGGCACGCCGGCAACACCACCAGCCACGTGTCCACTAGCTAAGTGCATACTAACATCTTGCACAACGGACCGAACAACGCCACGGCAGAATATTTATTATGAATCCATCCCCTGAGGTTCATTTACTCAAATACCAGATATAAATTTATGTAACATTCTATTCACGATTATAATCTCATACTATACATTGTAATCAACCTTTTATTTAACTCTGCTCGCCCTAGCCGGTAGTAGTCTCAATTGCCCCCATCACTTAATTAATTTTCACAGTGCATAGTCACCTTAACTTTATGTAAACTTCATTTACAAACTACTATAAAAATAATTATCGTTACATACAGATTGGGAAAGTTTCTAATTCCCGGCAATAAGCTAGCTCAATATTACGTGGCAATAATTAGGCTAACAGTTACACCTCTGCCGTTATTTTGTTATAAGAACCACGTATCATCCACATTAAGGCGTGAATTATACAGAAAAGTAATAAGACATAAGGCGTAAGTGGTAATCAAAGCAAAATTGTACGATTTTGCTTTGATTATGCCTTACGCCTTATTCCTTTTTTGTATGATTCACGACTAAACAGCTGTTAGTTGCGTGACAAGGAAATCTTACTTGTGATGCATATGTGACAATTTAATAACGTTTTCTTCAACATATCTGATTATTTAATGTATATTGTGTAGTTACCCAAATAATATCAAGTATATTAATTTGGAACCGTACCGTACCGTCGTGTTATACGTACCAGAAATAATTTAATTTAGGTCGACCACAGATTTATAGTAGGCTAGATACCGTTTATCCTTTCAAGGGCTTACCCGAGGTGCCCGGCAATGGACACTTGGGCAGGACACCGTGCGGTTTTAGTCGGTTCATGCACGACATAACCGCCCCCGCTGGCCGGCGTAGGGGTATCCGAAGAGATTTCCGCACGTAAAAAAAAGGCTAGATACCGTGTATGCATTAAATAGAATGAATAACGAGCGTGTCATTTCTTCACTACACCCGATGACGTCATGTGCGGTTTTTTTTAAATATTATAACCAAAATTAATAAGAAAATTAAGAATTAAAATTAAACTGCTCTATTATATTTTACGTAATAATTCTTATTGAGTATAATGTGTTTACGCCGTTTAGTTCAACTGAATTTTTACTGGTGAAAAAACTGAAGAACTGGTGTAAAATGCAGCCTTAGTAATCATTTTTGTCTGCATTAATCGAAATTTTTATGCGAAGGAATGTAGAGCAAGTACTGTATTAAATTCGGTCCATCTATTTTTTACACTCATTTGTGGGAGTATATTTAAGTATATAAGCTTATTTATGAGACAAATTCACAAATAAACAGCTCAAATTTATAACACCCTTTTTTCATCGGGGGTTAAAAAACTATTTGTCACTGTACTAGTTTGGTGAGATATTTAACTTGTGGCATCTATTCTACTCTAAGTCTGTGGTACTAACGCTTTTGTATACTGATGCTTTAAAGCAGTAATTGATTTTGATGATAACGGGCCCTGAGCGATCCATCACTCAATAAACGAACCACATTTATGGACAAAGCGTGTATACTACTTAATCAAATTTAATATTGTCATAGCATGACTTTCACGCGTTATAGATTTTTTTAATAAATTACTTCTATTCTAACACTTTTTATAACCTTATAATATCATCTTACTGTATAAAAACCACTTACGACCCACTACACTATCAGGCTACACTAATGGTAGAACTGTAGCAATAGTACTTTACTTCTGTACTACTGGCCCAGTAGTGCCGCCGGTAATTGTAAAAGGCCATAGTCAAAGTACCCACCGCACTATCATGCCACAATACTGCGACCGGAATAATCTAAAAGGTAGTTTGACAGCTGTCGTTTAGGGTTAGGTGTCTATAAATCAATAGTGACAATAACTGATTCAGATAACAAACGAATTTATGATGGATTGATGTATGATCTCGTTTAACAACTCCCTTGCTAACTTACGATTTTTCATATGAACCGATTAATCTTAACCATCGTAACGATTAAACTGTAACAACCCTAAAATTATAAAATATAAATGTTAGAACGTAACCGTTGTAGTAATTTCAACTAAATATGTTGCATTATATAATTTCAACCCAATATAATACATTATCACTAATTCAAAATTGTTTAGCTTATAACTTATCTTTTGTTCAAATTTTCCTAACTGTCATAGATTATTTGGATCATAGTGTGTACCGTGTATAATGGTCCCAAACTATTGCTCCAGTAGTATCATAGGTAAAATTGTGAAAGTGCGTATATAGGTCTCCATAACGTTTCTGTATAATAATCTTTAGTAATTTTTACCGGAATAGTAGTTTCAGATGATTTTTTTTAATAACATAACGTGCTACAGGCGATCCTAATGAGGATAACTATAGATGACCCTGTCATTTACCATTGCCATTTTACCAAAGGGAGCAAATATTTATCGAGTCAATCCCTATGTTGCTATAAATATATTGCTTTTAAATGCTTACAGCATCGGATTATTATGCATACATTTAATACCTAAACCACTCAAAATTTACAAATATATATCCAGGAATATACCTGTGTATTAAACTCCTATCCATGTTTTCAAATTAAGTCATTATGTATCTACACACAAAAATATTTCAATTCAATTTTCAAGGCATTCAGAATTTGACACAAATAAAACCTACACAATACGACCTCTACCCACTAAACTAATTTCACATTAAACAATGAGGGCTGATACAGATTATCTTTTAATCTTGCTATGCGGGTGTTTCTTATGTCGCATTGGGAAATGGGAAAACTGATAATGGATAAGTGTTGATCAATTTATAGATATATTGTTTGACATCATACAGATCTTTCGAGTACATAGTTCATCACAACGATGCATCTTGGAGCTCTTTATCTTAATTTTTGGCTTTTATGTATAGGAGCTATTGCTGTAGAAACCACCAACCCCGAGAGGAGAGCCTACGCCAGAGCACCATCCGTCCATCAGCAGGTATACCAGCTTGCAAGTGAGGCTGGCTTATGCCCCCCGGTGCCAGTGATGAGGTGGGTATGACGGGAATGAACCGATTAAAATCAAACGGTGTCCGTCCCAAGCGCCCATTGCCAGGCTCCCCGTGTACGCCCTAGAAAAGATAAGCCCAGGGTCCCCGACGGGCCGCCATCGCGGCCTCGCCTGTGGGGTCGGGTTTGATCCCGCATCGGTGAGTTGGCAGGCGTGTGTAGGACACACGACACGCCTCCGTCTTGACCTGCTTCTGTAAGGACGGCTAGCCGGCCGACTGCCGCCCTCAGGCCCAAATGTCTACCCCCTCTGTTAAAATATTGACAGCCCAATGAAGACAACTAACTGTCTTCAGTAGGCTCACCAGTAGCTCTATATTCATAAAACAATATTCATCTTACTCTACTATTTCGGTGAAAATAACTAACGAACTATTTTCATTCAAAATATTTGATAATCTCAAACAATGTATTGTTTTTATAAAATTTATAATGTGATTGATTTCGTCAATTTCGGGAATGAAACACAGTGCGAGAACGTATCAACACCTGTGCGTAGTTTACATTTCGCTTTATCGAGTCTGTTATAGTGTAGGCAAATTTAATTCCTGGATGCCTTAACCTTGGTAACAATTCACAATTAAATTTGACCTAAATATCACATGATAATTTATTTATTTTATTTATTTATTTTAGGAAGGCTTACAGACTAATAACAATTTATGTATTACAAGTATGATGACAATATTGCTAATTACAAGCCTACACAAGTATATATATATATATGTATGTACAAGTATATACAAGTATATTTGTATGTACAAGTATATGCAAGTATATATGTATGTATATAATATAAATTAATCGAATATTACATATAATTATTTCATACATATCTCTAGGCTTGGCACTGTAATCATTTTCTTCATTTCTAATTGCAAAGTTTCTTACGCTGGATGGATTTAATTAATATTGGAAAAATATTGGTAATCCATTGTGGGAGTTCCGTAATAAATGCATAGCCAGAGCAGTCGAGTACGGCTCTAAAATAATCGTAAATCATTAAAATCGACTTATTTTTGTTTACTTCTTACTTTTTACTTACTGACTTATGTTTGCCGTTTATCTGCGATAAGCAGTTGAGGAATACACATTTCAGTGCATTAATATTGTTCCTAGAGCTCTTAACCTTGTTAATAGGACCCATTGTCCACCTCTACGCCACAGAAAATGGAAAAACTAATGCAACTTGTAATATTATTCAGTTGCACAAAAATCTTTTAGTGCCACTGTTGGTTCTGATATTAAGACGTATTTTTAATTTAAATTCATTTTAGTTACTTTTAATGAAAGTATTGCTCTTGTCTGAAGTAAGGAACACATTTAAACTAACGATCAATAATCGATCGACCTAGAACAATTTACGGTTTCTACTTTTGTGTTACATTTGTAACCTTTAAATCTCCATTGGTGTTATTTGCCCACTGATCAGGGGAGCAGCCAAAATTACATAATAAATAATAACTTTTAAGCTTTCAAGTTCCATGATATACAATAATAATAAAGATCTGTAATAGACGCGATCTGGTGTACCACAACGACGGAGGTCGTGCGCCGCTAAATTATTCCAACTGTGAAGCTTTTACATTTATGAAACTAGACATAAGAACAGTTAAGAAAAAAAAAATAATCACAAAGTATTTCTGTGCATTACTTACTTACTACACTAATTTTTAAACTTTCGCGTTCCATGATGTACGGTTATTTAACGGGAATTAACGCGATCATGTATCGAGACGGCGTGCGGTTTTAGTCGGTTCAAGCCCGACATAACCGCCCCCGCTGGCCGGCGGGGGGGTATCCGAGGGGATTTCCGCACGAAAAAAAAAAAAAGGTATATACATACCTTTGGATTGCCTGTCGTTTCGATCAGGTTACACTGGCCGTGGTTTTCTGAGTTAGATTTCTGAGGCAGAGTCAGCCTGTGACCACGGCCAGTGTACCCTGGTCGAAACGTGAAGCAATCCAAAGGTATGTCTATATCTTTTTTTTCGTGCGAAAATCCCTACCTATACATGATTGCGTTAATTCCCGTTAACATTATTGTACTTACTACTAATTACACACATTGCTACTCAATCAGTACTATGTATTGCTGGGAATATAGCAGCGATTACAGCATTATCAGTTGCAAAGCTCAGTTAATAAATAAATAGTACTTTGGGTGATTATTCCGAAATGTTTGCTGCAGTTTTTGTCGTTGTGGGTATGGGTACATTATAAGCATGGGTATACTTAGTGTTTACTAATTCTCATTATTACCATCTCAGCGTTGTGTCTCAGTTGCATTCGGGGCCATCACCTCGGAGCCCGGGGTCCGCATTCCGAATTTTCCCCCTCTTCCTCATTACTCGCAGTAAGACCACTGTGCCTGCATTTGTGCTTGATAATTAAATGTTGTCTAATTGCAGTGATATAATTCAATGATATACGAATCCGTGACAGAGACAAGCTCATACAATCTGACAACTAAAATAGTTTTTCGAATAATCCTTAATATCAAATATCAATTTCCAATTTCATTTATACTTAACTTGTCATTTTATTCCTAGATGGCTTGTTTTGTTCTGTTGAAGAAAAACAAACACTTTTCCTCATAAACCATCTAATTATTATTTGCCAATATCTGAGAACACAAAGCCTCTATATAACCGTTAATATATAGGCAGGCTTACCTAAGTTTAGCTAATATTCAAAGTTTCGAAATTTAAAAAGACAATAATATTTAAATTGTTAGCCCTGCGGATATAGAGTTGCCAGGCCCTAAAATAGAGAAGTCGAACACAGATGCATATTTAGCAAGACATTTTGCCACAATGACATTAAAAAAAAGAAAAAGCCTTCATACTCGTTTTTATTTTGCCTAAAGTAAATTATGCATAGTACAAGGTGTAGACTATCATGTGGGACTGATACATAAAGTAGGTGAAATACGGGTGTTAACCTCTACCTATCCTTTTGGTGAAATACATGCATGAATAAATGTATTTTAGGCATCCGATTAAAAAATATCAAAGACGCTATCAAGTGCAATATATAGGTGAAATTCGTGTTCGACGTGTGTGAGGACCTCTGTGGCGGAGTGGTAGAGCATTCGACTGCTAAGTCAGAGTTTGCGGATCGATTCCCGCTCAGTGCAAATATTTGTGTGCATGAATATGAATATTTGTATTGGTCTGGGTGTTTCTATATATAATACCTACGTGTGTATTTACAAAAAAATAAAAGTATCTAAGTATGTACGTGGGACACTCAGAAAGTTTTGCGAAAATAAAAAAAAGTGTTCTATAGGTAAATATTTTTTTATTAAATCTTTTGAAAGTACTCTCCACCAGCCTCTATACAAAGTTTCATGCGTTTGAACCAGTTTTCAAAACACTTTTTCCAATCCGCCGCAGATACCTCGTTTACAGCCTGCTCAAACGTTGACAGCGCATCTTCCGGCGACGAAAATTGTATCCCTTTGAGCTGATTTTTTATTTTCGGAAATAAAAAGAAGTCGCACGGTGCAAGGTCAGGGCTGTAAGGAGGGTGACCTAGGAGTTTAACCGGAGTGCTGTCCAGGAAGTCCCTCGTTTTAAGCGCGGTGTGTGCGGGCGCGTTGTCATGGTGGAGTAGTATCCCGCGGAGCCCTGTGTTTGGTCGCTTGTAGCTCACTACAGAGAAAACTTCTGCCAAGCATTTGGTAGTGTACCATTCAGCGTTGATGCTTCTTTGATTTCGTAAAGGGATTGATAACAAGTAGCCAGACAAATTGAAAAAACTCGCGATTAAAATCTTCCCTCCGCTTCTAGATCGCTTCACTTTGGTAGGTGTTGATTCGTTTTGAAACACCCAAACCGTCGACTGGCGTTTTGTTTCTGGATCATACTGATAAATCCACGACTCATCACCTGTAATGATGTCATAAACACGCCGAGACGCGCCTGCTTCAAACTTGTTTATCATATCACGACACCATTCCACCCGGGCCTGCTTCTGAGCATCGCTGAGATTGTGCGGCACCCAGCGTGAAACTATCCTTCTCACACGAAGATGCACGTGTAGAATCTCGTGAAGGCTTCCCGATCCAATCTGAAGAATGTGCTGAATCTCTTGATATGTGACTCGTCTGTTATCTTGGATTAAATTTTTCACTGCTAGCACGTTTTCTTCCGTAACAGCCGTCAAAGGGCGACCACTTCTTTCTTTATCCTCCAAAGTCAGTCGACCGCGCTTGAATTCGTTATACCAACGATACACGGTCGCCTTGCAAGAGCCTTCATCCATGAATGCCATTTGAAGTCTATCGTACGATTCGTCAGGTTTCAGGCGACACTTGAAATCGTAGAAAATCATAGCGCGAAAATGTTCCCGACGCAGATCCATTTTTCAATGAGACACAATAATTGAAATTATCTTGCAAAAAATGCAGAGAGAAATTTTGAAATTGGAACGTACTTATTTTTACTCATAAATAATCATATTTTAGAAATAGATTATAACTGACCAGTCTCTCATATATAAAAACTTTTTTTCGCAATACTTTCTGAGTGGCCTGGTATATCTGCATTTTAGAACCCATAACACAAGCTAGTTAAGTTATGCTTACTTTGGGTCTATACGGCGTGTTAAGAATGTCCTAGAATATTTACTATTTTTTTATTATTTACTAAGATGTTAATTCCTTTAACTAAGCAGAAATGCCATTAAGTCTTACGATCGATGTCCTATCACTGCACTCTGGTCAGCAAGGTACGAAGGTAGGTACTGCCAACATGATTGAGTTTATGTAACCGGATAGATTGATATTAAAGCTATCAACGTTAGTTCGCGCTTGAGTTTAGCGGGTAATGATTTATGTGGTTACGATTCGCTCAGTTAGTGTGGTTTATATTCGATTTTCGAATGCTTCGTTGGTTCAAAAATGAGTAAGTATTTGTGTGTGTGAAGGTGTGTGTTGAGGGTGAGGTTGTGTGTGTGAATTTTCGTGCGCAGGTTTTCGTGCTGTACGTAACACTTGATTTATTGTATAATTACAGTTATTTGTATAATTAAATTAACCTGCCAAGTTCAAATTTAGAAGTATTATAATTTTAGAAATTTTTAACCAAGTACCTACGTATTTTCACAACTATACCATATTTTGAGTTGGGTGTATGGTAAAGTGAATTTCGGCCAGATGGACCGTTGACGTGAGTACGGTGGGGGATAGTGGCTGGATGCGGAAGGCGGAGGATTGGGTGTGGTGGCAGTTTTGGGAATGGCAAATATTTACCAGAAGATCAGGCTGTTGATGAAGATGATTAGGATCGATTTTAAAGTGCATTTAAACTTGGCATTGGATTGCATTTCAACCCTTTTTAGGCACACTTAACCGATAGGAACTTGGTCCTCTTTTTAACAGTTATGTTTTTGGTGGGATTTCAATACTTTTTTTCAAGAAATGGTACCTATTTGTTTCTTTTTGTGCCACATTTTATACCCCTCCCCCTCTCCTCCCCTCCTCCTCTTTGTATTCTCATTGTATCTGGTTCATACAAATTTTTAATAAAAATTCGATATTAGATTGAGCCAACTCACGCTTGACCGATTTCTTAAATTTCTTAATTTTTGGTTAATCTACATATAACACACGATCTGGGTGCCAAATTTCATAACGCTAGGACAATCGGAAGTGGCCTAAAGGTTTTGATTACCGGTCAGTGAGTCAGTCAGTGCCAAAATGAGCTATATTCACAAGGTCATATTTCAGGATCTACTGAAGCTATATCTATGAAATTTGGCATACTGCTTTAGTACTAGTATATGATTACTTAGATACAATTTTATTTCTGTACTTGCAATAGCCACTGAGCTACAGGGGGGTCAAAAGTGGGTCGAAACGGTTCGTGTTAATAGTGCACGGCAAGCGCTGGCCTGTTGCTGGAACTTGGCCTGCGCACTACCGTGCGCTTAGATTAGGTTAGGTTCTGGAATAAGTCATAGGCTGAATCTTATTTGCAAAAATCAACGCCTAAGATTATATAGTTTTATAGCAATCGGAGAAACGGCAGTGTATGAAATGCGAATAAACAAACAGATTTTTATAAATATATACATACATGTATATATATATATATATATATATATATATATATATATATATATATATATATATATATATATATATATATATATACATCTACATTTTTTTAATAAATGAGGTACTGCTTAAACGTCATTTTGGTTTCTAACCAAGTAACCAAACAACCTTTAGGCGACAAAGGAATAAAGTTTTAAGTAATGTTCAGAAGGCGAAGCTCGTAGGGCGAATGCGGAATAAACCAAATAGAATTGGTAAAGCGGCTAAGAAAATATAAGCTCTGGCAAAATAGAGGCACTTCTTTACCTTTTACCATATTATTCCAGCCTGCAGTCTGCTTTGTCCACATGGACATGCGGCCGCTTTAAACACCATATGCAAATCGCGTCTTGATTCTAAGTTAGCGGGCATAATGCCAATTTGGCATAATGCCCGCCAACTTAGTACTATAGTTGTTGAAAATGAGAGGTGTGTCAGGAAGGAAGATTTATGGTGCCGTTAACTCTATGGGAAAGCTGAACCTTTATTTAATAGAGATGAAGAAAATATTTTTGTAGAATTTTTTTACTCATATTGAATCTGAAAGAAATCTGAGATTTGGCATAGTTAAAATGCCAACGTTTTGAACTCGGCATGCTTAAATTACTTAAATTAATTTAAATGTTTGCCTGATAGATAGTTACTTCTCACGAACGGTCCTTTAGAATTATCATATACTAAACAGCTAGGCTTTTCAACAGTGAGATGGCTAATCCGTTAGCATAGCGACAAAAGACTTAGAGTATTGTACTCGAGGAAAGGGTGCGGTGCATGGAAACTGCCTAATCGCTGTGACCTATTTAGAACTATTGTTACGATAATTTTATAATTAAGCTTTATACAAATCCTCTTTAAAATAAAGATATGAGAATAAGATTTATTTACGAAGAATATTTAAAATAAATATTCTTCATATTTTCACTTGAAAACATAGGAGGTTTCTCATATCTATTATGTTTACGTTCAAAGGTGTTCCTTCACCGGTAGGAATCGTCTGTAACGTAACATTTCGGATTTGATTTCGATACTACCTTTATCTTTTAAACCAGTACTTATTACTATATTCCAGTCATTGAAAAATTGTTTCTGTTACTATATGATACAATCCCGACTATTTTAGTCACACATTATATAATATTGCTTTTTAATTCATTCTCCCGATGATTTCATTGTTCTAGAACTCATATGACAAGCTATGATTAGTTTGGGTCTAGATATCGCTGTGTAGTATGTCCCAGAATATTGATGTATTCATTAATTATATTATTAGGTACCTACGTATTATCTTGATGTTTATTAGATTGCAGTAACAGAAAATGTATATCTACGTCTGTCTGATATGAAAATATCAACAACCCATAAAATGACCAGGAGCTTTTTGTTAATTTGGTAACAATAACTGCCACCGCGGACTGCATGTGCTATTCGTTCGGGGGTGTCGTGTTCGTGTCACAGGAGAACAATATTTTATGCGTACTCTGTTCAATTTATCACTTTGGTTCTTTGCTCAGTACGAAATCATGTTTATTTGACCTATTTTTTTTACACCGGGTTGGGTTTTCTATCAAAACTAAGCTGGTTTGACTGGAAAAGTACCAGGTGAGCCGTGTAAGCTACAAGGTTCACCCAGTGCTCTCCTATATTTATAAGTAGTGTAAAATTTGTTAAATGTATGTTTTAGGTATATTCTACAACACAATAAATTTCAAATTTCAGAACTATAGCCAGAGTATTTATACTGGCGGTCGGGGAAAATAATAGAAGATGGGAAAATCAAATTTCAACAGTTCACGGTGTGAATCGTACATATGTCGCGTCCCGTCTTAATTAACGATAAATAAATGTATTTCAATAATATCATCTATGGAACTCAGTACCTACTTAATCGTTACAGTACAAGCAGAGACATCTGACAGTCAGTTCAAGAAAATTCTCAGTGATACTATGAACCTAATTGCTTCTAAGCATTTCTCTGAAATTAACAAATTGTAAAAGCACTAAGGCGATTAGGGTAACCGTAGTTGGGGTGTGTGTTGGGTAACCTCCTCGAGTATCGCTCCGATTTCGATCCCGCTGCAGTCCGGGAGGAACGGAATCGGAGCGGCCGGTACACCCTGGGCGGCGGTCAATGGCTTCCCCTTCACCCCTTCATAGGGTTGGCATTGATCGTCGGCCAATACCCAACGTGGCGGGAACACATCGCTCTCCGTACTCCTCTGCTTTCAGAGGAGACAGGATGAGCGATGCTGTTAGTGGTGAGATGGCCCAGGGTCAGCCGGGGTGCGAGGGATATGCTCTATGGGTAACCTTACACCCCGGCGTCTGAAGACCCGAGACGGCGTGCGGTTTTAGTCGGTGCAAGCCCGACATAACCGCCCCCGCTGGCCGGCGGGGGGGTATCCGAAGGGATTTCCGCACGATAAAAAAAAAAAAAAAAAAAAAAAACGGTAACCGTAGTTAATACTCGTATCATCGAAATGTACTGAATAAAAAATGGTATAAATCAGTCTAGTGAACAAATCAAAACTAATATTTCGTTGCACCACTAAGCGATCTGTGATAAAAACTACAATGGAAACATTTCCCACTTTTTAAGAATTGAAATGAATAATGATGTTTCAACAAATGTCCAGTGCAAATGATAAATTACTTTATGATTTCTGATGAGATGGCTAAACGTGTGTCTAAAATACCTCTTTCTACCCCTTCAGAGATATAAAGGTGTGATTATATATCTAACTAGCTGATACCCGCGGCTCGAGGTCCCGATAACCGAGGTCGGTTATCGGGACCTCGAGCCGCGTCGTTTTTTGATCGTATCTCCGGTTCTACTTAACCAATTACAATCAAAATTACGACAGATTTTAATTCTGACCAAAACCTTTTTAACAGAAAACTACATCAAAATCCGTTCATTCGTTTTTGCGTTGATCGCGAACAAACAGATAAACAGTCAAGAATTTAAAAAAAAATTGTTTTGTTCAGAATCGTTTATTATCTCCAATGTACAGACACAACTAATTTACAATTTTGTAATAATAAAGACAGACAGATAATTTCTATAGACCATCTTGCTAAGCCGGCCATGACGATGCGTTATTTACAAATGAGATACGACTTATAAACGCGAAACAATGTACCCGGGACTCAATTTGTCCTTTTGCAGTTCACATGTTTTCATAAACAACAATTGACAGGAAAATTGGAAAGGATCGTGTGTATTTCCTGTTTATATAGGTTCATTATATATATATATATATATCTTTCGACCATTATCATTATCTCCGAAATCACCCCCACACCATGTTTTCAACCTGAAAAATTCGCAACATTTTCTTATACTACATCTTACTTCGTCAAACAATATGTAACACAAAAAAAAACAGTAGACGTTGGCATAACTTTGTTTTGAAAATATGTTCCCTTACATTTTTAATCTTTAAGGTATGTATTTAGTTAAATTTTAAACTTGTATTGCAGGAAGTTGATAACTATCTTTTTTCTCTAATGCAGTGCAGCATTCTCATGGTGCTTGAAGATGCTACTTAGAACACTAGACAAACAATTTTTGTTGAGTGCCGTTAAGATTCAGTTGTCTTTCGTTCGGGATTATGTAGAGAGGCAGAGATTTACAGGGCGTTCCAGGATTATGAGTTTCCAAAATCCGAGGACCGTCAACTGTGACCGGGTCCCTTTTCCTGAAAGCCCAAATAATTACAAAGCACATCTTGCCGCCAGGTGATGCTTCATATTAATAAAAAGATAAGTTATATACCTCCAAAATTTCTCGCGAAAAACACGGGTTTTCGAAATTTTACGGAGATTTACTAAACCGACTGAAATTCACTGGAGTTCATTCGATTTGTTTTTAAAAATACACATTTTCAATTTGAGGCACTTTTTTTACGACCTCTAATTTTCTATTTAATCGTGAAAAACCGCCATAGTTCACCAAAACTATAGAAATTTTGCCATTTGTGGGCTTTGTACCAAAAAACCATCCCTCCTGACGGCAAGATGTGTTTTATAGTTATTTGGGGTCTCAGGAATAGGAATCCAGTCATCGGATTTTGCAAACTCATATCCCTGTGGCGCCTGCTCTAATTTACTGAGGCTATTAAACTTTTTCTTATGAAATAATAACTAATGCAATCAAACAATAGTAGAGCAACTAAATATGTACTAGTTCATTACAGAGTAATCGATAAGCTACGTATAACGATAACGTAATTTGATCGATACCATAGTTTATGGTATCGATCAAATTACGTGACACAGTTTTATGGCTAACACTTTATGACTGACATTTGATTAAAATGATGAATATAACGATCAACGAATATTGAGCGTAGCAGATTAATAAATAGGATTATGGTGTAATAGCCGAGCAATCTTAATATTGAATTAGTTCATATTAGGCACATACAAATAAATATTGAACAACACGAAAGCTTTGTGTGATAAATTTTGCAAACCTGAGAGTTCTCCGCACCATCTTCTGCTCTTGAAAATTTGTGACTGTGTTGTGTTGTCTACATATTATGAGTGATTTAAAAATGCCTCATTAGAAGCGTGTTTTACAGGTTTTAAACTCCATAATATATGGTCACTTTTTGGTGCATACTGTCGTCACAAGATCTTCGGGCCTGAGCCGCCTCATCATCTGCTGATTGACGAAGGAGGTTCTGGCGCCGGCCATTCCCAACTCCGAGAGAAAAGCCTTCTCGGAGTTGGGAATGGCCGGCTGATAGTTGTTCCCTTACCTAATGTCAAAGTCAAAGTCTTTATTTTTCAAAATAGTGCAACTTAATTACATCTTTTTGACGTCAAAATCTGCTTAAAACTAAGTTTACCACCGCTATGTTAACTAAACCAAATTATGAAAACGAGGAGAGCGGACCCTTTTTTTTATTCATCCAGAAATCCCCTCGGGTGCCAGCGGGGGAGGTTATGTCGGGCTTGAACCGACAAAAATCGCACGCCGTTTCCGGTCATCAGATAGGGATATAAGGTGGCCTATAAGGCATTTCTCTCGCACCCCGACTGGCCCAGGGCTATCTCCGGTTTCGAGATGGCTCCCTCGGGTTTGGAAATTGCCTTGTCCCCGTCTTGCCCCAGGAACAGGGGGCACGTGCAACGCGCCACCGCCCCAGGAGAGCGGACCTAAGTTTCAAAGTGTCATCTTTGGATTCAACCGAGATTCGCGCTCGGATGAAGAAGATTTAAATCTCCTTGTGTTATAATGACAGTAGGTAAGCCTAGATATTGACTCATTTGAAAAAACCCTCGTAGGTCTTTGTAATGATATTTATGGAAGATATTCAATACATAGGATAGGAATGAACACATCCTGACTCTTGGCAAGAGTTACTGTACTAGGATCGTGAGTGGTTTCAGTTCCAAGCCCACCAAGATTTTTTTTACACCCCTAGGGTGCATACAAGCACACAGATGACATAGAAATGATACAAAGGAGTGCAAAAAAACGACGGGTTGCACTCCGGGAGTGCCGGCAGAAGTGAAAACTTGAATATTAACGTTGTGCATTTTTGATATTTTGGAATGGTTAGGGAATAATTTTGCACGAATTGCTTTACTTATCAGTATAAAAGTACTATCATTTATGTGGTAACATACACCCTATCGTACCCAAACATGACAATCTATATTACATTAAAAATTTAAAACTTCAGAAATATTACAATTATTTTACATTAAAAAGTATATCTCTCAGAAAAATCCACTTCCATCCATAATTTCAACGACTTTTTCACCATCATTATTACCAGAACCATCATCGCCAATATATTTATAAAGTACTTTAATAGATATATATAGACATTAATAGATGCACTTTGTTTAATATGTTATATCAATAGATTTACGGCACAAAATAGAATAAATATTACAAAAAGTTATATGATGACAAAAAGTGTTTCTTGGGCCTCGGTCGGAATCGATCTGTCTTGATGAAGTCAACGACCACTCATTAGACAAACGCGCCACCAAGGTTGTTAAGTACAGTTTGAAATTAGCGCTTCTATATTTTTTGTCTTACGACCAGGTCACGTGTTTACTGACGCAAGTTTAACCTTTTTTACCCATTACAAAAAAGTGCACAACGCCACTAAAGAAGTTTTCACTTCAATAATAAAATAGCACTCGAAATGGACTGGATATAACCAATTGAAATACTTTCACGAGACAACCCTACTTTATTATCAAATTTCCCATTTCCATTGTGGTTCGTATAATGTAAGAATTTTCAGCGGGTGGCTGACGACGTATTGTCAACGCAGGCACGCGGCCAGTTGCGTTCCAGTGCTATCATACTCACGAATTTACTATTGTTCTAGTTGAAACTGAGAAAAATTAGGCATGCCAAAATAGAAGAATTAAGGCATTTTTAATCCTTTGGCCAGATTTTAAAACTTTTGTATAGAGTAATGCAACTATTTTGAATTTGATAGTCCCTCGTTTACGGTACAAATCGTGTACAAATCAACTCAAGTCAAGGCTCATAAATCATTTATATATAGTCTATATACTATATATTTATGTATATACCACAAAAATGGCACTTACAAAACGTAAAAAAATTAAACAAATTCAAATATATAACAATTATTTATTCTTTAGTTGAAAAATATTCTACTTCTACAGCACCTACTCATACCTGTAAATCTCCGAAGGTGTGTAAAAGTGATGAATTGTTACCCACTTATTTAATATAACCTCTGGGATCTTTCACCTATTGAGAAACTGGCATTTGCCCACAGCTTCTTCGACCTTGTGTTATTGTAATGACTAAAAGTATTTTTCTATTCTTCTTTTTGTAGATAAACATTGTTCAATCAAACAATTGTATGAAAGGAGAGAAAACTTTGTTAACAAACAGTCACTTATATACTGCTAACGACTATTTGCTAGCAGCTACGCCCACAAAGATTACTGTTCACATTATCGTTACCCACACTCCTATGGTACTTGTACTTACTTCTGGGATAAAAAGTAAGATGTTTCGTTAAATTTGATCCGGATGCGTCCAGCCGTAAGAGTAACAAATATACATTTCATCGATCCATCCTCACAAGTTTTCACATTTTTCATATTAGTAGGAAGTAGGACTTGGATGATAATAAAACAAAAACACTTGTTAAGAGAAATACACTTCATTTGGTAGAAGTGGATAGCCTCTATTTAGCTGAGGCTTCGCCGAGTAAGCGGGCGGGACGGTCTAATAGCAACGTTGCATAATGGCGAGCCTTATCATTGCATTTCAGTCGCGATTTATTAATGCATTTATATCTGAAGAGTTTAAGGTCTCAGCCACTGGGGCCGGCCAAATTTCATTTTCTTTTGTTTTGGTTTGCTTCTGTTGGTTTGTACCTAGTTGATGTTCAAGTAGAAATTGCTTGTTACTTATTTTAAATTATATTATCTATTTCTTAGTATTATAAATAATGTTACTTAGTTTTAAAAACTCAACACTCATTACTAAGTGCAATGTGTACGAATCGTTAAAACAAACCCAATAAGGCCAAAATCGAAAATTACTATCATAATAAAGGGGATATTCACCATATTTCGTTGTTTTATCGAGTTCTCGTTATTTATTGAAAAAGTAATTAATAAAAAAAAATTAATTAAATAAATTACAAGTAATTTCAACCATGACAATATAAAAGCAACCCCGAATGTTTACTGGTGCCACTGAATAGTTCATGATGCTGATCAATCATCAGATCAGCTATAGATGCCAAATTATAGTATTATTATTCAAACTACATAATATATTGAATTAAAACTATTTTTACCGGATCGCGATTCATTTGATATTACAAATACGATAATTAAAAGAAGATTAAAAGAACTTCACAGAATGATATAATAACAATCTATAAATCTATCAAAAATAAAAACTGCGGTGGTTAAAGAGCTTCTTGCTTAGTTACATTTGTTGAGCAATTAATCGCCTTATTAAAAGTGCCTATTTACTCATTTATGATGTTGTAAAAAGCATGATGAGGTTGGCATATCCCTCTTGCATAAAAAACCCGTGATTGAAATAAAGACGGTAAAAAAAAAGTAATTTAATAAAATTGATGAAAAAAGTTAGCATAGGAAATGATTAAAAACTTATAAAAAGTTCATAAAACGAATACCTTTTTTTTTTTTTTTTTTTTTTATCGTGCGGAAATCCCTTCGGATACCCCCCCGCCGGCCAGCGGGGGCGGTTATGTCGGGCTTGCACCGACTAAAACCGCACGCCGTCTCGGGTCTTCAGACGCCGGGGTGTAAGGTTACCCATAGAGCATATCCCTCGCACCCCGGCTGACCCTGGGCCATCTCACCACTAACAGCATCGCTCATCCTGTCTCCTCTGAAAGCAGAGGAGTACGGAGAGCGATGTGTTCCCGCCACGTTGGGTATTGGCCGACGATCAATGCCAACCCTATGAAGGGGGGAAGGGGAAGCCATTGACCGCCGCCCAGGGTGTACCGGCCGCTCCGATTCCGTTCCCCCCGGACTGCAGCGGGATCGGAATCGGAGCGACACTCGAGGAGGTTACCCAACACACACCCCTCATAAAACGAATACCTAAAAATGAAAATACGAAATAAATAATGTACAGATTCTTTCACAAAATTCAGATCACGTCCAGCCTGTTATGTGCAGGTGTTGGGTGGACTAATAAAAAACAGTCGGCCGCCATCTCTTTGTTTACAACGTCGCATTTACATAATAAATCCCTTTAATTACGACACACAATAAATTATGATTTAATTTTTTTAATAATGATTTTAACAGCTGATTTAAGTGCGTAAAAATAGACATAATAGCACATAGTAGGTATAATAAGTTGGGTAAAGTGCCTGTATTGAAAATATAAGTAGGTACTTTATTATTAGACGGATGGTGGTGGTGATGGGGTTATTGCTGCTGAAACGTCGTGATCAATGTAAATAATAAAATAACAACATATTTCTTTTAAATATTTTTTTATGAAGAATATTAGTAACCGAAATCACTAATATTCCCCCTAACCCCTCCAGCTAAGCTAAATTGCTTGTGCTAGGAGTGGGTTCACTTCAGTAACATCATGGCCAGAAATCAAACCCGGGACCTCTAGATAGGACGCTATGAATTTTTATTTTAATGTTATTAAATAATTACTTCAAAGAATCAGTCCTAGTTCATGTCCTATAAACATTTCTTATTGAAATTCCTTCCGAGGCACTCAATAGTATTAGCTGCAAAGGACTCGCATTAAAAAATAATTAAGGCGATTAATCCCTAAAGGCCAGATTATTTTCCTAATGCTTTCTACGTCAAAAGCGCCCCCGCAAATGCCTTAAAGACAAAGGGCTTTCATAGTACCTATTAAAAATGTGTTCAATTAAGGTGGTGTGTTTGTGGTAGGCAGATAGGCTTATGGTTTGCCGGTGGCTTGCCGCAGCGTGTTTAATCTTACCGACATTACCCGCTAGAATGTGGGCTGGAAACGGGATTCACCTGACGACTCGGTCGAGATTTCACCCTTCATTTATTTCATATGGCTCTTACCACGTATATATTTAAATTATTGCGTGGTGGGACATCGAATCCAAGTGTCTTAAAGTAGATCAACCTGTGTGTGCCCAACAATTATGTATGGCGTAGGCGGCGTCCCCGTTTACTAGCAGTGCCCAGTGGCCGAACTAATTTGTTGGCTAAAGCGCCAATAACGCGCACGTTACATATACTCAATGAAGTGGCAGGTAGCATAGATCTTTTTAATTGTTCTCTGAATGAGTTTACGTAAATAGCAATGTATATAATATGTTATAATATGTAAGTACCACACTATTGTATTAGGGTAAACCTGTAAAAATAGTGCTGGTATATATTAATAACCGAAATTACTAATATTCCTCCTAACCCCTCCAGCTAAGCTAAATTGCTTGTGTTAGGAGTGGGTTCACGTCGGTAGTGTAATGGCCAAGATTCGAACCCGGGACCTCTCGATCGTAGGGTCGACTCCTTAACCACTAAGCTACCGACGCTATTGAATCTTATCATTTCCTACTAATTTTATAAATGTGAAAGTTTGTGAAGATGTTTGGGTTTTTGGATGTTTGAATGTTATTCACTCAATCACGCTCAAACGCCTGATCGTATCTGGCTGAAATTCGGTACAGCGATAGATTATATTCTGGAATAACACGTTGGCAACTTTTTATCCCTGGAGTAGGTTTCCATAGTGGGAACGGGATAAGAATTTCACGCGGGTGGAGCCGCGGGCAACAGTTAGTTTTTCATAAGTTATGATGATCGTCGAATTCTCAAAATATCAGCGTTGTAGAGTTGAACTGTAATACACGTAAATGATGTAAACATACACTAGGTCTGCAAGGCGAATCGCTGCTTGCAATGTTGAGCTGAGTGAGACATCGTGATTTGAATTGATAGTTATTCGGGAGTTTTGGACGACTGTTTTGGCGCCAAAACTTGTCCAATAGATTTGACCGCTATTGCGGAATCAGATTTTGAAAATTTTGAACAGTGATCATTCCTCCGTGGCAAGTCCGATTTTGAAAATTCTTTTTGAAAGTCACAACTCTGGACATGCTTTCCGAGCGGTTATTATGTAATTCCATACCTTCGGAAACCCCCCCACCGGCCAGCGTGGGCGGTTATGTCGGGCTTGAACCGACTAATACCGCACGCCGTCTCGGGTCTTCAGACGCCGGGGTGTAAGGTTGCCCATAGAGCATATCCCTCGCACCCCGTCTGACCCTGGGCCATCTCCGGTTTCGAGATGGCTCCCTCGGGTTTGGAAACCACGGTGTCCCCGTCTTGCCCCGGTTTAGGGGAGGGGCGCTAGTCGCCCCACCGTCCCGGCCTGCTTCTGCTGGGGTGACAGGCGGCGGCTTTTAGGGTTGCAGAACCCTCAAAAGGAAATTAAATGGAACTCTTATAGGATCACATTGTTGTCTGTCTGTCAAATCTTCTTGCCCTGCACACCCCAATAAAATCAAATAACTTCCAAAACACATAACTACGTGTACACCTAAATGCACAAACCATTATAACAACAGGTCCAAAGTTCACTTCGAACATAAACACCGAACGGCATTGAAACAAAAGTTTCTTCTGACGTCAATAATAATAAAGTGGCTATTAATACTGTCATCAGTGTACAGTCAACGACAAAGTTGCTTGGCACTAAAATATTCACAGACCTTTTCCACAGTAGAATAAATGTATCAATAATTTATATTTAAGCAGTGAGACCGATATTCTTTGCAATCCATGGATTCTCCGTGCGGGTGCCGGGTTCATCGCGTTGCTGAGTTGGGAATTCGGGACAGTGCTTGGGACTTGCGACCCAAGTGTAGGTTTAGAAGAGGCCCTTTTTTGATGTACATCAACACTCACCTTCACTACCTAAGTTCCCCTCACTGCCTAACCAAATTTGACACGAAGCTACTAGTGCCGCTTTAGACATTCATCCTAGTAATTAGTGAGCTTATTGCAGCTTTCGATAGGCCTAGATCTTTAAGTAGGTTATAGAGAGATTTTGCTGGTATGCCTCTGGCTCAAAATTCTACTGCATACAAATTAACCACGTAACCGTTTTTGGTTAATTCGTTTGTGAGATCATAGTATTTATTTTTCTTTATTGTGTGGTTCTTCGGTATATTTGTTTCCCACGGTACAGTAAGTTTCACAAGGACCACATGTTTTAATCGATTTAGTTTTTCGATTAGTAGTTAGATAATTTAGTCGAGACACGACATAACCACCCCCGCAGGCCGGCGGGGGGGTATCCGAAGGGATTTCCGCACGTAAAAAAAAAAAAAAAAAATGACCACATATCTTATTGCTCTCGAGTAAAGAAATATGTCAGGTCTAGATGACGAAACCCCAACATCCTCCGGAATTTTATACTGCTTATCATACGTGTCGATTAGGAGAGTCCAATCTGGGGCAGTATCTAAGATTGAATAAGGTTTGTTCCTGGATTTTATGGATGAACCTTCAGACACAAAGTTGATATGACGTCTGTTAGTAGTCAATCCTTTTTGGGCTCTAGCTACTGCCAGGCTCATTGCTTCACGTATGATGATAAGCACCTTTTCGTGGCGGCGTGAGTATTGGCCTCTATCAAGAGGCACCCTACATCCTACTAATTATCTCCATTATTACCTATTATGAATTTAACGTATTTCATGTTTTCTTCATTATTTTATGAAAGTTTTAGAGTTGGTGATAAGAAACGTAATCAATAAATTAGAATTTGTGAAGCTAATTTTATCGTTGACTGTACCTACTGACGTTACTATGGAGGTTGTAAATCGACTGCCATAAAACCCCCTAAAATAGAATATAGCTATACACTATACATGTAATAAATCTGTTTGGGTCGATTATGATAAAGGAAAATTGCAGGCAAATTTTCTTTATGACCAGGTTTTCAGAGTTCGTTACATTGTTAATGTTATGTCCACTTCACAATTCAAATATTCTCTGTACCTCATTCGCCCGAAATTGTCATAAAATGTGAATAGATGACAAAAAAGGTTCACTGTACTTTCTAGGGCACACCAGATTCCCCAGTTACACAGGCGGATGTGACAAACACGGTTCGAGTCCGACACACCCACCTCATCCTTGGTTCCGGTGAGGTGAAGCCCGAAGGGGTTTTCGGACACAAAAATGGCCTAATGCTAGATGAATTACGAATTGATCGCCTTGATAGTGTATTTAGTAATTTTCGAAACACTTGATGCAGATACGATTTCTTAATCTACCTTTGTTATACTCGTACTTCACTGAAGAGTAAGTTCACCTTTTTTACCTAAATTCTGTGTAGGGATCGCACAAAACTCTTTCGCTTGATGTGTGTAGTACAGTTGGGATAGATCTTCACGCCTCCGATGGAACGTGAGTAGTGGGTGTCGGATAACGTCAGTGATTGATTTTTAGGACGCCGATATCTCATGTATTTATGTTATGCTAGTAGTTAACATATTTTTGTAATCGAATATAAGACGCAAGATAATATATTATCCATATTAAAAAAATGTATGTCGGACTCGAACAGACTAAAACCGAATGGCTTTTCGTCAAATTGACCTCACAATTTTTGTTCCGGATAATAATCTAACATAGCGGAATATTTGTTCCGTATTGATCGACTAATAATTGAACTGTCTAAATATTTTCCAGATTATAAGACCATTAACTAACAAAGAATGAATCTCAAAGAACCATTTTTTTCTATTTTACTGATCGAACTTGCAGTCTAAGTCAACTTCCGTATTGTTAGAACATTATCTGACAAAAAAATCATCTTAAAGAACGGATTTTTTTCCCGTATAGTTCGATTTATCGAACTAAAAATCTAGCAAATCAGCATAGACGGACGCGTCAGACAAGTAGACGCAAGAAAAATAATATAATAATAATATTTCTTTCTAAAACGGCTTATAGACGCTACCCGTGACCAGAGGGCTGGTTCATTCCTCGCACAAAGGATTGGCATTGCCATTCAACGTGGCAATGCCGCCAGCCTTCTGGCCACCCTCCCAGTTGACGTCGATGGGGAGGAATTTTTTGACGCCTAAACCTGCAGCTTTGATTGTTTTTATACTAATTAATAGTAATTAATTTATGTAAATAAAATATTGTCATATTAAGTACTTTCAAAGTAACGTCTCTTAACTGACTGACTGAGAATCGGACATACATAGGCCACTTTTCATCCCGAGAATATATTCCTGTGTTTTGTGAAAATGGATTCACTATTTCAAGTGGATGAAATCAACGGCATAAATTAGTAAAATATACAATTAAGTGTGAGTGAATTTTCTCATTTAAAAAATCCTTTCTACTTTCGACAGTCAATCTGTTCACGTGAGTGGATAAGAGGGGAATTATAAGCCGAATCTAATAATCTTAATGGATAAGACCAATTAATTATAGTAGAATAGTGAATATTACAAATTTTGTATGGAAAGAACATCGTATGAAAAGGTCTTTAAGAAATGAATAATATAATTGGATTGAGTCAGTAATATTTATATGAGATTTTTATGTTCTTTGCAGTCGTTTTGCTGTTCACCGTATCAGGGACATACCATGTATAGGACGAATCAAAACTAATAAGAACATAGTATAATTTTCATTTCAAAACAACAGAAACCGCGACCAGCCGCGTCATAGTGTTGTCGGGTTGCCGCGTGCTGAAGCTATAATAACAATAAATACCTATCCTCATTACAAAACCAAGCTCCTGAGGGTGCTTTTGGGACCCCACCAAGTCCTTCGGGGCCCAAGCGAACCTCATCTGTAAGTTGGTACACCTGCTGATTGACCGACGAGGCTCTGGTGCAGGCTTTAGAAGGTCAAACGGTAATCGCATCCTAAAGGCCGTATAAGCTAAATCAAGAAGAGAAGGAGTAAGTGGACTCCGGGTTCGGTAGTCCGCTTGCATCCGGGAACAACGCTAAGTTACTAATGATTACAAAATCACACTTGCAATCGTCTATCGTTAATGGAGACTTGAACCAATGAGTTGATTTACGTCCGTATTGTAATGAAAGTCTACAATCTTGCAAATCCCTCAGTTTACACTTGCAAGGCGAGCAAATGTTCATCTAAGATAAGTAAATTCTGTGAAGGAATCGTATATATCACATTCCTCGCCTCCGATGGCATATCGAGTCGTGGGTGTCGAATGGCATCGACGATTGATTTTTAGAAGAGGGATGTGTCTACTTATGTTGTTTTTATTGAATTTAGAACAGGCATGATTCAGATATTACTTCGATTTATATATATGTTTTTATAAATGGTAGGTTGAATCTAATCATCGGCATCCCTGCGCTAATCCTGTTTACATCCAAAGCTTGCATTTTGGAGTCTGAACTTTGGAAGAATATGGGAAATAAGGATAACATAAAGAATAAAACACATGTGCGGTAATGATTAACGTTACGCTTGTTATATATTGGGTGTCTTTTGGGGCTCCACCAAAATTTTTGGGGCTGCCAGCCCGCAAGCCTATACTCCTATTGATTGACTTGATTTGGTTAATTGATTGGATTGGGAGGTCAGACGGCAGTCACTCTTGCAAAAACCAAGATAAGCCAAATCAAGAGAAAGAGTTGAAGAGCGGATCCGGGGCACGCAAAGTACAAGCTTTTGACTGCAACCAACGTTGTGATGATGAGGATTATATTAAGTATAAGGTTTTCTTTTTATCTATCTGCTATTTTAGATGCATGGTTATAGGTTAGAATGAAAGAATATCGATCCCACTAATATCATAAATGTGAAAGTTTGGATGCATGGATGTATGTATGGATGGGTGTTTGTTACTCACTTCCGCCAGAACGGCTAAACGGATCTGGCTGAAATTTGGTACAGGTATAGATTATAGTCTGGAATAGGACGTAGGATACTTTTATCCCTGGAATAGGGGGAACAGGATCGAAATTCCATTCGGGTGGAGCCGCGTACAACAGCTATTTGTTATAACATAACATAACTTCACGCCAGTATCCCCGAAGGGGTAGGCAGGGGTGTATTACACACCCACGATTCGCCAGTTATGTTAAGACCCCAATGTAATAGCCTATTGCCATCTACCGGGCACATTATTATGCGAGCGATAATCTACATTTTTAATACACACATAACTACGAAAAGTCAGAGGTGTGTGCCCGGGGCGACTGGGGATCGAACTCGAGACTTCGTCTCGGCAGTCCGTTACTTACACCACTGGGCTATCGCCGCTTAGTAATTATGATATTAATGATAAATTTGTTATAGCTATAGGTCTAAATGCCGTCGCGATCGATAACTGGAAGCTTTGGATTGTAATCAATAGGGGTGCAATTATCTCTAGACACACAGTATTGGTTTCGGCTTCCAGTTAAACAGTTGCGTTCATTTGTCAAGGAGCGGTTATAGTAATTATTAGCTTATTTGAAGATACTAAATAATCATTATTGTTTGTCACAAGGATCCTGCCCAACAAAGGCTTTTTTTTTATTACGTGCGGAAATCCCTTCGGATACCCCCCCGCTGGCCAGCGGGGGTGGTTATGTCGTGTCTCGACTAAAACCGCACGGTGTCCTCCCCAAGTGTCCGTTGCCGGGCACCCCGGGTAAGCCCTCGAAAGGATAACCCCAGGGTTGCCGGCGGACTTTGGCCGCCACCGCGGCCTCGCCTGGTGGGGTCGGGTTTTATCCCGCTTCGGTGAGTTGGCAGGCGTGTCTAGGGCACACACGACACGCCTCCGCCACGGCCTGCTTCTGTAAGGACGGCGAGTCGGCCAACTGCCGTCCTCAGGCCCCGATCATGGAGGTCGGTAGTCTCGGGCGTGTAATATTATAAATAATATGTTTATAACTCAATCACGCTCAAACGGCTGAACGGATCTGGCTGGAATTCAGTACATAGATAGACAAAAGTCTGGAAAAACACTAAGGCTATGTTTTATCACTGAAATTGGTCACCATGGGTTGCAGGCCTGGGATCAGCATTCCACACGGGTGGAGCCGCGGCATTAGCTAATGAATTTATAAAACACAATGAAGAGCACTAAGAGTACTCGATTTTAATAACTAGCTGACGCCGTATTTTCATATTCCATATAACATAACATAACTTCACGCCTGTATCCCCGAAGAGGTAGGCAGAGGTGTATTACACACCCACGATTCGCCAGTTATGTTTAGGTCTCAATGTAATAGGAGGCGAGCCTGTTGCCAGTTACCGGGCACATTACTAGGCGAGCTATAAACAACATTTTTAATACACACATAACTACGAAAAGTCAGAGGTGTGTGCCTGGGGCGACTGGGGATCTCTCTCTCTGGGGAACTCGAGGCCCCGTCTCGGCAGTCCGTCACGTAAACCACTGGGGTATCGCCGCTTTTTTTAAATATTCAAATTTAGATATTGATCGAATTTCCTCCCAAGCACATAGAGAAAAGCATACAAAAAGTTTACTGGAGACAGTTCATTCAAAACTATATTACATTCCGTCTTCGCTTTCCGGAATATTAAATGTGCGAAGAGACAGACAATACCTAGTATTAAAAAAGTAATGATTTATTATACTGTCGACAGTTTACGTGAATGTGACCACGACTTTGGAAAAGTTACCGAAACGTCGCGAACAGTGTAAATAATAAAATAACAGAAAACAAATCGCGAGACAATTCGTTTATAAAAAAGGAGAAATACGAGTAAAAGTCCATACCTACTAAGTATTATAAATGCAAAAGTAACTGTTACGCTTTCACGCCTAAACCACTGAACCGATTTAAATAAAGTTTGGTACTAAGATGGAATAGAACTTGTAAAAGGACATGGGCCTTTTATCGCGATTAAAAGGCTTAAAGAGGTTCAAATATAGCCCTATTTGAACCTCTTTAAGCCTTTTACTTGTATGGAAGTTCGTCATTTTCGAAGATAACACCATACAACTTTGTATTATTATAGGCACGAGATGATAAATAAAAATGTCTTAGAACGTTTTTGAAAAGGCTAAGTTTGGTTGTGATAACCAACATGGCAAGGGCTTGGAGAAATTAAAACCTTTCTAATAGAAAAAACCGTATCCAAATCCGTTCAGTACTTTTTCAACGTCCAACACCATACCATCATTTGGGCCATATATGATGGTTTACCGCCTTTGTAGCATTAAATGAAAAAATATATGACTTAAATCTTTCAAATGTTTTGATGAAGACTCGCTACGTCGAGTTCCGAAGTCTGCGAGATTATGGACAAACTAAGACGAACTTAACCTTCTAACCTAATCTATTTTAGTTGAAGTACTCTGGATCAGGGTATTAATCCTAATGGTGGTAACAACATTATACGCTTCAAGAGCTGTGCAATGATGAATCATTGCAAACTGTAGAAATACGAATTAAAAATCAAATTCTCTTGTATGGAATAAAACATTAGACTTCACTGAGTTTGACTTTCTTCAGAAGTTAATAAAGACAACTTACTGTCCTTTCCATTCAATAAAACATTTATTTGGCTCTCATTTTTAATATAGGTACCTACTCGTGAATCGCCGTTGATACTTTTGATTCGTACTGAGAGCTTCAATATTACTGTCGCATGTTGAAATCTGTGTAATAAATACCCCCCGTAAATGAGAACAAGTAATGAAAGTAACATAATGAATTCAAGATTAAAAGGAATATCACAAAAAAATCGTCATCAACTATATTTTATTCGTTTGAGTGTACGAGTTGCATTGTTACATGTTAATAATTATGATGAGATTTGAATCTTTAAGGGTGTACCCTGTAAAGGGCCTTACCAGGCCGTACTAAAATCCTTCAAGCCCAAGCTAACCTCACCTGCGAATCCGTGCACCTGCTAAATAACATACGAGCCAGGGTTGGGAGGTCAAACGGCAGGCGCTACCGGAAAAGCCGACATACCAATCAATAATAACAAGCGGAACTCGGGCACCAAAGTCCAAACCTTGACGCAAATAGGAAGTCACTTTGAGGATGATGATGACTCTTGAATCTTTAGAACCTTGTCTCATACCAAAAAAGCGTTTCCTGAATTGTTGAAATTAATGTTTCTGACAATGGACTGTCAAAGCGAAATTCTTACCAGCCCTGATTACTTATACAACCTATGGACCAATGAGGGTCACATACAGCTGAAACAACAGCAGTGATAGAGCATTTCTCATAATAACGCAGTGGTTAGCTTTTCGAGTGTTCACCAGGTCATTTCATGTGTTAGTCAGTGTCTAAAACTATTGATAGATTCATGCAGCTTCTAAGTGAGGTGTGAGCAGATGGAACCACTTATCATAGAAATTGGTACTGATGTGGGAAGATGGTAGTACTTGGATTCTAAATTCTTATATTCTCTGTCATACAACTAGTGAACTCAGTGCCGTTCAACTATTTTTGGCGTTAATTTTTCATAACACTTTAGATTTACAATAGCATTTTCTTTGTTAGAATTATATTTCCCTGGTTAAGATTGCCATGCCGCGAACCTTGGGTAGAACCGTCATGCTAACAAGTTGGATTCACAAATTCTGCAAGTACACCGGTAATTCTTAGAAAAAGACTTGGCCTTTCATTGGCTACATTTTTTAAGTTTGCCTCAAGATTTTGAAATAGTTGTTTCATTCTAATTTTTAAATATGGACTACATTTTCTGGATATCTCAAATCAATCGGTTTTAATAACATTTTGACCCATGAATGCGCCTGGAGAGGAAAGATTCTTCTTTCTAATTTGAGCTACCAAAGATGATATTGTTTTATTTATGTAGAGTAAAAAGGAAATTAACATTTTATTCTGATTCTTCATGGGATTCTCCTGCAAGACCAGACCTATGTAATGAGCAAAATAATGTCTCACAATAGGGAAATTTAATACCAGGACGGAATTTTTCAGTAAAGTTTACGTTTGTCGGAAATAAATTTTGAAGGTATTTGATAAACCTTGCATATTTCAAAGTGGATGACAGAACTCTAAAGTATAGGAAGTGACAAGCACTTTGTTCACCTGGGTGATATCACCTAGGTGAACAAAGTGGAATTGATTAGTCTACTTTGATCACCTCGGAAATAAATCACCTGGGTGATATCACCCAGGCGAACAAAGTGGAATTGATTAGTCTACTTTGATCACCTCGGAAATATATCACCTGACCCAAGACGCCTAATAATGACGCGAGATCGAATAACACTTGCTCGAAAACGTGTACTCGATAGTACTTGAAATCGATAAATTATAAGCTCGACAGTTCACTCCCTCGATGCATCAAAATCTCGAATAACTATAAGCTCGAATTATCGGCAGCGCGAAGGCTCATTATCTTGAATTGGTTAGTCTACTTTGAGTAGACTAATCAATTCCACTTTGTTCACCTAGGTGATATCAAAACAAAGTGGAATATGCTTATCTCATATATATGTAGTCACGCCACTACCCAATGGGGAAGGCAGAGATAACATTTTTCTATTTTCTACGTTCCAGGCATATTCGCAGTAGTTACGAGTACTCTTGACTTGGCCTTTTCGTAAAACATCTTCGATCTGATTGATATACGTATTATCTTACTATACACTATAATCAAACATTAGGGTTTAACAATTAAAAAATAGGAGATCATGACAGACGTCCGGCAAATGCGAAAACATCGAAATTGGTGGTGAATTATATTTGTGAACAAGGTGAATGTTCCGATGAGCTATTTCAATTGATTCCTCCTTCTCCCTTCTTGTCCCAAACAACACGTGCAGGACTTAGGTGTCATCCCCATACAGTGCAAGCGATACTATCGCGAACCAAGCTGTTTGGTGACTCCTTTTTCTGTTGGACCATAAAGCACTGGAACGCTTTACCCACGCACGTGTTCCCTTCTACCTACAATCCTGGGCTCTTTAAGCGGGGCGTGAAAAAACATCTGTTGAGGCCGTCTAAGTAGTGGCCACCATTCTAGGGACAATCTCTGGTATTCCCAGAGATTGTCCCTAGAATGGTGGCCACTACTTTTTGGATTTCACCTCAACTTACCATTAGATGGGGTGTAGTCAATTTGACGGACTAAATATATATTTAAAAAAAATGTGATAGCTTCCGTAGCATGTGTTAATATTTAATTTGTTGCCTGCCAACAAAAAAATAAGCGAATATAATACGAAATTCGTGTCCCTCATGGCCCGTAGGCATGTCAATATTCTTGAGCGAAGAACCTTTCTGTTTAATAAACCTATTCCTTTATTTTTTTATTAAGACTATTCTTGTTTACCTATATCCATTATCCATGCCACTGTCCGTAATCGTATCGCTATCCTTATTTAGAGCGGAGTGAACATACAAATAGTCCTGAAACTGTAACAAAAAATATATTAGATAAAATACTATATTAAACTGTTCTGTTGTGTTTGTGGCTGCACGTCGGTACGCCTACTGACTATCACACTCTGACGTTGGCTACGCTCGGGGTTAGAAATTCAGACGGCAGATGCACCCATAAAAGTCATATAAGCTCAACCAAAACGAGGGGGAGGAAGTGAACCCCAGGCTCCAAGCCAAAAAGCCTCGGATGCGATGGGTATCAACGCTAAAATGATGATAACACTATTAAACTTTTTTCTTTCTACATGTAAATGGCTATCTCAATTTAGACCCGTGCTGAGTATTTGCATAAGGCATTCATTTTTATAATATGTCCTGTAAAATTTCAACTTATTGATTACTGAGGTACCTTTTTTGTTTTCGTGCGGAAATCCCCTCGGATACCCCCCGCCGGCCAGCGGGGGTGGTTATGTCGAGCATGAACCGACTAAAACCGCACGCCGTCGCGGGCCTTCAGACGCCGGGGTGTAAGGTTGCCCATAAAGTATATCCCGTACAAACCGAATGACCCTGAGCCAGCTCCGGTTTCGAGATGGCCCCCTTGGGTTTGGAAACCACGGTGTCCCCGTCTTGCCCCGTTTTGGGGGAGGGGCGCTTCCGCTTCTGTTGTGTGACTTTGCTTCTGCTAGGGTGACAGGCGGCCTCACCTGCCACCCCCAAGCCTGCGCTCATGGAGGACCGAGGTCGTTAAAACGACCTCCGGCGCCTGAGTCGCCTCCACCGCGCGGCGAGCATGTTGCGGGCTAGTCGGGCCGAGAGCGTTCTAAATGCCTCCCACGCACTTCGCCGTCTCCTTCTCAAGCATTAAATGCTCGCCGAAGGAGGTGGCGGCGCTTCTCACCATTGCCGCAATCATGCTGCTGAGCGAGAGGACTCCCACCCCGATGGCTTTTTTTTTTTTTTATATTTAGGACACGTCAATTTGACTTCACCTCGCCGGATGGTAAGCTGAAGGTAAAGTCCAAGAAAGAGGGTCACCATTACATACACATACCATGTTAA
Organism: Cybosia mesomella; assembly: GCA_946251805.1. Taxonomy (NCBI): domain Eukaryota; kingdom Metazoa; phylum Arthropoda; class Insecta; order Lepidoptera; family Erebidae; genus Cybosia; species Cybosia mesomella. Next base: position 9,640,817 of record OX276395.1, read on the forward strand.
CAATGGTGGCACTCAGCTTGACGGCCTCATCAGAAGAGGATTGTCGTCGCAGCACCGCGTGACACCCACCGGTCCCACTAGTGCTGCGACCACAATCCCCCTGCCCGGCTATGCACTTGCTGACCCCTGAACGCAATTAAACCGAAATTTGATTACTATGGAGGGTTTTTCACAATCGTGCACGGTGGTACCAACCCGGCCGAATTTTGTGACAAATTTGTGTCATCAAATTTCTACCACCAGCTATTGCGGTATGCCCTGCGCTTGGTCGCCCAAGTCGTTCCTTCCACTCCACCACGATGGCATGGTGGTGCTGGGACTGCACGGCCTCGACTTCTCGAGGCTCGGGGTTCCATCCCTGCTCTCGCCTCCAGGTCTCATGGCAGAGTTCCGGCAAGGCGACTCGCCGCCTCGAAGAAGTGCGTGCGGTACCCGCGGATGACCTTGTTGGCTATTTCATTTGGGGCTTGATGCCGATGCGATTGCCTCCCACGATGAGACTGGATCCCTCAGGTGGCTTGCTCCGAGGCCCATGAAATAACAGGGCCTTCGCAATTACTTTTTCAAAGAGTTTGCACACCTCGTCGAGCAACACTATGGGCCGGTAGGAGGACATCGAGTCCACTGGGCGTCCTTTCGGATGAGGACCATTTTCCCCGTCTTCCACAACTTCGGCAACTGGCCCCGCTCCAAACATGCGCTGAGAAGCCCTCTCAGTCGGGGCTCGAGAACGTCGTCGACTAGAGCTAGGACCCACGCTCGGCCTGGAATGCCGTCGGGTCCCGGGGCGGTGTGACCTCGGGCAGATCGTCGTCATTCACGTCGGGCGCTATGGTCGACTGAGGCGGAGTCATCTGCGATGGAACATGTTCCACCGCCCGCGCTGGGAACAGGGAGCCAACAAATCTTCCGAGCAGCGCTGGCTAGAGACACTGGGTCAACGGCGGGGCCTTTGGGCGCAGCTTGCCCCTTACTATTACGTAGGGCCGCCCTCACGGGTCCCGCTCCAGCGTCTCCCAGCAGTTCGCAGCGGGCCGCCTTTTTGGCCTGCCTTATCTCTGCTCGGAGGGCACCTCTAGCCTCCCTGTGATTACTGAGGTACCTACTTTACTTTTTGGTGAACCGCATTTATTATTCTACCCGTAACATATAAATTTCTACACAACTGTCAAAAGTGCTAACCTTTTTTTTTTTACGTGAAAAGTACTAACCTAGTCAAAAGTCACGAAACCAGATGGAATATCCTGGAACTAAATCCACATATTATTATCGAAGAATCTTATGAAAATTATACATACGCAATAAAGCACATACATCACAATATCTGTATTGGTATTTCTATTAATTCGGGTACGATCTTCCGATAAAATAAAATTGAATTTTTCAACGTGCCGAGGATCTTTAGGATTCCATATGTGAAGAGTACAAACAGACTTCACTTTTTAATAAAAGACTGCTTGTAACGTGGGTCACACATTACCATTATTCTTGTTAACCCGTCCAAAAATATGTTAATGTTAGGAGTGAGTTTACGTTAGCAAGGTAGGGTTTGCTGACTCCTTAGTTATTACATTACCTACTTTTTATTAGGGTTTCGTACCTCAATAGGTAAAAAACCGGCCAAGTGCGAGTCGGACTCACCCATTAAGGGTTCCGTAGCAGCAAGTAACATAAGAATGTTTCTATTTTTAAATTTTTATATTACGGTTTAAGATTTATGACGTATTAAAAAAAAATTACTTGCTTGATCTCGTTCAAACCACTTTTCGGTGGAAGCTTACAACAATGTACATTATACATTTTTTTTAGTTTTATCATTCTCTTATTTTAGAAGTTACATTGCACAATTTACCAGTATGGAAGTGTCTCTCGCGCATAGTATTCAGTTTAGAATAAAATGATATTAGAAACCTCAATATCCCTGGGGTTATCCTTTCGAAGGCTTACCCGGGGTGCCCGGCAACGGACACTTGGGGAGGACACCGTGCGGTTTTAGTCGATACACGACATAACCACCCCCGCTGGCCGGCGGGGAGGTATCCGAAGGGACTTCCGCACGTAAAAAAAAAACCTCAATATAATTTTTGAAGACCTATCCATAGACACGTATGGGTTTGAAGAAAAAAAAATTGAGTGAAATGAGGAATTACATTTTGGTAGTTTCAATTTTTAATAGACCCTTCAGTCGCGGGACCGACGAGCGCACAATTATGAGTTAGTACTTGTAAATTTCTTTCTTTTTCGATTATTTACTTTTTATTATAGTAATAATCTAAATATACCATTAATTGAATAAATATGATTTAACTATTATAAATATCTAAAATAAACCTTTACTTTCACGTCAATTTATAACATTAGTAGGATTATGTTACTACTTATCAGGCCAAATACTGACGATAGTTTATAATACATTTTACGATGGTAATCGCCGTAAATTCGCAAACTCTCAACGCCTCGATGATTAAGTAAGCCGATGCGGACGGTCCCAACTATCAAAACACCTACGACCGCCGCTCAAAGCGTCAAATACCCTAAGAACTGGTCTTACTGACATAATACTATTATTATGTACTTGGGTTGTGGAACTTAGATCACCCTCGAAATTTCTCGCTACTCAGTTGAAAATACGGACCCGCATATACTATGACAAAACTGCTGGTAAAATGTTGAAAACTACAAATTATATATAAGCTTTGATGTCTATACCTACCATATATTACTTCCACGTATTGCAATTATACAAATATCATTGTTTTCGTATGTGCTGTGGAACGTAGATGAGAGTCATTAGAGATTTTTTTATGACGAAGTTACATTCGGGCAGGGTTTCAGGTGAAGCTCTATGTCCTAAAGTATCATTACTCTTTTTGTGAAGAATAAACATTAGCTAAATTTCCACCCTCGTTAGACAGTAGCTAGCAAGGTAGTTGATCATTCGATTAAATGGTTAATAAACTCGGTACCGCGACTATTCGTAACTTATTTTTTCACTTCTTTGGGTTGTAATATAACGTACAAAAAATTGAACTACAACGTCAATGAAGAGGCTAGAAAAGAGGAGATACTAAAAAACAATTTCAGATTTGAATAGAAATCTCAGATCTTATCATCTAACATGTTTTAGAAGACATTCTTAAATTAGTTACGGTGCTATATCAAAAACGTAAGGTAAAAGCACCTATTACGGAGGTATTTCGTAACATTTGAAAGTAGGAAACAAAAATAAGCATTTGTAAGTATTATTAAAGGTGCAAAAAAAATGTTATCGTCAAAAGTGGAATTTATATTTTGTATTGCTGTTAAGTCTATGTTTCTTTTCATGATATTTCTTATTTTACAAAAACATTTAAATGGTCGGGTCGATTTTCCCTAATACGGAGGTATGATTTTGGTCAGAGCTTATTACTGCGGTAGCCGGCTCCTAATACGGAGAAAAATTCAGTCAGAAATTATATTCATTGAAGTTCCGTACAAATAATGAATATAAATGTGTTAGTACAGTAAATTGTAAGTTTTTCATTCATTGACCATTGATTTGATTCATGGATTCACTTTCAATGAAATTTACAAATATAGCATAACCGTGCATTCACACACGTTTTAAAAAGAGTTTTGGGTTATTAAAATAAGGTTGATTTTTCTTTTTACAATCAGTAAAATAAAATAAAAATGAGCAAAACGAAATCGGTCTGTATAGAAAGATCTTTCCGTACAGACCGACTTCGTTTCGCTGATTTTTTTTTGTATTGTATTTTCAATACTTTTTATTCCTGAATTCCAACGGATTCCGAAGGAATTTAAGAATAAATAAGTAGTACTTAGTGTATTTTTACACGCGTGTGTATAGCGATTAACTGATTTTATAGAATTAAAAATACAAGTTTATTTAGGAATCAACTAGTTATATTATTTAAAAAATTATGACGAACAATAACGATCATCTAAAATCTTTCAAAAATCAACATTTCGTAGAGAAACAAAAGGTTAAAAAATTAATGACGAATTTTTTTTTTTAAGTAAATTTAAAAGTTTTTATCGCTTTTGGTTTTATCAAAAAAACATGCATACCAAATAAGAATCCACAAAAAAAAAGATACAAAACTTTTTATTTATTTACGGAACCCTAAAACTTGTAATTTTATGTTCTATGAAAAGAGCCGTAATAGGACATCATAGAACCTAACACAGAGTTACTTGGAAATAACTACCACCGTAATAGGAAAACTACTCGTGTTTTTAATAATCCTAATTCTGACCCATCAAAATTTCGATAAACAAAAGAGTGTAAATGCTTAATCAAACCATAACAGTTTTTTGGCACAGATGTGTAAAACTCAAGTCAACAGTTATACAAAATAAATGATTTGTGATAAATTAAAATACACCTTCCTATTTTTACCCCTCCTAAGAAACCAACATTTTGTACTCAACAGTTTTCATATTTAACTAGATTTCTAATCAGGAACACATACCGCAGAATATGGTTTCTAATTTATGAGATTAATAACTATTTCAACTAAACTTGGAACTAATTCAATAAGATAATAAATTGAATGTTATAAACAATTAAACATGCCCAGTATTTTTCCTATTTCGGAATTATACCACCGTATTAGGTTTAATCTATAAAATTCGTATCTTATTACGGCGGTATTTTATTTCTTATTTTTTGGGTAAAAAATGAATTTACAAATATGAAGCAAGCTATTTAAATAGTGGGTGTATTAGTAGGAAAATGCTATAAATAACACATACACAAACTTGAACGGCTTATTAATACGAAAAACTTAGTTTATAAATATTAGGGTACTTACTTTTGTTGTTCAACGTTTGTATGGAAACCCCTCTCACTTCGATGCCGTCACACAGACTGATTGATCTTGTTATGTTGTCTATGTGCTATACTTTCAAACGTCAGTTAAGTCATGAAGTAATAGATTTAGAATAAATAATTTACGTTTTGGTGTACTTAAACTGAATAAAACAGGAATAAAACTCGAAAATAGAAATACCACCGTAATAGGAAGCGATTTTGACTACCGCCATATTAGGAGCTTTTACCTTATATCCTCATTTTTTGCGGGTCTGATAAACATGGTACAAATGTGTACATACAATTAATAACGTTGCAATGATACATTAAATATTTTCCTTTATTATATATCGACAAACCGACGACCGAGATTGACGCATCCGGAGCAATCTAGTAATTTATTGTTCTCTATGTCAATCTGTTCATCGCAGCGGTTCATTTTCTTGTGCTATTGATTTGCCGTCAAACCGACCGCAGGTGTTTCGCGGAACACCTAAAATTATCTTGACATTTTATTGGCAACGAATCGATTCTGTTAATGAAAATGTCTTGGGCACATTTTCAATTAAGTTGACAGGACTTTTAGGTGGAAATGTGCACAATGACAAGTTCTTCGAGGTTTAAATATTTTGTTGTTCTGATATTTAAATTTCTGTATAAAATATTATAAATAGGCGTATCATCAGTGTGATTTAAAAGAACACAAAAGGCTTTACGTCTTACAATGTGTTTGTCTTTTTCTCACCACAACGTAGGTTACAAACATTTGAGTTGACTTGAACATAGTGTACATATACTTATGTGCGAGACTGGTGCCTAAACTAGGTAGGATCCTGTATTTCAGGTCACCAGCACAATACCCATCTAGGGTACTGAACAATATCTACCAAATTTTGGCTGCAACCCCTGAGTAGATAGGTAAGTACATTCATATTATATGAATCAAAGTACAACTGTAATGTTATAATAACAGTCTTGGTATTGTCGGGGTTAGTATGTGTTTGTTTGTGTGTGTATGTGTGTGTGTGTATGTGTATGTATGTGTGTGTGTGTATGTATCTGTGCGTGTATGTGTTCGTATGCGTGTGTGCATATTTGTGTTTGTCACCTCATACGGGTGCTATTAGGAAACATTCTAACGTTATAAGCCATTCACTGTTCTGTTTTTTACAAAGTGATCTGGTGAGCGTGTAGAGAGTTAACTTTTTATTTATGTTGTTGTAGAGATAACCTTCGAGAGAACACAAAAGCTGGTTTGTGATTTAAGTTCTGAAAGAGTCCAGTGTGCGATCGACCGGATTAAATTACCTCCTGTTTGAGAGCGAAGTAGCCCTGTAGCTCAGCAATGTATGTTGTTTTGGTTATGACGTGGAGAATGAATAGTTGGCGTAGGTACAGACAGCACTTTGCACTTCTCGTATAGCTCCAATGTGGGATGTCGATAGGGTAAGAAATTTGATACCTTACGTAACGCTCGCTGGGATCTTTACAATTGGATCATGGTGGATTTGTCTGCAACACCCCAGGTTGTGATACTGTAAGTTATTAGTGATTGGCACAGAGAGAAATATACTGTTTTTCTTAAATTTTCATCCGCTGCATGTCTTAGGTTTTTAAAAACATATATTAGTTTGCGATGGAAACTGGATTGGATGGATTGTGTGCAGATGGAAATTCAAGAAAGAATCCAGCAATATCCATATAACATACATCACTTCACGCCTGTATCCCCGAAGGGGTAGGCAGAGGTGTATTACACCCACGTTTCCCAGTGCCAGTTATGTTTAGGTCCCAATGTAATAGGGGGCGAGCCTATTGCCATCTACCGGGCACATTACTAAGCGAGCGATAATCAACATTTTTAATACACACATAACTTCGAAAAGTCAGAGGTGTGTGCCCGGGGCGACTGGGGATCGAACTCGAGACCTCGTCTCGGCAGTCTGTTACGTACACCACTGGGCTATCGCCGCTTATTCAGCTTATCTAGTAATATCCTTCCATTAAAAAGGCAAGTAATGGAAGAAGTCCTTTGGAGGTGTGTACATTGACATTTTGTGTTGTGTGGAGGAGTGCATGTGATTCGAGAATAGATGTCTCTTTTGCTTAAAATAAAAGTATTTTAACGGATTCTATCGCGTATACCGTTCCGATTATTCTACTTATCTTACTATAAGTTAATTAATTTATATAAATAATTCAAACATGCCAAAACAGCTGAACAGAACTAGATGGAATTCGGCAGAGACCAAGATTATAGTCTGGAATAGCATATAGGCACTTTTTATATCGGGAATAGGTCCCTATGGGTTGCAGGAACGGAATAGATATTTCACGCTAGCGAAGCCGGAGGCAACAGTTAGTCAAATAATAAGCACTTAATACGCAGATCCGATCTATTTAAGACAAACATATCCGTACAACAAATAAAAAAAGCTTTTTAAAAACCACGTTTTCTACACTAAAAAATGTGGCGCACTTTGAAATTTTTAAATTATTGAATATCTAAGGAAAACGATACATTAAAAGATTAAAGCGCCCGCCCCACGTTTTTTTTTGTGTTGAAAACTTGGTTTATAAAAAGTCTCTTTTTTTTTTTTTATTAACTACTGACTATTTCTGATGATTAAATATGAGAATGTAAGGTGGCATTAGTACACATACAAAAATTCAGAGCTTTAGGGTGATCAGAAGTGGGAGGCGGCGGAGTGAGTTCGGGAGAGATTTAGAACCCTCCCGGCCCGCCAAGCCCGCAATATGCGCGCCGCGCGGCGCAGGCGACTCAGACGCCGAAGGTCGCTTAACGACCTCCGTCCTCCATGAGCGTAGGCCTGGGGGTGACAGGTGGAGCCGCGTGTCACCCTAGCAGAAGCAGGCCGGGGCGGCGGGGCGAAGAGCGCTCTTCCCCCGAACCGGGGCAAGACGGGAACACCGTGGTTCCCAAACCCAAGGGGGCCTTCTCAAAACCGGAGATGGCCCTGGGTCAGTTGGGTTGCGAGGGACATGCCTTATGGGAAGTCCGACATAACCTCCCTTGCTGGCCGGCGGGGGGGGGGGGTATCCCAAGGGATTGCCGCACAAAAAAAAAGGGTGATCAGAAGTGGTCGAAAATTAAGTGTCAATTTTTGGCTTCAGAGGGAAAGAAACACAGACACGAAGTGAAACTAACAAAAACGTGGTAATTATATTAGATGAGTAGACATAACAATTCTGCCGTCCTTACGTAAAGTGCAATAACTAGGAAAAAGTAGGTTTCGGGAAAAACGCGGTTAAAGATTTATTTTTTGATTTGTTTGTATCTCCATCACTATACATGGTATTGACTTGAAACTTTTACCCCTGTTAGATAAAAATGTAAAGAATATTATGTAGTACTTAATATTTGTATATATATTTATTTACGATATAAAAAAACAATAAATCTACTTATGATTAGTACTACTAGTATGTAGAAAGAAAGTTTACTAGTTATTACCGTAATAACTAAGGTACTTGTTGCACTAATAATTAGGAAACTTACATAATGCATTGTTGATAAACAAATAATAATTATTTATGAACTGTTTGCTAACCAGAAGTGCATTAAGTGACTTATTTATTGCTGTTTTCATTAGTAAGAAGCAAGTTTGAAAGTACAAAGAAACAATTTGTACCCAAGTACAAATTGTTTCTTTTTACTCATAGAGGAACTATGAATATAAAAATAATAAACCTTTTAGACTAGATCAATTTCAGTATTTTCTTATGCAAGATTAGTTGCATTTAGTGGTAACAAAAGAACAAAATAAAATCTCTCTAATACCGTGCTTTGCTAAAAACTGTCTTCATGAGTCATCTGAGTTCAGATATGTTTTTAAAATAATGTTAGGTTATGATAATGAAAACAATTCAACATATTAAAAATGGTATGTATTTCAAAAGTAAAACAATCACAAGTATTAATGAAATTTCTTCGCGTATCTTACCCATTAAATTAAACATTATTTAAAAAATCAAACAAAAAAACACACATCAAAAATAATTATATAAAAAATCATATCAAATCAAAAAACAGTTGCTTGCTACAATTAAAGAACACCCTTATCAAAAATATTATTCATTTGTCTTAACACTAAAACATTACTTTAAAAATAAATAAAAGAAACAGTTGCTTTCAAAAAATAATTCAATAAAACACTTATCAAAAATATTATTAATTTGTCTTACTATTAATCAAAGTATATAATAGTATAAGTATATAACTCAAATTGAGATCAAAGTTTTTATCAGTCTAATAAATATAACTCTACTTAATACCTAATTAAATCACATTTTCAGTCTAGGTTTGAAGCTCGGGACGCTTCAGGTAAGTTTAACCAAAAGCTCCTTCTATTTTCGGGCATCAAAGGTACTAAGTCTGCTATTATTTTATTTTTTCGTTCTTTTGTTATTCCTCTGAATGAACTCTTAGTAGCTAAATTAGGATAGCATTTGTTTTTAATTATTTTTACCTGTAGGAAATCTAGTTCTTGCCAATCAGATACGTGATTACGTTTGTACTTTAAAGTAAATGTCCCTCTTTCGGCTCTTATGGCCATGATGTCTTTCAGTTAGACTCTTGGTTCAATGTTTCGGATTTTATGCTGAGATGATAAATCCTCATAACAATAAAAATTAGATAGAGTCATGACTTTTAGAGTGTTTCTTTTCGAATTAGATATTTTTACGGAATCTACAAAATCATCAAAATCATAAACTTTCTTTTTCTTTTTTAAAGCACTTTCAACCTGATGATGAAAGTTATCTGCTGACATAAATGAATGGCCTGGTTCAAAATATTTCACCGTAATTGATTCAGCAGCGATCAGTTGACTATTTACTATGTTAACTAAAAAACACATAAACGCCCAGTTTTTGTTTTGAGCCGCGCAATTGTCAGCCCATAAAACGATATGTCTCATGTCACGTTCATGTATAAAAAATGATCTGAATGCGGAAATGATGTCTTCTTGGCTTCGACCGGAGGTGGTTTCGTTCCAAAGTACTGCATAAGGAACATTTGTACTATTACTACTTCCAAGTGGAACGAAACTTTCGTTAAAAGCAATTATACGGGGACAAAATATCGCAGTTTTAAACTGATCCATCCGCGGCAGCATTATGATCTTCTGTAGATCTACAGAAAAGTATATGCAGTCTTTGTCAGTAGCACCTTGCACTTTGTCTCGTTGATATTCCTCTCTGGACTCCGTGTATCTTAATTTATGTTTCCTATTTTGAATACACCGGTCACAGTTTTCCTGAGGACATTCAGTATGTAATGCAAACAGAGCACATTGTTCACATTCTTCATGGCCCAGATGAGCAAACGAAATATTCATTTCTTTTACAACCTTTCGATAGGTTTCCAAAGAAATCGATATACTGGGATGTTTATCCGTAAAGCACTGATGCATCTTCGTGACACTGATGTCACTCGGCAGATAAAGTTTAGTAGGAGCATGCTCGCGACGGTAATGTGAAATTGTTGGATTAAAGCTGTGTATATGGTCCTTGATTATATCTTTATCTATAAGATTCTTACGATGATATGATCCTCTTTTGTCCACTTGATCATCAATTTCCTTACTGAGTGCCAGATGAACATGTCTATTATTTTGTGGGTTGTAACCAAGTGTAGTTAAGAAATAAGTTTTGCAAATGTTAATTTTTTCATTGTTGACTTGAAAATGATAGTAATATGCAACTTCTCTCTTATTCTTATGTGCCTTTGTACTTCTTGTTTTTATTTCCTTTGGTTCAACCATTCCTTTTATGAACACATCTCTGGCCTCCCAATTTAAATTTAAATACCGATCATGTATTTCTCTTCTAGCATCTTCAGAAATCTTAGTTGTGCACTTTTTGCGACATTTATCATTACATGGTGGTTTCAATGAAAGCTTTTCTTCGGCATCTTCTTTTTTCTGTTTTTTACGTTCAGGAAGAGGTTTAGTTAGTCCTTTTTCATTCTCAGTAATTACAGATGCCTCCACTTCGCTATTTTCACATTGGGTCCCGCTATGTTCAATCTCTTCACATTCAGTTTCTACACGATCAGTCTCTTCACATTCAGTTTCTATACGATCAGTCTTTTCACATACTCTCTCTTCACATTCAGTTTCTACACGATCAGTCTCTTCACATACTCTCTCTTCACATTCTGTTTCTACACGATCAGTCTCTTCACATTCAGTTTCTACACGATCAGCCTCTTCACATACTCTCTCTTCACATTCAGTTTCTACACGATCAGTCTCTTCACATACTCTCTCTTCACATTCAGTTTCTACACGATCAGTCTCTTCACATACTCTCTCTTTACGTTTATCCCCTTTTCCTCGAGTATTTTTACGGTTAAGCATAGTTTGATTATAATTTATATTAATAATGGGTGAATCTGAATCATTATCTATAAAATCTGGGCAATAGTCTTTGTCCTTGACACTATCATCGGAATCTTCAAAATAATTTATAGCTCTGATCATGTTGTCATTTTCTTCATCGGATGATGGAAGGGTTTCGTAGCACATTAAAGAATGACTGGCAACGGGTGTTTGGGAAGATTTTTCATTAAATAATGTGAGGTCATAATCTTGCACATAAGCAGAAGAATTCCTATATTCATTTTTAAAATCAAAAATTGGTTCAAAATCGTTGAAATCCAGAGGACGTAACCATAGTTCGTTTAGATTGGTCAATACTGGACATTCCTGAACAGAAATTGGCTTGATGTGTGATGGGCTTGGATTTGGCTTTTGCGAGATAGCTTCAGACGGAGAAATATGTGATTTTGTGTTATGATTTTGTGAAATAGCCATAGAAAGAATTTTGTCTCTTCGGGACATGGTGTTGCCTGCAAAGAAATATTCTGCTTAAGCCCAAAAACACAAGTAAAGCAATCATCAAACACACGCTGATATAAAAACTAAAAAACACACAAAATTGGGAGACTTCAACAATCGAGTGCTCAAGCAAGCGCGAAAGTTCATTAATTACCCACACCAAACAAAGCAAATTTTTTATTGTCTTTGTTCTCTTGAATTCGAAAGTCGTCGAAATGTCGAGTAAAATTGAAAGTAAATAAATAATACTAAATACGCTACTTACCGCCAAAATGGTCCGCACGTACGTGTGGTCGTCCGACTCGATGTAAGGAAACACCGCGACTGACGCTCGTCACACTCGTAAATATATTTAACTCCCCTCGTACCCCTCTCGCCCCCTGTTACTAGTTATAACCGCAATAAATAGTCATTTTATTGCTATTAGTTTCGCGTAGATATATAATATTCGCCTACTCTCCCTAAAAATAACTGTAATATATCTGTTTGTTACATAAATTTTAGTAATATTCTAATAATCAGGAATAAGATTCCTTATGATAACCGCAATTAATCAACGCTTGTTGCGCTAATAACTAGTAAATGAAGATACAAATAACTAAATATGCAAATTATAAATGCAATAACTATACTAATTGCACTCATTGATAGTAAACTACTTAATATCGTAAGAAATTTATTCCTATCTATAGTTAGGTCGGTCTTACTAAGTAAACCATAGAGCAGAGATATAGATATTGCGGTAATGATTAGTATTAAAACAGGCTCCGTCATAGATACGTTAAAACTGTCTAAAGCGAATATATAGATCTTGTTCTGCTGATTTTGTATATAACTCATTTCGCGCCAAAACACGAGTTATTGCACTTTTCGTAAGAACGGCAGAATTTCTTACTTGACATTTTCATTTAATAACCAAATATGCAAACAAAAATTACATTGCGACGAGATACACATATTTCAGTGGATTAGGAGAAACATTTTCAAGCAGGTGAATCTACTACTACTGTTACTCGATGTCAGGTCAGCTTGTTCACTGAAAGTAATTGAATATTTTCCTAAGAATGAACAATTCCTAAAATGATTACGAGGCGTGAATAAGTTTTTAAATCGAAAAAGCGTACTACAGGTTAGTTATTTTTAAGTTCAAGTTTAATTGGTAAATCCAATTTTACATTCTTTTATGTTCTGTGTTTTATCCTATTCTATTAATATTATAAACGCGAAAGTTTGTGAGAATCGATGTAGGGATGGATGGATGTATGTTACTCTTTCACACCAAAACGCCTGAACATATTTGGCTCATAATTGGTACTGGGATAGATTATAGTCTGGAGGCTACTTTTTATCCCTGGAATAGGTTCCCTGGCACTTTTCGTCGTGGAATTCTTCCACACAAGCAAAGCCACGGGCATAAGCTTCTTGAATATAAGAAATTGATCAGATTTGGATGTTTGCTAAATAGCAGTTATTAGTTAGTTATACTTACCGGGTTATGACGCATCCACGTAAAGTCATTCAAGGTGGTTTCGAGAAGTAAGCATCTGCGTATCCTACTAATCCTAGGTACTATACTACCACTCCCACTAATATTATAAACGTGAAAGCTTGGATGGATGGACTCTTTCACGCAAAAACCAATAGGCCACTTTTTATCCCTCAAATAGGTTCCCATGGGAAGACGGAAAGGGAACAGAATTCCACACGAGCGAAGCCGCGGGCAAAACGTAGTACATTGTGAATGTGAAGTTTGTAAAGATCTTTGGATGTTTGTTACTCAATCACGCTCTAACATTCGAACGAATTTGGATGAAATTTGGTACAGGGAATCTGTCCCTTTTTTTTTTTTCGTGCGGAAATCCCTTCGGATACCCCCCCGCCGGTCAGCGGGGGCGGTTATGTCGGGCTTGCACCGACTAAAACCGCACGCCGTCTCTGGTCTTAAGACGCCGGGGTGTAAGGTTACCCATAGAGCATATCCCTCGCACCCCGACTGACCCTGGGCCATCTCCGGTTTCGAGATGGCCCCCTTACTTGCTCTCCACTGTGCCATCTGCTAATCATAGGGACACGTGGAAAGCTTCCGAACAGCCCTCAACAGGGCCGTCCTCGCCTCGGTCGGAGTTGGCCGTAGGCGGCAGCGTCTCTCCCACCCTAGGAGAGAGGCGCTGCCGTCTCCGTTGCCCAGGGTGCACCGCGTGGAGGTCCCCAACCAAGCACCCCAGGGGGGGGGGGGGGAATCTGTCCCTATACTCTGGAATAACACATAGGCTACTTTTTATCCCTGGAATAGGTTCCCATGGGTAGTGTACTGGGAACGGGATCAGGATTCCAAGCGGGCGAAACCGTAGGCTAGCAGCAACAGCTAGTAATAAAATAAATACTTGTCTTACTTTATGGATCGGAATGCTGGGCTGTTAGCAATATGGATCAAAGTCGATCGCATGTTATGGAGATGAGAATGTTAAGATTAAGGATATGTGGAGTGATGTGAGTGAAAATGGTTTAAATAAGGTATGAATAATGTAGCCTATGTGGGTGCTAGCACCTCTGCCTATCCCTTCGGGGATATAGGCGTGAGTTTATGTTTATGTTATGTTATGTTATGTTAATGTAGCCTCCCCTACATTGTTCATAGGTACCTTATTTAATAAAATCTTTTTTTTATTTAATGAAAACGTATATTGTGACTGAAAAGATGATATAAATTATTTTATCTTAGTAGATATGGGCTGAAATGCTGATAAGACACGAATGAATTTAATGAAAGTTCATATAATATTATGAAGATAAAGAGAGTGGACTACTTGATGACGTCTGACCAGGATAGATGGAGGATAAAAAGATATTATGGTGACTTCAGACAAACTGAGAGCAAGGCATTCATTTTTGTTTATTGTGTTTCAGTTTCACCGTGCGAGACAAGACTCATGCTCACTACAGACCTCGTTAAGAAATGCTTATTGTGAAACGAGTAAGGAGGCGAGACGAGTAAGGAGTAAGAAATGCTTAATCTCCGAAAAACTATCGGTTGATATTCTCTCGATCTTATTTCATCATGTCAGGTATTGATCAATAAATTTTAATACGCGCATGAAGCCCATAAAACCCTGGTACAAGATCATGGGTCTTGATTCACCGGTGTCATTATTTGTTTTATTTATGTATAGCTTGGGGCTATACAAACAAGTTCTATGTCGGTACTAAGGTTTAATGAAGTGATGGGACTAGATTGTCAGATAAAATTATGGCACCTTTTTCCAATAGATGCAATATTTCACCAAGTGCGGCTTATTCTACCACGGTGGCATAAGGCACGCGTAATCTTGTCTCCAACGCAGGTTAACCGGAGACATATCGTATTGGCAAGATAAACTTCTTTCAGCAAAGCAATTAGACAGAGGCAAGGCGTATTTATGTCTCTAAGTTTCTTGTGTTAAGAAGACTGTATTTAATTTAGTGTACTCTAAAGTACGCTAATGTTTAGAGAATTGTTACATAATGTGTTGTTGTGGAAATGACAACCGCATTTCCACAACAACACATTACGTTTTAAATTATGGTTTAAAATAAAATAAAACACCAAAAAGTATTATGACGACACTGCCTTAGTGCATTTTATTAATTACATCATATTATGCGTCTCTTAGATGACACAAGTATAACAACAAATTCAAAACAATGCTTTAATTTTCTATACAACTACATTTTAAAAATTGTGTATATTTATATCACATAGTGTATGTATTTTTTTTTGATTTTTTACTCATTAACTATTCGAATTTGCATAATTAATTTCATTTTACCACATTTCAGGTTTAAAATTTGTATCAGGTACCTACTCTATATCATTATTAAATAGCTTTTGCAAGTCACGAATGCTTTTATAAATACGCTACGCTAAATTATAAATGCAAAAGTAGCGTCTGTTTGATACTTTTTCACGACAAATATTCTAGGACCAAACGCAATGAAATTTAAAAACTGAGTACCCTTAGGCTAGAGAAGATGGGTAAGTTGAAACCCATGATTTCACCTACATTTGCATTTGCGATAACCGATGTTCACACCAACAAAGTAATCCGACACCGGCAAACATAGCCAACTATATTTAAATATACATATTTCGGATTGATGCCTAACAAAAGACATCTAAGGACCTTTTTAATAGGATTCATTCCTGTTTGTCACGATCAATAGTAAAGATCCAAGACAACGCTGCGCATGAGCCTCGGCGTGTCCCAGGGAAAGTTAAAACGACTTTAAACTTACAAAGAATGTAATATGTAGCAAATCAATAAAGTTGTTCAAATAGTCCTTAGCCAAGGGAAATTTTAATGAGGAACAAACACCAATATATAAACACAGATATGTAGATCTCATAATATTTTATTTACTTATGTTGTATCTACTGTCATTTCTTCAATTAGTTTTGAAGTCAATCTCTAAGTATTATATAGTGATGGTAATTTACATTTAGAACTTTTCCTCTTAAAATAAGACTTCCAGCAATGTAAGTATTTTGTTACTAGAAGCAAACTTTGTTGGAGGGGCTAATACTATCACGTATTACTAGCCCCTCCAACAAAGTTTGCTTCTCCAAAAATGATTGTATTCAGAATGGGCAAATCCCTAGATATATATACGTTCTTTAGCTTTTGGACTACGGTCGTTCCAATTTTGATTCAATGTATCCTTACACGTAGTTTTAGTACAAGTACTCGTTCTAGGAATACTAATATATGTTTATATTACTTGGTGTCGTTAGCAGCAATTAGCCAATTCGTGACTTGCAAGAGCTGTAAACAAATGTTACTTCCAATTAATTTCAACCATCAAACCTAGTAATGAATATGGCAAGGAGATTCATGTATACCAGATTGAAAGACTCGGAATAATTTAATGGAGTTTTCAGAAATTATATAATGAACTTAGTTGTCAAAGTTGAAGAGATTAGGAAAGGGATTCATTAAAATTTAGTACTTTAAAGAGATGTCAAGAAAACGGCATCGCGGTGATTGTTAAACTTGCCACATTCATGATATAATAGGTCACAATCGAGATATTTTTTAAGGAAAGTAGACTGTTACGTTCGTGTCCATGTTCCTTTACCTACCGAAAGTGAGTGTACGCTAAGTCGCAGGTCTTTACAGACTATGGTGATTTTTTTGCAAACTATTATAACATTTTGCAGACTATTGTAACATTTTGCAGACTATTGTGACATTTTACAAACTATTGTAACATTCTGTTGACTATAGTAACATTTTGCAGGCTATTGTGACATTTTGCAAACTATTGTAACATTTTGGTGACACCAATGAGTATGCATAGTGTATGATTATAATTTCTGTCCTCTTCAATGATATAAGAAGAAGAAAGAAGGAAAGAGGGTATTGACTTAGTTTGGTCTTCATAGTCTACAACTAAACACATTCGTCAGATAAAATTATTAAAAACCAACCCACGGAGTAAATTGTTTCTTACTCCGTGCACAGAAGTCAGAACAGAATAATTGCTATCAATCAGATAAGGCTTTATATGTGTAATTAAATTTATTGTATTGTAATAATACCACTTGAAAAGTCAAAACTCTAACAGCATACAATCACGCCTTTATCCCCGGAGGGTTAGGCAGAGGCGAATTAACACCCACATATACATATATTGTGTGAAATTATACTACTATATTTTACTATCTCAAATGTTACGAACATGCAATTTTGTATTTCAGAGCTCATATCCGTTTTGCAACAACGATGTCCGCTGTGGGATAAATTACTTTTAAATTCTATTGATCAGTTTGTGATGTTTTAGCTTACCTGCGAGTAACACACATGCACTTTCATAAATAATTTCCTTTTTCCATATATTTTCCTAGGTCAACTTAGAATCAGAGAACATTAAATCGAATGATATGAGAAAATCGTAACTTGTATTGTCGTTTTTTTATTATAATAACATCTTACAAGCTAATGTATAAACTATTACTAAATGTTTGTGATGATATATTATTTGTGTTGTTCGAATACTCAATTATTCAACTTTATCCTTAATTACGCATAATTGAATGTTCTCGACGTGGGCGATGGAGCGTGGGGTGATGAGGGCACGGTTAATAGGCAAGAGGGAAGATGTGGGGTTCGTCAAGTTATTCACGATCTAAAAGGAAGTGTTGGAAGGTTATACAGATTGGTCCAGACATCATTACAGTATGATGAATAACTAATAATTAACTTGTTACAATTTTAGGCACTGCTGTCTGTTCATCTAATTTCAATAAAACTTATTTTTTATAAAGAACATAAGTATACGAAATTACTAGTATTACCCCTACCTAACCCCTCCAGCTAACTTAAATTACTTTATTCTTCAAGTCGGCGGTTTAATAGCCAAGATTCGAACTCGGGACCTCTCAATCATAAGGCCGACTCCCTAACCACTATATTTCTTGCACATGGGTGAAAGTTATAGGCATAGTACAACATAGGTCAACACGAATTTTGTCTTTGATATTTATCGACAAATCTATCAAAATCTAATATTATCTATATTAGATTTTGATAGATTGGTCGATAAATTAGACAAATAAAAATATGATTCCTTTTTTATCCTAGAGAACGGTGCCCTAACCATGTTACATTGTATTGGCCATGACAACGGTGTTCAAAATCCATGAAATTTGAAAGCACATTTTTTAAGGAATGTGAGCATTTTTTCTTTATTTTAAAGTCGAGTTGTGCAATTAGTGAGCCCAGTAGCTGCAATCACGTTTAAGATTATGATTTTTATGATGGCTAGTACTAAATAGATAACAGTTGATGAAGGTAAAAAGGATAGAAACTTAAGTTCTGACAGAGGTTAAGTAAGTTGTAATGATTGTTCCATTGTTTCAAAGTTAGTCTTAGTTTTCTTTTGATTAAAGTTTCGTAAGCTTTGAAACTAATTAAGCTATATTTATCCTGTGAATATACTCTGAAGAAATAGATTAAGGGCGTGCACACCTTAAGAGTGGCAACGTCACAATTTTGTCTCATTAAGTTGTGTTTTTATTACAAAGTTAGATGAAATAGGTTTTATTTCTAAAATTTTCTCAACTAACTATTTATAATTACGTGAACGGTGTATAATGGGTAAGAAATAAGAATGTTTATAGGTATCTTACTTTATAAATAACGTACTGCCAGTTTCCAACACCTGAGCTGCAGATATAACGAACACAATAATTTCATACTTTTTATTAGTTATAAGTTAGACGAAAATATTTTTAAATATAGCACCATTTCAATATTGATAATTGGCAACCACGAAATAACCCTCCATAGTAATCCATTTTTGGTTTGATTGCGTTCAGGGGTCAGCAAGTGCAATGCCGGGCAGGGGGAGTGTGGTCGCAGCACTAGTGGGACCGGTGAGTGTCACGTGGTGCAGCGACGACAATCCTCTTTTGATGAGGCCGTCAAGCTGAGTGCCACCATTGTTAACATGGTATGTGTATGTAATGGCGACCCTCTTTCCGGAGACTTTACCTTCAGCTTACCATCAGGCGAGGTGAAGTCAAATTGAAGTGTCCTAAAAAAAAAAATATAACACAAAATTGTGAAGTTGCCACTCTTAAGGTGTGCATGCTCTGAATATTATAATGCATTATCTAATATCAAGTAGTTTTTGGTTGACTGAACTGTACAATGTATATAACGCGTATATAAATAACGCGAAACGTCGATACCTTAGTGGTTAAGGAGTCGAACTTACAATCAAGAAGGTCCCGGGTTCAAATCCTGGTTATTACACTAACGACATGGACCCACTCCTAATTAGGGGGTACACTAGTAAAGTCGAGTTTTGTTATATATTATAAAAAAATTGTACTAAATGAAATAAACATGCAATCGAGTCGAATTGATAATCTCCTCTTTTGAAGTCAATGAAAAACAATAAAAGATACAGATATACATTAAAATAATAAAACTAATAAAAATCATATGTGGTGTAGACTTTATAGTCATTGTTGTGTTACAGTGATATAAATTGTTATATAAAATGCACGCAATATTACTGATGTCTGAACTCTAATGTACGGAAATAGATGAGCTTACAGGATAAGTGGCCAAGGGACTGACGTAGTACATTTCACCAAAGAGTGTTAAGATAAAGTAGGAAAATCATAGTTCATTTCCGTCTCAGAGGAATATTTATGAAATGGGATCAGGAAAAATGAGAAGGAATTTCATTTTGAGACTAGACTTTATAAACTTTCTTAAATTTTTGCCCTATTTTTGAATTATACAACAAGGGTTTATATAGAGTGGTTGAAACACCCAAACTACGCTATATTCCGTTTAGGAAAGCAAACAATATTATTAGTATTGAGAACAATTAGAAAAACTAAATAGTTACATGTAATATTAGGCAGCCATTGGAAACCTTACATCAGTGCCTTATAATATACTAAATTATAAAATAAATATTAGCCGTTTATATTACTATTGCATACAAAATGTATAAGTAAGCGAAATGTTTAACTAATACTACTTCACACTCGTACTTTTCGTAAAACATTTCACCAATGATAGTTGCTATTCATCCGATATCACTGTACCAGAAAAGGGTGCACCAACCAAATCTTTCATCAACCTGTTGGTACAGTGAAGTTAGACTAATGTCACAAAATCGGCAACTAGCAATAAGGTTGTGTGAACGTAAGCATGAACGCGTACTTACTCTAATATATTATCCATTTATCTATAATTCAGTCACATTCATCTTAAACAAGCACTTGCAAATATTTGCTGTGAAAATTGAACACTTCACGTAACAAATTATTTACTTACGAGACCACAGAGACAACTCTGTAAGGCTTATGCTGATTTCGTGTTTTTTATTTATATTTGTCACAGTAACAGTTTTGAGCCATGACCAAATATCAACGGTTAACATTTAAAAAAGTTATTTTATTTACGATTTTACCTATCGTAGAAACTAAAAGAAGATAAAATATAACATTTCAGTTTTATATTTTAAAACATGTCGAGAAAAACGCCCCTGGTGAAATGTAGTCATACTGCCAATTATGAGCTACGGAAATATTTATAACATCCTCAGTTACCCTCATTTTCTACAATTCCAGTGCGGTGCGGTAGCGACAAAGTAAAAATATAAAAAATAGTTCCAGCTACTCATTCCTAACACTGCAACTATTATATTGTTATTTCGATAAATAGACACTGCCCTATACATATTATAGACTTCGTTTACAGCTCTATGTATGTATAACTATTTCTCAATAAAGTGTAATCGAAAGAGGTTTATTCTGATTAGTACCCATGATACAGACCAACTCAATTACTTCCACTTGAGTCCCGTGTTTCCACCATCTTAGTCTTTATGTAACAAGAATTTTTTTAAACTCGACTAATTGGTAAAAAATGTCTACGTTTCGACACCTACATTCTCATAAGGCTTCTTCGTAATAAACTCCTACGTTGATCTGAAACAACGAAAGGTTCAATTAATAAAATTTAGTAGAAATTACAAACTTTAGGCTGAAAATATTTCACGAGTTATAATAAATTTTAACACAGACTCTCTCGCCCTAATTCTTAATAGAAAGGTTCATTGTATAAAGTTAGAGACTTTCAATCGAGGCAATGAATCGTACCTTCGGAAATGGAAAATATTGCGACGTGATGGTGTTATTACAAGCTTATGGCTGGGGTTCAAAGTTTGCTAGTAACGCAACGTTACGATGTTAGCATTGGTTATTATTAGAAGTACCATTGCATTCTTGTATAACAATGATGTTCGATTGCAGTGAAGTGGAATATTTTCAAGCAAATGATTTACCGAAGGGGTAAGCAAAATATGACTGTATTTGGTTAGGAGTTTAGTTTATATAACTATATCTATACTATTATAAAATTGTAAATTAGTTGTTTGTACATAGAAGATATTTCAAAAAATACTTGGGTTATGTTTAATAAACGATTCGGAACACAATTTTTTTGAAATTCTTGTCTGTTTATCAGTTCGTCTGTTTGTTGCAATGGATGCAAAAACTACTGAACGGATTTTGATGCGGTTTTTTGTATTAGAAAGGTCTTGGTCAGACTTTCTGTTGTAAGTTTTATATGTTAAGTAGAACCGGAGATATGACCCAAAAACTATAACCGACCTCCGCGCGAAGGGAGCCGATGCCCATCAGCTAGCTAATAATAAAACTGAAGAGTTTGTTTGTTTAAACGGGGTAATCTCTGGAACTACATGTGCAATTTAAAAAAGAAGTGTGTGTACTTATGGACGCTCGTAAGAAGTTATACTGCATTGGCGTAACAATAAAAATCTCTCTAAAAATTGTATTCTTCACGTTATCTTACGTTTGTAGAAATAATAATGAAAAAAAAAATGTCTATGATTTTAATAAATAATACATACCGTCAGCTAATCTCAAATTCTACAAACGTACTCAAAGTATTAGCATTAGTTAACTTCATGGTGTCGGTTTTTCGTGATGGAGCGAGTGCGCATCGTTAAAAACTACTCTCATCGCTTTTCCCTAACGCGCCGATTTAACTTCAAAAATTTTACATTTTGATAGCCTTGTTTTTGGGAAAGTTTACATGCTTGTTACGCGTCGCTACTTTTTTTTTTTTTTTTTTATCGTGCGGAAATCCCTTCGGATACCCCCCCGCCGGCCAGCGGGGGCGGTTATGTCGGGCTTGCACCGACTAAAACCGCACGCCGTCTCGGGTCTTCAGACGCCGGGGTGTAAGGTTACCCATAGAGCATATCCCTCGCACCCCGGCTGACCCTGGGCCATCTCACCACTAACAGCATCGCTCATCCTGTCTCCTCTGAAAGCACAGGAGTACGGAGAGCGATGTGTTCCCGCCACGTTGGGTATTGGCCGACGATCAATGCCAACCCTATGAAGGGGTGAAGGGGAAGCCATTGACCGCCGCCCAGGGTGTACCGGCCGCTCCGATTCCGTTCCCCCCGGACTGCAGCGGGATCGGAATCGGAGCGACACTCGAGGAGGTTACCCAACACACACCCCACGCGTCGCTACCTAAGGGAAATCGCCGATGCAGCACTCGAATGACGTATATTGGTTATTCCGCTATAAACATCGCGCGACGGAAACGGCAAGCTTGCTATGCACTTTTGTACATCTTATGACGCACGAAATATTGTCTTCCTAATTTATTCACTAATTAAATTGATCATTCTATATTCATACTTCGAATAGGAATTTAGGCTAATTAGAATTAATTAAATTGTAAAAGTTTTATTTTAAATTAAATTAAAATCATAAGTTTCAATTTGGTTTTTTTTTCGCTCCTCCGATCGCAGCTAACGTAATTGGCGCAGTCGGTAGGATAATTCGCGGGCCGGTTCGCGAGCTTAGGGATCTCTAATATCGATATCCGCGTACGCGAGTCGCCCGGGTGGCTATCAAGCTCCATCTTCGAGTTATTCGAATCTATGGTCCAGCTGCAGTTCCAGAGGAGGACTCCAGACATTGATTCACGAGAGAAACCAGATACGAAGTATATGTAAGTACACTTGAATTGCTCTAGTGTTGCTTCCTTTCTTTGTCCCTAAGTGTGTAAATCTTTTCCAAGATTGTTCATCCGGAAAAACTTAAGCTCAGTGAGCCTACATCGCGTACGGCTCGCAGAAATACTATAGATTTAAATAGAGATTTAGGTAGTTTTAGCTCAATTAATATCCTTAAGATGGCACATGACCCGGATACTATCTATAAAACCCTTCGGATGGTACCGGAGTTCGATGGAAATCCGATTATTTTAACTAGATTTATAAGTATTTGTGACCAAATTGTTAACCAGTATGTTAGTGCCACCCCAGGTAACGAATTAACGAATTTATGTTTAATTAATGGCATTTTAAATAAGATTAAGGGATCCGCCGCTTGTACAATTAACTCGAACGGGATACCCGACAGCTGGCTAGGTATTAGGACAGCACTTATTAACAACTTTTCTGACCAGAGAGACGAAACAGCTTTATATAGGGACCTCTCTTTAGCTACGCAGGGAAATAGAACCCCTCAGGATTTTTATGAGCATTGCCAAACTTTATTTAGTACGATAATCACTTATGTAACATTACATGAATCAATTGCGACCACAATCGAAGCGAAACGTACATTATATAAAAAAGTTACTATGCAGGCTTTTGTAAAAGGTTTAAAAGAACCATTAGGGTCCCGTATCAGGTGCATGCGACCCGATACTATAGAAAAGGCTCTCGATTAAGTTCAGGAGGAATTAAATGTGATTTATTTGCAGGAACGTAATGATTTTCAGAAACCCTCTAGTAGCCATAAAACCCCTAGTCAGTCCAATCCTCACAGCCATCCCATTATTCCACGGCCCCCACATTTTCCGGGACCAATACCAAATTGGCCTGCTCCTGTAGGAATGAGGCCTAGCCAACCTCCACAACCCTTTAAGTTCAACCCTAATGTAAACCAGCATCCACAATATCGTATGCCTTCGCGAACTCAACAAGTGTTCCGTGCCCTACCACAATCTTATAACCCCCAAAGTAATGTCTTTCGTTTACCACCTAGGAACATGCCGCCTCAAAATCAGGGTCCGAAACCAATGAGCGGTGTCCAACATTTTACTTCTAAACCAATGTTATCTGGTCATAACTGGTACAAGTCAGGGAACCCGCCACCCAATAATTACTTTAAAAATCGCGAAATGAACATGAACGAATGCGCGTCACACGAGGAGTCGTATTACCCAACAGAGTACTGTTACGAACCAGAGTATTATAATAATGATAACAATTACTATGACTATGATTCATACACTACATTAGAGTGCGATTATAATAATGAACCGACCTACAATAGTGATAACAATTCAGAGCGCGAATTTGAACCACAGCCTAGCACGAGTCACCATAGTCAGGATTTTCGGGAGGGACACTATGTAAAAAGGCCAAAATAGAATTAAACCTGCAAACTCAGCGACAATTACCATATATATTAATTTCTAACCCACCTTTGAAACTTTTGATAGATACTGGCGCGAATCAGTCTTCTATAAGCCCAGAAGCAGTAGAAAAGTATTTTTCCGATTTTCCACTTAATTATGACCCCTTCGAGGTAACTAACGTTCACGCGGTTTCTAGAAACAATTACTCTATAACCTTACCGTGCTTTGCAGAGTTTAACGATCCAGAGACTATTAAATTATTTATTTATCGCTTCCATGATTATTTCGACGGGTTAATAGGTTTAGATTTGCTTACCAAATTCGAGTCTAAGATAGATTTAAAAGATCAGAAATTAATTACGTGATCATCATCTAGTCCTATTCATATGTATAATTCTTGCAACGTAAACCTTTATGAAGACATTATACCAGCACAATCATCGAAATTAGTTAAAATTCCGATTGATGCCCCGGACGGCGCAGCCTATGTTAGCGAACAGACTATATGCAATTGCATTATACGCGAATGCATTACAAATGTGAGTAATCGTCGGGGTTACATAGAAATAGAAAATCCGAATTCTAATGATATAATTGTTTCACTTGACCGACCTGCGAGCACTAATTTATTTCATGCAGAATGCTCACATCTTGAGGAAATCAATAGATCTCGTACTAAAGACGTTATATCACGCTTACGTACAGATCATTTGAACCAAGAAGAGAAAGCCAACCTTGTGGCCCTCTGCTCTAAGTATGCCGATGTATTTCACCTAGACGGTGAAGGCTTAACGTTTACCAATCAAGTTAAACACCGTATTAAAACCACAGACGAAGTCCCCATATACACTAAAAGCTATAGATACCCGTTTGTTCATCGCCAGGAAGTTAGGGACCAAATATCGAAAATGCTGAATCAGGGAATAATAAGACCTTCAGATTCTGCTTGGAGCTCTCCTATCTGGATAGTTCCTAAGAAGTTAGATGCTTCTGGCAAGCAAAAGTGGCGATTAGTAGTCGATTTTAGAAAACTTAACGAGAAAACCATCAATGATAAGTACCCTATCCCCAATATTAACGATGTCCTTGATAAACTGGGCAGGTGTCAGTACTTCACGACCCTAGATTTAGCCAGTGGATTTTACCAGGTCGAGATGGACCCCCAAGATATACAAAAAACAGCATTCAACGTCGAACATGGCCATTTTGAATTCCTCAAAATGCCAATGGGACTTAAGAACTCCCCTTCCACATTCCAATGGGTTATGGACAATGTCCTTAGAGGTCTCCAAAATGAAATATGTCTCGTATATCTTGATGACATCATCATATTTTCCACCTCATTAGCTGAACATATGATTAACCTTGAAAAGGTATTTCAAAGATTGCAAGAATCCAACTTTAAGATCCAAATGGACAAATCCTAGTTTCTTAAGCTTGAAACTGCATATCTCGGACACATTATAACCAGAAAGGGTATAAAACCAAACCCAGATGAGATTGTTGCCATAGAAAAATACCCTATTCCAAAACCCCCCAAAGAAATAAACAATTTTTAGGTCTTGTAGGCTATTATCGTAAATTCATCCCGGACTTTGCCAAAATAACTAAGCCTCTTACTTCGTGTTTAAATAAGGTAGAAAGGTAGTTTTAGATCCCGAATATGTAAATAGCTTTGAGAAATGTAAAACTCTCCTTACAAATGACCCAATATTACAATACCCCGATTTTAGTAAAGATTTTATTTTAACAACCGATGCCTCGAACGTAGCCATTGGCGCCGTTTTATCCCAAGGTACGGTTGTGTGTGATAAGCCAGTATGCTACGCATCGCGTACTCTGAATGATAGCGAATTGAACTATAGCACAATAGAGAAGGAGCTTCTTGCTATAGTTTGGGCAACCAAATACTTTAGGCCTTATTTATTTGGTCGTAAATTCAAGGTCCTAACAGCCCATAAGCCTTTGCAGTGGATGATGAATCTCAAGGAACCCAACTCGCGATTAACGAGATGGAGGCTAAAACTTAGCGAATATGATTTCGATGTTATCTACAAGAAAGGCAAACAAAACACGAATGTCGATGCCCTGTCTCGGGTGGAGATTCATAATGAAGAAACGAATTCCTTAATAGAGGAGATCTTTTCTATCATGCCAAGTCCTACGGAAAACCCACCTTCTGCAAACTCATCTACCGCAACTGTTCACACTAGTTTGGAACACCCCGTACTAGAAGTTCCAATCACTGACGAACCACTAAACAAATTCCACCGTCAGATATGTTTCACTATCGTCAACGACGTTAAACGTAAACCAACAGTGTCTAAGCCATTCGAAACTCACACACGTATAGCCATTCAAATTTCATCATCAAATTTAGAAAACGACGTCGTTAATTCCGTTAAAGAATACGTTAACCCAAAGGTTAAAACCACACTTATAATAAATCCACCTCTTGCCATGTACTCAATTATACCCGTTATTCAGGATAAATTTCAAAGTTCGTCTATGAACCTCGTACTCACCAAAATTGAGCTCGAAAACGTCAGAGAATAGCTCCGTCAACAAGAGATTATTCAACATCATCATGAAGGTAAAACGAATCATCGCGGAATTACCGAATGTTATTTAGCCTTGTCTAGGAAATATTACTGGCCAAAAATGAAGGACCACATAACAAAATTTATTAACGAATGTATTATCTGTGGACAAGCCAAATATGACAGACGACCGATAAGACAACAGTTTAATATCGTACCGCCCGCAACGAAACCAACTGTCCACAGTGAAAAATATGTCACCTTCATAGATGTATTCACCAAGTATGGACAGGCATATCACCTTAGAGATGGCACAGGAATAAGCATACTCCAATCCCTATTGCAATTCTGCACCCACCATGGTGTACCCCTAACATTAATAACTGATAACGGCACGGAATTCACCAACCAGCTTTTCTCTGAATTCACACGTCTCCATAAGATTAATCACCATAAAGTCTTACCTCACTTGCCTAACGACAACGGCCATATTGAACGCTTTCACTCAACTTTACTTAACACATTAGAATTCTCAAACTACAGCACAAAGACGAGCCTATCTTTAACCTCATGCCATATGCTATTATTGGATATAACATGGATATACATAGCTTTACAAATTGTAGACCATTCGACTTACTGACAGGACATTTTGACCCTAGAGACGTCTTAGATCTAGATCTTACGCAGCAGTTGCTACAACAATACATTCAGAATCATAAAGCCCAAATGAAACAAGTTTATCAAATCGTGAATGAGTCATCTCTTGCTAACCGAACCGCCTTGATAGAAAATAGAAATAAAACTCGCGAGCCTGAACAGGAATATGTTCCACAGCAGCAAGTATTTATAAAAAATCCTGCTGCGAGTCGTCAAAAAACCGCTCCCCGATATACGCAAGATACAGTTTTAGCCGATTTGCCGATTCACATTTATACGTCTAAAAGGCGTGGACCCGTAGCTAAAGCAAGATTGAAAAGAGGCCCTAAAAACCCTAAATTGTTACAGGATCCTACTATTATTAATCGTTCGGGAGATGCGGGCAAAGGAGATAAAACTTGAGAGTTTGGCAGATGGACCAGGAATATTACCCTACAAACTTGGACCAACAAGAATGACTGTTACCCATCATACTTTCCTACAATATATTAATTTAAAAGACATTGAGGATCAAGTTGTAACCTTAGAAAATCAGCTTTCAGATTACAGAAGTCGACTTAGTAACGATATTTATGCATTATTCGAATTCCAAATTGATTATCTTACTATAAAAATTGGCAAAGTATCAGCTCAGTTAAAATCGTTAGAACCCGATCGTGTTAAAAGAGGTCTAGTAGACGGTTTTGGTTCAATAATTAAGAGTATTACAGGAAATTTGGACTATACAGATGCATTAAAATATAATAGCGCCATTAAAATTTTACAAAATAACCAAGACAAGGTAGTTCATGATTTTAATGATCATATTAGTCTCAACAAAGAATGGATGAATAGGCACGGTAAAGTATTGCTCCAGTTAGTCGAAAATCAAAGAAAAATTAATAATTCATTAGAGTCCTTGTCAGCTATTGCAAATAGGACAGAAAGTTTAACAAATTACACGAAGTTTAGTCAACTCCTATTGATTATAGGTGAAAATGTAGAAGATTTAAGATTAGAATTAACTAGGATAGAGAACATGTTAGCATTTATTCGTGCATCTAGCACGCATCATTCGATGATAGATATAGATACACTTAAGTCAATGTTAAATAGATTAGAAGCAGTATATAGTAAAGATGAGCTATTAAGGTTGGAATTAAGAGAATATTATAACATAATAAAGCCAGGTTCATATTTTAATGAAAAGCAAATAGTTATAGTTTTCAGTATTCCTATACTTTCAAAAGATATATATAATTTATACAGACTATCTATAGTACCCAATAGAAACCACCAAGCTCTTATCCCTACCTATCCTTTTATAGCAACCAATGACAAGTCATATGTGTACATAAAGCTGAATGCTCGAAGTTCAACAACTGGTACCTCTGTGAAAAGGAAATAAATCATCAACTCCGCACTAAGTCTGACTGTATCCAGGAGCTTATCATAAGTCAAGCCCTCAAGGACTCCTGCCAGTTCACAAAGGTGTTCCTGACAAAAGAAGCACGCGAGAAGCTCGACGACCAACACTACGTCCTATCATTCCCTCAACCAACGAAAGTCCAATTAGCCTGCGACCGAGAAGAATTCGACTCACTACAAGGAAGCTACCTGGCTACCATCCCTGTCGGCTGTTACCTGCGCACCAAAGAACTCACCATTATCAACGAAAATGATGAAATACAAGGTCAGCCTCTGAATTTGATGAATATACCCTATGATGTTCAGAAACAGGACAACCTATCTACACATATCCAGCTGAGCTCCGTTGACCTGAGAGGACTACACAGCATTCAGAACCAAATTATGATGAGTAAACCGGTACAACTAAATAAAATTGAATCTGATGTGTTCTACCATACTACCATACCTTTTTATGTGGTACTATGTGGTGTTGGAATACACGGCATAGCAGTATTGAGTTACCGATATTGGTGGACCCATAAGACGCATACACCGTCCAACATCGAGGACCCAGGCTACGCAGAACCGGAGAAGAAAGAAAAGGAACAGATGGCCAAAGAACCAGTCCCAGCGACATTTTCTCTCAAGGTTCTAAAATAGTCGCTGATCTGCGGGTGGAGATGTTACGCGTCGCTACCTAAGGGAAATCGCCGATGCAGCACTCGAATGACGTATATTGGTTATTCCGCTATAAACATCGCGCGACGGAAACGGCAAGCTTGCTATGCACTTTTGTACATCTTATGACGCACGAAATATTGTCTTCCTAATTTATTCACTAATTAAATTGATCATTCTATATTCATACTTCGAATAGGAATTTAGGCTAATTAGAATTAATTAAATTGTAAAAGTTTTATTTTAAATTAAATTAAAATCATAAGTTTCAATTTGTTTTATTTTCGCTCCTCCGATCGCAGCTAACGTAATTTGCTATATTACATCACGATGAGTAATAACAAGAAAACATAACAAAGGTGCGGACGGCGATGCGACTCGGTGGAATAGAACCAAGTACGGCGGGTGAAACCGGGGGGCACATCTAATCATTAATAAACCTATTTCGCTCCCAAGCGGTCCTGAAGAACTCTCGTGTAGAGGCGAATTTGAAGTTTAGCTGTCATCACTGGTACGCAAACTTTTCACTTACTTGGTCCTCCAAGGAATGACAAACCTGTCATTAATACTTTAATGACAGGTTTGGCATTCCTTTATATTGCAATTCGTTAAAGTTTATCTTCGGCTATTTTTATTTTAGGAACTGACAAAGAGAGGTTTCATGGTGGGCTCAACTCTTCAATATTATTATAAGCTAGTGGCTCATTCCGGCTTCGCACGGGAAAATTAGGGGTTAATTTCCAAAAACCCCTCCTTAGAGGGTATTTGGAACATAAAAAGGCATCAACTGTCAATATTGTAAGGTTTAGGCTGTGCGTTGATGATCAATCAGTATGAGGAAATCCGTAACCACTGATAACATGGAAACTGTCTTACCAATCATTAGTTATTTTTTTGGAACAACAGAAAGATTAAAAATCAAAATGCCTCATTTTTAGGAAGAACTCACATTGGACCACCTAATTTTGTATACCGAATTCATATTTACCAAAATATACTTTTCTTGTATCACCTGTTAAAATACACGGTATAGATTAGTTGTTTTCAAGGACACGAAATTATGTATAGTTCTGAACTTTTGTATTACCTTGACACTACTGGAATCAAAAGGTTTTGGATGATAAAATTGACTTTTATCTCGTTAACCTAACGGTGTTTCAATAAACGAAGTTGTTCCACGTTTTATGTCTGATTGGACATCGTGAAACCCAAATCAATATTACTGTGTAGCGTACTCGTACCAGTCGAAAACGAAGCTAATTTGTATGTGTAAATTTTAGGCTCACCGATAGCAAATTTCCTGCTGATAGTTTGATGAGAATCCCTGGCATACTATAAAAGGTAATATACCAATTTTTAAAATAAAGCCGATAAATCAATCAACACTTTCTTTTCTTCATCCGAGCGTCAATCTCACTCGCATCCAAAGACCTTTATATTAATACTTTGGAGCCCGGGGTCCGCTCTCCTGCTCCCTCGTTTTTTGATTTCTTCTTTTTTTATAGACTTGGATCACATCATAAAGAGAACATCTAGGACGAGATCTAGACATTGGAGCCATCTACTGTAATTCTTGCGAACCACGGAAACAATAAATGATGTTACAATCATTTTTAAACATTATTTTTTTACCACCGGTTTGCCGGTGAATGGGTACAATAAATGCTGTTACAATCATTTTTAACCATTTTTTTACCATCGGTGTGCAGTTTGGCTTGAGCCTCAAATATCTTAACGCTGTAGATGACAAACGTATATTTCTGACACTATTTCTCAAACGCATAATGCCACAATAGTCCATTGAAATGTTACAATTTAAGGACATAATATTGCATTTGTTAGAGGACGCAATTTTGTTTTTGAGACATGAGTGACATGGGTCAATAGAAGGTTAACCCCAAGTTTGTGGGGTTGCCGCCCTTATGTTACTCGATATCTCGGAAACTATGCGTCCTACAAAAGTTCGTAAAGACATAATTTGTAGCAAATCGCTTTGCCTACAAATATGTTTTATTACTGTTTGCTCTAAATTTAAAATTAAAGAAGTTATAAGCAAAAAACGTTCGTCAACAAGAGGGAGCAAAGAGAAATAGACTTTTCACTCGGGAAAAGCGCGATACCACCAGCAAATTCAGGATGTTTCTTCATAATTTTTATAAATTTAAATCATTCATGATTCACGCTTTAAAAGATCGCAATGTTTATAACTAAATGGAAATTTCAGCACACAAAACTCGCACTTTAATTGATGAAACTGAATATAATATCCACAATTTTCAATACGTCTACACGTGGCAAAATATGTAGCACAACTAAAAGAATAAAATGAACCTTCGAGGGCTACGTATATAATAGTCGTAGCAGGCAGATGTTCATTTGTCCCCAAACGGTAACTCAGTCCTTTTCTACCTGCTTAACATTCTCGAAAATGTACACTCATCTTAGAAATTACTATAAGAAACAATAATATGGTAAGTTTTGGTAAGGAAAACAGTTAGGCATGAATAAGTAAAGTTGTACGGATTTAACAAAAAAATTTTAAGAATGTATTTAGAATAAAACAAATGATCATAAAACTAAGACATAACACAAGTACATAGTAACATAAGTCATAACAGAATATAAAAACATTTCGTTTTGACCGGATTCTCATGAACATTAACGAACCCGGTCAACTTTGGAGCGCTGTAACAGCGTTTTAAATGAATGAAATTAAAAAAAAATAGATAAAAATCTACAAAGACCATCTACAAGATTGGTCTGAGGTAATTCTTTTTGCGAGGGATATGCTCTATGGGCAACCTTACACTACGGCGTCTGTAGACCCGAGACGGCGTGCGGTTTTAGTCGGTTCGAGCCCGACTTAACCGCCCCCGCTGGCCGGCGGGAGGAAATCCGAAGGGATTTCCGTACGGAAATAAAAAATGGAATTCTTTTTGTAAAATGTTACAGTTGTAGAGCTGATAGAGTGATTTTTTTTACTTATTTGCTTAGAACTTCTTTAATTTTAAATTTAAGGCAAAAATTTATATGAACATATTTTAGCTTTGCGTTCGGCTACAAATTTTGTCTTAACGAATTTTTTTTAGGACGCAAAGTTTCCGAGATATCGCAAAAAGGTTTTTGCACCTCTTTTTCCAAGATGGCGGCCGGGGGACAAGGGTGGCAATCCCACAAATTTGCGGTTAAGCTTCTATTGACCCCCACATGTCCCAAAAATAAAATTCTATGCTCTAAAAAATGTAAAGCTCATGTAACATTTCAATGGACTACTAGACGGTAGAGGTACTTTCCCAATTAGATACATACATACATACATAAATAACTTCACGGCTGTATGCCCGAAGGGGTAGGCAGAGGTATATTACACACCCACGATAAGTTCCAAATTTGAACTAGTAATTCCGTTATATCCTGCAACCAACTACAATATCAGTTATTTAAAGTTATCAATACTCACATATTATATCAGTGCTTATACTACACCACATGTACAGGACAGCCATCCTTCGCTCTAATATTGTCTAACGGTGGTGATATCACCACGTATGTGTCACGGCTGGTAGTAGGAATCTCGTCATCATCTCCAGCAAACAATGGAGGTGGCGGGATGACGTCATCGTCGACTTCATCCTCTGTCGCCTCCTGGCGTTTGCGGCCCGGCATGTAGTTCATAACGCACGTCACAGCGATCAGGAACAAGAAGAATATGAACACCACGTCGAACATGATTAGAAAGTTCAGCATTACAAGTTGCATCACGTCACAGACTAACTACCCTCACATTCTGCGTTCGCCAGCTCTGAGAGAGGCCCTGCTATTTTCATCTTATACCTTTGATCTGGACTCGATATCTGGAACAATGAAGACGAAATATAAATGTGTATTCGCTATTAGCTGCTCGTGTCACTCAGGTGCATGTGATATTGTCAAAAGTTTACTTGAATATCACATAAGTAAATCGCAATAAAACCCGTTAGAATTAGTTTCATTTCAATTTGCTACACAAAATGTGACAATTATTATTGATTTCAAGTTGCAGAAATCAGCCCGTGTATATCTATCTATAATCTAGATGTTATTACTATATATTATATTATTGCTATATTGTTTATAAAAAATCTCAAAACAATAAAATAATCCTAATCGAGGAAGTTTGCCGAAATAAAAAATCAAAAAATCTAAATAAACCTTTTAAAAGTATATAATATATACGTTATTTCGACATCTTACAGTGAAAAATGACCCGTGAAACATTGTGTTTTCCACATCGCAAAACCGTCATGTGGCCCCGTTACATTGTTTTCACGCATGGTTTAATCTGGCTTAAAACCTGCCAAAAAGAATTGGTTGCTACCTTTGATACGTTTTTAATACTACCCTCACCTTCCGGGGAGCCGCAATCCTCTTCATGTTTTTCAAACCATACATTTTAATTTGAGTACTTTAACGATCACCGGTACTAAGTAACGCAAATAAATATTTATTTCTCTTCCAATCGTGAATGGAATAAATCGGACGGTGACTCAAAATTGATTCCGTTTGTTCAAATCATGGCTGTTACTTGCAGAATTTTGATTAAGGACCCACATAAGTACGGGAATTTTTGAAAACAACTGTTGTTAGGTTACATTTTCCGGTCAGTTAGACAGCAATGATGAACATTTAACGGGCAACTTGGTACAATTTAGGCATCTATAAAGTTTTCGTCTCGTTGTCGGCAGTATTACGAAATACAGCTACGAAATTACAATCTTAGTGAGATGAATGTATTGTTTTTGCATGTTGCACTCGGCTATGAATATGAATGAATTTGCCTTTTGAAAACGTATTAAGTTGTGGATATATTATTGTTAATAAATGATAATTATCGCTCGCTTAATAATGTGCCCGTTAGATGGCAATAGGCTCGCCCCCTATTACATTGGGACCTTAACATAACTGGCGAATGGTGGGTGTGTAATACACCTCTGCCTACCCCTTCGGGGATACAGGCGTAAAGTTATGTTATGTTTTTTATTATTGTTCACTGTTTTATTCAATTGTTCACTGTAATTTCTTATATTGTACATTATTTACCTACTTTACTATACACCTTTATAAAAGCTTTTCTGTAAGCCGTGAGTGTATAGCAAACTATATTTTATGACGAAACTTGTGAATACCAAAAACGTGTCGTATAAATAAATAAAAAAAAAAAAGATATTTTAGCGTTTCGAAATACTTGAAAAGAAATAATTTCATTTTAATTAATACCAGAAACACGGACGCTCAAGTGTCGTTTATGCCATGGGCAGACTTTTTTCTTTAAAAAGTTTGCCAGAGACAAGTGTTTTAAGAGTGATAGGGCACAGTGGGATTTTGAGATGAAAACGAGGCTTTTCAGATTGGAAAATGTAGACGAAAAAAAAAGAAATCAGAAAACTATGACCATAATAATTTCTATACTATTATACTAAAAAAACTTGGGTTATGTTAAATGAGCGATTCTGCACACAAAAATATATTTTTCGGACTTTTTGTCTGTATGTCTGTTTATCTGTTTGCCTGTTCATTCGCGATGGACACAAAAAATACAGAATGGATTTTGATGCGGTTTTTTCTATTAGAAAGGTCTTGGTCAGACTTAAAAACTCTGGCGTATGTTTGATTGCAATTGGTTAAGTAGAACCGGAGATATGACCAAAAAACTATAACCAACCTCCGAGCGGGTGAAACCGCAGGTATCACCCAGTTGCATGATAATCTTGTGCTAGACAAGGATGTCTCTGGGGGAGCAATCTCCTTAATAATGTTATATTACTTCGCTATTGATTACTTCTCATTTTTGTGGTTGCGATGTTGCAGTTAAATCGCGTAATTAACACGATAAAGTAACTGGAAAAAGAAATTTACATTAAGACACGACATGAGGGCCATCTTAGGAGTTAAATATGCAGAATCACTTTGATTATGCCTTATGCCTTTTTCAGGTATAATTCACGCCATGGCCCCCCTGTGAAGAGACACGGGGAGTCTAAGATCGTGATCCTCTCATATCTTAAAGTGTTAATAATCCCAGTAAAATACCCAAGACTAAACTTAGACACTAGCTTGCCCTACAAAAACCATTATCAAAACTTTTAACTTGATTTTTTTTTATTTCAAAGTACTACCTCTATTACATTTTGACATTTACTTAAACACAAAACCCAAACAAAAACCATATCGATAAGGGTAAGGTACGAGGCAATTTTCAAACGTCTACCCCTTATCAAATTGTTTCTTGTAAAAAGTTCTAAATGTTAGTGAAAAGTTCTGTACATTTATGTAGCCGATGGGGAAGGCAAATGTTTTGTCTTTTGTATAAGATATCAATTTGATATAGACGCGAAGTTTCGTAACAAATAAGTTTGTTAGATGTCGTGCGGAGTGATACAAATATATAGATAAAGTTTTGTGTCCCTGGTGTATTCTACAAGTGCTAAGATCAGTTTGGAAAGTTATTTTATACGTATTCTTTCCATCAAATCATAATTTGGGTATTCTTAAATCAGAAGTTAAGTTAAAATAAAATACTTTAACATGTGGAATTAGGCGATATATTGTAAAATAATTGAGGAGAGGAATCCATAATGCAATCTTCATTTGTCGGTCCCGATGAAAGATAAAGATAACTAGAAGATAAGATAGAAAAGATAACTACCAAACCGAACCCCTTAAGTAAGTAAAAGGTCACTAGCCTACTTGATCTCATAACTATTATCTATATTTCAAAAGCCTCGATACATGTTTTGCCTCTATACAAGACGTCTATTCAGGAAGAATAAAAAAGCAGTAAGCAACTGTGGTTATTTTATTTGACAAACTGATAATTAGGAATTTTAATAATGGCCAATCCAAGATCAAAATATGTCTGTCTGATGTCAAAAACTTCCGTGGAGCTAGTTTTGTCCAAATTGGGTGGATATTTTGTAAATTGCATGAACAATGTGAACTGTGATATATTTGTGAACACAACTGATTGATTGACGATCTCTGTGGCATAGCGGTAGTGGGTTCGACTACTAAGTGAGAGGTCGCGCGTTCGATTCCCTCTCAGTGCAAATATGTATATTATTTGCATTGGTCTGGGTGTTTCTATGTATAATAAGTAATAATTAAAAAAAAAAAGGAGTTAAGTATGTTTATCCGTATTCTAGAACCCATATGACGAGCTCTGCTTAGTTTGGGTCTAGATGGCATTTTTTTTACGTGCGGAAATCCCTTCGTCGTGTCGTGTCGTGTATCAACTAAAACCGCACGGTGTCCTCCCCAAGTGTCCGTTGCCGGGCACCCCCGGGTAAGCCTTCGAAAGGATAACCCCTGTGTAATTTGTCCTAGAATATTTATTTACTTATTTATAGCTCTTTTCAATATCATCATCATCTTAGCGTTTTTCCTGGTTGTAGTCGAGACTTTCACCTAGGAGTTCAGGTTTTTATATAGAGCGACTGCTGACTGGCCTCCCAATCTCAAGAGGAAAGCCTGCGCCAGAACCTCGTCTGTCGATCAGCAACTGTACCGGCTTCCAGGTGAGATTGACTTGGCGCCGAAAGTCTCGGTAGGGCTTCAAACAATCAGGCCTTTTCCACATTGGGCATACAATTTCAAGTCAATTCACCTGTTCCAAACGGCTTAAGTGATTATACAAAAATGACTAGAATAATATGATATTTTCTGCTTTTATTTTCTTCAAGTAATGGTTAACAGGCTAAAATAAATAAAATGAAAAATAAAACTCTCAATAATTAAATACTTTATGACATTCCACACAGCGCTTTCTAGACCCAAAGTAAGCATAGTTTAACTAGCTTGTGTTATGGGTTCCAGAATGCGGATAAACATACTTATATTTTTTTTTTTGTAAATACATACATATTATACATAGAAACACCCAGACCAATGCAAACAGACATTTTAATGCAAACAAATATTTGCACTGAGCGAGAATCGAAACCGCGCCCCCTGTCGTAGCAGTCAATGTCAGCAAATTCAATGAAATGATAAGCCAATTTTATTAATAATATTAAGCTTAAATGTTTACATACATACATAAACTCACGCCTATATCCTATATAAGGGGTAGGCAGAGGTGCTAGCACCCACATTTCGCCAGTTTATGTTTAGGTCCCAATGTAATAGGTGGCGAGCCTATTGCCATTAACCGGGCACTTGTAAACCTGCGATAAATACACACATAACTTCGAAAAACACCGAAAAGTCATTGGTGTGTGCCATGGTAAAACCTGGGATCGAACCCGAGACTTCGTCTCAGCAGTCCATTACCCATACCACTAGGCTATCGCGGTTCTAAAATGTTTATATTCGCCAATTAGCGTTAATTGAAATGCCAAAGTTTTAATACGATTCACTTTGACACTTATGAATTTCATGATTTTTAGAGATTTCAAACAGTAATCTCGAGAGTTTGTCCACAATTTTTTCAGGCAGTTCATTGGTATACGAACACGCCAATGGGTCAGCCAACATCTAATATAGTCATTTGAATAATAAAAAATGACCGTAAATCTCGGCATATATTTTTTCGTTTCTATCGTCTTCTCAAGTAATATTCCTTGAGTATTAAATTTACTTACTATAATTCTGGAATTCTGTTGATTTAGCGTGGATCGTGGGGCGTTTTGCACTGACAATTTAATTCCTGGGTTAGGTTAATCCGTTTAATGGGCTAAAACAAATAGCTTAACTAATTTATGGGAGACCCGGAGACCTGTTGAGCGGTAAAGATTGTTATCACGGTTTAGGAATTCAGTATCGGATTACTTGACTAACATAATTCATCTCCAAAACACTCGTCCACTACGTAACGTTTTTGCGGTAATTCTTTTCTCAACTCTGTCAGGAGCTCTGCTTTTGTCCATTCTTTTTTGAATGTAATGTTTCCTCATAAAGGTCCTCCTGATGATTAGCGGTTACACTACACAAAGACAAACGATGAACACAGGAGTTCTATTCGGGCGTTGCTGCGTCCTCTTAAAACCTAAAAATGTGTCTAAGCTGGGCTTGCCGATTATGAAGTATAAATTAGTTCATCTGTAAACGGTACACCATCTCTTTATAATTGTAAAAGGTACAGTAAACATTATTATTATTAGTGAAAACGTCTATGCGTACGTTTAATATAAAGTATATAAATATATACCTATTAACTGCCTGACGTTGACTTTGCTTCCGTGGGTATCAACGTCAATCTATTTTTATACAAATTAATAATTTATTCATTTTACAAAATGTGGTATGAACCAAATACCTCTTCAC
Organism: Cybosia mesomella; assembly: GCA_946251805.1. Taxonomy (NCBI): domain Eukaryota; kingdom Metazoa; phylum Arthropoda; class Insecta; order Lepidoptera; family Erebidae; genus Cybosia; species Cybosia mesomella. Next base: position 9,680,037 of record OX276395.1, read on the forward strand.
TGATTGCAAATCCAATGCTTTTAAAAGTGCAGAACAAACTACTAACCCGTCGTCGGTACAATACTAAAGTGCCGCTTTAAGCCAACGAAGTGATGTAACACGCACGATCGGGATTGTAAGATATTGCGCTCCAATGGAGCTTGCAGGTTGATAGTGTATGAACAAGGGTATCTATAAAACTTACTAAAGTGCTATTACACTAGTTTAATTTCCCTAAAATGTATCACCATCTCTTTTTCTACAGAAGGCCAGACAAGAATAGGGAAACACGTTTGGCTTGTTACACGCGTTAAGTTTTTGTGGGTGTATCAGATTTTCGGGGCGCAAGGAACCTCACCACCATCTGCTGATTATCGGACGAGGCTATTCCGTACGGTTTCCTCTCGGGTTAGGAGGTTAAACAGTCCTCAGTCACTCAATTAAAAGCCAAGCGGGATTGGAAGCTCGGATGAAGAAGGAGACACTTTGCCAGACGCCATGAACCCGGGTACCATGCACAGCAGTCGCACTTGCTACAGCGGTAACACTGAGACTGACCTTTTCATCCTAATAATATTATAAACGCGAAAGCATGTATAGACTGTTTATCCCTGGAATAGGTTCCCATTGAAATCGGGAACGGGATCAGAATTCCACGCGAGTGGATCCGCGAGCATCAGCTAGTTTCAAATATATTTAAAGCGACAGTGTTAAAGGCAGTAAATCGGACTAAATGAAAAAAAAAATTAAAACATTATGATCTGATATAACCCGAAGATCTTAAGACAGAACTACTAGTGTGTATGGAACCCTACCATGATCTTCAGGGCTGAAGCCAATCTCACTGGCAAGACTGGCGGACCAGGCTCTAGCGCAGGCTATTCTCACGGGGTGGGAGAGGTAAGACGACAGTCACTCCCGTAGAAGCCAAGATGAAGCAATCCGTAAGATAAGGATGAGTGGGAGATGAACCCTGGACTCCAAAGTGCAAGTTTTGAGTGCTATCGGCATACTTAGCTAGGTATTAAAAACCCACAAATACACTAAAATGTCGTAGTTTGAAATGGTTTTATTATTTGTTCACATTTACAGTGAATTTTAATTGCAGTCCATCAACAATCTGATGAAATTATAAAGGCGTCTAACAAAATAATAGAGTAGATACCTGTGGCATGTAATAGAAACTTAATTTTCTCATTTCAAAACCTTCCAAATTAATTTGAGGGTTCAACGGAACTAAGGAGTTTACGATTTACGTATTATCCTTGGGCTTACTGGAAACATCAAAAATTTAACATTCCACGTTAGTAGGTGGACGGGACGAATTCTAATTTGTGGTCTTAAACTAAGTGGCGAGATCTAATCATAACAGATTATGTTTACTGTACAAATTTTGATCGAATCAAATATCTTTATCCATTTAGATTTCCCTGAAATATTTCCTTAGGTACACTTTCAAAAGTACTCTCTCGATAATCCCACGTTTAATAAAAGCAATGAAGCTTAGAGTTGGAGAGCGGTGGCTAGTATATATCCATATATTTTTAAATTTAAAAATATTACGACAAAACCTTTTTAGGCGATATTTTAGTTATGTTCCAATGTTTGCATAATTACCACTTATAGCGGCCTACTAGATAAGGGTTTTATTTAAATATTATAATTAGGGTTTCTAAAATTTCATTAGGTATATTTAACAAATAAATTTATTTGTAAAAGGAACCTCATGAATGTGAATATTTTTAAGACGCAGATGATCTGGTTGATTTGAAAGCAAGAATAACGCTATTATATTCTTCCGCTGGCTCCGAGAGCCGGACCAGTTTAGTTTTAAAGCGTGAGGAGTGAATAAGAATGATAACGTAGGCAGAAACTTAGTTCTACAACAGTTTAGTTAAAATCTAAACCAATTAAATCAGAGACACTATATTCTACATAGCTTTTCTTTGAAAGAGTATCAGGTCATATCTCCAGTTTTACTTAACCATCAATTGCAATCAAATACATACATAACATCCGTTCAGTAGTTTCTGCGTTACTAACGAACAAACAGATATACAGACAGACAAGAATTCCAAAAAAATAATGCTGTGTTCAGAATCGTTCATTTAACATAATCCAAGTTTTTTTTAAGTGTCTCTATGTACAGACGCAACTAATTAACAATTTTATAAAGCGGCAATGCTCCGCCGGCCCCAGGTCGGTTATTGTTCTTGCTCATAGCTCCGGTACTTACTGAATTGCAATCAAACAGATTTTAAGTTTGCCGATGAACCTTCTATTAGAAAAAACCATTGAGCGGTTTTTGCGTCCATCGCAAACAAACAAACAAACAGACAGGAATTCCAAGAAAAATATTTTTGTGTTCAGAATCGTTCATTTAATATAATCCAAGTATTTTTTTTATATCTTCAATGTACAGATACAACACATACTGTGTGAGTACAAAGGCGAACTTAACCCAATATAAGTTATACTGCACACCTTTGAATAGTAAGTTGATTTTCCAATAATATAGTAATAGGTTATAGGTTGAGTACAACTGCATATTCTGCGACTTATAGCGTGCAAATATTAAATTTCGATTCATTAAAAAGTATCACATTTTTGTGTGTGTCTTTTGTAGGTGGTAGAGTCAAGCAACAGTCATTTTGGCCGTTGCATGAATGGGCCGACTCGACCGGGGAAGCACCACCCTCTCACAGAATATCGACGCCAAGTAACAGTAATTGAACTGTTGCGTTCCGTTTGGTGAGTGAGAGTGCCGGAGCCCAAACTCCTTTCCCATCCCCTCCCAAACTCCTTTCCCATCCCCTCCCAAACTCCTTTCCCAACCCCTTTCCTTTACAGGGTCGGCAGCGCGAGTGTGACGCCACTGGTGTTGCACACGTCCATAGGCCGCGGTAACCGCTTCCCATCAGGTGGGCCGTGTGCTTGTCTGCCACCTTAGTGGTATAAAAAAAACATAGTTTATTTCTAAATATTCAGCCCGTCAGCTGACTTTATTCCGCTGGATGGTTTTTACCAATCCGCGGAGTGAGTGAGCTAGGGTAACGTCCAGAATATATGGGCCACTATTCCAGATACTATCGATCCTCAAGTGTGCTCCTTCACGGCCTAGACAGATGCTTTGAAATACTAAATGATGCCATAAGATCAATTGACACCAAACACCATTGATACTATTTATGCAACAAGGGTGTAGTACACCTGCTGATTGACGGATGAGGCGCTGGCGCAGGCTTCGTCTTCCGTATATACCAAATCTTCGGATGCAACCGGGAATAGCACTAAGATGATGATGATGATGACACTATTAATACAACACCATAGATTGCGGTATTACATTACCGCAGTATATGTTGCTATCTAACTTATCCTTCGTAGCAAATAAAATATAAATATTATTAGATTTGACCAATCAAATAGTGTGTACTGTAGGAGCAGAAGGGAAAATATGTTAGTACGGTATCAATGACCGAATCGGATCGGGTGCAAAGTCAATACGAATAAGGGCTTTTAAAGGCGTTGGTAATCTTGTCAAGTTTGTCACATATCAGCTTTACGTCACTCGGCACTGGGCCGAATTGAAATACGGTTTTCCGTTCTCAGCGTCTGCCTGTCGTGCGAATTGTAATCCGATCCAAATCACATATGTTTTGTCTCTAAATAATGCTGGTATTACATTCTTAGCTTTGCTTTGTTCTTCTACAACCTGCGTGTCAAATAAGATTAAGTATAAACCAGTTTGTTTTGAGATATGCTTTCTATTTTAGACTTTGATTTAAAAGACGTGTGATATTATGACGTCTTGTGTTAGTATATTATATCACTGAGATAGTAAAGTTGTCTCTTACTGTATTAAACCTTTTATGCTAGTCTGGTCTGAGGGCATAGGTGCTACCTTTTTTCACTTTATACTATTGAGAACTTTGGTCGAGCAGAGCAAAGGTAACAAATTGATAGTTGGTACGAATTGAAGCGTCGTTAGCTTAGTGGTTAAGGAGTCGACCCTACGATACTACTGACGTGAACCCACTCCTAACACAATCATTTAGCTTAGCTGGAGGGGTTAGGGGGAATATTAGTAATTTCGGTTACTAATACTCTTAAAAAAAGAAATTATAATATATAATATTATGTACATATTGCGAAGTAAAATTTTAATAGAACAAGATGTTAATAAGGAAAGGCCAGTTCAAGAATATCAGTAAGGCTATCTACACACCAATCTACACAACAACCGCCGCCGGCTTGTGCTGCCGGGCCTGTTTTGCTTTTAATCGTACCAGAACAAACACAGTAGGTACAAGGTTATGCCGCCGGGGCCAGCGGATTATGTCATGAGGGCCGGCGGCTTAGGCTATCTACACACGTAGATAGCCTAACGGGCAGAAAGCAGTAAACGATTTATATTAAAGGCCAGGATTGTAGCAAGTGTACTATTTGCTCGGAGCTGCCCTTTTCTCAGTACCGGGTGCTGTCTATTGTATCCTTTCAATACATATGTTTTGATAAAGTGATTTCTGACGGACACTGTGCATTGCTGTGCCTATTAATTCATTTATCTACTACCTGCCTTGTGCGTTACAAAATTTTTAATAACGTTTTGCATATAATTTTTTGCCTTTTTAATTTAAATCTAATTTATTTTGATATATTGTTTAGAAGTATTTATATAGTTAATAATTATTTGATTATAGTAACATATTGTTATGGCTACACTTAGAATTTATTACCAGAATGTGCGCGGCCTGCGAACGAAAGCGGACAGATTGTCGCGGAGTGTGTGTCTTAGTTCGTATGATGTAATTATAATCACGGAAACATGGCTAGACGACAGTTTTTATAGTAGTGAACTATTTGATGGACGGTACCTTGTGTGGAGACGCGATCGTGATTATTCCCGAACCGGTCAAAAATATGGTGGCGGTGTATTGATAGCGGCGAAACATGAACTCACAATTGTTGAGAGGCCGGACTGGCGTAGCTCAGTGGAGGGCATTTGGCTGTCATTGATTCCCACCAGGTCCAACTCACATGTAAGTCTAAACGGTAATCTACATATATGTGCACTTTACCTATGTAGGGAGGATCTAGGTAATTCATATAGTACCCAATTGTGTAATTTCACAGAGAAACTTAACAATTTAATTGTAACGCATCCACTTGATAAATTTTTAGTAGTAGGTGATTTCAACTTCGCTGATGACGTTGAGTGGTGTCGTGCGGACGTAAATAGTGACCATTTCATTTCCCGAAATATCTCTTATCAACCTATCATCCAATTCTTGGATACGGTTGAAACATTTAACATGTCGCAGTATAACGGTGAGCGTAATGCAATGGGCAGGATATTGGACCTAGTATTTTGCAATGATACTGTGTCGGTCACGGAAAGTCTGGACCCATTAGTACAGCCTATTGACTCGCATCACAAACCGATAATTATTAGTACTAAGTTTATTGAAATGTCCAAACTAGTTGACAACCCTACGACACGCTATGTCTTCTCAAAAGGTGATTATGATGCTATTAAGTGCGAGCTTGAATTGGTGAATTGGCCATAACTATTAACGTCATGTAGTTTGGAAGATGCTGTGACTAAATTCTATAATTTATTGTATGAGCTACGTGACAAGCACATCCCTGTTAAATCGTTTAGAAGATCTTCTTATCCTTCTTGGTACACTAGCGCACTAATTAAAGTATTAAAGAAAAACATAAATTTCACAAAAGATTTAAAAAGTACAACAATACAGCTGATTATAATTCTTTCTCTGTTCTTCGGAGAAGAGCTGTTGACTTAGAAAAGACGTGTCATAATAAATATATATAAATTATTGAGACTTCAATTGTGAAAAATCCAAAATCTTTCTGGACCTATGTGAAGAGCAAGCGAAATAATGGCACATTTCCAAAAGTGGTGAAGGTATTAGCAACTTATTCGCTAGCTATTTTCAGTCCACCTTCTTAGCACCAGATCCAACTGCTAGTGACAGTTACACTACCGGTGAAAAAAATAGTAATACTGCAGTATCGGTTAGTACAGTTGATATAAATCACTCCCGTATATTAAAACTACTTAAGTCAATGGACATTATTGAATCAGGTGGGCCTGATCAAATACCACCGTTATTTATAATCAACTGTGCCGACAGTCTTGCCGAACCTATGTTTATACTATTTAGGCGTTCTCTCTCCGAAGGCATAGTTCCGCAGATTTGGAAGTCTGCATTTGTAACCCCGGTGTATAAAAAGGGTGAACAAGCCAGTATAGAAAATTACCGACCTATATCAAAAATATGCCTATTTTCTAAAGTACTGGAGCGTATTATTCACACAGATGAGTACACGGCTCTCAAGTCCACTATAGGAGATGAACAGCATGGTTTTGTTAGATGCCGTTCCACTACGTCAAACCTAATACTATCACATGAATTTATCACAAACGGGATGACACACGGACAGACGGACGTAGTTTATACGGACTACAGCAAGTGTTTCGACCGCATTGACCACCGCGTGCTACTGGACAAGCTTATGCTTGCTGGAATACATAGAGATCTGTACCGATGGTTTTCCTCTTACATAGAGAATAGAACGCAGGCTGTGGTTCTTCAGAGTTATGCTTCCGGTTGGAGCTCTGTTCCATCAGGTGACCCCCAAGGCTCCATTCTTGGACCTTTCCTGTTTACTCTCTTCATTGCAGATGTCAAGCAGTGTTTCCATCATTCCTACATACTCCTTTATGCCGACGACATGAAAATTCACAAAGTTGTGCGAGACATTTCCGATGCTCATGAGTTACAAGAGGACTTGTGTAGGTTTGGGAAGTACTGTGATCGAAACAAGCTTCAGTTAAATGTGTCCAAATGCTTTCACGTAACATTTTCACGTCGCCAATCCCCAATTAATTATCAATACACTCTGAATAGTGAAATAATTGGGACAGTAAACAGTATTCGGGATTTGGGGATCACACTAGACAGTAGGCTTCTCTTCGATGAACACGTTAACAATGTCGTGAGAAAGGCATCTAGGGCTCTAGGATTTATACTGCGAGCCACAGCCTGTTTTCAGTCTCTAAAATCAGTGAAGATCTTGTACTGTTCGTTCGTGCGCAGCCACTTAGAATATGCATCCCAGGTATGGAGTCCTCAATATGAGATTTACAAGTCCCGTATTGAGGGCGTCCAACGGAAGTTTCTTCGTAGCTTGGACTACAGGGCACAGCAATTTTCAGTCGACTATGAACATCGGTGCAATAGGTATCATTTCTTACCGTTGGAAGTGAGGCGGGATATTGGCGACATATGCTTCCTATCCAATATCGCAAACAGCAAGATTGACTGTCCGCAGCTCCTGGCTACAGTCTCGCCCCGAACCAATGTGCTGGGACTTCGGCAGCGGCCGATTTTAGACATTCCGAGAGCTACGACCAATTACAGGTTGAATGCCTTCTCAATAAGAAGCGCAACTAAATTTAATGAAATTCCACAGCATATGGATATAGACCTATTCAGCACTAGTGTGGCGACAATTAGACGACAGCTGGCAGACTCTTACTTTGACCGACCGATTGGCACGGCTAATACTTGAACTATTACCTGACTGCTTAACTTATGTAATTTTTGTTTTAAAACTCTATAATGTGTTTTCTATGTTTTTCTATTTTTTGTATTTGATAATATAAATGTGGGGGCTTTTAATTAGCGATCTGTTTATATTAATTGTGTACTCAATTTCTGTATTAGTCTGTAAGCCTTCTTCAAAAAATATAAATAAATAAATAAATAAATATAAATAAATAATAAATAAGTGTAAAGATATAGATATTGTAATAATCTCCGCCTCCTTTTTTTTATCCCACTTAGGTGGCAGACAAGTACACAGCTCTCCTGTTGGAAAGTAGTTATCGCGGCCTATGGACGTGTGGGACCCTCTAGAAACCTAATGCCCTTCTTGAAGAACCCCATATTGTAGTCGCTTGGGAAAACAACAGCAGGGAGATCTTTCCGCAGCCTGAGGGTGCGCGGAATAAAGTGCCTTAATGGGAAAGAGGCTTGACTGTATATATGTATGTTAATCAAAGTTGATAACTAAATTTGATAACTTAATTGCTACTTATGTAAAATCACACATTACTTAATCAATCCAATAGCTTTTTTACCACATGCGTAAGTTAAGGGATGTGCCCTGTTATCGAGATTATACCGGTTCGAAGCACATCCATCATACTTGACATTAACCCATTTATATATACGCAATAATACTCCAAAAGAAATCTTAATCAATAATATTATTTACCAAAATATTCTGGGATATCCTATACTATCTAGACCAGAACTGAGCATATGAGGTTCCTAAATATGAATTCAGTTTACATGAATTGGACTGGGTATAATTGGACTATGTATAATATGCATGTATTATATATATAAAGGAAATGTATCTAAATGCGTTCCTCTACATTCTAGAACCCATATCACAAGTTGGTTAAATCATCCTTTCAGCCATTCCTCGTGCGAAGTGGAGAAGAATAAGCTGGAAAGTGGACCCTGGGCTGACGTGTGTAGCCTCGGTTGCGATCAGGACACAACTCTAGCATGATTATGAGTTAAGCCATGCTTTGAGTCTAGATAGAAGATACTAGAATGTTTATTTATTTACGCTTGTTTTATATGACAAGGAATTCTTTGAATTACGAAATTTTGACTTAATATTTCTTGAAGGCCGTAAATTTTGTTATTCACTCTAATAATGGATGGAAAAATGATTGGTTGATGTTTCAAAGTAAGGTTAAACTGTTAAAATGGTGGCGTCCGCGCGTCACGCACTTGTTCCATAGCAGATGACTTTGAATAATGAAACACAACAAATTACCCTTACAAATAGAAGTCCTTCAGATAAATTTATAATACATATACACCTGTTTGGTTAGGTACTATTTACCTAGTAAATCGTTAACGAAATTAACGCAATGCTGTTAATTTGATAATGATAAGTTCAGGCAATAGCTTATTATCTTGAAGCTCACGCCTTGCTCCGTGGCAGGCAGAGACTACCTTCAAGTTCTTACATACCTCCAGCTTAGCTGGCTTAGCTAGCTTTCACTCCACAGTCATTTTAGTTTTATTTTTACTGTACAGGAAACGGGAGTTAAAATAGACGGTTGATTTAATCTTGTGTTCCCCCTGTTGACAAGGGTCACCAGGATTCCTTAGCATTGACACCGCTTTCTATTAGGTGGATAATTAAGTAAGCATGTTTTCAATGCACAGCAATGTATTCAACATGCATACAATTGTGCATAAATTTTCCAGATTTTTTTTAGATTTTCTTCTCCTTTCTTGAAAATTTATCGAACTAACGACTTCTTATGTATAAAAATCCTCAATCCTCGACAAAAAAGTTTGGGTTGTTCCCACTAGTTCCAGCGTTAATTTGTCCCGTGGAACTAGTGAGCATTTGGGTTACGCTTATAGGTTTTCTCGCTATAATTAACTAAGTTAGTACATTTCGCTTATTTGGAACCTTGAAGGTTTCTATAGAAGTAATATGATCTTTTATTATTTACTAGATTTTTTACAGATTGCCTAAGATACCTCATGAAGAGTTTTTTATTTCCTTCGTTATATAAATTTACTATAGGCAATCTTATGTACCGTGTGACCACTTAGGTACTTAGATAGCCCCTTAACATTGTAACTAATTTGGAGACACGCAATACCGGCAGCATTGCGTGTCTCCAAACTGGTTATTAATCGATCATGTTTCAATCATATTGCAATTACTCTTTCAACTTTTGATAAATGAGGTAATGACCTCATGAGGTTCTACAACCTTTCTTCGACCAGGTAAGTACCATGCCTCACGCATACCGCGTTGTGATTGGATGACGGTCTTATTATTGCGGCATAAATATTTTTTAAACTAGTTGCGCGGCAGATTTCTAACCTGGGAATGCCAGGCGTAGCAGCCGCACATCTTGCGCGCTTGTATAAAATATTAATTACAAATAAGAAGCGATAAGTAGCAGTATCCTTTATCCGTTCTGTACCATCACTGGTGACGTACGTAATAAAGCTTATATTAATGGATAAGGAAATTTCACCTTTATGGTTAGTTTAAACAAGATAAATGTCTAACTTACTACAATAGCTAGCATGTAGTACACGATAGAACAAGACATTTCACCGGGACATTCCATAAATAGGAGAATTTACTAATAAGACAAAAGCTGTTTACACAACTACTTCTAAACCACTCACAGCGCTATTAATTCCTGTTTTAAAAAGGACCTTTTATATACTAGGACGGTTGCCAGCTTGGCAATCAACCCAAACTTAAGCGTAGCGAGATTTACCTATCCAACAATAGGTCAACCGAGCGGTCGACTTTTTCCATTGATTTGGTTTTTCGGTGATTATTCCTCGATGGTAAGACCGATCTGGACATTCGACCAATTACGACACTCAGTAATGTCTACTTGATCACCGTGGCAAATTTGGTCGAGATCGGTCAAACGGTCTCGAAGGAGTATCATTTGTTTGAAATGCAACTTTGAAACCAAAGACGCTTCCCTCGCCTTCGGCTCGCTACGCTTAAAAAACCGGCCAGTTTCAGCAAGAATCGCGTAGAGTTCTCTTAAGTAAAGTAAAATACATGTTACTTTAAAAAAAAACAAAACATAATGTTTTTTTTACGTTAGTCTTGTTGGTCTTGTTTTAACAAGTCACATCCGTTAAGTTCAAACGTATGTAATATATGGGAATCGTCAAAACAAGCCAAATAGACCCCAATTCGAGTGGTTCCATTCCATCATTAAATAAGCTCAGTGGTATCAAATTAATATATTGTCAATGTAATACGCCTAAAAATGTCAAATGGATATGAAAATTAGTTATTAGTTAATTCAATTTCCACAGAGCCGGTGAAACTCAAATCATGCCTTTTTTTGTATTTTTTAGGGATTTTCTTTAGAAAAGCCCTATTGCTATGGAGTTGTCGTCGACGTCGTCGTCGTCGACGTCGTCGTCGTTGCCAGTTTTCTGTCACGGTTTTGGGTATGAAGGAGGTGAGCTATCGAGTTGATGTTTTCGGTAATAGATTCGTGCTGGGGTGAACCATTGCAAGATAAAAAAAAATCGCAGAAAATCGCAAAAAAAACGCAAAATCGAAAATCCCTTGTATTCGGCTGAGCTCGTCTCAGGAATTCAACTTGTTAATGATTGAAATTAAATAAGTAAGTAAATTCGTAGAAGATATGAAGGTTTCACTTCGTATATTTTCTTGTGAACACGTAAATTAAGACTGCCTCGATGTGTACTGAGTAATCATACAAGTAACCTTGCATTATCTGCCTGCAGTGAGTACGATCTTAAGCTTTTCAAAGAGGCACTACGCTATAAGTAGGTACTCTAAGTAACTATTTTTGCGAGTTACTTTTCCAGTGTTATTCGCGGCGTTTTGAATATAACGCTGCCATAGGAACTGAAAATGTGTGACAAACTAAGCATATTTATGTTTTAAAGACTTTTCAAATCGTTAATTCTTAAAAAAATATATCAACGTCAATTTTTTTTTGTAATGTAGCAGTTAATAGTTGGAGTTAGTAGTAGGAGTTAAGTTAATTTTGTTAAATAAAAAAGAAAATGAAGCGCCTAACCACCTATGTTACAACATAACAACAACATTACAACATAAGCATACTATCATTCATTACGGTTATTTAAAAGCATGGGTAACTGCTTCTCATAGGGATGATCCCTGTCTTTTTTGCCACTTTAGTTCTCCAAAAGAGTAATAGTACAGATAATACTGTACAATTAATTAAATGACTACCCGACTATAACACTGCCTAAACTCACGGGTGTGCTTAGAATGTAGTGTAGCGTATTATGAAACCACGCTTATTTCGTTTACTTAATTATTCGATGTAAATATACTCGGTTCTCAATACCTACATAATTATTAGACAATATTTACTTAATTTAGCGTTAATTGTTAACTATACAGTTCCATTAATTTCAGGGAACGTTTCGAAATTCTACATCGTAGGGGGAGACAGGGAATATTGATTCACAAAAATTCAACCTCATTTTTACTGAACGAAAACTACGAAATATCATATTTGAAAATATATTTTGACGTATGCATCGACTAATATGTTAGTTATTATTTTTGATACGAAATAGCCGCTAAAAATAATAAGGTATAGTGATATATTGATTTTAATCAAAAAACGTTTTTGCATCATTCTATCCACCCAAGAAGTACTTTGATACATAGGGTGCGGTTGTGGTAGGCCCCGCTGATATAAAAAAAGTGTATAACATATCTAGAAAACATATAATATCAATATTTAAAATCGATTGCAACTTCTCCGTAAATAAAATCGATTGTTGTGTGAAATCGAATATTTTGTGCACTAGAACATAACGAAAAATTGAGCGGTCGAAAGTTCAACAATAATGCTTGGACAAAGTATTTGATTATCATCAATGCAGATTGATATATATCATTGTACCCTGTCAGCACCTTACTAATTCAAAGTGTCCCATGGTTTTTTTCACAAACAATTCATTTAATAAATTATTTATTAACTTGCTGTTTCCCGTGGCTCCACTCGCATTGAATTCTGTTCCCATTCCCACTTTCCATGGGAACCTATTCCCGAGATAAAAAGTAGCCTATGTGTTATTCTAGACTATAATCTATCCTTGTAACAAATTTCATGCGTTTCAGATCCGTTAGCCGTTTTTACGTGAAATAGTAACAAACGTCCATACGTCCAAACTTTCACATTTATAATATTAGTAGGATATTGTACTCAGAAACATATTTAAAAACACTTTTGAATATTTTCACTTACCTTAGGTAACACAAAATAATAAAAACAACTAATAAGACGGTGCTGAGATACGATCACAGTTCAGCTAAAATTATAGTAGAAGACACGGGTATACCCGTTGAAGGCTAACTGCGAACTGGCAGTGAGTCGCGTCACAACCATAATTTTTGTGCATGTCCTTGAGCATTCTAGTAACGTGCCAGGCTGCATATCATTTTTTGGTTTTTAAATATAGGTACTGTATAAATGTGCCCCTTGTATCTATGTGCGGGGCACACCTCTCCTCCCTCTAGATATTTATTTCAAAGTTGTTACTAATTACTCTTAGTAATAGCACAAGGCTTTGTCAGCGTACATTATTTATGAATAAGTGTGGGTAGGTAACGTGATCATACAGAATTCTGCTTCTGATGATATTGAATTTAATTAATTTTGTAGGTCGTCTCGCAAGAATAGAACGACCTGACTGGGGAAGTACAGTCGCCCTCAAAATTAGGTAAACGCTAACAATAGTAGATTGTTACACAAGGGTTGAAAGTCAGCCATTTCACCCGAGATATTTCTGGCCAATAGTTCGAGGGTGAAATGGTGACATTCACACGAGGTAAAGACTCTACTTTTCATTTCGAATATATATGTGAGGAAATAAAATACACACACACATTTAATGAACCAGGTATATTGATTATCAGTTAAAATTTAAAGTAAAATTAGAACAATTTGAAAATAGATTATTAACAACAGCTTTTGCCTGTTATTCAATCTCATCGGGAGTTAAATTAATATCCATGTCAATCGAATCACTTTCCGAAACCATTTTTAACCACAATTAACACAAGGTATTTATTTATATTGAATCTCGTTTTCCCGTTAATTCTTTAGCAAACCTAAATTGTTTTTTTAGACTGAAAAAAAATTATAATTCACGTATATACTGCCAACATTAGAAAAGTTTTAAAAATCAAATCTATTGGTTACATTGTAATCGAGTTGGTCAGGAGATGTGCATTTAGGCGGCCATGTAAAACAAGTTGAATTCCTGAGACGAGCTCAGCCGAATACAAGGGATTTTCGATTTTGCGATTATTTTTTTTTGCGATTTTTTGCGATTTTTTCTTTATCTTGCAATGGTTCACCCCAGCACGAATCTATTACCGAAAACAGCAACTCGATAGCTCATCTCCTTCATACCCAAAACCGTGATAGAAAATTGGCAACGACGACGTCAACGACGTCGACGACAACTCGATAGCAATAGGGCTTTTCTAAAGAAAATCCCTAAAAAGCGTCATGATATCAAGGCATTATGTCGTAATTAAATTATCATAGACTCCATGGCAAAACTTAAAATAAATAAAAAATTACTTTCCAGGGATGAAATAAGCTACTTTCCACCCGGCTATCTACCCATGTAAAATAAACTTTCCAAACAGGAGAGATGAAAAATAAATTATAAACGGCCATTCAAACATGGTACATTGCGCATTGTAATAAATATAAAAATATGAAAATTGTTGTACATATGAGTATTTTTATTTACTTCGCATAATTTATTTTTGGGTATTATATCAAACGATGAATAAAGGGTTGCTGATGGCAGTAAGCGGCTAACAATTAAGAACCTTTGCGAAACCAGAAATGTAACTCGTGCTTTGATACTTACTGAGGAGAAAAATGTGAGTAATGAGGAAAATAGTAAAATTAATGCAGATAAAAATGAATATTGTTTATTGTACACCCAAAACGAAAATAATCCCAGTATTTAAGCTCGCCTTATAGAGACAGGTAAAGAATTCCATAGGCATGCTGTATCTACAGTAAATTATTAAAAATAAATTATAAACGGCCATTCAAACATGGTACATTGCGCATTGTAATAAATATAAAAATATGAAAATTGTTGTATGAGTATTTTTATAATCTTCAGAGGACCCGTTGTGTGTATGCATTTTTTTGTTCAAACTATTTTATAAAGAATTTTAGAGCAAGGTGATCGGCAATTTGAAATGTGTTAAGCTATTTTTAAAGCAAAAGGTAATTGGGATAAGCTGGATACGCAAGGCGGAGAATTGGTTGTTATACCGCAAATTAAAAGAGGAGTGGACTGCAATAAAATAATTGATTGATTGAATGAACCACAATCATTTCTATGTTACCGTATTGAAAAATTCTTACGAATACGTATCAGTTGCAATATATCAAGAAGAGATAATCAATCTTTCAAGACGGTCACCTATAGCTACTCCCTTCTCGGAACACATTTGGTAGGTAATCGATCACACAACGTGTTTAACGGGAAGTGTTTAACTTCCCAAAAAAAAATGGTATTCGCTGTTGACTCAAAGCTGCAATGGTGAGCGCTTGTGTCAACCGGTAGGAGAGGCTTCCGTGGCGTTACTGAAGTAACAGTACGCCTATCATAGAGTTTGTGAGTACGGAAGGTCTTCTTCCTACATGACAAGCATTCAAGGTTCTTGTATATAATAAGAGAACTTTTTTTTTTTTTTTTTTTTTTTTTCCATTGAATCTGCAATCAGCCCCAGAGCTATAATCAGATCTTTTGAAGTACTAGTACTGTTGAGATTGCACATCCATTGACATTCAATCTCCTATTTTCAAACTCATCTTTGTGTTTAGATTGACGCCAGTCGCATTCTTTTCAGCCGAAATATGCTGTCATTGGTATTTATTAGTTTTGCAGCTAGATGATTTCTATGTACTGTGAGTCTTTGTTTATAGGTCGAAGAAGAACCTTCTATTTCTTCCTTAACTGTCGGGATTTCCAGGTACTCATGGACTTCAGTGTTTCGTGTGAACCATGGTGCGTTGCAGAGAATTTTCAGAACTTTATTCTGGAAGCGCTGGAGGATTTCTGTGTTTGAGTGGCTCGCTGATCCCCACAGTTGTATACCGTATGTCCAGACCGGTTTAATGATACATTTATATATCAGGAGTTTGTTTTCCAGACATAGTGTCGAGTGTCTGCCCAGTAGCCAGTACATGTCTGCAAACTTTTTATTTGCCTGTTCTTTTTTTGCCTTTATGTGATCTCGCCATGTGAGTCGTCTATCAAGGTGCACGCCCAAATATTTAACGGTCGTTTGGTGTGGTAGAATAGTTCCGTCAAGAGTGACTGGTGAGCAGTCGCCTCTTTTTAGTGCGAAAGTAATGTGTACTGATTTCGCTGGGCTTGCTTGGACTCTCCACTTCTTGAGCCATAGTCCAATTTTATCCAGGCATTCTTGCAGTTTTGTAGAAGCTGTGTGTGGATCTTTGTTACAGGAGAGAACTGCGGTGTCATCTGCGTAGGTTGCAGTAACTATTTCTTCTGAGACAGGTAGGTCAGCAGTGTAGATTGTATATAAAGTTGGACCCAGTACGGAGCCCTGCGGTACACCCGCTTCTATTTGATTGATCGATGATAGACAATCTTCGCATTTAACCTGAAATATTCGGTCTTGCAGGTAGGACTTCAATAGCATAAACGCTGTATTTGGGAGGTGTAGCTTTAGCTTATATAAGAGACCCTTGTGCCATACACGGTCAAAGGCCTGTTTTATGTCGAGAAAAACGGCTGAGCAGTATTCTTTCCTCTCCAGTGCTTGCCGTATTGTATGAGCCACTCTATGTATTTGCTCTGTAGTCCCATGATGTGCACGAAAACCGAACTGGTGATCTGGTATTAATTTTTGTTCTTCGAGTATTGGGAGTAAGCGTCTCAGAAGTAGCTTCTCGAAGAGCTTTGATAGTAAGGGGAGAAGACTTATGGGTCTGTATGATGTTACTTCTGTGGCGGGCTTTCCTGGTTTAGCTACCATGTTTATAATAGACACTTTCCACAACTTTGGAAAGTATTGTATTCTCAATATTGCATTGAAGAGGATTGTGAGCAGAACAATGCCTTTTTTTGGCAATTGTTTTAGGACTTCTGCCGTTATTAAATCAAACCCTGGTGCCTTTTTTTGCTTTAGACTTATTATTGTTTTTCTTACTTCTGCCGGTGAAACTGATTTCAGTGGTAAAGACATCTGTTGCTCACTGTTGAGGAATTCATCAATTTCTTCTTCGGTCAGGGCGATGTCGGGTTCGTTAGGTTTAAACACGTCTTTTAGATAGTTAGCAAATAGCTCAGCTTTATCTTGAGGTTTTCGTGACCAGTTACCATCAGCTTGTCTTAGTGGTGGTATGTATTCTTTTGGACTTTTTAATGAATTAGTCATTTTCCAGAGTGAATAGTCCTCAGCTTTGTTTGGTGACAGGGTTTTTAGTTTATCTTGCAGGGTACTATTCTCATTTTCTTCAAGCATTTCTTTGAGCTCTTTTTGAATTTTATTGAGTGCTGTTTTGTCCTCTCTATTTCTGCTGGTGTGCCACTGCCTTCTTAGTTTTCTCTTTTCAGTTATCAACTCTTGGATTTCCTGGGTAGCGTCATAACTTTGAGGTTTAAATTTTATAAACGGAGTTGTTAGCCAAACTGCTTTTTGAATTAGGTTGGTCGTATACCACGCAGCGTTTTCTATGTCTTCTTCAGTTTTTAATGGTATACACAGATTAGCGTTTACTTCTATGTATTCTCTAAAAGCCTCCCAGTCAGTTTTGTGGTTGTACAAGGTCTCACGTGGTTCTTTCAGTATGACTGTAGAACTCAGTGTGCAGATGACAGGTGTGTGGTCTGAGGAACCGTCTAGACACGATTCTATTTTTGTGTAGAGTCCTGATATTCCTTTTGTGATAAAGAAATCTATAAGATCCGGAGTTTTTCTAGGATCTGATGGCCAGTGAGTAGGTTTCCCTGTTGATATTACATTGAGGGCATTGCTATCAATTGCCTTTTTTAGCTCTCGTCCTCTTGTCGTCGTGAGTCGCGAGCCCCAAAACGTATTTTTGGAGTTCCAGTCTCCACCTGCAACATATCTCTTACCCAGTGTTAGTAAAAAGTCTCCAAACATTCTCGCATCTATGCGGTGTCTCGGAGGACAGTACACTGCTGCCAAATTTAGTGGACCCTGCCAATCATTCATTGAGATTACAGCGGCTTGTGTGTGTGCGTGTCTAAAGCTTGGTAAAACGTGGTGTTTTATGTTTTCCTTAACTATCACGGCCGCCCCAGCATGTGATGTTCCATCTGGATGGTTCGCGTAGTATATGTTGTATCCTTTAATTTTAACAACTTTTTGATCTGTCATGTGCGTTTCTGTGATTAGAAGGATATCTATTTTGTTATAGTTTATGAAAAGCTCAACCTCTTGCGTATTCGGAGATAAGCCATTTATATTCCATGAAGCAATGCGTAGGAATTTCATTTTTTCTGTCGGGCTATGAGGGTTGTTAAAAGGCCCATTAGGGTCCCTATTTGTTGAATGAGAATGTCTATCTTCTCTGATTGTTTAATAATAATTTGCTCAAGGGAGCTTGTTGACTGAGATTGTGTATTCTCTGTTTTTCTATTCCAGTAGTTGGTATTTGTGGTGTTGGACATATTTTCAGGTATGTTTGCTGTGTTTCTTTCTTGATTAGAATGTTGTCTAGTGTATCTGCTAGGGTTTAGTGGAGGAAAATCATCTTTTTGAGGTGGTGGTATAAATGGAGCTTTCCTGTTTCCAGCTTGTGTCATTTTTCTTGCTCTGATCTCTTTATAAATTTGGCAGCCCTTGTAATTGGTTGGATGGTCACCATGACATAGAGTACAAGTTGCTGGTGTGTTCCGATCCTTTTTTGGGCAGTCAGTGGTTTTGTGTCCTTTTGCACACTTGACACACCTGTATGGGCGCATGCAGTTATTTTTGGTGTGCCCATATTGTTGACACCTAGTACACTGAGGAATATCAGTTGATTTCTTTGGATCTTCGATCTTAACTCTCGTGTGGTATATATATTCTATATTTTTTATTTGCGGGTTATTGGGGCTAGGTTCCACGTTTACAAAGAACATGTTCAGGGGCATTTTGTTTTTCTTAGACCTTGCACAAACAATTTCGCCTCGTACCCTGTTTCCCGTTTTTTCTATTTCTTCCATTATAGCCGATTTGGGGGTAGTGTGATGTAAGTTTTTGATTACAACTCTGTAGCATTTATTTTGCTTTTGAGTGAATGTATGACCAATGAGGCCTTTGGCACGGATTAGATCAATGAGACTTTTATATGTTTCAGCTGACTGTGTCATCACTCGTAGCTGGTCTCTATTAATAACTTTATATGAGTAACTGCCAGTTGGTACAGACTTATCTAATAGTTCTGTTAATTGGGAGAGATCTTCTATGCCATATAATATTATGGGTGGTGGTTTGCTGACCTTTTTCACTTGAGTAGAGGCAGCTTCAGTTGACTCATCATCAAGTAAATCTACAGGTAATTCACTGTATCTGTTAGAGGTTTTTATTTCCGTTTGTACTCTTTCAGTACTTGGCGGACTGTTTGATAGTTTTTTCCTTTTGGGGTAACGATCAGTAGGTACTCTTTGCCAGGAGGGAGGGCAGATGTTGTTGTCTTCATCGTCTGCAATAGTTATTGTTGGGGACATGGGATGAGAAGTGCTTGAGTCCATGGTTTTGATATTTCCCAGTGAATTCGACCTTGGTCTTGTGATGAATAGGCTTGGATGAAATGCCTGCTGTACAAGTTTTTTATTTGTGCTTCCAGTAGCATTCACCGTCGCGGGGGCCTGGTCGTCCACCGCCGCGCAGTCTTCGGTAACATATTTCACACTTGCAGGCCCGGGTACCTGCGAGCGCCGGGCGTTAGCCGGATCGCATGATAAATCAACATTCGTATCGCTCATATTTTCATAATTCAAAAGAAGGCGGGACATACTCATGTTGCTTTCCCAAGGCAGCATGGCCACACTTTTAGGAGGGATTTAGTCCTCCTTGGTCTGTGGTATACCAGTGGACAGGTTATTTGACCGCCGCCTGTTGCTCGGCGTTGTTGCTCATTTAGCACCACCCGGGGGGCACTTGTAGGGTGGGCCTAGGAGAAGGTGGTAAGTCCTACGGACGCGAGCAACCTTACCCCCCGAATAAGAGAACTTGAGACTGTAAATACCAGTGCATTCTACAAAGTTCGCTGATGAATAATTTACTGTTGATACAGCATGCCTATGGAATTCTTTACCTGTCTCTATTAGGCGAGCTTAAATACTGGGATTATTTTCGTTTTGGGTGTACAATAAAAAATATTCATTTTTATCTGCATTAATTTTACTATTTTCCTCATTACTCACATTTTTCTCCTCAGGAAGTATCAAAGCACGAGTTACATTTCTGGTTTCGCAAAGGTTCTTAATTGTTAACCGCTTACTGCCATCAGCAACTCTTTATTCATTGTTTGATATGATACCCAAAAATAAATTATGCGAAGTAAATACAGTTATAGTTATATCATTTTTATCGAGAAAATATTATCCTACTTATTTTATGAAAAAAATCAACCCTCGATACTATAAGCTAGTAAACTAGAATAAAGTTATTTTGTCCTTCTAAGACGATTCATATTTATGCCAACAAAAATCAAATCTAAATATACAAATTTGCTTTGGGCGCCCTTTTGAGGCGCCCAAAGCAAAACATTTGTTTATTTTGTAAAACATAGGATAATATTAAATTCTTATTCTCGATGAGGATGATAATCCTCCAACGATATTTATCTAGATACGGATTCATAAGAAACCGAGATTGGCGCTTTGATGAAGGAAGAGATTTATAAACGTTGAACAGACTAAGCGTTTCAATGTACGCGTATTTTCAGTACAGTATAGTAGGTATGTTGAATACGCGTACAGGTGTAGTTGTATACGCGTACAGGGCACAATACATTGCGGGATTATGAACACGTAGTCGAGAGTCGGCCAACCAGTATCCGTCATAGAACTAACTGGCGAGTCGATACGCGTGCTCAAATTGTATACTGATACGGACTACCGTTTCTGTGTACGCGTAACCGACTACGCGTAAATTGGAACGCTTAGTCCGTACTAGACTTAACTAGTGACTAAACTTCAGAACAGGGGAATAGGCCTAATTTATTTTATGTAGGGCACGATAAAATGACTTCAGCTCGTCTGATGGTAAGCTAACGGTGAAGTTTCAGGAATGAGAGCCATAAATATACTACAACTGTGGCCTTTAGCGTGGCCCTTTCACATGCTGGTGAAAGGAAGTGATGGGATACTGTCAGTAGGGGAACCTAATAACGATTAGACATCAGCAAATGGTGAGTAATTTTTTTGCTTGTTTGTGAACATTGCGTAAGTATGTATAATTATGTACGTGTAAATACACTTCTCATCAGAAAAATCGAAACACTTTGGGTTAATTGACTCTCGGTTTTATTATACAGGGTATATTAGCGTTATACGTTGTGTGATCGATTACCTACCAAATGTGTTCCGAGAAGGGAGTAGCTATAGGTGACCGTCTTGAAAGATTGATTATCTCTTCTTGATATATTGCAAGTGATACGTATTCGTACGAATTTTTCAATACGGTAACATAGAAATGACTGTGGTTCAATCAATCAATCAATTATTTTATTGCAGTCCACTCCTCTTTTAATTTGCGGTATAACAACCAATTCTCCGCCTTGCGTATCCAGCTTATCCCAATTACCTTTTTCAGGTCGTCCCCCAGCAAGATGTCCTAGTTTCCGAAAACATCATGGTAAAAAAGATTTATGCTTATAAATACTGTACAATACTAAGCGAACCTACCAATCTGACACATTGTTGTACTAAGACCTAAGAAATACATTAAATTTGAAAGATTTCCGTAGTGGAAGTAGATTCGTACTCCGCCTCACGCGACCTCTCTGACAGGCACGAAACTACCCACGAACCGCGCGAATCTACAATACACCTTCAAAACCTATATTACATCATTGTATACTTTTTATTACACAGCGTTTTAGGGTATTATGGGGTTAAGAGGGAGGTTCGTGAGTCATAAACTTTATGCACTCGGTGTTCCAATTCCAAGTTAAACATCGGCGGTACGTTGGGCATATCGTATAACAAACTAAACTATGAATGATATTTCTGTTTTTTGAGCTGAGTGAGACGAAGTCGAGCGAAAGCTCCTCATACCAGACTTCAGGATTTTCTTTGTCACAGGTCTCCTCCTAAACTACTAATCCAATCAGAACCAAATTTGGCATGATTAAAGAGGTCAATGAGAGGAAGGTTTATGGATATATTTTGAAAAAATTAATGCTACCACAGAGGAATGATCAATGTTAAAAAAATTCCAGATGGAATTACATAATAACCGCTCGAGACACTGTGTCCAAACTTTACACGCTCAGAAAGCATGTCCAGAGTTGTGACTTTCAAAAAGAATTGCCACGGAGGAATGATCACTGTTCAAAATTTTCAAAATCTGATTTTCAAATCATGATGTCTCACTCAGCTCAACATTGCAAGCAGCGATTCGCCTTGCAGACCTAGTGTTATCCTATCATAAAGAGGCAAAGCTTGGAGTTTTTGACGTTTTTGAGGATTATTTTGACAGGAGTAATTTTACTTGTGAATGACATGTTATAAATTTTATTTACGAATTTGATCTTTAATCGATAACTTTATTAATTGCTTGGTTTTGGAAGAAAAGTCTCACGCGTATTTTTTCTTTTGAATATATTATTTGTATTTTTTTGTTTGCAATACATTTTTGGGTTTTGAAGTAGGTTTAAAATTTTGTTTATGTTTTTAGGGTTCCGTAGCCAAATGGCAAAAAACGGAACCCTTGTAGAATCGTCATGTCTGTCTGTCTGTCGTCAGTATGTCACAGCCACTTTTTTCCAAAACTATAAGAACTTGGACCATTCGTAAACCACCTTAAGATTTTCACACAAAAATAGAAAACAAACAATAAATTTAGAATTTTTTTTAAAGGTTTCTAATATCATTTTTTTCGGAATTGAATAGTTTGCGCGAGAGACACTTCAATGGTAAAATGTGCCAACCCCCTGTAACTTCTAAAATAAGAGAATGAGAAAACTAAAAAAAATATATGATATACCCTACCATGTAAACTTCCAACGAAAATGAACGAGATCTAGTAAGTAGTTTTTTTTAATACGTCATAAATCGTAAATTAGTATTTACCTTTTATTCAATCAACTCAAATATAAAAAATTTACTTGCTGCTACGGAAACCTCCATGGGCGAATCCGACTTGGCCGGTTTTTCTTCATTCGTACATAACTTTGATTATGCTGGTATATTTAGACGCATACTTTTAAATGTATAATCTTTTGGTAAAAATATATACAGTATGTAACAAAACTAGTGTCTGATCAATACGTGGCACATAAGTTTCCTAAATACATAATCATAATTGCAATTAAAAATTAATGAAAATAAATGTACTATTGGAATTTTACATCCATTTCCTAGATCATAATAACCCAATATTTCCCTAAAATCTAAGAATGTGACAACACCACATATCAAATATCACAAATATCCAATAATATTTAGCGGCGGCCCACAACACCACCCCGCCCGCTGGCTGCACCGCCACGCCTTCTTGTGTTTTTTCTGTGATTTTTTTTTGAGACTTTTTGTCCCTCCCTCCCTCGGCCCTCGTATTACCATGCACATTTGCACATCGACCTAAATTGACAGAAACAAAAAGGATTACATAAACAGAACTTAATATTGATACCTATATACACCTTCATGGATCGGATTCTAGTTTTGTTACGGAGGATAGCGGGCATCGAATCCGTGGCCCTTGGCATGGCAGTCCAACGCTCGACAGCCACGATGCGTTATAATGTTTGCCCTTATGTAAAAACTAGGAATTCAGTGCAGGGTGCGACTGAAATAAATTGAGCTGAGCGAGCAGGACTCTTACTTGAAAATAAGTCATCTTGCGCGCTCGTGAAACTGTTTTTCGGTTATCATACCTCAATGGTAGATCGGACATGAACCATCTCGCTTTAAAACACTCTTCAGTGTCCACACTATCACCGTGGTAAATTTGGTCAAGATCGCGAGAGTGGTTACGGAGGAGTTCAGCCACCAACAAACGGCTATGCCGCGTATAAGAGCTTCGCTCGCTCAGCTCAATAAAACGCAATGAGACTTCACGAACAGACGGAGCTTCTTTTCACCTCTAGGTATCGGTGATGTACACTTTAGTAATATTCTTAAAAAGGACATATATATGCAACTACGTACACATTATATTTTGTATATATATGAGTATGCTGGGTTGTCCTAATATCCCATCGCAAGAATACTTATCACCATCAATAAAATTACATTTCTAGACTGAGGATATTAAACCTAAGTCATATTATTTTCAAAGTCTTTGGACCTTACTTTAATATACAAATGGAGGGCTTTGTCCCAATACACGATAGTACGTATGACTGACAGCGGAATAAAACCGGCGGTGACGTTGCACTTTAGTAATGATGTACTAGCAGAATAGGAGTACAGTACTGTATTGTACCGGAGCATGAAAATGGGGGATGATAAGTGATATTTTCGTGCACAAATATAGTTTGAATGAGACTAGCTTTAGTTTGAAGATTTCTATTTAAACGCGGTATGTTTCTCCATGTTTTAGAACTCGAGCCCATTCCATTTAGGTCTAGATAGCGCTGCGTAATATGTTCTGAATGCCATATCTATACAAATAAATACGATTGTAGTGTCTGTTTGTAACGTTATATAATAGCAGTTTTTTTATGAATGAATATGAATGTATACACGGTACTTCTATGCAAATATATAAAATTAAAGTGTCCGTTTTTAACGTTAAAATAGCAGTATTTCAATAAATGCATATGAATGTGTACCGGGTACTTACACCATTCTTTTAAATTTTGTCTGTCCGTCTCTCTGTCTTTCAGTCTGCTTGAATTAGGTAATCTCTGGAACGGATGGGCCGATTTTGACGGGACTTTCATTGGTAAATTGTATAATATTACAAGGCGTAACACAGGCTACTTTACTAAGTCCAAGCGGGCGAAGTCACGGGTACAGCTCGTTGATTAATATAAACAAACGAGCAATGTGAATTGAGATGACGTGAACTTAGATCTGGGCTTGAGTTTTATTTTTGCACGGCACCCTAATATTTTTTCTAAAATAAAAGTAGGCTAAGTTACACCTCATAACAGGTACGCTCCGGGAGATCGCCGGCAGCGTGAATAGCTTGCTGGCGTTCTTCAATGAGCTGGGGTGGATCGAATAAAATGCCCACCCTCACGCAAAAACCGCGCCTTGTCGTGGAGTTGTGGATACCAGCCCGTGATACCATACCATACCATACCACCTCATAACATAAGCTATCTGCAGTAAAAATCCCGTCCAAATTATCGCGGAGAATATCCAGAATAAACAAACAGACGGACATACAAACACAGACCGACGAAAATGTTGTTTTTTTATTTTGTTATAGGTATCATACATACACGCATATTATATATTATATGTTTATAATATGTATTTAAAATTGAAATTTAAAAACTATTATTTTAATACGGGCACTTCAATATTATTTATTTGCATAGATTCCCGATGTCTATGAACGATCACAATATTCCAAATGTATCTTGGGATTTTCATTTATCACTGAAAACTATAAGTATATACTGATAATAAAACTAAAGAGTTTTTGTTTGAGCGCGCTAATCTCTGGTACTACCTGTGCGATAATTACCGTTGAAGAGGTACTTTACCTAAGGAAGGGTCGCTCATACAATTATTCTAATGTATGAATAAGGTACAGATAGCAGCGGAGAATACAATTAGCAATAAAATAGTTTTTCATATAATATAATCGAAAACTTGACAAAACACACCAACATGGAAAATAACCCGTTTCTAATAATAATACAAGTAATGTTTAGTTATTGAGATTTTTAAAACTTTCAGTAGTGTCACAGTATACTCAGAACCACCTATCTTCTATTCTTTTTATACCTTTTTTTATTTGTAATAACATGTTTTCCATAAACAGGGCACCAAAAACATACCTGTTAAAAAGGGGGCCAAGTTCCTATCGGTTAATTGTTCGCCTAAAAAAGGGTTGAAATCCAATCCAATGCCAAGTTTAGATGCACTTTAAAATCGATCATAATCACCTTCATCAACAGCCTGATCCCCTGGTAAACATTTGCCATTACCAAGACTAGCCACCACAACCAGTCCTCCGCCTTCCGCATCCAGCCACTACCATCCATCCATCTGGCCGAAATTCACTTTACCATACACCCAACTTAAAATATGGTATAGTTGTGAAAATACGTAGATCGATTCTAAAGTGGATCTAAACTTGGCATTGGATTGGATTTCAACCCTTTTTGAGGCGAACAATTAACCGATAGGAACTTAGCCCCCTTTTTAACAGGTATGTTTTTGGTGGGATTTCAATACTTTTTTTCAAGAAATTGTACCTAGTTTTTTCTTTTTGTGCCATATTTTATACCCCCCCCCTCTCCTCCCCCCCTCCTCATCGATTCTTATTGTATCACTGGTTCATAAATATTTTTATTAAAAATTCGATATTCGATTAAGCCAACTCACGCTTGACCGATTTCTTGAATTTCTTATGACATATTTTATACCCCCTCCCTCTCCTCCCCCCTCCTCTTCGTATTCTCATTGTATCACTGATTCATAAATATTTTTATTAAAAATTCGATATTAGATTGAGGCAACTCACGCTTGACCGGTTTCTTAAATTTCTTAATACGAGTATGTTGTTCGTCTACATATAACACACGATCTGTGTGCTTAGCATACAAAAGTCAGAGAACGCAATTTATTTTTTTTATATCCAGAGAAGGTTAGCGTAAAGTTTGTGGGGTTGCACCACAGGGGTTCAATCCGCGGCCGCCATCTTGAAAAATGGGTGCGAATGGTTTTTACGCTATATCGGGCAAACTATGTATCACACAGAAAATTTGTAAAAGCAGTTTTGTTGCAAATTTAATTTTCTACAAATTTGGTTCTGTACCTAGTAGTTCTGACCGAATTTTTTCGAAGAAATAGCCGATTCCGTAATTAAAATTACTCTCTTTTATTAAACCTATTGCAGGATTTATTCTGAGAATATTTGCTTAGATAACTAAATAATGCCCGCAATATAAACTTACGAATAGGTCAATTTCGACACCATATTGAGGAATTCGATGATCGAAATAGTTAGCTACATACGGAAGTCAGTGAGAACTTTCCAAACCCATTTATAAGTGTATATATTCATGTTCTGACTAGTCTCCTGAAAGTGGTGAAAGGATGTGTCATAGTCTCTATAGGCTATGACACATCCTTTCACTTTTGGCTTTGGTTTTAATTAAACTTTTCACTTAGCTGGACAAGGGTCGTTTGTG
Source organism: Cybosia mesomella (assembly GCA_946251805.1). Taxonomy (NCBI): domain Eukaryota; kingdom Metazoa; phylum Arthropoda; class Insecta; order Lepidoptera; family Erebidae; genus Cybosia; species Cybosia mesomella. Next base: position 9,707,212 of record OX276395.1, read on the forward strand.
ACATGCCATTGAGAATACACAGTTTGGCATTGTGTGAAGGTCTGGGGTGAGACTGGCGAAGTTAAAACCGAGAAGAATGGAAATATTTGCTTTTCAAATTCAAGGACGATTATATTTCTCCGGGTTCAGATATTTCAAGCGTGAGGGTGAAAGTAATATCGTAAGGATGGCTATTAAGTATGGATGTGGACGATTACAAGAGGAGAGGAAGACCTAAGAGAAGTATTTTTTATACTGTTAATTAATGGCAATTGGTGGAACTTGCTACACATATTGAAATAATGAAACTCCAATTTGACCAACCTGACCGGTTTCGCCTCACAGCATACTCAAAGGTTTTTTTATAATAAAGTTACTAAGCAATTGACACTTATATGTATTAGAACTTCTACATCTAAGGTTCACTATGCTAAGTAACTGAAATACAAAAAAACCTTTGGGAATGCCATGATGCAAAACCAGTCAGGTATAATTTATTAAATAATATCTATAGTGGCAAAGTATAAGTAATTCAAAGAGAAGATTAATTAATCGTGTGAAGGGTGATTGGTGAAGGGTGTGGCCAGAGAGAAAGAGTTTTTTTGAGAGAATTGCAAGTAAAGGCGAATGGAGAAAGCACCTTGTTGAGACGACGACAATAATATGGGAGGGGGGCATAAAGATGTTGATGGAGCCAAGGGTTTCTGTCCCATTTAAAATAGGGAGAATCTACCTATCTACGTTGACCAGGTACGTTTAATATTTATTGTGGGATGGAGAACAGTTCAATCGCCTTGACAATATTCAGCGGAAGAAATGGCCCTTGCTCTCCATGTCACCGGGTACCACACGTCACCTGAAGCCTAAATCTATGTACAAAAATTACTTGTTATTATTACCTATAACTATATACGTATATCTATACTATTATGAAATTGTAAATTAGTTGTGTCTGTACATTGGAGATATTAAAAAAAGTTCTTGCCTGTTTATCTGTTTGTCTGCTTGTTCGCGATGGATGCAAAAACTATTGAACTATTAGAAAGGTCTTGGACAGACTTAAAATCTGCCGTATATTTGGGAGCCTCGGGCAACAGCTGGTATAAATAATATAACAAGTCACTAATACTAAGGCAGTTAGGCTAGTAGCAGGTAACCCCAGATTAAATTCAAGAACAGTTTATAATTTTGAAATTCACTCCGTAGTTTACACAAACTATTAGAATCTAATCCGGATTAGGTGCGAACCTACGTTTTAATAAACGCCTAGTGCAACCCAAAAGTTATGGTAAATTGGAACGGAGCTTTGTGTGTTGATGTCGTAACCGCTTTACCCACGTCTCCGATACCATAAACTTTGTACAAATTGTAGTTAATGACTAAGCCGATCGGACGATTCGAGTGAAAAGCAATTTATCACATTGCAACAGTGCTGGCACTACTGAGGCGGACAACTTAATACCATGTTTTTTACGTATATTCTTATTTAAATAGGTTAATAATTATTACTAAATATCAAACTGTCGCGTTCCATGATGATATGCAATAATGTTAAAGGGAATTAGTGTGATCATGGTATAGGTATATTAAGTTACTTTTGAATTACCTTAGGCGCCGGATAAAAAGAACGAACGTGCGTCCTAGATGTGTCTTTGTAACAGCCCGCACAGCACCTCAATGGTTCACACACACACACCCCTCAGCTCACTCCGCGCGGGGGGTGAGTGGGGTGTTACAAGGACACGTCTAGGACGCGCGTCCGTTCGGTTTGACCGGCACCTAACGATGGACCGTACAATGTTGCCTCGAGATGGCACAATGGTAGCGAGTGCCACTGGAGCCACAAACGAGGTCGTTCGATTCCTACGTTAGTGGGGTTTTGTGTTACTAGGTCATTGTTTTGGCTTTCATTGGAGCGACTCCATCTAACCCCCCAAAGAGGGGAGAGAGCCTGTCAATCAACACCTCATACATACAGGTGTTACATACCCCCACAGTTCACCCTTACTGCGAAAAGCACTCAGTATACTGATATTGGTACAATTTAAAAATGCAAAGTTTTGACAGTTTTTATGCTGTGTATTAATCTGTTGTCCCCGTTTTTCCATAATAACTGTTGTTCAAAATATTGGATTTTGAAATTGGAACAGATGTTGCCAGTGTTGTTTTTTTATTTTATTTGTGCTTCATGTTCATGTATGTCAATAAATCAAACTTAATTTCTGAAATGTTATTTGAAATGTGAATTTTCAACACGAGTTAAGTTATCACATTTTTATATTTGTTTTCTTTTAACAATTCTATTAGAGTAGTTTCAGTTAGTTAATTATTTATTTTGTACAAGGGCTGTGCTGATTTCAAAAGCTTGTATCTTACCTGTTTTCTATTTGCGCTACTAGCTTTTGAAATCAGCACAGCCCTTTTTTTTACGTGCGGAAATCCCTTCGGATACCCCCCCCCCCGCCGGCCAGCGGGGCGGTTATGTCGTGCATGAACCGACTAAAACCGCACGGTGTCCTGCCCAAGTGTCCATCAGCGAGCCCTTGCATAAAATTATTATTTTCGTTTTAGTGCAACTACATTTTTGAATAAAAGCTTGTTTTTAAAAGACTTCTTTTATTAAATCTATCTAGTTTTAGTAATATCATCGAGCACCAGAATGAAACTGAATACCATTTAACAACAAACGAGTTCTCCAAGACAAATCAAGCAAGCTCAAATTCGATTCTTACTCTATCTTCAAACCCTGAATACCATGTAACACCAGAGATTTTGCTAAGACAAAACAAATGAGTCCAAACTTGATAGGTTTATCTTGTTTAATTAAGAAGTTCCTTGGCCACCTTCCTACGCCACCATCAGACAAGCTCCATGGTACTGTATTGCTGTACTGTACTACTTTATTATCCTGATTATTGCTACCGGTAGGAATATATGGAATCGTCTATTCCATATATACCCACTGATTCGCACTGGATTTGCTCTATTGTTAGAGTTACTATGTTATTACCAAATAACTATAAAAATAACTTTGTATGAATGAATGTTGTGAACGCGGCAACACAGGATTCTAACGTAACCAATGTTATTGATTGATCTGAATTTTTTATTGCCTTGCCTAGCCTCCTGCGTACATCTGTACTACACAAAGTACGTAGGAAAAATAAAAATCTCTGGTCTCTATTTTCATTATTAGTTCTAAAAATATGTTACTGGCGACATCTAGTGACTACACTGGTTAATACAAAAAATAAAACAACACATTTGCCATCTGTAATTCTTTTGAAACAGGCGTCGGAAGGTGGGCGAGCGAACGTGCGTTTATGCAGAAGTAAGTTTATCCATGTTAATCTTTTCTGTTTTTATGTGATTTCATAGTTTTTTGTGCAAAAACAGTTATTGATAGTACAAACTAATTGCTCAAAGTAATATTTTACCAAAGAAATCAAATATTCCTAACCTAACCTTGATATTATTTTCTATGTCCTCTGCAAAGTACGAAAGTATGTAATTAATATATTTCACGTCTGTCTTCCCGAGTACTATATAAAGTACGTTAACAATATCGTAATTTTTTTTTAGATTTAACACCTAACCTCAGCGCAGAAGTTTTGGATGACTCCGACTTCGACTATTCTGGACATTTTTTAGGCAAAGATCCCGAGTTTCAACCACCAGAACCCAGCCAAATAGTCTGTGATCACCGTCAAAGCGGTTCCAGTAGTTCAAGCGAAGATGAAGATGATTTAGTTATTTCTATGCCTTCTCCAGCAACATTAGACAACTCGGATTGTCCTTCAACTTCGTCATACTTACCACGAGCAAGAGGAAGTTCAAGGGGAACATCTCGTGGGCAAAATCGTGGTCATAGCCGGGGTAAAGGTGAGAACTCACACATAAAATCCACTGGACATATAGCTATTAGAAATCGACAAAAAACCTCTGGCATTCAGGATACTTGGATACACGAAACACTTGATACAGAAATAAATAGCTTAATGCAACCTGTCTACATCAAGAAAAGTACCGAGGAATGGTAGTGGTACCAGTTTTATGATCAATACGTGGATGATGATATTTTAGACCACATAGTAACCTTTACAAACAGGACACAAGACCGGCAAATCTATGGGACTAACTTTAAAAGAGCTTAAGGTATATATAGGTATTACCGTGATCATGTCCACATTACACTATCCGCAAATTTCCATGTATTGGTCTGAGAATTGGAAAGTTCCAATGATTTGGCAATCATCGCATAATCATACAAAAAAATGGACAATACACGTAATTTCGCATCTTTTCGAACTAGCCTTTGTAAATACTTGGCTGCAATATGGAATGGTAGAACACCAAAGAAAAATATCGTACAAATGCGAGAAGCTGAATTTAGGCACCAAACTAATTGATGACAATGAAGAAGAATCTGCTGATGATGGTGAAGTTGAATACGAAGAACTTGAGCCCAAACATAAAAAACGTAAGATTTTAATTAAACCAGTTCCTTCCAAAGAAAAACGTTCCAAGCGTGCAGTGCAGTTGCCAGCAGAGTAGTTCTGTATTTCGTCCTATAGGGGTTCGTCCTAATAGGACGAATCACAGAAATTAAAAATAATTAAAGTTTTCCTTCAGTGATTCGTCCCATTGATTTTTTTTTCTTCATTTTATACAAAATTTGTATGAAGTAACGTCAGCAAGGAAAATGCTTAAAATAATATTGCAGAGAGATTAGTATTATTTTATAGAAGACTAGCCTTCCGCCCGCGTGCATCTTGGTTAACGCGACCTTTGCTCATATCTTAGGTTCTACTCAACCGATTGCGATCAAACAAACGTAAGATTTTAAGTCCGAGTAAGCAGGCTAACAAAAAAAAAATGCATCAAAATCCGTCCAGTAGTTTTTGATGTCGTTCCGCTGCTTCGCCGGCCGCTGCCGCGGCACGCTCGCTACGCTCGCTCGGCTCGCGCTCTGTTGGGGTCACAGTTCTAACCTAACCTAACCCAGAAGCTATATTGAATATACTAAACAAGCTAAACTTGTACTGTGGATATGACAACGGTTTTAGGAGAATGTTAAAAATATCTGTCAAACTAGTGGTCATTTGTTATTTTAATAAAAGATGATTCTATAAATCTAGATTTCGTTTTACTTAATAACTTCTTTTATTAAAGTAATCACCATTGTTTTGTTGACGATACTAAAAACTCAGATATCTTTAAAATTAAATCGATAGGACGAATCAACGAATGACACAGAACAAATGAAAATTATTATATTTTAGAAAAGTATTGTTTCGTCCCATGGGCCGAAATTATCATAGGACGAAACAACGAACTACCGTGCCAGCATATGGTACAAAACAATGTCGCTGCAGAAAGAATGCCTGTGATAAAAAAACAACGGTATGTTGCAAGAAATGTGAAATTTACCTATGTTTTACGCCTAATCGGAATTGTTTTACTGATTTCCACGAAGACTGTTAATTCCTAGTTGACTGTTGAGTCCTACAAACTTCAGTATAAGTATAAATGATTGATTTCTTATGTTCCTCCATTGAACATTAGAAGTTTATAAGAAGAGTTTAGCTTTTTTTTGTGTTGTAAAGAAGAGTTTAATTTGAAACATTTAATAAAACGACTTATAATATTATACATCCAATCTATTATTTATTACTCCTACCAGCAGGTACACACTACGCTACCAAAAATAGGTTACGTCCTTTATGAAGCACATAATAGTTTGGTTCCCTTGTGCTTTGTATAGAACATATAGTGAAAAACCAGGTTTTTCCGGTACTTGATTTTTTCTAATATATTTCCCGTACTAAGTGATAGTCTAATAGTGCAATACAAAAGTTTCAGAAAGAAACAATAGAAAAAGGGTGTCTGATACTCATAGGGCTAGAGTCAATACTGAAAAGTATGACGGATTGTTTACGAACTTCTATAAATGTAAAACCTCTTGAATTTTAATTTAGAAAGCCGCTGTAGTTACATCTATGCATACCGGAGGCAGCACATAGAGTCCTTTAGTGTTTTGTACTCACTCGTAACACACGCAGTCAGCAGCAATATTAAATACTAGATCGGTTGCAATAATTTGTTATCGTGAAAGACCACTAATGGACCACCAACAATGCGAAACTTTTTGTTGCTGTCATACTGATTATATTACAAAAAGGTGCGCGCTATCATTATACAGACAGGTGTCAAAATTGTGCGTTGCTGTTTTCAAAATTCGTCGCTTCTCAGCTCAATGCTGTGATGCAGTGTTCCGTGTGGAATATCCCACACCAAGCGCTGCTTTTCGTTCACGGTCATTTTTTTTTGTTGTGACGCTTCACGTTATTGCATCGTGTCCGGCGGATAGAGCATCGATGCGTATTGAAACTTATTTTTCTTATAACTTATGCTACAATACATATACTTTACAATAAGCAGAGTGCATCGGTATACCTATAGAAATGGCCTACATTGTATTAGACGCCGTATATTCCACTGGAATGTTACAAGAAATAATCGAGAGTATCGGGACGCCATTTTCAGTGACGCCTTGTTAGCTCAAGGCAGTATTCTCACAATTCAAGTATCACCATAGATACACTGCATGAAATTAATATAATATATACATACTAGCTGACCCAGCAAACGTTGTTTTGCCATGTATATTATTAATTATTGCACTGGAAATAAAATATTAACATGAGAAATGCACAGAAAAATTAAAATAATACGTATAACAGTCACTGCTACGATCGATACACAAATAAAACCAAAAGAAAATGAAAATAAAAATCGCGATGGAAAAATAGGGGTTGAACGTAGAGAGTTGAAAATTCAGGGTTGTATGTATTTTCTAATGCTGAATCATAAAAAAAAACCTTTATTCCGCCCTGTGCCACTGGATTTGCCACTGGGGTCACAAAACGGAAAAAATCTTCCGGTTTGTGCCACTGTTTGTAAAAACATACTCCTGTTATACACTTTGAATTTGCAACTTGTGTAACATTCAATACAGGTAAAACCGCAGTGGGGGTGTGTGTTGGGTAACCTCCTCGAGTGTCGTTCCGATTCCGATCCCGCTGCAGTCCGGGGGGAACGGAATCGGAGCGGCCGGTACACCCTGGGCGGCGGTCAATGGCTTCCCCTTCATGGGGTTGGCATTGATCGTCGGCTATTACCCAACGAGGCGGGAACACATCGCTCTCCGTACTCCTCTGCTTTCAGAGGAGACAGGATGAGCGATGGTGTTTGTGGCTGAGGCCACCATAGGGTCCTGGGGGATCCAGGGGCGGGTTGGCCCACTGCTGACGCAGGGGCCGACGGGCACTTGTGCCGCCGCCGGTGAGAGAGGACTAGCCATCCTCTCGCGTTCCGTAATCGGCAGGTGATCAGCAACGACCTGACTGGTGGCTCCAGAAGGGTACGCCGTGAACTTGCTGACCGGAGGGCTTGCCTTTATTGGCCGGCCCACGACAAGGAAAAGTCTATAACACCCGACAGCGAAGTCGTAAAAACCTATGGATACCAGCCGACCTCCATAGTATATAGGCTTATCTAGGTGCAGGGGGCTCCGCCTGGATGGACCACCTTTCCCCCATACTCGTGGGATATGCTATGGACATTAACCAACAATTTAAAAATAAAACGGACCGATTAAAAAACAACACAGACCAAGGCAATGAAAAGGACAACGAGAACGACGGAGTCTGCGCGGAGATCGCGCAGCAAACAAGCGTGGAGGTGACGCCAAATACCTCAGCGGTGTCGGAGAAATTCGACACCGCTAACGAGCGAAGCAGGGCGAGCAGCCCGGTGGGTCTGGGCGTCCAGCGGACCCGGAAGCGCAGGAGGCGCGCAAAGGCTCGGGCGGGGGAGGACGTGTCGGATGAGGACTTTACCCTAACCGGGACGACCTCCTCCTCCAGCAGCAACGAGGCGAAGGCGGCGTCCAAGGTGGCTGCTGGCCGCCGAGGGGCGCGTGGTGGCGTGAGGGCTGGGCAATCCACCCGAGCCCCCTCGGCTATTGGAAGGGCCGTGAGAAACTCACCGCCGAGGCCTTCCACCTCAGCGGTGTCGGTGTCGGAGCCATGCGGGAGGACGCGGTCACTCATGGAGAGACTCCAGAAGGGGACCGCGTCCTTCCAGGGGTCCCCAAACCCTGAGCAGGAGGCGATGTTGCGCATTGTGCTCGACGTCGCCTCCGAGAATGAGGGCCTGGCGGCGCAGCTGGCCGAGTCCTGTCGAGAGACGGCTCGACTACCTGCAGCCGTCGAGGAGCTCAAGAGGGGGATGGCGAGCTCGGCTCAAACGGCGCAACGGGCGCAGCTGGCGGAGCAGGCACGCGTGACTCGCTCGTCCGCGAGTCGGTCAGCGCAGCCAGCGCTGTCGGCGCGGTCGGTGCAACCGGTCCAGCAGCCGGCACCGTCGGTGCGGCCGGCGCAGCCGAGGGCACCGCCGGCGGAGTCCTGGCTCCCCTATATGGAGGCGCTGGAGGAGAGGATGATGTGTCGGATGGAGGCCCTAATGGACTCCATCCGCCGTCCGCCTCTGGCGCCACCAGCGGCCGTCTACGCGGCTGTAGCCCAGAGGGGCCCCACCCGCCCCGCTGCGTGTGCGGTTGCGACCCTGCCGGGGCCGGCTCCTCAGCCCCCTCCCGCTCAGGGTAAGGGGAAAGGCAAAGGCAAGGGGAAGACGTCCCCAGCCCTGGCCCCAGCCCCAGCCCCAGCCGTGGTTCCGGCTACCTCCACCCCATTGGAAGGGGTCTGGGAGGTGGCTGGAGCCAATAAAAGCAGGCGGAAGGCTGCCAAGAAGGCCGCCAAGAAGGCCAGGAGGGCCGCGGCCGCCGCGAAAGCAGCGCCGGGAAGGCTCCGTGCCCCCCGCACTACGGCCGTCGTCGTCACCCTGACGGCGGAGGCAGCGGGGAGAGGTATGGGGTATGCCGAGGTGTTGGCCAAGGTTAAGGCCAACGTAGACCTCAAGGCCCTCGAGATCCCGGGCGTCCGGTGCAAGAGCACGCGGACGGGAGCCCGGCTTCTCGAGGTCCCCGGTGCCGCCAGTGGCCCCAAGGCTGACGCCCTAGCGGCTAGGCTGAGGGAGTCGCTGGATGCAGCCGACGTCCGGGTGTCCAGGCCCATTAAATGTGCAGAAGTGCGCATCACGGGCCTGGACGACTGCGTCACGGCTGAGGAGCTTAGGCTTGCCGTGGCGGAGGCCGGGGACTGCTCCCCGGACACAGTAAAGGCCGGAGCTATACGCTTCGGCCGCGGTGGACAGGGGGCAGCAGTTGTCGGCTGCCCTATCGCAGCGGCCCAAAAGGTCGCGGACGGGCGGAGCCTCCTGGTGGGAGGCTTCCTGAGGGCGCAGGCACGGCTCCTGCAGGCCCGACCGGCCAGGTGCTTCAGGTGCCTGTCGGTGGGTCATGTGGGGGTGCACTGCAAGGCGGAAGTGACGGCGGGTGACCGTTGCTTCCGCTGTGGCCAACCCGGTCACAAGGCCGGCACGTGCGACGCTCCGCTGCACTGTTTTAGGTGTGCAGCGGGAGGCAAGCCGGCCGACCACAGGGTTGGCAGCAAGGCCTGCGCCGGAGGGGAGCCGAAGCCGGGAGGCCGGCCTTCCGCCCCTAGTTCGCAGCGGGATGCGGAGATGGGGGTCCCATAATGGATCCTCAACTCCGCATCCTGCAGGCGAACGTGGGCCACGGTGCCTATGCTCAGGGTCTTCTGCTCCAGAGCATGGCACAGTGGGCCATAAATGTCGCCGCTGTCGCCGACCCATACACCCACCGGTTCCTCGGGCCTGCCTGGGAAACCGCGCTGGATGGGTCCTGGCACAACCCTGCCGCCGGCAGCCCCCCTCTTGCCGTCGTTGCAAGGGGACCCGGCTGCGTGGCGGCGGTGGTTGGGGATATAGCGGTCGTGGCCGCTTATATCACGCCGAACCGAGAGCAAGCTGCATATGAGCAATGGCTCCGTCAGCTGGCCGTCGTCGTCAATGCCTGCCAGCCCCGTCCGGTCCTTGTGCTCGGGGACTTCAACGCCTGGTCGTATGCCTGGGGTTCCCGACACGAAAGAGGCGCGACGGGGCACAGAGACAGGGCACTGGTGGACTGGGCCGCACGACTCGGCCTAATCCTCCTAAATCGGGGAGCCGTGGACACGTTCGTGACCTCGAGGGGTAGCTCCATCGTGGACCTATCGTTCGCGAGCCCCTCGTTGGCACGACGTGTCCAGGGCTGGCGCGTCGTTTTGGGGGAGGACACAAGTTCGGATCACCGATACATTCGGTTTGACGTGTCCCCCCCTGCGAACGACGCGCCGGCTGTACCGGCTCCACCCGAACCACGTTGGGCGCTAAAGTGACTTGATCGGGAGCTCCTCCTGGAAGCCGCCATCGTACAGGCCTGGGCCCCTGCGCCGGACAGGCCTGTCAGCATAGACGATGAGGCGGAGTGGTTCCGGGAGGCCATGACTCGTGTCTGTGACGTGGCGATGCCTAGGGCTCCGCCCTATAATCCGAGGGGTCAGGTCTACTGGTGGTCGTCGGAGATCGCGCAGCTCAGACGAGCCTGCGTGATCACGCACCGCTGGTGGGCCCGATTCCGTAGGAGGCGTCGCCGCCCCGCAGATGCGGAGGCCCGAGAGGCGGAGTTGTACGAGGGATACAGGGAGGCCGGACGAGCCCTCCGAGCGGAGATAAGGCGTTCCAAACAGGACGCCTTCCGCGAGCTGCTGTAGACGCTGGAGCGGGACCCTTGGGGGCGGCCCTACCGGATGGTGAGGGGCAAGCTGCGCCCCAAGGCCCCGCCGTTAACCCGGTGTCTCCAGCCGGATCTGCTCGGAGGAGTTGTTGGCTCCCTGTTCCCAGCGCGGGCGGTGGAACATGTTCCACCGCAGATGACTCCGCCTCGGTTGCCCATGGCGCCTGACGTGGAAGACGACGACGTGCCCGAGGTCACTTGGGTAGAACTAGAGCTGGCGGTGAGAAGGCTAAGAGCCAAAAACCTCGCCTCGGGACCCGACGGCATTCCAGGCCGAGCGTGGGTCCTAGCTCTAGTCGACGACGCTCTCGAGCCCCGACTGAGAGGGCTTCTCAGCGCATGTTTGGAGCGGGGCCAGTTTCCGAAATTGTTGAAGACGGGGAAACTGGTCCTCATCCGAAAGGAGGGCGCCCGGCGGACTCGCCGTCCGCCTACCGGCCCATAATGTTGCTCGACGAGGCGTGCAAGCTCTTTGAAAGAGTAATTGCGAAGCGCCTCGTCGAGCACCTCTCAAGAGTGGGGCCGGACCTGGCGGATGGCCAATATGGCTTCCGCCAGAGGCGCTCCACCGTGGATGCCATCATGCGCGTGAGGGCTCTGGCGGAGGATGCAGTAGCCCGGGGTGAGGTGATGTTGGCGGTGTCTCTGGACATCGCCAACGCGTTCAACACCTTGCCCTGGAGTTGCATTAGGGAGGCGCTCGTGTATCACGAAGTGCCTCTCTACCTCCGCCGCATAGTCGGGGCGTATTTGACGGAGAGAGCCGTCATCTACCCAACCGTGACCGGTCTCGGTCGGCGTGAAATGTCTTGCGGTGTTCCACAGGGATCGGTCCTGGGGCCGCTCCTGTGGAACATCGGATACGACTGGGTGCTTCGCGGTGAGATCGTAGGCGGTGCCGCCGTCACGTGCTACGCGGACGACACGCTCGTGACGGCGTGCGGGGCGACGTACCGCGAAGCGGCCCTAAAGGCCACGACCGCGTTTGCCCAAGTCGTTGAGCGGATCCGGCGGCTGGGTCTCGAGGTGGCTCTGCATAAAACCGAGGCCCTGTTCTTCCATGGGCCTCGGAGCAAGCCACCCGAGGGATCCAGTCTCATCGTGGGAGGAAATCGCATCGGCATCAAGCCCCAAATGAAATATTTGGGGCTCGTGCTCGACGGCCGATGGGACTTCGGAGAGCACATCCGAAGTCTGGCCCCCAAATTGAAGGGCACAGCTCTTGCTCTGGCTCGGCTGTTGCCCAACATGAGGGGGCCCGATGACTCCTGCAGGAGACTCTACGCGGGGATCGTGCGGTCCATGGCCCTGTATGGGTGCCCAATATGTGCGGAGGCCCTGAGGACCAGCACTGTGCGGATGCTGCGCGCTCCGCAGCGGGTTATGGCCATCAGGGTCATCCGCGGGTACCGCACGATCTCCTTCGAGGCGGCGAGTTTCCTTGCCGGAACTCCGCCATGGGACCTGGAAGCGAGAGCCCTTTCGCAACTGTACCAGTGGCTAAAGGAGGCGCGGGAGCAGGGATGGAACCCCGAGCCTCTAGAAATCGAGGCCGTGCAGTCCCAGCTCCGCCAGGCCATCGTGGTGGAGTGGAAGGAACGACTTGGGCGACCAAGAGCAGGGCACGCCGCAATAGCGGCGGTAAGGCCCATCATGGAGGATTGGCTAGAGAGGCGACACGGAAGCCTCTCGTACCGACTGACGCAAGTGATCTCCGGGAAGGGGTGCTTCGGGGACCACCTGCATCGGATCAGGAAGGAGCCAACGCCTGAGTGTCATCACTGCGACGCGAGCGAGGACTCAGGGCTGCACACGCTGGCGGACTGGCCGGCGTGGGAGGCGCCGAGGCGTGACCTCGTGGCAGCCATCGGGGTGGGAGTCCTCTCGCTCGGCAGCATGATTGCGGCAATGGTGCGGAGTGCGAGCGCGTGGGCCGCCGCCACCTCTTTCTGCGAGCATGTAAGCGGAGGGGTATCCGAAGGGATTTCCGCACGATAAAAAAAAAAAAAAGGTAATCCGCAGTGCCGACTTATGAAAATTCCTATGCATTTAACTACCAACCTTTTATTGTTAAAAACATGTTTTATGTATGGATAATGAATGATTCTAACGATACTTACGTTACAATATTTATATAGTATATTTTTTTATAACATTTTTTTTTTGTTATAATATTAGTAACCGAAATTACTAATATTCCCCCTAAACCCTCCAGCTAAGCTAAATTGCTTGTGTTAGGAGTGGGTTCACGTCGCTAGTGTAATGACCAGGATTCGAACCCGGGACCTCTCGATCGTAGGCTCGACTCCTTAACCACTAAGCTACAGACGCTTCAAATTTATTTTTATATCTTCAAATATTTATGCTTCAAATATTTATTCATTCAACATAACATAAGTGGCCAATGCATCATACGTAATTAGATTATGCTCTATTTTTAGAACAGTGGCACAAACCGGAAGATTTTTTCCGTTTTGTGACCCCAGTGGCAAATCCAGTGGCACAGGGCGGAATATTCCAAAAAATTAAACAAAAAATTATTTTAAAAAAAAAAACCGCAGGTGGAACGCACAGGTAGATTTCGTGAAGCAATTAATACAATTTTTTAACATGTTTAATTTTTTTTTCTCGAAAACGGTAACTTTTAGCGAAAAACTTTTCAGAAATTTATTTTAGACTTAAAAATGGCCTATCGATTAAAAATGTTTCCGACTGCAAGAATGTTCACCGGTTAGAAGTTATGATTTTTTTCCCGAAAAATTTTGGTTTTCCCACCCTCCACTTTTAGTTAAAGTTTTAGTCTTATAGGTTTATAATTAAAAGGTGTTGGTATTCATGTATACTATGGGATCAAATTAGAACGGTTCGAATATCTTTCATGGAACGTGAAATTTTGAGGAAAAACTGATTTCACAAAAAGTGAGGCCCTACCGTCCCCTTAGGCCGGATTCCACCCGTTCACGAACTTAAACTAAGTTTACACCCAAGCAATTTTTGACCGCAGTTTGAAAGCGATCGGGGCAAAAATGCGACCGTGAGAGTGCCGCAAATTTTGGGAAGTGGAACCATACATACATATATAAATAATAATATAAACTTTTTGACCAGTGGTCATTTCGGACTCAGGGGGTCATAACTAGACCTCCTATGAAGATTTTTTTTTTAAATTCGACAGTAGTCAAGAAACCAATAGGTAGATCGATTTCATCGAAATCTACCTAAAAAAAATTAGGGGTGGACTACCCTTAACATTTAGGGGAATGAAAAATAAATGTCGTCCGATTCTCAGACCTACCCAATATGCACACAAAATTTCATGAGAATCGGTCAAGCCGTTTCGGAGGAGTTTAACTGCAAACACTGCGACACGAGAATTTTATATATTAGAAGATAGATAGAAGCCAAACATTGTAAAGCATTGTATCACCTTCATAATATTTTATCCAAAGTAACCAGCGCCTATAAAGCCTTACGCATGAGGATTCTTACAAAAATACAAAAATAGTTCTAAATTGAAGCAATATAAAAGCTTTCCAGAAAATAGGTACCTACGGAATCGGTCTACATATTCGTTTTCCTTTGTTTTATTACTTTTGTCTGAATTCGTAGATTTCTGACCGTAAGTTATCCCACGTTCGCAAAATGTGGTCTATATTTCTTGTAAACTTTCAGACAGGTAAAGAGCGTTATTTAGACCAGTCTAGTGGCAAGGACGTAGCTTACAGTTTTTTCTTGTAAAATATCTAAACTGAAATAAAGAAAGACATTTTATTACAGACCGCGAGACGCCTTTCAGCGGCTTGTTGTTTTAAATTAAGTGAGCCTTGACCTGAAAACATTTAAGAAGGTGCCTTTGTAGTAATGCTATAATTCTACTGATGTATCGCTTTACTAATATTTTTGAAATATTAATGAAAAGTCTGTGCTTTTTTTTACGTGTGGAATCCCCCACGGGCTTCACCCCATCGGTGCCGATGATGGGGTGGGTGTGTCGGAATCCATTGCCGGGCACCCCGGCTAAGACCTCGAAAGGATAACCCCGGGATTGTGATTAAATAGTCACAGTTATACCTCAAATTGGATTTTTTTTTATAAATACCCTTTTTTAAGGTTACTTTTCGGTAATCTAAGAAATCTATTACCTACTTCAAACATATTTCAAACAAAAGTCATGTCATTGACGTCATGCTCAAAATAAAAGAGAGGGAAGCTTAAAAAAAGCGGCCTCTGTGGCGTAACGGTAGTGCATTCGACTGCTACGACAGGGGACGCGGGTTCGATTCCCGCTCAGTGCAAATATTTGTATTCATGAATATGTATATTTGCATTGGTCTGGGTGTTTCTATGTATAATATGTATGTATTTACAAAAAAAAATTATATAAGTATGTTTATCCGCATTCTGGAAACCATAACACAAGCTAGTTGAACTATGCTTACTTTCGGTCTAGAAAGCGCTGTGTAGAATGTCGTAGAATATTTAGTTAATAGTTAATAATTTAATCAATAGTAAAAAAGAAACTTTTCATATTTTCACGCAGTTTTGAACGTCAAGGTGACTGTGCCAAATACTTGCTTTTGACGCTCTGTAAAATCACCTTGACACTATTTACGATCATTAACTTTATGTAGGAGTCGAACCGACCAAAATCGCACGCCATCACGGGTCTCATAGGTGTACGGTGGCCCAATAAGGCAATTCCCTCGCACCACGGCTGACCCTGGCCATCTACGGCTTTGAGATGGCTTCCTACTTACATTAATATACTCGTATTAGTCACATGGTTCCCGGTGAAGTAGAATACACGTATTACTTTATTTCTTCCCGTGGGTGTTGTACAAAGTGATTAAGGAATTCTCCCTCCGATATTAAAAGGCCAAGCTCTCGTAAGAATACCAAATTGACGGCAATTAAATACCCTCGAACGTATTGTGAAGAATATAATTGACAATATGTGGGTGTTGAAACACGTTTGTCAACTTCTTAGGGGATATAAGGTGTTAGTGAGTGGATATAAATAAATAATTTTTCCACGAAATTCTACACAGCGCTTTCTAGACCCGAAGTAAGCATAGTTCAACAAGCTTGTGTTATGGGTTCCTGAAAGCAGATAAACATACATACTTATATACATTTTTTTTGTAAATATATTCGTATAGGTCTAGGTGTTATGTATGTATATACATAACACCTAGACCAATGCAAGATATAAGTAAGATATAATATCTAACTAAGGTGGGATTTCGGCATGTACAAAATACGATCAAATGCCTTTTTTTTTTACATATGCCATAATAAATATATCTGCGTTATCACGTTTTACAATGAATATCATTGAATAATACGTGAGAAAAAAAAAGTCTTCTGTATGTGAACACGTGCAATAGGGGTGCAAACATTATTTAGGATTTGATAAACCATAGATACTCGCCAAAGAAAACCAATTCCTACTCCTCTAATTCCTGTGACCATGGCTGCCGAAAAGCAACCGAATTGTCGGGATCAATGTAAAAGATAAAATAAAATTCCGTTAAAAATAGTTCTATTTCAACTCAGTTCTGTTGGATTTTAATTTCGACCTATTCAACGTCATAATTTCATCATCCAAATTCTCACCCAAGCTTCCATTTTGGGTACGGCACTCCTCCTTATTGGGATGTCTTGGCTTCTACGGGAGCTAATGCCATCTGACCCCCAATACCGATAAAAAATTCTGCGCCAGGGCCTCGTCCGTTAATCTGCAGGTGTACTAGCGTGCAGGCGAAGTTGGCTTGGGCTCCGAAGATCTTGATGGAGTTCCATACACCTAGCAAAGTCTAAGAAATGAAAGTCACAAACTAAAACACGCCAATAATGCTAAAAGATAATTAACCGCACCTGCAAGCTGACACACCTGCTGATTGACGGACGAGGCTCTGATGCAGCCTTTCCTTTTGAGGTTGGGAGGTCAGACAGCAGTCGCTCCCGTAAATGCATACAAATAAATAAAATAGAAGTGTCTATTTGTAATATTAAAATAACAGATTTTAAATTAAGCTGAAGACAGGGCGCTATGGCGCTCATTAGGGGAGACCTATGTCCAGCAGTGGACTAGCAAAGGTTGGTGATGATGGTATGATTTTATGTACGATACATAAAACAAGAAAGTAATCATACATTTTTTGCCTATCTATGTCTGTTTTTGACGGGACTTTCAGTGGCAGAAAGGTCATATTTTAAGGCGTAACTTAGTCTACTTTAAAGTCTTAAATTGGTTTTATTAAGGCTCTGCGATAACTTAAAACTATAAAGTCTAAATCCACGTGGACGAAGCACAAACGGGCACAGCTGGTCCAAAATAAAACCAAATTATGGAAAGGAGCAATGGATCAGAGGACCCCTATACCAAAGTATAAGCTTTGAATGCAACCAGGATTAGCTCGGATGAAGAAGAGGAATGAAATAAGTTAAATGCAGGTTTTGCGTTTCTAGATCCGTACAGCCTGGCCTGATTGAATAATAAACATTCATTCATCCAAACCTTCACATTTATAACACCTAGTAGTAAGATATGGTATAGAAATCGAAACCAAATCAGTTGAAACCAGGACAGTTGGCGAGACGAATACTTAAGCTACTATATCCGCCATCAGCGAAGTCGAAACTCATTTTCACGTTTAATTACATGCTCGGAAATTTGCTGGAAAATGAAAATGACATTGCAATACAATTTCCAATGAATACGTACATACGTACATTTCCATGAATTTCGAATCGAGGTATGGTGTAATGGGATTTATAAGCTTAGACTCGTCTGACTGGCGCAGTATTTCTATCCGATAGAAAAATTATAGGCACCGAAAATCAGAACCTGAATAATTTATTAAAAATATAATTAGTCATGATTTCGTAGAACAGCTTAATGATCTTGCTTATTGCTATTTTCTTACCAAAACTCAATATCCATTTGCATTTCCAGTGGAAACAAGCACTGCCGGTTATTAATTTTGAGGTAAACATTTCGATTTCAGATTATCGCTATTTTATTCATAATATAGTATTATAAACCAGTTATACTAAAATAGAGATATTCAATGAACTGTTTTTGTCTGTTTGAACGCGATGGAAGCAAAATACTAAACTAATTTTGATGCGGTTTCTTTCTTATAGAAAGGTCTTGGTCAAACTTAAAATCTGTAGTACGTTTGATTGCAATTGGTTAAATAGAACCGGAGATATGACCATGAAAACGATAGCCGACCGCCGCGCAGGCAGAGCCGCGGGCAAGCTCAACTAACTCGTATCAATGAAATTTAAAATATATTTAAATTTCACTGTATCATCTCAATGAACTGACTCTAAATGATTAAGAGCAGAACTTGTATTAGTTAATATTGTTATAAATAAAATAAATATTCATAATTATATTCAAGACGTGCTTGCTTTTAGTAAAACTAGACGAAAAGCAAGCACGTACCGATAAATAACAATAGATTCGGTCCTGTCACATTGAATCTCGGTAACGTTACGTGAAGTTGACAGTAGTATTATTATAAACACGCACGTGAATGGTACCATTGTATCTACCCTTCAGGATCTGCCGTAACTGACAGACGTGGTAGCAATCTACAATGTGTCGCAAGTAACAGGTGTTTCAACGAATCCCGAATGAAAATCAGTCAACAGTAGCATTACACTAGTAAAAATTCTTTTTAAACACTGCTGCGATATACATTCTATAAAACTTTTAAGGCTTTAACTAATTTAAACGTGATTATATTTTGTTTTATCACGGCCTCTGTGGCGTAGCGGTAGTGCATCAACTGCTACGACAGCGGGCGCGGGTTCGATTCCCGCTCAGTGCAAATATTTATGTGCATAAATATATATATTTGCATTGGTCTGGGTATTTCTATGTATAATATGTATGTATCTACAAAAATAAAGCATATAAGTATGTTTATCCGCATTCTGAAACCCATAACACAAGCTAGTTAAACTATGCTTATTTTGGGTCTAGAAAGCGCTGGCGCTGTACAGAATGTCGTAGAGTATTAATTTATTTATCATATTTTGATTTTAATACACGGTTAATTGAAAGGATTATATTCTTTGTAGTACCTTTTTTTTCGTGCGGAAATCCCTTCTGATACACCCCCGCCGGCCAGCGGGGGTGGTTATGTCAGTCTTGAACCGACTAAATCCGCACGCCGTCTCGGGTCTTAAGAGGCCGGGGTGTAAGGTTACCCATAGAGCATATCCCACGCACCCCGACTGACCCTGGGCCATCTCCGGTTTCGAGATGGCCCCCTCGGGTTTGTGAACCACGGTGTCCCCGTCTTGCCCCGGTTTGGAGGAGGAGCGCTAGTCGCCCCCCCTTCCCGGCCTGCATCTGCTGGGGTCGGCGGGACTTTGTAGTAAATAGCGTCCGTGATATAGGTCTACATGGCCACATAACTCTATATGCTGATGACACATGTTTGTTCTATTTTGGATCGTCAATACAACAAATTATCTCTAAGGCTCAAGAAGATTTGAATACTCTATTCTCTTGGTTTCAAAGCAATCTTTTAACTATTAATATTTCTAAAACCTGTTACGTAATTTTCAAAGCAAAAAACAAAATAATCGCATCATATGAACCTCTAAAAATTAACGATGTAGCTATACAAAACAAATCATTTGAAAAATATCTCGGCCTTAGAATAGATAGTGGTCTGACGTGGAATATCCAAATCGAGCACATAAGAAAAAAATTATCTTCCCTAATAGGATCACTCCGGCACATTGCTCGATGTATCCCGCGTCGGATGCCTTATACTATATACAACTCACTAATAAAACCGCACTTGCTTTATCTAATAGAAATTTGGGGCAGTGCTGCCAAAACAAAATTATCGGAGCTACAAATCGTACAAAATAAATTAATTAAAATATTATTATTTCATTATAACTACCTTTTTTTTTTTTTTTTTTTTTTTTTTAACTACCTAACACCTTTTTTTTTTTTTTTTTTTATCGTGCGGAAATCCCTTCGGATACCCCCGGGCTTGCACCGACTAAAACCGCACGCCGTCTCGGGTCTTCAGACGCCGGGGTGTAAGGTTACCCATAGAGCATATCCCTCGCACCCCGGCTGACCCTGGGCCATCTCACCACTAACAGCATCGCTCATCCTGTCTCCTCTGAAAGCAGAGGAGTACGGAGAGCGATGTGTTCCCGCCACGTTGGGTATTGGCCGACGATCAATGCCAACCCTATGAAGGGGTGAAGGGGAAGCCATTGACCGCCGCCCAGGGTGTACCGGCCGCTCCGATTCCGTTCCCCCCGGACTGCAGCGGGATCGGAATCGGAGCGACACTCGAGGAGGTTACCCAACACACACCCCAACTACCTAACACCTACATCTAAAATTTACACCGATACCAAAATAATGAACATTGGGCAATTATATATTTATAATACGTGTATTCTCGTTAGAACAATTTTGCATAACCTACTCCACACTAACCTAGCCTTTAAAACATTAAAGGAACTAACTAGCCGAAGTAGTCGCCGAGTGAGTTTTATTGCGCTACCGAAGATACGCACGAACTACGGCAAAAAAATGTTTACCTACGAAGGCGCACAACTTTTATAACAAAATACCTTCATCTATAAAAAATATTACTTCTTTTCATACATTTAAAAATAGGTTGGCACAACACGTCATCGATACATATTAACTCGTATTATCATTAATGCAAGTTAATATTTTTGTCATCAAAACGAACGAACTGTTTCTGTTTCTGTTCTTCCATTAGTACATTGTATTGTGTATTAATATTATTGTTTCTCAATAAGTGATATATAAGTCTTTGGAGAAATAAATTCATTAAACCTTACATATTTTTGTTTCATTTTAAATATTGTAGCTGTAACTATAGCCTTCTTAACCATGACAAAACACCACTGCTATTAAACTACAAAGGAATGTTAAAATACTCGCAACAATTTAAGCATACATTATGATCCTTATTCTGAGATACGTGTTAATAAAACATTGTCTTTAAGTGAGTAATCAGTCAGGTCAAGGTTATTTTTGTTCTTCGAAATCTATCTACGAGTATAAACGAACTCTGAAGCATCCAAAATGAACATACTCGTTTATTCTGGTAAGGTACGTTAATGTTAGATCCCTTGATTCTTAGAAAAACGATAAGTTATTAGTTTTTGTGACCGTTTCACCGCCTATTTAACTTCTGCTTAAGACAAGTCCTGGTTTTTGATGACTGGACAAAGCAGCGATTGTTCCAATATACAAAGGCACAACATAAATGCCGAATGATCGCGAAATGACTCTTCTTAGTGTAGTGCTGAAACTGTTAGCTAAAATTCCGATTGATAGTGAGCAAACGTGATAGATAATAAGATTTGTCATGTGATCACACTATTTTGAAAGGGAATATAATGAACGGACCAGAATTTTCCTAGTCTCCGTGGTCGTAAAATATGTGTCAAATTACCTGATGGTGCATATTTTTTTGAAGTGAAATCTTCTTTAGTCGAGGTTAGCATTTTTGGGTGAACAAAAATCATGGAACTCGCGTCATCGTCACTGTGACGCTTTCCGTATTTTTTTAAAACAACGCCATCGTTGTTGTAGCTGATGAACTATTTTGTTCTGACCTTGATGAAGTTTCTAACCATCTATGTTATTCATAATGAACAACATAGATGGCTCTGTAATTTTTTTTTCTTATTTCCACTTCTGTCGGCACTCTCAGGGTGCCACTGTTTTTTTATAATGTACATGTCAAGATGACGTAAAGAGTATTTAATTATAGAAGGTGTTATCCATATATATATGTGTATATGGATAACACATTCTATAATTTCAAGCCCCCAGAAACACAGGCTTCTGAGGGCTCGAAAATCTTATTGCAAGATTCAAGAATCGGTTTTTTGATTAAATGCGACTATACAGACCGGTTTGATATTACAAAAGGAGTCAGTCAGAGATGAGTAGTTTCATGGAGAATGTTATATGCCGCGTGTATGCCCTTTAAAAACAAGAATATTATAGATAATGTCATCATAATGAAACGTATAAGTTTTTGAAGGACAATGAAAATAGGTTTTTTGTGAACGGTGAATTATTTACGTTTGAGGTTTGGACATATCATTCGCAACGAAAAGTCTTTGTAACGGTACAGGGAAGAGTGGAGGGCAAGTATTCTAGCGGCCTTCACCCACAAGATGGACAAACCTCTTTAAATCACCTATGAAGTGTTCACTTACTGAATGTTCTCAATTTCAATTTATTTCGATTCAAAAACATAATACACAATATATCTATCTTATTATCAAACGTACAAGAGTGAACATTATAAAATGGATACTTCAGAAACATAGAGTTAACGCCGGTGTCTCGTGCTAGTATAAACTGTGTGACAGACACCGGCGCCTTCCTCCCCAAAAAGAACTATGAATTGTGAACAACAACAGGTGTGTCACATTTACAATTTTAGGATCGAAATAAAATATAGTAAAATAAAAAATTTAGAAATTTACCAAATATATTATTTGCAACATGAATGTTTTTATTTTATTTTAATGAAAATATCACATTATCGGTATTAAAAGGATTAATACAGAATGAATACGCATGCAATAAAAAGTATAAACTTTTATATATGCATGAGTAAGGATGTATATGTGTGTGCGTGAGAGAGAGAGAGAGGGTGTGGGCGTGAAAGGGTGTGTGTGTGTGTGTGATTAGAGACGAGTGGGTGTGTATGTTATATATACGTATGTACCGGTTGAATGGTAGTTCTCTCGAATAAAACTTCTGCCTGATTTGCACTGTAGATTTTGGACTATCACATTTCATTTTGCACTTCGACATTTTTAGGGAATATTTATTACATATTTTGTCGACCTTATTATAAAGCCAACTGCTGAGGCTTTGATAGTGCCGATCTCCCAAGGCTGTATTTGTACATATGTTTCGGCATACGCGGTCTCTGCGGATAGTTATGTGGAGCGCACAATGTATACGCTGTACCACGAACAACAAGATATGGAGAAATCTTGCAAACGCCGCGACTAATTATCAGACTATCCAAAACCACGATCCCTCTGCCAGTAGTCTTCGACTGAGATAAATGAGCAAAGCGGAGAGTCAATATCAAAGGTGCCGTTCATAGCAATACAGGAACACAAAGAAACTTAATAATACACCAATAAAGTATTAGAGGTATCTCTATTCTTAAAAATCGAGTACGATACGAATTCCTTTCTCGGCCTCTCGGTCATCTTTTCTCCTTCCCTCGTGGTTCAAAGACTCCAACTAAGTTAAGTCACACTTTACTAATATAGTATTATCTAGCTTATATTGACTTCTACTTGTATTCGTGTTTGAATGACGTATGTATGCTCACTTATTGTAATCATTTAGATGCCAAATACTTATTGAATGCCTAAAGCCTTGTTAGTAAAAATAATGTTTTTTCACAACTATCTGTTATCCGTAACTCCACCTGCGTGAAATACTGATCCCGTTCCCGCGAACCACAATACCCTAGTCATACTATAAACAACCTCTGTGGCAAATGTCACTTAGATTCATCGTTTTGCCGTTTTGGCGGAATTGAGTACCTTTTTTTTTTTCCTTCGGATACCCCCCCGCGTGCCAGCGGGGGCGGTTATGTCGGGCTTGAACCGACTAAAACCGCACGCCGTCTCGGGTCTACAGACGCCGGGGTGTAAGGTTGCCCATAGAGCATATCCCTCGCACCCCGACTGACCCTGGGCCATCTCCGGTTTCGAGATGGCCCCCTCGGGTTTGGGAACCACGGTGTCCCCGTCTTGCCCCGGTTTGGGGGAGGGGCGCTAGTCGCCCCACCGTCCCGGCCTGCTTCTGCTGGGGTGACAGGTGGCCTCACCCGCCACCCCCAGGCCTGCGCTCATGGAGGACGGAGGTCGTTAAGCGACCTCCGGCGCCTGAGTCGCCTGCGACGCGCGGCGAGCAAGTTGCGGGCTCGGCGGACCGGGAGAGTTCTAAGTCTCTCCCGGGCGCGCTCCGTCACCTCCTTCGCGAGCATTACATGCTCGCAGAAGGAGGTCGCTGCGGCCCACGCGCTCGCGCTCCGCACCATTGCCGCAATCATGCTGCCGAGCGAGAGGACTCCCACCCCGATGGCTGCCACGAGGTCACGCCTCGGCGCCTCCCACGCCGGGCAGTCCGCCAGCGTGTGCAGCCCTGAGTCCTCGCTCGCGTCGCAGTGATGACACTCAGGCGTTGGCTCCTTCCTGATCCGATGCAGGTGGTCCCCGAAGCACCCCTTCCCGGAGATCACCTGCGTCAGTCGGTACGAGAGGCTTCCGTGTCACCTCTCCAGCCAATCCTCCATGATGGGCCTTACCGGGAATTGAGTCCCTTTGTTTTTTTTTTTTTTTTCACGTGCGGAAATCCCTTCGGATATCCCCCCGCCGGCCAGCGGGGGCGGTTATGTCGGGCTTGCACCGACTAAAACCAACAAATATCCATCTATCCGAACAAGTTTTCACGTTTTTATAAGTGTGATGAGATTACTAAATGAGTACTCGTAAAAAATATCATTAGAATAGTCATCATCTACAAGCATTATTATATAATGTAGACATATTGACATAATGTATATTTCGAGATCTTCACCTTTGTGTCAGGTTAACCTCAACTGCAAGCAACCGCCACTGATGATTGACGGATGACGCTCTGGCGCAGGCTTTTGTCTCGGGTTGGGTGGTCAGACGTTAGTTGAAGATAGCTCTCGTAAAAGCCAACAAACCATGTCAAAATAATAAGTGTACCCCGAGCCCCAAAGTGTTTACTTTAGACACAACCGGGATATCGCTAGGAGGATGATGAATAAAGTATATTTCCTGCGTAGCCCTACGGAGCAGAATGTGAGGGCCAACCCATGTTTTGTCATAGGTGCTGTACTGGACGATAAGGGGTAGAGCTGTTCTATACCTGATACTATATATATATAACCCAGGCTCAGCTTCCACGTGTGAGTCAAGAAAAAGAACCCGGCAAACGGTAATAAGCTTAGTCATATTACCTGGTACCTAATACAAAGATTGGTGAAATGTGGATGTTTGTTCATCCCTGCCTAACCTTTCTGAGATAACAGAGACTTCTCCTTCTTCATCCGAGCTATAATCCCTGTGTTATCCAAAATTTGCTCCGTTTAGTCCGTGTTCGGTTTGTTTTAGCAGATAAACTAATATGTCTTAATAGGTAACTATTGTACGAAGACCGTACATAAACAGCTCAGTAGTTTAGCATCCAAATCCAATAGCAGTATAAGGGTGTGGACAGACTATACTAGCCTATAACAGTGTGATGTCAACGCCAAATGATTTAATTTGCATTCACAGTCAGGAAATTACGAATTCAATTTCGAGTCAGTCGGAAGCTAATACCACATTTGTATGTGTAGATATGGTTTGTAGGTGTATACCTAGCCATGTGAGAGTCAATTCAGACACAGACTGACACACGGAGACACACAGAATACAGAATAATGGTATAGAGATTGAGTTCAATTTTTGAATATATTTTAGTGGCATTTTTTTTTCGTGCGGAAGTCCCTTTGGATACCCCTCCGCCGGCGGCCAGCGGGGACGGTTATGTCGGGCTTGAACCGACTAAAAACGCACGCCGTCTCGGGTCTTCAGGTGTAAGGTTGCCCATAGAGCATATCCCTCGCATCTCGAATGACCCTGGGCCAACACCGGTTTCGAGATGGCCCCCTCGGGTTTGGGAACCACGGTGTCCCCGTGTTGCCCCGGTTTGGGGGAGGAGCGCTAGTCACCCCACCATCCCGGCCTGCTTCTGCTGGGGTAATAGGCGGCCTCACCTGCCACCCCCAGGCCTGCGCACATGGTGGACGGAGGTCGTTAATCGACCTCCGGCGCCTGAGTCGCCTACGACGCGCGGCGAGCAATATATTTTAGTTCCTATCCCAAGTAAAAGTTTGAGCTTCAAGCGCACTCTTTTCGAAATATCTTTTCTATCACAGCGCTAGTCCTAGTTGCATTCAAAGCTTGCACTTTGGAGTCCGGCTTTTTCTTTTAATTTAGCTTTTCTTGCGCCTGCTGTCTGACCTCGTAAGCTCTAGAGGAAAACCTGCGCCAGAGCCTTGTCAGTCAGCAGGTATACCACTCCCCTAATATAAGCTAAAGCAGAAGGAGCAAGCAGACCCAGGCTGGAGAGAGTGGTAAAAGCCTTGAATATAAGTGAGCACCACACCCACCAGGTCTTCTACATATAGTATCGCTGAAGGTATTTTGTAGTCAAATGTCTACCCTATTGAACTTCCAGTTACCAACTACAGCAACAAGAGGTTCGAATTGCAAATGAGACTTAAATGAATTATTACTTAATAAGCGAATACTAATCAACGACAGTATAAATTGAACACGGCAACATTAACCTTAATCAGTTTCATTTAAACATTAATTTAATATAAGTTCAGGATAGACGATGACAAATCAAATTACGTGTCGTTTTAATGCAGACCACTGGAAGACCAGTTTGATGTATGAAAAGATGGTCTTTGTAATGTTTTCTTATTTAGTCTCACTTATTGCAAAAAGAGGGGTACTATAATACCCCTTTTGTTGCGTTTAAAGTATTTGTGTCTATCTGTGCCATCGTAGCTCCTAAACGCTTAGACCGAATTTGCTAGCTGATGTAATCGAAATGGTTATTCATTATAATATATGAAGATTTATCTATTACGGTGTTTGAAGATCATCTGCTCTTCATATTACCATCCGAGTGTCAAAGCATTTGTGTCCAAAGCCCAAACTGAAAACTATTATTTTAGAGTTATTGTAAATTTTTTTAATTTTAATACGGCTTTCATTGACGGGCAAAAGTCATCCTTAGTAACAATAAATCTTAGTACTGTTATACATGTGAGAGTTTGAATGGATGCATAGATGTTTGTTATTCAATAACGCCAGAACGCCTGTGCGGATCTAGATGAAATTTATCGCAGAGATAGATTATAGCCTGGCCAGCATATGAGTGGAACGGGGTCAATATAATGCGCGGGCCGAAATCTAAATTAAGCAAGAAACTTCAGTAACTTTTCTATTTAAAATGTCACTTACATTTTTGATGTCACGATGTAGTTGTAGGTAGATTTGTAATTAAAATTCGTAGAATCGTCGTAGCATTACAGACTCGAGTGGATTTAATTCCCTTAAATTCACGCGTCACGCAGTCCCACAATGTAATGGCAAATTGTAAAAGGTTTGTTGAAATAGAAAGAAGAAAATGTATATCACTGTACATTTTGTACAATTTAAAGCGTGATCGTGGTTTATGGTGAATGTAGAAAATAAGGCGTATCACGTACCCTGGGGTTATCCTTTCGAAGGCTTACGGGGTGCCCGGCAACGGACACTTGGGGAGGACACCGTGCGGTTTTAGTCGAGACACGACATAACCACCCCCGCTGGCCGGCGGGGGGGTATCCGAAGGGATTTCCGCACGTAAAAAAAAAGGCGTATCACGTCATAGTATTGTCTGGTCTGTGACGTAGTTATAAAAATATAGTTAGGTTATTTCTACTTCTAGATATTTAAGAGAAGATGGATGGACGTGTGGAAGACGGTGCGGCCCGGATGGCAGTAAATATTATGATATGAGATAATTGAAAAAAGGACAAAATACAAAATATATATTGTGTCCTTGACAACCCATTTGGCGCAGCGGTAGTGCGTAGAACTGCGAAGCCAGAGTTCGCGGGTTCGATTCCCGCTCAGTGCAAATATGTATATTTGCATTCGTCTGGGTGTTTCTATGTATATATAATATGTAATGATTTACAAAAAAAAGTATTTAAGTATATTTATCCGCATTCTAGAACCTATATGACAAGCTCTGCTTAGTTTGGGTCTAGATGGCGTTGTTTACTTTGTCCTACTATATCTATTTATTACTATTGATCAGAACGCAGAACACAGGGTGTGTGGACCCCGGTGCAATCATAATATTTGTAAAGTATCTCATTAAATTATTTCCACAATAATCCATGTTGCGCCGATCACAGATAAAGAAGTTAATGGCAGAAAGATAATCATGTTTTTAGACGTCGTCGTTAAGACTTGCTCGTTCGGTTCTTTCGACGGTTTCTTAGAATTTTTTGAACGGTTAAAGAATTTTTAGGTTCGTTTCTTTAGTTTCAGAGTTTATCGATCACAAGCAAACAAATATCTTTTCTCTTTATCAGGGCGAGTGAAGTGAACCCTATCACTATTCCAAAATCTATGCATTTTTTGTGGTACACTTAAATGGAAAACTATCACACATTCGGGTTTGCGCTTTGACATAGTAAATTCTATTCATGTCTAGATGTGTTATAAATCATAAAATAAAAAAAAATGCATTAAAAGATAACTTTCGCTTTAAAAAACTGCCTTCAAATTTATAACTAGGTAGAAAAATTCGCCCTCCTAAAGCACCCTTTTAGCTAGTTATATTAGTATAGACAAATAATTGTGTAAAGTATTCCCGCAATAGATAGATAGTTTTAAAGAAAGTGGAAAAGAAATATAAAGGATTTCAGATAGAAGTAATGGTGAGGTTAAAGCGCTCGACTAACGATCAAGAGTAAGTTTGCTTATTCGAAGACCACACAGAACACTGTTGAACTTGTAAGACACTACTAAAGTAAACCCACTTCTAACGCGATTCTTTAACCCAGTTGGACGGACCAACAAGAATACTGGCACTCTGCAAACTTAATCATAGTATTCTTTCATTAAAAAAAACTGAAATAGGAAGGAGAATAGGCGAAGTTCTAACTATTATATTAAACTATTATAATCCCACTAATATTGTAAATTTTAAAGTTTATGAAAATGTTTGGATGTTTGTTATTGAATTACGCTCTAACGGCTAAACGAAACTAGGTGAAATTCGGGACTGGGATAGATTATAGACTGGAATAACTCGTTACTTTTCATCAAATTAAAGTTAACTTTTAGATATAAAATACATGCATAAAACAGTGCAACACACACACACACGCACACACACACACACACACACTGACAAACATATATAGGTACCAAAAATGTTCACTTAAGTTATTTTCAGTAAAGCATTCGTATTGACTTAACGAGGTGAACTTATCACTCAATTCATCTAAACCTACCCCACTGCATTGTACCATTCCAAAATGTAATAAACATGAATAAAACTGTGTAGTACATGCACACAGACCCTCTCTCTCTCTTTCACACACACACACACACAGAAACCCTGGCAACACACATACACCCTGATAATATGCATAGTAAAAATGTTTACTTAGTTATTTTCAGTAATATAAAGTTCAGTAGTATTTAAGCTTGATACGCAGTACTTATACCAAATATACCGGTAATCTTTTACTAAAGCATTAGGAATTTGATAGGCTACTCAGAATATCAAGTGTAAATAACTATTTACCACTCGATGTGGCATTATCATCACGTCGTCGTTACCAAATATAGAACGCACTTTTGTAGGTACTACTATGCCCGATGAATATTCAACCAAGATACTAAGTGTCCTTACATAATTCATAGAAAATACCACCCCACGCAATCTTAAACATAATTAATCTTAAGCTATTTGTAGAACAGGAAAATGGTTTTGAAATTTTTATTATATTATGTATTTTAAGAACTGTCTCAATATTGACTAGAGTTTTCCTGATTTATATTATGACGCATCCATGTCGCAAGCTTTCTTCTTATGTAATATACATATTTAACAAATACACATAGTACAAATAAGTAAGTAAAATTAGAGCAGAAAATGTTAAATTATTTATTTTTCATCTCAACTTTCCGGAAAGTTTAATTTTCATGGGTGAATGGCTGGGTGGAAAGTAGCTTATTTCGTCCCTAAGGTGGAAAGTATTTTTAAAATTTTATGTTTTGCCATGGAGTCCATGATAATTAAGTTATTATGTCATAATGCCTTGATATCATGACGGTTTATTTTTACATGGCCGCCTAGATGCACATCTCGTGACCTACTCGGTTACAATGTAACCAATAGATTCGATTTTCAAATCTTTTCTAATGTAGGCAGTATTTACGTGAATTATAGCATACTTTTCAGAATTAAAAAAAAAAAACAATGTAAGTTTACAAGGAATTAGCAGATTAAATATAAATAACTTATAAAATAGTTAAAATGGGGTTGAATGTCACCTATTTCACCCTCGAACACCCTCGAAATGTCTCAGGTGAAATGGGTGACTTGCAACACTTTTTTTTAACGTGTGGATAACCCACGGGCTTCACCCCGGTTAACAATTTTTGTGAAAAAAAAACTATTGTGTTTTTAATTTTTGCTTTACTTATCTTTTTATTTCAATTATTTAAATACCTCCTATATTTACTTGCTAAGCTGAAGCTTATAAATTAAATATTAAAGAAGGTACTAAAATAATATACCATTCATGGCATCCGTGGGTCGCAATGGTTGAAAATCAGCGCTAGGTTTCTCTCTGGTATATGCCGAACTAAGCACTAATTATGTAGTAGTTACAATAGAGTTAGAATACTAACTTGTATTGTGTTTTTCTTTTTTCAATTCAATTTAAACGGACGTTCCACGTTATACTCAATGACTTAGGTTCAACGGATTTTTACTGAGAAATCTAGCCTATGAGTGCAGACAGAGCAGACCCACGGCTTTCTACTGATAGAATCCATCCTATGAATGTACAGAGAAACCCGTATATAACTTATCTTCATTTCAAAATATACGGAGGTATAATATTTACATCCTAAAAAATTGTAGCTATAGAATTATCGTTTACAATGGGATTTACGATATATAAACTATTTCAACAAAAAAAAAATAATAACAAAAAAATACTGGAAGGTGTAAAATAACTGAAATTCAGATTTAATCCTAAAGATAAAAAACACCTAAGACTTTTCTGTTTAAGTCAGTGCGTAAATAGGTAACGCAAGGAAAATAAAAAGTATTTTGTTAAAAAAGAGTTCTTTCCTTAAGATTACCGGATATTATTACTTCACATAATTCGTTCCCTATTAGCGGCTGTATTAATACCATGTTTTTTTTAAATCAATGAGTTCACGTGCTCGAGATTTCTTTGAACGTTTTTTGCCGATGTCGAATCCGAAACTATGAGGAGTACTCATAGTTTCGGATTTGGTCATTCACGCCCAGTTGAAAAATTCACCTGTATTGTACTTAAATCATTATTTTTTGTATTAATTATTCTGCATTTTTTATCTCCATATACGTGAATATCATTTCAGGATATTTTATGTCTATACTTAACTTTTATTTCATATTAATTTCGGTTTTATAATTTAATATTTTTTCATTCCAATTCGCACACTCAAATGTTTTCATAAAATTTAAGATATTATTATATTCAAAATTTAAGATATTAATTTGTACTTAAATCATTATTTTTTGTATTAATTGTTCTGCATTTTTTATCTCCATATACGTGAATATCATTTCAGGATATTTTATGTCTATACTTAACTTTTATTTCATATTAATTTCGGTTTTATAATTTAATCTTTTTTCATTCCAATTCGCACACTCAAATGTTTTCATAAAATTTAAGATATGTTTATAAATAATATTAATAAAGCTAAGTTGGATTTTTTTGGAAATTTTATATCTCATAGTTTAACTCGTAAATTATAATTATGTAATCACATTACCGACAAACAAAATGAAAATAAAAGTAAATTAAAATATTTTATATCACTAACATTTTATAAATTGAATATATTATTCATTTTTGAAATCCTAAACTAGAAAAAACCGAAAAAAATAAGCCAAATTTCCTTCCCAACTACGAACGACATATAAACAGAGTGCGAACGGCGTACAATTGTCCGCCTTATTTACCTTTATTCAAGTCGTCCTAAACAAACGTACGGCACGTCACAGTTCCATGTTAAGTTCGGTCGCACGTCGCGATAAGTTTGTCCGCGCGGCGCGGTGCGCGTCGGCCGAAGGCGGGCGGCTGACTAGACGATACGAGCCCCGCGCGCACCACCCTCGCTGTTTTGATTTACAAACACCGATGCCACTGTGTCATGCAGAGTTCGATATCCGCCAACACCGTTTAATTTCTAAAAAAACATTTCTATTATCATTATAGACACACGGTCTTCTGGAAAACGAATTTCGCATTCCGTTAATCCAAAGCTTTGTAAGTATTATTTGGCTTTGAGTGACAGTGTAATCGAAGCCTATTAAAGTTTGAATGAGTTTTGATTAATATTGTATGAAGATTCATTTCTTCTAGAACTTAGTTCGACGTCTACTAAAATGGTTTTGAGTTAAGTAATATTTAATGATTAACTCCTAACTATTACTGACATTTTGAAATGAACACTTCAAAATTACTTTTATGCTACTTAGGTGGACGATAAGCACGCGAATATATGAATTAAAATAATTTACCGTTGTCTTTGCGACTTCCAAAGATATAGGTATAAATCTTAAAAGGTAGTTACACATAAAAAGTTATTTCACGGGTAATAGTATGCCACCACAGCCATAAATATTATGTCCGAGCAGGAGAACCGATTTCGGCTGCGATTCTGTTGTGTCGTATCTCTCTAGAACGTAATATTATAAACAAAATAACCTCGCAGTATGAGTTATTTGCCTTTACACATCTCTCATGGAATGTTATTCGCATATTATATTCTTAGTCCATTGAAATGTTACAATTTAAGGACCTTTTTTCATGCGGAAATCCCCTCGGATACCCCCGGACTTGAACCAACTAAAACCGCACGCCGTCTCTGATCTACAGACGCCGGTTGCCCATAGAGCATATCCCTCGCACCCCGACTGACCTTGGGCCATCTCTGGTTTCGAGATGGCCCTCTCGGGTTTGGGAACCACGGTGTCACCGTCTTGCCCCGGTTTGGGAGAGGGGGATAGTCGCCCCACCGTCCCGGCCTGCTTCTGCTGGGGTGACAGGCGGCTTCACCTGTCACCGCCAGGACTGCGCTCATGGAGGACGGAGATCGTTGAGCGACCTCCGACGTCTGAGTCGCCTCCGCGCCTCGCGGGCTCTGCGGATCGGAAGAGACCTTTGTCTCTCCCGCACCCGCGCTCCGCACCATCGCGGTGAGCAGGATGCCGAGCGAGAGGACTCCCACTCCGAGGGCCGCTAAGAGGGCCCGCCTCGGCACCTCCCACGCCGGGCACTCCGCCAGCGTGTGCAGCCCTGAGTCCTCGCCTGCATCACAGTGATGGCACTCAGACGTTGGCTCCTTCCTGATCCGACACAGGTGGTCCCCGAAACACCTCTTCCCAGAGATCACCTGCGTCAGCCAGTACGAGAGACTCCCGTGTCGCCTCTCTAGCCAGTCCTAAATGATGGGTCTTACCGCCGCTACTACGGCGTGCCCTGCGCTTGGTCGTTCTTTCCACTCCACCATGATGACCCGGCGGAGCTGGGACTGCACGTCCTCGATTTCTCGAGGCTCGGGGTGCCGTCCCTGCTCCCGCGCCTCCGTTCGCCACCGATATAGTTTCGAAAGGGCACTCGCCTCCAGATCCCATGGTGGAGTTCCGGCAAGGAGACTCGCCGCCTCGAAGGAGATCGTGCGATAACCTCTGATGACCCTGTTGGCCATCACCCGCTGCGGAGCGCGCAGCATCCGCTCATGTCTGGCCTTCAGGGTCTCCGCCCAGACTGGGAACCCATATAGGGCCATGGACCGCACGATGCCCCCGTAGAGTCTCCTGCAGGAGTCATCGGGCCCCCTCATGTTGGGCAACAGCCGCGCCAGAGCGAAGTCTCCGAAGTCTTCAATATTTCATTTGGGGCTTGATGCCGATGGGAGTGCCTCCTACTATGAGACTGGATCCCTCAGGTGGCTTGCTTCAAGGCCCATGAAAGAACAGGGCCTCGGTTTTATGCAGAACCACCTCGAGACCCAGCCGCACGATCCGCTCAACGACTTGGGCAACCGCGGTCGTAGCCTTCAGGGTCGCCTCGCGGTACGTTGCACCGCACGCCGTCATGAGCGTGTCGTCCGCGTAACACGTGACGGCGGCACCATCTGCAAGCTCACCGCGAAGCATCCAGTCGTATCCGATGTTCCACAGGAGCGGCCCGAGAACCGATCCCTATGGAACACCGCACGACATCTCACGCCGACCGAGGCCGGTCATGGTTGGGTAGATGACGGCTCTCTCCGACAAATACGCCCCGACTATGCGGCGAAGGTAGAGAGGCACTTCGTGATACACGAGCGCCTCCTTAATGCAACTCCAGGGCAAGGTGTTGAATGCGTTGGTGATGTCCAGAGACACCGCCAACATCACCTCACCCCGGAAAACTGCATCCTTCGCCAGAGCCCTCACGCGCATGATGGCATCCACGGTGGAGCGCCTCTGGCAGAAGCCATATTGGCCATCCGCCAGGTCTGGCCCCACTCTAGAGAGGTGCTCGACGAGGCGCTTTGTGATGACTCTTTCAAAGAGTTTGCACACCTCGTCGAGCAACACTATGGGCCGGTAGGCGAACGGCGAGTCCGCCGGGCACCCCACTTTTCGGATGAGGACCAGTTTCCCCGTCTTCCACAATTTAGGAAACTGGCCCCGCTCGAAGCATGCGCTGAGAAGCCCTCTCAGTCGGGGCTCGAGAGCATCGTCAACTAGAGCTAGGACCCACGCTCGGCCTGGAATGCCGTCGGGTCCCGGGGCGGTGTTTTTGGATCTTAGCCTTCGCACCGCCAACAATTTAAGGACCTAATATTGCATTTGTTAAAGGTTGCAATTTTATTCTTGGGACATGTGTGTCATGTCAATAGAAGCTTAACCCCAAGTTAGTGGGGTTGCCGCCCTTGTCTCCCGGCCGCCATCTTTGAAAAAGGGGTGCAAACACCTTTTCGCGATATCTCGAAAACTATGCGTCCTATAAAAATCGCAGCAAATCGCTTTGTCTACAAAAATGTTGTCGGCTGACGGCCAGCAATCGCAGGGGGGATCGTGACGCGACGACGTTGCTAGCCGTCAGGTTCACAGCCCATACGGCCTCTTAACATTCTACCTGCTTAACATTCTCAAAATGTACACTCGATCACTCTATAGAAAAATTACTATAAGAACAATAATTTAATAAGTTCTATAGTAAGGAATACGGTTAGGAATTAAAACGTAAAGTTGTACGGATTTAACAAAAAAATTTTTAAGAATGTATTTACAATAAAAAAAAAGATCATAAAACTTTCTTTTTATCCGGATTCCCATAAGGATTGACCTGGTCAACTTTGTTACAGTGCTTTGCGCTGTAACAGTGTTATAATTAATGAAATTTAAAAAAATGATAGAGAAAAATTTTCCTCAGAAGACCATCTACAAGATCAACACGATAAATTATTTGTAAAATGTATAAAAAATAAGGTATAGGAGCAAAAAATATTTTTTTATAGAAATTTTGACACTTTTGCTTATAACTTCTTTAATTTAAAGTTTAGAGCAAAAAGTTTTTGAACATATTTGTAGGCAAAGCGTTTTGCTACAAATTATTTTGCGATTTTTTTCCGAAATATCGCGAAAAGGTGTTAGCACCCCTTTTTCCAAGATGGCGGCCAGGGGACAAGGGCGGCAAACCCACAATCTTGGGGTTAAGATTCTATTGACACATGTCCCATAAATAAAACTGCATCCTTTAAAAAATGCAAAGCTAATATAACACTTCAATGGACTATCTACTAATGTATGGAAATTATCACTAATTGACAATATTCCATTTTTAAAGATACTTCCGATTTTTTTCAAAGGCTTAAAGTTTTGGCGTCTACTAGTCAAGATTTCAAACTTCGTCTGCAGTATGTTTCTATAAAAGTAATCCCGGTAATGGTATTAACCCAATCTCTTATTTAATGTGACCAAAACATAAATGGTGAATTTTGGGATAACACCTCTGAAAAATATAGACTTGACTGTGTATAAAAAAGGATCAGGAAGGGGTTCAATGCGATATTAATCAGACAGAAATGGACCCTGTATAATGCATCCAGGAAAACAATACGGCTACCATCAAACGAACATCCAAAGATGCGGACCAAAGATTCGGACAGTCGGGACCATGACACGCATTGTTCCCGCGAACCCAAAGTAACGAACGATTCGTTCAGTATAAGCCCTACCGAAATAAACCCGAAGTAAAACATGGTACAAATACTACGTCTTTCGATTCTGTTACATACGAGATCTACATGTACATTTTATGGTATCCTCTCAGCTTTCCGCCTGGTAAATATAGCTTAATTTATTAAACAAAAGGTAATTAAAGTAAATACGTATATTTATGCTACCAAATAATGGTGAAATAAAAAATATCACCTGGGTATTCGTGTATGTTTATTTTATATCCCTTTTACAACCCCGTTACAAATTATATGAAAACGGCCAAGTGCGAGTCGGACTTGCGCACGAAGAACAAGTAAAATAAATGACGTTTGTTGTATGGGAGCCCCTCTTAAATATTTATTTCATTTTGTTTCTAGTCTTTCATGTTATAGTGGCAACAGAAATACAAAATAAAGAACTTCCGAAGACTAGTTCTAGACTCAAAGTATGCATAAATTATAATATGGGTTTCAAAATGCGACTCTTATAATATGAGTTTCACATACACATTATACCTAGAAATACCCAAAAGAGGCAACTGGATCTATTTATTTATGCAATCAAATATTTGCACTTGAGTACATGAGGCCTCATTAAGATCATCGGGGCGCAAACCAAACTCAAGATGTGGCTCTGGACTGAGACTTTACTCTCGGGGTTGGGAGGTGACCTCTGTCAAAATAAACCAAACCATGGACAGGAGAAGTAGGCGAGCGGGCTCCTAGCTGGATGCAACTGTGATAGGCATATGAAGAACGCGGGAATCGAACTCGCAATCTCTGGTTTAGCAGTCGCTTATGAGTGAGCAGGTTATATTTATAGCAGATTTTTTTTATCATTTTTCCATTACATACGAGATTATGTTTACATGAGCATGCCAATTGGAAATGCAAACATTGGCAGTACTGAGACCTTTCCTGGCAACGCAGAAATATAATTGGGTTTTCTTGTTAGACAAATTCCCAATTACAGTGCGAGATTGAAAATCTGCTCGACAAATCGCGACACCATAGTTAAGATCAATGCAAGATGGCGCTGCACTAGATATGTTTTCGGTGACAGGATAGATAATATTCTTTTGTATAGTATTATAGTCACCCCTTTTTTAATGTGTCGTTGCCAAATGGCAAAAAACGGAACCCTTATAGATACATCATGTCTATCTGTCTGTCTGTCTCACAGCCACTTTTTTCCGAAACTATAAGAACTATGCTGTTGAAACTTGGTAAGTAGATGTATTCTGTTATCCGCATTAAAATTATCACACAAAAATAGAAAATAAAACAATAAATTTTGGGTGTACTATACTTAGAACTGAAACTCAAAAATATTTTTTCATAAAATCCATACGTGTCTATGGACATATACCTAAATATTTATGGATAGGAGGATCCTGCCGTTTGGCAAAATATGTTTCGTCAAATTTCACTTCCCAAAAACTAAACAAAAAAAATCTAATACTTGGTAAAATGAAACTTTGCCATGTAATTATTTGTTAAACAATAAATTGCCAAAAATAGTATTGCTAACTGTAAAATTGCATAAAGTTGTTTTGCCAAATGTTTTTTTGTCAAATGAAAATTTGGGAAACATACTTTGGCATGTGTCACTTTGGGGAACGTTTTTTGCCAAACATTAGTAAACCATGGATAGGACTTCAAAAATGATATTGAGGTTCCTAATATAATTTTTTTTTCAAACTGAATAGTTTGCGCGAGAGACACTTCCAAAGTGGTGAAATGTGTGTCCCTCCCCCCCCCCCTATAACTTTTAAAATAAGAGAATGATAAAACTAAAAAAAAAAATATGACGTACATTATCATGAAAATTTGTAAAAGCTTGAAAAAAAAACCGAAAATTGGTTTGAACGCGATCTAGTAATTTTTTTTAATACGTTATAAATCGTAAACCGCAATTTACCTTTCATTCAATCAACTCAAATATTTAAAAAATCCTTGCTGCTACGGAACCCTTCATGGGCGAGTCCGACTCGCACTTGGCCGGTTTTTTTTTCCATTGGGTAAGGCAGAGACATCTTTCCAGTTGTTTCGATTCTGGTATTCAACTTTCGCGTCTTCTACTTTCAGATGCTTCTAAAGGAAATTGAATTGGAACGTAACATACCTACTCTAAATATGTGGTAGGGAAACCAAATGTTTGTGGATAAAGGTTAGCGTAACTAATGCATTTCCCGGAGTCTGAAATGAGCTGCTCTACAACTATTTGGAAATGAATTGTGCAAAACCATAATTTGCGAATAGTTATCTTACTAACGCGTAATAGAATTTAAAATCCATTTTTTTATTTAAGTTATTATTTCTTTTATTACAAATCTCTAATTTTGATAAAACTTCTAAAGTCATCTTTGACTAATGTTGCTACAAAAGTTCAAAGTATGCATGAGCTGTAAATGTGTAAGAAAAGATGGAAAGTTGGTTAATAAGGCAAGGAAGGGAGTAATTACGACGATGACGTCTGACAGGTTTGTATGACATGTTCCGCCGACTCCAAATAATTCGTACAAAAACAGGTGTATAACGTGATCGTTGGATACAAAACTGGGAGTATTTGAAAATAAAGGTAAAAGAGACTGATATTCTTAGTAATCCATGGATTCTCTGTGCTGGTGCCGGGTCCATCGCGTAGCTGAGTTGGGAACTCGGGACAGTGCTTGGGACTTGCGACCCAAGTGTAGGTTTAGAAGGGGCCCCTTTTGTTGATGTACATCTTCACTCACTCACCTTCACTACCCAAGTTCCCCTCCCTGCCTAACCAAAGTTGATGCGAACCTACTAGTGCCGCTTTACAAATTCGTCCTAGTAATGAGCTTATTTTAGCTCTCGATAGGACTAGATCTTTAAGTAGGTTATAGAGAGATTTTGCTGGTATACCTCTCGCTTCCACTTCCACTGGATACAAATTAACCACGTAACCGTTTTTGTTAATTCGTTTGTGAGATCATAGTATTTATTTTTCTTTATTGTGTGGTCCTTCGGTATATTTGTTTCCCACGGTACAGTAAGTTCCACAAGGACCACATATTTATCATTTTCGAATAAAAAAATATGTCAGGTCTAGATGACGAAACCCCAACACCCTCCGGAATTTTATAGTGCTTTTCATACGTGTCGATTAGGCGGTCCAATCTGGGGCAGTATCTAAGATTGAATAAGGTTTGTTTCTGGATTTTATGGATGAACCTTCAGACACAAAGTTGATATGACGTCTGTTGGTAGTCAATCCTTTTTGGGCTCTAGCTACTGCTAGACTCATTGCTTCACTTATGACGATAAGTACCTTATCAAGGTGGTGTAAGTATTGGCCTCTATCGAGAAGCACCCTACATCCTACTACTATGTGCTTAGCCGTCCCTATAGCCTCGCCATAAGTATAACATTGTTTTTTGTGGCCTTCCCCCACCTTACTAGGTTACTTTGGTCTAGGAGGTCATCTGAAAGGCTAAAATAACTATAAATTTTACGTTAAGATTTGCGAGGTTAGAATAAATAACGGCTTTTCGTCCTTGTAATTCATATCAGCCGAAAATAGTAACCGCAGATTATCCTCTGACTAATACGCCACAAGTGGCAGAATATGCTGTACCTAATAAATTACCCCAACACCTGTAACCGACCATATTCTGGGAAATAAAGATATTCTTATTTCTTAGCAGTACTTCTGTCTATCTAGATGTTGTTCGAGGGACACGATCAACTTACAACTCTTAGCAAAGCTGAAATTTTAAGCGGATAAATCTGCATTGCCTTTATTCTAACTAATATAATATAGTGAGTTCGTTTAACTGTTATTCAATTACGTTATAAGCATGTGAGTAATATAAGGTCAATATGCCAAGAATGTTTTTTTTTCGTGCGGAAATCCCCTCGGATACCCCCCCGCCGGCCAGCGGGGGCGGTTATGTCGGGCTTTAACCGACTAAAACCGCACGCCGTCTCGGGTCCACAAGCGCCGGGGTGTGAGGTTACCCATAGAGCATATCCCTCGCACCCCGACTGACCCTGGGCCATCTCCGGTTTCGAGATGACTCCCTCGGGTAAATGGCCCCCTCGGGTGAGTCACGGGAACTGGATCAGTGCTCCGCAGAGCCATGCGTAGGAATAAAATTAACGCTGGCAGAATATAAAAAAGAGCTTAGTACATAACCTTAAACTTTTATTTACTGCAGAAGCTTTATTTTACTCACAGATTACGTACTAAAACACGATGTTGACATCGCGTGGGTGGGGACAATATCCGTGCGATGCTCCCTGTTGATTACTGAGGCTCTACGTGGATATGGAGCGAGTACTTCTGTATTCCTACTTCAATACTAGCACGTGAATCGTATAAATTTAGACCTTAACGCTTTGTTTAGAAATACCATTTCTGTTTACTGTGGGAACTGTTGCAAGTTTATTTTAATCATACAATTTATTGAAGTCTTTATTGCTTCGCAATTAATATATGGCTTGTTCTGTATATAAAAACTGAACGTACACAACATGTACATGTGGTTTTACAACATCGGTGAACTACACTGAGTCACCTGCAGAGGGTTAGTTTAAAGGAGAGGGAGAGAATGCGATAAAAGAAGAGAAGATTAGAGCGCAAAAGAGGTAATAAGACATTCTAGCCCACAAGCGATATTAAATGCTATGTTCTGTTTCCTAAAGGCACGGATACTTACCCGCTATTATACCGTAATTTGAAAAGAAAAAAAAACAACAAATATAAATCATCATGAGAGGGTAGATCATATCGTGTCCTTGCTTTTTCCAGCCCAAATGATAACGTCGCATTCAATATTCTTTCCGACGCTAACTTACTTCGTACCTCCATTCCTTTCCCTTGTCTCATTGTCCTATTCATAAA
This sequence comes from Cybosia mesomella, assembly GCA_946251805.1. Taxonomy (NCBI): domain Eukaryota; kingdom Metazoa; phylum Arthropoda; class Insecta; order Lepidoptera; family Erebidae; genus Cybosia; species Cybosia mesomella. Next base: position 9,747,999 of record OX276395.1, read on the forward strand.
ACGCCTCTTCAGCCTCTCCAGATAGCAACTGAAATTGCAAGCGTTTATAGGTTTCGATAACCACTTACCCTAAGGTCAACCGTGTGCTTGTTTGGTATTTTAGTACAATTACTAGGAATTCAGTGCATACTGAAATAAATTGAGCTGAGCGAGCAGGACTCTTACTTGAAAATAAGACATCTTACTACGGTCGCGCGCTTAGCTACGGCCGCGCGGTCGTGAAACTGTTTTTCGGTGATTATTCCTTCTTCAAAACACTCCTCAGTGTCCACACTATTACCGTGGTAAATTTGGTCAAGATCGCGTGAGTGGTTACGGAGGAGTTCAGCCACCAACAAACAGCTATGCCGCGTAATAAACATCCTACAAATAATTTCTAAAAGACTTTAAACTCGCGGTAAATATGCCGGGCAGACTAATCAGCAATTAGGACTTTGGACCCATTGTCCGAGATTATCCTAAATAACGTATTCGGTTCAAATTTTCCGTGCATGGAGTAATTTCACAAAGGTTATCCGAAGCGTTTTAAAGTGGTTTGAGGTATATCAAATGAGATGAACCACTTAAGAATCAGACTAAGAAGGGAAAATAAATGGATGAAGATGATCTTGCGTGAATAAATAACTCATGCATTCAACGGGAAGTTATTCCTGTTCCAAATTTTAGGGAAAACATCCGAAATTTAAGAGTGAATACTTTAACTGGACGACAATGAAATATTATCAACTAGTTGTTGCCCGCGGCTTCGCCCGCGGAGAATTCTGATCCCGTTCACGCAACCCATGGGGCATATTCCGCTTATTCCGGCGGTAAAAAGTAGCGTATATTTTATTCCAGACTAACAATGTATCGTTGTACGAAATTATAGCCAGATCCGTTCAGCCGTTAGAGCGTGTTTGACTAACAAACATTCAAATACCTTCACAAACGTTCACATTTTATAATATTAGGATTAGTACAAAGTAGGATAAAATACTTGTATTGAATGTCGTTGGTAGGTATGTACTTTACTTCCTTGTAGTAGTAATTATCGAGTACAGAAATCTATCAAGTAGCTCAGAACGTTTACATCGGAAGTAATGGCATACGCATACCTACTCCCCTTTAAATAATACCTCAATGGTTGTTCCCATCGTTATTTGAAATGGGCATCTATGGGCATTTATATAAAACTATGACAGCCCCACTAGTACTTAGTTAATGTCATAAGCACAAATTCTTAGAGCGAATAACTTCTAAAAATACTAAATGAAAAAGAAAATTTGGGAATAATCAAACCTTAAGTTTTCTAAATATCTTAGTTGTGCTGATAAACAACATATAGAAAAATATTTTTAATAAAATAAATTATATTTTCCGAGAAGATTAGTAACGTAATCATGTATGAGCTCTGGAGAGAGATATTGGCCTCATAATAAAACCTTTTTAGATTATGATATTATTGATTGTATTCTGCTTTTTTGTTCAGTGTTTTTCAGCATATCTTACTAAGGGTAACGATACGATGAGACTAGCGTAACTAATAAGGCCCGAATAAATATATAAATGTACATGAACGATAAAGGCACCCATAATAGCTTTGAGAGGACAGCAAGGAGGAGAGAAATATTGACGATTGCGAAATATTAAAGTTTAAAAAAAGTTTTTGAAAAGGGGTTTTACAAAAGGTCTATTTAAAAAAAGGCTTTGTATACCAAATTTTAATATCGATGTTACGAGCGAAAGTAGCTTGGCAAGCCTCATTAATTTATCCTCAGTTCTTTTTCCTGCTTCATCAAATACAAACATTAAACTTCTAACGCCTCCCGGCTTGCATCGAGGGAAGAAAACAACTCTCGTACACTTTTGTTTTTTTTTTCGTGCGGAAATTCCTTCAAGTACCTTTTTTTTTTCTTTTAAATCGTGCGGAAATCCCTTCGGATACCCCCCCGCGTGCCAGCGGGGGCGGTTATGTCGGGCTTGAACCGACTAAAACCGCACGCCATCTCGGGTCTACAGACGCCGGGGTGTAAGGTTGCCCATAGAGCATATCCCTCGCACCCCGACTGACCCTGGGCCATCTTCGGTTTCGAGATGGCCCCCTCGGGTTTGGGAACCACGGTGTCCCCGTCTTGCCCCGGTTTGGGGGAGGGGCGCTAGTCGCCCCACCGTCCCGGCCTGCTTCTGCTGGGGTGACAGGTGGCCTCACCCGCCACCCCCAGGCCTGCGCTCATGGAGGACGGAGGTCGTTAAGCGACCTCCGGCGCCTGAGTCGCCTGGGACGCGCGGCGAGCAAGTTGCGGGCTCGGCGGACCGGGAGAGTTCTAAGTCACTCCCGGGCGCGCTCCGCCACCTCCTTCGCGAGCATGCCGGCCAGCGGGGGCAATTATGTCAGGCTTGAACCGACTAAAACCGCACGCCGTCTCGGGTCTTAAGACCCCGGCGTAAGGTTGCCCATAGAGCATGTCCCTCGCACTCCGACTGACCCTGGGCCATCTCCGGTTTCCTCCCTCGGGTCTCAAGTACAGTACCCGACGCTCGGGTTGGCTAAGATCGGCTTGCTTCGGTTTTGTGGAGCATTCTCTCTATTTTATAGTTATATATAGATAGTTTCATACCTTTGTATCATACTGTCTGTCTAATGTACCGGACTCTTCTTTCCGACGACCCAACCCAAACGCCGAGTACTGTAAATATCTTTTTAATAAACCTTCAAGTATTCTAACACGCACGTCGTGTTATAGTGTCTACATAAATAACACAGCATGAGCCTCAAACCTAATGTTGACAGAAAGTCGATGTCCCTGTCAAATATAACTTCGTACTAATTGATATAACGTTTGGTTTAAGCCCATATTATTTAAAGTTACAATACCTGCTACCACAATGAACATCATTATACAATATAAGGTTTCACGCTCAATTTTTTCTGGGCTGTGGGTAAAAACGTAGTCTTCTTCAATTAGGTAAGGATAAGTCAATAATTTCTGACTATTACTACTTGGAACGCAACACTTTTTATTTTAAAGGGTTTAATATTATTAACCATTTTCATTTATCTTAAACTATTATAAAATACTTACATTTTTATTATTAAACAAGAAAATATACATTTTATATCTAACTAACCTAAACTAAATAAAACTAACTTAAAATAAATAATTAAAAGAAACTTAAACCTAAAATGCATCGTGGAATTCCTCCGCCTCGCATGCCTCCAGTGGTAACGTGTCCAGAAGACTGGCAGCATTGCCACGTTGTATGGCAATACTTATTCTCTGTGCTAAAAAGAAGCCTTCTGGTCACGAGAAGCGTCGATCATACGTGTTGCGATCTCCCTGAAGAGACTGCGAGCACTCGGACGCAAACGCCACATGAATTAATTTAGACCTTGAGACATTGAGATTAGACATAGATACAATGTCACGCAGTTCTAGAAGTTTTAGGATTTTACAGGGTCGGTAGCGCGAGTGTGACTTCCCTGGTGTAGGCGCTTCTCATTAATTGGTATAAAAAATACGACGAGTTGCACTCCGGGAGTGCCGGTAGAAGTGAAAACTTGAATATTAACGTTGTGCATTTTTGATATTTTGGAATGGTTAGGGAATAATTTTGCACGAATTGCTTTAATTATCAGTATAAAAGTACTATCATTTATGTGGTAACATACAATATTCATTTATGGCGCTATCGTACACAAACATGACTATTTATATTACATTATAAATTTAACACTTCAGAACTATTACAATTATTTTACATTAAAAAGTTTATCTCTCAGACAAATCAACTTCCATCCTTAATTTCAATGACTTTTTCACCATCATTATTACCACAAACATCATCGCTAATATATTTATAAAGTACTCACTCATTTTCTGTCGCTATTTCTTCGTCACTTTTTTCATTAACAGATGCACTTTATTTAATTTCCATTTTATATCAATAGATTTATGGCACAAAATAGAATAAATATTACAAAAAGTTAGATGATGACAAAAAGTGTTTCTTGGGCCTCGGTCGGAATCGATCTCAGTCTTGACGAAGTCAACGACCACTCATTAGACGAACGCGCTACCAAGGTTGTTTGCTAAGTACAGTGTGAAATTAGCGCTTCTATATTTGTCTACAAACGTTTTATGAATTTTCGAATCAGGACACGTGACCTGCACGTGTCCTGACGGGAGTTTAACGCTTATTACCCATTACAAAAAAGTGCACAACGCCGCCAAAGAAGTTTACACTTCAAAGAATAACAAAAAATTGGTATTGGCGCGTCTCAGGGCACCCTGACTCTTCTCACAAAGGCTACATTTTTATGACCGAATGCAAATTATAGGCTATATAAAGTATGTGTAATTTATTTAATGTTACATATAATATTATAGATTAAACCTATCGATAAAGATTCTAACTTCAATACACATTGAATTTATTCTACGTAAATCTAAAAACCCAATACAAATCGAAACATTGAACGCACCCGTTTTGAGCCACCGAAAGCCTCATTAAGTCGCCTTTATTTGACCATTACAATTTATTACCAACATTATGAAACAAAAATAATAAACCCTTGAATATAACTCATTATCCATTTTCTTAGGCTCTCGCTAACGATGTCTTCGTGAAGATATTTAAAAAGAGAATGCGATGACATTAATAAAGCTGAAGAACAACAGTGTTTCTTTCTGTTCGTGGGTGGGTGAAAGCAACAATTACTTTTATTCTATTTCTGTATATTAGGTGGATTGCAATCCTACGTCGCGATGACGGGGTCCAATAATTTTACTATCTGTATCTACGCACAAGTGCAAGCAATAAATTAAAAAAAAAAATCGCCTTCAAATGTATTGGAAAATTATCTATGCTCATTTTTTGTAAATTTAACGTGAGAACCTGAAAAAGGTAGGTGGGGTAAACTGAATGCGGAAGGCGGAGGATCGAGTAGGTACTACAGCGCCCATTGTGAAAGGCAGTGTCCAGCAGTGGATTGCGATAGCGTAACGTAAATCTAACTTAGCATAGAAAATACTTTAAAAAAAATATGATACGTTTTATCAATTCGTTTTTACATAAAAAAAGTATCTTGTAACCAATAGCGGTGTGAGGTAGCCCTAAGTACAAGGGTCAGGGATCGTGGTAAATTTGCAAATTTGGTCCCTAAGGGTTTTTTATTACGGAGCTTGTCACAATAGATCTTATCTCGTCCTCAAGGTATAAAGGTGTCGTTTTTTGTATAAAAGAATGATGTAATATTTGCTGACGTTTAGAGTATAAAATATTACGAAAAATTCTGTTTACTTATTCGAATCTTTTAGATTGAACATTGTGAAGGCATTTAAACTTATTATTATAAATAAAGTCATATTTCATAAATATGCAGTTAACCAGATTCAAATTATAACATGTTATTTTACCTATTTTATTAGTGTTCTGTACATGCTATTATAAATCAAAACCGTCTTGTCTGTATGCCTTTGTCTCCTGCACTCAATGAAATTAAATCTCTTTGCATCACGTTGATTGAAGTATTTTTTAAAAATATTTATTTATAAGCTGACGTCTTTATAGAGATGCAATCGTAAATTATCGTACCCTAAACATAAATACCTACTAACATAATTTTAAAGTAAAAAGCAATGGTGTGCAGTCATCTTCACCATCTCTTTCGTAACTTTCCCTTGACAGGCTCGGTCAAAATAGGTAAAGAAATTATATGAATTAAAGTAATTCTATATAAAACGACTACTATTAAAATAAAACGATAAGCTACCTTTAAAATAAAATGTTCCGTATAAACACCTAATAAGACTTAACTTTATTTTGTAACTTTACTATGGCCATCGATATATCCGTTAATTTCTTTGCAGAGGTCAAACGACAAACGTCACGAGTAAAAACCCAATCAACTTGTCTATACTTATCAAGTTACCAGCTGTTGCCCGTGGCTGCGCCAGCGTAGAATTCTGTTCGCGTTCCCACATATATGTTATTCCAGGCTATAATCTATCCCTGTGCCAAATTAAATCTGTAATTCAGTTATTTTTATTTTTAAAGAGCCGTTTTAGTTTTTTTTGGTTTAATATTCCATGAGTGCAACAGATTGATGTAATTTCATACCTACCGGATCTGAAAACGACTATAGTCACACGATTAAATAATTCTATTACTCCCATAAATACTCATTTAGTTCAATTTACTCCGAAAAATGTATGGTTCTTGTCGAACGCGAAATATCAATTTTATTACGCGTGGGTGGAGTCACGGGTGCGGGCAGTTAGTTTATTTTTGGAACGTGATATTATTCGCGCCTTCTTTCGTGAAGCTTATTTAAGAAGAAAATTATGAGATGAAAATCAGGCCCGAGGCGGCGAATATTATGATAATATACCTAATTCTTAGAGCATTGTGTGCCTAGGACATGATATTCATGCCAATATATTGAAGTCTCAATGTCACTTTCACTTTGTGATGGTTTCACAGAGCAAGTATTGCATAACCATAGTTTTTCATTAATTTAAAATTACACAAAATTAAAACTTACATACATCAAAAATCCGACTGCATAAACGTCTACTTATAAGCAATGCGATAAAAAGACCAACAAGTTTCGTAGCAGGTGGCACTCATTTGCAAATCATAAACCGAAAAAAAATCTCACAAAAAATATTCCGGTGATTATATAAGTATAATTTCCAGTCAAATCCATCCAGCCATTTTTACGTGATTGAGTAATAAATAAACAAACTAACATTCACATAAAGATGTGAATGTTAGTTACAATTGTTGCTATTCGTGGCACTGAAAAGTCATGTCGTAACAATACGCTACAAAATTATTCAAACCAAACGATAGGATTCATGTTTGGGGCAGCATGAATGACATTTTACACAAAAACAATGCAGACGGTCTAAGAGGGTGCTGATAATGACTGTAACGCAAAATTCTTTGTTTTAATTAATTATTCCTGTCATTTTTGTTTTTGGACCGGGTTTATGTCAGTCACTGTCAAAATATATTGTGTACGATGTTTATAACAACAATATAAATAATACTATCTGTGCCTGCGATTTCATTTTATTTTTTAGGCGGAATCCTATTTCTTTTTCTAAAATTAAAGTTGCCTATGTTACTAGCTGTATTAGCTGTATTAGCCATCTAACAGTGAAATTCTCATGAAAATCAGCCCACCCGTCCAGAGATTACCTAATTCAGACAGACAGCCAAAAGTTAAAAAATTGTTTCATATGCATTCATTGGAAAACTGTTTTTTTTAACGTTACAAACAGACACTTTTATTTTATTTATTTGTATAGAGTATAGATCAGCTACATACTCCCTCGTCCTGTTGTACCATTTTTATTATTATTATTTCCAACGGGGACGCCGATGACCTGGCGGGTGATCAACCCTTCCATAGTGGGTCATTTCACCCATTTCCCCTGTTCCTTCCTTTTGGGAAGGATGTGCTTACCCAGCAATCACGGCGTTCCGTCGAACCTACCTGTGTCCTTACAAAATCTTACGATCTGGTCCACCTTCAGATCCTCCAAGTCTTCTGTGTCCAATGTATCCAACCCCATTGTCTCCCATCTTATCAGTGAGTACATGGGGCATTCGGCGAGCAGGTGGAAACTGGTCTCGTCACCGTCCATGCACTCTGGGCATCTGGGGTCGGTTTTCACACCTATCAGTGTCAGGTGCCTGTTCAGTCGGCTGTGTCCTGTTAACACTTCTATGACGAGCCTCATGCTTACTCTTGAGAGTTTTATTAGTTGGCTCGTCCTTTTTTTGTCTAGGCCCTTTATGAATATCTTCGACTGTCTCATGCCTGTCGATGATTTCCATCTCCGGTTGGTCTCTGCTTCAATGCTTCGGCTGATGACTCCCTTGGTTATTTTGTGGGGGATTGGTAGCCTGGGCTCCGGGCTGACCTGGTTTTCATCAGCTCCTTTCCTGGCCAGTTCATCTGCTATTTCGTTGCCCGTGTTACCCTCGTGTCCGGGTACCCAGGCAATCGTCACGTCAGCTGTTCTGGACAACTTTTCCAATGACTTTTTGCACTCTTTGACAACAGCTGATGTTGTCTCTACTTTGCCAAGTGCCTTCAGTGCTGCCTGGCTATCGCTGTAGATGGTGACCTTTCCCATGTTGTTTAGGTGGCCCGCCATTTCTGCGCATTCCATGATAGCGAAGATTTCTGCTTGGAAGACACTTGCAAACTTTCCTAGGGGTATTGACCTATTTTTCTCTGTGCCGTCTGAGAACTTGATGTGTACTCCGGAACCAGAGAGCTTGGTTGTTTCCTTTCTGGAGCCGTCTGTGTAGCAGATGGTGCCATTGGTGTTCATCTGCCAGTCGTCTTTCGGTCCTATATGTATTCTGTACTTCTTATCAAAGGTCCTTTCTTTCTTTATCAGATCATTGTTTGAAAGGATCATTGATAGTTTTTCTTCGTAGTCTTGACTGATCATGGCATGGCCCTCATCAAATGTGTTGCCAGTCCATAGGCCAGTATTTTTCAGTTTGAACCATTGTTCAATCGCTCTCTTTTTCGTTTCCAAATCTAGGGGGTTCAGGCCCAGTATGATCTCAAGCGCGGCCGTGGGTGTAGTCCTCATCGCGCCGATGGTCATTAGGGCCGCCAGTCTTTGGACTTTGTCTAATTCTTGTTTATTCCTTCCTATGTTGGCTTTATGCCACCATACTAGGGCACCATGTAGGATTCTCGGCATGATGATTGCCTTATAGATCCAGAGTACTGTGGCTGGCTTTATTCCCCAGCTTCTTCCTATTGCACTTTTGCATTGCATCATGGCCATTTTCGCCTTTGAGCATGTGTTGCTTATATGAGTCTTGAAGGTCAGCTTGCTGTCCAGTGTGACTCCCAGATACTTGACTTCTTTCACTACTTCCAAGTCATGATTATCAAGTCGTACTGGTCCAGCACTTCCAATTTTCCTTTTGTTGGTGAAAAGAACTAGTTTGGTTTTGTCAGGGTTGAGGTTAAGGCCTTTGCTCCTGCACCACCCTAGTGCTTCTTTCAAACCTCTGTTCATGATATTGCATATGACACTGAGGACTTTGCCTGTGATTAGGAGCACACCGTCATCAGAATATACCTGTGTATATATGTGCATCCTGTTTATCTTGTTGACTAGCTCGTCTATTAGCAGGCACCACAGTAGTGGCGATAGACATCCACCTTGAGGGAAGCCTCTCCTAGCTATCACCGTGCGCCTTGTTCCTGCTATCTCTGCTTGTATCAATCGGTGTTTTAGCATGTTTTTCACCCATTCTGATATGTCTTTATCTATGCCTTCGCGGTTTAGGGTATCCTCTATTGAGGCCGGAGTTGCCTTGTCAAAGGCACCCTCGACATCGAAGAAGCAACCCAGTGCATATTCTTTGTTGCTTATGGATCTTTGCACTTTGTTTACCAGGTTGTGGAGTGCAGTCTCAGTTGACTTGCCTTCCATATACGCGTGTTGGTTCTGGTGAAGTGGAGATCCGCTTTTGACTATTTGTTCTCTTATTATTCTGTCTAATATTTTCTCTAATGTCTTAAGTAAGAATGAGGAAAGACTGATACATCTGAAGGCTTTTGCCTCTTGGTACGTAGCCTTTCCAGGTTTAGGTATGAAGACCGCTCTTACTTCTCTCCATTTCTTTGGGATGTATTTCATTCTGATGCTGCTATTGTATAGAGCCAGAAGATCGTCACTTATGTACTTGATGGCTATTTGCAGCATTTTTGGGAAGATCTCGTCCGGTCCAGCGGCTTTATAGGGCTGGAATGACCGGACACTCCACATTATGTGCTCTTTTGTGATTAGTGCCTTTTCCATCGTCTCCACTATGGCATTCGTATCAGCTGGCGTTTCATCACCTGTGTGTTCTTCACATTCTGGAAAGTGTGTTTCCAGCATCACTTCTAAGATCTTTTCCGGGTCGGTTATTAGTTCGTCTCCGTTCTTGATACTTCCTAGTTTGCAGGTATTGGTTTTTGAGAACATTTTTACTAGACGCGCTGCGTCGGGGTATTTCTCTACTCCTTCGCAGAAAGCTTTCCAGCTATTTCTATTCTCCCTTCTGCATTCTTTCTTAAATATGTTTCTTTCTCTCTTGTATATGAGCCAGCTTTCCTCATCGCCCTTTTTTTGGGCCTTTCTGAGAGCACGTCTGGTCATTTTTCTTTTCTTCTCTAGTGCCCTTGTCCACCAGGGCTGTCCTTTACCTGATTTGATCTCTTTGAGTGGGCATGCCTTATGGTATGCTTCTCTTAGAGCTTCATCCAGTCTGTTGGCCTCTTTTTCTATCTCTCTGCTGTCTTTTATCGAGGTTTGGTTGCCTGGGCTCCACTTTTTTATGTGAAGTTCATATGTGGACCAGTCAGTTTTCCTCGCATTCCTAACTAAGGTTTTCTCAATTTTGGTTCCCAGACTAAAAGTTATTCGTCTGTGGTCCGATTTCGAGTCGCTTTCGTCTACTTTCCAGTCTGTTATGTACCGGCTTATCCTGTCTGTGGCGATTGTGATATCCAGTACTTCTCTTCTGGTTTTGGTAACGAACGTTAGCGTGTTGCCTTCGTTTATTATGTCGAAACCTGTTGCGCTTATAAAATCTAATAGTAAGTCACCTTTAGTATTGCAGTCTGTGCTGCCCCATACCACATGGTGGGCATTGGCATCACAACCTAGAATAATCGGAATGTTCTTACCTTGGTATTTTCTTATTATGTCTTCCATTTCTTGTGATGGTGGTTTGAAGTCTGCCTCACTGGGTAGATATGCGGAGACTAAAAGCACCCTCTCTTTGTTGCCTGTGTTCGTATGTATTGTCGCTGTGGCACTAGCGAGGTCACTGTAACAATCTGCCTTTATTATACCTAGAGATCTTACCCTACTGCTGGCATATATGCATGCCCTAGGAGTTGACTCACCCATTTCGTGGTAGATGATTTCTCCTCCCAGGGAGCTGAGCCCTGACACACGTCCTTTTGCGACTTATGGCTCTTGCAGTAGAGCGATGTCTATTTTCTCATCCACCACGTGTCTGCAAAACTCGATCATAGCATCGCGGCAGTGGTGTAGATTTACTTGAACTATTCTTATTTTTTGTGTGTGTGTTTGTGGTGTGTTATTGTGTCTGTACATGTATGGTGTTATTGTGTTTGTGTGTCTGTGAGCGTTAGAGCTCCCTCCCTTTACTTCGTCACGTCGGTGGACTCTTGCCCAGCCAAGACGGTTGCAGTAATGCAACGCTTGGTGGGGGAGTCCGATCGCTCCGTGTCGTAGGGAGGGGATGTGTCGTGTTTTGCTCTGGGCGTGTCTGTTGGTGGGGAGTTTGGTTTGCGGTCGTCACCCCCTTTGGGGCTTTCGTCCGCGCTCCGTTTTCCCCTCCTTCAGGCCCAGAGCTGTGTGTGTCTGGCGCCTGTTGTGTGCTGTTTGGGGTCGAGCGCTGTAGGTACGGTCTGCCTTCGTCAGTGGCTCCCCTCTGCGGGGTTGCGGACTGAGCGTTACTGCCGCGTTCTACAGGTTCTTCTCCCTGTGCCTTTGTGTGAGGGTTGGTGGGATGGACTGGGCATGGGCATGTGCACTTGTCAGGAACTTGGGTTGGTCCTTTTCCCAGGACCCGGGCATACACCTGTGTGGCTTGGTAGTTGAGCCACACGTGGGCTTTTGCTGTTTCTTCAGGGACTCCCACCACAAGTCGTACTCCCAGTGGCAGTATCTCCTTGCGGATGAGAGTCCACTCCGACAGCTTCAGTTCCTCCCTGTAGTTGTTCTGGATCCTGATGAGTTCCAGCGGGTCAATGCGTCGACCTCCAGTGCTGCCAGGGAGCCAGATGGATAGCCTATGGATATCCAGCTTTCTAGGCTTTAATGGGACGCCGTTCCACTCACCGAAGTCGCAGCCAAGCAGCCAAGTCATCGCCTCCTCGGTGTTCGGGCTCACGAGGAAGTATCCCTCGGCTACCAGTCCCGATGCCGCGAATGAGAGGCTCTTGCCGCTTACCACGTCTAGAGCAGCTTCCTCAATCTTATTAACTAGTCTAATTCTAATTTCAGCGGCCGTAGCATCGTCCATCGCCGCGCCATCTCCCCGGTGGATGATAATCGAGAGATCACTTTGGCCCGCGTTGGGTCGTCGTGGTCCCTCGTTACGTGGGGTGGGTTGTGGCTTCGGACGCTTCGGTGAACGCTGCTGCGTTCGCTCCTCAGGGTCTGTGCCCTGCCTTTTCATCTTAGTGGCTCTTGACCTGGTTACCTCTCCTCTCGGTGTGGCCGTCTCCCTGCTGGTTGACGCACCGGATTTGGTTTGGCTGGTCCTCTCTTGCTGCCGGCGCGTTCTTTCCCTCCTCTTTTTGGATTTGGTGATCCACGCGCCGTCAGCCTGCTTGGAACTTGTTTCCCCGATACTCATGCTAGTGAGGCCGTCTCCGAGAGATTCCGAAATGGATCTTTCGTGTCGGCTGGGGATCTTGGCAATGCTTTCTTGGGATTGGGTGTGCGCTAATGTGCCCCCCCCAGAATACGAGGGGCTGCCTGCATCACTAGGTGATACAGGGAGGGATTCTCCGGCATTGCCGGTACCCTCCTGGGGTAGTTTGATCTTGTCATTTGCGCTCATTTTTGACGTTTCCGGGATTGCCGGTTTTGGGTTTGGGTTGGGGATGGGATGGGTGGGGAGGGATGCCGCGCCCCTGTGCCGCGGACGCCCTACGAGCTCTCGCGTCACGTCCGATGCACAGGCACGGGCTGGGATGAGGATGAGGATGGGATGTGGGAGGGGTGGGAGGTGGCCCGGTTAGAGGTTTTTGTTACGTCTGTTTCTTAGGGAATCAGACCAATAACAGGCGGCAACCTCGAGAAGGATAACTCTCTAACCTTGCCCTGAGGATCCTCACGACTTGCGCTCTCCCCCAAGGCCTACGCCAGACTCTGCACCGGACTAGGTGCCGAGAATAGGGTGTCTCCGACCAGACGCACTTATCGCAGGTCGGATCCACCCCGCCTAATGACACTTTTATTTTATTTATTTGTATAGAGTATAGATTAGCTACATACTCCCTCGTCCTGTTGTACCATACTTCATGTTAGACATAGAATATACTACATTTCCATAGTGTTTGCAGTCATTTGCTTTGTGAATATGGGATTATGGTGCGTGTTTCTTAGTGAAATTCATATAATATACCAAAACGATTGGGTATATGGGGCCTCACCGAGGAGAGGAGAGTTCACGAAGAAGTAAGAATGGACTCCAGTATCGAAGTGCAAGTTGGGATGCAATAGGTATTGGCGCTCGGATGAAGAAGAGATATAAAAAAATACATAATATAAATCTTAGGCTCTCACGGCCGGAGTTGCAACAAAAAATAAATAACTTCAAAAAGGGTTCCGTAGTAGCATGTAACATAATAATGTTTTTTATTCAATTTTTATATTTGAGTTGATTTATGAAGTATTAAAAAAAACTAGTTACTAGATCTCGTTCAAACTAATTTTCGGTGGAAGTTTACATATAAAAATATATGATGTACATTACGTACATCATATATATTTTTTTAGTTTTATAATTCTCTTATTTCAGAAGTTACAGGGGGGTCTACAAAAAAATATTTCAAACCATCTTTAACTTCATGGACTGAGAACATCAAACTTGTAATTACTTATAAAACTTATGGAGCTCTGAGTGCTTTCAATGTACTCAAGATATGAATTTTATGATTAAATATGGTAATGAGTAAAACTGTCTCCATTTAGATTGAACATCATCATCATTCTCTTAGAGATTTCCCGATTGTGTCTGAAGTTTACACTTTGGAGCCTGCTTCTTATTTTTGATTAGTTTGTTTTTGACGAGAGCGATTGCCATCTGACCTCCCAACCCCCAAGAGGTGCGCCTGCACAGAACCTCGACCGTTGTTTAGCAGGTGCACCGACTACTAGCAGGTGAGGTCGAATTGGACTCCGAAGGTGTTGATAGGGCCCTGTACGCCATATTATTATGCATTGTGTTGCAAAATTAGCTAAATACGAATAACCCGCTGAAGAAGCTAACTCGTAGGTAACTAGCTCTTGTTATATACATTGACGGCCTCTGTGGCGTAGCGGTAGTGCATTCGACTGCTATGACTGGGGGCGCGGGTTCGATTGCCGCTTAGTGCTAATATATTTACGTATGAATATGTCTATTTGCATTCGTCTGGGTTTAGGTATTTACAAAAAAAATATTAATGTATGTTTATCCGCATTCTGGATACTACTTATAATACTTTGGGCAGATTACATAATATTATTCTACTTTGGGTCTAGATAACGCTGTGTAGAATGTTTTAGAATATTTATTTATATTATTTGTTTACATCACTCATCGTCTCAGTCTCAGCATCATCAGTAGGATATGTATCCGTAAGTAAAGTAAAGTAACATTTATTTAGATGTCTAAATAAATGTTACTTTTTAAGAACGATTACTAAAGATTTTATTATTCAAGGTTTCACATCTTGGCAGTACGCATACGTACGTATAACGTATTGGCAACTGTACGTACTGCTTAGGAGTGGAACTCCGTACAATGACTCCTCTTTACCCTAATAGGTTTCTGGAAAGCTATAAAGTAGAAATTTTGAAGTCTACAGTGAATTAGTTGCTTCTATACAAGCATGCACTATTATGTTATCGTCAAAACCTAATATTTTTCAAAGATAAACAAGCATACAAAATGCTTAAAAAATTTATTGAATTAATTAGGCGGAGTCATCAAAAAACAATGTTTAAAAATGACTGTAAAGTTATTCATTGTTTCCGTAGTTCGCAAGAATTAAGGTAGATGGCTCCAACGTCACCTTAAGACGTATTAATGTATCGGAGAATTTCGAATATCTGGGACGTGTCTAGGTGGCTCAGTTGGTTAGAGCATCCCCCTGTAAGGGACTGGTCGCGGGTTCAAGTCCCATCCTAGATGTTCTCTTTTTCCGATCTAAATCTTTAGAAAAAAGTAAGCATACAAAATGCTTAAAAATTTAATTGAAAAAATGTGATTTAATTTCTATTCATTTTGATGCAATTTTTATGCTCGGATACATTAAGTAATCAACATACGTTTTGGTAGTATTTCGGCTGAGCTTTTCTTAGGTATATTTTTTCCTACCTGAAAAAACTGTTGCAGCAATCGTATATGCCATGGAGTAACATAAAACGTAATGTATAGGTACTTTACTCGTACATGCAAATGTTCAAACATTAGTTGAAACGAGCTACATAACAAGATTCAAGTTGCTAATGAGGTTCAGCAACTCAACTGCAAACGGTCAGAGAAAACTTACATTAACTTACGCGCTCATTTCTATGTAGAAATTAGAGGTAAAATATTCTTAAATGTAAACAGATTTTTTACTTGTCAAAGGTTTATTTATTAATTTTAATCTAACTTATTTGTAGGCAACATCATCATTTTACTTAACAGTCGTAGATCAGAAAAATATTGATAAATCACCATCTGCCACTGCGCCTAATAAAATAGGTCTTTACCTATGAAATTGCCGAAATTTTCTTACAATTCATGAGTTCGTTATTCCTGTAATTTAATAGCTATTTCCATTATTTATATTTTGTTTGAAAATTGATTTCAAGATTTTACAACTCTGTATTAAATTTTGTTTTTATTGGCCGCGTAATAAATTAATTCGATCTTCAAAAACAGTACTTCCTAAATGCTATCCATTTTGATGATAAATTTAGTATTACATAACAGCTGTCACTTTTCAAAAATGTAATAAAAGTTGCTGTTTGTTAGCTTAATGTTGTCTCATTCATACACAAAAAAAATAATACAATTTGGATTTGTCATTCCTATAAAAAATGCAAAATTGTTAGTACTGAAAATTGGGTTTCCTCCAATTTCTTCAAGAAAAACAGCAATTTCATATGTAACGACCTAATATGTATGTTTTTTAACATTTAATCTATCTCTGGTCATTACATACATATTTGGAGTCACTATCTTACAGAAATACTCTCTTACATAAAAAATATTGCTCTCTGAAACCCGGGGTATATTCTCCCACTACTTTCCATGATTTGGTTTGGCTTTTTAAGGTTACGACTGCCGTTTGAAATTGTATGCTCAGTATCCTGACCTAAAATAAAATATGAACTGAGAATAGACCAGGCAAGAAAACCACTTCAAGACAGTTCTTTATAACCCCCGCCGCAAAAACGACTAGATATTATAAGTTTGACGTGTCTGTGTGTGACGTATCTGTGGCAGCTCCCGATGGAAGGACCGATTTTGTTTATTTGTTTGAAAACTAAATTAATCGGGAGCGTCCTTAGTCGTTTTTTTTTATATTTTATTCATTTTACTCGTAATAAAGTGAACGACTGAAATTATGGTATCACACTGGTGGTGATAGTGTTGTTATTTTCATATGATTATTTAATATTTAGGGAGGTGGAATTTCTAATATCTCTATTATTTTGTATACAACAATATGTATTTTTATCTTTAACGTGATTGAAAAGCTTGCCTAACTGATACGATAAAAGTCGTGACACATATGTCACGACTTTTATCGTATCAGTTAGGCAGACAGACTACTAAGCCGAAATATGTTTTCGGTAATGTTAGGAATAAGCCTTCAAAAACTAGACATATAATATTCTATTATTACTTCAGTTACATAACTCACGAAGGAATATTGGAAACTGTTCCTCAAAGATTCAATAAACAATGCTGTGAGTAATCCTTCCGGGAAATGAATGACTATTCAAACATAAAAGGATAAGTACATACGGCTCTACAAACGATTGCTCGGCTTCAGGCCGAGTTTCGATTCCACGAAAAATGGACCTACAACTGTAAATAGTTACCAGCGAACTTCATAATTCAAGTCAATTTGGGAGTAATCTGATCCGTCTACTCCAATGTGTTCAACTATCGAATTCAACATATTGGAAGCTTTTGTCAAATTTTTTCAACTTTCGAAATGGTTAAACTACATGGAATGAAAAGTGCAGAAATTTCAATTAAAATACTTTAATGATAATGTTCAACTATCTGCTCAATCAACTGAACATATTGGACATATTTGTAAGATTTTTACAACTTTTAAAATAGTTGAACTACTTGTAAAGAAAAGTATATAAATTTCAATTCAAATATTTTCATTAATCTAGACACGCGGGGGGAGAGGCCACAAAAAAGCGAACTATTAATTATGGAAAAGGACCAAGAAGTTTAAAAGACCAGTAAAGCACATCCTTATAAGAAAATCTTCTGCGGATCCTTGGGCCACAAGTGCAAGCGAGAAGGCAGAACTATTTGCAAAACACCTTGAAATATTTACTCCTAACCACTCTACTAAGAAAGATTTTGAAAGGGAAGATGAAGAAGTGGTCAGTAGTGAATACCAGTTGTCTCTAACTCTTATGCTGGTCACTCCAAGAGAGCTTGCACGTACTATTCAGTCTCTTAAAAAACACTTGGATCCGACCGCATAACCGGTGAAGTACTTACAAAACTACCCAAATAGGCTAAGTTTTCTTAACAATGCTATTTAATAGAATCCTTAGAATACACTATTACCCAAAACTTTGGAAAATATCACAAATGTGCACTATCACAATACCTGGGAAACAGCCAATGAGCATGTAAAAAGCGTAGCAATTAATGTAAATCTGTCGGTAGTTATGTAGGTTCAATTTCAAAAGGCCACCACTCTATTCAGAATGATGAATCTAATCAGATTCATTCAAAATGTAGGTAATGTAACTAAGAGCAGATTTCACCAATGACACTATATTATTTTACGACTCATATCATTGATGAAACCTTACCTTCACCAATTAAATTCATTAAACAAGTTGTATAAAATAAGTATTTATCATTTTGACAGTTATACAACTCAAATCCTTAAAAAGATACACCTAGTAGTTAAAATTGTTTCAGCTATAATTCATAAATAGCTTCAGATGAAATAAAATACCTTTGGTTAAAATATTATTTTCTAAATGTCACGTTTGCTTTGCTCCAGTTTATTATTAAGATGTCAAGACGAAAAATAATTCTTAATTTTCGCTGGTATTTGTGCGAATACTTATATGGAAAGACACTGTAATAGTTTTTACAGCTTACTGGTCGAAGTCGTAAAACCCATTACAGTCTCTTCACCGATACGCAAATATCGTAACACAATCCAGCAAAAATCACTAAAAGCAAAACTAGACATTGGGATGGACAAATGGATGTTTTGGCGATAGACTTTAAAGGTAGATTTAATCGGTGAAAATTAACAAAACTGAGTTTTCACGTTTGACTCAGTGAATTTCATTGAGGAAAATGTGCTAAAGCCAATTTAAAGTGTTTATATTCATCGGTTAAACCCAGCCAAACTGATGTTCTTGCCTACACTCATCATGTCAGCCAAACGACGCCCACTGCTGGGCATAGGCCTCCCCCAAGGATCTCCACAACGATCGGTCCTGCGCTGCCCGCATCCAGCGGCTTCCCGCGACCTTGACTAGATCGTCGGTCCACCTTGTAGGGGGCCTGCCCACGGAACGTCGTCCGGTACGCGGTCGCCATTCGAGAACCTTTCCGCCCCAGCGGTCATCGGTTCTCCGCGCTATGTGTCCCGCCCAGTGACACTTCAACGTCTCGCTTCCATATGTCATAAATGGCAACACACACTGGTCAAAGACTTTCGTCTTGACACATTGAGGTATTTCGGACGCGAATATATGCCGGAACTTCCCGAACGCTGCCCATCCGAACTAGATTCGATGAGAGATCTCTTTCTCGAAGTTGGACTTACCCAACTGGATCGTCTGTCCTAGGTAAACATAGTGGTCAACAACTTCGAGTGTAATGTTCCCAACATTATCTGGAGCGGGTGCAACATGGGCATTGAAAATGATTTTCGTCTCATCCATGTTCATCCTAAGACCCACTCTTTGAGAAGCATTACTAAGATCTTCGAGCATTGTGTTCCGGTCTTCCAAGGTCTCAGCCATAAGAACTACATCATCGGCAAACCGTAGGTGTGTTAGGAACTTGCCATTTATGTTGATGCCGCATTCTTTCCAATCCAGAAGCTTAAAAATATCGTCAGCACCGTAGTCTATTTGGCACCTCTGGAGTGACTGCAGCACCGCTCAGGTCTCAATCGAATCGAAGGCTTTCTCATAGTCCACGAACGCCAAGCAAAGTGGCAAGTTGTACTCTTCGGTCTTCTGTATAACTAGCCGCAGCGTATGAATGTGGTCTATGGTACTATAGCATTTCGGGAACCCGGCTTGTTCGGGTGGTTGGAAGTCGTCAAACCTGCGAGCGAGACGATTCGTAATGACTCTCGAAAACAACTTATAGATATGGCTCAGAAGCGAGATGGGTCTATAGTTTTTCAAGAGAGTCTTATCACCCTTCTTGAAAAACAGCATCACGTCGCTTCTGCCCCATGCCTTTGGCGTTTTGCCCTCGAGGATGACTGAATTGAAAAGCTTCTGGAGGACCTTAAGTATCGGCTTTCCGCCCGCTCTCAGAAGCTGTTGTGATTCCGTCATCGCCCGCCCCCTTGTTGTTTTTAAGCTGCTTGAGAGCCATTCTAATCTCGTACAGGCTGACGTCCGGGATATCTTCTGTATAGTGTCGGGTAAGCTTGGCTCTGTTGTCCATAGAAACTCTCAATCTCCTTCAGGATTTCAGGTGTTGACGAAATGATGCTACCTTCCTCAGTTTTCAGCCTCGTCAATTGACTTTGTCCGATAGACAGATCTCTCGCGAACACTTTAGAGACTTTGTTCCGCTCAATAGCCTCTATAGTACGCTCGGTATTAAATTGACGAAGGTCGCTCGTTAAAGACTTAGATATCTGTCTATTGAGCTGCGGATAACGAAGGGCATCCGCTGAGTTCTGTAGCTTCATTTCGTATCTCTGATCCATGAGTAGGAGAGTCTGGCTGGAGAGTTTCTTTAATTTGGGACAGCGGGTTTTATAGTACTTAGACCCAACCGTGCGGACAGTATCCACCACCATGTTGTATAGATCGTCCACATCTATGCTGTTCTCAAGGGCTTCGAAACTTTGCCTACACTAAAGAAATATAAATATGTAGATTGAAAACCAGACCAGCATCAAATTATAGAAATTGGTATTTTGGTATTAAACAAAAGTTGTTTGTTAAACGAATGTAGGTAAATAACAAAAATAAAATGTTTTCCTTCGATTACTGTAGAAAAATTCATCTTCATTCCAAAGAACTCAATCTTCCGGCCTTGTCTCGGCCTTTAGTTTTCATTTACGTAAGCTGCCAATATTAGGTTAAGGTATTTATTTCCATGCTGTGATTACATAGTGAAGGTTTCATAAGAATAATCGATGGAAAGCATTTTAATGTTAAGTGAATGAAATGCAGGTAATAAACGATCGTTTGTTTTAAACCAGTAACACACGCAATGATATGGCAGGATCCGGCCAACTACATACGTCCATCCTACTGGCTACTTAGTGGCTGTCGGTCTGATGTTTGGTGGTTTGATGGTTTGGTTTTGTCGGTTTTCGACGTAGGTAGCTGTTCGGATCCTGCCATATCGGTACGTGGGTTACTGTTTAGCCTATGTTACGCTTTATAATATTAGTGCCAGTGAAAGTCCCATCCAAATTGGCCTAGCTGTTCCTGTGATTACCCAATTCAAACAGACAGAAAGACCGATAGACAAAAGGTAAAAAATTGATTTTTCGTTAGAAGTGCCGTGTTTACATTCATATGCAATAATTAAAAAGGTGTTATTCTAACACTTTCAATT
Source organism: Cybosia mesomella (assembly GCA_946251805.1). NCBI lineage: Eukaryota > Metazoa > Arthropoda > Insecta > Lepidoptera > Erebidae > Cybosia > Cybosia mesomella. The sequence goes on from OX276395.1 coordinate 9,768,792, forward strand.
TTATTTATTTGTATTATTAATTTATATATTAATTTTATTTAATTATATATTAATTTTATATATTTATTTGTAATGTATAATACAGTTTTGTAGTCATAAATTTATTATACTGACTATAATGTAAATGAGAAAAAGTACAATATATTATGTGTTAAAGTAAGATAGATGGATGAGTCCGGTTTCGTACGTGCCGTGTATCGGCCTGGGTTGTTAGTCACAAACGTAATAACTCTCGCTTCATCTCGTTTTCATAAAAATCTGTATTGAAATTTTTTAGTTTAATTATGGTTTTGTATTCCTGGAAACTATTTTCGCTGGGAAAAGTACGCGTTTACTCTGTGTGTAATTGTTCCGTGTGAGTTAGAAAACTTCAAAGTGCATAGTGTATCTGACTGTAGAATGATCACCTGTATAGCCATTTTTTTTTAATCCGTGGGGAAATCCCTTCGGATACCCCCCCGCCGGCCAGCGGGGGCGGTTATGTCGTGCATGAACCGACTAAACTACGGTGTCCTGCCCAAGTGTCCATTGCCGGGCACCCCGGTTAAGCCCTCTAAAGGACAACCCCAGGAACACCTGTATAGTATAGCATAAATACATAGTACCTTTTTTTTTTTTTCGTGCGGAAATCTCTTCGGATACCCCCCCGCCGGCCAGCGGGGGCGGTTATGTCGGGCTTGCACCGACTAAAACCGCACGCCGTCTCGGATCTTAAGACGCCGGGGTGTAAGGTTACCCATAGAGCATATCCCTCGCACCCCGACTGACCCTGGGCCATCTCCGGTTTCGAGATGGCCCCCTTACTTGCTCTCCACTGTGCCATCTGCTAATCAGAGGGACACGTGGAAAGCTTCCGAACAGCCCTCAACAGGGCCGTCCTCGCCTCGGTCGGAGTTGGCCGTAGGCGGCAGCGTCTCTCCCACCCTAGGAGAGAGGCGCTGCCGTCTCCGTTGCCCAGGGTGCACCGCGTGGAGGTCCCCAACCAAGCACCCCTCATAGTACCTATGTATGGCACTGTATAATGTTCATTATCTGAGGATTAATCCCAGATGCAGCTTGCACTATGGAGTCTAGGTTCTGTTCTATTCAATTCTATTCAAATTCTATCTCTTTACATTTTTTGGTTTATGGAAGTGGCTGTCGACTGCCAGGGTCTGTTCTATTCACTTCTATTCAAATTCTATCTCTTTACATTTTTTGGTTTATGGAAGTGGCTGTCGACTGCCAGGGTCTGTTCTATTCACTTCTATTCAAATTCTATCTCTTTACATGTTTTGGTTTATGGAAGTGACTGTCGACTGCCAGGGTCTGTTCTATTCACTTCTATTCAAATTCTATCTCTTTACATTTTTTGGTTTATGGAAGTGGCTGTCGACTGCCAGGGTCTGTTCTATTCACTTCTATTCAAATTCTATCTCTTTACATTTTTTGGTTTATGGAAGTGGCTGTCGACTGCCAGGGTCTGTTCTATTCACTTCTATTCAAATTCTATCTCTTTACATTATTTGGTTGGTGGAAGTGACTGTCGCCCGAGAGTAAAGCCTGCGCCAGAGTTCTACAGTCAACCGTTTGTATGGTTTTGTGGGACATTGTACTAGATTATAAGATAAATATATGTATCTAAATATGAATAAAAAAGAACAGAGCCTCATTCATCATCAGCTATATAGGACCAGCTTTTGCTCACGACTTCACCCGCAAGGAATTCTGTTCCCGTTCACGCTTCCCATAGGAACCTACTCCAGGGATTAAAGCCTATGTGTTATTCCCGACTGTAATCTATCCCTGTACCATATTTCAGCCAGACAGATGAGAAACGATGACCATTGCGTATTAAAACGGTTCAAATTAAATTTAATTTGGTCGGTGTTTGCTTAGAACTTATGCGTCAAACAGTATTAAATTAGGTATTATTCTACTACTTTCATATTAGTTAAGTACTTACTGACTATAGTACAGTAGTTACATTTGACAGCGGGTTCCACCAATAATAAAAAAAAAACAATAAAATCCGATAACAGAATATCTACAGAATGTGTAAAAAAAATATTCCGTCGAACATATAATTCGCCTGATTTTTCTGAAATAGGTAATTTTTTTCCGTTGTCTTTTGTATTCTATTTTCCGAAAAATGTCTTCACGGTATGTTTTCATTCTTTTTTTCAGTTTCAAAACTCCGTACACAAATAAAATAAATGTAAAACACTGTATTCGTTTGAGCGAGTTAGTCGATTCAAAGAAGTAGGTCTACGAAGGCAGGTCAGCCGGGCAATCAGCTGGAGTAAACGAAGGCGCGCCGTTTGTGTTCCGGTCTTTGTGACCCGCCTGAAATGAACGGCTCAGGTGCGCCTGGTTTATAGTCTAAAGTAGTTTCCGCAATATAAAAGCGTAAATATTTAGACTTGATAACATATTTCTCTTTAAAAAAATAACACATTAGTCACGTATTTAGTAAGACACGAGTATGTATATGCCATACATATTATGATAGAAAGAAAGAGAGCGTACTATGAAATCCCTACTCAAATCTGAGCTATCTGGAATCCGCATCAGTAACACCGCATTTTCAGATTGCATAATTTCAATTTGAGAAGAAAGAAAACGTAAAAAGAATTGGTATTCAGTATGATCTGTCAAAACGAAACTAACCAAAGTTTTCGTGAGGTTATTAAACCTTCATAATCACTCATAGCTGATTGCGTGTTCTATAAGATTTTGAAATATTAATTTTATAAATTTTGAAAACATAAGTTTTAAAAACTTAAACTGTATCGGGTCACTGACTTGAGAAGCAGTTCTAAAATACAGAAGGAAATACCCTAAGTACTCGTAACTGGGTGTTATGGTGCTGCGATTAGAGCTAGAGCTTTTATTCGGGAAAAATACTCTTGTATTTTTTCGATTCATTCGAATATTCCTTTAGCGAATCTAGATCGTACATATACAAGAGGCCAGTGTAGGTAAACTAGTGTAGGGACTGGTAATGAATAAAATACACATAGTAAATTGTATCAAGTGACTACAGTTCATAATAAAAATGCAAAAGAGTCATAAATAAAAAATGAAACTACTGTAATTAACTTGCAATTGAATTGCTTTGGATTTCTTATTATTTTTGATTCTATTGTAATCACGAGCGATAAGGTAATGGCACTGAACGGAGTCTATGTTATATTCACGGTCATAAATCACAACAGTATACATTAGACCAATCCGTGGTTCATACACGCACTGCAAATGTATTCAAGGAAATAATGTCAGTTATAATTCAGTAGTCACGCAAAACGAGTGCTACGGTGCAAACAGGAAGGCAAGCGTTTATCTTGATAGAAGGAACGAAATATTAAAGAATTCAAGTAATAGAGTAAGAATTCCATTTCCAGATTATCATGTTAGGTAGGTATAACGTGACAAACAGGAACACCTTTTCGCTTAATTATCAACTTTAAATAGTCGATGACCAATTAGTTACTAGTTAGTTTGTGAGAGCACTGGAGCCCTTAGGTTCCTTTTGCTTCCTCCCTTCCAAAGAATACATGTACATACTAACAACAACAACGCAGCTCTAATATTACAAGCGCTTATAGAACACTGTGGACGAGTTATCGCATAATTGAAATATAAAGTATTTATAAATAATAAAAAAAAATGCCGACATAGCTAAGAACATTCCCAACTAATTCACCATTCAATAAAATAAAGAAAATCAAAAACGGTTCATCCATTCGGGAGCTACGATGCCACCGACACTCACGCACACAGACAGGTCAAACTTATAACACCCCGTCGTTTTTGCGTCGGGGGTTATAAGGTTAAAAAACATGAAAATCGTGTCAAAATCATTTCCATTAAAATAAAAAAAAATCCGTTCCCGCAGGGGGAACGCACAGGTAGATTTCGTGAAGCAATTAATATTAATTTTTTTGCCCCTCTATGACCTATGTTTCTTCTATGACCCACGCCGAGCGCATTTTTAACATGTTTAATTTTTTTTCTCGAAAACGGTAACTTTTAGCGAAAAACTTTTCAGACATTTACTTTAGACTTAAAAATGGCCTATCGATTAAAAATGTTTCCGACGGCAAGAATGTTCACCGGTTAGAAGTTATGATTTTTTTCCCGAAAAATTTTGGTTTTTCCCCCCTCCACTTTTAGTTAAAGTTTTAATCTTATAGGTTTATAATTAAAAGTTGTTGGTATTCATGTTATACTATGGGATAAAATTAGAACGGTTCGAATATCTTTCATGGAACGTGAAATTTTGAGGAAAAACTGATTTCACAAAAAGTGAGGCCCTACCGTCCCCTTAGGCCGGATTCCACCCGTTCACGAACTTAAACTAAGTTTACACCCAAGCAATTTTTGACCGCAGTTTGAAAGCGATCGGGGCAAAAATGCGACCATGAGAGTGCCGCAAATTTTGGGAAGTGGAACCATACATACATAGATATATATAATATATAAACTTTTTGACCAGTGGTAATTTCGGACTCAGGGGGTCATAACTACACCTCCTATGAAGAAATTTTTTTAAAATTCGACAGTAGTCAAGAAACCAATAGGTAGATCGATTTCATCGAAATCTTCCTAAAAATCCGTTCCCGCAGGGGGAACGCACAGGTAGATTTCGTGAAGCAATTAATATTATTTTATATAGAGAACTACCGACTTACACACACAAGTAAGCACAGTAACATTTTTAACATGTTTAATTTTTTTTTTCTCGAAACCGGTAACTTTTAGCGAAAAACTTTTCAGACATTTCTTTTAGACTTAAAAATGGCGTATCGATTAAAAATGTTTCCGACGGCAAGAATGTTCACCGGTTAGAAGTTATGATTTTTTTCCCGAAAAATTTTGGTTTTTCCCCCTCCACTTTTAGTTAAAGTTTTAATCTTATAGGTTTATAATTAAAAGTTGTTGCTATTCATGTATACTATGGGATAAAATTAGAACGCTTCGAATATCTTTCATGGAACGCGAAATTTTGAGGAAAAACTGATTTTACAAAAAGTGAGGCCCTACCGTCCCCTTAGGCCGGATTCCACCCGTTGACGAACTTAAACTAAGTTTACACCCAAGCAATTTTTGACCGCAGTTTAAAAGCGATCGGGGCAAAAATGCGACCGTGAGAGTGCCGCAAATTTTGGGAAGTGGAACCATACATACGTATATATATATATATATATATGTATAAACTTTTTGAGCAGTGGTCATTTCGGACTCAGAGGGTCATAACTAGACCTTCTATGAAGAATTTTTTTTAAAATTCGACAGTAGTCAAGAAACCAATAGGTAGATCGATTTCTGGGGTGTGTGTTGGGTAACCTCCTCGAGTGTCGTTCCGATTCCGATCCCGCTGCAGTCCGGGGGGAATGGAACCGGAGCGGCCGGTACACCCTGGGCGGCGGTCAATGGCTTCCCCTTCATGGGGTTGGCATTGATCGTCGGCGAATACCCAACGTGGCGGGAACACATCGCTCTCCGTACTCCTCTGCTTTCAGAGGAGACAGGACGAGCGATGGTGTTAGTGGCTGAGGCCACCATAGGATCCTGTGGGATCCAGGGGCGGGTTAGCCCACTGCTAACGCAGGGGCCGACGGGCACTTGTGCCGCCGCCGGTGAGAGAGGACTAGCCATCCTCTCGCGTTCCGTAATCGGCAGGTGATCAGCAACGACCTGACTGGTGGCTCCAGAAGGGTACGCGGTGAACTTGCTGACCGGAGGGCTTGCCTTTATTGGCCGGCCCACGACAAGGAAAAGTCTATAACACCCGACAGCCAAGTCGTAAAAACCTATGGATACCAGCCGACCTCCATAGTATATAGGCTTATCCAGGTGCAGGGGGCACCGCCTGGATGGACCACCTTTCCCCCATACTCGTGGGATATGCTATGGACATTAACCAACAAATTAAAAATAAAACGGACCGATTTAAACACAAAACAGACCAAGGCAATGAAAAGGACATCGAGAACGACGGAGTCTGCGCGGAGATCGCGCAGCAAACAAGCGTGGAGGTGACGCCAAATACCTCAGCGGTGTCGGAGAAATTCGACACCGCTAACGAGCGAAGCAGGGCGAGCAGCCCGGTGGGTCTGGGCGTCCAGCGGACCCGGAAGCGCAGGAGGCGCGCAAAGGCTCGGGCGGGGGAGGACGTGTCGGATGAGGACTTTACCCTCACCGGGACGACCTCCTCCTCCAGCAGCGACGAGGCGAAGCCGGCGTCCAAGGTGGCTGCTGGCCGCCGAGGGGCGCGTGGTGGCGTGAGGGCTGGGCAATCCACCCGAGCCCCCTCGGCTATTGGAAGGGCCGTGAGAAACTCACCGCCGAGGCCTTCCACCACAGCGGTGTCGGTGTCGGAGCCATGCGGGAGGACGCGGTCACTCATGGAAAGACTCCAGAAGGTGACCGCGTCCTTCCAGGGGTCCTAAAACCCTGAGCAGGAGGCGATGTTGCGCATTGTGCTCGATATCACCTCCGAGAATGAGGGCCTGGCGGCGCAGCTGGCCGAGTCCCGTCGAGAGACGGCTCGACTAGCTGCAGCCGTCGAGGAGCTCAAGAGGGGGATGGCGAGCTCGGCTCAAACGGCGCAACGGGCGCAGCCGGCGGAGCAGGCACGCGTGACTCGCTCGGCCGCGAGTCGGTCAGCGCAGCCTGCACAGTCGGTGCGGCCGGCGCAGCCGAGGGCACCGTCGGCGGAGTCCTTGCTCCCCTATGTGGAGGCGCTGGAAGAGCGGATGATGTGTCGGATGGAGGCCCTAATGGACTCCATCCGCCGTCCGCCTCTGGCGCCACCAGCGACCGGCTACGCGGCTGTAGCCCAAAGGGGCCCTACCCGCCCGGCCGCGGGTGCGGGTGCGACTCTGCCGGTCCCGGCTCCTCAGCCCCCTCCCGCTCAGGGTAAGGGGAAGGGCAAAGGCAAGGGGAAGGGCAAGGGGAAGACGTCCCCAGCCCTGGCCTCAGCCCCAGCCCCAGCTGTGGTCCCGGCTACCTCCACCCCATTGGAAGGGGGCTGGGAGGTGGCTGGGGCCAACAAGAAGAGGCGGAAGGCCGCCAAGAAGGCCGCCAAAAAGGCCAGGAGGGCCGCGGCCGCCGCGAAAGCAGCGCCGGGGAAGCTCCGTGCCCCCCGCACTACGGCCGTCGTCGTCACCCTGACGGCGGAGGCAGCGGGGAGAGGCATGGGGTATGCCGAGGTGTTGGCCAAGGTGAAGGCCAACGTCGACCTCAAGGCCCTCGAGATCCCGGGCGTCCGGTGCAAGAGCACACGGACAGGAGCCCGACTTCTCGAGGTCCCTGGCGCCGCCAGTGGCCCCAAGGCCTACGCCCTAGCGGCTCGGCTGAGGGAGTCGCTGGACGCAGCCGACGTCCGGGTGTCCAGGCCCATTAAATGCGCAGAAGTGCGCATTACGGGCCTGGACGACTCCGTCACGGCAGAAGAGCTCAGGCTCGCCGTGGCGGAGGCCGGGGGCTGCTCCCCGGACACAATTAAGGCCGGAGCTATACGCTTCGGCCGCGGTGGACAGGGGGCAGCAGTTGTCGGCTGCCCTATCGCGGCGACACAAAAGGTCGCTGACGGGCGGAGCCTCCTGGTAGGAGGCTTCCTGAGGGCGCAGGCACGGCTCCTGCAGGCCCGACCGGCCAGGTGCTTCAGGTGCCTGTCGGTGGGCCATGTGGGGGTGCACTGCACAGCGGAGGTAACGGCGGGTGACCGTTGCTTCCGCTGTGGCCAGCCCGGTCATAAGGCCGGCACGTGTAGCGCCCCGTTGCACTGCTTCAGATGTGCAGCGGGGGGCAAGCCGGCTGACCATAGGGTTGGCAGCAAGGCCTGCGCCGGAGGGGAGCCGAAGCCGGGACGCCGGCCTTCCGCCCCTAGTTCGCAGCGGGATGCGGAGATGGGGGTTCCATAATGGATCCTCAACTCCGCATCCTGCAGGTGAACGTTGGCCACGGTGCCCATGCTCAGGACCTTCTGCGCCAGAGCATGGCACAGTGGGCCATAAATGTCGCCGCTGTCGCCGACCCATACACCCACCGGTTCCTCGGGCCTACCTGGGAAACCGCGCTGGATGAGTCGGCGGCACTGGTGCACAACCCTGCCGCCGGCAGCCCCCCTCTTGCCGTCGTTGCAAGGGGACCCGGCTGTGTGGCGGCAGCGGTTGGCGACATAGCGGTCGTGGCCGCTTATAATAATAATAATATAATAATCATTTATTTCAGGCAATATTTACATAACGATCTTAAATATGTAAACAGAGGCCCATATAATAGATACCTTACAACTATTATCGCCCTCCTGGCCTTTTAGTTATATCACGCCGAACCGAGACCAAGCTGCATATGAGCAGTGGCTCCGTCAGCTGGCCGTCGTCGTCAATGCCTGCCAGCCCCGTCCGGTCCTTGTGCTCGGGGACTTCAACGCCTGGTCGTATGCCTGGGGTTCCCGACACGAAAGGGGCGCGACGGGGCATAGAGGCAGGGCACTGGTGGACTGGGCCGCACGACTCGGCCTAGTCCTCCTAAATCGGGGAGCCGTGGACACGTTCGTGACCTCGAGGGGTAGCTCCATCGTGGACCTATCGTTCGCGAGCCCCTCGTTGGCGCGACGTGTTCAGGGCTGGCGCGTCGTTTTGGGGGAGGACACAAGTTCGGATCACCGATACATTCGGTTTGACGTGTCCACCCCTGCGAGCGACGCGCCGGCTGCACCGGCTCCACCCGAGCCACGTTGGGCGCTTAAGCGACTTGATCGGGAGCTCCTCCTGGAAGCCGCCATCGTACAGGCCTGGGCCCCTGCGCCGGACAGGCCTGTCTGCATAGACGATGAGGCGGAGTGGTTCCGGGAGGCCATGACCCGTGTCTGTGACGCGGCGATGCCTAGGGCTCCGCCCTATAATCCGAGGGGTCAGGTCTACTGGTGGTCGTCGGAGATCGCGCAGCTCAGACGGGGCTGCGTGATCACGCACCGCCGGTGGGCCCGATTCCGTAGGAGGCGTCGCCGCCCCGCAGATGCGGAGGCCCGAGAGGCGGAGTTGTACGAGGGATACAGGGAGGCCAGACGAGCCCTCCGAGCGGAGATAAGGCGTTCCAAACGGGACGCCTTCCGCGAGCTGCTGGAGACGCCTGAGCGGGACCCTTGGGGGCGGCCCTACCGGATGGTGAGGGGCAAGCTGCGCCCCAAGGCCCCGCCGTTAACCCGGTGTCTCCAGCCGGATCTGCTCGGAGGAGTTGTTGGCTCCCTGTTCCCAGCGCGGGCGGTGGAACATGTTCCACCGCAGATGACTCCGCCTCGGTTGCGCATGGCGCCCGACGTGGAAGACGACGACGTGCCCGAGGTCACTTGGGTAGAACTAGAGCTGCCGGTGAGAAGGCTAAGAGCCAAACACACCGCCCCGGGACCCGACGGCATTCCAGGCTGAGCGTGGGTCCTAGCTCTAGTCGACGACGCTCTCGAGCCCCGACTGAGAGGGCTTCTCAGCGCATGTTTGGAGCGGGGCCAGTTTCCGAAATTGTGGAAGACGGGGAAACTGGTCCTCATCCGAAAGGAGGGGCGCCCGGCGGACTCGCCGTCCGCCTACCGGCCCATAGTGTTGCTCGACGAGGTGTGCAAGCTCTTTGAAAGAGTAATTGCGAAGCGCCTCGTCGAGCACCTCTCAAGAGTGGGGCCGGACCTGGCGGATGGCCAATATGGCTTCCGCCAGAGGCGCTCCACCGTGGATGCCATCATGCGCCTGAGGGCTCTGGCGGAGGATGCAGTAGCCCGGGGTGAGGTGATGTTGGCGGTGTCCCTGGACATCGCCAACGCGTTCAACACCTTGCCCTGGAGTTGCATTAGGGAGGCGCTCGTGTATCACGAAGTGCCTCTCTACCTCCGACGCATAGTCGGGGCGTATTTGACGGAGAGAGCCGTCATCTACCCAACCGTGACCGGTCTCGGTCGGCGTGAAATGTCGTGCGGAGTTCCACAGGGATCGGTCCTGGGGCCGCTCCTGTGGAACATCGGATACGACTGGGTGCTTCGCGGTGAGCTCGTAGGCGGTGCCGCCGTCACGTGCTACGCGGACGACACGCTCGTGACGGCGTGCGGGGCGACGTACCGCGAAGCGACCCGAAAGGCCACGACCGCGGTTGCCCAAGTCGTTAGGCGGATCCGGCGGCTGGGTCTCGAGGTGGCCCTGCATAAAACCGAGGCTCTGTTCTTCCATGGGCCTCGGAGCAAGCCACCCGAGGGATCCAGTCTCATCGTGGGAGGAAATCGCATCGGCATCAAGCCCCAAATGAAATATTTGGGGCTCGAGCTCGACGGCCGATGGGACTTCGGAGAGCACATCCGAAGTCTGGCCCCCAAATTGATGGGCACAGCTCTTGCTCTGGCTCGGCTGTTGCCCAACATGAGGGGGCCCGATGACTCCTGCAGGAGACTTTACGCGGGGATCGTGCGGTCGATGGCCCTGTATGGGTGCCCAATATGGGCGGGGGCGTTGAGGACCAGAACTGTGCGGATGCTGCGCGCTCCGCAGCGAGTTCTGGCCATCAGGGTCATCCGAGGGTACCGCACGATCTCCTTCGAGGCGGCGAGTCTCCTTGCCGGAACTCCGCCATGGGACCTGGAAGCGAGAGCCCTTTCGCAACTGTACCAGTGGCGAAAGGAGGCGCGGGAGCAGGGATGGAACCCCGAGCCTCGAGAAATCGAGGCCGTGCAGTCCCAGCTCCGCCAGGCCATCGTGGTGGAGTGGAAGGAACGACTTGGGCAACCAAGCGCAGGGCACGCCGCAATAGCGGCGGTAAGGCCCATCATGGAGGATTGGCTGGAGAGGCGACACGGAAGCCTCTCCTACCGACTGACGCAGGTGATCTCAGGGAAGGGGTGCTTCGGGGACCACCTGCATCGGATCAGGAAGGAGCCAACGCCTGAGTGTCATCACTGCGACGCGAGCGAGGACTCAGGGCTGCACACGCTGGCGGACTGCCCGGCGTGGGAGGCGCCGAGGCGTGACCTCGTGGCAGCCATCGGGGTGGGAGTCCTCTCTCTCGGCAGCATGATTGCGGCAATGGTGCGGAGCGCGAGCGCGTGGGCCGCCGCCGCCTCCTTCTGCGAGCATGTAATGCTCGCGAAGGAGGTGGCGGAGCGCGCCCGGGAGAGACTTAGAACTCTCCCGGTCCGCCGAGCCCGCAACTTGCTCGCCGCGCGTCGCAGGCAACTCAGGCGCCGGAGGTCGCTTAACGACCTCCGTCCTCCATGAGCGCAGGCCTGGGGGTGGCGGGTGAGGCCACCTGTCACCCCAGCAGAAGCAGGCCGGGACGGTGGGGCGACTAGCGCCCCTCCCCCAAACCGGGGCAAGACGGGGACACCGTGGTTCCCAAACCCGAGGGGGCCATCTCGAAACCGGAGATGGCCCAGGGTCAGTCGGGGTGCGAGGGATATGCTCTATGGGCAACCTTACACCCCGGCGTCTGTAGACCCGAGACGGCGTGCGGTTTTAGTCGGTTCAAGCCCGACATAGGGATCCGTTGCCAAATGGCAAAAAACGGAACCCTTATAGATTCGTCATGTCTGTCTGTCTGTCCGTCCGTATGTCACAGCCACTTTTTTCCGAAACTATAAGAATAGATGTATTCTGTGAACCGCATTAAGATTTTGACACAAAAATAGGAAAAAAATAATTTTTGGGGCTCCCCATACTTAGAACTGAAACTCAAAAATTTTTTTTTCATCAATCCCATACGTGTAGGGTATCTATGGATAGGTCTTCAAAAATGATACTGAGGTTTCTAATATAATTTTTCTCTAAACTAAATAGTTTGCATGAGAAACACTTCCAAAGTGGTAAAATGTCCCCCCCCCCCCTGTAACTTCTAAACTAAGAGTATGATAAAACTAAAAAAAATATGTCATGTACATTACCATGTAAACTTCTACCGAAAATTGATTTGAATGAGATCTAGTAAGTAGTTTTTTTTAATACGTCATAAATCATAAAGCGCAATTTACCTTTAATTCAATCAACTCAAATATAAAATTTAAAAAGGCTTTTTTATGTTACTTGCTGCTACTTCATGGGTTAGTCCGACTCGCACTTGGCCGCTTTTTTTTGATGCATTTGAAAGTCATGGTGGAATAAATAAAGTCACATAGATACAACATGATCATGTATATAATCGCGAACAAACATACATACAAATCTACAGGTAGAACTGTGAACCTCCTTTTGAAGTCGGTTAATACCACTGCACTCCTTTTTTCAGCCTAGCCCATGAACTCCTAAAGCACCAGGAGTGGAAGATAAGAAGTGAATTGAAGATTAAAGAAGCTCCTTCATCTGAGCACCAATCACGCTTACATCCAAAGCTGGCATTTTGAAACCAGAAGCCACTGTCCCGCTACTCCATTATTTGGTTAATTTTGGTTTTTCAGGAGCCATTGCCGTCTGCCTCCTAACCCCGAGAGGAGAGCCTGAGCCTTGTCCTTCAATCATCAGGTGTACAGGTTTGCAGGTGAGTTCGACTTAGGCCAACTTCAACTTCAGGATTAACTTTGCTTTTGTCTCGCTTGTCTTAGAAGTCGCTCAACGACTTCCGTCCTCCATGAGCGCAGGCCTAGAGGTGACAGGCGGAGCCACCTGTCACCCAAGCAGAAGCAGGCCGGGGCGGTGCCGCCTTGTCACACCCCTCCCCCTTTTCCGGGGACAACACGGAGACACCAAACCCGAGGGGAGTATCTCGAAACCGTAGATGGCCCTGGGTCAGTCGGGGTGCGAGGGAAATGCATTATGGGCCTTCATCTAAAAGTCTGAAGACACCAAACGGCTTGCGGTTTTAGTCGGTTCAAACCCGACATAACAACCCCACTGGCCGGCGATATCCGAGAGGATATCTGCATGAAAAATAAAAGGGTTCGTGGCTTACACCCCCAGTGGCCTATGTGCATAATATTGTATAATGTTGATGATTAGATTCTCATGTTATATAAAAAAATTAATCGATTGTTAGCTCTGTTGTCTGCCACAGATCGCACTTGCCTGGAAAATTGGGTACCTACTGTGCAGCAAATAAGTAAATATAGTTCATTCCTTCGCTCGAATGCCGTAAATACACGTGGGAGTTCAATAGATTAGTATTATATCTCAAGTTACGTGAATTCCGTGTAACGCCTACATCTAATCCACGCAGTATGGAACTCAATCAAGAGTGAATAAGATTACAGTTTCATTTTCAGGAAAGTATAGTTCGTACGCTCTAAATATGGGATTTAACCGATTTCAAAATATTTATGTAAGTTCAGCGATAAATAATTGTATAATATATCTGCTACGAGCGAGGGGTGACACATTACCTTTGATTTGAAGAATAAATGATCATATTTTGTGCCAATTTTTTTTTTGTATTTTGGGCTTATAACGGAGGCCTCCGCTAAAAAGCATGTGTAAATATATATCTATGCTAATATTATAAAGAGGTAAGATATGTTTGTTTTTAATCAATAAACTCTGAAACTACTGAACCGATTTAAAAATTCTTTCAACTGTATTGTATTGGTGATTTTTTTTTTATATTATCCTTGAGTAACATTTTTATCCAGATATTTTCAGAATCAGGACTTATGCGGGTAAAACCGTGTGGCGATTCTAGTGAAAAATATATTTGGCTTTGTTAAAATAGATTTTCTTTGTAGTTTCTCTATCCATAACATAACATAGCTTCACGCCTGTATCCCAGAAGGGGTAGGCAGAGGTGTATTACATCAGGTGGAATAAGTCCTTGTTTACCATCTCAGTAGTTTTAAAACATGTTTTCTCTTTTATAATTACAATTTTGTTTTCTCTTTTACAATTATTTTCTGAGATTAAAGTTTCCAACTACCTCAAGCTCACTGCACTCTGCAAATATACTCAGCGCTTCACCCGGTGCAGTTATTTATTTGAAAACAATATTGTATATAAACATCGCAAATAACATACACTGAAGTTTGAAGTAAAGAACCATTTTAAAAACTGTTCGCATATGATGAAAGTTTATGTATTTTTCTGTACGTTAACAATAAAAAATCCTGCTTCAAAGTAGAACTTCATCACGAAGTAAACTTGAAGAACAATATGTTGTTTATCGAAGCAAACACCTGTAAATTTAAGCGTCCAATTTGCATGTTATTATAGACTTTTGCCCGCAGTTTTTATTCCCATAAATATCTTAAGTTTTAGACACTAGCTTATTGAGCTGAGTGAGACGAAGTCGAACGAAAGCTCCTGATACCAGACTTCAGGATTTTCTTTGTCACAGGTCTCCTCCTAAACTACTAATCCAATCAGAACCAAATTTGTCATGATTAAAGAGGTCAATCAGAGGAAGATTTATATTATTATTATTATTCTCTTTATTACACTTAAATACATATTACATTATATTTTTAAATACATTCTATACAAAAAAAAAGACAAATATATTTAAAAATATAAAAAATAGTGGCCCACCGGCATCGGGTACAGGGACCAAGCTACCGGTGGTTAGGGCTCCAGAGAGAGGAATCTCCTCACGATACGTGCCGTGTCGAGGAGCACTGCCTTCTGCATCAAGCCCTTGACCCAACTGCCTAACGCGAGCCTCTTGAGATGTTGATCGAGGCTCTTGGCAATCAGTCCGTGAACCGAAACAACTATCGGGACAATAATTGCCGAATCAACACTCCACATGCCGACAACCTCGTGAGCCAAATCCAAATATTTCATTTGTTTTTCTTTTTCGGCTTTTACAAGATTGTCGTCATGTGGAATGGTGATATCGATAATTATTGCGCGGCGCTCTGATCGATCTATCAACACTATATCAGGTTTATTAGCTACAATAGTCCTGTCAGTGATGATAGATCGATCCCAGTACAACGTGATGTGCCCATTTTCGAGAACTGCGTCGGGCACATACCTATAGTACGGTACCTCTGATTCTAATAGGTTATACTTTAGAGCAAGCTGTTGATGGACAATCCTGGCTACTTGGTTATGTCTATGCAAATACTCGCCGTTGGCAAGACGAGAACAACCAGAAATTATATGTCTAAGGGATTCTCCGGGACGGTGGCACGCCCGACATATGTCAACCGTACCATCCCTTAGAATATACTTCCGATAGTTATTCGTCATCACTACTTCGTCCATAATTGCAAAGACAAAACCTTCGGTTTCCCCAAATAGGTCACCGAAGCGTAGCCAAGACACAGATGCTGGTAAATCTATATCAGGCCCATGGAGAGCCCGATAGAAACGTCCATGCAACTCTTTGCTCTTCCATACATCCATACGATCATTAATACTTAGTACGACAGGTTTGCGCCAGTTCTCTCTAGCCAACGCAAGAGGGGTTAAGCCATAATCCGATGCGATCACATCACGGTGCATATCTGTATTTGTTTGAAGGAAATATTCTCTAAGGTTGTATATCTCGCGGTTATGAAGGGTCTTAGCATTTAGAAAGCCACGACCCCCCAGTTTCCGTGGGATATACAACCTCATTACAGATGATCGTGGGTGGTGCATCCGAAATGTGGTCATCAGCGAACGAACTCTTCTATCTAGGGCATTCAGTTCGGTCTGAGTCCATCTAAGTATGCCAAAGGAGTACATTAGGACTGGCATGACCCAACCATTGCAGGCACGCACCTTGTTGCCACCCGATAGAAAGCTTTTCAGAACTTTTTTCAGGCGGCCAAAGAAGCGCTCCTGCAATGCCTGCTTCATGCCAGACTCGGGGATTCCTAATGCCTGTGACATACCTAGATATTTGTAGGTTTCGGTTGTAGATAGAGATTTAAGTTTAATGGAATCCGAAAGTATCACGCCTTCGGATTCCACTATACCACCTCTTTCCACATGCATGACCGCACACTTGTCTAAACCAAATTCCATCTTGATAGAGCTACTAAAGTTTTCAGTCATCTTTAATAGCTCCATCAATTGTAGATTATTGGTAGCAAAAAGTTTGAGGTCATCCATGTATGTGTATGTATGTGTATTTAGGAGGTGGGATATAGCTCGACCCTCTCTCCGCAACCGATAGCCTAGCCCTGAATTCTCCAATATTGTACTAAGAGGATTCAGTGCTAGACAGAACCACAGGGGACTCAGACTATCGCCCTGAAATATACCCCTCTCGATTCTTATCGGTGCATCGTTTGTCTGGCAACATCCTGGATAGCGAAGAACCGTGGTCCATTGCCCCATACATGACCTCAAGAAGGTAGATAGAGTTGTATCAACTTTATACAACTCTAGCACCCTCAGAAGCCATGTATGTGGAACAGAATCATAAGCCTTTTTATAATCTATCCAACATGTCGCCAGATTTTTACGGTTACGACGCACCTGTTGGCTAATGGCCATATCAACTAGAAGGAGCTCTTTAGTGCCACGGGCCCCGCTCCTACATCCATTCTGAGAGATAGAGATGATCGAATTTTTTTCTAAATGTACAGTAATTTTGACTCTCAGAATGGAAGTTAGGAGTTTATAGACCGTCGGTAGGCAGGTAATAGGCCTATAGTTTCTGGGGTCCGTAGCACTACCAGACTTATAGAGTAGGTGGGTTACTCCAGTTGTTAGGAAATTAGGGAGGGAACCCGAGTTTAGGCATGATTGGAATTGAGTTGCTAAACGAGCATGTGAGTTACGGAGCCACTTCAACCAAAAGTTGTGCAGTCCGTCCGGTCCTGCTGACTTCCAGTTCGATAACGAACGGACTGCAATTGCAACATCTTCAGGTAAAATGATAATTGGCTCCATAATCTGTAAATTCTCACATGCTCGTTCAACCTCTCTCATCCAATCACCTTCTGAATGTATGACTGGCGTCGACCAGATGCTACCCCAGAAAGTATTCGTAGCATCAGCATCCGGCCGAGTACCGTCATTTACACCTGACTCGGGTTGTTCCCATTTCCGATAAACCCACCGCTCATCCTTTTGGAAAATGCGATTCTGATTATACCTATCTACGCGCTTTTTGTAGCGTCGTATCCGATTTGCCCATGCATAAACTTTCTGCTTCAGAAAGTCAATGCGCTCTGTGACACATGAAGCGTATTGTTGAGGACTAACGTTAGTCCCCAAGAATGCCTGTGTCACAAAGCGCATCACCCTCGGGCGGGTATTGCCTGATCTGAAGCAGGTTAGCTTACCGATGAGTGTCCTAGCCTCAGCAATACGACGTTCAATCCTGTACTGCCAGGCAGGCACAGCAGGTTTGGGTCGAGTAGCAGTTTTATTTACAATAAATTTTACTCCAGCTACTCGACATGCTGCGACGGCCGCACAGTACAAAATCGAATGTGTATCACTAAGGTCTTCGCTATTTTCTAAATACTCAGGTAATAGCGAATCTAGGGCACAAACCAGCGCTATATTCCTTTTATGCATGGGCAAATGGGGTAAGCGAGGTCTTTTGCTTGGTATCATAGATCGATATTCTAGCATCGCATCCCCCAAAGTGCTCCTTAATCGTTCATTATACTGGGTACTTACGGATATAGTCTCACTTTCCACACCCTCATTAGTGTGATCGAGCTGTGGCGGGTTTATACTCGCGGTTACGCTAGACTCCACCGGAGGTACAGCATTCAATGAAGTGGGGATAGTAAGACTATTCTGCACGTCAGAGTATAGCCTCTCAAGTACGGTACCATCCAACATATTACAACGTTGAATAGCCCGCACCTGGTCCGATAATCGTTGCGCTGATACGTTGACAGTCGGTTCTAGTTCCTGGAACAGAGACAGTAAACGACCACGGTATGCAGTGAGGTTGGTTCCTAGCTCTGTAGCCATATAATATGCCCGCATGACGCTTTCATTTATTGAAGAAGACCATTTCATGCGGCGCACATCACCACCGGCGGCGGGGGCCCTGTTCGAGGACGGTTGTCTTCGGGGTCCTAGGCACGTCGGTGGCCGGCCTCTCCCCGGCCGACGCACAGGTGTTGGCGACGTCGGCGGAGAGAAATCCTCGTCGCTACTGTCGGAGGTCGACGGCTCAGCAGTTGTCGATGGAAGGGTCACCTGAGGCTGCGGGGTGGAGCTGCACGACGAGTCCGTCGGTGTTAATTGTGCTATTTGACTGAGTTGCTTGAATTTTCCGCGTGTCAACATATTATTTCATTGCTTTCTGTTCGTCTAGATTGACTTATGTCATAAATTTAAAGTTCTGTGTTTGTTTATTTCTCTGAAAATGGTGTAATTGATGGAGGTAGGATTCATTTTTAATAATTTAATTAATTTATTTAGCTTCACAAAATAACTAGATGACAATGTAAAATAGGTATAAAATTAAATTATTTACAGAAAATGTATTCTGAGAAAAATATTTTGACAGTACGCGACCAGTGTTGCAACTTTATTATTATTATTATTATACCACAGAGGAATGATCACCGTTAAAAAAAATCCAGATGGAATTACATAATAACTGCTCGAGACACTGTGACCAAACTTTACACGCTCAGAAAGCATGTCCAGAGTTGTGACTTTCAAAAAGAATTTTCAAAATCGGACTAGCCAAGGAGGAATGATCACTGTTCAAAATTTTCAAAATCTGATTCACGATGTCTCACTCAGCTCAACATTGCAAGCAGCGATTCGCCTTGCAGACCTAGTTAATTTTCAGAGTAGCCACTCTGTATTTATAATTGGTGAACTGCTAAAAATCTAATTAATTAATTTTATTTTGTTTTACCAGTCAGGAACATCGATTGATTGACCATTTAGTTACATTCCAGCATACGTCAGCACTGGCTTGACATCGTAGAAAATGATATGTGTGCCAACGGTGTCACTACTATACTCGTAGATGCCCAAGACCGTGCGAAGTGGAGGAATAAAAGCTGGTAGGCTCGGTCGTATTTGAGACTCACTTCGAAGTCTGGGGTCCACACCGTAGTGTGGACCCCAGACTTCGAAGTGAGTAAGGTGAGAGATGATATGATTAGTTTTCACGTTATTTTGTCTTTAGTATTAATTTATTACGGTACGAAACTCAACTGACGATTGAAGGATTGAGAGATTTCCTTACGTGACATATTTTATTAAGCAGAAAAAGTGCACTGGGATGACTTCAATTTATCTCCGGATATATCTGTGGGAATTAAAAACATAATTTGGTAGTCAATGGGGAAGTTTATAGGCTATTTAATATCATGCTACGACTTTTAGGAGCCGAGCAACAAGAAAAAAAGATTAAAACTTCGCGCATAGGCACTCACCGGCTTAGTGCCGAGTAACCAATAATTGTTTGTTTGTATTTTATGCGCTACCGTACGTTCATCCGCTTGCGATAAAACTTTGTCAACTTATAGCTTGCACTTGCGCGAAGGTTATAGACTTAGTATATATGTATTCAGATCATAGTATGTATTTTTTACTAAATTTTACCTATACGAAGGGATGGGTCAGCGAGTAGGTAATTAAAATATAATTTTGACCGGATAATAATTATATATATAGATTTATTAATTTAAAGTTTAACCGTAGTCCAAACTTTTGGAGCAACCCTAAACTAAATGAATTAACTGCCACTGTTTCCTTTTCATCAAATACGATAAAACTTCTTCATGAAGTGAGATAAAAACAATAGAGTAGCATGTGTCACGTAAATTTCAGACCATTTGCTTACTATTAAGCAGAGTACTTTGCCTCAGGACGTGCCTCCCGCTTCGTTTGAAAATTAGGTCGGCTCTACTCTCTTATGAAGTAGATATAGATAGGTACCATTATGAAAGAGCTTACGAACAAATCGATGACGCTTTTTCGTCACCGATTGCGTACAAAGGTATGCTAATTTTCAATTGGGTTTGTAATAGAGTGATTAATCGGGTTAATGTGGGATCGTCTCTTTTTCATTTTTACATTAGGAAAATGATGTTTGAAAATATTAATTTAATCTGTGTTAAACAATTTTTAGAAAGTTTCAATCAATCTATTAGCCTTTTGCAGTCCATTGCTGGATATAGGTATTTTCCAATGTACGCCATAGCACCCGATCCTCCGCCTTGCACATCCAGTCTATCCCAGCTACCTGTTTGAGGTCGTCTGTCCGTCTTGCAGGGAGACGACCTACCATCCGTTTGCGGATTCGCGGTGTGTGCTCTAGAACATTTAGGTAGGTGATTAAAATACATCTGTGGTGCGTGTGATGACAGTACGGGTTAGGGTCCACGTCACCTCCTGAGGGGGCCGGTCAGCCGGGATGTGAGAGAAATGCCTTATGGGCGTTTTAGTCGGTTCTAATCCGACATCCGAAAAATAATTGGGGGTCAAGTGGGCCACTTTACCTCATTACAATTTGCTAAGTTCAAGTGACGTACTGTGTAACCTACTGTTGAAATCTTTATTAATTAGAATCATATTTCAATAAGAAAATATAAGCTCTTTTTCTTTATTATTCTCAAAGAATGGTTAATAAATGCCTACGTTACCGAAAGCCTCCCTCCAGTTACGAGAGCCCTCAATTTTCTTTTCATATAAAATTAATTGTTCACCCAGTTTGTCTCAATTTTTCTATTCACAACTTTTGTTTTCGCCGTTTTGGGCCAACAAAAGAGATTTAAATAATACTAGCTGATGCCCACAGCTCCGCTCGTGCGAAGATTGGTTATCGTGTTTTGGCCATAATATGTCCCATTCTACTTAACCTATTGAAATTAATCAAACAATCCGTTTAGTAGTTTTAGCGTCCATCACGAACAAACAGACAAAAAGACAAGAATGCAAAAAAAAAATGTTGTGTTCAGTCGTTCATTTAACATAACCCAAATATTCCTTTTTAATTATCTGCAATGTACAGACACAATTAATTTAGAACTTTATAAAAGTATAGATAGTAGAACGTCATTCTATATTGTCAGAAATCTATTTTCCGCGTCGGGCTTATAAATTTTGCTAACTGAGCTATCTCTAAAATGATTTTATTTGAATTTCGAAACTCGATTCTGTTAGACCTCGGACCAAATTAAGACTTTAATCAGATGTAATTAACTATAATTTTTTATGTACTTGAAGTAATGTGGAGTCGCAATGTGCCTTGTTAAAATCAGTTGCTATAATCCATACCTTTACAAAAAATGTATCGATTATAGCGACTGGTTTTTACAAAGCAGATCGATAGGATCTCTAAGCCATTAGTAGTAACTTACTATTACCGAAAGTGTATTTAATTGCCAAGGTTGAAATTTTTCTTCTTCATCCCAGCGTTACTCTCGGATCTATTCTCCTACTCTTTGTCTTTGTCCTGCGTACTTTATTTGACTTCTATTGGCTTGTACGGGAGAAAGAGAAGCCTATACCCCGAAGTTCTTGTGAATTTCAAAAAAAAAACATGGTAAAGATTTCCTAATTGTGGAACCGTGGGCAATACATGCCATTTTATAATTTTCATGGCAATGATAACGTAATCGTCTAAGGAGTAGCGTGCAAATGCCGAGGGTACAAAATCGATCTCCAGTATCGCTCCAGTGACCTTTCGAATTTCATATGCGTATCAAAAACTGATTTATTACTTCATTGAACGATGAAGGTAATCATGATGAAACCTTTTTATGAGTTATTTTGGCAATAGCTTTGCCAAAATAACCTTTTGCAATTGCCTTGCCTAAAGTTTTGAATTGCGTAGTTAATATCTTAAATGTAGGGCCTTTAGGGAATCTTATAAAGTAATGAAAATCTTAAGAAATGGGAATTCTGTATTTTCGGCGCGCAAGCAGTCCTCAACTGCAAGCCGGTACACTTGCTGATTGACGGGAGATGGCGAACTGCAGTCATATGGAGTGACCTCTCGCTGGCGGCCATCATAAGATCTATGGCTGCCGGCGAGCGAGGCGCGAGTATTTGTGCCTCAAGTGCCCCCCCCCCCCCCCCCCGACAAGACGCAGAGTATGGCACATCGCAGGGGTTTTAGTGTATGAGAGCCACATATAACCGCGCGGCCTTCCCGCGTCGCACGGCATGCCGTAGGACATTTCCCATGACACAACAAAAAAAAGGCGTTCCTCGCGGGTTTGAGGGGCAAACGATAGTCAATCCCGTAAAAGAAAATAAAACCAAACTATGGAAAGGAGAAGAGGGAGAGTGAACCCCGGGATCCACAGTATAAACTTTAAACGCAAATGGGATTGGCGCTCGGATGAAGAAGTTTGTAGAATGTCTGCCACATCTCTACAAAAAAAAATACTGTCTGTTTGTAATATAAAAATAACAGATTAAAAAAAACGCATATGAGTGAACGCATATATATATATATAGCCTAGTTAATCATAGCATTCCCCCTGTAAGGCACTGCTCACGGGTTCAAGTCCTGTTCTACTTTTTTTTTCCCCGATCTAAATCTATAAGAAAAAGTTGGCATACAACCTGCTTAAAAATTTCATTGACACAAAGTTATTTTCGCATTTCTAATATTAGTATGGAAGTCTGGATTATTTATTATTCTCTCTCCATTTAGTTTTACTTTTTACTAGTTGTTGTCCGATTCCCGGGACTTTTTAAGTTGCATAATTATGTGGTCTTCCAGACAATAATCTTCTCTGTGCCAAATTTCATCTAGACCCCTTCAGCTGTCCTAGCCTGGTTAATTTAAAAACCTTCCACTCAGCCGTTCAAAATTCGATTTCATGTTTTAATAAAATATATAGTAACAGTAGAAAAAAAAAGTCTAAGTAGTTCTTTTGCTTAAACTCTGCTTGTGTTAGGAGTCGGTTCACGTCGATAGTGTAATGGCCAGGATTGGAACCCCTGACGTCTCCATCGTAAGGTCGACTCATTAACCACTACCGATGAAAAGGCATCGAGTACAGGGATCAAGTTGCCAGTGATTAGGGTTCTAGTGAGAGGAACCTCTTCATTATACGTGCCGTATCGTCAAGCACAGCCTTTTGCAATATTGGGTCTTAGGTGCCTTTATCTATATCTTTAGGAAGTTCGTTTTTTAACCCCCAACGCAAAAATTACGGCGTGTTATAAGTTTGACATGTCTGTGTGTAATGTCGGTTTTTTTTCGTTCGAAATCCGATATGATCAAGATGGTTCTCAGCTATAAATCAATTTGTTTCGAGAGTTTTTCATTTTAAATTAAAATTATTTTCTATTTACAAAAAAAACTATTTTAAATTTAAAATAATAATAATAAATAAATATTCTACGTCTTTCTACACAGCGCTTTCTAGACCCAAAGTAAGCATAGTTTAAGGTTGTGTTATGTATATACGTATTCATGCCTATAAATATTTGCAATGAACCCGCGCCCTTGTCGTAGCAGTCGAATGCACTACCGCTACGCCACAGAGGCCGAATTCTATATTTTCCAGATCATATTAATGTAAATTTAAATGAAAAGTTTTTAAATAGCTCTAGGAATTTTTTCAGGAAACGAAAAATATAAATGTTGGTTTGAATGGAGCCCCACTTTGACCTTTGGGGCCATTCTATCATATAATCACCAGGAAGCCCGTCCATCAGCTGATTAACGGACGAGGCTTTAGTTTAAGCATTCGTCTCGAGTTTGTTGTTTGGTCAGATGGCCGTGACTCCCATAAAAACTAAAACAAACCAATAACAGGAGTAGCTGGAGACCGGGCCCCAGGCTTCAAAGTACGAGTTGTTTTGGATGTGAAGGGATTGGCGCTTGGGTGAAAATGAAGATAAACTCACACCTTCATCTCCTTTCGTGGTAGGCAGAGATACCAGCCCGACATCTGCTTCTGTCTTTACACAATTCATGAGCTTTCTCTACTGTTATTAAACTTTTCATAAAAACCAACTAACCCACAGTAATACAAAAAATAGTGAAAACATTAATAAACGTGTAAAAGTAAAACTATGTGACATAATACTATCTCAAAAACATGAAATTGTAACGTATTCAAGAACCCTTTCAAAATGTTTTGCATATTTGATAAGAAATGAGAGAAGCTTAAGTGTCCAACGATTTCTTTATACTGAATTTATCTTGGCTTAGGAGGCCTCAGGTGGCGACCAAATTGCGATGTATACTTTACACAAGACTACGGTCGGCGATGACTCGGCTAGTGGTGTGAACTAACACCATGGTTCCAGGTATCTTAGTAATTACATTATTACTTATATTAGAAATAATAACAATAGTTTAGTCCCGTATACATATCACTCGATAAACATGAAAAATTGTGTATTCAAAACCATTTTGTAAAACCAGTTTATTCATTTTAAGAATCAGGATTTTCAGTAGGTAGGTAGGTCCTGCGTTTGGTAGTAAGCTAGGTTTGATTTAAATACTTCTGGTGTAACAGTATCGTCTAGTCAATGACAGTAAGTAGGTACTAATCATGCATATTTCAAAATGTGTAAAAAAGACAATCCTTCTCCCTTCTTGTCCCGAACGACACATGCAGGACTTAGGTGTCATCCTCATACAGTGCAATCGATACCATCGCGAACCAAGTGGTTTGGTTACTCTTTTTTTGTCGGACCATAAAGCACTGGAACGCTTTACCCACACACGTGTTCCCTTCTACCTACAATCCTGGGCTCTTTAAGTGGGGCGTGGAAAAAATATCTGTTGAGGCCGTCTAGGTAGGGGCCACCATTTTAGAGACAATCTCTGGAAATGGTGGCCACTACTTTTTTGACTTCACCTCAGCTTACCATCCGGCGGGGTGCAGTCAATTAGACGGACTAAATAAAAAAAAATAGAAGTTTATTTTTTGGTACACAATCTCAGTCTTTTACTGGAGCGATTGTCGTCTTACCCCTTAAGCTCGAAAGTAAAACCTGCGCCAGAGCCTCTTTCATCAATTAGCAGGTATATCGACTGACAGGTGTACTGGCATTCAGGTACATTCATGTACGCCTGTGATTGTATCATATTATTTTATTTGTTGGGTTATATTAATCTTTTTCTAATAAAACAGACATAAAAACATCGTAAAAATTCTTACGGTTACGGTTTGAGTCCTTAAATGGCCAATAGCAGCCTTTGATACTAAAACCGTGTTCGAATTAATTGTGGTTCTCCATAATCAACGTCGCTATAAATTCACACAAATATTTTCATTTAAATTTTGAGAGGCTTTATTGCCAGCCAGGTAGAGTAAGTATGCGCATTTAATGAAAGGAATTCCTTCGGGAACGTGTCAGCAGTTTTACTGACACGTTGCCATGTCGTTCGATTAACTAGGTTAGGATTTAAATATACTATGTAAGAAGTTGATGATTGTCTAAAGGTGATGTTTTTTTTTTATGAATTAGATGTTCCAAATCTGAAAATCAAACGTTGCTAACTTAATTTAGGTTATATACTATTCATATAAAAAGTGGAATTAAAAAGAAATCTTCTTAAAAATAAACTTTTATTATGTTCTTGTTAATAAAAAGAACAAAAAATTTAAAATCAAACGAGCCGAAACTCGATGATTTGCGTCGATTCATTACAGAGTTCCTTTTTTTTTTTCTTTTTTTTTTTTTTTTACGTGGTGAATGCTGTTACGCACGGCACCGCCAGCCATGGGGTGGTAGCCGGAGATCGTGTGTGGGACTCTCCCATCCGCTAACCGGATGGGCATACCCACTAAACCCCACGGTGTGCCATACTCTGCGGCTTGTCGGGGGGGCCTGAAACTATACAGGAATACTTCTATGGCGACCCCCCCTAGCGCATGCCCATTAACGCGGGCACCACACCTTCCATACTCTCAATTGGTTGACGTCTAGGCACACATGGACGTCATCCCCTTCGCGGGTGGCTAGATCAGCGGGTGGAGGACTTACCCCGTCCCTCACACCCGCAGCCACGCTCAGGGCGGCATGAGGTGCAAGTACTCGCGCCTCCGCCGCCCGGCTCGCCGGCGTCGGTTTGGATCAGAAAGGGGATATCCCTCCCTGATCCGCTCCGCGCCTTCCTTCTGCGAGATGACGTCCTCGCAGAAGGATGCGACCGCGGTGAAATTCCTTTCGCTGGCGGCCATGGATCGGACGATGGCCGTCAGCGAGTGGTCACTCCCTATGACTGTAGTGAGGGCCCGGCGCTGCGACTCCCAGGCCGGGCAGGCTGCAAGCGTGTGCTGCGCCGAATCCTCACTGCAGACGCAGTGGTGGCAGGCGAGACTCGATTCCCTCCTAGCGACCTTGAACAGGTACTTTCCGAAGCAGCCGTGCCCGGAAAGCACCTGCGTAAGTCGGAAGGAAAGAGTCCCGTGCTGCCACCCTGCCCACTCGACAATAACCGGCTGGAGCGCCTCCACGGTAGCAAGCCAGCACGTGGAGCCTCCAGCCGGGACGACCACCTCGCCATAATCTCCATGCGGGCGGCTTCACGCCACCCGCGAATCTCCTCGGGCGGAGGCCGACTGCCGCCATCCGCCCGGTACAGCGTCGTCCGCCGATACACTTCGGCGAGCACTTCTGCCTCTAAGTCCCACGGGGGAGTGCCAGCCAATGCGCACGCTACCTCCGTAGATACGGTGCGGTAACCACGTATGACCTTGACCGCCATAACCCTCTGAGGGCGCCACAGTCGGGCCCTATTTTGGGCGGTCAAGGCCGCCGCCCACACCGGCGCACCGTACAGTGCCATTGACCGGACAACCTCCGTGTACAGCCGCCTGCACGCGACGCTGGGTCCCCCTAGGTTGGGCAAGAGCCGACCCAGGGCAGACGCAACGCCGACGAGCTTCGGAGCGAGCTGCATGAAGTGCTCGTCGAAGCGCCACCTTCCGTCCAGAGTTAGGCCCAGATACCTCATCTGGGCCTTGATCGGTACGAGGACCGAGCGGACTTCGATCGAGACGACACGGGGTGGACCACGGCGAGGCCCGTGGAACAACAGGGCCTCCGTTCCTTACAGAGTTCCTATGACAACCTTCCGGCTCCATTATCAGACCCTGGTTACCATTGAAAGACAAACTACTCGTCAAGACGATTCAAACGAGCCTACACTCGATGAGGTTGTATCGTTTAATTGCGAAGTTCCTATGGCCACCTTCCAGCTCCATCATCAGATCAGCACCATTGCATTGGTACGCGATCTACACATTTATGCAAAATTTCAGCTCAATTGGTAACCGGATCAAATTTAATTTGCAAGATTTGATGACGAACATCGGGACAGGTAAATAAAACTCGTATAATTAGCATTGCAGGTGACCTTTGTGTACTTTTTTTGTAAACATAAATTGAAATCTCGACATTGCGATGTCGCAAATATCGACATCTAGGCAGAAACGTGAAACAGTGCGTACAGTGAGGTATGAGAGGCACTTCATTCCGCACACCCTCAGGCTGTGGAATGATCTCCCTGCTGTGGTTTTCCCAAGCGGTAGTCGCTATGGGGTTCTTCAAGAAGGGCATTAGAAGTTTTTTACCGAGTCGGCAGCTCGAGTGTGACGCCTCTAGCGTTGCACACGTCTATAGACCACGAGAACTGCTTCCCATCAGGTGGGCCGTGAGCTTGTCTGCCACCAAAGAGGTAAAAATAATTATCTGCCAACTGAGCTATTTGTACCTGTTTTCTCGTCTCTAATTTTACTGGAGAGTAACATACGAGTGTGGACGAATGATTATGCTATTTTAGTTTTTCTAAAAATCTAATACTACAAAAATAATTTACCTGCCACGGAAATCGAACCTATGATCTCGTGCCAGTAGTCGCATTTAGGAAATGAATTATATATTGGTATGAAACCACATCAGCTGGTTATTAAAGAAACCTTCAACCAAAAAATCCAACCGAATTTTCATAACAATAAGCACATTAACAATTCAGTACAATTGTACAAAAAGTAAAATATCTGTTCAAATTCAAAATGGCGTATTACCACGCGTATTAAAGACATTACAAAAAATAAACAGGACCTCTTTGCAAGTTTTGAGAATAGCAAGGAATGCTTTTAGTGTGATTATGTCGTTGTCGTTGAATCTTTTGCTTTTTTCACGACGGGTGCATTAATATAAGTCATTCTTGGAACTAGGGAGAAATTGCACAGTAATGAGTACATAACTACGGAGTAACGCAGAGACAGCTCATTCGTATTCGCGTAATGAGACCATTGTTAGGAAAGCGAAGGATCATAGCTGACATTTCAATGTTAATTATGATAAGTTTTACATAGTTAAAGTGCTATTGAACTTGTTGACATTTTATCCCGCTTATATAAAAAATGTAAAAGTTGGATAATAATAATAATAATAATCTTTATTGACATTTAAACAGGTGTACATGTTAATTAGAATTCCCTGACTCCTGCGCTAGTTAAAACTGTGTTGCAGGAGACAGTGTCTTCCTCTCACGTTGGCAATTTTCTAGATTACAAGTTATATGTCAGTGGAGAAACAGTAAAAATACAAATAAGGTTTCTAAAAACTTAAGACTGTTGTTACCTGTGCGTGCGTGCATGTGTGTGAATATGTGTCTGTAAAAGTATGTGTATGGGAAGGTGTATATGTAAGGGAGGGTGTGTGTATGAAAGGGTGTATATGTATGGGAGGGTGTGTGTATGGAAGGGTGTATATGTAATGGTATGTATGGGAGGGTGTGTGTATGAGTGTAGGTGTGCTTGTTATATAAATATTTTTAATGTTGATAAATTTTATAAGTAGGCAATTCTTAGGAGGTTTTCTGTGATGTCATAATCTAGTGAGTTTAGCCATTTAAGTACTGACTTTTTCATTGCATTGTTGTTTAGTTTATTTAGTTTGATAGTTTTATTACATTTATTATACATGTGTGGCGCTAAACAGTTATAATGTCTTTGCGCAAATGATGTCATTACCCGAGGAATCGAACAGCGTTCCACTCGTCTCTTTTGCACTTGAATGTTTGAGAAAGTTTCTTTGTGGTATCTTTGTAGTATTTGGTAGATATAGATTTTCCTCACAGATAATACTTTTGCCAGTTCGTATAGGGCGGTTGTGGGATGTCTATATGGTAGATATAGAAGTACTTTTAGTATAGCTCGCTGGGCTCTTTCTACATCTATCATTAGGGTCTTTGCTGCACCTCCCCAGGTACAGATACAGTATCTAATGATGGATTCGCACAATGCTTTATAGGTTTGGATAAGAAGTGTGTGGTCAGCTACCGTTCGCAAGCTCCTAAATATGTATATTAATCTCCTGATCCTCTTCATTGTAGACTCAAGGTGTATGTTCCAACTCAACAGGTTGTCTAGTGTAACACCTAGGTACTTTATAGACTCCACTCGCAGAAGTGCTGCACAATCGCAGTAAGAGTGATTCTCTTCCCTATTACATGGGAAGGTGTGTATTTGGAGACTGGAGTCAGCAGCAGGCTGTCCCATATCTGTTATGCTGAAACACACATACTTAGTCTTCGTAGTATTTAGCGAAAGAAGACTATTCTCCAGCCAGGCAGTAACTTTTGCTAGACCCCTCTCAGCTAATTTAAAAGCCCTATTCCAAGTGCTGTCATGAAACAACAGTACTGTGTCATCAGCAAACATTAGTAAGTCCAATCCTGGCAAGCCAGTAACACTACACAGGTCATTGATATAGATGATGAATAACAATGGACCAAGTGTGCTACCCTGGGGAATGCCATATTTGCATTTCGACTCATCACTTTCATAGTCTGCCACTCGAACACGTTGTGATCTGTGGGTCAAATAATCTTGGAACCAGTCCAGAACCACCCCCCTGATACCAACATTCTCCAAACGTGTTAATAAAATTGGAATGGAAACAGTATCAAATGCTTTTTGGAGGTCTAAAAAAACCCCCAAACATTTTTGTCCTGAGTCAAGGTAGGATACTACAGAGGTTACTAGAGTTAGGACTGCGTCTTCGGTTGATTTTTGTTGTCTGAAACCGAATTGTGAGTCGCTTAGAATTTTATTTTTTTCCAAATAAGTATTCATTCTCTTGTTTACAACTTTTTCTAAAATTTTAAAGTACTGATAGAAGGGAGATAGGACGGTAATTAGTGGGCTTATTTCTGTCTCCAGCTTTGAAGATTGGGCACACTACCGCTTTTTTGAACATATCCGGGAAAATGCCGGTTTCTAAGCTCAAATTGCACAGGTATGTAATAGGTGGAGCTAGTGACTTTATGTTTTGCTTTAAGATGTCAGTAGTAATATTATCCCAGCCGGGGGCACTGTGCGTTTTGAGTCCTATAATTATGTTCCTCACTTCGCAGGGATCTGTGGGCAAAAATGCCATAGAATTCAATGGCGCAGTGTCTCTTTTGGCTTCTCGTGCTAGGTCGTATTCTGATTTACCCATTAAGTATTGCAAGTGGTTAGCCAAAGTACTACCAACTTCGGTAAAGTAGCTGTTTACCGTATTCAGAGCTTTAACAGGTGTAGCGTCTATTTGAAGGAGTTCATCAGCCAATTCGTTTTTGCGTTTGAAATCACATACTTCTTTTATAGTTCTCCACGTCTCTTTAATATTGCCCTTAGCAGAATGCAGTTTTGCCCTATAGTATTCCTTTTTTAGTTTTTTTATAATAGAATTACATATATTTCTGTATGTTTGATATTTGTGTAGTTGTACATTAACGTTTGTAGATTGAAGCACGGTTTTATGTAGTTTATCCCGTCTTCTTATGCATTTAACTACCCCTTCTGTTATCCAGGGTTTTAATGGCCTGTTTCTATTTGTGATTTTGACAATCTTTGTGCTATTTGAAATGATAGTGAGTAGCTTAGTAGTTAATATTTCACATGCAATATTAGTGTTGGTGTTTTTGTATAGGTCGATCCAAGACTCATTGTTAAGTGATTCCTGAATCATTTTGTAATCTAATTTTATTTTGTTGTGCGCCAGATTGTTCCTTGTTATTGGAGGGTTATTGATATATAATAAGATGGGAGAGTGGTCCGTTATTACTCGTTTGAATACTACCGTTTTCCAACCGTAGACACATTTAATCATGAAATGATCAAGACATGTCTTTTCCATTCGAGTAGGTTTTGTAACACCTTGTTTAAGGCCATATATAGCCATTAGATTAAAATAATTGTGTAGCGGTTGTTTTTTGTTTGTCGGTAGAATATCGATGTTTATATCTCCAGTGAAAATAAAATTTTTTGTTCGAATATTATATAAGATTTTATCAAGGGATTCTATGTAAACTTTAGTATCTTTAAAACATGGTGGGCGATAGGAGCAAACTATTGTATAGTCAGGTTTAATAGTAACAACGAGAAAATTGCCTTCCAGGAACCCTGGTGGTTCATAGGCGCAGCTTATTATTTCGCTACGAACATAGACGACAACGCCATCGTTTTGGTTCAAACTGTTTAGAGTCTAGTATTTATTGTAATCAGTGATATCTGGTGGCGGGTTCTCCACATCCGTCCAACATTCCGACAATACGAAGATATCAATTATCATATCCAAAGAGGTGACAAATGCTAGGAAAACATCAAGGTTCTGATTTACACTCCGTATGTTGAAGCTAATTATTGATAGTGAACTACGTATTTTTGTGTTATAATTCAACAATTGCGAACATAAACTGTTGTCGTTTAGTGAAGTACATTCTATATGTTCTGGTTCGTCTACTTCGTCTGTTATAATTTTAAAATTGAATTTTATTTATATATAAGGGAGACTTAACTGCTGTATTAAATACCAATAAATATTTAAATAATTGACACCTAGCGGTATTTATTTTAGGGTTTGATATTATGAGTTTAATACTATTATTTATAAATGTAGCATACTTTTTATATTTTAGGCTGTATATATATAAGTAAAAATTACTATAGTAGATATAGACGAGACATGCGCCATAAGGATTTGCATTGTAGTATGTTATTAATGAAGTTGTATGATGAAGGGCACAGTTATATATGCAATAATAATGTAGATGTTTACAGTTGCTTTTCTTTATTATTACACGAGTGAATATTGTGAAAGGTAAAATATGTATTAATTGTGTACGTGAGATACATGTATTGTAGCTAGTGTTATATGTCAAGTACGGAGCGTGTGGTAGCATAAAGTGTAAAAGAATATGATATATAGTTGAGTGGTGATGGATGTATGGTGTATTGTATGTTAGGTTAGTTATTTGGTGTAGGATGTGTTGCTTGTTTAAAGTATGTATTTGTGAGTGTGTGTGTTTGTTTACGAGTATTTGTTCGTTTATAGTATGATACTTGGAAATAGTGTGTAATTGTTGATATCTGTGTATATATGTGCGTGTATACGCGCATAGAGATGGGCATACAGGTATATTATACAAAACATTGAATATTAAGAATACATAAAGCATAGCAAAACAATAGGTTTCCCAGAAATCAATAGTGCTGTAAGACAAAATGGTACAGTTTGTTACATGGCCTGATCGTCGTTTTATGGACTGTTCGGATAGTCATTTCACTTGTGATACCAATTCCTCTAAATCAGATTCATGAGTTATTCTCCTTGCAGGTTCGCCCTCCTTCTTTCTAATATAAACTTTACCGTGCGACGTCCAACGATATGCGTAATCGTTTGTTTTTGTAAATTCCCGTGCCTGATAGTAAAGTTTTTTCGCTTTGGAGGTAAGGCTTTCAGAGACATAGATTGGTGAGTTTCCTTCCATTTTGATATGAGAGCAATTCAGCCTGTTAGACTTGTTCTCCCTGTTGTACCTCTTGATGTTTGCTGCTCTTTCACACAAATACGGCTAAACAGATCTAGCTGAAATTTGGTACAGGGATAGATTATAGTCTGGAATAACACTTTAAATAATAAAGTACCATATTATTTTACAAAAAAAAATAACACAAAAGGGATGATGACTAGGGGTGCTTGGTTGGGGACCTCCACGCGGTGCACCCTGGGCAACGGAGACAGCAGCGCCTCTCTCCTAGGGCGGGGGAGACGCTGCCGCCTACGCCCAACTCCGACCTAGGCGAGGACGGCCCTGTTGAGGGCTGTTCGGAAGCTAGCTAAAATATTAAAAAAATATAAAAAAAATACATAAAAAAGGAAAAAAGAAACACCACCAACGACCAGCGTTACGTGACGCGACGAGCACACGTGACGCTGGTCGCGATTTAGTATCGCGGATTGGTATCGCGGATAGTATCCTCGCAGTATTCTCCAATCGGATGTGTAGGAAATACCTAAATCGCGATCATGTGTGCTCGTTGCTGGTGGTTTTTTTTTTTTTTTTATCCGATATTATTTTTTTTTGTTTCAAATACATATTTTGTCGATACCAAGTCATCTCACCAAATTCAGAGACCTAATTTTGTGACACCTTATATAATAATACCGTGATGATATTTCTTATCAAAGGTTGAGTCTCTAATCAACTATCATTTACAAGTAGGTAACTCTGTAGTTTCGTGATTTCATATTGCTCATCATCTTTTAGCTATAGCGTGTCCAAACGTCGACTATGTCTGAGTTCTATCGAACTGCAGCATTTAGTGATGATCTACTTTGTATGATAATGTATAAGAAATTATCAATCTTAGATTTGTTCAATTTTACCTTGCTGCTCCTATCACACTTATAATATAATA
The DNA here is from genome assembly GCA_946251805.1 of Cybosia mesomella. NCBI lineage: Eukaryota > Metazoa > Arthropoda > Insecta > Lepidoptera > Erebidae > Cybosia > Cybosia mesomella. Next base: position 9,802,279 of record OX276395.1, read on the forward strand.
ATACTTATTACTTATAATGATATACATGATGGTATGATGATGGTATAGCGTAGTTTATGACCATACCCTAGAAATATGTTTATGCAAAATTTCAGCTGAATCTGTTCAGTGGTTTTCAAGTGATGCTCGGACATAGACAATAAATAAATAATAAAAAAATAAAAATAATAAAAAGCGAGCAAACAAACAAACAGATAAACAGACACAAATTCTAAAAATCAAATTTTTGCCATCGGTATCGTTCCTAGAACACATAGCAATGACTTTTTTGAAAATATATTCATTGTACAGTTTTCACCTTGTTACGATTTTATTATATGTATAGATAAAGGTAAATATAAATAGCTAATAGTGAATTTAACTTCAAATTCGAAAAACACAAAACACTAAAACGATGTTCCTTTCAAAAAGCCTGGGAATTATCGGTTCAGCGATATGAAATATAAAAAAAAAACAAAAAATTGGTTCGCTAAAGCGCCAAAAAAACTGCACTCATTTACACGAAACCAACCTTTTCACCTTTCCACTGTCGATATAAAGATAGTTATTCTAAGCAATAAGTCTACCCTTAAGTATACATACATTACGGCTTACATTAAAAAAAAACGCTTATAAAAGTAAGTTATTGGTTATAATATGTGCGTAAAACCCAATCGCCCAAGGTAACAATTTTCAGGTGAAATATAATCTTGTTATTTGAATATATTATTCAGGCCATCAACAACATGAACCAGACTATGTATGTATTAAAATGGTAAAAGTTAGACATTTTTATTATTTATACAACTTATATTTATTTTCATCCTTGAGTACACGCCAACTGTAACTACGGTAGGTAGGTTTTACTGGTGGTAGAAATTTTATGACACAAATTTGTCACAAAATTCGGCCGGGTGGGTACCACCGTGCACGATTGCGAAAAACCCTCCATAGTAATCCAATTTCGGTTTGATTGCGTTCAGGGGCTGACTTGCTGACAAGTGCATAGCCGGGCAGGGGGATTGTGGTCGCAGCACTGGTGGGACCGGTGGGTGTCACGCGGTGCTGCGACGACAATCCTCTTCTGATGAGGCCGTCAAGCTGAGTGCCACCATTGTTAACATGGTAAGTGTATGTAATGGTGATCCTCTTTCCTGAGAGTTAACCTTCAGCTTACCATCAGGCGAGGTGAAGTCAAATTGACGTGTCCTAAATATAAAAAAAAGGTGCATAAGTACACCGTTTCATGTGACTATTTACACTTTCATTTCGTTACTAAGATAAACTCATTGTTTTTTTTTTATTTTCAACTATTAACTTTAAAGCTTATATTTGCGTTATAAGCGTTATGGATTACTGCTGCCTTCGACCTAGGCCTATGCTACAATTGACGGAAATTCCGTCGCTGATTTTCAGCTTCTGAACACAAATCCATTGCATGTAAATTTTATGATGGGGCGACGGAGCTTGCGATCATCCGCGCAGTGTACTATATTAATCATATGCTACATATAACGAAATAGAATAGAAAGAACGTCAATACAAGTTCAGACGTGGAAGATCCAAGACAGCACTTAAGTTGAGTGTAGCGTAGGCCTAAGGATCAGTCCACCAAGCTGAAAAATCATCCGGTATAGGTATTCGACCAGCTTTGGACGAGCGACACACCAACTCATATCATTTTGGTTATTTAGGTTCTCTGCAGATCTATATAATAACAGAGACTGAATTATTTTGGAGCGGTGGACGTGATTTGGTGTGGACGTAGGTAGTCTTCGAACGCTGATAACGTAGAAGAACAACGATTCTTTGAGATTGGGTAAACTTATTTTCGAATGCGGCCGCAGGTTAGTCCTGCATCAATACTTGAAAACACACAGAAATGGTTATGGTATGTTAGTGGTAGAAGGAACGTCATTCAACGTGCGCTTAGGCTGTGGAATGATCTCCCTGCTATTGTTTTCTCAAGCGACTACAATAAGGGGTTCTTTAAGAAGGGCATTAGAAGATTTTTACAGGATCAGTAGAGCGACTGTGACGCCATTGGTGTTGTACATATTCATAGGTCGCGGTAATCGCGATTTATCACCGCGAGGTCTATCACCTAAAATAAATTTTAAAAAATGTTTTAAATTCACCCGGATTAGATAGGTCTTAGTCAGGGCAGTCTAGTAATGTAACAGAGGAGACGAAACACTATTTTAATGTTGATTCTCTATAAAAAAGACGAGGTCACCATGAAAGGTTTTACATGCTTCACTGGGCTGTAAGCCAGCCTAGTACAGCATACAACACCTTTTCTCTTGCACAACCTTTCACCTCTCCTGCTCAGGCATGCCTCCTTCCTTTCCTTGTAATAAATCTGACGTTCGAAACACTGTGTGATTTTAGTTAGTTCGACTCGAAATTAGATTAATATAATGAAAGTTCTAACGAAATTTTTCATGAGTAAACAAGCTGTCAATTATATACCAAGAATTATTTTTGGCATTCTTAAATAATTCTTGGGAGCACTAAAACGTAAGGACTATTTTTGTAATCAGTAAGACACCTAAACTTAAGTCAATAGTCCCTTACAGTTAATTGTAGGCAAAGTAGTTAAGCGACTGTTTGCTTTATATAACTTTCAGGCGCTCGCTCTAAATTATAACATAATAAAGGTAGCTTACATTAGAATGTAACGAGAGACTGTTAACTGTTCCATTTTACGTCTTCACTATTGTAATTTAGGTAGGAAGGTACTAATGTATTAAACACGTGATAGCTGATCGTAGTTATACACAAGAAAGTGAAGAGATTCCTTAGATAAGATGTTATTAGATCTTGTAATAAAAGGGTTATTTGTTCCACAAGTGATCAGTTTTATTAAAAGTAGTAGGTTTCCATGCAAGACTCAGGTCATTGTTGTCGGTAGTTCTAGGTTGATAGCTAAGGCGGACTGGTCCCTTTTTCTTCAAGTGACTTGTAGTGGAGTAAATATCCCTTACAGTAATACGGTTAATAACCTGGGGGTATTCATAGATAAATGTTTACCGTGGGGTCCACAAGTCCAAGAACTGAGGCGCAAAAATGTTTGCGGCTGCAGGGTCCCTGCGTAGGCTTCAAAATTTCCTACCCACTGCCACTAAGGTTGCGCTTGCACAATCTCTTCTTATCCCTATCCTCGACTATGCTGATGCCAGCTATCTAGATCTTACTGAAGACCAACTTAACAAACTTGAGAGACTCCAAAATCTTTGCATAAGATTCATATTAATTGGTCTACGCAGATATGATCATGTTTATGAATTTCGAAGAAAGCTCAAATGGTTTCCTATACGCCTTCGCCGGAATGCTCATATTCTCACCTTATTGTTTAGTATATTATTTAATCCGCTTACACCTCCTTACCTGAAACAACGATTTGAGTTCTTGCACAATACGCACTCAAGAACCTTGAGATCATCAGAGAATTTGAGATTAAAAATATCGAGTTACTCTACCAACTTTACTGACAATTCCTTTTCAGTTCAAGCGGCTCGGTTATGGAATACTCTTCCAGTGACCATTAGACGTGCACAATCTTTGCCTGCATTTAAAAGGCTAGTCAAAGATCCTAAGCATAGACCTCACTATTAGATGCTCCGCTATTTTAAATATTGTCACTAATATATAATGAATAAATAGGTACCTGTTTATGTTTGTATCGATTAGTATGTAGTGTATGTATGTTTAATGTAAGTTTAACTACATATGACCTATATCTAGGGATTTATAATATTTATATATTTATTTGCGGCGAAAAGCGAAAAGCGGCGATAGCCTAGTGGTGTACGCAACGGACTGCCGAGACGAGGTCTCGCGTTCGATCCCCAGTCGCCCCGGGCACACACCTCTGACTTTTCGTAGTTATGTGTGTATTAAAAATGTTGATTATCGCTCGCTTAGTAATGTGCCCGGTAGATGGCAATAGGCTCGCCCTCTATTATTTTCATTGGGACCTAAACATAACTGGCGAATCGTGGGTGTGTAATACACCTCTGCCTTCCCCTTCGGGGATACAGGCGTGAAGTTATGTTATGTTATGTTATATTTATATGTTCACTATTTCAAAGTACACCAAACTGCCCCAAAACTTTTTTTCCCTCTATAATACTCTCCATCCTATGGTTGCCTGTAAGATATTACCTCAGAGCGATAAAGCCGCCAATTGTATGTACCACAAATTGTATTTCGGATTCGTGCCCCATATTTGGTTTTCTTATCTGCTTCGGCGCGACGAGGTTCTCGTCATAGGGAATAGTGATGTCCACAAGAAATACCCGTGACTCTGCCCGGTCCATCAGCACGATATCAGGCTTATTATTATTATTATTAAACCCCTCCAGCTTGCGTTAGGAGTGGGTTCACGTCGATATTGTTATGGATCACGCAAACGTAAGGTCGACTCCTAACCACTAAACTTTTTGTTCGAGTGCCGATTTCAAATCACGAAGTACTCTAAAATTGAATCACGAGCACTATTCTAACAGGGCACGAACGACTGAATAAAATAGCTCTAGTGTAAAATATACAACTGTCCACTTGACTAGCGAGAAAAGTGTTAACTTTACAGATTATATTATTAGTTGAAAATAATTAAGACAATATTAATTATAGTTCTCATAAAAAAGCTCCAAGAATTTTTCATCGCCCATTTTCTTTTTAGACGCCGAGGTACTACAAAAGTTGGTTTTCGAGATTCGACTTTTACAGGCGCTTTTTGTCAGTTTTCGCACAGCAAAAGCGTTTTTTTCGTTCTGAAGAGGTGAAAATATATTTTCAGGACATAACACCACAATCATCATCGGCCCGTAGGAAATATCACATAGACCCTTCAAGATTACGTTAAATCTGTATAGATATCTAATATCTATAAATGAAAATTCCAACAACCAGGACTAGACCCCAGGTTACTTAGACACAGTTTTGTAATGAGATCAGATTTGTCGTAGGTTAGGACATAGTCACTAACAAACGTTTGCATTAACATAATTAGTGGGATTTATTCCAAATAATCCGTAGCATTACGTTCTAAACTTCGGAACGATCCTTGTAATTCTTTTGCCTTACTAGTTCTAATTATACTAGCTAGCGCAAACAACTGAAATAGAACATAAATACGAGGACCTTAGAGCCCTGATATCAAGTAGTGCTCACAGATAAGAGGGTTTTTTTTTTTTTTTTTTTACGTGCGGAAATCCCTTCGGATACCCCCCCGCTGGCCAGCGGGGGTGGTTATGTCGTGTCTCGACTAAAACCGCACGGTGTCCTCCCCAAGTGTCCGTTGCCGGGCACCCCGGGTAAGCCCTCGAAAGGATAACCCCAGGGTTGCCGGCGGACTTTGGCCGCCACCGCGGCCTCGCCTGGTGGGGTCGGGTTTTATCCCGCTTCGGTGAGTTGGCAGGCGTGTGTAGGGCACACGCGACACGCCTCCGCCACGGCCTGCTTCTGTAAGGACGGCGAGTCGGCCAACTGCCGTCCTCAGGCCCCGATCATGGAGGTCGGTAGTCCCGGGCGTAGATGAGTCTGCGGCGTCCTCGCCGCAGACTGCGAAACTCGGGGGGCAGGGTTCTTTCCCGCTCCCTCTCCGCCGCCTCTTTCGCGCGCATAACCTGCTCGCAGAAAGAGGCGGCGGCGTGCCACTTGCTCCCGTCGGAGACCACGGCCCTCACCGTGGTCTCCAACGAGAGAACGTCCACGCCCAGGACCGCAACGAGATCCCGGCGTTGACTCGCCCACGCAGGGCACTCCACCAACGTGTGGAGCGCCGTGTCTTCGCCAGGATCCTCGCAGTGCTGGCACTGCGGCGTTGTCTCCCGGTGGATGCGCCACAGATACTTACCGAAACACCCGTGTCCGGTAACCATCTGGCACATCCGGTAGGAGAGGTCCCCATGGTCCCTCTCCAACCACTCCTTCATGATCGGTCTCACCGCCGCAATGGTGGATTCCCCCCACCTTGGGTGCTCAAGTCGCACCCTCCATGTCTCCATGAGTTCCTGGCGGAGCAGGGACCGCTGAGCCCTGATTTCTCGGGGCTCCGGCCTATGGCCCTGCTCCAGCACCTCCTTGCGCCACTGGTACAGCAGCGCAAGGGCTCTCGCTTCCAGGTCCCATGGAGGGGTCCCAGCTAGGAGACATGCCGCCTCGACGGAGATCGTACGATACCCCCTGATGACTCTGACGGCCATCGCCTTTAACGGACTGTTAAGAACAGCCACGTTGCGGGCCGCCAGAGTCTCCGCCCATACGGGGGCCCCGTATAGGGCCATGCTTCGCACGATCCCCAGGTACAGTCTCCTAGTGGGGGCGTTGGGTCCCTTAACGTTGGGCATCAGCCGCGATAGCGCGGCCGCAGCCCCCCTCAGTTTCGGGACCAGACTTCGGAGATGAGGTCCGAAGTCCCATCGGCTATCGAGTACGAGCCCAAGGTACTTCATCGTGGGCTCGATGCCGATGCTTACGCCCCCTACGGTTATGCTGGTTCCCGCAGGTGGCCCCCTCCGAGGCCCGTGAAAACACATAGCCTCGGATTTGTGGAGAGCCACCTCGAGTCCCAGCCGCCGTATTCGACCCACGACTTGAGCAACCCCTGCCGTGGCCTTCAGTGCTGCGCTTCGGTGCGTTGCTCCCCGCGCCATAACGAGGGTGTCGTCAGCATAGCACACTATGCTGACACCCTCGAGCAACGTACCGCGCAGCACCCAGTCGTATCCGATGTTCCACAGGAGTGGCCCTAGGACCGACCCCTGCGGAACACCGCACGACACTTCTCGCCGCCCTGGCCCTAGCCAGCTCGGGTAAACTATGGCCCTCTCGGATAGGTATGCCTCGACAATGCGACGGAGGTAAGGAGGCACTCCGTGATACGCGAGCGCCTCCCTAACGCAGCTCCAGGGTAGGGTGTTGAAGGCGTTGGCGATGTCGAGAGACACCGCCACCACCACCCCACCCCGCGAGACTACTTCCTCCGCCAGGCGCCTAACGCGCATGATCGCTTCCACGGTGGAGCGCCCCCGGCGGAAACCGAACTGGTTGTCCGCCAGATCTGGCCCCACGTTCGTGAGATGCTCGACGAGGCGCTCTGCAATAATCCGCTCAAAGAGCTTGCACACCTCGTCGAGCAACACGATCGGCCGGTAACCGGATGGCTGGTCCGCCGGCCGCCCCGCCTTCCGGATAAGGACCAGTTTCCCCGTCTTCCAAGCCTTTGGAAACTGGCCCCTTTCGAGGCATGCGCTAAAGAGCGCCACCAGTCGAGGCCCTAGTTCCTCCAGGGCCAGGACCCATGCTCGGCCTGGAATGCCGTCGGGTCCGGGGGCAGTGCATTTCCGGGCTTTAAGCCGGAGCACTGCTACCCCCAGTTCACTCTCCCTGACTTCGGGCACATCGCTCTCGCTATTATGGGCGTCAGGCGCCTGAGGCGGAGCCATACGCGGAGGGACATGCTCCTCCGCTCTCGCTGGGAACAAGGAGCCCAGTATCCCCTCCAGCCGCTCCGGCTGGAGGCTCTGGGTCAGTAGGGGCGCCCTTGGGCGGATTTTGCCTCTGACCGCAAGGTAAGGACGCCCCCATGGGTTCTGCTCCAGAGACTCCAGCAGCTCTTCGCGGGCCCGCCGTTTGGCCTGCTTTATGGCTTCCTGGAGGGTCCTCTTGGCCCCCTTGTACGCCTCATACAGCTCCGCCTCTCGGGCTGCCGCATCATCTGGTCGGCGATGCCTCCGGCGAAACCTGGTGTACTGGCGGCGAGCGGTCACGCACGCTGCTCGCAGCTGTGCGATCTCCGCTGACCACCAGTACACCTGTTTCTTGGCCGGGCCGGGCTTAACCCTAGGCATCGCCGCATCGCAGATATGCGACATGGCTCTCCTGAACCATTCCGCCTCTGCGTCGACATCGGCAGGCCTGGCCGGTGACGGAATCCAGGCCTGCACTATGGATGCCTCCAGGAGAGCCTCCCGATCCAGGCGTCTGAGCGCCCAACGTGGATCCGGGGGATTCGCGATAGTCGGCGGCAGGTTAGTTGGAGGGGAGACGTTGAACCGAATGTACTTATGGTCGGAATCCGTCTCCTCCTCCTCCACCACGCGCCAACCCTGGACGCGGCGGGCGAGAGCAGGGGTCGCGAACGCAACATCCACAACCGAACTGAGCCCCCGCCGCTCCCAGGTGGCGATATTCCCCCGGTTGAGGACCTCTAGACCACGGGTGTTGGCCCAGTCCTCCAGTACTCGCCCCTTGTCATTGGTTTCCCGGGAGCCCCAGGCCTGAGACCAGGAGTTGAAGTCTCCCAGGACCAAGACAGGACGAGGACGGCACGCAGCGAGAACAATGTCCAGTTCAGCGAGCCTTAGCTCAAGCTCGTACTGGTCAAGGCTTGGCGAGAAGTAGACGGCCACGACAGCCAAGCCCTCATAGTCCGCCGCGACACAGCCTCTGCACCTTGCAATGAGTGCAAGGCGCGAGGTGTCCGCGGCGGACCCCCCGAAGACGGTCGCTACGCCGTCCAGGTCCACCGGGCTTCCGGGGTGGACCCAGTACGGCTCAGCGACCACGACCACATTGATAGACCACTGCACGGTGCTCTGGTACAGAAGATCCTGAGCACCGGAGCAGTGGTTTATGTTCGCTTGCAGGATGCGGATTGGTGTGTCCATTATTGGACTGCCATTTCCGCATCCCGCCGTGTATGTGGCCGCTCCTGAGCGGCACCCCCGCTACCCGTTGCGGACGAACGGGGCTTTGGCCTCGAGGCGGCGCAGGTTTTGCTGTCCGCCCGGTGCTCCGCCGCTTTGCCCTCCGCTACGCATTTGTAGCAGCGTGGCGGAGCATCACAAGCACTGGCCTTGTGCCCGGGCTGACTACAGCGGAAGCACCGATCCCCCACGGTGTCTCCCGCTGTGCACTGCACCCCCACATGCCCCACGGCCAGGCACCTAAAGCACCTAGTCTCGCGGGGCTGCAGGAGTTGCACCCGCGCCTTAAGGAAGCCCCCAACGAGGAGGCTCCGTCCGTCCGCAATCATCTGAGCCGCTGCGACGGGGCAGTTGATGACTGCCGTGCCGTGACCGGTGGGGCTGAACCGGATTTCTCCGGCTCTCACCTGATCACGGGGGCAGCCGCCCGCCTCCACGACGGCGGAGATAATTTCCTCCGTCGTGGCCGCGTCGTCCAGACCCGAAATGCGCAGACCTGCGCATTTGTTGGGTCTGGTGACGCGGACGGCTTCGTTGTCCAGCGACTCCCTCAGCTTGGCCGCTAGGGCGTCGGCTTTGGGGCCGCTGGTGGCGCCGGAGACCTCGAGGAGGCGAGCTCCGGTGCGAGTTGTTTTGCACCGGAGCCCCCCCTCAATCTCGAGGGCCTTGAGGTCCACTGAGGCTTTCACTTGCCTCAGGACCTGGGCGTACCCCACGCCCTTCTCCACACCCTCCGTCGTCACCGTTAGGACGACGGCTGTGGAGCGTGGGGCGCGGAGCCTCTTCGGCGCCTTCGCCGCAGCGGCTTTTGCCGCCTTCTTAGCCGCCTTTTTGGCGGCTTTTTTCGCCTTTTTGGCGGCTCCCGCTACCACCCATTCCTCCCCTCTGGAGGAACGCTCGGGTGCAGCGGGAGCGGCGGTTATGGCGGGGGCGGGGGTGCCGCGCTTCTTCCCCTTCCCTTGTGGCGTTGGAGCCACTGGGGCGGCGGGGCCGGGTTTACCACTGACAACAGCCGCGAAAGACGCAGCCCGTGTCAGTGGGGGACGGTAAGCCCGGTCCTCCAAAACGCCGAGCCGCCTCTCGATGGCCGCCAAGAGCTGCACCACACTAGGCGCAGGCTCCGGCGGCGGATTGGGCGCCGGCCTAGGCGCTGTTTTCGGCGCCGGCTTAGGTGCCGATTTTGTGGCCGGCTTTGGCGCTGGATTTGGCGCCGACGTAGGCGCCCCCCCTGGCGGCGCAAGAGCCCTCGGGTGGTCCGCCACCTCCTGGGCTCTTGGGGCCTTTTGGGCCTCCGGGAAACCCCTGACCATCTGGGTCAGTTGCCTGACCTCCTCCCGGAGGACCCGCTGTTGCTCCAAGGAGTTGGCCAGCTCAGTTTCCAGGCTTGTGACCCGGGCCCTGAGCTTGACCTCCTCCTCGGAGACGCTCCTACCAAGGAGCTCCTCCAGCGCTGTCCTGGCGACGGCGACGTTTTCCGCCACCGTCTTCTTCTTGCCCGACACATTTTTGGACCCTTTTATGGTATCCGTTATGCGGGCAAGTGCTGCGAGGAGTTCCCTCGCCGCGGGGACGCCTTGGTCCCTGCCACTGGGTAGTGGAGGGACGTGAATCGGCTGCTTAGACTTTCTGGCCGCCGCGGTGGCCAAAATTTTGGCCGGCCGATCATCCTCGCTCGAGGAGATCGTCCGTTGCCCGGAGCTTCTGCTCCGGTCAAGGGACGGTCCACCCGAGCGAGGCCGCTTACGTCGGAGACCCTCCTCGGTCTCCATACGGCTGGATACTGACTCATTGTCAGTACCCGCCGTCGACGCCGCAGACGCAATGTCCGCGTCCGCGTCCCCGCCTACCGGTAGTGGAGTAGCGGGTCTGGTGAAGACGGCCTTAACCGACCGCGAGTGAGGCCGCCGCCTCACCTCCTCTTCACCCCCAACCACTACCACACCGTCATTTTCGGTATCAGTTTTATTTATGCCTAAGTCGTCGTTATTATATCCGTCCGGTTTGTTTGTGATATTTGTTTCAGAATTTGCCATATCAAGTCCCACGAGTATGGGGGAAAAGAGGGTCCATCCAGGCGGAGCCCCCTGCACCTGGATAAGCCTATATACTATGGAGGTCGGCTGGTATCCATAGGTTTTTGCGACTTCGCTGTCGGGTGTTATAGACTTTTCCTTGTCGTGGGCCGGCCAATAAAGGCAAGCCCTCCGGTCAGCAAGTTCTCAGCGTACCCTTCTGGAGCCACCAGTCAGGTCGTTGCTGATCACCTACCGATTACGGAACGCGAGAGGATGGCTAGTCCTCTCTCACCGGCGGCGGCACAAGTGCCCGTCGGCCCCTGCGTGAGCAGTGGGCCAACCCGCCCCTGGATCCCCCAGGACCCTACGGTGGCCACCACCACTAACAGCATCGCTCATCCTGTCTCCTCTGAAAGCAGAGGAGTACGGAGAGCGATGTGTTTCCGCCACGTTGGGTATTGGCCGACGATCAATGCCATCCCCATGAAGGGGAAGCCATTGACCGCCGCCCAGGGTGTACCGGCCGCTCCGATTCCGTTCCCCCCGGACTGCAGCGGGATCGGAATCGGAGCGACACTCGAGGAGGTTACCCAACATACACCCCACAGATAAGAGGGTAGTCAAACTGTACACAGTTAAAAATTTTGCTCTGTGATTAATTTTATTTAAAAAAAAAAAAAAAAAAAAAAAAAAAAAAAAAATTATTAAGCTTCATTTCAAATGTTCTACAATAGTTAGATGTGATCAGTATCCATTAGTGCACATAAACAACTTACTGTTTCTCCTCTGAAAATCACTGTCGCACTGATATAACACACAATGGATCTTTACACAAACTGTCAAGCTGCATGGAGGAACTCTCTTCAACATTTACCTCACGCATGGTTCAGTATGAGGAAGACCTGAGGAATGCCGCTGGTACGGATACAGCCCACAAGACGATTACCGGCCTCTCACGTGACTTCACGGATTTCAAGGCTCTTATTTGGAAAACCATGGGTATGATGAAGTCACAAATAGAGCTGTTACTTACTGGACTGGACAGGCATGAGATGGGTTCCAGAAGGAAGGTCTTACTGCTCCATGGTTTAGATGAAACAACAGAAACCACCTGTGTGAATCAGACTGTTTCCATCATAAAGGATAAACTGCAGTTGCCTCATATCACAGTCAACGATCTGGAGTATTGTCACCGCCTGGGAACCAACTTATCGAAACCACGTCCCCTTCTCATACGATTTCAAAGTTATATGCGTCGGACTGAGGTATGGAGTACTAAGACTAGGCTTAAGGGTACAGGGCTAACACTGTCTGAATTTCTAACCAAGCCCCGCCACGACGTCTTCATGGGTGCCCGTAAGCATTTTGGTGTAAGGCAGTGTTGGACTTCGGACGGGAAAATAGTAGTACAACTTCCTAATAATAAGCGTCGTAAGATCGAGACCTCCCCTGAACTGCGTAAGCTGTGAATGGAATTCCCAGCCACGCAATTGCCGCCTCCAGGAATATCAAAGACATCGCAGCCAGTTGCTGGGGCAGCAGCCAGTATAGTCACCGTCAGCGAGAAAAGACTCCGGAAGCAAGTCAAATAGTAATGATGTGCTTGTCGTATGTTTGTTACTTTGTTTTACAAACTGCAAATTGAAGTCAGTTGTAAATTTATTTTGTTGTCTCTCTCTAAATTTTAAATCAAACAGCTTTTCAAACATTTTAATTTGTTTGGCTTAACTTCAAATCACAATCACAATAAAAGTTTTGTTTTGTATGACGTAAATGACAGGTTGATGTCAGTTGTGATGTGACATTGTGACGTTCATCTTCTTCTTCTTCTTTTAGTTAATGGCTTCTGCAGAATCACCGCAATTTCGCCAATGTCAAGTAAAATATAGTAAATGTTTATAAAATTATATTAATCTAAGCATTTCAAATTAACGGCAACGTCGTACGGTTTACTCAAAGAGTATCAAAATATAATAAATGTTTATAAAATTATTAATGGCGAAGACGCCAATGTCAAGTCCCACCGTTCATTTTTTAATGAATGAAACTCGTGCAAAAATAGTGTCAGTTGTCAGTGCGTTTAATTCTTGCTATATTGTTTGATTGTCTCTGGACCCTTTAGTGCATTGAGGATACCAAATGAGAATTTATAGTAAGTTTTATATTGCTTTTCTTCTTTTGTTAGTGACACTCTTTATATTATATATTTATTTAAATACTATTATCTATCATATTATTATTTATATTATGTCTGATTTTGACGACAGTTATATTTCTTGCTCTTCGTCTGAAATTTCTGATGAAGACTACGCTAGTGCATGTAGCGATAGCGAAAAGGATGCGGTTCGTCTGCGCAGAGACCTGGTTACTATTTTCGGTCCTTTAAACCAATTCCTAAATGTGGTGCATATCAATGCTCAAAGCGTGCATGCCCACTACCCAGATTTACTCTTGGCCTTCGATTCCAATGTCATACATGCTGTGCTCATATCCGAAACCTTTCTTAAACCCAAATTGCCTTCTACACAGTACAAATTACCAGGATACAAGCTGATACGAAATGATAGAATTGGCAAGGGTTATGGCGGGGTCGGCATTTATCTTCGCGATGATATCACGTTCAAAGTAATAGATCGGTCTCCTAATGATTACTCTGGTTTTACTGAACATATTTTTATTGAAGTCGAATTTTATCATGTTAAATGCCTTCTGGGGGTTTATTACAGTCCTTCTCTGAAAATTAACTATTTCTCTTCTTTTGAATCTAAGTTAGAAAACCTATCCCCTATATATCAGCACTGCATAATATTGGGCGACTTTAACACATGTTTACTCAAAGATGATGCACGCAGTCAGAGCCTCCTCTGTAAACATGCATATTCTCCCATTAAATGCTACTCATCGCGCTCCTCACTGTGTTCCTTCTCTTTTAGACCTCATTATCGTGTCCAATCCTGATAGTTACTCATGGTCAACTTTCGGCTCCTTACTCTTACCATGATCTTATTTACCTCTCCTACAAAATTCGCATACCGAAACCTAAACCAAAATTTTTCTTGCTCCGAAATTTCAAAAACATTAACCTCGAGATTTTGAAAGCTGATGTGGCAGATGCTGACTTTTCACCTGTTTTCGATTCTGGGGACATTGACACAAAAGTTGACAGCTTTAATAATATTCTCATGTCTCTTTATGACAAACATGCTCCTTTGAAAAAAAATAAGGGTGAAGCATTTACCTGCTCCTTGGCTCACAGATAATATCAAGCTGGTCATGTCTAAACGGGACAAAGCCAAAAGACGCTTCAATCGAAATCCCTCAGATGAGAATTGGTCTACTTACAAAACTATTCGTAATCGCTGCAGTCGTCTGTGTAGGGATGCAAATAGGCGCCACATTCATGACTCCATCAATAACTTGAACACATCACAGGTATGGCAATTTTTAAGGTCTCTTTGTATCGGCAAGGCCCCCAGTGACTTCACGCATAATATTGACCTCAATGCGCTGAATACACACTTCTCCACGTCCCCAACTGTGATAGATGACGTAGATAAAACATCTACTCTCAGTTATATCTCCAGTCTTCCCCTGCCTGAATGTGCCTCGTTTACTTTTTCAATTGTTTTTCTTCCCTATTCTACTTTTTATATTTTAAAACAATTTATTTTTAATCTCTGACACATGATGGCCAGGAAACTATCTGTAGTGCACGAACGAGGTCGGGCGCTACAGTACACTCGTCACAAAGTTATATATATTAACAGTTTCAATGATATAGCATTCTTTGTTTATTTGTGAGAGGTACAAGTGTTTGGAGTGTTCAGCAATTTTCTTGTATCAAAAAAAAGTGGATCAAAGAATTCGTATCAAATTTCATGTAAAAAAAGGAATTTAGTACTCTCAAAGACTTGAAATGTTGACAGGGCCCTACGTTGATTCTACTTTAAGTAAAACATAATGTTTATAAGTGGCACACGTTCCTCTAAGAAGGCGGAGAAGATGCCAGTGGCAAACCTCAGTCTGGACGCCAAAGCAAGTTAACAACAGAAAACAAGTGTGGAAGAATTAAAGGAAATAGGATTGAAGAATCGTCAAATCACCATTAGAGAAGTTGCTAATGACATAATCATATCACTTGGCTCATGTCATGCTAATTTTTATGGGTATTTAGGGCATTTTTACGTATTTTAATGAAGTTTGTTCCGAGACTGCTTAATTTTGACCAGAATAACCGTTGCATGAGTATCGCTTGTGTGTCTACGTCTGCTAACATATTCACCGGATTAAGCTCCTTGCGACTTTATTTATTTATTAAAACTTCATGCACATACTGTACACAGGCGGACTTAATGCCACAGGCATTCTTTAACAGTCAATAAAAGAAAAAAAAAGTAGCTGCATTAAGGAGCCCCCACTAGGAGACTGTACTGGGGGATCGTGCGAAGCATGGCCCTATACGGGCGGAGACTCTAGCGGCCCGCAACGTGGCTGCTCTAAACAGCCCGTTAAAGGCGATGGCCGTCAGAGTCATCAGGGGGTATCGCACGATCTCCGTCCAGGCGGCATGTCTCCTAGCCGGGACCCCTCCATGGGACCTGGAAGCGAGAGCACTTGCGCTGCTGTACCAGTGGCCCAAGGAGGCGCTGGAGCGGGGCCATAGGCCGAAGCCCCGAGAAATCAGGGCTCAGCGGTCCCTGCTCCGCCAGGAGCAGAATGAACTCATGGAGACATGGAGGGTGCGACTTGCGCATTAAAGGTGGGGGGAATCCACCATTAACAAAAAGAAAAAAAAGGTGCATTATGGAAAGTAAAATATTGAATTATATAATATCAAATGAACCATAAAGTATCTACATATTACTAATATATGCAAACATAAATATACATACATAAATATATACAAAAAAATAAATACATACATATAAAACCATACATATTTAAAGTTTAATTAAATATGAATATTTACTGTGTAGATTCTGCCAATTTGCTCAACAAGAATTTACGATCTTCATCTTAAACATATGACGGCTTGTGACCATCCTGAACTCGAGAGGTATCAAGTTTCAAAAACTAACGAGGAGATAAAAACTGCATCACTGACAGAACTTCTGGTTATCGAGCCTAGAAAAAATCGTCGAAATTAATGTATTATTTCTCAAAGTTATAACTTTAAAGCACCTTACTTTTTGAACACACTGTGTAAATAAACTTTCTGTGTACTGTTTTACCCAGAGTTGTTAGGCATAATAATGTATTACTCTAAAAACATTTTCATGTAATGCTAAGGCGAATACATAAATATTCTAAGACAATAAATAAATATTCTACGACATTCTACACAGCGCTTTCTAGACCAATAATAAGCATAGTTTAACTAGCTTGCTATATGGGTTCCAGAATGCGGATAAACTTACTTATATACTTTTTTTTTGTAAACACATATATATTATACATAGAAACACCCAGACCAATGCAAATAGACATTTTCATGCATACAAATATTTGAACTGAGCGGGAATCGAACCCGCGCACCATGTCGTTGCAGTCTAATGCACTACCGATACGTCACACAGGTCGTACATATTACATGCACTGTAAAAAAAGTTATCAGATTTAATGGAGGGCCAACATCTACACGCCTACATTTGTAGTATTAAAAAATAACCAGTCAGTTATAACTTAGACGTAAACAATATAAATAATGGTACATTAGAATACTGGTACCTTTTTTTTATTTTTTTCGTGCGGAAATCCCTTCGGATCCGGCCAGCGGGGGCGGTTATGGCTTGAACCTACTAAAACCGCACACCGTCTCGGGTCTTCAAACGCCGAGGTGTAAGGTTGCCCATAGAGCATATCCCTCGCACTCCGACTGACTCTGGGGGTAACTATTTAGTAATCTGTGCTCTGGGCCATCTCCAGTTTCGAGATGGACCCCTCGGGTTTGAGAACCACGGTGTCCCCGTCTTGCCCCGGTTTGGGGGAGGGGCGCTAGTCTCCCCACCAAGAATATTAGTACCTAATTTTGAAGTCCTTATGATTATCTGTCCAAAATAGTTTAATTAAAATATCTAGCTCTCAAACAATACTAAATCTTACTTGAAATACTTGGTTAGAATTAATGATGAGCTCCTCAAGTTTAATTTCAGATTTTCATAAACTAATATACGATTAATTTTGTTAGGAAAATAATGGCAGTACAATCGTATTAATTCTGACTTCGCTATCGAAACTAAATGTGAAAGTACGTATGTTTATTTGTTGCTCAATTACGAAAACTATAAGAACTATGCTGTTGAAACTTGGTAAGTAGATGTATTCTGTGAACCGCATCTTAATGCGGTTCACAGAATACATTTACTTACCAAAATCTTAATTTTTACATAAAAATAGAAAAAAAAAACAAGAAATTTTGGGGGTACTTAGAACTAAAACTCAATTATTTTTTTCATCAAACCCGTACTTGTTTGGTACCTATGGATAGGTCTTTAAAAATGATATTGAGGTTTCTAATATCATTTCTTCTAAACTGAATAGTTTCCGCGAGAGACACTTCCAAAGTGGTAAAATGTGTGCCCCTCCCCCCTGTAACTTCTAAAATAAGGGAATAATAAAACCAAAAAAAATATGATGTACATTACCATGTAAACTTCCACCGAAAATTGGTTTGAACGAGATCTAGTAAGTAGTTTTTTTTAATACGTCATAAATCGTAAACCGCAATTTACCTTTCGTTCAATCAACAAATATAAACATTTTACTTGCTGCTTCGGAATCCTTCATGGGCGAGTCCAAAAAGTGGCTGTGACATACGGACGGACAGACAGACAGACATGATGAATCTATAAGGGTTCCGTTTTTTGCCATTTGGAAACGGAACCCTAAAAATGAGCTGAATGGATTTGTCGGGAATTTTGCACACAGTACGAGTAAGCTGAAAAGATCTGGATGAAATTTAGCACAAAGATAGATGGAATAGCACATAGGCTACTTATTATCTCGGGAACGGAATTACTATGTCTCGCAGGTGGAGCCGCGGGCAACCGTTAGTACTAAATATTATGAAGATAAAACAAACAAAATAATCTATACATACTTATAATAAAATCGTAACGAAGTGAAAACTGTACATTCAATCTTATCCCAAAAATAGTATATTATGCAACTAGTGAATAAAGGACGGATTTAAAGCGAGGGCCGTAGATGAGTCACGAGCAAGAGAAGGATTCTAATGATTGAATCACGAGCGCAGCGAGTGATTCAACTGTTAGAATCCTGAACGACGCGAGTGATTCATGGCCCTCGATATAAATTCGTACTTTATTCAAGAGTTGCATACTATACTTTATACCATGACTACGAGAAAAGACATAATTTAAGCGAAAATAGAAATTTAATCAAGAAATAAGAATTGTTACATTAATTGAAATGGACATTAAAATTACGCGTAATTTTCTTCTTATTATCATTAGATTGGTCAACTTGTGAAACAATCTATAAATAATGCCAAACTCCTTGTCGCAAATATCGACCAATCAAATCTCGAGAATTTATTTGCACCAAAGAGTTTTGAATTTCGAATCTTAGCGCAAGGAGTTTGTGTAAGCATTGAAATAGAGACCGGATATATTTTTGTGTTCCAAATTCAAACACCAAAACAGTGAATAAAAACAAAACAGTGAATAAAAGGCCTTTTTATTCACTGTTTTGCGTGAATAAAATAAGCTTTTTAGAGTAGGTATGGTATAATAGTATATTATGCAACTAGTGAATAAAGGACGGATTTAAAGCGAGGGCCGTAGATGAGTCACGAGCAAGAGAAGGATTCTAATGATTGAATCACGAGCGCAGCGAGTGATTCAACTGTTAGAATCCTGAACGACGCGAGTGATTCATGGCCCTCGATATAAATTCGTACTTTATTCAAGAGTTGCATACTATACTTTATACCATGACTACGAGAAAAGACATAATTTAAGCGAAAATAGAAATTTAATCAAGAAATAAGAATTGTTACATTAATTGAAATGGACATTAAAATTACGCGTAATTTTCTTCTTATTATCATTAGATTGGTCAACTTGTGAAACAATCTATAAATAATGCCAAACTCCTTGTCGCAAATATCGACCAATCAAATCTCGAGAATTTATTTGCACCAAAGAGTTTTGAATTTCGAATCTTAGCGCAAGGAGTTTGTGTAAGCATTGAAATAGAGACCGGATATATTTTTGTGTTCCAAATTCAAACACCAAAATAGTGAATAAAAACAAAACAGTGAATAAAAGGCCTTTTTATTCACTGTTTTGCGTGAATAAAATAAGCTTTTTAGAGTAGGTATGGTATAAAAAATATTATGTGTGTTCTAGGAGCAATACCGATGCCGAAAATATGATCTAAAGAATTTTTGTTTGTTCTGAACATCACTTGAAAACCGCTGAACAGATTTGGCTGAATTTTGCTTGAACATTCTTCTAGGACATGATAGTAAACTGCGCAATATATCAATCACGCTATTATAAGTATGATAGGAGCAGTAGAGCAAAACCGGTCTTAATTATTATTGATGACAACTTTATTATTAAAAAGTAGATCTTGTAAATGTAACACGAGTGCACCACATCACCTCATCCGGCCCGTTAAATAAAATAATACTTACGTGTTAGTATCGAGACTGCAGAAATTAACATACCTTGATCTATTCGCACTTAACGCGTACAAAGTCGCAGGCAACAGCTAGTCTAATATGCAAATTAAAAAAATAAGGTCTGAGAATATATCGTAAGTCATTTTTTGTTGTGATCCCGTTCACCTAGGGTGTACGGAATTTCACACGGGTGGAACCGCGAGCAACAGCTAGTTTTATTACATTTATGTTATTCTATAAATACTCTGAATCTAAATGCCAGTAATCGTATACGCGTGAGATTAGTTACATGGTTTCTTAAAATTAACATGCTAAAATTAATTCGCAACGATATATTAGCTAAACAGTGTTATTAGTTCAAAGTTTGCCACAATTCAGTAGTTCACAGTGAAATGTTACAATTACGAAACTAATTACTTTTGGCAGCAAATACTGGGTTGATTACTGTTTTCCTCGACAGTTGTGAAAGTCATAATTAAGATCCAAAATATTACAATATTTGAAATAGGAAAATAGGTATGAATATATAAATTTTATGCTGGTGAAGTCCGTAAAATGTAACATTACATATTTCGATGACGTTCAATCACCATCTTTATGTGCCCACCTCCATCCTTGTCCGACTTATTTTTTGTTCATTTTCATTCAATAAAATTCAAATATTTACAATTAATCAATGCCCTTGCAATTGTCAAAGTTATAAATTTAAAGCGCCTTACTTTTTGAACACACTGTGTAAATAAACTTTCTGTGTACTGTTTTACCATGTTCTCGTTGACTAACTTATAGTCGACAAGTGCATGGTGGGTTTTGAAAGCTTCTTGTAAAAAAATGAAGCATTTATCCGGTTTTAGGGTTCCGTTGCCAAATGGCAAAAAACGGAACCCTTATAGATTCGTCATGTCTGTCTGTCCGTCCGTATGTCACAGCCACTTTTTTCCGAAACTATAAGAACTATGCTGGTGAAACTTGATAAGTAGATGTATTCTGTGAACCGCATTAAGATTTTCACACAAAAATAGAAAAATCAAGAAATTTTGGGGGCTCCCCATACTTAGAACTGAAACTCAAATTTTTTTTTCATCTAACCCATACGTATCTACGGATAGGTCTTCAAAAATGATATTAAGGTTTTTAATATAATTTTTCTCTTAACTGAATAGTTTGCGCGAGAGATACTTCCAAAGTGGTAAAATGTGTCCCCCCCCCCCCCCCTGTAAGCTCTAAAATAAGAGAATGATAAAACTAAAAAAAATATAGATGTACCATGTAAAAAATTGGTTTGAACAAGATCTAGTCAGTAGTTTTTTTTTAATTCGTCATAAATCGTAAAACGCAATTTACCTTTAATTCAATCAACTGAAATATAAAATTAAAAAAAAGCATTATTTTGTTACTTACTGCTACGGAACTCTTCATGGGCGAGTCCGGCTCGCACTTGGCTGCTTTTTTATATATGCTATGGGACAGGCCTCTCCAACCTTACACGGGCAGTGTAGCGAGCGCATGGGGCTCTCAGCAAAATTTTCGGCTTGGGCAACTACGTTTTAAAAAACTACGTTTTATATAAAAAAAAAACCCAAACGCATAACTTATCTACGCAAGACTTGAATTTCAAAAATAGCTCGGATATAAATAGCACTGTAATACACAACGTATTACTGTCCTATTTATAAATTATAAAGCCTTTTTTGAAATTATAAACTCGCCATACAGTACGAAAAGATAGTATAAACAAGTTGAATTCCTGAGACTAGCTCAGCCGAATACAAGGGATTTTCGATTTTGCGATTTATTAATTTTTTGCGATTTTTTGCGATTTTTTCATTATCTTGCAATGGTTCACGCACGAATCTATTACCGAAAACAGCAACTCGATAGCTCATCTCCTTCATACCCAAAACCGTGACAGAAAATTGGCAACGACGACGTCGACGACGACGTCGACGACAACTTGATAGCAATAGGGCTTTTCTAAAGAAAAATCCCTAAAAATAACTATGATATATAAACCCAGCACATACTTCGAAAAAGTCATCTCCAGTTCCAACCACTACAGAAAAGCAGAGCCATAATTAATCCACATAATTGCTAGCGAGGATGCGATGTTGAGATTAAAATGTACGGTCAGTGCCTGGGGTAAAAACTAGCTCGTAATATTGCGCGTTAATCACTATTCAGTAAGCAAATAACTATCCACAGCAATTGTAACGTAATCTGTGCAAATGGAGGGCAAGATCCCATTATTCACGCCTTGACGTTGATGATGACAATTCTGATTTTAAACATTTTCACAAGTTTTTTAAATTAGCAATTTTTCAGAAATCTTAAAGCTGTTGAAAATTTTGTTTTTGCATTTTGATTTGCTACTAAAAAGGTTGGATCACCTATTCTCCAAGATAGTAATTTTTGTGAAGAAGTTTTCTTTTTTATCTGTTGTTACAAAAATCTACTATTCCTATTGTATCCAAAGCTTGCACTTTGGAGCCCAGAGTCCTAGCTTAGTCTTCTCTTTTCCATAATTTGGTTTATTTTGACTTTTACGGGGTCGACTACCATCTGACCCCTCAACTACGAGAGTTAAGCCTGCGCCAGAACCTCATCCGTCAATTAACCGGTTTGCAGTTTATTAGTTGGGTCTGAAAATAATCCTCATCATGAAATACATCCTTCGTTACAATTAGTTTGACATGATTAAAATATTTTAATCTCTTTTTCTGTTGAATTAAAGATAATAGAGTCGGCCATTACATTTGATTACAATTTCAAATATATTCCTATAATTGAAATTGGGTTTTCAACTAACGTCATAGTTTACACTACTTAGTTACCTACATTAAAACTGCCATTTCCATTCTAAAGTACTTCATGAACTTTGACTTAATTTTCGATCAAATATATGAAGTACCTCTTTACTCTGCCGATAGCCTCAATATAGGTAGGAAATTTGAGAAGTGAGCGCAGGCTTTTATGCAATCTGTACAAATCGTGGGTATACCAGCGTATGGCGAGGTCTAGAGGCATGGCGCCAAAGATAAGAATCTAACATGGCGGATAGTGACCGCCGACCCTTGCTCTGCTTATGCTATGTGACGTCATTGTCGAGTAGAGCCGTAGGAATCCTGTATCGATATCGAGTTTTTGTTTCTATTACTAAAAAAACTTCAACAAACGGCGAAGGTGAGATGGGAGTTTAAATAATATTTCTTCCAGATAGCTCATTTGATCTGACATACAGCTGCCTTATATTATTGCCAACTAACTAAACTTAAAAAGTTTGATCAGTTGGTGACCCTGACCTTACAGGAACGGTACCTCTTCGAACCTGCGAGGAAGAACACCTCTTTAAAAAAGCATGAACACTAATGGACCGAAGGCCGTGAGTTAGGCAGCTTGTCATTTGATAAATGGGCCAAAGAAAACCTCGTTACGTTATTATAAAAGACCACTCCGATACATCTCCTACCATTATATAACTCTAGTTCTTCTACTTCAAGCTTCAACAAACTAAAAGATGAGCAACAAACTCCTCATTTCCTTAAAAACTTTAATGTTTTATCAAACGTCGATATCAACAAGTTAATACTTAGGCACACCTCTTTTCAAACGTGACTTATATTCGAGACCATTTCGGTGGTTGTAAGATGGTCAAGCTATAGCATTTGACTTAGAACTAATTATAAGAAATTGAAAATTATAGTATACTAGCATAGATAGCATAGAATTAATAGTTATAATTGATAGTTGTACATTATAACATTGTTTATATTTTTTTAGGAAAACTATATAATATTATTCCGTGACAAAAAAATCTGCTCGTCTGTCTATCAATAACGTTTTTCTCAGAAATGCACTGCATTCAAGATGAAATTAATTTCAAATACCCAAGTCTACAACCCCTTGAAGGCTTGTTGCTGAACATTAAACTGATATAGCCATTTTAGCAGCATATGCGGCACTCGCAAGGATCAAAACCTATAGGGTACTTCATGTTGAGTTAGAATTATATTTAGCAAGAAGCATAACATTAAAAACATGCGTTTAAAGTTCTTAGTCACTGTCGGACAAAGTTCTTCTATCACAACTTGTTGCGAATAAAGAAAAGTATTTCTCCTAATGCAACTGGTGCATAAAACGTCTATAACTTTTGATTGCGTTGACTTAGAAGTTTGATTTTTTCACAGCTGCAAGAGGCTGCAGACCTGATTTATTTGTTTTTAATTTCAACTTAACGCGTTCCTGTAAAAAAAAAACCTTTTGACATACAGATAGGTAAACAATGAAGTGATCCTATAAGGGTTCCACGTTTTCCTATTGAGGTACGGAACCCTAAAAATATAACTCTATATAGATTTCTTGCAAAAATATTAACGCTCTTTTTCTTTTAAGTGCGTGTACACTTTAATTTTATTTGACGTCACCGCTGTTAATAGGATGTATGAGTTCGTACTGAACATCTTTGGCGAAGCGTGGGTGTTTAGTAACTTATACATTCCTTTTACATTCTGCAAAAGGGATAGTCGTGGGATGTTTTTATAGTGATCTAAAAGTTTCTTTCATGTATGACCCAAAGTTAAAATAACTCTCACGAAATATTATTTTTGGTTTATATATATACCATTTATCTACAATTCTTGACAATTCTAGTTACTTCAATTAAATTTTTAAGCAATTTGTATGCCTACTTTTCCTATAGATTTAGATCGGAAAAAGAGAACAACTAGGACGGGACCTGAACCCGCGATCAGTCCCTTACAGGGGCAACGCTCTGACCAGCTGAGCCACCTAGACTCTAGTTACTTTAACATAATACGCCTGTTAGTAGAGAGTTCACTTTTACAATGTTCTAAACTTGGCAATAAAAACTCACGGCCCTTCGTATCTATAGCTTCGGTTTTAAGTACTCTACAAATATACGAGTATTAAGCTGAATACATGCGTTGGGCGATGAAGAGAAAGCACGGTTTAAAAAACCGAAGTAAGTAGCTGGACTCGTACTTTTCTTCCCGATGTGCTAAATCAAAATCCGGGTACCTACTGCGTTTAATCTAATACCTTTAAACTAGCAATTCTTGTAAATATAATATAACATAAAATAATATTATAAATAAATAATAATGTTATAAATCTCAGAAACGGCTCCAACCAATAATCACATTTAGTATACAGGGGGTTTCGGGGCGATAAGTGAAAGCCTTAAGATTTATATACAATATAGGTAGGTTAGTAAACGTCGAAAATAAAAAACCAAGCAAGGCTCGTAACGCAAGTAAGTAGGATTATACTGCAATGGTTTCCAATAACTAAATCTTAGGAAATCCAGACGGTATGACTCTGGTACCGTGGAAAAATGGCAGATGCTTTTTATGGGAGCACTGTCGCTCCCAGTCATCTTAGTCGGACCGTCCTGTCTTCAACAGCTGCTGCCGAAGACGCGGCGAAGAAAACAGGATAAATATGCGGCCTTAAGGGAACAATACTTATTTGCCCCGATTGCGGTCGAGACTATGTGTAGTTGGGGAGCCGATGCTAAAAATTTAGTCGTCGAATCGGGGCGTTGGTTCAAGGACAAGACTGGTTACTCTCGCTCCGGGTCATACCTGGGGCAAAGGTAGGCAATCGCTATCCAGCGGGGCAATGCTGCCAGTCTGATGGGCACCTTTGCGTCGGATACGCTAAGGGGCGCGTTATTTGATAAGACTCACAATGTAATCTTCTTCTTCTTCTTCTTCGTTTCAACGGCCACGAGATTTTGAGTAGATAGAATAGATTACATAAATATAAATGTGTCATTAAATTTTACCGGTCCAAAATGTGACTAATGAAAGGGCAGCATCTGTGACCTCCATTAAGTCTTCCATAGTGCAATTGGAGGGGCACAGAGGACAGTACTGTAACGTCGGGGGTCTGACGCCACAGTACCTCGTGTTAACGAAATGATAAAACACAAGTATTAATATTTATATTGGCATTTATTTTCACATAAAACTTCCTATATCGAGTTTTAAGGGGGTTTTACACGAGTATATTTATATTTTAAACGAACTGTAGGGAATCGCGGATTCTGCTCAAGGATTGAGCCTACAATCAATTCTCTTGGAACTCTCTTCGGACGGCAGGTCGCGGCCGGAGCCCTCGGTCACCCCCTGTCAGCAACTTGTCCGCCAAGGCAATTGTTTTTCTTCCCTAAACTCTCATTTCAATTTAAACAATTTATTTTTAATCTCTGACACATGATGGCCAGGTAAACAAACCTTAGTGCTCGAACGAGGTCGGAACACGACAGTACCATAGATGGGCCATGTCCTGTGTTGGAGCACCGCAGTCACACTCCGACTCCGTGGAGTAGCCTCACTTGACCAGGTTCGACCTGCAGCGGCCCACACCTGTCCGAAGACGATTCAGTGTAAGCCAGGTAGCCAACTGCAATTCGAGACCCGCTGGCAGTTTCTCCGCTGGTTGGATGAAATCAGGAGGGACGGGGCAATTTAAGCTCCAGAGCTGC
The DNA here is from genome assembly GCA_946251805.1 of Cybosia mesomella. Lineage (NCBI taxonomy): Eukaryota > Metazoa > Arthropoda > Insecta > Lepidoptera > Erebidae > Cybosia > Cybosia mesomella. The sequence continues at coordinate 9,828,145 of OX276395.1, forward strand.
TTTCTTTGGGGTGAACTGTTATGCTGTTTGTAGCCTTAATGAAACTTTTTCGGCTTTTTAGGCGGACTCGGGCTGCAGAGTGGTCGAATAAAGGGTGCCTAGGATCGGTTTCCTGCGAGAGTTTCTCCGTTTCACAGGCTATTTGTCGACGCACATGCGGTGGAGCGATGCCCGCGAGTGGGTATAACAGGTTGAGAGGGGTGGGTTTGAGGCAGCCCGTTATAAAGGGCACGCCACGATTGTGGCGGTAAGACCCGTCATGGAGGAATGGCTGGAGAGGCGCCACGGAAGCCTCTCCTACCGGCTGACGCAGGTGCTCACCGGACATGGCTGTTTCGGTGAGTTCCTGCATCGTATACGCCGGGAGCCGACGCCCGAGTGCCACCATTGCCGGGGCTGCTCTGTGGACACGCCGCTTCACATACTGGCAGAGTGCCCAGAGTGAATGGAGCAACGCCGTGTCCTTGAAGCAGCCGTCGGAGCGGGAAGCCCCACCCTGCCCTGGTGCTGGCCATGGTTGGCAGTGAGAGAGCGTGGAACACCGCCGCCTTCTTTTGCGAGGCAGTGATGCGCGCAAAAGAGGCGGCAGAAAAGGAGGCGCACCGGGCGGCGGAGATCGTGGAATGATCTCCGTCCTCATGAGCGTGGGCCTGGGGGTGACGGGCTAGCCTTCACCCTAGCAGAAGCAGGCCCAGGGCGGCGGCGCGTCGTGTTTCTGCGCGCGCTTCTCTTACGGGGAGGGTGGATTACATCCCCAATAACGCGTTGGGGTCGCCAGCGCTGGCGACTGGAGCCGGTCGAGGTCTCTGGGATATCCTTCCTAGGGCACACCAGATTCCCCGTACCACATGGCTGACGCAAAAGGGATACCGTGCGGTTTTAGTCGGTTCAAGTCCGACATACCCATTTCACCGTTAGCTCCGGTGGGGTGAAGCCCGTGGAGGTTTCCGCAGGTAAAAAAAAAATCCGTTCCCGCAGGGGGAACGCACAGGTAGATTTCGTGAAGAATTAATATTATTTTATATAGAGAACTACGGACTTTAAACAGTTTAATTTTTTTTCTCGAAAACAGTAACTTTTAGGGAAAAACTTTTCAGACATTTTTCCCCCCTCCACTATTAGTTAAAGTTTTAATCTTATAGGTTTATAATTAAAAGTTGTTGGTATTCATGTATACTATGGGATAAAATTAGAACGGTTCGAATATCTTTCATGGAACGTGAAATTTTGAGGAAAAACTGATTTCACAAAAAGTGAGGCGTCCCCTTGGGCCGGATTCCACCCGTTCACGAATTTAAACTAAGTTTACACCCAAGCAATTTAAGACCGCAGTTTGAAAGCGATCGGGGCAAAAATGCAACTGTGAGAGTGCCGCAAATTTTGGGAAGTGGAACCATACATACATATATATAAACTTTTTGACCAGTGGTCATTTCGGACTCAGGGAGTCATAACTAGACCTCCTATGAAGAATTTTTTTTAAAATTCGACAGTAGTCAAGAAACCAATAAGTAGATCGATTTCATCGAAATCTACCTAAAAAAGCCCGTTATAATTCGGCAGGTCTCATTTAGCGCAGTGTCGATTTCTTTTATTGTAATATCTTGTATTATATAGAATTGTTTATTTATTGATTTCAAAATAACTATTATGTTTAATATGTATTTGTTAAATATTAATCATTCATATTTCAATAATCATAATTATATAAAAAGTTCAATGCCATGATAGAAATTTCACTATTTAGGCACACATATTAACATCAAGATACAAGTAGAGAATTTTCAGATCAAATTGCCAATTAAAATTCCAGACACATAACGGTCACTAATAAATTTAGCGTCCACTTTAGCTAAATTGTAGGCTTAGTCTACTATTTCCATTGTGTCTAGACTGCCTCGTTGGTATCGTAGCACTAATCTTCGCTTATATTTATATGCAATTTATGTTTCTAGACCATATTTTTTATATAATAATAATAATTTCTTTAAGCGGCGATAGCCACTTGGCGTACGTAACGGACTGCTGAGACGAGGTCTCGAGTTCGATCCCCAGTTGCCCCGGGCACACACCTCTGACTTTTCGTAGTTATGTGTGCATTAATAAATGTTAATTATCGCTCGCTTAATAATGTGCCCGGTAGATGGCAATAGGCTCGCCCCTATTACATTGGGATCTTAACATAACTGGCGAATCGTGGGTGTGTAAATACACCTCTGCCTACCCCTTCGGGGATACAGGCATGAAGTAAAGTTTATGTAATTTCTTTATTGACACAAAAATACAAAATTTTTATTTTTGAATTCTTGTCTGTTTATCTGTTTATCTGTTTTTTCGCGATGGACGCTTAAATTACTGAATGTATTGTGATGCGGTTTCTTCTATTAGAAAGGTATTGGTTAAACTTAAAATCTACCGTATGTTTGATTGCAATTAGTTAAGTAGAACCGGAGATATGACCAAAAACCCTAACCGACCTCCGCGCGGGTGGAGCCGCGGGCATCAGCTAGTGATATTATAAATGAAAAAAAAAACATATCGTGCTAGGGACAGTAGGCCCCGCAAGACAATGGACACTTGGGGCGGAAACCGTTTGGTTTTAGTCCGTCCGATTCCGATACACCCATCTTATCGTTGGCACCGATGGGGTTGAGCCTGTGGGGGTTTCCACACGTAAAAAAAGCCCTGGAGGTCATGGTGGGGCCCATAGATATAGCCCACTACCATGTGATACGAATAGTTGAGAAGAGAGAGAACAAGCGGGTAGATTGCTAGACCTGTTCCTTGAAGAAGAGTGAATATAACTTGACAACATGCGAGTGACACATCTAGTGTTGCGACTGTTGCGAGTCTTTATAGTACCGGTATCTTTATGGGAGATTACTGAAAATGTGACAAATATTTTATTTGTAGGCACTCTAGTTCTTCAACTAAGCGAACTATTTGTTTATAGAGTAAGTCTCTTACACAAGTGGCTTCAATGACTTTTGAACTCGCATTCCTGCAAGTTTTCCTGCCATTTTTTCCGTGCTATGCATTCAGAACTGCATATTTGCAACTTTGTATCCACTAAACGATTAGAAAACTATGAACTATAAATATCGCTTCAATAATTCGTGAAACGAAATTACATGAAATTGCACAGAATGTTAACCTGGGGTTACCTGGTGTTAGAACAGCAGCGCATGTTCACCACTCGAAAACATTCCTGCGCCCTGTATAGGCAATAAAGCTACGTAATTACAAAATAACTCCGGACCTGTAGTTGCCGCGAGACTATTTATTTAATCACTTTGACGGGAAAATAATGGAAGGGGCACGAAGACTCCCATCAAAATTGTTCGACGAGGCCAATCTATTGAGTACCGTGTGGCCGCTATGAAAACCCTGCATGCTTCAGTGTGGTGGATTAAATAATTTCCGTGTTTACCTATAATGGGGACGAAATAGCCTGCAAAGCGTGGACAGTGCTTTCGGATAAGCATCACGGATAACCTCTATGCCCCGAGTTCAATTTTCGGAAATGAGACGCCGTTGAATAGATTTTGACTACGTTAGTAGTATTACTTCGATAGTGCAGTATTAGAGAGTGCGTTTCATAAATAAATTATTCATCTATAATATTAATACTTGAAGGGATAACTTTACATCCTACAGGAGGGTGAGATTCGGTATAGTTATAGCTTATATGGAGGATTTTTATAATTATGCATAAATGCACTACCATGCATTTGGAATACACACACCCATGTTACTTACGTAATTTTATACCGCCAATGTCAAACATAATAAATTATGACATATTTGCATAATGTTCCCAGCTCTCACAGAATATCGACGCCAAGTAACAGAATTTGAACTGTTGCGTTCCGTTTGGTGAGTGAGAGCATAATGAGAGTGCCGGAGCCCAAACTCCTTTCCCATCCCCTCCCAAACTCCGTTCCCATCCCTCCCAAACTCCTTTCCCATCCCCTTTCCTTTACAGGGTCGGCAGCGCGAGTGTGACGCCACTGGTGTTGCACACGTCCATAGGCCGCGGTAACCGCTTCCCATCAGGTGGGCCGTGTGTTTGTCTGCAACCTTAGTGGTATAAAAAAACAAAAAAAAAAAGCTAAAGTATATAACAAAATTAAAAAGAACTGCAATGACAACCTCAAAAAAATGTCGAATTTCGACCACCCCTCAGGGGCACTAGTTTTAATAAATATGCCTAATTAATGCAGCATAAAATGAAGCTATCAAGGCTACTTCAAAAGTGGCCGAATTTGTTTTCATCTGAGTCTAATCATGAGTTCAAATAAGTCTATTTGAACTCGTACACAGGTGGTATATTTCAACTATTTTTTACGGAACTGTGTGCACAAATTCTATATTTGTTGAAACTTTTAGTTCGTAAATGATTTTTATTTGTGGGATGGGAAGCGGTTATTGTCTTAAAATGGAGTCTTGCTATATCACCATTTATCGATCGATTTTATATATATTGGGTGAAAAAAAAAAGTTCTCAATTGAAAAATCTAGCAAATTTTTGCGAAGGGACGCAACAAACAACAACCAGCTGATCTTGATAGTATTTTATAGGTGCATTGGGTACCTACTCATTTCTATTACTCGTAAGATTATTGTCCCCAAATATTTTAATAATCTCACAATTTGGTAGCAATCAAGTATGGAGATAGATAATCAACATTTTTATTCAATAAAATACTACTAGTGACCTAATAACTAGCGATTACTAATAAGTACAGTAGGAGCTAATAGTGTGGGCTACATCTCTGATATTCTCGTTAAAATCTCAGACTTAGCTGACAGTTCGTTCCACTGTGGCAGTAATAAAGCAAGGCAGGGTCGTAGTACTAGCCTCTGCAAATTATTATGCCGTTAGGTAAAGACCTAAATATCCCGCAACTAGTAAAACAAAAATAATTGTCCTTCATACAGAATGTCATAAAGTACGTTTAGACTCAGAGTGGCACTCCTTCGATAACGACGGGCAAAACACTTGAAAATGCGCAACAAAATATTTATTCTTGTATCCAATTTGTATAATGGATGAGAAAACATCAAAAATTTTGCGTACTTACCGTATTTTACTGTAGGGTAAAATTTTAGTTGATAATATTTTTATCGCTACTTTTTCTTTTGGACTTACTTTCATCTTGCCAGCGGTTTATAAAGATAAATAATATTGCACATTATTATATTATTAGTTTATGGATCTGTATGCCAATTTAAGTTTATAATGCCTCTATCATCGTAGCTATAAGAAATATTTACAGCATTTGATGAAACAATGGAAACTATACTGTATAGAAATTGTCTCGCGGAACTGAACAATTTTTTTTGTGCGGAAGCCCCCTGGCGTCTCCTCACCAAAGCTAACGGTGAGGTCGTCGGAGTCGGAGTCTAACCATCATTCATGAGTGCGGACCTGGGGGTGACGGTCGGAGTTAGTCGTCACCCTAGCAGAAATAACCTAATCTAGTTTGTATTGTTTAAAGTGCACTCAAGAAATAAAATTACGGTTGCTATATTTCTTCAGTAATGATCGCATTTCAATATATATGTGTGTGTATATCGGTGTACACAAACACATGTACTTCTACCAATAAAATGAAATATAATGGTATACACTATCTCGATGTTTATGTAACTTTGCTTATGGGCCCAGTATTCAAATCTATTCACATTATGTTAACAATATTCTATAGTCAAATCCATGTTGTTAACGGAAATACAGACAGCGATGTAAAGCTGATTGAGAATGTGGTGATTTCTACGGATGACACCATAACACGTATTCAGGAATATGAAAATTTTGAAGCGCCATACAAAGCGAGGAGATTGGGGCATTCTCGAAATATACTATACAATATTTTGATTGGTGTTCAAATCAAATTATACATTATTTTTATTCTGCTTTATTAATTGGATTTAAAGAATTTATACTATATAATATGATACCGAGTAATAGTTAATAGTATAAATATATTACACCTCGGTACACCAGAGGTCACTATGTACAAACATTATATTTTAAGGTTTTTTTTTAATATATTCATATCGTTACATTTCTTGACATCATTTTTCCCCGTAGTTAGTGCGTGCCCTCGTTAATTCAAGTTTATTACTGTTTCTTAAATTATGTGACATTGTTTTTTTTTTGTATTTGTAAGTTAGTTTGAATTGACTTAAATGTTATATTTTTTATAAGTGTGCATGTGATGTAAATATAAAGTTGTCTTAAGTTAAGTAGTTCTGTTTGGTAGGAGTAAGATAGTGGTTGTGGTACAATGTTTTACAGTAACACTGAGAATAAGGAGTCACCCCAAGATCTTCGGGACCTAAACCAACATCATCTGCAAGTCAGTACATGTACTTGCTGATTGAATACTAAAATAAAAATTAATTATCACCATAATAAATCTTGAATTATGATAGATTTATTTAAAATTAACCAGTCTATTCTTCTATTCCAGAAACGAGCAATCATTTATCATATCAGCATCATCCTAGCATCCCAGTTGCATCTGTGACTTCCACTTCGGAGCCCAGGTTCGTTCCATGACTTACACAGCTTTTATGAGCGCGACTGCCGTCTGACTTCCCAACCCCGAGAGGAAAGCTGGCTTGCAGGTGAGTTGGATTGTGTTGTGGGATATAATAAAATACTGTCAATATATATTGATGTCCAAACAAACGCGACTGGATCATGGTATCTGATCTCAATATACGTATATTGACTGTCTACACGCGCCAATTGTCACATGTCACATACATCCAGTTGAGTACAGTTAGATTACATGAGAACAAAAACGGGCATGTTGTGAAACAAATATCATTTTATGAACAATCATATTATATTAATCACGTTATAGCTTTATTCAATATGATTTAGTCATGTAACATGATATGCACACAACAATGATTTCTCGTTGAACACAATTAGGAAACTAATTTCCTATCTGGATGGTAATTGCTTATCATGCTGGTTGAACGGTTTCAGCTAATCAATTCAGCAAATCAGCAAATCAGAATAATATATATCGAATAATTATCTATATCAGTGCACCTCGTAATTAAAGTATAGAGACTAAGTCCGTGTGGATTTAAATCTATGTAAAATTTTTGTTCGTGCGGAAATCCCTTCGGATACCCCCCCGCCGGCTAGCGGGGGCGGTTATGTCGGGCTTGAACCGACTAAAACCGCACGCCGTCTCGGGTCTGCTGACGCCGGGTGTAAGGTTGCCCATAGAGCATATCCCTCGCACTTTTGTGCCGTACCTTATCTAAAATGAAGTACACGAAGCTAAGCCTTATAATAAATATACAATATATATACAAATATATACAATATCCAAAATATCTTATAATGAAGATATTTTGGAGATCAGCTGGAACAAACAGATAGAAGGATAGATAGACAGCAAAAAAATGCTTTTTGTTATAGGCAGCATTCATATGTATACATTAAAAAGCTGTTCTTTCAACATTACAAAAAAACTTCAATTTTATTTATATATATTTATTAGAACCTTTGTCATTTATCATATAGATAGAGGTTTTTTACATCCAAAATCGAGGATGTTTGAGGCCCCACCAAGGAGTCGCTTTTGTAAAAGTCAAGATATAAAAAATCACAGACATGAGGAGAACGGACTCCGGGCTCCAAATCCAAGACTTAAATGCAACTGGAATTGGTGCCCAATGAAATCAGACTCAGTTCCCGCAATTGCAGACTTGGTCCGTGCAATCCTATCCTCGTTTTCGGTCATTTAATAGATTAAATGACCGAAAACGGTTATATATGTAGAGTATTATGTACCGGTTTTATATAGATATAAAACCGGTACATAATACTCATGTTCTTCACAGTAAAACAAGACAATTAATACCAACATTATCCCCACAGATATCAGCTTAAATAATGTTATTTAAACTAACTTCAATCTTCAATCGCATGTATTATTCAATACTCATTGTTTCCAAACGATCAACTATTTATTTGCCGTCTTCGCTGACATATAACGCTTGCATCGAAGTGCTTACTGTTTTATATATAGCCACTTTTAATAATTCAATGCATCAGCTCCCGATGTCTTGTAAGATTGATAGGCGCTGTTTTACGGCAATTTGTGTTTGATATTTTTGAAACGTATTTTTTAAAAAACATACTGTTGGAACTTAATTAATGGGTAGCTTAAGTTGGCGGAAAATGTATTATTTTAAAGGAATATAGTAACTGAACCCCTTACCCCTTCAGTTAAACTAAATTGCTTTACAGATTCAGATCGGAAAAAGAGAACATCTAGGACGGGACTTGAACCCGCGTCCAGTCCCTTACAGGGATGCTCTGACTAACTGAGCTACCTAGACACGTCCCAAATATTCGAAATTCTCCGATATATTATATAAGTCTCGTGGGACGCTGGAGACATATTATTAATTGTGTAAATTGCGTAAATGCTTCACAATTTTCATTGAATTAAATTGCTTGCGTTAGAAGTGGATTCATGTTTATAGTAAGGGACCTCTCCATCGTAAGGCTGACTACGGTAGTAGCCGTAGTGGTTGAGGCGCCGGACCTGTGATCAAGATGTCAAAGTCAAAAAACATTTATTCTGTATAGACCACTAAATATGGTCCTGTATATATAATAATACTGTCCTGAGAAGACTCCCGCAAGAAACTCAGCGGGCTGTTTATTTTTTGGTCTATTTACAAACATGTTTACTTAATCTAATTACAATATTACGTTTACAATGTCGCAATAAGTGGCCATAGGTCGCTGGTTTATATCCGGCTCGAAGGACCACTTATCGCATGCATAAAACAAAATGCGATCTATATTTTAATTATTTAACTTTATTGAAGTTAGCACGTACAATCTATTCATTTTTTGGTGCTATAACCAGATAGTACGTGCTAACTTCAATAAAGTTAAATAATTAAAATATAGATCGCATTTTGTTTTATACATGCGATAAGAGAACCCCGGTCTTAACACTACCGACGTAAACCCACTCCTAACACAAGAAATTTAACTTAGCGAGCTTAGGACGGGTTCACGGGGATACTAGTCATTATGGTTACTAGCATTCTTTAAAAATAAACCTGAATACAAATAATATTAGTTTCGACCACCATTATTCCCTTTCTTCGTAGGGGGTTATACATGGACTAGCTTTGTTCTAATCATATATATGGACTAGCTTTGTTCTAATTAGGATAAAGAGAGAGAGAGGTCAGTCAAAGAAGGGGATGAGATAAAGATATAAGTACTAGGAATTTCTAATAAGAACCTCCTGTAAGTTTGCTAGCACTCTAACAAATTGTACAAAACCTGCCTATTACTACTTAATGATTTCGGCATCTGATAAAGTGTTATTGGGTTTTCTGCTAATAAATTTTCAGGTGCAGGTGCACCCCTTCACCCCTTCATAGGGTTGGCATTGATCGTCGGCCAATACCCAACGTGGCGGGAACACATCGCTCTCCGTACTCCTCTGCTTTCAGAGGAGACAGGATGAGCGATGCTGTTAGTGGTGAGATGGCCCAGGGTCAGCCGGGGTGCGAGGGATATGCTCTATGGGTAACCTTACACCCCGGCGTCTGAAGACCCGAGACGGCGTGCGGTTTTAGTCGGTGCAAGCCCGACATAACCGCCCCCGCTGCCCGGCGGGGGGGTATCCGAAGGGATTTCCGCACGATAAAAAAAAAAAAAAAAAAAAAAAAGGTGCAGGTGCACCAACCACGAAACTTACCTATACAGTGCATCAGGTTCGCTCCAGATTACGTGCAACCCAAAACTGATAGCTAGGAAAATGTGGTTGAAATCTATAGATTACTTTTTAATCAATAGGTATTTTTTTAATTATAAAAAAATACATTATGACAGTCACTGGCTCCTGTAATACTGTTTTCATTTAACTAAAGAGCCAAGAATATCACAAAAATATGTAATAATCTATGTCTATGAAGATAATATTATCAAACAAAATAAACTGCTTCTGGGGTAGGCATTCTGTCCTTATGCACTTCGCGAACTTCTTTACTGTATCAGGTTAGAAGCACTCGAGGAGTTCCCCTGAAGGGTTTGATTCTGACAAGCTCTTCGAGGGTCCGAGTCCTGATTTGCGCTTTCTCAGAAAAGAAACATCACCAATTTGATTGACATCTTTCATTACAAATAATTATAACAGAATTAACATTTAAATTTTCGAATAGGAGTAAAAAAATTAAAAAGAAACCAAGTCTCTACAACATAAAAACAAATTCAAAGATAGACCATAAGAAATAGAACATGTTTCTTAATTTAAAATGTTTGTAACCTGTATTCTGTCTCTAATAACTCATTTACTCCGTGACCAATCAATTTCGTTCCCAAGCAATTTATTTCTGACACGTACACATAATTTGGTCTGGAAGATATCCTTTAAAGACCTTGGCATAAATCCTAATTTACCTGCTGACCTAATCTACCAACCTGTCAGTTGGCCTGTACTTTTTTTGTTATCCTTTAGTTTTACCATCAGACAGGTAAAATATGCTTCGAACAGGTTTCAATCTAAAATTTTGAATTTAGGAGGCATCCGCTAAGTGTTTTGTGCGAGTATATTAGCGGACGCCACCTTCTATTATACAGAGAATTTGAAAGATTTAGTTATTATTAGAAGGATGGACGAAAGTAATTTATAAAGCGAGGGTGAATGGGCAACCGACCTTAGACGTCTGATTAACATACGTAATGATATTCCGATCGAGGACGCTTTAACGAAAAGCCTGGTCAAAAGCACTCGCAACCGGCGTGTAGATATGAAAACAGTTGTGAAATTAGAAGAAGCGAAATGCCACTTAACGTTGCCTCTATGCCTACCCCAATTTGAAAAAGGTATGAGTCTTTATGTTTGTGTTTATATTTATGTATTATTTATGTGTTTCCAATTAATATCTACCTTCATCTATATATATACATAGTTACAATGTTGAGCTGATGTTGTTACATAATTACCTACAATTCACGCGCACTTTTTTTTCAATTGAATACCATTGAATTGTTTTTTCGGTGATTATGCCTCCGTTGCTAGACCAATTTTCAATTTTCTTTTTCTGTTGAAGCCAATAGTTGAATTGCACATTTTGGCGCCAAAATCGTGGTCTTAACATTGATCATATTGGAATCAGATTTTAAAATTTTTGAAGGGTGATTATTCCTCCATGGTATGTTCGATTTTCAATTTTATGTTTTCTAAACCTACCGGGTATCAAGTTATATTTACATGAAAAAGTTTAGTCCATAATTAGTGGTCAATTAGTTTAGGAGGAGTAGCGTCAGAACTGAAATTCACCGAGTGGAGTATAGAGAGCTTTTCGCTCGACTTCGTCTCACTCTTAGCTCAATAAAATAACTAGATGTAGCCTGCGGGCCTGCCCGCGCAGGGGTCGGTTTTCGTTGTTTGGTCATATCTCCGGTTCTACGTAACCAATTGCAATCCAACATACGGCAGATTTTAAGTCTAACCAAGACCTTCCTAATAAAAGAGAAACAGTCTAGTGAATTATTTGCATCCATCACGAATAAACAGACAAATAGACAACAATTCAAAAAATTTGTGTTTATAATCGTTCATTAAACATAACCCAAGTTTTTTTTAAATACCTTCAGTGTACAGACGCAATTAATTTACAATTTTATAATAGTATAGAAAAATATTTACAAATATTTACATACCTTCTGTATGTAAATATTTGCCCTGAACAGGGACAAAACCTACAACCACTGACGCAGTAATAACTGCTGGACTGTACCACAAAATCACTCTGATAATTTATAACTGTGACCTGTAGTAGCACTCAATTTCCACAAGTGGCTCCAGTGATTGATAGTTCGGTCTTAACTTAGTAGATTAATGATTGCAGTACGATTAGGTGGGACAATGTTGTGAGTATCCTTTGGTAGTACATAGGGGATAAAATCTTGGAAAGTGACTTTGCAAATATTTGTATAAAACTACTAATTAATGATAATGTCGATACTTAATGATAATGATATATAAATCTTAAGGCTTTCACAGCCGGTGTTGCATGTAGAATATACTGCTTCCGGGCTGTTTGGCCGTGGTCCATAGGAAACTTGTGTTCCAAACGTTTCGTCGATCACTGCGGTCGACATCTTCAGTTGTCGGAGAGTGCCGTCCAGTGCGGAGAACTCTCCTCGGCGGCGACTTCTCTGCGACTGAGATAATTAAGAAAAGGCGGAACGAATAAGTGTTTATTTCCTTAATAGATAATGGATTGACACCTGATTCGTCAAAATCGCTTCAAAGATTTATGTGCTACAATGGAATTAACATAAATACAACCATACATAAACTGCTTAAATCGTAACCCTTCCTTATATCGCCGTTGTAGTATATAAAACCAACCAGATTACTTGGAAATGGCAGCACATCACCGGTTGTCCAGGCTTGGACCATTCACTGTATATGCAAAACTATTGTGTGAGGATTTCAATGCTTGGGCTTTATATGGGCTTGTTATTATTATTCAATATTTACAATTATTGACATTATTTATGTTTATACACAGAAAATAAATGTAAGTCCTAATATATATTAAATTTTATGTTGCTGTAAATTACACAATACACTCATTCGGCTGTTTTGTGTCGTAAAATTGCCGAGATGGGTCTATTTGTAGACATTTACACAGTAGACTTTGTTTACGCTCGCATAATATTCTCTTAACTACGGTCTCTGTCGATTAGTACCTTAAAGTACGGTACTTTAAGGGTGTCGTGATTGCCCTAATCCGGGCATTATCGTAATGCCAAAACATTTAAGTAAACGACAAATTCTTTTGATTATATAACATGGAGATTAAAGCACAGTTTGACGCCAATTTTGATATGCATAATTGACTAAAATGCTTGTGCGATTATGAGCCTGAACACATAGTTAAGAACGAATATCTAAATGGAACTGTATTTCAATTAAATTTTTAAGCATTTTGTATGCTTACTTTTTTCCAAAGATTTAGATCGGAAAAAAAGAACATCAAGGACGGGACTTGAACCCGCGACCAGTCCCTTACAGGGGGAATGCTCTGACCAACTGAGCCACCTAGACAGGTCCCAGATATTCGAAATTCTCCGATATATCATATACGTCTTAAGGTGACGTTGGAGCCATCTACGCAAATTCTTGCGAACTACGGAAACAATGAATAACTTTACAGTCATTTTTAAACATTGTTTTTTGATGACTTCGCCTAATTTATTCAATTAAATTTTTTAAAGCATTTTGTATGTTTACTTTTTTCTAAAGATTTAGATCGGAAAAAGAGAACATCTAGGACGGGACTTGAACCCGCGACCCCGCGACCAGTCCCTTACAGGGGGAATGCTCTGACCAACTGAGCCACCTCAAGTTCACGCGGGTTCAAGTCCCGTCCTAGATGTTCTCTTATTCCGATCTAAATCTTTGGAACTGTATTATCACAGGAACCAAACCAATGATTCAATCAATCAATTAGTCTATTGCAGTCCAACGCAAAATTTAACGAAGAGTCAATATCCAGGACGGGTCTTGAACCCGCGATCAGTTCTTTTCTATGGGGAACTCTGACCAACTGAGCTACCTGGACACTTCCTGGAAAGCTGAAATTCTCCTATACATACGTCTTGTCATATCTGTCTATACTAACTGCTTCAAAATTTCACAAAATCAACTAAAAAGTTTAATTCCATATGAAGAGGAAGTGGCTTATTCAACTTGCAAGATTTAAACTTTTCAAACCAATATACAAATATTGCAAGTTAAGTGAAAGAATATATTATGTTTTTTTTTTCGTGCGGTGGTTATGTCGGACTTGAACCGACTAAAACCGCACGCCGTCTCGGGTCTTAAGACGCTGGTGTGTAAGGTTGCCCATAGAGCATATCCCTCGCACCCCGACTGACCCTGGGCCATCTCCGGTTTCGAGATGGCCCCCTCGGGTTTGAGAACCATGGTGTCCCCGTCTTGCCCCGGTTTGGCGGAGGGGCGCTAATATATATGTACCTTTTTTTTTCCGTGCGGAAATCCCTATGTATAAAAGCGTTTAAAAATAGTGCTTGCTGTATGTTAACTGTCTAATTGAAAATAGTTGGAAGGAACGACTTGGGCGACCAAGCGCAGGACACGCCGCCGAAGTAGCGGTGGTTAAACCCATCATAGGGGACTGGCTAGAGAGGCAACAAGGGCCTGTCACCCTAGCAGAAGCAGGCCGGGTTGGTGGCACGTTGCTCCCCACCCCCATTTTCCGGGGGCAATACAAGGACACTGTGGTTCCTAAACCCAAGGGGGCCACCTCGAAACCGGGAAATGCCTTATGGGCCCCTTACACCGAACCGAGACAGCGTGCGGTTTTAGGCAGTTTGAGTACGACATAACCATCCCGCTGGCCGGCGGGGGATATCAGGGGGGATTTCTGCACGAAAAAAAGGTTGCTTGGACGACACTCACGGGCTACTACTACTTCAATTCAATTACCAAATCGTGCTAATCATAATTCCATTATCTAAACACGAAACACTTTAGGGCCTCAAACACATTGCTACGTGACCATGGTTACGCGAATTCTGTGTTGATAGCTCGCAAATACACATTTTTATAGTTTACAGTTTTTGGTCTCCAGATTTAAAAAATTGAAATTAATTCGAGATGAGCGATGGATGGGTGGTTCCCGGTTCCCGACGGAGTAAAATACAAGCCACTCTATCTCTATAGAGTGGCTTGTATTTTACTCCGTCGGGAACCGGGAACCACCCATCCATCGCTCATCTCGAATTAATTTCAATTTTTTAAATCTGGAGACCAAAAACTGTAAACTATAAAAATGTGTATTTGCGAGCTATCAACACAGAATTCGCGTAACCATGGTCACGTAGCAATGTGTTTGAGGCCCTAAAGTGTTTCGTGTTTAGATAATGGAATTATGATTAGCACGATTTGGTAATTGAATTGAAGTGAACAGGCCCAACTACAGAACAAATGGATCACGTAGCTTGGTGGTATAATGATCTACAATTGCGCTGTACGTAATTGAATCAATAAGGCATAAAACTCTGCGCGTAATTACTTTTTGACAGTGTCGTTTTACCGAAGGAATTATATTTTCAAATAGCATTTACCTAAAGCTTTGTTATAAGACCAAGTTCTAACGTATTAACTTCATCGTTATCATTTTAGCGTTGTTCCCGGTTCCACCGAGGCTTTCACCTCGGAGCCTGGGTTCTGCGTATTCGTTTTCCTCCTTTTGGTTTGGCTTACACCTCTTTTATGAGCGACTACTGTCTGACTTCCACTCCCAAGAGGAAAGCGTGTGTGGAACCTAAGATAGAAATACGCTTGTACGATACGACTACATACAGAAAGTATAGCTAATAGAAATCTCTATTCCTAGACAGCACTTTTCGCCGTAAATTTTGTTGATAGAAAACATTGTTTGTAGACATCTCGGTACATAGGAAACACTGTACACAGAGATCTCTCTTCATAGATAGCACTTCTTGCCGGTAAAAACTTATATTACAAAAATAATTAAAGTGGGTTAGGTTAGGTTAGAACTGTGACCCCAACAAAGCGCGAGCCGATCGAGCGTGACGCGGCAGCAGCCGGCGAAGCGCGGAACCACTAGTCTGAAAAGTTTACGGCAAGAGGCGTGTTTATTTTTTAGGTTCCACACCAGAGGAAAGCCTCCGTCAGAGCCTCGTCCGTCAATCAGCAGCAACCAGCTTGCAGGTGAGCTTGGCTTGACCCTGAAAGTCATTGTCGAGCCCCATACACGTTATCGTATTAAGTTCGTCTTGTTGCAATGCTCAGTTGCTTGCTACTCTTTTTTTATTATTATTGTAAAAAAAATTGATAGCAAATATGTTAAATCATATAAAACACAAAGAGGTAGTGAACCTAGAGCACCCATCCGTATAGCACCTAGCCTAGTCCATGAAGGGCACTTGATGACTCACCCACGGGCATCGAGTGTAAGGACCAAGCCTGTCAGTAGTTAGGGCTATAAAAATAGAAGCCACCTCATAAAATACGCGCCGTATTGAGGATCACTGCCTATATACGAGTGATGTAGGAATATAATTTCTAAACAATAATAATATAATAGATATATAAAATTCAAATACAAATTATGAAAACTTTGATTAGATCGTTTATTCATCATGAGGTTTACATTGACCGCAAATATATAGATTCCATATTTAACTTTCAATTGCCAAACGGTAATAAATTTAAGTTGATAATAAAATAAAAAACGTGCAGTTAGATATTTTATATTCTGATGAATATTTTATCAAATTCTACCCCTTCAGTTACAATTATTTTCTTCTTTCTATACAATACTCTTGTAATGACATCCAAGAATTTATTACCACACAAAAAAGGTATAAAATTTATCCCTACAAGACTCACGTCGTACGATATCTTGGCCTGGAATTTTCATACTGTGAGCCAAAGATACTTGCAAACTTTTCACTCCGCACGAATAGTTGCACAAGTTCAGTATTTCAAAGTGAAAAGTTAGAAGGCGAATTGTTAGCGACAGAAAGGGCCCGAATATGTTTTAAGGTGGTTTGTAAAATGGCCTTGTTTTAAGAGGAGACGAACACTTATTAAACTAAGGCGTTAAAAAAAGTTTGTTTACCCTCATAGTGCTGGAAGAGAAACGCCAAACCTGAGTTTGAAAGACAGTTTCATACGATAGAATTTTTATAATATCAGGTTGAATAAGGCCTTCAATGTGACAGCCGAATCGATATTGCTTAATTAGTACTTTTATTATAACATAACTTCACGCCTGTATCCCCGAAGGGGTAGGCAGAGGTGTATTACACAAACACAATTATAATTACGGTTAAGGATTTTTCATTTGAAACGGAGTATAAGCACAGAATACATTGTGATATAAGTACAGAATTAAATTACATTTAAACGAAGATTTTAGTGGTGGAAGGAAGTTTACAAATTTTCAAGAGGTGTTCCTCTTAGCCAAAGATTCGACAGGTATTTCAATTCATTATACGTTCTTGAAGTTCAGTACTACATAAGACTTTATGATTTGATTTCATGTTAATTAATTCGATTGTTCATATTCTAATCCATTATTTACTTATTTATACTTTAGTGTACACCAGAATAAAAATTGGCACAAGGAATCAAGTAATTTTTGAATCATTTTGAATTCAGATCAATTATTTCCCATCTTCATTTATAAAAATAAATCATACATAATTTGAGGCATCTTATTTTCATTAACATAAGAGTGAATTGTGACATCCAGATGAATCACTGCGCCGGATGTTCATTCATCTCCCTTGACATATTTACTTTCATATTATCATAGTATGGTTCCAAATTACCGTCGTCTATCAGGAAAAGAGCACAGACTAAAGACAATCGAACTACGTTTATTTTATACTAGCTGTTACACGCGGCTCCATTCGCCTGAAATATTAATTCTATTCCCGCGACAAATAGGAATCTACTTTTGGGATGAAATATCTATCCTACGTCATATTCTAAACTATCATCGCTTTTGCGCGAAAGAGTTGCGTCTTTTCATCCTTACTAAGTTTTACATATTAGTAAGATATAATATTAGAATTTTTTAACCATCACACACTTTCGTGACGTTTTCGTTAGTATAATATAATAAATAAATAGAATGATATAACCAGAATTACTATTTTCAAGTTTAGGCGTCGAACTTAAGATCAAGAGGTTACAAGTTCAAATATCAAAACCATCCAGAACCAATTCATCGACACAAGAATTATGCAAACGTAACTAATAGTTTACCATACACGAAGCAACTAATTGCTAGTGAAATAAATCTCTTACTAAAACCACCCAGGAAATGGCTAACTTTGGCAAAGTCTGCGTAAATACACGCTGGATATGTACCGACACATCGTCCGTTAAATATTAATGCTTTCCCTAATGGTGAACGCTCAGCCCCCGCGGTGCACCGCTCCCTAAAAGGATATCTCTAGATTGGAACCTTGTTCTAATCTCTAACATGATATCTTAGAATAAATACAGTTATCCATGTAAAATACGGTTGATTCCCGACTATATTGCCGGTACATTCATTAATTGTGCTTTATAAGATGTCCTGGGAAGGTTTCGTTAAAGACTTCTGAGAGAATTATAGATTTGTTTTTTAGCTAAGGGATTAGGTCTAGTAATTCAAATTTTATATTCCCTCACTTTATTCTTAGTTACTTTGCAATTTGTGTACAGTCAAAGTAAGGAGTAAATAGAATCTAAGCGATCTGATTTTCGAAAAGGTTTGTGAGATTACCAGAAACATTACCTCCTTTGGTATGGTTGGAGTTGCTTGAAGGATAAAATTATGAATTACAAATGTGTTGTTGCAAAAGTTTATAGGCCCATATAACCTTTAAAATTTCCCATAAAATTAGTTAAATCGTTGTTTAATAACTCAGTAGTAATATTTTGAGAGTTTCTAGTAGGTACTGTTCGGAGTCATATATATAGGATAAGCAGTATATCTCATACAAAAGACAGCTTAAAATCGTGAATGTCTGTAGCAGTGGTGCGGTGTGCCGATACAAATACTTTGTACATTTGCAGACGCGTAGCGTACACTGCCTTATTAGTAGTTTTTTAGCACATCTTGTATTGTAAGTGTTTCGATGAAGTTTTGACATGACAACGTCTTATAATTCGATGGAGCCGGCTGCACTCACGAAAAAACATGACGTATGCGGCGTTACCTCGTATGCGACGTTACCTCGTATGCGGCGTTACCTCGCTCTGAGGCGTTCCATTTAATATGACGTTGTCACGTTCAACTATCGTCAGTAAACAGACTTTACAGACAACCGATTTTTTTTTCATAATACTTTTTCCTATCCTATCCAGAAGAACACGAACAGGGCTGAGGTCGTGACAGACGGTTGTTTTCCTTTTTTTACTCGTACGATACCTTTTTTTTCTCCTGCGGAAATCCCCTCGTATACCCCCCGCCGGCAAGTGGGGGTGGTTATGTTGGGCTTGAACCGACTAAAGCCGCACACCGTCTTGGGTCTTTAGACGCCGGGGTGTAAGGTTGCCGATAGGGCATTTCCTTCGCACCCCGTCGGACCCTGGGCCATCTCCGGATTAGAGATGGCCCCCTCGGGTTTGGGAACCACGGTGTGGCCGTCTAGCCCCGGTTTGGGGGTCCCCGCTAGTGGGGCTCATGGAGGACGGAGGTCGTTAAGCGACTCGTACGATATCTATAAAATTAGATTTTTCGTAGTGGGATATGAAGAAGCATCAAACCAAAGACCGCGTTTATGAATGACCAGCGTCTAAATGGAACCACCATTACTTTTTAGACTTAACTCGAGCTTACCATCAGGCGAGGTGAAGACGACGAACTTGACTAAAACATTGCCTTCGCCAGAGATGCGTTTTATTGTAACGTATAAAAGCGAATCGTGCATTTGACAGTTACTGTCTTATATAAACATAACGACAGCTCAATTGTCTCATGACCTGGAAACAATCGCCGGAGAATTGGCATAATAATTACGCCTCAATAATATGTAAGTATGTCACATCTGCGTGACAGGATGTGAATAAACCACAGCAGTAATTTTATTCATGGCGGCAGTATATAGTCGTGGTATATAGTTACTTTTACTGGTAACTACTTAGTATACAATCTGGCAGGACCACCACAGCTGCAATGTTTGTTTTGTATGTTATTAGTAATAATAGGAACGGTAGTTTAGATAGTCTAAGGACTACAGTTGAAAGGGTCAAAGAACTTAAATACGCATATAGTTACGCCTTTGTTCCTCTAGGGTAGGTAAAGACAACATCCCGTCATCTACTTCAGTTCGTACAGACGTGATGAGCTTCTACTGACATTAAACGATTCATGTAATTCCACCAGCTTCAGACCCGCAATTTTGTTTGCGGTTTCATCATTCATGTTTGAAATGTTGTATACGAACTCTATTCTTCAAAGAAGAAGAGAACTGAAAAGAACCGTTAGACTAGCAAATCAGTGATTGCAGAACATCTGCTTAAAGTACCGGTGATTTGTACTAGATTGAATTCGACTGAAATCTTCACTAAATGTCACTTTATTCAAGCGTTGTTTGCTTGAATGAAATTAAATTCGAGAAATTTAATTTTGTTCGGGAACTTGTAATATAACAAATTTGTTCACCAAATTGCATTGTAATACGTAACAATGCAATTTCGTGTATAAATTTGTTAACAAGGGACTAAGCGATTTATTAACTTTGGATTAAGTGACAGTGGCGTAATAGCTTCCAGTTAATGTCATCCCACTTCTAACACAGGCAATTTAGCTAAGCTGATGAAGTTAATAAGAACAGACCAAACTAAAATGTTATGTATGATATTCAGATGAAAATACATTAAATTAACACCACTAAACTGTGTAGATCATATGGTCTGCTGGACATAGGTCTCCTCTAATGAGCGCCATAGCGCCCTGTCTTCAGCATGCCGCATCCAGCATCTGCCCGCGAAGAACCGAACCGAACTGTGTAGATGATGGAGTCAGTTATGAAACAATTATGAAAACCACAAACAATAAATTGTCCAAACCGATCAAGCAATTTTTCGGTTATGCAAAGCAATAATTTAAGAAACAACATAACATAACATAACTTCACGCCTGTATCCCCGAAGGGGTAGGCAGAGGTGTATTGCACACCTACGATTCGCCAGTTATGTTTAGATCCCAATGTAATAGGGGGCGAGCCTATTGCCATCTACCGGGCACATTCTAAGCGAGCGATAATCAACATTTTTAATACACACATAACTACGAAAAGTCAGAGGTGTGTGCTCGGGGCGACTGGGGATCGAACTCGAGACCTCGTCTCGGCAGTCCGTTACGTACACCACTGGGCTACCGCCGCTTATTATATAATTTAAGAAAATAAGGCGAACAAAAATCTAGTAATAATATTCCATTGAATCTATACGTCAAATAATGTTTCACATCAACTTTGTTAATATACGGTTAGTAGCAACAGTGATTTATTCGTAACAAACTTTCTTGACTTCATACGCAATTAATGCTTATTGCTAAGTGACATGTAGGAGACGAACTTACTGTATAAAGAGAATAATACTAATATTGTAGAACAAGTATGTCTTAGAATATACTATATAGCCGTAAGCCGTTGGTCCCGGTTGCCATACTAACATCTATGGCAGTCGCTATGAGTAGTTGGAGCCCTAAAAAGTCCGATAACTGGTCTAACTACAAAATTTCGATATCCCCAACGGGTTGTGGAGGACAGATAGCAGTAGCTTTACGGTAATATCGGAGCTCAGTCGGTTCATATCTAGGCTGAAAAGCCGATCTCAACTTTAATAATACCCAAATAATAATGTAAGTATTCAGTCCACTGCTGGACATAGGTCTCCCCTAATGAGCGCCATAGCGCCCTGTCTTCAGCTTGCCGCATCCAGGATCTGCCCGCGATCTGCAATCTAAAACAATATTCGGACCACAGGTTCCAAAGTGCAGTGCGAGGGATATGCTCTATGGGCAACCTTACACCCCGGCGTCTGCAGACCCGAGACAGCGTGCGGTTTTAGTCGGTTCAAGCCCGACATAACCGCCCCCGCTAACCGGCGGGGGATGTATCCGAGGGGATTTCCGCACGAAAAAAAAAAAAAAAAAAAAGTTCCAAAGTGCAAACTTTGGACGGAACTGGGAAATCACTGTAATAATGATGATGAATCATAAAATCGTGATTTGGAATAGAAGTGTTTTTCTTTTAGGTTTCTGTACCTTAAAAAGGTCAAAAAATGGATTCTTATAAGATCACTTTTTTGTCCGTCTGTCTGTCCGTGTGTCAACACCAATTTTCTCAGGAACCAGTGGACCTAGCAAGTTGAAATTTATACCAGATACTGAGGTCTATAAATTCTATTTGGTGTGTAAAAATCAAAATTCTAAGTCAACACGATAAAAAGATATGGACAAATTTAAATTTCCAGAACTTTCAAAATGTACTTTAATTTTGGTAACTGTTTTATTTTTAAGAATTTTCCCTTTACTTTTGCTGTAAACTTTTACCCAAAGTGCAATACAATTCTAGGTCAACTGGAAGTACCCTATAGGTATTGACTCGAAAACCCACATAGTAATTTTCGTTGACCTAGAATCACGAAAATTGGCAAATAGCAAGGTCTTACAGCAAAAATAAAGTGCGTTCGACTCGCACTTGACCGGCTTTTTTAATTTCTTGGATTATAATATAAGCAGATGCGATAGTCAGACCGAATCTAGCTGTCCCGCCAAATTATTTTAATAAAAATACTGGGTGGTAGCTATAAATTTAGGAGTAAATGTTTTGAAAGTAAAACATCAGAAAAATTCCGAGAATGGAATAATACATTCAGAAATTTATCAACAGCGAGAGCCACGAGGTCTATATGTAGATGAAATTCCCGTAAATTAAAAAATATAATTAAGGGCACAATGCATTTTGCTGTTGCAATGTAGAGCTGAGAGTGCACTACATGCTTAACTACAAAACCTGCCCAACAACTACCCCCCAATTATCATCGACGCTAGGCATCATGGGTTTGAGTTTAATGCGTTCAGTTGCATATTTTGGCGCCAAAATCGTGGTCTCATGATCATTTTGGAGAAATCAGGTTTTGAAATTTTTGAAGGGTGATTATTCCTCCATGATATGTTCGATTTTCAAAACTTTCTGGGTGTATCAAGTTGTATTTACATGCCAAGTTTGGTCAAAATTGGTCGATTAGTTTAGAAGGAGTAGCGTCACAACCGAAATACACCGAGTGGAGTATAGAGAACTTTTCGCTCGACTTCGTCTCACTCTCAGCTTAATCATTAAAATTTATAGAGTAGTTTAAGATGAGAAGAATCATTAACACGCACACCGCAATTAACCTATTGCGCCATTTTACAAATATTTTATCTCTATGAAATTTATATTATTTAACTTTTCGGTGTTCCTTTCAAATATATATTTCAAAATCCTCTCTTACTAAAACATCTTTAAAAAAATCCGTTCCCGCAGGGGGAACGCACAGGTAGATTTCGTGAAGCCATTAATATTATTTTATATAGAGAACTACGGACTATAAACAGTTTAATTTTTTTTTCTCGAAAACGATAAGTTTTAGCGAAAAACTTTTCAGACATTTATTTTAGACTTAAAAATGGCCTATCGATTAAAAATGTTTCCGACCACAAGAATGTTCACCGGTTAGAAGTTATGATTTTTTAGGTTTCATGGTGAGATCATGAAAAAGTTAATTTACTTCAGTGCTTACATTTTCTATAGATTTCGATCGGATAAAGAGAACATCTAGGACGGGACTTGAACCCGCGACCAGTCTGTTCTCTTTTTCAGATCTAAATGTATAGCATACTAATTGCTTAAAAATTTAACCGAATAAATGTGGCGAAGTAATCAAAAAACAATGTTTAAAAATGATTGTAAAGTCAATCATTGTTTCCGTAGTTCGCAAGAATTACGGTAGATGGCTCCAGCGTCGCCTTGAGATGTATACAATATATCGGAGAATTTCGAATGTCTGGGACGTGTCTAGGTGACTAAGTTGGTCAGAGCATCCTCCCTGTAAGGGACTGGTCCCGTCCTAGATGTTCTCTTTTTCCGATCTAAATCTATAGCAAAAGTAAATTTACTCTTAAACGCAATATATGACTCATTTCAAGATAATATCTTAACTCTTTAAGGCACTAATAGGAAAAAAGGAATATTGTAGACGACGTGTATAGGAATTTCCGTCTGTGGCGATAGGCTACGGCGATCACTTACCATCAGGTGAAGCCGTGTGTTATTTTTGCCTCTTTAGTAGCTAACGCCAAACCGAAAACTATATTCTGACTTATAACTTCCTTTCACATGTCTGCCTGGAGCAGATACCTAAAAAAACGCGTTGCCCCAACAGCGCGTTTATTTACATACACAGGTACCTTCATCATGCGTGTCGTCTCCAAATATCGTATTATTATTATAAAATGATCATTTGAAAGGTCGTATGAACTGTGAAAAAAATAATTTCGAAACTGGAAGAACTTCAGAGATAAAACGGTTACAAATGATAACTGTATAAATATTGACCAAACTTAATAATTTTATTTATTATTTAAGTTGACCATTATGTATGACATTTTATGATTATTACTTGAAGTCTATGTAAATTGCATTAATTTTAAGAAAAAAATTGCATACCGATAGATCGGCGAAGCACACGCCCCTTTTTTTTTTTTTTTTTTTTTTCGTGCGGAAATCCCTATCGGATACCCCCCCGCCGGCCAGCGGGGGCGGTTATGTCGGGCTCGAACCATCAGGAAAAAACAATGTAACAACATTCCGATCTAAATCTTTAGAAAAAATGTAACATCTTTCACACCGTGTTTGTAATCGACTAAAACCGCACGGTGTCCTCCCCAAGTGTCCGTTGCCGGGCACCCCGGGTAAGCCCTCGAAAGGATAGCCCCAGGGTTCTCTAACGTGAACACATGTGTTCGTATTTGCCGGTACACTTAAGTTTAACTTTACGCTTGTTCTTTCTTCTATGATGTAAACTAATTGAAATCTGAAATTCTCAATTGAATTATATCGCGGAATGACATTTCCTTTCCTTGCTTTTAACTTTTGGACAAAAGCTCAGCCTGTATTGCGTGGTAACATGTAATATGTTTCAGAATAATATTAGAATATATTTTGAAAGGCTCATCAAAACCAATTCACTAACTATAGTGTGATATTATTCGTCGACTAAATAAATAAAAGAAAGACATTTGCATATTTATAACTCATAGAAGATGGTATAACATTTCTTCGTAATATGTATTCAATGTCAAGTGTCTGTTTTTTATATTCAAATAACAGATTTTTAATGATTACACATGAATGTCTACACGATACATTTAACAAAACTGCATTTTTTTTTAAATTTTGTTTGTCTGTTTGTTTGAAAGAGGTAATCTCTGTAGCGTCTGTGCCGATTCTGACGGGACTTTCACTGGCAGATAGGTAATGTTACAAGGCGTAACATAAGCTACTTCAATTTAAGAAAAGTTATTAGGGTACTGCGCTACGCGGTCCGTTGCTCGAGGGCGTCAGCATAGCATGTTATGACACCCTCGTTATGGCGCGGGGAGCAAAACACCGAAGCGCGGCACTGAATGCCACGGCAGGAGTTGCTCAAGTCGTGGGTCGAATACGGCGGCTGGGACTCGAAGTGGCCCTCCACAAATAAGAGGCTATCTGTTTTCACGGGCCTCGGAGGTGGCCACTTGCGGTAACCAGCATAACCGTAGGGGGCGTAAGCATCGGCATCGAGCCCACGATGAAGTACCTGGGGCTCGTACTCGATACCCAATGAGTCGTTAATACCGATGGGGTGAATCCCGTGGGGGATTCCACGCGTAAAAAAAAAGGGTACTGCGCAAAAAATTTAAACCCACACAGTAAATAAAATTTTACTTACTCTGGAACGGCTGGGCTGATTTTGAGGAGACTTTCACTGGCAGATAGTTAATGTTGCAAGGCTACATAAGCTACTTTAATTTAAGATAAATAATTAGGGTACCGCGCAAAAGAACTAAAACCCTAAAAATGGAAATACACGCGGAAGGCCACTATTTTTTATATTTTTAAATATATTTGTTTTCTTTTAATTTTAAATTTAGTTTGTTTATTAAGACAACAAAGATCCAATATTTGTTAGTAGGTATGTACAATTGCAGGCAGGCTTAAATAATGTTAGTGTTTATAAAAAAATACTATAATTCCCTACATTCACATTAAATAAAATAACAATAAAATAAAATGAAACGTATATTATTATCTTAATATTAGACTGATGAAACTTATAAAATTATAAATTATTCAATGATGTCAGATATCAAATTAGCTATTAATTATTAAATTGTATATATTAAAAAAATATATAATAAAATAAAATAAAAAAATATAAAGTATCATTGTTTTAGGTAGTCTCGTTTGCATTTTAGGCTCTTATCTTTCTGGCTTTTTCTCTACCACTTCGCCACTATAATTCGCCTTTCAATATACTTGTAAGGTTATTGCAGTTTACGTCCAATATGCAATGTGCTACTCAATTTGCTTAATAAGTGTTGGCATAAAAAGCTGCCACCTGGTTTATTGATGATCGACGGATGTCTCACGTTTCGTTTAGTAATAACTAGTAATGAATGCCAATCGTTGACTTTTAGGGTCTACAGTAATGAACAACCGTCTTAAAATGATATTTAACACATAGTTAAGCCATAGAGTAAGCATTTATTATGAAACATTTTCAATATTGTATTCGTAGCACAAGTACCAAATTAAAAATAAATTATTACTATATAAAGATGTGGGAATAATTAGTAGCTTTAGGCGAATTTCGTCAATGATAGGAACCGATATCAATACGAACTTAAACTCAACTTAAAGTTTTACTCAATTGAGTAAAACGTGAGATCCCTGTTTAGTTCAACGAATTCTCACTGGTGAAATATACCTTAGGTAATATTGAGTTAGGGGTGTGTGTTGGGTAACCTCCTCGTGTGTCGCTCCGATTCCGATCCCGCTGCAGTCCGGGGGGAACGGAATCGGAGCGGCCGGTACACCCTGGGCGACGGTCAATGGCTTCCCCTTCACCCCTTCATAGGGTTGGCATTGATCGTCGGCCAATACCCAACGTGGCGGGAACACATTGCTCTCCGGACTCCTCTGCTTTCAGAGAAGACAGGATGAGCGATGCTGTTAGTGGTGAGATGGCCCAGGGTCAGCCGGGGTGCGAGGGATATGCTCTATGGGTAACCTTACACCCCGGCGTCTGAAGACCCAAGACGGCGTGCGGTTTTAGTCGGTGCAAGCCCGACATAACCGCCCCCGCTGGCCGGCGGGGGGGTATCCGAAGGGATTTCCGCACGATAAAAAAAAAAAAAAGGTAATATTGAGTTATGAAGTGATTAAATTCTTTAACGTGATATTGTCGGAAGTTTATGGGAATATTACAGATTGGAAAAAAACTATTTTCAAATTTATCCATTGAAAATGAAATAGCTTACGTTAAGACCTATGTGGCGTAGTGGTGGAGCGTTCGATTACCAAATCAGAGATCGCGGTTTCGACTGCCGCTCAGTGCACATATTTATACATACATATATACATATACTCACGCTTTTTTCCCTCCGGGGTAGGCAGAGACAACGGCCCGCCATCTGCTTCTGTCCTTACATACTTCACGAGCTTCCTTCACTGTCATTAAACCTTTCATGCAAGCTCGCCGGTTTCGAGTGCTTTAGACCTGCCCGTTTTTCAATATCTCATTAATTTGATCAGTGTGTGTCCTGCGAGGTCGACCCCGGCTTGCTTGCCGACTTACATCTGCCTTATATACTTTGTGTGTCATTCGATCAGTACTCATTCGTTCCAAGTACCCAAACCACCTTAGCATACACTTTTCAATTCTTGTAACAACATTCTCTTTCAGGCCACACCATTCTTATATATCTGTATTCCTCTTCCTATCAGCCAACCCTACTCCACACTTACTATTTTCATGATTTGTCTGCCATACCCAACTTTCACTTCCATACATTAATATGGGAACTAACACGCCGTTATGAACCGCCAGTCGTGCCTTCTTCGGCACTGACTGGCCACTCATGAAGGGGTGTAGCGCACCATTCACGCGATTTCCTGCAGTCACTCTCCTTTCAATATCTCCATCGTATCTTCCATCCCTTGTGAACAAACTACCCAAGTATACAAACTCTGATGCTTGTTCTACACATTCACCTTCAATCATAACATTACATTCAGTCATTTCTTGCTGCCTCTCAAAAACCATAAACGTTCGTCTTTCTTGCATTCACTTTCATACCTCTCGCTTTAAACTCCTGCGCTGATGATGCAAGTAAACCTTGGTCGTCGGCGTATAGGAGGCACTTAACATGCAGGTCTCCCATCTTTATTCCATATTCACACCCCTCATATCACTCATACAGCTATCCATGAAAAGATTGAACAACCAACGCGAAGCTACACATCCATGCCTGACACCTTTAGAGATGTCAAACCAGTCTGTGTAAGCGCCATTAATCCTAAAACAGGCTCTGGAGCCCTTGTACAATTACTTCCGAGCCCGTATTAAGTTGCAGTCCACCCCATACATAGATAGTACCTTACACAACTCATTCCTGTTCACCTTGTGCGAATGCGCAAAACACTTTCTGGTTTTTGGCCAGGTTTTTATCCACAACGCAGCGCAAGGAAAAGACATGATCCGTACATTCCATCCCCTTTCGAAATGCCGCTTGCACATCCCAAATCTTATTATTAGTCATGCGTCAATCATGCGAATCAAAATTTTAGCATACAATTTCCCAATCACACTTAGAAGGCTGATGCCGCGATGATTATGGCAGTCCTGCTGCGAGCCTTTACCTTTATAAATTGGGACAATCACCACTTTCGTTCAGTCTTCTGGGTGCTGGCCTTGTCTCCAACAAAGGTTAATTAGGTCGTGCAACATTCCTACTACTAATCCCTCACCAGCCCTCAACATTTCAATCGTCACTCTATCATACCCAGCAGATTTTCCCAACTTCATATGTATTAAAATACTTTCATAATTTCATCCATTCCAATTTCATCAGTGGATGCCAGCGAATCTATCACTCCTTCGTCATACTCTATTTCATCCACACTACGCTCATACAGACTTTCAAAATATCTCTTCCAACGATCAAACACTAATATTTCCTCATTCATAATTTCTCCATTTTCATCCCTTATTCAAAATTCGATGAATGTATCATCGAATTTTGTGTTCCTTCGCGCTTTTTTAACTAGTTTCCAGAACTTTTTTATATTATCCTGGAAACTTGCACTGAACTCTCTCTCAAGACTCTCCATTTTCTCCTTTTTCTTTTTTTCTACGCCCTCTTTCACTTTCTCTTTCAGACTTCGATATTTTTCCTTCTTTTCTTTTATCATTCTTCTCGTTTCATCATCCCACCAGTCAGCCTTCGTGCATTTTCTACTCCTTTTTTTCGTAAAATTACATACATCAATGGCACTCTCTACTACATTACTTTTAAAAACTGCCCATACTGCCTCTACATCCTTCCCACTCATGGCACTTCAATTTTGTTCTCGTCTGTCATTCAGTTTCCTTTTGTACATTTCTTTCACATCAGGATCTTTCAATCGTTCCGCTTTTATGCGTTCTGGCTCAGTGGTACTTTAGCCCTATGCCGCCAGCATCTAAACAGACCACTTGCTCGACCAACTACTAAGTAGTGTTCCGTGTTAACGATAGGCCCACGGTAAGCTCTAGTATCTATCACGTTCATCATCATTCTTTCATCCACTATCACAAAGTCAATCATGCTCTTTTTTAATACATTTCCATCCTTTTTTCGAAAAGTATACTTATGGATCAGCTCATGCTGAAACCATGTATTCATCACAGCCATTCCCATCTGTACACATATCTCTAACAGACATAGACCATTGTCATTCACTATTTTATCCCCAAATGCTCCTCCATTCTCGTATCCGTCACGTTTTACTAAAACTCTAGCATTAAAATCTCCAAGCATGATAATTCGTTCATTTGGCTTACGCACTAACAAAATCTCTCTCAGTTGCTCCCAAAATTCAACCCTGTCAGCTTTATTATGGCTCATATCGGGGGCATAGACACCTACAAGAAATATAGGTGTCAGCCCCACCTTCAGCCAGATCCAGAGAAGACGGGAGCTAACACAATCATAGTCTCTCATACATTCTGTCAGACACTCGGAGAGAAAAATACCAACACCTTTACATGTTCACTGTCGGACACACCCGACCATATTTCGGTGAACGGCCCGCGTGTTAGAATTTCTCTCCCCTTTAACTTCATCTCATTCACATACAGTACATCTATATTTCTTTTATTCGTCATCTCACATACATCATTTAGTTTCTCATTCATAGCTCCTTTTAAATTCAGAGTAGCATATCGACAGTATGCTGCCCTCTTTTCGCCCCTTCAAGAAAGGTTTCGGCGTGACGTCTGGCGAGTACCGTCGCCACCTCTCCATGCAGATTTGTCCCGCCCAGATACGTGGGACTGTCTCTTTCTGTAAGGAAGAGAGGAGGTAGCTTTTCTTTTAGATCCACATGCATTTCTCGACGGTTTATCTTGGACTGTATTATATAAGGTGAAGAACAGCCCTATCACTTAGTCGCCTTAAACGACACCCACGGGAAGAGATGGGATATCTACTAATGCCACGTTAGCCACATCTGTAATTTTGTGAATCGTTTGTTCCCCCCCCACGTGATCAGATAATCGATCCGGACGTGTGGTTGGCCTTTAGGGGGCTAATATTTATATGCATATTATACGTATAATTGCAATGGTCTGGATGTTATTATGTATAATATGTATGTACTATCCAAAAAAAATTGTATCTAGGTATGTTTATATTCTAGAACCCATAATACAAGTTAGTTAGGCTATGCTTTCTTTCTATCTAGATAGCGCTGTGTAGAAGGCCCTATAATATTTATATATAATAATATATATACCTATAATAAAATTGTAACGAAGTGAAAACTGCACAAGGAATATTTTTTCATAAAAATAATTGCTATGATTTCTAGGAACGATACCTATACCAAAAATGTGATTTTAACAACTTTTGTCTGTTTGTGTTTATCTGTGTATCTGCTTTTATCATCGAATTCCGAGCACCACTTGAAAACCGCTGAACAGATACAGCTGAAATTTAGCTTGAACATTCTCACGAAATTCTGCAGTTTGATAGAACTCGGACATGGTCAACGTTCGGACTATAAACTAGGTGTGCAATACATTCTGCTGTTGTAAAAATTGAGCGAAGCTCCCCGACTGAAAACCATCATCAGTATAATTTGACCTGAACTGTCAATATTCTGGAATCAGATTTTGAAAATTTTGTTTATTGATTATTCCTCCGTTGTACGTTGGATTTCAAAAGTTTCTTTTTTGGATCGAATCCACTTTAAAAGTTACGCAAAACTGTGTGTGAAACCACCATCATTGCGGAATCTGATTTTGAAAATTTGGTTCGGTGATTATATCTCCGTGGTACACATGAATTTTTAATTACATAGCCTATGTCCTTCCCATCAGCAACCTCTTTGCTTGTGTGAAATTTCATTAGAATCGGTTCAGCCGTTTGGGAAGAGAAGATGGTCTAACGAAATACATGAGTCGTCTAAAAGAGAGCAAAACTCTGACGTACTTCGCTCAAACATTACGCTATAATACAAAATCTCAGAATTACAGAGTTACCTACGTTTAAAAGATAGTTGATTAGAAACTCAATCGTTGATAATAAATATGATCACGCTATTAAATTAGGGAACCGGGTAGACTTTATTTCGATATTACATGTAAACATCTATTTCCTTTTGAAAATATAACGATGAAATACGTAATCTAATACATGTTGGGTTCGAAACTGCAGAAGTAAACATACCTTGATTTATTCCGAATTTAACGTAGACGAAGTTGCGGGCAACAGCTAGTTTATAACATTTATTTATTCACCGTGTGCTGTGGATCCCGTTCTCATACGTCGAAACGAAATGTACTCAAGGGAGTAGTTACCACATATCATAGCTTCAACTTACAAGACCATGAAATACCTAAATATCCCCTAGTTTGATAAATGTATTACTGCGAGGGTGAGTCGAGGTATTGAAGTTATGGTGGCTGTCATACCTTCATAACCGGCAGCGGCGGTATAAAATACGCCATCACTATTTAACCTTCTTCAGTCAACCGTTCAGATATGATTAATTGATAGTTCAACATCTCCGGGAAATAAATATATGATTTTGATTTATTTCGATATGGAATCGTTTTTATGATATCCATAATATCGGATAGAATTTTTAATTGAAGCATTGATTTTAATCTGTAATATTTTTTACTTTAGGGCCCCACTGTAACCTTCGGGGTCAAGTCAACCTCAGCAAGTCGGTACACTTACAGATTCACGAATGGAGCTCTGGCAGTTACATAATTATATGGGTTACACTATGAAAAGGTTACAGAATGAAATTGTTACACTTATAAATGTGGTATTGAATCTGTTAATCGTTACTACTTTCAATTGTATAATAGTTATATATATGTAATAGATATTAATTTGTTAAAAGTGTTAATAAGTGTTAACCAAAATGCTACGTTGCCAAATTTACAATCCTATTATATTTATAGTCAAAATGTTTAAATAAAGGTATTTTGTACACCTCCAAGTACTTTAGGGCGTTATTTCTGTTACACCTATTAACACTTATTAACACAAAAAACGTACCACTTTGAATATGGTACACTTGCGTATCTTTTACATTTCCATCTGTAACATATCCATGTATACTTTTTTTGTAAATAAATACATATTGTATTTATTTACAAAAAAAGTATTTAAGTAAGTTTATCCGCATTCTAGAACCCATATGACAAGCTCTGCTTAGTTTGAGTCTAGATGGCGTTGTATACTTTGTCCTACAATATTTATTATTATTTATTT
The DNA here is from genome assembly GCA_946251805.1 of Cybosia mesomella. Lineage (NCBI taxonomy): Eukaryota > Metazoa > Arthropoda > Insecta > Lepidoptera > Erebidae > Cybosia > Cybosia mesomella. The sequence continues at coordinate 9,860,803 of OX276395.1, forward strand.
ATTATTGAGCTGAATGAGACGAAGTCGAGCGAAAGCTCCTCATACCAGACTTCAGGATTTTCTTTGTCACAGGTCTCCTCCTAAACTACTAATCCAATCAGAACCAAATTAGGCATGATTAAAGAGGTCCATCCCAGGTGCAATCGGTTAATATTGACCTCTTAAAGAGAGAGATTAAAGAGGTCAATCAGAGGAAGGTTTATGGGTATATTTCGAAAAAATTAATGCTACCACAGAGGAATGATCACCGTTAAAAAAATTCCAGATGGAATTACATAATAACCGCTCGAGACACTGTGACCAAACTTTACACGCTCAGAAAGCATGTCCAGAGTTGTGACTTTCAAAAATAATTTTCAAAATCGGACTGGCCACGGAGGAACAATCACTGTTTAAAATTTTCAAAATCTGATTTTCAAATCACGATGTCTCACTCAGCTCAACATTGCAAGCAGCGATTCGCCTTGCAGACCTAGTTATAATTTGTTTTCATGTAAAACAGTTTCAAAAAACAGTGTTAAAACACTTTGTTACGATTACAGTTTGGGTCCCTAAGCTCTGGCGCTTTGCTCTTACGGTCAGGTGGTGAGACGACAGTTGCTCCCATAGAAACCAAAGTATAAGTCAAACCAAAAGTAGGAGAAGGAGTAAGCGGACCCAGGCTCTAAGATGAAAACCTCCCATGGAACCGGGAACAACGCCAAGATGATAAATGATTCTTTACCTTTATTATAAATACCACGTGTACGTGTGTATATCACTGAACTCCAAAACAGATGAACCATTTCTGACGAAATTACATCACACAACTTTGAATAAGACCTTAAATGGTTTAAACCCGGTAGGTGGTATTGCAATCGGTTAATGAAACGACAAGATAACGTTTGGACAGGACAGGACTAATTTAAGATCGCACCAAAATTATTCCATACAAAAATGGAATAGTTTTGGTACGATTGAATTGATGCTATTAGACAACATCAGTCAGTTTGTCGTTAGGTCTGCTATGATTGTAAAAACATTCGAGATTAACAAAAAGGTTAGTGTGCAAAATTTAAGACTGATTGATTTTGTTCTTTTAAATACAGTAATCGATTGCAATGGATACGGACGTGTGTCAAGCTCGATGGTCAAGCTAGACAAGAGCTTAACTAAATACAAATGAGTTGGAACAAGAGCCGATACGATTACATTTTGGTTACTTCATCAATCATGGCTATTTGACAACCACCGCTCTTGGTTAATTTCTCGATTCAGAGGTTTTGGGTTCAAATATCGCTAAGGAAAGCCTGCACCAAGGCCTTTGAGGTTGGCTTGGACCCCGAAGGTCTTATGAGGTTCCATACACCCATTTTGAGTCTAGATTAGATTATTTTATATTATTATTTTGTGGGTACTTTAGTTACATTTTAATGTAAAAGACTATATTGATAAGCCCTGTTAAGTATCACTAAAACTTATCACTCCCATAATAACTATCACTAACATATTTTCTACGTCATTACACGCCTTACTATCTCTACCCATTAGAAAACAACCTTTCTATGACGTTATAGGTTCAGTAATGCACCAATTTGTTCTACTCCAATTGGTTTGGGTAGCTTCAAGTGCATCGTTATAGTAATGAATGGTATGCGATGACACTTCTCATGAGGCAACCACTGGACCGATTCCAAGTAATCTCGAACACACATCACTTGTGTGGAGCTCTAATAAACGTCATATAGTACCTATTAACAGGCACGTTCTCTTTAACGATAGCCGTGGAATTTTCTGTCGAGAACTATATTCGAGTAAGGTAACTGTACTTTGATGTTACCTACGTTCCTTTGATCGGGATATTTTGAGAAGTTTTAATTAAAGGTGTGAGCGTTTCGTTAAGAAAGTATTAGAATAATACGTGTATAATAATCACAGGAATTATAGCGATCATGATATAGGTAAGTTTAGAACTAACAGACGTTTTATTATTATAACTATTACCTATCACAGGCTCGCGTTTGACCGCTATCTCACCTGTAAGTAAGTGATGATGTGGTTGAAGGTGGTGCACACTTGCTTAGAAGTAACCTGTTCTCTAGACTTAACCCTTGTAATTCCGAAAGCAGATCCGTACCGAGTTGTGAGTCATTAATAGGTTAGGATAACGGTCTATGTTTGTACTGTCAGCAATTAAAATCGTTTAACAGAAGTCAATTTCTAGGGTATATAGGGTCCCACGCAGATCATCGAGGTTCAAGTCATCCTCGCCTGCAAGCCGGTATACCTTGACCTGTATAGACTAAGAGACATTCTACTAGTGGAATCGCTTTGAAGCGATGCTTCAAAAGTCCGAAATGTATGGGAGTGACAATATTTGTTACACGTGACACGTGGGCAAAATAATGTGTCTACCTTTACATTTCAAAATTTTGAAGGTTCTCTTCAAAGCGATTCCACTAGCAGAATGTCACTTCGTCTGGACCACCTTCTGATTAATAGACGAGGCTTTAGTGCAGGCTTTCTCCTCGTGGTTGGGGTAGTCGCTCCCGTTAAAGTTAAGATATTTTATAGCAAGAGAAATACTAGGACCTATCTATATCTATATCCGGGCTTCAAAGAACAAGCTTTAGATGCAATCAGAACTAATGCTGTGATTATATGATTATTATGAGATGCTTCCATAAAACACGCATAAGCCAAATCAAAAGGAGCTCCAATGCAACCGAGAACAACTCTGAGATGATGATGATGAATATCGTGATGAAGATTGAGTTATGAGTTTCAAATTAACATTTATACGTAGGTAAAGTCGCCATCCGCGAGCGCGTGGGCCGCCGCCACCACCGAGATGGCGGAGCGCGCCCGGGAGAGGTTCAGAACCCTCCCGGCCCGCCGAGCCCGCAACATGCTCGCCGCGCGACGCAGGTGACTCAGGCGCCGGAGGTCGCTTAACGACCTCCGCCCTCCATGTGCGCAGGCCTGGGGGTGGCTGGTGAGGCCGGCTGTGACCCCAGCAGAAGCAGACCGGGACGGTGGGGCGACTAGCGCCCCTCCCCCAAACCGGGGCAAGACGGGGACACCGTGGTTCCCAAACCTGAGGGGGCCATCTCGAAACCGGAGATGGTCCAGGGTCAGTAGGGGTGCGAGGGATGTATGGGATCAGTATGGGCAACCTTATACCTCAGCGTCTGTAGACCCGAGACGGCGTGCGGTTTTAGTCGGTTCAAGCCCGACATAACCGCCCCCGCTACAAAAAAAGGGTATATTCGTTATCGGTATTAGGTAGCTTAACAGATTCCAAGTATGGAGTTACGTAATTTTATGTTTTCTGCCAAGTTACGCTACTATTGTAAAGCTTATTTACCGATAAATTTGAAAATAGAATACTCATTATAGTTTTTTTTGTAATTGTATTTTTTACAAGATATTCTGTCGTGAATTTGCGCGCAACAATGGAACTCACTCAATATATTTTTTTGCATTTTGGTTCATTGGAACTATAAAGTTGAAAGGCTGCAATAATGTCATGAACAGCTTTATTTGTTTGTTCGTGTGGAATCAGTTTTAATTTGTTTGATTTGAAAACAAAAGACCATCGGTAATGCAAACATGATTACTTAAAAAAACAATGATCGGTCCCGGTTGCTATACTAACATCTATGGCATTCGTTACGAGTAGTTGGAGTCCTAAAATTCCGACGACCCAATCTAACTACAGAACTTCAAGATCGCCGATTCCGTAATGCTACTGAGAATTTCCTAACACAAATAGACAATATAATTTTACCTGACCTGAGAATCGAACAGGATCTTTTACATAACAGTCAGGTAGTCATGGCATACTTGCTACCGCTGCGCTACCGGCGCAGTCAAAACAAATATTTGTATTACTTTCATTGCTTACATTTTGACGACCTCTGTGGCAACGCGGTAGAGCGTTCGATTGCGGAGTGCAAATATTTGTATGCATAAATATGTCTATTTCCATTGGCCTGGGTGTAACTATGTATAATTTTGTATGTTTTATGTATGTTTTTACAAAAGAAAATGTATCTAAGTATGTATATCCGCAATCTAGAAGCCATAACACGAACTAGTTGAGCTATACTTACTTTGGGTCTAGATAGATAGCGTTGTGTAGAATTTGTTGAAATATTTATATTTATTTTATTACTTAAGAACTCAAATTATAATCAAGAGCAGAATGATGTAAGTTTCAAGTAGTTTTAAAATGTGAATGAAATATGCAAATCACTTTAATGACTTAATAGTTGTTATTATTTGATCAAAGAGATATTTGAAGATTGCGGTCAAAGAGATAAAAACATTCATTTCGATATATCACACCGATGCAAATAGAGGTTATTCGGGCGCCATCTTAGTTGTTACGTCACTGGTCTTGATTCGATCAAGTTGGAGGCGTGTCATGCGTGCGCGCAGAGAGTGAAAGCTATCCTCACGACTACTATATACTTTAATAGCTGTACATCAATAAATGCCATTGAAATGTAATATAAAACGGTTCAGCGATGCGAATAAAACGATTCGCTTCAGCGTTTTGAGTGAAATTTTATTGCATACTTGTTAGCTGAAGACCGTTTAGGCAATTATTGTCAAATAGAATTGTGTTTCAGTGTAAAATTTTCCATCTCAAACGATTCGTACTATATGAAGAATGCTTTAAGAGATATGTGACTGTGCGTGAATGAAACACATTGTTTTAAAAAGGGTTTTATGTTGAAAAGTACAGTCAATGACAAAAGTCACTTAACTAATTTTAATAGCTATTGATCACCTTAGCTCTTAACCCTTTCATAAAATAATAAATACGACATGTATGATATTAAATTTGTCCTATGGGGATTATAAAACTACTTAAATATCCACAATTGGTAATTGGTATTCCTATATAAAAAAAAACCGGCCAAGTGCGAGTCGGACTCGCCCATGAAGGGTTCCGTAGCAGCAAGTAAAATTTATATTTTTGAGTTGTTTAAATGAAAGGTTAATTGCAGTTTACGATTTAAGACGTATTAAAAAAAACTACTCACTAGATCTGGTTCAAACCAATTATCGGTGGAAGTTAACACGGTAATGTACATCATATATTTTTTTTAGTTTTATCATTCTCTTATTTTAGAAGTTACAGGGGGGGACACACATTTTACCACTTTGGAAGTGTCTCTCGCGCAAACTATTCAGTTTAGAAAAAAATGATATTAGAAACCTCAATATTATTTTGGAAGACCTATCCATTGACACGTACAGGTTTGACGAAAAATTTTTTTTTGATTTTCAGTTCTAAGTATGGGGAACCCCCAAAATTTATTGTCTTTTTTTCTATTTTTGTGAAAATCTTAATGCGGTTCACAGAATACATCTACTTACCAAGTTTCAGCAGCATAGTTCTTATAGTTTCGGAGAAAAGTGGCTGTGACATACGGGACGGACAGACAGACTAACATGACGAATCTATAAGGGTTCCGTTTTTTGCCACTTGGCAACGGAACCCTAAAAAGCGGCCAAGTGCGAGTCGGACTCGCCCATTAAGGGTTCCGTAGCAGCAAGTAACATAATAATGTTTTTTTTAACATTTGAGTTGATTGAATGAAAGGTAAATTGCGGTTTACGATTTATGACGTATTAAAAAAAAACTACTTACTAGATCTCGTTCAAACCAATTTTCGTTGGAAGTTTACATGGTAATGTACATCATATATTTTTTTTAGTTTTATCATTCTCTTATTTTAGAAGTTATAGTGGGGGGGACACATTTTACCACTTTGGAAGTGTCTCTCGCGTAAACTATTCAGTTTAGAAAAAAATTATATTAGATACCTCAATCTCACCTATCTATAGATACCACACACGTATAGGTTTGATGAAAAAAAAATTTTTGACTTTCAATTCTAAGTATTGGGACCCCTAAAATTTGATATTTTTTTTATTTTTGTGTGAAAATCTTAATGCGGTTCACAGAATACATCTACTTACCAAGTTTCAACAGTATAGTTCTTATAGTTTCGGAAAAAAGTAGCTGTGACATACGGAAGGACAGACAGACAGACATAACGATTCTATAAGGGTTCCGTTTTTTGCCATTTATCAACAGAACCCTAAAAAGTTTTGTAAATATTTTAGTGCCAGTCAACTTTTGGCGTTGACTGTACAAATTTTGTCAAGATTCTTTATTTAATACTGGTTAGTGTAAAGGATAATATTTTAGCTTTTAATTAATTTGCTCTGTTTTCTGTTAATTAATTTGTTAATATGGGCCAAATCTTGTCAGCCCAATTAGGACCACTTCCTGATGTTAGAATGGACTCCAATTTGGTATATTTGCGTATCTTCGGACTCAATGCAATTATATGGTCATGAAGCTGGTTTGGTGATGTAATCGGAAGGTGTCCATAGGATCTCCTGAACTTAACATGATAAACCAGTTGAATTTGAGCTCATTTATTTTGTCTTGGCAAACACTCTGATGCTACATAATATTCAGGGTCTGAAGATGGAGACATTCATACACACACCTTTAAATACTCGAAGGCGTAAGCAGACGTGTATTAACACCAAAATTTAGATAAGCATAATTCTCGGTCCTATATAACAGGGGACAACAGACAAGTCTATAGCCCAATTCCGTAGTCATGTTATACGGCACTACCTTCGCTAATAAAATAATATGATAATATACTTCTAAAACAACCACTTTATTGTTATTGTGTATTAAACCAGCTTTCTATTATGTTACACAACAGTATGAAAGTTACTGTTAAGACATTTAAGTATCTCATTGAGAGTAAATTAAGACCGTACTTAGAAATTTGAATACTTGGTTTACATGGTTTTATGTGATCTGAATGATTTAACGTAATATAATTGTATTTGGGAAAAACTAACCGCTTTCATTTACATTTACATTATTTTTTTTTAATTATAATACGACATTCTACACAGCGTTTTCTACACCCATATAGCATAGTTTAACTAGCTTGTGTTATGGGTTCCAGAATGTGGATAAAAATACTTATATACTTTTTTTTGTAAAATACATACTTATTATACATAGAAACACCCAGACCAATGCAAATAGACATATTTATACATACAAATATTTGCACTGAGTGGGACTCGAAACCGCTCCCCCTGTCATAGCAGTCGAATGCACTGCGCCACAGAGGCCGTCATATTGATACGAACGGAGAGATTCTGTACATTAATCTATTATTTGGATACAGTATCTAACACATCCAGGAGGGTTTGGGGCACTAAGATCTTCGGGTCCAAGCTTACCTGACCTGCGAGTTGGACGAGAATCTGGCACAGGCGTTCTTCTCTATGGTGCAGGGTCCGGTCCATAAATAGAACTCATAATTATAATGGTTATATTTTTCAGCCTATGCTTAAATACATTGAGTCTAGATAACGCGGAGTAGAATTTTATAAAATATACTAGCTGGTGCCCGCGACTCCGCCCGCGCGGAGGACGGTTATAATTTTTTACTCATATCTACGGTTCTATTTAACCAATTGCAATCAAACAAACAGCAGATTTTAAGTCTGGCCAATACCTTTCTAATAGAAAAACCGCATTAAAATTCGTTCAGTAGTTTTTGCGTCCATTGCGAATAAACATACAAACAGAGAAGAATTCCAAATTAAAATAATTTGTGTTCAGGGTCGTTCATTTAACATAACCCAAATTCTTTTTTTTTAAATCTCCAACGTACAGACACAATTAATTTACAATTTTATAATCGCGGGCATCAGCTAGTCTATTCTAGACTACCTGATGCCCGCGGTTCCGCCCGTTTTTTGGTCTTATCTCCGGTTCTACTTAACCAATTGTAATCAAACATACAGTAGATTTAAAGTCAGCCCTAGACTTATCTAATAAATAAAACCAAAATGTATGCATTAAATGTATAAATTATTATTATTATTGTTATGCATCAAAACCCGTTCAGGTGTTTTCACGTCCATCGCTAACAAATAGACAAACAGACAAGAATTAAAAAAAAAAAAATTGGTTTACAGAATCGGTCGTATACCTTACAGTTTTTTTTTCATTTCCAATGTACAGTCAACTACAAAGAGATGTATCCAATTTAATCTTACAAAATGAAGTACCCCTGCGAGTGCCACTATGAACTAACCAAATATTGTGACAAACATGGTATCCACCGAACTTGACAGTAACGCGCAAAACAAAACAATTCTCGAATGGTCCATGGTTGAATTCAAGAGCAAGAGAACCTCAATCTTATTAAATTGCCACCAAAAAGCCCGGGCTTAAATCCTATCGAAAACCTATGGGGATTGATGGTACAGAATTGGGATTCGACAGATATAAGGAATATACAAAATTTAAAAGAACATGTCTACCATCTATGGGACATGAGTCGCGGAAGCAATTTTTGTGAAAAATGCGTTCTGTCTATGCGTAACCGGCTAGAATCCGTTATACAAGCTGAAGGTGGTTATACCAGATTTTAAATTGACTTTAAAACGAGTATAATTATAAGTTTCAATGTTTATTCGAAGGGATATATTTGTTATTTTCAGTTTTGTTTTTTTGTTATCTTAAGTGTAAGTTCTTTCCTAATAAGAATAAATGATAACAGTCTTTTTATCTTTTATTCGTCATCCAATACACGTGTTATGAATAATGTTATGCCATCGGTTTCATTCGGAAAAGTTCGAATTTATCATACTTACTCAACTGTAGGACCACATTACCTTTTGTAGATTTGTAATGATATTTTCTCACGAAGCGTCAAATCTTTTGTTTTGCAGTTATGTCAATAATAGGAACATTAAATGTATACAATTATCTTTCACAGTATTTGGATAGATTTTTAATTAAGATTGTAAGTGTACATATCACAGGAAATGTTGTGGGATACATAATTATTGCGCTTTACGCGCATACATGTTACTGTCAAGTTCGGTGGATACCATGTTTGTCACAATCTTTGGTTAGTTCATAGTGGCACTCGCAGGGGTACATCATTTTGTAAGATTAAATTGGATACATTTCTTTGTAGTTGACTGTACTGCCAACTAATCCATGGATTCAGTATCTATTTTCACATCAGAACAGGCTCGCATACTTAGCATAACATTAAGAAAATGAATTATGTACTCGTATTCCAATTCGTGACGCCTACTGTAATCAATTAGAATTTGATACCCGTAATTTATCATCCAAGGTTCCCTCAAGGACTTTATAATAGCCTTTATACTACACAATTATCTATTCCATGGTAACTATAAATCAGTGAATGGTATCCCTTGAGGCAAAAAACCCGCTTTATAACTACACACCCACGGTTTGTTTTAGATCCAGATAACACTCAAGGTTTACCAACATTTTATCACCGGGAAACCCGACGCTCGCTTTGGCAAATCTGTGAATCTTGCGCAGTGAACTAGAAATTTTCACTAGTTCATTAATCTTATGTCACATTATGTATCGCAAATTTTGTACACCTAACTCAAAATTTGACGTGAATTTACTGAACAACTTTACCTTTGGTTAAGCACTGAATAATACTTTTTTTTTCGTGCGGAAATCCCTTCGGATACCCCCCGCCGGCCAGCGGTTATGTCGGGTTTGAACCGACTAAAACCGCACGCCGTCTTGGGTCTTAAGACGCCGGGGTGTAAGGTTGCCCATAAAATATGATATTTAATCACGTTTTTCCTAAAACCTGCCATTTATTTTTAGTTATCATCCTCATAGCGATTTCCTAATTGCATCCAAACTTTGGAGCCCGAGTTCAACTTATTGTTTTTAATTGGTATGTTGGGTTTTCTGTGAGTGATTGCCTTCTGTTCTCTTAACCCTTTATTTTCGTATCGGGGGGATATTACCCCGGATACCCGGTGGGGCCAGTGGGGGTGGTCATATCGGATTCGAACCGACTAAAACCGCACGCTTTCTCCGGTCTTCAGACGCCGGGGTGTAAGGTGGGCCCATAAGGCATTTCCGTCGCTGTTCTCTCAACCCTGAGAGGAAAGCTTGTGCCAAAGTCCGGCCCGTTGTTTAGCAGGTGCACTGACTTGCATGTGAGCTACATCCTTTATTCCCTTATTCTTAGTGGCAGCACAGAAAGAAAAAGGGAGTGATACTGCCAACGGAAGAGAATACCAACTTTTTCTATGTTCTTTCTTTTTACCAGACTACAGCGCGCGCGTCCGCACGTCTGTAGTAAGGTTATGTGTTCGCCTATCTGTAGGGCATAACGTATGTTCCACTGTAGCTCCTAAGATACAATGAATGAGGTGTCAATCGATTCAGTATCAATGTTATGGGTGTAATAGGCTACAATTTATACGAATAACATCAAAATAACAGACGTAAGATCCAAAAGTGCAGGGCTCAAAAAAATTTTTGGCTATCGCATCAAGTGTGAGATGAAATGAAAAAATATAAATAAATATAATTTAAAATTATACTAGCGCCATCTTTCGGGGGGAACCTGAGACAATATTTTAATATTCTTATAAAAATTTACTTTCTTCATCTATATTTTTAACCTTACCGTAGTCTGGTTACAGTTTTTTAAACTTTGTACCTGTTATTAATGCCTTTTATGATTCTTGATGCCAATAGTATGATAACTGATCACCGTTCTGACTGCGTAATATTTGCTTGCAAACCTATTCGGTTATCGAGCCTGCTACGCCATACCTGCCACCATAACACCATTCTAAATCATAGTTTAGATACTAAATACTTGATTTTATTAATCTGAGATTTAATATCTACCTGGAAATAAACTTTAACAGGAAGATTAAAGTTCTAACGATAATTACCAGCTTTTTATGAAAATATACCTATTGCCGAAAGTTGTCACGCTCAATAAATGCCAACGGTGTAAACGTGGAGGACAGGATAGTGATTGGACCATTAATATCTTCAGGGCCCAAACCAAGTTCGCCTGCAAGCCCGGATATAACTGCTGATTGGCGAACGAGGTTCTTGAGCAGCCTTTCCTCTCAGGGTTGCGGAGTCAGGCGGCAGTCATTCCCGGTAGCCAAGATAAACGAAATTATGGGCAAAATGAATGTGAGAGCAGATCAGGTGCTGTAAAGTGCTAGCTTTGAAGAATAATCATAAAGAGTTAAGTCCGAACAATGAAAGCCACCTTTCTATGAAAATATACCAACTGTTGAAACTGGTCGTGATCAAAATTTGCCGATAGAGTTGCACATTACAGTGATAGACATATAACAGTAGTTTCAATAATTAAAATCAACATTCTAATTTCAATCTTATTATTAAAGAAAAAAAGATCCTGAGGTTCTTTTTCAAATTACATTTCAAAATGATCAAATCATAGCGAATCGTCTAAAATACGACTTTGACAGGTAAAATCTGTTAAGTTCTAAATACGTGTCCATCTATTTGGGTCAGTTTTTATTACGCGTTTTGTTTTTCACTTAGGTATATCGTGTTTATCTGAGGTGGGGCAAACCGGTGTTCACAACAAAAGGCGTTACGTGGAATTATCTGTATACTACGACTGACAATTCTTATTCCTTTGAGTGTACTTAAATACTTTCTATTCTCTTATAGTTTCTTAATACAGTCATTTGGTATGTCTAATATGTCGACTATAGCATTTTTCATACATTTTGATAATGTTCAAACAGATATCAACAAAGTATTTTATCATTAATGAGATCCAGATCCATTTAAAAAAGGCGATCATCGAAGTAAGACTGCGGAAATTAAAAATGTCAAAGTATGGAGGCCCGGATATAATAGTGGGGTAGTCGATTGCACACTCGATTAGAGTGTTGTCACCCAAGCACAAACTACTCTCACAGTTTTTATCGAGTTTTTTGACATTGGCGCTCGATTGATTCCGATTCGAGTTGCATTCAATAACAATAGATACTGGTCATGGCCGTCAGAAGCGAGTGGTGTGGACAATCCTGTAACGGTGGCATGCCACGATGCCCTCCCATGTAAATTAACGATTCATCCTGAGATATAAAAACTCCTTATCGGTTACTTTGACCCGTATCATTTAGCTGCCAGGCTAGTTTTGTTTGACAGGTCATAATTATATGCAGGATATTGTCTAAAAATCCTATTAAGACTGGCACTTTGAATCTTATTTCTGCTAATTGTTCTGATACAATATTATAATAGTACCCATAGATATGGGTATTATTATAAATTCTAAATTAGTTATGTCTGTAAATTCAAGATATAAAAAAAAATATGGGTTATGTTAAATGAACGATTCTGAAGACAATTTTTTTTATAAATTCTTGTCTGTTCATCTGTTTGTCAGTTTGTTTACGATGAACGCAAAATCTACTGAACGGATTTTGATGCAACTTTTCTATAAGAAAGGTCTTGGTCGAACTTAAAATTTGGCGTATTTGTGATTGCAATTTGTTAAGTAGAACCGGAGATATGACCAAAAAAAATAACTGACCTCCGCCTGGGCGGAACCGCGGGTGTTAGCTAGTCATATATAAATTTAAAATGTGATTGGAGAGGTGTATGGACCTCCACCAAGACCAGTACACCTGTTAAATGACAAATGAGGCTCTAGTTCAGGCTTTTTCTATTTCTAGTATTTCCCTAGTCAAGTCCGAGCCCTATGTAAGATGAATGGAAAACCAATATAAATCAAAATAATTAGGTGTAAAAAAGTGGACCTCGGGCTCTAAATTGCAAGTTGGATGCAACCGGGATTAGTGCGAGGAAGATGATGATGATAATGATATTGTCTATCTATCTATCTAACGAGCAATTCTAGTATACTATACCAATCGTGGTTGCATCCAACTTGCAATTTAGAGCCCGAGTTCCATTCTTACAGCTAATTATTCAATTAAACGAGTAATTATTTTATGTATATTCATATATTATTATATATACATATATATATGTGTATTATTGATCTGAATCTCGGAAACGGCTCCAACGAATTCATGAAATACATACTTTTTATAAAGTCTCGGGACCTATCGCGATTAATATAGAACTTACTTTTGCCGACGTTTCGGATGCGTTGCAGCACCCGTGGTCTCGGCTTGACTCTTGAGTCTTGAGGCTTGAGTCGAGCCGTGACCACGGGAATTTACACCGCGATAGTTTAAAAATAACGTTTTCATGAAATTTAGCATACAGTGAACAATCGATCTAGCTAGGTTGCATTTTAGAAATCGTTAAAAAAAGCTGAGCAAATTTCAGTTACCCAGATATTATTAAGTCATAAGTACTAACATTATATGATATATAAGATGCGAAAACTAATAAATGGTTTTCAGATATTATTTAAGGCACCATTGAGAATTGTTTTCCTAATAAAGCAAAAAAAAAAAAAATTATACGAATTAGCTGTAAATTTATGAGTAAAATCCGAAAATTGAATTGTCGGGATTAGTAAAAACCGTTCAAAATTCGTTTGAGGATACAAGGAAACAAAGGTCAATAAATAAATAAGCTTTCCACATATATAAACTCGTAACTTTTTACCTTACAAGAAAAGTTTGATTACATTTGTCTGTTCCATATAACCCCTCTGTACGTCAACGCGTGGGTATACAGGGGTAATTTGTAATTAAACTTATGACATTAAGAAAACGATTTAATGAATTATGAGACGCACATTTTCTAATAAATGTCGTTCAGAACAACTTTGTAAATTGATGTTGGGAATATAAAAATTGAGAGATATTCTTTTCGATCGGCTAAAATTTTTTTACATTAATTTTTTTAGAATGTTTATTAGCATAATTCACGCTCCATCGTGTAAGTAAAGCTAAGTAAAACGATAATTTCATAAAAAATGCATCACTTTAAAAAGCCTAAACCTTATCTAAATAATAAGTAAATCGCCTAAAAAAATGGACGCCGCAATGAATACTGGTATGACGTCGCCGGTTGTTGACCCTGCGTGGCACGCGGGGTCAATGACCGGTGTCATTTAGCTGTACTAACGATGGAGCATGAATAACACTGATCAGAAATTCTATAAAAATATAACCCGTCTGTACGTGAACGCGTGGGTATACAGGGGTAATTTTGTAATTAAACTTATGACATCAAGAAAACGATTTAATGAATTATGCGACGCACGTTTTGTAATAAATGTCATTCAGAAAAACTTTGTAAATTGATATTATTACCAAAAAAATTGAGACATATTTTTTTCGATCGGCAAAATTTTTTTTACATGAATTTTTTTAGAATCTTTATTATCATTATTCACGCTCCTTCGTGTAAGTACAGCTAAGTGAATCGATAATATCATGAAAAAATGCATCACTTTAAAAACCTAAACCTCATCTAAATAATAAGTAAATCGCCTAAAAAAATGGACGCCGCAATGGATACTGGTATGACGTCGCCGGTTGTTGACCCTGCGTGGCACGCGGGGTCAATGAACGTTGTCATTTAGCTGTACTAACGATGGAGCATGAATAATACTGATAAGAAATTCTATAAAAATATTTTGTTTTAAACCGAGCGAAAAAATATCGCTCTATTTTTTTAAATATTCGATAGGGACTATCGCCTTTCTTCATTTTCGGGAGCGTATCCCTAACACCTGGTATAGCTGAATGGTCACATTATTGGCTTCACACTCGCTCAGTTCTAATTAGATCCCGAGTACACATCTTTGTATTATGGAAGTTTATTTACCTATGTATAAAAAATTGCACTTGGGACCCAAGCCAACCTAACCTGCTACACAGTATATTTGTTAAAGAACAAATGAAGCTCAAACTTTCCTCTCGGGGATGGGAAGTCAGACGGCAGTCGCTCTCGTAATAGCCAATACACCACTTAATATCAGCGGACCCAGGACTTCGAAGTGTTGACGTGGGAGCAGGGTGAGACCGTGTCCTAGCTCCGCCAGGCCATCGTGGTGGAGTGGAAGGAATGACTTGGGCGACCGAGCGCAGGCGGCGGTAAGACCCATCATGGCTAGAGAGGCGACACGGGAGCCTCTCGTACCGGGTGACGCAGGTGATTTCTGAGAAGGGGTACTTCGGGGACCACCGGTGTCGGATCAGGCAGGAGCCAACGTTCGAGTGATGACATCACTGTGATGCAAACGAGGACTCAGGGCTGCACATGGAAGAGTGCCCGGCATGGGAGACTGCTGCCGAAGCGGACCCTCGTAACAGCCCTTGGAGTGGGAGCCCTCTCGCTCCACGTCTTAACCTCAGTGATAGAGCGGAGCCACCTGTCACCCTAGCAGAAGTAGGCCGGGTAGGTGACGCGTTGCGCGCGCTTCTTTTTTCCGGGGGCAAGACGGGGACCGTGGTTCCCATCTTCTCGAAACTGGAGATGGCCTTGGGTCAATCAGGGTTCGAGGGAAATACCTTATAGGCCCACCTGATACCCTGGCGTTTGAAGACCCGAGACCGAGTGTGGTTTTATTCAGTTCAAGTCTGACATAACCACCCCACCCCTACTGGCCGGCGAGTGGGTATCCGAAGGGATTTTCGCATGGAAAAAAAGGGCTTCGAAATGTTAAATTTTGATGCAAACGAGTACATCGCTAGGATGATGAATATGATATCATTAAAAATATGTTTTGCCTGAGAATCTTGAGAAAACCTCGGTTTCTCATTTAGGGATACGGTAAGGATGTATCTCTCGGAGGTAGTATAGAGAAGGCCTATTTGTACTCATTAGTTTAACAGTTAATAAAAGTAGATCAACATATCAAATATTTTTGAATTATCAGATCGCTTTTCCCAACATGAATAAGCTCGATCGAGGAATCGTGAAAGATTACTATCCCCGCACTTAATTTTGCATAGGTGCAAAAAGCAATATGCTGCATTTCACGCTATTTCTAATAGCGGCAGAGGCCTTCGCTCTCTGTCTTTTCCTCGCCTCTGAGGAAACACTCGTAAATCTCTGAAGAAATTATTGTTTATTTAGATTTGGAGCGGTTCTGTAGCTTTGACAATTACGATACTGAATCACAAGATCTGTTTCCAAATTATTGTTTTATCAATTCATCACTTTGCCAAAAAAATATCTGAGCACGTTGCTTCATTAACTCGGGGTGTTCCGCATCACAGGTTACTATAATCAAACACGTAGCAGCTTACTTACTACTCGCTTCTTACTTAATTCATTTCCCAAGCCTACATCCGGCACTAATCATTAACTCGATACGACAATATTTTGCCAATAATTCAAAGAACTTTTAATTGGTGTTCGAAGCGTTGTAATTAATACCTTATTACCAAATGTTATCTGTTGTCATAAATTCCTCGGGTGTAAATTATTGTCTTATAGAGCGTAAGCAATGGTTGTGTAGTAAGAGTAACAGCTTGTCAACAATTAAGCGGCAACGGCTGTGATGTGGAGTTGCCGGTCGCTGGCACTGGGTCAACACAGGGCTGCCTATTGAACAAGATTATTCTAGCACTATAATTGATACTTGAAGGAATCTTCTATAGTGGTCCAACCAAGATCTGCGGTGCCCAAGCCGGCTAGCTGCTGGTATACTTGCTATTAACGGAGAAGGTTCTGGTGCAGGTTTTCCTTGGTGCGGGTTGTCACGGCAGTCGCTCCCGCAAAAGTCAAGGTGAAGCAAATCATGAAAAGGAGAGGTCATTAATGTAGGTGTACGTGGAAATCTTTGGTTTTATTTAGAGGCGATATTGAATCAAGGCTATTCTTGAATCCAGGTCGGATAGTGACGTCATGCACCGCAATTCTGGTGGTCCAGTCATTCATTCGCTGAATGTGGCGGTAGGTGTTCTATATTAGGTATACAAATTTATATTGGGTTTAACACCCAATTATAGTCAATTTTATCGTATATCAAACTATATGAAGATCTTTCAGTTTACAAAACATCAGACTACCATTTATTTATGTATTAAAAAAATATATGTCATAGTTCCGAAGTACTGGCAACCCTAATCATACGTCAACCACGCTTGTCGACATTTATTTGTCGCTGGGTCGTCGCCACGCAAAGTCGCATTGAAAGTGAGAGCAGTCCAGCACGCTCGCAATTAACCTGGTAATTAGCCGGTTAGGGACGCTATGTACATCTGCAAAACCGCTTCCGTTTCTATGGTAATTTAAGATGAAAGTGAATGTTGTGAGTTGTCCCTTTTGTTTATTTTTTAAAACATTTCGTTGGAAAGAATAAGATGAAATTCTTTTATTTAGATTGCTTAATGTCGGCTGAATTAGTTGACTGAGAACTTTTAACTGATTCACTTAAATCACTATTATCTGTTATATTGCTATATGCTTATAAATTGTAGGAAGAAGACAACACGTGTGTTAGTAAAGAATTCCAAGTCTTTACGGTGCGGTAAAGAAAAGAGGTGTCGAACCTCTTGTTTATGGATGGAATTGGTATAAGAATGAAACCTCAGCTCTACACGTCTTCATCTAGAAAGAAGAGAGTGTTTCTAATTGGAAGGTAATATATGTGGATATATGCTGCATTTCAAATGGTTTGTGAAGCGCTCGGGATCGAGGCTCTACCTCAATTCCTTAGCTTTTTACCATTCTTAATTAATTAGACTGATGCTTTACGTTTGTGTCAGTAGGTTGGTACTCCAACACCAACCTGCCAAACAGAAATTGTAAAGAATAAAACTTGGCAACTATCTTTACAGTGGCGTAATGACAGACATTTGCCGTTTATCCTTTGCCGGACAGGAATAGGTGGTGTGGTGCCTTTTTTTTTTTATCGTGCGGAAATCCCTTTGGATACCCCTCCGCGTGCCAGCGGGGGCGGTTATGTCGGGCTTGAACCGACTAAAACCGCACGCCGTCTCGGGTCTACAGACGCCGGGGTGTAAGGTTGCCCATAGAGCATATCCCTCGCACCCCGACTGACCCTGGGCCATCTCCGGTTTCGAGATGGCCCCCTCGGGTTTGGGAACCACGGTGTCCCCGTCTTGCCCCGGTTTGGGGGAGGGGCGCTAGTCGCCCCACCGTCCCGGCCTGCTTCTGCTGGGGTGACAGGCGGCCTGATGCCACTTCAAAAAATTCGAAGTTTCGCACCTGTGTTCACTCATGCCGTTTCTCAACTGTATCCTTTATAAACTAAAGTGACATGGGAAAATAGAGCCACTCGTCTCGGCAAAATATTAACCAGAAACATTAATGCCTGCCGCAAAGAAAAGAAGTAATATTAAGTCTAATTTAATTACTTAAATAACAATTCAATGTATACTGACTCAGAATTAGATTTACCATGACGCTTCTAAGGACGTATCGTTGTTTTAAATTATCGAACGAATGTCTATTATTGATCTTATTTGAAATTTAGTTATGGACACTTGGGGAGGACACCGTGTGGTTTTAGTCGGCCCGATTCCGACACGCCCACCCCATCGTCGGCACCGATGGGGATTTCCACACGCTAAAAAAAAGGGCAGAAATTTTTATTTCATCTTGTATAAAAAAGCTTTTAAACTTTTTAGACCGGCGTTTTATCCATCTACTTGAGTTTTGCTTACATCCCATTCCGTTTTCCTAAATCAATATTCGGACGTACTACTCAGAGAGATTTACACTTTACCGTATTTAACCAAATATATCTTTCGTACGCTGTTTTTTACATTAAACGACCGAATAAATTCAAAAATTTTGAAACCTGGTTTGTAAGGGTCACGTTCGTAGCCCTTCCAAATCGTACTCTGTATTCGTCCCATTTAGACTTTTTACGACTTTTGGTTGTAAACTTTTAGAACCCTAATTTGTTTCCCTCCCACTGTGTCCTGGATACCGTATAGGCAGTTTGAATGACTTTAAAATATAGCTGAGCAATTTTATTGTGAGTTTGATTTAATTCAAAAATATTGATGTAATTAATTTTTAAACTGTTTTATTTCTTTCACTTTAGCATTAAACATAGGTATATTATTTATGACTGAATTCTATGAATTGTTTATTCAAAAAGTATTCAGAAAGAATGGCACAAAATCTGGCTAATTGAAAATCAAGGACAGGGATGGCTGATCCCAAATAAATGATAAAAAAGAAGATGTCTACATCTTCATAACGGAATTTGTTAGGGTAAAGACAGTATAAACAGTACGGATCATAGAAGCTGGTGGTAGAGCCATATTTTTATTTTTCCCACCACATATGGGGCAGCACAACCGATTTCACGCACTGTAGGATATAAATAATGAGTGTGACTTGATAGGAATATTTTTCCCAACCAATCTGTGACACGATGCAACTTTTTGTTCCCATCCATTAACATCAATATTCAGAACTAAAAATATTGGAAAACAGTGTCACTCGATAGGATTTTTTTTCCCAACGAGTAACAATGTTACACATTTGAGTGTAACGGTGTTAACACCTGTGTCTGTCCTGTGTGCCTATCAATTAACAGCGTCGGTAATTTAAGAGGTCCCAGGTATTGAGAGGTCTCGGAGGCGAATCTGGGCCATTATACTACTGACGCCATTGAACCTACTCCTAACACAAGCAATTGAGCTTAACTGGAGGGGTCACTCTTAAAAGAAAATCATAAAGTTGATGACAGCTAGAAGCGAGAACCGTAGATCTTCGTTGTGCAGTAAAAAGATACAGGTTAAAAGATTTCATAATATTACTATTTATATGCAAAGTATGTAGTTAGATAGACGATGGAAGTAAGCGGCTTCATAAGAAGATGTAATATGAGGTTAGTTAAGCTACTGCTCGTCCTATCAGTGCGTAAAACTAGTTAAGCCATTACTAGTTATAAGCATGTCCAATGAAACCTGCATATTGATATTCTGATGTTATAACTAAGCTGCAGATTAAATGAGTAGCATAAATGAAAACTTCGACTCACACCATGCTTACTGTTCACGCCTAACTTATCATAAGAAGAAATCCAAATCCTTCAAACCCAAAAATTTCATCCTTTTCAAGACTTAATCACTCCTACTATTGTAACCATTGCTAATGTACGCATCATCAACCAGTCCACGCATTTAAATTTGAGTTTTCCACCTAACCTGGATTAAAATAATCCCAGCTCATAACACTTACCATGTATACTAAACTAGCTACAGAGATGTACTTGTTGATGTACCAAAAATATAGGTTGAGTTATGAGTTATAACTTGTGAAATATTAGTTTATAAGTAAATTAGATTAAAAAATCCCACTTTATATAAGTTTTTTTAACTCAAACCGTCGTTAAACCGTTTACTCATAATATAATAGCTTATGTCCATTGGGAATAATGTATCTTTTAAAGAGTGGCAGAATTTTTCTAATAGTGGTTTCGAAGATTTCACCAATCATATAAAAAATCTCACAAAATTCGGCCTCGCTCTTTATAAAATTAGTATAGATAAAGATTGATAATAACGAGACATAACACCGTTCTTCTTTATTCCAAACAAGTTTTCCTAGAACTTACCGTTATAAAGTTAAATAAAAAATACAGACTCCAACTGAGATTACTACCCCATTATGTTGACTTAATCTCTAACTTTAATTATATCGTAATTATCAATTAAGTAAGCAAATTATCACAAAATAAAAAATAGAGAATCACCATAGAAATGGATATGTAAATATAAGCCTAATTCATGCACTCGAACACGATTACTCCAATACACGGCATACAGGATTGCGTGAACGCAACAAAAGACTTGTTGGGAGCTCTGGGAAACGATCCTGAGGTAATAAGGAAATCGTTGGAGCTTCGCACGAAAATCACTGCGGCGTGAGGGCAACACCCGACCATCGGTAGCTGTGATCATTATATTCTGCCTATACCCATATATCTAATTCGCAAATTACCATTCCTGCCAATATACGCCGAGTTCCAGTGTCGCATTCGAATTCAAACGAATATTTTTGTACAATTTTCGTAGCTTGACCTTATTGCAAACGGCTATGCAGACATGCCTGAAATAATGAAATGTTAGTAATGCAAAATGTTATTTTTTTTGGGTTATTTGAAATTTTGATTAAACAGACCTAATAGCTTACTAATTATTTGTGATAACTGCCATTCTCGTAATAAAAATAAAAAGTAATCTCGTCACAAATTTTTCAACATCCAACTTTGACTGTAACTTTATCGAATTGTGACCTAAAGTTGAAAAAAGTGCAAATTGGTATTCTGTTAGACTTTTTAATTCATATTTTGATGCGGAAGAAACGTAACTTGTTTTCTCTACTCTCTTTATACGTCAGTTTTTCATTTTTATGTAATCGTTATGTCGTAGAACTGAGATTATATTGAAATTAAACTAAAACCAAATCAATACGGGATTGTATTTTTTGTGAGCAGAACACCTATTTTCAGTCAATTCATAATATAATATCAATTCGGCCACTGTTCGTTCCGTCTTCCGTCCGTTCTTAAACCATAGATTACGAGAAATGACCGTATGTTCTTGTATCTTCTATTGTCCATTAAAGCACCCCGTACCAATTGTAATTGAAGAAGGTTGAACTTATAAGCGATTGCATATTTTTTGTTCTGTGATTTTGCCTTATAAGTTTAGAGTAGAGCTTACCATGATCGAGGTCAGTGAGTACGAGTCTGAGGATATTTTTAAACATCGAATGACTTGCCTTCTTGTAACGATGAGCTCGGTAAACAAAAAACAATATACGGTATTAATTAATATTGACTAGTAACCAACAAAAAATATTTTTAATGAGACAGCATTGTAAACAGACATTATAGAAGATTGTATTGTATGTGTTCGCATTTTTTGCAACCATGTATGTAAACATATCCTTTAAGTTAATTTTAACTTACTCCCAACGATCTTTCGTAACGGTTTAAAACCAAAGTAAAAAAAATGACGTAAAGTGTCTGGTGTTGTATGACAGAAGTCATACTTTATTCGGAATTACTGATTTTTTGATGTCCTAATGCACTCGTGCTGTTGTTGTTGCCTCTTTAATATGAGATCACTGCAATGACGTCCCTGTTATGTGAGAGTTTAGCGACTTTACTCTTCACTAACGTGGTTTAAGCATATTTCCTCTTGGTTTATATTTCATGGTAATTTTATAGTACTCATTAATTCCGCCTTCTGCTTTTGTTGATGTGACGTAATAAACCAGCTATCCTTTGTCAGTGACTGGTGCAATCTGTATTTGATGATTGGCTGTTTATATCGCAGATTATTTCGCTGTGTTATTACGTGATTTCATTTCACACTGCAAATTGACCACTTGATTCCACAATTACAAATCTATTAGGGCCAACAATTACTTGCTTGTGTATACAGAAAATTATTGGTTTGGAATTATGGCTAGTAAAAGATATTGTTGAAAGTTTACGCGGAGAATACATTTCGAAATAAAGTAAATGTTAATGGATTCTATCGCGATTTATTATATCTGTCTTATTATGTAATTTATTATTTTATCCGTTTTCCGTTTTTTATTTTGCTTTTCAGGGGATAAGATCACCATCTTAGCCACGTGGCCATGGCTGCTGCAATGCTGAAACTTCTTGCATTGTGTAAATAATAAAATAAGTTAAAATCCGTTTAAATTTGTTTCGTTCCAATATGTACCTGTTGCCCGCGGCTCCGACTACGTGGATTTCTGATCTCGTTCTCCCTTCCAATGGGAATCTTTTTGAGGGATAAAAAGTAAAAGTCCCAGTGTTATTCCAGACTATAATTTATCCCTGTACCAAATTTCAGCTAGAGCCGTTTAGCCGGCCGATGGGACTTCGGAGAGCACATCCGAAGTCTGGCCCCTAAATTGAAGGGCAGAGCTCTCGCTCTGGGTCGGCTGTTGCCCAACATGAGGGAGCCCGATGACTCCTGCAGGAGACTCTACGCGGGGATCGTGCGGTCCATGGCCCTGTATGGGTGCCCAATATGGGCAGAGGCCCTGAGGACCAGAACTGTGCGGATGCGGCGCGCTCCGCAGCGAGTTATGGCCATCAGGGTCATCCGCGAGTACCGCACGATCTCCTTCGAGGCGGCGAGTCTCCTTGCCGGAACTCCGCCATGATGGAATGGGATGGAACTCCGAGCCTCGAGAAATCGAGGCCGTGCAGTCCCAGCTCCGCCAGGCCATCGTGGTGGAGTGGAAGGAACGACTTGGGCGACCAAGCGCAGGGCACGCCGCAATAGCGGCGGTAAGGCCCATCATGGAGGATTGGCTAGAGAGGCGACACGGAAGCCTCTCGTACCGACTGAGGCAGGTGATCTCCGGGAAGGGGTGCTTCGGGGACCACCTGCATCGGATCAGGAAGGAGCCAACGCCTGAGTGTCATCACTGCGACGCGTGCGAGGACTCAGGGCTGCACACGCTGGCGGACTGCCCGGCGTGGGAGGCCCCCGCTGGCCGGCGGGGGGTTATCCGAAGGGATTTCCGCACGAAAAAAAAAAAAGAGCCGTTTAGCCGATAGAGCGTGATTGAGTACCAAACATCCAAACTTACAAACATCTTCACAAACTTTCACATTTATAATATTAGTAGGTTAGTAGGATTCACATTCAGGAGCGCTCATGGACATAGTACCAAGAATAGTAAATCATCTTAGAAAGATGTGTAGACACGTGCTCCTATTCAACGTGAGCTTCTACGGTAAGATCTCATATGTACCTTTCGGATATGTACCTTCGGATACCCCCCCGCCGGCCAGCGGAGGCGGTTATGTCGGCCTTGAACCGACTAAAACCGCACGCCGTCTCGGGTCTACAGACGCCGGGGTGTAAGGTTGCCCATAGAGCATATCCCTCGTACCCCGACTGACCCTGGGCCATCTCCGGTTTCGAGATGGCCCCCTCGGGTTTGGGAACCACGGTGTCCCCGTCTTGCCCCGGTTTGGGGGAGGGGCGCTAGTCGCCCCACCGTCCCGGCCTGCTTCTGCTGGGGTGACAGGCAGCCTCACCCCCAGGCCCCCCAGGCACCCCCAGGCCTGTGCTCATGGAGGACGGAGGTCGTTGAGCGACTTCCGGCGCCTGAGTCGCCTGCGACGCGCGGCGAGTATGTTGCGGGCTCGGCGCGCCGGGAGAGTTCTGAACCTCTCCCGGGCGCGCTCCGCCATCTCCTTCGCGAGCATCACCTGCTCGCAGAAGGAGGTGGCGGCGGCCCACGCGCTCGCGCTCCGCACCATTACCGCAATCATGCTGCCGAGCGAGAGGACTCCCACCCCGATGGCTGCCACGAGGTCACGCCTCGGCGCCTCCCACGCCGGGCAGTCCGCCAGCGTGTGCAGCCCTGAGTCCTGAGAGTGATGACACTCAGGCGTTGGCTCCTTCCTGATCCGATGCAGGTGGTCCCCGAAGCACCGCTTCCCGGAGATCACCTGCGTCAGTCGGTACGAGAGGCTTCCGTATCGCCTCTCTAGCCAATCCTCCATGATGGGCCTTACCGCCGCTATTGCGGCGTGCAGTGCGCTTGGTCGCCCAAGTCGTTCGTTCCACTCCACCACGATGGCCTGGCGGAGCTGGGACTGCACGGCCTTGATTTCTCGATGCTCGGGGTCCAGTCCCTGCTCCCGCGCCTCCTTTCGCCACTGGTACAGTTGCGAGAGGGTTCTCGCCTCCAGGTCCCATGGCGGAGTTCCGGCAAGGAGACTCGCCGCCTCGAAGGATCTCATATGTACCTAATGATGTAGTACACATACGAAGTAATACAAGATTATTTTTCATACAACATAAACGCAAAACACACCCATTTAACTATTAAAAGTACAAATACTATCGTTGTAAAAATAACGATTCTATCATAGCAATAAACGACTTTGTTAATCTACAATACGGTCCATCAAACAAGGTATATTGTTTCCCCATCTCGCTGTTACGAAGTTTGAATTCACTTTGTAGTCCAAAATTGTAAACAATTTTTTTCGGACGTGAATACAAAATAATATGTTCTAAGACTGCTTGCATGTACTTGTCGATATATACGTATAGTATGCTGAAATAAAACTATTTTTAACGGATTCTATCGCGATTTATTTGATGTTATTTTATATTTTACATCGATCCCGACGTTTCGGTTGCTTTTCAGCAGCCAGGTCACGGGGAGATCTGTTAAAAATAGTTTTATTTCAATGTGTGACATTCGCGTAAACTTCCGACAATATCGTATAGTATGTTTGTTATATAAATATGTTCTGTATACAGTATATGTAAAAAAACGCGTTGGTGTATAATTATATCATCGTCATTTGAGCGACAATCCCGGTGACATACAAACCTCGCACTTTAGAGCCCAACATCCGTTCTCCTCGGGGTGCAAGGGAAATGCCTTATGGGCCACGTTACACTCCATCTGAAAACCCGAGACGGCGTACGGTGTTAGTCGGTCGTGTCCGACACAACCTCCCCCGCTGGCCGGCGGGGGGGTATCCGAGGGGATTTGCGCATGGAAATTTTTATTTTTCCTGCTTTTTAATGATTTATTTTTTACGGCGACTGCTTTCTGAGAGTGCTCTCTCCGAGGGGAAACCTATATATTAGTATATAATTGACAAATACATACAAATCGCTATGGGTTTGTTCATATTGTATGCGTTACCGTACCGTTCATCCGATTGCAATAAAACTTGTTAACGTATTACTTGTGGGTGCTTTCATAAAAGTTATAGGCATATTACCCCCAATTATTATATCTACTTTTCAGTTCTTACCTCTCAATAGCTATATGGCATGAAATGCAAAAACTAGCACAAAACTTGGCCACAAGATAGAAGTTTGGATTCAATATGAAGTAAATTTTGGTACATAACAATAGCTCCTTGATTAATAGTGCAGCGCTTTCAAAGTTCCCCTAAGTTCTAAACTTCGCGTAAGTGATTCAACACAGAATCTCTTCCTCTGAACGGAACCTAACACAGGGTGTGACCGATAGTTGAATTGAAATTTGAACTAATCTAATTGAATATGAATCGGGAGCTGAGTAAGTAGAGCAAGCTATATATTCTTTTTATATGCTGGGATATTTTGTAACTTTTCAATATTCGTTAATAGTGAAAACTTACAAAAACAAATGGGAATTAACAAATAGGATAAATATGATTAAACTATTGTAAATAAATAAAATAAAATATTTAATTATAAGAAACCTATCGCATGCGTCTTGTGGTAACGTGCCCAGAAGACTGGCAGCAGTGCCACGTTTTATGGCAATACTTATTCTTTGTGCTTAAAAGAAGCCTGCCTTCTGGTCACAAGAAGTATCCATCATACGTTTCGCAATCTCCCTGAAGAGATTGCGAGCACTCGGACTTCATGCCCTTAACTTTTCGACTCCAAACGGCACATATTCAAAATCTCCAATTACTTTCAAGTATTTTCGCAGTTTGAGAGTCTCCGTAGAAGCAGTAGCAGCTCTGACACAGCGAGCCGTGTTTGCCATATGAGTATGAGCAATGATGTCGACGCATGATGCATCCCAAACCAGAGTTCTACCCATTTTTCATGGCATTAATGAAATCTGTCCGGTCTTTTGCCATCGTCGCGTGCCAAACTATTTAGTCCAAGTACAGCTGATTTCCTTTCCTATTTTACGTTTTTGTTTATAATTTTCTTTTTTCATTGGATTTAAAATAATAAGGCTGGATTTCACCACTATAGATTCGTTTAACTAAGCTCAGTTTCCACATTTACGCAATTAGCAAAGTTCGGCTTGATCGCTGTAACATGGTGAAGTCCACGGTGAAGTGCAAGTTAGACCCAAAGTATTTTATCCCTACGTTTTATTAGTGTTACAAAATTAGTTTAATTAGTTTGTAATACTGATACCCTTATCTAAACGGCTGCAAATGTAATCAGCCGAAAGATTACATCTTCAAAATTGTTATACAGACATCTATAACACTTCACACAACTTCTTACCATCCAGTGGATTGCAGTCAATTGACGGGCTGAATATAAAAAACCCATACATAAACGCTTGTGTAACATCTTATAATCGTATTCATATATACGGTTGTATAAAATCCGCAAAGGGGTAAGGTGAGGTTTATTATTCACCCACGTTTCGCCAGCTAGCCATGCCAACTTTACCGCTACTGTTTATCTTCTAGGCAAGATCTGTAGCCGTGGGAAGAAAATGAAAGTAATTTTATCTTGGAACCGGTAACTAAATTAATCAGAAGGATACTGGGACAGTTTGAAATATAATAAATCCATTTCTTTTCTTAACTAAGCGCTTCACTTTCAAGCCTGGGGTCCACTTACTTCTTCTCCACGAATTGATTGTATTTTACGGCTTTTATGGGAGCGATTGCCTTCTGACGTCGTAAATCCGAGGCCCAGAGGCCAGAGCCTCATTTGTCAATCAGCAGGTGTACCGGCTTGCAGGTGAGGTTGTTTTGGCCCTAAACGTTTTGGTGGGACCCTTTCCACATTATTTTTTCACATCATTTCTGCAGGTAATAAGTCATTTGTTACAACTCTTTAAAAGTCGAGGTAACCATTAACCATAAAGAGCATGCTAGTTTACAACCTTAACAGTGGAATAAATACATTGGAATAAATAAATTACAGTAAGTAACATGAGTTTAGTATATGACACATAATCTGCAGAGAATTAATGAACTCTACGCCGTCTCTGGTCGACTCATAAAGGTGCTTACGTTCGGCATACGGCTTCTGTACGTCATAAATATACCTTTTTTATGATTGTACCTATTCCATTATTAATAATATGTATGTATGTATGTATGCAATACACTCCCAGGGAAAGTATTTCTAACAAATTTAAAAAAATACACGTTTTGGTGAAATTAAGGACTTGTTTCTGACCTTAATATGTCGTCTTTACTCAAATTTTGAGTGTCTTCTAAGGTGTTCACATAAAGCATTGCATTTGCATTATGCTATTTCGTTTTAAGCGCACTCGGAATGGGTAGTAGCATAACAGACAGCTCGTAAAACTTACTAATAAATGTGAGGTTATAAATGTGAACTTATTCTTAGAACGACTGTTTAACATGATATTGTCGGATGTTTACGCGAATGTCACACATTGAAATTAAACTTATTTATTATTTTGATCAATATGATATTGGTCAAACCAAGCGAAGCGTTGGCACTTGCGTCAAAGAACACATAGCTGATATAAAACACCAACGCTCAGAAAAGTCTACTGTATGTGAGCACTCAGCATTTATTACGGACTCTATCGCGTTGCTTATCAGATGCTTATCATCATACGTGAAGCAATGAGTCTGGCAGTAGCTAGAGCCCAAAAAGGATTGACTACTAACAGACGTCATATCAACTTTGTGTCTGAAGGTTCATCCATAACACCCAGGAACAAACCTTATTCAATCTTAGATACTGCCCCAGATTGGACTCTCCTAATCGACACGTATGAAAAGCACTACAAAATTCCGGAGGATGTTGGGGTTTCGTCATCTAGACCTGACATATTCCTATATTCTAAGAGATTAAAACATGTGGTTCTTGTGGAACTTACTGTACCGTGGGAAACAAATATACCGAAGGACCACACAATAAAGAAAAATAAATACTATGATCTCACAAACGAATTAATCAAAAACGGTTACGTGGTTAATTTGTATGCAGTGGAAGTGGGAGCGAGAGGTATACCAGCAAAATCTCTCTATAACCTACTTAAATATCTAGGCCTATCGAGAGCTACAATAAGCTCATTACTAGGACGAATGTCTAAAGCGGCACTAGTAGGTTCGTATCAAATTTGGTTAGGCAGGGAGGGGAACTTGGGTAGTGAAGGTGAGTGTTGATGTACATCAACAAAAGGGGCCCCTTCTAAACCTACACTCGGGTCGCAAGTCCCAGGCACTGTCCCGAGTTCCCAACTCAGCAACGCGATGGTCCCGGCACCCGCACGGAGAATCCATGGATTGCTAAGATTACGGTCTCTGTTATTTTATTATTTACAGAAATATTGGTCATTATATTATATTGGTCAAACAAAGCTAAGCACGTCAAAGAATATATATCTGATATATATCTGCTGTATGTAAACACGTGCAAGCATTACTTGCAACCAACAATCAAGTTTAGACAAATATAGCAATGATGAATTTTGTGTTAAAATTCAAGTAATAAATATTAAAAAATAAATAATCTACGACATTCTACACAGCGCTTTCTAGACCCAAAGTAAGCATAGTTTAACTAGCTTGTATTATGGGTACTAGAATGCAGATAAACAAATAACATCCTTTTTATTGTAAATATATACATATTATACATAGAAAGACCCAGCCCAATGCAAATAGACGTATCAATGCATAATATTTGAACTGAGCGGGGATCGAACCCGCGCCCCTTGTCGTAGAAGTCGAATGCACTACCGCTAGGCCAGTATCATCCTTATCTTCACAGTGATTTTTCTAACGACTTACATCTGTAACATATGCAGCTGATAGTGTACGTCACGAATGAATTACTAAGGCAGTAATTTGGTCACTATTATCGACTATGATTTGTTTTCTTTTTAGGACTGAAGGGATTGCTGCGGGCATACTAAGTTAATAAGGTGTTCAGTTTCTTAAAGTTTTGCACCTTGTCATACGTACTATATTAATCCAGATACCTACCGATGTTTCACGATCGACATATTTATCGATAATTTAATGTGATTAAACAAGTTCAAGTGAAATTAATATTTTGTTTAATCCTACTAATCCTACTATACTACTAATATTATAAATAATAAAGTTTGTGAAGATTTTTGGATGTTTGTTACACAATCACGCTCTAACGTTCTAGTGTTGAAATTTGGAACAGGGATAGTTTGGAATAACACATAGGTTACTTTTTTATCCCTGGAATAGGTTCCCATGGGAACCAGCAACGGAAGCAGTATTCTACGTGGGCGAAGCAGCGGGTAACAGCTAGTAACTGATAAAACGGATACCTCTTGGACTAAGCGGATGTCACAAACTAATAAATATTAGTACAGATGCGGATAAGTGATCTTTTAGAGGATAAAATTCATAAAATTTTATTATATTTCGACTAAAACATCTTTCAGTACCAAGATTGTTGTATCTATTAACATTAAAAACAAGTTGCGCAACGTAGATAATTAACTACAGACATCGATCACCTGCGCAGTAACCAGTAATCACACAGCCTCTGATACACCTCTGAACACCAATAGACCTCGAATGAAGAAGGACACTAATACAAATTAGTTACAAATCAATGATCAAGATTTTTTAAATCGATGGGTGTCCACCTTTTTTATGTCACTGTCTTAGGGGACAGCTTGATATGTGTTGCAAATATTCTGACGTTAGCAACGGTACAAACTATATTTGAAGATGACATATGTAGGTACGTATAAATATTAAAATATCAACCTTATATGATCAGAGGTAAGGTTTTGAATTACATAGCATGTGTGTTGCAAAGTAGTTCAGCTCAGGAAACTAAATGCGCTGACTGAAGCGACAATGACAGGATAGCTATTACGTGAAAACTAGTTCTAACTTGGCTTTTATCTCGTTTGCTGTGAGTTTGCTGTGGGAAAATATAATTTGTGTGGATAAAGTCACAATTACACATATTACCTTAGAAGTTGGAAGATATAATTAGCTCAGATGGCCATATTTCATGATGTGATTCTTCGTGTACAAGGATAACTAGTGTTCGCCCATTGATCTGGAATCGACCTTAAATTGTTATTTTAATAACGATTCGAGGATAATATAAATTTAGGTGAAGAAAAATTGGTTCGTGAAGCTGTCATTAGTTACGAAACAAAAAAAAAAAGAAATCGATTGACAAACAGGAAAAATCGTTTCCGAATATTTTCGCTCTGTGTACGAGAATATATATGTAATAAGTAAATATTTGACCAAGATTTGACCTCATTTATCATCAAAATTAAATAGATACCGCTGCAACATGCTATATCGAATACTTAGAAAACTTTTTAGGGTTCCGTACCTTTTTTTTTTTCGTGCGGAAATCCCTTCGGATACCCCCCAGCCGGCCAGCGAGGGCGGTTATGTCGGGCTTGAACCGACTAAAACCGCACGCCGTCTCGGGTCTTCAGACGCCGGGGTGTAAGGTTACCCATAGAGCATATCCCTCACACCCCGACTGACCCTGGGCCATCTCCGGTTTCGAGATGGCCCCCTCGGGTTTGGAAGCCACGGTGTCCCCGTCTTGCCCCAGTTTGGGGGAGAGGCGCTAGTCGCCCCACCGTCCCGGCCTGCTTCTGCTGAGGTGACAGGCGGCCTCACCTGCCACCCCCAGGCCTGCGCTCATGGCAGACGGAGGTCGTTAAGCGACCTCCGGCGCCTGAGTCGCCTGCGACGCGCGGCGAGCAAGTTGCGGGCTCGGCGGTCCGGGAGAGTTCTGAACCTCTCCCGGGCGCGCTCCGCCATCTCCTTCGCGAGCATGTAATGCTCGCGAAGGTGGCGGCGGTTCCGTACCTCAAAAGGAAAAAACGGAACCCTTATAGGATCACTTCGTTGTCCGTCCGTCCGTCCGTCTGTCAAGACCATTTTTCTCAGGAACGCGTGGAGGTATCAAGCTGAAATTTATATCTAATACTCAGGTCTACTGTCCCTTGGAGCTGTGAAAAAATCAAACTTCTGAGCCAAAGCAATCAAAAGATACAGCCGTTTATGCCGCAAATTTTTGAATCTCGCACGGGAATCAAAACCTACAGGGTACTTCCAACTTAGAATCTTGAAATTTGGTACGAAGTAACGTTATATAGTACAGATAAAGGAAAAATTGCGAAAACCGTAAATTTTTAGTTACATCATATAATAAATAATATTTTTGAAAATTTTTAAGTTACTACTTCTTTTCTCATTAACGCGTAGGGGTATTAAATTGAAATTCATATCAAATACTCAGGTCTATAATAATGTTTAGATGAACTTTTACTTATATACCTACAGGTTTGTACGGAACCCTCGGTGTGCGAGTCCGACTCGCACTTGGCCGGTTTTTTTTTATCGAGTAGTTACTATAATCGCCCCAGGGTCAGTCGGGGTGCGAGGGATATGCTCTATGGGCAACCTTACACCCTAGCGTTTTAAACCGAGACGGCGTGCGGTTTTAGTCGGTTCAAGCTCGACATAACCGGAGGGTATCCGAAGGGATGATTTCCGCACAAACAAAAAAAAGTTTCTATCGAATCTGTGCCAGTATAAAGTAACTCATCCAATCACCCACAGAAGTTGCAGAACACTAACCAATTTACTAACAATCTTTACATTGAAATAAATCAATAAATAATTAATGTTATATATATATGATTTATTTCAATATATATATATATATATATATGTTTGAAGTAATATGGGGGAGGCCTATGTTCAGCAGTGGACTTCCTACGGCTGATATGATGATGATGATGATAGTAATATATTAAATTTTTGTTCTGAGAATTACAAAAATTTACTCAGAACAAAAAATTTACGTTCTTCAATTTTAGTTTATTATTGATTTTTAAGTAAAATTAGGTAGTTTATAGCCTGGAATGTGTTAAGTTAATACCGATGTAGCCTGTACCAGGGTACAACAATATAATTATCAACATTAAAAAGTGCTAGTTTTAGTTCCTCTGATTTTGATCAACAACACAATGAGCTATTGTTACTTTTCTTAACATGTGGCGATGTAAAAGTTACGCTTTTTTCACCGAACCTTGGAATCTGGTTTCAGGATGTCCGCATTCGTGTGATAAAATTCAGCTGTTTCATTTTTCTCACTTTTCCTCAACAGGTAGGATTGATGTGAGGGCAAAATGGAACAGCTGGAAATCTCCTCGGGTATTCACCCGCCATCCAGTGGGGTTAGTTATGTCGGACTTCAAATGCCTATGAGGCATTTCCCTCGCATCTCGACCGACCCAGGGCCAACTCTGGTTTCGAGATGGGCCCTTCGGGTTTGGGAACCACGGTATCCCCGTCCCGAAAAAGTGCAACGCACCGCCGCACTGGCCTGCCGCTGCTCGGACGATAGGCGGCTCCACCTGGCTCCATCTCCTCCAGCCCTGCGCTCATGGAAGACGGAGGTCGTTGATTGAGCTCCGACGTCCGAGTCACCTCCACGTCTCGTAGGCTCTGCGGACCGGGAGAGACCTGAGTCTTTTCCGAAACGCTTCACCGCCTCCTCTTTGAGCATTACTTGCTAGCAGAAGGAGGCAGCGACAGCCCACGCGTTCGCGCTCCGCACCATCACCGTGAGCACTCCGAGACTGCCACGAGGGCCCACTCCACACCTCCCACGTTGCAGCCCTTAGTCTTTGCTTGCATTACAGTCTTGCTCATTCCTGATCCGACACAGATGGGCCACGAAGCACCCCTTCTCAGATATCACCTGCGACACCCGGTACGAGAGGCTCCCGTGTCGCCAATCTAGCCAGTCCTCAATGATCTCCACTACACACGGGAGAGCACCTAGAGTAGAATAAATTGTTGCACTATCCTGAACGATGAGTGTGTGTAAGGCAAGTATTCTTTTCGAATTTTTCTACCTAGAATATAATAAAATCATAACAAGGTGAGAACTGAACATTGAATATTTTCCAAAAAAATAAATGGATATAAGAATAAGTTGTAGTAGTAGTGAGACTGTAACAGGGGGTGTTTTTTTTTCTCAAAATCAATACGTAGGATCAATAAGTAGGAGAATTGTTTTTTTAATTCAATGATGCAGTTATAGTTTTCATCAAAATGGGGCCATCGGTCTCCTTTGAGCATTTTTCGCTATTCCTCATAGTTAAGGATTAGGTCATCCATGCCCAGTTGAAAAAATCATCCTATCACGCTATTATAAGTAGCTACTATAGGAGCAGTAGAGCAAAATCGGTAAATAAACTATTATTGATGACAACTTTATTATTACAAGGTCTCAGGTACTCAGATATGGTCAAAATCTGGACTATAGCTCATCAATCTAGCAAGCATCGGAGAAATGACCAAAAATCGATAACCGACCTTCACCCGGGCGGAGCCGCGGGCATCAGCTAGTCGCACATAATTATGATAAATACAGCCCCGTAACAAGTACATAAAAGTACGCTAACATTCGTCCAGATAACTTACATCACTTAAGCCACTGACACACCCGTAAGCGGAAATAGGTTAGGTCTTTTCTCATCTGCGACAGACAGTTTTCGCTAAAGCCCCATAAAAACTGTCACCCGACCTTTAACTCCTTTATCACGTAACATCTTAGCACATACTCACAGCTATTGCCATTACTCTTCGAACTAAACCAACATGCCTGCAACCAAAACAGTAAGTCTAAATACGGAGTATCGCCTTATCGTTTCAGTGGTATCGTGTTGTTGTTGCTGAGTGAGGCGCCTGTTTAGATGTGAACTGCCCTGCGGGGCTGCCTCTATTAGTGTAGCAATCGATATAATTAGAAATCGATATTTTATTTTTTGTTGTAATGTTATCTAGATAAAATTGCGATACGATTTAATAATGGAGACGCCCCTCAGCCAGATAATATTCTACAATAATAATATTCTACAACATTCTACACAGCGCTTTCTAGACCCAAAGTAAGCATAGCTTAACTCGCTTGTGTTATGAGTTCCAGAATGCGGATAAACATACTTATATACTTTTTTTTGTAAATACATACATATTATACATAGAAACACTCAGACCAATGCAAATAGACATATTCATGCACACAAATATTTGCATTGAGCGGTAATCGAACCCGCGCCCCCTGTCGTAGCAGTCGAATGCACTACCGCTACGCCACAGAGGCCGTCTTAAATATTAGATAGGTTTAAGACCCAGAGGCGACACGGAAGCCTCTCGTACCGACTGACGCAGGTGATCTCCGGGA
This sequence comes from Cybosia mesomella, assembly GCA_946251805.1. Lineage (NCBI taxonomy): Eukaryota > Metazoa > Arthropoda > Insecta > Lepidoptera > Erebidae > Cybosia > Cybosia mesomella. Next base: position 9,895,543 of record OX276395.1, read on the forward strand.
AGGGGTGCTTCGGGGACCACCTGCATCGGATCAGGAAGGAGCCAACGCCTGAGTGTCATCACTGCGACGCGAGCGAGGACTCAGGGCTGCACACGCTGGCGGACTGCCCGGCGTGGGAGGCGCCGAGGCGTGACCTCGTGGCAGCCATCGGGGTGGGAGTCCTCTCGCTCGGCAGCATGATTGCGGCAATGGTGCGGAGCGCGAGCGCGTGGGCCGCCGCCGCCTCCTTCTGCGAGCATGTAATGCTCGCGAAGGAGGTGGCGGAGCGCGCCCGGGAGAGACCTAGAACTCTCCCGGTCCGCCGAGCCCGCAACTTGCTCGCCGCGCGTCGCAGGCAACTCAGGCGCCGGAGGTCGCTTAACGACCTCCGTCCTCCATGAGCGCAGGCCTGTGGGTGGCGGGTGAGGCCACCTGTCACCCCAGCAGAAGCAGACCGGGACGGTGGGGCGACTAGCGCCCCTCCCCCAAACCGGGGCAAGACGGGGACACCGTGGTTCCCAAACCCGAGGGGGCCATCTCGAAACCGGAAATGGCCCAGGGTCAGTCGGGGTGCAAGGGATATGCTCTATGGGTAACCTTACACCCCGGCGTCTGTAGACCCGAGACGGCGTGCGGTTTTAGTCGGTTCAAGCCCGACATAACCGCCCCCGCTGGCACGCGGGGGGGTATCCGAAGGGATTTCCGCACGATAAAAAAATAAAAATAAAAGATAGGTTTAAGACCCGAAATCAATAGCGGCAATAGCAACGCTAGGTTAATTGATTGACTTAATATTAGCTAGACTAGTTTACTATTTAATTACTCATTCAACTATAGGGTATTTATATCATAACGCCATCGAACATAAACATTTACTGCTTGAGTAAAACTTGGTGTTTTGCAAACATTAACATCTAGTACATTTTGATTATAAGTTATTAGGTCACATGAACAAAAAATTTACGAGCTTTAACGGTTTAGTGTTATATTCTGTTTACTGATCATAATACGGGAAGCTGTTGTATATTTTATGACTGCTTTTATGCGTGATACATGAAGTGAGGTGGAGTGTACTGAGCGAGGTTCAATGGGTCGAACAGGCAAGTAAACTGACCTATATAATAACTAACTTTTACACGTAATTGTACTACGGAAACATTTATGTCTATGAAACTATTACAGCTCAATTATATTTACGGTAAGACGACCATAGAATACATATTATGTCCTGTAAGTATTATCAAATTTTCAAATAATAAAATAAGAATAAAAGAAGAAGAAACAGCGCGCTGTGCTTGGAAGGTGTGAAGGCGCAAGGGTGTCGAAGCACGTTGCGTCCCTTACCAAAGGCCTACCCATCTTCCAAGGCAACAACGAGAAACCATCCGGTCTATTGCTTTCCACACGTACTAGCCCACTAGGTTCACTGACCCATTGTAATTACATAATTATACTAGTATGTGGAGGAGAAAGAGTAGAAGATTAGATCCCGGGCTGGGCTCCAAAGTGGAAGCGTATCTTGATTCGCGAGCCCCCACATCTATCCACATCCACATTCTAGAACCCTATTAGAATCTATACTTGGATTGGGTCTAGATGAATTAAATAAATCCTAAAACATTATTTATAAATAAATAATTATTCTACGACATTCTACACAGCGTTCTCTAGACCCAAAGTAAGCATAGTTTAACTAGCTTGTGTTATGGGTTCCAGAATGCGGATAAACATACTTATATACTTTTTTTTTGTAAATATATACATATTATACATATAAACACCCAGACCAGTGCATATAGACATATTCATGCATACAAATATTTGCACTGAGCGGAAATCGAGCCCGCGCCCTCTGTTGTAGCAGTCGAATGCACTACCGCTACGCCACAGAGGCCGTCAAATTTAATTATTACTAGCTGTTGCTAGCGGTTTCGCCCGCGTGGAATTCTTATCCGTTGGATCCATTGGATTCTATTCTAGTGATAAACTAGACTATAATATGTCCCTGTAGCAAATTTCAACCAGATCCGTCATGCTGTTTTTGTTTGAAAGACTAACAAACACCATACACCCAAACTTTCACATGTATATTATTAGTAGCCATCAGTCTAAATACCGGTTACTTCGCGCATGTTAACAATCAGAAGACTACATACTCCTATTGTTATCTATCATAACTACGTATGCATGCTATCAAAACCTATCACTACACACAATAGTAGACACTTTTGCTAGCTACTCGTTATAAACTCCACATTATTGTCCTGTCAATCATGATCTAAGAATTGACCCCTGTTTTCAATATGTTTTCTGTTGTATATTTGTCTGTCTAGGTTATTCAATGCTTTTTACTAACAATCGCCATGTAACCTACTGGTATTCACTCAAACATCACGTCATGCAAATTACCACGGGGCTACTTTATATAAAAAAAAATTAAAGCTTTTTGTTCATCTATTATTAGCTTAAGATTTCTTACTTGTTCTTTTTGATATCAACTACTTTTCTTTTACTAATCTTTTTTTTTTATAAAGAAATTTAGTAACCGACATTACTAATATTTCCTCCTTACCTTTCCAGTTAAGCTAAATCGATTGTGTTAATAGTGGGTTCCCATTCCCGGCTATTTTTTATCCCAGGGATAGATTCCTGTGGGTCATATGGATATAATATTCCACACGAATAGGTAGTGGTTTACACATACCTACCCTGACTATGTCCTATAGACCTACAAGTGAAGTTTCATATTTTTTTGTTGTTTTGTTATTATGGTGATTTATTTGATATATCCCAAGATGTACACGTTTTATGAATGTATCATGTTTTAAGTAGAACAGTTTTAACTTAGAAAAAAAAATAAGTGGGAAAAAGCTACTGTTCCGTAATGTCCCCTATCTTAAGTGAATCATATATAGTCAAAAACTGTTTCAGTCAATAACTCAGTTCACCGTTATTCTTCAACGTTTGTACAAATGTTTTAACACAAAACTCTGTTTTAGCTTATCTGATGTAGGTCAAACACCTCAATGGACGTATGAGATCATTTTAACGGACTATTGTTCCTATAACTCACATCAAAAATTATAATATTGCACCTAATATTGTTCAAACATAAGTACACATATTTTCACTTTAATTTATAACAATTTTGCTTGTAAAACAGTTAGGTGCAGTGACACCAACTAACCTGGAATACTTGTTGTTAAGGTTGTGTGCGAAAAATATTTAGTCAGCTGAAGATACAAATCCTACACAAATGTCTTCAGCCACCAGAATGATCAATATGGATATAAGACAGAAGTTTGTCTAACAAGAATTACCAATATGGATTTAAGACAGAAGTTTGTCTAAGCAGAATGACCAATATGAATGCAAGACCCAAGTTTGTCTAACCAGAGTGACTAATATGGGTGCAAGACACAAGTTTGTCTAACCAGAGTGACCAATATGGATGCAAGACCCAAGTTTGTCTAACCAGAGTGACCAATATGGATGCAAGACACAAGTTTGTCGAACCAGAGTGACCAATATGGATGCAAGATCCAAGTTTGTCTAACCAGAGTGACCAATATGGATGCAAGGCACAAGTTTGTCTAACCAGAGTGACCAATATAGATGCAAGACCCAAGTTTGTCTAACCAGAGTGACCAATATGGATGCAAGACACAAGTTTGTCTAACCAAAGTGACCAATATGGATGCAAGACACAAGTTTGTCTAACCAGAGTGACCAATATGGCTGTAAGACAGAATTTTGTCCAACCACAGTGATCAATATGGATGCTGTCAAGCGATTGTGCTGCCCTCTACGATAGTCTCTACACACCATCATTTGAGCGCCAATCCCGGTTGCATTCAAAGCCAGCACTTTAAAAAGAAATAGAAATAGTTTTTATGGCTTTAACGCAAGTGTTTACTTAACCGAAGAGCTTAGTGGGTCCCAATATACCCTTAAACATGGCCTTATAACATTTGGTTTCTTCAATAGGGTTTTATATACAGATTGTTGCTCAGCTTGCAGATTATATAATGCAAAATATTGGCTACATACATAAAAATAACGTGATTCTTAAACCGCCTATTATTTCACAATAGTGAGAAAAAAATGTGTGTGTATGGGAGGTATCGGAGGCTATTAAATCTAAATGCCAAAAGAGAAAACGTATACTCAATATTACATACATACAGTTTCATTGTGTTCGGAGGTTCCCATGGCCATTGCATAAAAATTAAGTAAATAGGAAATTTTGTGAATATGCGAAAAATTTGGTTTTTTTTCTATTTTATTTTTGTGGCCCGTTTTTTTATGATACGTTGGAATATAATATTACGTTAATATAATTATGTAAACCACAAATAAAAATATTATTCTCAGATTAAGAAAAACAAAAGATTCAAGAATCAGGCAATAGCTAAAATCCTTTAGTCAACTAAATGGTCGCTAGATTATGAGTGTATGGGGGGGCAAAGCTACGAAGATTTCGAATCTCACCTGCTAGCCGTCATATCTGCAGATTAATGGATGAGACTCTGGCGCAGGTTCTCCTTTCGGAGAGGAGGGGGGCTGCAGTCGCTACCATAATTACTTAGAATAATTTTTCAAACTGTTTTACTCTCATATATTTACTGTTTGCTCACATACTATGTTATTAAAAAAATATTGTAATTAGATTAAGTACCTAAACAATATATGTTTGTAAATAGACTAAAAAATAAACCAGCCCGCTGAGTTTCTTGCCGGAGTCTACTTAGGATAGGGTCGCGTTTCGAACCGGTGGTGGTCCTTTCACTAAACATTAGTAAATTTTTTTTATTTCACGTTTTATAAGTCCGTTTTAAAGGACTATACAGAAAAAAATTATGTTGACATTGACTTTCTTTCATACTTGTTAAGAGTTTATCTACATTTTAGAATATCGTTATTATAGGCAAATCGCAAGACAAAAACTTAGTAATGTACCCAGAAAAATTGGTTAAGGTGGGCAGTGTCGTAACCAACAGCTAGATAAATTATTTATTTTTAAATAAATTATTCATGTAATGTCCGTAATGTATGTTATTAACATAATTTTATTTTTACACGTAATTTATTGTGACCTTTTATTGAATTGAATATTGAAGCGGCGATAGCCCAGTGGCGTACGTAACGGACTGCTGAGATGAGGTCTCGAGTTCGATCCCCAGTCGCCCCGGGCACACACCTCTGACTTTTCGTAGTTATGTGTACATTAATAAATGTTAATTGTCGCTAGCTTAATAATGTGCCCGGTAGATGGCAATAGGATCGCCCCTATTACATTGGGACCTTAACATAACTGGCGAATCGTGGATGTGTAATACACCTCTGCCTACCCCTTCGGGGATACAGGCGTGAAGTTATGTTATGTTGTTTTATCGAATTCAGTGTATAGAATCATGAACGTGCATGTCATTACTATCCCGAACTATCCTAAAGTCAGTATCATTTATAGCCACCTCTCATAATAATTCAATCAGACATTCGATACGAACTATTAACCTTTCAATGCGACTGGTTACTGCCATTTTCCGATTGTTATTTAATTGCCAGCTATATAAAGATAATATAACTTTAGAGCTCGATTGAAATGTATGAAGTCGCCACCGAATTAATTGAACCTGGCATTGCAATAAAGCCTCGTCTGCACTAAGGAACTTGACATTGTGGACCGAATACAATGTTGGAGCGTTGGTGTAACAAGAACTCAAGTACAAATAGAACAGACTGAGACAAGGTATCCCATAATCCAAATAATAGGAAATAGAGGAAGTGGCTCTCATACTTTGCGAGCGATTCTCGAAAGCTAAGGAAAATTCAATAAAATTTACCGGGAGTGGTAGGTAGTCTGGGCAATTAAAAACCTACCACTCCCGATATGACGTCATCATCATGTCTTTCCCACAGTAAACCGCAGTAGAGCTAGATATTTTGAGAAAGTATGTAATACATGTAATATTCATCTCACACAGCCTTAGTTAAAATGAGTCATTAAAGGCTGGGCGAACCTAACAATTAATAAGAGCCCTCAGCGCAGTTACAGATAATAGTGGCAGTTCAGATTGATAAACTGTCTGAACTATTTGGCGCCAAACGTTGAGACAAACCATTAACGTTTAAATAACATTAGGTGGAACGTAAAATGGTTAAAAGTTTTGCAATAACATCGAATTGAGATGATTACGGGTTGAGCATGTATAATAATGTCAGCCCTATTTGTAAGCTAGTATCTTCTCAGCGTGAGAGGGGTTAAGTTCAAATGAAATTACTCTTGTATTCTCTTCTTCTTCCACCACCAGTTACTACTCCTCCTTCTCTTATGGATTGGTATATCCAACCCGTGATTGCCTTCATTCCTGTAAACATAGTTCATCTATACTATTATTAAATTCTAAATTAGTTGTGTCTGTACATTAGAAATATAAAATTACTTTGTTTCTTTTGCTTTAATGATTCTGAACTCAAAAATATTTTTTGGAGTTCTTGTCTGTTTGTCTTTCTGTTTGCGATGGCCGCAAAAACTACCGAATGGATTTTAATTCAGTCTTTTTTATATTAGAGCGGTTTCTAAAAAAAGACATAATCTGCCGTATGTTTGATGATGATGGCGCAAGTAGTTGAGTAGAGCCGGAGATATGACCAAAAAAACGATAAGCGACCTACGTGCGAGCGGGAACGCGGGCATCAGCTAGTATTAAAGTAATATCAAAAATTTTCTTGTCAGAATTCGGTTAAAATTGACAATATTTTTACGTATATTCTAATATAATCTTGAATATTTCAAAACATTCAGCGTTGAATTATGCCCAGCTGATCATGATCAGTATCGTAAGAATAATAACATCGTTATTCTTTGTTGAAAGAAATTTCATTCACAAAAGAATTCATTGCCATTCAAATATCCGCCATATTGTACAATATCTGTGCGCAAAACATAATATTTTGCGGGTTATCTTCACCCCAACTTCCATATTAGCCGGTAACACTTGTGATCCACTCGATACGAAAGAATGTGGCCTGATGTGGCATAAAAGAAATTATTGTGAAAATTAACACCAAGATGACATAAAAACGGCAGAGAAATGGACTACGAGCCATAATTACAAAGATAGTGTATGAATATATGAATTTACTAGCTGATGCCCGCGACTTCGCCCGCCCAGATATCGGTTATCGTGTTTTGGTCATATCTCCGGTACTTCTTTATCAATTGGAAATAAACACATGGCAGATTTTAAATCTGACTGAAAAAAGCCACATCAAAACCTTTTCAGTAGTTTTTGCGTTCATCGCGAACAAACACATAAACAGACAAACAGACAAGAATTCAAAAAAAAATGTATCCCAAGCTTTTTTTACATATTCCCAACAGACAGTCGGTACTGACACAACTAATTTTGAATTTTATAATAGTATAAATGCCTGTTGATTTAAACGCAAACCTATTATTAGTTAGTGCATATTGAGTATAACAATAAATCATTCGTTCGTTATATGTACTATGTTTTTACTACTGTATCTGCAACCATGGAAATCTTTAGTAAAAGGCGAAAGATTTATACGTTTTGACCCACCCCATCGCTGGCACTGATGGGGTGAAGCCCGAGGGGGTTTCCACACGTCAAAGAAAAAAAAACCGTATATACAACCAAAAAATGTATGATTTTAGATTGACTTTTTCATTTAAATTACTATTATATTATAATTAACAGGATAAAGCAAATAAACATGGCAAATATCCCGTTCATTATTGCAATAAAATATTTAAAAAAAAAAATTCATCATCATCATCACAGCGTTCCCGACCCCGGACTCAAAAGTACAAGCATTCTATGCAACCCAGACTGATGCATAGAAAGCTTGTACTTTTGAGTCCGGGGTCCTCTATCCTAGCTCTTTCTTTTGATTTGGCTTAACTTGGCTTCAGCGGGAACGACTACTGTCTGATGTCCCCACCCCAAGAGAAAAAGCTGCGTCAGAACCTAGTCCGTTAATCAGCCGGTGTTCCAACTAGCAGGTGACGTTGACTTGAGCTCTGAAGAACTAGGTAGGACCTCCAAACATTTTGCGAATAAAAACCAAAGTACAGTATACAAACAAATAGACTACACAACATAAAAATAAAAACATACAGAGGTACATTGAGCCCAAATTGGATTATCGACACAAACATTGTTTCTCTTTTTTACATCCGTATCAGAATAATACGTAATGTGACGGGTGAAATTGAAAAGGGCAAATGTGAGACGAATCCTGTTATGGCGAGTACATTATGGTCGCCTTAGAAATCACGTACGAAGTACTATAGTACAGATGGATGGATGTAGGAACGTAACTGCTACAAATATAATAGAAAATCAGTTAATGGAAGATATTTTGAGTGTTGTTAATTTAATTGGGTTCATCTTGTCAATTCGTGAGTACACAAATTAGGTACCCCGAAGGAGGGGTGTGTGTTGGGTAACCTCCTCGAGTGTCGCTCCGATTCCGATCCCGCTGCAGTCCGGGGGGAACGGAATCGGAGCGGCCGGTACACCCTGGGCGGTGGTCAATGGCTTCCCCTTCACCCCTTCATAGGGTTGGCATTGATCGTCGGCCAATACCCAACGTGGCGGGAACACATCGCTCTCCGTACTCCTCTGCTTTCAGAGGAGACAGGATGAGCGATGCTGTTAGTGGTGAGATGGCCCATTGTCAGCCGGGGTGCGAGGGATATGCTCTATGGGTAACCTTACACCCCGGCGTCTGAAGACCCGAGACGGCGTGCGGTTTTAGTCGGTGCAAGCCCGACATAACCGCCCCCGCTGGCCGGCGGGGGGGTATCCGAAGGGATTTCCGCACGATAAAAAAAAAAAAAAAGGTACCCCGAAGGAATTTCCGCACGAAAAAAAAAGAAAAGAGGTACGTTAAGTTGTATGAATAGGGTGTACCTATGGGACCAATACCTTTGGGGCCGAGCCAATTTCACTAGCAAGCCAGTATACGGACGAGTCTCTGGCATCAGTATACCTATATATTCGATTTGAGTATCGAAGAATTTAACGACCTCTGTGGCGTAGTGGTAGTGCGTTTGACTGCTAAGTCAGAGATCCCGGGTTCGATTCCCGCTCAGTGCAAATATATATATTTGCATTGGTCTGGGTGTTTCTATGTTTAATATGTATTTATTTACAAAAAACAAAGTATTTAAGTATGTTTATCTGCATTCCCATATGACAAGCTCTGCATGCTTAGTTTGGGTCTAGATGGCGTTGTGTATTTTCTCCTAGAATATTTATTTACTATTATTATTATTTAACCTCCTTAACAACTTCAACAAATAAAAAAAATAAACTAATCAATAATAGTCGAGCATTAAATAATTTTCAAAGAAAACAGTAATAAATACACTTACAAGGGAATGTGTGATTCACCCTTTTATAAAGCCTTCATAACATCTCCAAGCAATACGAGTTCTGTAAGTAGCAAAACAATTCCCATACGAGAACGATGATAAATGAATAGGAATACAGAGGGCAGCATGGCTACGTCAACATCACCCAAGAGGCTGTACCAGCCATACAATTCACATTGCATGTGCTGTACTGCGCCGCCCACAGCGAGTCCGTATACCACGGATCCAAGTGTACTATAACAGTAAATAAAAGGTCTTAACGTCCGTAAACATGCCACATAAAAGTATACCTTATGCTGATAATGACTAGAGTCTAGTATTTTCTAAATGTGTTTTAGAGTTATTGTAAATGTGATGAGTAGGAACAATAGTAGGAATAATACAAAAATATAAAACAATTGCAAAAACAACAAGAAACAGACAGACGTACCACGATTCTCCTTACCCAGTCAAGTGGTGACCTTTCTTAACAAACAATGGATAGTGTTGTTATATATCTACAGAGAACGGATATGTACTTATATACTTACACTAGCTGATGTCCGCGACTCCACCCGCGTGGGTGTCAGCTATCGCGACTTTTGGAACCGGAGATGGTTCTACTCAACCAATTGCAATCAAACATATTTATGGTAGATTTTAAATCTGATCAAGACCTTTCTAATAAAAACAAAACCGCATCATAATCCGTTCATTAGTTTATGCTTCTATCGAACAAACAGACAAACAGACAAGAATTCCAAAAAAAAAATTTTGTGTTCATAATCGTTCATTTAACATAGCCCAAGTACTTTTTTAAAATATTTTCAATGTACAGACACAACTAATTTACGATTTTATAATAGTATAGATGATAGATTTTAAGGAACGTACGTTAAGAATTTAATAAGTCACGCATTTTTATGAGTACTCAGTCTTTATAGACAAAAGCTTAAAAAGTTTCCAGTAATCAAAATGGTTTTTAGAAATATAAGCTAAATTTTTCCTTTCTTCCACGTGGTCAACTTTTTTGTCCTGTTAGTTTGACCACTAGCCTATCCTTTATAGCAGCCCACGAGTTTTGTGATCCGGTCATTTTCTTTGACTTCCACATGAAAATGAAGTGAAAGAATAAGTGAAATAATATGTAATTGACTCAAAAAGAAAAAATCGAACAATGCCTGGATTATGGTTAGGAAATGTATCAAAGTCAAATCTCATACTAACTTATTATTGACTAGGAACTAGCTATGCCCGGGGTGCTTGGTTGGGGACCTCCACGCGGTGCACCCTGGGCAACGGAGACAGCAGCGCCTCTCTCCTAGGGCGGGAGAGACGCTGCCGCCTACGGCCAACTCCGACCGAGGCGAGGACGGCCCTGTTGAGGACTGTTCGGAAGCTTTCCACGTGTCCCTCTGATTAGCAGATGGCACAGTGGAGAGCAAGTAAGGGGGCCATCTTAAAACTGGAGATGGCCCGGGGTCAGTCGGGGTGCGAGGGATATGCTCTATGAGTAACCTTACACCCCGGCGTCTTAAGACTCGAGACGGCGTGCGGTTTTAGTCGGTTCAAGCCCGACATAACCGCCCCCGCTGGCCGACGGGGGGGGGGGGTTCCGAGAAGCTTGCACATTAAAAGCCCGGGGTACGCTCCCTTACTCCTCTTTTCCTTATGGATTGGCTTTATAGGGAGCGACTGCCGTCATATCCCCAAACCCCGGAAGGAAAACGTGTTTCAGAACCTCTTCATACCGACTTGCCGATTAGCTTATCTTGGTAGGACCCCATATACCGCTCATTAAAAAAAAATTACCTACATAATGTTAGGGCTAACTACTGTTATAAGAATAGGCGAGGTTCGAACACGCAACCTCTCGATTGCGAGTCCAAATTTATATTTAATCGAATTCTGTTAATTTACATTGCGTAACCACTATGTTGCACTGCGGTGGGATTTATCTAGTCTAGACTTTACAAGATACCAGATAGTGTCTATAAAAATTATTAGTTCTTTACTAGATTTTCCCTGTGATTTCGCTTGCGTTAGTGAACGACCGTCTAATGTTTTTTTTTGTACTTTTTACTGGATGAAAGTTACCCTATGTCCTTTTCTGAACACATTTAGGGATGACACCTTTTTTTTTTTTGTTCACCCACAGGCCGGCACACATTATTTTTTTGAAGTGAAACTTCTTTATCGGCGTTGGAAAAAAAATTACCGTCGCATTTTTCCATTACGTTTATACATAATCTTAGTAGTATTAAGGTAAAATGAAATAATTGTATTATTTGTATTCATGTCTGTGATAATAAAAGCCTTTTGTTAAACTTTATATAGTAGATCATTTTTCGAAACATAAGGTCATAAAGAAGTTTCACTTCTTACCTGTGTTGTACACGTACACATTTTTTTTTATGAATGGTAGGCTCACGTTTGACCTCTATCTTACCTGGTCGTAAGTGACGATGTGGTCTACGATGGATGACGTTTGATTACTGATTTTTGTGCGGTATATCCTACCGAGTTTGGGAGGTCAGACGGCAGTTGTTTCTGTAAAAGCCAAGTAAAACAATTATGGGAGAGTTGTAGAGCCGATCCCAGGGCTCTAAAGTGCAAGCTTTGCATACAATGAAGAGTGGCGCTCTGATGATGACAGGACTTCTTCATAGCTACATCTACTAGCGGATGGAGCCTATTTTGTTTTGACTGCCGGAACCCCGTTTGGGGTTCACCTCACCTGACCTAACGATGAGGTAAATATATCGGACATTAATCGACTAAACCAGACAGTATTTTACGAATCGGGCTGTGTTGCCGGGGAACCAGGTGTGCCCTGCCGGCCTTGGTTACCAACATTGGCAGCGACCCCGACATGTTGTTGTGGACCAAAATCCCCCCTCGACTATTGAGAGGCACACGTGGAAACACGACGCGCCACCACCTTTTGGAGAAGAGCTCTATCTCTTAGATGTCTTGAACGAAATGCCCAGGTAAGAAGTGGGGTGACCCTTATTATTTATTACGCCGAAAGAAAAACCCAAAAACACATAACACAATACAAAAATCGAACCAGGAACCTTATGTACCTAATTCTTGTTGCTAAGTCACCGAAGATTATGAAACGATTCACAATTAAATATGTTACAATGATAAGTTTACATACATGACGGTAGTTCAATATTCTGATAATAATTTAAGTTTACTGTGGTGCACATTGGCTTACGTTGGCCCAACAGCATAAGACTAATATTTCTCAAGTGCAAAGGCTATATTGGTAGGACAGCGTGTAATGACCCAGGTCATAAATTGGCTTCATTAGGTTGTGCACAAAGGGGCCGAGTAAACATGTGTAACTTAGCGTAGACGTGCACGTTATCGACTGGCAGACAATAAGTTCTGCTTGTCATGTTTAAATTAGGGTTACAACGGTACCTAATTAGTGTAATGAGGAGGTTTGTTTGGATTTTTCTTCTAACGACCTCTAACAGTGAGTAGTGTAGTGTATCAATTTATACCACCAAATGTTAAACCAGAGACACGCGTTCCATAGAGATAGATAGACACTGTCTACCCTAATAATTTTCTAACTAAATAAATAAAATAAATATATCATACGTGGCAAGTCGCAACTAAACATACTTATTTTTTGCAACACGATGGAATGATTCCCGGAGTAACTCGCGACTCGCAACACCTGGCGCGCGACAGTATATGTTATGTCGTCGTCATGATGTCTCATCACGAATTTTTGACTGAATTTACACACATTGAAAGGGCGACTAGGGTGGTGTGTCATATTTGCGTGCGCTAACGAAATGCTTACATTATAAAAACACGTACACAAGTAAGAATGTAGTTAGCGGCTCTCTACAATCAATTTAATATTTAATATCGATGTAACAGTATTAGCTTGACGTCATTGGTTGAACAATTGGTGCTTAATTCTGCAGTTGCATTTTATTGGTTTAAGTCAATGTAATGCTTCCGAAAAATATTAATAGTTTTAATACTTTAGGCCGCGGTAACCGCTTCCCATGAGGTGGGCAGTGAGCTTGTCTGCCAGCTGAGTGGTATAAAAAAAAAAAGCGTAGTAATAAATTTGTGACCCCATTTTTACCGTATAATATGCCATTGACTTGTTTCTTATTTGTGTCCTATTAGTCGTTTATCAAAACAACATTGGTGATTTGGAACTCAAGTGTTAAATTTATTTAGTTTCTAGATCAAATGAACTAATATACAGAATTGATATAATACGTGATAGACGTGAGTAACTTTTGTTGTGAGATTTTTGGGGATTTGTGTGCATTCAATGAACTTTCGTACCTACAAGGAGAAACAACAGATATGTATCTCCCTATTTGTAATGGCGAACCAGATTTAAATCTAATATAGTAGGTATATGGTAAATTTAATTAGTAACAAATATGATTGTTTTCACTTTCTAGCGGTTTGTAAACACTAATTTTTTTTTGTTTGTAAACATTCAAATTGTTATTTTTTTTGTTTTGTAAGTTTTTTTGTTTTCAAATATAAAAAATGTTTAGACTGACACGTGGTAGCTCGATATGCATAATTTTAATAAAGCGGAGTAATCATCAGTGTAAAAAGCATTTAGAGGTTCCACTTAAATATCATACTTTCGGGATAAACCATATAGAAACGCGTTTAAATTCTCTGATAAAATTAATAGATATTTACCGACACAATGCGAAAGTGGATCGTAATCATTGGTGGATGCAACATTTAAAAAAACTATTTTTTGAAAAATATATTGGTTAGTTTTTAATTGTCATCATTAGTCTTAGCGCGGTTCCCCGTTGTTTTTTCACCTCGGAACCCCAGGATCTAATTACTCCTCCTTCACCTGTAGATTTGGCGTATGCGGCTTTTATGGGATCGCCTGCCATCTGACCTCCTAACCCCGATAGAAAAGCCTGCACCAGAGCCTCATCTGTTAACCAGGTGTACTTAGCAATTGAGGTTGACTTGGCCCCGAGGATCTTCGTCATACATCCTAGTTTTTTGTCTGCGTACCCTACTGAAAATGTCTGGAAACGTCATTGTGATAAACAAAATGAGGCCTACCATGATAAAGGGGTTTCCCTTATAAATCATTTTACTCATAGGAAGAAGAGCTTATTTTAAAACTATTTTACATACATTTATTTACGACAGTTTTGGTTGTATCCTCAACTGTATAAGTCAATGTTTATCTGAAAGAAAACGAATTACAGTCATCACCAAAACGTTAACAAGACGAATTGCCGTGAATGAGGTCCTGAGGTCGATTCCTGAGTCAGTGCTATTGAGTTTTTCTGTTAAGAAATCCTTAGGATACGTCTATCTAACATTACTCAAGTAGTATGTCATGTCAAGTAGCTTTAAACTTGAGAAGTAAAACCCGTTCGACATCCGTACTTATATTATTTATAATTAATTTTTAAATTCCTGGTCTATTGGATAAGTGGGGTTCATGTCAACCCCTAATAAATCGTACCCTAAGCCTGAATGAAATGTAGCCAATATAACAGATTAATCTCTTAACCCGTTACTCTCCATAGATCCCCTGATCAACCGTGGGTAATAAATTACGATCTAACAAGTTGTGCCGGTAACAACGAGCTACTGTTGTTGGTTGCTAGACAGGTAGTCCACAACATTGCGTGACTTCATACATTTGTTTGGGTACTTACTAGACTGAGAAGGCTGGCTTTGGTCAATTTTAATTTTAATTTCAAAATCCAATTCGAAAAAGGATGAGAGTGAGACTATAAAAATCGCAGACGAACTGAAAACAGTTTGTGAGGAATCGATTTCAAAGATTATTTTTATGTCGGCAAGGTAGCACTTTAGATATAGTTCCTTAGAAATTTTGTTGATTTTAAAGGTTTGATTTTAAAATTGATATAGAATTGACAGAACTTTCAACTGCTTTATGTGTATAGGTATGTTTCTATAGAAATTAATGTATTTTTGGAAAAGCCCATATTTAAAAAAACAATTATTTAAACAATTTTTAACAGGCAGTTATTTTACCAATTTCAACATAAATATCTATGTTTCATACAATTATTTCATCCAATTTTATACAATTTCCTCTAAAGGCAATAGTTAGATAAATAAGTTAATTTACTTCTTTATTCTTTTATATAAAATCTTAATTGTGCATGTTTAAAAAAGCGGCCAAGTGCGAGTCGGACTCGCCCATGAAGGGTTCCGTAGCAGCAAGTAACATAATAATGCTTTTTTTTAAATTTTATATTTGAGTTGATTGAGTGAAAGGTAAATTGCCGATTTATGACGTATTAAATAGAAACTACTTACTAGATCTCGTTCAAACCAAATTTCGGTGGAAGTATGATGTACATGGTAATGTACATCATTTATTTTTTTTGTTTTATCAGTCTCTTATTTTAGAAGTTACAGGGGGGGAAGGACACATTTTACCACTTTGGAAGTGTCTCTGGCGCAAACTATTCAGTTTAGAGAAAAATGATACTAGAAACCTCAGTATCATTTTTAAAGACCTATCTATAGATACCCAACACGTATGGGTGTTTGATGAAAAAAAAAGTTGAGTTTCAGTTCTAAGTATGGGGAGCCCCCAAAATTTATTGTTTTTTTTTTCTATTTTTGTGTGAAAATCTTAATGCGGTTCACAGAATACATTTACTTACCAAGTTTCAACAGCATAGTTCTTATAGTTTCGGAAAAAAAGTGGCTGTGACATACGGACGGACAGACAGACAGACATGACGAATCTATAAGGGTTTTTTGCCATTTGGCAACGGGACCCTAAAAACGAGCAGACTCCCCTTATACATGTATACTTTTCAGTAATGTGGGTCAACACAATTAAAAGCAACTATTTTTCTACTTTTTTACAGGCGGTTCATTCAGAATATCAGTAGGACTAAAAAAAATAGGATTGATACGTGGTCTTGGGTTTTGTTCATAGAACCAATTAATACGTCCACGAGAATACCATTGTCAATCTGTGTGTTATTATTTACTTGCAGTACGCCGACTATTTTGTGGCCGAGCTGTGAGTATGATAACGTACTAAGATAGCAGCAGTATTCAAAGTATTAATTTAGATGCATCTTAAAAAGAATAATTTGTATAGAATTTTAAATTAGGACTTATTTATGTAATCAATTTTTAAAAACGCGCGTGGAAATTCATTATGGGAAGGTTAGCTGGGATCAATGATTAGATAGATTTATCGTTGATAGTAATCACGATTGAATATATTATATGGCTATTTATATAAGTTAATGAGGTTAGATTTAAGGAATCTTATTTAAGGTAAAGAATAGGAAAATTTATTGACTTTGTGACTGTAATACACACTTTCTTTTCTGGTTAAGGTGATTTTATTCCATATGTTCTTAATACTAAAATTAAAGCTCACGCCCGCCGTCTCTTCAGATTTCGGGATTAGGTATTTTCCTTGTACCCCGATTGACCCAGGGCCATCCCCAGTTTCGAGATTGCCCTCTCGGGTTTGGGAACCTTGGTGATCCCGTCTTGCCTCCGGAAAAAGAGGAGGCGCGCAGCGCGTCGCCGCCATGGCCTGCTTCCGCTAGGGTGACAGGCGGCTTCACTTGTCACCCTCAGGCCTGCGCTCATGGAGGACGGAGGCCATTGAACGACGCACAATCGCCGTGAGCAGAATGCCGTGCCAGAGGACCCCGCCTCGGCACCTCCACGCCGGGCACTCCGCCAGCGTGTGCAGCCCTGAGTCCTTGCTAGCATTACACTAATGGCACTCAGATATTGGCTCCTTCCTGATCCGACACAGGTGATTCTCGAAGCACCCCTACCCGGAGATCACCTACGTCAGCCGGTACGAGAGGCTTCCATGTCGCCTCTTGACGTTGCCCGTGGACTCTTGTGTTAATCAGTATGCCGAGATTGAACCGAGTGGTCGTTTTGGTAACCAATCATAATTATCATAAACTACTATTTTCAATCACATTATTGATCATACTATATAACTAATTTCAAAACGAAGTTCCACACCATTATAGTAATACAAATCCAATTTAATATCACATTAATTGCATTTCATTCTACCCATTATCTCATCATATTAAAATTCCAATAGTAGGTATGTCACATTCCGAATTTCAACCACAAGTTCAAAGACCTTTGGAAACTTTCATCTAAACATAACAGAACTGAACGTAACAGAATAGGATATAATACTGTTGATCTGTTAAAATCATTGGGTTATTGCAACAATGCGGTTCACGACGTCATCTTCAACCGCAAATTGAGATATTGGTATAACCGGTCAACCTCACACGCAACATAAATAGCACTTAAAATACTTAAGTGAACCTTGCCTCAGGCATTTCTGGTACTGCAACGTTATTGCTCTCCAATTTAAAATATTACAATGCGATGCTATAAAATCCATAACCGACGGTTTGTATCCACGTCCGTTTCACTTCGTAATGACACTGTAATACTTCTCATAAATTTTGAAGACGGTAATACACACCTCAATAAATATAACCCTAAAGTGGTGATTTACCCGTTTCAACTTCTAACTGTTAGATGAGTAGCATGCGGCTATGTTTCGTTTTACTGTTTTATACTAAATGGTTACTAAGTTATCCTGAAGGCGTTGAAACCGTATATGGTAATAATTGTTGACAAAGTTTTTTATGTTATTTAGATTCCAGTTTGTGATAAAGTTAACTCAGTCTGGAAAATAGAAATAGATACGAGAAAACAATATGCTCATGGCTTGTTTGCTTCAGATAATAATAAATTGAATCTGTTCAACAATACAACCATTCGTGTGGAGACAAAATAAGGAAGAAATTTGTAAAGCGAGGTAATCTGAAATGTTGTAATATATCCATGTAAAGCTGAGTGATTTTGTTTAAATTTCAGGTTTATGCAGCAACTTAAATATGGAAATAAATCCTTTATTTCCACGTCCGCTGATTTGTCATTAGATAAAAATGTTATGTGAAAATGCCAGTTGCAAAACCTGTAATAAAAGAGCCGACAACTACGTCTGATTTTTTAATCCAAGTTATTTAAAGTATGTTTGTACTGTGGGATGACTTTAATCGGACCGCCTGAGTGCTAAAGGTACGAAGAATAGTTTTATAGATGGGTTCCAGAAATGCGTAGGTGAGCCAGTCTTAATTCGACAAGGTCAATGCATCGGAACCCTTCAAGTGGCGATGTTCGAGAGCCGTCAAATGTAACGGATTATTGTCAGGTGGATTGACAGTGGGCTCACATTTTTAATTTAAACCACTCATCGATTGACGTTGAGAAGGGCTTCTGTTATCCACTCATGAAGGTTATTAATGTTGAATGAGATTGGTTTCGGTTATCTTTAGAGTGAAAATTCTTACTATAAATAGATAATCCGTTTGGAATATATTTCAAAACACAATGCAGTGATTATTTTTTATCAGATTATGTCTACATAATATAATGTAAGGAATTTGTAATTTGAATAGTAAAAGTTAATCTTTAGTTAGGATTTGATTCTACGACCTCCCAAACTCTGTTTTGTATGTAAAAACTTTACAGGGAACTATACAACACTAGAAACATAAACAAACAGTCCAATGATGGTAAGCGCTTACCGTGTCATATGAATGCTTGCAACAAGAAAGGTGTTTCTAGTAAGTGGCTATCTGCAGAAGGAAAGTGAAAGATAAGAAAGATAAGATCCGCCATTCACACAAACTGTACGAAATACACACACAATCTTAAATGAATAGATGGTGCCCGACATAACCGCCCCCGCTGGAGACCCCCCGCTCTCCAGCGGGGGCGGTATCCGAAGGGATTTCCGCACGAAAAAAAAAAAAAAAAAAGGTACTTCCCCGAATAATTCATAAAGCATAGCTCTTATCATCTCAGCATTGATTCCCAGTTACATCAGAAGCTTTCACCTTGAAGCTCAGGGTCCACTTGCCAGCTTTTACTTCTCCTAGCATCCCTGGCAATGGGAAGACATTAGGCCAGAATTTCTTTGACATAGGTTACCCATGCAGCCGGGCGATTATTGCAAGCCACCGAAGACATTCTCCTCAATTTTAACTGCGTTGTCACAAATATGAAGACCGTCGCAGATGCGGGAGTTCCTCACACGAATAAAAAATTACTCTACCAGATATACCTAAATACATGCGAATTTAAAATATCTCAAATCGTTATCTTAGCTCAGTTATACTATTGCAATATATGTATAGTACAAATCTATTACTTTTGGTTGGATTATACTAACTTAAATCACAAAGCTGTTTTCAGAAATAGCGGTAAAACTTAACTGGTCCTCGTTTGTTTGTTGACACACACAAAACATTACCGTAGGGAACATACTTTTTTTTAACGTGCCAACGATGATATGGTCGTGTCGGAACCGACTAAAACCACACGGTGTTCTCCCCAAGTGTCCATTGCCGGGCACCCCGGGTAAGCCCTCGCTAGGATAACCCCAGAGTTACTGGCGGACTTTGGCCGCCACCGCGGCCTCGCCTGGTGTGATCGGGTTTTATAGTAAATGCGATAGTTGATTAATTTGAGGTATATAAATTTGTGACGTGAAAGTATTCTAACCTTAAAATGATTAAATTACGGTGCTGATCTTTTTACAGTTTCAATCAAAGAATTATCCAATATAAATAACCATACAGAAATATAGACTTATTGAAATGGAATTGAAAGTCGGCCACACGTACTAAGAAGATACCTCCTCGTATCTAAAATTCAACATACAATAATCATTAATAAATAAAACTAATTTGATACTGACCTAAATTTAGAAAATGTTATATGTTTTGAGATTGCAATTGTAGAAAACTATTTTGGTATATAATTCTAAAGGTTTCTTTATATGTTGAAATTGATTTTGACCGACATTTCATTAAGGCTATAAAGAAAGTAATATCTAACCAATTAGACGGACACAATGCTTTTTCTTAATGTAATGAGTTTTTCGAATCATTTCTGTCAACTTTTGAATAATAATAATAAACATTTAAGCTGTCTGAGTACCTTTACTGAATTACTTTATGACCTAAAATGGTTTGAACGAAATGCAAGTACAATTGCATTGTGCTATTCTTTTAGTTTATGAACTTACTGCCCTTTTTGACTGCAAATCGGTTTTGCAATCTGGCGTGATTGAGTTACAAACTCTCATTCACTCGCTCATCCATCCAAACTTTCCCTGTTATATCAGTAGAAAGATTTTAGGTAATAAACACGCACTCGGCTTACCTGATGGCAATCAATTATTATTGCCAATGACTACTTCCAACACACAAACTACTACTCGCGCATTGCCAACAAAAGAGTCGTATCCTGTTGAAAACGTGGGAAAAAAAGTATGTACAGGGTCCTGCTAACATCTTTGAGGCTCCAGCCGACATACAACATCAAAAACAATAAGCGGACCTAGGGCTCCAAAGTGCGTATTTTGAACGAACCTGGGAAATCGCTATGAAAATGATAATGAACTTGAGAAAGAAGAGAATTAAGGCTTACATAAACCAAATGAAAAGAAGCATCCTACTACTTACGGGTGATAATTATTTATTAGAATCTATACTATCATAGAATTGTAAATTAGTTGTTTCTGTACATAGGTTAATAAAAATACTTGGGTTATGTTAAATGTCGATTTTGAACACTATTTTTTTTCTGTTTTAAACTACCTATTTGCTCGCGATAGACACAAAAGCTATTGAACGGATTTTGATCCGATTTTTTCTTTTAGAAAGTTTTTAGTCAGACTTGAAATTTGCCGTCTGTTTCATTGCAATTGGTTAAGTAGAACCGGAAATATGAAGAAAAGCGATAACCGACCTCCGCGCAATCGGAGCCGCGGACATCAGCTAGTTAAGTAAAAAGTTTGATACGATTGTTAAATTTCCAGGTGGACCTTACCTTTATGTGCTAAGAAACGCAAGTTTCTACTACCTGAGCATAGTTCTATCCCAACTTTATTTATTTTCAGACAAATAAAAGTACAAAGTTAAAAGAGCCAATAAAAAGAAATTAAAAAAAAACATCGCCCGTCTCTTCATTCGCTTTCCGATTTCAACGGAACCATTTTAGTGCGGAGCCAGAAGTGTGGCATTCCAAAAGCATATCTTTGACCTATCTTAATGGATCCCACTTCGCTGACGAACCAAAAAACTAAACTTGAATAGGAGCAAAGCAAACTCATAGCGATAAAGCGCTTAATTTTAAAAGCATCAAAGTTTTTTCTTAACTATAATTTATTTCAAATTGAATTTTGTGTACTTAAGAAGTTCTGACTTGATCTCTAATTATTAGTTTTTGTTATAGTATGTATTGTTGTTTACATTTTAGTAATTCTATTTTGAAATATACGCTTCTTTGTTATAACAATCTAGATTAGTGGAACAAAGATGAAAATAATGAAAAGCCTTTGTTTACTGTTTTCATCTCACAACTAAAAAACCAACGTTACTTTTTTGTTATATAAATCTTTTAAATGTTACTTAATAGGCTTATCATGAAGCGCAACAAAGCGCTAGTAGCGCTTAGTAATTTATGAACTAAAGGATCTTTACCACGATGCTCACTATTAAAAAGTAATAAAATCCGAATTTGAAATATCTTAAGATAAAAAAGTATACTTAAGTCGTAAAGTTTTGTGTACGGTCGCCCTAGACAGGAATCATATCGGTTGATAGTTGGACCTTAGTAGGTCCTCGCGATAAATCGAAGGTATCGTGAGTATGGTCGATAGCCAATCGCACTAGAAATAATAAAAGGTTAGAACTAACGTTATTCCTTTATGGAATCCGTGGGAACATTTATTGGTAACGTATGCAAGGCTGCGAGAAAATACCGATTGCATATTCTTTGCATTAATTAAATATATATGTGAGTACTACGTATACTTAGTTATATCCTTATATGATACGGCCTTGTTGCAAGGTATGTGTGGCCGCATTTTATTTTTACGATAAACTGTTATATCGTAGTGTTTATGATTTAATTAACGTTATTGGTAATTATACTCGTATAAAACATACTACTAGCTTAGGTGAAGCATGAATCATTCCGTATGCGTACGTAGGAGTAAAGAAACCTTTTATTTTTTTCCCCTCGGATACTCCCCCGCCGGCCAGCGGGGGCGGTTATGTCGGGCTTGAAGGGTCACGACAAGTAACCCTAATTTTCATAATTATTCGAATACCAATTCCAGTTGCATCTAAATTCTAAAACTTGCACTTTGAAGACCGGATACTTTCTACTATTCCTGTAATATTGGTTTTTACGAGAGCGACTGCCGGCTGCCCGCTTCAATTCTGAGAGGTAAGTCAGAGCCTCGGCTGTCATACAAGAGGTTACCGCTGTAAAATTTAATATGTAAAATAAAAAAAAAAACAAAGATTTTGGTATGACTTTCAAACTGAGATTTTGATACGAATTTCAGTGTACCGCGTTTAGATATTTTTTATAAAACTTATATACGTTGTACATGCTAAATAAACTTTTGAAGAATGGAAATTGAAATTGCACCAGTACGAAGCCAGGGCAGATCGCAGTTATAAATACAGTAAGTACTACGTCTCGTCGACGCTGCCGTGTCGTCGGTAATCCCATATCTGACAGCACAGGTAATGCAAATTCGTAACGCACAATAACACTTGACACCGCACTTACACGCTTTCATTCGCCTTAACGAAGTATGAACCGTGCAGCCACCGATTTTGCGCTGTCTAGCTGGCTTTCTACCTATGTACTCTAGATATTTTTGTTTCTAGAAAATAATCTTTGTTTCAGCCTTTTGTGTTAGAGGAGTAGGAATAGTGATCTTTTGAATAAGGTACGATGGGGCTAACATACTAATGTAATGTAGTAAAACCCTCTAATAAATTGAATTGTATTTTTTTAGGGTAAACCAAATAACCTTATAAATAAATAAATGTTCTACGACATTCTACACAACGTTTTTTAGGCCCAAAGTAAGCGTAGTTTAACTAGCTCGTGCTATGGGTTCCAGAATGCGGATAAACATACTTATGTACTTTTTTTTTGTAAATACATACATATTATACATAGAAACACCAAGACTAATGCAAATAGGCGTATTAATGCATAAAAATATTTGCACTAAGCGGGAATCGAACCCGCTCCCTCTGTCGTAGCAGTCGAATGCACTACCGCTACGCCACAGGGGCTGGCTATAGCAGCAATTATGTGTTTTGCGTTTCCAACTCTAAAATATGAGAAACGAAACGAATTGTTGATCACGGATGGTTTTCATTTTTCTACGAGTCCTGTCATCACATGATCGTCATCATCATCCTAGCGTTAAATCCCGGTTGCACCCGAAGCTGGCAGTGAGACCAGGGATACCTTCTTGCTATTATTAGAAATACACATATTTAGATGAAAGGATGAATGTTTGCTACTCAATCACACGGCTGAATGGATCTGGACAAAATTTGGTACAGAGATACATCATATTGTGGAATATTACACTTTTCAATGAATTTTGCTTTGTATTTGTCCGAGAGAAACATATTATACTCATAAGTTGGTATACTATTACTACTACTGCCCCGGGTTCAAGTTCTTACGAACCGTCGTAAATGTTGATGTTTTCCTATTTAAGTTCACAAGATTATACGACATTTAAGAGGATGTTACATAATTTACGGAAATAACAAAATGGATTAAAAACAAAACACTAATGCAATTCTGGTTCTAGCCAATTGCATGCCATTTATGGCGTGTCATATAACGTTTTACCTCAATTAAGAAAGTGACTGTCTAAACGATTGATCTAAATTATCTTGATCTAACTAATGGAAACCTTTACAAAGAATGAATTTGAAGTACTTTTGTTATGTTTTATCGGTTTGAACTAATGAATTCTATTTATACTAGACAAGGCGTTCGGAACAAAAATTTTGTCACGGCTCCTGTGTGAGGCGGGAATGAATTTGGAATTTCGAATTTGGAATGGGCCACAGAAACTAGATAAATAAGATAATTATTTTGACACCTATCAGTATATAATCATCATGTCATCTCTAACAGCTACAAAAATCATCGCTGCTGGCAGCATCGTTGCTGGTGTAGTAATGGTGTTTCACGATACCTAATTTTTTATTCCGTGAAGCTAAAATTGCGTAAAACAAAATTATATAAACTAAAATATTTACATCCTAAAAAGAGTATGTACAAAGTAAAAAGTGTAGGTGTCAAAGAATTCCTCCCCATCGATGTCGACTGGTAAAGTACCCAAAAGGCTGGCTGTATTGCCACGTTAGATGGTTGTCCTTTACTGTAAGAAAGAAGTTTCTTGAATGAACGTCTATTGGCGTGCCTTGTAGGTAAGATCAACTCGTATGCTGGGTTTCTTGTTGAGATCACGTTTTTTTAATGATATCTATTGTAACGAATTATACATCTTAAAGTGCATGGATATTATCGAATTGGTGATACTACTTATTGGGATTTTAAGTATCATGAAGTTTATAAATTGTTTCAAAAAATCCTTTTCTTTCACTATTTGTTACTCAGGACTTTGGGTTTGGTTGGTGGTTACGCAAATACAGGCAGTTTACCAAATTGCATTAAGATCGGGTTAGATATTTATATAACTAGTCTGGCCATAAATACTGTTACATACATCAAAACTTTTCTTTCTTTTTCAACTTTTTAATTATTTTGAATTTGGAACACATATATTATCTTAAAAACATCTTTTGATTTCGCGCCATTACACATATATTTTCGTGTTCATTATCGAATTACAATATAGAATGGGGTGTTAAAGAAAATAGGATCGCAGTGATCGCCTTGCACAAAGTGGGTATGGAGCCGTCGTCGGTCATATTCCAGACATTTCAAAAACTTGGTATCAGTCGTATGTTCGTATATCGTACTATCAATAGATACAACAACACTTCGTCTGTCGAAGATCAGAAAAGATCGGGGCAGCCGTGTGCTGTTAGAACTACAAAGGCTATTAATGATGTTAAAGCCAGAATTCGTCGAAACCTCATTAGGAAGCAAAAAATCTTATCGCGTGAAATGAAGATTCCCGCTAGGACTCTGTTACGTATATAAAACAAGACCTGAAGCTCGGTGCTTATCGTCAGTATACAGGACATGCCCTAAATCAATCTTTACGATTAAAGAGAGTGGATCGATCAACAGAAATATCCTCTTTACCGATGAAAAAAATTTCACGATTGAAGAACACTTCAATAAGCAAAATTATAAAGTGTACGCTCACAGTTCTAAGGAAGCTGCTCAATTGGTCGAAAAGGTACAACGTGGTCATCATCCTGCGTCAGTGATGGTTTGGTGGGGCGTGTCTTATCAGGGAGTCACAAATCTACATTTTTGTGAAAAAGGAGTGAAAACTTCAGCCAAAGTGTATCAAGATACTGTCTTGGATCATGTTGTGAAACTTCTCAGCAATACACTTTTTAAAAATAAACCGTGGACTTGCCAGCAGGACTCTGCTCCTGGTGACAAGGCACGAACTACCCAAGCCTGGCTAGAAACCAACGTTCCGGACTTTATAAGAGCTGAAGACTGGCCCTCATCTTGCCCAGACCTCAACCCTTTAGACTACAAATTATGGTCAGTTTTAGAGGACATGGCCTACTCTAAACGACACGGCGACATTAAGTCTCTTAAAAAATCTTTGGAGTAAGCAGTAGCAAAATATCCCTTGGAAACAGTGCGTAAATCCATAGATTCATGGCCAAACAGATTAAAGGCCTATATAAAAGTCAAAGGTGGCCATTTCGATTAAAATATATTTTTATTTTTTGCTAAGACTTTAATAAATATGTATGTGTAAATTTTAATAATATTACATTACTTCATTAAAAAAAAAATGCATAACAAAACTTATGGCTGGACTAGGGTACATATTAGATAGATATTTAAAAGGTAGTATTGATAATATGAAAGAAGATTATCTTTTCTATATACTTGAACATTTTTAACACTAAGATACAAAGAAATTGATCTTATTTCAATGGTTTTACGGAAGCAACCACCGTCCGATCTCCCAACCTCCAGCGGAAAATATTTGCCAGAGCGTCGTCTGTCAATCTTTTTAATAAAACACGTGATATTATATTCGGTGGCTAATGGCGTCGATGCTTTATTATAGACTAAAGAGTGGGAAACAACCATAGAGAATGAATACATTAGTTTGATACTTACTGACACAATCAACAGGCATGCAGTTGAGGTTTTCTTGGACCTCAAAAATCTTGATATTGCCCCAAAACATCCAAACATCTTATTATGTAGGTATCTGAAGAAATTTTAAGTTCAATAAAAAAAACCGCAAGTGTACTTACCATGAACGATAACTCAAAGATCACGCAGAGTTGGCTCTTCGATTTCCAATGCGTGTGTGTTACAAACGCCATCCCAAGCAGACAGTTAGTATGTAATTATATCTCCACCGTTTCATATCGAGTGTACACTTTACGATTCCGTCAGGGCAGTGCGCGGGCGTCGCATACATTTTTAGGTGATGATAGACCTTTTTGACGCGACTTGATAAGCTTAGTGCGTGTTAAAGACGTTCGCGGATAAAAATCGGTGGCTGAAGCCGTCTACCAAACATGTTTCTAGAGTCTGCGCGTTTACAGAGAAATCCCCATCATAGCGTTAATCAAATCAAATCATTTATTGGCTCACAAAAGGATATAATAATACACCTCTGACTACCGCTTCTATGTTTTTATGTAAAAGAATATGGTTACTTTTTTTTTTAATATTTAGGACACGTCAATTCGACTTCACCTCGCCTGATGGTAAGCTGAAGGTAAAGTCTCAGGAAAGAGGGTCACCATTACATACACGTACCATGTTAACAATGGTGGCAATCAGCTTGACGGATTCATCAGAAGAGGATTGTCGTCGCAGCACCGCGTGACACCCACCGGTCCCACTAGTGCTGCGACCACAATCCCCCTGCCCGGCTATGCACTTGCTGACCCCTGAACGCAATCAAACCGAAATTGGATTACTATGGAGGGTTTTTCGCAATCGTGCACAGTGGTACCTACCCGGCCGAATTTTGTGACAAATTTGTGTGATCAAATTTCTAACACGCTCGTTTTAGCACGACTAAATTACCATTTTATAATAGTATAGATTTATATTCAAAGTATATTTTTTTAATCGCTGTCAGTTATTTCTTTCATTCATGTCGCTGTCAGTTATTTCGGTCATTTTAATTATTAGCTTTTTCTAATAATATTTAGCAAGTAGGTATAACGTGTAAAATTTCACAGTAAATTATGAAGCGCAGAGGTATCATTTCTGCCCCTTTTAAAGTAAGATTTTAATAAATTTAAATGGTCAACGTTTATAGAAGCAGAGACCCAACTGACGGAAGTAGGCTTACCGTCAGCTGGGTTACATGCTTCCATAGTTGACGACATGTGGGCATACATGATACTACAACTTCACTTATCCCTGCATGGATTTAAAAGGAAGAAGATGCTCTATCTCTTCCAATATAATTGACACTCGCACAAAATATAGATATTGCATAACATATAAATATAGGAGTTCTACCAAATTATGACTAAGCCATAAAAATTATACAACGAAATTTAAAAATATATTTATCTCTTTTTAATTTACCCACAAATCCGAAAAGGCTATGTTTTATTATCCTATACTGTTAATAATAATACCGAGACATTAGACTAAAACTGTATTACAACCGTTATCAAAGATCATTCATCTGGTGTTCACACAAAGGCTCGCGCCCGCTTATATCTTAAATCTTCGTAACTAAAAAGTGTGAGCCGCCACCTCACGAGACCTTCCATCTCTTCACACCTAAGAATTCAATTAATCTCGACGCGTACCCGCATCGCTGGCCACGAGATTCGTGACTGGTAATTACTTTTTCTTCTAAAAGGAAAACAAATTCATTTTATTCTCCCCGCTTGTTTACGAAAAAAAAAGAATCTCAACCGACTAACGGACTTCGGAACAATGAGTGATGATATGGTATTCTCTAGTCACAAACCACAGGATATCTTGTCCAACGAATATTTATTTTATAATAATATACGAAACAATAGTGATAACTGGCGAACAGTAAATTATCTACAAGATTTACGATAACCATTCATCACTCGAGAATTAATCCCCTTATATCTTGGCATCGCCTAGAGATATTTCAATATAGCTCAATAGAATCTCATTTATTTGTGGGTACCTGCCGACTTCGCCTCATATTTCCCCTGGAATAACAAAGGCTTCGTTGGATCAAGGCATGACCTATGGGTGCGGACTACAAAAAGTATTAAAAAACTACGCGCACGAGAACGCAAATGAAATCGAAATAACGTAACGTCCAGCACCGGCAAGGTCTCGCAGAATGAGATACGGCCTTTTGATTAGCCATTGTCGGGAAGCCGATCCGTGGAGTCGCCCTGCCCCGCACTACTTTCCATACTTCTTTATTTATATCCAATTTATCGCATTGTTTTGTTGATAAACCAGATACGAGTATATTCTTATAATCGCACCGCCTAGTGAATGATCTTACCGGCTACATTCATTTGCATGAGATTATGTGTATTAAAAATCTTTTTGTATCATCAGTTCACATTCCTTTGAATTATTAGTTATGGAATATTAATGAATATTTCAATTTTGTATCTTAATTACGATGCGAATGATATATATGTTAATAGCTAATTTTGTAAGGAGACAATTTGAGAAGCATAATTTATTGTTTCTAGGTAATAGTTTATGTTCATCATTATGATTTGTTGTTATTTTCAGAGAACTTATGCTGTTACGTGCCCTTTATTACCTTATAATGACATTTTTAAGGTAGAGGGTTGGCTATAAGTCACGCTCTGGCCCCGAAAAGAAGCCAACCTCCTTCTGTTAGTAATTACATGCAAGACGGCGGCGGACGTATAGGGCTCACCCCTATACCTACCTCACGCGATGTTGAAGCTTTCGCAGAACTATAAGACATTTAAAAACCAGTAGCGTCGAGTTTATAAAGTTACACAAAATCAAATGCTCAAATATTTATCGAAGATCGACCATCTAGATGTCGAAGTTCGCGCAGTATCTTATTTAACTTTAAGGTGAAACTTCGGTAATGCTCGATTCGTTTACTTCCACAGTTTACACGGACCTATAAAATTACACTCTGACTCACACTTTACAAGTAAGTAAATGTTCAATCCAGACATAAAATTTATATCACCCAATAAAGAAACTCTTTGTGTGGCGGTTTTTAAGTCCGAAAGTTGATATTAGCCTACTCCGAGGGTTTTAGAGGCGCATAATCCAGTCATTACAAAAAGTCGACACTCAAGCTATGCGATAAAACGTGCAATAAGAATGGTACCTATAGGTACAGGGTGGGTATATTGTAGGTTGTTAGTGTATAGTGGGCTTGCAGGCGGGCTAGGGCGAGGGCCGGCGGCCGGCGGGCGGGCTGGCTTGTCCTCAACTCGGTAGCCGTGGCCGGTTTTCGGCTCGCCACAGTCGCCACTCTAGTACGGCACGGGCGCAGCGACGCAGCGGTCGCGCCGCCACGATTCCGGCGCGCGCACACGACACACGAACAAAACATTTGATAAAATAAACTTTTCCTACGCGGGTGTGTTTACTGACTGTGTTATACGTTCGTGTATTACTATAAGGATTGAGTGCACTGGGGTGTTACGTGTTCGTGACTCGGAAGGGGTGAGGGGGAGGTTTTGGCGGGAGTCTGGAGCGAAAGTGGCGTTCGGAGGCGCGAGCGCGCCCTCTTTTACATAATCGTTGATAACTGGAGCTTTCGTGATTGTTGCGTGATAACAGTAAGTGCTATCTATAGTCTGTGCTTTGAAGAAAGTTTGCTCTAGCTTTACGCTAGATGTTATTTATAATATTTATGAATTTAAAACATGATGTTTGATATGCATTTATACGTTGTTACATTTGTAACACACATAGTTTATCTCAGATTATGGATTTGATATATTATTAATTCCAGGCGTTTGTAGTAATTTCAGGGTTAGGTATGTATTGTTAGTATACTCACGCTTATATATCCTAGAAGAGGCAGACAGAGGTGTATTTGTTTCAATAAGTTTATTTTTGTTATCACTTCGCATTATTGTTTGTTTACTCAACAAATACACACATAAATAAGAATAATCTTTCCAAAAGTACATATTAGTGTCTAAGTTAATTTGCTTGCATTGCGCATGTCATGTTTATCTGTTGATGTAAACTTATCTTCAAAATGTGATAGACTTAATCCTCTTATCTATGACTTATACAATGGTATAACTTAAAAATAGACCTCGTCTGTAACTTAAGTCGTATAAAGAATGATACTATACAAATAGTAAGCTTTTCGAATATTTCAGTTGAATTATCGTTGTTCCAAATTTGAATTATCGCAGGTTTGTTTTGTACGTACGTGTTTAATATCTACTTGATATTTAAATTTAGAATGGTATTACTCAATCGTGGAATAAGTGGTGTGTAGTTAGTCCGGACGATGTTTATGACAGAATAGCTAATGAAAATTTTGGTTTGAGCTTTAATGTTAGGGTGATAAGGTATAGTTTCATGAAATTGTTATTTATTTTTTTCGAATTAGTTATTCTGTCGTAGTTTTTAATTCCATAAATCAGCGATTTTACGATTTATTATGGTTGTTAAAAAGCTTTGGGAGAATAATGAATTGGTCTCGC
The DNA here is from genome assembly GCA_946251805.1 of Cybosia mesomella. NCBI lineage: Eukaryota > Metazoa > Arthropoda > Insecta > Lepidoptera > Erebidae > Cybosia > Cybosia mesomella. Next base: position 9,926,656 of record OX276395.1, read on the forward strand.
TGATTTAGTTCGGTACATGTAAAATTTGGTTTAGTATTTAAGTGTGTTAGTTATAGAAAGACTTTGGATGTTCGTTGTTCTGAGCTTTACTAAACTCGCGTTCTATATTTAAAATAGTAATCTTATTCAATGTATAGTTAGTTCTTACCTGCCCACTAAAAACCCAGCCACAATTAAGTTTATGCGTCACTATGGAAAAGTGGCCTCATATTCAACCTAGTGACTAAGGAGTTGGACTTTAGATCGATAGATCGTGGGTTCGTATTTCTTACCGATCTGAACCCACTTTTGAAACAAGCAATTTAGCGTTAGGTTAACGATAAATGTTTGTGATTTCACCTCTGTGGCGCAGCGGTGGTGCATTCTACTGCTACTTCGTCAGGAGGCGCTTGTTTGATTACCGCTCAGTGCGAATATTTGTTTGCATGAATATGTCTATTTACATTAGTTTTGGTCTCTGTATGTATAATCATGTTTGTATTTGCAAAAATAGTAGGTATATAAGAATGTGGGGTGCTTGGTTGGGGACCTCCACGCGGTGCACCCTGGGCAACGGAGGCGGCAGCGCCTCTCTCCTAGGGCGGGAGAGACGCTGCCGCCTACGGCCAACTCCGACCGAGGCGAGGACGGCCCTGTTGAGGGCTGTTCGGAAGCTTTCCACGTGTCCCTCTGATTAGCAGAGGGCACAGTGGAGAGCAAGTAAGGGGGCCATCTCGAAACCGGAGATGGCCCAGGGTCAGTCGGGGTGCGAGGGATATGCTCTATGAGTAACCTTACACCCCGGCGTCTTAGGACCCGAGACGGCGTGCGGTTTTAGTCGGTGCAAGCCCGACATAACCGCCCCCGCTGGAGACCCCCCGCTCTCCAGCGGGGGCGGTATCCGAAGGGATTTCCGCACGAAGAAAAAAAAAAAAAAAGGTATATAAGAATGTGTTTACGCTTTCTGGAAGCCATATTACCAGCTTATCTTAGTTTGGTTCTAGGTTGTATTTTTGTTTCTTTTGTTTCTAGGATATTCAATTATTTTGATTACTAGAATTTGTAAGAGCAATCCTTTTGGTTAAAAGGGTTATAATCCCATTATAGAAAATAAAATGTTATGCGACCACATAATAGGTTGATTTAATAAAGTCGGTAGCACCTCTTATAGTAGATGGAGTCGTGACGGGTTTATATTTAACCACTAAGGGATTATATCTGTCCGAGTCTCAAGATCAACCTTCTAGTAAACAGAGCGCTGTAAGTCTAAAGTCTAAAGTTCCACTTATTTCTGGTAGATTTTGATAGGCACATGATATGTAGAACTCTCCTGGCCCGCCGAGCCCGCAACATGCTCGCCGCGCGTCGCTTGTGACTCAGGCACTGGAGGTCGCTTAACGACCTCCGTCCTCCATGAGCGCAGGCCTGGGGGTGGCAGGTGAGGCCGCCTGTAACCCCTCAGAAGCAGGCCGGGACCCCAAACCGGGGCAAGACGGGGACACCGTGGTTCCCAAACCCGAGAGGGCCATCTCGAAACCGGAGGTGGCCCAGGGTCAGTCGGGGGGCGAGGGATAAGCTCTATGGGTAACCTTACACCCCGGCGTCTGTAGACCCGAGAAGGCGTGCGGCTTTAGTCGGTTCAAGCCTGACATAACCGCCCCCGCTGGCCGGGGGGTGGGTATCCGAAGGGATTTCCGCACGAAAAAAATAGGTACATGGTATGTGATTTAATATAACCGGAGTCCCATATTAACCTCGAAGCTTCCCTGTATCACGTGGTTTGTGGATGAAGCACATTTTTTCCTATCAGGTCAAAACAATAGAGTTGAACCCGCAATCTATTTGACGCAGATGACTATTAAAGTTAGCTACTTTTCCATTATTTTAAAGCTTTTTTATTATCAAAAATGACCTTATAAGTCAATAACTGTATTATTTAGTTATTAATTATAATTATAAATTTAAAAATGTACGCAATATTTTTAGAAAATAGATAGACAATTTTCAACTTTATTATACTACTAATTAAGATTGTAATCAATGATTTACGAATTAGTCACATTTAAGCCAATCCACGCTAATTATTATGAATACAATTTAATTAGCTTTATGTAGTTCTGTTTTAATTTCTTAAAAGTAGCTCAACAAGAGTGTTAATTTGGTTGCAATAAAATTGTATAGTTGCATAATACATTTATTGCAAAGCCACGTCAAAGGCTATTACGACCTTTTTTAGGACGGGCACGTCAATAGGACCTTACCTCGCCTGAAGGTAAAGCCTCAGGAATGGGGGATCACTATTACAGACACCAATAATGCTACAATGATGGCCCTCAGCTTCACGGCCTCATCAGATGCTTTTTCACGCTCCACTCAAAAGAACCGGACTGTAAGAAGAAGGAAACACGTAATTTAAGTCATTCTATTAAGTCTTTGGTTTCAAAGTTGCATTTCAAACAAATGATACTCCTCCGAGACCGTTTGACCGATCTTGACCAAATTTGCCACGGTGATCAAGTAGACATTACTGAGTGTCATAAGGGGTCGAATGTCCAGATCGGTCTTACCATCGAGGAATAATCACCGAAAAACCAAATCAATGGAAAAAGTCGACCGGTCACGTTGACCTATTGTTGGATAGGCAAATCTCGCTACGCTTAAGTTTGGGTTGATTGCGAAGCTGGTAACCGTCCTAGTTATGTGGTTCAAACAATTCAAATGTTATTAGATGCAATCAGCTACATTCAATTTACAATAATAATATTCTGGGATATAGAGACAAACTAAACATTGTTTGTATTATAGGTTCTAGAATGCGGATGAACATACTTAGATACGTTTTGTAAAACACACATATTTACATAATGAAAAATTATAGTACTTCGATATATCCAACAGAAAATTATGAAATTCAGCCAAGCCAAGCATTTCGTAGTTAGACAGAAAGCCAACACCACATTTGGCTCGGAGGAAATACTGTGCATAAAACACCCAGGTCTTATTGAGCTGAGTGCGACGAAGTCGAGCGAAAGCTCCTCATACCAGACTTCAGGATTATCTTTGTCACAGGTCTCCTCTTAAACTACTAATCTAATCAGAACCAAATTTGGCATGAGCAAAGAGGTCAATCAGAGGAAGGTTTATGGATATATTTTGAAAAAATTAATGCTACCACAGAGGAATGATCACCGTTAAAAAAATTCCAGATGAAATTACATAATAACCGCTCGAGACACTGTGACCAAACTTTACACACTCAGAAAGCATGTCCAGAGTTGTGACTTTCAAAAAGATTTTCAAATTTTCAAAATCGGACTTGCCACGGAGGAATGATCACTGTTCAAAATTTTCAAAATCTGATTCACGATGTCTCACTCAGCTCAACATTGCAAGCAGCGATTCGCCTTACAGACCTAGTAAGTCATACATTGAACCCTTGAACGCTCTATCTCCACACCACAATCTGTGTAATGTAGATTTAAATTAATTTAAGATGATCTATCTTAAATTAAACTAAGTGTACAATACAAAAACACATATTGCAACCAACAAACAAACAATATTCCAGCGGAGATAAGCGTGGTCTCGCAAAACAATCACGTTTGATGGTCGGTTCGTGGTTACTACTGCGCAATTCAATCGTGCCATTATCGATCATTTATCACAGCTCTCGGACCAACTTATCGCGATCGACTTCTACATCAGAGGTCGTGGGTTTTGACAAAATTTGACATTTTTGTGATAGCGTTATCATTATCTTGATTGGTTGTAAGGTACAAAAAGCAACAAAAGCTCATTACTTGCCAATTTTCGAATCACCTTTTGTTTAATTCACCACGTTTTGTTTGTTATTTTATGTGGAGTTATAGATAACTCCACATAAAATAACAAACAAAACGTGAAATATGTCAACTAAAAATTATTTCAATTTGTAAATTTTTAAGCGTTCATCAACTTTAATTGGTGACTGTACTTTAGATTTGGGATATTAGAATAAAAACAGTGACAGGTACTGTTAAGCAAGCTAATAGTTGTGATATCAAATTTCGTCCATAAAAACATTGATGTTAGCCACTCGTTGACAGGTAATAAATCTTTGATCACGATAAATCTTTCTGAACGTATTAAAAAACAAACATTGTGAAATCTTTTAAAATAATTCCATGATTACATTTTGGCTTTTGTTACGTTGTAGTGACTGATAAAATGTCCTAATATTAAGTTTTATTGCATTTTAAATTGAATTATGTTTACTTTTAAACTAAATTTAAAAATAAACACAACCAAAGCATCCCGTAATACACAAATATAATGAATAGTCTAGGACATTCTACATATCTCTATCTCTAGACCTAAAGTAAGCTTGTGTTATGCATTCTAGAATATGGATACATACTTAAATACATTATTTTTATAAATACATATATAAAAAACACGCAGACCATGCCACAGAAAAACATAAATGCAAATATTTGGGAATCGAACCTACAACCTTTGACTTAGCTGACGATCACTCTACCGGTACGCCACAGAGGTCGGCATTCTGATTCAAATATCCTATTAATAATAATTTGAAATATCATATCACCTTGTAAAGCTAATAATCGTGATAAATCCTCCAACGAGGAGATAACAGTAATTCTCATAGATTGTGAACAATAAAATTAACGCTTGCAATCTTTCGCTGCTATTACTTAAGATAACAAAAATAAACATTATCACCATAAAGTAATACTTACTACTGACGAGCCTGCAGTAGTAATCTAGTGGTTTCAAGTCTCTTTCATATAACATAAGTATGAAAGAGATAGGTTATCTCCGGCCATTGCGTTTTGCAGGTAAGAATAATTGTACTACAGAGCATTTAATTAACTAGGCGGGGCCTTGTAATATCGTACCAAAAAGTGTAAATGTCCAGTCTCATCGTTTAAAAGACACACAAGTCAATAATTTATCAAACCTCTACTGAAAACTATAATTCCTGCAGATCGTACTTTATTTTACGGATGAGTCGATTGATTCAAAATTTATGAGAGATGAATAATTCTATTCTCAAACTATAATTTCAATTATAGATTTCACATATGTAGTTAATTTTAAATATGGCCTGTATAGTCTAAAAATACAACAGATTTTAATAAACCTAATTAAAGACACTACAAAACACCCAACTGATTTTGAATTTTACAGAAAAAAATCTAACCCTTTTTTAATCAATTGAGATAAACCAATAAAAAGCCTCCAAAGTCGATTGATTGAACCTCGCGGCCTGAGGGAAGCTAACTATAACATTTTGAAAATATTACGTGGTTGTGTTGTGAACTTTTCATGTAAACTACGTTATAATAAAGAATTCTGTGAAGCCTAATTTAATATTCAAGGTTTCTTAAGGCAAGATTAGGCTAAAAGGTATTTTAAGTGTTACTAAGAATACAAAAAGGGTGGTTATGCAATGCTTGGCATTGGTTTTGCAATAGCTAAATTGAGGATATAATAATAAAAGGAATTTGTTTTATTTAGATATAAATTAAACCTCAAATAACCGAAGTGCATGGACAGCAAAGATACCCAACATCTACCTATTGGCTGAGTCTTCCATTTACTCCCTTATTAGATGCTTTTGAGATCAGCCACACCAGACATTGAAGATCTGAAGGATCTAAATATGTCACAGTTCGTAAGATTCTGGAAATTCTGGATCAATTGGAGACGATGATCAGGTGATACAAACTCATAACCTCTCATTTTCAATTACTTAGAAAACCTTCACATTTATGTATTATAATCAACTCAGCGTTGATTCCCGGTTGCATCCAAAGCTCTCACCTCGGAACCCGGACTTTCGATTTTTACTCCATGAAACACTAAAATATTATCAGTGGACGTCAAATTTATGACTTACCCATAAAAACTAAAACGCATAAATACATAAAATTATCGATAACATTCTCAAATCTTTGAACAAAAAAAATAGGAATATCTAAAATAATCACCTATTTGATTAGAATACCGTACCTAAATCAGATAGTCGATTATCAAGGACAGCTAAATCGACTTGTTAACCGCATCTCTAGTTATCACAATGGCTGGCTCTCGTTAGAGGCGACATAGACTGCGACTTTAATGGCGCGTCGTGCTGCCAATGCCGCCTTAAGGCTCTTTCACGACCGGCAGGCGTTAGCACGCATTAGTTTAAATGTGTTTTCTATTATGGCGTTACTAAAGTTTGAGGGCCTAGGCTTTGTAATAATAGTTGCACGTTTCATTGCACTGAACGAGAATGGGTAGAAGTACCTTTGAAATTCTATTGAAGAATATGTTTTATGTTTATAATAGTACTGGAATGTTGAAAGGTTTTAAAGGAATGTGTAGTCAATTCCTTCTAAGCTTCCAAGTAACGGGCGATGGTAGAATGCCTTGTTAGTAATTTAAAACTTGACAAAAATGGCGAAATTTATGCAATTTAAGCAAGTACTGCACCATTCTTGGTGCGTGATCAACGCCGTAACTGCATTTTCAATTCAAACTGTATAATGTCCATAAAAGTGAAAATACAACTTCAACATTTATATACATGCAATATGTACAATTTTTTAAGTTTAGTTTTATTGTTATGTCTTACCATGACTGCGTGAAATTTTGACATACTTAAAAAAAAGATACTACTACTAGACAGAAGCAGCGCTTGCATGTCGCGTTGATGTCTTTTCTATGAAAAACTTAGCTGCGCACGCGCAGCCGTATTTATTACTGCATATTGTTTACACCATGCTCATAAAAATAGGCGTGCATTTCATGAAGTAAAATAATGGTGGTATTGGTCAGCTTATATACCTACAATGGAGGAGGTAGGCTCCGGTAAAGGTAAAGACAATAGCTCTCCATTTGTAAAAAATAAAATTAAAAATAAGTCATTTGGAAATTTCTAGACTACCTTATAATAAATATTCCTTAAATTTTTTAAGTAAATTGTTTTAATTTTTTGAAAACTAGTAAGTCCTTTCTAGTAAATGCCCTAAATGTTCTCGTTGCTAATTAGTATAACTCGGTTTCCTAATACTGTTACAGTTTTATAGTATAGTCACACTCAGAAGTTAGTGAACACTAAAAATAACAAACTATATTTATATTAAATAAAATAAATACTTGATGTTTAAGTATTTTTCTATCTTCAGAGGAAAAGTTTATTATATCATCATTATCACCATCTAATTGGTCATTGATTGATGGCTTGTCTGATTACAATCTGATCTCCAAACCCCGAAAAAGGCAACTTCGTCAGAACCTCGTCCGTTGGTCAGCAGAAGCTCCAGCTAGCGGGTGAGGTTAGCTTGGGCCCCAACGATTTTGTTGGAGCCCGTTTCACGCCCATTATATATGGACAACTTTAATATAATATCATGCTTTGTTATTTTTATGAAAGTTTTTAGAGCTAAGGTGATCGGCAACTTGGAACGTGTTGACATACTTCTGAGGGCTATTTTATATGCATAACATATTTATCACAAACATCATTGGGTAACGAAACATCAAATCGTGTAGGTGCATAACTGCCTTATTTCTCATTCCACAACATGAAGTTTGACACAAAATATTAATTTTATATTACATACTTACGTACTTCTTCGTATCAAGTACCAGTTTTCGAAACCCATCTAAATAAGTGGTCTTAAAGTCAGACCTTATTGTCCATCAATTTATTACAAGAGGATTGAATGTGCATACCTCTAAAAGCACTGCCTACACGGTATAATATAAACAAAGTATCATCCCATTACTAGGGAGTTATGGACCATTTAAATGGTCAATTATTTTGAATATACTCGGACTAACTCGTTTTATTTGAGCTATAAATTAGAATATCTCAAAGTCTATGATCGAAAAGTAATAAAGTAACTAAATTGCGAATATATTTTAATAGACGTAATGGAGGCCCCATTAAAGTCATCGAGCTAATCTCATCATCATCTTAGCGTGGTTCCTGGTTGCATCCAAGGCTTACACTTCGGAGCCGGGGTCGGCTTCCTCCTTGTCCTCCTCTTGGCTTGGCTTTAATGGGAGCGACTGCCGTCTGACCTACCAACTCCGAGAGGAAAGTCTACGCCAGTGCCTCGCCCATTAATCAGCAGGTAGATATACCAGAAGCTATGAGAGATATGCCAACCTATCGGCTTGCAGATGAGGTTGGCTTGGGCCCCGAAGATCTTGGTAGGGCCCCATAAACACTCGAGTTCATCTGTAAGACGATAAACCTGCCGCTTCACGGACGAGGCTCTGGCGTAGTCTTTTCCTTTTCCTAGGGGTTCAAGGTTCAGATAAAAGCTTCCGTAAAAGCAAAGATATACCAAATCAAGAGGAAGAGCGGTTCTCGAACTCCAAAGTTTTGGATGCAACAAACGCTGTGATGATAATGATCTATCCCACCATTTAGCGGGCAATGATATTACTTTACAGAAATCTTTTGGATAACGACTATTCCTTGTGTTATTTTATTATATTTACTTGTGCACTCGAATCTGTACGTTGTGAACTTATTTTACCTACTAAGTTTTATGTTATCACAGTTGCGTATGAAGGCGTAGCTTAAAATCAGCTTCTGTGTTTACAAACCTTAATAGCTTCCTGTCATTAAACCATTTATGTAAGTAAACCCACCGGTTTTGGGAGTCAATAACCTGCCTTTTTTGAGCTGTTGATAACAAAGGTCACTTTGGTAGCCTGCAAATCTTATTAGTACTTATATCAAAGGGTGATACGTCGATATCGTCATTTAGCAATCAAAACAATCGAGTATGTAACATCGAAAGTTACATTATAATATACAAGTACACTTACTAACATAAAAATGAGCCCCTCTATAAATTATAACTTTACGCTATAATTTCAATAGCTACCCTACTTTTTTCTCCGAAACATCGGAAAACTGTAATACGGTAACATAAAATAATACAGGTAATATCCAACACCGCCATCGTCCTAATTTGTTTCTCTCAGGAAGTACGTGATTTGACGTAATAAAATAGGTTGATTATGGTCAGTTTTTACTATGTTTTTTTGGCGACCAACCGGTCAGTTGATCGTAGGGCTAGATGTAGGTCACCATTACTTGTTTCACATTATTCATTCTGTGTTGTTCTGGCGGAAAATCGTTAGTGGTTGTGACTCATTAAAGAAATTCGAATGGGTCGACTCAGACTAGATCCTAATCGATAAGCTTGTTGCAAGTTCTAAAATCGATTAACGCGTTTTGATTTGAATAATATATTGTGTCTGTATTTAGTGGTGCGGTATCCGTTTGGTGTTTGCGGCGCGCGGTGCCTTTGTATTAATCGGTTGGGTGATGTTAATGTCAAATTGATTTTATTGGTATTACACTAATTCGATACCAAATAACCATACGGGTTGCTCGATGGTAATCGGTATGGGTACCTTAATAAACGTATGTAACATTGATGTACAGTCAACAACAAAAGTGCATTAACTTTTATATATTTTGAAATGTTTTTACATTGAATACATTTGCCTAATAACGAATATATAAGTAGTTTTATAAACCCCAGAGCACAAAGTTAATATATTTCATGTATTTTTATTATTTTATAAAAGGTTTAAGAGCTAAAGCGATTAATAGATTAGAAGTTGTTAAGCCACTTTTGTCATTGACTGTACTAGAGTTATACAAAAAGATGTGGCTTAAAATTATTGTAACCAATCCTAAAAAATTGAATTATAAAAACCTATACTTTTGAAAGCATAAAAGAGCTTTTTAGTCTGGAAACTGCCATTTACTTAATGCGAACTTAAAGTGTAGCAGGACACTTTATCGGTATGGGTAATATCACCGGAGGTCTTACCTTCTTTACTCCACATTTTTCCTCCCAGTGGGGGAAATTGGGATTTTACAGCACGGTATAATGCACATAAATTGGGATAGCTTAACACTGCTTAGAGATTTACAACACTGTGAAAGGTATTACCCTTCTAGAAACACTATTTGACTTAATTTTTTAACTATTAGTAATAACACAGCCCTCTTAATGATTAGTGATTACCATGACTTATGATGTTGTGGATCATCTGATAAGTATTGTTGCCAAAGATCTATGAAGAGAGGGTTATAGTCATGGACCAGTGAACTATTTGCTTAACAAAACAAAACTTTAGCAAAAAAAAGATGCTTAGATCGTAAATTATAATGGACTTTATACTTATAGTCAATTGTGTTTCATTATGAATTAAAGAACATTCTATCTCTTCCTCATCGGAGCGCCAATCCCAGTGACATCCAAAACTTGCACTTTGAACACCAGGGTCTACTCTACTACTTCTTCTTTTTATTAGTTAATTTTGGCTTTTATGAGAGCGACTGCTATAACCTGCTATAACCTAACCTCGAAAGAAAAACCTGCACAAGAGCTTCGTCCGTCAATCAGTAGGTGTTCAGAGTTGGGCCCTAAAGTTATTGGTAGGACCGCCAACACCCTCAGAAATGCATTTTACTATGAATCAGTAATTCTATTGATTCAAACAATAAAACGGAAGCAATTGCATCCATACATAATATTGTGAGACTTAATGCAACAGCAAACGTGACAAGTAATACAGTATAAAAGTGAATTGTATGAACGTGCCGACTCATACTTAAAGTAGATTTAACGATATTGCTACTATAAAAACGAGAGTCTTGTGTTTTTATCCTATATAATAGTTGTGATCTGATGTCGTAAAGGAGGACGCTGACTAACACTCATTGCGCTAGGCTCACTATACCGGTTTTGTAAAGACCCCGTTCTATTGATCTCATGCCTTTAGTTATCTAACTAGAATGATCCAGGCGACTTCAACACACTCTCACAAATGATTTCCGATTATTTAAATTTCCAAGAACTACGTACTCGTATCTGTATTTTTTTTGAAGAGTACTAGTAAATGAAATTGCTAGCATTACCGGTAACCCCTCCAGCTAAGCTAAATTGTTTGCGTTAGAAGTGGGGTCACGTCGGTAGTGTAATGGTCGAGATTCGTACCCGGGACCTCTCGATCGTAAATCTGACTCCTGAAGCATTAAGCTACTGACCCTTATTAATACATACCATGTGGGCTTAGTCGTTCACATATCATTGGTTTATTTGGTTTGCTTCGAGTACTAACCATTGCAATGTATAGTACTCGAAGCAAACCAAATAAACCAATGATATGTGAACGACTAAGCCCACAAGTTAAAATGATTATTTTATAAAAAATAATGTATCTAAGTATCCACATTCTAGAACCCATAATATATATAACACGGTTATACGAATTTACAGCTGTGTTAGGTTAGGTTAAGTTATATATATAATCTGAATCTCGGAATAGACTCCTAAGATTTTCATAAAATTTTGTGTTAATCGATCCAGCTAGGATTCATTTGGAAAAAAAATATAGGTATTAATAATTATTGGAGTAGTCAATTATTTATTATATATCAATTCTTAAGTAACACAAGTATCTAAAAAACACCCTCCAATTTAGGTTTCTGCTCCAAATTCTATACAAACGTGACACGTGTCAATCGGATATCAAACCCAACAAAACTTCGTCCTTGAATAATACATACATATGTATTTACCTTCTGTTTTGTATATGTACAGGTGTATAATGTGGATCAACGTAAGTATGGTGTTTCATTGACCCCGTAATCGGTCGATAGGAATAAATACGTCGTTTGAATTGACCATCGGCTAAAAGAAACTTAACAAGACTTGATTTGAAAGGAAAATGGCAATTAGGATAATTATTTTTTTACGCAATCGTATTACGTGAGAAGTGGATTTAATTTCTAGTGTGTTATTTTTTGTTTTTGTACAACTAAAGTAGCGAAGAAATATACGGGTACTCTGATGATAAGCGGTTATCAGCAAGAGGTTCTTCAGAATAATATAAATAGCCAGTATCACTCGCAATGGTCTAAGGTTTCTAATGAAACTTCATATATCCAAATCAGTGCAGGCATTTAAAAGTTTTGGTGGAATAAAGAGACTAAAATTTAACGAAAGCCCTGAATAAATCCTACGTCCTATCCTACTCCTGCTAATATTATAAATGTGAAAGTTTGTGCAGATTTTTGTAAGATTGATGTACTCAATCACGCTCTAACGGCAGAACGGAACTAGCTGAAATTCGGTTCAGGAATAGATTATAGTTTGGAATAACACATAGGCTTCTTTTTAACACTGTAATAGGCTCCTATAGGTAGTGGGAACGGAAACAGAACTCCAAGCGGGTGAAGCTGCGGGCTACAACTAGTTCTCTATTTTGGGACATCGTGTACAAAAACACATTACTGAAATTGCCTTATTTACCTTGTAAACTACCTTAAAGAACAAAACCATAATCATAACCAAATTATTCATTAACCCTCCAAAAACCGAGTAAAATATAGTAAGAATATTGTCGCAAGTATTCAAGGTTGACAAGTGTTGCGATCACAATTTGATCATTATTGGTTGCCTTTGATAACATCAGAATGAATTTGTAGCCTTCGGGGCGTTGAGTAGCGTTTATCACGCGACCTACGACAAGTAGAATCTTCTATTGACACCTTGATTTTGCTGAGAACTTTCGTTGTACTGTTGATTGAATTAGAATAGTTGATTCATGAATTATCTTATTTACCGAATATATCCAAGTGAACTTCGTTACCATGGCATTTAGTGTCGCCCAACTCTCAGACATTATGACCAATTACGTCATACAAAACATTGACATGATAGGTTATAATTCAACAAAGAATAAGCCTTCTTTTTTTTCCAAAATCCCCTTGGATACCCACGGCTGGCCGGTCGAACTTGAATGAACATGATAGGTTATAATTCAACAAAGAATAAGCCTTCTTTTTTTTTCCAAAATCCCCTTGGATACCCACGGCTGGCCGGTCGAACTTGAACCGCCTAAAACCACACGCCGTCTAGGGTCTTCAGATGGCCGGCGTGTAAGGTGGGCCCATAAGGCATACCCCTCGCACACCGACTGGCAAATTGCCATCTCCGGTTTCGAGATGGCCCCCTCGGATTTGGGAACCATGGTGTCCCCGTCTTGCCCCCGGAAAGCAATAGTTGTAGTGCAGTTCCTTTTAATTATAAATTGCCGGGTCTGATAATAAGTAAGTTAGGCTGAACAATTTTAATATTAGGAGGGGTTTTATAAATTTAACGTAAGTATTTTTGTATTCATTGGAGCTTTAGGAGCAGAAGAAGGCCAAAGAAAAGATGGATAGATAGCGTGAAAGGGGACATAGTAATGAAAGGAGTAGCAGTGAGATGACATCTCAGTCATCATCCTCCGAGACTTTTTCGAACTCAGTTGGGTTCAGCCTTACTATAAAACGACCGTACTTCAGTATTAGTTGTAAAGCGACTACCACCTGACTTCAACAACCCTCTGGCGATATCGAAGATAGGGTTCCCACTATCCGTAACGAATACCAGAGACTCCATAGATATTCGTATGGCAACCGGGATCGACGACTTAACAAGCTCTCTGAAGCATGGAGGGGCCTCAATATGTTAAGAATGGTCTGACAGGGAAGAATGGAAAAGATTGATACGTGCGCCGACCACAAATTTTTGGGACGAGGATAGGCAGATGATGTCTGTTTCTGTATCGTACTCTGAAACGAAAGTTTAGTCCACTCTCGACCCCTGGACCCCTAAACAAAGATTTCTTTATTTATTTCCTCTCGACACTTAAACCTATCTCGTCCACTCTCAACCCCTAATGGGACCGATTTTGATGCGATTGAAAGCTATTGGAAGATGTTTCTTGGCTATATTTATAATGACTTATTCAGGCGTTTGACGATCGTCAGTTTCTGTCGAATTAAAAAAAAAAAGAAAACATTGGGGGTCAGGTCATAGTATCCACTGATTGTAAATGCGAGTTATGTGCAAGAGCGTGTTAAGGTTCATTTTGTCACGACTTCTCTTGTATAAACATCCTACCTGTACAAATAGATTTGTGCTTAGTACTGTCAAGTGTTTTTTCTTTGTCGCTCAATGGTTTCGAAGTTTCGTTTGAAAGTGTTTATTTAGAGGTTGATTTTATTATCTTTTGTTAACACGAGATATAGCTAAGGATACTTGATTGAAATAGCTTTTTACTTAAAGCTACAAACTTCAGCGAGACGACAACGCCGCCGACGCGTCGTATTATAGGTAAAAAAGTGGTTACATGATTAAAAGTTTTCTATTACAAACTACACGAACTATACAGCATCAGTAGCTTAGTGGTTAAGGTGACAGTCTTCCGCTCGAGAGGTCCTGGGTTTGTGTCCTAATTACTACACCACCTACGTAAACACATTCTTACCACAAGCAATTTAGCTTACCTGGTGAGTTGACTATGCTAGCAATTTCGTTTATTTACTGTATTGAAAACTAAAATAAAGTAAGAAGAATAAATAAGGCTCTAAGTGAGCAAAGCCAGGATCTGAGCGAGCAATGTTGTAGAATATTTTATATATTTTTTATTTTATTTATTATTATGCATACATATTGCATAATTGCAATTAGCAGGACGCACGACCGATATAACAACTAGTCGAACACTCTACCGCTACGCCATAGAGGTCATCGCAGAGGCAGGTATATTTTGTATTCTTAAAATATATATAAATTATCAAAATTGAATAATTGCTAACAGCGAATTAAATTCACCAATTATTTTTATCCATAAATAAGAAATTAACTATTACTGGGTATCAAGTAAAATTATCAAAACCATCATGCAACATATTTTACATAAACGTTTTTTTTAATTTATTTAGATACGCGTGTATTATGTTAACTCATCATTAACAAATTACTGTTCCGCTGTTGAGCACTAATCGTAAATTGAAAACGTAACTAAACGCCACTTCCTACAATTTACAAACATTTTACAACTTTTCTTTCGTTTTCAGTGTCATTTAGATATTTATCTATGGTAGGTTTCGAATGAATAACACATAAATTGCAGCACATTGCCCAGGTGATCAATATAGACATTAAAGTAGCATCAGTGCCACTGTTTTAGTAGTGGATCCTCCTAAACTCCTAGAACGCTGTGCGGTCCACTAGTAGAGCAGACGGTAGATTCTAAAACAGTAGCAAGAGTCATAGGATCCACTAGATCAAGGATGGATCACAGTGAACCCCAAAGTGCTGTTTACTCCACTCGTGGACTCGTGGATCATGGGAAGGGGGAGGGAAGGTGGTGAGTATAATACATAACTGAAGAAGGGAAATCAATCGATAATTTTATCAATTTAGTGGCAAACGTTTATCAGTCGCAATTAAATCGTCAAGTTTTAATTATTATCTTTTATGCGATCGTCAAGTTTTAAAAGTCGAAAGCTGTCTAATACCTGTATATAAAATATGAATCGTTAAAAATTACGATCGAATTGTTTAGTCAGTAAACTGTGTCAAATTTTTCTTTAACCTTTAACCCATTTTATAACTGTGATCTTTATCACATCTTGCACGAATACGCAAAGGGAATGTTTTGTTTATTAAATACGTAATAAGGCTCGACTGCTTTATTGGTCTACTTTACCCTTTGGGTTATCTACCACGGAATCGTCTACTACGATTTCTAATAATAATTATATTATACACTAGCAGCCCGCTTACTTAAACGTTTTTACTAAAACTTAAAGTTTTAGTACATGTTAAGTTTGGAATAGGTCAAGGTATATTTATTTCTGCAGTCTCGAAACTAACATAATAATTTTATTTAACGGGTCGAATAAGGTAATGCGTGCACTCTGATTTTCATTATGAAATGCTTATGCGTCTCTAATCAATTAAAGGGGGTGTTCATTCTTGGTACCCGACTCACTTTTCGTTTGAGTCTTTGTGATTTCTTACATCACTGAAATCGGCAGGGTTAGGTTAGGTTAGAACTGTGATCACAACAAGACAGTGCAATAAGTGCCAGATAAATAACACAAATAACATGAAAAAACTAATGAAAACCCCCTTTAATCGATGTGGAATACTTTCGCACTACCGTGCTTCGCAGTAGAAAACATTCGAAATGATGGGTATCGATGTGGCGCACTTTCGCACTACCTTGAGTCGCGTTTCGGTACTTTAGGGCTACAGTTCATCGCTATTTTGAACTTCGAAATTCAGTATGACAGTCATCTTTCATACGCGGGTAACTTTGTAGAGTTTCGAGATTTTATATTTTACTGCTCATTACCTTTCAGGTATAGCGTGATGAGTTATAGTGCGGATTTTTACCATGTCTCATTTCTGCTGAACTACAAAATTTCGTAAAGATTTACCTTGTAATAATAAAATTGTCATCATTAATAGTTTAGACCGATTTTGCTCTTCTACTCCTATCATACCCATAATAGCGTGAATATATATAGTGCAGTTTATGACCATGCCCCAGAAGAATTTTCATGCAAAATTTCCGCTAAATCCGTCAAGCCGTTTTTACGTTATGCTCGGAAATACAGACACACCGATAAACACAAAAATTCTAAAAATTGCATTTTCTGCACCGGTATCGCTCCCAGAATACACAATTTTTTTTTAAATTATTCAATGTACAGTTTTCAACTCTTTACGATTTTATTACATGTATAGATAGATAGATGTATAGATATATTAATACATCAAGAGAAACTCTTCCATATCAGTGTATTGTGTGAGAGGTTAGGACTCAAGAGACTACTCAAGAGGTCATCATCATCATCTTTACGTTTGTCCCAGTAGAGTCTGGGATCTCCAATGGTAGGACGCCGGGTAAGACTAGCAGAAAAATATGATTCGCATTCATCGAACCTAAGTCTGCCTGGACCCTCTCACCGGCAATTAAGACAAGCCAGAGTTGGATATTTGTGGTGCTCTAGGACTAAGGAGTTGTATATAGTGCTGGCCAATAAAAGCGAATTGGCTAAAAAATCCTTAAGGAGTTGTATATCGCGCTATCCAATAAATCCCTAAAGAATCAAGACCGATATCTAGCCACGCACATTTCATAAACCTTGTGTTACTTTTTTTGTTGGTAGCACAAGGTTGGAATAATTTAATAGGTTTATGTTAGTTAGTCAGTATACCCTTAGAGTGTTAGTCTTACAAAAAAATAACGACTGCCCTCATGACATTAAACGTAACACCATAAGTATCTATTAGTTTTCTTATCAATACTAATAATAAAACTGAAGAGTTCGTTTATTTATTTGTACGTGCTAATCTATGGAACTAACAGTTTACAAAAAAAAACTTTTTGTATTTGATAGTCCAGTTCTTGGAAAAGGATATAGGCTATATACCATCAAGCTGTAGCTCTTAGGATACATTCATGTGAACGCCTGAAGAGAACAGAGTGCGACGGGCACTACTTTATTTTTTTAAACCTGTGGAAACCCCCACGGGCTTCACCCCATCGGTGCCAACGATGAGGTGGGCGTGTCGGAATCGGACCGACTAAAACCACACAGTGTCCTCCCCAAGTGTCCATTGCCGGGCAATTCACATTTCACTCTGCTGACTTGTAACATCAATTGTACTTCAGTAAATATTTACAGAGGTACAGTCAATGTCACCGTTTCGTGGGCATTTCCAACAATGCCAGCTCATTCTGCTTTAGTTCTAATAACTTATAGTGTATGGTTATTAATAAGTCTGAATCATTACACCAATGCCATTACTCATGACTAGGTTTTACGTCACTAATATAATAGAAAGACTTTTATGTCGAGTTGGAATATGACGTCAGATTACACTAAATGGAGTAAGGGATTTAGGTATTTTATTGTAATTGTATTTATTGTGTATGTAAAAATAAAGCGTTCTAATATTGGATATATAGGTTATTATGAATGACTTGCAAGGCAAACCAAAGTTTAAATGGCCGAGTTGCCTAACTTTAAACTTAGATTATATACTAACGTTCCTATATCTATTTTGGATTGCGAACTCTGACTTCGTTTAAACAGTCAATTTGACTTGCACTATGCTGAATTATTGGATTTAAATAAAATTAAATATTAATCATCAGTTAATTGTTCAATTGTCTAAGGTATGTATCTATCGTATTATTAAATCCTTGCGATGTGTAAACAGTACCCGGTATTAGATTTGGCACTTCTGGAAGAAGAGTGTGAGGCCTAAGATCAGATTGCTTTGGTTTTGTAGACCATTCCCTTACTTTTCTTTCCGACGACGACATGCCAAATAATGCCGAGTACTTACAATCCCTAATTCTACTTACACAATAATACGAATTCATAATTAGTTTTACTATACATTTTTTTTAAAGTCGTGCATATTCGTAACAACACTCAATGATTTCTGTTAGCGTATTCTAACACAGTATTAAGCCCTGCAATAAAAGTCCAAGTAGTAGTTCAATAGTGAAATAAAATACTCAGTATATCGTTAATGTAGGAAAAAAATACATCACAACATCGGCATTTAGTTCGGCTTTTAAAATTCTACGCGCGTTTTTTGACCGTAGCATTTTTGTTTGATGCCGCCATGTGAAATGCGCAGATTCCCATGTTAAGGCCGACAACCTCCCACTGAGTGACTGTGAAACATTTGAAATACTCCTATCTTATCTCCAAATCTCACTGTTAAAAGGGTGATGTTTTTGTAAACGCCGCACTGTCATCTAAAGTCTCTGAATTTCGTAGTTGAATGTTGTATTGTTGTATTAATGTGCAGTGGATTTATCTTTTTCTAGCCAAAGCAGCATGCGGCCCATTTGATGGTAAACAGTTGCCGTGTGATGATGATAATGATTACTAGTAAGTGATACCTAGCATATTGATCATACTTTGTTTTCTTCTACGTGCAAAATATTTGCCATATTTATCCAGTCGTTATTGCATGTTTAAGGTTAAAAATTTCGGATTGATAATAGGTATTAGTTAGAATAACTGTTTCAGAATAAAATATTGACAGTGTAGCAATACGAGTCCATTACCCTAAAATACTGCAACTGAATATCAGTTGAGTCCAAGAAGTACTTTAGAATGTTGTAATATTAAGCAGATACAGATGGAGCGGTAAATATCATTCGATTCATTAGAACTACTGTATTGAAGCTCATTTATATGAAAATTTCCTTATCATTTTGTGGCTACCGCGGCGATCAAGTTGTAAACGCAGTTAAGAAATGTCGACAGCGGCTGGTAATGTTATCCGTCGATGTCATTTTAAAGCTGGATTTCATCAACGAAAATAACTGGAATCGGGGTGAACTAAATTGCCTTACTATGTTTACCTCAATAAATTTCATTGAGTAAAACATTAGAACTCTTTTTATTTGAACGGATTTCTAATGGTAAAATTCTACCTAGGGCAGCATCGACGGTCCACTCGATTGAAACGCATAGTAATGAATCTTGCGGCTCCCGTGTGGAAAAAAAAATACTGGTAGTATTGTATGCTTATAAGTGGCTACGTAATTCTGCTTATTCTTGTTCCTGACACTTTAGGTGATGCCTAAAGTGTCAGGAACAAGAATAAGACACAAAATACAAGACTATATAAAAATACAATTAATGTATAACGAAGATCATCTAATATTAATAAATATACACACATGCTTACTACAGGTTTAATGATCGTAGAGCCCGTCAATTTTGATTGCTTCTGACCCGTAATTTTTTCATACTTTATTACTTTAATCGGTAAATGTTCTAGTAGGTTAAAGCTTATCTCTTCTAAAAATAGTCATCCAACAAGATACCTACAAGGACACTGTTAAAAAGATTATTTGTTCAATTCTGGACCGGAAATATCGTTACAATTATTTTACCGATCATAGTCACGTTATGTACTAAGTACTATTAAAACTTCTGCTGCAGATAAAATCGATTACTTTGGTAGTTTTCTACCATGTACCGTGTGAATATCAATTAATTGTTTGGAACATCGAACTTACTATGACGCCATACGTCAGGTTTGTCAGGGTCAATGTCATCAGCGATCGAACATTACGACTCTTGCACGACAGTTTGACGTTTTACGATTCGTGCACGATGGCAACTAGCTTCAACTTTTCAATGTTTTATGTGGTTAAGTAGCAATATATACTTAGGCACTTCACCCGATATCCTCGTAAGAAGAACCTTTAATAGCCAATAATTTAATTCAAGATGACAGTATCTTAAAAACGCTACAGTGGCAACGTACCGTATAAACCCGGTAGCGTTATAAACCCTGTTGGATAGTTTCACGAGTAAACTCTGAAGTGGCCGTAATGAAACTTGGATATCAGGTTGGCACGCGGGGGGGTATCCGAAGGGATTGCCGCACGATAAAAAAAAAAAAAAAAAAAAAAAGGTAGAGTGGTATCTAGTAAAGTATATTAGTACTAGCTAAAGCCCGCGGCTGATCGTTTTTTTCTTAATATTTCCAGTTTTACTAAACCAATTGCAATCATACATACGACAGGTTTTAAGTCTGGACAAGACCTTTCTAAAAGAAAATACCGCATCAAAATCCGCTCAGTAGTTTTCGCGTCCATCGCGAACAAACAGATAAACAGACAAAGAGACAAGAATTCCAAAAAAATATTTATGCGTTCGAGGATCGTTCATTTTACATAGCCCAAGTATTTCTTTTAATATAACAAAATAACCAATGAGTATAGATGATTGTCTGTTTGTTCGCGATGGACGCATAAACTACTGCGATGCGGTTTTTTCTTTTAGAAAATTCTTGGTCAGACTTAAAATCTGCCGTATGTTTGATTACAATTGGTTAAGTAGAACCGGAGATATAACTAAAAAAACGATAACCAACCTTCGCGCGGGCGGAGCCGCGGGCATCAACTAGTTGGTTAGTAACAATAAATATAAGATATTGGATAGACAAGGCGTAAGTCCAATTAGTTGCTAGGAAGTTTCTAACCAACTAATTGAAACGCCTAACTAGGCAGGCGAGGCGAATTCACCGCTAGTTGCCATCGCGTCGCTGCCAACTACTTCATTTATATGGAGTGCACCTGATTACCGTTGGCGAAATTCTGCTGTAGTTATCAATACTGTACTATACATAAGGTTTTTATTTCTGGCGATTGGGAATAAACTATCTATATAATATTATATTCCTTATGGATATTCCAATTAAACCATACTAGCTGCTATATTTACTAAATTTGGTAATAAATTAGTTTAAGTTGCCTATACTAGCAAGCAACAAATGGCGTGTAAGACCAAAAGTTCTGTTGATGGAGATAGATGGCCATTCCCAACACAAGGAAATTAGCGTAATTGAAGGGGTTAAACGACAGTGCTATCTAGTATATTCAGTTAAGTTTGGTTTAGGGTTAATTATTATGTACAGTTATTTCATATTACTAAACTTTATCTGACGGCCTCTGTGGCGTAGCGGTAGTGCATTCGACTGCTACGTCAGGGGGCGGATACCCGCTCAGTGCAAATATTTGTACGAATGAATATGTCTATTTGCATTGGTCTGGGTGTCTTTTATATTTTTTGTTTTTTTTTATACCACTAAGTTGGCAGACAAGCACACGGCCCACCTGATGGGAAGCGGTTACCGCGGCCTATGGACGTGTGCAACACCAGTGGCGTCACACTCGCGCTGCCGACCCTGTAAAGGAAAGGATGGGAAAGGAGTTTGGGAGGGGATGGGAAAGGAGTTTGGACTCCGGCACTATCGCTCACCAAACGGAACGCAACAGTTCAAATACTGTTACTTGGCGTCGATATTCTGTGAGAGGTGGTGCTTCCCCGGTCGAGTCGACCCATTCATGCAACGGCCAAAATGACTGGTTCTTGACTCTACCACTCTGTTTCTATGTATAATATGTATGTACTTACAAAAAAAAAAGTATATAAGTATGTTTATCCGCATTCTGGAACCCATTACACAAGCTAGTTAAACTATGCTTGCTTTGAGTCTAGAAAGCGCTGTGTAGAATGCCGTAGAATATTTATTATTATTTATAAATTTAGCTTATTTAAAATAATAATCTACAAGAAATATCCAGTCATGTTTATGTAATCAGTAAATGAGAATATGAGTATCGTATCAAACAAACATAAAAGATTCTTCCGAAAACTTGTAACTACGTTATGAGGTGTTGTAATAGAATATACTTAACATTTCACTAACAAATGTTTTAGTGTATGCCTACACGCAAATAACAAATTATTGACTGCACTTAAATTTCACAAAGTTGCCGGCCATTAATATTTACACAGTTAATTTTAGACAAGACAAACTAACACATTATACGAACAAAATGTTACGTCAACGTACGATATTTTCTAAAAGAACTTAACACCTATTTAAAATGCCTGCTTCACATTTTTCGTTGCAATAAATTCTTTACAATTTGACATTATCTCTAAATACGGATAAGGTTATTATAAATAAATTGCAATTAATATGGAGTCGGACTTCTATTACGATACCGTGTCTCGAGGTAACTCGTAGTGCCCATAAAGGGTGGGTAGATTGCAATCACATAGACTCGGTAAATGCGGATACATCAGGCCTCATATTTTTGTATTGAAGAAAATAAAACTCATGTTGTAGTTATGAAACGTGTCTGGCGCCATGACTGATCTCAAGGAAGTCGCTATCATGAATGATGGGTGTTGCCGTGTGGTTTTTATGTGTTGTACAGATATTTCTAAGTTTATCTAGGCCATATAAAAGCGTTCGTAATACGCACCAAGTTTTTCGAAGACTTTGATTAATACATATTTCCATCCATTTATGGATGAATGGTGCCCATCATGAAGTTCGAGGCCCGAACCAGCATCACGTGCGAGCCGGTACACCTGTTAATTATTTTTTCTTTGTTTTATTGAAGAATGTTAGTAACCGAAATTACTAAAGTTTCACCTAACCTCTCCAGCTAAGCTTGCTTAATTGCTTGTGTTAAGAGTGGGTTCACCTCGGTAGTGTAATGGCTAGAACCCGGGACCTCTCGATCGTAGGGCCGACTCCTTAACCACTAAGCTATCGACGCTTAAATAACGGACGAGGCTCTGGTTATATACGACTGTCGGTCTCGTGAAGCGGAAGTTTCGGCTGACACTTCGTTTGGTCTAAACCGAAAGAAATTCGAATTAATTTCATGGACCTGAATGAACAGGGATTAATTTTGGTTGGTTCATAAAATATAGATAGATTATTATAGATTCATAACAGTGAACATAACAGTACTATCGACATGGGCGACAATCAATATGACGTGTTCCATCCCACGTACTGGCATGCACAAGTTGTCATGCATTATTAAAAGGTAGCATTCCATTCATAGTTCGTGCAGTTTAAGTGCCGGAGAGCGTTTACCGATTACTTTACTTACTTTTGTAAAAGAAGAACCACCTTCTCACTCGATGTTAATGTTATATATCTGAGAGTGTACCGGCGACCTTATGTCTATTCATTTTCATCTGCAAGAGTTTGTTTGTTTGGTTGGTTGATCGCGCTAATCTGTGAACTACTGGTTCAAATAGAAAAAAAATTGTGTTTGATAACCTATTTATCGAGGAAGGTTATAGGCTATATATCATCTCGCTACTATCCAGGTAGTTATACACCATGCGCAGTATAATTACTGCGCATGTCATCAAATCCGGCAAATTTCCATAAATTATTGCAAAACAAATGCATGCATATCACGGGCGAAGCCGCAGGGGACAGCTAGTAAAAGATAAAAACATAATAATTCGTGTTAAATGACATGTTATATTACACATTATAAAGATGTCTAGTGCTAATATAACATTTGTATTTATACAAAATGATGTATTATTCATTTCAATATTGATTGTTACGTGCCACATTGCGCAATATGTTGCGTGAGGCTCTTCCCAATGAGTCAGACGTGATTCTTGAACCAAATATGAACTGGAGGCGTTTAACCACCGAATGTATGGCAAATATGGTAATAGACATGCTGTATCATTTTAATTACTGTTGGTGACGTTGTATACGTTTGCATACATGTTCAATTCCTTGGTAGGGATTAGTATTTTTACATAACATAACATAACTTCACGCCCGAAGGGGTAGGTACCTGTGTATTACACACCCACGAATCGCCAGTTATGTTAAGGTCTCAATGTAATAGGGGGCGAGCCTATTGCCATCTACCGGGCACATTATTAAGCGAGCGATAATTAACATTTATTAATACACAGTGTGTTGCCCGGGGCGACTGGGGATCGAACTTGAGACTTCATATTTTTTGAGTTTTATTTAAGGAAATAAATTGAAATAAGGGAGACCGATATTCTTAGCAATCCATGGATTCTCCGTGCGGGTGCCGGGTCCATCGCGTTGCTGAGTTGGGAACTCGGGACAGTGCCTGGGACTTGCGACCCAAGTGTAGGTTTAGAAGGGGCCTCTTTTGTTGATGTACATCAACACTCACCTTCACTACCCAAGTTCCCCTCTAGAACCTACTAGTGCCGCTTTAGACATTCGTGCTAGTAATGAGCTTATTGTAGCTCTCGATAGGCCTAGATCTTTAAGTAGGTTATAGAGAGATTTTGCTGGTATACCTCTCGCTCCCACTTCCACTGCATACAAATTAACCACGTAACCGTTTTTGATTAATTCGTTTGTGAGATCATAGTATTTATTTTTCTTTATTTTCCTTCGGTATATTTGTTACCCACGGTACAGTAAGTTCCACAAGAACCACATGTTTTAACCCCCCCCCCCCCCATAATATAAAACAAAAAAGAATGTTTCAGATTTGTACCTATAACCAATACCGAGATAAAGTGTCTAGTAGCATTGAGGTAGTACATACCCTGGGGTGTGTGTTGGGTAACCTCCTCGAGTGTCGCTCCGATTCCGATCCCGCTGCAGTCCGGGGGGAGCGGAATCGGAGCGGCCGGTACACCCTGGGCGGCGGTCAATGGCTTCCCCTTCACCCCTTCATAGGGTTAGTATTGATCGTCGGCCAATACGTGGCGGGAACACATCGCTCTCCGTACTCCTCTGCTTTCAGAGGAGACAGGACGAGAGATGCTGTCAGTGGTGAGATGGCCCAGGGTCAGCCGGGGTGCGAGGGATATGCTCTATGGGTAACCTTACACCCCGGCGTCTGAAGACCCGAGACGGCGTGCGGTTTTAGTCGGTGCAAGCCCGACATAACCGCCCCCGCTGGCCGGCGGGGGGGTATCCGAAGGGATTTCCGCACGATAAAAAAAATAAAAAAAAAAAAAGGTAGTACATACCCTACGCAAACAGTCAGTGTCAATGTATATCAAAAATGTTATATATATTTTAATCAAAATTTAAAAAGCACTATGTACTTAAAGAAGTATAAATTACTTTGCTCCAAAATTATTTCTCAATATATGAAAACGAACATCTACTTGTGTCACTGACTAATGGATATAATCGGCTATCGGCGAGAAAACGAATATATATTTATTTATTAAGATGTCGTTTTTTATAGATTTGGGTAGAGTACCATTCATTCTTATTCAACCTCTGCAATTATATATACTAATTAACATCAGTTTCCTGTATTCTACAATCTTCAACTAATGTCTGTCAAGTAAAACAAAACTTATATCGTATTTAAATCTGGCTGTATAATTAGGTATCACTTTTATAGCCAGATTTAGAGGCCATTAAAGTCTAAGACAATCTTCTTGTAAGATAGAGGTATAAAGTTTTCCGATTGCAAATCTTTATAATCTAGAAAACAGAAACTGTCGGCCGTATACGTGACTGGGCTGGTGATTTTTTGTTCAGAACATAAGATACCCGTTTAACATTTCACAAACATACTCTTAAGCTGCATTTGCGTCAAAGGTATCTTGTTGCAGAGTAACGCCTCAGTGACAACATAGCTTTATTCTCAAAGGTTTAAAATATCCATACATGTTTTACTAATACTTGACGGCTTAGTGTTCGTTTTATGTTCGAAACGCATTATACAAGGTAAATTACTGTTAATATATTTATAACTAGTGGTAAGCCTAGTGGTAAGGGTAAAGGACTGCTGAGACGAGGTCTCGGGTTCGATCCCAGGTATTACCATGGCACACACGAATGACTTTTCGATGCTTTTCGAAGTTATGTGTGTATTTATCGCAGGTTATAAGTGCCCGGTTAATGGCAATAGGCTCGCCACCTATTACATTGGGACCTAAAACATAAACTGGCGAAACGTGGGTGCTAGCACCTCCGCCTACCCCTTCGGGGATATGGGCGTGAGTTTATGTTATGTTATGTTATGTTTATGTGTAAAACCTAGTCGATTTTTGTATCATTTTATTTTATTTTCATTAAAATATGAAATATACTCTTTAAACCGTTAAAGAGTGTTGTTTTTTATTGATTTTACGCCCTTAATGACCCAAAGGCATACAATTACACGGTGGGATTTTGAATATCATTTCTGAAGTCTGGCTCCCAAGCTCAAAAGGTTAGTGGGGGCGCTCACGCAGCTGCACTGGGATGCTTCAGTCCATGGCCCTCTACGAGGCTGCAGTGTACGCATTGTCCTAATGTCCAGCAACATCCTCAAACTGCGGTCCCTATTGAGTGCGCTAAGGGGCTGGCCATAAGGCCATAAGGCGGCCTTCGAATTCGATCGGCAATCGTGATTTCTGGTATCATCAAAAAAGGGGGTATTGTATAATATAGTCGAATATATGAATTTCTGCATCGCGAAGCATTAATGTAAATTTTCATGCCTATAATTTAGTTTAAATGGATTTTAAAATGTAACAATGTGTAAGGGATTTCTCAAACAACCATTTTCATTGCTATTCAATATTATATTCATAACGAACTGTCGTTGCCATATAAATTACTACTAAAATATACAATTTGCAAGTGAATTCTGAAGTAAATACATGCAAATGTAAAATTTAACATAACCTTGTGGTTATTTCTGATACGAACAATTCAATTCTAACGATGGGGGCATTAAGCGAGCCTTTAATATTCGAAGTCCATGTGAAAGTTTAACTAGAAGTGCCGAAGTGCCTATAAAGACATTTATTCTAAGAAAAATATTTTTAAACAATTTAAATAATTATAACTTTTTGTTTTAATATTCACGTCTTCACCTCGCCTGATGGTAAGCTTTAGCTTGAAGTAAAGTCTTAGGAATGAGGGTCACCATTACAACTATTGAATAAACGTATACTGTTTATACTCATCCATTAGCGGTTCCATAGCAAACCGGGGCAAGACGGGGACACCGTGGTTCCCAAACCCGAGGGGGCCATCTCGAAACCGGAGATGGCCCAGGGTTAGTCGGGGTGCGAGGGATATGCTCTATGGGCAACCTTACACCCCGGCGTCTGCAGACCCGTGACGGCGTGCGGTTTTAGTCGGTTCAAGCCCGACATAACCGCCCCCGCTGGCCGGCGGGGGGGTATTCGAAGGGATTTCCGCACGAAAAAAAAAAAAAGTGTACCAATATCTAACAAGAATTAACCTTATCGAGATATATTGCCTTTGAACTGCCTTTTTATTTCAGAGGGCGACTAGCAAAAACTGGGGGAAGACGGGGACACCGTGGTTCCCAAACCCGAGGGGGCCATCTCGAAACCGGAGATGGCTCAGGGTCAGTCGGGGTGCGAGGGAAATGCCTTATGGACAACCTTACACCCAGGCGTCTGAAGACACGAGACGACGTGCGTTTTTAGTCGGTTCAAGCCCGACATAACCGCCCCTGCTGGCCAGCAGAGGAATTCCGCACGATAAAAAGGCACGTCGATATGACTTCACCCCGCATAATGGTAAGCTCTAAGTGAAGTCCAAAGAATGAAGGCTACCATTGTAGATGCCAACAATGATCAAAGCTAACATGCTGGTCTACAATTTGACGGCCTTGATAGATGCTTTTCCCAACCATTCTTAAAGGTTAGAACGGGGTTCTAGGAATAAGAAAACAAGTGCGTTGATAAAGAATTCTGGACTTAGAATTCTATGTCTTTAGTTGTCTGTCTGTAGACAAAATTGTTTACAGGTTGCCGGATGAGGGCTTTTTTTTGTATTTAGGACACGTCAATTTGACTTCACCTCGCCTGATGGTAAGCTGAAGGTAAAGTCTCAAGAAAGAGGGTCACCATTACATACATGTACCATAGTAACAATGGTGGCACTCAGCTTGACGGCCTCATCAGAAGAAGATTGTCGTCGCAGCATCGCGTGACACCCACCGGTCCCACTAGTGCTGCGACCACAATCCCCCTGCCCGGCTATGCACTTGATGACCCCTGAACGCAATCAAACCGAAATTGGATTACTATGGAGGGTTTTTGCAATCATGCACGGTGGTTTGACCCAGCCAAAGTTTGTGACAAATTTGTGTCATCAAATTTCTACCACCATTTCATTTCATCGCATTCATTGCATGGCATTTCATCGCTATACGTGTTGTTCTGAATGGAAAAGAAAATTCGATTTCGATCAGGTTGTACTGGTCGTAGATACGGGAAACTGAGATGATATGGTCGAAATATTTTTAGGCAATTCAAAAATATTTATATGCGTTCACTTTACTGTTAATTTCCATAAACATAGTTGTATCTAGTGCTTATATATAAAGTGTACTAGTGTATCGTTTTCTTATACAAACAAAAAAATAAAATCGACTTTATAAACCACAACCCACTCAGAACAGGCACTGATCACAGAAAAATAACGGAATTACAGATTTAATTCGAAAGACAAAAATACAACTAGACTCATCTGTTGAAGTCGGTGCCTCGAATGACATTGAATTTTTACATTGTGTTTCGGGCTTGGCACCGACTTGCCAACATCGCGCACATAGTAAATGTAAATTTTAGACTGATGGTTTTCTCATGGATGCCATTGACAGAACTGGACCAAATTGAAATGGGACCATAAGGGAAGCACCAATTTTCCAACAAAAAAAAATCTATCAAATCATCAAAATTGGTTCACGCAGTCGAAAGTTCTGATGTAACAAACATTTAAAAAATCCGTAGATTTTTTGAAGTCTGTTAAAAAGTAACAACAAAATTTATGGCCTAGGTGAAATATCTAATGGATGGTTGTCGAATGTACTATAAAAGGTCGCAATATTAAAGATTTTACAGACTTGTTGTAGATCGTAAATTTCCGGCAACTGTTACTGTAAAACAAAAGTTTTACTTAACTTTGGTTAACTGTAAGGAGGAGGTAGATATTTCTATAGTGAGGTTCCACCAAAGATGAACGGAAAATCTCGCTGTCCTTACCTCCGGCATAAATTAAGTTAACCTTCAGGGTATATGAGGAGCCACTAAGATCTTAGAGGCCCAAGCCAATCTCTCCTGCGAGTCGGTATACCTGTTGATTGTTGCTGTAAGTTTAGATAGTATAAAATTATTTTGGGATACGTCTAAAGAGATATATCCAGGTATAAAATCAGATAAGTGCACGTTCCAATAACGGCCTGAGTCAATTTATCGAGTTCTCGCTATTATTGCGTTTGATGTTCGATGTCATCCACTTGATATCGATCGTGGCACTGAAATAATACTTCATGCTGTCATATGACCAGAGCCCACTATTGGAATAGACTGAAGAGCATTATTCTTCGTTATATTTACATATCTATTTACAGTTACATCGTCTCTTTACGTGGGTGTCGTACAAGGCTCTTAAAAGATAGAGCTGCTCTCCATCCAGTAGTTAGTATAAGTTCTTGAAAAATTGCTCAATTGACGGCAATGGGCCTGCAGGTTGAAACAAAAACATATTTGCCGATATGAAGGCGTCATTAGGTTACGTGTCATCATAACTAAAGTTGTTTTAACTATTTTCAAATTAACTACGGTCATTTGAAATACAGTTTAAAACTCCTACGGTCGTTTCTCAGATATTTTTTATAACTACATAACATAACATAACATACATAAACAAACATAACATAACTTCACGCCTGTATCCCCGAAGGGGTAGGCAGAGGTGTATTACACACCCACGATTCGCCAGTTATGTTTAGGTACCAATGGAATAGGGGGCGAGCCTATTGCCATCTACCGGGCACTAACTCTAAGCAAGCGATAATTAACATTCTCAATACACACATTACTACGAAAAGTCAGAGGTGTGAGCCAGGGGCGACTGGGGATCGAACTCGAGACCTCGTCTCGTCAGTCCGTTACGTACGCCACTGGACAATCGCCGCTATATTTATATCTAATGGATGAAATATCTAAAGATCAATGATTGAAATAATGGTCAAGGTAAGTTGATGAACGCTAGCCAAGTGATTCAAATTTCAGAGTAGAATAGAGTGGAATGGAATGAAGCAGAGTGGATACGGGTAGTATTCCATAGTAGTCCAATCAACCAATAAGCGTTATGAAATTATGTGAATTGAAGCAAAAGAAACATGTCCCGTTTTGTATCTAACGTGTTCCCAATAAATATGCTTTGTAATATTTATCCATTTTATAAGTACACTTTAGGAACACTTGAAACCACTTCAGAATATAAATTTCTATCAATTCGATGTCTTTCGCTTAATGTAGGCCTAATCGATGAAATAAGTTTGTTTGTTTTCATTTAGCGCTGTCACATGTCAGAAAATGCCAAGTTATCAACTACAATTCTATTAGTTTACCCAGGAATCTTGAATAACAAAATATATCTATAATTAATTTCTTATGTTTGTACCTTGACCGGTAATTCCAGCCTGCAACTGTATTAAGTTTAAAATCATTACTAAAATCCTTGTGGTTTTAACCCTAAGTATTAAATAAATAGGAATTTATCCTGACAACATAAGTAGAGCTCAAAGGGGAGCTGCAGTGCCACGATCATCAGATCTGTATGGGAACCCTCTAAGCTGGACACCATGGTAACGTCCGTACCCCGAAGCGAGGGTTTGGAATATGGTGATATTCCATCTGATTTTACAAGGAAATTATGTATGCAAAAGAGGTGATGGCAAAGTAAAGGGAGACGACTAATACCTACTCTTCTATCCTGCAGAAGACACACGGGTGCTGAAGAGCAGTAAACGATCACTGGCTCCATGAGTATGTGCCTAATTGAAAAGTATCTTGCATCCACAATCCCTGGAAGAAACTGCCGTCTACCGTGACCATGACGGCAAATTCACACTTTATCATCATCATAACTGCTTTATTCATTAAATGCCACTGCCGGTTGGAATTAATGATTTTATCTCATTTTAATATTCAGTAAAAAACATCTATCAATATATCACATTTGTTATTTCTCACCTAATATTTGTCGAGTTCAGAAAAGCTCGTTGTCAAACAATATTCAATTTGAATAACTTGTCACGCGGAACAAAATTACTCAGGGCAATTATTTATTTACAAAATATCAAAGACATGGAATGCAGTAAAACTAGTATATCAATCCCTTTATTGTATTTGCCGTTCGCAGATTTAATTAATTTCTCTAGAAAACAAAACATTTAAAATGTTCATTCCTTATTCAGCGAAGGGTTCGATTTGCATATTCGACTACGATGGTCCAAGTTTATTGGCGGTCGTGTGTGGTCCTCGGTCGCTATGGTAACGAAGCAATCGCGGTCACAGCGGATCGCCTTACTGCCTTAACTGATGGACACGGCTAATTGTTTGGAGTTGAAGTCGGACGACGACACCGCCGGCCGGCGCCTGGCGACACCACTCGCTTCTAAATGTCACTACACGACCGTTAGTTTCATTTCTTATCAGATTCTTTACCAATTAAAAGCCAACTAAGTATTACTTGGAATCTCGTAAGCGGTGATTATAGTAATTTATTCGAAATATCACCGTAAAGATGGTGCGTATTTTTATCTGCCCTGGGACGTATGGACACGGCATAGCTATTAACTTTGTAGTTTTAATTGTGTACGCTTTAGCTTAGCCGCTGTAGCCACTTGTCACGTAAATCATTTAAGTAATTACTCTCAGTTTTACAATCTTTTGGTATTCCTTTTGCCACTGCCGATCCATAGAAACGTTTTGCATTTATTTAAAAATAAGCCTAAAATGTGAAGCCCGTTGTGACGTTAAATATATTAAAAAATACAGTAGCGGAGCCGCGTCGCGCTGTGTTCGTGGCGCGCCGTCGCTGTTATTACTACCGCTACTAGGTGTTATCGCGAACACAGCTTGCGCCCGCTCGGTTGTCAAAGCCCCGGGTTCGGCAACCCCGACCTGTTGAGATTCTTGCAACGCTTGCCGCGCACATCTTACGCTCTGAGCTATTTCTAAAGCACGATTTAAGGACAACGTATCCACACTTTCTGCAAACAGCTTTTCTTTTTCCTTAATATTCTCTAAGCCCAGTACAAACCGATCTCGTAGTGCTGTGTCGAGTTCCGTTTTGAAACCACAGTATTGTGCAAGATGCCGCACTCGCGCCGCCCATTCAGCCAGTTCTTCTCCTGGACGCTGCTCGGCTTTATAAAACTTGTAGCGCTCTGCGAATGTACTCTTTTTCGCAACGAAATAGCTATCAAGTTTTGGCGTTAACTTTTTAAATTCTAACTCCTCGAGCACGTCTGGAAATACTAACTCCTTTACGACGCGGTAGGTCTCTTCCACCAAACATGTCAATACCAACGATCTACGTTTCACTCCAGCCTTATCGGTGTCGTCGTTAATGTCGTTCGCCAAACAAAACTGGGTGAATCGGCTCTTGAAAATGCTCCATTCCTGGGTACGGTGGTCGAATGTTAAATTGCCTCCGAACAGCATATTTCCTTGCGCCATCGTCTTTTTCTTACACGTAGGTATCGTCCTCGTCGCCAATGTGGTATTTGATATTTAAATAAAAAGACAGAGCTTGCACGTACGTATTTTTTACTTCGCTTTTACACTCAGACTGACATAAGCATACAAATCCTATTTACTACCATAGATAACATATACTACAAAATGATAACGTATAAATGAAACTTTA
This sequence comes from Cybosia mesomella, assembly GCA_946251805.1. Classification (NCBI taxonomy): domain Eukaryota; kingdom Metazoa; phylum Arthropoda; class Insecta; order Lepidoptera; family Erebidae; genus Cybosia; species Cybosia mesomella. The sequence continues at coordinate 9,959,538 of OX276395.1, forward strand.
GGCCGAGCATAAAGTAAAATTGGAAGTAGGGTACTCAACTAACGACGCTGGGATAGGAGAAAAAAGCCGTTTATGAAATAGAAAAGAAATTAAAGAGAACGGAATTTTGAATATAGCCTGTGTTAGTTCGTTAAAAGAACTATGAAATTGATTTTATCTAGTTTTAATTTTATTGAATTCCTTGACTATACTTCATCAATTGTAATCTAAATAGGTACGCAGATTTGTGAATTTGTTAATCTACAATATTTTACTGTGTTTTATATTGTTAATACTTTGTACTTCGGACACAATTGTAACAATTTTTTAATGAATAAATGAAAATGAAATGAAAATGAAATGAAAATGAAATGAAAAATAATCGTTAAATAAAATATGAATTCATCTAATTTATATTTTTTCCCGAGTTTATTAATTATTTAAATACGTTCATTCACTAAACCGTAACACTGAGTGCCTTTTTTGCTGTTGGATAATTGACTACTGCAATAATATATTTAGAGTAAAACGTAATTTATTATGTCTAGATCACATTTCAGTAAATAACCAATGCTTATGCCAGTCTGAACTTTGGCTTATCGCTTGAGGCGCTTTCTAGTAACATTTAGCAACAATTAACGGCGCTAATAAAGAACTATACAAATCATTTAGTAGGTAACAATTACTGCTGTCACAAGTTGCCTGAGGACATTGTTAAATGTTCAAAATACAGATGGTTGCAACATATTGCTCGTTTAAAATTATTCGTAGCTATACAAATGAAGATTAGTGGTCACCTCTAAACTAAAATGAAATTAAAAATAAGTAGGAATTCTTAAAGAGCTTACTACCTGTGACCATTTTAAAATATTTATGTAATTCTTATATAATAATTCTGTCCTATTTTAAATATCATTGAAGGATTATTAGGTTCCGAGTATCACCACAAATGTACATACTTTAAATAAGATATTAGTAGATACGTCTTAAGATAAATATAAGGATAATAAAATGATAAGGACGTTGGAATAAGACTTCTGATTTAAGTACGTGAAATGTGTGATAAATAACAGCCGCGCTTCTTAGGATAGAGAAGTCATAGATAGTTAATAGGTAAGCAGACGAAAGATACTATAATATCAATTCTGGTTATATAAACTACTTTAATGCATACTACTGGAGAGGTTAAGTCGTATTAATTACTAGACTTGTGTTGATTGGCAGACTTCACAAGATTTCGAGAACGTAAATTGTAAATTGGTGGGATTCAAATAGGTCATACTAATTTGCTACATTTTTGTTTTGGGTTTAATATGTATAAATAATGTAACATACATTATTCTTATAGACTAAACCAAATATAAATAATAAACAAACGTAACATACCTATCAGAAATAACGAATTAGTCCTATGAATTTTGTTTTAAAGCAATTATGTTTAATTATGTTGAACAACATAGAATTTGTTTATATTCAAAAACAGTAAACTATTTTAAATCTTATTACGATACCAATGGAAAATAAATCACTCTATCTACTTAACAGGTTACTTACCTAACAATTTAGGTCATAGTTGCTAATTAAAACTTTTGTTACTCACGCAAAAAGGCTTTGTTTAGAAAATATCGGTCATGTCGCGCAATGAATTGCGTTTTAGTTCTAAATCATGTTATTTATGGCAGCATTAATGTGCCACAATGTTTTAGATGTTACGTTATAGTGAAATAAGACCTTAATGGACAAGAATATAGTTTTGATTATAAATGTGTTTGCGATTTATTTTTTACTTTTATGAAGTAGGTGAGGAGACTAAAGATTTTTAATCAAAAACTTTTAAAGAACGCTAATTTGGAATAAAAGTTAGCTGAAGTTTTTTTTTTCAAATGTGCATGATACAAATTATGGGTACCACGAACTAGGTTATCCCATTTAGGGATATAGTTATTTATTCATTATCCTTTAATCAATCAGCACGGTAATCATGACTTGATTAACCATTCTTCAAATACATAATAACCACGTCTTCCCATTGGGGTGGACATAAACTATATTTTTTCACTTACTGCGTTCCTGTTATCTTTCATTTCTTCTACTGTCAAGAATGTTTTCATACAAGCTTCAGACAATTGCAGGTACCTTTTCAAAACGTTTTTCAACTGGTCTAAGTACGAGAGCGTTAGCCATTCTTTATTAATCTTTTCATCGTTGAATCTTATTCTAAATTTTTTCAGACAAGTTTTTTTCATTGATAGCATTATCTTTTGCTTTGTAAATGTTATTTGTAAACGTGTTGCTGCAAATAAACTAGTCTTCTTCTTCTTTACCCGTGGGAGCATCCCGTTTGCATCCAAGGCTTGTACTTTTTGCCAGGTGTGCGCTCTCCTATTAATTCTTTATATAATTAGGTTTACTTTGACTTTTATGGGAGCGACTGCCATTTAAACCCTGAGAGAAAAGTCTGCGCCTGAGCCTCTTCAATCAATCAACAGGTGTACTGTAGCGTTCGGGGGTTGGACGCCACAATAACTCGTGTTGATGAAAAGATAAACACAAGATTAAATAGTAATATGGGTATTTATTTATACAACAAAGCTTCCTATATCGAGTTTAGGGAGGTTTTTACGCGAATATATTTATATTTAAACGAACTGTAGGGAATCGCGGATTCTGCTCAGGGATTGAGCCTACAAGCAGTACACTTAAATTAGGACTTCTCTTCGGACGGCGGGCGAGTCCGGCACTCCAAGTCGCCCGCTGTCAGCCGCTTGGTCCGTCAAGCGATTGTTTTTCTTCCCTAGACTTATTTCAAAAGAATAAACATTTATTTTTAAACTCTGACACATGATGGCCAGGTCAATGAACTATAGTGATCGAACGAGGTCTTAACACTACAGTACCGCCATGCAGGTGTGGTCAGCTTAGCACACCTAAGCCGACAAGGTGTTTAGAAATAGACTGTACTCATAGGGAATATAATTTGCGATGTATCAGGGAACATCGGGATAGTAAAGCTCATAGGTAATGTTGCCTGCAAGGTCTCCTGTTATTAGATCGCTGATAAATAAAATAACGTGTAAGGCGTTAATTTGTTCCGGTTGCGTGCCGGCCGCCATTTTAAGAGTCTGTCGATTATCCGTGGCGATCACTTTCTATTTTTTAATTCAAGCACGAACAAAAAGTTTTTTTTTACATTTCTTATAAAATACATGATGAATATTGCTACTAGAAGTAGAAATTATAAACTGTACGTATGTATGTAATGATAACATCTCTAATAAATGTGATAAAAAAGTAATATTGTGTATATTAAAGCATTAAGTTTTTTAATTATCTTATACTAAATCTACACTTCCAGAAGAGATTCAGACGCAGACATATTTATTGTAATTTATTAGTTAGCCATAAGAGAATATTGATAGGTTATTTAATAGATTGAGCGTAGCAATATTATTGTTTACACTTTATAGGTGTAGAAAAAAAGTCCATATTCATTTAAGTTTCATTTTAGGTGAAACCTTTTACTAATATTTGTATAAATGTATCTTTTTACTTTTGACTTAAAACTTATTCAGAAAACGACATATATTTATCGACAAACAGCAACTCCGTCTAGGAATTAAACTCCTTAGCTGTAGTGTACACATGATGAAATACGAAGTGTGTATGTGTATGTGTAGAATATGTATTGATCTAATGACACCATTGAGCCATACAACAACATCAACGGACAATCAGACGATTGTTCTCTAAAGGCATCAAGTTATTCAATGTATACTTGACACAAAAACCGATATATTTGAAACCATACATCCATATTCTAGACTATCTCGCCATCAAGTGGATGCCCCTAATACATTAGCAGTGGAAATCAGTCTGTCATGTAAATATGATGTCTTTTTATCATGATTGATGTATCAGTTGTAGTATCTTGGCGTAATAATTTGTAATTGTAATAACTGGCAATTAAAAAGACAAATATGAGTTTTTACTGCCCGATTGTTTTCTCACGGGCTTTATCTATTGCCTGCAAATCTGACTTTAAATGTATAAGGATTGATCTTGACGTGTTCGTATTAATTTATGATCTAAATATTTAATGAAATTTTTTAATAACCCTTCCGTGTTTGCAGCTTGTTGTGTGCTTAGTGGTTAAGGAGTCGACCCTAGGTACTATCGAGAGGTCCCAGGTTCGAATCCTGGACATTACACGTTCACGTCAGTAGACGTGAACCCACTCCTAACACAAGCAATTTAGCTTAGCTGGTGGGGTTAGGGGGAATATTAGTAATTTCGGTATTTCGGTTACTAATATTCTTTAAAAAAAAATAGAAAAAATATCTCAAAATGGTATTAAATTATAATGGAGTGCGTGGGAGATCACCAAGATCTTCAGACCCAAGTCAATCTCACCTGCAAGCCAGTACGTCTGCTGATTGACGGACAAGGTCAGACGTCTGTCACTCCCATAAAATCTCAACCAAAAGGAGGAGAAGGTATAAGCGGAATCAGGGGTGTGTGTTGGGTAAGGGGTGTGTGTTGGGTAACCTCCTCGAGTGTCGCTCCGATTCCGATCCCGCTGCAGTCCGGGGGGAACGGAATCGGAGCGGCCGGTACACCCTGGGCGGCGGTCAATGGCTTCCCCTTCACCCCTTTATAGGGTTGGCATTGATCGTCGGCCAATACCCAACGTGGCGGGAACACATCGCTCTCCGTACTCCTCTGCTTTCAGAGGAGACAGGATGAGCGATGCTGTTAGTGGTGAGATGGCCCAGGGTCAGCCGGGGTGCGAGGGATATGCTCTATGGGTAACCTTACACCCCGGCGTCTGAAGACCCGAGACGGCGTGCGGTTTTAGTCGGTGCAAGCCCGACATAACCGCCCCCGCTGGCCGGCGGGGGGGTATCCGAAGGGATTTCCGCACGATAAAAAAAAAAAAAAAAAAAGGTATAAGCGGAATCAAGGATTCTAGGTGAAAGCCAGTAGTACGTTGGACCTTTTATTTTTGTGCGGAAATCCTTTCGGATACCCCCCGCCGCCAAGCGGGAGCGGTTATGTCGGGCTTGAACCGACTAAAACCGCACGCCGCCTCAGGTCTACAGACGCCGCCGGGGTGTAAGGTTGCCCATAGAGCATATCCCTCGCACCCCGACTGTAGTACGTTGTACCTTTTTTTTTTTTTTTCGTGCGGAAATCCCTTCGGATACCACCCCCCCGCCAGCCAGCGGGGGCGGTTATGTCGAGCTTAAACCGATTAAAACCGCACGCCGTCTCGGGTCTACAGACGCTGGGGTGAAAGGTTGCCCATAGAGCATATCCCTCGCACCCCGACTGACCATGGGCCATCTCCGGTTTCGAGATGGCCCCCTCGGGTTTGGGAACCACGGTGTCCCCGTCTTGCCCCGGTTTGGAGGAGGGGCGCTAGTCGCATAGGTACGCTGTACCTATGTACTTAAAACAAGTTGTGTATTCTATAAACCCTGAGATTTATTACTCATTTTCTTTTTTCTTTTTTATTTTCTTTCTTTATTATGCAATGTTTTGAACTGTTCCTGTTTTCTAACATTATAACATACAAAATAATAAGAGCTTGTACGTAATTTATGATAATTAATGTAAAAATGGACACCGTTAGTACCTACCTATAGTGTCTGTTTCGTAGTAGATGAATAACTCTACGATGAACAGTACCTATTTTTAATACTCCATATGACTACCAGCTTAGTGAAAAGTATTTCTGCATGGAAACATCGGTTACAAAATATCTACCGCACATGGAATTATTTATAGTGACATATTCACTTTGTGAACAAACCCTCTCTAAAATTTAAAAAAATAATAATTTTAAATAAAAGATTTAAAAAAAAAACATGGAATTATTTGAATTCTGAAAAAGAATAACATATATTTTTCAAAGCCGGCAAGGATGCTCAAGTATGGGTGAGGATATAACCTGCATCCCGCGAGAGAGAATGGAGCCTAGACTGTTTCCAGACCCCGACTCGTTACTGAGAGTCTGTTGCTTTACAGAAACTCTCAACCACCCGTTTTCAGACCCGAAATCAAATTTAGAACCTCACAGCATTGACTTTTGTACTAATAATTTTCAAAACGTGTGCATTCAATTAGGTAAAAAAAATATTTAAAAAAAATTGTATTCGGTATGATCTATCAAAACAAAACCTACCTACGTTTTCATGAGGTCATTTTTTACGTAGTATATTGGATTTTGAAATTTTTATTTTACACTAGCTTATGCCCGCGGCTCCGCCGTTGTGGAGGTCAGTTTTCGTTTATTGGTAATATCTCTGGTTCTACTTAACCAATTGCAATCAAACATACGGCTTTAAGTCTGACCAAGACCGCATCAAAATCCGTTCAGTAGTTTTTCGTCCATAGCGAACAAAGAGAAAAGAATCAAAAAAAATATTTTGTTGTTTTCAATATCGTTCAACTACACCAACACTTACTTATATTATTTACTTTTCATTCCTGTCCATCCTAAGGTTGCCTGGAAAAGATCACTTTTAGTGATAAGGCCACCCATTGTGCATTTAACTGTAAATGTTCCAAATTTGTATCCGTAGTGATTTTGGTGTACAATAAAGAATTATCTATCTATCTATCTATCTATCGTTCATTTAACATAAGCAAAGAATTTTTTACATATCTCCAATGTACAGACACAACTTATTTATCCTACTTATATTATAAACGCGAATGTTTGTGATTATGTATGTATGTATATATGTTTCTTTGTTGCTCTTTCACACAAAAAGAGCTGAACGGATCTGGCTGAAATTCGGCACAGACATAGATTATAGTTCGGACTAACACATAGGCTACGTTTTATAGGAATAGGTTCCCATGGGCTGCGAGAACGTTATCAGAATTCTACACGGGAGGAGCTCCGGGCAACAGCTAGTCATTTTATAATAGTATAGAAGGTTTCGTAAGTTGTGAAATCAACCGAATGGGGCTACGGAATTGTGTGATACTATGTAATTGTGAAATGATAGTCACATCAAAATTATTATTGCACCTAATCATGGCACTATAATTTTAAAACTATATTTTATTATCGGTATAATCTACATGCCACATACGTACATATAGCATAATTATGGAGTATGTACAGCAAGGCCGACAGCTGACTACTGACCAATATTCACAAACACATATATTATAAGTATTTATAACTAGATCTCGGTTGCGTTTATGATAAAGGTCATATGAATATGTTGAACTAGATGTTGCCCGCGGCTCCGACCGCGTCGGATTCTGTTCCCGTTTCCGCTTCGCATGGGAACCTATTCCCGAGATAAAAAGTAGCCTATGTGTTATTCCAGACAGTAATCTGTCCCTGTGCCAAAATTTCATCCAGATCCGTTCAGCCGTTTTTTGCGTGAAAGAGTAACAAACAACCTTGGGGGGTCTGATGGCAATCGCTCCCGTAAAAGCTTAAATAAAACCAAATATGGAAAGGACTAGATAGAAAACCCCAGGGTCCAAAGTGCAAGCTTTTTAAACGGTTTCATTCCTACTTTACTTTGAGATTTTGATTCGAAGGCTGGACCATTCAATATCAACCCTCCATTTAATGTATATTATAAATATTATGCTTCATTCTATACGGTTATTTAAGGTATTTTATCACAACTTCCCTTTTGTCTATTCTTCTCTCATCCTGGACCCAAGATTTTAATGTAAGAGGAGTGGACTTCATAATAATATCTAACTAGCGGATGCCAACGGCTTCGCCCGCGTGATATTATGCATGTTTCATACATATAAACCTTCCTCTTGAATCATTCTATTTTATCTATTAAAAACAACCGCAACAAAATCCGTTGCGTAGTTTTAAACATCTAAGCATACATAGGGACAGATAAAAGCGACTTTGTTTTGTACTATGTAGTGATTATGGGCTCTGATTTTACACATCGAAATTTTCAATAATTTAGATAATTTATTGTATAGCTTTAAATGTTGTTTAAATGTTCAATTGGTAGTAGAGAGTTCTCTTGCAGTGGAAGCGATTTTAAACTCTGTAGATGACAACGCGAGAATGACACATTTGCTGGCATTTATAGATTACGGTAACCGCTTCCAAACAGGTTGTTACAGTTTTTAGGGATTGTCTTTAGAAAAGCCCTATTGCTATCGAGTTGTCGTCGTCGACGTTGTCGTTGCCAATTTTCTGTCACGGTTTTGGGTATGAAGGAGATGAGCTATCGAGTTGTTGTTTTCGGTAATAGATTCGTGCTGGGGTGAACCATTGCAAGATAAAGAAAAAATCGCAAAAAAAAAGAGAAAGGCACCCTTTATTTAAGAATTGGACTTTTGTTAAGGAATAAGAGTTTTTACATGATATTGTCGGAAGTTTACGCGAATGTCACACATAGAAATAAAACTATTTTTAACGGATTCTATCTTGATTTATTTGATGTTATTTTATAATTTACATTGAATCCTACGTTTTCTGCTTTTCAATTATAAATTATAAAATAACATCAAATAAATCGCGATAGTATCCGCTAAAAATAGTTTTATTTCAATTAGAGTTTTTGTTTGAAAATTAGATTTTTTTGTTTTAATACGATAACGATGAAATACGATGCTCAACTGATACTTTACTGCTACTTGGATTCACATATCGTTGTTGATCGTTGAGACTTATGACATGACCGGTCATTAGTTAGCAATAGCTAAAGGATTATGACCGCCTGGCCTGTACCATAGTACGTTTATGAGTCAGATCGTTGCGTGGGTGATATTAATTTCTCGTTGCAGCAGTCGCAGTTGCGGTTGCGCCGTGCGTTGCTAATAAATAATTGCTCATTTGCAGGAATGGCAAATATGAGTATGGTTGAATTGTTTTGGCATAATTTATAGGAAGTGAACAAAGATATATTATATCTGTTAATGTTCACCGATGTTTGAAATCACTTGTAATTATAGATTTTATATTTTATTATAATTACTTATATACTTGTGTTATTATTTTGTATAGAGTTATGTTGTTTTTGTATGAGTTTACAGTTCAATGATATTATTTGTTATACCTCTAACTAAGGTGTGAATTCAATAGAAAAGGCAAGAGGCATAAAATGCAAAAATTTTGCTCTGCGATCGCGACGATACGTAGAATTTTGCTTTGAATTATTTGTTTGCATAATTCATGCATTAAACAGCGAAGAAGTATACGTTTGGCATTAAAGTCCGGTCAACATTACTTTATTACAATCAATTACTTCTTGTATACATTGGCTACATTGGCTGTTCGGAACAAAAAAAATTGGTATAGATTTTTGGGTGCTACAGGACACAACTTTGCCACCACATTTTTTACTGTCATAGCCACAGAGTACATTAAATTTATTTAATATGAGATCATCATCTGTCATCTGTAAAGTAGTGTAAAAGTGCCAAAATTGAATTAAATTTATCTATGGTGCGGCGTCGCGTACCCCTCTCCAATTCCTGCCCCACCCCCGATGTGTGACAAACTTTTGTTCTGAACTGCTTGTGTAGCATACATATAGAAGTCATTGATTACAATAGAGGTGTAACACGCGCGATGTTAACCCAAGACTCTGATGCAGGTTTTCCTCTCAGGGTTACGAGATCTGACGGTCGTCGTTCCTGTAAAAACCAAGCAAACCAAATCAAGGATAGGTGGAGACGGAGATCGGACCCCGGGCTCCAAAGCACAAGCTTGAGATGCAACCGGGATTGAGCTGCGCTCTGATGAAGAAATTGTGCGGTAAATGAGTGCCAACCGGGTGTACACGTCTCTAACTTGGGGGTTAGGTTAGGTGGCCCTCCACCCGCTGTTCTAGCCACCCGCGAAGAGGCGACGTCCACACGGACGTCGCCTCTTTCTCAATTAGGCAACGTCCAGGCACGTGTGTGCCTGGACGTTGCCTAATTGAGAGTTGTGTGATGAAGGTGCCCGTGATACACTGCGGGCACGCGCTAGGGGGGGTCGCCATGGAAGTATTCGTGTATAGTTTCAGGCCCCCCCGACAAAGCGCAGAGTATGGCACACCGCAGGGGTTTTAGTGTGTGAGAGCCACACATAACCGCGCGGCCTCCCCGCGTCGCGCGGTATGCTGTAGGACATTTCCCCTGACGAAACAAAAAAAAAAAGGTGGCAATCACTGCTGTAAAAGCAAATACTGAAACCAAAACATCAATGAAATGAGTAGAAGAGTGGACGCGGAGCTCCGACGCAGTGCTCAGGTGAAGATTCTATATATAAATATCTATTACTGCTATATATATATATAGCAGTAATAGATATTTAGTAAAACAAAGTTATAGACTAGTCACTACCACAAACGATGCTCATGCAAATCTAAAAGATTGTCTTCGAACTTACCTATAGTTAACTGTACCATCAAAGATTAGTCACCCTTAGAGTACTTTAAAAGTGACCGGATGACCCTAACTAAAACATTTACGCGGCTTTGTTTACGCATTTTCTTTGTACGTGAGCTCACGTCCTTAGTCTCGCTCTAGTTGTGACAAGTACGAGACAGTAAGAATAAGAATACCATCCGTGTTTATGTTTGTGTACTTAAATAATGCCGATGTGAGGCGTCTTCTAATGTTGCCATATGCCGTGTATGGACGTTGGATACTTTGACCTGTTGTTGGTCGTTTTGAATCTGAAACATTGTCTCTGATGAAATCTAGCCTGAATCAATGAGATTTTAAAAATAAATGTTTATTTGAGTCAAGTATACATTAGACATTATGTTGATAACTCCAAAGTCAAGCAGATAGAAACACAGAACCTACTGAAACTGTATTCCATACTTTTTTTTTTTTCGTGCGGAAATCCCTTCGGATACCCCCCGCCAGCCAGCGGGGGCGGTTATGTCGGGCTTGAACCGACTAAAACCGCACGCCGTCTGGGGTCTACAGACGCCGGGGTGTAAGGTTGCCCATAGGGCATATCCCTCGCACCCCGACTGACCCTGGGCCATCTCCGGTTACGAGATGGCCCCCTCGGGTTTGGGAACCACGGTGTCCCCGTTTTGCCCCGGTTTGGGGGAGGGTCGCTAGTGGCCCCACCGTCCCGGCCTGCTTCTGCTGGGGTGACAGGCGGCCTAACCTGCCACCCCCAGGCCTACGCTCATGGGTAATTATGGAAGACAGCAGTTAGACATAAAAAATGGTGTCATAAATACATTTAGTCAAAAGTGATAACGCGGGTTAGTTTTAATCCATCTGGGTTTATTTACTAATGGTAAAATTCGCTCTCAGTGAATTACCAAGGTATCTCACCAAATAAAAATATTATTATGGTTCTAAGCATACGTACTTTGTGTTTTAGTATATTATTTTTAATCTCTCGTGATATCCTGAATCGTTATAAGTTTTTTTTTTTTAAAGAATATTAGTAATCGAAATTACTAATATTCCCCCTAACCCCTCCAGCTAAGCTAAATGCTTGTGTTAGGAGTGGGTTCACGTCCGTAGTGTATTGGCCAGGATTCGAACCCGGGACCTCTAGATCGTAGGGTCGACTCCTTAACCACTAAGCTACCGCCGCTTTTATAATCGTAATCGTAAATAATCGCCCAGTCCAATAGTTGTTTCAAAAAAAGAAAGAAAGAAATCCCACTCTAATTTAGAACTACAAGACTAAAAAAATCGCTAAAAGCTTTTAACTTGCATTGAAATGAAACATGTGCGGTCAATAGTTAGTAATAGTGAAACAGTATAAATATTACCGATCCATTTCCCGTAATGAATATTGATTTAAATGGCGCATATTAACGCACAAGTTCATTACCTTGCACCTATTTCACAACTGCAACTGGTTTATTTTTGAACGCATTTATCATCATTATATGGTTACGTAAGGCTATTAATCCAGTTTATTATGCATAGCAATATACATTGCTTGAATCTTTTGTATCTATTTTTTGTATCTTTTAGGCCGTCCGCCGCCTAGTGCGTGCGCCTGTCTCGTGTCAAAGATACAAAGCTGCTCTATGGGCAACCTTACACCCCGGCGTCTGCAGACCCAAGACGGCGTGCGGTTTTAGTCGGTTCGAGCCCGACATAACCGCCCCCGCTGGCCGGCGGGGGGGTATCCGAGGGGATTTCCGCACGAAAAAAAAAAAAAAAAAAAAAAAAAAGGTACGCTTTGTACGAAACAGCTTATCTTCATGCGTGCACACACATAATAAAGGCAGCGGATGTGGTTATGCATAGTTTTTGTGTAGGTTCTCCCGGTCAGGGTACAAGGGCCATCCCAGGCCACGCCAATTTCTTCTCGTGGATATAGTTTAGTGTGTAAAAAGGTGAGGACACACATACTATTATACGCTATAGCCCAAAAAAATATGCCTAACTACCACAGTTGGCCAAATGAGAGTGCACAGTTGATGTACCTCAACCTACACCTAAGTGAAGTTTACTACTTGTTTGTTTGTAACACAAAAACTACAAGAATTTTTATAATAATAATAATTTTTATATTAATCTATTATTTATATAAATAAACTATTTTAATAAAAAAATCGATTTCAATAACCAAAAAGGCACTGAAAAGTGTAACATAACTAATTACAGATTTAATTCTAAAGATAAAAAAACACATGAGACTTTTTGTTGAAGTCGGTGCCAAACCAAATAGAATTAGGTAAATAGGGTTGGTCCACTGCCGCCACATCATGAGTCTCCTCGTACAAGCGATAAAATGTGTAAGCGTGAGTGAGATCGCCACGTCTCCAAAATACAGCCGATCACGTTCGGTTTATTGTCCGTCCACACCACTCTCTACTCCACTCTCCTCTCCACTCCACTTCACTCCACTCCAGTCTCCACTCTATTTTCCACTCCACTCTCCTCTCCACTCCCCTCCCACTCTACGCTCTCCTCTCTCCGCTCTCCGCTCTCCGCTCACCGCTCTCCGCTCTCTGCTCTCCGCTCTCCGCTCTCCGCTCTCCACTCTCCTCTCCTCTCCATTCTCCACTCTCCATAGTCCACTCACCACTCCCTTACTGATGTATTTAATGTCCGAATCTGTAACGTTACATTACAGGCGAATGCTCGCGAACCACCTTAGAACAAATCTATAATTTGCTATTGAATTCACAAAATGGCGTTAATTCTGTTGCTCTAAGTTCTAGGTACAATACCAATAAAATTCAAGTGGAACCAACTTGGATTTAAACCAAACGCAATGAAAAAGATTTTTTTAAATCGGTTAATAAATCGATGGACATACATAAAACAGAATTTTGAAAAAATCATACAGATGAACATATAACCTCATTCTTTTGAAGTCGGTTAAAAGCACGTTACTTCACTAGAAACATAATTGCCAATCCCAAGAATTCGTGAATCAATAATCTCCCCATTGTCGTACAGTCTTAATTTAATTAACATGCAGTAGGTACTATCTGGTACTTTGGTAGTACGTAACTTTCAATCTGAGAGGTTAGCGGAGTTCCCCAGAGTAATTTGCATAGTTTTACAATTACTTGGCACATTCTTTTGTAAGCATCTTGATATCGCCGGCAACAAAGAAGGAACTCTTCGGCGGTTCGTGACTCTGCTGCGATTTACTTAGTATGGGCGCAGAATAAGTAATTATTTTTAACTACGGGTTTATATATAGTTAATCTCTTAGTAAACAGTATACTTACTTGTGTAGAACATTTTTTGTATTATAGTACAATCTGTTGCTCGGCATGCGTCGCAATGTTTTTTTTTCCTTTTTGTTGTGTTAGGTCGTCAGTCCATCTGGCTGTGGGGCGTCCTACCTACCGTTATCATAAACTAGAATATAATTAAATACTTCGTTATTAACCAGTAAAATCATAAAATAATAGAATTTAATAGTTATTGTATGGGTATAAATGATACCTTTTTCTTTTCGTGCGGAAATCCCTTCGGATACGACCCCCCCCCCCCCGCCGGGCAGCGGGGGCAGTTATGTCGGGCTTGAACCGACTAAAACCGCACGCCGTCTCGGGTCTTCAGACGCCGGCGTGTAAGGTTGCCCATAGAGCATATATAAATGATATATAAATGATACCTAAAACAATAACGTAAATGTATAATTTTATATGATTATCCATACTTGAAGTGGTACTTGAGGACCATATTTGTCATTTCAGAAAGTCTGGGTCACATATATTACCGTTAATCTTTCCAATTAACCTAGGGTTCAAATCACAACCTTGAACTTTCTAAATTGGGAATTTTACGGGCAACATTGTAAATCGAGTCGTATTAAAAGGTTGTCTGTCTGCCTGTAACTTCATTACTCCCAATTGAGTATAAAAATATTTTCATATCAGGACACAAATAATACACAAACTCATGCAATACAAAATTTTACCACACATCTTACACTCATCTCACGAGTGCGAGTATCACACGAGTATGGTATTACGTTTTATACACATACACACGGTTTTTGACACATTTTGATATAAAAATATGTTAAAGTTTTAGTAGACTTATGTTTTAGAAGAATGCAAAGGAATCTTATTTATTATCACTATATATTCGCTACATCTAGAATTATTATAGAATCAAGATTCAGATAACCCACTTATTGAACTTCAAATAAATAAAATTATGGAGCTTTTACGGAGTCAATTTGCTCTTAAAAATGGAATATATCGAGCGCTGATCCGCCACAATCGAAGTTAGAACTCACGACACAGCTCCATTCTTGGTAAATTGATGCTTTAATAAGTTCTAACTTAAGAGCTACTTAAAGATAATATCAGTAAGCTGGAAGCAATTATGGATTAATGATACTTCTCGCCCCCAGAGAACATATACCCCCTTAAAAGAATAATGATTTTACTTCATCAGGTAGAACCGGTTAAATAATTTACTTTATAGACGTAAGAATTTGTTATTATTGCTTACTACTTGATTGGAAATACAGAACTATAATAAATAGTACATTTTATGAAGCAGTAGCAGACAAAAGGTGTGGTTCAAATTACACCGATACAAGCGGAACGATTTTCACAAGCTTTATGACTTTCGTTTTGCTACCTCCGTTTCCCATTAGTATAAACCTGAACGGATATCACGTATCAAGGCTCACAAGGCTGACTTTTGAAATTGGTCATCAATTTGTATGTGTTTGCTTGTATTCATGTTGTGTACTTTACATTATCATTAAATACAATTGCAGAGATGGCTGTCGATTCCTGATAGTCAGAAATAGCAACAGACTCGTAAAAACATCAATAGTATTAGTAGATTTATTGCAAATTGCCCTTGAATTTAATTAGAAGTAAACTTTAAATGACCCAGCAAGCAAATGAGTGATGAGAGTTCTAGATTGAAAGACTGTAAATTGATAATCGTAACCTGGAAGTACAGGTTGTTTCACCTTACTCCATATTGAGGACTTGAAACGGCTAGGTATTATATTTGGTCAAACCAAGCGAAGCATTAGCACTCGCATCAAAGAACACAGAGCTGATTTAAAACTCCTACGCTCAACAAAGTCTGCTGCATGTGAGCACGTGCAACAGGTGACAAAGCCTTACTTAAGATTTGATAAACCACAGATACTCGCTAAAGAAAATCGATTCCTACCTAGGATGCTCCGCGAGGCTATTGAAATTAAAGACATCCTAAGTCCTCATCCTTAATAGAGAAGATGGTTGGAATGTAGCACCAGCTTGGAATCCAGTCATTCGCTTAATTAATTTCAAGAAAAATCAAAATGTAACAAGAATTCTTGACACTGTGGGCTCATTCTGCGTGAATAGTAACACCAACAATGTAGCATAGTTCTGGTACTTTAAGATGACTTACACTTCAAACTAAAAGACAACCACCATCTTTAGTCTCCCCGCCCGTGACCATGGCTGCTGAAAAGCAACCGAAATGTCGGGTTTACTCTATACATATTATAAAATCATAAGGAGTTCAAAACTGTACATTGAATTTTATTTAAAAAAAAAAATTGCTATCTGTTCTAGAAACGATACCGATGCCAGAAATAGAATAATATAGAATTTTTGTCTGTTTGTCTGCTTTTATTATCCATGTCCGAGCAAATTTTGCATGAACATTTCTCTGGGGTATGGTCATAAACTGCGCTTATCATCACCCTATTATAAGTTTGATAGGAGCAGTGGGGTAAAATCGACTAAATCTATTATTGTTGATTCCTTTATTATTTCAAAGCAGATCATCACTTATTCGCTCGGACTATAAATCATTACCCTATAGCTAAGAGGCGATGAGCAGTAAAATATGAAATCTCGAAACTACAGAGTTACCTACGAATAATAGATAGTTGATTAAAGACTCAACGTTTGAAAATAAATTTTATCACGCTACTATATAACGGGAACCAAGTAGAATTAATTTCGATGTTACATATAAACCTCTATTTCTTCGTGATAAATGATTGAAAATACAATTATGAAATAAGTAACACATGCTGGGTTGTAAAAAAACTGCAGAAATAAACATTGATACCTTGATCTATTCCGAATTTAACGCAGACGAAGTCGCGGGCAACAGCTAGTGTAAATAATAAAATAACATCAAATAAATCGCGATAGAATTCGTCAAAAATAGTTTTATTTCAATATGGAACATTTAATTGATCGAAACTGATTACTGATCAATTGACTACCCTGATTCCATAAGTTTAGGCCCCAGACATAATTTAATTAAAAGTTAAGGTCAAAAGTATCAACAAAAACTATAATATTTCCAATTGAATTGTTTGCTTTTAAGTTTTTTATTGCAATTTTTTGTTTATTGATACACAGCTCGGATCCAACATGAAGAGGCTTCTTATTCTTATATCCATAAAGGCGATAATGCGGCAATTCAAAAACAAGGCTACTTACCTTAATTTGGAGTTGTGTTGTATTATGTTAGACTATTGTTAGTGCCAATATTACCTAAACCTGTCGAGGTTATCATCAAACTTATTTCCTGCCGTCAAGTTCTAATGAATGTCATCAAGTTAGATGGCTGACAGTTCACACGTTCGAGATGAGAGATTCCTTGTGTGGGTAGACACTTGCTGCGAGTGTCTGAAGTTATGATGTTTCACTTAATAATATTGTGCTGTTTATCATTTCATAATAATAATCTTACTATGAAATGCGAATGTTATGATGGATATTTGTTACTCAATCACGGGAGAGCGGTGAGACGAATCTAGATGAATATAGCACAGAGATAGCTCTAGAATAGCACATAGGTTACTTTTTATCCCGAGATTAGGTTTTTGTGGGTCGTGGGTACGGGATCAATATTTTGCACGCTGTACACCACCAAGATCTTAACAGTCCAAGGCAACCACCTGCTGGCCCCTACTGATTAATGGACGAAGCCCTAGCGCAGGCATTCCTCTCGGGGTTGGAGATCAGACGTCAAGAGAAAGTATAGGAGAACTGACTCCGGACTTCAAAGTACAAGCTTCGTATGCAACTGGGATTTATGCCATGGAAATATGAGTTGATCCAGTACAAGCCGCATCAAATTCTGCTTCATTGATTACCAAATATAATAGAAATAAATTTGTCTGTCAGTATGATGAAATGATGCTAGTCACGGTAGCTATACGAGCTATCAACATTTATGTTATATAAATAGCAAGAACACAAACAGTGTAGAACATACCACCCGTCGAGAAGTCAGTATCACAATTACGAACTTCATTTATTGGGGTTCCGTGCCCGAAGGGTAAGCAACGGAACCCACTAGGGTTCTGTTTCCAGGGGATTCCGTCTGACTGACAGATGGATAACAGAGTTTTAGAAATAACTAAGGCTGGAATTCACCTGTTAAAATCCGGTAGTTAAACGGACATTTTACTCACTGAGATTTTACTCAATGAAATGTATTGAGTAAAATATGCAGTTTAAATTGAATTAAACGTGTTTATATTCATCAGTAAAGTCACCCAAAGTAAGCATAGTTTAACTAGCTTGTGTTATGGGTTCCAGAATGCGGATAAACGTACTTAAATACTTTTTTTTTGTAAATACATACATATTATACATAGAAACACCCAGACCAATGCAAATAGATATATTCATGCATACAAATATTTGCACTAAGCAGGAGTCGAACCCGCGCCCTTGACGTAACAGACGCATGCACTACCGCTACGCTACAGAGGCCGTCAATCCAGCCTAAGACTCTGCTGTCCGTCTATTTGTCAACGGGCTGTTTCTTATAAGTCGTTATAGATAGAGAGCTGAAATTTTGTTAAAGTGTGTCACAACAAATAATATTTTTTTGAACAAAATTAAAGACGCCTCCACCTAAGACTTGTATTATTCTAGCGCATCCTACTCAATGATACGGGACCCTCCGTGTACTTCTTCTACTCGTACTTAACTAACAGAATAAGGCGAACTTGCAACATCGTAGCAGTTTTTCCTTACATACTGAACACTATTCGACAGCAAAATTGCATCACGAAATTGTTTTCCCAAAATTGTATACGCACGGATAAACTGATAATGTGACCGTTGAAGTTGATATTGCGAAACGAATCAGAAAATATGCGTGAACAGGCCTGTGTAATGTATTTACAATTCTATGCAACGGTTCGGTGCGAAAGCTGAAATATAATCATTCCATTGTAAATTGGATTTCATATTTGCTTATTTCTGTCGAATAAAAACTCAATTTGTTTAGAGATTGGGAGAGCGGGACGAGGAAAAGTTAGCGTTTCACAATATAGTCTTTTGTAATTTTTTAATTTATAACTGGATAATTTTCGCCTTAGCGATGTTCCCGTTTGCGTCCGAAGCTTTCACATCGGAGCCTAGGTCTCCCTCAGGTACCCTGAGAGGATAACCTGCGCCAAAGCCGCAGATGCCGGGGAGAAGGTGGCCCCCAAAGGCATTTCCCTCGCACCCCTACTGACCAATCGTCAGGGCAAGAGGTTTTCTAATGGCTCCATCGGGTTTGAGAACCACGATGTCTCCGTCAAAAATCTTGGTGTAGCCCAAATAATACAACTGTATTATATCATATCATATAATACTAACTAGTAAATATGAATGATGTGCGTTTTTGATTCAAGGGAACGATATTGTTATGCTAACTTCATATCGGAGATGGCCCTGGGTCAGTCGGGGTGCGAGGGAAATGCCTTACCCCGGCGTCTGAAGACCCGAGACGGCGTGCTGTTTTAGTCGGTTCATACCCGACATAAACTCCCCCGCTGGCCGGCAGAGGGGTATTGGAAGAAGTGCCCGGTTGACAGTATTAGACCGGAACATTCGGGAATATACTGGTGTAAGTGAGTATATTCAAAAAAAGATTGAGAAAATGAAGACTTATTATCGTCCATTCGATTATTATAAAATAAATTATAATGACAACTTTTTAAAATATACTAACAGATGTTTGGTTTCATATTAATATGCATTACTTATATTCAAACTGATTTCCATATCATTCATAAAAGTTTAAACACTTCATTTTAATATCATACCATTGTAATGTGACGAGGAAAGTATACATACACCTTCACCCTTTCCAGCATCGTATTAAAAGGTCGAACCCTACAGAATTCTACATCTCGATGTTCATAAAAACATATAAAAGGCCAGCTTCGCAATTACTTTCGCTCTGGCAAGAATTGAGGGAGCGGTATTTACCGGCCGTATTACGTATGTAAATCCCCGCCGTGGGCGGTCTACATGCTCAAAGTCAGCAGTCAACACCAAGCTTACAGTACTGTGTTAGATTTATTTCATTCCCGGGTTATAACTCAGGCCAATACGTGACCGATGCTCACGCCTATTCTCAAATAGAAATTATCCACGACCGAAACGTTATCACGCTGAAAATGGTAGCTTATTTCACGTATCTCTGCCGGGGTCGGTCAACTAATATTGGCTAAAAGGTCGGTCTCTAAAGGTCAGTTCCTGTCGCCTTCGGGCAGCTTTCTACTAGTTCTAAACTAGTGCAATGGCTGCATAGAAAGGTCGTGATGTAAAAAGTGTGTTCCTTTTGTAGCCATATAACACTGTTTGTTGGCCCCTAGGTACATACATATGAAAAGCGCAATGTATTTGCTACTTCAAATTGCACTTTAAGGTAGCTTACCAGCTTAGTTTTAAGGTTGGTTATCTACAGGTGATTCCACCGTAACAACAGAACATCACGACATAATCCCATACATATTCATGTCATACGGCACAGTAGCGTCAATACCATACTGACACTATCAATTGATGCCCTCAATAAATATATTGGTACTAAAAATTGATATTATCTTTTGAGACAATAATAATAATAAATAAAATAAATACTGTACGACAAAGTACACAACGCCATCTAGACCCAAACTAAGCAGAGCTTGTCATATGGGTTCTAGAATGCGGATAAACATACTTAAATACTTTTTTTTTGTAAATAAATACATATTATACATAGAAACACCCAGACTAATGCAAATATACATATTTGCACTGAGCGGGAATCGAACCTGCGACCTTTGGCTTAGCAGTCGAATGCCCTACCGCTACGCCATAGAGGTCGTCAAAAGTTATTATTAGTTATAACTATCAACTAATAATAACTATCAATATTATACTATCCCACTAATATCATGTATGTGAAAGATTGGATGGATGTATGAAAAGATGTGTGTTACTCAATCACGCCAGAACGGCTGAACGGATTTGGCTGCAATTTGTTACAGGGATAGATTATAGTCTGAATTAGGACATAGGCGTTTTTATCCCTGGAATAGGTTCCCATGGGAAGCGGTAACGGGATTGAAAAAGAGCTGCGGGCAACAGCTAGTCCTTTATAACATCAAAATTATCCTGCGACACTATGTCGTGGCTTAGGTTTAGGTTAGCTTAGAATAGGACTAAAAAGTGACTTGGGGTTAGTAGGTTGGATTATTTTGGGTTAGAATTAACACTAAAGTAGAATAATTAATTAGGGGTTATCAATTATACAGCAAACAATATTTATTTATCAAAATAATTTTAACTGAACTTGATTAGCTTTCTTAAGAATAAAACACCAGAGGGCCAGTTCTCGTAATAAAACTATGTTCAAAATGCAGTCTCAGTCTAGTCTCAATCTCATGTCGATCTCCCAAATGTCAAAAAGGTATTCTCGTAACAACATTTTCAAAATAGAACATTCACTGTATCGAATGTGACTGAAAGTTGAAAATCAAATCCTTTTTGTAAAGATTTTAGATCGGAAAAAGAGAACATCTAGAACTAAAATCTTTAGAAAAAGTAAGCGTACAAAATGCTTAAAAATTGAATTGAAAAAAATCCTTTGCAAATAAGTCTGCTAAACTTTGTCATTGATACTGTAATGCGAACGAAGCGAAATTCGTATACTCTTTGCTCTATAAACGTCAAAATTGTCATTTTTGTGCATTAAGCTATTAAATACATATTTTTAGGTCAACGCTTTTGTGAGATTGAGAGTTTTGTAAGGTTTCAGCCATCTTGTTACTAATCTCAAAATGCCAAGTTACTAAACTCATAATCGATTTTCAATATTAGTACTCGTAACATAACTAATTTATAAAAAATCACTCATAATCGTCCACCCCCAATTGACAGTTTTCTTTCTTAATTCTCTGTTGATTTCGCACAAAATTCATATTAAGTTTGTTTGTTAAAAATCTTTTTCTTTGTTGTTTTCTGTTATTTTTTGTTTTGATAGAATTGTATTATTTTATTTCTGTGTTAAAGATTAGGCTGATGGCCTTGTGTTAAGCCCTAATAAATTAAAAATAAAAATGCATGTTATTAATCGACCTATATTAGCCAAGATTTTCAAATAGATCGTCATGTGACTGCACCGAGATAATACCGAAACGGAACTGTATTTTTTTAGATGAATACCTGATTTTCGGTCAATTCATAATTCAGTTGCAATTCAGCCACATTTCAGTCTGTTATTGGTATAATTGAGCTGAGTGAGACGAAGTCGAGCGAAAGCTCCTCATACCAGACTTCAGGATTTTCTTTGTCACAGGTCCCCTCCTAAACTACTAATCCAATCAGAACCAAATTTGGCATGATAAAAGAGGTCAATCAGAGGAAGGTTTATGGAAAAAAATAAAAATAAAATAAATAAAAATATTTTGAAAAAAATAATGCAGAGGAATGATCACCGTTAAAAAAAATCCAGATGGAATTACATAATAACCGCTCGAGACACTGTGACCAAACTTTACACGCTCAGAAAGCATGTCCAGAGTTGTGACTTTCAAAAAGAATTTTCAAAATCCGACTTGCCACGGAGGAATGATCACTGTTCAAAATTTTTAAAATCTGGTTTCTCACTCAGCTCAACATTGCAAGCAGCGATTCGCCTTGCACACCTAGTTACGAGAATTGGCCCACAGGACATATAAAATATGTTGTAAAGCGTTGGTCGCATTCATTTTATTTTACATAAAGCGGTTTATTATCAAGTCACATAAGCAAAGGGAAAGGCCGTAAGTTAAGGTAGATAAGCGATGGCCTGTTAACCTGTTACATTGTATGAATATGTCAACTCTTGCTTGTTACAGGAAACTGTAGCACTGAATTAATTGTAGTATATACTTATAGTTAGTATTTTATCTTTAATACGAGGCATTAGAAACTAATTTTATGTGTCACGTTTTAAGGTAAACTACAGATACAAACTGCGTGGGGAAATCTGCGTACGTAAGAGTTCTCCATAATACTCTTGAAGGGTTGTTAAGTCTGGAAATCTGTTCTAGGCTAGACAAGGGCTGAGAGCTGCGTCCAACTGATTGTGGGACCGTTTATAATAATGTTGCAAAATGGGACAAATGGTTCTAATATGGATTATAGAGATAATAAATACGCGGTAGTCGGTATAACTTCGGTTCCGGGTCTGATTCCCATGTCGGGTATTTAATAAATAAAAGTATCATACTGATAAATAGAAACGCTGAATAAATAAAATTAAAATTAATAAGTTAAAAATCTATTAAATTTATTCACTAATCTTGTCAGATTAGTGGATAAACCGTGCCATAGTAAATGTATGGGAACCGCAAAAGTACAAATTGTAAACACGTGTTTTTTTTTGTTTTTTTTTTATGCTTATTTTATTTTCATTTATTTAATATTTCTACTTATCAGACTAGTGAATTAACTGTGCTATGATAAAGCAAATTGTTTTTTTAATGTCTCTATGGGTTCTAGATCTAGGCGACGACGCTCTCGAGCCCCGACTGAGAGGGCTTCTCAGCGCAACGCGTTCAACACCTTAACCTGGAGATGCATTAGAGAGTCGCTAGTGTATCACGAGGTGCCTCTCTACCTTCGCTACATAGTCGGGGCGTATTTGTCGGAGAGAGCCGTCATCTACCCAACCGTGGCCGGCCTCGGTCAGCGTGAGATGTCGTGCGGTATTCCACAGGTATCCGCTCCTGTGGAACATCGGATATGACTGGGTATTTCGCGGTGAGGTCACATGTTACGCGGACTATACGCTCATTACGGCGTGCGGTGCGACGTACCGTGAAGCGACCCTAAAGGTCTCTACCGCGGTTGCCCAATTCGTGAAGTGGATCCGGCAGCTGGGTCTCGAGGTGGCTCTGCATAAAACCGAGGCCATGTTCTTTCATGGGCCTCGGAGCAATCCAAATGAGGGATCCAGCCTCATAGCACTCCCATATCGGCATCAAGCCCCAAATGAAATATTTTGGGCTCGTGCAGGGAATTGAATTCTAAATATCCGAATGAATTCAGTAGTTATCACTAAAAAAATACAATAACAGAAATTGCTAAAGTAATCGTGATGTGTTTTTATTTATTTATTTAATGATTCTACTGATTCAGTAATCCGTTGTTATAGATCAGGAAAAAAACTAACATCGGTAAATAAAAGTTTCTTTATGAGGATAACAGTTTGATTATCCATACAGGTGATACCTAGTTGAAAGAAGCCATATTTTATATAAGATAGCAGTTTTAATGTCCCAGAATCGCACGCAATAGAACCCCGATTGCGGTGCCAACTACCAAGTCGAAATGTGAACCATCCAGGGACCGCACGAATATAGGTCTTATGGATTGCACAATGCTTTTATTGCTAAAACCTTAATGAATTATCTAGTTAAAGTTTTAAAAAGTTAATAAATTCCCCAGTTGTTCATGACCCCTATTTGTTTAGGACTATGTATGAAAGAGAGGTCATGTTTTAACTCATTATCTACTCAACCAATTTGAATTTAACATGCTAATAGGTACTAAGGTACGCTACCCGATAATTTTTAGATGAGGGTATCAGCTATACATTATTGAAAATTTTATTAAAATCCATTCAGCCGTTCTCAATATTTCAAGTAGGTAACATAAATAGAAAGCTAAATTCAAAAAAATTATCGGATTGGATATTCTGTTGTGGAATTTTTAGTTCTTCTAGCTAATTTTCTCTAATTTTCGATGTGTTTCACCTCTACAGATTTATTACATATAATATAGCTATATTTTCCAAACAATACAGATAAATTTGATGTGCCGCCATCATTAAATGCGGAACCGTGTTCAGCGTACAAATCCACGTTTCATTAAAAAGGCTTTTTCATCGCTCCGTCACTGTAGCGACAAGGTAGTTATAAATCTACCTACTTATCTGTGTAAATGTATTTGTGATACTACGTGTGTAAGTACTTAAGTTTATTACACACACTTAGATACTGTAAATCATTCAAACCACAAGTCAGATTGATGCAACATATTTAATGTTGTCAAACATGTTCGATTTACTAAAGTAATGAACTATCAAATGAATTTATTACTTCCTATTACACATTTAATGAAACATGACATTATCACACCTAGAATAGATTATAAAGAAAACGTTCTTTGTAAGAAAACACGCCGCCGGAGCACTTTTTTACGAAAATTGTCGAAGAGAGCCGAGCGTGAGACGAGTAATTTATCCTAGTTCAATAAAGCATACCCGGAACTTGCCGACGATATGAAAGAAAAATTCATTGAGATGATGGGAGTGGATTGCGCGCAATCTGCGTTATTATGAACACAATGATCAGTATGAGCAGACGATGAGAAAAGTTGAATCGTCCGTAAGTACTCACATTTCATAAGTCGCTTAGCGACTTTAAAGGACTGTGGACTGCGATAGCCGGTATTGCGTACGGTCTCCTTAAATGGCAGACGGTTTTATTTTGAATGCATTGTGTACGAATGTGTATTCTACGTTGACTTTCTATATACACAGTTTATATCGCACCTCGTCGTTACATCATGGCAAGACTTAAATGGATTTTAAACGCTGACGCTTACAAACTCCATTAACGGCAAACAATTAAATGTAATTCGAAATTGGTGTGATATGGCCATTTTTACATTTAATTCTACAAGCACCTTATTTGTAAGACAAAGATGAATGTTATGAAATGGCAATGAAGCTTCGGAAGCTTTTAAGAACAAACGAGAATACAAAATATTTTATGGCCTTAGTAATTCCTCAATTCAATTTAGAGAATACCTGTTTTATTATCAATACACTCGCTCATTAAACTCAAGTATTGACTTTAATGGCTTCATGTCCTCCCACGTGGTTATAGATGATGACACTGAAGACTTGGAGAACTTCGCCCATGCAAGTAAATTATGTACGAGAATATTTAGGGCCTAGGCCTGCTATTAACTACAGCCACTGTTTAAACTAACTTCCTTATTGCCAACTTTCATTTTCTACTAGTACTGCAGGAATGAGTGTTAAATCGCTAGTTCACGTTCATAATTATATTTTATACCTAATTCATGTTTCCAGTTACCCCATAATTACGTATCTGTATCGAAGCACTCTAGATTAATCAAATAATTCGATGAATATTACGGTTCAATAAATGTCATAACAAAATTAATTGATACCCTCCGTATTTCGAGGGATTAAACTACAAATTTCGTTAAGTACATTTGCGCAACATTTGTCATTATTAATGTAACATTTAATATATATATATATAACTCCTTAAAGCTTTCTCTTCAATTAATATCCTTCACGGAAAGCTGTAGTTGCATAACAATTAAGTACCTACCCAAAACGACAAAGCCGGTGAGGTAATGTTAGAGACGAAGTGTACGGGAGCAGTGGATCCCGCCCACAACAGATATCCGTACATAGAAAGGTAAAAGGCGTTTTATAAGTAGTACCGGTCCGAATCAATGCGAAAAGCTGCTTGCCTTCACTCTTCACTGGCCACTCATACTTCCCAGCATTTTATAAGTACACTACACTGAAAATACTTCACCTGTTTTTACCTTTTTTTTATTGCATGCTCTGCCAAGGTCGCGACGCCTCGAGTTCATTGATTGAATAGTATTCTTGCATTTAAAATACGTTTATTTTTATATTTAATTCATATTTGGAATTCCTCTCACGTTTTTAAACTTGAAAAGGTCAATATCGAGTAAATGTTTCTAGGTGACAAATTTTATTACTACTCTTAGGTAACTTTATAGCATTTTAAAGCGAGCGAAGTAATATTTTAGTGGTTCTATTAGATGTTGTATCTTCATTCACAAAGCGTTGCTAATGACATCGTAAAAACTTTATAAACTTTCAAGTTAACATTCTGAACTTAGACAGCGTTTATTGTCCATTAGTACGCATTAGACTACGAATGCTATAAGAATAATTTAGCGTTATGTAGGTAGGTATAGCTTCTGTGAAATATTAAGATTAATTTTCAAGCAAAACTATGCAACGTTTAACAATAATGAATGCTGTTATGTACAGTTAAGCGATTTAATTAAAATTGCCGTCTAAAATGGGCTGTAATTCCCGTGTGTAGTAAACGTCAATATCACAATACGAAGCGAGCTTAAAACGTTCCAATGGTACTGTGTCGTTACTACGAAATAATTAATTGAGCAATTGTAACTTGCCTACTTAATCTTGAGCGTCAGATAGAAGGGTTGTGATACTTGTGACTCTCTGATAACGACTTAATTACGCGACACATTGCGAAAGTGCTCCGGGTACTAACGTTCGCCTATCTTCATCGCTACTACAAAAACTGGTTGCTTGTTGCAAAACTGTTGGCACGTAAATTTGCTGCTGTCTTACAACAATGGCTGTTACTGTAAACAAAACAAGTAAAGCATTAGCATTCAGTTGCTAGACGAAAGGCTTAGTGTTGCGTAAAGCGAGAATGTAATTAATCGATATTTATTCGAGTATAGTGTCGTATTGAACAATTATGTAGTTTAAATACTTGCGTAGGTACCGTAGAAATATGGAAATTGTAGTTTAAAAAGAGCAGGGTAACATAAACTAGGGAAATAATTATGCTATTTGAATCTCAAGGTGAGTTGGGTAAACTCAGTGTTTGAACTCGGTGGGTAGGTATTTATTAAAATAAGATCCGGGAGCACCCTCAATTGATTTTTTATTTACAAAAAAAACCCGTGTGAGATAGAAATCAGGACTAGTATTTTTCATTCACTCGACGTTTCGAATGAATTAATAAAATATCGCGATAGATATTCAGATGGAATTAATAAAACAGTAACTACATTGCACAAACGTTGCTATAACGATTTTTTTATTCTCGTAAACCATAATAAAAACGGCACACCAGGACCTTTTTTATTATTATTAAATAGGGTCGGAAATAATATTATAAATAAAGATGTCTACCTATAATATTATCACTTGTTTACGTTTTGCATCGTTTATTTGAACAAGTTTATTGTATTTGCTGTCATGATTCGTGTCCCTCCGTATTTAGAAGTTGATAGAAATTTGTTTTTCTTAGCACCAAATATGAACCAGTACCACTGGGAAAGTCTCTCAGGTATGCTGTATTTCATGTGGTTGGATGGAGCACTGGAAGTTTTCCTTCCTTCCTTTCTTGAATGATAATCAATTTTACGCCCTTTAACTTCCTTTCAGCAGTTAGCCAATGTACAAGCCTCAGCACTGGTTTTGTAAGCGTTCCTAGAAAGCAACTACTTCCCATCAGGTGTATACTATCTAAAAGTAATAGTAAATAGCATAAAATAAATATTCTTACTTTGGAGTAATAGTGAAGGTATCCTTGGCTCATGTAATTTAATCCAGTGGTCGTGGTCTATAAGTTGTATTGCATAAGTCGGCCCAACTGTTTTCATATTATTTACCTTTTTTTTTTTTTTTTTTTTTTTTTTTTATCGTGCGGAAATCACCGACTAAAACCGCACGCCGTCTCGGGTCTTCAGACGCCGGGGTGTAAGGTTACCCATAGAGCATATCCCTCGCACCTCGACTGACCCTGGGCCATCTCACCACTAACAGCATCGCTCATCCTGTCTCCTCTGAAAGCAGAGGAGTACGGAGAGCGATGTGTTCCCGCCACGTTGGGTATTGGCCGACGATCAATGCCAGCCCTATGAATGGGTGAAGGGGAAGCCATTGACCGCCGCCCAGGGTGTACCAGCCGCTCCGATTCCGTTCCCCCCGGACTGCAGCGGGATCGGAATCGGAGCGCCACTCGAGGAGGTTACCCAACACACACCCCCTTTTTTCTGGCACGTCAATATGACCTCCCCCGTGTGATTGTAACACTTAATTGGTAACACTTACATAAGGAAAAATCGTAAGCGCGTTAGGCGCCTTGGCGGTGTCTCTCGACATCGCCAACGCCTTCAACACCCTACCCTGGAGCTGCGTTAGGGAGGCGCTCGCGTATCACGGAGTGCCTCCTTACCTCCGCCGAATTGTCGAGGCATACCTATCCGAGAGGACCATAGTTTACCCGAGCTGGCTAGGGCCAGGGCGGCGAGAAGTGTCGTGCGGTGTTCCACAGGGGTTGGTCCTAGGGCCACTCCTGTGGAACATCGGATACGACTGGGTGCTGCGCGGTTCGTTGCTCGAGGGTGTCAGCATAACGTGTTATGCTGACGACACCCTCGTTATGGCGCGGGGAGCAACGCACCGAAGCGCGACACTAAAGGCCACGGCAGGGGTTGCTCAAGTCGTGGGTCGAATACGGCGGCTGGGACTCGAGGTGGCTCTCCAGAAATCCGAGACTATGTGTTTTCACGGGCCTCGGAGTGGGCCACCTGCAGGAACCAGCATAACCGTAGGGGACGTAAGCATCGGCATCGAGCCCACGATGAAGTACCTTGGGCTCGTACTCGATAGCCGCTGGGACTTCGGACCACATCTCCGAAGTCTGGTCCCGAAACTGAGGGACCCAACGCCCCCACTAGGAGACTGTACCTGGGGATCGTGCGAAGCATGGCCCTATACGGTGCCCCCGTATGGGCGGAGACTCTGGCGGCCCGCAACGTGACTGCTCTAAACAGCCCGTTGAAGGCGATGGCCGTCAGAGTCATCAGGGGATGACATGGAGGGTGCGGCTTGAGCATCCAAGGTGGGGGGAATCCACCATTGCGGCGGTGAGACCGACGATTATGAAGGAGTGGTTGGAGAGGGACCATGGGGACCTCTCCTACCGGATGTGCCAGATATTTACCAGACACGGCTGGTTCGGTAAGTATCTATGGCGCATCCACCGGGAGACAACGCCGCTGTGCCAGCACTACGAGGATCCTGGCGAAGACACGGCGCTCCACACGTTGGTGGAGTGCCCTGCGTGGGCGAGTCAGCGCCGGGATCTCGTTGCGGTCCTGGGCGTGGATGTTCTCTCGTTGGAGACCATGGTGAGGGCCGTGGTCTCCGACGGGAGCAAGTGGCATGCCGCCGCCTCTTTCTGCGAGCAGGTAATGCGCGCGAAAGAGGCGGTAGCGAGGGTGCGGGAGAGAACCCTGCCCCTCGAGTTTCGAAGTCTGCGGCGAGGACGCCGCAGACTCATCTAACCCCACCTCTACCGACTACCGAACCTAACTACCGAACTACCGACCTCCATGATCGGGGCCTGAGGACGGCAGTTGGCCGACTCGCCGTCCTTACAGAAGCAGGCCGTGGCGGAGGCGTGTCGTGTGGGCACACGCCTGTCAACTCACCGAAGCGGGATAAAACCCGACCCCACCAGGCGAGGTCGCGGTGGCGGCCAAAGTTCGCCGGCAACCCTGGGGTTGTCCTTTCGAGGGCTTACCCGGGGTGCCCGGCAACGGACACTTGGGGAGGACACCGTGCGGTTTTAGTCGATACACGACATAACCACCCCCGCTGGCCGGCGGGGGGGTATCCGAAGGGATTTCCGCACGTAAAATTAAAAGGAGAAATCGTAACGATCGCACTGTACCGTTCAAACTGCACTAATAACTCGATGCATGTGTGTGAAAAAAACTCGACAAATTTCAGATGTTTTCAAGTATACACTCGATTTACGTGTTCAATTTGAACGATACAGTGCTATCGTAATGATTTCTCGTAGCGGGTGTGCCACTAATTAGAGACTTATACAAGAATGAAGGCCACCATTAGATGTGTTAACAATGTTAAAAGGTGCCCAGTTTGAAGTCCTCGAGAGATGCTTTTTGCTTTTTCACTTAAAGCACCTGGAATTGTATGAGTGAAACATGCGAATTGATAAAGAGTTCCATATTTGATGGTGCGGTAAAGAATAGAGGCTTTACGATTTGATCCATATTAATAAATAAATAAATATTTTAGGACATTCTACAGAGCGCTATCTAGACTGTAAGTAAATACAGCTTAACTAGCTTGTGTTATAGGTTCTAAACTGCGGATAAGATACTTATATATATTTTACATTTTTTTTGTAAATACATACATATTACACATATTATACAACAGTGGAATTGTTTGCATCGCATGAATGTGAAGGCTTCGTTATGTAGATAGTCGTCTCATTCGGCTGCATACGACAAAGTGTGGTTCATCCATGATACTGAGTACTCTTATTACACGTATACGGTGTAACAATACCCCGCACGAGATTATCTTTATAGAAAAGTTTCGGTTGATGTTCATTAAGCCTCTTCAGTACAGTACAGATCTGACCTTCGAAATATAAAAAAGTTGCCCGAGGGCTTATAATTAATATAACGAAACCTTCTTCTAAGTCATTCTACGTGGATGCTTTTATGCTCACCTTTTTTTTCTAAACCGGTTGACCAAGCTAATTAAGCCCGCGGTCACAAAAAAAATTCATAACAACATGTCAATGAAACAGTCCAATGAATGATTTACTCATAAATCATTATTGTATAATCTAAAACATTAATTGCTAAGTCAATATATCATTTATGACTTATTCAATTTACGGTGTTTACGCATATCTATTATGAAACAAATAATTACCAAAGTTCGGTAAGGTAATGTATTTTATTTGCAGTTAAAGCATGGTCATTAAATTTCAACTACTATTATTTTAATACTACTAACGTGAACGTTCTCTCGTTGGAGACCATGATGAGGACCGTGGTCTCCGACGGGAGCAAGTGGCACGCCGCCGCCTCTTTCTGCGAGCAGGTAATGCTCGCGAAAGAGACGGCGGAGAGGGAGCGGGAGATAACCCTGCCCCCCGAGTTCCGCAGTCTGCGGAGAGGACGCCGCAGACTCGTCTACGCCCGGGACTACCGACCTCCATGATCGGGGCCTGAGGACGGCAGTTGGCCGACTCGCCGTCCTTACAGAAGCAGGCCGTGGCGGAGGCGTGTCGTGTGTGTCCTACACACGCCTGCCTACTCACCGACGCGGGATAAAACCCGACCCCACCAGGCGAGGCCGCGCTGGCGGCCAAGGTCCGCTTGTAACCCTGGGGTTATCCTTTCGAGGGCTTACCCGGGGTGCCTGGCGGGTACCGTGCGGTTTTAGTCGATGCACGACATAACCGCCCCCGCTGGCCGGCGGGGGGGTATCCGAAGAGATTTCCACACGTAAAAAAAAAAAGGTATCAAACAAGTCTATGAACGCTTGCAACACCGGTAGAGATACCAGGCTAAAAGGGGAATGAAGATTGAATAAAAGGAAAGGCCTCCGGCGCTCTTACTTAACCGTTAGTGCGAATACACGGAGGAGGGTGCAATGGATGAAATGTCTTACACCCCTGACTCACAATCGAAGTACTTAATTTTGTTTAGTTTGAAAATATTTCAATTAATTTAAGAAATCTGTACTAGGAATGAACGTATAATCTTATAAAGATTATAGTATCACTTTATCACTAAAAGATACCAATTATAATTGTGTGTTGTGTTTTTCTCCAGACAACACACACTCACACACACGCACTCACATGTGTATATCCCCAGCAGCCAGCAGCAGAGGTCTAATTAAACGCTGACATTTCGTATCGGTTTGTCGCACTCACACATACTGTACTACCAAGGCAATTATTTATGATATTTTATCTGGAATTATACTTATACCTACTATGAGTTCAATGAGTGAACACTCATTCGTTCTATATATAATACTAGATGTTTCTCGCAACTCCGCCTGCGTGAAGTTCTGATCCCGTTCCCGCAACCCATGGAGCCTATTGCCGAGATAAAATGTAGCCTATGTATTATTCCGCACTATAATTACAGCTAGATCCGTTCAGCCGTTTTTGCGTGAAAGAGTAACAAACATCAATACACCCATACATCATTATCCATACTGGTGGTAGAAATTTGATGACACAAATTTGTCACAAAATTCGGCCGGGTAGGTTGCGAAACCGTGCACGATTGCGAAAAACCCTCCATAGTAATCCAATGTCGGTTTAATTGCGTTCAGGGGTCAGCAAGTGCATAGCCGGGCAGGGGGATAGTGTCACCCGTGTCACGCGGTGCTGCGACGACAATCCTCTTCTGATGAGGCCGTCAAGCTGAGTGCCACCATTGTTAACATGGTACGTGTATGTAATGGTGACCCTCTTTCCTGAGACTTTGCCTTCAACTTGCCATCAGGCGAGGTGAAGTCAAATGGACGTGTCCTAAGTATAAAAAAAAAAAACAAACAAACTTTCGCGTTTATAATTCTAGTAGGATGGGATATCTATTCTCTTTTAATTGTAAGGGTGTATGAGTCCCGAGTTCACCTTACCAATCAAAGCTGTCTGTCTTTCTGACTATTTTTTCCGGCTAATTTCGAAAGAGGTTGAGTCAATTTTCACTGATACCTGATATTAAAAGGTGCAACTTAAGCTACTTTTATTTTATAAAAAGAATGAGGATTCCGCGCAAAAACAATAAAATCCAAGTAATTGTGAACAAAAAGTTCAATTCTGGCAAAGTTGCGGGTAGCAGCAAGTTCGTTTCATATATCTCTTTTTATTGTAAATAAACGTTTACTACAAGAATATGTGTACCGTTAACACGGCCTTAACTCGTAAAATCTGTGGTATACGCACACAACAGTGCATAAATTAAGACCAGATCATTGTCTTCATCTATTATGTTCACGACGGTCATAATTTCCTTTTATTGTTCTAATGAACTTTGCTATGAACGGCCGATTTGAACTTGGAAAACGATACATATAAAGACTATCTGTTACTCGCAGTTTCGCCCGCGATAATAGTTAGTTCCTAGATGGCACTTTATAATATGTCCTAGAATATTTATTTGACTAAAATGTTATCTGTATTATTAAGACACATTCTTAGGAATGTGAGCGCTATATATTTAACTAGTACCTTTCTTGGTAAAGTTCTAGTCGCTTGAGAAACGCACAGCGATGCAGTAAGTAAGCGGTTTCAGCGTTGCGTCGTCGGCGCTTGCACCTCACCGCTGACGCATATTTTGATGGAACAAAAGACCATTCTAGACATTTTGCATACAATTAAGTGTCTGACACCGCAGCGTCGTGCGGTCCAATCAACAGAGCAAAGATTATTCCACAGATTTAGATTGGGTTAGATACAGCATGTGCATAAAATAGTATAAAGATCTAGTATGTAATCTTTGACCCACCGCGATGTTACGTCATCATTCTTTATCAAAATACCAATCCCCGTTGCTTTGGAAGCTTGCAC
Organism: Cybosia mesomella; assembly: GCA_946251805.1. NCBI lineage: Eukaryota > Metazoa > Arthropoda > Insecta > Lepidoptera > Erebidae > Cybosia > Cybosia mesomella. The sequence goes on from OX276395.1 coordinate 9,993,415, forward strand.
TTTGAAGACCGAGGTCCGCTCACCTCCGTTCTAGAGTTTGTTTTTTTTTTTACTTTTACGTCTGCCATCTGACCCCTCCACCTAGAAAGGTAAGCCTGCACCAGACCACATCTGTCAATTAGCAGGTACTAATTTACAACCGACTTGCGCGTGAGGTTGGCTTGGACCCCATGTACCTCCTTTCTACGATTGGGTTCATTTTGACCACGGAGATATCTACGCCAGTGCCTCGTCCATCAATCAGCAGACTTGTTGGTGAAGTAGACTTAGGCCACGAAGATCGGAAAGTAGAAGCGCATTAAGGGGCAGAAACTGCACAAATTTAGCGATACGCTATAACGGAAGACTTGTGGTATCTAGCCTTCTCTAAATCTATGGCTTAATACCTTCAGTTAAGCTTAATGGTTGTTTCTGGAGATTATTGACGTCGTTAGTGTACTGAGTGAAGTTTGTACCCGTAACTGATGATTTAATAACCGAGACTAACCGAATGTAGCTTAGTAGTTTTTTGTGACGGGTTACTTATTTTCAAAATGATACTGTATATTATTTGAATAGAAATTATGTTACAATTAACTATATCATCATCATCATCATGTTCACGTTAGTCCTAGTTGCATCCGAGGTTCTCATCGCAGAGTCCGTTTTCCGGTTTTTACTTTTCCACTTCGGACGGTCTTGGGCATCCATATATGGCAGTGAGACCATTGGAGCTCATGTCATCTTCTACAACTTCTTGAGTCTACCTCTGCTAGGGCCTGACGCAGGTGGCATCGCCAGACATTTGTTACCCAGGTAGCGTGGCGGTCGCCGCAGACCGTAGCCACACCTTTAAAATTAACTATGTATAAAAGAATATTATACAGAACCCTATATATTATATATTACTATTGTAAACAAACCTGGAATATAAAATCAAGACCAAATGATCTGAATCTAGTGTCGGCAAACTCTCACATAATATTATAACCAATCACGTCACTGAAAACCGTAACGATCTTCAACAAAGTTTCATTGTTCAAAACTTTTCAGAAAGGCATAAGTTAATAGACAATCGCGTTGTGAAATATACTAAACATCTATATATTATTGTAGCAATCAAACCAAAGCATGGAAAGTAGGATAAAGGGTGTGGACTCTAAGTTCAATGCAACTGCAGTTGTCGCTCGGGTGAAGAAGGAATCTTTACATGTAGCAAGCAAGCTATATTTGTAGATCACTCACACAAATTATGTATGAACAGCACATAACATACATGACACCAATTTCATAGGATGTCTTCACATCACGAGGAATGACTAAATCAACTGAATAGATTCACTCAACTTTCGCATGATTAGGTAATGAATGTATTCATTACATACTTAAAATTAACTGACCAACTCCCAGCATTTATCATTAGAAATTAAACGTATGGAGTCGTTCTTATTAGCGAAGTTCCAGTTGCATACGACCTCTGTGGTAGCGGTAGTGCGTTCGACTGCAAAGCCAGCGGTCGCGGGTTCGATTCCCGCTCAGTGCAAATATTTATATTTGCATTGGTCTGGGTGTTTCTATGTATAATATGTATTTATTTATAAAAAAGTATTTAAGTATGTTTATCCGCATTCTAGAACCCATATGAGGAGCTGTGCTTAGTTTGGATCTAGATGGCGTTGTGTACTTTGTCCTACAATATTTATTTTCCATCTTCTGAGACCGGGATCCGCTTACTCCTTGTTTTTCATTTTGGTTTGGTTTATACGGCTTTTATGGGAGCCACTGCCGTCTAACTTACCAACCGGGGGAGGAAACAGTACCACGGCTTACTGATCAACGAAGGTAGACATTACATACTTAAATTTGTTTACCCACCAACTTCCAGCATTTCTCATTAATAGCCATGTCGTGAGCAATTAAACAGACGCAGTTACTTACTGTATATTTACATTATTACAATAAATTCATAATAAGCGCACAGATTATCAACATTGACACGCCACAAGTTGAAAAACTTTTGTAAATCTTGGGCACGTTTTGCTAAGTAACTATTTAGTTACAGATAAGAAATGATTTGTTGAAGTTGATATCCCGTTATGTTTACCATATAGTTACTTATTTAGACCATCCGTATTTCTTGGAACAATGTGTATGCGTTGGCGTATAAATATGTTGCAACGATATAAGCATGATTTAATGGACCATTGAATGATGACAATGAATTATATCAACTGTGTACATCGCAAATGAAGTTATTTCCGACATATGGTGTTTAGAAAGTTCCAATCGCAGTTACATTCAAAGCTTGCATTTTTGCCACGAGGCTTGCTCTCTTAGTCCTCCTTCATAACATAACATAACTTCACGCCTGTATCCCCAAAGGGGTTGTCAGAGGTGTATTACACACCCACAGTTATGGTCCCAATGTAATAAGGGGTGAGTCTATTGCCATGTACCGGGTACATTAATTAGCAAGCGATACATACATAGCGGTACATTAATAACCAACATTTATAATATACACATAACTTCGAAATGTCAGAGGTGTGCCCGGGGCGACTGGGGATCGAACTCGAGACCTCTTCTCGGCAGTTCGTTACATACGCCACTGGTACGTTCACGAGAGTGACTTCCATTTGACCTCCCAACTCAGAGAGAAAAACCTGTACCAAAGCTATGTATAAGTGTTGTGTAATTCTAAATATGTAGAATCGTTCCTAATGAAAAAAAAATACAGATATACCGGCTTACAGGTGAGGTTAACTCGGACCCCGCAGGGCTTTATTATTAAACTGCCTATAATTTAATTTCATTCAATTTTAATTCTAGAACTCACTACCGATAGAAATAATTAACTATAATAAATTATTATTTCCTGTATAAACTTTACAAGGTCGGTTATTGACGATAGAGACAAAAGAAAAATGATCACAAAATACGCTGTGCAAAATATTGAAGCAGTTATAAACGATGACGGAAATTACCTCTACTCCATAAAATATATCCGAACTAAGTATACTCCTCATAAGGATAGTAAGCCACTAGAGCACCATCAATGAGGATACAATAAACTTCAGGTATTGGCAGCCAGCCCACGAATAATGGTCTTGTAAGCGATCCATAGTCTGACTGTATATCGAATTAGAAACTAGACAATAAGCGTATTCGTTGACTAACAATGTACAGTTTCAAACTAATTATTTATTCCAGCTTGGAAGGTTTCACACTCGGCTCTTGCTAATATGTTGCCTTATCTGTTGGTACAATAATAGAAACAGGGCACCAGTTTGTCTGAAAGTTCCGCGTTTCCTTCTCTTTTAGCAACTTAGTAACTCATTGACCATAGTTATCTGTGGCCACAGACAGCTCTCATTATGCATATCCAAAATCGTATTTATTGAACTGGATTTGGTTAGGTATGCCTGCTGTGTGCGGAGTAAGCACGTGCGGTAAGTATTAGTTACTTGCATTCAATGTTGTGTAGTAAACGCAAATTTGGTAAAAACCTTCGCGAGTTTGTATTATTTATTTAACTAATAAATATTATACATATTTAGGATGAATCCCGCTATTGTAGTAAATTTTAAATATTTCGTTATTAGGTTATTAAAAATCAACATTTTGTATGAAAATTCTGAATAAAATTTAAGTAGATTTAAGCAATTACTAAACAGCTTGTTCACGTTTAATGTAATAAAAATACAACAGGGAAATTTTATATCCAAGCAACAGATGGTTGCCGCATAATTAAATTTCTTGGTGGCCAAAAATAAATTGTTATGAAACGTTGCAAACAATAGCTGCAATATAGCAAAAAGCCAAATACATTTGGGGCACAGAAAATACATGAGTCAAGCGACATCTGAAATTTTGCCATATAACGCGTACTGTGAGCTTTCGCTGCATTATCTAGGCATCTGGGCGCGAAGACAATGGCTCGCGCATGCGTAATGTGTTATCTCACATCTACCTCTTGCCACACACTGCTCTCCTAATGAGGAACACTGTTCCACTTCTCGTACTACGTGCTAATTGAAGACGGACTAAAATCTCGAGGAGAAATTTTTACTAATTATACTTAATAGATATTTCACACATTGAGAAATCGAAATAAGTAAAGCTTTCATTGTTCCAGGTGGAGTAGAATAACGGTTACCGTGCCTCGCAAAGGATGAGGAATAAGCAACGATGCTGGAAACGCTGCTTTGGCCCAGACATACTAAAATCAACAGGTAAGCTAAGTCTGTGTGGCGCTTGTATGACCGCCAAATCTGTGACTGCATTACTTTTTGACAACGTTTTAACCACAATACACTAAGAACTGCACTTACATCGTGAATTTTCCGATACAGTATAGTATTTTGGTGATTGTTGCGCATTTTAGGGACAGCATTGAGATGTGGGGAGGTGCTAGTGCGCAGTGTAGACACTATTTATCGTCATCAACAGGGCACTAATTTCAGACTTCTATATGTTAATAAGAACTTTTGAATAAAAACACCCAATCTTTCGGCCTAGGAATCTGGGACCTCATTCAAAACAATTGCACCTAAAACGCACTTTTTATATCGGTGCATTAACCACTTATCATTACGTTCACAACGTTTAGTACAAAAAGGCAGGAACTGTTACTTACTAATGGAATACGTTTTTGATAAAATTGCTCACTAAAAGTACAGCTAGATGTAATGACAAACGTTAAAATTGCCTTCGACAGACTGCCGGACGGAGGTTATTAAATCACGTAGCACCGAAAAATGTTTTTTTTCTTATGATACTAAATAATCAATAACTGTTTGCTCCTATTCCACGGATATCATTTTATATTATTCTGTTTTTATTGCTGACTATTGCAAGATTCCATGACAGTATTATGTTATAAATAAATTTATGAACAATTGAAGTACCGAAAAAATAAATTGAACCATCATCAGCATCATCATCTTCGAGCGAGTGTCCAGTTACTTCCGAAGCTCCAAACTACTGAAGTTCAAAAATTTAGGCATAGTTGGGACTGAAGTTAGGAAAGCACTCCATCCGCTTGCCTACTTTAATATTAATTTTCATTCAATTTTGCATTCAATCAGTGATCAGAAAATCATCTACGACATTGTTAAAAGTTCGAAGTTTTAATATCCACTTCACATACCTTTTTTTTTTTTTGTTTTTCATGCGGAAATCCCTTCGGATACCCCCCCCGCTCGCCAGCGGGGGCGGTTATGTCGGGCTTGAACCGACTAAAACCGCACGCCGTCTCGGGTCTACAGACGCCGGGGTGTAAGGTTGCCCATAGAGCATATCCCCCGCACCCTGACTGACCCTGGGCCATCTCCGGTTTCGAGATGGCCCCCTCGGGTTTGGGAACCACGGTGTCCCCGTCTTGCCCCGGTTTGGGGGAGGGGCGCTAGTCGCCTCACCGTCCCGGCCTGATTTTGCTCGGGTGACAGGCGGCCTCACCTGCCACCCCCAGGCCTGCACTCATGGAGAACGGAGGTCGTTAAGCGACCTCCGGCGCCTGAGTCGCCTGCGACGCGCGGCGAGCAAGTTGCGGGCTCGGCGGGCCGGTAGAGTTCTAAATCTCTCCCGGGCGCGCTCCGCCATCTCCTTCGCGAGCATTACATGCTCGCTGAAGGCGGTGGCGGCGGCCCACGCACTCGCGCTCTGCACCATTGCGGCAATCATGCTGCCGAGCGAGAGGACTCCCACCCCGATGGCTGCCACGAGGTCACGCCTCGGCGCCTCCCACGCCGGGCATTCCACCAGCGTGTACAGCCCTGAGTCCTCGCTGGCATCGCAGTGATGACACTCAGGCGTTGGCTCCTTCCTGATCCGATGCAGGTGGTCCCCGAAGCACCCCTTCCCGGAGATCACCTTCGTCAGTCGGTACGAGAGGCTTCCGTGTCGCCTCTCTAGCCAATCCTCCATGATGGGCCTTACCGCCGCTATTGCGGCGTGCCCTGCGCTTGGTCGCCCAAGTCGTTCCTTTCACTCCACCACGATGGCCTGGCGGAGCTGGGACTGCACGGCCTCGATTTCACGAGGCTCGGGGTTCCGTCCCTGCTCCCGCGCCTCCTTTCGCCACTGGTACAGTTGCTAAGGGCTCTCGCCTCCAGGTCCCATGGCGGAGTTCCGGCAAGGAAACTCGCCGCCTCGAAGGAGATCGTGCGGTACCCGCGGATGACCCTGATGGCCATAACTCGCTGCAGAGCGCGCAGCATCCGCACAGTTCTGGTCCTCAGGGCCTCCGCCCATATTGGGCACCCATACAGGGCCATGGACCGCACGATCCCCGCGTGGAGTCTCCTGCAGGAGTAATCGGGCAGCAGCCGAGCCAGAGCAAGAGCTGTGCCCTTCAATTTGGGGGCCAGACTTCGGATGTGCTCTCCGAAGTCCCATCGGCCGTCGAGCACGAGCCCCAAATATTTCATTTGGGGCTTAATGCCGATGCGATTTCCTCCCATTATGAGACTGGATCCCTCGAGTGGCTTGCTCCGAGGCTCATGAAAGAACAGGGCCTCGGTTTTATGCAGAGCAACCTCGAGACCCAGCCGCCGGATCCACTCAACGACTTGGGCAACCGCGGTCGTGGCCTTTAGGGTCGCTTCGCGGTACGTCGCCCCGCACGCCGTCACGAGCGTGTCGGCCGCGTAGCACGTGACGGCGGCACCGCCTACGAGCTCACCGCGAACCACCCAGTCGTATCCGAAGCACCCAGTCGTATCCGACCACTTCACATACCTATATACCTAAATTTATTACCCTTCATACTACATTATTTACAAAAATACGATCTCAGGTAACTTCGTAAAATTTAAATATAATCACGATTTACAAAAAGGTGTCTTTCTGTCGATTGTATTTTGTATCTTACAAATCTTTGTTGCTAAAACTCAGCCCCTTTTGAAAACCATTACAGACCACATACAACTTGATAGCTTGTTCTTTGATACCATTACGTGTGAAATAATAAATTGAATCGAGTCAAGCGTTTGATGCGCCATAAACTTGTCACATTCACAACACTATATTAAATGTTTATATCGTCCTCATAAATCATACGTAAATAATACCGAGAAACAAAACATCGAATTTAATGTGCAAACTTTAAATGATGCTGGCAATAAAATAAATTGTTAGTAAACTGAGAAAGGCCATTCTGTGTAATATAAGGCTTGGAACACACACTGCAAAGAACAGCAATGCATTTATGAGCATTGAGCATTGTCATATGCCACCCACGAAACTCTGGGTATAATTTCACAACTAAGCGCACCTCCATACCTAATATATCTAGGAAGGTATAGCGATAAATAACGAACAAATTAGTCAGTTGGCACGATACGTATACGTGTAAGGTGACATTTGCATGCCTGAGAAATGTTTACAGCTCGTTGGATATATAGCACACTATTGCCGTAGGTAGGCAATGAATGTTGGGCCTCGGGCGTTTAATCGAACGATCGTTGGAGTTGTCAGGACTTGGTTGGATTGCTAACCATACACGGACAGATTTAAAGGGTAGATGTGCCTGACAGATGTACATGATTCGTAGGTTGGTTAATGAGTCTCAAATTCAAGCATAGCTACCCGATACCCTGTGCTAAGTCAGCCAAGACGCTGACAAGTCTTATCATTCGCTAAACATGTGCTAGGGATAGATTATATCTGTTAGCTTTATTCATCATCTTTACTGTCGTGAAGGTGTGCCTAACACAAGGAACTAAGTTTAGCTGAAGGTATTAGGGGGAATATTATTAATATTAAAAAAAAGACTACCGTCTGAGCCCCCCAACCCTGAAAAGAAATCCTGCCTTGTCCCTCAGTAGTTGTCTGCCAGCTGCAATTGTGCGCTACTATTTGAGCACTTAACAAAAAATCATCAGCTTCAAATTTATAAAGGAATTATACAACATTCACATATGGATAACAGCGGAAACTTAGTCTGGTCAATATACTTTTGTTTTTCTTCAGATAAAACCTATAGCTAGATATAGTTCAGTCAAAATAGACAAAAATAAGTCATAACTTAGGAATAATTCGCATAGAGCTGAAAATTGGCAGAGACGTTAAATACATCATTATAAATTAAATGTCAAAAATCCCCTTTGATCCTACTTCTGCAAAAGATTTTATTTAAGGTCAAACGTACAAATTAAGGATTTTTCCATTTTTCTCGAAAACGGTAAGTTTGATCGTGAATATTGGTCAGAAAAAGTTGTAGATCATACAATTCTCTACAAAAATGGTCTTGTCACTGTTTCTCTTACGACTAACCATTCGTGAGATATCGCGATTGAACTGCTTCTAAAAAATATTTGAATAAACTATTTAACAATGAATTTAATTAATCGCATCTCTTCGTATTGTAGGACTTTAATACAATTGCAAAAGTTCATATAAAGTGTTTATAACTAAGTTTCAAAACGATGTTGAACGCTAAAACAATCTGTTGTTTCTATACACTAATCAAATTTGACGCTTCCCAAAAGTTTACCAAACAAATTAACAATTACGAAGATTCTAATAATCCCAATTGTAGAGTATGGAGACTGTAAGCTCAACGATTGAATTATATGAGTGATTCTGGATGGCACTGACTCGGCACCGAGTTTTGGTTAACGATCAGCTCTCTAGACTGCGGGAAACGTGTTCATTTCGAAACTCAATTTGTCCGAAAAATGCAGACGGAGGCGTTGCTACGCTATTAAATTGTTTTGGCCAAGGAAAAAGAACTAGAATTAAGTTTTATTGAAATGAATATCATAAATTTCTGTGTGCCGTGATGATAAAAAACTGCTACCGCAAGAAATCGCGGGTTGGATCCGCTCAGTATAAATATCTTGTATGCATAAATAATGTCCATTTGCATTGATCAGGGTATGGGTATGGAACTACAAGAAAGAGTTCGTTCGACTGTGGTATGGGTATGTATTTATCAGAAAAATGCATATTTTTTCGCATATTAGAACTCATGGTACAACCTTAGCTTAGTTTGGGTCTAGATACGCTGTGTAGTATAAATACTTCCACAATCTTTTAAGTATAACATTCGAAACTAATCAACAGAAACTAGTGTAAATTTCATCCATTATAGTAAAAAGTCATTTTGTTTAAGCCTGTTTTAACTTTGAATCTTAACTGAGGCCATTTCGATCTTATAAATGTTATATATTAGACATAATATGTCATATACTTACCTACATTTTAAGTTACAGCATCAAAAAATATTTACAAAATGTGCATGTTTTACGCTTATTTGCATGCATTTCAAAGCATAAGCACCTTCAATTAAGAAAAAGCTACGTGACCGACTGCCTCTCGTCTAATTAAAAACAATTTCTCACACTCCCAACCAACTTTAGCCTACGATTTATAATCGTAAATGGGCGTGACAAAACTCTAAATCAAGCCTTATAAACGCGTGCGTTGGCTTTCCTGAAATTAAACACATCACACGATTTTGCAGGAAATGGCGTAATATCAGATATGCTCCATAAGCAATGTTAGAGGATAATTAATTTGCAGCTATGGTTAACATTTTTCCACCTTGACAAAAGCTAGATATATAAAACCTATAGTATAGCTTTTCTATATCTTATTGCGCTAGAGATGATAACTCTGAAATTTTCATTTTTTTTTTAATAATTATTATATTATCATTGGCCGTTGATGTGTGCATAATTTCAAAAAAAAAACAATCCAATGCTTTGATGTGCTCCAAAAACTAGTTCAAAGATTCCATTACAACAAACAAAACTAATAAAGATGTGTTAAAAAAAATGAGGAACTGAGATTAGTGTAGAGATGACATGATTACCTGCACACTAGCTGTATATTATTATAGCCCAGAACACTCATCAAAAAGTTATTTTCAGTGTGATGTTCTGTTGGTGAATAATACATAAGAATACATGGATTACTTCCACACTAACACTACCTATATTTATTATAGTCCAGGACCCTCATCAAAAAGTTATTTCTACGATGATGTTTCGTTGCAGATCTTTTGAATGGCAGGCCATTAAATAACTTTGAGTACTTACTTGCTAATTTCTCGATGCTATCAATATTATATTATCATACATATGGCAACCTCTGTGGCGTGGCGGTAGTGCGTTTGACTGCCACACTGAAGATTACGGCTTCGAATCCCGCTCGGTACAAATATTAATGAATGCGTCTATTTGTATTAGTTAAGGTGTTTCTATGAATAATATGCATATATTTACAAAAGAAAATGTATCTATGTATGTTTATCCGCCTTCTACAACCCATAGTGCAATAGTTAAGCTATGCTTACTTCAGGTCTAAACAGCCCTGTGTAGAATGTCCATACAATATTTATTTATTGATATGAATGAAACTGAAGCCTCAGATATTTTTCAGTACGAACAGCTGGTCTTAAAAGTTAACTTTCAATTCAACTTAAGGTGTATTTACATCAAAATGTATCTGTAGATTAAGCTGACTAATTCAACTAATGTCTATAACAATGTATTACGCACTTGAAGCATTTACTGAGATGCTATCGTCAAAACTAAGAGCTATCGGTATCTTGAGGAAATCCTTGAATTTCAATAAATAATTATATAATTTATTGAGCATAAATATCTGAGTTATCTTTATTGGTTTATTGAAGTTAATTCTAGTTGACTAATGTAATAGTTTGAATAGTAAATTTTACCTTACGTGGGTTGTTATCGGGATTCTAGTATAGGATTACACGTCTAATTAATGTAAACCTTTTGATTTATCAATATTTTGGCAATAGTAATAAAAATACAGTTATAATAGTCCTATTTATTTCGTGAAAGGAACTATATTACTGATATTATTTGAATTTGAATAATACTACTTACTTATTCTCTTAAAAATACTATCAGTTAAGATAAATTGGTATCTCAAAGACTGTCCCTATTCTTTTAATTCAAAGTGTGCTTCAGAAACACAAAATGTTGTATTTTGAGTTTTTACATCTGAAACCCATTTTCGCTTAACTTTCTAAATTTCCAATGTATAAAAACAAATATTTGTTTGTTGTCATTTTAGAATTAAATAGAAAGAAACTTTATTGCACCATGGAATACACAATTAATATAATTATGAACAAATGGCGGCCTTATCGTTAAAAGTAATATCATACAGGCAACCTGTCGATGGACATGAATCATAGATGGAACAAATAGTATATTAGGTTGTTATTGATAAAGATAATAAAAAAGAGAATAGAATTCATGTACCTAATCATTTATACTCTACCGTACTATTAATCCGATTGCGATAAAACGTTGTCAACTTTTTGCTTGCACTTTCTTGAATTGAAAGTACCATTTTATTGGATCAAGTTATTGAAAGAGACACAATTAGGTTTTTTCTATAAGATTTTTAGTTAAGAATAAATAATATCGTCATTAGTATACAACATTCCCAATTGGAAATGAAAAGAAAAAATTTGAAGACTTTTTAAATAAAATACCGTCTTGGTATCTACGAGAATTTCCTTCAGTTCCTTGTTTAGAACCCATCACGGTTGCATGGGTTTGATTACTAGTTTTATGCAAAACCTAAGATGTCTGACCTCTAGTCAACATGTAAGTAGGGATGCTAGAACGTAAGGATACAATAATTGTTAGGTTGATCTACATAGCAACTGCTCATTTCGCATGACGATTGGGCAGAACCGAGTTGTTTAACTGTTTCGTAGTTCTCTCCAAGGAAACTAATTTAGAGCGTCTATTTTATTCCGTTACCGTTTCTCTAAGTTCTTCTTTTTATAATGTGTCGTTGGTAAAAGAGTTTACCGTGAGATTTTGTTGGCTAGTTTTATTCTGCCCAGTTTTGAAGCTACCGTTGTGATCCAGACTATGAAATAATTAATATAAATCGGATCATCATACGTTACTTATTACAAGTATGTGTTTATCCGTATTCTAGAACCCCTATCATAAGCTAATTAAGCTATGCTTACTTTGAATTAAAATAGCGCTTACTGTGAAGTTGCAATTTGTATTATTTCATGTGATTTGATTTTATTTTATATCATTTCAGATACTGACATAACATGTATAATAAATCATGGCCTTAAACAAAACAAATACTACTGTAACTCCACAAAAACTGCATATATATGCAATAAATCGCCACTTTCGAAAGAGTCCACAATTAAGTGAGGTATCTAAAAAGAAGAGAAATAATAACAGCCCTGGGCAACGAGCAATTAACAACGAAGAGATTAACCAATAAATCGAAGCGAGTGCAGGTTTCCCGCGCCAGGGTGTGACAACCAAAACTTGTTTAAAGGACTTTTATATATTTTTTGTGAAAAAACAAGAATGTTAATAAGAGGCGCTTAAATCTACTGCTAACCATTGGGCACCTTTCAGTTCATTGAATACTACAGGTAGTTTTATGGCAAAAAAAACTATCCACTTTTATTGTTTCATCATATCAGCCGTAGAAAGTCCACTGCTGAACATAGGCCTCCCCCATTGACTTCCATTTTGACCGGCCTGTAGCTTTTACTTGTTTACTGAATATATTTTCTTTACGTCTTTTCTTTTCTGCATATGAAGTGTTACTTCACAATACATACACTTGATTAAAAGCACATTTCATTGCTATCATCATCACTGAATCATAACGCAACAACGGAAACGCTTGCTTTCTCGACGATATCAAAAGTAATTTTCCATTAAATGACTAGTAAAAAAAGTTAAATGTTCACTAAATTCTCCCAATAAACGACTCAATAAATCATGCCATTTATTGCAGATGTTGGGTGTTATCGCAATCTTTTTGCCATATTTATTGGCGATTCACCCATCATTATATTTTTTGCACAAATCTTACTGCATTTTCCATGTGTAGTCATGATCGTGACAAGCCTAATTGACTAACGTATCCAAGGATCAGGCGGAACGCATGCAAAGCCGCGCTTGTCACATCGATTTGCCGCATAAAGCTTGCCGTGCAATGCCTAAAATGTCCTTCCGTGTAAACTGGTTGCAAGACTGGAGAGCCAAGGTTGCCTTTTCTGTAGTTTAGCAACGTAGGGCTGCGATGTTATGCTATTGTTGGTATAATAATGACGGTTTTCCGATAACTATGCATTGTTACCGCGAGGTAAATCTCTATGATAAATGAATTTGAAGACAATGTTACGTGTATTTGTAGCCAGACTGAATGTCTCTGAGTGCTTTATACTTAATTAGAACACGAATAAGTACCGTTAACAAAAGATTGATACCACTGCGTGAAGTATGGCGTTATATAAATAAGACCTGTGAATTTGTTGTTCAAAGGAACTTACGAATTTAGATAGTTGTTTCTACACAGTTACCATTAAACGGTTCCCCGTTTAATCTCTTCTTAATCTATTTGCTTTAAATACCTGTGACTTTAGATTTGAAACTGAAATAGAATTGAGTAAAAGCCGAAACTTATTGCCTGCCTATTACGTGCCATTGGGGTATTCCGTAAACGCTTATCGCCTGTGAAACTCATTGTTCGGTCAAATTTTGAATACTTGGACTTCTGATATTACAGCATAACCAGTTCGTACATTAATGCTGCCTATACCTATACTTTGCCTGCCATTAAAATAATAAAAAATCTAATTAGGTAAATAAGGACCTGGTTTTGCGCTCTTATTTACCTAATTAGATTTATTAACATTTTGAAGAATATACAAAATCTGACAGCCCTGAATGATAAGCCCACCGCACACGGTGCGACCGCTTCATTACGCTCGGCGTATAATTATTTTGCTAACACCAGTAACGCAACATTGCGACCACAACAGTTCATACAGAAAAACCTGGTGTAATCTACACGCACTTTAATCTTTAGGTTACTTTAAGTACTAATGTTGGTCCCGGATCCCACTATTGCCAGAACTCGCTTATTTTTACAAGGATAAAATGTATGGGATAAAGTAGTGTAGGTATGTACCTTGAGTGTATGCATACCTACTAGCTTGTCCCGGCTAGACTAGGATAGGTGCTAAAGGTTACCTACCTACCTTAGGAAATATCGTTAAAAATCAGATATTTCCTTAAATTTACCGTACGATATTACTTCCCAGAATCCGTTCCTTTTTAGCGGTACTATCGAATGGTGTAATAAATAGGGGTGTATTTTTTTTCCCCAAAATCCTCCTGTCAAGCCAGGTGGCTAGGAATATTGATTTTCCAAATTCCAAATGATGCAGTTTCAGTTTTAATCAGAATCGAGTTCACGAGGAAACAAACTCATTGATTGAAGAAACCCCCAAAACGAGAACTTGGCTTCACCCATGTTATACACTAGAACCACGGAGACATTGTCGGTTTACAATAATGAACTTTACCTGATTGTGTTGCATTGACCAGCGACTGTTAACTAGTTTTTAATATTCGTGTTCACAAGACTGAGTTACAAATAAATGGATACTAATAAAAACCCCCAATAAATCATAAGTGTTGAAGTGATATATCTTATCGACACTATGAGTAGCCATCATGCGATGAAGATTATAAATATTTCATTCATAATTAATCTTTATTAATACAAATGAATATTTAATAGTTCGCTGTTCGGTTAATTTAAATGATGTAGCTCCAAAATGCGTATCTGCTTAATTTATTAGCGTGTGACTTCATCAATACGTTTAACACATTAATTTCATTTACTTAGTTAATAAATAAAGATGTTTGGTGTCGGAATAGCGATGCTGCAGATTGATCGATAATCGTGATTACGAAATCTAATATGAAATCTAATTAAAAAAAAACATAGTTTTCTCATCTGAATAGACAGAGTAACACCGAATATTGGTTAAAGGGGTTCGCGGCTAAGCGGTACCCGGGTAGGTTAGCACATTGCAAGGTTAAGCAATGCTAGCCCGGTCAGTCCCAGGATGGCTGACCAAACTGAACACATTGAGACCTCTCCGTGCCTTTGAAATAAAACTAACCTTAGAAAGACAGTCTGCTGAGAAGTAATCAAAACGTCTGAAACAGCTGTTTAAATAATAAAATAATATGTCAATATATCGCGACAGAATCCGTTAGAATTAGTTTTATCTCAATGACTCACAACAAGATTGTGGATATATTTGTGTATTAATAATTCTATCTAAACTATTAATGTTTGTACAATAATAGCAATTAAGCCACTATTCTGAAACTAGCTTGCAAATCATAAAGTAATAGACCTACCTAATCTAAATCTAAGACAAACGAGTCGTTGACAAAGTTTTCCTGTCTTTAGTATGTACACGAGTTGACGACATAACTACACACTCGTATAGTTCCCACATATTTAGTCATTTGTGCATGTGTGAGTATACAGTCACTCACTTAAGTACTAACTGGCCAGTATTTGTATTATAAGACATGTTCGAAGTTTGAACTCGTTGGCTTGCATCATAGTGCAGTTGTCAACTACAGACATCCGACAACGGACCACGTCCTGTACTCTATATATCGACTAATCGAGAATAACAAGAACAATCGATTAGGAACTCGGTTTGAAAATATTTCAACGGTAATGTAGTTCCATATTTGAACATGTCGAAGGCCAATAGACTAGAAAATCTAATTTCAGATTTGGTTGAATTTCTAACAAACTGGGCAAGCGAAGACCTATAGGTATCTAGGATATGATATACTGCTCGATCTATCCATCGAATGAAGATACGTCTGCAGTCCCCAATCGCCCCGGGCACACACCTCTGACTTTTCGTAGTAATGTGTGTATTAATAAATGGTAATTATCGCTCGCTTAATATTGTGCCCGGTAGATGGCAATAGACTCGCCCCCTATTACATTGGGACCCTAACATAACTGGCGAATCGTGGGTGTGTAGTACACCTCTGCCTACCCCTTCGGGGATACAGGCGTGAAGTTATGTTATGTTATATATATATATATATATATATATATAAGCATATATGCATAGGTCCTGCTAACTTTTAAAATTTCGTGTTCAATTAAGCAAGTAGGTGAATCTGTTTACATAAAAGGAATTGGGGTTAGTTACACCACTTATAACTTAAGAATGGCTCAACAGATTTTCATGTTGTTTGATTTTTTAGATTTGCGAAATAAGATACTCGTGTTGCCTTTTATTGCCAGTTCTTAATATTAATACTCAACGTGTAAGTTACCTATACTCTTAATATATATTTATGTGTTCAGTCGGATATGAAAACGATTAGTTAATAGAATAAAGGTACGTAGCATGTTATACATGTGCAGAGTATTCTAAATATTTGTCCATAATAACTTATAGGAATAGTGGTAGCAAAATTATTACTAAGATAATCGTCATAAACGTAAATATATTCATGCTCAAATTCTCAGTAATCCTATCCAACACCGACTTATTCTTATCGCCTTCTTATGTCAGTTCGTTTCCTATTCATTGACAGACAATGGGCACTTTGACAAGGGCCAGGTTTAGTCATGACGTAATTATACGTAGGTACAGGGGCGAGATAATTAGTCCTCATTGAGTTGGTGTTGGTGCAAGTCACTATGGATAATAGCCAGCAGAACATACTCGTCCTGCTTGCATAGCTGTTGATCAGACACGTTGATAGTTGAGGTTAAAAGGATTGTACCGATTACTGTTTCTCAAGAGGCTGTTACAGCGTCTTTGTAAACTGTCTACTTCAACTAAAATTTTGAATTTTCTCAACTTATAATCAGGTGTGAATCTTCTTCAAAGTTACCCCTAATAGTAAATACTAATGACCGGTGGGATGGTTGAAATTCGACCTTTTTTTGAGGTTGTCAGAAAGATAAACTTCATTGTATTTCTTTTTAATTTAGTTTTAAACGTCAGCTGTGAACATTATATAAAAATATGTCTTAACACGTTTGACATTGAAGGTATAAACTTTCGTCAGTAACACATACCCGTGTGTTCCAAATTCATGGACGCATGGTAGTGTGTAAAATGTTTTATTATTGATTTAATGTATTTTTATGCATAAAATAAGATCAATATTAGTTTCTGCACTTTTCGTACAAAGGGATGTAAAGTTTTATCTTCACGTATTAATATATGGATGTTTAGTTATTTCTTATGGTTGCCATAGCCTAAGAACGTTGCGCTATGATGTGATTTACTATCTTCAGAGGAAGAGGAAGATGACAGAGGAGAAAAGGAAAAGAGTGGAAGATAAAGCCTTCAATATTCTCACAAAATAATAGGAGTATTTCTTTGGGGCCCAACCACGAAACTCTTATAGGAATTCAGTTCAGCTGAGGAAGAGAGATGGAGCTATACACGGTGTATAGGTTCAACTCTCTCCCTCAACTGCACTATATTGCTCTTGAGTTGCTATAAGAGCGTCGTGATATACCAACCCATTCATTGTAGTTTTAAGAACACACTCGTATTAGTTCATCCACTTGTTTACCATTTTACCTACTGAAATAAGTTAAATATAGAACAACTCGCATAATTATTAAATGAGTGAGCAATTGCAAAGAATACACTCACTTATTTGCTTTGCCAAGGCAAAAGTAAGTGTATTTTTGCATGTACAGTCATATACATACAGTCACTGGACCCATCTGTCACAACTGACAATGAACTGTCACTAGTAGTAGTAACAGCTTGCAAGTGGCCTTATCAGTCAGTATGATTTTCTACTATTCTGATAAACTAATCTAAGAATAACTACTTGTACAGAATATTACTAACCCTTTGTTTAAGGAGTCAGCAGCTGCAGACCCGTAAACAAATTGTGATTCAGTCTAATCTAGCTTGACTACCATGTGACCCCGGATTTCTTTGGAATAATGAACTGTTAAGAAAATGATGTCTGACTAGGTTATGAAACGCTACCTTACGACGAGAACCAGAACGAACGAGGCAAGCACCGTAATATGAAAATAAAGAAATATTTATCTTGAATTAATAGACAAAGGTTATACAGTTGTAAAGACTGATAGGTTTATAAAGTGCTAAATTGAAAACATGAAGTAAATTACCTTTATTTCATAGTTAGCATAAAAATTGCAAGTTCCTAATTAAAATGTTTCGCCATATACACACGGTCGGAGCTTGAGCCACACGTGAGGAGTAAAATATACATATGAAAAACAGAAATTGTCATTACCTATCTGCCGGTTATATTACAGTTCTAAATCTAAAATTCCAATTTTATTATCAAATAACTCACTATAAGTCAAAAGAACTCGTATCTTTTTACAAAGTTTCAAAGTGCATACCAACATAATTTATTTGTTTATAGGTAAAACCATGGATTTGAATTTCGAACCAGTGATTTAAAGCTGCTTGTTAATTGGTTATCTAATAATGAGTTTACGAATAATTTGAATAAGGTGTCGGACCACACAGGGTGTGAAATGTTTCACAACGTAGTCACGATTTATCTGATTACTCCGCCGATAGAACACAGATATTGTTTTATTGAAGTCACTCTACGGATGCACGACGGATTGGGCCTGATAAGAATAATGCTTAGGCTGTTACGAAACGTCCGGTGAACGGTAAGCAGTATTCACATAGCTATAGGCAGACAGCATTGAATTTGAAGAAATATTAAATGCACCAACTGAAATATTGCCACTAATAAATAATAATAGAAAGCAATGATTTACGTGTATTGCGTCTTTTATCGCTGTTTGAGATTGAAAATAGGAATAGTGGATTGATTTAATGTCTGAAATCTATGCAGGAGCACTGTACTGCATAAATCTGTGTGTTGGTTATATGGGATACTAGTGTCGATGTTAGATGAAAGACGTATTGTTCAAATATGACAATAGAATACAAGAGTATCCTAAGCTTAGTACTTTACTCGGAATGTCGATATTGCATAGCGATTATTATTTAGGACTGCATATGCATAGATTTGTGATTTTGTCTGTAATCAATCAAATAGTTTCATCGAGTAGGTTATCAGTTGATTACGGATGGTAGAGCAATCCATTTCACAGCACGATTTTACTGTCTTTAACTGGGGAAGTACAGTCAACGACAAAGGTGGCTTAGCAAATTCCAATTTATTAATCACCTTAGCTCTATAACCTTTCTTAAAAAAAAAAATAAGAAATATATGAACTCTAAAACTACATATGTATATATATTCATTATTAGGTTCGTGTATTCCAATGTAAAAAACGTATGTAAATATTTATGTGTTAATCCACTTTTGTCGTTGACTGTACCACTTCTGTCTTTATTCATGTCGAGCCTAACTTCTCTTTATTCCGCTCTCAAGACCTTTTGCATAGCTATCACAGTCGCTACCACTATACCAACAAGGCATCAAAGCAAATCAAGCTCAATATTACGACATTGACTATCAATCTAAGCATATTTCTTTCGGCTGGCCACACCGATACTTGTCACCTGTTTCTCGGATACATGAATGATACGTTTCATGTTTACCGAAGTATTTAGCATCAATTATCACGTTTCGGGGTTTCGGCGATGCATGAATGCAGAGGGTATTCACCTCGCTATACGTTCATTCATCCATCCATGAGTGCCTTTAAGTAACTTATCCGGTTCCGAGAAAACATTTTTAATGACGTAAATAGGTTTTACTGACTATATAACGTCCAGTAGTAATGAGTTATCTAATCATCAAGTTCTCACGACGGTGAACCAAGAGACATGTGCCTTTTGCTACCTTCTCGAAATATATCATCAGCTGCTTTAAGAGTATAAGAAGAAACAGGCTATAGTTAACTAGGGGTGTAAGGGGCCGTATCACGACTTTCGGGACCAAACCAACCTCACCTGCAACTGTTGATTGACGGATGAGTCTCTGGCGGAGGATTTCCTCTCGGGGACAGGTGGTATAAGCCAAACAAAGAGGAGGAGAAGGAATAAGCGAACCCTGAGCTCCGAAGTGAAAACCTCGTAGGCAACTGGGGACAATGCTAAAATGATTATTAATTTTTGTTTTTAAACTCGAGTACCACGCTCAAACCAGCCAGTGTTATTCGGAATAAGGACTCTAAGTATATCTCATACATCCGAATATGTTCAGGCATTTAGAAGCTATGGTGGAAAAAATAAACTTAATTGTTTCGGCGTTGGGATTCAGATAGCAGTCTGAGTTTCAGACGCATAGCCAAAATTACTGAAATGAAAAATGGATCACCGAATCTCGGGCTCCGAGCTGAAAGCCTCGGATGGAACCAGAATTATCACTAAGATGAGGAAGATATATGTCAACCCTTCATGTGTGCAAAAGTTCTAAACTAGAGTACTGATGAACGAACATAGGACTGGTGCTATATGTCACACAATAGGTATATTCTGCAAAAAATGTATTACCCATCTACTTACACCAGGGTTACATAAGTAGAATGCAAAGTACCTACTATTACATATACGTTTAAGTAAGCGATCATAATTGCTCACTTGATAATTTGAAACGTGATATCTTATTGTTCGAATAACCATTTCATAAGCAATCAAAATGAAAAGGTCTTGCGAAACAGGCCGTACTTCTAAGATCAGAGACCAATGATGTAAGGTCGGCAACACGATCGCGTTCATCATTGTCTTACAGCTGACCGGTCTAACGTGTACAAGTAGCAATTACAATAAGATACTGACACAATATTTTTCTTGTGGGCACGAGTTCACCAGTAAAGAGATAAGATGTTTATACCTGTATTGACATACATACATACATGTTATTGCGCTGTATCTGATTATAAGTGTTTAGAGTGGTATAATAAGAGTTATTTTAAGTGGTTTGAATTATAGAAAATTCGATTTTAATCGATTACTTTCGATCTCAATCGGACAGTATCTTAACTAGTGGCTTCCCTCTAAACATCTACATGAAGTATCATACAATGAAGTAGATATGGTAGTGGCGCTTAAAATTAGTCAGACAAGACTAGGATGTTCAGTCGATCTCAACGCAGTATGTGTAGGCATTCGCGAAGTATATTATCAACGTCCGGATTCTACGACGGATAAGCTACTCGTATCATTACCGCAGATTTTTTTGTATGTAGAAAAGTATATTGTTTAAATCATAATTAGACATTGTTAAAATAAACATTTTGACGACATCCGTTGCGTGGCGGTAGAATGTTCGACTACCACGTCGGACGTTGTGGGTTCGATTCCCGCTCAGTGCAAATATTTGTATGCATGAATATAATCATTTGCATTGGTCTGGGTATTTTATATGTATAATATGTATGTATTTACAAAAAATATATATTTAAGTATGTTTATCCGCAGTCTTGAACCCATAACACAAGCTAGTTAAGCTATGCTTACTTTGGGTATAGATAACATTGTGTAGAATGTCCTAGTTTTTTTTTTATTTATTTTTTTAGACGTTGGTTTTATAATTACATCAAAATCAAATTTCAAAATGCCCTATAGCGATCACACTGAGACTTCTCTCACAGAGTAGCTTTTTTCAAACTGCGATGAAAAATGTTCACAACGATAATGTAATTTAACTTCGATAGTATCTAATATATACTCCAATATATCATACTGAGTAATGAGATTCACAGGACTTAAATAATGATTGTCAATCAAATGTAAACAATGAACATAACATACCGAATAGAATTATGTAACACCGGTAACAGAGCAGCGCACATTTTACTGGTTGGAATTGCAGTCATCAAGCGCCAAGACCCTCCTGTCATTAATCAAAGAAACTAGGACAGATTCTATTATTTTATCTGCAAAGATTGCTCTTATGTTGAAATATGTTATCAAGTTAAAATTATAGTGTAATGAATAAAAGATTGCTTAGTGATTATCCTTAAGTATTATAGAACTCAATGTTTGTCGTCAAGATTATTGTCGGTATCTTGTGATTCAGTGATTGTAGTTACGATTTACATACACATTTTAGTTCAGAACACTCAATATCTTGTAAATGTGTCCATAGAATTCTTGAAACAAAACAGTTGTGTTAATAAGTCATCATTCGTTAAGGACACAAAGACCCTTAGAACCTCAAGATCAAAGCTTTTATATTTACAGCCAGATTCGCAAGGGCATAAATAACATATTGTTGCCACTATTATAATTGACTAGGATACATAAACCGATGTTGGTTGAAAAAGAAAGAAATATAGCTCTTTAACACCTATTATAAGCCTCACATTAAAATACAGTTGTGCTATACGACCTACAGTGAAAAGAGCTTCGGTGTGACTAAAATGTACCTAATATATATACCAAATTACAGTTTTGTAGAACTGAAGGTCTTCTAGCTAAGCTGTAGACTGACAGAAATACCAAACTATAAAGACTTCGTCTTAATTTCTCCACCAAAAAGGTAAGTCTAACTCTTGCAGCCAAATTCAGAAAGTGTCGTATTTTGGTACTTCATTCACTACGGATAGCTAGGTCCCATTTTAGATTCTTGAAACTTGCCTGATAGACGACTTATTGTAGCCTATCAGCCTCTCACTGTAACATAATCATTATTATCTCATAGCCTTGTGTACCATTCGCAATCCGAGGCCTTCACCTCGGAGTTCGGGGTTTGCTTTCCACATTTTCCTCCTCCACTTCACACCACAGGTATCCGTAATAGTAAGATCATTGGCACGCATATCACCCCTCACTACATCAAACTAGCCGTCCTTGGATCTTCCCCTCCTGATATGTTACCCATGGATATTTTTTATTCACGAAGCTAGATGGTTGTCGCAAAACATTGCCGCACCAGCTAAGGCGACTCTCCTGTATTTTATCTGCGATGTCATGGACGGTTCTCCTGTAAACCCATGTTTGTGCTTTACGCTCTTTGAGCCTCAAGGCATCGTTGTATTCACAGATAAATGCTACTAATATGAACATTAAAGTGGGGTTGGTTTGTGAGTTCAATGTTTGTATGTTGTTTTATGATATAGTCGCCATCGGTGTTAGCTTCACACATTCCAAGTTTAGCGACCACTTGAGCTCTAAACATTACATAAAGTAATAGACAAAAAATTGAAAAATAAATAATAATAAATAAATATTATACGACAAAGTACACAACGCCATCTAGACCCAAACTAAGCAGAGCTTGTCATATGGGTTCTAGAATGCGGATAAACATACTTAAATACTTTTTTTGTAAATAAATACATATTATACATAGAAACACCCAGACCAATGCAAATATACATATTTGCACTGAGCGGGAATCGAACCCGCGACCTTTGGCTTAGCAGTCGAAGACACTACCGCTACGCCACAGAGGTCGTCAAATGTAAAATTTGTCCGCTGAAGATGCTTTTAAGATCGTTTGTAAATTTGTTAGTGTTCAGCAACTTCCGACGGCCGACTGTATTCTCACACGCAAAAACTTTCTAACAGATCTAGATTGGTACAGAGATAGATTATAGTCAGGAATAGAACATAGCCATAGGTCGCGAGAATGGGAGCAGTATTTTCCGTGGGTGAAGCCGCAGACAACAGTTGAAAGAAAAGAAAAGAAAGAAAAGGTATTTATTCTGTTAAACACCACAGTTATGTTTACATTTTTTTCTGCCTAACTTTAGGGTAGTTTGTTGGCAGACTTTAGCTCCCATATAGTAGGTAGTTCTGTAGGTTTATGTTATACACACACAATACTACTCTAATACTATATCAAGACCAAGACCATCTTAGCCTTGATATAGTAGTTACCTATTAAAATAAAGACAATCGAAATAAAATTATTTAAACTTAATTTTTATGAGATTTGCTCTTGAAACATGTCCAAGAGGAATCCACCTAATTTCTTTTTAAATGTCATTTTCGTCAAGCAGCTGATATCTAGATCAGGTGGCAAGCTATTGTATATGGTAGGCACTATGTATGTATATAGTAAGTCATATAAGGTTGCCCTTATCCGTTTATTACAATTTGCATACCATCCACTATTACGTGAGCAGACATCATTCATAAATAGATACAATAGCATATTTTCGTTAATAGTCATTATAACCACATTTTTACGTTTTAATTTGTACGTATAAGTAAGATATAAATAAAAAATCTTCCGTAATCAAATAAATGATAGTTTAATGTAAAGCGTTGCCTCGAGACGTAGGTATATAATATATTGCCGGGGTGCGAGGGATATGCTCTATGGGCAACCTTACACCCCGGCGTCTGTAGACCCGAGACGGCGTGCGGTTTTAGTCGGTTCAAGCCCGACATAACCGCCCCCGCTGGCACGCGGGGGGGTATCCGAAGGGATTTCCGCACGATAAAAAAAAAAAAAAAAAAAAAGGTATATAATATATCGGAGAATTTCAAATATCTGGGACGTGTGTAGGTAGCTCAGATGGTCAGAGCATTCCTCTGTAAGGGACTAGTCGCGGTTTCAAGTCCCATCCTAGATGTTCTCTTTTTCCGCTCTAAATCTATAGGAATAATGAAATGAAACAGATTGTGCCATAATGTGATGTCACTATTCTCTGCTTCATCCGCGATCCAATCCCTATCGCATTCAAAGCTCACATTTCATTCATCACGCTTTCCTGTTTCTCCTTTCCACGATTTGGCTTATCTTATCTTTCTATACGGGATTGTCATTTAACCAAAACCCTCTAGAGGAATGCCTGCACCAGAGCCTCATCTGTCAATTTGCAAGTTTACCGGATTGTAGGTATGTGCTATCCTGCTAGGTAAAAAGATTCCGTGCCTCAGAGAGCACGTTAAACCGTCGGTACCAGTTGCCATACGAACATCTGTGGCATTCGCTATTGATACTTGGAGCTCTGAACTTAAATATCGCCTTGGTATGTAGAGGTCTAATGGCGGTCGCTTAAAATATTGTAGTTTGGACGTTTCGTAGTTAGAGTGAAAGCCGATTCCAATTTAGTTAAGAAAAGGTTTGAAGAGTGATGTTTGGTAAACCAACCTTACTTACCTTGGTATACCTAATTTAGTACAATGAACAGTGAAATACAAGGCCCACTTGACGTTTGATTCATGTAGTACTTCAAGATGCCCGAGACATCGACACTTAAGAAGTAAACATTGGAGTCGTTACCGTTGCAAAGTCACGATTGAAGCATTAAGTTAGTTGACCGAAAGACAAAAATATACCAAAGTTACGATCTATACTACTCGAAACTAATACATTATAATTTTATTACAGAATAGAAAATACTGTAACATTATGCCCTAGAACCAAACTAAGAATGGCTTATATAATGAGTTTTAGAACACGAATAAACAAACATATAATTTTTATTTAAATTTATTTTACATACAGTAACACCAAGCCAACGTCGAATAGTCGAATGCTCTACTACCTTGCAACTCTACGCAATTCGACATTAACATCCCTTATAGACTGCATGTAATCTCGAATCTTCGCTGAGTGATACACACAGTCCTTCGGGATCTCGGCTACTGCTCTATAAATTCAACTATCGCTATATCTTGTTATAAATCACTTCACCATCGATAAGACCAAACATTGTATTGACTATATATAACTCACACGCATTTATCTCTATCACACATAGGAAAAATATCTCAAATTGCAAAGTCTGCCAGGAATTCAGTGGCAAAGATAAAGGTGTACAAAAGAATGTCGCTGACGTGGCTGCTGTAAGGATAAAACTCGATGAAATTGCAAATATTTTGAATTTCAAATATTGTCTACGGATGGTATGTAGAAATTACTTGGTTTATGCCATGCTCTGCGTATATCGTGTACCAGTGACTTATGTGCACTATTGAACGAACCTTCTTAATGCTTTCTTTACTTAACCAAGCTCAAGCCGCGATATGTAGCTCCGCTGATAGTGGTCATTCTTCAAGGCATAAATTACCGATCCTTTACGGAAACTTCGCACCATCATGCTCGCCTGGAGCAGCATGCAATCCTACAACGCAGATAATACCCTCAAATCAGTGGTAGGTAATCATTCATGCTGCAGTTTAAAATTCGTGTTAGCACATTGATGCACGCAACACGCAACGATTCCCTGATGATGTACTTGATGGCCGCATTTCTCATGCAAACCAAAACCATGTGGCTGCTCATAGTTGACTAGATAAAACATCAATAAAACCCAAGACATTTAACTGAATATCTCTCTGTAGTTCATTCAGATTCAGTTTCCTTATATGGCCGTTTTTAGATTTAAAGCTTCGGCTTAATTCATAACTATACATAAATTACGTTTAACACAGCTCGGGCCGGCACGCAATTGCGTTTCTGTGTACTTTTCTAAGATAACAAGATATAATTATAGGTTTAATATTTGTTAATAGTTCCGATAGACTTGTTATTCTAGGCACGCAACTAACAAACAGCGGGTGCAGCGACAGATAGCCGCCCGATAGCCCTCCAACTGCCAGTTACGCATGCTCAATGATAACTGTAAGACCAGAATACCATAAAGTTTTCCCATGCTACATGATTTTTATTGGCCTGCAGTATCATGTGAGTTCGAGAGTAGTCTTGTTTCCGCGAACATTGTTTGGTTTCCACAAATCGGCAGACATGACTCACGATACATGCACTTATGATAGCTGATAGCTTTACAGTATACAAAAGCGCGATCGCGTATATGAATTTGATAGTGAGGTACTCACATTTCTTAATTTTAAAGTCTAGGAAGGACATCAGAAATCTGTATACGACAAATTTAAATGAATTTATTCGCTATACTACTTCTTTTGGCCACATTTTATCACATTCTTCTCTCAGATGAAATTTTAAACTAACATCTCAATGAGCTCAAAACTAGATAACAGTATCTTTTTACGCGTATCTATAACATATCCAACTATAACTATATAAGATTTTGCCATAATTCCCAGCAGTGGGATAGTAATGGGTCGATTACAAGGGTGACGTATAAGGAAATCTGGCTTTGATACTCCGATAGTCAATCGGATTTTCTATATTAGGCCGCAGCTTTTTATGAGCGAGAATGAGATGTGAAAAGGAAGTGCGGTATCGACTGCTGTGAAGAGTAAATCTTTATTTATGTCGCCTGTTCTCAGCCTACCATCTACGAAACTTACCAGCCGTCATTACTCAGATATTTATTGCATTTGCTTGTTCCGCAAACGCTCCCTGCAAACCATCGTCGCGTCGTTTATGTTAATTTATTCGCATTTCAATGAGACGCCTGTAAAATGGCATTATGCATTATCATGTCTTATTTTTGTATTTATGTATTGTAACGATGGCTTTTAACCGTGGTAAAAAATATAAATGGTATATATAGATAGCTACTTGTCTTTTTTTACGTTGGGCGTGAGAAAAGTGAAGTAGATATATAGTATAGTATATAGGGTGCTTCATTTCTTTGCAGTTTAGTGTTGGATTTTATACTTAGGAAGAAGAAAGGTCAGAACAATGTAAAACATTCAGTGAAGTTGACAAGGTTTGAGGTGGTGATGTCCTTATATAGGTGATTATTTCAAAAGATTTACAATACATTGAAGAGTTTGTAAAGCACTGAATTCTATCACGAACGTTTGTGGTATTTGATATAGGGAGTCTGTACCACGAAATGTCTTTACAAATTATTCTAACGACAGATAAGATAGCAATTTCTGGGATGAATTTTAAAACAAGATTGGTTCAACATCAGTGAGTTTAAGTTAATTGGATATACCTACTACCTATTTGAATGATGTAGTTTCGATGCCCACAAAGGACAATCACTTTTGTGAATATCAATTAACAAATTGTTCTAAATCCAGGGTCTTTGTTTTCGTTAATTGGTAATCAGAAACCCAGTTTACGGCCTGGCAAAAATCACAATGCAGACTCAATGCATTAATTAGGTATATGGATACCAAACATGGATTATGTAAAAAAATACTTAAAACTGAATCTATATGTACCATAAACGATGCAAGATTTATCTAATTTATTCATGGCTAATAGTTGTAAAAATGGGTTTCTAGAAACCTGTGGCAGTAATCGAATCATTGTCTAATTTTCATTTCAGTACCATCGTCGTCAAGTCCCGAGACGGCGTGCGGTTTTAGTCGGTTCCAGCCCGACATAACCGCCCCCGCTGGCCGGCGGGGGGGTATCCGAAGGGATTTCCGCACGAAAAAAAAATTTTTTGGTATAGTTGTCTTTTAAAAAGGGTACAATACTTATTATATAGTGTGTGGTAATAATTGATTACAAAAACATTGGTATGTTTGTGTATGGTAATCCTATTACCATACACAAACATACCAATGTTTGTGTATGGTAATAGGATGCGAAACATAAACGCAACGTCACGATTACGACACACTTTTGAACCTCAAAATTAAACAAATCACTCTTTTAGTTATTATGTCTATGAAGTCTATCTATATTTATCAACTTGATGAGTACCTGTTCAGAATAGAGAAATTGTAACACTGCATACTGTGTAACGTGACATACCGTGAAAGTCGTCTCCACTCGATTCCACAAAGGAAATTCCATATGCCCCAGTTACATAATAAAACAAATCAAATACTGAATTTAAATAGTGGTTTAGTTCTCATATCAGGACAATCTACGTCTCGTACGTTGGGACATGTCAGGGGATTGACGCCGACGTAAACAGACGTTTTATTTGCTCAGCCCACATCACACTGCAACACGAATTTGTAATGAAAATATCGTTGCATCAACCTTCTAAATTTGAAGGGTTAAATACCACTTATTTAACACCTACGTTTAGGAGGTTCTCTGAGAGCATTGTAAAATTAGAATTTATTAAAACTAACTGCGCGCCCTGGCTTCGCCCTGCTGCAATAATAGCCCGTGGACTTTCCTAAATTTTTCATAGGAATACAAAAAAAAAGAATTATCCAATTTGGTGCAGTCGTTCGGAAGTTATGCGCGTACATACATTTCGGCAATTCATTTTTATAGAATATGTAGATTTCTTTTGAGTAACACAAAAACAACCCTGTATTTTATAGTAGTTACAAACTAGACAATAAAAATAACATATTTAATGCCTAAACTTTATTCCTTTAATTTACTTTTCTTTATTCTTTTGTAGTGTCAAGACAACGCTTAGAAAGCTCTACATCAATAAGTACATCTAATAGTACTCTGTTGTCTATCAAATCAATAAATTGATCTATTTCTTCACCTGTTCTATCAGCTTCATTTATTAACAAACAAGGCCACCCCGGTAACTTTATAAATATGCAATTAACGAAGACAAAATACATCTAGACTCAGAATAACTATCAACGAATCACATCATTCAGTCAATCAATCAAAACCGTCGGCTCAGCGGCAATTGACGAGGTGAGCACTGTTAAACCACTGCAACATCCGTGCAGTTTAAACAAGTTTAACTGCAAATAAATAATTAAGGCTGGATTTCTCTAATGAAAATCCGTTCAACTAAACTGGGTTCTCACGTCTCAATGTCATTTGTTGATTACATGATAATGCAGTTTAGTTTTTGTTACCCATCAGCATGGACTTGTTGCAACCGGAATTCTCCTTGGGATAACCCAGGCTCCTACTCTTCCGCTGGATATGGCTTACCTTGACTTTTACGGATGCGACTGCCTTTTGACCCCCAAGCTCGAGAGAAAAACCTACGCCATTGCCACGACTGTTAATTAGTAGGTGCACCTGTTTACAGGTGAGGTTAAAAAATCTGATGGGGATTCACACACCCACTATAATGTGCAATACAACCTATAAGAACCTATAAAATGCATTCTAACTTAGACCTCAATCGTGTACTGGTAGTTCTAGTGTGCTAGTAGTTA
This sequence comes from Cybosia mesomella, assembly GCA_946251805.1. NCBI lineage: Eukaryota > Metazoa > Arthropoda > Insecta > Lepidoptera > Erebidae > Cybosia > Cybosia mesomella. The sequence continues at coordinate 10,023,095 of OX276395.1, forward strand.
TATAAAGCAGTTGAAAATAACAAAACTGCTATTTAAAATTTAGGCTGACCTACATTTATGTAGGCAGTTAGTAATCGAGGGTAACGTGTATTAGATGAAGTCGATAAAATAAAGTGCCCAGGGTAGGGCCGCCACTTTACTAGCTGCCAATTGAATGTCTATAGAGTTGCTTAATGAATTGTAAAATTTAAAAAACATATGCCGGGTAAAATTGAAATCTAAATCAAAACAAAATCGAAATTCTTAGATATCTTTAATAATAATATAAGTCATGGTAATTGAGCTGAGCGAGCGAGGCATGGATGTTTGTTGGTGGCTGAACTCCTCCGTAACCACTCGCGCGATCTTGACCAAATTTACCACGATGATAGTGTGGAAACTGAGGAGTGTTTTGAAGCGAGATGGTTCATTTCCGATGTACCATTGAGAAATAATCACCGAAAAACAGTTTCACGAGCGCGCGGCCGTGTAAGATGTCTTATTTTCAAGTTTGAGTCCTGCTCGCTCAGCTCAATTTATTTCAGTCGCACCCTGCACTGAATTCCTAGTTTATTTTAGGGCATTGCTTCTGCAATATACTATCTACAACATCCGGCATGGCAGTAGAGCGTTCGACTGCCACTTCGCAGATGATTTTCGATCAGTACAAATATTTGTTTGAATGAATACATCTATTTACATTGGTAATTTAAGTCTAATATGCATGTTTATAAACAAAATAATACAGTATATTACAAGCTGTGCTTAGTTTGGTTTCAGATAGCGCTATAGCCGACTATATAATTATTTTTAGCTGACCATTTAAATTCATAAGTATCTAAATTTCATCTTTGTTTCTATATAATTATTGACAAATACATATATTTCTTATTTTTTTAACCACATCTAAAATAATCTGTAAATGTGTACTTAGTGGAGTGTCTCGCTGACGTTTAATCCCCTAGCTACAATTTCGACATCTCATTATACCTTTTCTCCTCCAAAAGCACTACATAAATAATATTTTTATAAAGTAAACATTCTTATAGAAAATTCTGCGCAGCAGGCGGTGTGTGGGTAGAATATTTTACTGTTAAAAATAACTTGTCGTATAGATATCATAAAATAGTAATTTGAACCAGTTATATACTTTATAACTCCTTAATGCATCGGAACCTTCTCTACCGGAAGACCACTTCTATTTATTACCATAACGAACCACCTACGAGACATTTTTGTGGTCACATTACATAATTTAAAAACTAACATTTATTTAACTTCCACCAGTAATTTGATCAAACGCCCACTTTTAAGTCATATCCTATAAAAATGTATCTACAGATCGAGATAGTGCAAACATTAAAATATAATGAGTAACTCTTGGAAAGACATCAATATAAAAAGGTGCATTAATTAACTGGTTGGTTACGATCAGCTTGTCGTTTATATAGTACACGACTATACTTATATGGTCAATACTGCGTGAGACGTCATATCAAGTCTATAGATCCCACGGTATTACTTAAACTGTACAGTTGTCAGTTCACTGAGCAATGTGTACTGACCGTGTTGTAGTTATAGTTAAATATATATACAAATAGGCGTGTGTTCTTCAAATATGAGTCATTGTATTATTATGTGTTGGCATGCCAAAGATAAATGTTTTAAAGGAAGTAGGGCTTAACAGATATTTCCATTTAAATTTGAAGTTGCCTGACTAGAAAATACCAATGCAAGTTAAAAAACAACACTATACTGCAGCACTACCTCAAACGAGCATACCTACTTGGACGTAGAGGACAAAAAGCAACATCAGAGATGTCACGCGTTCCTGGTATTGCCGAAAAGAACGATTCTTACTGAAGCGTCCCTCCTAGATTTATACATAAATCCTTTTTTTTCTTTTTTGTCAGGGTCTAAATACATGGTATGTATTTAGACCCTGACAAAATAAAAAACTTCTTAAAAACACTCTAATATATTATTCTAATATATTAGTTATAAAAGTATTGTTTATTATATTTATTGGTTTTAGAATTTTTTCCTTAAGAAAATGGGGCTAAGATATCGGCAAATATTGAAATAATATAGAGTCACTTCTTTGAATATTACCATTAATGAGTATAATATGACACTAGAACTAAATAAAAATACCATAAAAAATTAGTTAATTCTTGTCTTATTTTTTACCCCAAAGTGGTAGGCAGCGATGTACTTATAATCCAATCGTCAACTTCTTTCTCATGCTTTCAAAAAAAAACACAATAATATTATGCCCGACTCAGAAAACTAATTCTTCACCTAGAGATCGCTTACGATTAACCTATGCCATGGGTCATTGAAGCAGTCATAAGAATAATAGCTAGTTCATCATCAATAAACGCTTTGCGTCCACAAGCTGTTACGGACGAGAAGCGTTGAGATGCTCCATTATCCTCCAATCTCACCATTTCACAAGACCCGTATGCAAACATTGCGGGCGGTCTACGAACCAATAAAGCATAATTAATAACTGGAAAGTTTGTAGTTCATTGCGATAGAGTTACCTAACTCATGGTTCACTAGAGAACAATACTGCCCACCATTAACCATTGCCGGAGTTAAATGATTAGCTCCTGACGTAAAGCGGTCACAGCGAGACATGGATGCCTTGTTAGTGTAAATGAACAATAGGAATAAGAACCACAATAGAAGCGACACAGGTACTATACCAATAGTGCGACGATCTAGTTTTAAAGATTATGTAACTGAGTTGCCACCTTCGGGTCCGTGTCACGACGACGTCTCCAAATTAAAATTAAATGTTATGTGAAACTGAACCACATTCTTTTAAAGATAATAGCCCATATACTGTCTCGGTCAAAATCATTTGGATCTATCTAGGCCTGAAATATTTATGTAATATTAACATGTTCTGAATTATACAGAAAAGTGTGTATGTGTGTGTATGGCACAATCAAAGCATAATTCGACGCCGCTTCGTCGCCTTATGCCCTATGCGAACGCGAATTTACTTTTGATTATGCCTTACACCTAATGCCTTTTCTGAATAATTCACGCTTCATAGAATTACGAAGCAGTTACACGTCCAAACAAAGTTAAGCAGAAATAATACCTATTTATAACGTTAATATTTTATCATGTTTAAATAAAATTATTATGAAAACGGGTCTAAAATTATGTGTTATAAAAATAATAAAATATCACTATTTATAAAAACTTTATATTGATTTGAACTTTTAAGTATCCTAGTATTATGATACTTATATGTGTTGTATGATATCTATAGGGTTAGTGAACATAATACTACACCAATCAATTATTTTCTAAGCAGATGCGAAATAAAGCAATAAAATTAAAATGCTCAAATTATACCCATACTATTATTATCCATGACTCCAACCCATCTATTACTTACTTCCAAATTAAACAAAATCGAGGCTCTGATTTCAATTTCATACCGATTCAATCTCCGGTCATTAATAACCCAGTACTGGTACAAATGGTTCAATGGATGCAACACTTATCTCCTTGTTACGTGGTTGACTTTCTGTTAAACAGTCGGTGATTTGCAGGCGTGAGGCAGGTTTGTCAAGATGGATCTATGCCTATTCATCTCGCTTGCATCTGGAGGAGATAATATATAAACGTCAATCCTATAATTTCCCTAAGGGTGTAGGAATATAACGTGTATGTAAGGCAATCGGTTTAGTCAGAGACTAGTTAATTTTGGATTGTTGCTGATTTTGTAAAGATAAAAATTTAAAGATAGAAATTTATGGTGTAAATGGCGGCAACATATTATTATAATGATAGTTTATTTAGAATGCATATAAAAGACTCCAATAAACTACTAGTGGATAGTAGTGAAGGGTACTTATTGGTATCACCATACTAATATTAAATTTGAATACTAGTATTACCTAATAGTGCTCTTCACTATTATTTTCATTTTCAAGTAAACATTGTGATATTGCGCATTTATCGGTAGGTAATGGAAAAATAATAATATTATAATCTGATACTGTTTAACAGCTTAGACGTAAGCGCCTTACTCGGAGCCACTTGACCGCAATAGAGTATACAACCTCCGCTGTCGTTGTAAGGATTTACCGTAGGTATATAAGGCACTCGTAGTTAGTGCAAACTATAACTATTAGCAACTCACATTGTGCTCTCAAGTGCAATGCTTAGACTCTTCCTCTTTTCTAATTCGATTTAAGTATGTGTGTATTATAGTTAGATAAGACTCCCGAAAGGCAATCGAGGTGGAAAAAGGCATCATATATTCTCCATCTCTATTTCGTTACTTTTGCCCATCCTTTTCCTCTGATATATTTACTTTACATTAAACTAAAAAGATCCATTATTTATGTGCTAATCCAAAACATTAATATTTCATCTGTGGAAGTATTTTCTTCATAACATCATATTCATATCACACTATGACAAAATAGTGATGTCCTATATTTAAAAATAAATATTGGAGTATTTGCAAATAATAATATGAAAAGTCGGTATTTTATAAAGTATCTTTGCATTAATTTCCCTGTTCAAAGATAGCGATTGATTTTAATGGGAAGATTTTTTTAATTTTAATAAATTTTAATAATCTTAATAATAAAATATCAGGTAACTTACCCTCGTGTCACATTGTAGTCACACAACCTTTGTGAACCTAATCTTCTGCTGCATTAAAATAGATCCATCAAAAGGGTTTCTCGACAAATCTATTACACCAAATCGTTTCAATTTGAATAAGCTTGCTCGTTGTATTATTATTTTGTTCTAATATCAAGGGAACCAGTTTAGAAACCCGTTATTGTATATAAAAACTTTGGTGTAGTTTCATAACAATAACAACGAAACTACTTACGAATTAATAAACTTAATATTTGAAACTAAGTAAATTTTCGCTGGAAGTGGGCGTGTAAATACTAAGTTATTGCTCTAAGCAACCGTTGCTAAAGTGTTGTATGAATGATTATGTTCTGATTTATAAATTATAGGATAAGCCTTAAGAAATTTGTTTGAAATGTAAGCAATAGCACATCTTCCGGGAGGTCAGTTGTACACCCACATTAAATAATCAGGTTTGAATGCCGGCATGACCTAAGTTTAAGTAATTATCTCGCCATTCTCAGTAGTATCGAGGGTTTGATATTGAAGTTTGTAGCTTAGCGCTTGTTTGAATATTTCGTACATCGTGTAAGAACTTGTCAACTGTCAGGATAAATAAAGAAGAAGAGAATGACGCTTAAATATTTTTCCTTGTCATTTCCACTAATATTATATATATTTTTTTAAAGAATATTAGTAACCGATATTGCTAATATTCCCCCTAACCCCTCCAGCTAAGCTTAATTGCTTGTGTTAGGAGCGGGTTCACTTCGGTAGTGTAATGGCCAGGATTCGAACCCGGGACCTCTCGATCATAGGGTCGACGTTTCTGTTCTATTCATGTTATATTTACCCCTTCAATTTGGAAATAGCCTGCAAAGTTATTCTGGTCTATTTCTGCAGCCCTAGCTCCGCAAACTTTCTCGACTAGAGCTATCTGCTAGTGTCCAATGATAACACTTTTATTGACAAGCATTATAGCTCAATCTTTATAGGACCGTACCTTAATGGCTTCTACTACGCTTGATCCAAAACTTCAACTCATCGGATCCCGGCGAGGTCCTAGTATACACATAGAATCATTGGTAGTACTAATGTTAGAAAAAAGGAAACAATCCCGATAGTTTTCTTTAGATTTTTTTTAATAAACATTGCTTCGATAAAAAAGGACCAATGGATCGTTGTCATATTATTTTAATAGTACATTGTTACCCTAGGGGTGAAAGTAAAGTAAGTAGGGGACTACCGACCTCCATGATCGGGGCCTGAGGACGGCAGTTGGCCGACTCGCCGTCCTTACAGAAGCAGGCCGTGGCGGAGGCGTGTCGTGTGTGCCCCTACACACGCCTGCCAACTCACCGAAGCGGGATAAAACCCGACCCCACCAGGCGAGGCCGCGGTGGCGGCCAAAGTCCGCCGGCAACCCTGGGGTTATCCTTTCGAGGGCTTACCCGGGGTGCCCGGCAACGGACACTTGGGGAGGACACCGTGCGGTTTTAGTCGAGACACGACATAACCACCCCCGCTGGCCAGCGGGGGGGTATCCGAAGGGATTTCCGCACGTAAAAAAAAAAAAAAAAAAAGGGGTGAAAGTAACTTATTTAGTCCCGAGACGTTTGGCGCCCGAACGAAGTGAGAGCGCCAATAGTTCGAGGGACTAAATAAGTCTTTAACCCGAGGTAAACACTGTGCTTTTCATTACGAATACAAGGAAAGTAAAAATAAAAACATGAATTAGCTAAAGAAAAAATGAGTAAAACCTTCAAATCGAAAAACAAATGAAGATCGAATTGCCGCTTTTCCGCCTATTTTGTTTGTTTTTTTTTTCTGTGGCCGGCCATCTATTCAGCCATTATTTTTCATTTTCATCATTGAAAAATGGTATATATTTTGATCAAATCTATGTTATTTTAAGGAAATTGTTGAAACTAAACTAAAGTAAAGTTATTTAAAAAGTAGGTATATATTCTTTCATCAATACTTAACTTTATTTTATTTCAATTTTACATCTCGCTGTAATTGAGTTGCTGTATAGAAAGTTGGTACGTGGTTGGTACATTAAAAACGTGAAAATAGAATTAGTTTTTTTTTAATAATTTGACAGCTGTCAGTTGAAAGCGATTCTCCCTAGGGATGAAAAGTATTACTTTCATCCCGCTCCTCAGGCAACTTCAGACCTACTTTCAGAGTATGAGTAATGAAAAATATATTTTATTAGTTCCACTACTATCACTACGACATGTAATGAGATCTGTTTCTCAATGAAACCTCACGAATAAATTGTAATTGTGACTTCGAAGTGGCACCGACAATTCTTAAAGCTTGCTCTACTCAATTCTAGTCACGATAAAATTGTAAATCAGTTGTGTCTGTACAGTGGAAATATTTAAAAAAAAACTTGGGCTATGTTAAATGAACAATTCTGAACACAATTCATTTTTCTGAATTCTTGTCTGTTTGTATGGTTGTCTGTTTGCTGTTTGTTCGCGATGGACGCTAAAACTACTTAATGGATTTTGATGTACTTTTCTAATAGAAAGGTGGTAAGACGTAAAATTTACCATACGTATGTTTGATTGCAATTGGTTGAGTACGACCGGAGATTATGACCAAAAGTCGCGATAGCCGACAGCCCATGAGCGGAGCCACAGACATCAGCTAGTTTTGAAATAAAACTATTTTTAATGTATTCTATCGCGTTTTAATGGTGTTATTTTATTATTTGCGGTGATCTCGACGTTTCGGTTGCTTTTAAACAGCCAGAGCCATGGAAAGACTAAAGATGGTGTTTGTGTCATAATGATGATATTACTATTTACGCAGAAGCAGTGTCGTGAAGTCTTGTGTTCAATGTTCGTGTTGCTCTTCTTTATAACCAATTCTAGAATAGATTTTAAAGATTTGCTGTTGATGGCAGCTAAGTAAAAAAATGTTTTAATTAAAACATTTCTTTACTTATCTCTTCAACGTCCTGTGTTCGTAGCTGTGTGTGTATATTTATGTACTTGTCAAAATACACAGTTTTACAGTTCATTGATTTTATACATTATCTAGCTGACCATTCGCGGCTTCAAACGGGAAAATATCAATCGATGAAAAATACGAACAAACATACATTGGTTTCTAAATTTTACAAAAATAAATGTATAAACCCCAATAAAAGTGAGCTAAGCCGCAAGTGGACCTGTATACCTAATAGCGTAGATTATAGCAATGACGACAAAACATATTTCGCAGCTGCGTAAAAATATATACAACGAACGGTGACAGATTTGTATAATTCAAAGCAGAAAAGATAACTGCTGCACCATCCGTCTGCTAAGCTGATTTACTGGGACCTTAAAAAGCGGCTGGCTACACTAAAAGACCCAGAGTCTGGATTAAAATAATTCAGACTTCAACTGCAAACGTGCGCTCTGTGAGGGCACTAGTGATTAAATATAACCCCTTAGAGATTTATAAGTGTTTATTCCCGGCATAGAGCGGCGGTGAGGCATGAGCCATTGCAACTCTCGCCTTTGTGTCTGCCCTTAATAAATGTTGTTTGTCGTAAGTGAATGTATTGTTACATGAGAAGCGAACACAGTATGAAAAATTTATGGCTGTCTCTCAAGGGATCGTATTACTTGACTTACAAATAGTGCAAATCATAAGGCGCGGGTTGGGACCTTAGTGCTAAAGGTTTCTGGAGATATTATGATTTTATATCAGGCGTATGCGAAATGTATTAGAAATTTATAACTACTTTACTTCAACTATAATTTGAATCATTTGTAAAGAGAGATATTTGATCATATATCAGCATATAACGGACAAGATAGTAGGTACCTAAGAGGTACCTATTGTAGTTTGTTACAGATTCAACGTCCTGTTTTCAAACCTATTATATTCAGCTAACTTGAAACAAAGTTAACTGGATAAAAGTAAATGGTAGCCGCATAATTTGTCAGTGATTACAAAGAGTTCAATCTACGGCAAAGGCTTTAGAACCATAAATCATAGCAGTGGTATTGTGCCGCGTTCAAGCGGACATACGACAGATATTACGAAACTACAAGTTTGCCACAAAGCGAACATGGCTGCGCCCGCCTGAATGGCAGGCCCTAATTAACTGTCAAATAATTCGACATAATTACTGTCGATCAATATCCCGCTTTAGCTTTTTTGCGCTAACACTACAATTACCACGTCAACAAACTATCTGAGCAAGATAAACTAAAGAACCTGACTTTGCACGACCTGGACGCATGCATAATCGATCCGCTTAGTCGCGTCACAGGAATTAACCTATTGTGAGATGGAGTATTGAGCTCCCAGCGAATGTTATAAGATGTTGTTGGACGCGATGCGACGATCGAATCGCGTTCGCACGCACATTACTCTGCACCGGCGCAGCTCGGCCGCGGGCGATACAGCGACCTAACAGTACCACGGCCTGCGTGATTAGACGCCACACGATAGCGCCCATTGTCGGTACACGATCACCTCTTGTACGTCTTGAAATTGCGGAAATGGACACGGCTCGCACCCACTCCACTCCGTTAGCGGGACATTTCAATTGCAGTCCCCAGCCCTCAGGGCACCACACATGGAATAGATTAGGCAGGATAGCACTATTACAGTTCTTCAAATTCATGACACGACAGCATGCTATAATTTGAGATCACTGGTTAGAATTACGTAACTTATTAAGATCTTATCGGCTTACTTAAAGCGATGGTAAATCTTGACAGTCATAAAGTTGTGACTGGACATTAGTAAACGTCGATGCCCTTGTTTACGAGTTGTCTAATGGAGAACGCCATTGGGTGAGAATTAATGCGTTACTATTAACCATCAGACGTCTCTCGACAGAAACAGGGAACTATCCTTCCGGCAGGTATGTGAAGCAAGACTCGTAAAAGTAATTTTGCTACTCTGCTAACTTGTTACTGCTGACAGTTACACTGATTTAAAGCGCCGTAGCCAGCTTGTCTATGATATTCTCGAGTCTATCGCCAAAGGATCGAAGTATTCTGTTAGGCTCGAAGGAATTATCTAGGAAGTTAAAGCCTGCGGTGGATACTATTGCTCAATTGCTCCCAAGCTCAGGGAATGCCTCGTAATCGATACAGCTGGAAACAGCTATATCTCAATGCCGATACTGAATTGCAATTTTGTTGCAACCCATACCAGTAAACTATCAATTACAATTATAAGTTCGGTAACCGGCGTCATTTAACAGTTCTGTAGATAAATTAATTCTTAACACAATAGTTTCTTAAGAAAATATATCCACAACATTCCGATTGGGATTACCAGGACCAAATACAAATGATATGTTTTTTCTCATGTCAGCTTTATTTTTCATAGAACAAAAATAAAACTAAAATATTTACACATAAACGTAGTCAACAAAAACTCCCACACCATCAAAAACAATCAATCTTAGGAACAGAAAGGAGCCTCAATCAAAACAGAATACAGAGAACCAGAGAGCGGATAAAGGGCCCTATAAATCATAAAATCAAGCGTCCATTGAAAGCGGTTTATTTGGACGAGGAGAAAAAACGACTGACCCTTGCGTTCCGTTGAATATTGTTAACTGTTGAGGAGAGCCGAGGGTGCATCTCCAATTTGTCCTGTATTCGAATAATAATCAACGCTCCAATGTTATTTATGGGCTCATTATAGTTTCGATAATCACGCGAGTTTTTTTTATGCATAGAAAAGTTTTTTCATCTCCACAGAGAAATACGAAAGCGACTCCAGGTATCGAAATGCAGTATCATTCGTTTATTACGATGCGTAGGACGTTTTTAATTGGATAACATTTTTATTCAGTAAGTAATGACATGAACTTTAACAGTATCTACAACTTAAATTGTTACAAATATAATAGCTGTTAAAATGATTACGTTATATTTTATATTAGTTTTATTCGTGTATTAGTGTTAATGTTTATAACGTGGAGTTTATTTCAATACAGTGGTAATGAAACACGTTCGATTTCAACTTTGTATCAAAATGGGGTGAGTACTAACAGAGAAAAATACTCAATATCCGATGGAGTTAATTAAATTAATCGCATCGTAAAGTTCTTTACATTTTAAATCTTTAAAGTACTTGCTGGCTAAATCAAAATTGTTTTGTAGTATACTATCAGCGGAAGTCACGCGGTGCCTTTAAATTTTCAATGAAAAAGGCGGGACGTTCGCAAAGTGGCTGGCATCAGCATGGCGTGCATTGTTTTATTATGTGGTGTTATCAGCGAAACTACTCGTGCGCCGCTTCCGCGTCATAAGGCGGAGCGCTCATTGCACTAGCGATGCGATAACCCTATGTATATATATCCTAAAATATCTTAGTGCATATAATAACAGACAATTCAAGTTCAAGCAAGAAAAATTCCCGCTTAACTATGCTTCACATGTTAGAACGTGTATTTAGGACAATAATATCTGTAAAGATTTTGATATTTAAAACATGACTTTCAGATTCAGAGTTAATTTTGTGTGTACGCTGACGTATTTTTCTGTAAACCATTTATTGAAACCTCTTCAAAAATTGTAAAATCGTAATTAAAAGGGCACGAATCTAATAAGGCTGTAATCTCAGACAGATAATATACATTAATTAAGATTTAAATTATTCCTCCCTATCTTTCAAATGTATCTTCACATTCACAGTTTACAGCTTCTAGTTATTCACAAATAACTAAAATTCTAAAGTCAGACATTATAAATAGCTTCAATTTACATTAACGACACCACTGATTACTGTACATATGCTCACAAATCTTAGGAGCTGTCCTATCTCAACCAATTTATTCGTGTAAAGGGTCGTCGAACATCGCTATCTCTTATGTGATGTGGCAGCGGCCTGCACGGGCGCTCACTCGATTAACCTATGCTCCCGCGCCGATCGCTGGCCCAACCTGACCCTACTCAATTACATTTTTGCCCCAAGAGTACCTATGATTGATCTACTTCATATGGGATATAATGGAATATGATGTCCCTTAGCATCGACATCACTAACCAGTTTCACAAAAATTCTTTCTAAAGAAAATATTATATGAATTTCACTAATTATAAATTTGAATTAGATTTTAATTTAATTTATTTTAACCACAATCTTATTTTGAGCCGACATCACCAGAACAAGGCTATTTGTAGTACAGAGCTTCCTTACCAATAAAGTCCCAAACAAGCGAACATCCTGTAGTTTTTTATAATTGAGGTACTTCCCCGGTCAGGCGGCTCTAAATACAAACAGGCAACACAGTTAAGCCACAAATTTATTCTTCAGTTATAATACAATACCGTAACGTAATAGGTGAACGTTACAAAAACGTTTATATTATTTAAGTAACCCACAACTAGCAGACAAAGTATTCGAAATGGCGTTTGCAACTTTCACGACGTCATAAATATTCTTAAAACAAAACCTACGTTTACGATTAAGCTTCCAGGTCACTGCATATTCTTTACTTCAATCTCATGCCTAAACCGTAGCGAGGGTCAAAGTGCACTACGTACCTACATCATTCTTAGAATAGAACAGTTGTCCGTTATTTCGTGCGGTCCATATCGAGCCATAACCAAGATAGCTTTATGGTGATTTGATACCATTGGCTTGGGATTGGCGTTTAGTTCACAAGTGTAAGTATTTAGTTCCGGAGTTGAGTGCAGCGAATTGAAGTCAGTCCAATGCGTTTGTTGTCAGAATCAAATGCCATAACGTTTATAGGTGCGGTTGTACGCAGATTATAACTTATACAGAGTGAGTTTTACGTGATTGTCCTGAAACCGTAGGATCTATTTTATTGCTTTTGGAACTCTTTATTTCCATGCATTCCGATGTGAAAGCCTGGAATGCAACCGGAAAAACGATGATAAGTACCGTCATTATGAAATTATTTATATTAGGTCGTTACATATGAAATTGCCGTTTTTCTTGAAGAAATTGGAGGAAACACAATTTTCAGTACTAACATTTTTGCATTTTTTTTAGGAATGACAAATCCAAATTTTATGATTATTTTGTGTATGAATGAGACAACATTAAGCTAACCAACAGCAACTTTTATTACATTTTTGAAAAGTGACAGCTGTTAAGTAATACGAAGTTTATCATCAAAATGGATAGCATTTAGGAAGTACTGCTGTTGAAGATCGAATTAATTAATCAAGCGGCCAATAAAACAAAATTTAATACGGCGTTGTAAAATCTTGAAATAAACTTTCAAACAAAATATAAATAATGGAAATAGCTATTAAATTACAGGAATAACGAACTCATGAATTTTAAGAAAATTTCGGCAATTTCATAGGTAAAGACCTATTATAAAGATAATCGAACTAAATTGTCTATTTGTCCCAAACTCTAGATCAGAGATTCACTTTGCTGTACCTATAACATAGAATCTATGAAACCAGATTGTACAATCAATTATAGATTTCATCTATTGCTATTAGAATTTTATTATTATCTATTATGTGCTTTGGCATAAAAATATTGGCACAGTTCGAGAATTGTACTTACGCCGTTTTTCAATTAGGAAGCAAACATGGCGGAACAGAGAGTAACACCCACTAGGATTAAGGGCAAGTAAACGCTCGATCTGTCCGCAAGTCACGAATAAAAACACTCGATAGGGAATAATAATGAAGTGTTTACATGTAATATTCCACGTAACAATGTATCCGTCGGGAAAAACGATTTTTGCGTTGCATAAATGCAGACGGATCGACCATGACCCGAGGACGTTGACCCTGCGCGTGACACTTCGATTCTCTATCGATCACGACTGGATCGCTCCATCGGACCATCGGCTTGGTATTTTTGTGCGCATCTCTTATCTGATCGAGTTTCGATCGAGTTGGGTCCCGGGCCCACGAGTAAGCGTGACTAAGAGATTTCCCGTGCACCAGCCTCAACCGAAACTAATCACAATAACTAACAGTTAACTTTTTATATTATTATGGTACTCGCTTGCGATTTTATCGCGACTACGTAACTAGTGAATCTTCATTTATTTTCTTAACATGTTACGTATACAGAGATATAGAAATCATGTTAAATTTCATTTGTATATCACTGATGAAGTATCACCTCTCAATTTTTACGTTTATTAGCAGATATATTAGTAAGGTCAGATAGACTCTGAGCGATTAGCGATTACCCAATTGCGTCCAAAGTTATGACTTTGGAGCCTGAGGTCCGCATAATGCTTTTGATTATTATTTCGGCTTTTCCGGGTGTGACTGCCGTCTGACCTCCTAACCCGTAGAGAAAAGCCTGCGCCAGACCTTCATCCAGCAATCAACTGGTGTTTGGGCTTACATGAGAGGTTAACTTGGCCCTGAGGGTCTTTGTGGGGCCATACACCCAACGTCATATGGTTAACTATGAATATATATCCATCAACTCGGTTTTGGGGGACAAGAATGTACCATTATGATATTTATCAACAAATAAATGAAAAAAATGATGAAGAAGAAAATGTTACCTTATTTCACTGCCAGTTCAGCACGTGTCCGTCATAGTATGCATTAACCTAGACTTCATCTAGTATCTAGAGTAGAAAAGATTAATTTTACATAAGTTTACAATTACAAAACAAACACATTCAAATTCAAAACAAAAATCTAAATTATAGTACACATAGACACCTTTAGACCGCCTTTTAGATCGAAAATCATCTGCTTATCTAAGACAGTTACATTAAATAAGAAAAAACATCAATAGATCATGTGCTTCACAACAATAGATCGCAATAATAAGTAGTTGATGTGGATTTAAACCTTTTTTGTGTGTCAAGAGGTCGCTGTAGATGCTGCTGATAAGAGAAGCCGTGATGAATAGTGCTTTTTTTTTTATTTGTAACGTTTTTACTTACTTATTATTGTATCATTAAATTTATGGAAAAAAACGAATACCTGAATATATTCTAGCACATTAAACTGCGCCATCTAGAGTCAAACTAAGCGTACTTTGTAACTATTTTTTTAAAGAATATTAGTAATAAAAATTATTAGTACTAACTTCGGCAGCTAAGCTAAATTGCTTGTGTTATGAGTGCGTTCACGTCAGTAGTGTAATGGCCAGGATTCGAACCCGGGACCTCTCGATCGTAAAGTTCTAGGATACGGAAAATGCGGAGCCCTGTGCAGCTGCTAGTATTTCATAAAATCTGTTACGTCAAAAAATCGGTGTCTGTTTGTATTGAATAACATTACAAAGCAGCTCTCTTATGTTTTTGACCTTAGATTCTGATTTCTGATAATGTCTATTATACTTTTGTCGGCATTTTTATCTATTACGAAATCCTAGTCAAGTATTTGGCCCACAGGCAAAAGTTATACCATAAAATTCAGCCAGTTTAAAAGTCTAAACATATCACCGCATCTCCAGATGGTATCCAGACGCGTGTTTACAAATGTTTCTTTAGCCCTGGACTTGCATAGTGTTTGGCTAAAGAAGTTTTCGGGCGGACAAATTGTGAAAACGATCTACGTATCCTTCTTTAGCCCAGCGCACACAAACCATGTTGAGCGAACGAAGCGAACTCGTAGACACCGCGCACCCAGATATAGGCAGATATAAGTGAGAAGGGTGCGAGACCTCCGCCATACCCTTCGTGTTAAGTTACTTGTGATATTGCACGAAGAAATAGAAGTTTCGCGAAGCAGGGCTCCGTCGACATCGCTCACTAATTCGTAAGACAGAAAAATACCTATTCCCTTTCCACTGACAGATAGTCGACATTTTCAACACAAAATCTATTTTATTTACAACGAATTGTCTTAATTATCAGTTGCGGGGCGACGCGTAATGTGGCAAGCGATAGGGCAAGCAGGGCGAGAGAGTGCGGGACGGTGCATGATACGTTAGCCCAAAGAAGCATTTGCAACGCAATAAAACAGATTGTCTCCACAAAAGCTTCTTCCCATCATGGTGTGTGTGTTGAACTAAAGAAGGATGCATGGATCGCTTTCACTTTTTTCGCTTTTTTAGCCCAGCACTTGCATAGTGTAGCACAAGCATTTGTAAACACGCTATCCAGACTGTGCGGGAACTGCCCTAGACGGTGCACGCGCATAACTTGCTCGAACTCGCGCACGTCATTTAGATACGCTTTGGATTCTTATCTACATATAATTTACATACTTTTATGCATAAGCTAGCTGATGCCCGCAGCTCCGCCCGCAGGTTGGTTTTCGTTTTTTGGTCATATTTCCGGTTCCAAATAACCAATTGCAATCAAGCATACAGCAGATTCTAAGTTTGATCAAAACCTTTATAATAGAAACCGCACCAAAATCCGTTCCGTAATGTTTTTCGTCCATCGCAAAAAAATAGACAAAAATAGGCAAAAATTCAAAATATTTTTTTTTTATGTTCAGAATCGTTCATTTAACATAACCTAAGTATTTTCTTTTTAATATCTCCAATGTACAGACGAAAAGAAATAATCTTCAACTAAATAACCAAAATGAAAAGGGTGAAGACCTTTTACAAGAATGAAAAATGCCTCCCAGTCATGATCTGGCCCTTTGGCCCATCTTGACTTTAATGGAAGATTCTGCCTCAACCCTTAAAAAAAAGCGTACGCCAGAGCCTTGTCCGTCAATCAGCAGGTTTTTTTTAAATTTATTTTTTATACCACTCAGGTGGCAGACAAGCTCACGGCCCACCTGATGGGAAGCGGTTACCGTGGCCTATGGACGTGTGCAACACCAGGGGCGTCACACTCGCGCTGCCGACCCGAGTTGTAGTACTGGTTTGCAGATGAAGTTGGCTTAAGCCCTAAGATCTTGCCCAAGCCTCACTACTAAACACCCTCAAGCCCGTATAGCTAATTTCGAACAATAAACATTTTAATAAAGTTATGACAATCATTGATATTGAACATATTCTTAGTGCAGCAAATAATAATTTATACATACAAGCAGCGCAATAAATCCGACTTGATTGTGTGTAAGCGTCCGTTACACCGCTCGAACAATGCGAAGGCGACGACATTTACACCGATACGCAGCTCACATACTATACGTACTTGTGCCGCCTACACAATCTACTCTTTCGACACTCAAATAAGCCATAAATTATAATTTTAAAACGCGTCCCGAGGCGAGACCAACGCGCGTACGTCCTATAACAAATGAGGCTATTGCGACTCCATAAACATTTCACTGGCTCGTAAGGTTTAATGCGACCAATTGATCGATGAATAAGGCTCTGCTGGATACGGAACTTCGGACTCCCAAGTACCGTACAAAGGTAGCCTATTACAGGTTAAGGTTACGCAAGTGCTTGATCTTCGTTAACAGCCAATAATGTGTTGGCATCTTATCTGAGATAAAATCTATGAAACTATTGTTTACAAAGTATCCCTGAGGGATACTTTGTAAACAATGGTTGCCCACGTATTTGCTACAAAATGATGTCTGTCATAATAATATTAACGTCTATATAATATAACGTATATATAATAAATAAACATTTTACAGCACATTATACATCGCCATCTAGACCCACCCCGAGGATAGCTTGTCATATGGGTTCTAGAATGTGGATAAATATACTTGAATATTTTTTATACATGCATAATTATGATACATATAAACACCCAGCCTAAGGCAAATACACATATTAATATATTTAAATATTTGCATCAACAGGGAATCGAGTTCGCGACCTCGACGTTAGTAGTCGAATGCTTTGCCGCCTCGCAACACAAGTCGTACATTAAGTATATGAATATGTTTATCCATCATCTAAAACCCATATGACCAACTATGCTTAGTTTGGGTCTAGAGGGCAAAATGTAGAATATTCTGGAATATATATTCATTTATTATAATGAAAACTTGCGTATTCTTCTCCCATTACACTTGTAAATGATTGTTATTAAGATCATATCCGGTACAATGGCCAGGCTTATTCAATTATAGATATTTTCAATTTTATGGGTGGCATTTAGCATAGCGAGATGGGTTCGGTACTAAAGCAAATATAAGTTCTATGAGAACAATGCCTGAGGCTCAGTGACCGGCCGTGGCTCGCGAAGCTTCGACCGTTGATTGTAGCTTATGACGACAACTCCTCGGTATCGCAAATAAGAATTTATTGCAGCCACACAAGTGCTTGGATATGATATGAAGTTTTGTTTGTGGAAGTCCTTCTAACGAAGCATGCGGGGGATTTTCAAACAATAATCAATGTTGATAAAATAGGTGCACATTTGAAATATGCTGATTTCATGTAGTAATTCATTTTGTAGTAGCCTTTGTCCATAGTTTCTTGGTTCTGGTGCTGCAACTTACAGTTATTTATTACCGGGATATAGAGTTTTTCCATGCGGTGGTTTCTCTGCATGTAAAATTTCAACCAATATTGTTCGGCTGTTCTTAATTATTATAATTACTGTTAGTAGGATAGGATTAGTAACGTAAGAAAATATGTACCTTAGTTTGGGATTATTCCTGTAAAGCGGATTGATTATTGGATTCTAATATCATAGATATACTCTACCGAAGGAATATCTAATATCAAAATCCAAAACGTCCAAATTCCGTACTCAGTGAATGCTGCTAAACATAGTATGACTACTAACTATCTAACTTTTTTCATCATCAAATTTGAATCACAACATAGAGCCTGGAAATAGAGCAGGTTGATAGCAATAGACTCACACATTATTATATGGGAAAATAGTACACGAAACGTCAGTATTTATACAAACTTATATCTTTCCCGGCGATAGCCCAGTGGCGTACGTAACGGACTACCGAGACGAGGTCTCGAATCCGATCCCCAGTCGCCCCCGGCCACACACCTCTAACTTTTCGTAGTTATGTGTGTACTTAAAATGTTAATTATCGCCCGCTTAGTCATGTGCCCGGTAGACGGCAACAGGCCTGCCCGTTGCCTATTACATTGGCACCTAAATATAACTGGCGAATCGTGGGTGTGTAATACACCTCTGTCTACTCCTTCAAATATGCATGAGTGAGTAGGTATAGTAAAAAACAAAAATATAATCTACACCGAAATAAATGACCATTTACTTGTTGGATACATAAAACACAATAAAACCTCACCAAATACGACGACACGTGTTCGACACGATTATTAGCGGATCAGGGGTCAAGAGATGCCTCTCGATAACCACGGTAATCTAACCATCTCCGTACCAACTTAATGAGTTTTTATACAAAGGCGCAGTGATACTAGCAACGTATCAGAAAAAAGTGAACCTTTACAATTTTACGAGGGATAATTACTCAGCACATTCTATCGATTCTGTCGTCCGTTGTTACCAGAGATGTGACTTTGTAATGCGTATAATCAGCGTCAAAAGTACGTGCTAGTTTAACCTGTAAGCCGGTACACTTACTGATTGACGGATGAGACTCTGGCGCAGGCTTTCCTCTCGGGATTAAGGTGTCAGATGGTAGTCGCTTCCATAAAGGTCAAAATAACTCAAATTGTTGAAGGAAGACATGGAATAACAGACCCCGGGCTCAAAAGTGTAAGTTTAAAATACAACCGGGATCGGCACGCAGATGAAAAAAAAAATCGTCAATAAAAAATATGATTATTTTCAGATTTGAAAAATAAGTTTTTGTGCAAAGTATACTTAATTTTTATGGTGAAACAGGTATTAAAATTTACTAAGAAATAACATTGAAGGAAATTTAAGAAATGTGGGACAAAGAAGTTGGGCGAGTGCGGAATAAGCCAGTAATTTTATATTTCTAAATGAAATTACTATTACAATACTTAGTGGGCTATATTAAAATATGTTTTAGTAATGATTAAAATATAATTTTACCCGTGTAGAGTTCTGATCTAGTTCCCGTTTCCTAAGGAAACCTATTCCAGGTACCTATAAAAGTCTTGAAAAAACAAACTTTAGCGTTTATAATATGAGTAAGATTATTATTTTTCATACGATTTTTAAGTTTGAAATCTGTGCATTCATCATTTACTTTTGACGTCGGCTGTACGTTTAAAACGCTCACGTATTTATTAATTAGCTTTTTTGTATAAATTTTAAACGGCCTTTTATCCCATGTATCTACTTAATATCTACTTGATCTTTATTTGAACACATCTTGATAACAAAAAACCAATTATCAAAACATGCTAGTATTTTTTTCTAGACTATTACGAATGTGTTCCTATGTTTTATATCTTCTATTTTGCATTTGTTCCAATCGAAACATATTTTTAAAGTTCTAAACTATTAAATTAAGCATTTTTGATGTTATCTTTTGTGGTTTTCCTCCGTTAGTGGAGTAAGGTTACGCAGAACGTGTGCTTGTTTGCCACCTTAATAATGTAAACCAGGTGCAATTACATTCATTCTCAGTTATCATGTTCACACAAGCTTTAGCAGCGGGGCACTTACTGTTGATTTTATATTCCAAGATTCTGCATGAGCCCAAGGGACGTGTACAAGATAAGTTATTTTTTATAATCAAGAGATATTCATCCAACTGTTAAAATGATAAAGTTCTATTATACAGCCCGGTTTGAACGTGGTTTCACCGGGTTAATACGATCTCTAGGAACTGGGTGGTACTTTAACTGAATTGAATTTTATTAGTATGTTCTGAGAATAGCATAGCTATTCCACTTAGATAATAAGGAAATTGAAATAGACATCAAATTAATCGTTTTAAAATAATATCTCATGGTTCCGATACCGTTGTGGCGATAATCACATGTAAGTACTTAGCGCCATCTAGCGAATTGAACTACTTCGAAACTACTTATCCTACATTGCACAATTAAACTACTGACGCTGATCAACCTAACAATATTTACAACACCCCACCGCATCCCACCGTCCCAACTGTATCTAGTACAACATTAACTTCTACATACAACACTACACAAATAGAGGTTCAGAAATCAAGTAAAATAGATCGAAGTAATTGTTGCCCTAGGGTCAACGTATGTACGTATAACGTTACAGTATCCACGGCCGCTACCGCACTAGTGACCGACCCGAGTTTGAAGGCGCATTCCTTCTTAGGCTAATAATACACATGAGGTCGACATAACGATCCCACTCGAATGCTCGTTAAATATCCGCTGAGATTCGTGCTTACTTTATGGACTGGTATTTCGTAATATGTAGTACAGGTATTCAAGGAAATTATATAATGTATTTAAATCCAGTTAAAATACCCTATACAAATTGATAGTATCGATAAACATCTGATTGAAAGAGGATTTTATTAACAATGGCAAGTGAAGATCGTTCACGCATACGGCATTATGTATTGTGTGACAACTTCAAGATATTATAAACAGAATATTTTACCACAACTTGTACCATACGAAAAGCTACGTCATCACAAAAAAATAAAGTTCACGTTGGTAAAGAAAATAATAGAAAATGGAATCGTGAAATCCCCGGCTGCGATAGAATTATATTATGCTAATAGGAACGATTTAGCATCCGGTGCACATTGTGACACGACGTCTCCAGCCGCTTATTAAAATCATTTTAAAGGTACGACTACACAGTCATTTACAATGTACCTTTTGTGATCCACCTTCATATCATTAGACGACGTCAAGAGTCCCCCGTCATTTTTTTTTGTAACTATTGTGATGAATATATTCTCGTTATTGTTGACAGATAAGGTGTCAAATAATCTGGTGTCCACTCAAAATGTAAATATCTCTTTGTGTACACTGACACTATGAAGGTATTCTGTTCATATATCCGTAGAATAGGCTACTCGGATTGCACCGTGGTTTTAGTAGCCTCTGTTTCGAGAGTTATGGGATCATATGAACATAGGACATGAATAAAATAGTAAAACCGATCAATTCATTAAGATTACCCAGTTTAGTTGAACTTGGTCATAATTATTTTCACTATTAAAAAATTGATCAAGTCTCTGTGAATACAAATCGGAGTTTGTTACAAATATACAGCTTTTATTTGTAAGGGCCTCCGCGCAAAGATGTTCAGTTTTCAATGCGACATTTAATCTTTTTAAGAAAAGAATCAACTTTTTATTAAGGATCCAATCTACAATTACTCGGCTGTGATTTTCCTGGATTTGTAAGTACAAAAACTTTCAGCATTACACTCGATTAGTCCCAGGGTACGGTATACATATTCTATTGGCAACGAATTTAATAAAATGTAAATTGAACGAATCCAAAATGTAATAAATCCCTATTCTGCACAACGTAAAACAAAAAAAATATGCAAACGGCCTGTAAAAAATATAGTAGGCCGGACTGATTCAAGTATCGGGGTATATTTGATCTAAATAATATGTGACAAACCTAAGGGTTTTTGATATATTATCAAATATGGCTCGACGACACGTGGAATTTAATAGGTAATAGAAGATTGGTAAATAATATTTGTGTAACTAAATCGAAAATATTTTGAATTTAAATTATACTCGTAGATGTATCACTGTGAATATAAATAACATTTTCTGATCCCTCTCTCATAAGAGTAGTAAAGTAGTAAATAGTAAACAGTAGTACATCTAGAAGTAATGGTTTGCACAAGTACTATGTAGAACTAATAACGTTACTACTACTGCGTTACCACGTGGTACTACTGGAAATGAGCCATTCTATTTCTAAGCCCTATTTTTCCAAACGTGTCCTCTACACGTTTGGAAAAATAAGGCTTAGCCCTTTTACTAAAATCGGAGTTGATATTAGATACAACTAGCTGTTGCCTGCGGCTTCGCCCGCGTGTAATTCTGTTCCCCGTTTCTGCTTAACCTATACCAGGGACAAAAAGCCTGTGGGTTATTTCAGACTATAATCTCCTCCTATACCAATTTCAAGCCGATCCGTTCAGCCGTTAGAGCGTGATTGAGTAACAAACATCCAAACAAACAAACATCCAATTATCTTCACAAACTTTCGTGTTATAATAGTATGTATATATATATGTATACCCATTCTGATATACGAAATGACACACCAGATATTTAATATTTAGAGATGCCTCTGCTCTAATTGCCTAAACTGACATTTAAAATATTAAATTACTTTGTTGACCATTTTAACAGTTTCAACCACTGATGTTGTTCCACAGTCGCATAAGATTAACGATTAAAGTCGACGATTTTTTCTAAAATGTTGCCCACTAGGAAACGTATTTGAAAAATCGTTAAAACAAACAATTCGTCCAGTCATAAAGTTCAATTTTAACTTAAGTGAGGGGAACATTGTCAACAGCCTTAATAAGATAATTTAAAATACGTTCAAACTATTAACATTTTTACTTACGGGAACATATTCGTAGAAAAGACATAAACTGTTTTTTACAACCCAACGAGAAAAAAAGCATACATGTTTTCGTCTGTAAATTCATTTAAGTGATGTTTGTATGTTTATTTACACCATCAAGTTTCTTTTTATATCAAAACCAATAAGATCCAGCATCAGATATGTAATAAAATGTTTAATGACATATAAATGTAGAGCATTTAGAGATCGTAACACAGAAATTCTTCCCATCACGACCCTGACAATCACGACATTTAATTTCAATGGCAATAAAAACTTTTCTAACGTATCGTACCAGCTTTAATAATAGCAATGTTCTGTGGAAAGATTGTTACAGAATGGCCCATGAAATTGAATTAATCATCTACTTGTTAGGAAAAATAACAAATGGACTTTTTACCGCGGACTGCGCGAGTATTTTTGGAAGAAAAACGTACGTTTAGTACATTATAATAATAATTTGTACGACGCGTACGACATCTGTGGTGTAGCGGTAGAGCATTCGACTGCAACGTTGGAGACCGTAGATTCGATTTGTGAGTCCCTTATACGTTCCTATATCATTTAAATAAAGAGTTATTACCATTCTATTCTTATTAACACTAGTGTGAATGTTTTGCTTAAAAATAACGGACAAAATCATAAATTCGTCCATAATTTTCATATATATATTTTTGGTATGTAGATA
This sequence comes from Cybosia mesomella, assembly GCA_946251805.1. Classification (NCBI taxonomy): domain Eukaryota; kingdom Metazoa; phylum Arthropoda; class Insecta; order Lepidoptera; family Erebidae; genus Cybosia; species Cybosia mesomella. The sequence goes on from OX276395.1 coordinate 10,046,658, forward strand.
TTTGGATAATCAAGAACGTATGCGAGTAAAATATGCTTTCTTAATTATCCAATTGTGAAGTAACTTTGATAAAATAAAAAATTAACTAATATCTTATATTTGAATTACTTTATGTTCCTCGTATTAATTTTTATGTAAAGTTTTAGGGTCCTATGTAATAATGATCTGAAGCTATAATTGTCTTGATAATGAAAAATGTTCGTTCGTTCTGCTCCACACCACTGTAGCCTTTCCCACGCAAAGGTGTTAAAAGCTCTATTATATATTAATCGGTTCTTACAAAGATAACTCTTAATTAGCATCTCTTGATTTATTATGCGATTCTAATACTGTCGTTAATATTCCAGATTGTTTTGAACCTTTTTTATGGTTAGGTATCCTGTATCGTAAAATAGTAACTTGACTTATGTATACACTAACTGTTGCCCGCCGCTTCGCCTGCTTGGAATTCTGATCCCGTTCCCGCAACCCATGGGTATCTATTCCCGGAATAAAAAACCTATGTGTTATTCTGGACCATAATCTATCCATGTACCAAATTTTTGCCAGATCCGTTCAGCCGGTTTTGCGTGAAAAAGCAACAAACACTCATATATCAATACACCCTCACAAAATTTCGCGTTTATAATATTAATAGGATAGTAATAATTCTATGTATGTATGTATGGGGCCTGACTGACGTCATCCCCACCAAGATCTTTGGGGCCCAATCTAACCTCATCTGCAAGCCCGTACACCTGCTGACGGACGAGGCTCTGGCTCCCGTAAAAGTCAAGATAAACCATTTATGGAACTAAGGACTAGGAGAGCGGACCCCTGGCTCCAAAGTACAAGTGCTTAGGATGCAACCGGGACTAAATCTGTAATTATGGTGATTATGTAAGTTAAAAAAAAAAAAAGTACCGTACCGCCTTATATGCTAAGCCGATTTTAATGAATGAGTTATCAATCAATCCCAGGGTGCGAGGGAAATGCCTTATGGGCCACATTACACCCCGGCGTCTGAAGACCCCAGATGGCGTGCCGTTTTAGTCGGTTCGAATCCGACATAACCACCCAAGGGGGGGTATACGCAAGAAAACAAAATGTATCAATTTATTATCAAAGACTTGAAATAATAAAGCGTCGGTAGCTTAGTGGTTAAAAGGAGTCGACCCTACGATCGAGAGGTCCCGGTTTCGAATCCTGGCCAATATACTACCGAAGCAAACCCACTAACACAAGCAATTTTAGCTTAGCTTGAGGGGTTAGGGGGTATATTAGTAATTTCGGTTACTAATATTCTTTTTTAAACAAAAAAAAAAACAAATAAAAAACTAATTGGCTATTTGAATTTAGAAAAATATAGTTTTTATTTTAAATAGGTGCCTTAATAAAACGTACTCTTTTTGTTGAGTTGTAAATATTTATCTCTAACTGGGCGGGAACAAATAGAGGATGACATAGTAGTGTTTACTGTTGAATTGTGTGTTCAATCTTGCGCCTACTACCTCCAGCGTCGCTTTTAAGGGTGACACAAAGAAAGATGCATGATTGAACGACGCCCTATTCTAAAGCGCTGTTTTATATAGTGCATATTAAAACCACCGTCAGATATATAAACAATAGAAAAAAATAACGCAACCTATCAAAAAACTCGAAAGATAAAAACATGACTTACTCATTAACTCGACAAGAACCGATTTAAAATATGACTCTGACTTAATAAATTCCAAACATTTACAATTGAGAGATTACATCGCTAAATTGTATAAAAATGATATTAATATTCATATCATTCATGAGTATACTGTGAGTATTGATTTTATTACTGATTTTCTTGATTTTGTTACTTAAAAAAACATATCAAAATAAGATATTTATAACTCCATCAGCAATAAAAACGGTTCAAATTGGTTTGATAATTATTGAATTTCAGTTTCTTATGCTAGTTGGACACGTACAAAATTCAAATTTGGAACATCACAACGAGCTGCACGTGTCAATCTCTAATAGCACGTTTCGATCTGTAATGGCTCGTGCAGATCACTGTAAAACGATGTCTTTGTACAGGTATCAAAAAACGGTTTACTTAGATTAAATTTCGTTTCTCGCACCGTTTTCACGAAACGTATGGGGTCTTCAAATAAGGCACAAAAAGATTTTATCAAGGTCGGCAACGTGCGTCAGGCAACTCTACCGGTTTTATAGGTTACTATCAGAAATTCCGTTCGCTATTTTGATCACCTACTAACTTATCTTGATTTGTACGGGAGCAAGCCATGATGCTCCGGACCTTTAATCCCGAGAAGATAGCCTGCGCCCGTAACTCTTTACTCTATCGTATTTGACTACAAGAAAAAATGAATTAAAACCACTTACGCTATCTAACTTTTAACAGCAGTATCACTGTCAACTTAATTGGTGCAATTAAAGTCTCTTGAATCTATTAATATAATACAGATTTTATTTTTACTAAAGAAGTGAAGTGACACGATTCTGTAGTTTTTGTGCTGTTCCGTTTAATGTAACGGTGTGTAACAAACAGTTGAGGTGACGTCTAGTCTACTTGAGCGTGGAGCAGGTACTCGAGTAAATAACAGTGAGTGGTTACCACAAGAATAGAATCACGTATCTCTTTCTCAAGAGAACGTATCTATTTATCAGTAACACGGAGCAGTTTCATGCCTCATTCCTTCAATAATATGGTTTAGTAAAATCAGTGCAGGTGTAACAGTTGTTGTAATTAGGTTCCATGTTCGAAAAGTTTGAAAATAGCTTCTCGATATTTTCTGTTTCTGTTTATTTTTACAACAACTTCCAATTTTAAATGGACATAGGTGGAAATTCGCTTATAATCATTATGAGGACAACATAAGTAAAAAAATGGGTTACAAACAGATTGGAAAAAGGTCTCCGAAGTTTTTTACTTGGCGTATTAAAGATATGTGATATATTTTATACCAGCAGATATACGGCTCCACCCACGCAGAGGTCGGTAACCGTATTTTGGTCCTGCGGTTTTACTTGACCAATTGCATTCAAACATACGGCAGATTTTAATTCCGACTAAGACCTTTCTAATAGAAAAAACCGGTTGCCAATGCAAACAAACAGACAAGAATTCCAAAAAAGATATTTTTGTTTTCAGAATCACTCATTTAAAATAACCCAAGTATTTTTTTTTAAATACCTCCAATGTACAGACACAGCTAATTCACAATTTTATAATAGTATATAAGTTTGTGCATATCATATCTTAGGTGAATTTCACAGAATATATTATAGAGATTACTTATATAGAGATTATTACATTGGGACCTTAACATAACTGGCAAATCGTGGGTGTGTAATACACCTCTGCTTACCCCTTCGGGGATACAGGCGTGAAGTTATGTTATGTTATTATTTGAATTCTTGGCGTCCTTCTCGTAAATCGTCCTATTCACAATTTCGCTGACTTCTGCTTCTGTTTTAAGAGCTGTAAAAACATAAAACTGAAGGTAACTAAACTGGAAGACTCGTAAACATAATAAATCCCCTTTCTTAATTTTTAAACTTTCGCGTTCCATGATGTACAATATTGTTAACTCGACTTAACGCGATCATGTATAGGTATGCCGCATGGCCGTGTATGGCATGGTCGTGGTCATAGGTTGACTCAGTCAGCCTGTGACCAGGGCCAGTGTAACCTGGTCGAAACGTCAGGCAATCCAAAGGTATGTAGGTAACCTATACATGATCGCGTTAATTCCCGTTAACATTATTGCAATCCCCTTTCATCTTCAGCAAAGGAAGAAATTTAAACCTGGAAACGTACTTTCAGCTAGTTTCATTGAACGTGTGGTATAAGAACCGAATTGTTCTGTAGGCAAAAACTGAACCGTGACTATCCATTTTCGGCACAAAACTATCTCAAGCCCTTCATCAAATCGAATACTGTTAGCACTCCCACCAAAAAGTTACAAAACAGATATTAACATATTACAATTGTTAAAACAAACCACAGAAATCGATAAAGCATCGGTAACCAAAAATACAAATATTACATGCCTATGAATAATATCTTTCATTGTTTTCTCCGCGTGCACCGAGTGGGCAGTGTTGAGCAAAAATGCCTTCGTTGTGTAACCGAGATGGACTGGAAAGATTGAGCAATGTGACGTACCTATATAGGAAAACCAGTATAACAATGCCTTCAAACAATTCACACTACCTATAGATTATAGTTCTGTGCAAACTGGTGACTTATTTGTGGTCATTGACTTCGTGAAATATTAAAATGTATGAGATCATGTAGGGAAAGGATGTACTAACGTAAGGATATCGATATTTAAATATTTTACAGAAATTATTATTTTATTATTTCTCTTTGATTAATATATTTACATGCAAGTCATAGGCTTGGTTACATCCGATGGCTTAGTATGCAGATCTGATATACTTGTCATCCTGTTACAGCTGATTCTACGTAAGATTATCAATAATTCAAATTATATCTCTAGAAATGAAAATGAATCACTAAAGGAATTGATGCACATTAAGCCACTAAAATGAAGAGAACGATAATGGTAAGAAATGTAATAAAGTTAATTTTTTATTTAATTTAGTTTATTTGATTATTATTTCTGGTAGTTCTATGGCATGAATAAAACCGACCAAGTGCGAGTTGGACTCGCGCACGAAGGGTTTCGTACTATCTTCTTCTTCTCTTCTTCTTCTTCTTCTTATATATAAAAATGAATTGCTGTTCGTTAGTCTCGCTAAAACTCGAGAACGGCTGGACCGATTTGGCTAATTTTGGTCTTGAATTATTTGTGGAGGTCCAGAGAAGGTTTAAAAGGTGAATAAATATGGAAGTTGTTATCGATTGAGGCAGTACGAAGTCTGCCGGGTCAGCTAGTTATCTATAAAAACGGCAAATAAAACCACGTTTGTTGTATGGGAGCCTCCTTAAATATTTGTTTTATTTTAATTTCAGTATTCATTTTTAAAGTGAATGTAAAACTAAATATTTTGTGAATATTTCAACCATCTACCTGTTGCCGTTATAAATATCGAGCAAAAACGAGCAAACCAAAATCAGGTTTCTTGTATGGGAGCCCCCTAAATATTTATTATATTCTGTTTCTAGTGTTTGTTGTTATACCGGCAACAGAAATGCACTATCTGTGAAAATTTCAACTGTCTAGCTATCACGGGTCATAAGATACAGCCTGGTGACAAAAGGATGGACGCCAGCGGAGTCTTATTATTAGAGTCCCGTTTTACCCTATGGGTACGGAAACCTAAAAATGAATGCTCTAAACAAAAGCATCGACTCCTTTGATACTGAACCCAAAACTTGAGAACGACTCCATCGATTTGCGTTATTTTTATTTTGTTAAGTTCATATAATTGACTAAACAAGGTTTAAATTAAAGAAACTTTACACGAATAGTTGCAACCCACGACGGTCGACACGAACAGTTAGTAGAACAAACTCGTTCGCAGTCGGGTTTTGCTATGTTTTTTATAACTTTTTATTATATTTTATTATTTTCGGTTAGAAGAAAATTTAAATGACCGCGGCTAACAGACCATTCGAAACAAAAATTACTTTAAATTCCTCAAAATAAATCTGAAGAGCTAATCAACCATATCCCACGTAACAATAGTTTATATTTTCCTCCTTTTTTACAATTTGGTGTCAGTTCATCGCCATATTGAATTTTAATTATGGTCATGTCTTTACTAGCAAGATTAAGACTAATTGATTGACGTTAGAATCATAGAAATCGGCACACGCATTTAGTCTCTAGAGCACCACAAAGGACCAAATACAATGCATATGTAGCCGTTCCCCTTTGAGTTCGCGGAGTCAGGAAAAGCTAGAAGTCAATTATATTGAAGTACGAAACCACGAGCCATATTTAATTTAAATAATTTCTTTATTAGACAATTAAATAACTAGATGCAATTATTGAATAATGAAAGCGAAATAAACAGCAATAAAGATATAATAGGCAATTATTTCTTATAGCAAGTTGTATGGAAGACGTGACCAGAGAAAGTGGATCGTTGAGGGCGAATTGATTGAAGGGTGACTGCTGATTGCTAACGAGGTTGAGTAACCATGTTTGTAGCTGGATACACTTTCATTCATCGTTACAAATACATGAAATGATCATTATCTTATTTGGGTGTATGGGGCTCCAGCAAGACCTTTAGCGTCAAGTTAACCTCACGTTGAAGTCCGTACATCTGCTGATTGGTGGACGAGCTCTGAGGCAAGATTTCCTCTCGGTGTTGGAAGGTCAGATGGAGCTCCCATCGGGCCATATAAGACAAACCAATAGGAGGACCATGAATACGCGGAACCCGGGCTACAAGATGAAGGCCTTAAATGCAACCGGAAACAACGTTAAGATGATTATCATCATATTCGTTGCTTTTAGTTCTATTCCTATTGATTTACTGGCGGTTCCCTATCCGAACCTGACTTCACTAGTATCTAATTCGCCAGGAGCGGCAGTTTTCAAAGGATTGTTAAAGCTTTTGTCATATAACTTTAAGAGTATCACCTCACGGGGATTAGCGATGAAATGGCTTCAGTCTCAATTAGATTAAAACCACAGGGAGTTCTGTCACGGGCGCCCATTGTAGGATATCCCGGATATACTCCTACTCCGGATTATTCAGGAACCCTGGCAGATATTACCTGCCTGTCGTGTAACAGGCAGCCTCACGGGGGATGCTGGAAGCCTTGAACTTAAGTAACTATCCAGGGACCTATTCAAATACACATAGTTCAGTGGCACATACTTGCAGACGGTTTTTATATAAACGCTAAAAGAGGGCATTATGAAACGATATATACGCGCAATTTTATAATTACGAATAAATCAAATGAAAAAGAAGGCGGAAAATTAGTTAAACTAGCTAATAAATCAATAAAATAATTACCTTACAAAGTAAAACTGCGTCATTGGTATACTTGATTTTAATTACCGACTTCAAATTAATCTGAGAAAGTTATAGCCAATTCGAATCAAGTAATAAGATTAGAAATAAAATTGATTTTGAATACATCATCAATCAACTAGCATATCTAGAGTATTTTATTAGAACCTTATTACCCAATAGTTTATTTACTTGCATCTGATAGTTCGGCAATAAAATTTTATAGGGCGGATTGCTATTACGAGTATTACAACTGCAACCTCGCATAAAGTTATGCAATAAATGTAACTCTAAATAACATTTATCTTTACGATAAAAGCTTAGCATATTTAAATAATTTCAGTGTTGATTTTAACATGTTCATTATTGCTCCAAATGAATTGCTCCATTAACTTGAAATAATAATGGGAAACAAATCACTTTGGGCAGAAATTAATGGGTTTCTCGGAAACGGCGCGAGCTAAATCGGGAAATAAAATGAAGTTAGTAATTTTACCTTATATCCGATTCAGCTTATTGAAGTCTGGTTTATATGAGACACTCATCTTCAAAAGCCTAATCTTGATATGAAACTACATACTTAATTTCCTGAAAAGGAAATACCTGCCTTTATACAGAATCTATACTTAATACCTATCACAGTTGCAAAAGTAACTCTGTTTGTGTGTTACTTTTTCATGCTTAGAATGCTAACTAATTTTAATCTTTGGTACAGAGACAGCTTAGCAAAGGATGCTTTTGTTATGGAAAATAATATTTTTTCCTCATGGGCGGACCGCAGACAGCAGCTTATGATATAAATATATATATTTACTAGATGTTGCCCGCGGCTCCGCCCGCGTAGAATTCTAATCCCGTTCCCGCAACCCACGGGATAAAAGTAACCTATGTGTTATTCCGGACTATAATCTATGCCTGTGCCAAATTTCAGCCAGATCCGTTCAGCCGTTTTTGCGTGAAAGAGTAACAAACATACATCCATCCATCCATCCATACTTACAAACTTTCGCGTTTATAATATTAGTAGGATGTCTAAAATAGATCTACAAACTAAATTCTGTTTTTAGAACAAAATAATTACCCTGTATATAGAAATTATTTTGGTCTTCGACTAAACGTCTTCGTTCTAAATTCATTAAAATGATTTAATGAGATCTCTTTGCTCTTATAATGACTTATGTTGAAATTGTTCAAACTGTTAACAGAATAAAAAAAAAATATTATAAGATTTTAATTATCCTAAATATATTTTACTTGTATAAGATTTTGTACTGTGACTGAAGAAGTTAAAATTCCAATTAGCTAGATGTTTTTTTGCGTTATAACTAAATCTTAATTAATTTAGTAACGAAGGAATCGCGAGTGAGAATACAATTCGCGAACCGTTACTATATAACTACTAATACTTGTAATGTTAATTAAATAGGTCCGTTTATAACTAGATTTGATCATTTCATTTTCTAGGCGTGCGTTGTAGGTACTAAATATATTTTAGAATAGCCTTCATTACGATTTTAAATTGAACTAAAGAAACGTAAATTCCAAAGGATAAAACAGTTTTGGAGTCAAATATTTGTCTTCTATATGTCTAACAATAACTTCAGGAATCTTTCTATCTTTTGGTTATCGAGCGACGTTTATTTGTTAAGTAGCTAGACGAGCTTTAGTTTTATCAATAAAAACAGGGGCCAAGTGCGAGTTGGACTCGCTCAAAGGATCCGTAGTAGCAAGTAACATAATAATGTTTATTTTTAATTTTTATATTTGCGTTGATTGAACTCGGTTTACGATTTATGACGTATTAAAAAAAACTACTTACTAGATCTCGTTCCAACTAATTTTCGGTGTACGTTTAACAACAACAACGTGTAAGTTTTCATGGTAATGTACATCATATTTTTTTTTAGTTTTATCTTTTTCTTATTTTAGAAGTTACAGGGGGAGGGGGGCACACATTTTACCACTTTGGAAGTGTCTCTCGTGCAAACTATTCAGTTTAGAAAGAAAATGATATTAGAAACCTCAATAAATTTTTTGAAAACCTATCCATAGATACGTATGGGTTTAATGAAAAAAAAATTAAGTGGGGAACCCCCAATTTTTTTTTTCTATTTTTGTGTGAAAATCTTAATGCGGTTCACAGAATACATCAACTTACCGAGTTTCAACAGCATAGTTCTAGTAGTTTCGGAAAAAAAGTGACTGTGACATATGGACGGACAGACAGACAGACATGACGAATCTATAACGGAACTCTAAAAAGGGATACAGTTCTTTTTCCCCACCTAAACTCATGTTTTCCTTATGAGTAAGGTCGAATTTCAACTTATGGGGCGAACAATAGCTTACAGTGAATTACCTACTAACATTATTGTAGTATTCCCCATCCGTAGCGAGCTTAGTTAATCCACAATACCCAGTTAATGCGGTCAACGAGGTCACTTCGCGTGATTCTCGCCTTACGTTTTTGTAAAGATTTACTACACCACGAAGCCCTTATAGGGCCATGATTAAGAGCACGACATTAATAAAGTTTAATAAGTTCTCCAAGCTTCTTACAACGATACCATTCTTGGATACTGTTTCACAATAATATCTGATGCTATCTAAGACAATATCTTCATTAACCACAAAGTAGACGCTCGTTAATAATGGATAGTGTTCGCCCATTGGACGAAATTGCATCAGAAGTTGAAAATTTATGGAAAAATTTGAAAGAAACGTAACTGTTTCTTAAAAATTTATATTAACAAAGTTGTAAAAGAGAAAAATGTACTGAAGTATTTTGTTTGCACCTACTTAGATTTAAATAATTAAAACATAATAATTATACTGGCAGCAACCCGAAATAAACAATATTTCAGGTTGCAACGTAAATCATCTAAGCGTTCATAAAATTTTCACTTAAAATCAGTTCTAGAATACAATCTGTACTTAAAACTAGTCTCAAATCGAGATTCATGACTGAGTATCATTCTAGAATACAAGCTTAAGAGTTGATATGAATAAAAATCAATAATACTGACCGACTCACTCCAAGGCTACAAAAGACATTACAACATGTCCGTCGTTACAACTAGTTAATCTAAATTACTCCTATATAAATAAACTCTTATTTAGCAAAAAAACCTCAAGATCACATTAAGCTAATCCCGGATTACTTAACACCTACCCAGTATAAGATTAAACAGTTAATCCCTCAACAAAACTTGACCGACTTCGTACGATTTCGGTTTAGTAAATTGATCCCGTAGCACTCGTCAGGATCATTTACATCATAACCAATTTACTTGCTTTATTTTTCTATGTACAATCTGATTTCGGCTCTATTGTGGTTATAAATAATTCATTTAATAGGTTGTAGAACCCGGGAGCGCAGGTGCCGAGGAAGGACTACACTATCCCATGAGCCCATGACGCGATTGCAGCGCCAGTGTGAACCATTAATTTTTGTTGCGCGATAGTTTTAATATTACGATATTTCAGAAGATATTCAATGAAATTATGCAGTGTAAAAGGCAATCATAAATAAATGTGATAAAGATTGATAGTGTATTCTTCTAAGTAGCTTTCCAATCACTACATAAAATGCGACTATTTTTTTAGAAGTTGAAATGACTTTTTTGTAAACAATCCCATGATAGTTATATTGTTTTGTTATGTCTCAAAGGCATCGTAGGCATTAGGCATCATACCCGAGGGGGCCATCTCGAACCCGAGGGGGCCATCTCGACCCGAGGGGGCCATCTCGAAACCGGAGATGGCCCAGGGTCAGTTGGGGTGCGAGGGATATGCTCTATGGGCAACCTTACACCCCGGCGTCTGTAGACCCGAGACGGCGTGCGGTTTTAGTCGGTTCAAGCCCGACATAACCGCCCCCGCTGGCACGCGGGGGGGTATCCGAAGGGATTTCCGCACGAAAAAAAAAAAAAAAAAAAAAAAAAGGCATTAGGCATCGTATTCGATTGAAGGAAATTGAATTTCTTAAATTTTGTCATGTTGAACTATTCGACAAATTATCACAAAATAGTATGAAACTATTGATATTAACCTTCCGCTAGAATCACTCTATCTGTTGATGGAAACCGTTTCAAAATCCTTTGGGTCCTGAAAAGTTCTCAGCGAACAGACACCGTCAAGCGACTCTGTTTTATACTATGTACCTAAAGATAGAGGAAGGTATTCTTCTGTATAAGGCACCGGACAAACAGAAAGGATGCGCGTCCTAGACGTGTCTTTGTAACATCCAGCGCACTCCTTAATCCCTCCTTAACCCCTCGCGGAGGGTTGGTGGGGTGTTGCAAAGACACATCTAGGTCGCGTGTCCGATCTGTTTATCCGGCGCCTAAATAATTTGCCAGTGAAAAAGTTCGCAATGTTACCAGTTCTTACTAATATTAGAATTTATAACAAGCATGAGGCGAGACTATCTGTCGGCAAAGGCTCACGTCCACTCCTCACACGTTCAGTGTTATGGTAATGGGAAACCGTGACCAAAAAGGAACAACAGTTTATGACTTGTTGTGTTCAGGTCAGATGCGACATCGTGCGCCTACCATTTTTGCCGCGTAGGTACCTACCTATCTCCCGCTGTTAGGGACACGCGGCCGCCTCGGGCCCATAGACCGCTACTTCAAACTAAGAACATTCATAAATAACAATGACAGATTACATTCCATTACAATTGTAATCTTAGTACCATTTCTGGTATTTTCATTGTTATTTTCACAAAGCTATAAGTGCGAATTAGCGGCGGTCAACTTACAGACTTCGAAATATTGCTGAATAAGTGCAAATTAGCTTTGCTCAGCTTTTAAATGTGGCTGAATTCTTTTCTAGCTTTATTTACAGATTTCTTAATTATAAGATGTGTATTTTTTTATATCTCCGGTCACTCTCACGGTAGATAATAAGTCTACCAGTTTCTACCAGTTTTTAGCTAAGCTTATAAAGAAAAAAAGTTTATAAAATAGTTATTGTGTGGTGTTTAAAAAATAGCTAAAAGAAAGAAAAGCTGTTGTAATGAAGCTAGTTAATAAATAAAATAGTAACACAATGCATTATTACACCAAAAAATATTAAATGCGATCTTTACCTGTAAGTATACAGAGGTGTCCTTCGAGGATGCATATTACCATAATCTAAAGCTCACATTAATGTCAAAGATAAACGGACTGTCAGATGATTTAAAGCTGGATTCTTGGTCCGTGGACTCTGAGATAATAATACCTTAATTGCGTTCCTCCGCTTTCCCGAATGATCGAATGCTAGTAATAGCTCTCTGTCTTCCCGAAATGACTTTAATTGGAAGGCAGCGTACTTATATTTTAATAGCCTATTATTTACTTCAGTTACTGGTATACCCACATTGTCTGTTTGCAGCCTATGCATATCAGGAGTAGAATTTGCCACAGCGTTAAAACATTGAACTGTATATCAAAATGTTGTCGATATCTAAGGCTAGATGCAGTGTAGTTCACAGTCCAGGTTGAGCACGCGACAAGATTTAATGTCGCAGGCGGCGGGCGCTCGCGTCAGACAAATATTTTACCTTGGTTCGCGCTGCTATACGGAAATACCACCAATGTGACGCTTTCTGATAGTCGTTCACTTAACTAAGGCTGTACATGCTTTCACATTTATTTCCTTTTGCCGAAAATTCCCGACTCCTAGGTATTCTACGGACAGGCAATAAGTTTCACTACTAAATAATTGCTTCTCTAACGACTTCACAATGTATATATATATAACCTTAGAATCCCGGTCTGACACACCTTTTTCTTTAAATGGCTTTAACATAAACAAAAAAGATTATATCTCGCTATGGTAAATGATTAACAGAAATTCGAGATATATCACTTTCACTGCGTGAACTTCTTTCCGCAATATTTTCTTTGCAAAATGTTTATCCAAGAGTTCCGAAGTTAGACATGTTTCGTGTTAACGTGCCAGTGAACTTGTCCGTAGTTCGTGTTACTTACACAACTGCTGCTCTGTAGATAACATACTAGCAGACAACATTGAAATAGATTTACTTTAGTCTCTACTATTTCTTCAGTTTGAGAATGATACAAAAAGTAGTCTAGTTCCGAGTATTGCTTCGAACTGGTTTTAAACGAGCTTTGCTCAAGATTAAGGTTGTATTTCTTTGTCGGGTTTTCATTAAAATACCAATTTTAGGGATTCGATCCCAAATAGTTTTATAAAAATTGTAAGAATCACAAATATTCCTAACCTTCTTTACATCCCCTTTCTTCTTCTTAATTCACCACAACCTCACAATATACAGTACTGGTCTCGCCTTACTTAAGCTGAATACTTCGAATAAATACCACACTTCAATTATTATTTGATTGTTAAGTAGATTACTCCAAGACGAATGCAATTAAGACACGGATATATGAGTGCAAATATGCTATAGCAATTGATGTGAATGCACTCGTATACTCGTAGTTATTTTATGGCTCAATGATCTTAGATTACAAACGCAGGTTGCGTATGAAATTAAAATAAAATTGAGTTGATAGCATCCCTAAACGAGTTATTACAAGGCGAGCCATAAAGAGCGGCTACTTCCTGGTCCACACAGAAGCGGCGGAATGATTTCATAACACAATTTTCCCTTTCGCAAGTCTTGCTAGTTCAGATCTGCGGTTGGAGTGCCTATCCTGAGAATTTCATGGAAATACGGACAATTTATAATTTAATGCTGTGGCATTGCCCGCACCCAGCACGATACCTATATAACCTACTCACGCAATAATAAAGCTTTGATTACTATTGTTCGAAGCATTAGTTATAGTCCGATAGAGAAATGTGTCGCTGCAGAATTTTATTTCCAAACTTGTCCGCTGGGTTAATTGAGTTGACTCTTGGTTTCGATACTGACACTGATTGATATGAAGCGTAAACAGTGGCAACTGTGTTTCTTTTAGCTCCAAATAATAGCTATTTCAGATGTGTAATGCTGGTAATAAAAAATGTGATTATGGAAATTTTACTTGTGAAATTGTAGTTAACAATTTCTGGCTCAAAGTCGTATCTATGCTTGGGTCATTTTAAATTAGATTTCATAAAAATTACTCGACAGATGTCACTTAAACAAATATTGAGTAACTTATCATTACGCGAACGTGAATTAAGGTATTAAATTAGGGCTTTGAACTGTTTACTACGTAACGGAAATAAATCACGAATATAAAATTGAAATTATTGTATGTAATCTATGATATAAATTAAGTCTCATAGCTATGAATATTAAGTTAATTATCCACTGTATGTGTTTCTGCTAGTTTACTAAGAAGAGTACACAAATATTTAATAAAATAAAAAAAACGACGGGTTGCACTCCGGGAGTGCCGGCAGAAGTGAAAACTTGAATATTATCGTTATGCATTTTTGATATTTTTTAATAGTTAGGGAATAATTTTGCACGAAATACTTTAATTAACAGTATAAAAGTACTATCATTTATGTGGTAACATACGATATTCCTTTAATGTGCTATCGTACACAAACATGACAATTTGTATTACATTAAAAATTTAACACTTCAGAACTATTACAATTATTTTATATTAAAAAGTTTATATTAAAAATCTCTCAGAAAAATCAACTTCCATCCATAATTTCAACGACTTTTTCACCATCATTATTACTAGAACCATCATCGCCAATATATTTATAAAGTACTCACTCATTTTCTTTCGCTATTTATTCATCAATGTTTTCATTAATAGATGCACTTTGTTTAATTTGCATTTTATACCAATAGATTTATGGCACAAAATAGAATAGATATTACAAAAAGTTATATGATGACAAAAAGTGTTTCTTGGGCCTCGATCGGCATCGATCTCAGTCTTGACGAAGTCAACGACCACTCATTAGACGAACGCACCACCAAGGTTGTTAAGTACAGTGTGAAATTGGCGCTTCTATATTGGTTGTCTTACGATTAGGTCACGTGTTTACTGACGCGAGTTTAACCTTTTTTACCCATTACAAAAAGTACCCTAAAGAAGTTTTCACTACAATAAAGTTTTTTCATTTTTTACAACAGACGAAAAGAGCCTTCAATATAGCTTAAGACCACATACGGCACATAAGATATTATGATCCTGTGGTTTTATGCATTCTGGAATTCTTGAATACTGCAACTCCGGGATCTCAGAGAAGATTTGAGTAATAATTGAGAGGTGTTTGTTAGATTTACTGATTTCTTTAGAACCTGCAAAATAGATATACCTATACTATTATAAAAATGTAAATTAGTTGTGTCTGTACATTGGAGATATTTAAAAACAACTATGATCGATTCGAACACTTTTTTTTTTTTTTTATAACTTTTAACTGCAGCTTGTACCTACTGGTTCGACAGGTTTCCGTCATCAGTCATCATCTACTGCCTTCTTAAAGTGTTTGTTTTTCTGCAGGATGACGTTCGCCTTGGCGCTGGTAGTGCTGTGGTGGGCGTGCGGCGTGCGCGCTGGTGAGCCGGTGTTCGACCCCAGCACGCTGATGCGCCTCGTGCTAGTACCCGCGGATGCGCCTGTCGGCTCCGTTATTTACCGCGTACGCGCCTCTGATCCTGATTTCGACTACCCACTGCACTTCGAACTGATTGGTATGTACCTTATTTATAATATAGTAGCTGACCTGGCAAACTTCATTCTGCTTTAGAATCAAGTTATGTTGGTTACCTTATCAGCTGAATTTATTTCATGAATGTCTCCTTGCGCACCGGCATTAAAGACCCGAAACGGCGTGAGGTTTTGGTCGGTTCGAGTCCGACATAACCACCCATGATGACCGGCAGGGAGAAACCGTGGCGATTTCTACAAAAAAAAACACAAAAACCTACAGCATAGGCGGAGACAAATCTTAAAATTCAATTATCATGAGTATCGATTCACCTATTCTTGAGCTTATCCCGGTAATCACTAATGCGACTTTGTTATATATGTACAGTAGGTAACAAAAGTTGCTGAACTTTATAAATGATCTTACATCTATAAATAATTTGAAGTTTAACTGTATTATTTATCGTAGTACTCTGAGGACAAGGTTTTCTCCTTATTTACTTTCGTGACAAAACCTCCTCAACGGGGCCAACGGTGAGGTGGCTATATTGTGTCGGACTGACTAAAACCACACGGTATTCCGTTAAAGGAGTCTATTGCGGGAGACCCAGGTAAGCTCCAGAAAAGAAATCCCCTTCCTTTATATGGAAGGTTTTGAAGCTGACGCGATCTGAATCTTGGTATAAAATAACCTATTTTTGTTTCTGACTGTACATCTGCATAACGGTAACATGCCACTTAGAATTCTCTATTGTTGAATTCATGATGATTGGTGGTCATGGTAAGTCCATGGCCACTCTTTAATGTTCAACGTTAGTATATAATAATCTAAGCATGAACGCTTATCACCAAATTGTTATATTGATCTGCTTAGTGTCCTTAGTTAGACAGACGAGTAACACTAACAAACAAAGGTATTCGAGGTTAGAATTTTAATTTGAACTAAGTTATTCATATAATAATATGGTCAAATTGTTTTACCTTTTACCACATTAACAAGTATCTTTAATACAGGCTACTACGTATCCTGGCTAAGGTACCAGTTGTGACGTCAATTGTTATGTAACAAGAACCAATACCTGTACTGTGACACTATCTCATATTATATTGTATAATGTTTTTGTTTGCGTGAATAAAGATTATTATTATTATTAAAAGAAACTGTCACATAAACAATAAACCGGTAGTTCGTTGTTTCGTCCTATGATAATTTCGGCCCATGGGACGAAACAATACTTTTCTAAAATATAATAATTTTCATTCGTTGATTCGTCCTATCGATTTAATTTTAAAGATATCTGAGTTTTTAGTATCGTCAACAAAACAATGGTGATTACTTTAATAAAATGAGTTATTAAGTAAAACGAAATCTAGATTTGTAGAATCATCTTTTATTAAAATAACAAATGACCCTAGTGGTCATTTGTTATGACAGATATTTTTAACATTCTCCTAAAACCGTTGTCATATCCACAGTACAAGTTTAGCCTGTTTTAGAACCAGTTGGTGCAGTATATTCAATATAGCTTCTGGGTTAGGTTAGGTTAGAACTGGGACCCCAACAGAGAGAGAGGCGGAACGACATCATAAACTACTGGACGGATTTTGATGCGTTTTTTTTTTGTTAGAAAGGGCTTACTCGGACTTAAAATCTTACGTTTGTTTGATCGCAATCGGTTGAGTAGAACCTAAGATATGAGCAAAGGTCGCGTAAATCGAGATGCACGCGGGCGGAGCCGCGGGCGGAAGGCTAGTCTTCTATAAAATAATACTAATCTCTCTGCAATATTATTTTAAGCATTTTCCTTGCTGACGTTACTTCATACAAATTTTGTATAAAATGAAGAAAAAAAAATCAATGGGACGAATCACTGAAGGAAAACTTCAATTATTTTTAATTTCTGTGATTCGTCCTATTGGGACGAACCCCTATAGGACGAAACACAGAACTACTCCAATAAACAGTAGCATTAACAAATAAATTATATTCAGAACTGATGGCCCATTATATATATTTATACCATTATAAAATTGTAAATTAGGTGTGTCTGTACATTGGCGATATGCAGGATATGTACTGGCGTTATACAGTATTTATATTTACGTCATATAGGTTATGTTGTATAGTACGATTCTGAACACAAAAATATATTTTTGGAATTCTGGTCTGTTTATCTGTTTGTTCCCGATGGACGCAAAAACTTCTGAGATATGGCCAAAAAACGATAACCAAAATCCGCGAGGGCCGAACCGCGGGCATCAGCTAGTATATATATATGTAGACTAGATATATATATATAAATAAAAACTAAGTCTGTCTTACTCTCTGGTTGAGAGTCTTCACTGGGGGCAGAAGTTCAGTCAATCGAATACTTTTTTTTCGTGCGAATATCACCTCGGATACCCCCCCCCCCGCCGGCCAGCGGGAGTGGTGGGTCGGGCTTGAACCGACTAAAACCGCACGCCGTCTCGGATATTCAGACGCCGGGTGTAAGGTTGACCATAAAGCATTTCCCTCGCACTCCGTCTGACCTTGGGGCATCTCCGGTTTCGAGATGCTCCCCTCGGGTTTAGGTGTCCCCGTCGTGCCCCGGTTTTTCCCGGGGGACCCGGGAGCTTGTGGGGTGGGGGTCGCTAGTCGCCCCACGGTCCCAGCCTGCTTCTGCTGGGGTGACAGGTGGCCTCATCTGTCACCCCAGCAGAAGCACGGCTTACCCGGGGTGCCTGGCAATGGACACTTGGGGAGGACACCGTGTGTTTATAGTCGGTCCGATACTGACACGCCCGCCCCATCGGCACAGTCGGCACCGATGGGGTGAAGCCCGAGGGGATTTCCACACGCTAAAAAGAAAATATATGAACCTAATATATATATCTATGTATTTTTTTAAAGAATATTAGTAACCGAAATTACTAATATTCCCCCTAACCCCTCCAGCTAAGCTAAATTGCTTGTGTTAGGAGTGGGTTCACGACGGTAGTGTAATGGCCAGGATTCGAACCCGGGACCTCTCGATCGTAGGGTCGACTCCTTAACCACTAAGCTACCGACGCTTATATTAAAAGTTCCTTCATTTGCCTTAATATTAACTTAATCCAATAGAACAAAAGCGAAAGACGAAC
Organism: Cybosia mesomella; assembly: GCA_946251805.1. NCBI lineage: Eukaryota > Metazoa > Arthropoda > Insecta > Lepidoptera > Erebidae > Cybosia > Cybosia mesomella. The sequence continues at coordinate 10,065,284 of OX276395.1, forward strand.
ATCAAACTTTAAGCTGAACATAAAATTATTTAGTCATTTAGATACTTATACACTTACTTATTTTATCGCTTACTCCCTAGGTCAAATGGGTCGCCTGGACATCGGCGTGGAGTCCCTCCCCTGCACTCGGTACAACTCCGTCTGCCAGGCCAATATCATCTTACTTCGTCGCCTGGAGCCTGGGCGCTATGTGGACTTCAGGTTATCAGTGCGCAACACCCGTGGACGAAGCACACGCATCGCCTGCTCGGTTACTGGGACCAATGCTACTACTCCCAGGGATACAATCTATCCTCACCAGCCAGGCATTATTTTAGTACCAGAGGTAAGTTTAAGAATTCTTGAAGAAGTATTAAAATTGATTGAGATTGATAGAATGTTAAGGAAAGTGAGAACAAGTGTAATTACCATTCAAATTACTTCTTTATTTAATGCCATTATTTGGGTTGATAACAATCGATATTTTGTTTTAATTCATTTAAGGTGTGTGCTAACTTTCATCTCATATATATTTATATATAAAAAGCCTGTGCGTGTGTAATACACTGAAATTGTCTTAAACAGTCAAAAGAATGAATTGTTAACCTTGGCTTAAGCACTTACCCATGTCCTTACTGAATATTTTTTAAAGACGCCATGGTATTTGAGTAATGGGAGTAGAATAGAACAGCAATATAAAAATCAAGGATGACGAGAATTTCAACATAAATAGTATCAAACTTCCTGAGAAAAAATCGTTTAGAATACTTATGGGTCATACACGCTACGAGATATCGTTACGATTGCCCTGTACCGTTCAAACTATTCCCATAAATCGATGCGTGTACATACATATGTAATAAAAACTTTACAGTTCTTAGATTTTATCAAGCATATTTTTTCGTAGCGTGAACGCTGAATACGCTGAAAAAAAAAATACATTTCGCCAGCGAAAATCCATTCAACTGATTTGTCAAGTTTTATCAATCGTGGAAACGCAGTTTACCTATCAGTGGTAAAATCCGCTCTTAAATTCAACTTTGAGGATCAGTTGCAATTTTTTTAACATAGACATAATTTCCCTGTACCCATTATTATTACAATTAAGAAGAATATTAATTCACACAATCGCCATTATAAGTCATTTTAGTAGGCATTTATTAGGCATCGTAAAAATGTTATGAACCATAAGTCCATTAAAAGGTGAATAAGCTCAGAAACAATTTCCGGTAAGTAATTTCCATTGAAGTATTCTGTTTTAGAATATTGAAATCTTAGTATTTATGTCCTAGTATTTGCATCATGGGCATAAACCTGTTTTTACATATTTATAGATTGCTTTACGTAGGTATTACTATTTTTTTTTTAACTACGTTCCATGATTTTACGTTAATAATTTAACGGGAATTAACGCGATCATGTATAGGTATATACACCAGGCTCAGCCTGTGACCACGGCCAGTGTAACCTGGTCGAAACGTCAGGCAATCCAAAGGTATGTATATACCTATACATGATCGCGTTAATTCCCGTTAAATTATTGCTTTACGTATTGTTGTACCATAAGGGTGGCAAGCCTTATAGCTAGTTAAGTTCCGCTTACCGGTGGGTAAGCGGAATTTAACTAGCGGCGGTAGCCAGGTAGCTGTGAAAGCGGAACATATTCAATATTATAATGCCAACAATATTATATTTGTGTGAGTATGGGGCCCCTGTAACGTCTGCACCAAACCAGCCTCAATTGCAAGCCAGCAAACCTGCTAATTGATGGATGAGACTCAGGCACAAGCTTTCGAGTCGATGTTGGGAGAGCAGACGGTAATCGTTGCCGTAAAAGTCAAAATGAACCAAATCAAGGAGATGTAGGTAAACGGACCCAGGGCTCCAAGGTTTGGTCAAGGCAGGCTTTGTATGCAACCAGGAATGGCGCCCAGATGAAAAAAAAAATTCATATCTTGACGGCCTCTGTGGCGTAGCGGTAGTGCATTCGACTGCTACGACAGGGGGCGTGGGTTCGATTCCCGCTCAGTGCAAATATTTGTATGCATGAATATGTCTATTTGCATTGGTCTGGGTGTTTCTATGTATAATATGTATGTATTTACAACAAAAAAAAAGTATATAAGTATGTTTATCCGCATTCTGGAACCCATAACACAAGCTAGTTAAACTATGCTTACTTTGGGTCTAGAAAGCGCTGTGTAGAATGTCGTAAAATATTTATTTATTTATTTATTATTTATTTATATCTCATATTATCACAATCTCAAATACTATAAACGGCTATTTGAAATCCCACAAGGCATACCAATTTTCAATATGAAACATCAAAAGCAGGTTGCCATAACTACAAACAGCTGGTCTACACGTCGCCAAGCTATTTCCACTAATAAGCAACCTCTTCAAACACACTTGAAATAAATAAGGGTAAAAATAATAAAAACAATCCTAAGCTCGATTGCAGTTTCACTAATGTAATTCTAAACCCTCCACGGATATACTCAAACACATACCTTTTTTTTTTTTTTTTTTATCGTGCGGAAATCCCTTCGGATACCCCCCCGCCGGCCAGCGGGGGCGGTTATGTCGGGCTTGCACCGACTAAAACCGCACGCCGTCTCGGGTCTTCAGACGCCGGGGTGTAAGGTTACCCATAGAGCATATCCCTCGCACCCCGGCTGACCCTGGGCCATCTCACCACTAACAGCATCGCTCATCCTGTCTCCTCTGAAAGCAGAGGAGTACGGAGAGCGATGTGTTCCCGCCACGTTGGGTATTGGCCGACGATCAATGCTAAACCTATGAAGGGGTGAAGGGGAAGCCATTGACCGCCGCCCAGGGTGTACCGGCCGCTCAGATTCCGTTCCCCCCGGACTGCAGCGGGATCGGAATCGGAGCGACACTCGAGGAGGTTACCCAACACACACCCCACTCAAACACATACCTACATAAAATTTTCATCGAATTCGGTGCAGTTGTTTAATAAGTGACGGAAGTATTTTTATATACTGATAAAGAAGGTGCTATGTTTGTGATTAAATGCCCATCGGTTAATTAAATTTACTGCGCAATAATTCCCTTAGACAGAACTAAATGCCAATTACCCTGACAATCGCTATACTTGGCGGAACTTAAAATATTTACTGCTCGACGCTAGGCTAATCACATCAAAAGGCAGGTAAACCCATTTCACCAGTGCTGACTTACTTCCTACTTGAGTAGGTTCATGGGATCATTTACAGGCTCCATTAAAATTGTCTCTCAGATGAGTTAATTTTCATTTCCATAGTAAAGTAGTACCTGTTTTTTTTCTTGCGGAAATCCCTTTGGCTACCCCTCCGCCGGCCAGCGGGGGTGGTTATATCGGGCTTGAACCGACTAAATCCGCACGCCGTCTCGGGTCTACAGATAAGACACGGACGCAAGATACGGGTGTAAGGTTGCCCATAGAGCATATCCCTCGCACCCCGAAGTAAAGAAGTACTTAACTTGTCCTACCGCCAACGATGAACGAGAAACTAGTAAATGTATTGCGACGAAACTAGTAAAGAGAGAGAATCTCAGCGGCAGTGTGAACAATCAGCGATCAACTATGAATATATGGATTTCTTTCATTCACACGCAGCCTGTATCTACTGAACGTTTTGACGACCAACGATCGTTCTAGACAGTTGGTCGTTTTAGGGTTCCTTAGCCAATAAACTGAATAGTTTGCGCGAGAGACACTTCCAAAGTGGTAAGATGTATGGGGACACAGTGTAACTTCTAAAATAAGAAAATGATAAAACTAAAAAAAATATGTTAACTTCCACCGAAAATTGGTTTGAACGAGACTAAGTAAGTTTTTTTTAATAGGTACGTCATAAATCGTAAACCGCAATTTACCTTTCATTCAATCAACTTAAATATAAAAATTTAAATAAAAACATTTAATTTCATAAACATAAACCTTATACATAAACAGTGAATCATTATTTTTTAATAATAAATCTGTAATAGGTGCCTAAGTAAGGGGTGTGTGTTGGGTAACCTCCTCGCGTGTCGTTCCGATTCCGATCTCGCTGCAGTCCGGCGGGAACGGAATCGGAGCGGCCGGTACACCCTGGGCGGCGGTCAATGGCTTCCCCTTCATGGGGTTGGCATTGATCGTCGGCTAATACCCAACGTGGCGGGAACACATCGCTCTCCGTACTCCTCTGCTTTCAGAGGAGACAGGACGAGCGATGGTGTTTGTGGCTGAGGCCACCATGGGGTCCTAGGGGATCCAGGGGCGGGTTGGCCCACTGCTAACGCAGGGGCCGACGGGCACTTGTGCCGCCGCCGGTGAGAGAGGACTAGCCATCCTCTCGCGTTCCGTAATCGGCAGGTGATCAGCAACGACCTGACTGGTGGCTCCAGAAGGGTACGCTGTGAACTTGCTGACCGGAGGGCTTGCCTTTATTGGCCGGCCCACGACAAGGAAAAATCTATAACACCCGACAGCGAAGTCGTAAAAACCTATGGATACCAGCCGACCTCCATAGTACATAGGCTTATCCAGGTGCAGGGGGCTCCGCCTGGATGGACCACATTTCCCCCATACTCGTGGGATATGCTATGAATATCAATCAAAATATTGAAACAAAAACGGACCGGAAAACCAAAAAAAACAACAACACAGGCATTAACAAGGACAATGAGAGTGACGGAGTCTGCGCGGAGATCGCGCAGCAGTCATGCGTGGAGGTGACGCTAAATACCTCGGCGGTGTCGGAGAGTTTCGACACCGCCAACGAGCGAAGCCGGGCGAGTAGCCCGTTGGGTCTGGGGGTACAGAGGACCCGAAAGCGCAGGAGGCGAGCAAAGGCTCGGGCGGGGGGGGACGTCTCGGATGAGGATTATACCCTCACCGGGACGACCTCCTCCTCCTCCAGCAGTGACGAGACGTCGAAGCCGGCGTCCAAGGTCGCTGCGGGCCGCCGAGGGGCGCGAGGGGGAACGAGGGCTGGGCCATCCACCCGAGTGCCCTCAGCCCCTGGTAGGGCTGTGCGAGAGTCACCGCCGAGGCCTTCCACCTCGGCGGTGCCGGAGCCGAGCGGTGGGACGCGGTCTCTCTTGGAGAAACTCCAGAGCGTGATCGCGTCGTTCCGGGGGTCCCCAAGCCCCGAACAGGAGGCGATGTTGAATATAGTGTTCAACATCGCCTCCGAGAATGAGGCCCTCGCGGAACAGCTTGCCGAGTCCCGCCGGGAGACGGCCCGGCTCGCTGCAGCCCTCGAGGATTTAAAGAGGGTGGTGGCGGGTTCGGCGCAACCGGTGCCACCAGCGCAATTGGCGCAGCCGGAGCAGCCGGCGCGGGTGACGCGATCGACACGGTCGACGCAGCCGGCACAGGCAGCGCAGCCGGTCGCGCAGTCGGCGCGATCGGTGCGGCTGCCGGCCCAATCACCGGAGGAGCCCTGGGTGACGGCTACTCGTGCGCTGGAGGAGCGGATGATGAGTCGGATGGAGGCCTTAGTGGACTCCATCCGTCGTCCGCCTCTGGCGTCGCCGGTGGCCAGCTATGTGGCTGTAACCCAGAAGGGCCCCACCCGCCCGGCTGCAGGTGCATCCCTGCCGGAGCCGGCTCCTCGGCTCCCTCCCACTCAGGGGAAGGGGAAAGGCAAAGGCAAGGGGAAGGGCAAGGGGAAGACGTCCCCAGCCCTGGCCCCAGCCCCAGCCCCAGCCGTGGCTCCGGCTACCTCCACCCCATTGGAAGGGGGCTGGGAGGTGGCTGGAGCCAATAAAAGCAGGCGGAAGGCCGCCAAGAAGGCCGCCAAGAAGGCCAGGAGGGCCGCGGCCGCCGCGAAGGCAGCGCCGGGGAAGCTCCGTGCCCCTCGAACTACGGCCGTCGTCGTCACTCTGACGGCGGAGGCAGCGTCGAGGGGCATGGGGTATGCCGAGGTGTTGGCCAAAGTAAAGGCCAACGTCGACCTGAAGGCCCTCGAGATCCCGGGTGTCCGGTGCAAGAGCACACGGACGGGAGCCCGGCTTCTCGAGGTCCCCGGCGCCGCCAGTGGCCCCAAGGCCGACGCCCTAGCGGCTCGGCTAAGGGAGTCGCTGGATGCAGCCGACGTCCGGGTGTCCAGGCCCATTAAATGCGCAGAAATGCGCATTACGGGCCTGGACGACTCCGTCACGGCCGAAGAGCTCAGGCTCGCCGTTGCGGAGGCCGGGGGCTGCTCCCCGGACACAGTTAAGGCCGGAGCGATACGCTTCGGCCGTGGTGGACAGGGGGCAGCAGTTGTCGGCTGCCCTATCGCGGCGGCCCAAAAAGTTGCAGACGGGCGGAGCCTCCTGGTAGGAGGCTTCCTGAGGGCGCAGGCAAGGCTCCTGCAGGCCCGACCGGCCAGGTGCTTCAGGTGCCTGTCGGTGGGCCATGTGGGGGTGCACTGCACGGCGGAAGTGACGGCGGGTGACCGTTGCTTCCGCTGTGGCCAGCCCGGTCACAAAGCCGGCACGTGTGGCGCCCCGCTGCACTGTTTTAGGTGTGCAGCGGGAGGCAAGCCGGCTGACCACAGGGTTGGCAGCAAGGCCTGCGCCGGAGGGGAGCCAAAGCCGGGAGGCCGGCCTTCCGCCTCCAGTTCACAGCGGGATGCGGAGATGGGGGTTCCATAATGGATCCTCAACTCCGCATCCTGCAGGTGAATGTTGGCCACGGTGCCCATGCTCAGGACCTTCTGCTCCAGAGCATGGCACAGTGGGCCATAAATGTCGCCGCTGTCGCCGACCCATACACCTACCGGTTCCTCGGGCCTGCCTGGGAAACCGCGCTGGATGGGTCGGCGGCACTGGTGCACAACCCTGCCGCCGGCAGCCCCCCTCTTGCCGTCGTTGCAAGGGGACCCGGCTGCGTGGCGGCGGCGGTTGGCGACATAGCGGTCGTGGCTGCTTACTTCACGCCGAGCCGAGACATAGCTGATGACTCGTATGAGCAATGGCTCCGTCAGCTGGCAGTCGTCGTCAATGCCTGCCACCCCCGCCCGGTCCTTGTGCTCGGGGACTTCAACGCCTGGTCGTTGGCGTGGGGTTCCCGTCACGATAGGGGCCCGGCGGGGGATAGAGGCAGGGCACTGGAGGACTGGGCCGAAGGACTCGGCCTAGACCTCCTAAATCGGGGAGCCGTGGACACGTTCGGGACCTCGAGGGCCAGTTCAATCGTGGACATCTCGTTCGCGAGTCCCTCGTTGACACGACGTGTTCAGGGCTGGCGTGTCGTTTTGGGGGAGGAGACAAGTTCGGATCACCGATATATTCGGTTTGACATCTCCGCCCCCGCGAGCGATGCGCCGGCCACACTGGCTCCACCCGAGCCACGTTGGGCACTTAAGCGACTAGATCGGGAGCTCCTCCTGGAAGCCGCCATCGTACAGGCCTGGGCCTCTGCGCCGGACAGGCCTGTCAACGTAGACGATGAGGCGGAGTGGTTCCGGGAGGCCATGACCCGTGTCTGCGACGCGGCGATGCCTAGGGCTCCGCCCTATAATCCGAGGGGTCAGGTCTACTGGTGGTCGTCGGAGATCGCGAGGCTCAGACGGGCCTGCGTGATCACGCACCGCCGGTGGGCCCGATTCCGTAGGAGGCGTCGCCGCCCCGCAGATGCGGAGGCCCGAGAGGCGGAGTTGTACCAGGGATACAGGGAGGCCAGAGGTGCCCTCCGAGCAGAGATAAGGCGGGCCAAAAAGGAGGCCCGCTGCGAACTGCTGGAGACGCTGGAGCGGGACCCTTGGGGGCGGCCCTACCTAATGGTAAGGGGAAAACTGCGCCCCAAGGCCCCGCCGTTGACCCAGTGTCTCCAGCCGGAGCTGCTCGGAGGAGTTGTTAGCTCCCTGTTCCCAGCGCGGGCGGTGGAACATGTTCCACCGCAGATGACTCCGCCTCGGTTGCCAATGGTGCCCGACGTGGTTGACGACGACGTGCCCGAGGTCACTTGGGTAGAACTAGAGCTGGCGGTGAGAAGGCTGAGAGCCAAACGCACCGCCCCGGGACCCGACGGCATTCCAGGCCGAGCGTGGGTCCTAGCTCTAGTCGACGACGCTCTCGAGCCCCGACTGAGAGGGCTTCTCAGCGCATGTTTGGAGCGGGGCCAGTTTCCGAAATTGTGGAAGACGGGGAAACTGGTCCTCATCCGAAAGGAGGGGCGCCCGGCGGACGCACCGTCCGCCTACCGGCCCATAGTGTTGCTCGACGAGGTGTGCAAGCTCTTTGAAAGAGTAATTGCGAAGCGCCTCGTCGAGCACCTCTCAAGAGTGGGGCCGGACCTGGCGGATGGCCAATATGGCTTCCGCCAGAGGCGCTCCACCGTGGATGCCATCATGCGCGTGAGGGCTCTGGCGGAGGATGCAGTAGCCCAGGGTGAGGTGATGTTGGCGGTGTCTCTGGACATCGCCAACGCGTTCAACACCTTGCCCTGGAGTTGCATTAGGGAGGCGCTCGTGTATCACGAAGTGCCTCTCTACCTCCGCCGCATAGTCGGGGCGTATTTGACGGAGAGAGCCGTCTTCTACCCAACCGTGACCGGTCTCGGCCGGCGTGAGATGTCGTGCGGTGTTCCGCAGGGATCGGTCCTGGGGCCGCTCCTGTGGAACATCGGATACGACTGGGTGCTTCGCGGTGAGCTCGCAGACGGTGCCGCCGTCACGTGTTACGCGGACGACACGCTCGTGACGGCGTGCGGAGTGACATACCGCGAAGCGACCCTGAAGGCCACGACCGCGGTTGCCCAAGTCGTGGAGCGGATCCGGCGGCTGGGTCTCGAGGTGGCTCTGCATAAAACCGAGGCCCTGTTCTTTCATGGGCCTCGGAGCAAGCCACCTGAGGGATCCAGTCTCATCGTGGGAGGTAATCGCATCGGCATCAAGCCCCAAATGAAATATTTGGGGCTCGTGCTCGACGGCCGATGGGACTTCGGAGAGCACATCCGAAGTCTGGCCCCCAAACTGAAGGGCACAGCTCTCGCTCTGGCGCGGCTGCTGCCCAACATGAAGGGGCCCGATGACTCCTGCAGGAGACTCTACGCGGGGATCGTGCGGTCCATGGCCTTGTATGGGTGCCCAATATGGGCGGAGGCCCTGAAGGCCGGAAGTGTGCGGATGCTGCGCGCTCCGCAGCGAGTGATGGCCATCAGGGTCATCCGCGGGTACCGCACGATCTCCTTCGAGGCGGCGAGTCTCCTTGCCGGAACTCCGCCATGGGACCTGGAGGCGAGAGCCCTTTCGCAACTGTACCAGTGGCGAAAGGAGGCGCGGGAGCAGGGACTGAACCCCGAGCATCGAGAAATCGAGGCCATGCAGTCCCAGCTCCGCCAGGCCATCGTGGTGGAGTGGAAGGAACGACTTGGGCGACCAAGCGCAGGGCACGCCGCAATAGCGGCGGTAAGGCCCATCATGGAGGATTGGCTAGAGAGGCGACACGGAAGCCTCTCGTACCGACTGACGCAGGTGATCTCTGGGAAGGGGTGCTTCGGGGACCACCTGCATCGGATCAGGAAGGAGCCAACGCCTGAGTGTCATCACTGTGACGCGAGCGAGGACTCAGGGCTGCACACGCTGGCGGACTGCCCGGCGTGGGAGGTGCCGAGGCGTGACCTCGTGGCAGCCATCGGGGTGGGAGTCATCTCGCTCGGCAGCATGATTGCGGCAATGGTGCGGAGCGCGAGCGCGTGGGCCGCCGCCACCTCCTTCTGCGAGCATGTGATGCTCGCGAAGGAGATGGCGGAGCGCGCCCGGGAGAGGTTCAGAACCCTCCCGGCCCGCCGAGCCCGCAACACGCTCGCCTCGCGTCGCAGGCGACTCAGGCGCCGGAGGTCGCTTAACGACCTCCGTCCTCCATGAGCGCAGGCCTGGGGGTGGCAGGTGAGGCCGCCTGTCACCCCAGCAGAAGCAGGCCGGGACGGTGGGGCGACTAGCGCCCCTCCCCCAAACCGGGGCAAGACGGGGACACCGTGGTTCCCAAACCCGAGGGGGCCATCTCGAAACCGGAGATGGCCCAGGGTCAGTCGGGGTGCGAGGGATATGCTCTATGGGCAACCTTACACCCCGGCGTCTGCAGACCCGAGACGGCGTGCGGTTTTAGTCGGTTCAAGCCCGACATAACCGCCCCCGCTGGCCGGCGGGGGGGTATCCGAGGGGATTTCCGCACGAAAAAAAAAAAAAAAAAAAAAAGGTGCCTAAGTAAATAATAATTATAATTCGCGCGGGGCGTGGCTTGAACGAACTACAAGAACTTTTATGTTATGTTACTAGCTGCTACGGAACCCTTCATGGGCGAGTCCGACTCGCACTTGGTTGGTTTTTCTTTTATGAACGGACGAGTGCCGTAAGATGTAGTTAGGTATATAGGTAGTAATGTGGATGTAAAAAGATGACTCTGCCAACAAATGAGGCGATGAGACGGAGCGTGCCATGGGACATGATATGATTGATGATAGTAATGACGTAGCTGCTTCCACACAAAGACCTGATATAAATTTATTGGTGAAATTTTCAGTATTTATTCTTTACTACTCTGGTAGTAACCAAACAAATGAGCGATGAGCGACCTGATGGTAAGCGATTACATTAGCTTATGAATGGTGCAATTGGAAAACCAGGAGAATGAGAAAAAAGCAATGGTGGCCTCCGGTACTCTCAAAAAATTGTAGAGAATGTAAATCACAAAAGTAGTACTTCCCTGTTCGGCGAACTCACTGCCAAGCTTAACTTAGGATTAAGTTAAAGACAAAACTATTTTTCAATCCTTCTCTACAATTCCATAATTTATATTTATTCTCCCTCCTTAAATGTTCTAACAAATGATTACATTTCCAGGACGCCAAACGAGGAACAGATCTTGAGATTGTCATCGCGAGAAAAAATCCATTATCGCCAAAACCCTTGGAACTCGAACTTTGGGTAAGTAACCAACTAATTTACATTTAAAAGGGTTTGCGATACGTGATTAAGGGTTAGCTAATTATATTTTCTGCCTGCGTCGTGTTTGACACGCATTTCGTTTTAACCGCATAATGAAGTTTCGCTTGCAAGTTAATATGGATCATTTTCACAGCGTTCCGGCTGACGCAGGGTACGCCTTTACGAAACTCATTTACAGGTTATGTGGTCGGACCTCAACGTAACATGCATGTACTCTCACAGATTTGAATAGGCAATCAATCTCAAAATTACAATGGGAAAGTTCACGAAATAATGATGTAATAAATGTAAAATCCAGTGCAGGTTAACTTTCAAACAAGAATTATTACGAGCTGACAACTTAATAACCGTGCGAAATATATGTATTTATATCATTATTTTCATTCTACTAATTCAACGCAGTTCTGAATAAAAATTAAATTATGAGGTCAATAGAAGCGTTGAAACATTAAAATCATAATAATAAGCTTTCACTTCAATTCGGAATATCAGTAACGGGTCTATTGAACAACATTGTAGACTAATTTATAGCCATTGGTCTACAATGTATCGGTCTACAACAATTACTAACAATTCACAACTGGCAGTTATGAATATATTATTTCGCGAACGATCTCATTAGGGCGCTACTTAATACGAGTATTATGGGCAACGGGTGTTTAGCGCTGACCATCCGATGAGTTGCAATTATAGGGCATTAAGAGGCGAGGTATGTTAAAGTTCTCACAGGCCGTGGAGAATGGCTAGCACCCGCAACCCGAGGTCGTTTTATGGGCTTAAATGTTATAATAATGGAGATCGTGTCCTTACATGTAGGATAATATTAAAGCATGGATGTAGTGGGCTGGCCGCGTCCAGCGTCGAGGTGTCTGGGTTGTAAAATGTGGAGTACTACATAGAACTATTATATAACCAGACCACACGTTTAGCTTCAAACCAATTTTATTGGGATTATACAATTAAAGATGAATATTACGTAGAGGTTTTATTTATGTTTATTTGTATCGAACAGGCTTTAGCTTTCAATTAATGTTTATGGTTAATTTCTGATCGTAATTTTGATGTTTAAGCACTCAGTGAAATGAATTTTTAAGAGAACTCGGAGATTAAATAAATTATTATATATTGTGCGTACCCACAAAGCGCTTTATTATAAAGATAGCACGTGATGAAACTTCCAGCACAAGTAGGTATTAAGAATTTATTTACATCATCAAAACCTTGTTTCAGGGATCACCGCTCTTCGCCATTCGTCAACGACGCGTATCTGCTGAAAACACCGAAGGGACTATATTTCTGGTCGGACCTCTTGACTTCGAAGCCCAGTCCATGTACCACTTGACATTACTAGCGGTGGTAAGCAATACATCCTTCTAGACTTCCAATCATAAACTATTTATAATTTTTTTTTTTGAGAAATTAAGGCAGTATAATTTTAAGTGTAGCAAGGCACCAAGATCCATCAAGATCTTCGGAACCTAATCAACCTCATCTGCAAGGTAGTAGTACACCTGCTGATTGACGGATGAAGCTCTGACGCAGGCTTTCATCTCCGTGATGGGGAAATCAAACGGCAGTCACTCCCGTAAAGGCAAAAAAAAATAATTTTTATATATCATTAAGTGGACGACCTATTTAAGCATATGAGAAGCAAATGTCGATGTATATAACCTATCTTTTAGTTGCTAACACTTATTGCATGTTGCATCACAAACCCGATTTCTCTTTGATCATTTTTTCCCCATTTTATCACTGACATTTATTTCTCTTAACACAGCCACCCGCAAAATTTGCATTCAAATAATCCTCATTTTCCTAATTAGTGTTAATTATACCAAGTCAATGAGATCAAGTCGAGCACGTATTGAACAGACACAATCTAGTACATTAACTAATGATCTGTATTTAAAGTGTAATTAATTGCACCAAACCGAGGCGGATAGATTTCGAATTACGTGGATTACACCCATCGATATATATGTGCACCTGGTACTTTAATGACCTTAGTATGTATTGGGTAGACTTTAAATTTGTTGGTGTTAGATGATGTAATAGCGTTGGAATCGAATAGCGTTCAAATCTAAACTACCTTTTTTTTTAACCTGTGGAAACCCCCACGGGCTTCACCCTATCGGTGCCAACGATGGGGTGGGCGTGTCGGAATCTGACCGACTAAAACCACCCGGTGTCCTCCCCAAGTGTCCATTGCCGGGCACCCCGGGTAAGCCCTCGAAAGGATAATCCCAGGGCTACCGGCTGACTTTGGCCTGGTGGGGTCGGATTTTATCCCGCGTCGGTGAGTTGGCAGGCGTGGGACACACACGACACGCCTCCGTCTTGGCCTGGTGAAATATTTCCAACCTACATAAGAAACCCTTTTTTTTTTTTTTATCGTGCGGAAATCCCTTCGGATACCCCCCCGCCGGCCAGCGGGGGCGGTTAGCTAATAATTATATTATCATCATCACGATTTAGTCCCGGTTGGATCCAAAGCTTGCACTTTGAAGCATTACTTGGCTTATCTTGGCTTTTGCGGGAGCGACTGCCGTCAGACCTACCAAACCCTAGAGGGAACCCCGAATCAACAAGTTTGGGCTCCAAACATTTAGGTGGTGTCCCCAAAACACTACCTGTTTTGTAATGTATTTGCCTATATTTTACATTATTTTTTGACTACCATTTTGTTAAGGAGGGGAAATTGATGTATTATTTCCAACGCCTTAAACTTACTTCTGATTGATTTCGCTGGGGGTTCCAAGACTACTTATTCAACTTTTCCTTGGACTTCCCAAGTGTCATTATTCGGTACGTTCGTGGGTCACTACTGTAAATCCTGGTATGACTATTTAACCTGTGAGTCGTATAACTTTTTATTTTCGTGCGGAAATCCCCACGGAATACCCATGGCCGTGTAATTTACCAATAAAAATAAAATACAAGATATAACAAAATTTGTGTTCGATCCGGTGTCTATTGGTATCAATATTATGCGCGGTTGATTACCTCATGACGTGTTAATGTAATGCAATTGAATGATATAATTAACAATTTCCATTTATACAAATAGGTACTGTTTGTTCCACTCCATCAACATACCTATATCTAATTACTTTCATTGGAACCTGTTCAGTTTAACGGTATTAAGTTGATATACTTATATATTCATACCTTTTTTTTTTTTTTATCGTGCGGAAATCCCTTCGGATACCCCCCCGCGTGCCAGCGGGGGTGGTTATGTCGGGCTTGAACCGACTAAAACCGCACGGCGTCTCGGGTCTACAGACGCCGGGGTGTAAGGTTGCCCATAGAGCATATCCCTCGCACCCCGACTGACCCTGGGCCATCTCCGGTTTCGAGGTGGCCCCCTCGGGTTTGGGAAACACGGTGTCCCCGTCTTGCCCCGGTTTGGGGGAGGGGCGCTAGTCGCCCCACAGTCCCGGCCTGCTTCTGCTGGGGCGGCCTGCTTCTGCTGGGGTAAATATTCATACCTAAGTTGAATATTACACATTTTATACGTCTTTACGTATAAGGTTTTATAGCTTCATACTCGTATAGTTTCAATTCCTACCATTATTGCGATCGTTAACGATCGAGTTTATTACAATCAAACTTCAAAAGATATGATAATCTCGGTTTATACTGTACTCAGCCCTAAATTATTAGTATTCAAGCTAGGTTATTATGATATTATATAACTGCCTTGTGTGTGAAAAGCGCAACTTAGGACGTTATTACAGGGGTGCTTGGTTGGGGACCTCCACGCGGTGCACCCTGGGCAACGGAGGCGGCAGCGCCTCTCCTAGGGCGGGAGAGACGCTGCCGCCTACGGCCAACTCCGACCGAGGCGAGGACGGCCCTGTTGAGGGCTGTTCGGAAGCTTTCCACGTGTCCCTCTGATTAGCAGAGGGCACAGTGGAGAGCAAGTAAGGGGGCCATCTCGAAACCGGAGATGGCCCAGGGTCAGTCGGGGTGCGAGGGATATGCTCTATGAGTAACCTTACACCCCGGCGTCTTAAGACCCGAGACGGCGTGCGGTTTTAGTCGGTGCAAGCCCGACATAACCGCCCCCGCTGGAGACCCCCCGCTCTCCAGCGGGGGCGGTATCCGAAGGGATTTCCGCACGAAAAAAAAAAAAAAAAAGGACGTTATTACAAACTGTGTAAAAGAACATCCTTACTATAGAAGGTAAAGAGTAGTATTGACTAGTATCGCATAGAAACTTAAGGAATCTGACTTCAAAATCCTATTAATATTGTGGATGGATCTTTGTTACTCTCTCACGCAAAAATAACTGAATGGATTTGGTAGAAATTAGGCAGAGAGATAGATTATATTCTGGAATAGCGCGAAGGCTACTAAAAGCCTAGAAATAGGCTCCTGTGAGTCGCAGGAATGGGATATTTCACGCAGGTTGAACCGCGGATAAGAGCAGTAACAGTGCAGTGTCCAAAAAAAAACAGATATTAATAAATATTGTTTATATTTTTTTTTATTGATTCATTTAATTTTGTAAATCGAAATGCAATCTCATCATCACCTTGGCAAAGTTCTCGGTAGCATCCGAGGTTTTCACCTTGGTGCCCCGGATCCATATATTTTTCCTATTGAGCGTTGACTGACCTCCGGCTCTGAGTCGCCTGCGCCGTGCGGCCAGCATATTGCGGGCTCGGCGCACCGGGAGAGTTTTAAATCTCTCCCGGGCTTGCTCCGCTGCCTCCTTCTCGAGCATGACTTGCCCACAGAAGGAGGCAGTGGTGGCCCACGGCCTTCATATATGTACCTGAATCCAATTGTATCTAACCTATCTACTCCTGTGTTACAGGATCCATATATCGAAGTAGGCAAGGATACCAGAAACATCGCAGGCCTAGAAATAGTCATTGTGGTACAAGATGTTCAAGATATGGCTCCGGTATTCACTGCTGCACCTCCAATCACGCACTTACCTCGGCAGGTGGCACCGGGGGATATGGTTGTCAGAGTTAGAGCCGAAGACGGGGATAAAGGGGCTCCTAGGCAGATCAGATATGGACTAGTTTCTGAAGGAAACCCGTTCACGCCGTTCTTCAATATTAATGAAACAACAGGTATGTGTACCATATGCTTTTAATTTAACAAACTACACGGTTGATCAAAAGATCGACATATATAGAGAAGCGTGTACAATCAGCGTCATCTGTGTTTATCTGTGTGATAAATATAAAAATGTAACCTTCTTCCATAAAACTGTTACGATGCAAATGAAATGATGATTCTATTTTATGAATAACTTACACCTACGGTAAGCAATAAACGTTGTAAGATAATAAACACATTGAATAATCAAATTCTAGAACCACCTTAATTTCGTATCATAAGGGTATTACAACCTATATTTGCATTAACCTTTTAAAATTTAATTACTCCGTTACTACCTAATCCTATAATACCCTCATTAACAAAATAGCTTTATATAATCTAACTGTAAATTTGCATTATTAAAAGTTATTTCCGGTATTCCGTCGAAAGGCACGTTAACCGCACAGATTTTAGCTTACATTTTAACAACGCATATAAATGTAATATTCCAGCTAAACGCCAACAAAGGGAAACGTTTTCCTTAGCTAAGATTTTGTAACTAATAATACGCCAACGTATAATATGCTTCAATTCGTCAGAAATTTTCTTGTTTTAAAGATGTATTAAAAAGAAAAAGTATATGAAACAGGGCTATATGGGGCAGTTTTTCGAATTAAGAAACACTCAACTAGAGATTGCAACATTCCTTACACAAAACGGCAGTTAAACAGCATTTGCATTCCATATGTTTGTGCTTGTGAAAAGAGTCGCTAAGCGTGTCAGATGGTACTCACCTCAGGTCCAGGTACTAGTTAACAATCTTTGAGATTAGTAGTGGAACCTGGTTCGCTGATCATTAATTTCAGAGTGTATTGACTACTTAACCTGCTGAATGGGGTAATGACAACACCGATAACGGCTTACTATCAAGCGGGCCGTGTATAACGTATTTACTGCCTTAACTGTATAGAAAAACATGAAATATCGTTACTATTATAAGGAGGTATATAATTTGAGATATATACAAGTGATTTAGAGAAAATCGACATGCTAATTTACAAGCCACTGTGTTACTTAGTAGCACAAACTACGAGTAGATAGCTATACTGTGGAAATGTTCACAGTAAAGAGAGCAAATAATTTGTTACTGATTACCTGAATAATAGGGGCGTATCTAAGGCTTACCCAAAACTAAGGTTTAACATTCACTTTACAGGATATTACGGACCTGCATTCACCTTCGCGTAAGTAAATTTCGTTTACGTGCTAGCTGTTGGGTCAGCGGCATTTTAACGACCAAGGATTTCTTCCAACTTTCATTTGCATTAAATCAGGCAAATCGTATATATCTTTGCAATTTATGATTTTAATAACTTACGGTAGCTGTTTGATACTAAATTTTACCATTTGTTGATTATTACGTGACTGATTGATTGATATGAAGGGAATTCAGGGACCTTAACATGACGTGCTAAAACCAATACAGTTACAGGCCGCTCAGCTGAGGGAGAGAGATGAAGCTATACACCGTGTATAGATCTCAAATTAACAATATATTAACTTTTGCCCACGGCTTCGGTTACATTAATGTAACGGCCTTCTAAAACAACAACTAGTGTTCCAAGGAAACTTTAAATAGATACGCATATATTTCTTATTCTATAGACACCAGTGATACATAACCATTGTTGCTTTAAAACGTGTCATTAAACTGAAAATTTACGGCACAAACTTCAACGGTAATACTTTACTGTCTGTTAACAGCCGTGAAATCATGTCCCTATTCGTAGACTGTAACCTACTTCACTCAACTTATTTGGCCTTGGTAACATGTGGTTCTTCTACGTGTTAAGTAGTTTTTGCGTTTCTTGACCGCACTAAGTTACTATTTTTTTCCTTGATACCATCAGTACGTCCGTCTAGTACGAGGGTCAAACTGAAAGTTCTTAGAAAATCAAAAACTGATTACATTAGCCAGTTATTAGTTTTATTATATCTTTTCAAAATATTGTCCATTCACGTCAATACACCGCTGCATGCGATGGAACCACTGGGAAAAGCACTTTGCCCACTCGTCCTTAGGGGTCTCTTCAATGGCATCGCGATACGCAGCCACCGCTTCTTCAGCATTCATAAACCGCTTTCCTTTAAGTTTTTCTTTAATTTTTGGAAATAAATAAAAATCACAAGGCGCGAGGTCGGGGCTATACGGCGGGTGACCCAGTAATTCAACGTTTGATGTCGCCAAATAGTCGATCGTTCGTTTGACGGTGTGCGACGAGGCGTTGTCGTGGTGAAGGAGGATCCTACTGCGAGGTCGTTTCTCTCGAATTTTTTCCAAGACAAGTGGCAAACAATTGGTAGTGTACCATTCTGCAGAAACTGTTTTTTGATCCTCTAACACAATTGTTACGAAATGACCTATCCTTCCAAAGAACGAGGCCACCATTTTTTTTCCCGCACTTCGATCTCTCTTCACTTTAGTTGGCAACTCCTCGAAAGGAAACACCCACTGAGCAGATTGTCTTTTGGTTTCAGGATCATAACAGTAAATCCAGCTTTCGTCACCTGTTAGTATGTCGAACACAGCATTAGAGTCACCTCCGTTAAATCTTTCAATCATTTTACGGCACCAATCCACACGATGGAGTTTTTGAGCCTCAGTCAAATTATGAGGTATCCACCGGGCGCAATGCTTCCTGACCGCTAAATGTTCGTGGAGGATTTTGTGCACTTGACTCATACCGATGCCTAAGCTTGTCCGAATCTGCTGATAGGTCACTCTTTTGTCAGTCTCTATCATACGCCGCACAACACAGATGTTATTTTCAGTCGTCGCCGTAGAAGGCCGTCCCTCACGTAAATCATCAGTGAGATTAGTGCGACCACGTTTAAACTCATTAAACCAGTTGTAAACAGTCGCACGAGATGGGGCTTCATCGTGAAAGGCCAATCGTAGTCTATCATAATTTTCTTGTTGACTTAAATGACATCGAAAGTCATAAAAAATCATTGCACGAAAATTTTCTCGTGTTAAATTCATTTTAACGTGACACAGACAATTTTCAATTTGCCGCCAAATCGTAAAACAAATGATAAATGAATGAAATATATACTCAGTAATATTGGCAAAGAGTTCTATTTTCAAATTTTAGAATTATTTTTTTATTATATTGTTTATAAGTGGCCAGTTCTAAGAACTTTCAGTTTGACCCTCGTATCCGGCTTCCGTAGGATATCCTCGTTCCTTATTGCGGGTCGACACTCCCTCCTTGGCCCAGATACCACGTGACTAGCCACCAGCATTGCGTGACCCATATAATCAACTAAATAACACAATCAGATTTGTTTGCAGTAATTTTATTCTAACTTTGGACTTTATAGCACCAAATTTAGTGGCAAAAGTTTCCTCATTAAGTGTAACAATTAACTTGCAGAGAAAACTTAAATTATGTTCTGTTTTAAATTGTACCGGTATATATTATTTTAGTTATGATATTGGGCTTTGTTTAAGTAGAACATGAATTGGAAATTACGATCTCATAATGCAATTCAGATTGTTTGCCAATGGATAAACGTATGCAGATTGCAGTTTCGTTCCTAACTCATGTTCAAATTTAAACTAAATTCTCTAATTTGAATGGTGAAGTTAGTTCTTTGCATTTCAATTTCGAGCAAGTCATCAATAGGTTTCATGGCTTTCAAACATGATAACTTCGGTTTACTAATGTTTGGCAAAAAACGTTCCCCAAAGTGTCACATGCCAAAGTATGTTTCCCAAATTTATATTTGGCAAAAAACATTTGGCAAAACAACTTTTCGCTATTTTACAGTTAGCAATACTATTTTTGGCAATTTATTGTTTAACAAATAATTACATGGCAAAGTTTCATTTTACCAAGTATTAGGTAGTCAAATATGGTTTGGCATAACATACTTTTCCCTGGCATGGCTGGCAACATACATGGCAAAAAAATACACTGCTGCATGGGTGTTTGTTTCACCTTGGACAAATAATTTACAGAAGAAGAACTTCTATAATAATTATATTGCTATTATACAAATCAATTCCGGCGCTAGCCTACGTAACTTATATGAAATTAATGTATTTTACTTTATTTATAGTTAATCATTAGTGAGACATGCTTTTTGAACGAACTTTATTTTGGAATATATTTTTTTACAAAATAAAGCATTTGCTTAATGTATATTGGACTTAATAAAAATTGAGCAAGTGAAAAGTTGCCAAACGAATATTTGACGAAGTGATTAAAATGCGAAATATAAATTTGCTAAAGATTCTTTTGGGAAATGAAACTATGCGATAAGTCTTTTGGGAAGTGAAATTTGACGAAACATATTTTTCCAAACGGCAGGATCCCGATAACTTCATATTACTATACATAAAACAGTGCTATTCACAATTTGCAAACAGGGCTCTAAATTCAGTACCATATGGTGCCCTGAACATTATAAATATTAAAGTTGGCATTAACATCTAAATTCCCGTAACAAAGTCATAAGTTCATGTTCCGAGTATAACAACGCTTAATACATAATATGTATTCGTTCGCGAACAGTACCACAAACACGATAGACTTCAAATACGTTAACTGGCCTTTTAATACTACACTGCATTCTGTTGAACAGGCGCATAATGGCTCATTAGGCCTTACTGGTCGCGCTCTCGCCTTTACAGCCATTGTTTGTAAAGCTGCCCTACCTCACTTCATAATAAAGTTTCCTTTGAACAGTGTTACCGTATACCATCGGCGTTGACAATAATATCCCAATTGTGACATTATCAGCTCCGTAACTATGTTCACTTCTGCAAACTTATCCTATAGGAATCGTTAAAACTTTATCGGTATTAAACCACGTGTCGTTCTTGTAAATTTGTCGCATTAATCAAGAGACACCTTCTGAGAGAATTGGTGATTGAATATCGGGATTCAATTCTCCCGAAGCAATTTCAAAGTTAACGTGTCTATTTTGCGAGGGCGCATAAAGCCAACCCGTTCATACATACGAATGGACAGGCTTTGGTAGTAAAGTTTATTGTGGTACTGAACATAAGGAACGCTCTATTTATGGTGCAAAAGTAGCAGTTCATGATAATAATAAAGTCAATGATATTATGAGACCGAGCCATTCTCATTACAGGTTTTTTTTTTCGGCTATTAACAATTTGGGGTTTTTGAAGCTTACCCATTCGAACTCTACGTAGTATAGCTTTTGACGCAACTAAAGTGTTTTTCAATTTTAATGTTATTTGACAAAATACAAGAGGGAGAAACCCAAAATTATTTATACACTTTGACCAGCCACTTCAATCAATAAAAATCACTAAAGGCAGGTTTAAGCCAGACTCATTTCAAATCCCTACGCAAATTCACCAAAGACCTAAATTCTGAAAATATTGCACAACGCCATCTAGATTCAAACTAAGCATAGCTTGGTTCTAGAAAAGATAAATATAGGAACATAACCATCGGATGCATTACCTATCAAGATGAACATCTGTATTTCAGGTGTCCGTTATGTTTAAATTGGATAACCTAACACCTACCTTGCATTACCGTTCAAGCCAGCACGGCAACGATTGCTTAATGAATAGAATTGATCGCCTCTTTTATTCATTTCTCTATTTCTAGTTAATAGCAATCATTAACCTTTAAGACAAAACCATTAACCCTTCTTACAATTAGGAAATTACTGGATGGATAACTTCTGTTATTCTAAGGTCAGCGCTCTGAAGTATTTGCTGCTGTAAACTAAATAAAAAACTTGATATGCACCAAATTAATAAATCTAATCTAATAAAATAAATTTGGTCTCATTATACGCTATAAACTTTGCAATTTTTTAAATTAATACCCAAATTTTAATGGTCTAGTTTATTGAATTTCTGCGTTTGGATGTGTAGATTATTTATAGCATGTTTTTAATTGGCTTATTCTCAAGTCTTTTGAGAAAACAGCAAGCAATAATTTCATCCTCTTTTCCCGAGCTACGTAATTTTTTTGTATCTAAATAGATATCTATTCTTTTAGAAAAAATAAATTGAAAAAATTTTTAATTTTTCAATTTCTTCTCAACCGTTTTTTTCCTACTCATCAAATTACACCATATTTGTGCCTAACATATTTTAACACATTTTGAGCTCCATACCTTTCTTGTAAGCTTCTTACGTTCATCGTTGAAGGTGAGTCTTCGTCTTTGATTTTAGCAGTAACTCATCTAAACTCGAGCGGCAATATTTTGTGAGGCCTCTTAAGTAAATTGTGCAGTGCACAAAGAACGCTTACAGGGTTCATGTTCGAAATTTTTAAAATGCAGTATCTTGTAACTACAATATGAATGGTGTATAGAATTATAGTCCCAGACCTCAGTGTTAAATTTTTACCAGATAGCTGGGTAAATTTGATTAGATAAGCTACGTGAAGTGAATTTTTTGCCACTTCATTATCAACTACGTTTCCGGAAAACTTGTTAAATTATCCTTCCATCTACAGCGACTATCTTAACGGTAAGTGATTATCATAGTCTTTTTATTGCCTAATCGCAAACAGCATTGTCCTGGATCAGTTCGGGTTTTGCCCGAGCTCCCTCATGAGCTCCCTCCCTCGAGAGTGTACGCTAACATTCAATCAAATTCGTATGTTACAGAATAGCATTACAGTTATCTTTTGTTAGGAGAAATAAAAATTAGTGTGTTTAAAAAAAATGAAAAGTTAAAAAAGTTAGAAAGCACGCTAATCGGTTCAGAAACCTTCGAGAAATCAGTGTGTTTGCGTCGAATGTTGTCGTCCGATGTATCAACGAACAATATTGTCATTACCGAAACATAACAACAAACTACCACAGACATAAACAGTATTAATTTATTCCTTTGTAATAATTTATTCTGTCTATTCAAGCCGCGGCTGCTAAATAATGAATGAGGCCCTCATTTGCGTCTTGTCATTGACGACAGATGAGATCCTCGGTAGATTAATACTAAAGAGAGTAGATGCACCACTTTTGTATGTTAATTACAAGTCACGACTTTTTTTGTTACTTTACTAGTCATAATGAAAGCGTGCCGCGGGTAGACACCTACTAGGCTGTCATGAATGGAAGAATGTTTGTCGCTGTATCTGTTATAATTATTATGCCCATAATAAGTAAGTATTCGAAAATGGTCCAGTGGGCGTTCAAATTCAACGACATTCATTTAATTTTTAAATTTGAACGTTATTGACATTCTTTATTCAATGAGTATTATACCATTACACAGAGCCTATCGAGAGCTACAATAAGCTCATTATTAGGACGAATGTCTAAAGCGGCATTAGTACGTTCGCATCAAATTTGGTTAGACAGGGAGGGGAACTTGGGTAGTAAAGTTGAGTGTTGATGTACATCAACAAAGCGGGCCCCTTCTAAACCTACACTTGGGTCGCAAGTCCCAAGCACTGTCCCGAGTTCCCAACTCAGCAACGTGATGGACCCGGCACCCGCACGGAGAATCCATGGATTGCTAAGAATATCGGTCTAACTAGTTCTAATTTTGTTCTATTGCGGCATCCACAAACATAGGACGTATAGATAATCCCACCAAAAACAAATTTACATGTGAGATGACGTTAAGACGAATCTCCATATTGCTTGCACTGTCAAAAGCTATCCAGATCCTATGTAGAGTCAAACTTCTTGCTCTACACTCCCTAACCTAACACTAATTCTCATCATAGCGTATCGTATAACGTTCCGCGTGTGCGTGAATTCTAGTCTTAAGTTCCCTACAAAGCTGACTCAAAATTTTGTGACCTGGCCGTTTCGTAAGAGCGACGAAGAACCTCCTATGGGTATATGAACAGAAAGGAATTTACTAGACATTAATTTTGCCATTAGCATTGAGTAACGAAATTTATAAGCCATACATTTTGACCAAGGTATTGTCGTATAATATACAAGATGGAAACGTTATGTGTGGCCAGACGTAAATTTCGTCTATTTTAATGATATTACAAATCTTTTAACTCATGATTTTAGTGATTTGTTCATAAATTTAATTGAGGTACTTATTAGGTATGTAAGGATAATATTATGTAAAAAGAAGATCATTTTTACCTAATACTTAATAGGCATTTTGACTATATTTAAAATATTGTACGAATTGTTGTCATCGTAATAAAATGTACCGTAAAAAACATATTTTATTAATTTTCAATATAAAATAAGTTTTTTTTTGTTAAAAAATCAAGATTAAAATCTCACTTTTTTGAGATTTGATCACGTGCTTATAAACGCTCTGTGACGTCACACATAAGTAAACAGTTTTTCAATACAGGCTGTCTGCATCAATTATTAATGACTAATAATGTTCCACTTTTATCTTATATATCTCAAAATAAACCATTATTTTTGCAACTAATTTCAAATAAACTTTAAATAGCTTACTGTTTGTTTTGGTGTGACGTCACATGTCACGGGATCCGTTATGGCGCGTACTTTTTTTTAATCAAACTTTAATATCGATTTTTATCGTAAATAAAACAGTTCTCAAAAAAATATTCATGCCATCTGCATTGTTATGTTGTAATACATATTACAGAACTATTTATTAGCAGTAGTCAAATACCCTATTAAATTTATGAACATATTCTTATTCTTTCCCTCTCTCTGAAATAATTACCAGTTTTAAATTACAATATTACTTTTGAACACAGTGCCATCTATTGATACGTAGTTGCGTTAAATACTAAAACATTCCGTTGAAAGGAGAACATTCACAAGTGCCATGATAATGTCCGAAATATTACATAGATGGCAGTGTAATAGTAATTTGTGAAAAAAAAAATTGTAGACCTTGTAGACGTTCTATCGTCACTACCGCAGAATAGATACCTTTTTTTTTTTTTCGTGCGGAAATCCCTTCGGATACCCCCCCGCCAGCCAGCGGGGGCGGTTAAACCGCACGCCGTCTAGGGTCTACAGACGCCGGGGTGTAAGGTTGCCCATAGAGCATATATCCCTCGCACCCCGACTGACCCTGGGCCATCTCCGGTTTCGAGATGGCCCCCTCGGGTTTGGGAACCACGGTGTCCCCGTCTTGCCCCGATTTGGGGGAGAAGCGCTAGTCGACCCACTGTCCCGGCCTGCTTCTGCTGGGGTGACAGGCGGCCTCACGTGCCACCCCCAGGCCTGCGCTCATGGAGGACGGAGGTCGTTAAGCGACCTCCGGCGCCTGAGTCGCCTGCGACGCGTGGCGAGCAAGTTGCGGGGTCGGCGGGCCGGGAGAGTTCTAAATCTCTCCTGGACGCGCTCCGCCACCTCCTTCGCGAGCATTACATGAAGGTAGAAGAAGGGAAGGCTCGCTGAAGGAGGTGGCGGCGGCCCACGCACTCGCGCTCTGCACCATTGCCGCAATCATGCTGCCGAGCGAGAGGACTCCCACCCCGATGGCTGCCACGAGGTCACGCCTCGGGGCCTCCCAAGCCGGGCATTCCGCCAGCGTGTGCAGCTCTGAGTCCTCGTCCTCGATTTCACGAGGCTCGGGGTTCCGTCCCTGCTCCCGCGCCTCCTTTCGCCACTGGTACAGTTGCGAAAGGATCCACGATCCCCGCGTAGAGTCTCCTGCAGGAGTCATCGGGCCCCCTCATGTTGGGCAACAGCCGAGCCAGAGCAAGAGCTGTGTTCTTCAATTTGGGGATCAGACTTCGGATGTGCTCTCCGAAGTCCCATCGGCCGTCGAGCACGAGCCCCAAATATTTCATTTGGGGCTTGATGCCGATGCGATTTCCTCCCACGATGAGACTGGATCCCTCGGGTGGCTTGCTCCGAGGCCCCATGAAAGAACAGGGCCTCGGTTTTATGCAGAGCCACCTCGAGACCCAGCCGCCGGATCCGCTCAACGACTTGGGCAACCGCGGTCGTGGCCTTTAGGGTCGCTTCGCGGTACGTCGCCCCGCACGCCGCCGTCACGACGCACAATAGATACCTAATAATAGTACCAGAGCAGACGTCATATCTTTCAAAAAGAGGATTTACCTTGTTTTTACCCTTTGACTTATAGAAAATATTATTCTTTTCAGGTGAAGTGACACTAGAGCGTCCTATTGAAGAAATTGCGGCGATCTCACACGCAGGAGCACCCATTCTCCTTACTGTTGTAGCAGAAGAGGTGCGATTGTCCAGGGAGGAGCCCGAAGCCATGTCCTCTACAGTACAACTCGCCTTTATATTGCCAGAGCGGGAAAACTCGCCGCCGTACTTTGAAAATCAGTTGTAAGTATTAAAACAAGTGAAAATAAAACTTGTAAGTACACAGCGTACACCAGCATCTTCTTATTGTAAATTAGTTGTGTCTGTACATTGGAGATGTTAAAAAAAACTTTGGGTTGGGTTTTGTTAAATGAACGATTTTTTTTTTGAATTCTTGTATGTTTGTCTGTTTATTCGCGATGGACGCAAAAACAACTGGACGGATTTTGATGCAGTTTTTTATATTAGAAAGATCTTGGTCAGACTTAAAATCTGCCTTATGATTGCTTGCATCTGGTTAAGTAGAACCGGAGATATGACCAAAAACCGATGACCGAACCCTCCGCGGGCATCAGTTAGGAAGTAGATATAGCCATATCAATTGCTATAAACTTTGAATTCCTTTCTATATCACTAAGATAGCAAACACATTCTACTACTGCTACAGATGCTTGCAACCTTATAATTTGATTGTGAAAAATGAGCATGAATACGATCTTCGGCGCCTCACCTCACCTGCAAGCCACGGCACCTGCTGAGTGTCAAACGTGGTACTGGCGCAGGCTTTTCTCGCAGTTTGGGGGTCAGATGGCACTAGCTTCCGCGAAAGCCATATGAATCAATTCATAAAAAAGGGGGAGCAAGACCTCGGGCTCCAAAGTACAAGCTTTGGATGCAACTGGGATTGGAGTTTAGCTGAAAAGGGAGCGTAACGGGGTCGCACTACACACATATAACACGTCGGTAGTGTACTGAGTGTGATTTGAACCCATAAATGCCCGATCGCAACCTTAACCGTCAATTTGCAATAAATAATTTGAATTTGAATTAATAAACCAGTAATATGAATTAAATAATTTGAATTTGAATTACGTCACCATATTCTCTTACCGATAACATCACCATATTCTCTTACCAATCATCATCATCATCAACTTATTCTAGTCCACTGCTGGACATAGGACTCTTACCAATAATGGTAGCTAATTAGTAAAATTTTATATTTCCAGTTACATCTCATATTTGGATGAAAACGCTCCTCAAGGTACAGCGCTGACGTTTAATGAACCATACATTCCACAAGTGAATGACAATGATTCAGGCAAGAATGGCGTATTTTCGTTGTCCCTCGAGGGGAACAATGGAACCTTCGAGATTTCACCCACTGTCGCCGAGAGACACGCTCAATTCATCATTAAAGTACGGGACAACACTATGCTCGACTATGAAGCGAGGAAGTCTGTCATGTTTCAGGTAACGATCATTATAGTTTGTAGCTACAAGAAGTAAATAGAACTATAAAACTATGTTCTACATAGAGATTCCATTAGTACTTGCCAATTTCCAACTAAGATAAATGCTCTTGGTAGTCCTAGTCAATAGTGTATTGAGTTTCATAACATATGAATTTCTTCCTGTCAATTTGTTGTTATTACAATAAATTTAGGATTAATAGGTAGGTAGGTACCATGAATACATTGCGCTACGCTTCCTATATCTACATATGCGCAGACGACCGCGGGGATAGCACGAGCGGGGGGGGGGGACCAGTCAGCTGACCGGTCAACGCCGCGCGCCAACGCCGACACTTGCCTATATTTACTTCGGTGTGAACGGACGCTCTTAATTTCCAAAACTTGTATATTTTAAATTATTATATTCACATTGAAGAACAAGTCATTTTTTATTTAAAACTAATTGTCAATCCTAGACAGTAGAATATGTATAAATTTTATAACAATTATGTTTCTTTCTTAATTTCAGATTTTAGCACAAGAGCTCGGGCCGGCTACAAATCTGTCAGCAACGGTAAATGTGACAGTATATCTAAATGATATGAATGATAATCCACCGGTATTCTTAGCGCAGTCCTATGACGTAGAACTGCCAGAAAATGTAACCGCCGGTACAAGAGTAGTTCAAGTTGCCGCCGATGACGTCGACACAGGAACATTCGGCAAAGTACAGTTCACTGCCATATTAGGATACCTCAATACTTCCCTACACTTGGATCCTATATCGGGAGTCATAACTGTAGCTACAAACAATCATGGCTTCGACAGAGAAGCTATGCCAGATCTGCATTTCTTAGTAGAGGCTAGAGATAATGAAGGAGTAGGCTTAAGAGTTACAGTGCCATTAATTATTAAGTTACTAGATGTAAATGATAACCCACCAGAATTCGAGAGATCATTGTACGAATTTGTACTCTCACCGAGCTTGAATAATTTTACATCAGCAGCCTTTGTGAAAGCTGTTGATAAAGATGCCGAGCCACCAAATAATGTAGTCAGA
The DNA here is from genome assembly GCA_946251805.1 of Cybosia mesomella. NCBI lineage: Eukaryota > Metazoa > Arthropoda > Insecta > Lepidoptera > Erebidae > Cybosia > Cybosia mesomella. The sequence goes on from OX276395.1 coordinate 10,093,795, forward strand.
TATGAAGTAATACAGGGTAACGGAGATGGAAAAATAGCCATCAATGAAGTAACAGGTTAGTAGTTTTGACTTTATATTACTCTAAAACATACTCTTAATGAACATAGATCGAGTTATTTTTTTTAACGAGTTGTAAACCCCACTGGCTTCACCCCATCGGTGCCAACGATGGGGTGGGCGTATCGGAATCGGACCGACTTAAACCACACCGTGTCTTCCCCAAGTGTCCATTGCCGAGCACCCCGGGTAAGCCCTCGAAAGGATAACCCCAGGGTTACCGGCGGAATTTGGCCGCCACCGAGGCCTCGCCTGGTGGGGTTAGGATTTATCCTGCGACGATGCCGTCCTCAGGCCCCGATCATGGAGGTCGGTAGTCCCGGGCGTCCATGCTGGGCACTCCACCAACGTGTGGAGCGCCGTGTCTTCGCCAGGATCCTCGCAAATATCTGGCACATCCGGTAGGAGAGGTCACCGTGGTGCCTCTTCAACCACTTCTTCATGATCGGGTTATCCATTCATTAAAAATTGCAACATGATGCACAAAACTCCGTTCTGTTAAAAAGCGCATTTGAAAGTATCTATTTTCGGTAGATATGACATAAATAATAAGTATTATTATTAGGTTTCGATATCAAGTAGTTAATGCCCGATTAATGATTGGATGGGCTAGTTCTTGTGTTCAATTATCTAGACACGCGCTAGCTTGTTCAGCTAAGTTCAAATAAATAGGTCCGGTGCACCTTCTATGGCACGGAAGAGTGCTAGACCTCTCCCGAACCTTTTCCGCCGTCTCTTTTGCGCGAGTTACTGCCTCGCAAAAGAAGGCAGTGGCATTCCACACTCTCGCTGCCGACCATGGCCATGGCTTCCCGCTCTGACAGCTAATTCAAGAAAACGGCGCCGCTCCACCCACTCTGGGTACTCTGCCAGTGTGTGGAGCGGCGTGTCCAGCAACAGTGACACTCGGGTGACGGATTCCAGCCTATACCATGCAGGAACTCACCGCATCAGCCATTTCCGATGAGCACCTGCAACCGGTAGGAGAGGCTACTGTCAGCCAATCCTCCATGACGGGTCTTACCACAACTGGACGCCTTCACAACTCAAAATCTATTTAATCTACATATATGACATTTGGCACATTTATTAAAGCCCCTTAGCTTGTCTAGGATCCAAAATTTAATTAAGGTTGCGTAAATAGTTATTGTTATTAACGTTTAAAAACCGGCATTTTTATGACTGACTCAATCACTGACTTATAGATCAAAAACCAAACCCACTTCCAGATGACCTAGAATCTTAATATTTGACATCAAGGTAGACTATGAGTCATATACAAAGGAAAAAATCTGAAAACTGAAGATGATTGATAACTAGCTGATGGCCACGACTCCGCCCGCGTGGAATTTTGATCCCGCTCCCGTAACCCATGGGAACACGTGCCCGGGATAAAAAGTGTTCTAAGTCAAATCTAGAGCCTGAATTTTTAAAATTCTTGTTGTTGGTTCTTGTTACTAATTTATTTGTATTTTCTACACTGAACTTTCACCAAATAAGTCTCAATTCTTTTATGGGTGAAGTCGACAACGACGCATATTCTTGGTATTGAACTTGGTTCTCATATTAAATTATGTTTTGGACGGGATTAAATGTACTAAAAGTAATTGCACATATCGTTAGAAGCTATATGTATGCAAATTTATTAGCATCTCTATAAAATACTTATCTTTTTTAGGTGAACTATATCTTCTAGAGACATTAAAAAGAACTAAAAAACAAAATGTGAATCGGCGAAAACGACAATCTGAAAATCAGGACGAAAGCGAAGTATTTGTTCTGACTATCAGAGCGTATGATTTAGGAATACCGAGAATGTCATCTACTACTATAGTGAAGATATATCCCCCAGAGAGTAAAACAAGGACAATGTCCTTCATAGTTCCTGGAGTAAATCCTGACAAACGTAAGTTAGAAGAAGTGCTAAGTACACTTTCAGGAGGACAAGTAACAATTATTGATATCAAACCATATAAGGGCACAGATAACGGTGCCACAGAAATGAATGGTCAGCAGTCTAGTCAAGAAAAGTAAGTAATAGTTCTTAGCAACTTCTAAGCTTTATAAATCTCACCAGTACTCATCGCAAGAATTGTTGTGGTTTGAAATTCTATAACCTTTTCATCATTTTCTTTACAGGAGTGAAGTAATTGCCATTGTTCGAATGACAGAGAATACTTCTATCAATGTTGCAAAGCTACAAGAGCAGCTGGCAAAGAATGTGACTGTGTATACCACTGGCACCAATTCTGGTGGTGGTATTATTACCAATACTGGTACTGGTAGTGATACAGGTTCCGGAAAATCTGACCGAACATCATCTGACGGCGGAGATTCTGTAAGTAAAGTAAAGTTAGAAATGAAGTCTGTCAGTATGGAAGCTTTTTTGGTCAAGAACAATTATTAAGTATAATTATTTTTAATTTCAGGGTTTATACAAGGCAGAGAGCCGATTATTATTTTGGTTATTAATACTATTAGCGATATTAGTAGCTTTAGTACTGTTATTACTAATTTGCTGTTGTATATGCGAAGGATGCCCTCTCTATATGCCTCCAAGGTAATTTTAATATTTTATACTAGTAGTTTTATGTGTAGTTTTGTAATTAACTAAATCGCTAGCTCCTAACATAATTTACATCACAATACTTCACCTAAATACACATCCCTATTTATATTTATTATATTATTATCTACTAATATTTCCTTTTCTCTTATTAACAGAATGAAATGCACCAACTAATGCAAGTTTTCACATCACCTAACACTTTTTAGGTAAATATTTTTATTTTGTTTTGAGGCACTTTTTTAATAGGTTCTTTCATTCGCGATCTCAAAACGTGGCAATTTCAAGAGCAATCTACATACAATAAAATCTATTCACTTTTTGGGACTCAATTTAGTCACAAATTTTATGTACCAACTTGTAGTATTGCATGCCATATGAATGTCAAATCTTATTTAAAATACACAATCACGATTTTCTATTCTTTAAGTGATGTTAACAGAACAGCTAGGTACATAGATATCTATTAATAAATTCTAGGAAAAGAGTGATACGTGTCAACTCCACAGAGGACGACGTGCATTTAGTGGTTCGCGACAAGGGACTTGGGAGGGAAAACAAGTCGACGCAAAATATAGAAAATAAATCAATACAAGCTGATGAGTGGAGGAGGCGCGAAGCATGGAGTGCCGAACAGGCAGACTTGAGGACAAAACCAACTCAATGGAAGTTTAACAAAAGAAACTATAGATCCAAAGACCCCTCTAAACCAGCGTCAACGCCGGGAGATATTCACCATGAATTTGTACATGCGGCGGCAGATAACGATTACAGATACAACGACAATCGTCAGTCATTTCGTCTAAGGTACTTTCATCTCTTTCTGCTTGATATCATTCATCCTTCATATATATACTTATGTTCACATCTTTCTTCCAATGTGGTAGAAAGAGACAACAGCCCGCCATCTGATTCTGTCCTTACACACTTTCTCTACTGTCATTAAACCTCACATGCAAGCTCATCGGTTTCCAGTGGTTTTGACCTGCACTTTTTGTTCAATATATCAGGAATTTGATAGTATATATTCTGCGATATCGACCTCAGCCTGCCCACTTACACATGTCTTACATACTTAGTGTATCATTCACTCAATATTCATACGCTCTATGTGCTCAAACGACATTAGCATACCCTTTTAAATTCTTATTATAACATTCTCCTTCAGACCACGCCACTAATTCTAGTATATTTGTATTCATCCTTTCATGATTTCTTTGTCATACCCAACTTTCATATTCATAAATTAATGTGCCGACTAGCACGCCATTTTTCAATGCCAGTCGTGGCTTTTTCGGCTTTTTCGGACCACTCACGAAGGAATGTAAGGAACATTCCTTCGTGAGTGGTTCGTGGGGCATTATTATTAAAAATAAACTACCTAATACATAATCTCGGACATTCGTTTTCCGCATTTACCTTCATTCATAACATTACCTACATTCAGTCATTTTTTGATTTCTGTCAAAAACATTCATCATAATTTTTACTTTAAAGGTCTCATTTATGCTGTTCACCAATACAAGGGATCCAGAGCCTGTATTCGGATTAATGGTGCCTACACATTCCTGCCTTATACCTTTTGAGAAATTAAAAAGTCTGTGTAGGCACCATTTATTCCAACACAGGCTATAGAGCCCTTGTATAATAACTTCAGATCCCGTATTAAGAGACCGTCCATCACTGCATAGGTATTTAATGTCATAATACTATATATTTTGTTTCAGAGATGGACCAAACATAATTTATACAAAGGAAATGCAACTCCAAGAAGCGTTCGCAAATAAACATAAGGAGTATATTGAAGATTTAGAAAATGGATACGATAGAATCGCAACACTACATTATCAACATAGAGAACAAGACAATGATTCGATACGCCGACATGAAATAGATCGCGGCTCCGAGGTAGGAGCGTTCCTCAAGTCTGATGCTGAAAAAAATGTACACGACAAGACGGATAATAAAACAAAACGAGAATTTCACGACAAAGCACGCGCCCCATCTTCTCTAGGCAGAGATCAATATTTTATTAAAGAAGGAAATACAGAGATTTTGAGATTAGTGACTAGAGGCAAAAATGAAGAAGAACGTTATGTTAATCTTCCTACTCATCAACAACGACCGGTTACATTAATACCACATACACAATACGTTGTTGTGGATAGTGGTAAAAATTTATTGATGGAAAGGTTTATTAGAGAACAAGGAGAAGAAGCAAAGAATATTCGAGAAAGAATGGGAAAAATTACTGATTTAGATAATATATCTACAGGTAAAGATGCCAAAAGCTTAGGACAACGGTCTCAAGGGGGAAGTGAAGTACAAAATCAGCTTAATGAGTATACTAATTTCCATCCTGATGTACCAGGCTTAGTACCACTTAAAACCGATTATCTACAGTCAGCGTTATTGGAAATGCAGAACAAGTCAACAATACATCAGGAACTACTAGAGTCATCTTTAAGAAAACAAAATGAATTATTACACCAAATACTTATTGAACGTGAGCGAATGTTACAAAATCAAGAAACAGCTTCTCAAGTAGAAAGTAAATTAGAAACTCAAAGTTTACCTGGTCATTCAGTAATGGCAACTCAAACTGAATGTCACATAGGCACACAAACAGAACCACCACTTCTCAAACCCACAAGAAGAAAAGCCAGAAGTGATAATGATTCGTACAGTGAAGACGAATCTGAAATGATACCGGAAGATGAAACAAAGAAAGGAGCTTGGGTGAAAAAGAAAAAACCGAAGAATAAATTAAAACATAAAGATCCTAGAAGAAGCATGAGAGTATATGATTTCAGAAGAAAAATAAAAACACCTATTATTGAGGAAAGTGAAGTTTCTCCTTCTCTAGAAAGTGAAAAACATGTAAAAATAAGTAAGACCAATGAACGAGAAGAATATGTAAGAAATTATGGTGATGTGACTAAAAGTACGGTAACAACCTCTAAAAACGAAACTGTTAGTTCAACCCAGTTTAAAGCTACTGATATTGGAAGGAAGTCGTCGAGGCTGGAAAGAGAAGTACTAATGGAAATATCAGATTCTTTAGATGAAAAACTTGACTCTGACTTAAGTGAAAAGAGGTTACGACTACGAAAACAATCTTCTGTGTTAGTGAATGATCCTAATTTTATTATCAGTCCCTTGGCAATAGAACACGAAAGTATTGAGGGTAAAAGTAGAAGTAGTTCAGCCTCAGCCTCAAAAGATAATAGAAATTTGGTATTTTCTAGACAGGGTTCTTCTACAGAAGCTCGAGAAATAGCAGCGGATCAATTGGTCGCAAAGATTAAAACCAGTGATATAGATGTAAAATCACCAAAATTAGATAGCTCAAGTAATTTAGAATCTAATAATAAAAAATCGAATGATGCTAGTGAATCTACCAAGTCGTCTGAAAATATTAAACCAGCAGGCAAAAATTTGCCACGATATATGCAGTGGTATGGAAATAAAAAAGCAGCTAATAGTAAAGTAACGTCAGCTGAAAAAGTAGTACCCAGTAAGCCAAAAAGATTATCAAAAACAAAAAACGACATTGATAAAGAAAAAGCAGGCAGGTACGGAAAAATCATTAGCAAAGAAAATCAAGGTGAAACAGAGGTAAAAAAAAACGCCAAATTTACAAAAGAAAATGAGTTCATTCATCCACTGATATTAAAAGAAGGAAAAGTAACTCCTGTACCAAAAGGTCCGTTACCAGATGTTCACCCTTTACTTCAACATTCTGAACATAGGTATGAACATCAATACGAAAACCAAAATCCTCTTTGCTACATACAACCTACACATATTCCTAAATATCTCGGTCACCAACCGAATGTTCCTTTACCACGAAAGTCGTCTGAACAACAGCCTATTTATGTAAATCAAGACGACGTCATAAAAGAGCCTAGAAAAGAAATATCCGAGAGTGCACTAACACATAGTATATCAATTTCTACCAGCTACGACGAAGGTCGAAAAAATCCTGAAGTACATGTATCAAAAATAAATATTGGGGGTGATAATGTACCAGATATCACTCATAGAAACATAACATCTAAAATAGAAGATAATGATTCAGGTATAGCTATGAATACTTTAGTTCAACAAAATATGAAAAGATTACCAATCACAGAAAAGAAAAGTGTGTTCACTATCGCATATGACGACGTTCAAACAAAGCAACTAAGACCAGACAGTAGCTCTACTTCTTACTAGTTCTCTTATATATTTTAAGTCCGTCGATTGAGTGCCTTAAACCATTGTGTTTTAGAATAGTCTCGAAACTAATGAGCCTGTATTCCATCCAATGTTATATGATATTTAAATTTATTATTAATAACAAGAAAGTATTTTGCGTAGACTGTTGGAAAATGCTGTTTAGCTAATGTCCATACATACTAAGATTAGACAAATAAGCTATTTTTATTCAATGTATGAATTTTATCTAAAATGCATACCAGGTCTGGAGTTAATGTGTATAATATTTTATAAGAGAACTTGATCAAACTGCCTATGTTTATTGACTGGTTTAAAATAAATTTTAGAATATTTTCTTATAATAAAACTGTAAATACATCACATGTAGAAATAACATTATTATTATATTAAATTAATGGTAGCTTTAATATGTCATTGTAAATACTATTTCTGTAATACTTGACAATGCATTCTGATACAGTGTGCAATTCTATATTTGTTATAAAATATATAAAGTTATATATTACATATTAAACTATGAGTAATTATTTAAAAAACGTTTTGTTTTCTTCTGTGGCCTTACTAAAGGATTGCAAACTGCCAAGCGATTATAGATTTATACGAGACAATCATGGATTCTCCGTGCGGGTGCCGGGTCCATCGCGTTGCTGAGTTGGGAACTCGGGACAGTGCCTGGGACTTGCGACCCAAGTGTAGGTTTAGAAGGGGCCCCTTTTGTTGATGTACATCAACACTCACCTTCACTACCCATGTTCCCCTCCCTGCCTAACCAAATTTGATACGAACCTACTAGTGCCGCTTTAGACATTCGTCCTAGTAATGAGCTTATTGTAGCTCTCGATAGGCCTAGATCTTTAAGTAGGTTATAGAGAGATTTTGCTGGTATACCTCTCGCTCCCACTTCCACTGCATACAAATTAACCACGTAACCGTTTTTGATTAATTCGTTTGTGAGATCATAGTATTTATTTTTCTTTATTGTGTGGTCCTTCGGTATATTTGTTTCCCACGGTACAGTAAGTTCCACAAGAACCACATGTTTTAACCTCTTAGAATATAGGAATATGTCAGGTCTAGATGACGAAAACCCATCCACCGGAATTTTATAGTGCTTTTCATACGTGTCGATTAGGAGAGTCCAATCTGGGGCAGTATCTAAGATTGAATAAGGTTTGTTCCTGGGTGTTATGGATGAACCTTCAGACACAAAGTTGATATGACGTCTGTTAGTAGTCAATCCTTTTTGGGCTCTAGCTACTGCCAGACTCATTGCTTCACGTATGATGATAAGCACCTTATCGTGGCGGCGTGAGTAATGGCCTCTATCGAGAAGCACCCTACATCCTACTAATATGTGTCTAGCCGTCCCTATTGCCTCACCACAAGTATAACATTGTTTTTCTGTGGCCTTCCCCCACCTTACCAGATTACTCTGGTCTGGGAGGGTCATCTGAAAGGCGCTAAGATAAAATTTTAACAGGGCCGGCGACCAGTCATAGATCAAGGTGCGCCACTTTAAGGCCATCGGTATGCAGAACTCTCCCATTGTCAACCATTCATTTTGGATTTCCAAATTCATCGCGTGCACTCGATATTTATCATTTTCGTCTTGTTTTAGAAAGGACTTAAGTATATCCTGGTCCCTTTCTGGCTCTCGTACTCCCAACCCCACTCTGTTTGACTGGGCCCCTATCATAAATCGTTTATGGAATAGAAGTCTAGATTCAAGCTCGGACGCGTTATTATCTTTCGGGAGTGCCCTGATTGTGACATCTTGGGATTTTCCTAAGATGTGGGCTTTGGTAACTCTAAGATGTTTATAGAGCTCCGATGGTTTCTTAAGTTTCATCCCAAAATTATTTTGATCCCTAAATAGAGCAGAGGAATCAGCAGAGTGCGCTAGTCCAAGCCACGATTTTAGCGATTTTATAACAGTTGCATCTATTTTCGCCAGTAAGGTTTTACCGAATTCATACACCAGAAAAGGCCAAGTCAGACGTGATGTTAAGTAGTGGTCATATATCCAAGCTTTTTTGATATTGTTTAGTGGTATCTGATCTATCTTATTTAGGTCATTTATAAACGTATCGACAACTTCATCTAAGGATGGTGTGCGTCCTTTATAGTCTATCTTTCTCCCAAGAAATTTAAATGGCACCGATTCAGCGACTATGGAAACTGGTTTACCCCCAATGAAGAGTCCCGGGTCGTAAGAGGTAAATTTGGTGTCCCGTCTACCCAGACATAGACAGTGACACTTACTGGGCTTCGTCCTCAGTCCATTTGTCCACGAACAGAACTCATCGACTTCCTTTAATAGTTCCTGACATTGTTTTGGATTGCGCGTCAGTATTGCGAGATCGTCAGCAAAAGCTAAGATGGACTCTGAGTATATGTTATTTACTTTAAACCGATAACCCCATTTCTTTTCGTGACGTATTAACTTGGTAATTAAGATATTAATTACTATGTTAAATGCTATTGGTGACAAGCAGCATCCCTGAAACAGTCCTACATTATACCGTAATGGTCCTGTGTGTACTTCTTGGAAGCTTATAGCAAATTTTAGCTGGGAGTAATACGACTCGATTATCTCTATGACCACGGGCGGAAAGTTATACCATTGCAACGCGTATACCATAAGGTAATGTGGAATTGAGCCAAATGCATTTTCTAGGTCTATCCAACATACCGTTATCTGTCTTTCGTATTTTCTGGCATCTTTTAAGCTTTCCGCTAACAGAGTATTGTGTTCCAGACAACCAGAAATGCCGGGTAAAAACCCTTTCTGGTGGTTAGGTCCGAAATACCTATTGTTAATCATAAAATGACACATTTTTGTTTGTAGAATTGAGAAAAATATTTTTGAAATTGTGTTAGTGCTATCGGTCTAGTATCTTTAGGATGGGTCACTTCATGTTTTTTTGGAATGAGAACGAAAACCGCTTCGCCAAATGCGACTGGTATATTCTTTTCTGACCAGATTTTACTGAATATATTTGTGAGATGTTTACGAACTGTTGGACATTTTTTATACACTATATATGGAACCCCATCAGGGCCCGGAGCCGATTTAGATGATTTCTTTTTTATTTGTATCTCTATTTCCTCTATGGTAGGTGCATTCCCTTGGAATTGTACTAGAGGGTCGTGCGGTCTTTGGGTTTCCGGTTGATTGTATGGTGTTCTGCATTTAAGTATTTCATAAGTGTTTTTGTAATGTTCGTAAGTTTGTTCTTTGGTCAGAAGAAGTTTACCATTTTGGCTTTTAAAGATGTTTTTTGAGTACTGAAAAGGGTTTTTATCAAAATTTACTTCGTGCCTTACCCTATCGTAACTATCGCAATTGTTTGCTATTTGTTGCGATATACCTTGTATTAGTTTAAGAATAGATCTTAATGCCCTAGACAGTTGGTGACTAAGATGATAATCGCCCAAGGCTTTGGCATCTCGAAGTTTTTTCTTTAGCTCCCTTTTCTTTCTCCGCAATTTAGTTTTAAAAGAGTTTTCTTTAATTTTAGGAGCATGGTAATTTGGAGGTGGATAATGCTCACTAAAATACGTATAAATTGTATCTTGGAAAGTGTTTACTTGGCTATTTAGATCTTGTTTCTTGCCTGGATGTTCTAGCAGAATGGCCAAATTTTCGTCGTGCACTTTCCAGGTTGAGTTTTGAAGGCTCGGAATGCTAAGACGTGTCCGGATATTTATGGACTCCTGGTTACTTTGACACGATGGTTCACCATGGGATGTATGAGGGTCAACTCTATCCGTAGTGACTGATGAAGTTCTTACCGACGGCTGTCGTGCTTCAACACCATGTGTATTCAAATGTTTGATGTACCAAGCTCGCCTCTTGTATTGTTTCCCGCACGTGGGGCATTTCAAATCCGTATTATCGCCAGAGTCGTCGTTTTTTCCTTCCGGTGGACAGATCTTCCGCCCCCCCTCTCGGACTGTCCTGGGGGAAATAATATGTAGTTCAACACGATAAACTTCCTTCTACTGGTATTCTTCTTCATCCCGTCTGCTCTCCTACTCCCCCTTTCCAAGTTTTCTTTATCTTGGCTTCTATCTTCCAACGTTAGATTGTGTACTGTCGTACACCATCCTCACCAGTGATCTCACGTTTCCTGTTTTGGTAAAATAATACATGTTATACATAGACAGTATGGGAAAATAATCAAATACCATCAAACATTGAGTATTGAGGTATTCAAACATACTAAAATAATTCAGTCTGTTTCTATTGTCAGTCAATTTGACAAAACGATTTATTTAAGTTTTATAACTTGCATTTTCAAAGAGATGGCTATTAGGTGGGGTAATAAAAAAGGATAGTACACAGCATGCAAATGGTTACTTATCATTATAACGAAGGTTATACCATTTTCAAAATAAGTACGGTCATATATGACATACTGTTAAAAATACATGCGGTCGTTTCACAGATGTTTGTAATAACTAATGAACGAAATATCTAAAGGTAAACTCACCTACGGTCAACTCACCTGTGGTTTATTCAGCTACGGTTGATTGAAATAATTGACGATGCACTTACTGTAGATTTATCAGAGGTCATTACTTGTGCACTATATAAGTAACTTAAGAAACACCAAAAAAATACTAACATGAAATTAGTTCATCACTTTGATTAACCGCCTACCCAAACACGGTCTGTTAATTCAAACTAAGAGCAGCATAGAATGGAATAGACTGGAGGGAAGTGGAGCGGACACGGGTAGATTAGAGTAGCTTATAATATTGACCGTTAACGCGCAAAGTCGAGCAAGCGGAGCGCGTGCCGCGATAGTGGCTGCCGAGCGCCAAATCCCCTCAATTGTTTATATATTTCATTTAGGGTGTGTAACACGATTCACCAACAATAAAGGGGATCTGGGGCTCGACGGCCGTTTCCGCGGCACGCTCGCTTCGTTCGCTCGCCTTCCAACGTTTATGGTCACTGTTCTAATCAATAAATTATTTATTTTGCTAAACATGGGTACATAGTGGGGTGTTAGAATTGTAGTTATCCAATCCATGTTTTACCATATTGGTGTGCGAAACTATGATTATATAAATGTCGTGCAAAACTGTTTACTATGGTTAGTGTGTCTGACCTAACCTAAGCTTAATTATTCATTCACAGCAGCCAATGACATTTATATAATCAAAGCATGTTGGCTTTGATTATATAAATGTCAGATATTTCTGACAGTTACATATTTTTAAAATATTATATTCAGCTACTAGGTTTCACAGCGGTCAATATCTGTAAAAGGAAGTTTTTTTTTAATATTCAGTCCGTCAATTGACTGCACCCCGCTGGATGGAAGCTAGGGTGAAGTCCAGAGGATATGGGCCACCATCCCAGATGCTGACGATCCTAAAATGATGGCCTCTACCTTGACCGCCTCAAAAGATGCTTTTCACGTCCCGCTTGAAGAACCCGGGATTGTAAGACGGAAACACGTGCGCCGGCAGAGCATTCCAGTTCTTTATTGTGCGACAAAGAAAGGAAGCACCGAACCTCTTAGTTCGGGACCGTATGGTTTCCACCTTGTGCGGATGGTATCGCAGTCGAGCACGTGTTGTACTGGATCGAAAGGGAGATTGTAGGATTAGTTGATAAAGCTCATCAGAACACTCGCCGTGGTAGAGGCGGTAAAATACAGTCAGAGAGGCAATATCTCTACGCAACTGTAGAGGTACTTAGTCGTTAATAACCTGCAGGGTGTCCGTAGTATCTCCCATGCAGAGTGCTATCATCTGCATAGCAATGTATGCTGCTGGTAGAGAGCATGTCATTGATATGTAGAAGAAAGAGAGTGGACGATAGGACGGATCCCTGAAGCACGCCGGCATTAATCTGCATGAACTCTGAAATCCGGCCGTCACAGAGAACTCAGAGGCCCAGAGGCAGGAAACATAGCCTCAACCAAGAGATGTGTGACGTACGCCAGAAGATCACCCGTTGACCGCTTCGGTCTAAAGCCGTATTGCCGGTCATTGACTGGCTGGGAGGGTCGTCAGCAGAAGATCTAGCAAAGAGGGCGCTTGACTTCCTATGTCTGTTATCGTAGTGGGCTGGAATACCAGTTGTCAAGTCATGTCTGTGGCATGTGTGGGCATTAAAATCTCCCAAAAATACCAATTCAGCATACGGAAACCGCTCCTGGGCAACGTCTGCCGCCTGACTCAGGTGGTCAAAGAGTCGAGTCGTCTCCGTATCTCCTTCCTTTATGGGAGCGGTACACGCACACGTAGATTTGTCTAGACGAGCCATGGTCCACATAATATAGTGAGGGAACAGAAAAGGACGGGTCCTTCAGGCAGCGTAAGCGGCGACAGCCAACATCTGCCCTGACAATCACACACACACCGGCGTTTCCCAGGAAGTTTTCCTCTAGCATATAGTCGGGGTAGAGCAAGTAAGACGTGTCAATTGGGACGGCGTATTTGTGTCTCCGTCAGGAAAAGCAAAGCTGGCCGTACTGCCCCTAGGTGATGGTGGACGGCTAAGTTTTGACATTATACCACAGATTACATAATATTATTCTAATACAGATGCACAAATTAGGACAAAAATTTGAAGCCACAGTAAGTCATGTTACTGACCAGGCAAAATTAGTACAGATGTCTATGTTACGTATGTGGGTGCAAGGAGCCTCCCCGTGCGGTGAACATGACAAGTCTACCTTAGCGCCCAGCGCACCCTGGATACATCGCTCCAAGACTGACTCAGCGAAGACAGTATTGGAGCGGCGTGACTAATCCTTCCGCCACAATGGCCCAAAACGACTCTTCTCAGAGCCAAACCAAAATGCACTTATCAGTGTCACCTCAAAAAAGCTCTTATTAGAGCTACCACAATAGAGCGGCATTATACGTAACATAGATATCTATAATAATTAAGGATTCCATGCAGATTTTGTACAAAGGGGTAATAGATGGCGTTGTATTAAATTTTGGTTCACGTCAAATAATTTCAACCTGGCTTTGAGGCACTGGTCGGGTGTCTACGTAAACTGTCTACGGTCGTCAAAGTAAAAGAACAGAGCGTCGACTGAGAATACAAGCTAAAGGTATAGACTGGCTATCAGCGTATACGAGAGAGGAATAGCGGTAGTTTTTTTTTACTAATGTACAACTATGAAATTTTCCCACAATATAGGCAATAAAACCTCATATATTCTCAGTCTACGGAACAGAGCGGGATAGCATAAATCAAAATTAATAAAGAGATATTCTACGACATTTTATATAGCACTATCTAGACCCAAAGTAAGGATAGCTTAACTATCTTGTGTTATGGGGTCTAGAATGTGGATAAACATACTTAGATACTTTTTTTGTGAATGTGAATTTTTTGTCAAATATTCATATTCATGTACACAAATATTTGCCCTGAGCGAGAATCGAGCCCGTGACCTCTGACTTAGTAGTCGAACGCTCTACCGCTACGCCACAAGGGTCGTTTGATTGCTCTGTGCGTGTGAAAAATTCCTGTCCATCCTGAGGTTGCCTGGAATAAATCGCATTTAGCGATAAGGCTTTGTACAGTCGACAACAAAAGTAGCCTAACAAATTCTAATGTACGGATCACCTTAGATCTGAAACCTTTCATAAAATAATAAACAGAATATGAAATATACCTATTCACATTGACCTCCGAGAATTTTAATACTATTTTTATTTCAATTATTCAAAAAAGGTTAATAAATATTGTGTTTATTGCATATTATGTTTATTTTGTTGCAAATGGTGTACAAATTTTGTGTTATTAGCCTATCTATTTTACTTATATGTTTATTAATATTAAACTTATGTTTGTGATATGGGTGTGAGTGTGTGTGTGAGGGAGGTGATTGGGATATGAGGTGTGTTAAAAGTAAGGCTCACTATTTACTCTTTCTGTTTCAAGGAGAGTTAGTAATTTTAACTAGTCCGTTAGTACTTTTTGAACTTATAACATTGTGATGTGTATAAGTTTATTTATTCTATTATATACTCTCAATCTCAATACAAGTAATACGTAGGGTACAGTCAGCGTCAAAAGTTGATGATCATATCCAGACGTCAAAAGTAAATGATGCTGCAGAGCGTCAAAAGTAAGTATAGCGACAAAGTTAGGTAAATGATGATAAATACATGGTGGTGCTTTTGTCCAATGCAAATTACTTTTGTTTAATATTATTCTTAATTTGGTTTTTTCATCAATTTAGTATATGTTAATAATATTATGTACTTCTGAAAGTAAAGTCTGAAGTCATGCCATCTATGGTCAAATATGTAAATTATTAAGAAAGATCTTAAACCATTTTTATTCTACAAACACTCACCTTCACTATCCAAGTTCCCCTCCCTGCCTAACCAAATTTGATTCGAACCTACTAGTGCCGCTTTAGACATTCGTCCTAGTAATGAGCTTATTGGAGCTCTCGATAGGCGTAGATCTTTAAGTAGGTTATAGAGAGATTATGCTGGTATGCCTCTCGCTCCCACTTCCACTGCATACAAATTAACCACGTAACCGTTTTCGGTTAGTCCGTTTGTGAGATCATAATATTTATTTTTCTTTATTGTGTGGTCCTTCGGTATATTTGTTTCCCACGGTATAGTAAGTTCCACAAGGACCACATATTTTATCGCTCTCGAGTAAAGAAATATGTCAGGTCTAGATGACGAAACCCCAACATCTTCCGGAATTTTGTAGTGCTTTTCAGACGTGTCGATTAGGATAGTCCAATCTGGGGCAGTATCTAAGATTGAATAAGGTTTGTTCCTAGATTTTATGAATGAACCTTCAGACACAAAGTTGATATGACGTCTGTTAGTAGTCAATCCTTTTTGGGCTCTAGCTACTGCCAGGCTCATTAATTTTCTCATAACTACGTAGTTAATGGATTTAGATAGCCACAAGGATATTGATTACCCTGATATTAGGATTTAGAAACCTTTACAAAGCTTTTAATATAGCCAAAATAATAATATTTTATTAATATTTTAAATATTAAAAACTATTAGTGAAAATTTATTACTAATCTAGAATGTACTGGTTTGGTATGCATGATTATACCTACTTAATAAAATGTGCTATTTAAAGTTAATTCAACACGTAAGTCATACGTTAAATATGATTAATAAATAATAAAATAACGCAATTAGGTATATTTATGCATAGGTTGAAAACCAACTTATAATTTACAAGACATACAGTAAAACCTAAGTAAACCTATGCAATCTTATTTACCTTACCGTTTGTTACATAGAGACAGAACTACCGGTAACTATCCTAGGTTAATTTAATCGTTTTCGTGCCATAACACCCGAGTATTGCGCGATTTTCGCTACTCAATCGGCAAGCGGAGCGGTTAAATGAGCAGATATTCTTTCGATAATACCAGGCTGACATAGCATACAAGGAGGTTCAAAATAGCAGACGTCAATTTAAAGGTACTGCTAGCGCTAAAACTATAGTATTGAACGGCACGCTGAGGAACTATATTACTTATTCAACGCATACACACTACGCGACTACGACACTAGATGTCTCTACTCTCCATGAATATGAAATTATAAAGTAATAATATTTGTTAAACAATTATCTTTCTACACGTGCGCAAATAGGGGGCAATGTATTACGGTGTTGTCCGTTAAAAAAAAGGATGGATTCAATTTAAGACCAAGCAGAAGGGAAGAAGATTTCAAACATTGAGTGTTTTCGATCATAAATAAAAATATTAGCTACCATTTTGAGCAAAGAAGATAAACAAAAGTCTTATGATTTTGCTCGAATAAGAATCATTATATCAAACTATTTACTAACAAAATTCCTCATTTCTATTTGTTAACGCTAGATGACGCTACTGGCGAGTACCTAGCTAATCGGTCACCTCTTACAATCGTCGTTCACTGACATTATGAAGAATGCATTATAATACTTACAAAATTTGTAAATATCTTAAGACATTAGACAAAATAATTATACTACCTGTAATATTTGCCAGTGGTTCTATCCGGTTGAAACACTGATCCCGTTACCGGTACCCACAGTAACCTGCCCGAAATAAGAAGTAGTCTTATGTGCTACTCCAGGCAATATATCTCGGTTACCCGTTGTCGCCCTTTTTTTTTTTAACGTGCGGAAATCCCTTCGGATACCCCCCCCGCCGGACAGCGGGGGTGGTTATGTCGTGTCTCGACTAAAACCGCACGTGTCCGTTGCCGGGCACCCCGGGTAAGCCCTCGAAAGGATAACCCCAGGGATGCCGGCGGACTTTGGCCCCCACCGCGGCCTCGCCTGGTGGGGTCGGGTTTTATCCCGCTTTGGTGAGTAGGCAGGCGTGTGTAGAGCACACACGACACGCCTCCGCCACGGCCACCTTCTGTAAGGACGGCGAGTCGGCCAACTGCCGTCCTCAGGCCCCGATCATGGAAGTCGGTAGTCCCGGGCGTAGATGAGTCTGCGGCGTCCTCGCCGCAGACTGCGAAACTCAGGGGGCAGGGTTCTCTCCCGCTCGCTCTCCGCCCTCTCTTTCGCGCGCATTACCTGCTCGCAGAAAGAGGCGGCGGCGTGCCACTTGCTCCCGTCGGAGACCACGGCCCTCACCATGGTCTCCAACGAGAGAACGTCCACGCCCAGGACCGCAACGAGATCCCGGTGTTGACTGGCCCAGGCAGGGCACTCCACCAACGTACGAAGTACGAAGCAGGCACGATACTGTGGCGCGTGGTATTGTGTGGTGCCCCTGCAGCGCTATTCTCTTAGGACACAGGCACAGCAGCGCACAGCAATGCGGCAGCGACGAACTGTAAATTTGGCAGTCCATGGTGAGGCCGCCTGTTTTACGATAGCGGCCAAAACCTGGCAGTGTTCCTGGCGAATTCCTTTCTTAGGATATACACGGGGTCCCTTCGTTATAGGTGCCCAAATGAAACATCGTGTGATTTCAGTCAGATTTATTCGACATATATACTAGACACCTCACCGCTATCCCCGGTACACCTGCTTATTAACAGAAGAAATAAAAAGAAAAGTAAGAAAAAATGTTTATTAACAGGTTCAGCAGCAGGATTTCCTCTGGGTTGGAGAATCCGCTTTCTTACTTTTTCTTCCCCGCTTCGCACGATCTTCAACTGTAAACGATATAAAATACTAGTACTTCAATAAAAACATAGCTCCTATCACCATCGAAGACTTTTTATAAAAACCTTTGATTCCTTATAAATCAAGTGGTGTAATTCGATATTTGATGTAACTGATAAATATGTAACCCCAACATCAAACTATATCTCCAATTTTCTTATCATTCAAGTAGTTTTCCCTCCCTTCAATTAAGGAAGCAAATGTATAGACATATTCATTCAAGAATTAGTAAATATAATTTAAAAATATTATTAAAAATTATTTATTGAATGATTTTTATGACTATTTTTATTTTTGGAGTTTCAATAAATTTTAATATTTTAATGATCTATACATATAATAAAATCGTAAAGAGAAACTGTACATAGCAAATTATGTCAAAAAATAAGTGTTATGTATTCTAGGAACGATACCGATGTCACAAAAGTAGTCTTTATAATTTTTGTCTGTTTGTCTGTTTATCTGTTTTTCTGTTTATCTGCTTTTTATTATCGATCCTCGAGCATCACTAGAAAACGGCTAAACAGATTCAGGTGACATTTTGTGTGAGCATTCTGCTAGGGTATGGTCATAAACTGCGCTATCTATCATCACGCTATTGAAAGTGCGATAGGAGCAGCAGGGTAAAATAGACCAAATCTATTATTGATAAATCTTTATAATTACTAAGCGGATCATCGCGTAATGCTGCAGTTCGATAGACCTCGGACAAGGTCAACGTTCGAACTATAAATCATCACGATATAGCTAAAAGGTGATGAGCAGTAAAATGGGAAATCTACAGAGTCACCTATGTGTAAAAGATAGTTGATTAGAGACTCAACTTTAGATAATAAATATTATCACGCTATTATATTAGGGAACCGGGTAGAATTAATTTCGATGTTACATATAAACATCTATTTCTTTATAATAAATGATAGAAAATATAACAATGAAATAGGTAACATTAGGTTACCTATTTCACATGTTGGGTTCGAAACTGCAGAAGTAAACATACCGTAATCTATTGCAAATTTAACGCGGTCGAGGTCGCGGGCAACAACTAGTTTTAAGTAAGTTCAAAACACGATTTATGAGTATTATAAATGTATGATACTTTATGATACTTACGACTTTTTCTGATGCCTGTGCAGATACGGGAGTGGCTCGCCAGTACAGTGGCGTAAACGACACACGTACGTGGTTCCATCCCTCAGTAGATACCTCCTGTAGTTGTTCCTCTTGATAACCTGATCTTGTATCGCACAGATAAAACCTTCGGTTTCCCCAAAGAGATCACCAAAGGGCAGCCAGTGCACAGATGCCTTGGTCTTGGTCCACGTAAGGCTCATGTGAGGCCTTAAAGAAGCGTCCGTGCAACTCTTTACCTTTCCATGCGGCCTCACGCTCAGAGGTACCAAGTAATGCTCGAGCGCGCCACTTTGTGTTGGCCAGGGCTATCGAGGTCAGTCCTTTATAGCCTTCTATGTCCTCTCTATGCATCTCACTATCCGTACTCAAAATAATTCCTGAGATTGCACACCTCTCGATTGTGCATAGCCTTGGCACTGATAAGGCCCCGGCCTGCGCACTTTCACGCGATGTACAATCTCATACCGAAGACTTCGGGTGTAGAATTCTATGGACTTCTTGACACCTGACCATTCTAGGAACAATACCGATGACCACGCTGATAGCGTACAACAGGAAGGGCATCACCCACCCATTAAACGCCCGTGTTTTGTTCACGCCTGATGAAAGGCTGTTACGCGGTTTTACCAGACGTTCCCAAAACACGTCACGGCCTGTTTGACACTCGCCACGTCGACACCCACGTTCTGCGTCATGCCCAGGTACCGGTATGTTGACAGGTAAGGCCGCCTGTGACCCCAGCAGAAGCAGGCCGGGACTATGGGGCAACTAGCGCCCATCCCACAAACCGGGGACACCGTGGTTCCCAAACCCGAGGGGGCCATCTCGAAACCGGAGATGGCCCAGGGTCAGTCGGGGTGCGAGGGATATGTTCTATGGGCAACCTTACACCCCGGCGTCTATAGACCCGAGACGGCATACAATTTTTAGGCGGTTCAAGCCCGACATAACCACCCCCACTGGCCGGCGCGGGGGGGGGGGTATTCGAAGGGATTTCCGCACGAAAAAAAAAAAGGTACCGGTATGTTGGGGTGCGACTGGTTGGATCACCTCCAATTTTGGTGCACCCTGGGCGATGACGCATCATTGATTGCTCCTCTGGAGTAGCTGGTGTCAACGTAAACGGTCAAGAGTCTGACCAACCGGTCCTTTTCAGGGCCAGCTGACCCCATTGTACGAGGGGGTCGGGGTATGGCGGGCCTGCAAGGCCCGCGGGGAGGATGGTTGCTCCAGGTACCCCTCTGCTCTTATCAGAGGGGACACTGCGAATGGCCCAGGGTCAGTCGGAGTGCGAGGGATATGCTCTATGGGTAACTTTACACCCCGGCGTCTGCAGACCCGAGACGGCGTGCGGTTTTAGTCGGTTCAAGTCCAATATAACCGCCCCCGCTGGCCGGCGGGGGGTATCCGAAGGGATTTCCGCACAAAAAAAAAAGGTACCGGTATGTTTCACCTTCGGAGAGTGAACGAAGGCTCACCCCACCGGACAGTGATATACTATCCGATGAGACAATTCTCGTCCGCTCCATATGAAGAATCGCTCACTTGTCCACTCCAAGCTCCATGCCGATACCGCTGCTGAAATCAGAAGTGATATCCAGTAACCGCAAAAGACTTGCAGCGTTTGGAAACTATCAAACAACTTGAGGTCATCCATGTTAAACAGGTAAGACACCTTCGGACCCCCTCTCCGAAACTGAAAGCCCGTGCCTGGCTCATTCAGCAATATACTTAAAGGATTCAAGGACAGATAAAACCACAGTGGACTCAGACAGTCACCATGAAAGATACCCGCTTCACCTTTATCCGGTCTTCCACATCCGACAGTCGCACCTCAGATAGACAAAACATTGTGCTCAATTGCTCCATACAGGCACTGGGGAAGTCTCGAACTGTATGATCAATTTTATACAGTTCGAGAATTTCAGTCATGTATGTTGGACCAAGTCGAATGCTTTATTGTAGTCTATCCAGATAGCGGAGAAATTACATCGGTTGCGTTTGCTCTGCTGACCAACCACCTCATAAATTATGAGAAGTTACTTGGTTCCATGACTACCACGCACACATCCGTTCTGGGTATTAGCGATGATGCAACAGATGTTTATATGGTTCACTATCTTTGCCTCCAGAACAGATGTCAGTGCCTTGTAGCCTGTATGTGATATGAAGGCACGGTATCGGCCGGTATTACGATGTGTCTGTGGTATGCTTTGGCTTGGGAACCAAATGCCACTTGCCAATTTCGCTGTAGCCTAGCGCCGATAAACCGGCATACTGCCATTGGGCGCCAAACAGAATTGGATTCGTACCACTTAGACTGCTGCTGTTCTCCAGATATGGAAGCAGCATCGAGTTAAAGGCCTCAACGGCATCCCGATTTTATTGGCTGAGAGATATTCTGGGAATCCGAGGCCTCCTATCAAGAAGCATCTCACGCACTTCCAGTATCGCCACCTCAAGAATCCTCCCAAGGAGGTGCCTTACAGCTTCGACTAGTGCGGGTTACTTGCGCGGGTCGAACAACTATCTCATGTTAGTCCGCCCGTGGGCGATGGCTTCACCACATCCGTACGCCTTAATTTATTATTATATTTATGTTTTATTTATTTATATATGTATATCAATTGATATAGAATTGAATCATCAATCAAGAGGCAAAGTTTGGGAGTTTGTGAGGTTGTAGGGGGTAGGTAATCTCGGGATCTAGTGAATCGATTTAGAAAATTCTATATACTATATATTATCACAGTAATCATAAATGTCAACAAATCCGGCAAATTCTCATACATTTTATGAGAACTAAACAAAATTAAGGGCATATATGGGATAAAGGGGTTCAATGGTGGATCGAAATACGCCACGGGCCAAGCCGGGGAGGGCCAGCTAGTTGCATATAAAATATTATATATATTTAAAAATTTATATATTCTAACTATCTTGACAAATAGGTACCTACGTTTTGGGCACGCCGCAATAGCGGCGGTAAGGCCCATCATGTAGGATTGGCTAGAGAGGCGACACGGAAGAGCCTCTCGTATCGACTGACGCAGGTGATCTCCGGTAAGGAGAACTTCGGGGACCACCTGCATCGGATTAGGAAGGAGCCAACGCCTGAGTGTCATCACTGCGACGCGAGCGAGGACTCAGGGCTGCACACTCTGGCGGACTACCCGGCGTGGGAGGCGCCGAGGCGTGACCTCGTGTCAGCCATCGGGGTGGGAGTCCTCTCGCTCGGCAGCATGATTGCGGCAATGATGCGGAGCGGGAGCGTGGGCCGCCGCCACCTCCTTCTGCGAGCATGTAATGCTCGCGAAGGAGATGGCAGAGCGCGCCCGGGAGAGATTTAGAACTCTCCCGGCCCGCCGAGCACGCAACATGTTCGCCGCGCGTCGCAGGCGACTGAGGCGCCGGAGGTCGCTTAACGACCTCCGTCCTCCATTAGCCCAGGCCTGGGGTTGGCAGGTGAGGCCCCCTGTCACCCCAGCAGAAGCAGGCCGGGACGGTGGGGTGACTAGCGCCCATCCCCCAAACCGGGGCAAGACGGGGAAAAAGTGGTTCCCAAACCCGAGGGGGCCATCTCGATACCGGAGATGGCCCAGGGTCAGTCGGGGTGCCAGGGATATGCTCTATGGGCAACATTTCCGCACAAAAAAAAAGGTACCTACGTTTTATCTAAAATGCAAAACCTGAGTTAACGATATAAACTTAAATATTGTTTCAGCGTTTACCGTTCAATCATTCGCATGAGCAGTTCCTTCATTCAGCTCATTTGCACAGACGACTCGCGCGGAAAATTATTTCTTTTCATATTCCCATTTTTCACGTCTTACTTAAAGTTTTCAAGTCAACTGGGAGTTTGCGATTCGTTTGTTTATTTTTTGTCGTTGATTGACTAATTTTTATTCCGAGATTTATGTTGACTTTATCTATCTTTTGTAGGGTATTTTTTCGTTTCTATTGTTTTACTTTACCGTTGAATTGGACTATTGAATAACAATTACTATAAAAAGTTTTGCAACTTAAACGAGTACGGATCCGTCAAAAAGCACTACTTACGCTAAATTTAATGGCTCATAGACACTTGGACAGCCCCAAAGACATCAGTTTAAAAAGACTTAATTTTTGGTTCTGTGAAAAACGGATACAGCGATTAAGGAAAGGAGTAATAGTAACCAACACCAAGGCAATGTTGAAAACGAATGCTATAATAATTGATAACTTCAAATTAATTTTCGTTGAGTCATTTATAAGTTATTCATCCTCTTTTATTTTTGTGGTCTAAATTATTTAGTTCCTTATTTACACTACTATTTATTTATGTGTATTATTATGATATAGAAAGTAATTATTTCGTTTATCTTTTCCCAATCTTTGTCTAAATTCGTATGTTATTTACATGATTATGGCAGTTATGGTATGCAAGAACAAGCGCAACTTATTTAAGTAATAATAAAACAGAACGGCAACTTTTATTAAGAAAGTACCAGGGCGACAGAAACAGACATGAGGTATGGAAATTACGTTTCCCCGCGGCAACTTGCTTTCACGGTCCACTGGGCTGATCATAATAAAAACTCGCGCCGTCGCCTTCGTACAGAAGTTTGACCATAAATTCGGTGGTCGGTGCAGTAATCGCCCACCGTTCGCCGACGGCGAAATTCTCGCCCGACCCCAGAAACAGTACGCTATCTAAAAATTCAAGTATACTTTTAGAATACACTGCGGTTTCTTAATAAGACTGTTAAAAAAAATCTTACGAAATATAGCGATGTACGTTGAGCAAAACTCATGGTTGAGTTTTTTTATACTTGACGGAATTCCCCTGCTTTTAATATAATAATAAATATCACCAGAATACACTACTTTGCGAAAAGTTTTTTTTTCTCTTTGTTTTCCACGAGGGTGGCCAAGACCATTAAAAAGGTGAGGGTGAGCGATATTTTATGCGATTTTAAGTGTGTAACGGTTCTAATGTCCGTTTTATTGCGATGTGAATTATGAAGGCATGATCCTATTATCATATGGACATTCAAGATCGTAACTAATTCACTATATTCTTTATAGATAGGTTAATGAAGCAGGACGTTTAAATAAAAAAGTTAATTGTCAAGGTACTGCTAGATAGATCTTAGATATCTAAATGCATAATTATGTTTTGACATTTATCTTTGACGCTGGACCAATATAATACAAATCACGTAAACTATGATTTGTTACTCGTGATTGAATACATGCAAAACTCACTACACGCTCAAGGCATCAACAGGCAGCCAATCCCTTCCTTTTTTACTGTGGATGGGTTCAGTCGGTTCGTTTACCATAAACTACTTACCGAAGCCCCGTTCATTTTAATAACAATAATCATTACTTAAATTTGACGAAAGGTATTGGAATTCAATAGAGTAAATTTGGAGTAGAAGCATACAACTTAGGTGTTACCTGTATTACCTGTAGTACCTATATATTCGTTTTCTGTGTAACACAACGAAACTTTGTCTTTTTTAGCCTGTCTTTTACACTCTATTGCACACTTGGGTCTGCCTATCACTCTCAGGTTTGCTAGAAGAACACTCAACATTGAGTTAAGCTCGCCATTGTGCCTAAATATGCTTTTGTTTATGTATCACAAACATCGTACTCGTATGTGTACAATGAAGAATATGAGCATGAATAAAACTAATTGAACATACATACTAAGTAAAACAGACAAAAAAAAATCGGCTAATAAATAAGTTATACATATTCAGATTAAAGTTATCCTTAAGCCAACCATTATATGTTTTTGTAGGCGGTAAACTTCAATCCATACGTTTTTCAACCCTACGACAATCCCAGTTATCCGTCAGATTAGACGGGTAAAGCACAAGTGGTGGACAATTCTGCGATACCTCTCATTAGGAACAGCTCAAACGAGAGGGTTAACTTTGAAGTATCATTGCCATTTATTAATGGTCAAGTTCAACCCGACGCCGCCGTCGCTTTCGCCCCAAATTAGAACCGATGGCTGTAACAGAATTATTAAATTGATGTCATTTGTTCTGACAGATTTTAATAACTTTAATTGTTTAAGGCCAGCAACAATATTAATAATTAGAAGAGTCAGTTTCAGTATTCTGTTTTGGATATGTTCATTATTTATATTATGTATCTCTGATGGGCATTGGCCCATCTATTCATTGTTTCATTCCATCTTATGTTCTATCTTTCTCACTGGATTTGTTAGGTATTGACCTAATCAATTCACTGAGAAAGATAGAACAGATAGGATTAGTTTCATTACATTATTAATCTTAGGTTTTGAAATTAGGTTTCCAATTTAAAAGTTATTAGCCAATTGAATATTTAAAGATACGTAGTACGTAAATAAATAAAGTAGATACGTAGTATACAAGTAGTATATTGTTTGATTCAATACACACAATAAACAGGTTTATAGAATTTTTATCCTTTACTTACATTTCGCTATGGCGTTCATTAGGGGAGACCTATGTCCAGCAGTGGACTAGAATAGGTTGATGATGATGATGATGATGACTTACATTTTGATACATTTATCCACACCATGAAATTTATTTATTGGCAACCCTATTTTCTTTTTCTTTTTTTTGTAGGTATCATATTATTATGGAATGTTGTCGCGTTCCATCCACGGTCATCATCATCATCTGCCTGCCCTTATTCCAATTATTTGCCCTTATTACAAAAATATTCCATCCTCCATACATTTCTGTCAAATGTCATCTCCTCAGTCACTCCCTTCCTTGCCATATCCCCTTTCACGCATTCCATCCACCTTTTCTTGGGCCTACCTCTGCTCCTAAAGCCCTCTAAATTCAAACTTTGAACCCTTTTAAAGTATTTTTTACATAATTTATTCCTTATGTATGCATAAAAAAGTAAATTAAGAAAAATATTATAACATAGAAACGACATAATAAGTACGTCAGTGCTATAATCTATTCTGTGACACAAGTATCAACATTTGGAGATTGCACTAGATGAATATTAGACCTTTTCCAATTTCTTCTTCTTCTTTTTTCTTGGATGGCAACTCATGAACCCAATTTAAGGGACATTAGGAAGTATGTTTCATCGGCGTTTGAGTTAAATGTATACAGAGGCTTTTACTTTAAGTGTTCAATTTCCCGCCTCAATATTTCTTTTTTCCTTTCCAATTTCATATTACATACAAATTTTTTTTAACATTAACACAGTAGTGAATTACGATAAATTTATTTTACCAACAAAGTAAATTTTTCGTAATTTACTCAAAATAATGTTAAACAAAAAAAAGCCGGGTTATAAAACATCCCAACGCATTAATTAAAATTTTCTTGATTAATTTTTCCAATGAATTGCTAACGCATAACATTGACACTTATTGCTTTTCTCCAAATTTATCCAAGAAAACCAATTAATCACGTGCCTCTGTCCAATAAATCCCCTTACGGACTTTAATTATTTTCTTATGATTTTAATTTTTGCTTTTCTACCCTCCAAATCACGGATTTCGAACAACTGTCTCCGCTCAGAATTTTTCAACACCGAGTTTTACTTTTATTAATAAAGGACGAAGACAATTAATACTACTTAAATTTTGTTTAAGCATGCCTGAACTTAATTAGAAAATCTTTTCCTTGTAACTTAATATATATATTTATATTGAAACCAGTCTTAGAATACTACTAGGCTTAGAATACAGTCGTTCTTCTTAAATGAATGCTAGTCTATCGACTGGAGTTACAGTTAGTATGACTTTCACGAATGCGAAGTATTTGTACCTTTTTTTTTTCGTGCGGAAATCCCTTCGGATACCACCCCCGCTGGAGAGCGGGGGGTCTCCAGCGGGGGCGGTTATGTCGGGCTTGAGCCGACTAAAACCGCACGCCGTCTCGGGTCTTAAGACCGAAGAAGTGTAAGGTTACCCATAGAGCATATCCCTCGCACCCCGACTGACCCTGGGCCATCTCCGGTTTCGAGATGGCCCCCTTACTTGCTCTCCACTGTGCCATCTGCTAATCAGAGGGACACGTGGAAAGCTTCCGAACAGCCCTCAACAGTTCCGTCCTCGCCTCGGTCGGAGTTGGCCGTAGGCGGCAGCGTCTCTCCCGCCCTAGGAGAGAGGCGCTGCCGTCTCCGTTGCCCAGGGTGCACCGCGTTGAGGTCCCCAACCAAGCACCCCGAACTATTTGTACCTTATACATTATTTACGGGTAGTTGGAAGCCTACAAAATCGGATAGCCTATAGCCTAGATTTTATATCGTCACTGGGTTTTGGACGTTAGATGGCAGTCACAACACGAAAAATATCGATGTTCGATCACTTCGTAATTAGACTGAGGGCCGACCCTAACTGAGTTGGGAAAAGGCTCGGAGGATGAGGATGATATATATTCCCAAAGACGTAGACGGTGGTCCTCAAATTAGGACCCACATATCGTCAGCTATGTTTTTAGTCACACTTTTTAGTATGGGCAACACTCAGGCATCTTGCAGGAGTGTTGAAGTAGCTCAACTTCATTGGCTTTTTTATTTTATTTGACTAATAGTGTGATGATATTTATTATGAAATGTTTATGCGTCTCTAATCAATTATCTTTTATACGTTTGTAACTCTGTGAAATTTCGAGATTTTACATTTTATTGCTCATTACTTTTAAGGTTATAGTCCGTATTTTGACCATGTCTGAACTACAAAATTTCGTAAAGATCTACCTTGTAATAATAAACTTGTCATCATTGATAGTTTAGACCGATTTAGCTCTACTGCTCCTATCATACCTATAATAGCGTTATGATATATAGCGCAGTTTATGACCATACCTTAGAATAATGTTCATGCAAAATTTCAGCCAAATCTGTTTAGCGGTTTTCAAGTGATGCTTGGACATCGATAATTAAGGCAGATAAACAGACAAGCAGACACAAATTCTAAAAAACACATTTTCGGCATCTGTATCACTCCTAGAACACACATCATTTTTTTTTTTAATTTTCAATATACAGTTTTCACGTCGTTAGGATTTTATTATATGTATTGAAGAAGAGATAGTGCGCCTTTATCGACGGAGAAAATTCATCCTACTTAGTGATCTATTATCTGCCATAGTATAAAGCATTTTAATTTAACAATCGAGCAACGATTATTTTCCTGGATTGGGCCTAAAAACCGCGCAATTAAGTGCCATTTGTCCACAACAAAAGAGCGGGCCTCACCCCCCTTTTTTCCGAAATTAGTGATGACTTCAATAAAAATAATTCTTGTCTTTTAAGCAAATTGCATCGCGAAAAGTCCAAAAGCCTTTAATTAAGGGTCGCCCCTCGCCACCCCGTAAACAGCGTCGTGGCCGTCACCTTTTATTTTTGTTAATTTTTGGGGCTCTTTCTTCGCCGCATAAGTTACTTCACCCTTGCCGCCCTGTGATTCTTTACGCCTTTTTGTCACCGTTTTGAATTCTTTTGAAGAACCCTTTATTCCCATCTGCCACGCCCGTCAATATTAACTCCGGCACGACGAGTTAAACTTTTTAATATCCGTTAAATTGTGTTACACTCAGCGCAATGCTTTTTAAGCTGATTTGGAAAGTGTCAATTTAAAAAACTTGTATTATACGGCTATATTTTTCCTTTTTTTTTTTATATTTAGGACACGTCATATTGACTTCATTTTTATCATAACATTACATAACTAAAGCAACTGAAGTATCGCTGCGAAACATATCAGTAGTAAGTTGCTGAACCTAATAAAACTCAGTAATAAAAGTCAAAAAATGCGCGAAAGTATCTAAGTAATAAATATTTATAATGCAGTACCACCAAAACCATAGAAGACGCACATTTCTTAAGATTCATTAAATTATTCACGAGGAAAAAAGTAAAAATAATGCAAATTAGATCGAAGCCAATGTTTAAAAAAACTTGTTGGAAAACACAAGAGATCGTTCCGTGGTTGTCGGGACACGGAATTTTTAATCCATTTCCCGTAGTCGATTAATATTCAGAGCAAGGCCGGTCTGGTTCATCTCCTCCGCCATTATTGCTTGGACGCCGTCTCCAGTGTCTTCGGTAGGTATACTTTCACTTTGATTTCGTACAAGCTAATTACTTTGCTTTTGTAACTGATTGCATTCCTGATTGTTCAGTGTTTGTTGAGTCCTATTTTATCCAGGAAAATTGGTTGCAATAATCTTAACTTATTCTATTTGTTACCAATTTCATTGTCTATAAAACCTAGCAACATGGCAAGGCCTGAATCGAAAACCTTTGGAGGTTGTGGACGCAAGTCTTTTATACTGCGAAGAGAATGACCTAACTATCTAAACTTCATCTTAAATGAATGGATAGTAAAAGAAATCATAAAAGACGAAACAATAAAATTCAAATCATTGTATATTTATGTTTTAATACTCACCATCAAATATAATACTAATATATAAACAAACGTAAGCACAACATTGACTAATCTTCAATGTAACTGCCTAATCAAAACATCTAGAGATTCACCAACCGACAGTAACGCAAACACATAATTCCTCCTTTACATGTTCAGATGAAGCAATATTGCCTTAATATATTCAATATCCGGGAAGATGATAATTTACCGTCTCGGGTAGAATCCATTATGGGTGTTTACTTGACCTGCGCTTAGTGCTTACTGAGACAACAGGGGGTGACCGCTCCGCACTTATGCGAGCCTAGTACAGGGACTGTTAAATGTAGAGAGGCTCTTGAAGTGTTCCTTTGGGATTTAGAAGAAAATTAACATCAAATAATTGCGTTTTAGGGTTAACCATTACTGGGTTCATTTCTGTTTTGGTATGAATTTGGTATTTAATTTCAAAACCAAACAAAAACATGTAAACTTCAAGTATAGCTAAAAGGTGTTTTGATGCGAATTATTTATAAGTGTTATCCAACTATTTATTACCTTTTTTTTTTTTTTTTTTTTTATCGTGCGGAAATCCCTTCGGATACCCCCCCGCCGGCCAGCGGGGGTGGTTATGTCGGGCTAAGTTTTTGCGATTTTGAAGAACCTTTGTTTTCAAATTTCAAAGTACATGAGACTTAAACTCTCATCACCATCACAGCGTTAACCTCGGTTACATCCAAAGCTTGTACTTAGAAGTCCGAGCTCCACTATCTTCACTCTTTTTCTTTATTTTTTTTTTGCTATCTGAACCCCCAACCCTAAGTGGAAAGCTTGCTTGGGCAAGCCAAGCCTCATCTGCCAATCAGCAGGAGTATTGGCTTGCAGATGAGGTTGACTTGGGCCTCGAAGATCCAGCTAAGGCTCCATACACCCATTGCAATAAAGATAATATTCAGCCATTCAGCAAAAATAAATCTGATTGCTGGAAATAAACATTCCCACAAACGGTTGTGCATTTTAAACCAATACCAACGCAAACAGTAACAAAATAAAATACGTTAAGTAAACAATAAAAAAAAAACTCAAAGGTGAATACCGGGAGAACGTGGCTTTGAATTTGAAATTCAAATCTTGTACGTTGACTTTACCGTCACGGGAGCCACCTCTACGACACGTACCATTTGAAAAAATACGATCTTTAAGATTTTTGTGCTAAATTGTCCTCTTTATGGTGACCATATTGTATTTTATATTTGTAAAAGATTTTGGTCTTAAAACAATAATTTTGTTGGTGATAATCATAATTACTAAAAATATATCCCGACAAGATTCAGACCCATTGAAAACTCTTCATCAAAGACAATGAAAATTTGTCGGATACAGGCACGACCGATACCTTTCCTTTTTTTTTCCTGCGGAAATCCCTTCGGATACCCCCCCGCCGGCCAGCGGGGGTGGTTATGTCGGGCTTGAACCGACTAAAACTGCACGCCGTCTCGGGTCTTCAGACACCGGGGTGTAAGGTTGCCCATAGAGCATATCCCTCGCACCCCGACTGACCTTGGGCCATCTCCGGTTTCGAGATGGCCCCCTTGGGTGGCACGACCGATACCTCAACACCATTATCTTTACGAGTACCAGTATTGCAGTTACATTTAATAATTTTGGTAAACAGCGAGTTAGTATTACTAGGAATTCAGTGCAGGGTGCGACTGAAATAAATTGAGCTAGGACTCTTACTTGACAATAAGACATCTTATTATGGTCGCGCGCTTAGCTAAGGCCGCGCGATCGTGAAACTGTTTTTCGGTGATTATTCCTCAATGGTGCATCGGACATGAACCATCGCGCTTCAAAACACTCCTCAGTGTCCACACTATCACCGTGGTAAATTTGTTCAAGATCGCGCGAGTAGTTACGGAGGAGTTCAGCCACCAACAAACGGCTATGCCGGGTATATTATATTATCCTCATTCAACCCAAAACCTCTATAGGCGTCGTTACAATCGTTTTCTAGGATTTTTTTAGACACCTAAACGAAAACTTAACTTTCGGTTAGGATAACATCTGTTGGATCCGCTTGTAAGTACATGAAAGTTTAACCGCTTATATGACAATACCTACTTTGAAATCCCCTAAAATAGTATTACTAAGGTTTTTTCGATGACACGCTGATGCAAAAATATGTTTATGGCCTTACATGGAACATTTCGAGAGGAAAATCCGGGATAATCTATAAATATCGCCCTCGACACTTCGCCCGCGTACCAAATTCTAAAGTGACAATATTCCTTATTGTATCGCGGTGTGAAAAATGTATGCACACCCCGCGCGAGTCGAGTCCGTAATATACGACGCGCGTAGGGAGTTATTAAAATTATAAACAAATAAAATTATTCAGTGTGCACCCCTTAGATATGCCTTAGATACATATTCGTGGCCTGAATACTTCATGTGAACGTGTTTATTGCATATAGAATATTTAATTGTATCAATATTTTTATGAATCGCAATGATTTATGCTGTTTGATTTCTACCAAACTTTTTAAAATAAATCAACTACAACAAAAATCAATTTTATGTCGCTCGAACTAATTTCATGTGGCAATCCATTACTTAGATGATAATAGTTTTATTATATTTAAAAACATATGAAATTACAATAAACCAGCCATGCCTATGGAACATAAACACCACACGTAAAATTAGATATCCAAAACTTTTTTAGAACCGCTATCATATCGATCTTCGCCATCAATCATTCTTAAAAAAAAACTGACAAACTTACCCTCATAAATCTTATTTAAATAATCTTTGACAGCGTAGAAAACAAAAAAAAATACAATTTCCTTTTGTCGCATCTCGTGTCGAAGTTTTTCATCTATCGACATATCGGTAACCCCGTTCCTTTTATTTTATATTAAAGCGATAAACATGTCGATTGGTAGAGTCACGCGTGGCCGCCCTCCCTCGCATCTGTAGCTCTACATCGGCTCCACATCTCTAGAATATGCAAGTCATGAGAAAACGCTTATCATGGGCTTAGATATCGCTTCGGATAGACGTAGATGAATTATGGTGTAACATATTGCTGTGTGATCTCTGGCTATCAGTTTTACGTGAGGTTTACGTTCAAATTATGCTTGAGAATTTCAAACATGTAAATCGCAGTTATACAGTAGAGATTTTGAACATATTTGTTTCATCCTTAATCCTATAATATAAGGATAAAAATTTCAAAATGATACTTTTTTGAAACATGTGTGTGTCTAAGACTGACCAGTAGGATTGTTTAACCTTACAAGTGCTAAACTACTCGGGTACCACTCAGCCACGAATCCCTCATTATTATTTATAATAGAAACTTTCAAATATTCTAACTAACTGTTGCTAACGGCTTCACCCGCGTGGAATTCTGATCTCGTTCCCGAAAACCTTGGAATCTATTCCAGGGATAAAAGTAGCCTTACCGCGAAGCGACCCGAAAGGCCACGACCGCCGTTGCCCAAGTCGTTAGGCGGATCCGGCGGCTGGGTCTCGAGGTGGCCCTGCATAAAACCGAGGCCCTGTTCTTCCATGGGCCTCGGAGCAAGCCACCCGAGGGATCCAGTCTCATCGTGGGAGGAAATCGCATCGGCATCAAGCCCCAAATGAAATATTTGGGGCTCGTGCTCGACGGCCGATGGGACTTCGGAGAGCACATCCGAAGTCTGGCCCCCAAATTGAAGGGCACAGCTCTTGCTCTGGCTCGGCTGTTGCCCAACATGAGGGGGCCCGATGACTCCTGCAGGAGACTCTACGCAGGGATCGTGCGGTCCATGGCCCTGTATGGGTGCCCAATATGGGCGGAGGCCCTGAGGACCAGAACTGTGCAGATGCTGCGCGCTCCGCAGCGAGTTCTGGCCATCAGGGTCATCCAAGGGTACCGCACGATCTCCTTCGAGGCGGCGAGTCTCCTTGCCGGAACTCCGCCATGGGACCTGGAAGCGAGAGCCCTTTCGCAACTGTACCAGTGGCGAAAGGAGGCGCGGGAGCAGGGATGGAACCCCGAGCCTCGAGAAATCGAGGCCGTGCAGTCCCAGCTCCGCCAGGCCATCGTGGTGGAGTGGAAGGAACGACTTGGGCAACCAAGCGCAGGGCACGCCGCAATAGCGGCGGTAAGGCCCATCATGGAGGATTGGCTGGAGAGGCGACACGGAAGCCTCTCCTACCGACTGACGCAGGTGATCTCAGGGAAGGGGTGCTTCGGGGACCACCTGCATCGGATCAGGAAGGAGCCAACGCCTGAGTGTCATCACTGCGACGCGAGCGAGGACTCAGGGCTGCACACGCTGGCGGACTGCCCGACGTGGGAGGCGCCGAGGCGTGACCTCGTGGCAGCCATCGGGGTGGGAGTCCTCTCGCTCGGCAGCATGATTGCGGCAATGGTGCGGAGCGCGAGCGCGTGGGCCGCCGCCGCCTCCTTCTGCGAGCATGTAATGCTCGCGAAGGAGGTGGCGGAGCGCGCCCGGGAGAGACTTAGAACTCTCCCGGTCCGCCGAGCCCGCAACTTGCTCGCCGCGCGTCGCAGGCAACTCAGGCGCCGGAGGTCGCTTAACGACCTCCGTCCTCCATGAGCGCAGGCCTGGGGGTGGCGGGTGAGGCCACCTGTCACCCCAGCAGAAGCAGGCCGGGACGGTGGGGCGACTAGCGCCCCTTCCCCAAACCGGGGCAAGACGGGGACACCGTGGTTCCCAAACCCGAGGGGGCCATCTCGAAACCGGAGATGGCCCAGGGTATAGGGATATGCTCTATGGGCAACCTTACACCCCGGCGTCTGTAGACCCGAGACGGCGTGCGGTTTTAGTCGGTTCAAGCCCGACATAACCGCCCCCGCTGGCACGCGGGGGGGTAACCGAAGGGACTTCCGCACGATAAAAAAAAAAAAAAAAAAGGGGATAAAAGTAGCCTGTGTGTCATTCTAGGCTATAATCTATTTGTGTACCAAACTTCAGCCAGATTCGTTCAGCCGTTTGAGCGTGATTGAGTAACAAACATCTAAACATCTTCACAAACTTTCACATCCATAATATTAAGTAGGATAGGATAGTAGGATACCTATAATAGGATAGGGTTCAGCATCTTGTATCCTTTTGATATAATACAATCAAGCAAGATCAATATGGATGAAACATACTTTTTCTAACTAATACAATTTCCTGTGCAGGTATTTACCATCATTAATTATGTGTAAATTGACCACTCTTATCCCCTAGGGTCGGTCCAAGCTGTATCGGTGGATGGACATGCCAACAATAGCGTTAAAAATGAACCCTGCCGATAACTGTCGGACCTGATGAATCGCTCCAGTGCATATCTGAAAAGGAAAGTAATCGATAAGTGAAGTGTAGGAACGATTTCATTCACAATCAATCAGATATGATTGTATGCTGACCAAATCTGATTGTGAATGAAAATTAGATAATGCCAAACCTTGGATTTCCACAGGTACTCCAGTGGAACACACGTTTTATACTATTAAGGCAAACAGACTAGAAAACAGCCCATTTAATAGCTAGCTGTATCAGTGGCTCATAATAAAATTCAAGGATTGAAAGTGTAATTAGTGGATTTCCTCTGCTGTCTGCTGAACTAAAGCATGGGAGTTACGGTCTTCGGTATTGAAAATACAGCATATTGCCTATTTAGGTCAAAATTAACATACACACATAATAGTCACGCCTCTTTCACATAAGGGTAGGCAGTGACAACATCTTTTCATTACTAGGATCCTGGCATACGCTTGTTGCTTCTTCTACTCTCATAAATGGTTTCATACATCACACCGGTTACGGGTATTTCTGACCTGGGCTTTGCATACCAAGACAAAGAAAAAAATTAATATTAGATATTAAGCAAATGAAAAAAGTACAATGGTATCGCCTATCACTTAGAGCGATTCCTAACACGCATTCTTTGGATGGAACAAGTTGGTAAGATTATAAAGGTAACACAGCAGGTAACGGTTATGGTGGAAATTATCCTACTAAAGGTGTGTTATATGGTGACTGAGGGGTGCATAATGTGCATATAGCTCAGGAGAGAAATCTTTTGAAACCTCTATTGACCTAGTCCATATGGGCGGGTAGTTATTGTGTTCCACAGATATAGTAATAATTATTATTATCAGGTCTACATCATCTTCCTGCTGTTTTCTATATTTATTTGGTAGCACAACATATTTATGTACTATACTCATCTTCTGACTATATCATCTTTCCTATAGTCAATTTGTCTTCTTTTAGGCCTATCTCTACTCGCGTAACCATCCACATACATACTTTACATAAAATAGACGCTATATTTGCCACTGGACCAATATAACATTGTAAGCGAAACGATTTTAAAGCTCCTTTATTAGTAATAACATAACATAGCGTTGGTATTTTCTTCAATAGCTAAAGACCCATAAAGCTACGTGCACCGTGTTCAACAACCGATTGTGTGAACAAGCGGTCGCTTGGGACGCCAAACTTCTGAATTCCCCGTCGGCTTGTCGCTAGCAGAGTTTTACGGCGAAATTAATATGGCAAATTAATGCGTTCTGCTACCGTATAATTTTCGCGTATGAGAGGGTGTTTCTTGCGACGTCCTACACAAACCGACATTTGGGACACAGGGGTATAGTCTAATACTGGGGCGGTATTCGTATCATTTTTCCATATGGAAATACTGTAACGAACGGAGCGCAAGACAACAGTGATATGCTAATTAAAGGAAAACACAGAAACGTTTTCTGTGTTTATTTTCGGTCGGCGACGAGATGGAGGAGACGGTTTGTACTTTTTAATTGTTTTACGAAATAAATATGAAGGTTATACTTCGTTTTCATGTGTTCATACTTTATACCGTGAATTTTTTGTACATTGAAGATAGTGAGTGTACTCTTTCACAAAATTTACGTAATAACCAATGAAACAATTAATAATGTAGCTCTATTAAAAAGTTCATGTATTATTATAGTTTATATGTTATATAGATAGGCACTTCTATATATGCCCGAGGAGTTAGGAGTGAATTTGTCATACATGCACACCAACATATATGCATGAGTGAAGCCATAGGCAAAAAATAGACATCAAGTTGTTTGTAAGTTCATTAAAAAATTATACTTAGTTTAATTTTTTTTTCAAAACAGTAACATAAAAAGAATGGAAAAGTAATTACTTGGAGTGAGTAATTTTAATTTAATGTGATGAAATAAGAAGATAAGCTTATTACATAACCTTAATATAAATAAAACAATAACTAAGGCCCTTTTAATTAAAGGAAAAGGATTAGATAAAGATTAGAGGAAAAGTTAATAAGTTGCCTAACTTCAAGTGTATTTCTCAGAAGAACATGTGGGTTTATGAGTGCGATTCGTCACGGCAATTGAGAACCTACGTGAGAGGGTCTTGCCTAATGAGAACACCTAGTAATAAGCAAAGCGAGACATGCAATAAAAAGACGGGAAGGAAGAACATGGCCCTCAATTTTAAGTTCCTCACAAGTTAAATTGTCTATAAAGTTTAATTTTATTTGCTAATATGTGTATATGTATGCCCAAATAAATTCTCAAAAACCTACAAATCTACTGATGTTTTGCTGTTTACATAGCTCTAAACTAGTTAAGAACATATTTCCAAATAATAACGTAAAATCAGTATCAAAACGCATAGAATATTATATGCACAGTTTTAAAAAATCTACTCAAAATAATAACAAGAATACGAAAAAAATAAACATTCTAAGGTAAATATAAAGGATATTAGAAATTATGTTACCCGCGGCTTCGCTCGCGTGGAATTCTGATCCCATTCCCGCAACCCATGGAAACCTATTCAGCAGATATAAAGTAGCCTGTGTTATTCCAGACTATAATCAATCCCTGTACTAAATTTCATCCAGATCCGTTCAGTAATTCCGTTCCGTCCATCCAAACAGCTTCACAAACTTTCACATTTGTAATATTAGTAGGATAGGATCATTCTAACAAAGTCATCAATATAACTTAAGAGTTATGTTGTATGTGAGCAAATAGCGAATATCCATAGAACATT
The DNA here is from genome assembly GCA_946251805.1 of Cybosia mesomella. Classification (NCBI taxonomy): domain Eukaryota; kingdom Metazoa; phylum Arthropoda; class Insecta; order Lepidoptera; family Erebidae; genus Cybosia; species Cybosia mesomella. The sequence continues at coordinate 10,131,375 of OX276395.1, forward strand.
ATGAATACATGGACGTCGACAATATCGAGAGCAAACAATTAGAGGCAAGTTAGAGGGAGGTAGGGGGCGCCGATTAAGTTATACACATGCGGGTTAGAGGGTAACCTGAGTCAGGAAGATTAAGATTCATCGAAAGGCCCTTACATGGAAACAAACATTGTATTACGAACCGGTGTCTTGGCAATGTTTGCCCACGGTAGGTAGCGGATGTTAATTTGGTATTCACCCTTGTACGTGCCCGATATTAATATTTTGCTAAAACCGTATCTTGCAATCATATCTGACATATAACTACGATTATAAATGTGAAAGTTTGAATGAATGAATGAATGGAAGTTTGTTACCAAATCACGCCAGAACGGCTAAACGGATCCGGATGAAATTGGCACAGAGATAGATTGAAGTTTAGAATAGAACATAGGCTTCGTTTTATTCCATTAATAAAATCCTGCGGGTTTCAGGCTCGTGAGATACGAGGCTCGTGATAAATAATCCTTGCAAGCCGGAGCCGCGGGCAACAGCAAGTACTTTATAAAAACCAAGGTTTGAGTGATTGATGTTTGTTACTGACTCGCACCAAAACGACCGAACAGATATGGATAAAATTTGACACTGATTGTAGTCTGGAACGGAGCACATAAACCACTATTTATCCTAGGAATAGGTTTCTGTAGGGTATTGGCTCGGGATCAGTATTTTACGCAGGTGCAGTCGCGGACAACAGCTGGTGAAAAGATTCATTTCGTAAGTAGAACGAAGGTGACGTAAGGATTACGTTTTCTTGTGGGGAGCTATTGAACTAATTTGCGGTGACCAACAAGGGGAGGTGTTGGTCGGTCGTTAATGTTCCCGGAACGCCTTTGGGCTGTCCACGCGGTTTGACCGCCGCCTTGGGACTATTTCCACTATTAAAGTGCTAAGCGGGGCATTAGTACACCCTCTTGGGTCCTGTCATCTAAATAATTTAACGTCTTAATTGAGTTCTGTTTTTGTAGGGCGAATACTGGCTATTCATCTGTTTAGGTTGAAAATAGTAAAATGCTTATTATATTGTTTAGTTGTCTTATGTATTCTGGAATACATTATAAAATACATTTTGTCAGTTGATACCTTTTGTGTTGTAAGCATCCGATAAAGAAGGATATTTCTTAACAGGGTAAAATACGAAATTTTCTCGTACAAAGCTGGGACAGGCTGTCAATTTATTTATATTTTATTTACTACAATCTATATATTTACGTAAGAAGGCTCTGCATTACTATCGAGTATTTTACACTTTTCCCGATACATAACCTCTTGATACCCCTTAAACAAGTGCAAAAATCTGGTAATAACGAGGTAGTTATATCTATATTTATGGGCTAATGAAAAATATTTACAGAAATCGAATCCGCATACATAACCTATAAGTAACTAGCAAAATATTTTATAAGTTATTCTCTTTATATGAAACGTCACAATACGACAGTTATACACCTTCTCTTATGTGTAACTTAATCCTCAAAAATGCAATAACTCAAGGGCAGGCGGTGACCGATAAGCAAGTTAATCCTAAAGATAAATAGCTCGGTCATTGTGTCCAGTGAGGGATGCGTTTCTTTTGTCTGAGCTGCCCACAGCCCGCCCTATCGGCCGAGACAATGTAAGGAAACGTCAGCGATCGACAGGACGAATATTTGGATTATAGACTGAGTAAGACGAAGAGAAGACAAGCTGTTTAAAATTTTCTCATTCAAACAAATTATAAAGTATAAAAAATAGATTATTGATCTAAGTTACGCACGATTTGTCCCATGTCTTTATAAGAAAATCTGTAAAGAGATGTATTCTATCTGTATGATGACATTTTGCTACCAAGTAAACTATTTAAAAAAAACAAATTCAATAACCAAAAAGACACTGAATTATGGATTTAATTCTAAAGATAAAAAGACACGTAAGACTTTACTGTTGTATCAGGAATCAAACCCGCGCTCCCTGTCCGCTACACCACATAGGCCGTCAAGAAAATAATTTATTTCTTCCTTTTTTAGTGAATGTAACTCAACATCCTCAGTTTATTCCCGGTTGCATTCCAGGATGTCACCTCGGAGTCCAGGAATATCTTACTCCTTCTCCTCTTTTTAATTTGGCTTAAACCGCTTTTCTGGAAGAGACTGCCGTCTGACCTTCCAACCCAGAGAGGAAAACTTGCAGCAGAGCCTCGTCCGTCAATCAGTAGGAGTACCAGGTTGCAGGTGAGGCTGACTTTCTTGTTTAGTGAATGATGTAGACGGTGTCCCGCATCGCAATGCACCTGCAATCTGCGCTCTGCGCTATGCACTAGGCGCTCTGGGCTCCACTCTCCACCCCACTCACCACTCCCTCACTGATGTATCTAATGTTCGAACCTGTAACGTTACATTACAGGCCAATGCTCGCGGTGAAGGAGCACCTTTTTTTTTTTCGTGCGGAAATCCCTTCGGATCTCAAATCTTTAATTTGCTATTCAATACATAAAATGGCGGTAATTCTGTTGCTTATATCACTAAGCTAAACGATCTCTAAAACTATTTCATTTGAATTCCGAAATTTTGTTCTTTGGAGTTTTGTAACAACAGAATCGGCACCAATATATACGGCCTTTCAAATTATGTATTCACTAGCTGTTGCCCGCGGCTCCGCCCGCGTAGAATTCTGATCCCGTTCCCGCAACCCATGGGAACCTATTCCCGGGATAAAAACTAGCCTTTGTGTTATTCCGCACTATAATCTATCCCTGTGCCAAATTTCAGCCAGGTCCGTTCAGCCGTTTTTGCGTGAAAGAGCAACAAACATACATACAGACATACATACAAACTTTCGGGTTTATAATATTAGTAGGACTCGTAACCCAAAGCAGTGCCAGGACCTACTGCGTAGAGTAGACGATTTCTGTACATGGACAGATGGAATGAGAGCAAAACCTAGCAAATGCTACTGTCTATGTCTGGGTCGGCGGGGTACCAGGTATACTTCATATGACCCAGGGCTTAGTATAGGCGGGGAAAACGTTTCAACTATATCTGAAACCGTGCCTTTTAAATTCCTCGGAAGAAAGATTGACAACAGAGGTTGCACTCCAGCTTTGGACGAATTAATTGATAGTTTCATTATCGATTTAAAAAAGGTAGACCAACAACCAATAAGTAATGTTAAAAAAGCTTGGATCTATGACAATTATTTAAGCTCGCGTCTTAACTGGCCGTTTCTTATATATGATATAAACCAGAGCCTCCTCAAAAAACTAGATGCGAGTGTCACGAAGACACTGAAGTCGTGGCTAGGGCTAGCTCAGTCGGCCGACCCGTCGGCACTATATAGATCCGCGAATAATTTTGGAATGACGCTTAAGAAGCCATCAGAACTCTATAAACACCTAAGAGTAACTAAAATGCACGTCTTATCGGAATCTAAAAACGAAATAGTAAAAGTCCTTCCAAAAGATAAAAATGCATCGGAGCTCGAATAACGCCTCCAGTTCCATAAAAGATTCATGATAGGCTCGTAGACTGGTAGAGTAGGTCTAGGTAATATTCAGAGACAAACAGATAAAGAAATAACAAAATCTTTTCTTCAAGCAGACGAAAACAACACCTATAAGGTGCACGCAATGAACCTAGAATTGCAAAACGAATGGTTGACTCTAGGTGAATTTTGTATTCCCATAGCCTTAAAATGGCGTACCATAATATACGACTGGTCACCGGCCTTTCTTAAATTTTACCTAAATGCATTCCAGTTGACCCTCCCCGACCAAAGCAATCTGGTCAGATGGGGAAAAGCCACAGATGAAACATGTAACTCATGTGGTGAAGCAACTGGTACGGCTAGGCACCTACTAGTGGGTTGTAAAACGTTATTAGACCGGGGTCATTACTCGCGCCGTCATGATAAGGTATTAGAAATCATACGTGAGGCTGTAAGTTTGGCGGTAGCTAGAGCGAAAAAAGGATTAACCACAAACCAAAGAAATGACATTGCGTTTGTAAAGGAAGGCTGCTCAAAGAAATCGCTTCAAAAGCCTTATTCAATTTTGATAGCTGCCGTTGACTGGACAATACTCGTAGACACGTATGAGAAGCACTATAGGATACCGGAGGATGTCTGTGCCTCATCATCCAGACCCGACATATTCCTTTTTTCACGATCGCATAAGCGTGCAGTGCTTGTAGAACTCACAGTACCGTGGGAAACTAATATACCTAAAGACCACGCTATAAAGACAAACAAATACTTTGATTTGACTAACGAGTTAACCAAAAACGGCTACGTGGTTAAACTCTATGCCGTAGAAGTAGGAGCAAGGGGAATTCCAGCTAAATCCCTGTACAACTTACTTAAAGACCTCGGATTGCCAAGAGTCTGAGAGCTGAGAGTTCAGTAAGCTCTTTATTAAACCGTATATCAAAAGCGGCATCTTACCAAATTTGGATAGGTAGGGGGGGGAACACTACTGACGGTGGAGGTGAGCGCTGATGCATCACAAGGTGGCCACCCTAAACCTACATCTGGGTCGCGAGTCCCAGTCGCCGTCATGGTGTTCCTCTCTGTACCACGCTATGGACCCGGCGACCGCACTGTGAATCCATGGAGTGCTGAGAATCGGATCTCTATTCCAAATAAAAGATATTTTACATTTGACGTCATCTTTGCTCACACATTTTCTATTTGATTTTGAGAAGTTTCTTGCTGTAACTCCGGAGTTCTAGGTTCTAGGTTCAATACTAATAAAAATTATATGGGACCAACTTAGAGTTAAACCAAACCCAATGCAAAAAAAAAGTCGGTTCATAAACGACGGAAATATCGATGGACATACATAAAATAAAACATAGATACAGACGAACATAGAAACTCCTCCTTTTTGAAGTTGGTTAAAAATTAGTCTAGGAAGATATCTGTGATAAGATCACCGGTACATGTATATGTTTATGCAGATTGTGATAAATAAGATAAAAATGTAATCAAGAATTACTTCTGTTGCATAATTCTAAAAAAACTGATAAGCACACGATTTTGTTAAATAAGATACAGACCTAACATGACACGCCACACCGGGATTTCCGCACGAAAAAAAAAAAAATTACATGAATATATTTCTATACTAGCTGACCCGGCAAACTTCGTTATGCCTTAGAATTTAGTTATTTTGGTTACCTTATCAGCTAAATTTATTTCGTGAATGTCTCCTTACACCCTGGCATTAAAGACCCGAGACGGCGTGAGGTTTTGATAGGTTCAAGGCCAAGATAATCACCCCCGGTGATAAAACAAAAAAAAACACTAGAAGGCACAGTATAGGCGGAAACAAATCTTAAAAATTAAAGATCATGAAAATCGGTCCAATTTTTCTTGAGTTCATCCCGGTCATCAGTGACACGACTTTTTTATATTTATAGATTTGTATGTATCGCTTATGATTACATTAACTATGTAACAATTTAAATACCACTCACCAATTTTGCATTAGTAACAGTAAGTACTAGTGGTGCTCATAGATGTACGTTATTCTATTCTGTCCATACCGTCCATACTAAACTCTATGGTTGGGACCTCCGAACAAACGTCCAAATTCTGAATGTCCAGCACATTAAGTACAGACCGCAAGGCACGGAGGTTGGCTTGTCAATCGGGGGTGGCTTTATTTTAAATTGCCACCTATTGTGTCTGTGAAACAACCTCCTATATGAAGCATTTTTTTTAATTTTAATTATTATCTAGTAATAAACGAAAAAATATTGCTTCTTAGTAATATGTCTCTAACAAATTATAAAATAAATACAATTCTGTAGTCACAAAAGCATTCGAATTAATCGACTTTATTTAATTTACGATATAATAGTTCAAAGTACGGAGTAAAGGTACTCCTTGGTTCAAAGCTACACAGTAGAACAGAGTCTACTACACGGTAGAACAGTATTGAGAACCAAATCATTATTACAAAAAATCTCAAACTGGCAATTTAATGTGATGTTTGAGAAAATATGATAACTAAACGTTTGTACTTCACATGATCAAGTAAATTAGTCTAAAACATTTACTATCATTTGAATGAACAATACGTCTAAAATAAATCCGATTAGTCAATTAATAGTGATAAGGTGCTTGTGCATTCATTTTATGAAAGCATCTTTTCAACATAATATAAATTTAGACTTTTCTCTCTTCAAACCATCTTTTCACTCGTACTTCTGCCCTTTTGAGATTCTTCAACCACCATTCGTCTCAACCTCTTTTAATTTTTGGAAAATACAACTTCAGCTACAAAACAACCTATCAGCTAAAACAAACGCAATTACGCAAGATAATATCTACACAACAGCAAACTTGTACCTAACACCATGAAAATCCCCTGTTTTATATCTCGAGTAGTTTCTATCCATATCGGTAAATCTACTAGGCAAACAGCGAGTCAGAGAAATATCCGAGATTTGCGAACACCGCACTAGCTATCGGATAAATTGACCGGTAATAATAAAATGTAAGGGGTAAGAATGTAGATGGCTATTTAGATAATTGTTAGCTGTGTCCGCAGTAGCTTGAAGGCAGTGTATCGGAAAACTGAGAAGATAGTGGGCGATTTTATTGCCACCCCGATGGTGGTCATTTATGAGAAAACTATCAACGGGCAGAAACGGAATTGATGACAATACATTTCGTTGTTCACATTTCGAAGTGGTGAAATAACATGTTTGACAGTTGATTCATAGTGAATTGTGCTATTTTTTTTATATTCCCTGGTAAAAGTTGCAGTTATAACTTTCGTTGTATAGTCGTACCAACGATTCTGTGAACCGAAGGTCGTTGCATTTGCAATAAAATCGGAAAAGTTGCCAAATAATATTATTACTTAAAAAACGCCTAGTTATCTTGCCAGTCTCTAAGAAGGACCTATTGCTCTACGGAACTACTAATTAGATTTTTCGACTAAATGCTAACATTCACTGTAGACAATAACCTATACTTCCACATTTGACGAAAGGCCTATCTAAAATGAGCTGTAATATTTTACACGTGGAAAAAGATAAATAATCCGTACGCTCGATAGATAATATTGGGTAATTTAGTTTTTAAAATCTGAAAGCACTAATCTGTAGTGTAATTGAATGACATTTGACAGTGACAACCGTAGTTCTGATATTAGCCATTTCACAGTTACGCTAGTACGATAAGCAAATGTTAAGAATCACTCCAAATTTAAATCATTTTTTGAAGTGAAATTTCTTTAGCGGCGTTGTCATGTGTGTGTACGATAGCGCAATAAATGAATATTGTATGTTGCCACAGAAATGATAGTACTTTTATACTGATAATTAAATCAATTCGTGCAAAATTATTTCGTAATCATTACAAAATATCATAAATGCACAACGTTAATATTCAAGTTTTCACTTCTGCCGGCACTCCCGGAGTGCAACCCGTCGATTTTTTTTAAATCTCTTTCGTCAACAACGCCTACACAAAGGTCAAAAGAAATTCAATAAAATGCACTGTCGATTTGTTTACACATGTATTCCCCCCTAAAGCGAAGTTCAAGCCGTTCAATATAAAACGTTTATGCATGACGGGGTGGAGGCGCGCGCTAAGCCGAATATTATGAGTCGATGGCCGAACCAGGTGCTGCTAAAGATTCAACTTGCAAATCCGAGGCTGTTACACTCGCACTCATGTCAGTCACGTCTTAGAAACGACAGAAACTTACACAACTATAACGTCAAGTATTGTAAGCCGTGTAGAAGGTGAAATTTTGTGAGTTTGGGTTTGATATTTTTGTTGTAAATAAGCTTATGTTAATGTAGACTTACGCTGGGATGAAATGATATTCAAGGACATTTTATACAGCTTTGTCAAGACAAAACTGAGCGTAGTTTGTAATATAGCTTCTAGCACATGGAGACTATCCTCATAATACCTCACCTGCTAATCAGTGCACCTGCTAAACAATGGACGAGGCTCTGGCGCAAGCTTGCCTCTCAGGGTTGGAAAGTCAGACGGTAATCGCTCCCGGAAAAGCCGACATACCAATCAAAAACATTAAGTGAACCTCGGGCTCCAAAGTGCAAACTTTGGATGTAATTGAAAAATCGCTATGATGATGATGGCATACATAAATACATCTAGACCAATGCCAAAAGATACCAATGCTTTTATATAATTACAATACAATTCTCTCCGTACTTATCAACAACGTAAACCCACCGAGTAGTTTTCACTACATAGATAAGCAGAACAATGACGTTTTATCTTTTATCGGAAGCTGTGTTTGTTGATCTGATTATGGGACGGTTCCTCAGTTGGGTGGTCAGTTGACCGTCATAATTCGGACCCAGGATGGGCCCAGTGGCGCATGAAATATTCGTCGGTAGGACAAACAGCCGGTGGAAAGCGCAAACGGGGAAAATCGCACACCATTACACTTCTCACCTGCCGGCTAACCAGTGCGAAATGTCTGGAAAAGGGCCAAACAAAATAAACAGTTTATTTATTTGTGACATTGTGGACAGAAGTTCGTTCCCAATGAGCAAAGAAATCGACGTAACACATGTTTCTGTGAAAAAGGTATTTGAGTTTTATTTGTTTTTAGATTTATGTGTTTTACCGATGATATAATACCGATAATTAACATCTTGTGGGCATGTTAAATTTATACGAAACAGATTGTACTAATATGAACATAACCAGACCAGTATTTCCACGTCACCGGTCACGTATATACCAACACAAATAACTAATATATATTATTAGATTTATAAGTTAAGACCTCTACTTGTTGGGTCTTGCAGCATAAGATAGTGTCGTAGGTTCGAGTCCAGGGTGGAGTAAGGTGCTATTGGGCTTTTCTTCAATCTCAAAACGGTGGATAACTATAGGCACACCCCTGCAGGGTGAAAAACCAACTGGCAATATTGCAGCCACTTAGGAGTGCGACAGTATATAATATGTAAGAATATACATATTAAATACACATGATGACATTATTTTAATCAAGTTTATATGTAATATTAAACTTAAAGTTTGAGCTGTGCTCCAACTTTAAGTTTAAGCACACCTTCAAGTAATAAATTCAATTTATTATTTTACGCAATACAAAGACAAAAGGCACTCACGAGTAATAATAACAAAGTTAACAAAGAAATAAACCATCGAACCGGGCCCTTATTCCACGGTGATGATGCATGGGGCCGTTGTAATAATATTATCGTTACCGAGTACTCACACTCGAAGGAAAATCAACATAAAGTGAATAAAAGAAAATTATGAATCGCACGAAAATAAATTACCCCGTGTTGGCGGCAAAATAACATCACATTTGAATGCCTTTTATGCTTTATGGGCCCGTAACTATATGAAATAAGTCCTGGTGCCGCTTTATGGGACACGGGAGCACGTACGCGGCATAATTTTAGATATGTTTGTTGGTAATACCTTCTCTTAAATTTAGAATTCATTCGTTATCGTTATGAACTATGATAGATTCATTACTTATATTTTTCGATAGGATAACATTTTTTTATTAATTTTAGACGTATAAAAGATGGTCAAAAGATGAGTAAGCAGTTACAGTAGACTCCAAAAATCTCGAAATCAGATATTACCACGTAGCGATACGACACGACATATTTATCTTTATATATAAACTTGAGATTTGTTTAAGTCAGACTATGCCTATACTGAACTGATACGAGTATACAACTCTGAATCTTCAGTCAATCAATTAGCCTATTGCAGTCCACTGCTGGACATAGGCCTCTCCTAATCGGCGCCATAGCACCCGGTAACACCCGACACTCTATAACTTGCCGCTTGAATATCTAGGAAAAGTGTGTCATAGATTCACAGTATATGATAAATCACCTGTCATTTAAAAGGTGTGGAATAAATTTCCAATAATTACATTATCGAAAAAAAAAGTATAAGCGCCACCACACCATCTACAAATTTTTCTCCGGCCTACCTCGGAAGCCCATAATTCCTAATGACATGCAATAACCGTACCCCCAATTTTCGACATAAACCCGCCATAACAATATCGACATCAGCGAAATTTTCCTCCGGTATTTTTTATTTGAGAATAAGTAACACTTTTCGGTGTAATCAAAATTTTGCGAGAACGAACCCCACTACGGTTGCTGAGTGTTTATCGGCTACTCAATTTGATTTTTACCGCCACACTGATTCCACTCTTTTTGAGGAATGCTAAAACTCACGTAAGGAATCCCAATGAGATTTTGCCATATCTGATTTATTGTGGATACGATTTCAAATATATTGATCGCTACCCTAATGTGAGTGCTTTAGCTTCAATAGAATAGATGCGAGTAAGTAGAATATATGGAAGCAAATGGATAAAGGAAGGCGTTAGCACTAAGAAGAAAAATGTTAAATAAGTACTCGTAACTAAAAGAAAACCAAAATGGTCAAGAGGATACAATTTGAGTAAATCTAAAGTCCTTAATGATTTTAATTTACACATATCCTTTCTCAAGCCTCCCAGAGCCTCGGATTTGTGGAGAGCCACCTCGAGTCCCAGCCGCCGTATTCGACCCACGACTTGAGCAACCCCTGCCGTGGCCTTTAGTGCCGCGCTTCGGTACGTTGCTCCCCGCGCCATAACGAGCGTGTCGTCAGCATAGCAAACTATGCTGACGCCCTCGAGCCACGTACCGCGCAGCACCCAGTCGTATCCGATGTTCCACAGGAGTGGCCCTAGGACTGACCCCTGTGGAACACCGCACGACACTTCTCGCCGCCCTGGCCCTAGCCAGAGCGGGTAAACTATGGCCCTCTCGGATAGGTATGCCTCGACAATGCAGCGGAGGTAAGGAGGCACGTAAAAAAAAAAGCCTCCCAGAGCAAAAGTCTTCATCGTCTTCATCGTCTTCCTCGTACACTTTCACTGTAAGTAAACTAACACACGTTTAGGTAAAAATGAATCAGAAAGTTGATTACAAATAATACAATTGAAATAGAAACTTAAAAACAGAACTTTAAACTTTAAAAGTAACATTGCTCAAAATAATTAAGAGCATTTAAATAATATTATTAATCGCTTCACTTATCTCCTTATTTCCATCTAACAAAGCAGCCTCTGAAAAATAAAATCGCTACACGTCAGTCCCACTTTATGGCCAACGGTCAATGAAAATAAAATCACCGCAACCAAACCACGATCCCTCGGGAGAATTGCAAAAAGTATAGTCCGTCTCTGACAAATTTGATGCTCATCTAAATAACAGTGTGATGTTGGGTGGCCAGTGATGCGGAAACGTCGTATATTTAAATTCAGTGCGGTCCAGCCGATGCGATGTTTCAATTGTCACCGTCTATACCTTCCTAATCCAGTTATTGGAGAAGGGTGCGTCAAGGTTAGGTATATTTATATTTTCTTGTACGTATATATTGGTTATTTATATTCTTTTGTTGTATATAAAGGCCCATTTTTCAAAATATAAAAGGATATGTAATATTTACTAACACATTATTTTTTATATTATACTTTTTCTACTTCGTACGAGTCCCCACTGCGTATTTGTTATAAATACGTTGATGAACGTTCTGCAGTGCTTATATCATTGGCTTTCTTTCCTAACTAGCTACCTCACTTACTTACTACTAGCTAACTTAGATAACCTATATAAACTAACTAACTGACTAACAGATAAACAGACAGGAATTTCAAAAAATATTTTTGTGTTAGAATCGTTCATGCAACATAACCCAAACCCATTTTTTAGGGTTCCGTAGCAAAATGGCAAAAAACGAAACCCTTATAGATTCGTCATAAGTCGAATAGTTTGCGCGAGAGACACTTCCAAAGTGGTAAAATGAGTGTAGTGAGTCCCCCCTGTAACTTCTAAAATAAGAGAACGCCGTTGTGGTGTGGCTGGTCGCGGGTTCAAGTACGGTCCTAGATCTTCTCTTTTTCCAATCTAAATCAATAGGAAAACTAAGCATACTAATTGCTTAAAAATTTAATTGAATTTCAACTGTTATTACCTAATAGTTACAATGTCTATAAAAAAAAAAAAAAAAAAAAAAGCCGCGGTAGCCTAGTGGTATGGGTAATGGACTGCTGAGACGAGGTCTCGGGTTCGATCCCAGGTTTTACCATGGCACACACCAATGACTTTTCGATGCTTTTCGAAGTTATGTGTGTATTTATCGCAGGCTTATAAGTGCCCGGTTAATGGCAATAGGCTCGCCACCTATTACATTGGGACCTAAACATAAACTGGCGAAATGTGGGTGCTAGCACCTCTGCCTACCCCTTCGGGGATATAGGCGTGAGTTTATGTTATGTTATGTTATGTTATGTATAAAAATAAAGCTCGAATATCTACCGTTCTTCTATCATAATCTTACTATTCTTAGTAAATTCCAGATATATGCTTTGAAACTTAAGATTAGATCCAGCCAGCAAGATGTGCAATCAGAATTACAACCAAAACTTTGCAATACTATTGTAATCTAAAACAACTGCCCGTATAACCACGTGTGAGTCGTTTACGCCTAAGTGCACATGTCACTTCTCCGATAAGAGAGGCAGCATCAAGCTTCTGGTCACGTGCCCAAGTGCCGCCTCCCGCGTTTATGACTAATGATGGGCTCACATGCACCACCTCATACTCGTACTCCCTCTTTATATTCAAATGGCAAGGCTTCCTGACCCTGATTAATACTGTTTTCTTTGCTAACATTTGTTAACGTCTTTATATTGAGACGTGTGTCGCGGCTTGTCACTTCGCCATAATTTATTTCGTGGATATTATCTGCTGTTATGCTATTAGAATAATGCAGTTGTAGTTAGATACACTTTCGAAATATTTAGATAAAAAATAGCCTGTAAAATGAATAAAAACAAGCTTTAATGTATTAAAAACAAGGATGGCAGGTTTACAGACAGTTTTATTTATAAACTGAAATAGAACTTCAGATAGTTTTTCCAATGTAGATTACGAACAGCCAGTTTTACAATAATTTAAGGGGAATTGCCACTGGCAGTCAGCCTGTGACCACGGCCAGTGTAACCTGGTCGAAACGTCAGGCAATCCAAAGGTATGTATATACCTATACATGATTCATAATTCCCGTTAAATAATTGTACATCATGGAACGCGAAAGTTTAAAAATTAGTAACCAGTTTTACAAAATTTAAACTACTTAATACATAGCAATTAGAAACTCTTTATGGCTTGGAAATAAAAGATCCAAAAAACTAGTATATTGAACCCTTTACTTAGATTCAGCTATAAGACGTAAGTGTCAAATCTACATCTACACTAATATTATAAGGATAAATGATTTGAATTTCTCGATTTTTGTATAACTTTTGTAAACTTAAAAACTAATGGACCGATTTCAAAAAATCTTTTACTATTGAAATAAACCATTTTTTTAACGGACGGGACTAATTTTTAACGGATTTCAATGTGTGACATATGCGTAAACTTCCGATACTTCCTTCTTTTAGCGTTAGAAAGCTACATTATCATTGAATAACATAGGCTATATTTATTACTAGAAAAAAAATAAGATCTTTAGAAATCCCTACAAAAATCAACCCCAGGGTGCAAAAAATTAGTCATAAATGTCTTTCATTGCATGCGCTGCGGAAAGTACTGATGATAGAACGAAAAAAATGTTCTATAATATTATAGAACACTTCAATATCTACAAAAAACTTTGCAAATCAAAACTATTGTAGTTATGTGACTACACCTACTTTTTTACATTTTTAAAGTTGGTAGAAATGCCGATCAAAATCAGACCAAGTTTTTTTCTGGTTTTAAAAAGAATATTCTGGGATATAGGCGTGAGTTTATGTTATGTTGAAATTACTAATATTCCCCGTAACCCCTCCAGCTAAGCTTAATCGCTTGTGTTAGGAGTGGGTTCACGTCGGTAGTGTAATGGCCAGGATTCGAACCCGGGACCTCTCGATCGTAGGGTTGACTCCTTAACCACTAAGCTACCGACTCTTGACGAATGTATATGTTGTATTAATTCTTATCCAAATAAATGATTTCGTATTCAAGACCATTTCAATACCTGTTGATTACTTTTGATTGATGAATTATTGAAATCGGCCATTCCATTCAAAAGATATTACGGAATTAAAAATACGAAATAGTTCGTTGGTCACGATAAAAGACATCTACACGGGCGGATCCGTGGGCAACAGCTAGTATAATATACTCAAAGTGCACAGTTCTGATATTCTTATAAGCAGAAAAAAATATCTAAGAACTACTTATTATATCATAAGTTTAATTTTGTGACTTAGGCAAATACCATATGGATTTTGATCGTCCCATTAAAACCCAAATCATTTCGCTGTGGTCCTTCACTTGTGCCCAAAAACGACTTGATTGGATCTTGAAAACATGCTTACATTGCATTGCATATTTTATTAGGGTTTCTTAGCCAAATGGCAAAAAACGGAATCCTTATAGATTCGTCATGTCTGTCTGTCTGTCCGTCCGTATGTCTCAGCCACTTTTTTCCGTAACTATAAGAACTATGCTGTTGAAACTTGGTAACTAGATGTATTCTGTGAACCACATTAAGATTTTCGCACAAAAATAGAAAAAAAAACAATAACTTAGGGGTTCTCCATACTTAGAACTGAAACTCAAAAAAATATTTTCATGAAACCCATACGTATGGATATCTAAGGAGAGGTCTTCAAAAATTATATTTATTTTGATTGACTAATTATGAAGATTAAAATAACGAAGACGACGTAACGTAATAACAATTAGATTTATTAATATTGCCTCGGTAGCGGTGGTTGTGCGATTGTTGTTGTTGTGTATCAGTGTCAATTACCGGATCGGGCAAAATTTTATTAAGTTTTTCTATTAGGAAAAATTTTGTAGAAGCACGAATCCAACTTTATATAGAATAAAGTGACTTTTTTGACGACAATAGACTTTTTGGTCCTTCATAGAAGGGGGCGCTTCTATGAAGAACCAAAAACGCTTGCCGTAAAATGGATGTAATGTAACAGTTTTGCCTTTTTTACGTGAGTAAGTATGTATAAATAAAGTAAATATTTTTTGCAATAGTAATTCTCATTTTTTAGTTTGCAAATGAAGCTACTAATAGCGTGTGAAACATATTCAATACCAGCAAAGATTTAATAACAGAAATTCCAATATCACGGCACGTATGAATAATGTAACAAGTTTGATTGAATAAAGTAAATCTCTCTGCTTTAAACAAATATTTGGCACGTTCTCATTTGTAAGACGTCTGGGTACTGGGTGGCTCGCCTTAGACAAATTAATAACAAGATAAAGAAACTCGACGGGTCTTAATTCATTAATTAACCTAATTGTATTTGCCGTTGCGCCCATTATTATTGTTTGTGCAATTTTCCTACAGTGTAACTATTCTTGGAGCTATATAACCCGTTTTTATGAATAAAAGTGCTCGTTACTTCTTTATTCTTACTTTTACTACAGTCTTCTAAGAATTTAAAACTTATTTTGATATCTCACAAAATTATATAATTAAACTTCTTTTTTTTATACCACTTAGGTGGCAGACAAGCTCACGGGCCACCTAATGGGAAGCAGTTACTGCGGCCCATGGACGTGTGCAACGCCAGGGGCGTCACAACTTTGTGAGTTCAAATATTTTGTTTAAAGAAGAAAATTATTTACTGATTTAATTTTTGAATTCGAAAACCTAAAACTATGTCTTATGCGTCAAAAGATTTTGGTGCATCTAAATAATTTCAGTTGCTGCGTTGCGATTGCCACCTATTAGAGTTGAAGTAGGGTGGTACTTCGGTCACGATCACTCCGACGAATTCAAAGGCAAGGTGACAGAACTAATGAATAAATTTTATTTTTTATACTTGGTATTGCGGTACAGTTTAAAATAAAATCTTGTATCCAAAAGCAGACAAATTGGTACTCTGAATACAGTTACACTGTGTCGTATCATGTGGCCGTCGGGATTTGCCTGATTGCCGTAGAAAGGGGTCGAATCAAAAAGTTTTCGCAAGAAAAATATGCTCAATTTAAAGAAAGGGAATAACCGCCGGATACCAAGTGGCGCCGGGGAGTTTTGAAAGATTTTTCACTCTCAACGTTAATTGCCACCGAAAGTAAAATAAATCTTTGCTTTTCTTGAGGCTTGTTTTCAGTCCGAGCCTTAAGCTAATCAATTAATTAAATTGTTTAAGTTTTACATAAAATATACTGGACCCTTGTAAAACTTCACTAAAGTTTCCATTTTACTTTTGTTGTTTTTCTGTACAGGTGTATGTTGAACATAACTATAAATTGTAGGGAAATAAGGAGGTAGGGAGTAAAATTGCTTTTCTGATTATAATGCAGTATAGAAGAAGTTTCTAAATAAAATACATACAAAATATCGTTCCCCGTGTGTAGATCCATTCGACGCGCAATCGTAACATTTTATCATAGGTGTAATAGAAATATCAGCCGATAGTAAAAAAGTTCGATTACGGTCTGAACTGTTATTTGCAAAGTTTTTCTTTACGTTTATTGTTTGTTTTGATACATGTCGCTCATAAAAGGATTCAATTATAATTTGATAGTAATGAATGACAACATTAAGGTACTATATCGACGAATAAAGTAATGATTTATTGTGTTTTTCTATTTCAAAAAAATCTTCGAGCAACTTTGAATAAAAAAGTAAGTTAGCTTGTATCTTGGAAGTTTAATGTTAAAAAGACTTTCAGTAAAGAAAATATTAGCTTGGGACTAGCAGGTACGACGCCCGTTGTCCCCTAAGTAGCGCAGTTAGAAAAGATCAACATGTTGCCAACACTTCACGGACACTCAATTTAAAAAGTTTCTCGCTCTTTGTTTTGTCCTGAACAAACTCAATTAGTGCCCTTTGCAATATTTAATTTACTCACGATATTTAAAAAGGTCATTTCAATAGCTTTGTTTTTGTTATAGTTTAACCTAATTGGCATTTTAAACAAGAATAGTTAAACAAAGATAATATTAAGGTCATTGGAAGAGGCATATGTCCAGCAATGGACTGCAATAGGCCAATAAAATTGATGAATTGATTTTAATATTGATTAAATATCACGCTTTGACATTTTTTTTATAAATGCAAGTCTAACATATAAAATTCAAATGCTCTAAATTGGTTTCAACCTAATTTAATTATAATGAATGCAAAACTATTTTCAAAATTGTCATTGGGCTTGGTAAAAGGTTATACATGTATTTCATCACTACTATCTAAAGTGAATCTATAAAAATAAAATATATATAGCGTTTTAATTTCGACCTATATTAAATTCAATATAGGACAATGTAATAATTTACACACATGAACTAATTTATTAGCAAAGATTATCTACTAAGGGGTATTTTAATCAACGTCGACAAGTACCAAGCAATCAGAACAGAGTGGAAGTGGGTGTTCCGGAATTAGAATTGAATGTAAATGTGCGGGCTTTATCGGGGATTATAGTGTTCGTGTCTGCAAGTGGGAGATAGTTGAGGCTAACGCTGGCCCGTCCGCAGCTTCGTATTAATACATGTTAGAAGCCACCGGCATAACTAGACCTACCCTGCCTCTCCGCACTTCTTTGATGTTAACTGCTTAAGGAGTATTATACAGGGACGTTCGCAAGTCAAAGTAAATTGGACGTTGTGTGACAGCCGCGAGGCACCCGTATCCTGGAAAGTCCTATTTAACAAATTTTACTGCGTACTAATCCGGCCTTTTCGCTACATGGCCGGCACAACCCTTACATGTCTTGTTCTAACTGTTACCAGTTATGAGGCTATTATCCCCAAATAAATCTAGGTTATGCGGGGTAGCTTAAGTCGGTTTTGGAAATACAATTAATTCAAAGTTATGAGCAATGAACGTGTCTGGACGATATTTCGTTTGAAAATGGTATTTCATATTAGATTTAGTGTATTATCCTTTTATTCATTATTTTGTAATTTTTATTCATTTGTATTATATTATTGCAGGTAAAAATACAAACAATTTTGTATGCCCAAGAAAAAAAACTACGGACGGGAATTTTTCATGTTGCAACTATGTTATAAAGGAATCAAAGAAAATCGTTAAATGTTTCTAAATGGGCCAAATCTTGTTTTTTTAATATATACCAGATAAGCAATTTTAACGCAGTGGAAGCATAGATATGATGTCAAAAAATACTTGATTATGAATGGCATAAGTAAAATTTTAGCAGTCTATAATATTTATAATGAATTTTAAATTAACATCTATAGTTAATAATTGCCATCGGACAATATTTAAAAATATCTCTTTCTAGTGTAATTTACTCAGAACTGTTTTAATTACTCCTAAATTCCTTCATGTATTAAAACCAAAATTTGTACTATTAATCAAATAACACATTGGTAACAGTATAACTCAAAGTATCATTAAACTTCGATTGTTAGCAAAGGACCCATGAATAGCGTGCATAAGAGAGCGGTGGGCGAATTAATTGCTTTTTGTTTTTATTTCACTAAACGTACCTCTCATACATTCGCAGGTTGTCTGTTGGCAAACATTATCATCATATGTATGCTATAACATAAGTTTTTTACATTCTACTAGCTTTTTTTACGTGTGGAAACCCCCACGGCCGACACGTCACCGGTGCCAGCGATGAGGTGGGTATGTCGGAATCGAACCGACTAAGACCACACGGTATCCTTCCCAAGCACCCATTGCCAGGCACCTGGGTACGCCCTCGAAAGGATAACCCCAGGGTTCCCGGCGGACTTCGGCCGCCGTCGCGGCCTCGCCTTGGGGTCGGGTTTGATTCCGCGTCAGTGAGTCGGCAGGCGTGTGTAGGACACACATGACACCTGCTGCCTGCAGCACGGCCTGCTTTTGTTAGGACGGCTAACCGGCCGACTGCCGTCCTCAGGCCCCGATCATGGAGGTCGGTAGTCCCGGGCGTAGACAAGTCTGCGGCGTCGTCGCCGCAGACTGCGGAACTCGGGAGGCAAGGTCCTCTCCCGCTCCCTCTCCTCCGCCTCTTTCACATGCATTACCTGCTCGCAGAAGGAGGCGGAAATTTTACTAGTTAAGCTAACCCGGAGCTCCACTCACAGTCGTACCTACTTGACCTGTGTGTAAAATTTCAACCAAATCCATTTAACCGTTTTTCTGTGATTCGGTAATAAACGAAAGACCGAACCGTGGGCAACAATAGTTGTAATCTGAAGATCTAGATCAACGGCTTTTTAACCTATATTCACGCATCTGTTGACTTTGAATTGCATCCGGATAGCCAGAGAATTATCCGAGTGCAATTCAAAATCAACAGATGCATGGATAGTGCCGAGGAACTGGGCCTTCACATGCAAAAATATCATTAGTATAGACATTATAATGATATTTTTGCATGTAATAGCTCTTGAAGAAGGTTAAACGCTAATATAACATCATACTACAACCGCTCATAGCCGGGCAATATTTAAAAATAACGGTGGAATAGAACCGTCTATGGCTGGTGAGACCCAGGACAACAGCTAATACAGAGATAAACGTCAATGAATGAAAATTATAATAAAAATAAAGTGACTACTATTAACCAAAATAAATGATCAAATATCGCTCGTATCTCTACTAAAACCGCTACCTAAAAGCTGTCAATCCGTCCAAACCGCGCATTAGGCCAAATGGTTCGAGTAACGGGATAGAAACAGAATCCCGGCTATTTTCAACCGGGGGGAGGAAATAGTAACAACTGTTAGTGTAGTCACACGCGATTTGACTTACGCACAATAAAGCAATGTGGAACTACCGGACCCGGGAAATGAGCCTTATTATTTGATGATCATTCGTGTGTCTTACTTTATATAAATTATAGATGGTTCCAGGTTTAAAAGTCAACCATTATTAACTATAACATGGTTACTGTAAAAAGTAACGTCTTATTCCAATCACCAAACTAACATTGCTCATCATTGTGGGCGAGTATTTGCGATATAAAGTTTTTCTAACAAATATATTTCAAACTAGCTGTGCCCGCGACTTCATCTGCATGGATTTAGATCTTAAGGGCATTATTTCTTTAAATTTTATTCTGAAATTAAAGTATCCTATGTTACGCCTTGTAATATTACCTATCTACCAGCTAAAGTCCCATCAAAATAACGACAAAACGAACAGACAGACAAAAAATTTGAAAATTATATTTGTATGTATACATTCATATGCAATCATTGAAAATCAGTTTTTTTAATATTGCAAACAGACACTTCAATTTTATTTGTATAGATTGTATAGCTAGATAACTGTAACATAGAGCGTTGGCAAGTGTACAAACAAGAGGTAGATACGTCACCCGACAAATATATTCAGGCGGGATTCACATTATCGCTGTTTGACTTCACATTAAATCTTAGAGTCGGCCCATAAATAACGCAAACTTTTATCCCACTCGAAATAAGCACTCAAAAATGCAAAAGGCAGAACGGTATAGAGCACGTTCACTAAATTTATTTTGTTTCGCACAATTCAAATAACCATAATTCACCGACGGCGGAACCGACCGCCTAAGCCTATCTAACGATGTAATGAAACGCCATTAAGTTTGCCGAAGTAAAGCTAAGTTTAAGGAAATGCGTATTTACTTTCTTACCTGGCAGATAAAGATGTTACTTTTCGATTTATTGATTCGACGCGATGTTCAGCCCTAACGGGGAAGATTGCGTTTTGCCTATCGGCAATCTAATTTATAATTAAGGAGATGTGAGTTTTTGCAATCAAGTATGATTTAAAGTACGAAAATGGCTTTCCCTTATTAATATGATAAGCTTATCTAAATAGATAATTATATAAGGGGTAGGCAGAGGTACTAGCACCGACATTTCGCCAGTTTATGTTTAGGTCCCAATGTAATAGGTGGCGAGCCTATTGCCATTAACCGGGCACTTATAAACCCTTCGGGGATATAGGCGTGAGTTTATGTTATGTTATATTTTAATTATATAAAAAATCTATGTCTGTGTTTACGTCAATCTTTGGCCATGATTTTTAATTTTTTAAGTCTCTAACAGCAAAGTATTTCCTAATTATATGCATGTCTACAACACAATCAACCAACCGTGAACACCTGAAGTGCATATCAGAAGTACACTTGCAAGGAGTCGGCCCACCCTCGCCATCTTGGCCATAGCGAATATAATTAGGCATTTTGCATTCACGGCGCGCGGCCCGTATGAATTCTACCTATTGTCTGACATTGGACCTTTGGAGCTATATCATTTCGCACCTATCGCCTCCTTCCTCCATCGAAAGGAAGGGAAGCAAACGGGAAGAGGAAAAACGCGTTATGAAATTTAAAAAGGGGTTCGTTTTAACATAATTTTTATCAATTGTTATAAACAACGATTGCTTGAAGAAACCATAATAATACATCATATTGTATGCAGACCTCAGCAAATAACCTGAAGCTATTTTGTACAAAATAAAATAAACACAAGTAAAATATCCATTTAACCGCTAACTAGCTATTTCGTACACCCTTGTTTGTTCAGTCTGCATCCATTTGTTCTGAGACAATCCCTCAACCTTTGTATAAAAATATTAATCTCGCGATGCCTCCTAATAGATATTTATGCATGGATGAAATCAATTTCCATGAAGGCTTGTTGTCTGGATAGCAATATCTACTTATTTTATTTCAAAAGTGCATAGTTAACGTAATGAGATACTGTTTACTGCCAATACAATTATCCGCTTCACGTATTTAATTTGCGAAGAAAATATAATGAGGTTGGCCGTTCTGAAACCTGCGGCACACATTTTCTAGATAATTAGGTAGACTCTCGGTTCGGCAAATAATTACTGCATGATCAAACGTATGAAAGATAGTAATCGGTACTATCTTTCATACGATTGACCATGCAGTAATTATTTGCCGGAAAGCCGAAGTCCGTCAAAATTAAAAAGGTCGAACGTGATGATTACGAGGGTAAGGGTTTTAAATATGTAAAGCTGGCACATTAGACAGTCTGTCGGAGGTGAATGTGTGCCGTCTAGACTCTGCTAGCGCGGAGTTTCGCTGAGCTTCAATGGAACGAATATTTGAATACTTGAAGAACAAGTATTGCAAAACTATTACTGTTCCAATTATTATTATTAATAGATTTACACTGTAATAGATGCTTTTGTTTTATAAAAACTGAATAACGTTTCAACAATATAATATTACAATTGGTGTGATAGAACCTTTATGGGCAAGCGTTCTGATGCAAAATTCCTGTGATGAAACGAGGTTCAGTTATATTCCTACAATACGAAGGAATAAAACAGAAACAGTGTAAATTAAAAACGGCCGAAAAAGGAGCATTTACAGCTAGAGGCCGGACCCTGGCGACATGGACAGGTTATGACAAATATGTGAGCCGATGGCGTTAATGAAAATGAACTTTTTTGAGAAACAAAATGCGATGAATTCGAGGAGCAAATCCTAATGTTTGCACAAGGGATTGAAGTATTTTGATCTTCATGAAATTAGTTTTATTTTCCAAGTAGTATACAATTGAGTGGAGTATATCAAAGGATCCTTTTGGAGAACCAAACACCAACCACGATTAGAGATCTGATATCATGTTGAACTATAACTTTTTTTTTTTTGTACTATAACTTATTTGGCACCTACAGCCGTTTGACTAATACAAAGACGAGAATTTTCGACAATCCTACACAACCAAACGTCACTCACAAGCAAAGTATTGCTTTTTGTCAGTTTCGAACTTATTAACTTAAGGAGAGATTTTATATATTTATGTGTATGTTATCACTTGTAATAGTTTGGTTGAAAGATAACTCTCAGAATAATACCCAAACTACTTTTTAATATTGAACAAATATAAATATATGATATAGATTTTACACTTTGAACCATAGTGGTTCGATAGCCGTTTCCTTCCGCTGACAAGCAAATTGTAGAATGATCTCTTTGACTTGGTTTTCCTTAACTGCTATTTTAAATGCACATAAGTAAGTTTTTACATAATCGGTAACGTATGACACATTTGGTCTCACCGACTCACTCCATAGACTATAGTGACTGCTTTACATCAATAGGTCAATCTGTATATAAATAAAAATGGATACACCAAATTGGATAATTCTTTATTTTTGTGTTCGTTATTGTAAGGACAAGGTTTGCATGAAAGAAAAATTAAGAAAAGTGCACGGGTAAGGTGCTATTATTGCAGCTGGGTGAAGCCAGGGCGCGCAGCAGACACGAAAGAAGAAGTTCTCAAATGGTCATAATAGTCTATAGTATATTATAGTATAGTAATTTTTATGATTTCCACAACGATCAAGACTACATAAACCATTCAGATTCCACGGCACCCTTCCGAACGCACGTTTAATTTTTCACAAATCGCAAATAGCTAGATATTTTGGATGTATATGAGCATCCGAACTTAGCAGACAAATGGTTTAATTAACCTGATGGCGCTGTGACTGATCGCCTTGGATTCGCAAATTTCTACGCAATTAGAAACACTTGCAAATCTCATACCAATTAGGCAGCCGCCCAATTCGCGCCCTCGTAATTGTTTTTGAATGTGTAACTGTAGTTTGTATTGCGAATGATTTATTTAGATTTTAGTAAGGCTTTTGAATTTGTATACCATTACGAGCACGTATGCTCATTTGATTCTATATATATCTTATATATAGAATCAAATATCTTCAATATTACGTAAAAGTGCACCTTTTAACCAGACCTTCAATTATTCAGACAGTTCGGACGTCCGTTGGCACTCTATAACGTCACTTTTCTCATACAATGTTGCACAAAACGAAAGAAATCACTGGAGAAATCCTTTTGAATTATTCGTATTTCTGGGACAGACATGGATGCACGTCGAGAAGAGCTGAAGTCTGCAGTCTTGACAGCTAATTAGGACTTTCATTGTTATACGGATCTTGCAATGGTATGATCCGTTGATAGAAAATAAACCTCAAAATGTAGTGTATAGAGTTGAGTATTGCTCAAGAGATGAACTAAGATTCATTAATACCTTTCTTAAATATTTCGAGTTGTGGAAAAATACAATAATTCGCCGTGAATGGTGGCCATTGTATAGATTCAGTGTCCAGGAAGGATGTTTTGTCGGGGTGTTCTTTTTATTGCCAAATTTGCGTTTTATGGGCTGTCACAAAGGGAGCGTTAAGGGAATGTGACAATTCTACACCCTTGTCGTGTCTGTTTTTTGGCTTCAGTTTACGATGAACTTGATGTAAACCAATAGCCATTTGTTTACGGTTATATTATGAGTAACAAATTCATTAGTATTTCGTTGAAATAGAGATATCTGTTGAAATAGGGGTTTTATGACATAACTTATTATAAGTAGGTACTTTTAAAGACAAGTTATTTAGAGATATTTGAATAAACATTCCAATCAATAGTTATTTTTGTGTACAAAACTTAACTACGCCTAAACGTTTATTTGTTTTCTTTCTTGCAACACTGGGTTCACTCACAATTATATGTGAACTGAATCCCCCTTGTCTCGCTAGCCATTGTCCAGATGCAAACGACTTTGAAATATGAAGGATATTTATAACCTCCTGCGTTCTAGCCACGGTCATTTTATATTTTTAATTTGATATTGTGAAACTTTATGGAATAACACATGGATTAAGTTCATAGATAGTTTTATAAGACAAATATTTCTTTGATATTATATACTCGATAGATAACGTTGACTTGTAATCTTGACATTTAAAAATATATAGGTATCTTTCTATAAATGACCAAATGTAAACATTGAGCATTTGACGAAGAAAACCGGACTGTAGTCACCGACGCCGACGGTGTTACCAAATGCGATGTCTCGTATCGTATTCACTTTCGAACCCACGAAATGTGACCAGGAGCACAGTAACCACAAGAGTCAATAAATTCACTGCGAGTATGCACAGAACGAGGGCACGTTAGGGTGTTGCCTGTCACCGGCCGCGGTCGGACGTGACGCAGCGTCTGACGACGGTCACTTTATTGCTGACCTCTGTCTACCTCTGCGCTCCTAATCACAGCGTTGATACTTTACATTGATTTTATTCAACTTTTTCGTTAACAAAAGTAATTTAATTAGTAACGAAAATGGGTTATTCAACAATTTTTTACACACCTACCTGTACCTACATGTTTTTTTATATAACTGGTCACCCTCTTTAATGACGAGTATATATGAGGGTGCTCCATCACGTTAGTCGCAATACAAACAAAGTGTATTAGCGGGCAGTTACAATAATCTCTGCTCAAATTTGCTTGACCCAAGTAATAGTAGTCATATGAGAGATGAAGACCCGAGACGGCGTGCGGTTTTAGTCGGTTCAAGCCCGACATAACCGCCCCCGCTGGCCGGCGGGGGGGTATCCGAAGGGATTTCCGCAAGAAAAAAAAAAAAAGGAGAGGTAATCTTTATGATTAGATGCAGAGGCTATTCAGAGTGAGTTAGTTATTTATAGTACATTAAAACGCAATGTAATTCCAGTTTCAACTTCTTTCGTATATTATGTACGTGTGAATACAATATCTTATGTCTACATGAGCGCCGGATACTTGTAAAGCACCTGACCTAGTAGAAGGACATAGCAATGTCAACTTCTTTGTGTACTAACATTTTAAATAAAATATTCAATATCATTTTAATTGAAAAATCACAATACTTACCGAGCTGTTTATGTTGTTTAAATTATTAGTTAGGATATTATGTATTTTTTTATTAGTAAGAATAATGTAATTTAAGGTAGTATAAAAATATCATCGACATTACTTCTACCATATCTAATCTGTGCTTCTATTAACGGACTGTCGTACGACGCAGCGTTAAAAGTAGTAATAACTTAACAACCAAACACGATTGTATCCTAAACTGCTGAACAACATTTTTGTAGTCTAGATATGTATACAGCTATCAGCATCACATAGTTGAAAATTAATTCATCGTGACCAAGATTAACAACAACTTAGTAATGCAGTCACAGACTTAATTAGTTCGGTGATTACATACACTCAGCTTGTCAGTAAAACAATTTGACATACAGTTTGCTTTCAATTCGTGGTTTGCTTGCAATTCTTGGAATTCAGGGATAATCAAAGAATGAACTTTTATCTTTATTAGTATAGGATAAATAACTACGTAATAAGATCAAAATGAATACAAATAAAACAGCATTATAAGAATTTGTAGTACTTTTTACTCATTGTAAGTACCAAAATTTACAATAATTTTCATCATTTTTCGGAATTTTCACTTTACTTGCTTTTTGCCAAATTTCGTAATTCTAGGTCAACGGGAACTACCATATAGGTTTTCGACCTAGGACCTATAGGGTACTTGCGGTTGACCTAGAATTGAAAATTTCTGTTTATAGCAAATTGTATTTTAGGAATTAGAATATCCCAAATTCTATGGTCGCTTTCAATAAAGGTTGATAAAGATTGTATAACAGTACGATTATACCGCTCAACAGTATTAGACTGTAGGCAGTAAAGAGGGAATACAACACTATACCCCATAGTGTAATTTAGGTAGTTTATATTAAGTTAACAGGTTTTTGAGATCAAGTACTGATTCAGAGCTAGTACTACCTCAAACGGCCACTTCATATTGAAGCTCGGCTTTTTGTAGTGAGAGGAACTTAATGGTATACGCGGACATATTGAGGTTGAGAATTACAATTTACACACAGTGCACAAGAATATAATAGAATTTTATTGGCTTACCAGTGGTAATAAAAGTAAAATACAGAAACAGTAACAAATGTCACTCCCTTATGGCTTGAAAGTTAAAGCCTTAAGGATTATAAATCCCAGTAGTACTAATACTGGTCTAATGCTATAAGCATTAGCAAAATAATAAGTGCTAAAAGTAAAGACACTTAAATTCTAAAGAACTACAACATTTAAATATTGTAGTACTAAGTTATGCAATGTTTAACCACTGGTAAGTCCATAAAAACAATTAAAAATTAAAAATTAATACTCACGGGCCGTCCTTCACATTAAAAACTGTAAAAAAAAACGATTATTGGGCGCCATTTGTAACAGGGATAGTTAAATTTAAGGTTTATTATAAGTTACAAGTTATTAGAAGTTAGTAGTTGGTTTATAAGGTTATAGCAAATTAAACATGAGACTAGTTTTACCTTTCATATATTAAATATTATCAATTGTAAGTGATCTCAAGGGTGAGTACACATAGTTCAATTAAAATTTGAAGTTAAGGATTAAAAGAAGAGATGTGAAGATGTGAAAGACGGCCCGCGGCAGCCAGGAGTCTGTACTTAGCTCTGCCTGTAGTATCCGCCCGGCGTGTCGCGCTGGCACCACCCGCTGCGTGACTCGCTCGGCGGACCAACGGCTCAGTACCAGAGCTATGCACTTGTGGAAGCGATGCAGAAAATTAGGGCTCGCAAAACCGCTGCACTGTAATTTATAACGTCGGCTGAAAGAAGCGACTTGGTGGGAGTTCATAGATAATATGCCACAGCCGATAGAGTTGACCACAACTAACCATGAACAGAGTTGATGAAAGAATACAGATAATATTAGTAGGCTATGAATCGATATCAACTAAGGAATCGACTACATATTCCACTAATATCCTTAAAAGTACAATGTGCATTGTTACAAAGCAAGGTAAAGCACAAGGAAAAATTACGAAAAGTACCCATCCACGATTCGCCAGTTCTGTTAAGGTCCCAATGTAATAGGGGGCGAGCCTTAACATAACTGGCGAATCGTGGATGTGTAATACAGCTCTGCCTATACAGGCGTGAAGTTATGTTATGTTAACGAAAAATAAAATTTTTGAATATGAAGGAAAATTTTTGTACTTATAAATTTTCGTGAAAATATAATTTTTCCCATATATTTTTATCGTCTTGACTCAGGATCTTGATTTTTAAATATATATTATTACATGTTTATACATTTAATAGATGTTGTTACAGGACTATAGACCTCAGTTTCTTGTATCAATTTCAACTTGCAAGGTCCACCCGTTCCGGAGAACATCGGTGGTGACACACGGACAGACGGATAAGAGGGTGATCGTATATGGGTTCCTTTTTAGGGTTCCGTTGCCAAATGGCAAAAAACGGAACCCTTATAGATTCGTCATGTCTGTCCGTCCGTATGTCACAGACACTTTTTTCCGAAACTATAAGAACTATGCTGTTGAAACTCGGTAAGTAGATGAATTCTGTGAACCGTATTAAGATTTTCACACAAAAATAGAAAAAAAAAACAATAAATTTTGGGGGTCCTATACTAAGAAATGAAACTCAAAAAATTTTTTTCATCAAACCCGTACGTGTAACTATGGATAGGTCTTCAAAAATGATATTGATGTTTCTAATAACATTTTTTTCTAAACTGAATGATTTGCGCGAGAGACACTTCCAAAGTGCTAAAATGTGTCCCCCCAACCCCCCCAGTAACTTCTAAAATAAGACAACGATAAAAGTAAAAAAAATATGTGACTTCCAACGAAAATTGGTTTGAACGAGATCTAGTAAGTAGTTTTTTTTAATACGTCATAAATCGTAAACCGCAATTTACCTTTCATTCAATCAACTCAAATATAAAATTGCTACGGAACCCTTCATGGGCGAGTCCGACGCGCACTTTACCGGTTTTTTTACCTTTTGAAGTATGGAACCCTAATCATGCATTCAAGTCAAACGATCCGGGTTTGTAGAAAAAAGGAAAGACGAGTATGTTGAGAGGCTCCCGTGCGCGTCTCTAGCCAGTCCTCCATGATGGGTCTTACCGCCGCCGGCTGCTACTACGGCGTGCCCTGCGCCCTAGTCGTTCCTACCACTCCACCACGATAACCTGATAACTTTAATGACGTAACGCAAAGTCCATTATCTTTAACCTTCTTGATTTTTTCATAATTGCTGCGTTCCGTTCCGACTGAGACTATTACTTTTCGTTTTGATTTTCATTAAAAATCACTAGCATTCATCATTTTTTCCTGACTGTCGATTTCTCTCTAAGTTTGTTTTATAAATAGTTGAAATTAAATAACGCTATTTTATCAGCTAATTTTGAGGCTACACTGAAATTTTGACTATTAATTATTGTCATTTGACAGGTCAAAAATAAATATCCTTCTTTATGGCTAGCCGACGTTAGGGACACAAACTTCTACAGTTAGCTTGGTATAAAATAGCTTTAATATTTTATTGGTGACCAAATTGTCAGTAAAAAAAATATTAATATTAAAAAGTCTCAATTCGAATAAGTGACTCTGGAAATTTTTGTCCCTAACCGACGTTAGGGACAAAAATTTCCAGAGTCACTTATTCATCCAAAATTATGCACATACAACATAGGAGTAGTATAGACTATATGTGTTGTCTGCCCATTTAAACTTTTCTAACTGCGGAGAACCGACCGCTCGTAGCTCGTTACCGACGGATTATTAAATATTGAAACAGTATTCACGAGATGAAAGCTGCTTCGTAGACGACCAGAGCAAATCCTGCACAGAGAACAAAGTCTACTTATCTCAACAAAATTTATTTCAATCCATTGTGTAAATATTACTGTAGATACGAATACTGTAAATATATCTAACAAGTTGCTCAATATTCGTGGTCACGAACTGTCCATCAGACACATTAGAAACTGATCCGGAAGTAAACCCTCCTGATTGTAGGATTAGGACCAAAAAGGACTAAAAAGAGATACAAGGCAATCTCGATTTCATTTGAATTAACAAATATTCGGCAACGTTCTGGACGTAAAACGGTGGATAAATACTATTGGTAAAAAGTTTGGAGTATTTTGTGAAATATTTTCCATATCCAAAATTATTCATTTGCTTAACGTACATAACATGATAGATTTCATTTTTATTCTGAAGTAGATTAATAATTGTTTTGCAATCTCATCATAACAATTAAAATTCAGAAATTAAACTGAAATTAGAATTAATAGAGAATAAACTTAAATATAGGTTAAAGACTGAATTATATATTTTGCCTTTGTTATCCGATTGCGCCAGAAGGCGGGTTATGTTTTTCGAGAGTATGTACAACAATGTATGTATATATATATATATATATATATTTTTTTTTATTAGGAAAACAAACAGTATCTTACAACTAATTGACGACTGTTAAAACAACTGTAAACCATTTACGTGTTTTCGCATG
The DNA here is from genome assembly GCA_946251805.1 of Cybosia mesomella. NCBI lineage: Eukaryota > Metazoa > Arthropoda > Insecta > Lepidoptera > Erebidae > Cybosia > Cybosia mesomella. The sequence goes on from OX276395.1 coordinate 10,161,585, forward strand.
TGGATATTTAGTGCTTGCTTATAAAAATGTATGTTTTTGAAACATTTAAAAACATTACACAACTTCACGCCTGCATCCCCGAAGGAAATTCGCCAGATGTGTTGAACATTTATACATAAAAAATAAAAAAAAACAAAAAAATACAGTCAGAGAACCGATTCGAACCACTTCTTAGAGATAAAGCGACTATAGGAGGATGGATTTGTGTTAAACAGAACTAATTCCGGATGGTTTCCCAATTTATTGGTACAGTCAGCTGCTCTTACAAGAAATGAGCCATTTCGGTAATTAGTGGTACCTCGTGGGACGTGAAGCGGAATTTGTAACCTAACAGATCTTGTAGGAACTCTCAATTGCAATTTCTCAAGAAGGTAAGGAGAATCTATTTTACTCTGTGCTATTTTCACTAAACATGTGATATCAGCGCTTACCCGTCTTTCTTGAAGTGGCAGCAAATGTTGTCTTATGCATCTCTTAAAGTAGCTATCGTCGTATACCCTGCACTTAAATTGCAGATATCTAACAAATTTTTGTTGCACTGATTCCAATCTTTCAATGTAAACATCGTACTGTGGGTTTCAGACTTGTGAGCAATAATCAAGGATGCTGCGGACATATGAGCAATAAAGTATTTTAGCCGGCTTTACACTTGTGAACTGAGAGCACGACCTTATCACGAAACCTAACATTCTATTAGCTCTGATGGCAATGGCATCGATATGGTTTTCATATGTTAATTTAGAATCATGTATCACTCCTAAATCGCGGATTTCATTCACTCTCGCGAGTGCCACTCCTTTCAGAAAATAGTCAGATTTATATATTATAGGTTTGCGAGAGAAAGTTATTGTATAACATTTGGAAGCATTAATTGTTAAATTATTAAGTGCACAGTATTCTTCAAATCTGAACAGATCCTGCTGCAAATCAAAACAATCCGTGTCATCTATAATTTGCTTAAAAATTTTCATATCATCAGCATACATAAAGAAATGCGAATGAAGAAAGCAGGTGTTGATGTCATTTATAAAGATTATTTTGATCTACGCATAGTATGCCATTCATTATTAGGCCCTCTGTTGTTTAATACAGAGGGCCTAATAATGAATGGCATACTATGCGTAGATCAAAATAAAAAAAGAAACAAAATGACGGTTTTTTGGCGCCAAATTCAAATGTTCGGCACGTTCTGCAGCCTGAATGGCTCGATGGATTTTAACTTCAAAGGTGTATGTCTAAGAAGTATACAATCAAATTATTAATCAACAAGTTTGATAGCAGGCGGGACCCATTAATTTTCTTTCGGTTTATGATTTGCAAATGGGTCGCGCCATATAACAAACTTGTTTTCTGTCTTTTTAGGGCAGTCGGGTTTTATGAGTTTTTAATTAATAATTGTATTATTCAACTAATCAGTTCTTTGACAGATACGTAAATAAATCATATTATTATATAATAATATATTTACTTACACATATTATGTTTCAAAAGGACGGAAAGTATGGCAAGCAATGGCTTCGAGTACTGAATGAGAGAAGAAAGATTGTACATAACAGGCACAGATCGCTTACAGTGGCGGGTAACGGGGTTAATTGTGATCTAAAGTTAATTAATTTGCGAATACTTATTGTCAAGTGTTATTGATGTTACGATGATTGTTGACGTACAAACGTATATCACCAACTAAATAAGTATGATAAGATATTGTAAACTGATAAAAATGTATAGCGCAATCGTTAGAACTCTAAATCCGTACGGTTTATCAGTTCTGGGACACCCAGAGGGTGGTTAATTGTGAAAAGAAATCTTTGCTCTTTGAGCCGCGTGCCGCGCGAGGGGAAGCTATTGATTTCTTTTGTTTTATGCTGATTGAGACACCTTCGCAGCTTCGCAATCCGCGATCGCCACCCTCAGTGTGAACGCCTGACAAAACACTTTATTCTTAACCGAATGAAAAAAACGCGATAAAAGCTGCCGACGAACATAGAGCGTTAAGACACATTATTAAAATTTCATGGTAATTAGTTCACTATCTCTTTACCAACTTCAGTTCAACTACAATACACCAACAGTTTTCTTGAATATGCATAGCTATATTTATTTTATAGGAGTAAACAGCATAGTGATAGTTACATAAGATAAGACTACTTAAATTATGTGATTTCAAGAAAAATATAATTTTAAAAATGTCTGACTTTTTAAATACTTATTCTACTGTGAACTCATAAATCTTGAAAAGATTCAACTGTCAACATGTAGTTTTCAGAATAACCACGCAACTCCACGAAGATCTGACTGAAAATACGATTACAGACCAAACTTCTATCACTTTAAAGATTTTATGGCCACTCATTCACACAGAGTGTGGTAAGCCAATCAACATTAGTCCCTTTGATGATCACTTCTAGCCTCATTTATCTCGCGATTGACTGCGAAAGAAAAAATTAGATTGCAATTGCCACCTCAACGCGCACGATACCATCGACGATTTTTTTTGAGGACGTTGCTAATGGCAGTCTGTTTTATCTCGAGCCCCTAATGCCCTTATGCGGGTGACACTAATAAGATTTTGACACGTTAATGACAAAGATTATTTGAATACTGCAAACAATTGATAGTGTCGTGTGCAAGTGCAAAACTTTTTTGTTTTTAATTGGGTATTCCACTGATAAATTTGTTTGATGTGCAATTAAATGGTATCCTTAAGTTACATTAAGTGCCGTTTATCAGCAGTTCCAACATTGCATTTATATACTTTCGCTCAAACTTTTGACTGGCAAAAAGCCATAATTGTTCTTTTTAATTTTATTACTGTCACCTTGCATCTATCTGAAATTTAAAAGTGCTAAAAAAGGTACAATACCGGTTGTCAGATGAGATTAGTAGGTATTTACATATTTTTTTTATACCACTAAGGTGGCAGACAAGCACACGGCCCACCTGATGGGAAGCGGTTACCGTGGCCTATGGACGTGTGCAACACCAGTGGCGTCACACTCGCGCTGCCGACCCTGTAAAGGAAAGGGGATGGGAAAGGAGTTTGGGAGGGGATGGGAAAGGAGTTTGGGCTTCGGCACTCTTACTCACCAAACGGAACGCAACAGTTTAAATACTTGGCGTTACTTGGCGTCGATATTCTGTGAGAGGGTGGTGCTTCCCACAGATTTGCTAATTTTTTTTGTTAGACAGCAATTTATTCCGAAATGGTCACATTTCAATTTCGTAAAAATCTGATGATGAGTTTGCTGCTATATCATTGTATTACTTTAATTGTAATTACTTAAAGAAGGTAAATGTCTTGAACAATAAAAATGTGCTTTGTTTATATAATCATATAATATAGCATCACGCCTTTAGGGTAGAAGGGACATTGGGACCTAAACATAAACTGGCGAAATGTGTGTGCTAGCACCTCTGCCTACCCCTTCGGGGATATAGGCGTGAGTTTATGTTATGTTATGTTATGTTATTCGGCGATATTGCCATTGATTTTGATGATTATTTTAATTTAATATTAGATTTTGGACTCCGAAAATAAGTACACTAGACATCTCTTTAGAATCAAATAGAAAATATTTCGGTGGGTGGGTCTCGGGAGGTGCCGAGGCGTGACCTCGTGGCAGCCATCGGGGTGGGAGTATAATAGTGGGTTGTCCTCTCGCTCGGCAGCATGATTGCGGCACTGGTGCGGAGCGCGAGCGCGTGGGCCGCCGCCACCTCCTTCTGCGAGCATGTGATGCTCGCGAAGGAGATGGCGGAGCGCGCCCGGGAGAGGTTCAGAACTCTCCCGGTCCGCCGAGCCCGCAACATGCTCGCCGCGCGTCGCAGGCGACTCAGGCGCCAAAGGTCGCTTAACGACCTCCGTCCTCCATGAGCGCAGGCCTGGGGGTGGCAGGTGAGGCCGCCTGTCACCCCAGCAGAAGTAGGCCGGGACGGTGGGGCGACTAGCGCCCCTCCCCCAAACCCGGGCAAGACGGGGACACCGTGGTTCCCAAACCCGAGGGGGCCATCTCGAAACCGGAGGTGGCCCAGGGTCAGTCGGGGTGCGAGGGATATGCTCTATGGGTAACCTTACACCCCGGCGTCTGTAGACCCGAGACGGCGTGCGGTTTTAGTCGGTTCAAGTCGACATAACCGCGGGGGGGTATCCGAGGGGATTTCCGCACGAAAAAAAAAAAAATTATCGTTAGGTTTATAACCATCCTTTTTTTTCTACTTGGGGATTGCTGTTACGCCCGGCATCACCAGCTACGGGACGATAGCAAGAGACCATGTACGGGACTCTCCTACCAGGTACCGGATTGGCATACCCACTAAACCCCACGGTGTGCCATACTCTTATCGGGGAGCCAGAACCAATACAGGACTTTATAACCATCCTGTGACAGGTTGTGTTGGGATTGTCTAGATTTTGATTATGAAGGTTAACAACAGAACACCCTAACAGTATATAACATAAATGTATCGTTTAAGTTATTAAGGGGATTTGTTGATCGTATGAGGCATAGGTATATTATATACTATAGTCGTAAACTCCTTAATGCTACAAACCATGAATGTCTCGTTTAGGTTATATAAGGAATAACGTCGAACCTACAGATAGGTAATTTATTAAGAAATCGAGCAATAATCAGCATTTATAACTATCTGTAACCTATGTGTGTGTATGGTCTTCTAGTTTTAAGTGCTCGAAACATTTTTATTATTGCAGGATCGCATTTGTGAAAAGCCCATTTTTGCGTTACTCACTACTTACTCTATTTGAAAATATCTTGGAGGCTTTCCTGCTTTGAGATAGACCTTTCTTCGCTTGTGTCATTGCCTGTGCTGACTCATAGTAGGTTCACCCGAATTTGCTTTCGACAAATTAGTTACGAACGTTAACACTAAAAAGGCAGAAATCAGTAAAAAATAAGCCTACTTCAAAAAATCTAAACTTACAAAGTGAAAAATAACTGAAGTATAGATTTTATTCTAAAGACAAAAATGCGCGGAAGACATATCTGTTGAAGTCGGTACCAAGACAAATAGGTCCAAGCGATGAAATCACTGACGGAATCCAAACGGGCAGACCCGTTTGAGTCCCGTCAGACCCATATGGGTTGACATCATAGACGTCTCGATTGATATTGAAATGTTGATAATGTTGTTTCAGATTTGATACCTGTTTCAATTAGACTAAGCTTTCAATTTCAAGCCAGACGATGCTGCCTATTTTGATTGTATCACTCAACACGAGACATTACCCACGCTTATACATTTCATTTCTTGCGCGTGAAGACCTACTATGTGGTAGGACTGCGGACTGAAATCATACGTGCCTACCTATTACCTGTTTGACTTGGCACTGACTTAAAACAACGAAAACACCGATAAATCTTTAGACTTTTGAATTAAATCTTTCTTTACTTCAGTTAGTTTTTACTTTTCTGTATGTTTAGATTTTAGAAGTCGGTATAGTTATTTATTAAAATTTTACTCATCATAGATATCGCTACCATGTCAAAGAAAACGCTTATTTGATTATGAAGGTTAACAACAGAACACCCTAACAGTATATAACATAAATGTATCGTTTAAGTTATTAAGGGGATTTGTTGATCGTATGAGGCATAGGTATATTATATACTATAGTCGTAAACTCCTTAATGCTACAAACCATGAATGTCTCGTTTAGGTTATATAAGGAATAACGTCGAACCTACAGATAGGTAATTTATTAAGAAATCGAGCAATAATCAGCATTTATAACTATCTGTAACCTATGTGTGTGTATGGTCTTCTAGTTTTAAGTGCTCGAAACATTTTTATTATTGCAGGATCGCATTTGTGAAAAGCCCATTTTTGCGTTACTCACTACTTACTCTATTTGAAAATATCTTGGAGGCTTTCCTGCTTTGAGATAGACCTTTCTTCGCTTGTGTCATTGCCTGTGCTGACTCATAGTAGGTTCACCCGAATTTGCTTTCGACAAATTAGTTACGAACGTTAACACTAAAAAGGCAGAAATCAGTAAAAAATAAGCCTACTTCAAAAAATCTAAACTTACAAAGTGAAAAATAACTGAAGTATAGATTTTATTCTAAAGACAAAAATGCGCGGAAGACATATCTGTTGAAGTCGGTACCAAGACAAATAGGTCCAAGCGATGAAATCACTGACGGAATCCAAACGGGCAGACCCGTTTGAGTCCCGTCAGACCCATATGGGTTGACATCATAGACGTCTCGATTGATATTGAAATGTTGATAATGTTGTTTCAGATTTGATACCTGTTTCAATTAGACTAAGCTTTCAATTTCAAGCCAGACGATGCTGCCTATTTTGATTGTATCACTCAACACGAGACATTACCCACGCTTATACATTTCATTTCTTGCGCGTGAAGACCTACTATGTGGTAGGACTGCGGACTGAAATCATACGTGCCTACCTATTACCTGTTTGACTTGGCACTGACTTAAAACAACGAAAACACCGATAAATCTTTAGACTTTTGAATTAAATCTTTCTTTACTTCAGTTAGTTTTTACTTTTCTGTATGTTTAGATTTTAGAAGTCGGTATAGTTATTTATTAAAATTTTACTCATCATAGATATCGCTACCATGTCAAAGAAAACGCTTTATGACAATTTCTCCATTAATGTAATGCCGACATAATTTCCACATCGATAACGAATCAATTTTTCAATTCCGTCTCAAGGTGTCCTCCTAGTTTAAAGAGTCCCTCAAGGAGCACTCTAGGGCCGGGGGTGTGACGTCAGCGGCGACTTTAATTGCGCACCACTTCGTTATCGGACTTGATGGCATTTTTAATGAACACCCGAATTAATGTAGTGGCTCAAATCGAAGACCGAAGTGTGGACCCCACGTTGCCAATTCAATGGTTTGTTTATTTAGGATAGCTTGTCTATTATCTATTCGTCTTGAGTGATATCACCGTAAAGATAAATAGTAGTTCGTAGTTGGTTTATGTAAAGGCAACAATAATAAATCTGGAGAAGGAAACACCTTTAAGTTTGTAATGACATGCTATTCATAATCTACATAGCTATAATTTTCTGGTTAAGAAAATAAATGAAGGGAAGAACGGCAATTTCAAAATACCATACTTCTCGAATTACTAAATAGCTGGTTAATTATCACACATCTTTTTGAAGTTATCTCATTTTAATACGAAGTGCGCTTGCCTAGATTGTAAATCAAAGGTATAGCAGGTTAATACTCCCTAGATCCTCTGAACTATATCTTGAAACATAGTCTGTAGTATGGCAATTAGTTCATAATGCATAATAGTGAAAACTATAGACATAATTATGACATAGATATTTCAAGTTAAAATTTGGAGCTAGCAGGCTGTTAACAAAACTCCCTTACCAGTTGTATCACAAGCTTAATCGTGATTAAAAGTCTTTGAGAGCAATCCAAGTAGTAAAGATCAATATAAAATGTATTAACTGTACACAGTTCAATACTAAAACCTATCAACTCCCCAATTGATAAAAATTCAACTCGCCTCTTGTTCTACGGCGGGTCCTAAATAAATATGCTAAAATAAGAGTTTCTCCAATGACGGCTCAATGCCAAACACTTGAAATTGGAATGAGGATTTTGAAATAAAAAGTGGGAGTCCCGAAGATTGACAGGTGCGTCTTAATAAGTCCGGTGGCAGGTGCAAGAGTACAAAATGAAAAAATGTGATTGCTCACTTTATGAATACTTGCAGTGAAATGAGAGAAAATGTTTTGATTCCTTTGAGAATTAATTGGGTCTGTATTTGTATTGATTACATTTTTTACTCAGCTGACTACAGTTATAATAGGATAGTTAGGATTCCTATTATTTCATTAGAAGTTAACGACTAACACTAGTTGATTTTTATCGATTAATTAATTGACATGGATTGACTAAAATAGTGCATCCGTAGTGAGTGCGACTATTATGCCTAGGTTCGATCTTAGGTTCGGCAGTATTATTGGTTTTTCTGTTATGAACTTCTCAGTAGAGGCACCGAGTCTAAGAAAACTAGGCTCGTCAACTACGTGGGTCTGAAAATTATATTTTGTGAAATATACTAATGTGAGTATATTAAAAAAGATTTAGAAACGAGAGATTGGCGAATGTTTCCGCATACTGTCTTAAAATATTACAGATAGCAGTACAGTGTCATCGGTATTAGCTTAACTCATTCTAGGTGGTCGGTACCATTTGGTTGTAAACTTTACATACAATAATAAACAAAAATTTAAAAGATTGTAGATTACAAAAACAATTGTAGTAATTGTAATAATTATTTATTTCAATGTAAAGATCGTTTGTAAATGTGTTAGTTTTCAGCAACTTTTGTGGGCGACTGTACCTACTTCAAAGACAGAAGTTACGCATAGTGATAAACCACATAATAACACATATCATGTAATTACAAAGTCATTAAACGGAACATTTTACATACGCTCTTCATTTTATGCACCTATACAAACATGCCAATATTAAAACAACACCGTATTCATTCGCACTGCGATCTCAGTTTACATAGGTCTCGCTCATACAGATAAAACAGTTTTAATCTCATCATACGGGGAGTGTAGACAATGAAAGAGGTACTCGGACCCTAGTCTGGGTATCTAGCGCCGCCACTTATTCCGCTGGCCTAAGCAAATTTTCACCACCCAACTCTGTTGGTTTTTCGTCGGATTCCTATTTCTTCACTTCTGATTATATTATTCCATACTTTGTGTAAACAATAGCTGTACCCCAACCCTTCCGCACTATTGCCGTTTCTGCGTCAAGCTTTTTTGTGTAGAGATGGATTTTGTTTTAAATTCATGGAGTAGGCATATTAGTTAGTTAGGCATATCCATTTCTGAGTGATACAATATTATAGCCCCTGCTCCTAATCTACTGGAACATTGAAATACTTATTACAGTAAATATTTACAAATTTGATAAGAACATTTGATCATCATTATATTTATATTATTATTATTATACAACTTTTTATAGCTTAGTGGTTAAGGAGTCGACCCTACGATCGAGAGGTCCCGGGTTCGAAACCTGGCCATTACACTACTGACGTGAACCCACTCCTAATACAAGCAGTTAAGCTTAGCTGGAGGGGTTAGGGGGAATATTAGTAATTTCGGTTACTAATATTCTTTTTAAAAAAAAAAAAAATTCACTGGTATTAACTATAAAAAGTTGTATGTTTTATAATAAAAAAAACATTTTAACCTTATTCACCCTTCTAGGATCCACTAGATTAGTAAAAGTTACAGGTCTGTGTTAAGTAAAGATATAATGTTAAGTTGAGTTGAAACAGATAATATATATAATTATGTATACATAAATCGTGGTTCTAAACCTCATTAATATAGTCCTCATATAATAGACATCAGTGGTGCCAAACTCTCACATTATGACCAAACACTTCACACAAAGCAGTAAAGTTGGGTGAAAAAATTCAGTTAATTCGATAATTAATGGAACTTTGTTTACAATGTTTACAATGACCAGATTGCAAATGATCAAAAGGTCAAGTACTTTAAACTATAACCACTTCAAACACACATTGAATATAGATAATTCAATATTTAATCTAATACCTTTAAATAAGTAATTCTTGTATACATATGTATGTGTATACAAGAATATGTATGATCTGAATATCGGGAACGGTTCCAACGTTTTTCATGAAATTTAGTATACTTTAGTTATAGTTGAGGATGTTTCGAGGGCGATAAATCGATCTAGCTAGGTTTCTTTTTAGAAAACACCGAAAGAAAAACCAAGCAAAGCTTGATCACCTACATTTGAATAATAACAAGTACAACAGTAAGTATAACAATGTAAACTCCATTTAGAGGAAGCCACAGAACTAACAGGAACTGTGCTGCTCTACAACATAAAATGTTGTAGATCAACAAAGACAAGCACTCTCCTCACATAACGAGCGTTTTATAAATATTTTTCCAGAGGTCTAACCGCTGTAAAAGGTTTTTGTATACGTTGCTTTTTGCCTCCTTTTGCCAGCTAATCCAATATTGACCACCCCGCCAGGCTATTGACTTATGTTTGTGTTACTCATAATAATTCGACGGGCAACGCTCGCCTTTATTATTCAAAATATCAATTTGCTCGACTTGCTTTCTTTTGCGAAAAGCGCGCCATTAATTTTATTATGCATACTTGGCTTAGAATCATTAATCATTTAGTTACAACTTCTGTATTTATCGCTGTTCTGTATGTATGCGCCCTACTCACATGACAGTTATATAAAGTATACAAAGCAAAAAACTCACACATTTTAATGTTAAAATTTAATTCTAAAAGGGTGCAGAAGAAATGGTTTCCGTTACCCACAAAGTCATCTGCGGTATCTAAATGTTAATCTTTGGTCAGTCGCGCAAAAATTATGTTTTTCGGACTGGGCCGAAAGTCACTGGACTGAAAACGGACAACCCACGCAAGACTCATTTAATTTTCTGTATAGCAACACGACGTTCACACACTCCAATGCCCTTATGGACGTCTGGTATGAATATTTACAGTGAGTATTTAAACCGGGGTTACACTTATACAGAGTGACGTCAAGTGTCTTTGAAAAATACCATTACCACGAACTTAATGCACAAAACGCTTTCAAAGGCTCGGTTTTATTTCGCGTCAATTTCTACAAAGCGAAATGACTCCAATTTGAATATGTAATGGTGGCTTAAGATAATCGTCTCTGGCTTACACTAATAAAGGCGCTCTAACTTTAAAACGAGAATCGTATCAAAAGAATCGAACAATCGTTCGATTCGGGGGTGGTATAATTTATTCGAGTGTGGACCGCCATTTTGCGGCGGGGCGTTGTCTGCTATCGTGCGCCGGAAGACGCTTTAAGACATTGATGCTGATTCTTTTTTTTATTAGGCTCCCCTGGATTTTCTTAAAGACGCTAATATAAAGCGGCCATATATAAACAAGCCTCCTTTGTGAGGATTCTGTATAGACAGGAAACTGAGCGACCCTCTCCGATGGAAAACAATCTAAATTACATTTTCACGCAACTTCAAATGTCTTATTAATTACGTAAGACTTTTCAATGCTATGAATTTCTTTCAACGCTTCTGATTCTAAATCGGCTTAATACACAACGCTGGCTTTGCATACTGATCACTTAATTGTATTGCGAGATAACTTGTGCGACTTCTTCTATTCTTTATTCCTATTTATGTCCCTTTTATTTACTGAGTCATATTAATATTAATTTTACGGGCATATTAGTTTTCGTTTAATATGAGAAAGGTAGGTTATAGTCCACCTTGCAGGCCTAATGCCGACAGCCTTCATAACACTTCGCGAATGTAAATTTTATAAATTCAATAACATGAATTATAATTTTAAAAATACAAATGAAAATAACAAAATAGTTAGAACCGTCAATTATATAAATTAAAAGTTGTAATGAATATAAATGTAAATTTAGTTAGTATATGGGGTAGGTAAATTAACGACAAGACCAATCATCTTGAAAATCGCCACATTTTCATGGAGAAGGTTTTAAAATAAGTATAATTAATTCAACTTTTAAGTAAATCAAAATAATCACCTATGAAAAATGTACATATCATTATATCTTTCTATAATCAAATGTACTTCACTGATCACGTCGTAACTGATTTACTAGATATATAGTGAAAGCTATCTAAATTTTTACAGTGCAAGAACTTTCAAAATCCTTCGCATAAATAACTAAAATCCATACCATCTGTTTAAAACCATACACCCTAGTCAAATAGAAAATACCTGGCAGCCATGATTTAGTGAGGCCTTTAGACAGCTCGCGATACGCCTTCATCACCTCAACAATGACCCTGCATCCCTCAAGCTTAGATAATATAGGGGATAGTGTCGCTTATTCCCTGGGGATTTGTCAAACAAATGCCTCCCGTGTATCGGAAAAAATCGCCGGCTCACTAGTGGCCGTTAAGGCTATTTATGGCCGATTTACAGAAGCTTTTTTTATTAATAAAACGTATATTATGCGCACAAGTGCGTTTTATATCGTGGACCTTCCATTCTTCGCGGATATTATCGTCCTTCTTCGGACATCTAATAATATCGATTCTGCATCTGCGAAAAATGTCGTTTGTAATATCTTCCTTTGTATTTGTAATGTAACGAACGTAAATTTTGATATTGAATGCTTTGTTTTGTCGTGTTTTGAGTAAACAAACTTTCAGGTATTGATAGGAATGTGTTTTCCCCACCGTAGCATGGCGGTGGAATAAAGTAGTTATGCAAACACGCAAGATATTGATACGGGAACTTTGTGACAGACAAGAAAAACAAAAGTCACATTTATATAAATATGAAGCGATATCGAGGATATACCTCGTACATTTTACGAATATATTGTATAAGAAAATGCTTTCATGTACTATTTGTAACCACATAAAAACAAGCGTTAATCATTTAAATACGTAAATAATACCATCGATAAATATAAACAAATACTAATAATCTGGAAATAGTTCTTCGCCCACTTGACTCATGTTTTCCAAAAATTTTCAATTATGATTTTAGGCTAATATCTACCAATGTGAGGACACTAGTAGGTATCTTTAGTTAGGGGGCCATCTCGAAACCGGAGATGGCCCTGGGTCAGTCGGGGTGCGAGGGATATGCTCTATGGGCAACCTTACATCCCGGCGTCTTAAGACCCGAGACGGCGTGCGGTTTTAGTCGGTTCATTCCCGACATAACCACCCCCGCTGGTCGGCGGGGGGTTATCCGAAGGGATTTCCACACGAAAAAAAAAAGAAGGTACCATCTTTAGTTACGTAACAACGACTTCATAAAACAATGTTATATTATCCGGTGTAAGTTCATAATCCTGTATAACAAAATTCTATTTATTAATCAAAATCTAATCTTCAAGCACAGGAAGAAGCACACAAGTAAAATTTAAAATATCCATAAACAATTTTAGAAACATTCAAATGGTAATCTCAACCCGCTATCACTGGTAATTGTCGGGAATAAAATCATTAATTCTAAACCGAATAACGCATTAAAAGTAACAGCTTGTGCTCGGCTTGCCACCGAAAGGAGTGATGCTGCGTAACCCTCCGGAGAGGGAAACTGAACGTTGTATAATGCTACACTAGAAAACAATGATTTATTTAATGAAAAATGTTGATTCTATAATTGTAGTTCAAGTAGTAGTGTAGTGCCTGTGATTTCTTCAAGTTTAAAAAAAATAAGGCTGTGGGCCTGAAAGAGAATTTTGACATGATATTGTGATATTACTTAGTCTGATTTCAGAATTTGTATTGCCAACCGAGATCTTTGGCTTGCTAGCTGGTACACCTGCGGATTAAAAAACGAGGTTCTGACGCAGGCTTTCTTCTCGGCGGTGGAAGATCAGACGGCGCCGCTCCTACAAAAGCTAAGATTAGCCAAATCAAGAGAAAGAGTAGTAAAGCGGACCTCGGGCTCCAAATAATAGCTTTGGATGAAACCAGGACTAATGCTGACAGAATCGGTATTGCTTAAAACCGAATTGCCACGAGAGTCCTGTCTCAAAACAAGTAAAAATTCTTCTTCTTTCTTCTCGCTAATTCTTACTTATATACGTTCTACTTTCCCAAAAACATAACTACAAACCAAATATGCCACAACACGGCTGATTAACCCGGCCCTAAACATAACCGTACCAATTCTGTAGCCGTGCCTAGTAGCCATATTCTTATAAATTAATTACTTGTAATCTACTCGTGAAACGGGACTTAGAGAAATGAAGTTACAACATGGTGTAGGGTTCAAGGGCTCGTAACGACTTAATGTCGCATGGAGAGAACAAGTCTGAATTAGAAATGAACCCTCTCAAGTAGATGGTTTAATAAGGCACACATGTCGCGTCTTAAACGATACTTTGTTAATTCGAACGATTGTAGACACTTTGTAGTAAATTTTAATTACTATAAAAGGAAAAGAAATTCCTAACTATGAATATGACTAAACCACAGAGCAGATGATAGTACAAGCTAAACTATTGACACTTTTAATATTAGGTTATTGTATTAAAGAGAAGACAATTTGTTCGAATTTACAGCAAAAGCTATGAATCTACGGTCGGAAACTGGTGATTTGTTTTCGTCTTATTTCAAACCATAACCATGATAAGAAAATGTATTCAATGAAGTTATGCTATAAGAAGCTTATTAATTAATGCGAGCCATATGAGAAGAGACAGAATAGATGGGATATTTTAATTTTCCAAGTAGACCTTAACATAATTCTATATCTGATTTAATTTACATTTTTAAATAATATTGTAGCTTGCAAGTGGGCCAGTGTTACAGATTATAAATTTAATTAAATAATCAACGGATGGATTTTACCCGTTTCATTTATGGTTATGGATACCTTAGAATAAGGTTATCTACGTCAAAATATGTTTTCAATTCTTTATATGATTGTTCGATTTATAAAGTTCTTGTTGAAATTTTAAAATGCTTAATAACATTTTATTTAATACAATTTTATGTACCGTACCTTTAAAAATCTTGATAAAACTATTTATTACAAAATAGTTATTAAAATGTACTGTATTAAGAATGTTGTATAAAATAAAAGCGTTTCCCACGTATGTATACGTACCTACCAATATACATTTCTTAAAACTATAATTTTGCAACCATTAAGAAAGTATCGATGATTAATTTTAGTGCTAATCTTTAAATAGATTAACAGATAATCGGAAAGACATTGCTTCAAGTGTGAAATAGCTATATATAACTAATAGCTAAAATTAATACCGTCGGACCGACAGGCAGACAACTATGAAATAAAAGCGCTGATCCAGAAACGGCCACTGTAAAAAGTACTTTTAATTTTTCGCCGCGGTATACTCATCTGAATGCCTAGGGGAGGTGTCCCCATGATCGCGTCTTATCCACTGCGCAAACATTCTTTACAAGGGCTTCACTCATTCCATTCACTCCTCTAGAGGTTATCTTTTATTATTTTTCTCGACATTCTCTTTTTATTGCCTCTCATATTGACTTTTTATACGGTTCACGAATAAATACATTTTGATTTTCGCTTGCGTAGATAGTACTTTATGCAGACAATGGGAATTAGCACGCTCTACGTGTCAGTCGTACGCGTTACTTATACACTTAAGTTTTATTTCAAGAGAAGAATGAGCCATACGTCTGGAATGAAATGTGTTTCCAGTAAGCTCTTGAACAAACATTGAGGGATTGCAAAGTTCGGAGAAGCGAGAAAACAAAAGATAAATTCAAGTTAAAGCTTGACAAGTGCGTATTTTAGATTTGTAGATCGACACTGCACTGTGACTTCTGATTTCAACTAATTATTGTTGGGGTAAATGTTCTGGCAACTTCTGTTCGCTGAATCATATTATGAAATTTAGGGTAGATTTTAATTACCACAATATTCTTTATATGGATCCGCCAGTCATAATTTTTGACTTTTACGACTCATCTTCATATTCAATACAAATAGTACCTTAATTACGTTCTAATTATAACATAATGAATTTATTTATAGTGGTAATTTTTTTCTGACCACACACTTAGCAGGTAACTAAACAAATTATCCTGATTGTATAACTTGTATTACGTAATTGTTGATTCATTTACAATCTTTCGAATAGACTAAGTTGGAATTTACAAATAACGCGCCATTTCCAGAAATATTCAAGAGAGAAAAAAATCCACGTAAGTTACATTTTCCTTGATACTTAATTCGAAAGTCTCACATTTTCGTCCCGGGAGAACGATTAAGTATGTAAAAGTACCAGGATAACAAAGTATCTGGGAGTTCTCTGGCTGGTCATTTAGCACGTGCCGAGGAATTGCCGTAACACGTTCGCAGAACTTAACGACCGGGGAAATAGATGTCGTCTAACGCTTAAACTGATCACTTGTTTGTGTCATTTTATGTTCCTGTGGTGAATGAGCTAACATTACAAATTAACGAACGAATGAAACTAAGACTGGAAACGGTCAGTAAAGTAAACAATATTTTGTATTTTCTTTGTGTTCCGTTTTGTTCAATCGCCGTATCCTTGTCACCAACAGCGAATACAAATGTAATGAGATGTTTAGGTGTCAAAGCTACAACACGGTCTGGCGTCTAGCCAGAAAGTTTTGTTTAAATTGAGTTTTTTGGGAATACATTTAGTTAAATTATGTCATTCCAGATTCCAACAGAGAAGAGATTTGATACTTTGTTAACAAGATGCATTATTTTAAATAACCTGTCCTGAAATGGACAGGTTATAAAAAAAATCTCTTTTGAACTCTTTTTTGCTTTCAGTTTCTTCTATTTTTTGTATTTTTTTGTACTTTAAAATGAACTGGGTTTGAGTGTGTCGAGCTTTTCTGAACTTCATTGTCATCGAAATTCAGTTCGTTGGTTCTTTTCCTTTTGTTTTGGCTTAGTAATACAGCTTTTATGGGTGCCACTGCTGTCTGCACTCCCAACCTCCAGGGGAAAGCCCAATACACGAAAAATTTAACACCATTCTTCAGAAATTAAACAATTAATCAAAAACGTAATAAACTATTTAAAAAAAAATTGTATGCAGTGGAAGTGGGAGCGAGAGGTATACCAGCAAAAACTCTCTATAACCTACTTAAAGATCTAGGCCTATCGAGAGCTACAATAAGCTCATTACTAGGACGAATGTCTAAAGCGGCACTAGTAGGTTCGTATCAAATTTGGTTAGGCAGGGAGGGGAAGTTGGATAGTGAAGGTGAGTGTTGATGTAGGTAAATCAACAAAAGGGGCCCCTTCTAAACCTACACTTGGGTCGCAAGTCCCAGGCACTGTCCCGAGTTCCCAACTCAGCAACGCGATGGACCCGGAACCCGCACGGAGAATCCATGGATTGCTAAGAATATCGGTCTCTTACCCTCTTAATTTTTTTGTACAGAAAAAGATTTTCCTTTTAATCTAAGCCATGGCTTAGTTTATCAAAAAAGAATAATGTGAAACTTTACGACCATAATTACTTATTTTTAATGAATTAACGACTTTTGTTTGTGAACAACCATTAAAATAATTAAAAGTGTCATTATAAGTGCCATCAATCTGATCTCAAAGGAGACGATAATGTTTTTAAGGGTAGTCATGCCATAATTATTAATAACTTTACTATCGAAAACAGTTGTAAAATGAACTGTTACTGCACACCATGCATATCTATTTAGGTTAAATAGATATGCTTATTTTAATTATTCGAAGACAATCTATGTATACCGGGGGACCTACAGTGAGAATTTTTAAAACAGAAAACAAGGCGTAATAGGTGCCACGAAAATAATCTAGTACTTTATTCTGTCTTAAAAATGCATGTTTATGTGGAAATGTAAGAAAAATCAATTTATAATTCTTTAATTCTAAATTTTATGTAAATAAAACAATATAATTTGCTTTAATTACTTTGTAAAAGTATTCGCTGTCGAGTTGTTTTAATGTTCTTATTGCAACAATAATTGTCAAGTGCGGCATCTCATTCGACTTTTAATTGATCCAGGAGGGCGACTGCGGAGATAAAACTTGGATATCTAAACTTTCTCTATTACAGTTTAAGAAAACCGCCGGCGCAGTTTTGTTTGGCCGATAACAAAATTTTCGCGGTGCTTCCTGCGCAATGTAACGTATAATAGCGAGTAATAGCTTTAGAATTATTGGTGTTTTGTCATTGTTCTGAAGAGTTAATAGAATCACGAAAATGTATATGTTTATTTTGTTTGATAAATATGATTTTCTTGATTGCAAAGTGCAACCACCAGTGTATAGTACAGTACACCTATCGTAAGTTACCCATGGAATTATCCGTTACCTATGCGTTATTAAAACAAAAACCGTAGTCTTGAAGATCATTCATCGTGAAATTTTCCTTTCTGCTGTAATATAAATTGTACTTTGCTATCATAACAGTGAATTTAAGATAAATAAAGAAATATAGTAAAGTTCAGATTTATTGCAATTTATAGTTGCAAGTTTTAGTTTAATTTTATAATGAAATCTTACGAACGGGTTATGAGGGGAGCTCTCTCGTGGATAAACGTAGCTACAACTTTTAAATGGTGGAATTCGGGGGCCGCTTTACGATAACGATCATAATAAAATATGGAAGTTTGTTTCACGTTTATACTAAACGCTTTATTGTGAACATCGAAACGACTGTAGAGTTTTATTGAAATAGAAATAACCAGATTAGTGGATATGGCGGCGAAAGGATACAAAGTTTTTCAAGATAAACGAAACAGCAATTTATGCACGGACTTATCCATAGAACTAATAATAAGAGGCATAGAAGCGTTATCGAGTTTAGTTTTCTTCTAAAACCGATGTCACCACTTTCTTACTATTAACACAGAATACATACTTACTTAATAAAACTTAAACTCCATACAATACGTGTTCGAGCAACACGCTCACGACCGCGAATCTCAAAACGCACGGGAACCTATACGAGGTCGAGTACAACTCGCTAAACTACATGAAATATAGCATACTGCTACACTACTATAATTGACAGAATAGTACTTCCCCTGTATTAGCAATATTTTTCATCAATAAGCATACTGATGCATTTGAACTCCGGGAGGAAAAGAGCAAATTTTCATGCCGTTTGATGAGGTACCATATAGTTTATGTATTTCTATAATCCCGTGTCGTTGAATTACAATGCGACGTAAAAAAAGCATTAATCAAAGCCGTTAAACTGAAAATAACCTTTTTAGTATTGTGACACTAGTGGTTAACATTTTTACGCTTCACTTATAGTGTATCGAAAAAGAAATCTGATGCAAAAAAATCAAAGATATCCAAATGATCATACACAAGAATGAGGATCGCCTATAGCGACAAAAATCCCAGGGTAATCGCAAATACATCGAAACAGAAGTTCCAACCCCACGCTCTAGACGTAAACACATAAATCCGCAGGGAACTCCTTTTAATTGTCTGGCAATACCTTAACGAACAATTACTTGTTATTTATTTGTTTTTCACGCAATGAAAATAATGGGAAACCAAACATATATGTCAACTGTCAAGAAAATAAAACAACATACCTTTTTTTTTTTTCTGCGGAAATCCCTTCGGATACCCCCCGCCAGCTGCGGGGGCGGTTATGTCGGGCTTGAACCGACTAAAACCGAACGCCGTCTCGGGTCTTCAGACGCCGGGGCGTAAGGTTGCCCATAGAGCATATCCCTCGCACCCCGACTGACCCAGGGCCATCTCCGGTTTCGAGATGCCCCCCTCGGGTTTGGGAACCACGGTGTCCCCGTCTTGCCTCGGTTTGGGGGAGGGGCGCTGGTCGACCCACCGTCCCGGCCTGCTTCTGCTGGGGTGACAGGCGGCCTCACCTGCCACCCCCAGGCCTGAGCTCATGGAGGACGGAGGTCGTTAAGCGACCTCCGGCGCCTGAGTGGCCTGCGACGCGTGGCGAGCACGTTGCGAGCTCGGCGGGCCGGGCGAGTTCTAAATCTCTCCCGGGCGCGCTCCGCCATCTCCTTCGCGAGCATTACATGCTCACAAAAGGAGGTGGCAGCGGCCCACGCGCTCGAACACTTATGGGTTTGATGAAAAAAAAATTGAGTTTCAGTTCTAAGTAGGGGAGCCCCCAAAATGTATAGTTCTTTTTCTATTTTTGTGTGAGAATCTTAATGCGGTTCACAGAATACATCTACTTACCAAGTTTCAACAGCATAGTTCTTATAGTTTCGGAAAAAAGTGGCTGTGACATACGGACGGACAGACAGACAGGCATGACGAATCTATAAGGGTTCCGTTTTTTGCCATTTGGCAATGGAACCCTAAAAAGGTTTAAAAAAAATCTCCTTCAACATATAACAATGTCCAAAAATTAAAAATAATGAACCATCGTCAAGATACGTTATTTTTCATTTTTACGTTTAATTTGTACGTTTTTTACATTTAAATAGTGTATAGTTTCCGTAGAAAGTGATTAGCGTATTAAGAGGTTTATTTTTAACTTTATTAACGTTTATTAACGCCTGCTTCATTTAATTTAATAGACATCATTTTAATTCGTCAAGTGATATTGTATTAGATACAGACTTTTTTAAATGTTAAAATAAAATAAAGTACGTCTATTACATTAAGTAACCTCACCGAACGTTAGTGTTTAAGTTGTAACTTCATATCATTGTTACTGTGAATTAGAAATCGTTAGCTGCATAAGTCAAAAGAGAATGAATAGACTTGAAATAGAAATCCAGTTAAAAGAATAACAGATGAGGTGCTTGTGCGCAGGGGACTAATCGTTTTCTATTGTTCCTGGGCCCACTATCTGGTGAGCTATTGTCGGTAGTCGGTAGGTAGGCAATTAAAAAGTGAACATTTAATAAAATATGAGACCGTCAAACAAAGAGTGGGAACGCATGAAAAGGATTGAGATGTCCAAATTGAGGGACTTAGTAATTTCCGAGACCGCCAAAAGGAAAAGGCAAAAGGAGTGAAATAAGCTTTATTTCCCTGTTTTAAACCGCCTTTCGGTTTCGCAGATAGTGGAACTACAAAACATAAACGGTGACCATCGAGCGTTCGGCGTGAAACGTGACAATGACGGCTAAGCTGCTACTCGCTAGGAGCATTTTACTCCTTTTGTATCCACGTATTCAGCAACACACACTGCCGCTTTCTGACGACGTTATTTTTTAATCAAATATATCCGTGGAGCGGGTGACGGACGATAGGGTCGCAGCGACAATGAAAAACTAAAAAGAAAAAGTGAAACTCTTTTAAGCAAACAGAGGCGAGACCAAGTTGATTGGTTTTGTTAGCGAGCCTGTTGATTGGCACGGGCGTAAACAATACGCCTGCAATGTTTAAGTTTCAAACGACAATTGAGACTTCTTTTAAGTAAATAGTGACTAGACGTGTTGATTGGTTTTGTTAGTAAAAGTTTACTAAACCAGTAGCTGAATGTTGAAACAATGTTTAAAATAGCTTTGTCGAACTAGAACTCAACAAGTTTTCATAACATAACATAACTTAACGCACAGGCGTTAAGTTATGTTATGTTATGAAAACTTGTGAACCCGTGTCTTGAAAACCCAATGTAACAGGGGACGAGCCTATTGCCATCTACCGGGCACATTATTAAGCGAGCGATAATTAACATTTATTAATGCACACATAACTACGAAAAGTCAAACGTGTGTGCCCAGGGGGCCGGGGGATCGTACTCGAGACCTCGTCTCAGCAGTCCGTACCTACGCCACTGGGCTATCGCCGCGTCTTGTTTTTAACAATGTTTTCAATGTGAACAGTTTCAACGTCGTGTTTCATTTCAACAAAGCTTGAACATTTTTCGAATTCGTTTTGATATTGACATGTTATCCGCAGTTAGCTGTTGACATAAGAACTGAGCTCAACAACCGTCAAACTGTCAAAAAAATTCTAAAGTAGGTACTGTCTATTCAGTCATGGGGCACCAACTCCCTGGGGTTATCCTTTCGAGGTCTTACCCGGGGTGCCCGGCAATGGACACTTGGGCGGGACACCGTGCGGTTTTAGTCGGTTCATGCACGACATAACCGCCCCCGCTGGCCGGCAGGGGGATATCCGAAGGGATTTTCGCATGTAAAAAAAAAATTGGGGCACCAACTCATAAAAATGTATAGTAAATATTATGAATAGGAATGAAAATCTTGTAAAAGTATCCAAAATAAATTACCATAATTTTAATAAGTACTCATTAGTCCGTGTATACACGCTTAACAACAAAGACACGGGGCTAAACAATAGTATGAGTAGCAAGAGGAACATTATATGGTGTAACCCCACTTATATTCCGTTGGGTTTTCAGACATCATAAATTCTTGGTTATATTATTCAGGGCGAGAAAGCAGCGGGTTATAAATCAGGACTCCTCAGCCGCTATCAGCCCGCGCTTCCATTAGTGACCTCTACCGTTCCAAAAAGTGCCAACTCAACCAAGCCCTTAAAAAATATATTTATTACTGAAGATTCAATGGAAGGATGTTGAACTTAAGGAAAACTTCAATTAATTTATTGTAGTGATCCATTGGACAGTGGTTGAAATTGGACTGTGATACATTACATTTTTAGAGGTTCTTTTGTCACTCTCAAAATATTCCTTAGAGAATCATCTTCTTCCTCAGATTCTTACAATTATCTTACCCGAATTCGCACCAATAGATGTTTCACATCTGAAGAATTCAAGTGAATCGATACTCAATATGCTCCCACTGCTCGATAGGAAATTGTAAGAAGAATAACTGCCAGTTTCCTGGGACGCTATTCCGCAAGTTAAATGTGTGCTCCTAAAAGCATGGAATTAAAACATTTTAGGGCGAATTAATAGGGGTTTTAATATTATACGTAAATTATTTTTGTATCAGAATTATGCACACTCGAATGGGTGGCCAGACTTGAATAAATTTATAACGAATGGTCGAGAATTTCGGGACGCTCATTACCGCGTATTTATGTGAGGAGATAAAAATATTAGGGACACGGCTTTAATCGAAAACGGATGAACAGGGAGTGTAAGCGCCCTAGTATTATGTGTTGGTGTACGGTTTTAATTGTTTCTTCTTTGTTTCGAGGAAACAGATATCACTCTGTGATATTAAATACATGTCACATTGTGTAATTATTTTAAATTAAATTACACACCACGGCAGCCGCATCGTAATCGACTACCATTTATTGAATGGTAGTAGACCATGTGTTGGTTTACCTTAATGTAAGAAATTGAGTTGAACATTTAGAAAACAGAGTTAAACAATGTTACTTATTTAGTGTTTGCTTCCGATGGCGAGTAGGACCCAGTTGAAAAAATTAAATTAAGATGAGAGATATACAATAAGGGTGTAGAGAGGGCTCTACCAATATCCTTGAAGTGAGTATACTTGCCAAACAATAGACAAGGCCCTGGTGCAGGCTTTCCTCTTAGGATTGGGAGGTCAGACTTAAGTCGCACTCGAAAAAGCTAACATATTAATAAAAAACAATAAGCGGACCTCGAGACGTAAAGTGCAAACTTAGGATGCAACTGGGAAATCTAGATACACAAAATTAAAACTATGTACTAAAACTATCCATATTTTGAAAAATTCGCATTACATGTATAATTCTATTTCTGACTATTCAAGCCATTATACAGATATTTTTTCACAAGATAATGCATAACAAACGACATTTATCAAAGCTAACACAAAGTCAGGCCGGTGTTTGGGACAGTTTTAAACGCTTAAATTAATTTCCCCTGATTTCCTTTAAGAAGTTGTAACTCTCCAAGTGGGGATAATGCGATGATATATAAAAAAAGGTCCCAGTGAGCCAGGGCCCCTAATAAATTATACCCTCGATAACAATGGGATTTTTTCGGCGGCCCTTTGTTGCAACTTTTGATATCACCTGAACGTAGGTAGGATCTGAAACAAAAATCCTTAATATATTTCAAATATTTTATTTTGAAAATGAATACTCGAAGTTTTAATTTACGGAATAATATTATATTTGAAATAAGCTCATTTTTATGAAATAAAACAGAACTAAAAATATACTTACGTTTAGTTTTAAAGGATCTTGTTAAATATTGATAAATTAAATTTTTTTATTAGTTCATTTAAACTTACTTTTAGAAACTGAACAAGCAATTTATTACAATCAGAAATTACTTCATTTGTTTATATTAAATTTGTTAAATAATAATTACTTGAGAACCGTATATATATATATATATATATATATATAAAACTTAACATCTTTTACTTTACTTTTTGTTATTAATTCCCGCACTGGATCGTAACTGGTGCAAAGGCTGGCCAACGCCATTCAAACAGGTGATGCGGCCAGAGTCAGTGATGGACACTTTTGCACCGAGTACAGGTATGAACGATCATTCATAAGACTTAGACTTAGAATATATGATTATGTGATTTTTTTGAATTAAATTGTTATTTAAATTAGAAAATTATCATTACATGTTTAAACTAGATGGATATTTCATTTTACTCGTCGATACTTAAATTATGAATTTTAGGACCTTTACAAAATGCGTGCGGTTTTAGTTGGTTCAAGCCCGACATAACCACCCCCGCTGGCCGGCGGGGGGGTATCCGAAGGGATTTCCGCACGTAAAAAAAAAAAAAAAAAAACAGTCCTTAGTAACAATTCTCTAAATCTTTCGAAGTTCTGCAATTGAATATGATAAACAGAAAGTGACCAATGGCCACTTCCTTCAATATACCGCTTGAGCACTTTTTGTCCCGAACTATAAAAAATAAAGCTCTAATATCGTTAAATGTTCCTTCGGGGAGTGACTGGACAAACGCGCAAAATTCAGAAGTCGTTAGGGCTGCCACTCAGAATAGATTCTACCGGGTTTGATGTAACTGAACAATTACAAAGCTATTTGTACCCTTGCTATGCTTTAAATGAATATTATTTTTTTGTAACCTAAAACTCTAGTGACAAAAATTATAAGTTTCAAAAATATTTTTAACCGACTTCCAAAAACGAGGTAGGTTCTCAATTTCGTCATAATCTTTGCTTTTTTATTATTTATGTTCTTCGATTACTCGAAGACGCCTGAACCGATTTGGAAAATTCTTTTTTGTTTTAAATGGTATACTTCTCAGTTAGACCCATTTAAATTTCATTAAGATCTGATGATAAATTTCGGAGACAGACAACGGAACTCTTCAATGAATGCCAGCTAATCAAAATTGATTACTGCTATCGCATATCTAGACATTGGTTATGCTATTTTATACCATAGCATCATGCTTATATTCGCTAAATAGGTTCACAGTTCAGTATATTATGTTCGATATATTATGTCCATGGTTTATAAACCGATTTTAAAAATTCTTTCAACATTGGGTGTGGTTTAGACCTCGGGTGCGGGTGGTGCCATATGAATGAAGTTACGTTCACTTAAAAGGGAGAAATAAGTAAAATTTTACTAAAACCGACTTAGCCGACTATAAAAACCAAATAGGTACCTACCTATTAGGAAGCAAATCTCCCCGCGCAAGCGATGATGTTATGTTGTAAGCGTCGTTTCTAGCAACACAACCCAAACTGGAATCAGACGTCTCGAGTTAAATTGAATTTTTACGTTGTGTTTTGGGCTTGCCACCGACTTCAACAGAAAAGTCTCACGCGTATTTTTTTCTTTTTAATTAAATCTGTAATTCAGTTATTTTTCTTTTTTCAGTGCCTGGTTTTTTAAGTTAATTTCCATTTTTTGATTAAAAATGTACTTATATAAAATTTGGAAGTCTAAAATCTACATTTCTATTTTCAAATAATACGTTAAAGTACACACATACATTTAGTATTGATAATATGCAAATTGATTAAAAAACTAGTAGAACAACACCGCACTGGTATTCCCAACATCAGGTCAATTTCGGAAGAGATAACCTGGTCTAGGATTACCCACTAACCTTCGGTAAACCCTGGCCACCATTTTAAATTTCAAGTCACCTCGTTCTTTTGGAGGAGAACTAGCATCCTCCATACTCCCTTTTCAAGAAGGCTACCTCTTCTTTTCTTTTAGTTGGTTGCATGTTTATATCATACCGTAACCACTGTGTCCTATCACTAGGTAGTAGAGAAAGGCAGCATTAGAGAGTCATGTCGTAAGTATGGTACGGAACAAATATATAAATGAATATTAAACATTAAAAAAATCAGTTCAACCCTAGGCAATCGAATGGGCAACTGTGGACAATTTATATTGCAATAATCCGCTTGGACATTACGGCGGCGGCGGTGGAGTCGTGCGAACGCCGATATTATCGGGAGGTAAAAAGCGTTGCTAGTTTGAGGACAAAAAAACGAGCACTCATTTATCGGCCACTCGGCACTTCGAGACAGGCCATCTCGCTACCCACCCTCACTAGAAATTGCTATACATTACTCGCAACCGCTTTAGGGCTTATGGACTCGATTAAGTTTCTTGTTTAGGGGCACAGATGAGTTCTTTTTTACTGTATAAATTAAACAAGAGTAGATACAGTATAATTACTGTTTTTTAAACTTTACAGCCAGAGAGAGCCCTATGAAAATAAACAAATAATACCTACAAGTATAAAAATTTAAAGAATTTAGGATTTATTTTCAATATCATTACAGACATTTAATTTAAAATCACGTTTTCATGAAAATATAGCTACACGCAAAAGATTTCATATTCTTATTTTAACAAATATAGTGATATGGGAAAAATAACCGATACTATAAAATGCCTATGGCATAAAGGCCGCCTTTTTACAGTTACATTTTTGTGCGTAAAGTTTAAATAAAGAAAAAAAATGTTAAATGTTAATCACTAAACGTCGAACACCATAATCATCCTCATAGCAATTTCCTAGTGGCGTCCAAAGATTGCACCTTTTGGAGCCCGGAGTGCGCTTAACGTCGACCACCAAGAGTCAATAATATCATCCCTATCATATTTTTTGTTAGATACTTTGTTACATGCCAGATGAACTGATAACTGAACAGCTAACATGAATTGAATGCAAAACACGGAGCAGGACCTAACTATCTCCAGAATTGAACTCGGAACTATGATGGCTGATTGATTAATTTCTTACAGTTTTAATCATTCTAATACTGATCCTATCCAAAAACAAGAATGCTCCTATCATAACAAAGCCTTGATCAATTAGTGTAACTTCAATGAAGGTAGGCTTTTGAAATAACTTTCATATTAAAAATATCATTTTTTTGGATTGTATCATATGTTCAAATCAACGTATATGAATATGTGCGTATGAAAACATACGTACGCAATAAAAGTTAGAATCTGGTGTACTCGTCAGTTCCAATTTTTCATGAGTGTGCGTAACCCTTGCAAACGGTTTCATTGTGATGTAATTGAAAAATCAGTACTACGAACTACCATTCGCCGACGGATCTATTATTCAGATGACAATCACGTGAAATTCCGAAAAACGAAACGAAAAACGTTCGGCTGTTGTTTCACGGCGATGTGACATATTAAAAATTCAATGACTTAATCGCAACGGCGACCAAACAAACGTGAATTCGATGAATTGATAAAGTAAACGATTCACAAATAGCTGGATAATTTGTGGAATTCGTGAGCAAAAAGAATCACTGACTTTAGTTTTTGCAACATGTATTAGCAGTTTCACGAAAACATCAATTACATGCTCTATTCTATTTTGATTGTCTTTAAATCGCTAGTTGTTTTTTAATTTAAAACTGCGTTGCAATGGTTAGTAATTCTAATTTATGTTGATGTTAGTACGATAAAGTTATATAAAAACTATCTGAATAACCTTCCGCCTTAGAAGCGCCAATTGAAAAATGTGATGTGCAGCAATTACTGAGTTGGCGAACTTCTGCCAATTCACACAGTTATAGATATTGTTTAAGATTATTTTGTAAGTTTAAAAGTAACTTGCAAAATAATCTTGGTGTGTTCCGAATAAAACGTGTTTATTTTTTCTTTATTTGTAAATTTCTGTAGTACATAGGCAATGCCACAGTGGCCAAAGGTTAGATGCTCTATATACGTGCGCGTTTAATGCTGATTCCGTATTAATATACAATTTAACATCAAAAAATTTCCTCTTCTGAGCCTTATTCCAACTTAGTTGGGGTTGCTTTCAGTCTAACTCTAACTCTCTAATCTGACCTCCACAGCCCACTGGCGATATCGAAGTTCTGTTAGAAAAAACAAAATTGGTTTTTTTAGGGCTCCAACTATCCGTAAAGACTGCCATAGATCTTCGTATGGCAACCGGGACCGTCGCCGCGTCGGTTTAACGTGATTTTCGAGGCACGGGGGTCTTAATATGATAAGAAACGTCACCCATCCTAAAACTGACCTGATGTATTGCTTAACTTTGCAGTATGTTAATCTACTAGGTTAGCAATTACCTACGAGCCCCTTTAGTGTTAACATCAAAACATTATCTATTTTAAAGCGCTTTCCAACGATTCCTATCAATTAGGCGTATTTACGTATCTATTGTCGAAAAAAGTTATTTTTCTTCAGGAGCAGCATACGCGGGTATTGAAACTGCACCCGCCTCGATGCCCTCGTAGGGGAGAAACGGCTGACTCATCAAAACAATAAACAAAGTATCGGAGCCCTATTTTATTATATTATTATGCATACCGCCCTATGATTTAACACTGCATAGCTTGCCGCACGTTGACAGAGAAGAAGGCATATTTTGAATCGGTGAATAAAAAAAATAAAGTGCTGAACGCAAGTTATTCAAGTAAAACGTTATTGTATTGTATTTAGAAATGATGAGAAATCTAAATAAAAAGTTATAGATGAGTGTGTTACATCATATATATATTTGGACTACTGTCTAGCCTTATTAAGTAACTGTTTTCAAAGGGTTCCTGTCATGCAATGGCAGTAATCTGTAAGAGTACCTTCCAGAAATAAATATGCTTGATCTTGTTAATAAAATTGACCACACAGTGTTTTTTTTATTATTAATAGTGATGTGTGAAGTGATGATGTGGTCGTCGATTAAACGTCAGCTCTTCTACCGGAAAATATTGTTTACCTACGAAGCGTAATGCTCACATTTACTGGTAACCCCTTCTCTTGAAGGAGAGCAAAACCTCCGTCTTCTGATAAAAAGTGCGCACAAGATAGAGGTGCTGCTTACGCTGACCCATGGATGGCCCCTGGACGTGCAGTCCACGGGCCATCCATGCTAGTTCCAAAGAACCACCATTCACACCCAACACTAGTGAGGACAAGTGGTTCGCCCTGAAGGTGGTCTGATTCAAACCAAACGCTCCATATTTGAACAAAAACGCGTACTTCTGGAGTAATTCTTAAAAGAGCCCAAAATTTATCCCTCTTCTACTTAAGCCGAAATTTAGACAGATGCAGCAACGTATTGTCTAATAAAGAGGTTTATTCCACTTTGTTCACCCAGGTGATATCTACCAGGTGAACAAAGTAGAAATTGTTGTGTCCTCATATCACCTCGCAATGAATTCGACATAATTGGTGTCATTTGTTCACCTAGAAATTGACTAAGTAGAAGGAGACTTAAGTTAAGTAGAATGATGATTCCAATTTAAGTAATCTGACGTTACAATAGTTACATCACAAATGATTATTCAACATCTGAAACATTTCTGATTGTCAACACATATTTAAAGACCACTTCACACAGATCAGATACCCACAAGATTATCAATCAAGGAGCATTCCCTGGTACAAATTTATCACGAGGTTTTCATTGTAACGCCGGATAACACAATATTCACCGGATATCCGGAGGGGAGGCTCAACATAATATTTTTATCAACATTATGTCAAGAAAAAAATTGTACGATAGCTTAGTATGGCACAGCAGAAATGCCATTTAATAAAATAGCAAATACTGCTACGTTAAGATTAGAAATCTCTTTAAATGTTTGTCTTAATATGTAACCTATACTACATTTAAGTAATAATTAATATTATTATTACTAAATTAATAAGTACTAATATTATTTATAAATGCAAAAGTAACTCTGTCTGTCTGTTACGCTTGCACACCTAAACCGATTCTGATGAAATTTGGTGCAGAGATGGACCGGAGCTTTGGAAAGGACACTACCTTTTATTGCGAAAAAAAGGTTTGAAGAGGTTCAATTAGAGGTGAAAGTTGTATGAAAGTTCGTCATTTTCGAAGATATCGCCATGAACTTATGTATTATTATAGGCACTAGATAATAAATAAATATGCAATTGAGCTTTTTGAAATTGCGGCCTGTGTAGGGATAGAATAAGGGACGCACGCGAGCAGAGCCGCTGGCCACAGCCAGTGTCTTATAAAAACTCACTGTTATATTTTATAATGTTTTGAATCAGTATGCTAACTTTTCCTAAAGATTTAGTGTCCAGGTAACTCAGTTTGTCAGAGTATTCCCCCTAGAAAAAAACATTTATCATACTGGTGCAATACAATATACAATATATCGTCGTTCAAAAACAGATAGCAACTAAGATTATGTTAAAATCAGCTTATTAGCCTCTACAGTAGTCTATCTAAAGCACAACATATGTTTACGTATGTTAAATCAAAATTAGCAGGAAAACGTGGTCAGGTCTGGTCTGCTTCAGGTAGTCACGTAGCATGAATTTTGACACATCCTAATTAAATTTTAAAAGATAGATCATGCGTAGTACTTGACCATCATCTATTTTCTCAGTGAGCGTAGGGAAAATTACCGTCACTCAATTCAAAACCATTAAACAAACATATGATCTAATTGAACTTGTTTCATTTTTTATATTTTAAACGAAACTGAGGATATCCATATTATTTTAACGTCCTTATATTTTGATCCGGTGCTGTTTTCAACGGGGAGTGTGTATTATTGGCTGATTAATGACATCGCAGTCTTTAGCCATGTTAAACTTAAAGAAAAACAAATTCAAAATTTCTTTACTTTAGATAACTAATTATATATGGATTTATATCGGGAAAAGAGGACATCCAAGATGAGACTTGAGCCCGCGACCAGTCCCTTACAGGAGGAATACTCTGACCAACTGAGCTACCTGGGCACGTCCTAGATATTCGAAATTCTCAAATATTTTATACGTCATGAGCGACGCTGGAGCCATCTACTGTTTTTTTGCGAACTACGGAAACAATGAATTATGTTACAATGATTTTTAAACATTGTTACTTTCCACATTAATAATTTTTCACGACTGCAGCAATAGATATGTAGCGGTGTTAAAACTTAAGAAAGACTGTTCTTCCTTATTATACAGTACCGTTTCTATATTCTATTGTCTGCTTTAGAATGGTTTGAGACTACAACCTACATGAAATTAAAAACTACTTGTCATACTACCTTTTTTTTTCGTGCGGAAATCCCTTCGGATACCCCCCCGCAGGCAAGCGGGGGCGGTTATGTCGGGTTTGTTATACTACCTACCGCCTATTATAACGCTTTAAAACCACAAACATCGCGTACTTCGTAGTTCCAAAGAAACTTTCTACCGTGTTTTTAAAAAAGGGATGGACATAATTTTCCACAGTAGGGATATCCATATACAAGCTACTATACACGTTAAACATGGGCCCGAAAAGTATTCTCGAAAGTACTTCGATTGTGAACAATGGGTTTGAGAATGTCTGAGCCAGAAGAAATCATAATTGCCCAGAATGAGGCTGGCGGTAAAGTCGGTTGGTTATGCATGTGACATCCTCAGTGTTACAAGCATTTTCAAAATATCCAACCACAAAAATTATACTGTGCCTTCATTACACAGCCCATATGACCACTATCCTCCGAAACCTTTACCTTGGTATTGACCCAAGCACTGGGCCTTCATGGGGTGGTATTTTACTGTTAATTTGTTGGCTTGATCAGAAGTGGTTGCTGTATGTATATTATATAAACGAGGTTTCTACGTTCAGGCGTTCCTATCATAAATAGGCACTATCCGATTCAATTCGTATCTAGCTTACTTAGAACCAATGATGTCCATGGGTGTCTCCACCAAGATCTTTTGAGCCCAAACGAATCTCACCTGTAAGTCGGTACACCAGCTGATTGACGGACGAAGTTCAGAGTTTTCTCTCGGGGTTGGGGTTCAAGCGAAAGTCGCTTCCATAGAGAATAAGCCAAACCACAAGGAGAAGAATGACTAAGCGAACACCGGGCTCCGAGGTAAAAGCCTTGGATGCAAATGGAAACTATGCTAAGATGATGATAATAAAGTATAGTATCATAACATAACATAACATAACATAACATAACATAACATAACATAACATAACATAACATAACATAACATAACATAACATAACATAACATAACATAACATAACATAACATAACATAACATAACATAACATAACATAACATAACATAACATAACATAACATAACATAACATAACATAACATAACATAACATAACATAACATAACATAACATAACATAACATAACATAACATAACATAACATAACATAACATAACATAACATAACATAACATAACATAACATAACATAACATAACATAACATAACTAACATAACATAACATAACATAACATAACACATAACAACTATCAAACTTGCAAGTAAAGCAAGTAATACTATGTGCATTCCCTTACAGTAAAGCTTTCACACATAAGGAGAATGAAATTAGATATAATTTGAATAGAAAATTGCATACCTTGACTACATATTGTAGGAATATACAATTATTTGACTGTAATATTGTATTACAAAACTATATCTTGACATTGGATAGTTATTTACTATCAAATTTTTTACGACGACAGATAGCTAAGTGTTTAGCTAACTTTTTATTATGCGAAGCTAAATTTTTAGCTAATAAGCAAATAAATATTATTATAAATTCTGACACAATGGATAGCGGTATCCAAAAAAAAAACTAAATTACTTGACAACAGATAAAAAATCTAGCGATATTTTTTACGGTATATCCGAAATTAACGGATATGGGCACGAGGCTTTTGGGGCTATTGAGCCGTCTTTTAGTAATATTGATAAAAAAAGCGGCCCGTTAATGTCCAAATCTAATTCAAATTGTAAAAATAAAGCATTTAACCTGGTGCACCAAAATGTCGAAGGTCTGACAAATGGTAAAGAATTGGAATTGGAGTTGCACATGACCTTGAATGATATTGATATTTTTTGTGTAACTGAACATTGGTTGACAGACCATCAGGTCATCTTCAACTTCAAAAATCACCAGGTGGCTAGCTCGTTCAGTAGAAAAAATTGCAAACGTGGAGGCACCTTAATTATTATTAATAAGAACATTAAATTTAAAGAGCGTAAAGACCTAGTAAGCCTCTCTATTGAGCGAGTTATTGAGATAGCTGGTATTGAGTTTGAGCACTTCATTGTATTAAGCGTGTACAGTCCCCCGGACGCGCCTTATGCAAGATTTGAAGAAACGATGGAAGAAGCGCTTTTTAAATGCCGTTGCTCTAAAAAGTCAATAATAGTTTGTGGAGACTTTAATGTTAATATATTAGATAACACTTTAGCGCCAGTAGAGAAAAACAAAATGTTGAATCTGTTCAAGTCCTTCAATCTTGGTAATGTATTTTTGGAACCTACTCGAATAACTGCCACAAGTGCAACATGTATTGATAATATTTTCACGGACATTAAACCTATTAACAAATGTATTGTGGATGCTGTACACTCGGATCATCGTGGCCAATTTATAAAATGCTACAGAAATTATTATGAAGTAAGAAGAAAAGAAATTAAATTTGTACCGATAAACCAATATCGTTTAGATGCTTTCAAGGAAAATATAGTTAATAAACTACCTGATTTGCCCTTGTACACTAGTGTAGATAAGTCTTATGCAGACTTAATTAACCTGATCAATACTGAGTTTGGGAGAATTTTTACCCCAAAGACATTATCGATTGGCAGCCGTCCTGTTTTCAGTGACTGGGCAACACCAGGGATTTATAATAGCAGGAGGAGATTGTATGAATTATATTCTGAAAAATCATACAATTTCAACCCTGATTTTCAGAATTATGTCAAAAACTATTCTAAAACATTTAAGCGAGCCTGTTCCTTTGCTAAATCAAACTTTATAAAAAACAAAATATCAAATTCTGTTAATAAAATTAAGACTACCTGGAACATTATAAATTCCGAATGTGGTAAATCTCCAGCAGTTGTAAGAGATTACCATTTAAAAATAGACGGTCGCCATGTCACGGAGGATCTGGAAGTTGCGACAGAGTTTGAACACTTTTTTTCAAATATACCTGTAGCCACTACCCGAACTCTTCAGTCGTCTTCCACTTCCGCTGAGTCATTGCTTATGGAATCAATTACAAAATGTGAGGACGCTTTCAGATTCTCAGTTGTTGATAGCAAGGACATCACAAAATCGTTTAAATCCATTGATATTAAAAAGACCGCGGACCTATGGGGATTATCAGTCAAAACTGTTTCAAGCATCATTGATGTCATTGCTCCCCATCTAGCAACTGTGTTTAATGACTGCGTCAGTTGCGGTATATTTCCTGATTTAATGAAACACAGTAAAGTCATACCTTTGTTCAAGGCAGGCAGCGCCTCAGATCCCTCGAATTTCAGACCCATCTCTGTGTTGCCAACCTTGAGTAAAGTATTTGAGAAATTAATTCTAGACCAAATGCTAACCCATTTTAATAAATATAAATTATTTCATGATAAACAGTTTGGGTTTACTAAAGGACGATCAACGACGGATGCTGGTATAGAGTTATTGAAATGTATTTACGAGGCCTGGGAGGATAAGCAGGATGCATTAGGTGTTTTCTGCGATCTATCCAGAGCCTTCGATTGCGTCCACCATGATACATTGGTCAGGAAATTAAATTATTACGGAATAAGGAACAAGGCTCTCGACCTTTTGACTTCTTATTTAAACAATAGAATTCAGAAGGTCGATGTGAACGGTACACGTTCGGTAGGATCTTTGGTTTCGATGGGCGTTCCACAAGGTTCGATACTTGGACCATTTTTATTTTTAATTTATATAAATGACCTCCCTTACTACGTAAGGGATAAAAATAGTATTGTTTTGTTTGCTGATGATACTTCCTTGATATTTAAAATTAAAAGACAATTAGATAATTATGACGAAGTGAACAAAGCAATCTCACGAGTGGTTCATTGGTTTAATATAAATAATCTTTGCCTTAATGAAAAAAAAACCAAATGTATTAAATTCACCTTACCTAATGTTACACAGGTGGAAACCAATGTACAACTTAATGGACAGTTGTTGAGCCTTGTGGAATCAACCGTGTTCTTAGGTTTAAGTATCGATGCTAAATTACAGTGGGGATCACATATCGAAAAAATAGCTAGTAGGTTAAGTTCTGCTACCTACGCTGTGAAAAAGATTAGGACTTTTACAGACATAGATACCGCTAGAATAGTTTATTTCAGTTATTTCCATAGTATTATGAGCTATGGCATTCTCCTTTGGGGTAATGCCGCAGATTTAAATACAATCTTTGTACTGCAAAAGCGGGCGGTGCGGGCAATTTATAAGTTGGGCCCAAGAGTCTCCCTCCGAGAAAAGTTCAAAGAAATAAACATTCTAACTGTAGTTTCCCAATATATTTTTGAAAATCTTTTGTATGTTAGAAGAAACATTTCCAATTTTTTAAGGCTTTGTGATATACATAACGTAAATACTAGACATAAAAACAATCTTGTGGTTTGTAATAGTCGACTCCACAAGATTAGTAATTCCTTTCAGGGTAACTGTATACGCTTCTACAACAAGCTTCCTAGTGAAATGAAGAATCTACCTCTTCATAAATTTAAAATCCAAATTAAAAGTAAACTCTGCCAAAAAGGCTACTATAAAATTCAAGACTATTTAGACGATAAACAAGCTTGGATATGAACTGTTTGCTCTCTCTCTATGCTACTCAAATGGAATATTGTACTTAGGTTAAGTAAATATGTTTGTAAATAGACCAAAAAAAAACAGCCCGCTGAGTTTCTTGCCGGAGTCTTCTCAGGACAGGGCCGCGTTTCGAACCGGTGGTCCATTTGCCAAACATTAGATTATTTTTTTTTTTTATGACGTTTTGTAAGTGCCTTATTAATGGTCTATGCAGAATAAATGGTTTTTGACTTTGACTTTGATAACATAACATAACATAACATAACATAACATAACATAACATAACATAACATAACATAACATAACATAACATAACATAACATAACATAACATAACATAACATAACATAACATAACATAACATAACATAACATAACATAACATAACATAACATAACATAACATAACATAACATAACATAACATAACATAACATAACATAACATAACATAACATAACATAACATAACATAACATAACATAACATAACATAACATAACATAACATAACATAACATAACATAACATAACATAACATAACATAACATAACATAACATAACATAACATAACATAACATAACATAACATAACATAACATAACATAACATAACATAACATAACATAACATAACATAACATAACATAACATAACATAACATAACATAACATAACATAACATAACATAACATAACATAACATAACATAACATAACATAACATAACATAACATAACATAACATAACATAACATAACATAACATAACATAACATAACATAACATAACATAACATAACATAACATAACATAACATAACATAACATAACATAACATAACATAACATAACATAACATAACATAACATAACATAACATAACATAACATAATTTCACGCCTGTATCCCCGAAGGGGTAGGCAGAGGTGTATTACACACCCACGATTTACCAGTTATGTTTAGGTGCCAATGTAATAGGGGGCGAGCCTATTGCCATCAACCGAAATCATTACTAAGCGAGCGAAAATTAACATTTTTAATACACACATAGCTACAGAAAGTCAGAGGTGTGTGCCCGGGGCGACTGGGGATCGAACTCGAGACCTCGTCTCGGCAGTCCGTTACGTACGCCACTGGGCTATCGCCGCTTATCAGTATAGTATCATTATAATAATATGGCCAATAAAAATACTACATTTGAAAATTCTCCGAACAAAAGGATATCTGAAATTTGGTTAACTTCTGACGTAATTTTGAAATTGGTGTTTTTAGTTAAAAATCTGAACAGTTTATATTCTATGCTGTGGGTATAACATCTACTTTGCTGCATCTAAAAGGGCCAGTCACTTTACTTGATATTTTTAGAGAAATTTATGATTTTTAAAAATCAGTGTTCTAGGGACCGACGAGACGTGATAGGGACTGATGCCAAACACGGTTATTATGTCAAATAAACTGAAACAACTAATTATCAAACTCCTTGTAAGGTAAAATCTTCTTCGAGCAGTCCGGGCAAGTTCTCGCTAAGCATTTTTCCGAGTAACGATCACAGCACAATTCTTTGTTATTTAATTTTTTTTGCGAGTGATGCATTCTTTTTTTCCTGTCGCACGACTATTATTGTCATCTTCATAAAACTTGTGTACGATTTCTTCAACTCTCTTTCGCATTCGGATAGCTTCATATTTTGTACGATTAAATCCCTACTTTTTATATGTAATGGCTTTGTTTCCAAGTCTCCATATCTTATATTTATGTGTCAGTGGACTGGACAAAATCGTTTTTAAGCAGGTTTTTGTTTGGTGTATCTCAATCTTTTTGTCCTAAATTTGCCTCTGAATCATATCGCCAAATAACGCTTTTTTATCAATTCTACTTTTTGATTAGGGTCGTTGGCCATTTCTACAGTTTTACTTTTTGGTGTCACTGCTTGCTTCTTTTTTATCATTCTATGTTTCAGTCTTCTGTTTCTTTGTTGTTCGCTGACAAGTTTTTTCTTTAATTTTTCAATGAGTAATTTCTTCCTCTTCAGTATACTATTTCTCTTTTTCCGTTGAACTATACTCCTCCTCCTAGCTTCAGCTTCTCTTTCAGTATTTAATACAGGAACCTTAGGAATAATTTCATCTTCCGATGGTGGCGGCGTATTTTGGTCCACGTATTTATCTGTATTTTCACGAATCTTTTTTTCTTCTATAATCAGACGAATAGGCTACGCAGTTTTTCTTGCCTTTCTTTGCTCACGCGGAGTCATGTCTTTTAGACATTTCCGTTGTCCTTTTTCCTTTTTCTTTAGATATTTTAGTCGTTCCTTTTCTTTGTAATCGCCTCTTTGCCTGTTCAGTCTTTTTTTTTGCAATTTCCTCTTTAGACAATGTTTTTTTCTTTCTAGGCGCCATATTCTACAACAAATATATTGGTATTATGTTTAAAACCATGCATCACACAGTATGACCATCAGTCCCTAGATGTGGCGTCAGGCCCTAGTTACTATTACGACTAGGGCCTGGCGGTCTAGGGACTGACGAAACGAAACAAAATCTAATGAAACCTATTATTTAAAATCAACATCAAAACCAATAGGCGGTCCAAATAACAAGGCTGACCAAACTCATATTTACAATAAGTCATGAGATCAATTAGTAATTAACTATCTTTAAAACGACTTACCTAGGGCCTAAGAGTTTGACTGGCACAGCACGTATTTCCGCAGCAAAGTCGGCGACCGCACTAATAACAAAATGGCTGCCGCGGCTTGGGTCGTGTTTGCAACTAACTTGACACCGATGCTATCGTATTGAGTGAGTTATGAAACAGCCATATGCTTGGATGCCGCGTTTTTTGAATTTCGTAAATGACTAGGGCCTGATATTTTAGGTAGATTTCGATGAAATCGATCTACCTATTGGTTTCTTGACTACTGTCGAATTTAAAAAAAATTCTTCATGGGAGATCTAGTTATGACCCCCTGAGTCCGAAATGACCACTGGTCAAAAAGTTTATATATATATATATATATATGTAAGAATGGTTCCACTTCCCAAAATTTGCGGCACTCTCACGGTCGCATTTTTGCGCCGATCGCTTTCAAACTGCGGTCAAAAATTGCTTGGGTGTAAATTTAGTTGAAGTTCGTGAACGGGGGGAGTCTGGCCTAAGGGGACGCCGGGGGCCTAACCGGTGGTCCATTTGCCAAACATTAGATTATTTATTTTTTTATGACGTTTTGTAAGTGCCGTATTAATGGTCTATGCAGAATAAATGGTTTTTGACTTTGACTTTGACTTTGGACGATAGGGCCTCACTTTTTGTGAAATCAGTTTTTCC
This sequence comes from Cybosia mesomella, assembly GCA_946251805.1. NCBI lineage: Eukaryota > Metazoa > Arthropoda > Insecta > Lepidoptera > Erebidae > Cybosia > Cybosia mesomella. The sequence continues at coordinate 10,200,366 of OX276395.1, forward strand.
TCAAAATTTCACGTTCCATGAAAGATATTCGAACCGTTCTAATTTTATCCCATAGTATAACATGAATACCAACAACTTTTAATTATAAACCTATAAGATTAAAACTTTAACTAAAAGTGGAGGGGGGAAAAACCAAAATTTTTCGGGACAAAAATCATAACTTCTAACCGGTGAACATTCTTGCTGTAGGAAACATTTTTAATCGATAGGCCATTTTTAAGTCTAAAATAAATGTCTGAAAAGTTTTTCGCTAAAGTTACCGTTTTCGAGAAAAAAAAAATTAAACATGTTAAAAAATAATATTAATTGCTTCACGAAATCTACCTGTGCGTTCCCCCTGCGGGAACGGATTTTTTTATCGCTTACACTTTTTGACTTGAAATAATCTGATGAAAAATATTGTTATTTTATATTAAATCGTAATGACAATGTTAGTAATGTAATAGTAAATGAATTTAAATAGAGTTTGATCAAATTATTCTTATAGAATTATAATTACAGTGAAATGAATACTAAATTCGAGAGATCTTACATGGCTAGGGCCTGATATTTGGAGTAAGAAATGTAATTTTTTAGAAATAAAGAATATTATGATATATATCGAAATAAGTGACTGAACTAAATGGACGTTATAATATCGTTTAGTAGTTTCAAATACTGGATAAAAAATTTATAATATTGTAAAAATTGATGCTAACACTAAGTTAACCAAATTTCAGATAACCACCCATGTACATTTTGTTGAAAGAATTTTAATTCCAAGATGGTTTAAATTATGGGTAATAATTATGTCATCTGTTAGGCCCAAAATCTCTGTCATGAATACAATATGAACATTCCCCCATATTCTATTCACTAAACTAAACTAAAATCTGTAAATTTAAACTTAGATTTTATCTCGTTTTGCTTGTTTCAAAAATTTCTAAAACTATTCAGGAATATCATTACAGGATGATTACCTGATCACTTTTGTTAATATTGGGAACAAAACACAACTGAATTGGCTTTGAAGTCAGCATAAAATTTAGAGATTTTAGTTTAGTGAAAATGTACACCACAGAATCGACACCATTGCTAAGCTATCAGATATAACTAGTGCATGATGGGCAAGAAAGTATAGCCTTATGCTTTTCCAAGAGGCTCTGCGTATCGCATGACCTACGTCGCTCATAAGTGATTGAAAGAATTTGAGTACGTATTTCTCCCTCATATAAACGTGTCCAAATCTTCCATAGGTATTTAATCAATCGTCTAGAAAGTTAGACGGATCGATATCCCAATCGCCAACGTATAAGCCGACCAAATTCGACAAGGCAATTTTTAATACACTTTCTTCATCTTAGAGTATTCCCAAATTAGTAGCATTATAAAGACATTGTCTCGGTTGAAAGAGTACGGAGTTTCACTACTGAAATTGGAGGCGGTGGGCGTGGTGTAAGTTAACCACGCCCAGTTGTGGGCGTGTTTTTGCTGACAATGAAATTCATTACTTGTATATGTTGTAAGAAAACGTTCACTATACATTGAGTTAGGTGAACGAGTAACTTCATACTAAGTCCTTAGGACTAGTACGATTAAATATTGACTTCGAAATACTTCTTAAAAATTATGGCCTTCTACTAACAGATAGTTCTATAACTTTAAACATGTATACTAGCGGGATGTAAGAGATCACACCAATGTCTTTGAGACCTAAATCAACCTCATCTGCTAGTCAGTACGGTGCACCTACTGATTAACGTACGAGGCTCTGGTGGAAGCTTTCCGTTCCAGGGTTTGGGGGTCGTACAACAAATCAATGATGGAAAGTAGAAGCAGTAGGAGAGCATGCAAGGCACCTGGAACCATAAAGACCCATTCAACCTTCTTGAAGTCAAATTCTTTAAGTTTAATTCAAAAATGAATATAAAAAATTTAGGGCCTATTGTAGCGTTACTTACTTGTGAATCTTCATGATCCAGGATTATACACACGCGCTTTTTTATCATAAATGGTTTACTTAGTTGTTTAGAAGGCGTTCATGTAAGTGAGTCTAACACAATTACACGTTTCGATTGCACTCGTAAGGTTTTGAATGTAAACAAATAACATTAAAACTTAAATAATACTCAGTAAAAAACTATCTCTAAACTCAAATTGCATACATTTTCTGTATCACCTTTATTACTAGTGTTCGATGGTTTTTCTAACTTTCTAACAACGAATGGGCTGGCTGGATTAGGAAATAAAAGGGAGAAAGGGGAAACCTGCCCACTTAATGAACTTTAAGCAGCAGTACGCTGCGTTTCGGTGGGGTATTTATACGATTTGTGAAGGTGCCAGAGACCTCTTTTCTTTTGTCTTTCCCATACACCTCTGCTGTTACTAGGGTTCAAAGGTTACGATAACCGCTTACTGTTAGGTGGACAATGTGCTATTTAACTACCTTAGTAGTATAAAAATGATGTAGAAGACTTAAATACTCAAGATATTTGAATTACAAATGTTTTCAGTCATGGGTTTTATTTGGTGATTGTTGAATTTAATTACTGATTTATATTATTATATTACGTGTAATCAAAGATAAGTACATATATATATATATAAGGTGTCACAAAATTAGGTCTCTGAATTTGGTGTGATGACTTGGTATCGACAAAATATGTATTTGTAACAAAAAAAAATATCAGGTAAAATAAAAAATAAGAATATATAAAAATAAAAAATATAAAAATGAAAAAAAAAACACCACAAGCGACCAGCGTCACATGACGCGACGAGCACACGTGACGCTGGTCGCGATTTAGGTATTTCCCACACATCCACTTGGAGAACACTGCGAGGAGAAGGACTGCACGCCTACCACGTGGTCACAGTCGTGATCACAGGTTCGTCGCGTCACGTGACGCTGGTCACTGGTGGTGTTTTTTTTTTCATTTTTATATATATTTTTTTTATATTTTTTTTATTTTTTATTTTACCCGATTTTTTTTTTGTTTCAAATACATATTTTGTCGATTCCAAGTCATCTCACCAAATACAAAGACCTTTATTTTGTGACACCTTATATATATATATTCGATGAACGGTATTATATCTTAATTTTGCCCAAAGTAGAAACCTAAGCACCATAAGTTAACTCACCGTTTTTCCAGAATTATATCCGAATGATTTTCTGAATTTAATTATTTACAAGAATTCACCGTAATTTTATAATAACTCCTATTTTTATATTAATAAACTCTACAGAAAAGCTTAAAATTGATATGAATACGAAACTAACATACTGAACATATTTTGTTTAATTGAAGTATTCAAGGTACTACGATTATGCTACGACAATGGCTACGTTGTAGAACCTGACTAGTTACACAAAGGCGGAGCTTTCAGTATTTCAGTACGTTTGTCGAAGTCACACGAATTTCACCGATGACCACCGACGACGTACGTCTGTCTCATTAAAACCAGAATTCAGGACCCTTACTTTTCACAGCTCGCGCATTGTTGTGCTCGTGTATTACTACAAATGAGAGAGGCATGGAAGGTCAAAGAGTATTGGTGGATTTGTTAGAGAAAATTATAGAAAACGGGGGTTGAGAAAAGGGATTCGTCAGGATACTGTTACGTAATATCAGTCGTGCGACGGCAGCGCGTGTGGTGACACGTCCCTGCGCTCGCGGTGACACGAAAACATAAACAACAACAACGTGTTTATTGACGTAAACAACCTGAAACTTGCCGAAGGACTTTGCGGTACATAGAGATTCTGAGGTAAGTTTCAATTAAAATATTGTGATTTTTATAGGTAAACATAAATTGATTAATACAGTGTTAATTCTTCTTTTTTAAATTTTGGTTTTTCTTTGCGTTACTTCGTGAGACTTAAATATTTTTTTAGAACGCTTATGTTTGAAAATTTGCCCCGCTTTGTTTCTTAACAAAGAATTAACGGTTACAGTAATTATAGAAAGTGTAGGTACTAATTAGATATTTTACTAAACTTAATAAGAAAATAATATAATGAATGTAAAAATTTTTTTGATAAGTTACGTTTCAAATAATAACATCAAGTTTTATTAGATAAATACGAGTACACACCTAACATTAATAAACGCCTAATATTAACTTGACCTACATTTATGTATGACCTACAATTTGTACAACAATTAATACTGTTTTACACATTATAATAATATTGCACATACTTTATTTAATCATTAAAAATACTAACACCAACAAACATAAATAAAAAAATTAATAAAACATTCGGTTCACGCAGTAATTTGAAAATTTCTGAAACATTGCTTCTCAACCCTGAAATTAACCGATGACAGTGTTCATGGCTGGATATAGGCCTCACCCAATAGCCGCCATAGGCGTCATAGTACACGGTCCACCACCTTCTGCACCCACTAACATCCTTCTGTTTCTCAATGCAAATTATTTATACAATTTTACACCGTCGCACTCTAGGGATGAGAGGGCAACGGGTTAATGAACTAAAAAGTATAATAAAATCTTTAGAAAGCATTAAATGCTATAGTGCTATATGCGTTTGTTATGTTTATTTTTATTTATATGCACTTATTTATTTGCAATCAAACGTGTTTCATTTTAATTGAATAATAATTTTATCTATTCTTATATTATAACGTGAAAAGATTTGAGTGTTTGTTTGCATTGAATAGGCTCCGAAACTACTGTACCGATTTCAAAAGTTCTTTCACCATTAGAATGCTACTTTACCCCTGAGCAACATAAGCTAAGCTAAGCCACGGGGTCAGGCTATGCTTCTATTATAATAACTTTAACTTATACTCGTAGCGTATACTTGATAATATTTTAAAGAATTCTAGGAACGCGTAAATTAGCACCAAACAAATCGCGATAAAATCTGTTAAAATGGTTTTATTCCTGTGTACCAGTGTTGTGTACTTTTGTAATATTGTGCGACACTCGTTAGGAAACCGACGCCATAACAACCCCAAAACTTAATTTTACCGACCCTATTGTAGTAATAATATGTTACCCAAATGCTTGGTAAAGATCTAGAATCTTTTAGAGTTCTAGACCTTTCTTTTTCGCTTAATTTCTTATTTATTTCCGTTACCGGTAAAATCATTTTTAGGGATTTTCTTTAGAAAAGCCCTATTGCTATCGAGTTGTCGTCGACGTCGTCGACGTCGTCGTTGCCAATTTTCTGTCACGGTTTTGGGTATGAAGGAGATGAGCTATCGAGTTGCTGTTTTCGGTAATAGATTCGTGCTGGGGTGAAACATTGCAAGATAAAGAACAAATCGCAAAAAATCGCATAAAACAAAAATCGCAAAATCGGAAATCCCTTGTATTCGGCTGAGCTCGTCTCAGGAATTCAACTTGTTTGTTTTAGTTCTTTATGTTTGTGATTTATATTTATTTATTTACATATTAACATTCGTAACGAGGTAGATATTTACAATGTCGAGTTTTAAATCTAAAATTTTTGATAATGTGTATCATTAATTTCGGTTATTAGATAATAATTAATTCATTGATCATTTTTAATTTTACGGGAACTTGGGCGTTTCATACCATAAGTTATTCGTGCCACGCGGCCACGGTTCGAATCACCCAAAGACACTTTTTGAATTGGGTATTTCATGACCAGAGGTTATTTTTTTTATTCGCGAATGAGGCGATGATGAGCTTGACGTGGACTACTTTCCCGCTTGATTGTATGATTACCAGAGATTACAATAGATATACCACGTAGGCGCACCATATTAGTGTTCATGGTCTGGTTCATGGTGTGTCCAGCAAGTAACTTGGGCCGTGAGGGGACTGGAACGGAGAATCTCTGTGCAAGGAAGAAAATCTTTAATCAGATAGAGAGATAAGATAAGATAATCTTCTGGTGTTTACGTTGTCATTACTAGCAAATTATCGTATAACACTATTTGTACTATAGTTTGACCTTCGATAATGTATTTTTTTTATAGCTAGATAGATAGGAGTTTAGTGCCTTATCAACCCCTAAACAACGAGCGAGGCTTTGGCGCAGGCTTTCTTGTCGGGGGTTGAGAGACCAGATGACAGTCACTCTCGTAAAAGTCAACAAACCAATCAAAAATAATATGCGAAAGCCTCCGAAGTGAAAACTTTGGCCGTAACCGGGACATCGCTTGGAAGAGGCTGATGAATATTTTGATAGCCAGTTTTATCGGAGGCCTAAACTTCCCTTCCATTCCTGTTTCTCACCTTCTCCCTCCACATTCCCTTAGTACAACAATCCTCCTCAATCAACATCACTAGTTAATGCCAATTACGGTTATAGTGTCCCTGAGGTGTCCCAGCCATAAAAGATACTCCCTAAATAACGAGAAACAGAAGCGGATAATATATTGTAAACTTGCTGTTGCCCGCAACTCCACCCACTTATACCTCTGATCCTAGTCCCGCAACCCAAAAGAACCTATTCCAGGTATAAAAAGCCGATATTATTCCATGCTATAATCTATCCCTGTATCAAAATCAAATCAAGAAACAAACATCACAACATTTTCACCAACCTTCACATTTATAATATTAGTAGAATATTTTATTATTTTCAAGAAATTAGACCTCATCATTTGGGTTTAGTAAAAATGTTAAATTTAAGATCATAACAGCTCTCAGTTGAGATTAAAATCAATTAGTCCATTGAAATGTTACATTTTTTAAGGCTTAGTGCAAAGGTCAGAGGACGCTATTTTATTTTTTGAATGTCTAGAGGGGGTTGGTGTAAAGTTAAAGCCTAGTTTGTGGGGCCGCAACCCTTGTCCAGCGGCCACCATCTTGAAATAGCAAATGCTTTTTATGCTATATCGGGTAAACTATGCATAGTACGGAAAAATTGTAAAATCAGTTATGTTACAAATTAAATTCTCTACTAGTTGGTTCTATGACTTTCTTTCTATGAATGGGTGCAAAGTTATTTACGACAATAGATAAACATTTGGGAACCAATTTTCTTTCAATAAAATAAACTATTTCCAAATGTTATTGATTTCTAGGGAGTATGGGGCCCAATCAACAGAATCGGGGCCCTAGCCAGGCTTCAGGTGAGGTTTCTGCACTCCGGTATACCTGCTGATTGATGGATGAGGCTCTGGCATAGGCTTTCCTCTCGGGGTTGACTGCCGTTTGAAACCCAACGGCAGTCGCTCGCGTAAATAGATATCAAAGATCCTATATTTTTGAAGTGAAAACTTCTTTAGCGGCGTTGTGCACTTTTTAGGGTTCCGTTGCCAAATGGCAAAAAACGGAACCCTTATAGATTCGTCATGTCTGTCTGTCTGTCCGTCCGTATGTCACAGTCACATTTTTCCGAAACTATAAAAGCTATGCTGTTGAAACTTAGTAAGTAGATGTATTCTGTGAACCGCATTAAGATTTTCACACAAAAATAGAAAAAGCAATAAATTTTGGGGGTATAAATACTTAAACTGAAACTCAAAAATTTTTTTTTCATCATACACCTACGTGTGGGTTACATATGGATAGGTCTTCAAAAATGATATTGAGGTTTCTAATATAATTTTTTTTCTAAACTGAATAGTTTGCGCGAGAGACACTTCCAAAAGTGGTAAAAATTCCCCCCCCCCCCCGTAACTTCTAAAATAAGGGACTGATAAAACTAAAAAAATATATGATGTACATTACCATGTAAACTTCCACCGAAAATTGGTTTGAACGAGATCTAGTAAGTAGTTTTTTTTAATACGTCATAAATCGTAAACCGCAATTTACCTTTTATTCAATATGAATAAATTCAATCAATTTCAAAGTTCAATAAACTCAAATAGAAAAATTTTACTTTCTGCCACGGAACTCTTAATGGGCGAGTGCGACTCGTACTTGACCGGTTTTTTGTAATGGGTAAAAAGGTTAAACTCGCGTCAGTAAACACGTGACCTTATCGTAAGACAACAAATATTGAAGCGCTAATTTCATACTGTACTTAACAACCTTGGTGGCGCGTTCGTCTAATGAGTGGTCGTTGACTTCGTCAAGACTGAGATCAATTCCGACCGAGGCCCAAGGAACACTTTTTGTCATCATATACCTTTTTGTAATATTTATTCTATTTTTTGCCATAAATCCACTTACAGACTGAATTTAGACAGTACAATACTTCGACATGTAGCAAACTTTGAAAACACATAGATCGACAAGTCATTGCTTCGACAGACAATTATTAGACAACACACCTTCGAATTACCACTACTTCGACAGACGATTATTCGACAGACAATACTTAAACAAGACACATCTTCGAATGACCACTAGTTTGACAGATTTTTTTAACATTCTTAGCTTGTTTTAGAACCAGTTGGTGCAGTATATTCAATATAGCTTCTGGGTTAGGTTAGGTTAGAACTGTAACCCCAACCGAGCGAGCGAAGCGAGCGTGCCGCGGCAGCGGCCGGCGAAGCGCTGGAACCACTAGTCCGGAAAGTTGGATTTCGATAGCAAGCTAGTAGCTAGTGTTAAAAAAATCTGTCAAACTAGTGGTCATTCGAAGATGTGTCTTGTCTAAGTATTGTCTGTCGAATAATCGTCTGTCAAAGTAGTGGTAATTCGAAGGTGTGTCATCAACATCATCATCATCAACCTATTCTAGTCCACTGCTGGACATAGGTCTCCCCAATGAGCGCCATAGCGCCCTGTCTTCAGCTTGCCGTATCCAGCATCTGCCCGCAGTCTGCCCGCAGGTGTGTATGATGCAATGCAATGACTTGTCGATTTATGTGTTTTCGAAGTTCCCTACATGTCGAAGTATTGTACTGTCTAAATTCAGTCCGTAACTCCCATAAATCTATTGATATGAAATGGAAATTAAACAAAGTGCATCTAATTATGTATAGTAAATTAAACAAGTGACGAAGAAATGCCGAAAGAAAATGAGTGCGTACTTTATAAATATATTGGCAATGATGGTTCTGGTGATAATGATGGTGAAATAGTCGTTGAAATTATATATGGAACTTGATTTTTCTGAGAGATAAACTTTTTAATGTAAAATAATTGTAATAGTTCTGAAGTGTTAAACTTTTAATGTACTATAAATTGTCATGTTTGTGTACGATACCGCAATAAATGAATATTGTATTTTACCACATAAATGATAGTACTTTTAAACTGATAATTAAAGCAATTCGTGTAAAATTATTCTCTAACCATTCCAAAATATCAAAAATGCACAACGTTAATATTCAAGTTTTCACTTCTGCCGGCACTCCCGGAGTGCTACCCGTCTTTTTCTTAGTACATGTACATGTATCATTATGTACAATTGCAGGCTTAAATTATGTTAGTGTTTATAAAAAATAATATAATTCCCTACATTCACATTAAATAAAAATAACAATAAAATAAAATCAAACGAATAAATTATTAACATAATAAATTAAATTGTAAACTGATAAAACTTATAAAAACTTGTAATCGCCATCACCACCAAATTATGGAAAGAAGTAGTAGGAGAGTAGACCCTGGGTTCCAAATTGCAAGCTTTTGGGTGCAACTCGGATTGGCGCTCGAATTGTATTGGCTTTTACGGGTGCGACTGCCGTCTAACCTCAATTTTGAGAGGGAAGCCTCATCCGTCAATCAGCAAGTGTACTGGTTTGTAGGTGATGTTGACTTCGGCTCCGAAGATCTTAGTGGGGTACTTTACACCCCTATACACAAAGAATAAAATTTTATAACCTGTATTATAATCTAGCATCACTTTTTAATATCGTTAAATTATAACCGTTCCTGTGGAATACTTGAGCTAATCAAACAAAATCTGATCTGAATATTAGATTAAGTTATAGGGGGTAATTGTAACCGCTTCGTGTTAATAATTCAGAGATTTTGCAATTGAATCCACGATACCTGTTATTAAATATGTAAATTAGTTATTTATTCAACCTCCATTTTAGTAAGGGGAGCTATTTATACCAACTTTTGTGTGCGCCTGTCACGTCAAATGACGTCTGAAGCCACTCAAATAACCGCGGGTTTCTTCTCTGCTATTTTATGTGACATTTACATGACGTCAGAGATGTTCATCTAGGTTTTGGATGTTACATAGTGACGTTAAAATTAGTAGTTTGTTTTAGAAGATGGGGTAAGGCGTAACAAAGCGTCATATTCGAATTATGGGCTGGTTTAATCGGAATATAGCCCACAGCTTTAGTAAGCCGCGTGTTACTTCAATTTGCTGCGAGTTACTCGTATATTGGTAACTCCAGTATTCCAAAAGCAACGCAACCATCAGTATCCAAGTCCGACACGCAATTGACTAGTTTTTTTTTCTCCTTCTTTACCAAGGAGGGTTGTAGGTGGATTTATTACATTCTCCATTTTTTTGTGATTATTTCCATTATGGTATTTAAGACAGTTTAGCATTTCCTGGGATTGCCATAGTGTGTTTGTGGGTCACTGATGTTGATCCTGGTGTACAGGAGTTACGGTAGTGAGCTTGTGGGAGGGATTAGTGCCATAATATTGAATTTGCTTTTGTTTTTCGGCTTTGTGTTGGCAGATTTCAAATAATTTCCCTAAAATAAAACAACGTCTATTTTCGTTGTTATAAGTTGATTGCAAAAACCATAGCATTCAGCTAAATTTATCACACATAACTATAGAAAATTACGTTGTAGAGGGCCCTACCAACATTCTTTAGACGCTTTTTTTTTGTTTAGGTAGGAAAAAATGGGTTGGACAGGGCTCAACTGCGGGTGGAGGGCAAATCCCGTCCCATCCACCCGCGGCCTCACTAGGGCGGCATAAAGCGCAGGAATGCGCGTGCATGCCGCCCGGTACGCGGGCGGTGGATCGGATCTGCGAGGCTGTCTGCCTCCCTGATCCGTTCCGCCGCCTCCTTCTGCGAGATGACTTTCTCGCAGAAAGACGTGACCGCGATAAAACTCTTCTCGTTGCGGGCCATGGAGCGCAGGGTGGCCGACAGTGAGAGATCGACTCCCACTACTACCATGAGATCTCGGTGCTGCACCGCCCAGGCTGGACAAGCCTCGAGCGTGTGCTGCTCCCAACCTCACTTGCAAGTCCTACCTGCTAAAACAGTACGAAGCTCTGGCGCAGTTTTTCCCCTCAGGGGAGGTTAGATGGTAGTCGCTCCTAGAAAAGCCGAAACGCCAATCATAATCAAATGAACAGACCTCGGGCTCTAAAGTGCAAACTTTGAATGCAAATGGAAAATTGAGGATGATGATGAACTATTGAATATTACGTTCTATTTTACAAACTTCAATTTCTTAGTAAAATCATAACACAAGAAGACGAATTAAAATAATTAATTAAAGAATATAAAACAATACAGGCACGGTTTGTCTCGGGAGGGCCGTTCTATTCGGATTATTTATTATAAAGCGGGCACTGGCGGCGATACAAGCTAATTTACAAAATAAATATTAGCTCAATCAAGCCCGCGGTCTTGGCTTCATTCCTCTGAATGTTATTTCGTGCTGAGTTTGAGAAGCAGCCTGTAGAAAGTAATGAGAACATTTATTTTGAAGAACATTATAAATTTATTTGTGATGTTACAATTAATTATATATCATCATCATTGTGTCCCGATTGTATTGATTGTTACTAGGTCTGCAATTCATTCTGTTGTTGCAAAAATTAAGCGAAGCAATTTCACCAGGACTTTTTCTATCGGTGATAATTCCTCAAGGGCTAGTCCGATTTTCGTTTTTAGGGTTCCGTAGCCAAATGGAAAGCTCTGACGAGCTTCGCTCAAAAATTCTTTTTGTGTTAGAAAGCCTATTTATCAAGAACAGTTAAAGTATATATGTTACTGTGAATGTCCGAAATGTAGTATATGTTAAAATACTCTGCATCCACCAAGATAGCTGGTGAATGACTGATATTTATCCTTTTCGTAACGATGTCGGTCATTCACCGGTGACTGTTATCATAGACCATGACGACTTGGTCAATGTTCATTATGAGCGAAATTATGAAGCCTGCCTGATTGATATAGAAAAATAATGATGTGTGTGAACATAAGTTCTGTGGCACTATATGCCTAATGAAGTCACAAATTGTTACAATAAATAAAATCATAAATAGATACAAATTGTTTATTAATGAAAATCATTAAAACGTTTACTAGGTATAGGTAGGTAAGGTTATCTAGTTAGGTATATATAGTAGGTAACTGTAGATAGTTTCTTTTTGTATCTTAGTAATTAGTTAATGATGTCGACTACTATGCATTATCACAAGTGACCTAACACGAAGGGTAATGGCCTCCTCCATAACCTTTCTAACCTATATCTATCTGTGTCGGGGCGCGTTGTTGTAAATCGCCAAATCTAAGATTCACTGTATCTCCTCTGTGTATGTTAACATTCACCGGTGTATGTCCGATTTTTTTAGTATAAATTAAGTTTTTGAGTTACACCATCGTTATTGGTGATTGTCGACATACAACAGTGCATTTTAACATTCACTAATATCGGACATTTACTACTGCCAGTGGAGACGCCGTTTGACCAGACGGGTGATCAGCCCTTCTATGTGGGGCCATTTCACTCAATTCCCCTATAACGACTGTCATACATATTCGTATGGCAACCGGGACCGACATCTTAACGTGCTCTCCGAGGCACGACCAGACCAATGCATATACTCATATTCATTCATACCAATATTTGCACTGAGCGGGGATCGAACCCGCGCCTCCTGCGTAGCGGCCGCATTCAATACCGCCACGCCACGGAGGCTGTCTGAATATCGGACATTTACAGTAACATATATATTATCAGGCTACTACCCAGGAGAGCGGAGCAGTAATCGTAAATGTCAACAAAACGCGAAAAATTTTCACTGTGAAACTAATTCTTAAATTATGGGCATGTATGGGTTAAATGGGTGCCACGCGGGATCGAAGTGTGCCCCGGCTGAAGCCGTGGGATACAGCTATTATATATATAGCGTTATTTTGTATTCCAGTAGATAGCTATATACTTACAGAGATGAGAGGAAGACGTCCACTCGGGAGTAGCATTGTTTTCAATAAATTAAACGTAGGACAAGAGGCCCGGAGCCCACGAGGAGACAGGAGTCCCGGACACTAGGTAAACAGCCCGGGGGCTTCGTCAACACAATTATTATACTCGGACAGCCACCCTCCGTGTCGATAAACACCCTCTAAATAAATTAACTGGACTTCATCCAACGTTTGTGCTGCGATGTTTGAAAAAAAGTTGGTAATTAATTTATGTCTTTATGAGAAACGGGACTGTTATCATTAGCCGAGTTGTGCTTTCGTATTACACTTGAATAGGGCCGCTTGTGCTTACTGACTTATGTCCGGTTTCTATAACCAACGAATCATTAATGTTCAAAAGATACCATCATTTTAGAACTACCAGTAATAAACCGTAATAGCCGTTCCCATATTTTTTTGCATCATCTACCTGCGACGAACGGATATTGGTCACCAGCTTACCGACGCCCTCACTGGACACTCGTTGCGTTTCGTTTTTACAATAATAAATTTAAGTATAGGTATCAATATTTATTAAAAAAATTCATTCAGAAAACTAATTAGGATTTTTATTTTTTCATTTATAATTTTGGCGATGGCGTAATATTTATATTAAAAAATAATTTAGTTATTCGTGTTACTGAAATAAGAACAACACGAAACGTCTAAACTCTTCGTCCTGGGCCCGGTACGTCAGTCGGCAACTTACACATTGCAGTTTTGAGGTTTTAATTCTTTTTTAAATTGAATTCGTAATTAAAATGGATGGAGTACACACGTAAAAAATTTCCATAACACTTTCTGAACTTAATATTTTGTAGGTTATCTTTTAATATATCAGAACCTAGCTTTCTGTTTATTGTTATGAATCGTGTGTGTGTCCCCATCTTCCTATTACTAGGTCTGCAAGGCAAATCGCTGCTTGCAATGTTGAGCTGAGGAGACATCGTGACTGTTTTGGCGCCAAAACTTGTCTAATAGATTTGACCGCTATTGCGGAATCAGATTTTGAAAATTTTGAACAGTGATCATTCCTCCGTGGCAAGTCCGATTTTGAAAATTCTTTTTGAAAGTCACAACTCTGGACATGCTTTCTGAGCGTGTAAAGTTTGATCACAGTGTCTCGAGCGGTTATTATGTAATTCCATCTGGATTTTTTTAACGGTGATCATTCCTCTGTGGTAGCATTAATTTTTCAAAAAATATCCAAAAACCTTCCTCTGATGGACCTCTTTGATCATGCCAAATTTGGTTCTGATTGGATTAGTAGTTTAGTAGGAGACCTGTGACAAAGAAAATCCTGAAGTCTGGTATGAGGAGCTTTCGCTCGACTTCGTCTCACTCAGCTCAATAAAGTTATATGTCTCAAATTGTACTAAAATGTTATGTGTTTAATTTCATTGAAATGTAAAGTGTATAACTGACCAACGTACCGACAAAATCCAGTGGTAGCAAAACGGAATACGGGTGGTAACAGTGACAGTTTTCTGACATTTAATTTTTATAATAGGAACACAATATTTGTCATTTCTAATTTCTATAGAAATTGCTTACGGTTGATTGTTGGTAACCTCCCATCCGTTGGTAACAAACCTTTATTAATTTTCCCTACAAGCCGTTTTCAATAGGAACAATTTATGCTTACAAAATGAAATGCAATATGAAAATATTTCTGTTCGGTAGTGAAATGAGTCGTTTCACAAAAATCGGAACTGGGCAGTAAACGGACGTCGAAAGCATTTCCATGCGTAATCAAAAGGAGTTTAATTTCTTAGTTGAGAAACGAAACAGTCATAGAATATTCAATAAGATCGGGAGTGATGCGATGAGAATGAAATAGAAACAACAGTATAAACTAAAATATTGACACCATAAAAAGTGGGTATGTACACACCCACTAAAGTAAACAGTTTAAGTGCCGAAGAATTCATCCCTATCGATGACGAGTGATAACGTACCCTTTTTTTTCGTGCGGAAATCCCTTCCGATACCCCCCAGCCGGCCAGCGGGGTGGTTATGATGGGCTTGAACCGACTAAAACCGCACGCCGTCTCGGGTCTTAAGACGCCGGAGTGTAAGGTTGCCCATAGAGCATATCCCTCGCACCCCGACTGACCCTGGGCCATCTCCGGTTTCGAGATAGCCCCATCGGGTTTGGGAACCACCTTGTCTTGCCCCGGTTTGGGGGAGGGGCGCTAGTCGCTCCGCCGTCCCGGCCTGCTTCTGCTGGCGTGACAGGCGTCCTCACCTGCCACCCCCAGGCCTGCGCTCATGGAGGACGAAGGTCGTTAAGCGACCTCCGGCGCCTGAGACGCCTGCGACGCGCAGCGAGCATGTTGCGGGCTCGGCGGACCGGGAGAGTTCTAAATCTCTTCCGGGCGCGCTCCGCCATCTCCTTCGCGAGCATTACATGCTCGCAGAAGTAGGTGGCGGTGGCCCACGCGCTCGCGCTCCGCACCATTGCCGCAATCATGCTGCTGAGCGGGAGGACTCCCACCCCAATGGCTGCCATGAGGTCACGCCTCGGCGCCTCCCATGCCGGGCAGTTCACCAGCGCTTACAGCCCTCCTCTTGCGAGTCCTCGCCTATAGACTGCCCTAAGTACAGGGCAGGAGCCGAGGCAAGATGCTGCAACTGCTGGCGAGCAAAAGGCGACGACCCAGCACATGATGCTTTTGACCGGGGTTGCCCGGTCCGAATTAAGTGGGACAATATAGCGCGATCCGCCACGCAGTATTGCTAAGGGCGCCCCCGGAAACGACTCACACTACTTGGTAGTGCAGGCGAACCTCCAAAAGAAGAAGCTTGCGACTGACGACTTCATTCTGGAAGCTGTCAGGAGGAAGGCGTCAGTCGCACTCATTCAGGGACGGGATGAAGAGGTACCGGGGAGAACGTATCTTTCAGAACACTGGACCAGCGGCGGGTACTGTGAAGGCGGCAATAGCCGTCTTCGATCCTGACTTGGACGTTATACAGTGCCCCCAACTCACCACCGATAACATCGCGGTGGTGAAGAGTCGTACCAGTGCCTGGGCGGTAACCCTGGTATATCTTTATGTCGAGGCCGATAAACCCCTTTGCCCTTACCTGGACCAGCTCAAGAGAATTGGTTCCAGGTTGAGCCGCGGACGGCTCATTTTTGGAGGGGATGCCAATGCGAAAAGTGCTTGGTGGGGAAGTAACGTTGAGGATGATAGGGGCGAACACCTAATGGGAACTAACAAATAACAAGATCTAAGGGTTCCAATATTAATAGAACAACCAGGCTATTCAACACCAAGAGGGCAAAGTGGCCCCATTTTCATGAGAAAATGCCCAGCCTCTTGGTGGAGAATGGCCTGTTTGTTGACGCGATCAGCGAAATAACAAATACAGAGGAGAAAGAAGAGACACTGTTAAAGTACAACTAGTGTATAAAAGCCACTTGCGAGGAAACTATTCCAGTAAAAGTAAATAAGGAAACACTTACCATGCCGTGATGGTCGGAGAAGCTCAGCCAGATGAAGAAGGAGGTCAGGACCTTCAGGCGTCGTATCAGGAACGCAGCCCCGATCCGGAGGCAGGGGGTCGTTATGCGATACCTGGAGAAAAAACATAATTATGAGTCGGAGGTTAAATTAGCACAGACTGCGAGTTGACGGTAGTTTTGCACTAAACAGGACAGAGAAAGTATGTGGCAAGGCATATACGTAGGGTCATAGGAAGGTCCACAACAAGGGAGGAGGATCCTCCTTTAGTACATGATGGGGTAGAAATGGACGCCAGTGGATCCGCGGGGCTACTCGCCTCGGTCTTCTATCCGGAGGACCGGAGCGAGGAGGACAACGCGGATCATGAGAGACCCCGCGCTTTGGCCAGAGCGGTCAATGGCGGGAATAAACATGATGTTTACGACCCGCCATTCACCATTGGCGAACTACCCGTTCTTTCAACCTCAAAAAAGCACCAGGAGCGGATGGCTTCACCGCCGACATCTGCTCTCATGCAGTGAACTGCGCACCGGTACTGTTCTTACAACTGCTAAATAAATGCCTGGAACTATTAACTAATATTTTCTTGTGGAAGGAGGCGACGGTCGTAGCCCTCCGAAAACCGGGTAAGGACTCGTACAGCTCCCCCAAGTCTAACAGACCGGGTCTGGTAGGTCTTTTACCTGTCTTGGGGAAGCTGTACGAGAAGATGCTGGCTGCTCGGCTCAAGTTCCACTTATTACCATGGATCAGTACTCGCCAGGACGGCTTTATGCCCCGGAGGAGCACCGAAGACGCCCTCTATAACCTGTTACGGCACATACGTGACAAACTCAATAACAAGAGGCTTGTCACGCTAGTGTCGCTGGATATAGAGGGCGCCTTCGACAGCGCATGGTGGCCAGCCATAATAGCACGACTAGCTGAGGAAAAGTGCCCCGTTAACTTGAGGCGGGTAGTCAGCAGCTACCTCAGGGAAAGAACAGTCCGGGTAAATTACGCGGGTGCTGAGTGCAGAAGAAGCACTCAAAAGGGCTGCGTCCAGGGGTCAATAACGGGTCCCTTATTGTGGAACCTCCTATTGGACCCTCTGCTTAAGATGTTAGAGGAGCGAGGAGATTGCGTCCAGGCTTTTGCTGACGACGTGGTCCTAGTTTTTGATGGGGAAACTGCGCTAGATATAGAGAGACAGGCCAATGCCTCCCTCGAGCGTGTGCGGGCGTGGGGGGTCATAAATAAGTTCAAATTCGCACCACACAAAACATGCGCAATGGTTATTACCAGAAAGCTTAAGTATGACAACCCACGCCTAACCATGGGCGGGGTAGACATTGGTCTGTCCAGCGAAGTAAAATTTTAGGTTTGACTATCGATAGTAACCTTAATTTCAACAGCCATGTTAGGAACACCTGTAAAAAGGCCATAGGCATTTATAAGAAGCTGGCACGGACGGTCCGGATCTCCTGGGGCTTCACCCCGAGGTGATCCGGACCATCTACACAGCCGTAATCGAGCCTATAATATTGTATGCTGCAAAGGCGTATGGCGTATGTAAGGCGGGACTCCCTTGACGAATGGAACAGGCGTTATCAGGATGACGAAACTGCCTCCACAACTAAGCTCTTCTTTCCCTGCGCGGTAGAGGCATACAGGACCGTCAGGAGGATTACCAGCAGGGGCCCAACAACGCAATTCCTCACAGGGCACGGTGGGTTCGCCCGATACTTGACTCGATTCAAGTGTAAGGCGGACCCATCGGGTGCCTGTGAGCCTGGGGTCGAGGAAACGGTGGCCCACCTCCTGAGGGCCTGTCCCATACATGCCAAGGACAGGTTCGATTTAGAAAGTGAGACTGGAATTACAATAGATCGGAACGGTATACAGTCTCTGATGGTTTTGCATACAGAGAAAACTATCGCATTTGCTAATAAAATAGTGGGAATTGTAAACGCCAGGAACAAGACGTAGAGAATATGTGGGAACATTATGTAGCCATAATGCTACCTAGCATATTCTAATAAATGGTTGTAAAAAGTATAGTTCTATTAACTTTGTTTGTTTATACATTAAGATACTTATAGATCAAGACTACAATGTAAAACAGTTTTGCCATTCTTGGAAATGTATTTATTAGGTTAACTAGAAATAAGAAAATGTAAAATGTCTAAAGTGGAACTTTTTATTAGCTGCAGTAAAATGACGTTTTGTGGGTTACCGCTTTTTGAAGAAAAATAAATAGGGATGTAGCTAAGTGAGTAAGTGAATCATTCAATAAATGAATGATCAGTTTGGTTTTGTTTTAGAGATATAATATTACGTTGTAATGTTTTTTTTATTCTATTATTATTACTATAGTAAAGGATGGACCTTTTTAGTGGAAGTAAAGAGACGTACATCCAAAATGAAACAAAAATGTCATTACAATTTTATATAATGAATCATTTACGGAATCACTATCGCTTTCGCTTTCGGTCACACTAATGAAAAATCTGTCTGTCACTTCATCTATAATATGATCGAGGTGGCACATTTTGTCTTCTTCTTTTATATTGTGAGACACACAGTCACTCCACTTAGCCAATGTCACTTTGTTGATTCCATCTTGGAATAAAGTTTCCACTTCTTGCATTTGATACGTTTACTTTACCTGAGCCCAAACTAACTCGATGGGGTTCAATTCATAGTGATAAGGGGCAGTCTTCAAAAGTCTGATACCTTTTTGTGCAGCCATATCGTCCACGGCATATTTCTCAGTATTAATTTTGTTGTTTCACAATATCTATGAGAGTGGCCTTCACCATATTTGGTTCAAATGTATTTAGTGGTCATCCACGACATCTTCGGGATTGTTTCGATCTTCCAAGAGTGATAGGGCGCGTTGTCCATTACGACTATTGCATTCGGCTTGAGTTTGGGTAGAATTCCGGTGAACCACTCCTCAAAACACTCTGCGTTCATTTCATCATGGTAATCTTCTGTACCTTTCTTTGCTTCAAACATAAGAAGTCCGTCGTCCAGGAAGCCTTCTTCTCCGCCTATGTGACTGATAATGAGTCGTTTGCCCTTTCCTGTGGGATTTTTTAACCCCGTAGTTAGGCCGTCTAAAAATGCCTGCCGAGAAGATTTTATACTTCCATCACTCCAGGTTTATTTTTGTAGTATGACCTGAAAAGAACAAAAAAGAATCATAAGTTTCGACAGCTTAATAAAAGGGGAACAAACATAGGAAACTAAGAGTTGACACTTACCAGCGGTGACCCAGATCTCGTCTTGATAATATATGTATCTTCCCTCCCTACGATATTGTTTAATTAAACGCAGGTAGCGCGGGCGCCATGATATGATATCTTGTCTATCAATAAGTACGCTCTTGCGTGATCGAGTAGGGAATTTGAAATTAAGATGCTTCATGATTTTTCTCAATGTCTCTTTCGAGAAGTCAGGCAATTCTGAGTCATCATTTAAAACTTGCAGCACCTAAAAATTATTAAAGTTATTACCTAATTGGTTAAAATTCAGAAAACATATTATACCTAACGCATATTAAAAATATTAGTGATGAGATGACAAGTAAACTAACCTTTGCGATGTTGGGTACTTCATTTCTATGAAAGAACTGATGTACAATTCGTCTAATAGCGGTGAATGTGAAATCATCAAGTTTTTCTTTAAATGTAAGTTTTGGGCCAGGTTTTTCGGGAGGTTTTGGTGATTCACAGTCGTTCGCCTTGTGCTCCTTTAAAACGGAATAAACAGTGCGGACATATATACCCAAGACTTCGGCCATCTTGTTGACGCATTCACTTGTTTTTGAAACTTCAATGTTTGATTCTGTAGATTTCACTTCAAACACATATTTGTAAATGTTTCTGATCCAAAGTTTCTCGGTTGCACTTAGAGCTACACGTGGCCTTTTTTTCTTAGGAGATAAAAATGTATCTCCATCTTGTGATGTGCTCAACTGAGCATCCATGTCTTCGATGTAACAAACAAAAAAAGCTGACACGATTAACAAAAATAACAAAAGTAGGTAAAGAAAAACAAACACAACGTAACAAAAATTTAACAATAATGATAACTAAAACAACTCGCAGTGGGCAAAGCAAAGTTATTCGTGCACTCAAAACACAAGTTAGAAGCCGAAAGAGCGAATGACAAATGAAATAAAATGGCGGATAAGCGTCATCGTAGCACCGCCGTAACTAAAAACCAGTACCAAGTTGAGATTTTATACAGCCTTTTATTTATATGAATAATAAATAGAATTAAGTATGATCATTATGAGTTAGTTATGGAACGATTAGATTTTCTGTGAACCTAATCACATCCCTATTGAAACTAGGCGGTCAACATTAATTTGCGGAATGACATTTTGAAACGTCATTTTACTGCAGCTAATAAAAAGTTTTACTTTATGTAATAAAGCAAAAGAAATATAAAAATAAAAGAAAATAAAGATAGCTAGAAATTAGCTGGGTAGGGGTGTGTGTTGGATAACCTCCTCGAGTGTCGCTCCGATTCCGATCCCGCTGCAGTCCGGGGGGAACGTAATCGGAGCGGCCGGTACACCCTGGGCGGCGGTCAATGGCTTCCCTTCACCCCTTCATAGGGTTGGCATTGATCGTCGGCCAATACCCAACGTGGCGGGAACACATCGCTCTCCGTACTCCTCTGCTTTCAGAGGAGACAGGATGAGCGATGCTGTTAGTGGTGAGATGGCCCAGGGTCAGCCGGGGTGCGAGGGATATGCTCTATGTGTAACCTTACACCCCGGCGTCTGAAGACCCGAGATGGCGTGCGGTTTTAGTCGGTGCAAGCCCGACATAACTGGCCGGCGGGGGGGGGGGGGGTATCCGAAGGGATTTCCGCCCGAAAAAAAAAAAAAGAAAAAAAAAAGGTACATAATCCCCATATGCCAACTCCCAACAGAGAATGAAAGGTTGTATGAAAGTGCGAGAGGAATGATTGCGAGAACTAGTATGCTTAAGAGACTCGGAATGAAAGATGATAAGCTAGATTTAAAATAGGAAGCCTTTTACTTAGTCTTGAATAACAAGAGCTTTGCATCCCGATGCAAAGGTAGGGTATAAAAAAAAAAAAACCTAACCCATCCAAGTCGGATTGCTCTGAGTCGGGATATTAACCATAATAGATTAAGACCTTACAATATTTTCATTTTAATTTAAAATATATAATATATGCATTAAAGGAAATGTTCATTTATCATAAGAAATTAGATAAAATGAAATTATATCAACAATTCATTATCTCAATTGATCGCTAGAGATCTGATTCTCAGCACTCCATGGATTCACCGTGCGGTCGATGGGTCCATAGCGTGGTATAGAGAGGAACACCATGACGGCGACTGGGACTTGCGACGCAGATGTAGGTTTAGGGTGGCCACCTTGTGATGCATCAGCGCTCACCTCCACAGTCAGTAGTGCCCCCCCCCCCCTACCTATCCAAATTTGGTAAGATCCTAACAATGCCGCTTTTGATATACGATTTAGTAAAGAGCTTACTGAAGCTCTTGGCAATCCGAGGGCTTTAAGTAAGTTGTACAGGGATTTAGCTGGAATTCCCCTTGCTCCTACTTCTACGGCGTAGAGTTTAACCACGTAGCCGTTTTTGGTTAACTCGTTAGTCAAATCAAAGTATTTGTTTGTCTTTATAGCGTGGTCTTTAGGTATAAGCACTGCACGCTTATGCGATCGTGAAAAAAGGAATATGTCGGGTCTGGATGATGAGGCACAGACATCCTCCGGTATCCAATAGTGCTTCGCATACGTGTCTACGAGTATTGTCCAGTCAACGGCAGCTATCAAAATTGAATATGGCTTTTGAGGTGATTTCTTTGAGCAGCCTTCCTTTACAAACGCAATGTCATTTCTTTGGTTTGTGGTTAATCCTTTTTTCGCTCTAGCTACCGCCAAACTTAAAGCCTCACGTATGATTTCTAATGACTTATCATGACGGCGCGAGTAATGACCCTGGTCTAATAGCGTCTTACAACCCACTAGTAGGTGCCTAGCCGTACCAGTTGCTTCACCACATGTTTATTGTTATTAAGTATATCAACCGTTACACACCCGTATAGAATATGCAAGTCGTAGATATATAATCAGGGATACTCACTCCGTACCAGTAGCAACAGAAGTGTTAATTTCTCTCTCTCTCTCTTATCTTTTGGAGTATGCTTTGCTCTTTCAGATTAGTATCCAGTCAAAGTGCAAGTAGGCTATGGTTTAGCCTATTCTGTATCTTCAAATATCTTCTATTTAAAAAAGTCTCTAAATATACACTTTTGTCAGAAACTATAGAGTTTTATCCTCGCCTATCGTATTTAAACTACCTCACTTGACAATTAGTGTGATGTCGAAAACAATGTGTATCCGGTCCATTCCTCCACATATTCATTTTAGCTTGTGAAAAATTATACCATTCCATATGCTAGATAAAATGTATATACACTTTTCACAACATTTTATCATTGTTTCAGGTACTTTCATCATTGATAATGGCTACTCCACGACCACCACCAACAGCAGTTACCCGTACCAAGAAACAGAACCACGCCAACATACCTTGCCCCATCGAAAACTGTGCCAGATTCACGTACGGTAAACTTCCCGACCACTTAACTAAGATTCACGGCATAACTGGTACAGACAGAGACGCCTTCAATGAACAACAACGCAAGAGGTTTTTCAACGGTGAATTATGTCAGGTGCGTTACCTTAAAGAATCTGCCATACGGGACCTATGGGGGTCTGACTATGAAGATCCTCGGATACGCGCAAAAATACACCAAAGTTACGCTCTAGTCAAGATTCGTATAATACCATTAGCAGCTACACAACGAGCACAACCTCTTACAGAACAAGATGCAAATGTTTTGACGGCATACAATGCAAGGACTGCACCCAGGACAGCTCGTGTGCAAAAAACTCGTACAAGACCGCGTCCATATCCTGCACCGGAGGCTAGTCCAGTAGAACGCCGAGCTTCCACTGAATCCAGCGAAGAAGAGAATACACAAAATCCCCTACCACCGTCGCCCCCTCCATCTTCACCATCTCTCCCACCTTCACCAGCTCCTTACGAATTGCAGCCCGTTGAGACTCGCTTGCGAGACATATTTGATTCGAAGGTTGACGCTGGATACAAAGCAGTAATAGATGATATGAAAAAGTCAATGACGATGGGTAGAACACTTGGGCCGAGAAAACGAAAAGCATATCGAACATATCGACGCTATGCGAAAAGATTAATTGCGTATCTTCACAGACAACATTCTCCTTTAGCGTATGACGTGGATGTTCTTTTATGCGGTGAGCGACAAGTGTGTTCGTTTCTTGAACGAATTAGTTCCGAACACAAGACGAAAACCTTAAGAAATTATATCGTTGCAGCTATCAAGCTATTAGATTCTCGACTCTTCGCTATTGAAAGAGACCCAGCGTGCAAAGAGAAGGTAGCATCCATGACTCGTGTATACGACGTTCTACATGGGCGCCTTACCGATTGTGATAGAATACTTGCCCAAAAAGATGCCCCGTGTGAAAAGAAGACGTCTTTAGAAAGTGTTATGGAAGAAAGTTTCAATGACTCTTATGATGAGTTAGAATAAATTGTAAAATGAGATTAAGACTTCTACCCGGGTCCCATTCGTATTTCGTCCTAGCTTTCAAGGTAGCCCGATAAAGGGATGTGTTTTAGACATAAATACATTAATTACTTGTAAATAGATATAATTAATTATTATATTATTTTTAGTTCGTTGTATAATTATAACTTCACAAGTTATTGCTAAGTTTAAAAAACTTGTAAATATTGAAACTACGTGTTTAAAGCAATAAGCTACAATGTTTAAATGAAATTTTATAGGAATCGTAAGACTTATAATAAAATATACCGAAAGTTATAGTTTCTTTTGTGTGCAATATGCTAAATATTCTAGTCAGCAGTTCTGTGTATAGATAATATTTGTGAAGGTCCCTGCATAAGTGTAATGTAAGCATTCCTTTGCGTTAGTTCTATATATTGTGTAGATATTAGTCATTAAATCAGACTATTATTTATTGAGCTGAGTGAGACGAAGTCGAGCGAAAGCTCCTCATACCAGACTTCAGGATTTTCTTTGTCACAGGTCTCCTCCTAAACTACTAATCCATTCAGAACCAAATTTGGCATGATTAAAGAGGTCAATCAGAGGAAGGTTTATGGATATATTTTGAAAAAATTAATGCTACCACAGAGTAATGATCACCGTTAAAAAAATTCCAGATGGAATTACATAATAACCGCTCGAGACTGTGACCAAACTTTACACGCTCAGAAAGCATGTCCAGAGTTTATACTTTCAAAAAGAATTTTCAAAATCGGACTTGCCACGGAGGAATGATCACTGTTCAAAAACATTCTGATTCACGATGTCTCACTCAGCTCAACATTGTAAGCAGCGATTCGCCTTGCAGACCTAGTTTTATCATTATCATGATCTCAGCTCATTCATGTATTCACGAAGTATAATAAAAATTTACTTATTACTTAATCGTTTTTTTATACCTTCACATTACATAATGCTTTCTGTTAATCCACATGTGACTTTTAACTGATTTGGGCCTACTAGAATCGAAATCGTTCACCGATCAATTATTATGGAAAATATTGATTGGAAAAGATTGAGTTCTATGTTTGTGTATTTTCCATACTCATCTGTTTGTCTATCTATATAGTAAATCTTAACTAACTTGCTGAAGATGTTAAATATGATGAACATAAAATATTTCGTCACGTTCATCGCGCCAATCTCAGTTGCAAACAAAGCTTACATTTTGGAGTCTGGGATCCTCTTTTCTACTCACGCTTTCGATATTGTTTTGTCTTGGCTTTTACGGTTGCGATTGTCGCCTGACCTCCCAACTTCAAGAAGAGCCAGAGCCTCGTTCGTCAACCAATAATTCTTAATTCCATCCGAATGGATGTATCACTTCCGTTGTGATCCTTGAGTAACCGCACTAAACTAAGGAAATGGCTACAGCATGGTACTTACCTAGTAAGAGTTTCTTCTACTCATCATTATCTTTATCGATTATCAAGCTTTATCGTAAGTCCCGGTTACATCCAAAGATTGTATTTTACGAGTTTGGGGTCTGCTGCTGTCCTGCTCTATCTCTTGATTTGGCTTATCTTGGCTTTTACGGGAGCTACAGAACAGGACCACAAAATGTTTTTTAACTACAGATCTAGCTCGCTGTTATTCTGTCTATCTAAGGTATTGGAAAAGCTGGTCAATCGAAGACTTGTCGGATACTTAGAGGAAAACCAGTTGCTAACATGTCGCCAATTTGGTTTCAGGAGGGAACATTCCAAATCGATGCTGTTATAACTTCCACTGTAACCAAATATTTATGTAGAGGCGCAAAAAAATGTATTAGGAGTTTTCTTGGACTTCTGGATACGCTCTCGATTCCTAAATTAATTTAATATTAAACACGAAGGGTATTAACGAACACAGTTAACTTATATACGTTTTAAAGGAACTAAGAACAATGGTACTAAAGAAACTCCTAATTCAAACATACAGAGCACTCTGTGAGTATATTCTGAGATATTGCATCTGTTCTTGGCGTGGAGCTTGTAAGTTAAAAATAATACAGCACAGCTAGAATGCGCTCAACGCGGCGTCTTGAAGGTTCTTTATGTTTCTGACTTTCCGTCATCTGACAACCCAACTGCGTATAAATGAAACTGTTCATTTTTAACTCAAAAGCAATTAAAGCAAATATAGGTCTCACAGTCGTACGGACACATTTCGTGCTAACATATATCAAAGGTTCAGCGAGGAAGAGTAAGTAAATAATTAAATTCCTATACCTATAGATTTTATTCTAGAAAAGGTTACTATATTGTTGGGGTTGTACGAACGATAAAATAAAATGTCGTTAGTGGAAGAAAACACGGTATATTTCTTGAGTACAGACTGTCTTTTACCGTATCTTACAATGTACTGAGTTCATCAATCCGTGGTGGGGAATAGTGCGGTTGACACCGTGCACCTACATAACTATGTATATACAGAGTACACAATTGTATGTGTGTGTGTCCCCACAATATTCCCCCCCTTTTACAAAGGAATACACAAAACTAAAATTCACAAAAATAGGTACCTAAAATATTACAACACCTTATAAGTATGGCCGTTCTAGTTGTTTCGTATCACATAACTATGTAACCCGTGGGAGCACCCGTCGTATCCGATGACGAAGCAGCAGGCACGGTTTTTGGCTGGACGGTCCGAAACCGCACGGATGGTAGCCTGACGTTCAACTTGACTATTTCATTATGCAACCATGATTTGACACGACGATTACAAAATACTCTAACGCCGTAGAGGATCAGGACAGTTAGCAATACTGCCAAAATGATCAGAACTATGCCCATGACGTTTATTCTTTGAGATAGTTCGGCCGTGGTGTTCACTTGCGCTTGTACTACAGCGACGTTGTCCTTAACTTGGTAATTGCCCATTTTGGAAATTATACGTGTTGTTAACAGAAATATTGAAAGTAGAATGAATAAATAATTTGTGAACTAAATAAAATCGATTGCTAAATTACGCAAATTTAGCAAAAGTACATACTAGAACGGACATACCTAAAATTCGTTTAAAAAATAATAACATTTGCAATATTTGCAGTTTACAACTTACACTAAACATTATTACTAATAAATTGTATCAGCAACATTATATACTATCTACACTTTATTTAACAGGTAAGTACCTACTATAATCAACCTTACGCAATACTTCATGTTCATACCAAACAATGTGACATACCAGCATTTATAATAACTCTCGAACCCATATGATAACTGAGTTCATTAATCATCTTAATGTTACGTATTTATCCATGTAAAAGGCATTAATTATAAATACATAACGTATCTGTTCTAGAATTTAACGTTTTCCTAGCCGAAATTCGGTTAGGTTAGCACAAAATTGTCATAACTCTATCTCTACTATCTTTAATATAATATTAAATGATATAAACAAAATATATGTTTTCCTTACGGAACCCTAATCATTTTATTGCAACAACAACAATACCTAATCATAATGCGAAGCGTACGGGTTGACGGATCACACGGCCGGTTCGGGTTACGTGTTGCTTAGCACGCATTTCTGGCTGTAATTCCTGCGATTTTGTAGCACTGTCGCTATCACTATCTATTTTGTTATTTAAAATAAAG
Source organism: Cybosia mesomella (assembly GCA_946251805.1). NCBI lineage: Eukaryota > Metazoa > Arthropoda > Insecta > Lepidoptera > Erebidae > Cybosia > Cybosia mesomella. The sequence continues at coordinate 10,228,104 of OX276395.1, forward strand.
GTATCATCTTTTACTAGGAATGCTGGCTTCAATCTATCAATTGATATGTGAGTTTCGCGACCGGGCAACTGAAGTTTGAAAACTTTTGGGCCTCTATTCAGTACTCTAAACGGTCCGTCGTAAGGCGGTTTTAGGGCCTTGTGAACTCTGTCATCCCGTACAAACACAAAATTACAGTTATGCAAATCAGAATGAACAAATATTTTACGCGGATTTGCCCTGTCTTTTGTCGGCCGAAAACTAGTAATGTATTCACGAATTTTGTTAAGTAAACTATACTGGTCGCATGACTCTTTATCTTTTGAAATATCGTAGAATTCACCGGGCAAACGTAAAGTTTTACCGAAGGTTAGCAAAGCGGTAGGCAATTCCTCAACCCAAGTAGTACTAGTATGCAACCGCGCCATAAGGGCTGTTTTTAACGACCTATGCCATCTCTCTATGGTGCCATTACTCTGGGGGTGATAAGGTGTCGTGTGAATCCTAAGGATACCTAAAAATTTCATCAAAGTAGTAAACAAATTGGATTCAAACTGGCGACCTTGGTCACTAGTGATACGTACTGGGCAACCATACCTAACTATCCATCCTTCGTAAATACATTTAGCGACTACCTCTGCGGTTATCTCTTGAACAGGAAATGCTTCTGGCCAACGCGTACACCTATCTATAATTGTTACTAAGTACCTAAAACCTTGTGGACTAGTCGGAAGGGGTCCCACTATATCAACGTGAATTTGTTCAAACCTAGAGACCTCAGGAAACTTTCCCAACTCTGAAACGACGTGACGGTTGACCTTCGATCTTTGACATTGTAAACATGTCCTAGTCCAATGTCCTACATCTGCATTCATACCAGGCCAAAAGAAATGTTTAGAGACCATCTTACGTGTTGTGCGTATACCAGGATGGCTCAAATTATGGACGCTCTCAAAAGCAATTTTCCTGAATGCCTCGGTTAAATAGGGTCTAATTATGTTAGTAGAAATTTCACAATAAATTTGTTTATTACAAGTAAGTAATAAAACTTGTTTTAATTTTACAGAGCTATCGTTATCTTTACATTGCGTCACCCGTAACAAGTACTCGTCTTTCACCTGCGCGTCAGCAAGTGCATCGAAGTCCAGTACAGTCGGGCAAAAAATAGTTTCTAAACGAGATAAAGTATCGGCAACAATATTATTTTGGCCACTAATATGTTGTATGTCGACTGTGAACTCGCTAATAAAAAGAAGATGTCGGGTCCTTCTCGGAGTTTCTTTATCCTCCTTACTGATTTTTGAAAATGCATGACATAAAGGTTTATGGTCCGTATACACCGTCAGAGGTCGGCCTTCAAATAACTTACGAAAATATTTTACTGATTTATAAATGGCTAAAAGTTCTCGGTCATAAGTTGAATATTTCTGTTCAGTCGGAGTAAACTTCTTAGAGAAATATCCCAGAGGTTTCCATGAACCTTTAACTCTTTGCTGCAATACGGAACCCATACATGTATTGGAGGCATCCGTCATCAAGGCAAGTGGGGCATTTGGCAAAGGATGTGACAACGTAACGGCTTTTTGTAATCCTGCCTTACATTGCACAAAAGCATTTTCTGAAATATCCGACCATTGAATACGTGTCTTATCATTTTTCTTTGTATTAACCAAATATTTGTTAAGTTCACATTGATACGACGCTAAATTCGGCAAGTGAGGCCTATAAAAATTTAGCATGCCTAAAAATCGTCTTAACTCAGCTATCGTTTCAGGCTTCGGAAAGTTAATTATGGCTTCTACCTTATCATTAAGTGGTCTAATACCGTCCACGCTAACATCGTGACCTAAGAATTCTATGCGCGACTGTCCAAAACAACATTTATCCATATTAATAGTTATGCCGTAAGTATTGAAACGTTCGAATACCAACCTTAAATGTTCACAGTGTAGGGTCGAATTTTCGCTGGCAATTAGAACATCATCTAGATAATTATATAAAAAATCTAATCCCTGTAAAACTGTATTATTCATGAAACGCTGAAATGATTGGGCCCCGTTGCGCATCCCAAAATTTAATCGCGGAAATTCGTAAAGTCCGAATGGGGTAATAATAGCGGTTTTTTCAATATCTTGGAGTGCTATGCAAATACAGTGATACGCTCTCGTTATATCTAATTTTGAAAAAATGGTTTTATTTGCTAACACATACGTGAACTCATGTAAACGTGGAATAGGATATCTGTCGGGCTTCGGAATAGCGTTTAGCTGTCGATAGTCGCCACACGGTCTGAACTCGCCGTTCTTCTTAGTAACTACGTGTAGCGGACTAGACCATGCGCTTTTAGAAGGCCTACAGATTCCTAATTCTTGCATGATTCGAAACTCCTCTTTGATCTTTATATATCTATCGGGTGGTAAGGGATGGCAACGGGCATGAACTGGCGGACCAGTTGTCTCTATGTAATGTACAACATTGTGCGAGGGTGTTTCCCTGAATGTCGCTGGTTTGGTAATATTGGGGTACATACATAACAAATCGTAATAGAGATGACTTTCGACAATAGAACTTAAAGACGGCTGATCTAAACTTACAATTGAAGCTATAACTTGTATATCTGTAACTTGATCTATAAGCTTACGTTTATGCATATCTACTAAAATTTTATGATATGATAAAAAATCAGCTCCAAGAATGGGCTGTTTTACATCGGCTAAAATAAATTCCCAACGGTACGGTCTGCGAAGTTTAAGATTTAAAACTAATGACTTTACACCATACGTTGCAATTTCCGTACCATTGGCGGCATATAACTTGTAATCGGAACGCTTTATATCTCTAAAAAGTCTTTTATTTAATGGCAAAACTGAAACGTTCGCACCTGTATCAACCAGAAAACGTAATCCAGAGTTGAAGTCCATCACTGAGAGGCGGCTGCAAGGAATGACGGCACAGACTTCCGCCGGCGACTGTACCTGGTCCTCTAGTTTTCCGACTTGGAGTGGTTAGCTTTGCCTTCCTGCTTCCATGCACAGGGCGGTGCACATCTATGAGCTCGCTGTCGGTATCTATAATGATACACGCAAAGCCAATCGGGTGATTCCGGGGTACGGCTCCTTGACCTTGAACGCGAAGAACGTCGAAAGCGGTTCCCAAAACGTCTCTCACTCGATCTTGACCCTGAACGTTCGATGTTGTCCAGTCCAATATTAATCTTCGCTATTTCGGCAGCGATACTCGATACATTCAACTGCGTATTCGTAGGCTCCCGGTTCGACGCAGTTGGTGAATTTCGGACACGTGGTTGCTTCTCGTGGCCTCAGCCACATTATCTGCTATCATTGCCAAATTGTCTAAGTCTTTTGTCTCTGACACGGCCAGCACGGCGCGAACTGTCGACGGTAAATGACCTTGCCAAAGCACTCTCAGTGTGTCATCGGGGATCTTGTCTCGGGCCAGATCTCTCATTCGACGGAGGAGTTGTGAGGGTTTCTGATCCCCCAATTCCATCTCCCCTATAAGTTTCTCTATCTGTCTATTTTTTGAGTCTTCGAACAACACGAGCAACTTATTTTTCAATGCTTGGAATTTACCTGATTCTGGCGGTTTGGTTAAGAAATCGGTAATTTGTATGATGACTTCTTTCGGTAATTTCGAAACTACCAAATCAAATTTGCTGTCATCACCCATCTTCTGCGGCGTCAGAATAGCTTCGACGCGAGGTTACAATGTACTGAGTTCATCAATCCGTGGTGGGGAATAGTGCGGTTGACACCGTGCACCTACATAACTATGTATATACAGAGTACACAATTGTATGTGTGTATGTCCCCACAATATCATTTATCAACTGGCGCTAGAAAACGTTATGTGAGTGCACATAATATTATACTTCTAAAAATCATTGAGAATCACAATTGATTCTCAATGATTTTTAGAAGTATAATATTGGTGTACATCAATGTGTACACCAATTGTTTCTCAAAAGTTATTTATACATATTTAATTAAAGTAGTAAGTTCGTTCGATTATTTTTATTCGACTTCGAAAAAGGAGGTTTCAATTCGGATGTTTATTATATTAAAACTTGAGTTATTCTATGAATAAATATATATGATTGTTCATTAACCTAGTATAATTATCATCAAGTAGGTATTTAGTATTAATTTATTTATTTAAAATTCATTACATTTTTTATCTACAGTCTACCTTTTGCCTTTGCACAATTCTGACGAGCGAAACATACTTAACTTACTAGTAAATACTTACAATAAACAAAATTGAATTGTAGTCACTTGTATTTATGAACTAGTGAAAAAAAGCAAAATAAATCGCCACAATTAACAAGTCAACTACGCATGAATATTATTAACATTGCTGGAGAGACGGTCAAGTTGTGTTTATATGGACAACTTTCAAGGAAACTTCACCATAAATAAATAATTAATTAAGCTGAGTGAGACGAAGTCGAGCGAAAGCTCCTCATACCAGACTTCAGGATTTTCTTTGTCAAACGTCTCCTCCTAAACTACTATAATCCAATCAGAACCAAATTTGGCATGATTAAAGAGGTCAATCAGAGGAAGGTTTATGGATATATTTTGAAAAAATTAATGCTACCACAGAGGAATGATCACCGTTAAAAAAATTCCAGATGGAATTACATAATAACCGCTCGAGATACTGTGACCAAACTTTACACGCTCAGAAAGCATGTCCAGAGTTGTGACTTTTCAAAAAAGAATTTTCAAAATCGGAATTGCCACGGAGGAATGATCACTGTTCAAAATTTTCAAAATTCAAATCACGATGTCTCACTCAGCTCAACATTGCAAGCAGCGATTCGCCTTGCAGACCTATAATAGTTAAGTAATTATGAATTTAAAATATTCTCGTACTAAGCAATCAGTGAATCACAGAATAGTAAGGAGTTGTCGTGAAACTAGGGGCATCTGTTGACTCAAATGATAACCGAAGCTCTCTTCCATCACTTTGGCGCTAGTGTACTACTGTTTGTTATAAGTTCTGCTATTCATTACTAGATGTCTCTTTAATATTCAAATAATATACGGAACTTCTGTATACTACTGTTTTCCTAGTACACTGTGATCGTAACTGCCTGCTCCAGATTCTCCACCTACGTTCCAAACGTGCCTTTCTTGAGTGGCCGACATACCGCTTAACCCTTTCAATCTCAACAGAATGTCAAGAATGTATTATGTGACATATGTGTCTATTTGTAATAAAGTTACTAAGATTTTTATTTATAAAATGTTTTAGGTCATAGAAATATTTTAAATTCAGTATGTACTTTGTACAATAGTATTAATTAAAGTATTTTAAATATAGCATGTTGAAGTATATTTCTACTTGTAATACTTAACACAAAAAAAAACTCGATAATAGATTCGATAAATTAAATAAACAACTAATTTCTTGGTTTTTAGTGTTTCTAAATGTTCGTAAAAATATTGTTTTGCGAAGTCGGTAATATTATTAATATTTCACATTGACTTGGGAGAAAATACAGACGTTGTTTCTAAACCCACGCATTTTATCTATTTTATTATACCTGAGTTCAAATAGACTTAAGTTGGACTAAAGTTAGAGTTGAAGTATTTATAGGAGTGGCTACATTTTTGACGTAACAACGTCTTATAAATCGATGGAGCCGGCTGCACGCACGAAAAAACATGACGTATGCGGCGTTACCACATGACGTATGCGGCGTTACCTCGCGTTCTTATGACGTTGTCACGTTCAACTATCGTCAGTAAACCGACTTTAGACACCCGATTTTTTTATATAATTTTAATTGGTTAATACATGATATCGCTTTATATTACTTGTAAATTATATTGATTACTAGCAATGGCAGGGTATTTACGGGTTCGTATCGATTTCTAACCAGTAAGGCGCATATAGTTCTAAGTGCGAAATTTTTGATAATAAGAATAATAATATTTTGCACATTTTGTTTGTATATTGAGTTTATTTATAAGCTTACCTTAGTTTAAAATCCGTAATTTGTTCTCGTTTAAGTAGTTATAGGTGAAGGTTAATCTAGTATCGATCTATATCGATTTCATAGCTCACTTTTGTTTAAAATCTTTGTTTTCATGACGTTAATTTAGAAGTGGTTATTATTACGCATTCTACCATGTTCATATCATTAATAGTTTTACGATATAGGAATATTCACCTTTACATATATTCAAAAACTTAAATTTGTACCTTTATGTTATAGTTTCATGATGTAGTGGCATAATGTGGGGTTCTATAAGAAAACTCGACCAAATTTGTGTTCGAACGGATGAGCAAACGACCCACGTCAAACGACATCTGTGGAGTATTATTTTGAGTAGTTTACTCACTTGCTATTTTTATATACATATACTACCTTGAACTGTTCAGAAGTACGATCTATTTTAGGTCACTGGCTAAACAAACGTTACGAATTCAAATGTTGAGATGTTGTCAGTAATAGTCACGGAGTGGGCAGTAAAGCACGTCAAACATATTTAGTCATCAACTAGTTATATTAAAGTTGGAGTTGGTATATAAATACAAGTTACTATTGAACACCAAAACAAATTTGCTAAACACATAGCTAGTCATATTCGCAATTGTAGTTTTGTTAAGTTCAGATTTTTCAAATTTCGCATTTACAAAAAAAAATAGTTAAAATTTTGAAACATAATGGTAAATTCCTTCTCCTCCTAAAAACGTCCTTGTTGTTAGTATGAAGGTGTATATTAGAATAAAACAACAAAATAGACTGAGGTTTGATACTGGTATGCAAAATATAAAACATCAATGTTGTATTGTGAAATTGTAAATGAATGATTGCAATACAAAATTGCAATGCAGTGGTAAACAATACAGCACCAACTGAATTACGTCACGCGCATTCGGTGCAAAGTGCATGTATGCAGCATAACCTTCTAGCGTTCATGTTGCCCTGGTGTGCGTTCCTTTTGTGAGCAACACCAAAGGGGCCCTATCCCCTTCGAGCACCCTTCTCTGGGTCAATTGCATCTCTCGGTCATTCACCGAACCGACAATCATCCGTCGTATATTTGTCTGTAATCATATGCGGCTGACGTAATTATCTGAGTTTATTGTGTGTATTTTTATATTATAATTGTAAATAACTAAATATCTGTTACTTTTTAAAACAGAATAAATATGAATAGCTTAAATTCTGAAAATATGTATTCTTACAAGTCGGAACGTAGGTATAAATAATATGTCTCCAAATTTGCTTAACATTTTTAGAGTTGTTTTATATGATGACACAAAGGCATCGAAATCTTCTAGTAGAATAAAGATTTAAAAAATTTCAGACTTTATTCTTTTGAAGCTACTAGGATGGCCTACTTTATTACTTTAAAAAGTATGAAAGTATTATTCACCATTTTAAAACCATCCCATTTAGGATGTCGAAGTCGAATTATTAGAAAATGGTACTTTACGAATCCGGTTCCCTCATTAGGCACTGAATAAAACAAGTTGCATACATATACATACATTATCATATTTAAGTAAAAATGCAACGGCCAGTCCGAACTGCAACAAATTCTCTTACCAGGAACTCGATGTACGAGGAATACAGAATAAAGAAGTAGTTCGATGCACAAACTTGCAACGTGAGAATGCATTATGACTAATACACATCAGTGTATATGTGCACACTTATGCATTCATTATTCTACAGCACACAGACAAGTCTTAATGTGTTAAAGGATATTGTTACATGTTACGCGGCAAGACCTCATTGCTTGTATGATTTTTCAAATGAATCGATGTCTCTAATAAGATTTATCGTTGTAGGGTTATCAAATTTAATTTCAGCCATTTCAGAAAATCCTTACATAATAACGTATGTTTACGAGTGACTAGTCTTTCTATTATGCAAAATGTGCTCATCTTTACTACTAGATAAAATGTATCCATAGCCGTGAGTCAGATACGTATTATCATGCCAAGGTCAGTTTGGTCTCGTTTTAGAGTTAACAGGCTTAATAGGGATAGTGAGCTTGAGTGAGATTTTGTCAGAGATCACCTCTTTTAGACGGCTTTTAGACCACCGCTCAGAAAAAGTTAGCCTATCTAACAACCAAGGGTTCAATCAAGAAAAATGTAAATCGAATGCCTGTTACATAATTAACGTGTGTGTGTTTGTTAGCAATGCACTATAAAACAGTTATGAAGAAACTTTACTACTTTTCAAAAAATTCTTCACGGTTAATTCATTTTTTCCAAAACCCAACCAGTTACAGTTCTTATCTTGTTGATGTTTTAGTAAGTACCCTTATACCTATAAGTTTTGTTTAGTTTATCCGTTCATATTTATGACCACTACGCCCACAAGGTTGCAATATTTGGGAATATAATATTTCTTTACTGGTACGGTTTTGAACTCTATGAGGTATTTTACGATCATAATAAATAGTGTTTCTTATGAAATATCTGTACGTGAGACAGCGAACCTTAGAGTATATAAGAAACAAAGAAACCACATTTCGCACTGCATAACAGACTATAAGTGCCATCTTCTGTCGGATGGAGGTACTTACACTTGAGCGACTCCGATAACATATTACAATCGATTACACTGTGCCTTAACTTAATTAAAATTAATAACTTCGTTTGAATTTTCTTATTATTTAAATTCTGTATTTAACTTGGAGTTGGCACAAGACTCAAGCTGTGCTGACTCCAGTATTAAGCAAGAATGATAATGATGATGATAATGATAATTAAATAATTTGATTACATATTTATGATTATTAAAAATTAATATACAACGCAAAATGAGAACTTCAGACATCATTAGGTAGGTACATAGTGCAAGGGGTGTGTGTTGGGTAACCTCCTCGAGTGTCGCTCCGATTCCGATCCCGCTGCAGTCCGGGGGGAACGGAATCGGAGCGGCCGGTACACCCTGGGCGGCGGTCAATGGCTTCCCCTTCACCCCTTCATAGGGTTGGCATTGATCGTCGGCCAATACCCAACGTGGCGGGAACACATCGCTCTCCGTACTCCTCTGCTTTCAGAGGAGACAGGATGAGCGATGCTGTTAGTGGTGAGATGGCCCAGGGTCAGCCGGGGTGCGAGGGATATGCTCTATGGGTAACCTTACACCCCGGCGTCTGAAGACCCGAGACGGCGTGCGGTTTTAGTCGGTGCAAGCCCGACATAACCGCCCCCGCTGGCCGGCGGGGGGGTATCCGAAGGGATTTCCGCACGAGAAAAAAAAAAAAGAAAAAAAAAAAAAAAGGTACATAGTGCAACATCAATATCGCACATTTTTTTCTTCTCGATATTTGGCTAACTATAATTTAACATAACATAACATTACATAACATAAACTCACGCCTATATCCCCGAAGGGGTAGGCAGAGGTGCTAGCACCCACATTTCGCCAGTTTATGTTTAGGTCCCAATGTAATAGGTGGCGAGCCTATTGCCATTAACCGGGCACTTATAAGCCTGCGATAAATACACACATAACTTTCGAAAAGCATCGAAAAGTCATTGGTGTGTGCCATGGTAAAACCTGGGATCGAACCCGAGACCTCGTCTCAGCAGTCCATTACCCATACCACTATAATTTAAAATCTAATAAAAAATAATATCTAATAAATAGGTATATCACTCTTCGGGCAAACTTACCATAGAAGTTAAACTAAGACTAAAGTACCGAACCCGTTCTCCCGCTGGCCGGCGGCGGGGGGATATCCGAGGGGATTTCTATACGAAACCAAAAAAAAAATTAACTACTAGCAATTTAGTAGCTACTACTTAGCAAAAAAGATTAGCTATATTGTTGGTCTAACGTTATTATTTACGTATTGGAGGCGAGATATTATACTGCGTTTTAGTTTGATTTAAAGTAAAATCACACCAAAAACTAAATGTATAGGTAAATATCTTTTTTATTATTTAAAGAACGTGGCAGTACAAGCTTCTTTATAATGTGAACTGTAAGATTGACATTTGAACGTATATTCATAGATTTGTTTGGTCATTTATCATTAAAAAAAAATTGACTCTGAATCTGATATCTACTATCAAATCTTGAATGCAAAATACTTACTTTTCTCAGACTATAAAACAGATTGTAGGTACTGTATCGTAAAATTTTAAAAGCAAGTGTGAAATTCTTTCAACCTCGTACCAGTTTAACGAAGTTTCTGGCACAAATCTATAAATAAGTCTTGTATCTACCTACATCTCGTCTCATGAAAATCTTATTCCCGGTTTCTTGCAACAGATCTTCTTTCATCGTTGTTTAGTTCTATGTTTTATGTTATAGGCAAAAGCACAAATTAATAATTGCATAGGTATATGAAATTCGTTTAAGGGTCCATGGATAGTTAAGATTTAACTTCGAAAATTAAATTTAAAATAACAAAATTCTAACATAGCGCTATCTAGACCCAAAGTAGTATAACAAGCTTCTAATATGGGTTCTAGAATGGGCAACGGTCAATGGTAAATAAATTAAATATTGTTATAATTTCATGTCACTCATTGTACTCGTACTTACCATATTTCATTAGTCAATTCAAGTCAGAAAAACGTTCTAAACTTTGGTTAAAATTTATTAATTCTATGTGGTATTGACCACTCTCGTTTAGGTTATAGTGGTATTTGAAAAATGCATTTATTCATATCTATTTAACTAATACATTAACAGCTAAGCAAAAACTTCGACGGTTTTCTCCTCTATTTGTCAGCCAATTAGCTTTTTTTTTAGTAGTAACTGAAACTGTTATTACGTAATGAAAGAATCTTGTTGAATCATGTCTTGTTGAATGATGTTTTCTACAAATTTCTATGTCTCTCTCAACTACTAATTGGATAATAATGATCAAAATATTGTATGGGATCTTGGTATTTTTTTATTTGTGTTATTATAAATCCATTCTTATTTAGAAATATTTTTTTTTAGATGTACTTACTGGTGGTAGAAATTTGATGACACAAATTTGTCACAAAATTCGGCCGGGTGGGTATCACCATGCACGATTGCGAAAAACCCTCCATAGTAATCCAATTTCGGTTTGATTGCGTTCAGGGGTCAGCAAGTGCATAGCCGGGCAGGGGGATTGTGGTCGCAGCACTAGTGGAACCGGTGCTGCGACGACAATCCTCTTTTGATGGGGCCGTCAAGCTGAGTGCCACCATTGTTAACATGGTACGTGTATGTAATGGTGACCCTCTTTTCTGAGACTTTACCTTCAGCTACCCATCAGGCGAGGTGAAGTCAAATTGATGTGTCCTAAATATATTTTAAAAAAAGATGTAGTTGACACTGAATACATATCTATCAAAATATTTATAGCTTGCACTTTCGAACCCGTATTCGATTCTGTCAATTCTCTCACTCTTGCGACTACTGTCTATCCTCCCAACCCCATGAGGAAAGCCTACGACAAAGCCTTGACCGTCAATCAGCAGGTGTACTGACGAGTATTTGAGGTTCCCTTGGGCTAGACGTTGGGCTGTATGTTGCGTTATAGTTTTTTATAGTTATCTTATATACTGCTATATTAATATAAGTACATATTTAATATCTTCAATCGTAACTTATTTTTATAAATTATTTGAAGTTACACCATACCACTCTTAAGTATAATTATATTTTCACTTTAAAGTATAATTATAAACTCTTCACCTATAAGGGATAATCACATTATCAATAGAGCTTTCTCAAAGTTTACTTCTTGGGGCACAATAGAGAATTAAAATAACAAATCATATCACAGATTCCCGAAATTTGCTATTTATTAGGAGGATAATAGATTTAAGTAGGTAATCCATTATTTAGGCACATTTATACATATAAACTTGTCAGTAATTTTTATAACTTACAGCTATTTGACTAAAATATTTTTCTCTGTTTTAGGTGAGTATGGGGCCCTAAAAAGACTGATTGATAGATACGACTCAGGTGCAGGTTTTCCACTCGGGGTTGTAAGGTCAGACAGTAGTCACTCCCATAAAAGCCAACCAAACTATAGGAATAGGGTCCGCTCACCCTGAACACCAAAGTCCAAGCTGTTTGTATGTCACACTTATCAACTTGCCTTGAATATTGTCGGCAGCTTTTAACATAAATTTATTAGCTACTATTGCAAATGTCGTTTAAATGGTTGCTTCCCATTTATTTGGATAGCGGTTGTTTAACAAAACAATAAATTGGTTTAAAGTAAATGTTATGTAATGTTATATTAGAATTCAGACACGTGTACATTTGGAAGTGAAATTGATCTATATTGCACTTGCAAAGGAACACATAATCTAGAAATATAATAGTCCCATTTACATATCTGTGAAAATTAACATAGTACCTACTATTTTTTTGAATTTCGAGACAAGCATAAATTATTATATGTCATGAAATTATCTCGTTGTACCTAATCCTATTCTACTATACTATATACTATACTGTAGTGTACTGTACTGTATCAGTACAAAACAGTACAGGCTGTACTGTAATGTACCACTGTACTATACTATACCATACCATACCACATCATACCATACCATACTATACCAATCTATAATAATAAGTATTATAAATTTGAAAGGTTTTGAAGATGTTTGGATGTTTGTTACTCAATCACGCTCTAACAGCTGAACGGATCTGGCTGAAATTTGGTACAGGGATAGACTATAGTCTGGAATAACATAGACATAGGCACATAAGAATAACTTTTTATCTCTGGAAAAGGTTCCCATGGAAAGCGGGAACGGGAACCAAATTCCACGCGGGCGAAGCCGCGGGCAACAGTTAGTACCACAATAATCGATTCTGGCCGCGTAAGGGGATATTTTGGTCGATCGTTCCCTCGGTCTGCGTCTTGTTTCTTCGCACTGGTATTTACATCCATAGAGCTTTTGCTCGAAGTATAAAACACGTTATAAGACCGAGAGTCGCTTATTTTGTTCTCAACTTTGGTGAGAGAGCCATCTAGTGACTGACGCGTGAATCATTTGCGTGTGTGTTTGTGAATTTCAGTGTTATTCTTTGAAGTACTCCTTGTTTTAAAATGCCTGGACGCCCTATTTGGCAGGTAAGTTATTTAATAATGTAGTAATGTAATCAACAAGAACATGACTTGTTTCGCCAAAGCCATATTTTGCCGGCATATGAATTACATTTGTCTCAAAAAAATGCCTATTAACTGGATTACCCTTGATACCTACCTCTAAATAAATTAATTGAAGGTCGTTTATGCACGGTGCAAATATTTCAAAAATTATTATTCCTAATTTTGTTAAAAAATATCAACATTCTCAATTCACAAATTAAAGACAAGAATATAGCTACTTACCACTTTTCGTATTTCACGATACTTAAACTGAAAATAGGGCAATGACTAATCACCTACCTACCTGCAAATAAAAGGTGGGTAAACAAACTATTTTGGCACTGGGCCAAGTTTCCCTAATCTAACTAATGTTCCAGTTTCACTAAATTTCCCTGTTCTACTCTAAATCAATAAACACATCCTTTCGTGGATTTCGTTTCACTTCTTGAGTCACTGAAATCCATTAATGGAACACTTTCCCTGTAATCCTGTCAATACATTTAATTCAACATCGTTTCACAGTTGGCTAAGTACAGATGTGGTTAACTTTTAGCTGTAAAATTCGTCTATAATTATATCAAATAAGTACCGGTTCCATCAATAGCCTTACAGGTAAGTAAGTTATAAGACAGTATTTTAATGTATAACACTTTTTAATTTCTCTATCTGAAATATTACTGATACCTATTAAGGTAGATTATTATTGGTAGGTAAGTTATAGATTACTATAACTTAACTAAATACCTATCTTCTTCGATAGCTCTTTTTACCCACTAATTAAAAACTTAGAATCATATTATGGGGAAATAAAATACATTTCAATTTATCAAGCTTTTGTATTATTATTTACATAACACAACCATCTTCAGTCAAAGTATTTCGAGATAATGAGTTAGAAAATTTAAAAACGAAATAAAACTTACTGATATTCAAAATAAGAACAAAAACAGTATGGCCTTTAAAAATACAAACCTACGAGGCGATTATTATTTCTCATTCAAAATACTTAAAAACTAATTGAAAAGTAACCTTCTAATCACATAAACTTAAAAATACTATACATATACAATTAATTATTTACCTATGTATTTAAAACTGTTATTTGTATTCTTATATAATATTACCAGTAAATTATTTTATGTTTTTTCAATATCTCCTATCATATAATCGCCTGGTAAGTTATTAAATAATTTTTGCATAAATCCTAGTAAAATATCTTCTATAGTCTTAGACAATATCGGTCGTAATGATTCAAACACTGGCCGCCAATTAGCGTTCAAATAAGCGTTGGTGCTTTCCTCTGTAAACAAAGATAAGTTATTGAAAGTTTTATCAGTATTACTTTGCAAAAACCATGTAACGCAAAAGTTTTGAATGAACCATAGTACTAATGCCATCTCTTAACAATAAAAAATATTATTTTATAACACGTCAACTACAACTGACTGTAACAATAACGCTATCAAAAATAATTATTATTGACTTAAGTAACTACAAAACAACTTAAATTTTGATCTATTTGAAAAAAATATTTACTTATTGATATCAAGCAACATAGAAACAGCGCAAAACGCTAAACAAAACATTAACAATCATGACGACAGAGCACTACAATTTATTATTATACAAAGAAGCATAGTAGGCTAATAGTAGCACGAAAAGAAAATTGCGATTCGAATTGGCAACACGAACGAGAGGTTGTCAAACGTCTAGCGACGTCTCAACAATGTCTCAACGTTGCAATTTGTAACACGTTAGTACCAGGTTATCATAAACGTTGACAATTAAAAGCACGCTAAACAACATTGTTTGCCGCAGTTGCCAGTAACAGCGACATCCTTCGAAATGCTTTTAAGCAGCGTTATATCTATTCATCAATAGATGTCTCTCAAAACTTTATAAACCATTAAAAACATAGATGGCGTAAGCTGTAGATTTTAAATTCACCCAGTATGTAGCAAGTCTCATACATAACATTAACAATAATTTTGTACCTATGTGAATTACAAAATGAAATTAATACATACCCAGTGACTCGATACCATCAAATAAATTATTCATTCGTAATTTTAAACCTCCGATTGCAAATTTAATATGGGCTGCAGTGATGTTGAAAAATGTGAACCCATCTCTTTTGTATGTTTTAACATCACTAACAATATCGATTGTCATATTACCTGAAAATAGAAATATAAGTATTTAGAGCGCAAGTAGTAGAGATTTTTTATTAGTCGCGAAAACATTTTACTCACTTGGTTCAAACCAGCAGAGACCTCGTCCAACCAGAGGTATCAATAAAATTTTCCCTTTTAAATCATAGGTACCTTCTATCCTTATTTTTGGAATTCGGATTTTTGTGTGAAAGTCATATGTTTTACTGTCAACTCTGAAACATAAGAAACAAGCATAAAAGAATTAACTGTCTAAACAACGTAAACGAATGACCATCTGCTACTGGATGATTTGCTCAACCTAGTCGATAGAACAGTCGTCCACAGTACCAGGGCTATATAAGTGAATGGTGGTTACACTTACTTGCTGAACAAAACTTCGGTTTTTCCGAAACCAGTCACAGTCACATCATCAAGCGCAGCATTCACGTTTACAGGACCGTCCCCTTGCAAAATCCTAATTCTAGGAATTTTTAAGGGATCTAGAGGTTCCATTCCTATTTCTGGCAGACCTTTAATCAAAAAGGAAAATTAAAAATTAACTTACAGAAGAGAAGCTATTTCCCTTTCTATATGTTTGTTTTCTTGTATTTTTGTTTCAAACTAAATTAGGTAGATGTATACATGAATCTCTACCTATAACCAACACAGTAAGTATTATTGAACCACATATTTGATACCTCGAAGCGTCACACGAGTATGGTGAAGAAATAGCGCTTTCGCTTTCCGCAAGTTATGTACAAATGTTTCGTAATTGAGGCTATATGACTGGCCCCGTGGCTTGTAGATCTACCAACCGAACTTAACATAACTTAGAAATTACCCACTTACTAAAATGAAAATTGTCTGAAAGATTAGGTAAGTTTAAGTGCAAGTCGATTGTGCACAAAAATTGTTTTACATTTATGTGAGCATCAAAATAATACACATATAAATTTTGCCCCTCTGCCCGCGCTAGCACATTCAAAGATTTAAAAAAATGTATTCGCATCTCATTTATTAAAAAAAATTCATAAGTCTTTCAATCAATATTTTTAAGTGTAAGAGAGACGTTGGAATTCTGTTACAAAACGACAAACAACGTTTACGAACGCAGGAAGGGCACATTTTACCAGGAGAGTAGTGCAGGCGAGTAGCTCAAACACAATTAGCGCGCGGGCGGCGAACCACAACAGCTGTGAGTCATTGTGCAACAAACCAGGCGTACAGAAACCAAGCCAGCTACTTATGAACTCGATCGGCACACGGCAGCCACTTGTGCCGAAATCAAGCGCGCTACATATTCAAATCAAGCAAAACATTGCATGTTTTGGTGATAAATATAAGCACCTACTTGCCTTCGGCAATAAATTCTTCAAATATATTATTTTGTTGAATAAAACATAGGTTTGGAGCTATGGTCGTAAGGAAAACATAATACTTAGGTACTGAACTGATTGAATAAGTTACATCTCATGCCTGAATTTCGGGCTACGAGAGCATTCGATAAAAAAAATGTCATGAAATCTCTGTTAGATAGGTATTTATTAAAGTTAAAATTATTGAATTATCTGAAGTATAGTTTATTATATCAATGACACTGATTAATACATTTTGATACGTATTTTACTTGACGTCTTATTTAAAACAATAAATAATATTTATCATTACATGATACGGAACAACAAATAACTAGTAATAAATATAGAAATTGACGCGATAATGTTATGGGCACAGTACCCGGATTTGTAAGAGTCTGGCTAAGTTCGGCATGCCTTGGTTTTATTGAGTCGATTGTGTCGCCGTTCTCACTATTGTACATCAGACTGACAATTTGATCCTTTGATAGAGTAGTGAAACCCATTTCGGTTTACAAAACATTACAACTTACTATAGCTTTTGTTTCAACTATTCTTAGAAGCTGTACGATAGAGACTTTACAAAGCCGAAGCAAGCCGATTTTTGTCGGACTCAGGCTTTTCTTCCCGATAATATATCAAATCAAAAGCCGGGTGTTGTACATAATATAATTTGACAAGGCAATTCAAACTATTCAGAGGTATGAGTAAACACGTATGAATTTATGTTGCGTTTATGGGAACCCTTTTTCAGAAATCCAGTTTTAGTTCTGTAATGTGGGAGGCTTTACAGACGTAATATTGACGTTACGAATAGTTATTCCTACCGCTACTCAGACTAAAATTTGGCTTTTAGGCTTAACAGATACACTCGATAACAAAGAAATAATATTATTATTTCTGTGCTCAGTAAGGACTTGAATGTAATCGAGCGAAGACTGGAGAAAGGTTAAAATTATAATGTTAGGAAATCGCCGCGGGAGCGTGCAAAGTGAGTTCGTGGACACTGCGCACCTCGACACGGAAAGATATAGGTTAGAAGGGTCAAAACTCTTCGTGTTAGGTTACTTGTGATAATGCAAACAGAAATAGGGGACATATCTCATTAATTATATTCAGTACATAGGTTACACTAAAAGTTTCCGGAACTGGCCACTTACATAAACAATATTTAAAAATTTATTACAACATTTGAAAATAGAACTCTTTGGCTGTAGAATACAGTTTGTTTCATCTGACTGTCTTTTGTTTTTACCTTGTGGCGCCATTTAAAAAATTGTGTGTCTGCATCAACATGGATTTAACTCGGGAAAATTTTCGTAGTATGATTTTCTACGATTTTAAGTGTAATTTGACGGCTCAACAGAGCATCGCTCGGCTTGAAACAGCTTTTGGCGATGAAGCTCCATGCAAGACAACTGTTTATAGCTGGTTTGCAGAATTCAAGCGTGGTCGTATCAATCTCAGTGACGAATCTCGCGATGGTCGGCCGTCCACCGCTGTGACCAACAAAAACATCGATGCTGTGCGCCGTATGATTGAAACAGACAGGCATGTGACCTACCATGAAATTCGCGCATCCTTAGAAATAGGCATGAGTCAAATACAATCAATCCTACACAAACATTTGGGTGTGAGAAAGCTGTGCTCGCGGTGGATCCCACATAACTTGACCGAGGATCAAAAAACGGACCGCGTCACTTGGTGCAGTGCCATGCTTACCAGATTCAACGAAGGTGCGTCAAATTTGGTGTGGGACATAGTAACAGGTGACGAAACATGGATTTATTGCTACGATCCCAAAACAAAGCAGCAATCGAGCGTATGGGTCTTTCAAGATGAGCCGAAACCAACCAAAGTGGCGCGCGTGAAAAGTGCATCTAAGCGGATGATTGCTTCTTTTTTTAATAAAACTGGACACGTGGCTACTGTTGCTTTAGAAAATCGTCGTACTGTGAATAGTGACTGGTACACGACCATTTGTTTGCCGGAAGTTATTGACGAACTCCGTAAAAATAACCGTAAACGCCGTATCATCCTGCACCACGACAATGCTAGTTCTCACACGGCCAGACAGACAAACGACTTTTTGAAGGCGAAAAATGTAGAACTCATGAGTCATCCTGCATACAGTCCCGACCTGGCACCTTGTGACTTTTATCTGTTCCCAAAAATTAAGAACCAATTACGTGGCCAACGATTTTCATCACCAGAAGAGGCTGTCGAGGAGTATGAAAAACACGTTTCAGAGGTCACCACAGAGGAGTGGCACAAAAGTTTTCAAAACTGGTTTGATCGAATGAAAAAGTGCATAGACGCCAAGGGAGATTATTTTGAAAAACAATAAATTAATTTTGTACCTTTAATAGTATTTTTTCATATTCATTCCGGAAACTTATAGTGCGCCCCACGTATAAGATAGAAGACTATCCATACTAGAGATATGAGTAGAAGAAGCATTTATGTTATAAAACCTTGAATACTACACCGAATCTAGATCGTTCGCAACTGAATAGTGGAATGGTTTAAAGTAACTTTTAGTTAATTTAATGCTTGTGAACCCTCCTGCAAATCAGAAATACTGGAGTTCAGAATTTTGAAAAGGTTTCCATATATGCACGCATTTTTATTGGTACATAATATATGGACCGAATATACTTTCCGATCCTTGCCCGAAGTATATCTACATAATAAAGCAATATAGCTCTATGTATTTACCTGGGCCTAAGGCATCGAATAGTTGTTGAACAGCCTGCCGTGAGCAACCTTCGAATTCTGGTTCGCTTCTTATACATGTCTTCACGAAATCAGCTGAAACGAGAAAATTTGATGATTAGTGAATTGAAAAAAATACCCAAATAAACAGTTCTTGCCAGGTTGCAACATGCATCCCAGAATAACGAACACAGTGTCAACATGAACGTGTAAATGTGTAATATCCTTGAGTTATTTCTTGTGATTTCGATAACGCAACGTTATCATGTTTTTTTTTGTTTTAATAATTAATTATATGCAAAATATACATTATATGTTTCAGATAAACATTGATTGGTCACTTAGTTTTTAAACCATTTTCATAATAGCTGATGCCCGCGGCTCCGCCTGCTTGGATGCCAGTTATCACGATTTTTGGTAATATTTCCGGTTCTACTCAAACCAATTGCGATTAAACATAGGCAGATTATAAGTCTGACCAAGACCTTTATATTCAATTCAAAAAAAGCATACTATAGTATTCAAGAATACCTAGATGATAAATGTGTGTATATGTAATCCCTCCTAATCAAATATTATAATAATATAAGTACCTAAATGCTGATTCTATTCACTGTGACATTATATTATTGTTTTTTTTTGTTGACATAAAATAGATGATTTTAATTTTGTTCATTAAATTATTTGTGACTTTGTTTAACGACTTTATTGATATATAACTGAAATAATTGTGAATCTGTCGACATAATTAAATCTATATAATTAATTACCTAAATAAATTTGCACGCCTTGAGGCGGAATATGGCTGTTCAATTATAATATGTTAACATCTACTGTATGTACCCATGTTCGCAAAATAAATAATTTGAATTTGAATTTGAAATAAATCGGCATGAAAATCCGTTTAGTAGTTTTTGCGTCCATCGCGAACAAACAGACAAACAGACACAAATTCCAAAAAAAAACAATTTATGGGTTCAAAATAGTTAATTTAACATAGCCCAAGTATTTTTGTTAAATATATCTATACTATAATAATTGTAGGTGCTGGTGCTTAAGCTGGGCACAAGGCCTGTGTTTCAGGTCACCAGGTCCTCCCACCTGAAAACAATTTAACTGCATCACTATTCAATAACGTCATCAGTTGAAGCACGAGACCCTAATTATAATCTCCGTGCTTCACCTAAGCACGGGTCCGGACTCGATTTAAGTTCGAAAATCCGTTCAACTAAACTGCGTTCTCAAGTTTGACTCAATTTAAATTCTTTAATTAAACGAGATAATTTAACGGTTCAGTTCTAATTGATCTTGGTTACTACTGTTCTTATTCTTCTTTTGTTACGTTTGCATGCAGGAGTGCTGGGATCTTAAAATAGATTTATCTGTTGCCTTCCTTAGCTCTTCTCTTGTCTCTTGTGCGTTTTATTATGAACCTGCGGTTTATTATTTTGGGAACGAAAATAGGCTATTTAGGATCCAGGGAATCTTTTTCTTCCGAGCGCCAATTCCAGTTGCACCCAAAGCTTGTACTTTGAAGCCTGAGTTCTACTCTCTTAAACCCCTAAATCGTGGGTACGACTGCCGTATAACCCCAACCGCAAAAGAAAGTCTCGTCCGCCAAACAACTATTTCTCATTATGCTATTTAAAGTAAACGTGAAATATTTAACTTCTGTGACCATACCTTCAAAATTAAATAATGAAAAAAGTTTTTTTTGTCTTGACTCTTGACATTGCAGAGCATTTGAAGGGTGATGGTGATTTGACACGGTAGATTCCCACAAAATACAGGGTATTTACAAACTACTCCTTACCGTGTTCTGAGCTCCTAGTATAAGTTTGCAAGTTACCGAAACAATCACGGTTACCGAGAGCTCGGCTGACAGCTGCTGTGTAGTCTCGACATAGATAACGATATCGTTGCAAACTAAATAGCGGTAGAGTAGCAACGAATAAAAAGGTTTTCTATAACGTTACTTAAGGTACAAATTAGGTAAATAATATAATAATAGTTATTCCGTAGAGCACACCCTATTTTTTCAATCGGTTTAATATTATTAATAAATTAGGTTTTTTTTAAATTTAGGTTTTTTTATTAGCATTATTCACGCTTCACTGTGTTAGTCAGCGACCAGCGACTTTATTCCGTCCGTTTATCTGTCTGTCTGTCCGTCTGCCAGCAGAAGAACGGCAACCGATAGACGCTTGAAATATTCACAGAAAATTTAGTTCACATACAGTTTAAAAATAAATAATTCCATTAGAGTAAATCCAATATTTAAGGGGGGCGCTCCCATACAACAACCGAGATTTTTTTTTTGCTCGTTTTTGCTCGAAATTGATAACGGCAACAAGTAGATAATGGTACGGAACCATTAGTGCGCGAGTCCGACTCGAACTTGGCTGGTTTTGTTAGGTAAAGGGATGCATTTTTTTTTTGATGAAATTATCGTTTTAGTAAGCTATAGTAACACGATGGAGCCTGAATAATGCTAATGAAAAATTCAAAATAAATTATTTAAAAAAACCGATCGTTAAAAAATCGTCTAATTTTGTTTTATCTTCAGTACTATCGACTATCTTCGTTTTCGGAAGCGTTTCCCTAACACATGTATACACCTTCACGGATTGGACACCATAGTCCTTACAATATAGCTTGATCTCTGTGACAGATGGCTTCGAAACCGATGAAGTCACTTTGAGCAAGCGTCACGTTCACCATTTTATTTTGTATCACCCATATTTTCATTCTTTACGTGCCAGTTTTACCGCAATTGAAGTTCATATATTAAAAGATATGAAAATTCACATCTTAAATTAATTGTAATCGTTTTAAAGGTCTAGGTCGCTTACGCACGCACAACGTCATACTGGACTGAGAAAAAGATAAAGATGTGACAATCGATAACCAATCTTTATTAAATTATCTATAAAAGCAAAACAACCAATATGTACAGTACCTACCCATATAAAACTTCAATATTTTTTTACAATTAGTTTGTTTATGAAATAAATAAATTGAGGTAATTTAGTATTAAAAAAACAATTTCTCAGAGTAAATAATAATACTATAGAGTCACTATTGATAATAAAATAAACATGTTTATATATATATATATATATATCATAAAACAGCCAATTACAATCTAAATTTACTATTTAAAAAATCAAGCGGTTTATCGACAAAAAATACGGACTACGTCGTAAGCCTCACAGCACTAGTGATAACTGTCACAGAGATTAAGCAATATTGACTGAATGGAGTATGTATAGTTTTGTTACAGTATTGTATGGGTACAATATTAGATTCTGTTTATGTAAGTAAACCTTTTTGGAAAAAAATACGCCACAAAAACTGCAATAAAATTTAGGTCAATGACGAAACTTACATGGCAAACCCTCTCTCAAAATAAAGCTAAAAAATACAAAATACAGAAGGGTACATAAGCGCATTCACCGGGGGCGGTGTTGTAGGCCATCGCAAAAAATATGAAAGTTCGTCATTTTCACAGATTTCGGAATGAAAGGATCTTGATATGTCATAGAGCGTTTTTTTAATTTAGTCCTGCGTGGGAAAGAAATAGGCTATGATAGGTCGTATAGGCGTCCACGCTCGATAACCAATATCCCCGCATGCGGAGCCGCGGGTATGGGAGAGTTTGGTGGCACAAGTTTCCATACTAAAGAGATTTATAAGTTCTATCTTTTGACTTTATAATTTGTGGAAGCGTACATAGCCCATGTGATTGTCTGCTACCTTAGTAAGGAAAATATGTATGTATTATTTTATAAATAGATATCAAATACATAATGGGTTATAAATAGTTCACTCAATTTTCTATGTACGTTTTGACATTTGTCAGATTAATTATATATTTGACATTTGAAAAAATCGGTTAGTTTAGGAAGGTTACCTCTTATAAAAACTGAGTTGTTGGCGGAATTATTGGGATCGCCATAGAACAAAAAAAAAAAAAAGGTTACCTCTCGGAATGTCACGCTAAGCGTGGTGTGCCTTAGTATAGGAAGTTCCACTGACGCAAAAAAGGAAAAAGGAAGGTTAAAAAACCGTATTTTAATTTTGTTTAAAAAAAATGTTACCGGATTATATTGCGAATTATTATATTATGTTGTTTTATATCAACACTATTCGTGATAAAGAATTATGTGTGTTGTGAACTTGTGAATTTCATTATTCCGTGGTTCAAATCATAATATAGATATTATTTTTTATTAACTATGCTTAATTTGGGTCTAGAAAGCGCTGTGTAGAATGTCGTAGAATATTTATTTATTTATTTTAATTTAGGTAATATTATACATATACCGGGTGGAAACTATTAAACTTATACACTATAACTTAATAGTGGAAACGTTAAGTGTTTCCAGTAAAATTATTTAAAGAGATTGCTAAACTTCAAAATGACATGAATTCTGCATCGTTAATCTATAAAATGATATAATAAAAACAAAACTAAAAAAAAAATATTCAATAATCTGATAAATAGAAACGTAAAAAATATATACCAAAAATTCTAATTAAAATTTGTGTTCATAATTTTGTACTTTTGTGGCTCCACACACTACACAATTACTATGGCAAAACTCTTTTTTTTACTTTTTCTTATTAAGTATGTCATTTTGTAGATTAAGCGATGCAGTTTTGAATCAGTTAATAGTTTTACAATACCGCGATAACAATTTTACAAACATTTATTTATAATTGAAAAGAAAAATAAAGTAACAAAAATAAAACGCTTCTAACTAAAAAAATAACAATAGATGGTTTCTAGGAACGTTAATCAACTATACCTATCAGTCTATCGTCCTAACTACAATAAACCCTACTCTCGTCTCGCCGTGCACTATTCAATAATCATGCGGTTCGCTAACGAAAGCCAACACAATAACAAAACAATACACGACAGGACGCGAATCCACTTTCGACAAGGGGCGAGGCGAGGGGCGACCGACCTAGGTCGATGCAGCCGTTAGCACTCGTTCCGTGCCGAACGCAGACTGCCGAAGCTAACTACGGCGGGGTATTTATAGTCGCGCGGTCCTTGACGGTCGGCGGGCGCGGCGAGTAGTGGGGGCCTCGTCCGATCGTCCGGCCGGCGCGGGCGCTGGCGGGTCCCGCGGTGGTTGTCGCGTTACAATCTTTAAAATTGATGAAATAATCGTCTGGACCACCCTCCAAAATTGAAAAACGTTAAAAGTAAAAACATAATTACTTACGTCTGTTATATTAGGAGATACCTAACCTTCACTTTTGAATTTGCAATTCAAATAGGTAGGTAATGCTAATGCACAATTATACATTTAAATTGATTGATAGTTTTACATTTTAATTTGGTTGGATACACAAATAAAAACAACATTTTAATTACCTAATGTTTTAACCGATTTAAAATTGATTTCCTTACCTAAAGTTAAGGAAATCAATTTGCTATTTAATTAAGTAAAAAATAAATTCAAATCGATAATAATTATTCCTAAATGTATGCATGTATCCTTGAATGTAGGTAGATTTAATAGCTGTTATCCGTGACTTCCTAAAATTACCCTACCCTAAAATATTATTAGGTCTTGAAAGAACAAGTATAGATATCTTAGTATAGATTAGGTCTGGTCTGGAATAACACATAGGTTACTTTTTATCCAGGGAACAGGGTCCCATGGTAAGCGGGAACGGGATCTGAATTCCACGCAAGTGGAGACGTGGGTAACAGCTAGTCTTCTGTACAAAAAATAAATAATTGAAAAATATATGTTGTTTTATAAATATGCATATGAGTGTATGTACGATACTTGTAACAAATCACCATTTTATACGCTTTTTATTAGGGTTCCGTTGCCAAATGGCAAAAAATGGAACCCATATAGATTCTTCATGTCTGTCTGTATGTCCGTCCGTATGTCACAGCCACTTTTTTCCGAAACTATAAGAACGATTCTGTTGAAACTTGGTAAGTAAATGTATTCTGTGAACCGCATTAAGATTTACACAGAAAAATAGAAAAAAAAAATTAAATTTTGGGGGCTCCCATACTTAGAACTGAAACGTAAAAATTTTTTTTCATCAAACCCATAAGTGTGTGGTATCTATGGATAGGTCTTCAAAAATGATACTGTGGTTTCTAATATCATCTGTCTTTAAACTGAATAGTTTGCGCGAGAGACACTTCCAAAGTGGTAAAATGTGTGTGTCCCCCCCCCCCCTGTAACTTCTAAAATAAGAGAATGACAAAACTAAAAAAAGTATATGATGTACATTACCATGTAAACTTCCACGAAAAAATGGTTTGAACGAGATCTAGTAAGTAGTTTTTTTTAAAACGTCATAAATCGTAAAACGCAATTTATCTTTCATTCAATCAACTCAAATATAATATTTAAAAAAAGCATTATTATGTTACTTGCTGCTACGGAACCCTTCATGGGCGAGTCCGACTCGCACTTGGCCGCTTTTTAGCTTCACCTGTATGTTTGGTTGTAACCGACTCCTTTGGGCGCGAGTTTGACCCACTTTAAACGGGCAGATTTCGTTCAAACTTTGTAGATTTATCGGGGACCGATGACAATACACTAATTTGATAAAATCATTCCATTTTTAAATTTGCAAAATAAGATTTTTGTTAATTTATTTAATTTTCATCTATAGTCGATAAGGCAGAAATTTTAATTTCCAACCATTATCTTTAGCCGATTTATCTAATATTAACAAATTTTGGAACAAGCTATTATAAATAAACCAAACTAAAAAGTAGAAAATAAATAATAGTTTATAAAAACTAAAAAACACGCTTTTTATAGAAAACTGAACTAGAAAAAGAGAAAATAAGTTTTAATAAATTTAAATGAATAATAGTGTAAATAAAAAAAATGTATTTAAAAAAAAAGCGTGGGGTGCTTTTTAAGCTATTATCAAAATGATTATCACTCTACTCATGTCTGTCAATAAAATATTTATATCTATTGACCCTGCACCCCACGCTTTTTTTTAAATGAAATTCATTTTTTTATAAAATTTACACTATTATTAATTTATATTTATTGAAATTTTTAACACTATTCTTAATTTCAATTTACGTCTGTCTATCTGTGTTTCTGTGTGAATGTTCGGAACGGAATTTTGACTAGCAGAGAGCTGATTTTATAAGCCGTAACTTATATTTCAGAAAAGTACCTATTAGAGATCCACACCAAATAAATTAAAACCCAGGCGACGAATATCTACACGGGCGGAGTGGGCGCAGCTGCTTGTACGAGTACTTACAAGCCTACTTGACCACGTGATTGACCGCTGCGTGCAAATATGTATCATAACTGTGACCAATCACATCATAATTTTCATCAGATAACAAGCTTATAACACAATGTTAGTAATAGTCAATCACGTTGCGAATTATGTTGAATATCTTTAGGTACAGCATTGTGTCATGCAACTGATAGCAGCAAGGCACTTCCTCCTGGTTTTACATCCCATGCATGACGCAGATGAATTCAATAGAGTTAGAGTGCACTAAACGTAGAACAGTAACTTTTCTCCGTAAAACAGCACCGAACGCATCTTGTGTACAATACTGTTTTTATTCTAACTATGGACTGTCAGCGACAAAACTAGGTTAACACATATCAATTTACAGATCAGAACCTAGTTTAATTGAATGGATTTTGACTGGTGAAATCCAGTTTAAGAGCTTTGACTGTGTGATAGCATCACACACATATTAGTCAGCTATAGTTTTGATCCCACTGAAAGTCCCTGCTACCAAGCATACAGGTACAAATAAGTTACAACAAAAATATATTTATACACATATAGATAGGTGTGCGAGCCTCAACAGGTCGCCATCTCAGCATAAATGCTGCCCATCAACATGTGATGAGCAACGCTGATCTTCCGATGGCGCCTTTGTAACGACGATAATAAAATATATATGAATAAATTATAAAATAACTTCATATCTTCATAGAACAATAAAAGTAGTTAGATTGGATTGACACTGATAAACGAGCCAATAAAGTTCTAATTTTTATACAGGTAATCAGCTGTAACCTACAGTGGATATATCACATATCGATCAGCTAACGTATTCATAAGTAAGCCGTACGGAATCCTGCTATGTGAACCTCTTACCACCTGTGCCCTAAGACAACGCCCATGAAAAAAGATATATGGTGCTGGTATAATTTTTTTTTTTACGAATACTAGTAACCGAAATTGCTAATATTCCCCCTAACCCCTCCAGCTAAGCTTAATTGCTTGTGTTAGGAGTGGGTTCACCTCGGTAGTGTAATGGCTAGGTTTTGAACCCGGTACGACGGTCGGTACGGTAGGGTCGACTCCTTAACCACTAAGTTACTGTTACATTATAACACCTTTATAGGTATTATAATGCAACAGTATGTTACATTATAACACCTATAAAGGTGTTATAATGTAATTGTAAATCACACATTTTATGTTAATTACAATTAGAGACGTTTGTAATGGTGGAAAATTTTAAAGCAGTTTACAACATGTGATAATATTATTCATAATAAACATTTATCTTTCATATTGAACATATTTCGTTAACAAAGTTATATGACTCTTAGTCGCGCGAGTTGCGCCACAATGTAATAAGGACAGCTTGTTTCTACCGAGCTGCAATCACAATACGTTTGGGAAGGTGCGTAGTATGATTGAGCTTCTTATGAAGATAAAAACTGCTAAGTATACTGTCACCAAGCCGGAATCGTTACAACCAGCACCTTAGAAAATGCCGTAACTTCTGATATAACTACGATAACCGCTTTATGCAACGTCGGTGTTGTGAAATGTGTATTTTATATGTGTATTATTGGATTATGACTGAAATAAAACGTTCTATATAACATGGGTCACGATTTGAATTGGTACAGTCGCCCTCAGATGTAGCTTAACACAATCCAATGTACAGAATAAACAAAACAAGAACTACATCAGCCTGAAATGTCCTCTATGGATTACAAAAATACTTGTCATCAAATTAATAATTGATATATTTCAATGCAAAGATCGCTTCTAAATTTGTTAGTGATCAGCAACTTCTGTGAGCGACTGTACAAAAAAAAGCCTGTTGAAAAATCACTTACGTTTCGTTCTATAATAATCTGCGGTTGCGCAGTGGAGCACTAATGTCACTATAAATAATTTAAACTGCATGGTTTAGTCCGGTTTGTCGAGTTGTGGAGAAGCTTGTCAGGATCGCCCCGAGCAAGCTGCTCGAGGAGGTGGTAAGATACTAAGGCTCCGCTCTACCGGGCTGTTGGCCTCCTCACACCACTAGCAAAGGAGGGGAGCCATACGCAATTGTTAAGTATGTAAATAAAGCTTAAATCTCGTCGTTCATGTTAATATTGCTAATAGCGAGTTTTATTACTTAGATGGATTTTTGAGAATTAGGTAAAATTTGTTATGTCATTAGAACACCTTATAAAAATATGTTGAAGCAGTAAATTACTCGTGATGGAAATTATTAAGGAAACTGACAT
Organism: Cybosia mesomella; assembly: GCA_946251805.1. Taxonomy (NCBI): domain Eukaryota; kingdom Metazoa; phylum Arthropoda; class Insecta; order Lepidoptera; family Erebidae; genus Cybosia; species Cybosia mesomella. The sequence goes on from OX276395.1 coordinate 10,256,933, forward strand.
TTAGAGATTTTAATTGTGACCTTTGTCCATTAAATGATTCGATGCCATTTCAAACATAACTCAAAATTAACATAAACAAATGTTATAATCGAAAGATTTGAATTTCGGATTATATTATTTTTAAGTGAATACTACTACTGCCCTTTTTTAACGTATGGAAACCCATACGGGCTTCACCCCATCGGTGCCAGCGTTGGGATGAGCGTGTCGGAATCAGGCCGACTAAAACCTCACGGTGTCCTCCCCAAGTGTCCATTGCCGGGCACCCCAGGTAAGCCCTCGAAAGGATAACCCCAGGGTTACCGACGGAACCTACTACTGGCTAGAGAAAAAAGCAGATACACGAAACTCAAGAAGACTTATATCGGTTTATACACTCACCACTTACCACATGACTCTTACTGTCGACGAGTCTATAAATTCTTTTCTTCAAACTCTACTTTATAATGCGGCTTAAGTTTCGGCTTAAGGTTTGCAGGTGAAGGGTTATGCCCTCCCTGTATGATTTCTATATAAAATATATAGAAACACCCATACATATTCATGCATACAAATATTTACACTGAGCAATAGTCGAACTCGCAACCCCCGAAGCGATGTAAAAGTTGACCGCTCTACCGCCACGCCATACACAGGTCGGTACATACATATAGTCACCCCTCTTTCCCATTGGGGTAGGTAGAGACAACATCTTTTCATTTGTGACCCCGGCATACACCTTCCGGTTCTTCTACTTTTAAATTGTTTTCATACATATCTCACTCCGGTTGTGGGCACTTTTATCCTGGCCTTTAATTATTTAATTATTATTATTTAATTTGGTGTTATGTTACTATATGTATACACTGATCCAACGTTTCGGTTTGCTTTTAAGCAGCCATGTTCACGGGGACACAAAATAAATCGCGTTAGAATCCGTTAATAATAGTTTTATTTCAATATGTAATATTCGCATAAACATCCGACAATAGGTTATTTAATTCATTCAGTTATAATTACGTTTTTTAATTAATTAATGTCATAAAACTGTTCCGCATAGTAGATACAAAACGCGTATTGTGAAACTATGTGTCTACCGTCTTCGGTCACGTAGGAAAGTTCAGACTGTACACTGCAGTAATCAAGGAAATCAAGACGATTTCCTCAAACATTCGCCTTTAACTAGTTCAGCTTAAATAGACCAGTTGTCGGCAATTAAAACCTTACGTGTAGCAAGTGCAAGTGTTACACTCGTTCCGTAACATCGATTCCTTCTTCTTTAAGGCGCGTTCGTACTTCAATCCAACAACCCGTGTACTTGATTCATTTTAAAATTGCTTAACTTGTTGTTTCGATAAGACAAGTTAATGTGGTTTAGGGAAGTTTTCGTTAGTTTATTGTGAAATATACAATATAAGTTAATTATTTGATAACACTACAATTTATCACAGTTCTTTTCCCATATAATTCTTAAAAAAAATTCAATACTTATCGCTGAATTTAATTCTCGGACTCGGACGCAAAAAAAATATTTTTGTAATGTACTTTGTGATTTTTCATGGGATCTATGTGGGTGGTGGGTGTATGGGACCCCAGCAAGACCTTTGGGGTTAAGCCAACATCACCTGTAAGCCGGTTCACCTGCTAATTGACGGACGAGGCTCTGGCGGAGGCTTTCCTCTCAGTGTTTGAGGTTCAGACGGCAGTCGCTCCCATAAAAGCTGTATAAGCCAAATCAAAAGGATGGAGGATTAAGCGGCCCAAGGGCTCCGAGGTGAAAACTTAAGATGTTACCGAGAACAACGCTGATGACTGCAATTTTTCAAAATTAAAACTAAAAATCGGTTGTCTGTAAAGTCGGTTTACTGACTATAGTTGAACGTGACGTCATAAGAAAATACTGATGGAATGGTTGCATTTTTCAAAAGAAAATTTTAATTTTATTTGTTTAAGCACTAAGATCGGTTATAAGAATTCACTGCACTTCATACTTGACGAAAACATGTAAATGTATTATTGTATAGCAGCTGTCCACGCGGACGCATCGCTCACCCAAGTAGGAGAGAGACAGATGTCGAACGCTGCCGAACGCAGAGGCCGATTGTGCCTCTTTGTCGCTCGTTCCGCGCTCTCGCTTGCACTTCAAGCCTTAAATGGAACGCCTCATTTTTTCGTGCGTGCAGCCGGCTCCATCGAATTATAAGACCGCGTCGTCACGTCAAAAATCTTTATTGAATTCTGTTACTATACATTTTAGATAAACTCTTTATCTATGAAAAATTCAACGTTTAATTGATTTTGAGGTTGGACTGCGCCTTAATAGTCATTTCATAATTGAATGTAGGTGTAGGTATGAACTATTAGTATTATGTTGATTAATAGCATTTCAATTATTATCGAGGCATTATTGAAGCAGCTATAATAATACATACATACATAAATAGTCACGCCTCTTTCCCTAAAAATATGTGATAATAATGCGGTTTAACCTATTGTGTTAATAAAAAGGATATTATCCCACCAAATCTTTCTCATATGAAGTAAAGCCAAGACTTTGAGACACTTAAAGAGGTGACTTTGTAACTCATCATAAACTTTTGATACTTTGTCGTAATACTTACTTTCGACGCTCTGTAGCATCACATACTTTTGAAATCTGGATATGATCATCAACTTTTGACGCTGACTGTACTTTGTTACTCTCAACATAGCGTATAGAGTTCTGTGTGAACCTTTGTCAAAATGTGTGACCTGGCCACCGCCAGAGCCTCGTCCGTCAATCAGCAGGTGTACCGGCTTGGAAGTGTGGTTGGTCCCAAAGGTCTTGGCGGGGCATTAAACACCCAGCGTTATTATAATATTGAATTTCTCAAACATTGTAAGCTGATGACGTGCAGATCAAACAAAGTCTTACACCAAGAGAATATGTGCCTTATATAACGAGACCTTTAGCAATCTAGGTGTGTAGTATTTTACATTAACGGTAGGTAGTTTTCTATCTGTTTATATCGATACTTGTCTTAACTAAGATGTCTGTATTACTTAGCTGGAAATAACAATGAGATATTTTCTTTTTCTTTCGTTTTATTTACTACTAACTATTCCCCGCGGCTCCGCACTCGTGCAATAGGTACTTACTGGTCCCGTTCCCGTGAACTAAAGTAACCTTTTTATTATTCCGGACTATATTCTATCGTTTGCTAAATGTCATTCAGATCCGTTCAGACGTTTTGGCGAGATTTAATAAAAAACTATCAAACATCCCAGTCGCGGGAAGGACCCAGTGCTGGGCGAAGACCTCCCCCAAACTTACACTTCAATCTATCCTTTGCTACGTATCCAATTTTGGTTCAATCTCGGTCCAAGGGAACGACATCGACTCCTGATTTTTTTAAGTTTATTAAAGTAATATTCTGGTTACATTTTTGAGGCATACCATTAATTCAATATGCCAATTTTCGAATCACATTCTGTTTATCCCATATCTATATGGAATGATTTAAAATTAGGGCATCAAAAGGGCGCAACTATATCAGTGGCGGAAGGAGGCGCGGGAGTGGGGACGGAACCATCGTGGTGGAGTGGAAGGAAGGACTTGGTGACCAAGAACAGGGCAACTGTTGCATTTATCGTGAAAGTAAACTTGGAAAATGCGGGGCCAAAAAAATATAACAATTTGCTTGATCACATGTATCTATCCAAATTCTAGAATGCTTTAAATACCGAGACCGGTTCAATTAAAATATACGATAATTCACTCGCTCAACAAGAACAGTTACAGTTTACCGCATCTGTTGTTGGGATCGAATACATTGACTGCAAATTAATGAATCACAAGTAATCCGTTACACTTGTACATTTGCATTTACGTGGAGTATTATAATAGATACTTCAATATTATTTTATTGTAATTAATCGTCGTTAATGATTATTTTTGTCAATTGAAGACCTGGTATACAAAAAAGAAGCAAAATAAAATGTTAATGTGTAAAATCGATTGAAACTTCTTCAGAAAAGTGAATTGTTGTTTAAAAATTGAGCTGTCAAAAGTTAAATAAATGGTTATATTATGGAATTTACCAAGAGATAAAAATATAATTTTATAGTATATTTTAGCGATTAAAAATACTACTAGCGCCATCGGTGGAGAAATGGGATTATTTACTATTCTTAAAAAAAAAACTCTTTCACGTCTATATTTTGAACCTTACCGTAGTCTGGTTACAGTTTTCTAAACTTTATACTTGTAATTTTTCACAAGTTTATCTTTAAGTTACTTCTCCTAATAATTTACTTTTGAAGACGGTTTATATCAAAAGAACTAAATTACATGTAACAACCTTTTTCAATCTTCTTTTGATACAGAGTAGTTTGTGTAGGAAATCATTGGAGAAAAAACGATAGGTACCACACTTCAATGTGAGAGTTGCTTATGGTGACCTTGAGGTCAATGAACAGCTTTGACCCAGTCTGCACGGTGGGCAACTACATAATTTAGTGTATGACCGCCACTAATAACATTCTAAGGTTCTGGAAACAGAGTTCGCTATGAAAATATGACACTGGTAAAATAAGTGACCAGTCTGTAATTTAGAGTTTTTGGTTTCTCAACTGCATATATTATATTTCTTTCTCTGTGCGGCGTTCGAAAACTCGCGATAAGTGTCGAGTACAAGTTCCAAATAAAGTTGTATTGAGCACCATAGTCAGGAGGCGCAGATACAAGATTACAGCAACAGTGCTTCCAGTAAAATCTCACAATAGGTGCTTACTGTACTCAGATTAGTATTCCTGGGAATTGTTAAATTTCTTGGAAGTAATCACGTCATCTATTTATTCCAGCTTGTTTAAAATAAAATCGTAATTGAATATTCTACGGCATTCTACACAGCGCTATTTAGACTCAAAGTAAGCATAGCTTAATTAGCTTGTATTATGAGATCTAGAATGCGGCTAAACATACATAGATACTTTTTTTTATAAATACATACAAACATAGAAATACCTAGACTAATGCAAATATACATTTTCGTGCATACAAATATTTGCACTAAGCAGTAATCAAACCCGCGCCCATAACGTATAATTAACATCCGAACATATAAACATATCGCAGTCGAACGCATTACCGCTACGTCACACAGGCGTGGTAATCTGGTAATTAACTTGAATATTTTCTAACAAGTTTAATTAAATTCACTTTTTAGGACGTTGTTGACTAATTTTTAATGCACCTATATATCTTAGCTTCCGTCCAGGGTAGTAATAAATCCGATCAAAAATGTGAAATGAGAGCCAAGTTCAATATTAAGAATATGCATCGTGGTCACCTTCACGCGCGCAGTCGGTTGTATTCTACTATAGAACTTTCATAACGCCTTAATTTGACTTGGATCGAGATTTATAACATACCTATACTCCGTGTAAGGTTTTAACTCTGTCCATGGGATTAAACGATCAAAAAATGACCGTGTACCACCTTACTACTTACTTACTTTCATACTTAAATTTGTTATTACATACTTTGTTGATACTAATCCTACTTAATATTATAAATGTGGAAGATTGTGAAGATATTTGGATGTTTGTTACTCAATCACGCTCAAACTGCGGAACGAATCTAGCTGAAATTTGGTCTAGATTGACACATAGGCTACTTTTTATTTATAGACTAAGTTTCAATTGGGTTACGGGAGTGGGATCAAAATTTCACGGAGGCCGAACCGCGGGCAATAGCAAGTCATCAATAATTTTCAGTTTTTAGATATTTTCCTTTGTATATACTTACTTCATAATCTACCTTGATGCCAAATATCAAGTTTCTAGGTCATCTGGAAGTCGGTTAGATTTTTGATCTATAAGTCAGTGACTGAGGCTTTCATAAAAATTTTAAACGTTAATATATCAATAACTATTTAAGCTAAATTTATGTAATTTTGGATTCTAGGCAAACTAAGGCGCTAAAATAAATGTGCCAAATTTCATATATATAAATCAAATAGTTTTGAGCTGTGAAGGTGTCAAAGTAGCTCGAAATGGTTCCTGTAAATATACACATAGCTGCTGCGTCGCGAGTATCTTTTTCTTTCCAAGTTAAGTAATTATACTGAACTCACGACTAAAACTATTTAAAATGAATTAAGCGAAGTTATACTTGAGGGCAGTTATATAATAAAAATGTTAATTCTAAAATAGTGTCATTAACGTGACATTATAAAAATAAAATGAGTGGTAGAGTCAAGCAACAGTCATTTTGGCCGTTGCATGAATGGGCCGACTCGACCGGGGAAACACCACCCTCTCACAGAATAACGACGCCAAGTAACAGTATTTGAACTGTTGCGTTCCGTTTGGTGAGTGAGAGTGCCGGAGCCCAAACTCCTTTCCCATGCCCTCCCAAACTCCTTTCCCATCCCCTTTCCTTTACAGGGTCGGCAGCGCGAGTGTGACGCCACTGGTGTTGCACACGTCCATAGGCCGCGGTAACCGCTTCCCATCAGGTGGGCCGTGTGCTTGTCTGCCACCTTAGTGGAATAAAAAAAAAATTGTATCTATTATTCCGTGATCAAAACATCTAAAACTGGCACTGAATTCAAATTTCAAACATTATGGCGTTGCAGTTGTACAAGTGCTCTTTCGGAGAAGCGATTTTACACGCGTTTGCTTGAAATGATGAACCATGAGGCCCCGCGTCTTTGTAAACGAGGCCTAACAATTTTAATTAAACAACTGAATTTATGAAGACAAGGTAAAAAGGGAGAGAAGAGAAATGTATCAATAAAAAAAATGACAGCCGTTTTAGTTTTTCCCACTTTGACTCATGTTCTTGTAAAATTTTCAGTAACGCTTTGGATTGAATTTCAACAAATAGTTGTCGGAATAGATTTTTTGATAAGTCTGCTTTTGACCTCTACCTCACCTGCTGATAAGTGATGATGTGGAAGGTATACGATGAAACACGCTTACGTAGATGGAACCTATTCGCCCGAGATTTGAAAATTCTCAAGTTATAGCTTCCCCGAAATTTAGACTCAGTGGACTTAGAAGGGAACGATAATATAATGTTGAATGAAATAAAAAACATAATTTATGTAAGTAATAGTAGCATCTCCGGGTGGAGGACGCTGGCGACTGTGACACAGTTAATACTACTACAGTCGCCAACGCTAACCTCTTCCGTACATATGAATTGTATTATGTGATAAGAGTTACTTGTACAACACGTGAATCAATAAATTATTATTATTATTATTATATAAAGTTCTTACCTACCCACACGTATGTATAACAATTCAATAAACATTAACTTACAATGATGATTTTTTATATCCTTTGTTTTAGAATCGTACGATAGTGAAAGTATGTAAGTACTACCGTGGACACATAACCGTTTCCTTCATAAAATGATAGCGAATGCAACTTTTATGACTTTTCGATAGTCGTTGTGTGTACTGTGTTGCTGTATATGACGTTCTTATACGCCAAATATACTATAATCCATACCCTATAATCTCCGTTGGACAGTGATACTAACTTCGTGGTTTTATTTCTAAATTTAGTGGGAGAAAAAAAATTAGAACGGGGAGGTTTAAGGGACAACATTTTATTGACATTCTAGGCATCGCATTGGCTCCTGCTCAGATACCTACTTAATTTAACTGTTCTAAGTTTGCTGTGTAAAGTATGTACTAAATAATACCGGTTATGGTTGCTATTATTTCGCACTGCCCTCCATCTCCACAGAGTATTAGAATATAAACAATTTGTAGTAGTTTGTATGCGGTGTGCGATGCTATATGGACTAACTGCACCGATATTACACAGGGGTTATGGGCCATAGTCGTTGTTTGAACTCAAGGGCAACTTATAAGTTGCGGTTGTGATGCAATGTTAAAAAATATATAATGCGGTGGGCTGTAATACCACAGCCCACCACATTATATTGGGTGTTACGATTTGGATAGCTAATATAGATAATATCTGTATGAATCTGGTTTGTCAAATAAAATAAAATATACTTGTACTAAAATGAAAATAATAAAAGAGAACATCTAGAACGGGACTTGAACCCGCGACCAGTCCCTTACAGGGGGAATGCTCTGACCAGCTGAGCTATCTAGACACGTCCCAGATATTCGAAATTCTCCGATATATATTATATACGTCTTAAGGCGACGCTAAAATCCAAATCTTTAGAAAAAAGTAAGCATACAAAATGCTTAAAAAATTTAATTGAAAATAATAAGTTGTGCCACAGTCCTGCAAAGAATGATATTAGTTCTGTGGGATATGCTGATTTAAAAATGTTGTATCGCGCAATTTTTTTCTCCGTTCTAATTGCGCAAAAATGGGTCAAACCTGTGAGTTTGTATACGAAATATTGTCTTTTTGTTATTAATAATAATATTATATCACATTAGCAACATCAGGTTCAAGTTTAAATCAATTGTGACAGTTGTGACCCAAAATCAAATATTGTTTCCAAGCAGTTACTAATGATAATCTACTAATGGGTATTGGGTCAGGTAAGAAATAACCATAAGTACATAATACACTTGATACTTCTAAAATGGATCTTCAGAAACTGATGTCGCATATCTCATAAATTAAATGTGTGTGACTACTAAACGTATGTAGTGTAGATTTAGCACAAACAAGTTTCTAGACTGCATTTAGTAATTCTGAAATGATGCTGCGAACGAGGAATAATGTTTAATTTTTATCCGTTGTTTTTGAAATCATGTTGAAATGTAGCTGTTTTTCCGAGACTTTACCTTAAGCTTACCATCAGGCGAGGTAAAGTCATACTGACGTGACAAATATAAAAATATAATACAAATTCAACGTCGTTGCTGTGATTCTGAAACGTACCTCCGACAGACGTTTCTCTGCCGAAACGTCGTCCGGAAAGTTGGATTTCGATAGCAAGCTAGTAGCTTTTTGGTGGCTTTGTAGTTAAATAGTGAAAAAGCCATGTCGAAACATCGTAGACAAAACGACCTGACGGCGAATATTCCATAATTGAAAAGTCCTGTCGTCGATACAAACAAATGCGAACCATTCTGTCGGCGAAACATCTATAGGTGAAACGTTCTATCGACGAATCTCTCAAAAACTAAACGTTCTGTCGGTGATCAGTCCAACGGAGAAACGACTGTCGGAGAACAGGGCTATCGTCGTTGCTGTAGCTGTAAATGTCAAACCAGTCAGCAACATATTCTTAATGCACGTAGTAAGGAAAGATAAGATTATTAATCTATAACCAGAAATCGGAATGTCCTAAAATTATACTCATAGTCAAAACTAATTAAGTACGCATCTGTGTTTCATCACGTTTGCGTGACTTCTGGCAAGTGTGAAAACCTCCTATACGCACGAACGTAAATCGTTCTTTTATAAACGAACCAAAACTAACCGAGCTTGGGACTTTGCCAAACAGGCGTTGTTCACTGTAACGATTACCTACACTTTACCTAAGAAATCACACGTCTTAATATATCTTTCGAGTGATAATGACCTTGAAATGGTCACCTCATAATTATAAGTAATTAGGTAGCAAATATACCATGTACTGTCACCGTAGAGAGGATAAATCCACCGGTATCCTCATCTCTTGGCTGTAGATCAAGATAAACAATCTTTACAGTAACCGTGGTGCCCACGCGCAGATGATGGAGTTGCTCGTTCTAGAACACAAGGTAACTGATGTAATAATTTGTTTATTATACAGATTCATACGTAAACAAATTTCGTTAACGTTACAATAAAAGATAATCGGAATACAATGTAAAAACATTAATTTCGGTCCAAAATTGTGAAAACGAATACCTATACAACTACCTATTTGTTCTGAGAGTTGTCGGGTAGGTTACAAAATTTACTTTTTACAATAAATTTCTGATGAAATGATAAGCCGGGTGAAAATGTTAAGTAGGTTCATAAAATTATTGCGTTATTTTAAAGATAATGTAAATGTTTAAAATTTGTATTGCTGCATAAAATGACAATATAAATAATCAGATAAAAAAAAAATTCATGTCTTCACAATTTGTACTTCGGTGCTTCCCATACATTTACTATATCGCGGCCTATTTACTCATTTGAAAACGTAAACGTAAAAATAAAAACTTGTACCATCATCTGAAAAGTACTTGTTCATCTGAAAAGTATAAACTTTTGTGGCTCCTATATAATTACTACAGAAATTACGAATTTATTTTTGTTATTTCCTATTATTTTGATTATTTCACTAGCTGATACCCGCGGCTTGTTGATCACATCTCCGGTTCTACTTAACTAATTGTAATCCAACATACGGCAGATTTTAAGTCTGATCAAGACCTTTATAATAGAAAAACCGCATCAAAATTCAGTCGTTTTTGCATTCATCGCGATCAATCAGACAAGCAGACCAGAATTCCAAAAAAATATGTATATGTTTAGAATTGTTCATCTAACATAACCCAAGTATCGTTTTTTTCAAATATCTCTAATGTACAGGCACAACTAATCTATAATTTTATAATAGTATAGATTTAATAGATAAAGCGATGCAAATTTCTAAACAGTTAAAAGTTTCACAATATCTTTAAAATTGACGAATTAATCGTCTGGACACACTTAAAGTTTTCACCCTGTATATAAAAAAATGAAAATATCCTCTTTTTTTAAGTTGATTAACATGGTGTGTAACATTATTTCTTATATCTTAATATTTACTATGAATAATGGATCGCGTTTGTAGCAGCATGGCCACAAGCTACGCACTGATTTATTTTTCCACTGCTGCAGGACTGGCAAGCGACTTACTTCATTTAAAAACATCTATCTACGAGTAAACTATGATAAAATTGTAAATTAGTTGTGTCTGTACATATTCTATATATATAAAACAACCAGCTGATGCCCACGGCTCTGCCCGGACGGAGGTCAGATATCTTTTTTGGTCATATCTCCAGTTATACTTAACCATTTGCAATCAAACATACGTCAGATTTTAAGCCAGACCAAGACCTTTCGAATAGAAATATGGCCTACTGAAATAAGCGATGGAGGCAAAAAATTCTGAACAAATTTTGATGAGGTTTTTTCTATTAGCTCTTAGTCAGACTTAAAATCTGTCGTATTGCAATTGGTTGAGTAGAACCGGACATATGACCAAAAAACGATAACTGACCTCCGCGCGGGCGGAGTCGCGTGCATCAGCTAGTTATTATTATAAATCAATGACACATAAGTACCTTTTTTTTTTTTTTTTTCGTGCGGAAATCCCTTCGGATACCCCCCCGCGTGCCAGCGGGGGCGGTTATGTCGGGCTTGAACCGACTAAAACCGCACGCCGTCTCGGGTCTACAGACGCCGGGGTGTAAGGTTGCCCATAGAGCATATCCCTCGCACCCCGACTGACCCTGGGCCATCTCCGGTTTCGAGATGGCCCCCTCGGGTTTGGGAACCACGGTGTCCCAGTCTTGCCCCGGTTTGGGGGAGGGGCGCTAGTCGCCCCACCGTCCCGGCCTGCTTCTGCTGGGGTGACAGGTGGCCTCACCCGCCACCCCCAGGCCTGCGCTCATGGAGGACGGAGGTCGTTAAGCGACCTCCGGCGCCTGAGTTGCCTGCGACGCGCGGCGAGCAAGTTGCGGGCTCGGCGGACCGGGAGAGTTCTAAGTCTCTCCCGGGCGCGCTCCGCCACCTCCTTCGCGAGCATTACATGCTCGCAGAAGGAGGCGGCGGCGGCCCACGCGCTCGCGTTCCGCACCATTGCCGCAATCATGCTGCCGAGCGAGAGGACTCCCACCCCGATGGCTGCCACGAGGTCACGCCTCGGCGCCTCCCACGCCGGGCAGTCCGCCAGCGTGTGCAGCCCTGAGTCCTCGCTCGCGTCGCAGTGATGACACTCAGGCGTTGGCTCCTTCCTGATCCGATGCAGGTGGTCCCCGAAGCACCCCTTCCCTGAGATCACCTGCGTCAGTCGGTAGGAGAGGCTTCCGTGTCGCCTCTCCAGCCAATCCTCCATGATGGGCCTTTACCATAAGTACCTATCACGTAAAAAAATGCACACTCCGCGGATGGTGCACACTCAACGGTTTAAGTTTGAATGGTCACTTCATCCTCTCCATTTTTTATTTAGTGTGTGGAAACCCCCTCGGGCTTCACCCCATCGGTGCCGACGATGGGGTGGGCGTGTCGGAATCGGACTGACTAAAACCACACGGGGTCCTCCCCAAGTGTCCATTGCCGGGCACCTCGGGTAAGTCCTCGAAAGGATAACCCCAGATGTTTCATCTCTATAACAAAAAGTCACAAATATTAAAAGGTCGTATCTCCAACTCAACCAAAAAATGATCGCTAGAAGAGATATCTTAGTATTTTGTGTCTAAGATATGTTGCTCAGTACTTACAGCAGTTACACAGTACTCATACTAAAGGTAGGTACGATAAAAATCGTAAGGGTAGGTACACGAAAGGTTTCTCTTTCCCGTAAATGCAAGTAAGTTTTGTAAGAAGTTGTGAATGAGGATTGTTTATTATTTAGCCACTAGTTGCGTTGATTGTTCGGCTATGCTATTGAGAGGTCAAGGGTCCGAACCCCGAAACACTACAATATCGACCTTAACCCACTCGTTTTATTTGTTACATGCGGGAACCTTCACGGGCTTCACCCCACCGGAGCTAACGGTGAGATGGATATTGAACCGACTAAAACCGCACAGTGTCTCTTGCGACAGTCATGTGGTATGAGAAATCTGGTGTGCCCTAAAAAGGATATCCCAGACACCCCGACCGGCTCCGTTCGACAGCGCTGGTGACCTCAACGATGCGCCGCCTCCCTGGGCCTGCTTCTGCAAGTGTGACGGAAAGTCCCGATCGTCACCCACAGGCCCGCGCTCAGGGAGGACGGAGATTGTCCTGCGATCTGCGCCGCCCGGTGTGCCTTCTACTGCACGGGACAGTGCTAGACCTCATCCGTACCTTTTATGCCGCCTCTTTTGCGCGCATCACTGCCCCTCAAAAAATTGCGGCGGCGTTCAACACGCTCTCACTGCCGACCATGGCCAGCACCAGGGTCTGCAGCGTGAGGCTTCCCGCTCCGACGGCTGCTTCAAGGACACGGCGCCGCTCCATCCACTCTGAGCACTCTGCCAGTGTGTGAAGCGGCGTGTCCGGGGGAGCAGCCCCGGAAATGGTGGCACTCGGGCGTCGACTCCCAGCATATACGATGCAGGAACACACCAAACAGCTATGTCCGGTGAGCACCTGCGTAAACCGGTAGGAGAGGCTACCGTGACGCCTCTCCAGCCATTTCTTCACGAACCATCTTATCGCCACAATCGTGGCGTGCCCTGCGCTAGGTTACCCAAGTCGTTCTTTCCATTCCTCCACGAGCACCTGGCGGAGTTGGGACCTCAACCTACTCCTACCATAAAGCATTTAGCTTAATTGAACGAGTTAGATTAAGGAACGAACGAACATATGCGAATTTGGGATGCTTACTTTTAGCGCTACAACTTCGTGCTCGAAAGCTTAAACCGTGCTCCACAAACGCATCCTTCACCAACTATCTATCCCTTTTCATACTGTCAGGCCCTGATATACATGCATGCTCAATGCTCATAGACATATTTACCATAATATATACCTATGTAAAGTTCCACGTGCTCGCAAGGTTGTAAGTTTAAATACTTCAAATTTGTCCTTCGATAAACCACGGTTTTCCAGTCTACAAAACCACAGCTACTTACTTACTTTAGCTATTTCTCAACACCTTTGACAGAAGGTTGAACATTTACTTCAAAACCTATAAATAATAGTGTTTGAATGGATTGGTTGAACGACCTCTCCGTGTCTTTGTCTCAACTCAGACTATCTAAATAACACGGAGTGTGCGTCGTAAACCTCGTAAATTATATTGCGATGTGTGACATTGCCACTTCTATATTGAATATTTTAGTAAAATTAACTTCAAAAGTGATGAAATAGGAATCTGTGTATTGACCCCATTTTTAATCGACTACAAATAGAAGAGATAGTTTTAAATTTTTCGGAACTAGATTTTTTGTTTGACTTCTTCAGTAGTTTTCAACCGTGAGCAAGTTAATCCATTTAGGTAATTCTTTTCTCGGTAATTAGGAACATGGGGTCCGCTCTCCCACTCCTTCCACAATTTTGGTTAATTCTGGTTTTTACAAGAGCAACTGCCGTCTGATTGCTGCCATCAATCAGCAGGTATTGGCTTGCAGGTGAGGTTGGCTGAAGATATTGGGTAGGGCACATACATCCGGCACGGAGTAACCGACATTTCACCGGCTTCCATTAATTTTCACCAATTATTTCTTTCCTGTCTTTCTGAACTGTCAACTGTAACACATGGAGATTTCGTATGGACAATTCTCTTGTAAAGATGCACTATTAAGTGAAAGGAATGGGTCCTTACCTAGCTAAATACACCTAGCTCAATAGGCCTACAGTAAGTTGATTCCACAGAGTATTTAAAATCCTCGATGGGTGATTCAAACATTTCGAACACTGCAGCACCTACCATAATACTATAAGCAAATAGCAGAACGAAGGAAAACTATTCTTAAGTAAAACACAGTGACTTACGGTATAAATCTGCGATGTACGCGTAAATTTTGGTATTTGGCATTGTCTAGTAATGAAAGCAATAATTTATCATTTATTCAGATATAAAGATGCCGTTTCAATATTAAATTCACTTCACTACACACACGTTTCTTTCCTACTTTTTCTGAAGTTTGTGTCTCAAAGATGCCATCCGGGTTCCACACTAATATATTATTTAAAAAAGCGGCCAAGTGCGAGTCGGACTCGCCCATTAAGGGTTCCGTAGCAGCAAGAAACATAATAATGCTCTTTTTATAATTTTTATATTTGAGTTGATCGAATGAAAGGTAAATGGCGGTTTACGATTTATGACGTATTAAAAAACAAGTTATGAAGGAGATGAGCTATCGAGTTGCTGTTTTCGGTAATAGATTCGTGCTGGGGTGAACCATTGCAAGATAAAAAAAAAATCGCAAAAAATCGCAAAAAAAAAACGCAAAATCGAAAATCCCGTGTATTCGGCTGAGCTCGTCTCAGGAATTCAACTTGTTTAGTTTTATCATTTTTTTTTTTTTTTTTTACGTGCGGAAATCCCTTCGGATACCCCCCGCCGGCCAGCGGGGGTGGTTATGTCTCGACTAAAACCGCACGGTGTCCTCCCCAAGTGTCCGTTGCCGGGCACCCCGGGTAAGCCCTCGAAAGGATAACCCCAGGGTTGGCGCGGACTTAGGCCGCCACCGCGGCCTCGCCAGGTGGGGTCGGGTTTTATCCCGCTTCGGTGAGTTGACAGGCGTGTGTAGGGCACACACGACACGCCTCCGCCACGGCCTGCTTCTGTAAGGACGGCGAGTCGGCCAACTGCCGTCCTCAGGTCCGATCATGGAGGTCGGTAGTCCCGGGCGTAGATGAGTCTGCGGCATCCTCGCCCCCTGCCGTGGCCTTCAGTGCCGCGCTTCGGTACGTTGCTCCCCGCGCCATAACGAGGGTGTCGTCAGCATAGCAGACTATGCTGACACCCTCGAGCAACGTACCGCGCAGCACCCAGTCGTATCCGATGTTCCACAGGAGTGGCCCTAGGACCGACCCCTGCGGAACACCGCACGACACTTCTCGCCGCCCTGGCCCTAGCCAGCTCGGGTAAACTATGGCCCTCTCGGATAGGTATGCCTCGACAATGCGGCGGAGGTAAGGAGGCACTCCGTGATACGCGAGCGCCTCCCTAACACAGCTCCAGGGTAGGGTGTTGAAGGCGTTGGCGATGTCCAGAGACACCGCCACCACCACCCCACCCCGCGAGACTTCCTCCGCCAGGCGCCTAACGCGCATGATCGCTTCCACGGTGGAGCGCCCCCGACGGAAACCGAACTGGTTGTCCGCCAGGTCTGGCCCCACGTTCGTGAGATGCTCGACGAGGCGCTCTGCAATAATCCGCTCAAAGAGCTTGCACACCTCGTCGAGCAACACGATCGGCCGGTAACCGGATGGTTGATCCGCCGGCCGCCCCGCCTTCCGGATAAGGACCAGTTTCCCCATCTTCCACGCCTTTGGAAACTGGCCCCTTTCGAGGCATGCGCTAAAGAGCACCACTAGTCGAGGCCCTAGCTCCTCAAGGGCCAGGACCCATGCTCGGCCTTAAATGCCGTCGGGTCCGGGGGCAGTGCTTTTCCGAGCTTTAAGCCGGAGCACTGCTACCCCTATTTCGCTCTCCCTGACTTCGGGCACATCGCTCTCGCTATTATCAGCGTCAGGCGCCTGAGGCGGAGCCATACGCGGAGTAACATGCTCCTCCGCTCTCGCTGGGAACAGGGAGCCCAGGATCCCCTCCAGCTGCTCTGGCTGGAGGCTCTGGGTCAGTAGGGGCGCCCTTGGGCGGATTTTGCCCCTGACCGCAAGGTAAGGGCGCCCCCATGGGTTTTGCTCCAGAGACTCCAGCAGCTCTTCGCGGGCCCGCCGTTTGGCCTGCTTTATTGCTACCTGGAGGGTCCTCTTGGCCCCCTTGTACGCCTCATATAGCTCGCGACGCCTCCGGCGAAACCTGGTGTACTGGCGGCGAGCGGTCACGCACGCTGCTCGCAGCTGTGCGATCTCCGCTGACCACCAGTACACCTGCTTCTTTGCCGGGCCGGGCTTTACCCTAGGCATCGCCGAATCGCAAATATGCAACATGGCTCTCCTGAACCATTCCGCCTCTGCGTCGACATCGGCAGGCCTGGCCGGTGACGGAATCCAGGCCTGCACTATGGATGCCTCCAGGAGAGCCTCCCGATTCAGGCGTCTGAGCGCCCAACGTGAATCCGGGGGATTCGCGATTGGCGGCGGCAGGTTGGGTGGAGGGGAGACATTGAACCGAATGTACCTATGGTCAGACGACGTCTCCTCGTCCTCCACCACGCGCCAACCCTGGACGCGGCGGGCGAGAGCAGGGGTCGCGAATGCAACATCCACGACCGAACTGAGCCCCCGCCGCTGACAGGTGGCGACACTCCCCCGGTTGAGGACCTCTAGGCCACGGGTGTTGGCCCAGTCCTCCAGAACTCGCCCCTTGGCATTGGTTTCCCGGGAGCCCCAAGCCAGAGACCAGGCGTTGAAGTCTCCCAGGACCAAGACAGGGCGAGGACGGCACGCAGCGAGAACAATGTCCAGTCCAGCGAGCCATAGCTCAAGCTCATACTGGTCAAGGCTTGGCGAGAAGTAGATGGCCACGACAGCTAACCCCTCATAGTCCGCCGCGACACAGCCTCGGCCCCTTGCAATGACTGCAAGGCGCGAGGTGTCAGCGGCGGAACCCCCGAAAACGGTCGCTACGCCGTCCAGGTCCACCGGGCTTCCGGGGTGGACCCAGTACGGCTCAGCGACCACGACCACATTAATAGACCACTCCACGATGCTCTGGTACAGAAGATCCTGAGCACCGGTGCAGTGGTTTATGTTCACCTGCAGGATGCGGATTGGTGTGTCCATTAATGGACGTCCATCTCTGCATCCCGCCGCGAATGTGGCCGCTCTTGAGCCTCTTGCACCCCCGCTACCCGCTGCGGACGAACGGGGCTTTGGCCTCGGTGCTCCGCCGCTTTGCCCTCCGCTACGCATTTGAAGCAGCGCGGAGGAGCATCGCAGGTGGTAGCCTTGTGCCCGGGCTGACTACAGCGGAAGCACCGGTCCCCCACGGTGTCTCCCGCTGGGCACTGCACTCCCACCTGATCACGGGGGCAGCCGCCCGCCTCCTTTAGTTTTATCATTCTCTTATTTTAGAAGTTACAAGGGGGGGGACACATTTTACCACTTTGGAGGTGTCTCTCGCGCTGACTTATCAGTTTAGAAAAAAATGATTTTAGAAACCTCAATATCATTTTTGAAGACCTATCCATAGATACCACACACGTATATGAGTTTTGAGTTTCAGTTGTAGGTATGGGTACCCCCAAAATTGTTTTTTTTCTAATGTTGTATAAAATCTTAATGCGGTTTACAGAATACATCTACTTACCAAGTTTCAACAGCATAGTTCTTATAGTTTCGGAAAAAAGTGGCTGTGACATACGGACGGACAGACAGACAGACATGACGAATCTATAAGGGTTCCGTTTTTTGCCATTTGGCAACGGAACCCTAAAAAGTAATAAGTAAAAATGAGTGAAAATGACATAAACAAAAAAGTCATAAAACAATACAGTGATGTGGGAGATGGTCGAAAAAAAAGAGTAGGTAATAATTGTTCCATCCAATGGACGCTGAAAGGCGTTAGTTAATAAATAGATTTTTGAGAAGATTTCAGCTATGGCTATTATTGTTTTACTGCAAGTTTGAGATGTGTCAAATGGGAATGAAATAATATAAATGTAGTATTCTTCATGTCATTCTACTTATTTAATTAGTTTACGATTAGTAATTTGGCAGAGTCAACGCGTCACCTGCTCAAAAAATGTCATACGACACGAATTGAAAGAGTTGCACTAGGTCACTAGGCATAATATGAACGAAAATTGGTTGGAACTGTGAATATACTTCGATTTGAGTCTATCTTGATAAGATAATACACATTCTGATATACAGGTTAGTCCATCGTGTAATTTGTATGTATAAAGGATTAATATAAGGATAATTAGTAGAACATTTGAAAGGTAACTTTCATCAGCTCCTACTAACATCTTCGAGGCCCAGGTCAACCTCACCTGCTGGCTGGTACACCTGCCGATCTACTGACGATACTTTGGTGCAAGCCTTCCTCTCGGGATTGAGAAGTCAAGCGACAGTTGAAAGGTTCATATTTTACGTTGAATGTGTGTCTAAGTCCCCGATGCTGCTGATAACAAACGAGGCTCTGGCGTACACTTTTCTCCCGGGGTTCGGCCTCCCTCTTCCCCTATCTCCGTCAGACGACAGTCGCTCCCGCAAAATCCAAGATAAGCCAAGTTCCAGCGCTAATGATAAGTGTAATATTATATCTACGGGGTAATAAATAACACAGCTGTAAAAAAATATTTTTTTTTGTTGGATATCTGCATATTTGTATGTTCAAGTGCCCAGTATAAGAATATTTTCAAGAAAGTACTGACTGTGCTCGTTTTTTTTTTTTTGACATTTGTAAGGAAATATATCAGGGTTGATGGGATTCACCCTTTAAATTTAAAAAAAAACGTGAGTAAATCTTACAAAATCATTGACAGTTTCATAAATATTGTGAGCATAAATATATCCAAATTCAACTTATCTATATGACAACTAAACTACTGTAGACCACTGAATATAACGCTGCGTAGTCTTGATCCAATCGATATAAGTGAACATCTAGGATGTAGGGAGGTACCTACCATGGGTTCTAGAACATGGATTAACAATTCTTTTTTAATTAATTATTTTTTTACATAGAAATACCCAAAACAATGCAAACCAAACTGCATTGCATTGTTTTGGGTTCTGCGTATGAGTGGGAATCGAACCCACGATCCTTTACGTAGAAATCCGACTTCTACGTCAGAAGCTCTACACTAAAATCTAATCTGTGGCTCTACTTCGATGCCACACTACATGGTGTTGTAAAAGTAAAAACACTTTATTTTTCTCCTATCAAGATCAAAAGAAAAAAAGACTTACTACTTATTTTGTGAAGCCATAATGAATGATAATTATTTGGGTCTTATATTATACTAGAAAGTTTACTGAACGTTGTCCAAACATTCAGCGGTTGCCGTGGCTATTTCGTTTAATTAATTTCTACGACCACACTCGTCAAGAGTCAAAGTAAATTCAAAAATTACTTACAAACGATATTTATTAGATAAATATTTACAATTAAATATTGATAAAAAATACTTAAAAATATAGTATTTGTTAGGATTAATACAAAATAAATAAGTTTAAATTTGAAACTATCACACAAACTTTGACGTTGTTAAGCATTGTAGACATTGACTTAGAATAAAGAATGATTGTGTCGACTCTGTTGTACCTCTCACTAAACTAAACGATCTCAAAAAAAAAAATTGAAATTTCATTACATTAGATTTCGGAATAAATTTAGACTTTAAAATGATTGAGTTAAGTTTGAATATTGATGGAATAAAACTTTGTTGCCTACGTCATTTTGACAACCAAACAACATTTTTGCGATAATCTAATTTAGAGAGTTTTGTAACAGCAGAATCAGCATCAATATCATTTATCGAGATTCATTTGACATAACGATATAAATACTGTTTTACACCGAATAGTTCGGAATTGGTCTCGTTCATTGGCAAAGGTTGGGAGAGACAAGAGAGCAAGACATGTTATAACTAAATTTTACATGTGACGAGTGTTACCAAAACCACCATGCCCAGATTGTGAAGCTCCTTTGTTGAAACCCATTTGGAGATTGAGCTGGCCTTCATTTGCACGAAGCTGTTCTTCTGTGAAGGAGCGTTCGTTCTTCTCTGCCATCTTAGGTCCGAGTTGGGGGCCGGTGAATTCTGGGTGCTTTTGAGTCTGAAAACGCATAATGTTTAGTATGCATAGTTTATGAAATCGAATCAAATATTTTTTTCACGGAGTCAAAGTTACACTTACTGACGTGAAGATTATTGCTTCTACATTTGCATTAAGAACCAGATTCGAAAGAAAATAGGTAAGTAAAACCAATGAGATGGAAATCTGGTAATAAAAACTTTTTAAAATAATGGGACAGGACAATAATTTTTGCTTATCGCCAGTAATCACAATGATTTGTTTACACAAATAAGATGCCGCAGCTAATACACTGCATATAAAGCAAACACAAAACAAAACACTGCACAAACGTACTTGAATACCAATCATGGATTGCGGAAATATTTTGCATTGTTGGAAATGTGATATAACTTACAATTCTACCCAGTGCGTATAAACATAGTGTGACTTGAGGAATGTTGCGCCTCTCAAACAGATCAGCAGTCTGGAAAATCTCTTCTTCCGGCACTCCATACTTTTTAATAGCTGCTTGAAACCTGAAATAAGTTTACATTACACTTAAAAATAACTTTATTACCATTTTAACTGTAAAAGATTGCATGGATAGATTTTTTTACTCAATTATGCAAGAACGACTAAACGTATCTGGATAAATTTTAGCACAAAGATAGATAATAGTATGGAATAGCACATAGGCTACTTTATATATCGGGAATAAGTTTTCTCGGTTTGTGGGAACGGGATCAATATTTCAGATTTTAAAAGTTCTTCTATTAGGTTAATGTTTGTGTTTACTTACCGCTGAATATTTTCCATCAACTGGAAGTTAGTTCCTCTCTCTTGGATCTTTTTAACAGATCCCGGCGCTAGTTTATTAGCGAGTTTGCAAAGGACCACGCCATCCTTCAGTATATCTTCATAAGCACCATTGGGTAGTGGTTCCCCAAGGATAGCCCCAATCCAGTTCAGGACTTCCTGTTCCTGTTCCTTATTCCTGGGCTGAAAATGTTTCGTGTTATTTATCATTTTTGTTTCTTTAATAGGGCTCCTGATATTTCGGTACAATTTTCATGGTCGATAAGACATACAAAAAAAACGAAAGTGACTACAATAATATGGAGTTCTAAAATATTAGTATTAGAATGTTTTTACAGTGATGGTGGCGCGAGTCTGACGCTCCTGGTGTTGCACACGTCCATAGGCCGATGTAACTGCTTCACATCAAGCGGGCCGTGTGCTTGTCTGTCCCCTACGTAGTTGAAAAAAAAACATCCCGTTTATGATAATATTAGTAATCTGAATGACCATCTAAAACATTATATTCTATAATATCTTAAAAAAAGTATCGAATCTTATGCAAGCCTCGGATGTTGGCCGTAAAACGTTCGCTCCAGTGCCAAGAAGTTTGATGGCGTACGGACGGATTCCAGCATCACATCTCAAAATAACTCTGAGTTTACGAAATAGGCCGCTATAACTCACGACGATGAGTTCTATCTCAAAAACTTTTTAGTTATAGTAGTGACGTATGAAGCAGCTGCAATCACGCAACGGAATATTTGACTAATGAGAAATCATTAATCAGAAACACCCCTATATCGTCTTGACGCTTATTGACGTCAATCAACTGACTATAGACATTAATTCAGTTGGACTATAATTATTTAGTCTTCGTAGCTCTACTAGCGTTGTTCAATTCATAATTGAAATATCTAATATAATCGAGAAATTAAATGATACTTTCAGTAACATGTACCGAGTAACTTTCGAACACTATTTTCTTGTAAGATTGATACGATTTTAGATTGACTTTGTCATTCAAATTACTATCCAGTTATACTATACTACAAATAAACATTGTAAATATCCCAATAATAATTACGACACTGATGTTTTAATAAAAACTAGTATGAGAGAACAATATGTGTGTTCGCTTGAATTATGTAAATTTCAAACTTTTAAAACTTTAATGGCTAACTGACAAATAGTAAATAATTTAAAGAACAATAAACTTGAAGTCACTAAAACTAAAATTATGAATATAAATAGAGTTCAACTTATATGTAAATTAAGACCCGAAAGTGTATTTAGTGAAGGAAGACAGTGTAAGCGTAATTAGTGTAAAAATGTTATCAGAACATGGCAATACGTACAGCCATTTTAATAAGTCACCAAACTGTTACACTTGATCTTTCGAGCGAGCTTTCGCTGCGAATTCAACTTGTAGACTGTAAGCTGAAATACTGCCCGACCGAAGGCGGCTAGCGATGCGGAGGCGGGCGGGATCACCGCTAGTTCATCTACATATATCAAGCATATAATATATACGTAAATACTGTGTGGCGTCACCTTTATTCACATCATTGGATACTGAATAAACCCTTTCATTCATGTATTTTTCCAACGTTACAAAAATACGAATATCGACTTCGCGTTTTGATTGTTTTTCTTACAATTGTTTGGATTACGTGATCGGTTTACGTTATGTTTTCGATGGGCTTGCTAGTGCATATCGATTATTACTGGTACTGTTTATTATAGCTAGTGATTTAATAGACGATTGTGTGTATTAAATTATAGTTCTGATAAATAAAAGTATTTCAATTTACAAAAGTATAGCGAAACTTAACTTTACCATTTGGCTTTCAGTATAGATCTCCTCTCAGAGCGTCACGATCGCTCACAACTAGTTGTAGTTTTACACAATGTTAGCATAGTACAATAGGAGATAAGTTGAGTGCTCCAATGTACAGTGAAGATACCAACGAAGGAACCGTGTTAGAAACCATTTTTGTTAAATCCGAGGCGGATCGCTAGTATCCACTCAGCTCAGTCCACTAGGATCCTACGCACGACCGACCAGTGGAACAAACAGCACTCTGTGATCCACCTTTGGTCTAGTGAATCCTGTGACGATGGATGATGAGGATGCACCGTCTGCTCCACTAGTGAATGGAAAAACACTCAAGGAGTGTGGAAAGGTCCACAACTGCCCCAGTGGAGCCGAAATTACTTTAATATCTATTTTGATCCCCAAGCAACAGTAGTAATGTGAACCTACCAATGTAAAATTTGAAAATTGCCCAGTTTAATAATAATGAGATGGCATATGAATTATTAGAAAGCAGTTCTTAATTTAAAACTATGACGGCCGGATATAGCCTGGTTTGTGATTCTTAGCGCAAAACAGCTAAGATTCACAAGTAAAAATGTAAACACAAATACATAAAGTGGTTAACAAACATCTTTTAAATATTTCAGAGACATTTATAAAGTCTAAACCACTTAGTTTAAGGTATCGTGGTAATAAACCTACATTGCTGGTAATTATAATGTTATTTTTCTATCATAGACTGAATAACATCGAATAGATAATATTAGCACTCAATTTAGATCGTAGCCAGATTTTTGTTGCCTCATTTTTCTGTCCTCGTTTTAGCATATAAAAATCTTATTTATCAGCCATAACGAACACTGACATTGAACATTCGCCCCAGAACCAACAGCAATGGAAAAATGCTTGTTATGTTTGGAATCATTTATGAATTCTTTTTACATTGTATTTTACAGACGGACAAGCTTGTGTGGTGATGATAATTCCATTAGTTGAAGTGAACCAGTACGAAGTTCCGACGTGCTATGAGTACAGAAGTTCTACCAACATGGCATGTAGTTGAAGTATGAGTAGTCTCTTGAACCGAAATCCAACATGCAGTGCATATAATATCGTGGACTGGACCTGAAAGAACTTTCAGTTATAAATATTCGGTTTATAAAAAAATATAGATTACACAAAAATTATTCCTTCGTATGCTACATAATAATTATAATTGTTTCGTGAATATTATATAGCCGTAATCCAAAATATAATATGGTTTTCTATTGTGTTAGCAACACAAACTATTAATTTTTATATGATCTAAAACATCGGTTGTGATAATCAATAGTAGTAAATCGCTAAGCCGTTGTAAAGGGCATAATCTGCTTATCGAACAAGGTGCTTTTTGGTCATCTTCTAAGACGATGGAACCGGCAGCAGATCCACAATTATCGCAAATGTTATTAATCCGCATTAAGAAATAGTAGTGATACCATGTGACTTTATTTTTATTGGTAAAACATGCAAAATATTATTTTCTTGTTTATTATTAATATAGCCAATAGTATTTTAGGTCAAAATCAGTAAAAAAAAATTTTTTTAATTCAAAGCAGTTTTTTGTATCTGCTAAAAAGTTTGTCAGTTTGCATATACGAGGTGTGACACCTCGAATCTGCGAACTGACCAAAGTTATCTATCTCTCTTTTTATCTTTCTCTAGACGGACGTTATAAGTATGTGTATTTGCAATGCAAGCAATTTAATCGTTATCCAGTAGCACAGATTACAAGTAGTTACCTTGAAGTATGTAACCAGCAAAACTAAATTATAGGTCATATTTTATAACGATTATGTTACTTTGGATTGAGTTGCTCATTCTTAGCCTTTCGCTGGTTAATATTTTTCAAAATTTCGGCGAATAAAAATCGTAACAATACTTTAATTATTGATGTAGAGGTTGCTTGTTCGTTTGGTACAAACATTAGCCTATAATTCAATAAAATAGATAAATAATTACTGTATAATGATATTGTAACCTACATGTTTGTTGATTTTAGGGCGAAATTCGTCGATGTTCTTTGGCAAATATACAGAGTAAATCCCTAGATAAACGATTAACAAATATTTTAATTGTTTCAAATGTATTGCAGTGTTGCGTTTTAAGTACCAAGGTAATAAACAAATTCAGAGGCTACTTGGTGATAAGCGGTAACCGTGGCCTATGAAAATAGTCAAATAATAGCACTTAAATTAGATCGCAGCTAGATTGCTATCCTGGTTTTAAGCATATAAGAAATTTAATTGTAATAAACTTATTTGTCAGGAATAGAATGCACGCTTTCGATTCGTAGTTTAATAGTTCGTTGAAATTTCAGGCCATTCTAAGTAGCAGCATGAAGTCTATATGTGGATATAATAAAAGATAGGAATCTCCAGGCGTCTTTGAGGCCCATCAAGGTCTTTGGGTCCCAAGCCAACCTAAACTGCAAACCGGTCACCTGCTGGTTGACGAGCGAGGCTATAATGCAGGTTTTTCTCTCGGCTTTGGCGGATCAGATGGCAGTCGCTCTGTAAAATTCAAATTAAACCAAATATTGAGATGGTGGAGTAACAGATCCCCGGGTATCAAAGTACAAATTTTGATTGCAACCGGGATTGGTGCGCGTATAAAGAAGAATAATAAATATCTCTACCTACCACTTAGAGGTTATACAAGCGTAAGTGTATGACGTAAACAGCGGGCCTCCAATGAAACGTACATCGTCGCCCCGCCGTCCCGGCCTGCCTCTGCTGGGGTGACAGGCGGCCTCACCTGCCACCCCCAGGCCTGCGTCATGGAGGACGGAGGTCGTTAAGCGACGTCCGGCGTCTGAGTCACCTGCGTCTAAATCTCTCCCGGGCGCTCTCCGTCATCTCCTTCTTGAGCATTACATGCTCGCAGAAAGAGGCGGCGGCGGCCCACGAACTTCATGGTACCTTTTTTTTTGTTTTTTTCGTGCGGAAATCCCTTCGGATACCCCCCCGCCAGCCAGCGGAGGCGGTTATGTCGGGCTTGAACCGACTAAAACCGCACGCCGTCTCGGGTCTACAGGGGTGTAAGGTTGCCCATAGAGCATATACCTCGCACCCCGAAACTTCATGGTACCTAAATGACACTTATTTCGTTCGAATTTCGTGCGGGCCCGCAATTGCGACTGAACATTTCATGGTTGAGTGAGACCCAATTCTGCTAAAACGCAAGTTTTACTGTGCAGTTTTCTGGAGTACATCGGATGTGATAATGATAAAATAAGTTTCAGAATCTTAAATTTTATAATAGTGACTACTCCCGATTGGTCGATATTTTATTGAAATTCATATCACAATATGTCGATATATTTATGTTTACCAAATCTTTAACATTATCCAATATTTACCTATAGCTAAAACACGAGTACTATCATGTGGCATTCTCGTGTTCCGTAAATAAAGAGCTTATCTCAAAACCAGCTGCGATACACATACACACACACATTAAAAATATAAGTACGCACATAAAATTAGATCACTTTGAAACGACTCCCGATGTATTTTTTCTTACGTCAGCTAACGTCAGTGAAAGATCCTGTTTTTAAACTTTGATCCATGCACGTTTAATTTGAAAGACATGTTTCAATATCAACCTTACATCATCAGCATCCAAAGCTTGCAAAGGGTTCGCTTTTCTAATCCACCTTTCTAAACGAATTCATCGTTGGTTGGTATATCTTGGCTTCTACGGGTGCGACTGTCGTGTGAACCCCGTGAACAAAGCCTGCGCCAGAGCCAAAATTTTCATTAGCATAATTCTATACTTTATTATTAATATTATAAAGCTGAAGAGTTTGTTTTTTTGGTTTAACGCGCTAATCTCCTTTATCGAGAAGGTTATAGGCTATATATATCACGCTACCACCCAAGAGAGCGGAGCAGTCATCATAAATGTCAACAAATCGGGCAAATTTCTGCAACCCTGGGGTTATCCTTTCGAGGGCTTACCCGGGGCGCCCTTCAATGGATACTTGGGGAGGACACCGAGCGGTTTTAGAGGTTTCATGCCCGACATAACCACCCCCGCTGGCCGGCGGGGGAGTATCCGAAGGGATTTCAGCACGTAAAAAAAAAAGGATACCTAAATGAGTGCCATGGGGCCGAAGTATGCTGTAATGTTCATTAAGTGGTTGTAGCCATGGAATGCCTTAGAAACAACTGATATATTTTCAGATATCCGTCACCAATTTCAATCTTACATTATTAGTATACCTACATAATTTTATTATAAGTAAACCTCATTATAACATATGCCACGGGCGAAGCCGCGGGGCGCAGCTAGTCTACAATAATATGAGTTAAGTACCTTAGGAATGAGGGACTCTATACCTAAAGCACTGACACATTGATAGATGACCCGAAGCGTTGAAATTAAAAATGAAAATATTTGCTCACATCTGTTTTTTTTTAATATGAAGACAAAATGCTATTGAATGAAAAACAGACTTACATTCATCAGTACGTAGTGTTATGTGGCGGTGGTAAAACAAGTCTTTTTAAAAACTATTGTTTAATATCACTTAAAATTATAATAGACTTAGAAATAACAATTTAGAAATAGTGAACTTGAAAGAGACGTTGCGGAAGTTCGGAATGGAATTGGACGAGTGAGCTCGGATTTGGGTATATATAGGGTCGAGTCAGGGAGGGGGATACATTAGGGACATTAACAATCTTAACTAAATAATACATTAAAGGTAATTTACAATCTTAGCTAACAATATTAGGAATAGTACAAAGTTCGATATAATAACACAATAGAATATAGAATATGGGATAGAGTATGGTTACATAACATCTCCCCCCTTAAAACAAAGATTGGGCGGTGTTGCCCAATTTTTGAGAGGTTGCAGTTGGAAGGGCGATGTCTTCGCCTTCTTCGTCTTCTGATATCGCGCAATATGTTGCCGTAGTTGTATTTAATGACACCATTGGTAATTGTATATGTTGTCGCCGTTGTGATCGATCGAAGCAATTGTTAAAAATCTGGATACATCCGTCGTTACGATGTGGAGGCTTCTTACAGAAGATATTGAGTGGATTCAAATTGCAGCATTTGAGACACATAAGAATTAGTAATAAGAACCCAATAAGAAAAGTTAAATAGGAAAATTTTGAGATTTTTCTGTCGATAAAGCTTTCATTTTCGTTTAGTTTCTCACTATGGATTTTGATCTCTTCTTTTATTGTTTTCAAAGAATCCAGAGGAATATTGTTAATTTTTATTGGTATAAGTTCTGGTGACTTCTCAATATCGATATGGTCTTGAATACATAATGTTTCCAAGTCCACAGTTATGATAGGATGGCTGATATTTAAAGTCTTGCTTTCTTCTGCTGATAGTGTCGCTAGGGCTGTGTACAGTTTACAGCCCCGTTGTAGCGAAATAATCCCTGTACCAGATATTGCACCGTGAGTAGTCTTATCACTGCATTCTAATGCATATGGAGTGTTTCTGCTTAGGATGAAGATCCATTTATTCGACTTGAGTTTCTGAAATGTATCGATGTGAGCGGAAAATGTTGCGACTTCGCAGTTTTCTGGTACGTTTCTTGAAGTAGTACTTAGAATTGACATTTCACATATTGGTCTTGAGTTGACGTTGTACACGATGAGCTTACAGACTGCGGTGTTGGGTGCGAATGTCTTGCAGCTGTCCAGCGAGTTCGTAATCACGTACTGTTGTCTGGTAGTACTAGTGGCAATATATGTTTGCTCCGGAAGGATAGTAGAGTATAAGGAGGAGTCAGGATGAGGTATTGGAATTGAATATAAATGGTATAAGGTGAATATGTCATGTCTAACTAAAGGGAATTCTAATTTATAAATAAGTTTGTTCATATATATATATGAAGTGATAGAGGCAGATTCGAGGATTTGATGAATGTTGTTGAGAGTTATTGAAGATACAAGATTTCTATTAGATCTGGCCGGACTAGTAGATAGTAACTCTTCGTATAGGCGAGTTGACGAGATTATGGAGGGGTGAATTGCACCTGATTTTATGAAAAGAATGCTACTTATAATATCATCTATATCTCTTTCTAGAGAGGTTACGGCTTCAAGAATTTGTATGGCTACTGTTGAAATTTCTTCAGAAATAGTCAGGTTGAACAAGATTTTATTAGTGGAATTAAAATAATTACTAATTTTCGCGAGATTTTCGTTGATCTGTTGTTCGTCATACGATATTTTTAAAACGGTTTCATTGAAGTTTATAATAGTGGATGAAATTATTTGTAATTGTTGTTTCAGGATTTCGTTAGTAGAAATTTGTTGTTTTTCAAGAAGTTGAATGCATTCGTCATAGTGTCGGGCGTCTTTTGCATCGGGCGTACCGATGAGCCATTTTAAAATCGAGCCAAGGCCATCTAAAAGTTCGCGTTTGGTTCTTTTAGTGCCGGTATAGAGACTGAGTTCTTCTAGTCTAGTATCTATTTTATCTAAGTTAACTTTAATATATGAACTAGTAGTTATTACGCTTGGCAAGTTAGGATAACGTAATACAAGGGTTTGGAAATTATGAACGAGTCGTTTAAGAGAGCTTCGGGAATAAAATAAAGATTTTAGGTCACGATAGATGACGAGTTTCCATGAATCATCCGAGATTAGTATGTTGCTATCGTTTTCAAAATATAAGCCAGAATTTGAAGGAAGTGGGAGAATTTCGGTATTGCCATCAACAAATGTTGTGGAGTACCTGAAATAACGAATTTGTCAATTACTATCCGATTTGTAAGATTTGTAAGATAAATGATAGATTTTGATAGATTAGATTTCTAAAATAAATGTAAATTTTGTAGAGAATGGTGTAAAAAAAAAATAATTTAATTAATTTAATTGGGGTTATTCGTTAAAGTTTGAAATGGAATTAAAACTAAAATTTATTCAAGGATAAAAAATAGAGACTTAATTTAAACTAATCTACAGGATAATTTATGAAAGAGAGTCATGCACTGGCCTTAAGCGGTTGGCATGCACTAATAGATTTTTCCCAGACTTCTGAATCATATAATTCTCATTGAATCCTATTCTAATTATACTATAAGGACCTTCCCATTTACTGTCTAAGTTATTGGGATTAGGAACCTTGAGCATTATCTTATCTCCTACATTAAATTTAGCTATATTCTTAATATTACTGTCGTAGCGTTCTTTCGCTTTTTCTTTCATATGCCCTAAGTTGCGATGAGCTATGTCGCGTGAAACTTTAAGTCTCTCGTTTAAGTCTCGTAAATAGTCATGTGTTGTGTAATCATTATGTTCTTTCAGGGAATATAATGATCTGGGTTTATAACCAAAGAGTAATTCGTGAGGTGTAAAGCCTGTAGATTGATTAACAGATGTGTTATGACACATTACGGCAAATGGTATGATCTGGTCCCAATTAGAGTGGTTTCGTTTGTGATACATTCTAATGTGATCACGAAGTGTTGCATGAAAGCGTTCCAAGGAGCCATTCGTCTGAGGATGGTAGGCTGTACTGAGTGTATGATTGGAACCTAAAAGTTTCATTAGTTGTTTTATGATATTATTTACGAATTCTGTACCTTGATCGGAGTGGAATCTTTTTGGAACACCATAATGTTGGCAGAAGATCAAAAGGTTCTTAGCTATGGTAGTAGCTTGTTTGTCAGGTATGGGGTATGCTTGTACGAAGCGAGTTAAGTCGTCTTGTAGTGTTATAATATATTTATTTGATTCAGTGGTAGTATCTGAGTATGAGACTAAATCGATTGTTACACGTTCAAATGGTTCAGTGGAAGAAGATGTAATAACCATTGGTGCTTTATAACTTTTCCTTTGGATTTTATTACGTTGGCAAATTTGACAATTATCTATATATTCTTTGATTGCATCACTCATACCTTTCCAGAAATACTCGTTTCTAATTTTACGATTAGTTTCTACAATACCTCGATGGCCTGATAAAGGATCGTCATGGTATGATTTTAGTATTTGAGGGATTTCTTCGGGATTTGGTGTCTTAACTCTATTTTCACAGATTATTATTTTACAGTCATATGTGTCAGCAAGATAAGCTGTAATATGAAATTGTTCGTTGCCTTTGAGTTTACAAGTGGTATCGTTTTTGAGATCTGGAATGTAAAGTGTTTCGAGAATGTTATTCTGTAAACAATTTAGGAGTGTTTTGAAGTCTGAGAAACTCACATTTGTCAGGTTGGACCTTGAGATCGTATTTTCGTAGTCGTGAGAACACTTCATGAAGTTTTTGTTCATGTTCTTGGAGACTTGATGCAAAAACTACTATGTCATCAAGATATACAAAGCATCTTTCACCTTGGAGTCCACACAAAACAGAATCCATGACCCGTTGGAAGGTAGCTGGTGCATTTTTAAGACCAAAAGGCATTCTTTTATATTCGTAATGGCCATAAGGAGTACTGAAGGCGGTTTTAGGTATATCATTAGGGTCTACTTCGAGTTGATGGAATCCAGAGGCAAGATCGAGAGTCGTGAAATACTGTGAGTGTCCTAATTTATCTAGGATGTCGGTAATATTTGGAAGAGGATAGCTATCACCTATAGTTACTTCATTTAGTTTACGATAGTCGATGACTAGACGCCATTTACGTTTGCCTGAGGCGTCAAGTTTCTTGGGTACAACCCAAATGGGACTACTCCATGGAGAAGAGCTTGGTCTAATTATATCCTGATCTAGCATTTTTTGAACTTGGGTTTTGACTTCATTTTCATGGATTTGTGGAAATCGGTATGTCTTTGTATGAATGGGAGTATCGGTTGTAGTAGTTATTTTATGTTTAGTATGATTGCTGAATGTTAAAGCGTCACCTTCAAGGAAAAATATATCTGAGTATTCGGAAATAATTTTATCTAACGATGTTGATTCTTCGCTGTTTAAATGTTCTCGTCTTATTGATGAAAGGACTTTGTTTTGTCTATCTGTTTCGGATGTGTAATTAAAGTTATTTATACAACACTCGTTAGCATTGTTTATTTGTTCATTAGGATCGAAGGGACTAAGGTCAAGACTTGGAACGTTGATAACTTTATCTGATTTATTTGTGTTAATACAAGTGATTATAAATGAGTTATTTTTGACATTAACTAAAGCGTGGGGAATGACAACACCATTAGCTAATGTTTGTTTTTCAACTAATGCGATCCCGGAATTAATGTTGTTTGCATTACACCTAATGACTGTTTCGGAGCGGCTACTAAGTACTTGTTTATCGGGAGATGGGCTTTGATTAGGACTTTCGTTAGTTTCGTAGGAAATTAAGTTTGTAAGTTTTGTCACGTAGTCTCATTGTTTTAGATTGGACATAAAGGTGACAATTAAATTTTGTCATAAAGTCGTTACCTAATATGCCGTCGGCTTTAATGTTTAGGTTAGCTACATGGAATTTAAATTTAGGTAAGTCATCTAATGATATTTCGGTAGTACCTGAAGTGAGAGTAGAAGATTGTGTGCTTGAGATACCTACAATGGACACGACATTTGATTTATTTAAAGGAGAAGATCCTATCTTGTCCTCTTTAATAACAGAAATTCCTGCTCCCGTATCG
This sequence comes from Cybosia mesomella, assembly GCA_946251805.1. Taxonomy (NCBI): domain Eukaryota; kingdom Metazoa; phylum Arthropoda; class Insecta; order Lepidoptera; family Erebidae; genus Cybosia; species Cybosia mesomella. The sequence continues at coordinate 10,289,618 of OX276395.1, forward strand.
ACTAATAGAGTTACAGGTTTTCCTTCGATGTGGAAAATGCAGTGTAAAAGGTTTTCAGACGGGACGTCGTTCAAGGATGAAATTGTAAATGATTCAATGGGTTTTGATTTTGAAGATTTAGTTCTTGATTTAGCATTTGATTTAGAACCTGATTTAGTATTTGATTTTGTAGATTTAGAATATGATTTAGTAATCGATTTAGTAGAGTTTGAAGTAGTATATTGAGGATTTGATTTAGTAGGGTTAGGATTTGATATAGTAGAGTTAGGATTTGATATAGTAGGGTTAGGATTTGATATAGTAGAGTTTGAATATACATTATTGGATTTGGTAGGGTTTGATGAACTAGAGAAACCAAGAGCTTGGGGCTGGATACCCTGTTTGTTTGGTTCGCTATCCATTGATTCAGTGGAGATTGAATTAGTTTGCACAGATGCATCCCTAAACTGTTTATCATAACCAGTTTGATAACATCGTACAGACTTTGTTCGAGAGTTAGTATGATTTAAAGTTGAAGACTGTCGAGGTCCTCGGTCAATGCCTGATTTATAGTGGGTGAGCAAGGAACTGGGGCGATTTCCAATGAATTGCTCGATTCGTTGGTCGCCCAGGAGTTTAAATTATTTACTCTTGCTGGAGGTGCCGGAAGAGCTGGAGATTGATTGTTTTTTATACTATTATTGTATGCCCGTTTTCGACATTCCGCTATCAAATGGCCCGGGTTTTTACAATAGTTGCATACCTTAAGATTTAAGTTGGGGGATGTGTTGGTTGGACGAAATTGACTAGATGGTTCAAATCTATTGTTGTTGTTTAAATTATTACTTCGTGGTGGTGTTATTCTTGTTGTATACTGATTTATGGGTCGTGAGGCTGTCAGTCGGAATAACGACTGCCGTGCATTGTTCATTGCACGGATCTTATCCTCCTGTGTTGCAAAACGACCGGCTTCGTTTAGGGTGGTAAACCCTTTGGTTCGGAGCATTGTTCCAATATCAGAACTAAGCCCGTTCACAAAAACGTTTAGTGCTGTTTCCTCGGTTGTCGCTAGTCGGCCTGATAATGTTCCATCAGATATATCGGCATTTAGTTTTTCAATGATTTTGCTCCTACATATATCAACCCTATGAAAGTATTCTGTGATTTTCTCGTTAGGCTTTTGAAACAACGATTGCAATTCTAAATTTAGATGAGCTATTGTTTTGATGTTCGAGAATCTATCAATCAAGAAGCTGCGTAAACTATCCCAAGAGTCGTATTGTTTGCAGTGCACGTCTGATGCACCGGAACCAATGATATTATTTAGAGCATAAACTAAGAGTACTGGCCTCTGGTCCGTAGTAGCCAATTGAAAAGCTGAGTCACATGATCGTACGAATCTATAAATTTGATCATTGTTATTTGTATCAAAAGATGGGATTAATTTCAGAAGAGTTGTGATATCGAGAGACATGGTATTATTAGTTTGGTTGTAATACGAAGTAGCAAAGAAAGAAGATAGGTTTGAATATAAATCAGTAGCTTCGTTTTTAATTTCTTTTGTCATTTGATAGAATTTAGGAAATATTAAAATAAAATTAAATATTAAATTGAAATAGAATCTTAGGAAATTGGATTTTGGAATATACAATTAGATTTAATATATAAGGTAATAGTAGAGCAAAACAAGTTATGCCACTTACCACAATAACATAGTTAACTGGACTCGCATGGTTCGGCGAAGTTTTTGAAAGCCTGTGGCTACCAACACGTCGTTTTCTTCTTTGTCTGCTGGGCGATGCTGTCCCGACGATGAAGATTTTGACGCGCGTTTACTTCGTCTTAACCGCGTATTCGCGAGATCCTACCGACTGCGCCAAATTTGTTATGTGGCGGTGGTAAAACAAGTCTTTTTAAAAACTATTGTTTAATATCACTTAAAATTATAATAGACTTAGAAATAACAATTTAGAAATAGTGAACTTGAAAGAGACGTTGCGGAAGTTCGGAATGGAATTGGACGAGTGAGCTCGGATTTGGGTATATATAGGGTCGAGTCAGGGAGGGGGATACATTAGGGACATTAACAATCTTAACTAAATAATACATTAAAGGTAATTTACAATCTTAGCTAACAATATTAGGAATAGTACAAAGTTCGATATAATAACACAATAGAATATAGAATATGGGATAGAGTATGGTTACATAACAGTAGCAATTCTAAATATATCAGGAATGGTAGTGTACATACTGTTTAAAATACTTAATTTCCAGTATTATCGACGTGAGTGATGAATAGGTATACGTAATCTGGGGTGCGACTGGTTGGATCGCCTCCAAGTTTGGTGCACCCTGGGCAACGTGGGCGATGACGCATCATTGATTGCTCCTCTGGAGTAGCTGGCGTCAACGTCAACGGTCGGCGGGCACGAGGGGGTCGGGGCATGGCGGGCCTGTAAGGCCCGCGGGGGGGAGTGGTCGCTCCAGGTACCCCTCTGCTATTATCAGAGGGGACACTGCGAATGGCCCAGGGTCAGTCGGAGTGCGAGGGATATGCTCTATGGGTAACATAACACCCCGACATCTGTATACCCGAGACGGCGTGCGGTTTTAGTCGGTTCAAGCCCGGTACCTACATAATTATAAGTAAACCTCATTATAACATATGCCACGGGCGAAGCCGCGGGGCGCAGCTAGTCTACAATAAGATGAGTTAAGTACCTTAGGAATGAGGGACTCTATACCTAAAGCACAGACACATTGATAGATGACCCGAAGCGTTGAAATTAAAAATAAAAATATTTGCTCACATCTGTTTTTTTTTAATATGAAGACAAAATGCTATTGATTGAAAAACAGACTTACATTCATCAGTACGTAGCAATTCTAAATATATCAGGAACTGTGGTGTAGATACATACTGTTTAAAATACTTAATTTCCAGTATTATCGACGTGAGTGATGAATAGGTATACGTAATCTATACGAATAGACATTCGGAACCACCGCACTTATTGGAAAATTTCTTTTACCATTTGAAGGTTACATTATCCCCGATGGACATAGACTATATGTTATATGTAAATTACGACGGCCTGGGTGAAAAGCAAACTCATATAAACCGAAGCGAAGCGATGGCGGGTTGCTATCATAAAATGTTTTTAGTATCAACACTTATATCAATCACTTGCGTAATGGTAAATCATCTATACAAATAAATAACATGTGTAATGTTTAAATAACAGTAAAAATGAACCTTGTAATGGCAGCTGGTCGTAAAGCAATCAGAATCAAAAATCCGAAATCAGATTCTAAATACATATAATTAACTGTAAATATGCCAGTTATTAACCTTTCGGTAATGTCACCATTCTCGCAACTGAGAGCAAATATTAAATAAAATGATATATTCTAGAAAATAAATTGCCTATTTAACAAGCTGCTTAAATATTACTATAAATATTTTTCCCTGATACTTAAAATCAATTAGTAGGTCACCTGCCATGTTCTTGTATCTAGACAAACTACATTTATGTTTAATATCGATATACTTTAGCCACTGAGTAAAAATATTATTATTAGGAGTTTTATGATATTAGGAGTTCTTTGATACATATTAGGAGTTCTGTGATATTAGGAAGTTCAGTGATATTAGGAGTTCTCTAATATTAGGAATCCTGTGCTATTGTCATTCGTGACATCTTACAATCGTGGAGGATTGGCTAGAGAGGCGACACGGAATCCTCTCGTACCGACTGACGCAGGTGATCTCCGGTAAGGGGAGCTTCGGGGACCACCTGCATCGGATCAGGAAGAAGCCAATGCCTGTGTGCCATCACTACGACGTGAGCGAGGACTCAGGGCTGCACACGCTGGTGGACTACCCGGCGTGACCTCGTGGCAGCCATCGGGGTGGCAGTCCTCTCGCTCAGTATGATTGCGGCAATGGTGCGGAGCGCGAGCGCGTGGGCCGCCGCCACCTCCTTTTGCGAGCATGTAATGCTCGAGAAGGAGATGGCGGAGCGCACCCCGGAGAGATTTGAACTCTCCCGGCCCGCCGAGCCCGCAATCTGCTCGCTGCGCGTCGCAGGCAACTCAGGCGCCGGAGGTCGCTTAACAACCTCCGTCCTCCATGAGCGCAGGCCTGGGGGTGGCAGGTGAGGTCGCCTGTCACCCCAGTATAAGCAGGCCGGGATGGCGGGGCGACTAGCGCCTCTCCCCCAAACCGGGGCAACGGGGACACCGTGGTTCCCAAACCCGAGGGGGCCATCTCGAAACCGGTGATGGCCCAGGGTCAGTCGGGGTGCGAGGGATATGCTTTATGGGCAACCTTACACCCCGTCATCTGAAGACTATCGGTATAGTCGGGGGTATCCAAATGGATTTCCGTACCAAAAAAAAAGGCACGTGGCATTTTAATTTCGAAAAATAGTAATTTTCCGCGATAAAGCGTTTCAACACGGGCGAAGTCGTGGGTAGCAGCTATCACAGATATCATGGATTGAAAGAAATAATAAGCAATAAATATAATTTAGTCACACTAGTCCCTTGTTGTGTTCAGAAACCTGACCGGTAACAATGAGGGACGTGGCAATGTCACATTGAATGCAATGACATCAAACAAAATATGGCTCGATTAACTCCTATGATGCATACAAATGTGTCCAAGAATTTGCGTACTTAAATACTTTTTTACTGCCTCGATCGTGGAATGTGATTCAGGTCGGAATAATGTGATATTGGGATTTTTCTGTTAGTTATTTTTCATTAAGAGTTCGAATTTAGGAAAACCGTACTCGAAACCGAAAATCAGCTGAGGAAATGTGTTATACCTATAGGTACTTGTGACTATCTTTTTTGCGACGCATGACTTATGGAATACTATATGCCTGCGGCTCCACCCGATTTTTATTCTGCACTAGTTCCCGTTACCCATGGGAAACTATTCCCGGGATAAAAATTAGAATGTGTGTTATTCCAGACTATAATCTATCCCTATACCCAATTTCAGCCAGATCCCTTCCACCGTTAGTGCGTGATTCAGTAACAAACATCAAAACATCTTCACAAAATTTCACATTATTAATATTAGGTAGGATAGTACGAAGAATTACATTTTCATTGCAAAGAATTCGCAAGAATTACGGTAGAGGACTCCTAGGTCGCCCCTAGACGTGTATAATATATCGGAGAGTTTCGAATATCTGGGACGTGTCTAGGTGAGCATTCCCCCTGTAAGAGACTGGTCGCGGGTTCAAGTCCCGTCCTAGATCTCTTTTTTCGATCTAAATCTATGATTAGTCATTTCAGTTACTAGTTATTATCATCCTCATAGCGACTTCCTAGTTGCGTGCAAAGTTTTCAGATTGGGGCTCGAGTTCAGCTCTTTATTTTTGATTGGTATTTCGACTTTTCCGGGAGCCACTGCCGTCTGACCTCCCTACTCTGAGACTAATACCTACATCATAATTTCAGTTATTAGTATTCTTATTAAAAAATGTACATTCGTCTAATTTTATTATTACGATCGGTCCAAAGGTTTTGCATTCCCGAGTGTTATACATCTTCGCAGACTCCGCATTATACGCTGTCGGAATAACTAAAAATAATTGTCACATGTAGGGAGGGAGTGGTTTTAGTCGGTTCAAGCCCGACATAATCGAGGCTAAGTCAACCTCACCTGCAAACCGGTGCGTATCTGATGATTGACGGACGAGGCTCTGGCGCAGGCTTTCCTTTTGGGGTTAGGATAACAGACGGTAGTCGCTACCAGAAAAGCCGTATGAGCTAAATCAAAAGGAGAACAAGTAAGCAGGCTCCTAGGTGAAAGTCTCGGAAGTATCCGGGAACAACTGTAAGATGATGATGGATTGTCCCATGTACGAATCGAATGCACAACACTTAACGCCCACTGCGTTAACACTTAGAGAACCACATTATCCATGACTTATAACTGTTCTTTTTTAACCGACGAAAAAACGGATTAGATTCTCAAGTCCACGTGTATATTTTTTTTATGTATGACCACGCATAAATATTTAGAGTAGTACGATTTTGATAATTCCTTTTTTATTAGAAAGAGTATACCCCGAAGTTGGTCCCATATAAATTTGAAAATAAAAATTCAACCCTAAGGGTAGGAAAACAGGGGATGATTGATTGTTCACTCACTGATTGTAAGGTATGACCACGCATAATTTTTTACAGTAGTCCGATTTTGATAATTCTTTTTTTTTATTTTAAAGAGTATACCCCGAACTTGGTCCATATAAATTTGAAAATAAAAATCCAACCCTAAGGATAGGAAAACAGGGGATGATTGACTGTTCACTCACTGATTGTAAGGTACTACTCTGCCTTGCGGCAATGGTGCGGAGAGCGAGCGCGTGGGCCGCCGCCACCTCCTTTTGCGAGCATGTAATGCTCGCGAAGGAGATGGCGGAGCGCGCCCGGGAAAGATATAGAACCTCCCGGCCCGCCGAGCCCGCACCTTGCTCGCCGCGCGTCGCAGGCGACTCAGGCGCCGGAGGTCGCTTAACGACCTCCGTCCTCCATGAGCGCAGGCCTGGGGGTGGCAGGTAAGGCCGCCTGTCACCCTAGCAGAAGCAGGCCGGGACGGTAGGGCCACTAGCACCCCTCCCCCAAACCGGGGCAAGACGGGGAAACCATAGTTCCCAAACCCGAGGGGGCCATCTCGAACCCGGAGATGACCCAGGGTCAGTCGGGGTGCGAGGGATATGCTCTATGGGCAACCTTACACCCCGGCGTCTGTGGACCCGAGACGGCGTGCGGTTTTAGTTGGTTCAAGCCCGACATAACCACCCCCGCTGGCCGGCGGGGGGGTATCCGAAGGGATTTCCGCACGGAAAAAAAAAAGGTACTACTCTGCCAATAAAACTTCTCAATGTCCGATAAGTCATCAATTTCTGTAGGTATGACAGCTACGGACATTTTATTCCAATAGGCCTGGGGTGGAGTATTGTGTTTTTTAATATTGTTTGAGCATCGTGAGCAAGTAATTATACTACCTAAAGCTACCAATTCATTGGGCAAATTAAAGACTAAATTTGTAGTTTGCAATTTCATACGCTGCTGAGGATACAAACTTTTTTTGCATATTGAACAGGGCAAGTCGGAATAAACAGTAATCGCTTTCTTAAAAATTTCTGCGTTACACTTATATCTTCGCTCGCAAGCCGCTTGTCGCATGGCGCTCAAACGATTAGTTCTCTCCTCAGGAGTTTAAATTAAATACGCTCTCCGCACGACCACTCTCAACGACGTACGCAACACGTGTGTGCCCGTTCGGGTTGTTGTCTCGCTGACACTAACTTTGTGAACGGTCGGCATTTTCCGGCGAAGGGGTGGCGTGTCGCGCCGCGCCGCTGCTGCGCCTTACGCTTTACGTAATTAATAAATGACATAGCTTCAATTATTTTTTTAAGCATTTTGTATGCTTTCTTTTTTCCAAAGATTTAGATCGGAAAAAGAGAACATCTTGGACGGGACCTGAACCCGCGACCAGTCCCTTACAGGGGGAATGCTCTGACCAACTGAGCCACCTAGACACGTCCCAGATATGCGAAATTCTCCGATACATTAATACGTCTTAAGCGATGTTGGAGCCATCCATACATAGCTTGTTTGGCACCGACTCAAATTTACTTAGCTATACTTACATTAGTTTAAGAGCTCAGTTATTAAGGTTAATTAAAAACTCTACTATTTACAAAAATATATACTTAGATAAAGCGGCGATAGCCTAGTGGCAGACGTAACGGACTGCTGAGACGAAGTATCGAGTTCGATACCCAGTTGCCCCGGGCACGACACCTCTGACTTTTCGTAGTTATGTGTGCATTAATAAATGTTAATTATCGCTCGCTTAATAATGTGCCCGGTAGATGGCAATAGGCTCGCCCCCTATTACATTGGGACCTCAACATAACTGGCGAATCGTGGATGAGTAATACACCTCTGCCTACCCCTTCGGGGATACAGGCGTGAAGTTATATATGTGTATGTATGTGTATACTTAGATATAGTTTCATTACTTTAAGAAGTTAGTTATTAAGGTTAAATAAAATAGTTTTATTATTTTTTGCTTTTCAGTTTTTTCGGCGGTTTAATTTTTATCTAAAAAGTTTTTATTGTGAGACTATGTACTAACTAATGAGTATAATAGGATTTTTTTGGGCTTTTTTAGAGTTTTTTATTTTTTTATATTCACATCTTATAATTCATCTATATATATAAAAATGAAACCCGTTTTCCGTTGTCACGACATAGCATGAAAACGGCTTGACCGATTTGGCTGTTTTTTTTTTGTACTTTTCTAATACTCTGTACAAGGTTCTTACGGAAAAAAATATTAAGAAAATCTCTCAGATTTTTTTTTTCGTGCGCACACCGTACGGTTTTAGTCGATACACGACAACCACCCCCGCTGGCCGGTGGGGGGTATCCGAAGGGATTGATCCTCCCCAAGTGTCAGTTGCCGGGCACCCCGGGTAAGCCCTTGAATTCAATACATGGCGGATCATTTTGACGTAGCGAAGCACGTACCGGGCCGCTAGTACTATTATAAAATTGTAAATTAGTTGTGTCTGTACGTTGGAGATATTTAAAAAGAAAATCCTTGGGTTATGTTAAATGAACGATTCAGAACATAAAAATATTTTTTCGCAATTCTTGTCTGTATGTTCACGATAGATGCAAAAACTACCTGTGTCTATTTTTCGAAGACGTTTCTAGGTCTTGGTCAGACTTAAAATCTGCCGTATATTTGATTCTTCCAATTGGTTTAGAAGAACCGGAGATATGTCCCAAAACCGATAACCGACCACCGGCCGGGCAGAGCCGCGGGCACCAGCTAGTTTTATAACAAAAACTTAGCAAGCATTAGTATGGGCATTTGTAAAAAAGAGATGACTTATCATAGGTAACATTAACATACAATAGAATTTATTTTGTCCACACTTAAATATAATTAACTAATATTTTAATAAGCAATGAGAACCTACCTACCTTCGGTTGCCAAAAATATATTGTAGTAACAATTGTAGTAGGTACCTTTTTTTTCGTGCGTAAATCCCCTCGGATGCCCCCCCGCCGGCCAACGGGGGAGGTTATGGATTTCGATATGGCCCCCTCGGGTCCGGGAACCACGGTGTCCCTATCTTGCCCCGGAAAGGGGGGGGGGGCGGAGAGCTTCAACTGGATCTGCGCTCATGGAGGACGGAGGTCGTTGAACGTGTAGTAGGTACCTAATTATAATCGCTATTATAACTTGTTATTTTCGTTAAATTACCCTTTTTTGGTTGGTTTCCAGCAGCCATAGTCGCGTTGTTAACCAAGACTGTTGCGAAGCATGCTAAGCCTCGTCTGACAATCAGTAGGTGTGTCGGCGTGTAGGGGAGGTTGGTTTGACTGTAAAGATTTTAGTGAGGTCCCATACACCCTAAAGAATCAGAAACCAATATAATACTCGTAAAAAAAAGTTAATTACATCCTAATGACATTATAAATGTGAAACTTCTAACTGTGTTAAAACGGCTGAACGGATCTGGCTGAAATTTGATACAGAGATAGATTATAGTCTAGAATAACACCTAGGCTTTTTTACCCCTCTAATAAGTTTCTATGGATAACGAGAACGGGAGTAGAATTCCACGCGGGCATCAGCCAGTTCGTCATAAATTTAAAACTAATTGGGCAATAAAAACATATCACTAGTTACTTACGATACTTTTTTATTACTAAATAAATTGCTGATGGGTTTTACATACTATCAGTCATAGTTAACAATCCATGATTTTTACGTACCTTATTCATAGCGGCCCGGATAACATCAACTTCATACATAATAGTCTCCATTTTCGTATTCCATTTCATACTTTTTGTCGCCGTAATAACACAAACGTAAATATTAACACGATTTCAAATAAACCCAACTCTTATACTACATCTTATCCTAAAATATAATATCTATAACTTATGCAAAACATAACGATATAATGTTTTTTTTATTAAAACGCAATCGAGAGATATTTCGGAATACTGAAAAATAGGAACAACACTACAAAAGGGTGGTTCGTTACTGTCGTATATAATAGTATTGAAAACATGATTGACAAGAACAACATTGTCACAATTATTAAAAAAAATACAATATAAATAAATAAGTTGCAGTGAGTATCACACTACAGACAAAGACTGAATGAATTACAGCATTGAGTAAGCGAGTCTTTATAAGTAATCGAAAACAAAAACTCAAGCGCGCTACTGGTTTCCTTATTGTTATCAGTTAGTTATCAGTCACGGTCCAAGTGCTAGACTGTTCTCATACTATCAGTAATCAATACATTTGATAATAAATCTGTAGATTGCATACTTATTAGGTCAACTCTATGGATGGTTCTCATTAGTTAAGTCAATAAAATGGTAGTCAATTTATCCCATGGAACTATAATCTCACTAATTCCATGGAACTAACGAAACTAAACTTGAACTGTCCGAGAGGTGGTCCAACCTTCCAGTAGTTCATCCCCGCGATTTACTAAGTGATTTGTTTATGTTTATTTATTTTTATTTTTTGTTTGTAATGTAGAACTAACATAGTTGTAAGATCATTGTTACTAACACATTTGGAACTATGTCTAATAGTATATTATGCAACTAGTGAATAAAGGACGGATTTAAAGCGAGGGCCGTAGATGAGTCACGAGCAAGTGAAGGATTCTAATGATTGAATCACGAGCGCAGCGAGTGATTCAACTGTTAGAATCCTGAAGGACGCGAGTGATTCATGGCCCTCGATATAAATTCGTACTTTATTCAGGAGTTGCATACTATACTTTATACCATGACTACGAGAAAAGACATAATTTAAGCGAAAATAGAAATTTAATCAAGAAATAAGAATTGTTACATTAATTGAAATGGACATTAAAATTAGAGCAATGACTGAAATTAAGCGTAATTTTCTTATTATTATCATTAGAGTGGGCAACTTGTGAAACAATATTTATTTCTTATAAAGGCAGCAAAGAACACAAAACAGTTTTTAATCTAATGCCAAACTCCTTGTCGCAAATATCGACCAATCAAATCTCGAGAATTTATTTGCACCAAAGAGTTTTGAATTTCGAATCTTAGCGCAAGGAGTTTATGTAAGCATTGAAATGGAGACCGGATATATTTTTGTGTTCCAAATTCAAACACCAAAATAGTGAATAAAAACAAAACAGTGAATAAAAGGCCTTTTTATTCACTGTTTTGCGTGAATAAAATAAGCTTTTTAGAGTAGGTATGGTATAAAATATATTATTTCTTTTTTTTAAGGCAGGTTCTTTTTTATACCACTAAGGTGGCAGACAAGCACACGGCCCACCTGATGGGAAGCGGTTACCGCGGTCTATGGACGTGTGCAACACCAGTGGCGTCACACTCGCGCTTCCGACCCTGTAAAAGAAAAGGGATGGGAATGGAGTTTGGGAGGGGATGGGAAAGGAATTTGGGAGGGGATGGGAAAAGTGAAAGCCTCTTATGCCACCAGGGCTCTGATATAGGTATAGCTGCCATTAGCATTGCCTTCAACTTAGCTCTAAAACTGTACATAAAGTAATAAACAAAAATTGAAAAATGTTAAAGTTATGCTCTGAAGTTTCCAAAAATATAATTACATCAGAGGTTTTCCCGGTTGCATCCAAAGCTGAAATTTTCTGAAGCACACACGCCTGCCTCTTACAGTACAGTGCGATCGTAACGATTTCGCGCAGCGTGTGTACCACCCATAACTGACTTGCACGTGCAGTATGCTAGCTATCAATAACAAATAAATAAATATTTATTTCTCTCACTTTTCAGTGTGCGGGAAAACGCGAACCCGAGAAGGAAGTAGAAGCCCAACAATGGATCGAAGCAGTCATCGGGGAGAGGTTTCCCAACATGCCATACGAGTTGGCTCTTCGAGACGGTATCATACTATGCAAACTCATGAACCGCCTTCAGCCTGGCATCATCTCCAAGGTCAACGTCTCCGGTGGAGATTACAAATTCATGGATAATATCAGCCAGTAAGTTTGTAACATTTTGTGTTAAAAAGTCACGCTCTCCTATAACTTCTCCTTTGTCTTAACTTTTATAGACTGCCGTCTGACCTCTCGACTTCAAGACGAAAACCTGCGCCAGAGCCTCGTCCGTCAATCAGCAGGTGTACCGGCTCGCAGGTACGGTTAGCTTGGCCCCGAGGGTTTTGGTGGTCCCCCATACACCCGAATTGAATCACCTCTATTAACTTGCTTAGATTCAATACCGCATTGCACAATCTCATGGATTGAACGTACCGGAGTCCTTGCTCAGATACTTAATTTGTCCCGAAGACTGCAGTAGACAGACCACCAACGATGGTCGCTAGCGTAGGACAATAGGTTGTTATTAACCAGGATAACCATTTTTAGAAGATCTTCTCAATGTTAATGTCCCAATGCTTTTAATCAAACAGTGGGAGCGATACTGTTTTCATTTCTTACAACTTACGGTTTGCTCACACAGTAAGTCCATAATAGAATAATTTTAACAGATCCGTCGCTACTGAATGTGTGGTTCCCACCGCAGCTGGTTACAAAACCGTTTAGGAATTGATAAAATAGATCCGTAAAAATATTAATAAAAACTTTTTTTAAAACAACTAAGTACATCGTAAAAAATAATTTTATGCAAGGGTTGTGCTGATTTCAAAAACTTGTATCGCACACGTTCTTCGTCTGTTTTTTAATTGCTCTATAACATAATGTCTAAGGTTAATTAACCAAGTAAATATTGAAGTTATCAACAACTGTTACATAAAGTTAACGTTACGTTTTATGAGAACAATAAGAAATTAGTGACTTGTATGACTTTAAAACTTTTAAATAACCCTAAAAAAAAATTTTAAATTTTTTTTTTTTCGTGCGGAAATCCCCTCGGATACCCCCCCGCCGGCCAGCGGGGGCGGTTATGTCGGGCTTGAACCGACTAAAACCGCACGCCGTCTCGGGTCTGCAGACGCCGGGGTGTAAGGTTGCCCATAGAGCATATCCCTCGCACCCCGACTGACCCTGGGCCATCTCTGGTTTCGAGATGGCCCCCTTGGGTTTGGGAACCACGGTGTCCCCGTCTTGCCCCGGTTTGGGGGAGGGGCGCTAGTCGCCCCACCGTCCCGGCCTGCTTCTGCTGGGGTGACCGGCGGCCTCACCTGCCACCCCCAGGCCTGCGCTCATGGAGGACGGAGGTCGTTAAGCGACCTCCGGTGCCTGAGTCGCCTGCGACGCGCGGCGAGCATGTTGCGGGCTCGGCGGGCTGGGAGAGTTCTGAACCTCTCCCGGGCGCGCTCCGCCATCTCCTTCGCGAGCATCACATGCTCGCAGAAGGAGGTGGCGGCGACCCACGCGCTCGCGCTCCGCACCATTGCTGCAATCATGCTGCCGAGCGAGAGGACTCCCACCCCGATGGCTGCCACGAGGTCACGCCTCGGCACCTCCCACGCCGGGCAGTCCGCCAGCGTGTGCAGCCCTGAGTCCTCGCTCGCGACACAGTGATGACACTCAGGCGTTGGCTCCTTCCTGATCCGATGCAGGTGGTCCCCGAAGCACCCCTTCCCGGAGATCACCTGCGTCAGTCGGTACGAGAGGCTTCCGTGTCGCCTCTCTAGCCAATCCTCCATGATGGGCCTTAGCGCCGCTATTGCGGCGTGCCCTAATAACCCGCGTACCCATACGCGGGATGAGCGGAGAGGTTAAGGGGTACGCGAGGTATTACAAAGACACGTCTAGTACGCGCGTCCGTTCTGTTTGTCCGGCGCCTTAGGTTTTATTCATACCTTTTTTTTCTTTTTTTCGTGCGGAAATCCCTTTCGGCCAGCGGGGGTGGTTATGTCGGGCTTGAACCGACTAAAACCGCACGCCGGCTCGGGTCTACAGACGTCGGGGTGTAAGGTTGCCCATAGAGCATATCCCTCGCACCCCATGCTATAATTTTTTCGCTTTAGATTTTACGAATGCTAAATCTAAGCTCTTATTTTTAGCATTACATTTTCATGATTATTAAATAATTAACGATTGATGAAGTTCTGTTCACGCGTTTATTTCTGAGAGTTGGAATATATTTGAACCCTGTTGAATTCAAAATTATTCCAGCTTTTCCACTTATCGCGGGTCATACCATACAGACAGAGACACTATCAAGGAGTACGGCCAAAAAGTTTTACATAAATTGTTATTTTTTATTTGGAATTACCTACCTAACTCTACCAATGCATTTATTTGTTACACTGGATGAGTAATTACATTATTATTTTAGTTAGTACCTAAACAAAAACAAACAATATTATAATAAAATAAAAAAATAAAATAAAATAAGCCTTTATTACATACTGTAACTGTTTACACTCTTATTCCTACATCTTATACTAATAGCTATTTACACTGATACTTGTTTTATCTTATATCGGTAATCGGTTAAATTTGTCGTAGCTTGTCTCTCGACAAAGGTCTCCTCCAAGGACTTCCATGCAGCTCGTTCTCTGGCAATTCGGGCCCACAAATAGCGGGCCCAAAGTGGACCCAAAAAAAATTATAATAATATTTTATTATAAACAAAATGTGATAAAACCTAAATATTTACATAAATGCATCGTAGAATTCCACATCACCATTGCCAACTGGCAACGTTCCCAAAAGGCTGGCAACATTGCAACGTTGAAAATTAATGTCACGCTGTCACGTAGGTACTTCGTTTATTAGGCACTTTGTAACCATACGAGCTCTCGGAGCATATGACCCTAAATATGACCATCTACTAGATTCATAGTTACCAGAATAAAGGTACAACGAATATTATCATAAAGATGACATGACCAAACTTAGGCATAGCGGCCTAGGTGTACCTTTTTTTTTTTTTTTTTTTTTCGTGCGGAAATCTCTTCGGATACCGCCCCCGCTAGACAGCGGGGGTCTCCAGCGGGGGCGGTTATGTCGGGCTTGAACCGACTAAAACCGCACGCCGTCTCGGGTCTTAAGACGCCGGGGTGTAAGGTTACCCATAGAGCATATCCCTCGCACCCCGACTGACTCTGGGCCATCTCCGGTTTCGAGATGGCCCCCTTACTTTCTCTCCACTGTGCCATCTGCTAGTCAGAGGGACACGTGGAAAGCTTCCGAACAGCCCTCAACAGGGCCGTCCTCACCTCGGTCGGAGTTGGCCGTAGGCGGCAGCGTCTCTCCCACCCTAGGAGAGAGGCGCTGCCGCCTCCGTTGCCCAGGGTGCACCGCGTGGAGGTCCCCAACCAAGCACCCCGGCCTAGGTGTACCTACCTGCGTCCGGTGCCAAATTCGAAATTATTCAAAACTCAACTCATCAACTCGTGCAACTTATACCCGCCTCACCCAGGGACATTGACACAATTTTTGTTCCAAACAACTTATCTAGTTGCTACTAGCCTACTAACTAGAATAGAACCCAGAACCAGTGTAATAGAAGTCACACACTCCTTACACTAGCAGTTTAGCTATGTTGGAGAGGTTAACGAGAATGCTGGTAATTTAGGTGTTAATAGTACCTTTTTTTTAGGTAGATTTCGATGAAATCGATCTACCTATTGGTTTCTTGACTACTGTCGAATTTTAAAAAAAAATCTTCATAGGAGGAGGTCTAGTTATGACCCCCTGAATCCGAAATGACCACTGGTCAAAAAGTTTATATATATATATATATATATATATATATATATATATGTATGTATGTTTCCACTTCCCAAAATTTGCGGCACTCTCACGGTCGCATTTTTGCCCCGATCGCTTTCAAACTGCGGTCAAAAATTGCTTGGGTGTAAACTTAGTTTAAGTTCGTGAACGGGTGGAATCCGGCCTAAGGGGACGGTAGGGCCTCACTTTTTGTGAAATCAGTTTTTCCTCAAAATTTCACGTTCCATGAAAGATATTCGAACCGTTCTAATTTTATCCCATAGTATACATGAATACCAACATTCGGTCGGAAACATTTTTAATCGATAGGCCATTTTTAATGAAAATAAATGTCTGAAAAGATTTTCGCTAAAAGTTACCGTTTTCGAAAAAAAAAAATAAACATGTTAAAAATGCGCTCGGCGTGGGTCATAGAAAAAGCATAGGTCATAGAGGGGCAAAATTATATTTCTAACCGATAGGTTATTTTTTGCTCTAAAATAAATGTCCGAAACGTTTTTTGCTCAAAATTTACCGTTTTCGAGAAAAAGAAAAAAAAAAGAATTACTTACCGAAATATTGTTGTAAAGTCCGTAGTTCTCTATATAAAATAATATTAATTGCTTCACGAAATCTACCTGTGCGTTCCCCCTGCGGGAATGGATATTTTTTTACGTGCGGAAATTCCTTCGGATACCTCCCCCCCCGCTGTTCAGCGGGGGCGGTTATGTCGGGCTTGAACCGACTAAAACCGCACGCTGTCTCGGGTCTTAAGACGCCGGGGTGTAAGGTTACCCATAGAGCATGTCCCTCGCACCCCGACTGACCCTGGGCCATCTCCGGTTTCGAGATGGCCCCCTTACTTGCTCTCCACTGTGCCATCTGCTAATCAGAGTGACACGTGGAAAGCTTCCGAACAGCCCTCAACAGGGCCGTCCTCGCCTCGGTCGGAGTTGGCTGTAGGCGGCAGCGTCTCCCCCGCCCTAGGAGAGAGGCGCTGCTGTCTCCGTTGCCCAGGGTGCACCGCGTGGAGGTCCCCAACCAAGCACCCCGGTGTTAATAGTACCTTTTCCACCTATGCTTTAAAAAAAAGGCAGTGGCACTCCGGAAGTGCCGACAGAAGTGAAAACTTGAGCAATTACGTGTATTTTTTAATCGTCACCTTCCATCCAAAACTAACTCCCTCACTCCCTACTTCCCTCCCTCTCTCCCTTCACCCTCAATATCCCCCTCCCTTCCTCCGCTACTCACTCCCTCCCTTACTCCCTCACTCCGCGAAGATCTTAGTCCCTGAAACCGTTCTGTTAACCTTCTTCTAATATTAACCTTCTAATATTTATGTACCAGCGGCTTCGCCGTTGGTAAAGAAAGCCTATGAACCGAAAGGGAAGTGAATAAACAAAAATAAGCTTTAATATTGAATTTCATACTTTTTACTTCAAAAGTTAAGCACTTTCCATATTATATATACTTTCCAACTTCCATACCACCGCTCATCCCTTATTTGCGTCCTTAGGGGGAAATTTTGTACCCTTAGGGGTAAATAGATTAACATTATTTATTAAATAATATTATTCAGTAGGTACGAACCAATGGCTCTAGCCGCGACAGTGGTTTGTATCTAGGGTGACATGAGTCAAATTTAGATCGTTTCTTTTAATCTTTATAAACTATGTTTACAGATTCCAAAAAGCGTGCATTAAATATGGCGTTCCGGACGTCGACCTCTTCCAAACGACGGACCTCTGGGATCAGAAGAACATTGCTCTCGTCACACAAACGATTTTTGCTCTTGGCAGGACGGTACGTAAATCTCTCTTCATCCGACTGTTAATGCCGGTGGCATCCAAACCTTGTACTTTGGAGCTTGGTACTTTGGCTTATTTGACTGCTGTGTGACCCCCGAACCCCGAAGAGAAAATCTACGCCAGAGCCTCGTCCATCAAGCAGCAGGTCTGCCGTCC
Organism: Cybosia mesomella; assembly: GCA_946251805.1. Lineage (NCBI taxonomy): Eukaryota > Metazoa > Arthropoda > Insecta > Lepidoptera > Erebidae > Cybosia > Cybosia mesomella. The sequence continues at coordinate 10,307,286 of OX276395.1, forward strand.
TCAAAGTAAGAAGCTGCTAAGTGATGAAGCTAATTTCAAGCTAGAACTGAAAAATGAAGGCATATTTTAAAACATATGATAGTATTTTCTATGTAAATATTTGTTTGAAGTTAGAATATGAAAATTGGCACGAAGTCACTTAGCCTTTTAGCTTGAGGACGGCAGAGGTGTGTACCGGCTTGCAGTGAGTAGGTATGTAAATTTCAGAGCAAAATCATCGGTTTGATCCGGGCGTCACAGCATCGGTCGTTTTTTTTTTTATCACTAAGGTACGGCTACGACTGGGGTGTGTGTTGGGTAACCTCCTCGAGTGTCACTCCGATTCCGATCCCGCTGCAGTCCGGGGGGAACGAAATCGGAGCGGCCGGTACACCCTGGGCGGCGGTCAATGGCTTCCCCTTCATAGGGTTGGCATTGATCGTCGGCCAATACCCAACGTGGCGGGAACACATCGCTCTCCGTACTCCTCTGCTTTCAGAGGAGACAGGATGAGCGATGCTGTTAGTGGTGAGATGGCCCAGGGTCAGTCGGGGTGCGAGGGATATGCTCTATGGGTAACCTTACACCCCGGCGTCTGAAGACCCGGGACGGCGTGCGGTTTTGGTTGGTGCAGGCCCGACATAACTAGTGTTGCCCATTGCAAGACCAAGACGAGACTTGAGCCAGTCTTGGTCTTGGTCTTGCACCGATACCCCTGGTCTTGGTCTTGGTCTTGCACGCTCAGTCTCGGTCTTGGTCTTGGTCTTGCAGCAAGAGTCTTGCGAGTCTTGCAAGTCTCGCACTTATCAATTGCTTAGTGTGATTTAGTAAGATATGAAACATCGTAATGAAGTATGGAAACTTGAGATTACATTGACATAGATTCCTATGTCAATGACTTGACATCATTTTTTAAATATTGTCAAGATAAATAGTGATAGTAATCGTAATCACCATATATGGAAGGAAACATAATAAAGACAAAGTATGCAAAATACTATTTATTGAAATTATCAATTTTAAGCTCAAGAAACAATAAACATGGTAAATATCAGGTAGATTTTTAATAATATTAATAATAAGAGAATTATTATAATAATTCTTTTGACCAAGAATTAATGCAAAGTAACCACCTGGCTGACTCATCACTTAACCTATTTCTGTGTTTTCTTATTACTAGTGATGCTTTAGAAAATAATCTTTCAGCGGGTACTGAAGTTGCAGGTATTGAAAGAAAATCACGAGCCATCTTGGATAAAATCGGATATTCCGTTTCATGCGTCCTCCACCACTCTAAAATGTCTTCCGAGCTGGTGGCTCTCGGCTTACTTAAATACTCCTCCAACTCGTCAGTTTTCATTAAGCCACAGCCAGATCCTGAAGACGTAGAGGGACCTGTGTATAGCTTCTCGAAATCTATTATGTCTTCATCTTCAATATCTTCATCATGATCGTGAAGAATATTTTCAATATTTTCATTGTTCTGTGGAGACTTAGACATAAGGTTTATTGTACTTTTATATTGCGTATAAATTTCATTGAATTTGCGCAGGCTTTCTGTTTTTATTTGCTGTCCCCACGTAGTCATTTCGAAAGTCTCAGCATTGTGCCTAGGGTCTAAAATTAAACTTGTACAGTAAATCCAGTTGCTCGTCTTATAATGCTTAAGCATTTTATCTCGGGCTGCTTGAAAACCCAGAACAAGCTTTTCGTCCACTTCGGTTCGATTTGGTTTCTCGTCTAATTGTTTTGCCATGGATTCAATTTTATCCAGTAAAAGATTGAATGACACAACGACTAGCGGTATTGTAACATATTTTTCTCCACCAAGTTTAGTTGATAAAACTTTAAAGTTTATTAGAAACTTATATATTTTGTCGAGTATTCGCCATTCAATTTCCGTGATTTGAAAATCGTTTAATTCGCTGACAGAAGTACACAATATGTTAATACCCATTCGGACTTTTATACCAAATCCAATTATATCATGTGTAGAATTCCATCTTGTTGGACAGTCAAGTATGGGATTAAGATCAGCTGGCACACCAAATGCTTCACAAGCAGAGTGGAACTTTCTTTTTAAGATCTCACTTCTTTTTATTTTACAACAAATACTGCGTAATTTTGTAATCGCTGTACGTGAGTCAGCAATATTTGGAATATGTTCTTCATCTTCTTCACTTTCCTCTTCATACTGCTGTTCTCTTTCTGCATTTTCAGTGTCACTATGTAATGCTAAAGTTTTTAATAAATCTTGTACACCAAGGTTCAAAATGTGAGCAAAGCACCGGAAATGTTGATTGTCTGAGTCAAAATGTGGCATTTGTTTGCCAAGTTCAAACATAAATTGCGTATTTGCACTAGCGTTGTCGACCGTAATACCCTGTATTTTATCAACCAAATCATATTCAACTAAACATTCGTGGAAAATAGTTGCAATATCTTCCCCAGTATGTCGACCGTGTGAAGGCATAAAATCAAGGACTATAGATCGATATTTCCACTCGTTGTCTATATAGTGCACAGTGACGCCATAGTAACTCCTATTAGCAATAGAGGTCCATCCATCTATGGTAAATGACATTTTGCACGAGTAATGTTGTAGTCGGTTCTTAACATGAGATTGTAGTTCTTCAAATCGCTCTTTAATCTTCCGTCTGAGAGTTGACCTTTTAGGAAATACCATCATCGGGTTGGGTCAAATGGATCGAAAATATTCTTGTGTATCTTCATCATCAAAAAATGAGAAAGGAAGATATTTTTTCACAATCCAATCAACTGTAGCTGCCACAAAGTTTTCACTGCGGTTTCTAGAAAGTGCTGGCTGAAATAAAATAATAAAACATATTATGATAATTATATGATACAATACAACATCAATACTATGAATATTTTGTTTATTCGTCGTTTAATTATTATTAATTAACAGCTTTTCACTAAATGTATTATGATAGTATACAGAGTGATCAACCCAAATGGGTCAGTGGGGAGAAGTTAGAAACTATGAGATATAGCGAGATTTGTTATTAGCAACCATGGCTTCGATTTTGGATATAATAATAATGACAGTCAAACTTTTCTTCTAACTTTCATACATAACCGGGAATCGAACCCGGTCGAAGTCTCTGTAAACAAATTCAGTTAATAATAATGACATTCAAACTTTTCTACTAACTTTCATACATAACCGGGAATCGAACCCGGTCGAAGTCTCTGTAAACAAATTCAGTTAATAATAATGACATTCAAACTTTTCTACTAACTTTCATACATAACCGGGAATCGAACCCGGTCGAAGTCTCTGTAAACAAATTCAGTTAATAATAATGACATTCAAACTTTTCTACTAACTTTCATACATAGGTAACCGGGAATCGAACCCGGTCGAAGTCTCTGTAAACAAATTCAGTTATTTTCGTTATTATTGTGAGAAGCGTCGATAGCTTAGTGGTTAAGGAGTCCCTTACTATTGAGAGGTCCCGGGCTCGAATTCTAGCCATTACACTACCGAATGTGAACCCACTCCTAGCACAAGCAATTTAGCTTAGTTGCAGGGGTTACCGGGAATATTAGTAATTAATCGGTCATAATTATGATTCATTTATCTGCATAGACCACTTTTTTATCTACATCGATATTTATGCATTACAAATTGTTTTGTTGGCGCACCAACGCAATTTGTAATGCATGGCGAGATATACGGCTCTGGGTCAGCCGGGGAGAGAAATGTGCACGACAATCTCCCACGCACAACCAATGACATGGGGCGGAAAAAAATGTTAAATAGGTATCTACCTACTTGTTACCAGAATTGCCATACTTTTATATGTTTTGTTGTTGGTAATTAGGTAGGTACCTAACTATAATTACGTATATTAACACTTAGGTAGGTATTTTTTCTTACCTGTCTATTTTCTCCATCTCTCATTAAAAACTTTGATATGGGCCCCTTTGTTGGCTTTTGCTTGATTAGTTGACTTGCAGGAAGTAATAGTCGCGATTCCTTCTCGTGAAAAGACAGTAGATGCTTCCTTAATCCTGAAGTATTTCTGTTCTTCATTTTGATTTCAACTTTCTTATGGTGGCATAACTTACATGTAGCAGTTTCAGTGGCATGAATTATATCGAAAAACTCATCAAATTTACTTTTTAGTCTTTTAGACCTAGTCCAACTCTCACTACTCTGACTAGAACTATTTGAATCTATGTCACTCATTTTAAAACCCGGTTGACTCTAAGCGCAGCTTAATCAAAACCAAAATGCATTTTTATCATGATGAACGCCCTTATATACAGCACATGCCGAAAGGCCAAAAGATACCTACATAACCTACGTTCGGCATCTATTGACAAAAAAAATATCCTTCCAAAGACTATAAAAACAGAAACGTAATCTTAACGTAGTATCAAATTCCTCAAATCCAATCTCTGCAATCCGAGCAAAACAATAAAGTGACGGAGGTAACTAAGTGAATTCTATCAAAAGAGGAACGAAATTATTATTAATTGACTTCAACCCACCTTTTTTTAAGTTTTTTTAAGACTATTGCACTAAGCACTAACCCTATTAGGTAGGTTAGGTACTATCCCTGTGATCAAGTAGGTATAATACTATAACATCTATCTATCTTTATGGTGTGGCTACAATATTCATTGCAAGGACTATTGCAGGATTTGCAGGTTGCATGACAACTTGCAGGTTATCGTGTCCGTTCGTTATGAGTTATGACACTTTTGAGCACCCAGAAACTTAATTTAATTAGTCTTTGAAATGTCGGATACCTTTGACTTCAGAGCGGCAAAATCAAAAAAGAAATTCACTTGTCGCAAACTCTTTTAATATACCGCCACGTCTTTGTCGGTAAATATCAAAAATATCGTAGATTTATTGTATTATATGTATTAGCTGTACAGGGGTGAATTCAGGCGGAAATAGAATCTGGATATTCACTTTTTCCGATTTAAATCCATTAAATTCATGGAAATAGAATAATTGGATCACATAAAGTATAACTTTGATTCTCACACAAAACTCTATTTATTTTTAAAGCATTTATGTATCGATTTTATTTTAGTGATAAATAATTTCTGAGAAGTAAACTCATCATCACATTCATTGGTCACCTCTACAATTGGGCTGTTTAATTTTACGTAACGTAAGTATTTGCCGTGCTGGTTTGGTTCCCGGTGGAGTAGAATAGGACCACCCCATCTCTTTTCATGGGTGTCGTAGAAGGCGACTATGGGATAGGGGCTGTTCTACATCCGACAATAAACACACAGCCCAAGACAAAGTGCCCAATCGACAAAATGTTGGTGTTAAATACTCCTCTGCCTACCCCTTTGGGAATTACGGGCGTGAGCATATGTATGTAGGAATGTGTATTACGTATACAGTAATATACTTATATTACTGGTGGTAGAGCCCCGCTGGAACCGTTAGGTGTCAGCATGAATGGGCCGGCTCGACCGGGTAGTTACCACCCTGGCACAGAATATCGACGTAAAATAACAGATCTACTGTTGTGTTTCGTTCGGTGAGTGTCAGTTCCGGAGGCCCAAACTCCCATCCCTCCTCTTCCTCTCTCCCCTTCCGCCTCCTTTATCCTGCCTTTCTCTTTCCACCGTCTCCTTCAGGCGGTAACGCGTTAGTAGCAGCCTTGGTGTTGCAAACGTCTATAGGCTACGGTGACCACTTTCCATCAGGTGGGCCGGTAGGCATGTTTACCGCCGTAGAAACATAAAAAAAAAAAAACAGACGTAAACTGATTTTGATGAAACTTTACAGTAATATTAGGTACCTACCTACCTACCCACCTACATAGGCTAGATTTTTTGCAATAACCAACGTACACGTTCAGTGCAGTAAATAGTAACAATATTCAATTTGATAATGAATTAGTAGGTACCTACCTAGTAACCTACCTTGTATTTCAACACTATTTACACAAATAGCAATTAATGAAAAAATAAATATATTTATAATCGTCTTATTCGATTCTGATTAATCAGTAAAAACGCGCCCAATCCGTCCCCTTTCGCCGGTGTCCTTTGACGGCAGCCATAATGTCGTTTTATCTCTATATTAAAATCTTTATTTTAAAGCGGTATCTCTTTGACAAATGTTACACGTGGAGAGTAGGCATAAAGCTTTAGCGTGGCAAGTACATACATTTCCATGTGCCAAATAGGCAAAAATCGGCGGTATAATGGTATACGTACCTACAGTCAGTGATAGTTGATGAATCTTGAGACCTTTAATAGGGGCTGTCAATGAAATAATAGGTACCTACAACAAATGCATAGATCGATAAGTGCAAATAAGTGCAAGTCCTCTTTGTATCTACATGAAGCTTAAATAAATATAAAGGACTTCGAGTCTTGTGTCACATAAGTAAGTAGGTAGGTACCTACTTTACATTGAAACTGCATATTCTCATAATAAGCGTCACGTCGTCGGCGGCGGCGTCGCCAGAACAGAACCGAGTGTCTTTAAAAAACGTTCGTTCCTCTGCCGAATGATAGTGGCTAGTGGCCTACCTACTTCTAAAAATATTAAAACACAAACCATTCATATTACACAGTATACACAGTAATTTAAAACAATTGAGGGACACGCGCCTATTACAGATTATGAATTAAAAAATCGTGTGTGTGTGTGTATCTACTTATTCTCGGGATAAAAAGTAGGTAACCTATGTGTTATTCTAGGATCGAGGCTCTAATGTAACTCTGTACCAAATCCAGAGCCGTTAGCCGTTAGAGCGTGATTGAGTAACAAACAAACATACAAACATCTTCACAAACTTTCACATTGACACTGCGCAAGTCGCCGCTCGCGCTGATTGTCGGTAACTAGTAACTACCGACAATGAGCGCGATTAAGTACCTAGTGTACCTACCTGCCTACGATGAAAAGAACTTCAGTCGTTGGCTAGCGCGGCTTGTGCCACGTCTATATTGGCACGCACGTCAGACATCGGGTCGTACGGCTGCCAGTGGTATGATACATAGGTATAACAACATGTGGCAATTTGTCTCTAAGGGAAAATGGAATAGGTACTAATTACCGCCTGTGCTCTTCATTAACTAGGGCTTTAGGTTCAAGGTCAGTGAAGTTTCCTTTCTATTTACCTACGCTAAACATAGGTCGGTATAAAAACATACTACAAAAAAGCAACAGGTAAGTATGGTGGTAAGTACCTTATCTCATCATCATTCTCTGAGCCTTTTCCCAACTCAGTTAGGGTCGGCTTTCTAGTTTAAGTTGCGGCTAACTACGATATTTTCCGTGAAGCGACTGACGTCGGACCTCCACAACCAATTAATTGGCGATATCGAAGTTCTGTAGTTAGACTAGTCGGACTTTTGAGGGCTCCAACTACCCGTAACGACTGTCACAGATGTTCGTATGGCAACCGGGACCGACGGCTTAACGTGCTCTCCGAGGCACGACCAGACCAATGCAAATACCCATTTTCATGCACACAAATATTTGCACTGAGCGGGGATCAAACCCGCGCCTCCTGCGTACCGGTCGCGTTCACTACCACTACGCCACGGAATAGGTAAGGTACCTACCACAGCCTCCGTCTATCATTCTATCAGTAGGTATAGACGTAGTAGGTACCTAGGTACTATTATTTATTCTGTGGTATAGAAACTAAATACCTAGTACCTACATACTCAGGTATTAAAAATGCTCAAATCTCAGTTTGACTTCACTGCAAGACTGCAAGAGTCTTGCAGACGTAGTCTTGTCTTGCGCAAGTCTTGCAAGGGTCAGTCTTGGTCTTGGTCTTGCAAAAAATAGGTGGTCTTGGTCTTGGTCTTGGTCTTGCAAAACTGCAAGACCAAGACCAAGACTGCAAGACTCTTGTTCTTGCAGTCCGATTTTGGGCAACACTAGACATAACCGCCCCCGCTGGCCGGCAGGGGGGTATCCGAAGGGATTTCCGCACGAAAAAAAAAAAAAAAAAGAAGGTACGGCTACGACTGTAGGTGAATTCTGTTTAGGCTACAAAGGTCTACAACGGTAGGTATGTAAATTACAGAGCAAAATCATCGGTTTGAACCGGGCGTCACAGCATCGGTCGTTTTTTTATCACTAAGGTACTGCTACGAGGACACTAACGGTTATTATGTAAGTACTTGTGGAAACCCGAACGGATATGACCGCAGCGGGGCTAGCGGTGAAGTGTGTAAGTATATCAGAATTGAACCGACTAAAACCGCGCGGGGACTACGTCGTGCTACCATCACACGAGTGTCATCTTGATGGTATGCGATAAAGATAGGCTATGAATCTTTGCAACACCATAGGAGAGAGACTGAATTTGCGACGGTTTTACGCCGGAGCTAGGAGCCCGGCAAGCCGTATCTGGTCGAATCTTGTCGGCACACTAAGGAGATCTTTCCACTATGAGAGCACTAGCAACGATTCACTGCAGTACGTCGTGAAATACAGCGTAATAATATTTTCATTTACAAAAATAAAAAATTATTGAACGAAAATTTTACAATTTGACAGGCATACAAGCACGCTGAATGGCGAGGACCATATCTTGGGCCCAGGCCAGCTGAGGAAAACCGTCGTGAGTTCAGCGAAGATGTTCTCCGCGCTGGTAACTCTGTCATCGGCCTGCAGGCGGGCACCAACAAATTGGCGAGCCAGTCGGGGCAGAACTTCGGCGCGTCTCGTAAAATCATTCTTGGAAAGTAAATTCCTTGCCAGTGTTTAGATGTTATCTGCAACACGTACAAAATCGTCGTCTATATGTACCTACATTACCTATATAATTTATGTACATTATTGGTCTAGCCTAAGTTTATTTATGTAATTTTTTAATATAAATTATTTATACAATTTTGGTTTTATTATGAATCAAATGATTTCAAAGTATAACACGGCAGCTACTTGTTCGCCTGTCATAGCCAGGCAATAAAAGGAAAAACAAAATTAAGTAAGTTATATCCAAGAAACTTAAAGTGGTTGTAAAGTCAAAATACACGCGGATACACAATCAGATCGTACATACAGTCAGCGTCTAAAGTAGATGATGATAGTACAGATTTCAAATTTAAAAATCTGATAGAAATTATTTAATAACCCACTAAGTTTTAAAATGCATTTTCACTAAGAAATATAAATCACTTTTAAAATCGGTCGGTAAATCGGTGGGTAAATCGGTGGGTCGGTTATCGCTTTTTTTTCATATTTCCGGTTCTACTTAACCAATTGCAATCAAACATACGGTAGATTTAAGTCTAACCAAGACCTTTCTAATAGAAAAAAAACACATCAAATTCGTTCACTAGTTGTTGCGACCATCACGAACAAACATACAAGAATTCCAAAAAAATATATTTTTGATCAGAATCGCTCATTTATCATAACATTCATAACCCTAGTTTTTTTTTAATTTCTCCAATGTACCAATACCCACGGCTCCGCCCGCGCGGAAGTCGGTTATTGTTTTTGGGTCATATCTCTGGTTCTACTTAACGAATTTCAATCAAACACACTGCAAATTTTAAGTCTGTCCAACACCTTTTTAATATAAAAACATCAGCTAGTAAAAATAAGTTTGTACACAGTGACCTCCGTGCACCGAGGCATACGGGGTGGAAACGTTAAGTGTGTCAAGCCGATTATTTCGTTATTTTTAGAGATATTCTGATATCTGCATCGCTTAAACTATAAAATAACATATCGTTTACAATCAAATCGATTATGTTTGTGACAGGCTTAACAAGTTCGTATATGCAATAAAACTATTACGAATAACAGTTTCGATAGAAGCCGCTCTTAGTGCATATCACGGGTATGTTTCGTCAGTAATCTCATATGGCCTTCTGTTGTGGGGTAATTCGGTGGAGGCTATAAGGGTGTTTAGAGTACAAAAGAAATGCATACGGGCAATCTGTGGTGCCTGGAGTATGGATAGTTGTAGGCCTCTATTCAAAAAACTCAATATTCTACCACTACCATCCATGTAAATTAAGGAGTTATGTTTATTTGTACAACAGCATCCGGCACGCTTCTGCATGTAAACAAGCCGATGCCATTAAGCGAAGTGTGGTTCCTAGAAATAAGTATAGGCTACAAGTACCATGGTGCAGGTTAGAATTACATAAAAGGAACTCGTACATGAACGCTATAAGGGTATATAACAAATTACCGAATAACTTTAAGAATTTACCCATAAAGCTGACGCAATGGTTGATGAAAGAATGTTTTTACGATTTGGATGAGTTTATGTCATACCATGGGATAGGTGATTGACAGATATCCACATAGAAGGAATGTTATGATTGATATTATGAGCGATTTGACATCATAATAATTTAATGTAATGTTGAGTTTATAAAATAATTATTCTGACACTAATATAGAACTGACATCAATATAATTCTGACATCAACCTAAATCTGACAATCTGACATTAAATAAGTAAATAAATAATTATTGATTACATGCATGCTGAGAATGTAATTCGATTGTTTGATGTTCTTCGATCATCTAAATATGCAAATATTTAGATGATCGAAGAACATCAAACACCATAATGGTAGGATGCATAGATTATTATATAATGTAAATGGGCCATTGTAATTATAAGATCCAAATGTTTACCTGCATTCTGGCAAATAAATAAATTAAAAAAAACATAAAAAGAAATTTAAAAAGTCATAATATATTAATAAACCGTGGCATAGTAAATGTATGGGAACAGCAAAAGTTTACAATGAAAACACAAGATTTTTTAAACTTTCTTTAACGTTTTCTAAAGATTTAGATCGGAATAAGAGAACATCTAGAACGAGACTTGACCAGTCCCTTACAGGGGGAATGCTCTAACCAGCTGAGCTATCTAGACACGTCCCAGCGGGTTCAAGTCCCGTTCTAGATGTTCTCTTTTTCCGATCTAAATCTTTAGAAAAAGTAAGCATACAAAATGCTTAAAAATTTAATTGAATTTCTTTAACGTAATTTAACTTTTAATATTTTATCATAAATACTAATCATACTGGTGAATAAAACGGTGTCATAGGTAATAAATTAATGTTCGGAACTGCAAGAGTACCAATTGTGAACACACGCCTATATTTAATTTCAAATTTTTTTAATTTCTTAGCTCAATTTATAGATTTAGTGATACAGATTTCATATCAGTTTAAAGTTCTGCAATATCTTCAAAAATGACAAAATAATCGGCTGTACACACGTAACGTGTCACAGGTCACACAGGTCAATTTATTATCGTGTTTTGGTCATATCTCCGGTTCTATTTAACTAATTGCAATCAAACATACAGTAAATATTAAGCCTGACCTACACCTTTATAATAAAGAAACCGCATCAAAATCCGTTCAGTAGTTTTTGCGTTCATCGCCAACAAACAGATAAACAGACGATAAGGTCAAAACAAAAATGTTCAAAATCGTTACTAATGAATGATTTGGAACAATTTTTTTCTAAATATAGTACAGACACAACTAATTAGCTATTTCATAATAGTACAGAAGTTGCCTTTTGAATACATGCATATCATTATGCCACCCTGAATGTGACTGCGGGTGTGAAGGACGAGGTTTGCCCTCAGCCCCTAACCACCTAGTTAAAGTGACATGCAAAGGTGTACATGTACCAGCTGCGCTAGGCGTCGGTTCTACCTGAAGTAAGTAGTTCCTGCAGTAAGTAAAACTAAGTTGGTTCCTGGTCCCGGTCCAAGTGAGCACAGAATAGGGTACACCGCAAAAGTTTTAGTGAGTGATAACCACACATTCCTAACCCTACCCATTTTTAACGTGTGGAAACCTACGGGTATATTGACAAAAATCTTGACAATGTACTCTAGATGCGCAGTAGTGTTTTGGTCTTTTTGGCGGAAAGCGCAGGGCGCGACGGCGGAGGCGCTGCAATCAAACAAACCAAAATATACATCTATTTAATAATATTTTAAACTAATCATGGGCCTAAAGGTCTCACTTCGTAGGTTGATCGGTCCTTTCATTGGCTTATTGAAAGGCCAGTTAGTATGAACTCTTCGACATTTGTTCAAGATTTATGTCTCGAGGCTAAATGGTGAGGTGGCTATGTCGAAATCGAACCGACTAAAACCACACGGTGTTCCGACACGGATATCTTTTGTTTTCGTGCTGAAATCCTCTCGGATACTCCCCCGCCGGCCATTGGGGCGGATATGTCGGGCTTGAACCGACTAAAACCGCACACCGTCTCGGGTCTTCGGACGCCGGGGTGTAAGGTTGCCCATAAAGCATATCCCTCGCACCCCAACTGACCCTGGGCCATCTCCGGTTTCGAGATGGCACCCTCGGGTTTGGGAACCACGGTGTCCCCGTCTTGCCCCGATTCGGGGGAAGGGCGCTAGTTGCCCCGTCGTCCCGGCCTGCTTCTGCTGGGGTGACAGGCGGCCTCACCTGCCACCCGCAGGCCTGCGCATGGAGGACGGAGGTCGTTAAACGCCGTCACGAGTACCTATTACGAGGGGACCCGGGTATACCGTAAGAGAGGAAATTCCCCAAGAACCTTTTTTTTCGTGTGGTAATCCCCTCGGATACCCCTCCGCCAGTCACCGGAGGTGGTTATGTCGGGCTTGAACCGACTAAAACCGCACCCCGCCTCGAGTCTTCAGATTTGTAAGGAGGCCTATAAAGCATGTCCCTCGCACCCCGACCCCAGGAACCTTACTGTGACTTACCATGAATCCTACCCTGCGCAGCATTTTCCATGACGAAACAATAAAGGAAATAAAATTCTGAAAAATAACTGTAGGTAGGTAATCTACAGTAATTTACTACTTTTTCAAACGATAAGTTATTTATTGTTTCAAAGAAATTTCTATTTCAGTTTTTCATAGTTTAAATGTGTAAAAGCACAGATTACTAAATAGTTACTACGTAAGTAAAAGGATTGTAGGTACTCTTAGTAATGTAGTATCACAAGTATATTGTAACTAGCGACATCTAGTCATTTAAACATGTTCTAATTTCGAAGAATGGTTTAAATAGTTTAAATATTTTCGTACAGATGGCGCAAAAATATGTTCCCAAGGTCACCCATAGTGATGTCCACTTTCAGCATAATTTTTGCGCTCAAATTATTGCTATAAACTTACATTTTACTTGTAATGCCGTTTTTCTGCAGTTAAATGTTTTATACAAATATCTATTTGAACAATTATTTAAAATGGATATACTATCATTTGCGTAGCAAGCATTAGTCAAATATATTATTACTGTACTGGATATAAAAACATATTATAATAATATAGATATCTTGCAGTCTATTATATTCCGATTTTGTACCAATTAGTAGTACTTCAGTCATTCGGCTGTGATATTATCAATTATTTGAATCAATACATTACCTGTAATTAAAATAATCTCTTAATGGCAGTATTAGATAACAGCAGGTAGCCTTGGGTTAATTTTTCAACATTCTTCAACATTATCAAGTATTATAGTTCAACAAACACAATCTAGATTTGCCTAAACATGTAATAAATGATTAATTACTGACGAGATTTTCTTGAATGGTCTCAGAACTCACAAATATTTCCTTATCGAATGTGATGTTTGCATCGTGATGCATTGTGTGTGTACGTTCACATCACTAACATTAAATAACACAAGCCCGCAAATACTTGTTGTGGAATGTATATTTATACGCTGCGTAAATTAAATGTGAAATGTGCTTTTATAATATCCAAATGTTAATAAATAAGTGAGAAAATGATAAAATTCGGCGCTGCGAACACTTCCACGGCGTTAGAAGATACAGGTGCGAAATTGTGATCTTTGTTATTGGTGTTGTGTGACAGTTTTAGGATTGAATTGTTATGGTTATTTTGTAGGGGAAGTAAGGAGCATCTGCGAAAGTATTTGCAGCGATGGGTCCAATGCAACCGTACAGCCTGGAGGCTCCAACCAGAGGCCTCGTATGGATATAGCATGTGTTTTGGATGTGACCCAAACTTTGAACCTTGCCCATAGAAAAAGGGCTTTGGAAGAAGTACGATTGGCATCTGAACTTGTTAATGCTAATTTGCATCACATACATGTAAGTTTATTAAATTATTATCTAGTCTTTTCTATATTAATCTTACCACTCTAAAGAAAAAGACTGGTTTAGAACACCAGTCTTTTTAAAGTGTCCTTCAAACTTAGTTGCTCTTAGTAGGTACTCCCTTTGTTTACTGTCATCATTTTTGTTTAATAAAAATAATTTTGAATCTAGAATAAATCTAAATTTGTTGTTGAATTATAAAGTTTCATCACCATACAACAACCAACAACCCTGACCTTGTAGATTAACTTTTATGGTCAGGTTTAGTTTCTTGAACTAAATTCAATATTGAATGTCTACTTTCAATTGATAACAGTTCCAAAATAAATGTGGGTAAGTTTTATATAACATTTAAAAAAGGATTATGTATAATTTGATACCTTGTTATTACAAGTCCAATAAGACTTGAAACCTACTTATGAATAGTTCTGTAACATGATTAAATACAGTCAGCAACAAAAGTAGTTTATCATTTTCCATTTTTCAGATCATCTTAGTTGTAAAACTTTTAAATAAATAATGAAACATATGATATATTAACACTTATTACACATATTACACTAATTTATGTATCACTTATTCATTGATGTATTTTAATGTGAACATATTGTAAATTTGTTAGTGTTCAACAATTTTAGTCGCAGACATATTGAAGAATTATAAGAACAGGCATAGCAATACATGCAGTTTGTGCAAAAATATGTTTATAAATTTCATTCATGATAGTGCAGTAATATTAGGTATTGTCACTAGCAGGTAAAAGTTACAGTCTCATAAAATTTTACAGAAAGATAATGTTTTTTTATTTATAAAAAGTAATTTGAAATATAAATTCCATTATTTCCATCCCAATCTAACACCCTCCAATACTCTCTATCCCTCACTGGCCCAGGATAGGCCCGCAGTGTGTTGGATGTCACCTTCCCATCTCCTTGATGGCCAACATCTATTTCTACTCCCATCTCTTGGGTACCAGAGTTTGCTACTCTAGTTGATAAAGAAAAACAGTGTACCTGTCTATGTGATTGGTGTAAATAATTGATCTTTTTGTGACCCAACAAATAATGCTTGTGGTTAACTGATAGTAAGAGAAAATAAAAGAGAACAGTATAAATTTTTTCAGTTTGAAAAGTTGGCCTTTGGTGAAACAAATGTGCTGGACACATTCTACAATGCGGACGTTGCACTGGTTGACCTCAGTGTGCAACTGCAGCAGAGTTCTTTGCTCTATCACCTTGGAGTTCGGGAGAGCTTTGAAATGAAAGAGAATGTTTTGTTATACAACGATGTTGATGCCGACTCTACATTACGACTTAAGGTAACTGCCACGGTAAGACCTTGGTGAGATGAGCAAACCACACGGCATTAATTGATTTTTGTGTAATATGTAATTTGCCTGTGAAGTCTGCGCAATGGTTTGTTGGTTGTATGGGGTCCTATTTACATTTCCGGGCCCTAAAAGCCTCACCTGCTGGTTCACCTGGCGATCAATGGTGGCTCTTGCGCAGGCCTCCTCTCGGAGTTGGATAGGTCAGACTGCCGTCATATGCAATATAAAATAGAAAAGTTTACCCTGGGCTCCGGAGTGAAAGTCTCATATGACACTGGGTTCATCGCTAAGATGATGATGATCAAGGCTACACATTGGTTTAATGTTTACTTCCTCAACTGCCAGAGCTTCGAATGCTGTAGGATTGATCCCTACATACGGTAACCGGTTTGTGGTAGTTGGTCCTAGTTAATTACACGGGGAAATAGAAGTGGTTCGCAGTTGTCGCGCTTGGATAGTTCGTCCGGTTGTCGGTGCCCTCGTACGCCGGTAGTAAAAGAAAAATAAATAAAGAGTTATGATGACATACCTACATATATGTCCTTGTTATTGTAATTTTGATGATAACCTATATAGGTTTATTATTGCAATGACAATTAGCAAGCAATTAATTTCATTTTTAGTAGGTACCTATACGTAATAAACATAACATAACTTCACGCCTGTATCCCCGAAAGGTTAGGCAGAGGTGGATGTGTAATACGTAATAATCATGTAGGTAAAATTCAGACTACTTTTCGCCAACGGTCATGGTCCTGAGGCACATGTCTCAGTTCGACTTGTATAT
Source organism: Cybosia mesomella (assembly GCA_946251805.1). Lineage (NCBI taxonomy): Eukaryota > Metazoa > Arthropoda > Insecta > Lepidoptera > Erebidae > Cybosia > Cybosia mesomella. Next base: position 10,323,474 of record OX276395.1, read on the forward strand.
CAGACGGCAGTCGCTCCCGTAAAAACTAAAATAAATAAATCATGGAAAGTAAGAGTAGACGAGCGGATTCCGGGCTTCAAATTGCATGCTTCAGATGCAACCGGGATTGGTGCTCGAATAAAGAAGATAATTTCTTAATTAGTTATTCAGTTTAAAAAAAAATACAAATCCGAATTAACAAGCGGATAATCAGGCAGTGAGACTGCGTTAAAGATTAGTTAGTGTATTGTAAATGAGAATGAATAATAAGATCGTTTGTATTTACTTGAAGCAACTTGCATACAATTACAAAACATGCTAATACACTGTGAAGGTTAATATGTGTAAAAACCTCTAGCCTCAAACTGGGTAAATGTCCATTGTTTTGCAAACCTTTAGTATGTCTTTAAATATATACCTACTACTGTACGTGTATGAGGCCCCACCAAATCTGCGGGGCCCAAACCAACCTCGCCTTCAAGGCACCTGGCACAAGGCACTGGTACACCTGTTGATTGACGGTAAAGGCAATGGCACTTTCTTTCTCGTAGTGGGGGGTCAGACGGCGATTGCTACCGTAAAACCCAAAACAAGCAATCAGAGAATAGAGTAATTGTATTCAATTACTCTAGTACTACTACTCTCACAGAGGGCGAGCCTATATCGTTAACCGGGCACTTATTATATGTTTACTGTCGAATGGAGGATAGTATCGTTTGATCGCTTTGACCTTAACCCACGAGAAGAGATGGGTAGCCATTGTATTCTGATTCACCGGGCACCTATTAAAATTACTTCATAGTTCTACATGCATAAATATATGTAGGTATATCTGATAAAATTATATTACGTGAACAAATCATAATACTCTTCAGAATCAGACATAGACATAGTTAACAAGAGATAAAGAAAGTATTCCCCTTAGACACAGTTTATCTACAATTTTCTTATCATCCAAATATCTATACGTCCGCCTTTTGAATGCATATCAACAGCCATTACTCTTAATTTGTCAAATTGCCGGCCGTGTGCCCAATCATTCTAGTATGACTATTCAAATAACTTGACGTTCAATTACAGAATGGCATTTTTACGGGTAGATAGATTTGTTGTTGTAAGGATATAAAGATAGACAGATAATAATCTTTATTGTACGCCAAAAACATAAATGCACAGATATTTTACAATAGGTTGGTCATATCACGAACAGTAGTCTGATCCTGGCCACCTTTGGAATGATAAAGAGTAGAAGTATACTCATATGTTGGAGTAAAAAAATTTACCCGTTCAAAAATATTTTTAACTATGAAAATTAGTCAAGAATACCCTTGAACGCAGGCTCTCGAAAACAGTATTTTTGACTGCAATTAAGAGGCAAAAGTGGTTTTACTCAATAAAGCTTGTTTAAAAAGTATTGACTAAGTGTTTCGGAACCAACTCCGATAGGTCAGGTTAGAAGGTTGTGATTATTTCTATCCCATCAAAAACATAAATGTGAAATGAGAGCTAAGTTCAATATTAAGAATATATGCGTCGTTGTCGACTTCCCCGGCAATAGAATTGAGAACTATGTGAAGTTCTGTGTAAAAAATCCTCAAATTTTAGTTACAAAAACTTACAACATTCTAAAATAAATCTATATACTTAACAATTTCTTATTTCTTGGTGTAACCACAATATATTCTACTTAATAGGCAATACTTATAAATTTTTAAATTTAACAGGCAATTATGTACCAAATGCAATTATATCACTTATACTTTCTTTATTATACAGCATGTTGTTTAATCCTTGTACACCCCTTTATCTCAAAGAACGGTTCAAGTTCCTTCGTGACATACATTCAAGATTTCTTAGGTCATCGGAAAATTTGAGACTGAAAATGCCAGTGCATTCTTCAAGATTCTATGATCAATCTTTTACTATTCAGGCAGTTCGCCTGTGGAATGAACTGCCACTACATATAAAGAGAGCACAGTCATTGGTGTCTTTCAAAAATATGTTAAAAGATCACTATTTGTCCATCTCCCGTTAGGTGACTATATAGTTGGTATAGGTATATGTAAATATTTTTTTGTATTATATATATTGGTATACACTTATAATGTAATATATTGTGTATATGCTTAAAATATGACTGATTTATATGTAATTTTTGTTTATTTATCTATGTATAATTTATTTTTCTTCTTTTTCATTGTTAATTGTACACTGCCCTTATCCATCTCTTTTGATTTCTATCCATCCAAAGGTTGCCTGGAAGAGATCGCTGTTAGCGATAAGGCCGCCCATTGTACATTTATTAACTTCAGTCGAGTATTATTTATTTATTACTACTTTTATGGTGTACAATAAAGAATATTTTATCTTTTATCTTTTATCTTTACATCCCAAGTGAAATAATTGCATTTCAATTCAAGCTGAAGATTTCATTTCGCTATAGTTTTCACACGTACAAGCTAAATTGTATTTGTCTAATGATCTCATCTTCGTTAAGACATACGCAAGTTAGTGTAATTCCTGTTTGTACTGTAGGTACTTATACTGTTAGGTCGATATCGTGTAAAAAATCCATACAATTTGCACGATGTGCATTTGTGAAGATGTTTAGATGTTTGTGCCTCATCACGCTCGGCTCACAAACGGCTCAGCGGATCTGGCTGTAATCGGTTTCCATATGTTGCGGGAACGGGATCAGAATTCTATTAGCAACAGCTAGTTATCAATATTTTTCAGTTTTTAGATTTTCCCTTTGTTTACGCCTAGATTGCCTTGGTGCCAAGTTTCTAGATCATCTGGAATTGGCTTAGGTTTTTGATCAATAAATCAGTGAGTCAGTCATAAAAATGCCGGTTTTTAAACGTTACTATACCAATTTACGAAATTTTGGATGTTTTCGAGTCGTGAGGGGGTCAAAAGTAGCTCGAAATGGTTCATGGATATACACTGCTGCGTCACCAGTTCTTTTTCTTTGAACTAGGCTGGACCAGTTATGATTTCTTCATGGTGGTTTCTTTAACGAAATCGTAGCGCTCTTATGTGTAGGCGGCCTAACTCTCTTGTTTTTAAAGCGGTTATTATCTCTTTAATTCTACAAACAGCAACTAACTTAGAAGTTCGGATAACAACCACTCGAAATGAAAACTAATCAAGGCGACTTCTTCTTGGTATTTCATTCATGGCAATTTATATAAATAATATGGATGCGTCATTTTATAACCATGAATGACAATAACAGTGCAAATTACTCAGGCACCACATTGAATAGATTTTATTAATTAATTACTCGGTATTCCTACAGTCATCACTACCCAACTTCCTCTTCGTCTCATACAAACTGACGGACGTTGGTACCTGTGTGACTACCAACCCCGCAGCGACTAAGTTTAAGGGCGAAGACGCAGCTGACCCCAAGCAACACTTGACTTTGAGGTTGAAGAATATTTTGCAGGATGTCGAGGTACAAACAAAGTAAGTAAACATTTTTTTATTATTTAGTTAGGACACATGTATAAACCTAAAACTGCAGGACAAAAATACTTAAGGCATAACCACATATTTGACAAATATATACAGAAACCGATTTGATTAGAACAATACATGAAGAGGAGTTCGCGAATACTCTCTACCCAAATCGATAAAAAAGGATACCATAATTTATCATCAGAACATGATCATTTTCTTGCCAATTGCCGGCCAACCGATCAAAAGGTGCTACTAGATACTAATCACTGTATCTCAGTATTTGTTATAGGCACAAATCTGAAGCTTCATTTTTTTTTTCATGATATTGTCGGAAGTTTACGCGAATGTCACACATTGAAATAAAAGTATTTTTAACGTATTCTATCGCGATTTATTTGATGTTATTTTATATTTTCGCGTGAATCCCGTAAGGTCTCCCCGTGACCATGGCTGCTGAAAAGCAACCGAAACGTCGGGATCAATGTAAAATATAAAATAACATCAAATAAATCGCGATAGAATCCGTTTTAAGCGATATTTTTTTCGTGCGGAAATCCTCTCGGATATAAGCCGGCTAGCGGGGGCGGTTATGTCGGGCTTGAACCGACTTAAACTGCACGCCGTCTCGGGTCTAAAGACCTTACGCTCGGGTGTAGGGTTGCCCATAGAGCATATCCCTCGCACCCCGATTGACCCTGGGCCATCTTCGAGATGGCCCCCGGTGTGAGGATACCGAATACGTTTTTAAATAGTACAATTGCCAAATATCCACTAGAGCAAAAACATGTAGTAATTTAGGTTACTAATACTCTTTATAAAGAAAAAAAAAAGAAGTGGTAAACCCCAATTAGTAGACCACATAACAGTGAAATCACTGAAATCTTAACTTAATATTTTAGAGCACACCTTCAAGAAAAATTTCTGTCGGATCTACGCAAAGCACGTGAGATATACAGCGGTCAAGAGCTTGCAAACGTGCTTCATGCTATGCGACAAAGGTTGGACGATCCCGCCGTTCTATCCGGGGACACAATCCTCAGCATGCTCATATCATTTCGGGAGATACAGGACTACGATGCGATCGTGCAAGTCGTTGATGACCTCAAGACCATCATGAATAGGAAAAATTATGTGAACATGCCTATTATTAGGTTCATGTATGCTTTTGCTATGAATAGGTGAGTGTTTATATTTTACGCACCTGAATCTATTGGGTAAATTGGTGATCTAGGTGAAATAGAGAGTTTGTTAACATACAATTAACGGACGAGTGCAATTAGATGCCTCTATCTTGAGCGACTAGGTACCTTTTTTTTTTTTTTTTTTTTTTTTCGTGCGGAAATCCCTTCGGATACCCCCCCGCGTGCCAGCGGGGGCGGTTATGTCGGGCTTGAACCGACTAAAACCGCACGCCGTCTCGGGTCTACAGACGCCGGGGTGTAAGGTTGCCCATAGAGCATATCCCTCGCACCCCGACTGACCCTGGGCCATCTCCGGTTTCGAGATGGCCCCCTCGGGTTTGGGAACCACGGTGTCCCCGTCTTGCCCCGGTTTGGGGGAGGGGCGCTAGTCGCCCCACCGTCCCGGCCTGCTTCTGCTGGGGTGACAGGTGGCCTCACCCGCCACCCCCAGGCCTGCGCTCATGGAGGACGGAGGTCGTTAAGCGACCTCCGGCGCCTGAGTTGCCTGCGACGCGCGGCGAGCAAGTTGCGGGCTCGGCGGACCGGGAGAGTTCTAAGTCTCTCCCGGGCGCGCTCCGCCACCTCCTTCGCGAGCATTACATGCTCGCAGAAGGAGACGGCGGCGGCCCACGCGCTCGCGCTCCGCACCATTGCCGCAATCATGCTGCCGAGCGAGAGGACTCCCACCCCGATGGCTGCCACGAGGTCACGCCTCGGCGCCTCCCACGCCGGGCACTCCGCCAGCGTGTGCAGCCCTGAGTCCTCGCTCGCGTCGCAGTGATGACACTCAGGCGTTGGCTCCTTCCTGATCCGATGCAGGTGGTCCCCGAAGCACCCCTTCCCTGAGATCACCTGCGTCAGTCGGTAGGAGAGGCTTCCGTGTCGCCTCTCCAGCCAATCCTCCATGATGGGCCTTACCGCCGCTAGCGACTAGGTACCTGTGAACCACTTATCAATATCCAATCGAATCAATAACCAATTATCTCATGTTCACCTCTTCAGCAGTTGCAGACCATATAAAACACTGTTCTATTAGGGTAGCAGAACTTCTATACTGCTGTTCTATTAAGTATGTCTCTATATAGAGAGATAACTATTTCGTTTTCATTTCCATTATTGTTATACCTAAATGGATGTCATGTTACATTGTTCTTTCTATCTTTCTTGGGACCCATCCCACACACAGTCACAACTGACCGCTCGGCCAGAAACCTGCTAAACCGCCCAGCGATTTAGCAGGCAAATTCAGCCGCTCCTAGTTAATTTAACTGTCTTGAAAACAGTAAAAAAATAAATACGTACTAAGAATTTATAGCATTATTCAGTCATTGAGAAAGGTGGCAGAATACGTAAGTCGCAGATGAATATCGAATACTTATGGCAGTATAGATGCACCCTACAGATAGTCGATACTAAAATTCTTCACTTTCTTCAGTGAGAAGAGGCTAATAAGTAAATCATCTGTTCACCTCGCGCTGCAAGAATTCGTAGCAGTACTCGTTTATATGTCATCGGTAATATACGAATAATTATCCTAACACGTCTTGATGCACAGTTAGGTACTCAGACGAACCTAATAACAAAGAATTTTTTCCCAGTAAACCACAAAATGATATAAAAATAGTTGGAAGTAGGTGGCGATAAAGCCAGTTGGTGTTGTTTATAATTAAATATAGAAAAGTATACAAATATCATATAAAACTTCCAGAATTTTCCAAGCATCCATAGGTATGGAAACACCTTACCGCTTTATTAAAATAGAAAAGTAAGTTTGACACTTATTCTTTCAGACGGAACAAAGAAGGTGATAGAGAAAATGCATTAAAAGTTTGCGTCAAAGCATTAGAAATGAAGGAAAATAGGTTTCCTGATATGTTGTGTCTGTGTGGGCGTATATACAAGGATAAATTCGTGGAATCTCAGCACTCGGATAAGGAAAGTCTCAACAATGCTATACACTGGTATGTAATCAAAATTTTGTAGTTAATTTTGCCTTATTGTAACCTCTAACTTTAATCGAACCGTTACAAGTCATCAGGTGTTGTGAAAATACGTTTGAAATATGAACTAAAACATACAAGATAAATAATATTCTCCCTGTATTGATTTCAAATTGACGGGACTCTGACTACTGTTTTCAGGTACAGACAGGGCTTCGAAGTACAACCAAATGAGTATGCTGGTATCAATTTGGCAACTCTTTTGGCTATAGCTGGAAATGATTTCAAGAACTCTGAAGAGTTACAACATATAGGTAAAATATCCTTTATTTGTATCAATACATACAGGATAGTCACTTCACCAAGTTTGAGGCGACGTGACTATTCCGTGTGTAACTCACCTCTACTTCTGCACCGAGCGCCTGAGACGCTAGGGTTACACATGGCCATGGGCAACAGACAGATGAAGTAACATAGTGCGGTTCTAGTTATTGCGCCTCAAACATAATCGCTACATCATTACAATTGTATTATATATATATATATATATACAATTGTAGTCCATTTTCAATGGAATTGATGAGTCACTTCTCATTTCGATTTTACTACAGAATAACCGGTCTGTAATATACGGAAGCCGATTTACACTTGCAACACTCTATTATGAAGTAGGTACTCCATTCATATAAATATGAAAAAATCCGTTCCCGCAGGGGGAACGCACAGGTAGATTTCGTGAAGCAATTAATATTATATTGTATAGAGAACTACGGACTTTAAACAGTTTAATTTTTTTTCTCGAAAACGGTAACTTTTAGCGAAAAACTTTTCAGACATTTATTTTAGACTTAAAAATGGCCTATCGATTAAAAATATTTCCGACAGCAAGAATGTTCACCAGTTAAAAGTTATGATCTTTTTCCCGAAAAATTTTGGTTTTTCCCCCTCCACTTTTAGTTAAAGTTTTAATCTTATAGGTTTATAATTAAAAGTTGTTGATATTCATGTATACTATGGGATAAAATTAGAACGGTTCGAATATCTTTCATGGAACGTGAAATTTTGAGGAAAAACTGATTTCACAAAAAGTGAGGCCCTACCGTCCCCTTAGGCCGGATTCCACCCGTTCACGAACTTAAACTAAGTTTACACCCAAGCAATTTTTGACCGCAGTTTGAAAGCGATCGGGGCAAAAATGCGACCGTGAGAGTGCCGCAAATTTTGGGAAGTGGAACCATACATACATATATATATATATAAACTTTTTGACCAGTGGTCATTTTGGACTCAGGGGGTCATAACTAGACCTCCTATGAAGAAATTTTTTTTAAATTCGACAGTAGTCAAGAAACCGATTTCATCGAAATCTACCTAAAAGTGGTTCCCAGCGAAAAGAAGAAGAGAGAGAGGGTAGAGAGAGGTTTCCATGGATGTAGTACGAAGCGACTAAGGGCTGTTCACCATCCGACAACCCATGAAAATGTCACTGGTTCACGGCTTTGGACTTGTCCCCTATTACTTGGGACTGAACTAATAAATAGATATTCTGGAACAAACTATACACTCTAGACCCGAACTAAACTAAGGATAGCTTGTAATATTATAATTTCTAGAATCCGTATAAACATACACACATAATTATATACTTATTTTAGTAAATAAACACCCACACTAATGCAAATAGACATATTCAGGCATACATATTTGCACTGAGCGGGAATCGAACCCGCAACCTCTAGCGCAGCAATTGAACGCTCTACCGCTACGCCACAGAGGTTGACAAATAGTAGATTGTTACACAAGGGTTGAAAGTCAGCCTTTTCATCCGAGATATTTCTGGCGCTGGAACGAAGTGAGAGCGCCAATATTTCGAGGGTGAAATGGTGACATTCACCCGAGGTAAACACTCTACTTTTCATTTCGACTATGTGAGGAAGTTAAAATACTACACACACATTTAATGAAACAGGTATATTGATTATCAGTTAAAAATAAAAGTAAAATTGGAACCATTTGAAAACAGTTTATTAACAACAGCTTTTGCCTGTTCTTTAATCTCATCGGGAGTTAAATTAATATCCATGTCACTGGAATTACTTTCCGAAACCATTTTTAACCACAATTAACACAAGGTATTTGTTTATATTGAATCTCGTTTTCCGCTAATTCTTTAGCAAACTTAAATTGTTTTTTTTAATACTGAAAAAAGATATAATTCATGTACGATTTTCAAAACTTTTCTAATGTTGGCAGAACATTAGAAAAGTTTTGAAAATCGAATCAGTGGTTACATTGTAATTGAGTTGGTCACGAGATGTGCATTTAGGCGTCCATGTAAAAAAAGCGTCATTATATCAAGGCATTATGACGTAATTAAATTATCATGGACTCCATGGCAAAACATAAAATTTCAAAAAAAATACTTTCCACCCATTGGGATGAAATAAGCTACTTTCCACCCGGCTATCTACCTCTGAAAATTAAACTTTCCGAACAGGAGAGATGAAATAGTAGATTTTTCAACAAGGGACTAAAGCAAGCCATAATGACACGAGATGTTTCTCGCTTCGCTCGGGTGGCGAATAGTTCGAGTGTCATTATGGTTGTTTAGTCCCACGTTAAACACTCTACTTTTCACTTTGAATGCGAGGAAAAAAAACGACGTTCTATACAAAATTATAATATTTTTAATAACAAAGTTTCTTAAAATTACGTATTAAATAAATAAATAAATAAATATTGTACGACAAAGTACACAACGCCATCTAGACCCAAACTAAGCAGAGCTTGTCATATGGGTTCTAGAATGCGGATAAACATACTTAAATACTTTTTTTTTTGTAAATAAATACATATTATACATAGAAACACCCAGACCAATGCAAATATACATATTTGCACTGAGCGGGAATCGAACCCGCGACCTTTGGCTTAGCAGTCGAATGCACTACCGCTACGCCACAGAGGTCGTCAATCGTTAATCTAATCTAAGAAAAGTTAAAAGTGCAATTTGTACATTTATTTACATTTAAATGTATGGTTTTCCCCGGTATGACGATGATGACATATTTGGTCCGTAATTTATTAAGTTGCACAATTAATTGGTGTAGGTAATTGGTGATTACAACGCAAGCTTAATAGGAATAATCTATTCAAAATTCAAATTGCAAAGAAATTTGTCCCGCGGTTTTTTTTTTGTGAAGTGACGAACGCTTTAAATGCTTGCATATTTAGCCAACAGATTTAATTTAAAACTAATTGGAAATGCATAATAAAATGAATTAATCCTTGATACTTACATAATAATTAATTAAATTAATATCATTACCATACGAAATTAAATGGGTTTTTAGATTTTTACAAATGTCATTTTGAGGTTATTTCTATACACAATCACTAAAAAGGTGATAATCCTCCCATTCACAAACACCGTGATTGGCTGTTTAGGAGTTTTCAAAGTATATAAAAAAAAATTACTTTAGTCCCTAGAGTAATCCCTTAATAAGGAACTTTAGTCCCGATATGCAGAGACTAAAGTAACATTTTAAGAGCATGAAAAGTGAAAATAAATAAACATACCTGGTGAAATGTATGTGTTAACACCTCTGTCTACCCCTTCAGGGTCATACAGGCGTAATGATGTATGTTCTAATTATGCTAATAATTGTTTTTTTTAGGAATGGTACTAAACCACTTAATAGGTAAGAAAGGGAGTCTTTCATCTCTGAAGGACTACTGGGACGTTGCGACATTCTTTGAAATCTCAGTGCTGGCACAGGACTACGTGAAGGCGATACAGGCAGCAGAATGTATGTTCAAATTGAAACCACCGAACTGGTACCTCAAGTCCACTATAGGGAATATTGAACTTATTGATAGGTGAGACATATTTACTAACTTGCAATGATCTTACATTAATGGAAGAACATCTTCGAGGCCTTTTCATTTTTTTACGTGGGGAATGCTGTTACGCACGGCACCTCCGGCTACGGGGCAATAGCCGGAGATCGTATGTGGGACTCTCCCATCCAGCAGCTGGATGGGCATACCCACTAAACCCCACGGTGCACCATGCTCTGCGCCTTGTTCGGGGGCCTGAAGTTTCAGGCCGCAGGGGGTCGCCTTAGAAGTATTCTTGCATAGTTATGCAAGAATACTTCTAAGGCGACCCCCCCCTAGCGCGTGCCCACTAAGGTGGGCACCACACCTATGAACTCTCGGTTGGGCGACGTCCAGGCACACATGGACGTCGTCCTCTTCGCGGGTGGCTAGACCAGCGGGTGGAGGGCTGTCCCCATCCCTCACACCCGCAGCCACGCTCAGGGCGGCATGAGGCGCAAATACTAGCGCTCCAACATCTTCGAGGCCTAAACTAACCTCACTTGCAAGCCGGTACAGCTGCTGACTGCTCTCGGAGTTGGGGGTAGTCTATCCCGTACCGATGCGGTACGCTGCGATGGATGTGCGGAGTCACACATAAAGATCGCGTGAGGAATTCCCGCATACGAGGAAGCCTCCCAGGTGTGTGGGTTGTAGATGCAGGAGTGTTGCTTTCGGTGGTGCGGTCACGTTATGCGGGTAACAAATGTCTGGCCATGTTACTTCCGCCGGGCCCTGGTAGGAGGGGGAGACTCAGGAAGTGCTGGTTTGACGTGTTGAAGGGATGACATGCGTGCCAATGGTCTCACTACCACGGAAGCCCAAGATCGTGCAAAGTGAAGCAGTAAGCGGACCTCGGGCTCCTAGGTGTAGGCCTCGGATGCAATCGGGACACAACGCTGAGATGATGACGGTAGTCGCACCGTAAAAGTCAAGAAAGCAAATCCTGAAAAGGAGGAGTAGAAGAATGCACCATGGGTTTAAAAGTGCAAGCTTTGAATGCAATGCGAATGATGATTCAGTAAGTAGGTATATCTATTGTTACAGATTTAGAAAAAGTGAAGATGTAACACCAGAACAACAAGTATTTTCGTTCTGGATGGAATATTTCGTGGAAGCAACTAAGAGCAGCTGTGAGAATATTATTAGGTTTCCGGTAAGTGTCTACATTACAAACCTTTTTTAAAAGAGTACAAGTAATGGAAATTACTAGTATTCCCGCTAACCCCTCCAGCTAAGGTAAATTGTTTGTGTGAAGCGGGTGTCACGACGGTAGTGTAATGGCCAGGATTCAAACCGGGAACCTCTAGAACGTAAGACTGACTCCTGAACCATACAGTTGAAACATACTAAATAAAATAACAGTGCTACATCATACAACGTATGATTCCCACTCAGTGCAAATATTGAATGCATAAATATGATTGTGTATTTGCATGTTTTGCAAAGGCTTGGTAGGTATATATTTAAAAATATAAGTATGCTAGAATACATATTACAAGCTATGTTTAGTTTGGGTCTATATGGCGCTGTGTAATATGTCCTCAAATTTTTACATACATACATGTACTCACGCCTTTTTCCCTCTGAGGTAGGCAGAGAAAACAGCCCGCCTTCTGCTTCTGTCCTTACATACTTCACGAGCTTCATTCACTGTCATTAAACCTTTCATGCAAGCCCGCCGGTTTCGAGTGCTTTTGAACTGCCCTTTTTTAATACCTCATTAATTTGATCAGTGTATGTTCTGCGAGGTCGACCCCGGCTTGCCTGCCCACTTACATCTGCCTTATATATTTTTAAATACTTGCATTCTTATTATATATTGAAACCAAGTTCCTTTTTAAGTGAATTCTCTGTGCTATTTCCAGGTATTGATATTAGAAACAACTAAAGTCTACATGCCATCTTATGTGAACGTGAATATGGGCGCGGAACAGAAATCTGTAGAGATCCTCAATCTATGTCTAGAATCTATGCGTGGCCAGTGTCGGCAAGTTCATCGCTGGCTATTCACCTCCGATATGATTAGGAGCTACAGGTAATAATATAAGTACTTATAGTTATACCTCAATTCATTTCACGCATGTGCACTTTTTTTTTTCGTGCGGAAATCCCCTCGGATACCCCCCCCCCCCGCCGGCCAGCGGGGGCGGTTATGTCGGGCTTGAACCGACTAAAACCGCACGCCGTCTCGGGTCTGCAGACGCCGGGGTGTAAGGTTGCCCATAGAGCATATCCCTCGCACCCCGACTGACCCTGGGCGATCTCCGGTTTCGAGATGGCCCCCTCGGGTTTGGGAACCACGGTGTCCCCGTCTTGCCCCGGTTTGGGGGAGGGGCGTTAGTCGCCCCACCGTCCCGGCCTGCTTCTGCTGGGGTGACAGGCGGCCTCACCTGCCTGTCACTAACTAGGCTAATCAAAAAGCCAATGAAAGAACTGACCATCGAATGACGCGAGCCCTTTGAGCCCGCGATTAGGTTTATAATATCTATGATTGGCGCCTACCGTCAAAGAGGCCTAAAAACACGTTGTACGCATCTAGAGTACTTGACAAGGTTTTTGCCCCTCTATAACTGTCTGCAGGAAGTACCTAAACAGTTGTACAAAGTATGTCCTACGGCCTAAGGCTTGGATGTAGGTAACGCATGAGGATAAATATTGTGAATAAAATGATGTATAAACGACCAAAAAGTCACCTGGACAGGGCCACTAACAAATATATAAATAACTCTTAGGCTGTGTATGTGTATATGAAAAGGATTTTTTCAAAAAATCCAAATAATCCTATAAAAATAACGAAAAATTGATTTGAATTGCTCCATTTACCTTAAATATTTATTCGTCTTGTTTACGAAGCAAGGAAAGTTAGACGCAATTATCACGAAATGTATCGACGTCGACGAAATTTTTGTGAGAAATTAATTTATTTAAGTGGTGACAACTTAAGACCGATGTTTATTATTGTCTCCCTTTCTTATCATGATGGCAATTAGATATACATAATCACATCTGGGTAACATCAACCTTATACGCATAATCAAAGCCGGCTGTAAAATCGACCATAAGGACCAAGATTCACCTTAGTAGCAAAAAAAACTTGAATCATGCTAATTACGTATTGTGATTAGTACATTTTTGTAACTAAATTAAATTTACTATTGTGTAAAATTCCAGTCTGTATAAACGAGATGAACGCTGTTTGTTCCTGTACGTGAGCGAGAATTCCGACGATTTTCAAATCTTTCTGCCATCGCAGTCCTGTCGAGAACGCTTGCACGATTTACTTGGCGAACTTACTGCGGACCATGAAAAAGTTACCGACCTTGATACCAGTGGTATGCAAGACCAGCTAAAGGTAAAACATAATTATCATCAATCATATCATACATTTTAATTTTAAAAAGTCAACAACATCGGTGAATATGTCCATTGGTGAAAACAGCATGAAAATCGGTGGAGTGGTTTTTGATTTTATCACAGCAGACAGAGAGACAGACACGGCGGAGGACTTTGTTTTATAATATGTAGTGATAGTGATTATCATTTCAAAACTCTACGATCAAAATAACCATTTTAGTTGCCGAGGTTCTGTTATCATTATGTTTTTCAATTACTTACTTACAGTTCGAGTACGAGCTCGATGACTTCAACAAGCGCGTTGTCCTCGGCAAGGGCACATACGGAGTGGTGTACGCGGCGAGGGACCTCAACACGCAAGTGCGCATTGCCGTCAAGGAGATCCCCGAGCGGAACCTGGGCGATGTACAGCCCTTGCACGAGGAGATCTTGTTGCACTCGCAGCTCAGACACAGGAATATTGTGCAGGTATTACATAGTATAATTGCCGCAAACATCTAGAACAAAAGTCAGAAATTTCGCGTATAACTACTATACGGATCAACCAAAAACAACTAAACTGCCAATAAAAGGTCTGATCAACCAATGACGCGAGCCCTTTCAGCCCATGATTGGTTCAATATAATCTGTAATTGTTTAATTGACGCGCTTTAGCCGTCACTACTACCAAAGAGACCATAAGAAACGCTTACTGCGCATTTCAAAAGTGAAAACTTATACATATATTGGTCTTCTAGTATTCATCTGTATGTAACACAACTTTTAGCTGTAAGTTTAATTAAAATATAGTAAATTGTAGTGAGCAGACGAGTTTACCTAGTAAACCGACCAGTACACACTCAACGAGGCACGATATGACGCCACCTGATGATACATACGTCACAGTACATCCGATAGGGCGGCAACGATTTACTTTTACCTGAGTGAAGCTACATAGGCCCCGCCTATTCATCGCTTCTATTGTGCGTGTGGCGCTTGCGCAAGATGGCGACATTGAGCTTATTGACCTCAGGTAGACGCCTATCGTGGGGTGTGTGTTGGGTAACCTCCTCGAGTATCGCTCCCATTCCGATCCCGCTGCAGTCCGGGGGGAACGGAATCGGAGCGGCCGGTACACCCTGGGCGGCGGTCAATGGCTTCCCCTTCACCCCTTCATAGGGTTGGCATTGATCGTCGGCCAATACCCAACGTGGCGGGAACACATCGCTCTCCGTACTCCTCTGCTTTCAGAGGAGACAGGATGAGCGATGCTGTTAGTGGTGAGATGGCCCAGGGTCTGCCGGGGTGCGAGGGATATGCTCTATGGGTAACTTTACACCCCGGCGTCTGAAGACCCGAGACGGCGTGCGGTTTTAGTCGGTGCAAGCCCGACATAACCGCCCCCGCTGGCCGGCGGGGGGGTATCCGAAGGGATTTCCGCACGATAAAAAAAAAAAAAAAAAGGTAGACGCCTATCGTAGAAACGGTCAAGCACGAACCGTTATTACTATTATTTAGGAATGTGAACGTTTGATATTATTAATTGGATTTTTGTATAAAAACCCGTGTAATGCACACGGGTTTTTGACTATGATTGTAACAGTCTGCTAATCAACTTCATTACTGTAAATACTTGCCAATATAATCGTATACTGCAGGCTGCTACTTTTATACCTGCCTACTTACACGCTATTGCAAGTGGTTGCAACCAGCTACCTTGACCACTTCTAAATAAATAAGTCTGCTAGAACTATGGCTATAGAGTTTGACTCGAGTTTCGAACTACAACTCTTCTATTACAAGTCCAGTGCCTTAGTTACTACTACAGCAGCTGCTTAGTTTTTATTCACTTAAAATTACTTCTTGTCGAATTTCAGTATTTAGGTTCAATATCAGAAGACAACTACTTCAAGATTTTCATGGAACAAGTGCCTGGAGGATCACTCTCGGCACTTCTGCGGTCTAAGTGGGGACCACTTAAAGAAAACGAAGCTACTATAGCATATTATACAAAGCAGATCTTAGAAGGTAAGCTGATAAATCTTATCTTTATTTTATGGTTGAAGGCTCACGTTTGATCTCTATCTCACCTGATCGTAAGTGACAATGTGGTCTAAGATGAATCACGTTTGCCTAGAAGGAACCTATTCACTCGAGACTTGAAGATTCCGAGGTTATAGCTATCTAAACTAATATTGTAAACTAGCTGATGCCCGCGGCTCTACCTGCGTTTATATCGGTTATTGCGACCAGAAGATTCTATTTTTGGTAATATCTTCGGTTCAGCCAATTGCAATGAAACCTTCGATCAACAATAACACTAGATAACGGGTCGGCGCAAGAAAAACGTCTCGGCAATTAACAGCGCACTTGTGGCGTGCACTCTTATTTTGATTTAGTTCGGGCCAATCACGGCCAACGTAAACGCGTTTTACAATGCCGCAATGTGTGTTCAAAAGTTGTAAAAATAATTCCCGAAAAAGCAATGTATCGGTCGGAGTGTCTTACTTTCGGTAAGTACATACAGAATTATTTATATTTTAAGCTTTAAACTAACAAAAAATATTAAATTTTGAATAAAATGACGGATTTTATAGAAATAAAAGTTTGGCTTAAAATGTTGGGCCAGTCCACGTGTATTGGCCCCACATTCAAAGCCAACCTTTTGTTTAATAGAACAGGAAATGCTTGGAGTATTTTTAGAGTAATAATTTTTATTGTAATTTTTATCGTGATTAATTAATGACATGCAAACAACAACAAAAAAATTACTAAATGGTCTACTTTTGTCTTTTTAAAATCTTATATTTAACTTGCAATGTATGTGTGTATGTACGAGTGGAATCTTGCAACTGAATTTTAAAACTGGTTTCCCTTAACCGATTTAGTTGTGTTAAATTTGGATGAAAATGCATGCTAAGCTAATTTGGTAACAATATTACTATCATCCCTACGCATTACATGTCCGAACCAAGACAAGCGATTTCGTCGCAACTTTTTTGTGATTGGCGCTACTTTCACACTTCCTCTAATGTTGCTGCACGGAGCCGTCTTTCATCCGTCGCCTTTTTACTCCTATAATATGGGTATCAAATTAAAGTGTTTGCTGAAAAAAATAATGCAGTTTTATTTTAATGTTTTACAAAAAGTTATTATGGCGACTCCACAACTTTGTTCCTACTTTAGAAATATTCTAAGAAACGTGAACACAAAGAACAAAACGACATTACTAATGTATTAACGATATGGTATTTTGTACTTTATGCAAGTATAATTAAGGTTGAAATTTGAAATTGATTTTTAATATTTTATTAAGTTTTCTAATAAACAAAATATAAGTATAACTATATGTCAACACGGACAGTTTTTCGCTTTGATTTTGTTCGCGACCCGTTATCTAGTGTTATTGTTGATCGAATAATGAAACTGTAAAAGTAGAATTCTTATTTCCGTTCCCGCAACCTTCTGTTCGTAAAGTAAAAAGAATTTCGAATTTGTTGCAGTCGTTCGGAAGTTATGCGCGTACATACATTTCAACGATTCATTTTTGTTTATTTAGATTTCAAATTGCAGGTCTAAAATACCTCCACGACCAAAAGATCGTTCACCGCGATATAAAAGGCGACAACGTGCTGGTGAACACTTACAGCGGAGTGGTGAAGATCTCGGACTTCGGCACGTCTAAGCGCCTGGCGGGGCTGTGCCCGTCTACCGAGACGTTCGCTGGCACGCTGCAGTACATGGCGCCCGAAGTCATCGACAAGGGGCAGAGGGGATATGGGGCTCCGGTATGTCAATATCTAACCCCCTTTCTTTCCATATCTTCTTTAACGCAATCCATTCATCTTTTCTTGGGCCTCTGCTCCTACAACCTTCTACATTCATACTTTGAACCTTTTTGACAACATTACTTGCATTTCTTATGACCATACCATCACAGTCACACACTGGTGCAACTTTCAAACTAGTGCTTATATAAGGTGTCACAAAATTAGGTCTCTGAATTTGGTGAGATGACTTGGTATCGACAAAATATGTATTTCAAACAAAAAAAAAATCGGGTTAAGTTAAAATAAAAAATAAATAAAAAAAACTAAAAAAAATATATAACAATGAAAAAAAACACCACCAGCGACTAGCGTCATGTGACGCGACGAGCACACGTGACGCTGGTCGCGATCTCCGTACTCCTCTGCTTTCAGAGGAAACAGGATGAGCGATGCTGTTAGTGGTGAGATGGCCCAGGGTCAGTCGGGGTGCGAGGGATATGCTCTATGGGTAACCTTACACCCCGGCGTCTGAAGACCCGAGACGGCGTGCGGTTTTAGTAGGTATTTTCCACACATCCGCTTGGAGACTACTGCGAGGAGAAGGGCTGAGTGCCTAGTGCTAGTTTTGTTCAATTCGTCTCACAAAAACGTGCGTATACAAATTCCCGTACAAAATAATCTTCACGTATACGCACGTTTTTGTGAGACGAATTAAACAAAACACGCACTAGGCACTCTGCACGCCTACCACGTGCGTCACGGGCCCGTCGCGTCAGGTGACGCTGGTCGCTGGTGGTATTTTTTTTTCATTTCTTTTTATATTTTTTTTTTTTTTTATCCGATTTTTTTTTTGTTTCAAATACATGTTTTATCGATACCGAGTCATCTCACCAAATTCAGAGGCCTAATTTTGTGACACCTTATATAATGCCAACTTGATTCATTACTCTAGGGTTCGTATTCTAATTCTAGAACGATACTCAGTTGTGAATATCTACTTGAAACTAGTTTTTAAGTACAGATTGTGTACTAGAACTATATTTGAGTGGAGATTTCATGAACGTAAATCACCTGAGTGTCGCAAGTGGTGAAAAATGAGTGTTAGTACACCTCTATCTCTGTATGGGACCCTACTAAGAACGATGCCATTTTGTATAGCTATTATAATTCTTTATTTCAGGCTGATATTTGGTCTTTGGGATGCACAGTTGTAGAAATGGCTACAGGCAACCCACCTTTCATCGAATTAGGATCACCACAAGCAGCTGTTTTCAAGGTAATGCCCAATCAAAGAATTCATTGTCTAAATATAAAAAGAAACAGTTTATGAATATTTAATGCTGGGTACACATTAAATGAACGAACTCGAAATGAGCAAATGGGAAGATTTATCGATCAATGTTGTTGATTTTGTTACACCTCTCACTAAATGAGACTATCTCTAAAATGTTTATCTCATAAATTTGAACTTCACAGAGATATCAGTAATCCACATTTTGATGTTCTTATGCTTTGTTGTTTACGTTCTTTAGATAGGACTATACAAAATTTTAGTCATTTTTAGTCTGATTTAGTGAATTTGGTAACACCATAATCGCAGTGAACATTACCGCCCGCTGTCTAATGTGCCATAAAGATGACAAATCGCTTTCGCCGTGAACGTCTACACTTTTTATTCACGTTCTTTCATTATTCATCGTTTGTTTTCATTTGCTTTTTCTATGCCCAGCCTTAGAATAATAACTTCAATCTTATCCTACTTAAAGTAAAAGAATACCACCGCACATTATTATTAATAATTATTTTGTCATAAAGGTGGGATACTACAAAATGCATCCAGAAATCCCTCAGGAGTTGTCAAACAAAGCTAAGAACTTTATACTACGGTGTTTCGAAGCAAAGCCAGAGGAACGAGCCACAGCTGCCGAACTCTTGGAAGATCCCTTCCTTTGCGAGTAAGTAAACTATTCTCTAATATAATCTGCAAAAACGATAATCTGGTTGCTTTATTTCAATTTCAAGGGATCGTCAAGTTGCTTAGTTATAGCATCACAACAATATGAGTGTATTAGGCCAAATCAAGACCCTCGGGGCCTAGCCATCCTCACTTGCAAGCTGGTATACCTACTGATTGACTAACGAGGCTCTGGCGCAGCTTTCTCTATTGGGGTTGGACATTCAGACGGTAGTGGCAGCCATAAAAACCGTATAAGCCAACCTAAAGGATACAAATAAGTTAGCGGACCCCGGGCTCCGAGATGAAAGTCTTTTATGCAACCGGGACCACACTAGAATGATCGTATCCAATGAGCATATCCACGCTATTGAAACTAGTAATCTGTCTGAAGATTAAGCATGAATTAGTAAATTTCATAAAACATTATTTTCACTGATGTTTACATAACGTAGTAAATGAGTCATATATGGATCTTTTCAGAAAGAAAAAACCAACAAGCAGATTAGGTAGTAATATGGACTACAGTCGTAGTATATCTGTACCAGCTGACAAAGCGCGTCCTATCTCCGCACAGAAGAAAATTTCCGAACCCAGTATAGCTGGTAACCTGCCTAGTTCACCAGAAATCGAGTAAGTGCTAATTTGAAGCAAACATATTTGAGCATATTAGTCTTGCCTTAGTTTTGAAATGCATGGTATTTAATTACCTAGACAGTTATACTAAAGAATCGAATATAATCCCTAAGCATGATTTTAGTAACTGTTCATATCCAGCTTAAAGTTCTGAACTTTAAAATAATATATATAAATGGTAATTTAACGCAGTTTGTGCCACGAGTTGTCGCACGCGGCGTAAGTTCTTGTTTTATTTCAAATCAATTAAAATGATTATTTATAAATTTATAATTTATTATTATGTTTATTTTGTGTTGCTACAAAATAACAAAGCCGATAATAGTCACGGATCGGTATTAAGTCTAATTATTGTGTAATCACGACCGGAATTTCCTTTGGGCGGTCGTTTGTGCTTGGACACGCGCTGACAGCAAGCTACTCGAACCTAGCCTTAGTACAAAAAGGGTAAAAGCACCTACTTAAGTACCGAATACATAACTAAATACTACATTACCGAACCTAAACACCGAACATAAACCTAAATATTAGATTACCGAATACCGAATTACCGAATACCCAAATTTTCGAATACCGGAATTGCTGACAGATTACCGAATATCGGATTGCCGGGTGCTAGGTTACCGAATACTGGATCACCGAAGTATTCTCATATTTGTACTATTACTGCTATTACCGAATATTAAATTCTTGCCACATTAACGCCGGGTATGAACAGTCTCGTAGTTTAAGTTTTTATTTTATTTTTCCTTACATGTTTGCGTTGTGTGATGTTGTCATACCATCATACGCATTACGGTGAGAGGGAGCTTATGTATTTGGTAAGGAAACTCAGATTTAACTGTGGCGTTAAATGTTGCGTTTTACATGAAATAAATTGGTATACATAAACTCATTCAACTATTTTGATTTATATATGTACATTACTAATTTAGTTAGCTGTGTTATGGATTTTTGTAACAAAAATATGATTTATATATTTCCTTATATATTGGACATATTTACAATAGAAGTACTTTAGAGTTTAATGATTTTATTAATAAATTAAGTTCATTGAAATTTCATTGAATTTAACTAACGACAAAAAGTACTTAGTTTGAAAATGTTTTAATTTTATACAAAATAAATTGCTAATTGGGTATTTTGAGATGATATTAATAATTGATAAAGTGCGTCATGATATGAAAATAGTTTTATAACCCATTTAAGTACATACCTACTTAGGTATATGGATTTTGGAGCAAACATCTTTGACATGTTTTTGAAACAGTTTTTTTTAAGTTTCTCATAAAAGTGTTATTGTATCAGCTATACAAATTTCCTTCTTTTATATATTGAGTTAAGTCGCAGATTGTGAGCGGTTTCACAGGTGATGGATTAATTGAAAAGTTTCCTATACCTAGTTATTTTGTAGAACGCGGTAGCCTAGTGGTATGGGTAAAGGACTGCTGAGACGAGGTCTCGGGTTCGATCCCAGGTATTACCATGGCACACACCAATGACTTTTCGATGCTTTTCGAAGTTATGTGTGTATTTATCGCAGGTTTATAAGTGCCCGGTTAATGGCAATAGGCTCGCCACCTATTACATTGGGACCTAAAACATAAACTGGCGAAACGTGGGTGCTAGCACCTCTACCTACCCCTTCGGGGATATAGGCGTGAGTTTATGTTATGTTATGTTATTATTAAGATACCTTTGTTTGCCCCTTCACGTTTATAGGTAGAACATGTATAATAGAAAAAAGTATAAACGTTGAATGAATATGGTGGACCGTGATCTAACATTAACTCTTTTATTGCTTGTGGTACCTGTGTAGTCCACCTAGGTGGAGGAGATTATTACTTCCTATACTACTTCTGTAACACGGACCAGGAGCATATGGATCCAATTTGGTAAATCATAGATTTAATTTCATTAGGTGGCATTTTGTTTACTCGCCTTATGCAGCGTGTGGTGGTATAATATTGCCTTTGCAGTGCCATTAAGACTTGGTATTCTTTACCCATATAGATAATAGTCATTTGCTTCTTGTTCTATAATCCCTTATTTTAACATCAATCATTAAATTGAAATAAAACTATTTTTAACGGATTCTATCGCGGTTTATTTGATGTTATTTTATATTTTAGTCTCCCCGTGACCATGGCTGCTGAAAAGCAACCGAAACGTCGGGTTCAATGTAAAATATAAAATAACATCAAATAAACCGCGATAGAATCCGTTAAAAATAGTTTTATTTCAATGTGTAACATTCGCATAAACTTCCGACAATATCAATCATTAAAATAAGATCGGACGTAAATTTTTCCATTTATTTACTTGTATTGATTTAGTCCCACGTAATAGTAGGTAACCTATTGCTGTCAGCTAGATGAAATCATGAAATAAAACCTGTTATGCGTTATTAATAACTACTTCTAAACCACACAAAAGATTTTGATATGGTTTTCACTGTCATTTAGATATTTCTTACAAAAGTTTTATGTATTAAATTTATCCTAAATAAGCTTTAAAAACGATAAATAAAATTACACCCATGAGAAGTTGGGACATGAAACCAAATGATCCGCTCACAGTCTGCAGTTCATGTTACATCATTATGAAAACGTGTATGTTACAATCACACTTGTATGGGGACATCATGAACATAACATTAACAGACACGACACCCGAATGTGTTAATGGTAACACAATTGTTATAACACATTGTCGATTGCTTTGCACCTAAGAGTGTTTGTTTTCCCTACATCAAGGGTGAAAACGATCCGGTCTAACCCGACAATCACTAGGACAGCCTCGTCGATGCTCTCACCGATACTGATATACCCACCGGATTTGTCAAATAGCAGGTAAACAAAAATATTTTATACACTAGGTATTTTGATGGTCAAAATTCATAGAATACTTTATTTTTTTTGGACTAAATTAGAAAAGTCGATCTGAAAAAATGGCTTTTATTTAACTGGGTTATCTAAACAATAAAGGGATGGTGCTGTTAAGCAACAATATTCGGTTGTATATTAGTATAATATGGTTCCGCATTCACTAGCATAGCATATGAATGACCAAAGATTGCTTAAAGGACATTTTTCTTTTTACTTCATTAAGATAAAACCGTTGGAAATACGTAGCTTTGTAAATAAGGATTACAATTCAGATATCAAATAACATAGTATCACCAAACATGCGGCTTTTACTTAAGTTTGAAGTGCGTGTGCATACTTTGATAGTCCTTAACAGGTGTTAAGTAGACCGATGTAAAATAAATAAATATTCTACGACATTCTACACAGCGCTCTCTAGACCCAAAGTAAGCATAGTTTAACTAGCTTGTGTTATGGGTTCCAGAATGCGGATAAACATACTTATATACCTTTTTTTTATGCATATTATACATGGAAACACCCAGATCAATGCAAATAGACATATTCATGCATACAAATATTTGCACTGAGCGGGAATCGATAATATTTATTATATATTAGAATAAAGATTAATTATTATTTTTTAAACTTTTTATTTTTCTATTGCTTCTAAAAATTAACAGTACAACGCTTATGAAGTTCGTTTGTGGTCATAAAATATAAATGAGCCGAGAACAGAATTACGTGGCGTTTGTTTACGAGATCTAAATTACAATGAAATCTATCAAAAGGGATCTTGTTAGCAAAAACTCAACAGATTTATTTTCCTGTGGTATAAAATTATTATAATTTGAATACAATTTTCATTAAGTGGTGTCAGACCACTTTACCTCTTATTTTATGATAAAATAAATAAAACGAACTTTCAAGAGTGGAGCAGGATGTCATTTAAAAGAAACATTCATATTGTAAGGTTTAATGACAGTAGAGGAAGCGCGTGAAGTATTTAAGGGCAGAAGCAGATTGCGAGCTGTTGTCTCTGCCAAACCCGATGGGAAAAAGTTGTGAGTATATTTATGTGCGTTGTCTAAAAAAGAACGTTCGTTTTAAAAATTTCGTGAACTACTGCCTGACCAACTTCTGGAAAGGTCTCTCAAAGTATGCACACTAATTTTAGAAATACAATCTGCACGTATTGTAACTACCGAAATTGCATATAAAAGCATGAATTAGCATTAATTCATATGAATATCATATTAGTAGTATTAAAGTATAATATCTTATTCTGTTAAACATTTATTAGGATATCTTATTGAATTATTTATAAAATATTTAGAATAAAATATTGCATTCTATGAAATACGTTGCTTTACACTGCTTATTAATATGCACAGAATAGTTTAATATTTCACTTAAACTATCTATTCAATTAAAGAGTAGTAATCACTAATTTACATTGCACACTCAGAAGACCGAATTTTTTATTTATTCATTTTTACAAAATTTATGTACTCTCGTGTCCTTTTGTCGGTGGCGGTTACAGGTGACTGCGAATAAAACATTTACTATCGTGTCTACAGGATGCGGTCCATCATAGATCATATTACAAGTAAACTAGAAGTTATTTGCAAAACAGAAATTATCAGCAATTTAAAGATTAATTGAATCCCTACTCTACTTGTAATATAAATATGATTTATTGTTTCTACATTTAATGTGTAAAATATAGAAGCAAAAAACACTACATGCTCTATGAATATGATGTTATTTTTCTTCCATTATGAATACGATTCTAGAGAATATTAGTATCTTAAAAATTCAGTCTGTACAAGTGTTACATGTTATGATTTGTTTAAGTTCTCAGAATCGACATCGAATGGAATCGAAAAGTATCTTAAATCAAAATTTCAAACTAAATTTTTACAAAATCATTCGCTCATCAAATTCTATAATTTCATGTAAATGCTCAATCATATAACGCTTCTTCTAACTAACACTCGAAGTATCGTTTCTTAATCTATAACAATGTATATTTAGTTAAACGCTAGTGCATCAACACCAAATAATATGTCCATAAAAAATATCATGCTGTCTTTCTATCTTTGTTCAGTAATACTTGGCGACGGTGAAAAAAAATAACAAATTATATAAACGCTGTTTCCCAAGATACAGGATATAGCCTAGTTTGATCATCATCCAGAGATAATTATATATCCAGACATAGTACTTAAGAACTTTCTTTTGTATGCTACCTGTTCCATTCTTATATAGCAATGAACTATTATTATTTTTTATGTTGACGCGTATAGCATTAAATTAAGGCTAGTTGACTTTTAGATCTACGCTACGCTCGACGGAAATGCCGCTGCAGATCTTTCGCGCCAGAACACCACTACAAGTTATTCCATATAAATGACTAATAATGAACATACTGCGCGATAGATCCGCGATGGAATTTTCGTCAAGTGTAGCGTATGCCTTAGGGCCAGTTCGACCAAACGCGAGTAAAGTTTATTCCTAGAATAAATAGTCACATATTCGAGAGTAAATCAATTTCACATTCTACCATGCATAATACTAAGAATAGTGAGCTTATTCGGGAATAATTATTATACCACCGTTTCTCACGGAATAAAGAGCTTTTTTTTATGTGCGAAATCCTTTCGGATACCCCCCCGCCGGCCAGCGGGGGTGGTTATGTCGTGTATCGACTAAAACCGCACGGCGTCCTCCCCAAGTGTCCGTTGCCGGGCACCCCGGGTAAGCCCTCGAAAGGATAACCCCAGGATTCTAAGAATAAGTAATAAAATGGCGCCTCAAACTGTCATTTTTGAACTTTATGCACGCAAGGAATCATATAACTCAAAAAATGCAACGTCTAAACGATTTAATTCAAGAAAGTGATAGTGATGAAGAAGTTATACCTAGCCGTCCAAGGTGGATAATAGAAAGAAAGGATTTATTTGACTACTACGATGATCGTGATTTCCCGATTTTGAGCAAAGAAGCAGCTTTGTTTCTGCTTACAAAAATTGAAGACAACTTGAAATACATTTCGGACCGGTAAGTTTGTAGGTACTTAGGTACCCACCTACCTACCATACCACTACCAACTTGTTTCTATTTCTATTATTAAACTTGCGAAACCCGAAAAATCACACGAAGAGTAAAAGTAATAAAACAGACGAATAAAGTGACAGGTTCTGTCCCATGCTATAATACGACAAAAGCGAGTTGACATGACTTTGCCTTTTTAAAACAACGCATTGCCGGGTATTACATTCATTCATCATTCACTCTGCTATTCGCGCATAGATAATCTAAGTATAGCTATACGGTAGATTGCATGTAAAAACGTCTATTGATTTACTCGAGAATAAGATCTTGGATTAGATTAATTCTGGAATAGTAACTCGTGTATAAATTTAGGTTTGGTCGAATCCACCCTTAGTCCTTCAAATCAGCAAGCACTCTTAATGTCATGCATGTGCTCCGATACACAAATGTAATAGCTAATGTCCACAAGTCCAGTAATTACCCAAGACACTTTATATTGTATATCAAGTTGAATATTTCATTTTTAGGGTTCGGTACCCTTCTTTTTTTTTCGTGCGGAAATCCCTTCGGATACCCCCCCCCCCCCGCCAGCCAGAGGGGGCTGTAATGTCGGGCTTGAACCGACTAAAACCGCACGCCGTCACGGGTCTTCAGACGCCGGTGTGTAAGGTTGCCCATAGAACAATCCCTCGCAAGGGTTCGGTACCCTAAGGGTAAAACGGGACCATTATTAAAATTCGCTGTCCGTCCGTCTGTCACCAGGTTGTCTCTCATGAATCGTGGTAGTTAGACAGTTGAAATTTTCACAGATAATGTATTACTGTTGCCGCTATAACAACAAATACTAAAAAAACAGAATAAAATCAATATTAAAGGTGGCTCTATACAAGAAACGTGTTTTTTCTTGTTGCTTGTTGTTGCTCGAAATGAAACAGGTAAACGTTTGAAATATTTACAGAATATATAGTTGTATATTCAGTTTAGGAATCAATCAATAAATTAGCCTATTGCAGTCCAATGCAAACAAACTATTTACGTCAGAAATATGAAGGTAGCATGATATTATATCATTTATTTGGATGTGGTATAGTATAAACGTATGAAGACGTTAAGTGTAACATCAATAATAATATGATTATATTTTAGTACAATGCCCAACACGCCATCCACTGATGAAATGGACAATAATGACACTCTGCTTAATAGGCGGAGTTCTTCGGGTGGTCTGTTATCTCCGGAGGTGAGCATCATTACATAGTCCTACTTATATGTATTATAAACTAACTGTTGCCTACCCATGTCGAATTCTGATCACGTTCCCGCAACCCATGGAAACCTATTCCGGGAATAAAATGTAGCCATGTGTTATTCCAGACCATACCTAGTCTTACCATAAATACTGTAACAAAGAAAAAAAAATTCTATTGTAAATAACAGAACAGGCAAGGGATATGGAGGGGTAGCCATTTATCTTCGTGGGGACATTCCATACAAGGTTGTTGATCAGTCTCCGAGTGAATACTCCAAGTTCGCAGAGCATCTTTTTATTGAAATAGTATTAAATCACAATAAGCTTCTCTTAGGTGTCTATTATAGTCCTTCCAGTCAAATTGATTATTTTTCGTCATTCGAAGCCAAATTAGAATATTTTAATTCTATCTATGACCATACGATAATACTCGGAGACTTCAACACTTGCCTACTGAAGAATGACTCGCGCAGCCGTAGACTTCAATCACTTGTCTCTTCTGTCAACATGCAAATCCTTCCACTTAATGCAACTCATAGGGCGCCAAACTGCACTCCTTCACTTCTGGACCTAATTCTTGTTTCTGACTCTCGTAAAGTAGCTACACGTGGGCAGTTTTCTGCTTCCTTTTCCTATCATGATCTTACCTATCTTTCTTATAAAATTCGTCCTCCTAAGCGTAAGAGTAAATTTCTAAACCTTCGTAGTTTTAATAACATGAATCTGGAGCGCTTGAGGGCCGATGTTAGCAGTGTTGACTGGTCCTCGGTGCATGACACCGATGACCTGGATAATAAAGTTTCTTTGTTCACCAAGACGATACTCGACATATTTGACAAACATGCTCCCCTCAAAAAGGTGAGGGTCAAACACTTGCCTGCGCCGTGGCTTACTACAGAAATAAAAATGTTCATGTCAAGACGGGATAAGGCAAAAAGAAAATATAACAAATCACCTACAACTGATAACTGGACACAATACAAAGCGTTACGTAATCGATGCGGTCGTTTGTGTAGGGATGCAAAAAGACGCCACATTCACAACTCAATACAAAATCTCAACACATCACAAGTATGGCAATTTCTTCGGTCTCTTGGAATTGGTAAGGCCTCGGACAACAATGGTTGCAATATAGATCTTAATGAGCTTAATTCTCACTTTTCGAGGTCTCCAGTTACCATTCCCGATGATGTTAAAACTTCAACTTTGAACTATCTATCTGCTCTTCCCTTGCCGATAAATACTTCATTCTCGTTTCATCCAGTTTCAGAGGCGGACATTGGAAAATGCTTAAACTCTATCACAACAAAAGCTGTAGGCTATGATGGTCTTCAGCTTCAAATGCTTCTTCCCACCCTAACCTTAATTACTCCTATAATCACGCACATAATCAATTACTCTCTATACAGTAATACGTTTCCTTCATCTTGGAAAAAAGCGTACGTAATACCCCTACCCAAAGTACCCAATCCTTCCATGCAATCCCAATTCCGTCCCATATCTATCCTTCCTTTACTATCCAAAGTCCTTGAAAACGTTGTTCATAATCAACTAGCATCTTACCTTTCCTCTAACAGCCTGCTGAGTCCATACCAATCTGGTTTCCGCCGTGGTCATAGCACTGTAACTGCTCTGGTCAAAATTACTGACGATATGCGACTGGCTATGGAGAATAAACGGCTAACAATTTTGGTGCTGTTGGATTTCAGCAGTGCTTTTAACTCTGTTGATTTTGATGTCCTTTTAGGAGTCCTAGCTTCTCTAAATGTCTCAACCTCTGTAACTGCGTGGTTTAAATCATATCTTCAGGGGCGCTCGCAGTCTGTGCGCTATGAAGAGGCTTCCTCTGAATGGTGCAGTTTGACTGCGGGAGTCCCACAAGGTGGCGTACTATCTCCTCTTCTCTTCTCCGTTTTTATAAATGCTATCACAAAAGTCATTACTTCACACTATCACCTCTATGCAGACGACCTGCAGCTGTATCGACACTTCAAGACCGAGGAGGTGACTGAGGCTGTGGCGGCTATCAACAATGATCTTGTTAACATTAGTCAATGGGCTAGATCTTTCGGGCTTCTGGTTAATCCAACGAAATCGCAAGCATTCATTGTTGGTAGCCGATACATGTTGAATCTTTTGGTTCACCAGTCTCTTCCGAAAGTTTTATACGATGCGACTCCTATTGCTTTTTCGAAACACGTGAAAAATTTAGGTGTCTATATAGACTCTAATCTGGTCTGGGACGTCCATATTGCAGATGTTAGCAAAAGGGTGTACTGCTCGTTTCAGTCTCTCAAACGTCTCCAGAAATTTCTACCATTTCAAACTAAAGTTACTCTTGCGCAATCTCTTCTGCTTCCACTTTTAGACTACGCTGATGTCTGTTATCTTGATGCAAAGGAGGAACTTCTTAGTAAACTCGAAAGACTGCAAAACTTGGGTATTCGCTTCATTTTTGGTCTCCGGAAGTATGACCATGTTTCGGAATTTCGGGCAAAGTTGAAGTGGTTACCTATTCGTCAGCGTAGAGACTCTCATATTCTCTCTCTTCTATACTCTATTCTTTTCAATCCTGATTCGCCTTCTTACTTAAGAGAACGCTTTGAGTATCTTGTCCCCAGGGGTAAACCCTGTCGCACCTCCTCTGCGCTTCTTCTTCGAACTCCTCTTCACTGCTCCAGCTGTTACGATGGCTCATTTACTGTTCGCGCGGTAAGGTTGTGGAATGCGCTGCCTCACTCTGTACGCGATAGCACTTCTTTGAACGTATTCAAGATCAAAGTAAAAGAACTGTTCCTTGCTCAAACTAGATAACTGTGTATTATCTATTTATGTAATTTAGGAATTTATGTAGTGTATTTATGTATACATATATTTATATATATAAATTTGTCTGTATGTATGTAATTTAATATGTATGTTATGTATGTTCTTAGTACTTTTGTATTCTATTATTAAGTATGTTCTCTGCAATTGTACACTTGCACTTACTACCCTTTTGTTGCTGTTTCTCCTTTATCCCCCAAAGGTTTGCTGGGAGAAAACTCAATACTGAGTTAAGCTTGCCTTTGTACACCTAATTATAATTATGCCTGTTACTGTACTATTTTATGTGTGTACAATAAAGAATTAATTAATTTATTTATTTATTACTTTCACAATGTGTTAGTTTAATACATAAATATAAAACCATTTAAAATATAAAAAGCTTATTCGAAGTGGTCTCCATTAGCTGCAATGCAGTCCTTTAAACGTTGAAGCCAGTTATCAATAGAAGCACGCACTCTTTCCATGGGAAAATTCTTCACTGGCAATCGTATGGATTGTTTTAGGGACTCCATATTATCATGGCGTTTAGAGCAAGCCGTACTCTTTAAAACTGACCATAAATCATAATCCAGCTGATTAAGATCGGAACTAGACGACGGCCAGTCTTCAGCTCTGATGAAGTCCGAAACGATTGTTTCCAACCAAGACTACGTAGACCGAGCTTTATGACCCGGCGCCGGCGCATTCTTGGTTATTGAACATGGTGTTGTTAAGGGGCTTCACTACCTTCTCTAGAATGCTATCTTGATACACTTGTGCCGATGTTTTAATACCTTTTTCACAAAAGTATGGCTCAGTCACTCCATAGCTAATACCCCACCAAACCATCACTGAAGTCGGATAATGCCCACGTTGCACTCTGTCGACTAATTTGGAAGCTTCCTTAGAGCTGTGAGGGCATTTTGTTTGTTAAAATGTTGCTCAATTGTAAAAAAATTCTCATCCGTAAACAAAATTTTTCTGTGACCTCCCTTTGCGTACTGCTTCAGTAGTTGTTTGGATTTTACCACCCTATTTTTTTTTACTCTATCAGTTAAGAAATGACCAGTACGTCTCTTATAGGCTGCAAGTCCTAAGTCATCTTTTAAAATATGCGACATGGTTCTAGGTCCTATCTTCATCTCCCGAGATAAAATCTTTAGCTTTCGGACAGGATTTCTTCGATTTCTTTCCCTTACTGCTTTGACCACCTTTTTCGTACGAACACTACGTGGAAGGCCAGATCTTTTTCTGTGTCTCATTGTACTTATTAATAGCCCAGTACACAAACATTTTACTAATACCAAGCGTATGGAGAGTTTTAAAAATTGCATTTGGCTCCATACCTACTTTGTGTAATGCAATCTATTTTAACTTTAACTCTATTTTAATATCGCAAAATATTGTACAATATACGAGGGTCAAACTGAAAGTTCTTAGAAAATCAAAAACTGATTACATTAGCCAGTTATTAGTTTTATTATATCTTTTCAAAATATTGTCCATTCACGTCAATACACCGCCGCATGCGATGGAACCACTGGGAAAAGCACTTTGCCCACTCGTCCTTAGGGGTCTCTTCAATGGCATCGCGATACGCAGCCACCGCATCTTCAGCATTCATAAACCGCTTTCCTTTAAGTTTTTCTTTAATTTTTGGAAATAAATAAAAATCACAAGGCGCGAGGTCGGGGCTATACGGCGGGTGACCCAGTAATTCAACGTTTGATGTCGCCAAATAGTCGATCGCTCGCTGGGCGGTGTGCGACGAGGCGTTGTCGTGGTGAAGGAGGATCCTACTGCGAGGTCGTTTCTCTCGAACTTTTTCCAAGTGGCAAACAATTGGTAGTGTACCATTCTGCAGAAACTGTTTTTTGATCCTCTAACACAATTGTTACGAAATGACCTATCCTTCCAAGAACGAGGCCACCATTTTTTTTCCCGCACTTCGATCTCTCTTCACTTTAGTTGGCAACTCCTCGAAAGGAAACACCCACTGAGCAGATTGTCTTTTGGTTTCAGGATCATAACAGTAAATCCAGCTTTCGTCACCTGTTAGTATGTCGAACACAGCATTAGAGTCACCTCCGTTAAATCTTTCAATCATTTTACGGCACCAATCCACACGATGGAGTTTTTGAGCCTCAGTCAAATTATGAGGTATCCACCGGGCGCAAAGCTTCCTGACCGCTAAATGTTCGTGGAGGATTTCGTGCACTTGACTCATACCGATGCCTAAGCTTGTCCGAATCTGCTGATAGGTCACTCTTTTGTCAGTCTCTATCATACGCCGCACAACACAGATGTTATTTTCAGTCGTCGCCGTAGAAGGCCGTCCCTCACGTAAATCATCAGTGAGATTAGTGCGACCACGTTTAAACTCATTAAACCAGTTGTAAACAGTCGCACGAGATGGGGCTTCATCGTGAAAGGCCAATCGTAGTCTATCATAACTTTCTTGTTGACTTAAATGACATCGAAAGTCATAAAAAATCATTGCACGAAAATTTTCTCGTGTTAAATTCATGTTAACGTGACACAGTCAATTTTCAATTTGCCGCCAAATCGTAAAACAAATGATAAATGAATGAAATATATACTCAGTAATATTGGCAAAGAGTTCTATTTTCAAATTTTAGAATTATTTTTTTATTATATTGTTTATAAGTGGCCAGTTCTAAGAACTTTCAGTTTGACCCTCGTATTGGCGCCAAAATGAGAAAACACAATGAAAAATCATATAAAAATGACAGATTCCAAATTCAAATGTAATATTTTGTTTATTTTTAATTGTAACAGTATTTATGGCCAGACTAAGTATACTAGTACTAAATTTACGCCGCATCGGTTCAGTTCCGGTTGAGCGTGATTAAGTAACAAACATCCAAATATCTTTACAAACTTTGCAGTTATAATATTAGTAGGAATTAGGATGTAAAAGTTTGTGAGGATTGATGGATGAATATTTGTTACTCTTTCATACAAAAATGGTTGAACGTATATAGATGAAATCTGGCACAGAGATAAATTTTAGCCTAGTCTTGAATAGCTCATAGTTTACTTTCGTTCAGACTGACAATATCTAGTCTCCTACAAAGTCCTATCGCACAATGCCCAATGTCCTATTATGTCCAGTCCCATAATATCTAGTGTCGAATTATGACAAGTGTTCAGACAAGTCTAGTGTCTTATTTTATATTTTTATTCCTTCACTACGCCGATTCCGGGTTATAAATGTAAGTCTGCTGATTAGCCACTGATAAATAAGGCCCAGAATTCATCACAAATTACTTACAATTTAAAAAAATTACAGGTCGATATGCCGAACGTGCCTCGGTCGTCTATCGATGTGGAACATGACGGGTTCTATCTACTGAAGAAGGATTCCCAACGACGTATTACCTTATCCAGGGTATTAGAACAAGATGCAGAGAAAATTTGCAGTAAGTGGATGCTAAGCATTACACAGGATTTTGGTACAACAGTACTGACAATGGTACGTATAAGATTTTACCGACTAATGTTAGCGCTACACACGACGGAAATGCCGTCGCAGATCTTCCGCATCGGATCGCATATATCATGCTAATAACGGGCAAACTGGCAAACGGGATGATCGGTCGCTCCGTCGTGACATTTCGAAAGATCCGCAACGGAGTTTCCGTCGAGTGTACACTGAAAGCTTTGGCTGTCGGCTATGGTTTCTTGCTTATTGCGAAATTTAAATGATTTTTGGAAATGCTTAAAAAATCTAATTAAATTCGTTGGTCCACCACCAGCCAGGCGGGATACTTGCCACCTTAGAGCTCATTTTACCAATGAACCCAACTAAACTGCATTACTATATTCTACTCAATGCATTTCATAGTAGTAAAATATCAAGGTATAATATTTATTTCATTTTCAGAATCACCTAGAAACTCTCCGTTGTGCGCTAAAAGATTACATAATGGACCAGAACAAAAGTGTCATAGAGCAAGCGATCACAGTCTTGAAAGAGGAATTAGACTTCGATTCTAACGCCATTAATGAATTGCACTCAGCAATATACATGTTCCAAGAGGCCGTGAACGCGGTGTTGAGGATGCATAGTATAAAACCTCATTGGATGTTTGCATTGGACAATCTAGTGAGGAATGCTGTGCAAGCTGCTATTACTGTTTTGTCGCCAGGTTGGTTTATTTCCAGTTTTTATTTGATACTAACTGACCCGGCAAACTTCGTTTCGCTTTAGAATCAAGTTATGTTGGCTATCTTATCAGCTGATATTCGTGAATGTCTCATATTTTTAAGTATCCCAGTTTGC
The DNA here is from genome assembly GCA_946251805.1 of Cybosia mesomella. Taxonomy (NCBI): domain Eukaryota; kingdom Metazoa; phylum Arthropoda; class Insecta; order Lepidoptera; family Erebidae; genus Cybosia; species Cybosia mesomella. The sequence continues at coordinate 10,357,901 of OX276395.1, forward strand.
AGTATAGGCACAGTATCCCGAGGGAGCCATCTCAAAGCCGTAGATGGCCCAGGGTCAACCGGGGTATGAGGGAACTGCCTTATTTGGCCAGCTTACACCTCGGCAGAAGAGACCCGAAACGGCGTGCGGTTTTAGTCGGTTCGAGTCCGACATAACTACCGTTGCTCTGGCCGGAAAAAAAAACAAAAAGGCACAGTATAAGCGGAGACAAATCTAAAAAATCAATGATCATGAAAATCAGTGCACCTGTTCTCGAGTTCATCCCGGTCATCACTAACACGACTTTGTTTTATATAATACTAGCTGACCCGGCAGACTTCGTACTGCCTCAATCAATAGCACCTTTTAAACCTTCTCTGGACCTCCACAAATAATTCAAGACCAAAATTAGCCAAATCGGTCCAGCCGTTCCCGAGTTTTAGCGAGACTAACGAACAGCAATGAATTTTTATATATAAAGAAGATAGATTACTGGGCAAAAGAGCCTCACTCGGTATTTTTTTTGTAAATTCATGTTTTTATTTCAATGGACTATTGATGGATCTATATTGGATAAAGCCATAAGAGTAGTTAGCGCGATTAAAGATTCATCAACATTTCAATTAAATTTTTTAAGCAATTTGTATGCTTACTTTTCGAATAGATTTAGATCGGTCGCGGGTTCAAGTCCTGTCCTAGATGTTCTCTTTTTCCGATCTAAATCTATAGATTCCTCAACATCCTCAAATAACGCTATTTCCCACTTGTGTCCAAGGCTTGCACTTCGCGATGTCCGCCTATTGTTTTTGACTGGATTGGCAGCTTTTTCGGGAATGGCTCCGTCTGACATTCCAACCCTGAGACGATAGCCGGCGGCTGAGCCTCGTCCCTTGTTTATCAGATGCACCGACTAGCAGGTTAGGTTGGCTTGGGCCTCTGGAATTCGGAAGAGCCCACTACATTTTTTTAATATAGATTATTATATGCAACTCACTAATGCCCGCGGCTCCGCCCGCGCGGAGATCGGTTATCATTTTTTGGTCATATCTCCAGTTCTACTTAACCGATTGCAAGATTAGATTAGATTTTAAGTCTGACCAGGATCATTCTAATAAAAAAAACCTCATCAAAATCTGTTTAGTACTTTTTGCGTCCATTGTGAACAAGCAGACAAACAGACAAGAATTCCAAAAAACAAAATTGGCATTTTGAATCGTTCATTTAACACGCAAGTATTTTTTTTAAATATCTCCAATGTGCAGACAGCTAATTTACAGTTTTAGAATGGTATAGATGACTTCGTTTATATTGACTTAGTGTAAGTGACGTATACATTTCAGAGTTGGGTGCGAATCTAGCTGGTCAGGAGTCCGGCGGTCGAAGATCTGGGCCAGTCCCGGCGGACACGACGCCATCGGCTATGTCATCCGCGGCATCCGCTAGAGACACGCATGCCCTGCACGCGCTCCGCCATGAGAATCACAAGTATATTGTGTGCTACTGTTCTGTTCTTCTGAAAGATTGTTAAGCCATCTGTTCTTTTATTCGGACGCTACGCGAACGACCCGTAGTTAGAAAGAAACCCTTATGAAATATTATAGGCTATTGTCGGAAGTTTACGTGAATGGTCACACATTGAAATAAAATTGTTTTTAATTTACGGATTCTATCGCGATTTATGTGACCATGGCTGCTGAAAAGCAACCGAAATGTCAGGTCCAGTGTAAATAATAAAATAATATCAAATAAATCGCGATAGAATCCGTGTAACAATCCGTATAACAATAGTTTTATTTCAAAATATTATAGTTTGAAATTAGAAAACCCATCATCCTAACTTTGTCTCTGATTGCATCCGAGGTGAAAAACTCGGATGCCTTCTACCTCTTCCAAAGAGGAAAACCTGCGCCAGAGCCTCATCCGACAATCAGGTGGTATACCGGCTAGTGGGTGAAGTTGGCTTGGAACCCGAAGATCTTAGTGAATCAAACTATTCAATATAACTGACAGAGTAAGCTAAGTTATAAAAACAGATAAGATAAGATAATGTTTATTGATTCCAACAGAGTAGCTTGGCTTACATGTCATTACTTAAATAAAGAGCAATACAATATTTTTTATATTCCCTTTTTTTAGGGATTTTCTGTAGAAAAGCCCTATTGCTATCGAGTTGTCGTCGACGTCGTCGTCGTTGCCAATTTTCTGTCATGGTTTTGGGTATGTAGGACATGAGCTATCGAGTTGCTGTTTTCGGTAATAGATTCGTGCTGGGGTGAACCATTGCAAGATAAAGAAAAATTCGCAAAAATCGCAAAAAAAAAAAACGCAAAATCGAAAATCCCTTGTATTAGGCTGAGCTCGTCTCAGGAATACAACTTGTTTTAATGAATGGCTCTGTGCTTTCAGCATCAATTTCGCCAATGTCCCGTAGTAGAGCTAATAACGAAGGAGATAAAGTGGACAAGAATGTGACCGGTTAGCTCAAGTTCGAAGTTACTTCCACCAGAATCGACATGAATTTACACTACTTACTTATTTACTATTCACTAGTGAAAACTGTATGACAGCTGTCAGCGCATTCCATAGTATAATTAGTACAATAACTGTAATGTTAATGTATGTAATAGCTTGTAATAATAACTATAATAATTGATTTCCATTTCAGGTTACATCAGGAGTTACTCGAGAGCTACCAACAGTATCAGAGTTTGCTACGACAAATGTTAGAAGAACAAAAAACGCAAACTCTGATACTAAATGAATTAGTCGAGAAAAAAACGCGGTAAGTAAACTTACCATTTTAAGTTTATTATGAACTATCTGTTGCCCGGCTAGCTGAAATTTGGTACTGGAATAGAATATAGTTTGGAATAATAATCCGGCCTCTCTAATATACGGCCTCTCTGGCGAGCGGTAATGCATTCGACTGCTACGACATGGGGCGCGGGTTCGATTCCCGCTCAGTGCATATATTTGTATGCATGAATATGTCTATTTGCATTGGTCTGGGTATATCTATGTATAATATGTATGTATTTACAAAAAAAAAAATTTAAGTATGTTTATCCGCATTCTAGAACCCATAACACAAGCTAGTTAAACTATGCTTACTTTGGGTCTAGAAAGCGCTGTGTAGAATGTCGTAGAATATTTATTTATTTAATACATAGAGTACTTTTTATCCCTGGAACATATTCCCATGGGAAGCGGGAACGGGATCAGAATTCCACGCAGCAATAGCTAGTTTATAATATTATTAGGATATAAAAATATCAAACTAAACAATAATCACCTTTCTGAACAGGGACAGTACACTAGAAGTCGTAGTAAATGAACGCGAAGATAACGAGACAGTGGAGGCTAGCAGTATGGAGGGTCCGGAGGCGACGTTGATACGAGAATGGGTGACGGCGCGTGGTCTGCCTGCGTCCGTGAGTGACGCGCTCCTGCGTCACAGCTACGCGCTCACTGACTTGCTGCGTCATGCGCAGAGGGAGGATCTAGCAAGACTTGGCTTACCGTGCGTACTGCTTTCATATTTGTATTTATATCTTTTTTGTAATGTTTGTAAACCCCCACGGGTACCACCTCACCTTACCCAAGTGGTGAAGTGGCTATGTCAGAATCGAACCGATTAAAACCAAACGGTGTTCCGTCACGGATACCTATTACGGAGGGAACTATCGTGCAACAAGCGACTTCACTGTGGACTGTAGGCTGCCTAAGCCCCCCTTCGTTGAGAAAGGCACGCGTGAAACACGAACCGCCATCTTTTCGGGCCTTCTTCTCATTTATTGATACCTAGCTATAATATTTGTCTAAACTAGAAGTAGTAGCACGTCTTATAACATCAGCTATTTGCCAGGATCTCGTGCGAAGCCAGGACGGGAGAACAAATAATATATTTTTACTATATTTTTTTTTATTTAGCAGGGGTGGCATAGAACTACGACTATGGCGTGGTCTCCAAGAACACCGCATACACACAAGTCCGTCACGCTTACGGCGGACAAGCAGCACCGAAACTGATATCGACAACAACAGCATCGTTGTCGTTGAATGCAACCGTTGTAAGGCGACTCGACGAACGTTGTCTAACAACTCTACATGTTCCAACAATCCTACGATAGTGATAAGAGATCAGCAGATGAATGGAAACGACACGGTAGCTGACTATTATGGAGAGAATGGTGACTTCAAACTTTGACTAGTTCGCGGATGGTGCACTCTGCAGTAAAGGTCTCAGTATTTAAAGGAATAACCAGTGGATGCCCTGTTAAATGTCACTACAAAAATTTATATATTACAAATTTGTATAAAAATTAAACTACCGTCAAGAAAGTCATATTCTTACTTTAAAAAAAAAGAAAAAAAGCGAAATTATCGCGTATAAAAACATTTAGCCAACGTGAATCTTTTTTTTGAAACTGGTTACAATATTACGCACTAAAGTAGGCTTGTAGAAGAGGATCCATAATAGTCCTAGTGCGAGTTGATTTTTAAAATCATACCCTTCAGTGATATATAAAGTGGTATTCGCTTGTGGACATCTTGGGTTGGGAAGTATATCCGCGTATAATTAGAATAAAATTATTATCGTTCAAAATTTTAAAACAATTATTTTACAGTGAAATTTTGGCTGATCTATTGTATAGATGGCTCCGTACTAAGTCTATGGTTTATCTTTATTTATGTAAGTGCCTAGTGCCTACTAATGAATAGTGAGTAGCTTCTAATACTACTAATATAACTGTTCGTAAAACTGGTTATTCCTAAACTGTTAAGTGATAAACAATTTGGTGACAATATCTCCCGCTGTAGTCATAGATCGCATTTGTATTAAATAAATATATTAAGTAATCTACTTAAACGTAGAATTAACTATTAGTATTGTTCTTTAGATTCGTATCGAGTGAATTCATAACACTTATCAGTCCAGTGAAAACTGAAAACTTAAACGAACTTTAATTTTTGTAAAATAATCATTTGATATTGTCGGAAGTTTACGCGAATGTCATGTCACACGCGATTTATTTGATGTTATTTAATATTTTACATTGATCCCATAATCATTTGACATAGCTCAGTTGTAGCTGTGAAGTATGACGTTTTACGCTTGGCCAGTAGGCAAATACCAAGAGACGGAATCTCTATCATATTAAATGTTACATACATCGGTCACCATAAAGAATATCTAAAGCAAAAGTTACAAATTATGTTCTGAATTATGAAAACAATGAGATAACTTTCGCGCCACTTTGTATATGTTTTCACTTCTTAATTCAATTCAAACATACAGAATAAATACTATCTTATAACCAAACTTCCAAATTGATCGATATAAATGGCTAGTCTACTAGACTACATCTACCAGAAATGCACCTATTTTACTAACAATAAATTAGAATCAAAATGTCAAATGCTCACCAAAATGGATAAATGCTCACCAAATTGTGTTTCTGGTTTTTATTTCTTATTCTTCTTCTATTTCTGGGTGGTCATAAAAAATACGTAGATTAAACCTCGAACGCCTTAAACCTCTAACCTAATCTATCCAAGTCTATTTACTCTATTTTCTTACTGTTTTACTAAAACAATATTTGGTGAGCTTTAAAATTGCTACCATTATAAACGGATACTTCAGGAAGGTAAAGTTAAACGTCCGCGCGCACGTTTCTCCATTTCCTATGCCTTACGCCCCTCATCCTGCGCGAACCATAGGAGTTTCACGCATGAATCTACCAAGTTATAGTATAAACTGTGTAATAGACACCGAAACACTCCCATTAGCAAGCTCTAAGGCTGGTGTTTTTTTTCAGTTTCACTGGATATCAATAATTTTGAGTTCGAAATAACATTGTATTGTTGGGAATGTCAATTTGTTGTTGCTATTTAAAAAAATAACAAAGCTATTGTTTAACGCTTGAGGCCTAGAGTGCATCATCCGAGTGACTCACATGTAAATATAGTTTCATATTTATTTATATGTTATTGTTACTAGTCCTTGTAAATATTGTCTTTAAGCATAATATTAAGCTATGTCGGTCTCGAATTTACAAGGAAGCATGTTTGATAATATTCTGTGTAATGTTTTCGGTCAAAATCGCTTCATAAACCCTGTATCATAACTCAACTTACTTAACGATTTTAATGAAATATAACATAACCCCGTATTTAAATACTATAAATACAAGTCCTGATTGTATTGTTTCCAAAGTTGATTGATCAAATAGTGTTGTGCGTAAATAAATAAAACTATGAGTGATTCTGAAGGTTTAATAACCTCACGAAAAAAGAGGTTTTGTTTTGACAAATCATATGGACTATCAAAGATTTCTTACGTTTCACTTTCTAATCGAATTGAAATTACATGCTTTGAAAGCGTTGCTGAATCGGACCTGTGAAGGGAGGAATCGTGTGAAAAAATTGCTAAATTTGTATGTTTCCCAATAAATTCGAGATCTAACTACAGATTGAATTATTTTAACACAAAACATTGCACAATATCATATAATGGTGCTACTGTGTTGTGATGGTAATATTAAAGAAATAAGTGCCTTTTAGCCGCTCACTGTGTTCACAGCTCACTATATAACATTATTTATGATAATCATTGACGAACGTTTGACATTTAGAACGACTGACCTCACGTAAAGCAAACGTGACGTTTTTATTCGATACTTTTTTAATCGAGTCTATTGCAATTGCGTACACGCTTTTGCTCGCCGTATTCAAGTATGAAAATGTTTCTTTGGCTTTTATTAATAGTTCAAACGTAGAGGTTATCTAGATCATTCATGATCAAGCCATACCAATGCCAGATCAGTAGTATTAACTACAGAATAATTCAAGTTTGAGTAAAGTCATGATACAAATTATGACAGGCCTACCGACAGGGCAGATGGTGAGAGTGCGAGTGGGCAGACAATACGTTCAATATGATTACATTTGTAGCTGCTTTCATGCATGATATTATACTAAGACCTTATTATAATGTTAAGCAATACGAAATGAAATATCTAACTATATACTATATATGCGCATACGCAAGTTCTAGTTTGAATAAGATGCTATAGCTATTTCATAGTGCCATACGTACATACTATCATATATGAATAAATATATATTAAGATAATATTATACTACGTTGTTATTTCCTAAAAAAATTTAATGTTAACAATTTGATCTGATTGTTAAAATATAAAATGCATAAATATATAAAATGTGGGCCTTTGAGGAATAGGTTTTTATGAGATCTTTTGCTGTCGCGCTGTGCTCGAATGACCGATATAATAGACAAATACAGTTCGAACTGTAATCAAATGAAGGCTGAATCTGTTGTTGCCCGGTTTCTACCGGTACCGGTATAACACTTGCATCCATCAAGTGGAGTGTACCTGTTTTAACAACTTAATATAATAAAAATAAATAATAACTTTCGCCTTTGCAAACGGTTTTGCCCAATCTCACCACATATCTAACGTAAGGCAGAGACAATATCTATATCTATAGTGGTCATGTTCTTCGTTTATTAACTTGTGGTGAGTTACCCGTGACTAATTGTTGTTTTTATTAAAACTGTAAAAGATCAACATTTCACACATGAAGTTGATTTCTTTAAGTACTCTAGGCATAAAGAAGAACTTAATTTCGGGTCTGACAAAAATAACAAACCAGACTGTAATCTACCACTGTCTGTTGTACATTTAAAAAGTTCTTTATTTCTGATGCCCCCGTAAATATCAGCCTCATAGGCAGTGGCCAAGTTCTTCAAAAAGTGTATTTTATCAAAATAACGCGACACTTAATCTATACCCATGACCCATAACCCTTGAACGATGCACGATTTAACTAATTTGGCCATTGCTGATAGTTGTGAAAATGGGATGGGGGATAAGAAATATTTCCAATTGCAACTGTGTATTGTCTAATTTAAATTCTAAGTTATCGTTTACCGTCAAGTTTGTAGGAATACGGGTTTCACCTTTCCCTTGTTTAAAAATCCCAATAGTTCATCGTTCCGCAAAATTGTATTCCAACTACGCAAACTAATACTCAGTAATACTGTTATGAAGTACAAATTCCTTATGTGCATTACACATAATTAACTAGAAATAGATACCATTACGTATTTAAAGTACCTAAACATACGCTTTGTTAAATTCAATCGTTTGAATTTGTTCTTAGTTTTATTTAGATATAAGTGTTAATATCATCTCGCTAAATTGTTAATTTAAGCTTATTAAGTAGGTACTAAAATTATAGCTTTAAAAGTTAAATCATTAATAAAGTAAGCTTAAAATTTGGTTTTGTACATTGAATTCTATGTGCTACTAGACTGGCCATACGATACAAAATCAACTGATACCATTAACTGTACAACTTTTTGTAACTACAAAAAGGTGTATATTATGCTATTGCTGTATAATTAGGCGTCAAAATTCATTAACTCATTCATCTAGTCTTTGCATACTGTACTTTTCCTTCTCATTTCCGCCATATCCCCGGCATCGCGACACAATTTTTGTTCTAAACAGCTTGTCTAGTTATACATAGGAGTCATTTTTGTTTGGATTTTGAGATACTTATTTGTACTTTGGTATAATATGGAAATGTATAATAAATAGAAGACTATACTGTAATTCCTTTGAGAGACTTGCTTGTAAGAAAATGTCAATGACAAGGAAGGATTACGATCATTGTTACTAAGAAATATGGATTTTATTTTCGTATATTTGGGATTCATTATTTACCTACAGCATTTTAATCCATCGTGTCGCAAGACGTAGTTCTAACTTAGGTAAAATGCGCGATGTGATGTAATCAAATTCTATCTAGACATTTCTATCGAATATACCTTTATTTACGAAGACATCTTGTCTCCATTTCGAGGTCACAATTGTGTATATTCACCGGAATCAGATATTTTTTATTATAAATAGGTCAACTGTTAAAAGTCTGGTATGATAAATGTTATGGATTAAAAATAATCTGTTATCCTTTGGGAATATTAGTTCGAGCAAAACTCTTTTGTATTTTTACCAATTTGTAGCTGAAATCATATCATAGCATTTTTTCAAGTGCGATTTATGTACCTATGTGTTTGATAACAATATTTATACTCTGTTACCTTCGTCCTCTAATGTGTTTTTCATATAGTTCAGTTAGTTTGCATAAGTATTATGCTCAAGTCAGTTTGTGACCACATTCAGTACAAAGTGTTACTATGTATAATATGTACGTATTTACAAAAATGTATCAAGTATGTTTATCCACATTCTAGAAGCCATAACACAAGTTAGTTAAGCTATGCTTACATTGGTTCTGGATAGTGCTGTGTGGCGTAGAATATTTATTAAGTTATTAAAGTTGCTTTTTCTGTCACTAAGGCGCTACCTGACCCTTTTTTCATTTTTAAATGATTGTGCACTTCCACTTGAAATGAAAAAACCTGAGTAGCCCTCACGGTTGACGTAATAATAATAGTAGGTATCAAATTGTAAAAAAAAAATGATAACATCTTTGGCAATCTCCGTTTGACATTGGCAGAATTGTCAATATCGGCGTTGCTTGTCATAAGACAAAAAATTAATTGATACTTTTTATGTTCTTTGTAATCTTTCTTTCAAACTTAGGTACTATTAAGACGGATCCTTTAATCATTTTAAAGGATTAGTCCTTTGCATCTGTCAAACTGAGCAAACTGATTAAGTGGAAACTTACACCAAACATGTAAGGGCCGGTCGCCTTTCTGCAATATTAAGGTTTTATATTTCTTATATCTATTTACACATATTATTTAAACACCATGTAACGTGTAGAGGATATTGTTTTAGTAGTTACAACTAACACTACCTCGATCATTTCTGTCAAAATCTACATAATAAATGTACCTACCTACATTTTGGTAAAACAAGCCCATAACATTAATATGATTTCTTTGAGTAGCTAATTAATAAATAATTAATAATATAATGCGTTTTATTTAATAATTTTATGTAATGTATTTTGGCAGAATATTTGGAAAATCGAAGCAAATCAAAGGCATCGTATACTAAATGGTGCAGTGTGCGGAACTTTTAAGTCTGAAACAGCTATAATATTGTTGGACGTTTTGATTCCTTCTTTTCATGATAAATTTTCAAAATAAATGGCATTCACTTGATTTCCCTTTAGCTTTTGCAATCTTACACTATTACCACGGATTATAAGTCCAAGACGAAGAGCCCTGCATCTATCGCTTATGTGCCCGAATGCTGTGAAGATATTTAACATTATAGATGATCCCAGTACAGGGTCACATGTCAGAAACTTTACAAAAAATAACCTGCTTACTCACTTCTTTCTAGTCGCAGGCCACGGTATTTTTAACTATTTTTGAGAACTTGTAAACCTTAAATAAAACTCAAATCTATAGTAATAATATGACTAAAAAGTTTTCTTGTTTTGTACGCACTAATCGGATATTACCTTTTTTTTTTTTTTTTTTTTTTTATCGTGCGGAAATCCCTTCGGATACCCCCCCCGCGTGCCAGCGGGGGCGGTTATGTCGGGCTTGAACCGACTAAAACCGCACGCCGTCTCGGGTCTACAGACGCCGGAGTGTAAGGTTGCCCATAGAGCATATCCCACGCACCCCGACTAACCCTGGGCCATCTCCGGTTTCGAGATGGCCCCCTCGGGTTTGGGAACCACGGTGTCCCCGTCTTGCCCCGGTTTGGGGGAGGCCTGGGGGTGGCGGGTGAGGTGGCCTCACCCGCCACCCCCAGGCCTGCGCTCATGGAGGACGGAGGTCGTTAAGCGACCTCCGGCGCCTGAGTTGCCTGCGACGCGCGGCGAGCAAGTTGCGGGCTCGGCGGACCGGGAGAGTTCTAGTCTCTCGCGGGCGCGCTCCGCCACCTCTTTCGCGAGCATTACATGCTCGCAGAAGGAGGCGGCGGCGGCCCACGCGCTCGCGCTCCGCACCATTGCCGCAATCATGCTGCCGAGCGAGAGGACTCCCACCCCGATGGCTGCCACGAGGTCACGCCTCGGCGCCTCCCACGCCGGGCAATCCGCCAGCGTGTGCAGCCCTGAGTCCTCGCTCGCGTCGCAGTGATGACACTCAGGCGTTGGCTCCTTCCTGATCCGATGCAGGTGGTCCCCGAAGCACCCCTTCCCTGAGATCACCTGCGTCAGTCGGTAGGAGAGGCTTCCGTGGCGCCTCTCCAGCCAATCCTCCATGATGGGCCTTACCGCCGCTATTGCGGCGTGCCCTTATCGGATAATACCTGAGCATTTTTGAAAAATTCATTATGCTTTTGATGAACAAATTGAGGGAGAAATTCAAAGCTGTTTAATATCACACCACGACCTTTGCAAGCCGGGCAATAAGGAAAAAAGCCCGGGAAGACGCGACGCGGTGTGCGGTCGCCTAAATAAAACAAAGTACAGCGCCAGTTGAAAACACGGGCACAGCTAGTTATAGATAAAAACTTGTCAGCCCTTTCAAATTTTATCAGTAACTAGCTGATGCCCGCAGCTCCGCCCGCGTCGAGATCGGTTATCGATTTTTGATCATATCTACGGTTCTACTTATCCGATTGCAATCAAAAATACGGCATACGTATTTTAAGTCTGTTCAGTAATTTTTGCGTCCATCGCGAACAAACAGACAAGGATTCCATATTTTTGTGTTCAGAATCGTTGATTTAACATAACTCAAGTATTCTTTTTTAATATCTCCATGTACAGACAATTAATTAACAATTTTGTAATAGTATAGATTTAGACCGAATAGAGATCATTCGATGGCAGAAGCATACGATGGCTCATGTTCTTCGTTCGACAGGTCAGGTCAAGTATTATATAGATAGAAACAATTCAGAATTACCCGGTCCCTTTATAAAAAAAATATGAATTGAAGACAAACATTTTACAAGTGGTTCAATAATAATAATAAAATATAGTAGCCAGGATTGTTCATCAACAGCTTGCCCTAAAGTACAACCTGTGGAATCAGAGGTACCGCACTATAGGTATGTGCCCGACACAGTTCTCGAAAATGGGCATATCACGTTGTACTGGGATCGATCTATCATCACTGACAGGACTATTGTAGCCAATAAACCTGATATAGGTAGTGTTGATTGATCGATCAGAGCGCCGCGCAATAATTATCGATATCACCATTCCACATGACGAGAATTTTGTGAAAGCTGATGCCGAAAAAGAAATAAAATATTTGGATCTGGCTCACGAGGTCGTCGACATGGAGGGTGGTTTCGGCAATTATTGTTCCGATAGTTGTATCGGTTCATGGACTGATTGCTAAGAGCCTCGATCAACATCTCAAGAGGCTCGCGTTAGGCAGTTGGGTCAAGGGCTTGATGCAGAAGGCAGTGCTCCTCGACACGGCACGTATTGTGAGGAGATTGTGTATTCCTCTCTCTGGAGCCCTAACCACCGGTAGCTTGGTCCCTGTACCCGATGCCGGTGGGCTACTATCTTTTATATTTTTAAATATACCTATTTGTTTTTGAAGTGAAACTTCTTTATCGGCGTTGGAAAAAAAAACCGTCACAATTATGTAACGTTTTTCGGTTACGCGCCATCTTAATTTCTGTACATTTTTCCGTTACGCGCCATCTTTTAAAAAAAAGTTAATTTATTCGACTGATAGTGATCAGCAAAACAAAAGGGTTTTTTTAATTCTAATTTCAGTGAATTTCTAAAAAAAGTAAGTAATTATATCTCTTTTTCTAACACGTGCGTGTGATTATGGTATTTATTTTTTTCAAGTTATTTCAGGTTAACCTCAGTTTTTGATGGTAACTATCGGTCAATGTATATACCTAATTCCATTAAATCTAGTTATTATTAACTAATACGACTGTTTTGTACTTTAATGAAATGCTGTAATAATCTTAGTAGTAATAAGGTAAAATGAAATAATTGTATTATTTGTATTCATGTCTATGATAATAAAAGCCTTTTGTTAAACTTTATCTAATATAACTTAATAAGGTCATAAAGAAGTTTCACTTCTTACCTGTGTACACTAGTACATGTACACATTTTTTTATATAGAATGCATTTAAAAATATAATTTATATGGATTTTAAGTTTAATAAGGAAATAATTATTTATTTATTTATAGGTATGCACCCAATAAAATGTCACAAAGGTGAATTATTAAATTACAACGTTAACTTAACTTATTATAACTTAATAATGTACAATAAATAATAAATAAAATGATACACAGTGATCCTTGTCTAATGCCTAAAACTGACAACAGTCACGCTACTTTTTGCTTATCTCGCGATGCACAGCTAACCAATGCATAATAATGGGATTGTTCATGCACTGCACAGCGTTTGGAGAATTTCATTATTGGATTCACGTAACTTCTTCCAAAAGGAGGCAACACGTGACCCTAAACATGCGAAAATGTCAGGTTTTTCTTTTTCGTGCGGAAATCCCTTCGGATACCCCCCCGCCGGGCAGCGGGGGCGGTTATGTCGGGCTTGAACCCTGACCTGTGCAAACATGCTCGATGCAATACAGAACCTTGGTCGTCTCATTAGAATCCGAAAAGCATCATTGTATTGTACTCTAATGGTACTCATCGCGCGCTTAGTGAATTTGCTCCACAGCTGACACGTATATAAGCATAAGCCGTATGCCCTAAACAGTGTTAGTTTCACATCTGCACTACAGCGCGCGAACCTGCGCGCGACCATGTTGCACCACCGCACAGCCTGGGCCCTGCGTTCATGTTCAATATCCATATCATCACGTAGATCTTCCGTAAGCACATGACCCAGGTACCTTAACAATGCCACCCTCTCGACTTGCGCACCGTCCAAAAACACTGGCGAGACATTCTCCGGACCTCTACCAGCTTTGAAAATCATCATTTTGGTTTTAGAGACGTTATATTTTAAGCCGTGTGTATAGGCGTATCGCTCGCAAATAGCCATCAATTTCCTCAACCCTCTGATCGAGGTGCTGAGAAGCACCATATAATCGGCATAGCTAAAGTTATTCACGCATGTTGTTCCTACATGACAGCCTACCTTGGTGCTTCTCAGCTCCACAATCAGATCATTCATGTAAAGACTGAAGAGGTCCGGTGAAGCCAGCCCTCCTTGGCGTACTCCACACTCTAGCCTAAAAGCGGTAGAGGTTGTGTCACCCCACCGTACGGTTGGTTTCCATACCAGAATCTCAACAGGCTCACCACTCTAACCTCAACCTTGAGAGTTTTTCCCAGAGTAGCTCTAAGTTCACTAGGTCAAATGCTCTACTAAGGTCCAGGAAGCACGCACACACTAATGTATGTCTACTTACATAAATTATCTGTAGGTTAATCGTTTGTTCTCATCATCCTCCGAGCCTTTTCCAAATATTCTGGGGTCGGCGGATGCGACTGCCATCTGACCTGTACAACCTACTGGCTATATCGAAGTTCTGTAGTAAGACCAGTTGTCGGACTTTTTAGACTGCCATAGTCGTTCGTATAGCAACCGGGACCGACAACTTAACGTGCTCTCCGAGGCACGGAGGTCTCAATGCGCTAAGAATCCCACCTAAGTCACCCATCCTAAGTCTAACCTGGCTAGTACCTACTCCTTAACTTAGCAATGTGTGCCCTATTCGGTTACCACTTAGGTTCCCACGAACCCCTCAGGTCAGTCGTATCTTCTACAGGTACATTTCTTATTTTCAAATTATCCACTTCTAAATCAATACATAATTAAATGTAAAGCAGGGAACCATCGCTTGAGACCGCAATACATCGCCCTCCGGCACATTAAAGACGTATCGCAGATAACACATTAGGTAATTCTATCAGTGTTTGTACTGCTATCGGCTAACGTCTATTTTAAATTCCTAATTTGCATAAACTACCCACGAAATGTATTATGTTGCGTATGTACCACCTCTCACAACATTTGAATTGGTTTATTGTTATAGGTAGGTACCTATACTATGTTGATGTTATGTTATGACGCGACGTGTTCTGACGTTAATCTCAGACTAATGTTTACTGACAAAGCCATTTTGCAAGTTGATGTTACTGTGTAATGTTATTAACTTCTTAAGTAAGCTGTGTAGGTTGGGTGTTACTGAGGCAACCATAAGGTTCGGAGTAACATTTCAGTATGTTTGTAGTAGGTTCTTTAGTAGCTAGCTACATTTTATGTAATGCCTAGTTATTATGGTATCTAAAGTAAGAGTAGGAAGGTGGATATTTGAACAAATACGGTACGGTAAGTACCTATTAATAATTAATGTGTAGGTATGAGTTTTAATATGTCGGAATCGGACCTACTAAAGCTACACGGTGTCCCGTCATGGGTACCTTTTAGGTCGCAGTCGTATGTAGTTTCGAATGCCGTCTTTGCGACGCACGCTGCTGCGAAAAAAATTCAAGTGGTACGCCCTTGCGAAAAGCCGTTGTATCGAAAATCGCTCGATCGATAGTCACTTTATCGAAATCTATTGTTGCGATTAAAGTGCCTCTTAGAGTGACTAGTGGTTCCGGCGCTTCTGGGTTAGGTTAGGTTAGAACTGTGACCCCCAGAGAGCACGAGCCGAGCAAGCAAAGCGCGTCCGGAAAGTTGGATTTCGATAGCGTGACTATATTCGAGCGTATGAGGCAGTGAAAATGTTTTTCGAAACAGCGTCTTTCGCGACTGAACAACATTCGACACCCCTTTTAGGTACCTTTTTTTTTTTTTTTTTTTTCGTGCGGAAATCCCCTCGGATACCCCCCCGCCGGCCAGCGGGGGCGGTTATGTCGGACATGAACCGCAACCGCACGCCGTCTCGGGTCTGCAGACGCCGGGGTGTAAGGTTGCCCATAGAGCATATCCCTCGCACCCCGACTGACCCTGGGCCATCTCCGGTTTCGAGATGGCCCCCTCGGGTTTGGGAACCACGGTGTCCCCGTCTTGCCCCGGTTTGGGGGAGGGGCGCTAGTCGCCCCACCGTCCCGGACCCTTTTAGGTACCTTACGTTGGAAATTATACATTATGATGTTTTTGGTTCAATTACTTTGTAATGGAAACGACTTAATAAAGTAGCTACGAGAAAGGCCAGACACTTTTGGTAAATAACGATGAATTAAAAGTTATGGTGGAAGCCGATCTCTATCAAACAAACAAGGAATTCAGCGTCATAGTTTTACACTTGTACTATTATATATTCTGTGGTTTACGTTAGCTTACCCACAACCGTGACTCATTTACATCCTATTTCTAAAATAAACAAGCGGAGGAATTTATGTCTCATGCTTTAATGATGTAGGTACAGTCAACGACAAAAGTGGATTATCACTTAAATATTTACAAACGTTTTTTAAATTGGAATATGAATACCTTATAATGGATATACATGTATTTTTATAATCGCCAGAGGTAGTGATTAATAAATTAGATTTTGTTAAGCGACTTTTGTCGTTGATTGTACATAGAGGAGCATATTTTGAAACTTGATTTACTTAGAAAGGTTCGGAATATATGAAGATAGATTTATTGAACCGTTGGGTATGAAAAGATTAGGGCACGCCGCAATAGCGGCGGCAAGGCCCATCATGGAGGATTGGCTAGAGAGGCGACACGGAAGCCTCTCGTACCGACTGACGCAGGTGATCTCCGGGAAGGGGAGCTTCGGGGACCACCTGCAATGGATCAGGAAGGAGCCAACGCCTGAGTGTCATCACTGCGACGCGAGCGAGGACTCAGGGCTGCACACGCTGGCGGACTGCCCGGCGTGGGAGGCGCCGAGGCGTGACCTCGTGGCAGCCATCAGGGTGGGAGTCCTCTCGCTCGGCAGCATGATTGCGTCAATGGTGCGCGCCTGGAGAGATTTAGAACTCTCCCGGCCCGCCGAGCCCGCAACTTGCTCGCCGCGCGTCGCAGGCGACTCAGGACGGAGGTCGCTTAACGACCTCCGTCCTCCATGAGCGCAGGCCTGGGGGTGGCAGGTAAGGCCACCTGTCACCCCAGCAGAAGCAGGTCGGGACGGTGGGTCGACTAGCGCCCCTCCCCAAACCGGGGCAAGACGGGGACACCGTGGTTCCCAAACCCGAGGGGGCCATCTCGAAACCGGAGATGGCCCAGGGTCAGTCGGGGTGCGAGGGATATGCACCGTCTGAAGACCCGAGACGGCGTGCGGTTTTAGTCGGTTCAAGCCCGACATAACCGCCCCCGCTGGCCGGCGGGGGGGGGGGGGTATCCGAAGGGATTTCCGCACGAAAAAATAAGGGTATGAAAAGATTTTGGACAAAACAGTGATTTGCGGAGTGCAACTGTGCAAGCGGGAAATGTAATCAACTGGGAGAAATTATGTAAAACTACGCACTACTCTAAAGCAAATCTCACGCAGTGGAAAGCTTTGGTATCGAACTGTTTCATAGTCACTTGATTTTTTGAGACCCGGTAGATAAATAACAGCTGATGTAAATTGTGAAGAATTAGTTTCTACGATGGTGAAATCTAAAGTTAAAAACTCAAGCTTATCTACTCGTTAACTGACTTCATCATTTAAAGGCCTAGACTGTTCAAAAAACCATCTTTCCACGATATACCTTTTTTTTAATCCCCTCGGATACCCCCCCCCCCCCGCCGACTAGCGGGGGCGGTTATGTCGGGCTTGAACCGACTAAAACCGCACGCCGTCTCGGGTCTTCAGACGGTGTAAGGTTGCCCATAAAGCATTTACCTCGCACCCCGACTGACCCTGGGCCATCTCCGGTTTCGAGATGGCCCCCTCGGGTTTGAGAACCATGGTGGCCCCGTCTTGCCCCGGAAAGGAGGTGGGGCGCTAGTCGCCCCGCCGTCCCGGCCTGCTTCTGCTGGGGTCACAGGCAGCCTCATCAGGCCTGCGCTCATGGAGGACGGAGGTCGTTAAGCGACCTCCGGCGTCTGAGTCGCCTGTCTCGCGCGGCGAACATGTTGCGGGCTCGGCGTGGGCCGGGAGATATTCTAAAGCTCTCCCGCGCTCCCTTCGCCATCTCCTTCCCGGGTATTACATGCTTGCAGAAAGAGGCGGTGGTGGCCCACGCGCTCGCGCTTCGCACCATTGTCGCAATCATGCTGCCGAGCGAGAGGACTTCCACCCCGATGGCTGCCACGAGGTCACGCCTCGGCACCTCCCACGCCGGGCAGTCTACCAGCGTGTGCAGCCCCGATTCCTCGCTCGCGTCGCAGTCATGGCAATCGACGTTTGCTCCTTCCTGATCCGATGCAGGTGGTCCCCGAAGCTCCCCTTACCAGAGATCACTTGCGTCAGTCGGTACGAGAGGCTTCTGTGTCGCCCCTCTAGCCAATCCTCCATGATAGGCCTTACCGCTGCTATTGCGGCATGCCCTACGATAAGATACACCAACCTATGGAGTTAAAAACCATTTTTTCGTTGGTTTACAAAACACAACGGTGTTGGTTAGCAAAAAAATGTTGGCTACGCGATTCCCTCAATCATATTGATACCTACCTATCTAATATTTTTACACACACTGTTTTTGATAACTCTGACTAAAGTTAATTATGGTGTAACTGTACCTACCACATTACGTTACGTGTGCAGCACAACTTGCTTCGCATCGCAACGTTATTTTTTTTACACGTGCGATGGCAGGTCAGCTAGCGTTTGGACATATGCGTTTGAATCTGTCTCATGCCATTCGGTTTTTTTTTACGACATGCCTAAAGCCAACCTATGCGATTACACATCTAACTCGCTCAATAGACCCCTCGCAAAATGTGTGTTCAGTAAAATATCAAAATATTGCCAAATGCAAGAAGACGTTATCCTGATTTAAACTGGGCAAGACTGACTCCTCAAGACAATATGTAAGTAGGTACTAATTTTAAAAATACTAGGTAGGCACCTTTTTTTTTTTTTTTTCGTGCGGAAATCCCCTCGGATACCCCCCCGCCGGCCAGCGGGGGCGGTTATGTCGGGCTTGAACCGACTAAAACCGCACGCCGTCTCGGGTCTGCAGACGCCGGGGTGTAAGGTTGCCCATAGAGCATATCCCTCGCACACTAGGTAGGTACCTATTGTTAATCAACCAAAGCTTAATTAAAGGTACCTACCTAGTACCTTGATTAACAATAGGTACTAGGTAGGTACCTATTGTTAATCAACCAAAGCTTAATTAAAGTAGGTACCTACCAGAGTTAATTCACCGCATTGTATGAAAAAAAATCTTGCTGATTCTTTCAGATTTTATTGGTGAAAGTTTTCGCCGGATCGCCGAGGGTGGATGTCTACTCAATTACCGAAGCGTCTTAATTTTATTAGATATGCTTGAGACTACGGATTTGAATTTCAATTCTGTGGCCCTACACCCGTGTTGAAAGAACTGTGAACAGTTAATTTTATTAGAGTCACCCCGAAGGCTTTTTAATGTAAATCGTAAGCTAATCTTGTTATATTGCAAACTAAATAAATACCTTCGTATCTTCGGGCGAAAGATAGCAATTAGTTTCACTTACTTAATTAGACGTTAGAATAAATATGTACTTAAGTACAACGTAGTTTAAGCGTAAGGTAATAATTTATTACTTTTAAATTTGATAACGAAACGATTACGTATTCAAATTATCATGGAACTCGGAGATAAACGGTTATATCCTAATTCCTTCCGGAACATTTTCTTTTTTTTTATATACGTACCACACCAGGACAACTGAGCATAAGTTTCAAGCATATAGGTACAGTCAACGACAGAAGTGGATTAGCGCTTAAATATTTACAAAACTGTTTACATTGGAATATGAATACCTTACCTATACTACTTATTATTACATTGTAAACATTAACTTATTTATAAAAATTAATTAAAATAAACTTAACGTTTATGTATTTGAAGAAAACAAAAACGCGGCAAATTCCTAGACTAATATTTTTTTGTCGGAAAAGCAAAGGCATCAAGCTCATACGGCCTCATCGGTTTTCGTAATTTTATTTAACCCCCCAACTGTTTAATAATCATAACTGCATAATAAATGCGTATTCCTTTTTCAAAACAATATTTACTATCAAACTTTTTCTATTTTATCACATAAAATTCTGGCAGGTCACAAATAAAGAATTAAAACTTCTAATTTAAATTTCGCGCTCGAAAACCAATCAATCAATGTTTTTTTTAAACTGTTGGTTTTTAATTAAAATATGAATCGCGCGCGTAATTTTTTTAAAGGCAGCATTCCATTTGCAAACAGCCTTTGCCCGCGAACGCCGCATATGATTCGAAGCGTGCAAATGGTCAAATGTATGTATAATGCTTTATATACAAACTCAGTGGTGTAAACACAGATGTAGTTCAGTATAAATTTCGGTAAGTATTCCAAATTTAAATCATATTCTTCCCCTAGAGGTGAATGAAATTGAGTACAATTTTCTTTCCCTGTTTTTAACAGATTAAAAATGACTATTGTTATGTTCGCTTTTTGTGACATAGAATGTCACTTTTTGAGCAAATGGTACGAAAAGATAATTTATCAAAACGGGTTCTACTACTGAGCTAATATACCTACAGATGAAAGTGAAGGTCACGCGAATGTGAATGATTTCATCTCGCCTGATGGTCAGCTAAAGGAAAAGGCTCTTGAATGAGGGTTACCATTACAGATACCTGCCAATAATACTACAGCCCTTAACTTGACGGCCTCATCAGATGCTTTTTCACGACCCGCTTAAAGGACCCGGGGCTGTAGAGTAGGAAATAGAAACGCAAAGCAAAGGGGTTCCGTACTGCTTGGTTCTTGATAGAATAGTTTGCACCGTTATGTAGGTACCAATATGAATGTGTATACCATGTTTTTTTTTATACCACTAAGGTGGCAGACAAGCACACGGCCCACCTGATGGGAATCAGTTACCGCGGCCTATGGACGTGTGCAACGCCAGTGGCGTCACACTCGCGCTGCCGACCCTGTAAAGGAAAGGGGATGGGAAAGGAGTTTGGGAAGGGATGGGAAAGGAGTTAGGGAGGGGATGGGAAAGGAGTTTCGGCTCCGGCACTCTCACTCACCAAACGGAACGCAACAGTTAAAATACTGTTACTTGGTGTCGATATTCTGTGAGAGGGTGGTGCTTCCCCGGTCGAGTCGGCCCATTCATGCAACGGCCAAAATACCTGGTGCTTGCCTCTACCACGGATAAAAGTATACGCTACCATGTGTATACGCTATCCATAATTACAGGTAAGTAGTTAATTAGATCACTTACTTGGAAATAATGTTTACACAATATAAATACCGTAACAAAGCATCGCCTGAGCTAGAGTTATGGGTACTACGTGCTTATCGTCTAGCCACGATACAGTGTTAACACCTACTCGCCTTGTACTATGTCGTGGTCATTCATTTTAAACAATAAACTAGGTGTGCCATTGTTATAATCATTCTATACATAACGTTGCAATTATTCAATGGCAGTTACAATGAGTATCAAATATCTAACTGTGTAGGGTGACTGATGAGACTTGACATCATGGTCTTATAGGAAAGGCCAAGCCAAGAAGTACGCAGCCGTCGAGCATTTACTCAAGTATGAAAATAATTAGAAAACAGAAGCAGCGATACGGCGAGGATATAGGTATGAAAATAATAATGAAAGTGGAAGAAGTGAACAGCGTATGCCAGGAACGCAGCAAGTCGAAAGATATTTTTTCTGCCCAACCCAATGCGAAAGAGACTTGGTTGTATGTACCTTTGTCTTATGTATAATTAAATGGCGGACTTTTCATACCTATTATAGTTGAAGTAGAGTTTACCACCTAAGCACTAGATTACGCGTTTGGAATAACATACATACATAACATAAACTCACGCCTATATCCCCGAAGGGGTAGGCAGAGGTGCTAGCACCCACATTTCGCCAGTTTATGTTTAGGTCCCAATGTAATAGGTGGCGAGCCTATTGCCATTAAAATCGAAAAGTCATTGGTGTGTGCCATGGTAATACCTGGGATCGAACCCAAGACCTCGTCTCAGCAGTCCTTTACCCATACCACTAGGCTACCGCTACCGCTACCGCGTTTGGAGTATGGTCGTGTATTATTTTAAACAATAAACTATATAAGTATGACCTCTTGTTATAATTGTTCAATTATTCATCGGCAGTGACAATGAGTAATCTAATAGTTATAACATTTTTATGTGAAATATTATATCAATAAAAATGAATAGTCAAAATAAACTATTTTCTTCCCCATGACGTGCAATAAGCGTCTGTGAAGGATGGAGCTTATTACACTTCATATACCTAGTTCCATCCCTCTTTCTCGCCCAGAACACTAACGCGTATATCATGTCATGGCATAACTAGTCTGGCCATATATACTGTTACATCAAAACTTTTCTTTCTTTTTCAACTTTTTAATTATTTTGAATTTGGAATACGTATATTATTTTATCAGCCAGCATTTGTATCAGCCGTATGTTCGTATATCGTACTATCAAAAGATACAACAACACTTCGTCTGTCGAAGACCAGAAAAGATCGGAGCGGCCGCGTGCTTTTAGAACTACAAAGGCTATTAATGCTGTTAAAGCCAGAATTCGTCGAAACCCCATAAGGAAGCAAAAAACTCTGTCACGTATTATAAAACAAGACCTGAAGCTCGGTGCTTATCGTCGATATACAGGACATGCCCTTAATCAATCTTTACGATTAAAGAGAGTGGATCGATCAAAGCGCCTTCTGTCGCGGTACGCAGGTGAAAGGCACAGAAATATCCTCTTTACCGTTGAAAAAATTTTCACGATTGAAGAACACTACAATAAGCAAAATGAAAAAGTGTACGCTCACAGTTCTAAGGAAGCTCAAGTGGTCGGAAAGGTACAGCGTATTCATCATCCTGCGTCAGTGATGGTTTGGTGGGGCGTGTCTTATCAGGGAGTCACAAAGCTACATTTTTTTTGAAAAAGGAGTGAAAACTTCAGCCAAATTGTATCAAGATACTATCTTGGATTATGTTGTGAAACCTCTCAGCAATACACTTTTTAAAAATATACTGTGGACTTGCCAGCAGGACTCTGCTCCTGCTCCTGAACTACCAAAGCCTGACTAGAAACCAACGTTCCGGACTTTATAAGAGCTGAAGACTGGAACTCATCTAGCCCAGACCTCAACCCTTTAGACTACAAATTATGATTACAGTTTTAGAGGACATGGCCTGCTCTATAAACGACACGGCGACATTGAGTCTCTTAAAAAATCTTTGGAGCAAGCAGTGGCAAAATTTCCCTTGGAAACAGTGCGTAAATCCATAGATTCGTGGCCAAACAGATTAAAGGCCTGTATAAAAGCCAAAGGTGGCCATTTCGAATAAAATATAGTTAAATTTTTTGCTAAGACTTTAATAAATATGTAGGTATACATTTTCATAATATTACATTACTTCATTTAAAAAAAAATGCATTTTCATTTGTAACAAAACTTATGGCTGGATTAGGAAGTTGCTGTTCGCTGGTTCGCTGTTGACAGGCGGCCTCACCTGTCACCCCCAGGCCTGTGCTCATGGAGGACGGAGGTCATTAAGCGACCTCCGGCGCCTGAGTCGCCTGCGACGCGCGGCGTGCATGTTGCGGGCTCGGCGGGCCGGGAGAGTTCTGAACCTCTCCCGGGCGCGCTCCGCCATCTCCTTCGCGAGCATTACATGCTCGCATAAGGAGGTGGCGGCGGCCCACGCGCTCGCGCGAGCGTATCTATGATATTATATATATGATATATATATATATTTATATATTTATATATATGATAATAAATATATATATATATATGATATTATATATATATACGATACTAAGTCTAGGTACATAGTGTTGTATATAATTATACATATAGCGACTATAAAACCGCAGAATTAGCGCACGTTATACAAGGCGGAATATACGACAGTCTGCTGGCAGTGAACCAAAAGGTTGTTACTTGCATAATGTGAATTTATATCAGCCGCGAGATCGCTAAAGCGGAACCTTAGCGTCTGGGCCCTCAGCCCTTTAGCTATTTACAAGAAACTGGTGCTGTGAAACGCGCGATCTTACGTTCAACTAATCTGCGATAAATATTGTTGCCGCTTTGTTGGTTTATGTCGTTTTAAATTGTAAAACAATATATCTTACAGAAAAACATTAGAGGAATTGCCTGGGATTTGAGCTGGAAAGGTTAGTGTTGTTTCATTTGCACAAAAAGAGAAGAAGACTCTGTGCTATTTCTTTAGGTATATGTTTGAGGTAATCTTCAGAACCATACCACTTTTTAGAAAAAATATTTCACCATTTGAAAGGTACAATATCTGCGATGAACATGAGCTGCAGCTAACATATTTATATAAACCGAAGTTAAGCTATGGCGGGTTGCTAGTCGGTAAAATATTAAATTGTCTACTGTCCACGGAGGCGTAACTTCAGGCGTAAACCAAGAAGTCTATGAAGTGACGCCTCTGTGGACAATAGGCCTTTGTCATTATCATCTGATCGACAATCCCCAAGTGTGCAAAGCTTGCACTTTGGAGTTTGGTTTCTGGTTTCTCCTCCTTTCTACATTTGGTTTATCTTGGCTTGAGGGTGACTTCGGCTTGATCTTCGTAGATCTACACCCTCATACTGAATCCTCGTAATTACCGATACCTTAACCAACTGATTGAAATAATTACGTATTGAAATAAAACTATGTTTAACGGATTCTATCGCGATTTATTTAATGTTAGTGTATTATCTAACTGGTGCCACGTTCCAACTATCTTGGTCTTCTTCCAATCAGCTTGGGATCCAGTCATTCACTTAATCAAACCCAAGAAAAAACAAAATGCAACAAGACTTCACAACATTGTGAGCTCATTCTGCGTAGAAGTACTTTGAGATAACTTACCTACTTACTCTTCAAACTACGAAAAAATCACTATGCTTAGTCTCCTCATGACCTGACTAGCTGCTGGAAAGCAACCCGAAACGTCGGGATCAGTGTATCCTTCAAAAATAATTTTATTTCTTACTTCCGACAATTTCATATTACGTAGTGTTAAGAAATTTCAACCCTGTAGATATAGAAAGTAACATTAAAATCATAAAAGTTATGATAACAGAATACCCACCTACTATATGTGGTCTAAATAAAAACATCAGCGGTCACACTGTATTAGTGGTAGCAGCAGTAGCACGGTGATCAATAAAAAACCGCAGCCTTATAAATAAAGGAATAAAATAAAAATCAAATGAAACTCAAAGTGTCGTCTATGCATAGTGTCAATTGCACATTTTATAAATTTATTTAAGCTTGTCTGTGCGCCACGTGCATGAAGCACTTTACTTATACCCAGAGGAGGCGAGGATCGAAATCCATAGATCGACGGACGTTTGTACCACGTGTTGAAAGGTCTTAGATAATATAATATAAAAGCTTTCAAGAGAATAGCGTTTCACGGCGTGTCTGAAGTATCAATTCAACTTGTAAAATGACTACCTCTAGGATGTTCCCCACCTCCGATAGCTGTATTGGAAAATTGCAACGGTATGCTCAGCGAGCGATATCTTCAGAGAGTTGATTTTTATTAAAAGTTTGTAAAAGAGGTACTTGATCATGTAAGTATCCATTCCATTACATGTTATGTTATTAACAGTTTGTGAGGAAAACTTTACATAGGAATATTGCAGATTTTTCGTACGGATAGGGTGTATCGTTAACAACAAAAGATGTTTTCCGAACCGGTGGGTAGGCACGGGGAATCGAAAGAATGCGTACCGACTGGCTTGTGATATTTTATCACGGATGGAAAGGAACTCAGGGATTCCACTGTTTGTTTGAACAAACGAGCTCCAAATACGTTACGGAAATGTAAACTGGCTTTTATTTGGCGAATATAAACAATTCAAAGGGATACCGGGCTTTGAGGTAAAAAGATACAATAGTTACATCCACTAAATATAACGATATTTGAGTGAATCCATTCCTATTCAGAATGTACAAAGGGTTGTGTATTGCTTAAAACAAAACCTATTTTGCAAAAACGTTTTAGTACATTATTAAATTTAGCAAAATTGAGATTTTTTTTTAAATTAGTAGAGTATAAACAATATTGGTTCAGACTGTTATGTGAGCTTATGTCGGGGAAACCGGGGTAATATTTGCATATTGGCATCGCAAGCTGTCTTAATTTTGGCGTAATGTGTGGCTGGGGTTGAGATTGTGCCGAGCTGTCGAGTTGCTCGAGGGTGTGGTGCCCACATGTTGCTGTTCCAATGCAATTTATTGTTTCAATCTGTGTACACGTAGAAATTAGAATGACATGAATATTGGATGTGTACAAATGTATATTTTGGATGGAAATAAATTAGGGATGGAGTGGGTACCTGGTTAATTAAAATAACATGTAGGTAGATAATTTAATCATATTAGAAATATAAATAAATTTTGAACTCATGAAAGGTTTTTTTTACAATACAGATGTAAGTACATTAAAGATTTAGCATTCAAAACATAGAAATCACAAAAATGGTGCATATAGATGGCTTGTGCGAGTTACTTATTATAGGATAAATAAAGTTGTAACTTCGTGGGAAATTTTACAAAATTAGGGTGTTGATTTACTTATAAAAAGTTTCCTAATGACCTGCCTTTCATGCTCACTAACGTTATTATACACTCGTAGTTCAATATTATTGATATTATATTTCACTAGCTGATGCCCACAGCACAGTCGGTTATTTGGTTTGGTGTTTTGGTCATATCTCCGGTTGTATTTGACCAATTGCAATATACGGCAGATTTTAAGTTTGACCAAGAACTTTCTAATAAAATTAACCACATCAAATTTGTTCAGTAGTGTGTAGTCACGAACAAAAAGACAAGTATTCCAAAAATAAAATGTTTGTATTCAGAATCGTTTAATTAACAAAACCCAAGTATTTTTTTCCATATCTCCAATGTACAGACACAACTAACTTACAATTTTATAATAGTATAAGTAGATAAGAAAGTAATTTAGGTAATTCGATATTGTATAATAAGACTGTAGAGGACCGATAGGATACCAATACCGATACCAGACCGATAGGATATCTTTATAATTGATGCAACGACAAAAGCCTCCTTGGACCGAACAACCACTGGTCGACACAATAGGCTTTCGGAGAGCAATGTCCGATTTCGCCCTCTGTACCTACGCAAAGTCGCCAGTATTATAGACTAGAATCGTATAATTTTCTCTTCGCGGTCCTTTAAAACAGTGAAAACGTTTTATGATGAATATTCTCGCTATTTAAAGAAGAGATTGTTCGCATAAGTGTCCTCTAGAGGCCGAAACATGGAATCTTAGAAGCAATAAAAATACCGGCGGAGGGTCAATCAGGTTAAGTGTTTTGTCCGGCGACTCGCAGCTCCAAATAATATATTTTATACGAGGTTTATATTTGAGTGGATGGAAAAATAGTTGGAATATGTAGTGCTTCGAAAGGCGTCCGCACCGCCTGGGAGCAATGCGCGCTGGTATTCTTCAAGCGAACCTCCACCGTTTACATTCCAATCTCAGATGAAATAAATATTATTTACTCAAAAATCTCTTTCTATTACTCGGAGTTATTAATGTGAGCTACGTTGGTTTTTATCAATCTAATATACCGGAATATATCGTTGTGAGGTTAAAATAAATGCCTTTGTATACCTTTTTTTTTTTCGTGCCGAAATCCCTTCGGATACCCCCCCGCCGGCCAGCGGGGGCGGTTATGTCGGTTAGGCTTTTGACAGGGTCGTGCATGATAGCCTAATTGGCAAGCTTCCGTCATACGGCCTACCCGCTGGCTTGTGTTTGGATCACTGACTTCCTGAGGAATCGGTCCATCCGGGTGGTCGCTGACGGCTGCACATCTGACCGATTAGCGCTCAATGCTGGGGTCCCTCAGGGGTCGGTACTCTCGGCTACATTATTTTTGCCTTTGTATACCTATAGTTAGTAGACTTTCAGTATGAACTGCTACTGAAAACAATTATTGATTCTCTCCAACCAAAATTTAATTAGATACCATTTTTCTTCTATTTAAGTATAATAGTCCAGGGTCACCGGCCATTTTAACAATTGATTACTATCAAGCAAATGTTTCGTCTCATTTGATGAGACGCCCGAAAAGTTGTGCGTCTCATCTCACAAAAAGTCTTGATTATGCGGTAGCTTACTGTGAACCAATTTCTGAGTAAAGAACAGGGATAACGTGTCACGCAATTTCTAGGAAAATGTAGCTGTAAAATTATATAAATATTAACTAAGCAAAAGTAATAAAATCAGTGGACTAGTAATATTTTTTGATGACGTCTTGGAAGGAGGCTGCTCTTTGATCAAACCATAAATTTTGTTAGCTTACCATTTAATAAAAAGAACCCACAGTTACTTAATACATTTTTGAGAATCGTCAATTCGAAATAATATTTAATCCCTGCTACACCGGTAGCTACCACAATCGGGAATTTCTGTCAGAGAAAAGTATGCCAAATTTGGTTCTGATTGAATTAGTAGTTTAGGAGGAGACCTGTGACAAAGAAAATCCTGAAGTCTGGTATGAGGAGCTTTCGCTCGACTTCGTCTCACTCAGCTCAAAAATGGACCAGGTAATTTATAAATGTGTGGGATATAATTGATTTCTTTTGTTTGCATTTTGTGCTTTTGTAATATCGCTAGATACTGTGTGTCGGAGTATATTTTTTTTTTGTTACATTTAGGACACGTCAATTTGACTTCACCTCGCCTAATGGTAAGCAGTAAGGTAAAGTCTCAGGAAAGAGGGTCACCATTACATACAACGTACCATGTTAACAATGGTGGCACTCAGCTTGACGGCCTCATCAGAAGAGGATTGTCGTCTTCACTTGCTGACCCCTGAACGCAATCAAACCGATTTTTTTTTTCCGTGCGGAATTCCCTTCGGATACCCCCCCGCCGGCCAGCGGGGGTGGTTATGTCGGGCTTGAACCGACTAAAACCGCACGCTGTCTCGGGTCTTCAGACGCCGGGGTGTAAGGTTGCCCATAGAGCATATCCCTCGCACCCCGACTGACCCTGGGCCATCTCCGGTTTCGAGATGGCCCCCTACCCGGCCGAATTTTTTTACCAGTAGATTATATTTTATTATTGGGGTTTTCGGCGATTCGGTTGGCAATATACATTACCAGTAGATGATAATGGGTACATATTTTATAGACCCACGTAATAGGGAGCCCTATTGCATGGGATTTTGAAATTATGTATCTAGCAAGCATAAAATAATAAAATAAGTGCTCACCGGAGTTCGAGCCAACACTATTGTTGGCTCGAAGTCTATACCCGATTGCAAAATTAATAATACATACATACATACAATCACGCCTTTATACCCGAAGGGTTAGGCAGAGCCGAATTAATAATATTTTATAAAAAATCCTTTGCATCAGGAATCAATCATATTTTGTAGAGTGTGATGCAACAGGTAGAGGCGAGTCGAGGGAGCATCTTCATAAGTAGTTTGTCAGCTTATAAAAGGGTGATATTACACACCTGACATCGTGGGGGCTCAATGAAAATATTTCAACCGAGCTCTTTGCTATATCGTCAGATATAGCAAAGACTTATGCTGAGTAGATACTTATTACGTATAGAAAATAAGGTGGCATATTTCCTAGTTCAGTTCAGTTCTAAACATTACAGCCACCTTATGATTACATGTTTTATTAGTAACAGTTTTTTAAATATTATCAATAGGTCCGCGTTGGACCAGTATGAAACCTGTTTGATGATGTAGTAAATGATGGAACACGTTTGCCTAAAAGGAAACCATTCACTCTAGACTTTAAGACTACTAGGTTTTCAGGCATCACAGACTCAGGTAAGTAAGTCATTTCAGACCTTAGCAGTACGCGCGAAAATAATTTGGGATAACCACATTTACTTGATAAGATGGGCCAGAACCCACTGGTCCCCTGAAATTAGCACTCTGTGCCCACTCGTCCCCTCAAATGATTGAGTTTACCATTCGTCCCCTGGATAGGTCTGTGAACGTGTACGTATCTAGGTATGTTTACGTGTACGTATCTGAAGCACATGAATGTACTCTGCCAAGTAATTGCCACATAAATAAATAGTAAACGGTAAAGGGCTACGAAATACGATACATCTTTAAAAGTTCTTCATTCTATCGTTAGAGGTGGGCCTACACGCTACTAATATTATAAATGTGAAAATTTGTGAAGATATTTGGCTGAACGGATCTGGCAGAAATTTGGTACAAGGATAGATTATGGTCTGGAATAACACAGGCTACTTATTATCCCGGGAATAGGTTCCCATGGATAAAGGGATCGGGAGCAGGATCTTTGCACTTTCTGCGATCCTGGCATAGGTACAGGATCGCAGAAAGTGCAAAGATGTTGTCTCTGCACACCCCAATGAAAAAGAAGCGTGACTATTGTATGTATGTTGTCACAACGCTGCTGTTTTTAACTTAGCTTTTTTGCACAAATATTTAATTAAAAACGTCTTGTTACAATATACAGGTGGGTATTTGCAGAAACGTTAAGTCGACAACGTAGTCACTGATTGAATTAAGTATGACTTTGTCAATGAAACTCAAGAAGACGACTGTCGGCACTTTAATTAGCACAAAGCCGTCTGTCTGCAATGGACGTGCACTTTCATAATTTATGGAATGCCAATTTTTCTCTTAGCAAAGCACGACCCAGGCTCCCGAAGCATCTTGTTGTAATAACGAGAAATTAAATTGGAGTGTCGTCTCCTTCGTAAATTTTAATGGGCGTGACACTAAAGAGATACACATTGTCAACAACATAGGTATGATAGGTATGTACTTAGTTAAGTTCTATCGTTGTATAGAGACAGGGTTGCGCCGCGTCTCAAACTTCTTGATTGAGTTTGAAGACATGTTTAATCGATTTTTAATAGAATTTGTTTACTTTGTCGTTATACAGAATATGTTAATGAAATACTTTGTTATTCGATTTTGTTTGTTATCCATATGAATAATTAAGTTTGAAATGTATATATTTTTCAAAGTGTGCTCAGACGTATCAACCATACCGAATTTTCTTTATTCTACTTAACCATACTACCAGAGTCGACTTCTGACTTCTTCTTTTTGAAAATCTTTTTTTTTAACCAAAAGGCGACTACAATTGCTATTCTAGCGTTTCAGACTCTTCTTCAAAGAACAATAAAATGCCGTGGGAAGTAGAGTGGAGTATCCGCCTATTAGCCCCCGGTTGGTTCTGGTCTCTATTCCTGGTGTTCCCATTCATGATTCAGAGTAATCCTCCCTCGCATTTTCCCTCGAATCATGCCGTCTTTCTAAGGTGATTTTTATATAAGTTTCTTCCTAGCAGACCCCGTTCCTGTCCATTTCTGGTCAAAGTTTCGGGCAGGCTGATCTGCAGTCTGACTAAGAACATGTCTTTTACTTCGGAAGAATTCCACCCTTCTGCACCTTCACCCCTTGCTGTGCATTGCGTTGCGTTGCGTTGAGCCAAATAACTCCCGACTCAGCAGGATATTAAATTTTCTGGAGTATATTTTTTACCTTTTGATTCGTCTCGTTATTAGCCGCGGGTTTGCTGACATTTAATACAGTTATTGTGTATGAGAGGGTGATGGCAAGAGGGGGTGGTACAGCGGGCGCTAATTGGAAATACATGAGAATTTGCATTTTACTTTGTCTGCCGAACCCCCCAGAGCAGTCTCGCTGTGAATCCCTTTGTCGATCCTGAGTGCACCTCTGCAACGTCCAAATTGTTATACCGATACAAATTTGTACAGAAAACAACAGGCTTACAATGCTTAATAGTCTTATTTGGCTACCTATTTGTATAAACGTCGTTTGTGTTATTTGCTATAAGCTATTGTAAAAACCATTGTTTAGTGCGAATTTTTTCATTCATTCATTCGATATTACGCGAATGGGCGATTCTTCAATTGTCGAGTCATTTAATTTTTTTACATAGTACCGGATTCGATCCCCAGTTTAGACAATATGTGTTGT
The DNA here is from genome assembly GCA_946251805.1 of Cybosia mesomella. Taxonomy (NCBI): domain Eukaryota; kingdom Metazoa; phylum Arthropoda; class Insecta; order Lepidoptera; family Erebidae; genus Cybosia; species Cybosia mesomella. The sequence goes on from OX276395.1 coordinate 10,389,895, forward strand.
TGGGTTTTCAATATTTTCAGTACAAACTTTCTCATTAACATCTGGAGTGAGATAAAAGTGCCCAGTTGAATGTTATGTGGACCTCACTTAATGCCCGGAAGATTGTTAACCCACGGACCTGGCTATGATTTTCATAGACCCAGTCCATTGAGAGCTCGTCGGTTGGGAAGGGAAGGTTTGTTCGACGGTAATCAGAATTACACCATATCCACAACCATTTAAAAAATACCTACGTAAACGGTTGAGTTTCACTTCTGGGTCCTCTGCAAAGAGATATGCGGAGAAAGTGTTCCTAAATGTCAGGATAGGCTCATGTTACGAATGAATGGTCAGGCTAGTAGCTAGGTGTAATTGCATAAGTTAGTGTAACCTTTTTCAACGTTTGGTAAGTGTCCCTAATATGGTCTAACCAGAATTAACGACTTCTTGACTTTGACTTTGTGAGCCCCACTCGCTGTAGCAGAGTATTAGTAGTGAAGACTTTGTGAACCATATGATTGAACGTTTTTAACTTTAATTGGAATTGCTCTGTACAGCTGTGGGTAAAAGTTAAATAAAATATACGTGAAAATTTAATCCACATTGACAATTCCCTCAGAGCATTTTATCGTGAGTTTTCGCAATGAGAACAGTTGGCAGGTGCTATAGCAACATTTGCATACAGTTGATCTGACTTAATTTATCTGTAATGGGTTTGAAAGAGATTAGAGCGTTCGCTGTGATTACCAGACTCCCTCGGGTATGGGAGGTGTCATCATAAACAAACCTACAAAACTTGTACTTGATGTAAATTGAGCTTAATTTTGATGAAGCAAGATTGTTCTAGCGTTGATTGACAATAAATTTAAGTAATTGAGATGTTTTTCTTTCAATCTTATTTACTGAATAATTATTGTAAGTAAATACGTAGTTAATGGCGTCTTTGGAATGATTTTCTTTTATTTGTTACAGTTTTATGGATAGAATCTCTCCATATAGGTAAATAACAGTCGCAGTTACGTAGAGATATTGCCTCCTTGGCAGTATTTTACCGCCTCTACAATGGTCAGTGTTACGATGAGTCTTCCAATTAGTTCCACCCTCTCCTTTCCTATACAGGACAACATGTGCAAGGCTGAGGTATCACCCTCACACGGTGCAAACAATTCCATCAAGAACCAAGTGGTTCGGCACCTCTTTTCTTTGCCATACCTTCAAGATTTGGAATTCTTGTAAAGTCATATTGATGTGAACATCATAAAAAATAAACAACGCGTTCATTAGGTACCTACCTTCGGGGGTGCGACTGGTTGGATCACCTCCAAGTTTAGTGCACCCTGGGCAACGTGGGTGATGACGCACCATTGATTGCTCCTCTGGAGTAGCTGGCGTCAACGTCAACGGCCAAGAGTCTGACCAACCGGCCCTTTTCAGGGCCAGCTGACCCCATTGCACGAGGGGGTCGGGGTATGGCGGGCCTGCAAGGCCCACGCGGGTGGGGGCCGCTCCAGGTACCCCTCTGCTGTTATCAGAGGGGACACTGCGAATGGCCCAGGGTCAGTCGAGGGATATGCTCTATGGGTAACCTTACACCCCGGCGTCTGTAGACCGGAGACGGCGTGCGGTTTTAGTCGGTTCAAGCCCGACATAACCGCCCCCGCTGGCAAAAAAAAAAGGTATCTACCTTCGAAGCTTTAATACCGTTAATTCCCTTAAACATCAATTTGTTTTTTACATTAATTTTCGTTTACTTTTAGTTTAAAAAAATACTGATAATGTAAATCTCCGTAGGCAGGTACGAAATGTTTTTTTTTTTGTTGGTTTTATTTATATTTTATTAAGAGGCATAATATATAACTGGTGGTAGAAATTTGATGACACAAATTTGTCACAAAATTCGGCCGGGTAGGTACCACCATGCACGATTGCGAAAAACCCTCCATAGTAATCCAATTTCGGTTTGATTGCGTTCAGGCGTCAGCAAGTACATAGTCGGGCAGGGAGATTGTGGTCGCAGCACTAGTGGGACCGGTGGGTGTCACGCGGTGCTGCGACGACAATCCTCTTCTGATGAGGCCGTCAAGCTGAGTGCCACCATTGTTAACATGGTACGTGTATGTAATGGTGACCCTCTTTCCTGAGACTTTACCTTCAGCTTACTATCAGGCGAGGTGAAGTCAAATTGACGTGTCCTAAATATTAAAAAAAATATATATATAAAATTTTAAATAATAATAACAATGTTACTTACCGACACTGACAGAATTTGAAATAGGTATATACTGTATTTTATGGGCGTTTATATCAAGGATATTGATGTACAACGTATACCTACATGCTATAAAGCTATTGGAAACGGTATTAGCGTGAGTTCGAAGCCCACCCTTTAACCTCTGAAACGTTTTTTACCCGACTGCGCCAGAAGGAGGGTTATGTTTTGCGAGAGTATGTATGTATGTATGTATAATTGTTTGGCACGCTCTGCAGCCTGAACTGGATTTGGATGTGACATTTACACACACACACATAGCACCTATCTATGATATATATCTTTACCGCAATGCAATATACTGTGCAAACAAAGCTGAGACTAAATTATTTAGCAAATCTACTCCAAGACCTAACCGACATGTATTTCAAGTCAGTTCGGATGCGTATTTGTTAATCATAATGTAATTAGTAATAATACTTATCTTCGATTATTTGAACATCCCTCAGGCCAGATCATCATCTGGCCTGAGGGATGAACAATCACTGACAATTAATCGTATTCAATTCAATTGAAATATTCATATTTTTAGTACTTTTAAAACTCCATGTGCCTCGGGATGCCAGGAAAATTCATTAACACACTCGGACAGGATAGGCAATGGATACGTTGTCCTAAGTAAGAAAAGTCCTATCCTTTAGTCGGTTGTACGACACCCTATTCTTCTTCACCAGGAACCACCCGGTTTCGATGGTCATACAAATTATAATTTATATTCTAAATATTTGTACTTTATAGCTAACATTAAGTTCGGCGGGCAACTTATAGACCACGTTTCAATAACATATGGTAAATTTTAACCTGTACCTTTTTTTTTTGTGCGGAAATCCCTTCGGATACCCCCCGCCAGCCAGCGAGGGTGGTTTTGTCGGGCTTGAACCGACTAAAACCGCACGCCGTCTCGGGTCTACAGACGCCGGGGTGTAAGGTTACCCATAGAGCATATCCCTCGCACTCCGACTGACCCTGGGCGATTCGCAGTGTTCCCTCTGATAACAGCAGAGGGGTACCTGGAGCGGTGGGGCCGCTCCAGGTACCCCTCTGCTGTTGGCCTTGCAGGCCCGCCATGCCCCGACCCCCTCGTGCAATGAGGTCAGCTGGCCCTGAAAAGGGCCGGTTGGTCAGACTCTTGGCCGTTGATGTTGACGCCAGCTACTCCAGAGGAGCAATCAAATATGCGTCATCGCCCACGTTGCCCTGGGTGCACCAAACTTGGAGGTGATCCAACCAGTCGCACCCCTGATCCAACCAGTCGCACCCCACCTATAGCTTGTTTCATCCAAATTGATTTTAAATTCTACACTGGTGCTGAGAGTCGTAACGATAAGTTTATTTTTCTCTATTAATGAGCAACCTAACGCAATATATATTTTCAACTCGAACATTTAGAACCCTTTAGCTATGTAATTTCAAGACCACACAACACTTTGTCTCACATACGGTAAGCTTAATTTTCCTGCCTGCTAAATTTTAATTTCGCAAGGGCCCGAGATTAATGGAGACCGCCGTTTCACCCTTGCTTTAAAAAATGTCGTCGAAGGGTCGTGTCGTATGAATCAGTCGTTACTGTCAGTACACCATCAGTCATGCGTGTACTAAATCTGTTTTGAATCGAGCGCGATATAAACTCGTAACGATTTCGATAACGTTGACGTACGCGCCTAAAATACTTTTGAACGAATGCAGATGATGTATGACGATATTAAAAAGTTGTGTTTGTTTTAATATTTTCGCAAATAGCTTATAGCGTACAGATTATGCTAATAGCATCGTTAATGTGGTTATCTTATAACGATATTCTCTAGACTCCAGTAGGGTTCTAATATAGCATGTAGCTAATTTTTATTAAAATAAATATGAAAAGTAATCTATACATATATAATTACTTGTCCCGGCTGACTGATAGACTGACTGACTGATTCATCAACGCAGAGCCTAAACTGCTGGACATTCAAACTTGAAGTTTTGGTAGTAGATGCCTATTATGTTGCAGGCATCCACTAAAAAAGGATTTTTGGAAACTTCACTTTTAAGCGGGCAAAATAAGGAATGAACGTACAGACGTGCTTCTAACTTTGAAAACGACGGACTTTCATACAAATGAAAGTAAGTCGTTTGAAAGTTCGAAGCACGATATTTCATACACCTGCTTTTGGCTAGAAATGAATGATCACAAGCATCAGCGATTTTCAAAATTCGTCTTTTGAAGATAGAAGCATTACAATTCATATACCTACTTTTGGTTAGGAACACGTGTATCAGCATTTTTCAAAATTTTGTTACTAAGGGGGTAAAATATGTGATGAACGATTATATGGAAAGTTCTTCATTATCAAAGTAAGAAGCATGAAATGCAATTTGGAAGCTTCTTATATCTATCTTATATTTCAAATTGGATCCGGAAGGTGGTGCTGCAATCAGGTTATAGGTAATTTTTTACGAATTCATTCCCTGGCGAAGCTGCTAGTATGTAATAAATAGCTCTAGAGCTATTCTTGTTCGTAGTAGAGCCATACTGTTTCCGGTAGGAATCTTTCAGTTTGACCGGGTATATACCCTAGGTATGTATGAGACCCCACCAAAAGCTTCGGAGCCAAAGCCGTAAATCGCACCTGCAAGATGCGATGCACCGAGTCTAGGCGTAGGGTCTCCTTTCAGGATTTAGATTTAAAACTGCAGTCACTCGCGTAAATGTCAAAATAAACCAAATTGTGAAAGGGAGAAGTGGAAGAGCGGGACTAATTAATTCGACTTTTTCTCATTACATACCGTTAATATTTTTAAAGTATCTAGCTTCATTATGGTATAGTCATAACCATTTTATTTTATTATAGTAAGCTGGTTTTCCTTCAAACTTAAAAGGTTTTTTTTTTAAAGAACAATAAGTACAATTAAATTTTTAAGCATTTTGTATGCTTACTTTTTTCTAAAGATTTAGATTGGATGTATCGGAGAATTTCGAATATCTGGGACGTGTCTAGGTGGCTCAGTTGGTCAGAGCATTCCCCCTGTAAGTGACTGGTCGCGGGTTCAAGTCCCGTCCTAGATGTTCTCTTTGTCCGATCTAAATCTTTAGAACAATTAGTACTTAAGTCTAATAAATTAGTTTGTACATTCATTAGGTCTGTCAGACTCAACTGGTGGTATATTATAACCCTTAATAATTAGTTGCATAACTACGCTATTATTCAGCGGTTTTATTAAACAAAATCCTTTCTCTAGTTTGATACAGGTACGAGGGTCAAACTGAAAGTTCTTAGAACTGGCCACTTATAAACAATATAATAAAAAAATAATTCTAAAATTTGAAAATAGAACTCTTTGCCAATATTACTGAGTATATATTTCATTCATTTATCATTTGTTTTACGATTTGGCGGCAAATTGAAAATTGTCTGTGTCACGTTAACATGAATTTAACACGAGAAAATTTTCGTGCAATGATTTTTTATGACTTTCGATGTCATTTAAGTCAACAAGAAAGTTATGATAGACTACGATTGGCCTTTCACGATGAATCCCCATCTCGTGCGACTGTTTACAACTGGTTTAATGAGTTTAAACGTGGTCACACTAATCTCACTGATGATTTACGTGAGGTACGGCCTTCTACGGCGACGACTGAAAATAACATCAGTGTTGTGCGGCGTATGATAGAGACTGACAAAAGAGTGACCTATCAGCAGATTCGGACAAGCTTAGGCATCGGTATGAGTCAAGTGCACAAAATCCTCCACGAACATTTAGCGGTCAGGAAGCTTTGCGCCCGGTGGATACCTCATAATTTGACTGAGGCTCAAAAACTCCATCGTGTGGATTGGTGCCGTAAAATGATTGAAAGATTTAACGGAGGTGACTCTAATGCTGTGTTCGACATACTAACAGGTGACGAAAGCTGGATTTACTGTTATGATCCTGAAACCAAAAGACAATCTGCTCAGTGGGTGTTTCCTTTCGAGGAGTTGCCAACTAAAGTGAAGAGAGATCGAAGTGCGGGAAAAAAAATGGTGGCCTCGTTCTTTGGAAGGATAGGTCATTTCGTAACAATTGTGTTAGAGGATCAAAAAACAGTTTCTGCAGAATGGTACACTACCAATTGTTTGCCACTTGTCTTGGAAAAAGTTCGAGAGAAACGACCTCGCAGTAGGATCCTCCTTCACCACGACAACGCCTCGTCGCACACCGCCAAGCGAACGATCGACTATTTGGCGACATCAAACGTTGAATTACTGGGTCACCCGCCGTATAGCCCCGACCTCGCGCCTTGTGATTTTTATTTATTTCCAAAAATTAAAGAAAAACTTAAAGGAAAGCGGTTTATGAACGCTGAAGAAGCGGTGGCTGCGTATCGCGATGCCATTGAAGAGACCCCTAAGGACGAGTGGGCAAAGTGCTTTTCCCAGTGGTTCCATCGCATGCAGCGGTGTATTGACGTGAATGGACAATATTTTGAAAAGATATAATAAAACTAATAACTGGCTAATGTAATCAGTTTTTGATTTTCTAAGAACTTTCAGTTTGACCCTCGTAGCTCAACATAAAATACCGGCATAATGTAACATCGACTGCTAAGTCAGAGGTCGCAAATTCGATTTCCGCTCAGTGTAAATATCTATTTGTAATATGTATTTGCAGTAATCTGGGTGTTTCTATGTATATTATCAGTATGTGTTAACAAAAAAAAGTATATAAGTAAATGAAGCTATACTTAGGTTGGGTCTAGATAGCGCTGAATGTCCTAGAATATCTATTTAAGTATTAACGTATTTTTGAATGTAATAATTCCAAAATTTGTAAGGATATTGTCTCCAGGGATGTATTAGTAACAATGAGTAGTGGAGTTACGTAACAATCAAGTGTTGCAATCAATCAAGTGACCACAAGCCACGAGCCCAGACTTCCATCCCAACCTTTATTGATAATGCATGCAGCCTCACACGATTCACACCGCAACCATATAATACAACCATACACTATAAAGTTTGTTAGTAACTTTTAGATACATCACATTTATTATGAATCATCATAGGGTCGTTGCCAGTTGCATCCTTGCTTTCCCTTCAGAGCCTGGGCGGACCCCAGGTTCCTGGTCCCTACTCTTTTTATTCATTTGGCCTATCTCGGCTTTTTCGGGAGAAGACTGTCTGATAACTCAAACCCGAAAGGAAGGCCTATTCCAGACTGGTGGCGCTCTTTAGCGCATGCCTCGAAAGGGGCCAGTTTCCAAAGGCTTGGAAGACGGGGAAACTGGTCCTTATCCGTAAGGCGGGGCGGCCGGCGGGCCAGTCATCCGGTTACCGGCCGATCGTGTTGCTCGACGAGGTGTGCAAGCTCTTTGAGCGGATTATTGCAGAGCGCCTCGTCGAGCATCTCACGAATGTGGGGCCAGATCTGGCGGACAACCAGTTCGGTTTCCGCCGGGGGCGCTCCACCGTGGAAGCGATCATGCGCGTTAGGCGCCTGGCGGAGGAAGTAATCTCGCGAGCTGGCTAGGGCCAGGGCGGCGAGAAGTGTCGTGCGGTGTTCCGCAGGGGTCGGTCCTAGGGCCACTCCTGTGGAACATCGGATACGACTGGGTGCTGCGCGGTACGTTGCTCGAGGGTGTCAGCATAGTGTGCTATGCTGACGACACCCTCGTTATGGCGCGGGGAGCAACGTACCGAAGCGCGGCACTGAAGGCCACGGCAGGGGTTGCTCAAGTCGTGGGTCGAATACGGCGGCTGGGACTCGAAGTGGCTCTCCACAAATCCGAGGCTATGTGTTTTCACGGGCCTCGGAGGGGGCCACCTGTGGGAACCAGCATAACCGTAGGGGGCGTAAGCATCGGCATCGAGCCCACGATGAAGTACCTTGGGCTCGTACTCGATAGCCGATGGGACTTCGGACCTCATCTCCGAAGTCTGGTCCCGAAACTGAGGGGGGCTGCGGCCGCGCTATTGCGGCTGATGCCCAACGTTAAGGGACCCAACGCCCCCACTAGGAGACTGTACCTGGGGATCGTGCGAAGCATGGCCCTATACGGGGCCCCCGTATGGGCGGAGACTCTGGCGGCCCGCAACGTGGCTGTTCTTAACAGTCCGTTAAAGGCGATGGCCGTCAGAGTCATCAGGGGGTATCGCACGATCTCCGTCGAGGCGGCATGTCTCCTAGCTGTGACCCCTTCATGGGACCTGGAAGCGAGAGCCCTTGCGCTGCTGTACCAGTGGCGCAAGGAGGCGCTGGAGCGGGGCCATAGGCCGGAGCCCCGAGAAATCAGGGCTCAGCGGTCCCTGCTCCTCCAGGAACTCATGGAGACATGGAGGGTGCGACTTGAGCACCCATTGCGGCGGTCAGACCGATCATGAAGGAGTGGTTGGAGAGGGACCATGGGGACCTCTCCTACCGGATGTGCCAGATGGTTACCGGACACGGGTGTTTCGGTAAGTATCTGTGGCGCATCCACCGGGAGACAACGCCGCAGTGCCAGCACTGCGAGGATCCTGGCGAAGACACGGCGCTCCACACGTTGGTGGAGTGCCCTGCGTGGGCGAGTCAACGCCGGGATCTCGTTGCGGTCCTGGGCGTGGACGTTCTCTCGTTGGAGACCATGGTGAGGGCCGTGGTCTCCGACAGGGCGGAGAGGGAGCGGGAAAGAACCCTGCCCCCCGAGTTTCGCAGACTCATCTACGCCCGGGACTACCGACCTCCATGATCGGGGCCTGAGGACGGCAGTTGGCCGACTCGCCGTCCTTACAGAAGCAGGCCGTGGCGGAGGCGTGTAGTGTGTGCCCTACACACGCCTGCCAACTCACCGAAGCGGGATAAAACCCGACCCCACCAGGCGAGGCCGCGGTGGCGGCCAAAGTCCGCCGGCAACCCTGGGGTTATCCTTTCGAGGGCTTACCCGGGGTGCCCGGCAACGGACACTTGGGGAGGACACCGTGCGGTTTTAGTCGAGACACGACATAACCACCCCCGCTGGCCGGCGGGGGGGTATCCGAAGGGATTTCCGCACGTTAAAAAAAAAAAAAAAAAGGCCTATTCCAGAGTCTCGTTAGTTAATCAGCAGGTGTACGGGCCACCAGGTGAGGTTGGCGCGGGCCCCGAAGAACTTGATGGAGTGATCATTGAATCACATTATGAATATTACAATGTACCTATTATATTATTAAGTCGATATCAAAATTAAAATAAAATATCGATAGAAGTATTATTTCTTAATAGAAAAGACGAAATTTGAAATTTCAGAACTGAACGAATGTAATGAAATTTAATTCTTCCAAAATGTATTATTATTATTTAATTTAGTTTTAGTCTGTTTACATAAATTATAGGAGTCAGAAAATATATTATACATTGTTTCATAAATGCCATTAGGTGAGTTACAGCTAAGGGGGCGCATTCCAATTCCGCGCGCCGCAGCTTATAAGTACAGACACGCTAGAGCCGAAGTTTAAGAATTAATAATATTTGTAAAAGGCTCTTACGGAAACAACTATTAAGAAAATTATGCACTTAACGACGATTTCAGTATTCTCGTAATTTATAAATGACCCATAAGTGAGGTAATGAAATGAATAGCTAGATAAAGTATAGTATTCTGAGTAAATGTTATCGTCTAAGCTATTCAAAATAATCTACTCACATAAGTATTAGAGTAAACGGGATATTTACCATGTGTTTTCAAGAGTGTCCGATATTTCGGTACTGTTGCAAGCGCCATGATCACGGAGGAACTCGTTAACATAGAGTTCCTCCGAGCTCCGTGATCATGGCGTTAATTAGTATCTAAACTTATAATAACATTAGGAAATTATGCACACGCGGGTGCGTTACGATTCGGGCCCCGCGTTGCCTCGTTGAGATACGAAGCTTATAATAAAACAATATTAATTATCAATTGACGCACCAACGACTCCTTTGTCGAGCCCAGCCTGGCTCCACCGTTTAATAACAGAGGAATGCGTGCATTAAACCTCCGGCATCTCACAGCACTTTTGTTTAAATAATAAAATAGATTACTAAACACAGCTTCAAACAATTTACTTGCAATTATTAAATATTTTCAGAAAAGCAACGAGTGAATTCCCAAGTTATTTTTGCTCCTTGTTTATCCTTTTGTTGTTTAAATTATAGAACTAGGTATTACATAACAGTACATTAGTTGCTAACTTAACTAACTTAACTTAACTTATTTATTTTTAATTTAGGTTTTTTAATTTAGCATCTTTGTACGTGTGGGTACAACTCCGTGGACAATGGTGTGGGTTGTGCGTTTTTAGTGTTATGTCTAGTTTTTAAGTATTTACTGTAACGCATACCTTTTTTTTTTTTTTTTTTTTTTATCGTGCGGAAATCCCTTCGGATACCCCCCCGCGTGCCAGCGGGGGCGGTTATGTCGGGCTTGAACCGACTAAAACCGCACGCCGTCTCGGGTCTACAGACGCCGGGGTGTAAGGTTGCCCATAGAGCATATCCCTCGCACCCCGACTACTGTAACGCATACCTAACTGCTTTTTGTCCCTAATAAAAAATAAAACTTTATAATGTAATAAATAAATCGTGCAAGCACAGGCTTAAAATAGTTGTAAGTAGATGGCACAGAGACAGAGGACTTACTCACTCACTATATCTATATTATGAAATTAGATACGCAATTTATATTCATTTACAATTTAAATACACATAATATATACTGAAACTATTATTATTATTATACATACATACATATTCATACACACATTATCCATATTTCTGTTATAGAATACTATACAGCCTATCTACATGTAACTTACCCATTATGATAAGATTAACATGTTTAATCCTGTTCTTGTTTTTTTCTTATATTGTTCTGAGTTATTTTAAGTTTATTAGTATTTTAAGTTAAGTTTGTGTTCTACATTTTGTTGATTTTAATTTTTTTGATCCTTCTAATTTCTTTAAGATGTCACCACTTCGTGAGAGAACCTTGGTACCCATAAATAACACAAGTTAAATTTTATCATGGGTACCAGAGTTGAACTACTGTTTTTGTCTAAAATACGGATGTTGTTATTATTTAGTTGAGTTCATGATTTGTAAGCAAACTAAAAGTGAATATATGATTTTATATATATATATATATATATATATATTTAGTTTATTTGATAAATACCACCTAGAATGAAATAAAAAAAATCAATTTATTTTCCCCTTCAATAGCGAGTGCGGGCGGGTTCAAATCAGTTTGTTAATAAATTCAAATTTATTCGTTGATCGGGTGCACGTCTCGGTGCTAACGTATTTAAAAAGTGATTAGAAGTTAAATTGACACAATATGAACTTTTTGTGTCAGCCACGGCGCTTAATCAGAAACATGATTATTCAATTTCACTGAGACTGGAAATTGATTACACGACCATCATTCTATTTACAATTTAAATATTCTGTAAAACGAAACGTAATACTTCTCACCATTTTACTTTCATAAATGAAATGCGAAAAAAAAAACAACTTTCAACCTCCTCGTGGCTTTAAGACGTGAACTTGCGTTACTTACAATGAAAATTGAGATTAAATTTACATTGTTGCCTTTACGGCGCGGGCTCAGCACCGTCTGTTATGGTTAGGTATTCATGAAAGCAAATGTTTAGTCCCGGGGGCGGGCAACACAGAGCACTTGGCGGAATCACTCGTGTTGCGCTTTAACTTATGATAATTGTATTTGGTATAATCCGCCCAAAGCTATCAATGTAGGAAGTCAATGTATTCATAAAACATGACATACATCTCTACTATTATAAAATTGTAAATTAGTTGTGTCTTTACATTGGAGATAATTAAAAAAAAAATAGTTCTGGTTTATGTTAAATGAGCGATTCTGAACATAAAAATATTTATTTTTGGAATTCTTGTCTATTTGTTTGTGATGGATGCTAAAGCTACTGAACGGATTTTGTTTGAATTAATTACGAAAAGCAACTAAGTAATAAATTTAAAATAAAGGGAGTTTCTGCTTCTTTTTTGTGATTCACTTTGAGGTTTGAAAGACAGCAGTTTTATAACCTGCTGAGAAGAAGATTTGATAACAAATGTAGTAGCACAGACACAGAAAATAGCTTGTATCAGTTGCCTATGGGTAGGACCTTCAAAGGGTAGGACTATTGAAACTTGTCACTGAAAGTGATCAGTGCGGGACAATTACTCTTTTGAAATAGTAATTTTAATTTATAAAAACAATTTAGCGGTCATGTTATTCTGTTTTATTTTTTGTTATTCTTTATTTGGTCACAATATTTCGAAAACTGCAACGTACCTTAACTACAGACTACTTATATTTTTATTTTTAGACTACATTATTTAATACATGATTTGTAATTCCTACTATTATGAATGTGAATTTTTGTGAATATGTTTGAATATTTGGATATTTGTTACTCAATCACGCGCAAAGGGCTGCAAATTTGGTACAGCGATAGATTATAATAGTTTGTAATAATACATAGACTTTTTATGCCTGGAAGAAAGTAATCTTAATTAACCACTTAAAGCCAGTGATTCAATATATCATGTAAACTAATAGCCCTCTCAAGATAAGTTCCAAATAGAATTCGTCTTCACGGCCGGACCTCCGCTGGGGTATATACACACCGCAACCCTTTGGGGTGTGCGATCTCCTCGACGTCCGAAGGAAGTGTTGTTCCTGACACCTGCTACGGTGGTCCAAGTCACAAGCATATTTATAGAAAACATGTGATAACTATGATGAGATTACTTTTATAAATACATTGAATGAGTGAAGCAAAAATAAAATTTTGTGTAGAAATTAAAGTCTAAAGTTGTTGTCAATTATTTGGTGACCTTATCGCAATTTACGATGCCAACAATGCTTACAGCCAACCATTGAACGGAAAAAGATAAATGGAATCCAATTTAAACTGCGTTAGCTTATTTTACTTAATGAATATAATTGGGTAAAACATGACATCTCAGTATAGTTGAACGGATTTTGACTGGTGAAATCCGGCCTCCGTTATCTAATTATTAACACCTTGCACAGCTTGCTGTTCTCTTGTTTGATTGGCAAGTATTTTTTTAACGTGGCAAAGCTGTGTTATAACAATGTAATTTTTGTTTTATATACTTACTTATTCAGCCCATCAACTTACTATACCCCGCTGGGGAAGCTAGGGTGACGTACGCAAGGTACGGGCTACCATTTAAATGCTATTGATTCTAAAATCTTGGTCGCTACCTTGACGATCTCGATAGACGTTATTTTACGCATGCAAAAGCCTGGATTTTGTATAGATATTGATATTGCGAATACATTACAACCAAAATCTTATGCCTTGTTCCATATTTAAAACACAAACGGTCAAGCTTCAAAGTTTTGTACGATCACTCCCTAAATAAATTAAATAACCCGCAAGAAAGCCTGTTCAATAATTAATTAAGTTTACACATTATTATGAATCAACTGTTAAGTCATCAGAGGTCGCGGATACTATTCTTGCTCAATGCAACTTTGAATTTTTTACCCATTCAAATAATACATGATCCAGATAGCGCTGTGAAGAATATCCTAAAATATTTATTTACGAATATTTAAAAAAATGTATTTAAGTAGTATACTTAAAGTAGTATTTAAGTAGGAATTCTAGGACCTACTTTACAAGCTAGTTAAGCTAAGTTCATTATGAGTCTAGATAGAGCTGTGTAGAATGAACTCAATAATTATTAATATATTTTTACGCAAAATGACAAAAAGTAAGTATGTTTATCCGCATTCTAGAACTCACATTACAAACTAATCTAGGGTCTATGCTAGATAGCGCTGATTTTATAATTTCCATCTCGTCCGCCCGCGTTCCTGCAACCCACGGGAACCTATTCCAAGGATAAAATATAGCCAATGTGCTTTTCCAGACTATAATCTAACCCTATACCAAATTTCAGCAAGAACCGTTTAGCAGTTTTAACATGATTGAGTGAGAAACATCCAAACATCTTCACAAACTATCACAAATATAATATTAGCAGCATTACATCATGATAAAATGATCATTTATTTTTGCAAGATTTCTTCAGGATATTAAGTGAATTTATTTTACAACTGTATCACGGAGGAAGTGGCAATAAATGCAAATTAAAATTTATCTAACAACCGGAGCACTTTCTAGCGGTTATTATGGCTGAAAACTTTTACTAACTATAAGTTACGTGTCTGTGGTGTGGGGTGACTTGGTAATACTTAGCTCTCATTTCTATAGATATACTAACTATTGTTTTCCTTTACGTACAGTCAACGACAAAAGTCGATTAAAACTAATGTCCGGTTTCTGAATTGAGAAATTTAACTGCAGTCTCGTCAGCGCATACTTACACACAGTTTCGTTTTGTGCTCTTTTTTCTTATATATTTAGATTTAAACAATAACTTAGGTTTTACCTACTCTAAAAAGATATCAAAATGTAGTCAAAGGCTGTGCGATAGAGAGAACGCTATACAAAACCGAAGCAAACCGATTTTAACCGGACACTCTCTCCGGTGTGCCAAATCAAAACGTACTGTGCTGAAACTATCTACCTTTATATTTGTTCCTCTTTTCCCGTGTGAAAGCAAAGCGTTATTTATTAACTTTGTTTTTCAAATGTTTAGCATTAAGTCGTAGGCAAGAGATTCCGTTAGATCGTACAAATTTAATCAGCCACCGGCGCTTATGTAAATGCGTCACAAATGAACGGATTCATCCTCATTCAAATTAGGCTTAGTGACTACTTCCACCTACAAAAGTGTTTATTTATAACGTAAACATTCCCTTTTGATAATTAAAGATAGTCTCCTTAAGTCACAAATACATAGGTAGTCTGAACAATATTATCAAAGAAATAAACCTTTTGTCGGACTATTTCTGTGTAATACTAAAAACAAATTTTTAATAACTGCATATTTATGCACGATACTGACAGCAAGAATAATCATTTTTTTATTTTTTTGGCTGTCTGTCTTTTTGATTCAGCTAATCTCCGAAGTAGCTGGGCCGATTTTGATGAGCTTTTTACTGCAGATAGCTGTTGTTGTAAAGCATAACATAGGCAACTTTTATTTTAGAAAAAATATTAGGGTTCTGCGCACAAAAATTGTAGCGGATATAATCGCGGGCGCAGCTAATGTATGATAATTACGATTCTGCCTACCCTTTCGGGGATAAACCAACAACCGGAAGTATAAATAACCTATTAATACTTTTGCAAATAACTTATAAAAGTTTAATACCATTGCGCGTTCGAAGACTGGTGAGTAGTATGAAAAAAATTCTTTTCCATTACCGTGGGGATTCACTACCACCACCATACATGATATTCATGCCTGAAAATACACAAAAGCCTCGGTTCCACCGACTGCCCCCGACGCGGGGTTTAGGGTTCCGTATCTTTTTTTATTTTTTTTTGTATTTTAGACCTGCGATCAGTCGCCTAGACTATAATCAGGTGTGTTGCAAGAGATTGATGTTTGGAGAGATAGAGCCACTGCTCCATTTCTCCTTAGTGAGGCAGCACGTCGTCTCTTTTGAGTCTTCTAATTGGATTTTTCTGCAGAAGCATACTGGATAGCGGGTTAGGATGAGTTATCAAGCGGTCCTTGTAGTTAGCTGAATATTGTTTTGCTTCATCCAAAATGGTTGGGATTTCCAGATACTCGTGAATTTCCGAGTTGCGAGTATACCAGGGCGCCGAGGAAAGTACCCTTAGAATATTGTTTTGGGCTCTCTGCAGGCACATAATGTTGGATTTGCTGGCTGTCGACCACAGTTGGATTCTATATGTCCAAATCGGTTTTATTATGGAACAATATACCCTCAGCTTGTTGGATAGGAATAAGGCAGACTGTCTACCGAGGATCCAGAGTAGATTTTCAAAACTTAGATTGATTTCGTTGCGTTTCGTTTTTATATGGTCTTTCCATGTCATCCTCCGGTCTAGGTGAAATCCAAGGTATTTGACGCAGGGTGATTGCGGCAATGTGTCTGAGCCTAGGTTGACCGGGGGGCAAGTTTCGCGTCTTAGGGTAAATGTGATGTGGTGAGACTTTGGAGCGCTTCCTTTTATGCGCCACTTGGTCAACCAAACATTGGTGGCATTGAGCTGACTTTGCAACAATCTGCTCGCTTTATTTGGGTCACGATCACAACTGAGGAAGGCCGCATCATCGGCAAAAGTTGCAACAGCTGTGTCAGGTGATTGGGGTAAGTCACTAGTAAATATGTTGTAAAGGACCGGACCAAGTACAGAGCCCTGGGGCACTCCGGCTGTGCAGCTATGAAGGGAAGATCTGGCGTCACGGAGCTTGACTTGGAACTTTCTGTCGCTGAGATAAGATTCCATCAGCAGGTAGTAGGAGTGTGGAAGGTACTTTTTAATTTTATAGAGTAGTCCTTTATGCCAAACCCGATCAAAGGCCTGTTGTACGTCGAGAAAGGCAGCCGAGCAGTACTCTTTCCTTTCCAGACATTGTCTTATTGTAGAATAGACTCTATGTACCTGCTCTATTGTTGAGTGGTGTTTCCGAAAACCAAATTGGTGGTTAGGTATTACATGGTCTATATCTAGGCAAGGAGATAATCGTGCAAGGATTCAATTTCAATTTCAATTTCAATTTATTTCAAGTAGAATCATGATACAAAATATATCTATCTTATTATCAAACATGCAAGAGTGAACATTATGAAATGGATACATCTGAAAGATAGAGTTAACGACGGTGTCTGTGCTAGTGTAAACTGTGTGACAGACACCGGCGCCTTCCTCCCCAAGCAGAACAATAAATTGTGAACACCAACAAGTATGTCACGTTTACAATATTAGGAGCGAAATAATTTAACAATAAAAAATAATAATAATAATAATTAGAAATATTATAAAATTAAAATTTACTAATTTACCAAATATATTATTTGCAATATGAATATTTTTATTTTATTTTAATGAAATTCATCACATTATCGGTATCAAAAAAAAAAAAATAGAATGAATATGCATGTACTAAAAAATATAAACTTGTATATATGTATGAGTGAGGGTGTATATGTTTATGTGTGTGTGTGTGTGAAAGAGTGTGTGGGCATGAAAAGGTATGTGTGTGTGTGTGTGATGAGGGTGGGTGTGTTTGTGTCTATGTATATACGTATGTACCGGTTACATGGTAGTTCTCGCGAATAACCCTTCCGTCTCTTCGTAGGATTTGCACTGTAGATATTGGACTATCACATGTTTGCACTTCGACATTGGTAGGGAATATATATTACATATTTTGTCGACCTTATTATAAAGCCAACTGCTGAGGCTTTGATAGTGCCGATCTGCCAAGGCTGTATTTGTACGTATGTTTCGGCACACGCGGTCCCTACGACGACATTCATTTGCAATCACTAGGGGGTCGGACCCTTTCCCACAATTTTGACAGCACTGGCGTAAGGCTAATAGGGCGATAAGAGGAGACTTCATTAGGCGGCTTGACAGGCTTATGAATCATAACGATTTGAGATGTTTTCCAGAGCGCAGGAACATGTGAAGTTCTCAGAGTGGCATTGACAAGCATGGTCAGAAAGACAATGCACTTCTTAGGGAGCTCTTTCAGTAGCCTTGGGGTTATCAGATCAAATCCAGGTGCTTTATAGAGGTTCATTTTCACACTCATATAGTTGATTTGACATTTGCAGTGCAGCCTGGTCTTGAACTTAATAACTGAATTAAATTGTGTTAATAATTCGCAAAAGGAATAATAAGTACCGAAAATCTGTTTAAAGTTTCAAAAACATAACCTACAAACCGTGTGCGAAGAATATATAATTGAACAAAACTGGATCGATCCGTGAGTAAAACATCAATTTCAATTCTCAAAATCAGTTGACTCCATTTGAACAGTACTCACACATCGACAATCAGCTGTTCGCCAGCTGATTCATATATTTGAATGTAAACAACATAAACAAACAAGAATTTTTTTCTGACATCTGACATATTGGTACCCGGCGCAATACTGCCAACTATAACTAACTATAACTATTGTACACAGCTTGAACAATGCGTTTAGTAACTACTAATAAGTCAGTTCACACATTATATGGCGCTGATATTCTCGCCTCACCATAGACAATATTGTATCCATCGCTTCAGCACATATTCCTCGCCTGCGTACTGTAGTGTTCGGACCTCGTCCCACACACTACGGTTCGTTTCCTGGCCATCATGTGTCAGAGTTTAAATAAAAATACTTTGTCATTCAAATTTAGCTTAGGGAAAAAAAACAATTGCGGCGTGGAGCTGCATTCGGCTGTGCGGCTGACAGCGGGCGACTAGACGCGCCGCCCGGGTCCGCCGGCCGAAGAGAAGATATAGTGCATCAAATTTAGGCTCAGTCCTTGAGCGGAGTTCGCGATTCCCTAGTTCGAAGTAATATAAAAGTATACGCGTAAAAACCTCCCTAAACTCGTTATAGGAAGCTTTTGTTGATATAATAAATGCCCATATAAATTTCTTCCTCTGTGTTTATCTTATTATCTACACGAGGTATTGTGGCGTCCAAGCCCCGGACGCTACAACTGGTGGAGGCGCTGCGGTCCATACAGCTGGTGGTTGCTACAGCTACAACTGGTGGAGGAACGCCGGTTTCCATACAGCTGGTGGTTGCTACAGCTACAATTGGTGTGGAGGAACGCCGGTTTCCATACAACTGGTAGAGGTGCTGGTTTCCACAGGAGCTAGTGGTTGCTACAGCTGGTGAAACGCTAGTTTCCGCAGAAGTCGGAAACGCCAACATTCTGCAGTTGGCAGTGAATGGATCGATCCCGTACCGTTTGAAGAAAGACGTCGTGCGACAATTGGAGCGACGCATTTATCAGTATCGTTGTTTATTTTGCTTTTATGTGCTTTTATGTGATATTATGTGCTCAACGAGAAGATGGCTATGATGGTGGCTTGTTCCAGAATGTTTCAAGAGCATTGATAGTTGCCTGCGGGTCAATAGGGCCAATAAGGACTATAAGTCTTAGTAGAATTATAATTCACGTAGTGAATAACGTGTTATCTTGAACCGACTAAAACCGCATTACGTACTAGCGTAACTAGTAACTAGTAGTATTTTATTATTAATATGTGTTCTCTGTTTATTTCATATTGCTGCGCTGCGGAAGATAAATAGATCTGTTTTGTTTTTTATGTTCGTGATGTTCTAGCGTAGGAGTTAGGCAATTATTTTTTGTACAATATTGAGAGTTATGATCTAAACTTTATAAGAGAGTCAAATCGTTCTGGACATAAGCGCCGACGATGATTGAAAGTTAGTTTTCGATCAGACTTTTCTTTATAGAGTAAGTTCTTTCTCGTTAATGTTGTTTTAAAAATAATTTAGTAATGTGTAGGCGACATAGTCTCTGCTTCACATGCATAATGTGTAAGGACAGATCAAGTTATGTCATCTTTCTTTTTAGTTAGGTAGGTCTTAAAAGTACTGTGTTACTAAGTCCTTTCAGGGCAAACCTTAAAATGTATCGGCAAGTGATACCAATAACTTTTCTTTGATGAGGCTGATTGTGGTCAGGTTTCTTTTAACCTGGGTTTTTGCCTGGCCAAGAATGAAGCAATTTTTCTTTGTTCGTGTGTTTCAGTATTTATTACAGTTTAATTGCTATAATTTGAAATTCTACTATCGTTTACTAATTATTACAAAGATTGCTTCGTTATTCCCATTGTAAGGGACAATTCGCATAATTTTTTTTTTTGTCCCAGATTTAGTTTATCTAGGGTTCGATGTAACTGTCACATGAATGACCAGTAAGGGCGTAGCTGCTGTAGTGTTCGGACCTCGTCCCACACACTACGGTTCGTTTCCTGGCCATCATGTGTCAGAGTTTAAATAAAAATACTTTGTCATTCAAATTTAGCTTAGGGAAAAAAAACAATTGCGGCGTGGAGCTGCATTCGGCTGTGCGGCTGACAGCGGGCGACTAGACGCGCCGCCCGGGTCCGCCGGCCGAAGAGAAGATATAGTGCATCAAATTTAGGCTCAGTCCTTGAGCGGAGTTCGCGATTCCCTAGTTCGAAGTAATATAAAAGTATACGCGTAAAAACCTCCCTAAACTCGTTATAGGAAGCTTTTGTTGATATAATAAATGCCCATATAAATTTCTTCCTCTGTGTTTATCTTATTATCAACACGAGGTATTGTGGCGTCCAACCCCCGGACGCTACAGTACCAAGCCACAAAAACGGATTTAATAGTTAAATAACTTATTTAATAGTAATATTCTATTGAGACATAACCTGAACTGTTCAACTCCACTTTCAATATTGACTAGATGGCAGAGGCTCAACGTAGTACACATAAAACACAAAAATCATCTAGCAATCCGAGCCATACTAAATCCGAATCTGATATAAACGCGGCAGTGATAATGAAAAACCGGTCCAAGAGGGGCACCCCTCCAAGTAAGCGACCGCGCAAAGAAACTACCCCACCAGGCTCACCATCGGATTCGCAAGACCTTCAAGTTACACCACATGACTCTTCCATCACGGTAATGTTATCGGAACAATCTGATGTTATGGCTAAGTTAGTTGCAGACATCAAGAAACAAACCAACCAAATCCAGGCGACTAATGTCGAAATAAGAAACTCAAATAAGGAAATCGTCCAGTCTATGTCCTTTATAAATAAACAGTTTGAGGATCTAAAAAGAGAAGTTGAAGTATTAAGAAAAGAGCGTAAAGAGCAAAACGCTTATATAGAACTCCTAGAAAACAAAATCAAAGACATTGAGTGTAAATCTAGGTCTTCTAGTGTTGAAATCAGAAATATTCCGCTAGAAGAGACTGAAACAACTGACTGTCTCGTAAATTTTGTAAGCAATATTGGGAAAACAGTTGGAGTGCCTGTTGTTGACTCTGATCTTCGCGATATTTACCGTATGCCGGGCAAAAATAACAACATTACCACTCCCCGCCCGATAATCGCCGAATTCAAAAATGTGCAAACAAAACAAAAACTACTAGCTGCTACACGAATGTACAATAAGAATAAAAATATAAAGGACAAACTCAACACTGAACTCATCGGCATGAAAATTAAACGACAACCGGTCTACCTAGACGATAAGTTACCTCCAAGCCGTAAGAGACTATTTTACCTGGCTCGAGCCTTCGCCAAAAAGTATGCGTACAATTTCTGCTGGATAGCTAATGAAAATATTTTTCTTCGCAAATTGGAGGGCGATAAACCAATAAAAATAAGCTCCGAGACATGCCTGCGTACCTTGGAAAGCAGCAGCACATGACTGCATGAAGATTTGCATGTAAATTATGAAACATTTCTTTTATATAATCCTCTTATTTTTAGATATAAGCTTGATTGTTTTGTGGCAGAATTGTATAAACAAAAAATCACAATGTTACACTCCACACCATTGCACCTATCAAACCCCTCAGAAATAGCTGCTAGATTGTTAAATACATCACGCACTTACCACCACTCCTACTCTTTAAACCATACATTATCTCTCAGAACAGTATATTACCCACTTTCATAACACACCTTGTAGTTCACACATATATGGCATCGTCTTTGTTGACTGCAAATAAGTATTATGGCTGTAGTCAATTACCTTAATAATGAGTTGGACTCAACACTTGACAGCTGCCATGAATGCAACGTGGACGAATGCCTTAACTATATAAACTTGACTGAAAATAATTTAAAAATACTCCAATTAAATATACGCAGCATTAATAAAAAATTTTGACGCACTACAGGTATTAATTGCAGGCGCTAAACTTGACTTAGATGACTTGTGGTTGGTGGATGGTGAATAGACTTAGATTAGTATTGACAGAGTGTTGGCTTGGTGACTCCAACACCCTTCCTACAATGAACGGCTTCGTCTCATATTCGACTAGTATCAACTCGAACCAAAATGATGGTGTTGCAATTTATGTGAACCTCGAACTACAGCATACCGTTTGGGAACCGGCCTTTGAGGACGGAAACTGTTTAATATGTGAAATAGAGAACAAAATAGCTATATTAGCGATATACCGCTCTCCATCACTTTCCAAGACTGCAAATTACAACAAGTTTTTCAAAAGTCTCTAAAACACCTATAAGCAACTGGCAAAGTACTCCAATATAGCCCTCACTGGGGATATAAATATTGACATAGCCCAAGGTAACAGAGGCCATCAGTCTCTCGACTACCTGCTGCTGAATGCTTCTCAAGGATTATTACCCACACATCTCCTGCCCACTCGGCAAAGTAAATGTTACGACCACGTACTCTTGAAGTCAAATCTACCATCCACCACCTTGGTACTCGAAACTCACATAACTGACCACAAACCTGTATTATTATCTATCGCTAAATTCAACCCGAAAAGACAAACCTCACTCTATATATCTAAAGTTAACCACGATGCCGTTAAATCAAAGCTACAAAATACTAACTTTTCAATCATTTATTCAATGCATTGCGCAAATGCTGCTATGGACACATTTGTATCAATAATAAAATCAGTTATAGCAAAAAATACAACTCAAGTTAAATGTAAACGACGAAAGAGTATCATAAAGCCGTGGATTACGCCTGGACTATTAAAATGCATAAAAAATCGTGACAGGATGCATATGAAATCGAGAAACAACCCGGATAACCTAATATTAAAAATTACTACTACCTAATATACGCGATACAGGAATTTTTGTAATGATTTACTCCGTAAACTGAAAAGGGCACACGAAGAGAGCGCACTTGTTAAAGCCAAGAATGACCCCAAGACCCTGTGGAAAGTAATAAAACGAATAACTAACACCCAAAAACCTCACAATAGCCCCACCGAGTTATTAGATGTGTGTCATAGTCCTAAGTCCTCAGTCAACAAAGTCTGCAATTATTTTACCAATGTAGGGAAAACACTGGCAGAGAAAATTATAACGAATTCTGTTCCTTCTCTGGCAGTATCTGGAGAACGATTCCAACATTCTCCAGCTAACTCACGTACTATATTAGAGGTGGATGAAGCTGAGGTTGAATCCCTTATCTTGCAGCTTCGTAGTGATTGCGCTGTGGGTTGGGATGGTATCTCGTCAGCGATTCTAAAGGATTGCCGCAACATCCTAGTACCACCGCTGACTTATATCATTAACCTCTGCCTACAAACGGGAGTTTTCCCTGAAGCCCTAAAGAGGGCCATTGTACACCCTATCCACAAGGGGGGGGGCCAGGAACTGTGTCAATAATTATAGACCCATCTCCGTTCTACCGGCCATCTCCAAATTGCTTGAAAAGATCCTTAACAAGAACCTTAGGATATTTTTGGATAAATACCAAATTCTGGCCAAAAATCAGTTCGGTTTTCGCCCCGGTATCTCGACAGAGGATGTGGTGCTGGAACTGACACAGACAGTAGCCAAGCAACTTGATAAGCGGACTAAATGCCTAGGTATATTCCTGGATCTCTCCAAAGCTTTTGACACGGTTTCTGTACCCCTCCTTATTTCTAAGCTGGAGCTTCTTGGTGTACGCGGTGTCCCTTTGGAGATATTTAAGAGCTATCTCTCGAATCGCTCACAAAAAGTCAAAATAGACGCTAACCTCAGTGATGAGGAACTTGTGACTTATGGCATTCCTCAGGGAAGTATTTTGGGTCCCACCTTATTTCTGATTTATATCAACAGTTTATGTTTGTCTGATCTTCCGGGCTGTAACATATTCTCTTATGCGGATGACACTGCAATCCTTGTTCATGGTGCTACCTGGGAACACGTGAGAACTAAAGCAGAATCCGCACTAGTAGAGGTTATGAAATGGCTAAATTCAAACCTCCTTTCAATAAATCTAACCAAAACCGCATATATCCCTTTCGCGATTCGGCGTAACTCTCTGCCACCCCAGACCTTCAGGATAACTGCTCACTCATGTCCAAACCGCCAATCCACTTGCGACTGCCTGACACTAGTTAGGGTCGAATGTGTCAAATACCTGGGTGTTTTCATAGATTATGGTTTAAGGTGGGATAAACAGATCGACTCCCTCACCTCAAGAACGATGCGACTGATACGCATTTTTAGGACTCTCAGGGAGCCTGCAAGCTTCCAAACCATCAAACTGGTTTACTACGCACTGTGTCAATCCATAATTGGATATTGTATACCGGCATGGGGGGGCGCAGATCAAACCAGTCTACTGAAGCTGGAGAGGGCTCAGCGAGCTGTATTAAAAACTATTATAAAGAAACCCTTTAGATATCCAACTGTCCAACTTTATAGCGACTGCAAGGTCCTCACCGTTAGGCAGCTATACGTACTACAGACGACCCTGAGATATCACAGCACCTTGCCTGCATTCGATCCGACCAAACGTAGAAATAATCCTTCGAGTGTCCTACATAAAACTTCCTTCTCTGAGGAACAATACTACACGCTTAGCCCGTACCTATATAAAAACGTCCATAGGCAGCTAAAGATCACAAAACTAAATAAACACCAAACCAAAACCACAATAACAGAATGGCTCCTTGGAAAAGATTATGTGACTACCGAGTCACTAATGAAATTTGTAAGATAATGTTGATGCCTGTATGCACACACACACACACACACACACACACACATATATATACTGTTAAATATAAATTTCTGTAGATTTTCAAGTTCCTTCTAAGGTATATAATTAATATAATTATTAACTAATAAATAAAACTTAATAGTCGTAAGTGTATAACAACACGTTTTCACAGAGGCCATTATGATTGTTCAATGTTGAAGCTCCACTGACTCCCAAAATACAAGCTTCAGCTTAGTTTGGGAACCAGTATCTACACTTAAATGTGAAAATCAAATGTACCTTAACTTTAAGACCATATTTTTTGTGTACTTACCTGATTTGTTCCTCTTTTAAGTCAATAAACAATTTATTATTTATTATTATTTTATTTTGGCTATTTCTCTAGCTATTTCCCTTGGTGAAGTAGGGCTTAACGGCAGGCATAGTTGCAGATCTTGTTTAAGGACTTGATCTATTTCTGGGTCTTCAGGGCTATCCGAATCATTGGGCTTGAAGCCCCGGCTAGGTATGTAGCAAAGGCCTGAGACTTTTCTTGGTCAGTTCGAGCCCATGTACTACCGGATTTAATAGGTGGAGAACACTGTTGCGGCTGTGGGAGGAACTTTGTAGCCTTCCAGAGGTTGTGAGTCCCATTTGCATTAGTAGTCATTTTCACTAATCTCTGTTTGAGCGATTCATTTGCAGTACGAGCTAGGAGATCTTTAAGTTCTTTAATTGCTCGATTTAATCTGGTTTTATCTGCGCTCTCATGGGTCGTCTGCCAGATTCTGCGTAGGCGACGTTTTTCGGCGATTTTTTCCTTAACTGCAAGAGGGACTGGTGCCCCACGCGATGAATCCTTTAGCTCAGGAGTACTAAACCAGGCCGCCACTTGGATCATATTTGTGATGTAGGTACACGCATCGTCAACTTCCTCCTTGGTTTTGAGTGGGACATTAAGGTTAATGTTTGATTCCAGGATTTCTCGAAAACATTGCCATTCCGTTTTGTGATTATGGAGATAGTCGGTATGAGTGTCATTGGGAATGGCCACTGGACTAACCATTAGTAACACAGGTGAGTGATCGGAGCTACCGTCGAGGCTTGACTTTATGAGAGTGTTCAGTTCGCTGATACCCTTTGTGATAAAGAAGTCTAAGAGATCAGGTATTTTGTTGCTGTCCGTGGGCCAATACGTAGGCTCCCCAGTTGACATAGGTAATAGGTGATTCGCTTCAATACTCTTTTTTAGTTCTCGCCCTCTAGTAACCGTTAATCTTGATCCCCAATATGAATGCTTGGCATTCCAATCGCCACCAGCAATAAATCTACTGCCCAATGACATAAAGAAGTCAGTAAACATTTTCTCTTTTATGGTGTGGCTCGGTGGACAGTATATCGCAGAGAGATTAAGGGGTTCTGATCGATCTTTCACTCTTACAGTTGTGGCTTGGAGATGGGGGGTCTTAATAGGTTCCAAGAGGCAATGCTTTACACTATTTTTAATAATTATTGCGGTACCAGCATGGGCTCCACCATCTGGATGACAAGTATGGTACACAGAAAATCCTGAAATACAAATTCGGCTTCTTGGTGTAGTGTGCGATTCAGAAATAAGGCAAACGTCAAGCTTGTTGGATTTCATGAGCATCTCTAGTTCGTTTTTATTAGGGGCAAGGAGATTGATGTTCCAGGTAGCAATGTGTAGAGAAGTCATTTTGTTAGCTTAGAGACGAGAGCAGTGATAAGACTCACTAGTGAGCCTATTTGTTGTATTAGGAGATCCATTTTCTCGCTTTGTTTCAGTAGGAAACCTTCCTGCTTGTTGTAGGATTGTTGATTTGATTGGGCATTCTTCCCATCGGCAACTTCAGCGTATGTACTTTGGTGAGAGGGTCTTACGCTTCCTTCGGTTATTGTGGAGGTGGAACAGATTTGGTTAATTGGCGGTGCCTTGGTGGTTGGGGCAGATTGGGTTTCTCTTGGGGTTAAATTTTTGTTTCTTCGGGAAAGGATTTCTTTATATATTTCACAACCTTTGTAATTAGCCGGGTGATCACACGAGCAGAGAGCGCATTTATCCGGTGAGGCTCTATCTTTCTTTTTGCACTCTGAGGTTTTATGGCCATCTCCGCATTTGACGCACCGAAATGGTCTCATACAGTTATTCTTTGAGTGACCGTAGCGCTAGCAACGTTGGCATTGAACGATACTTTTTGACTTTCGCGGATCCTCTATCTTGACCTTTTGGCTGAATATATGGGTTATATTTTTGACTGCGGGGTTGTTAACACTGGGCTCAATGTTCACAAAGAAGGTCGATGTGGATTTCTTGTCGGGACCGTATCGTGCATTGATGATTTCTCCTTTAACTTTATTGTTGGTTGCCTCGATGGCTTCTAATATCGATTCATGGGGAGTGCTATGGTGGAGATCTTTTATGACAATGCGATAGCATTTGCTGTCTTAAGGGGTAAATGTAAATCAAACGATTAAACCGTTTGATCTTATAACCGCTATGATTTTCTTATACTCCTCAGTATTGTTGACCAGAATGTGGAGTAGGCTTTTGTTAATTAGCTTGAATTTGAAATCTTCTTTGCTGGTAACAGTTTGAAGTAGCTTCAATAGCTCGGTAACATCCTCTATGCCGTTTAGAACGATAGGCGGGGGTTTACTGGGTTTAGGATAATCGATAGTGCACGCTTCATTCTTAGGGTCTAGAGGCAAGGTGCTGTAACGGTTTTTCGTGGTAGTACTCTGAGCTTCTGGTGAAGAACTGCTATATTTCCTTTTCTTACTGCTTTTGCTATTGGGTGATGGCACCCTTTGCCATGGTGGGGGAGCAGGAAATTGGGGAGTGTCTTCTAGTGACGTAGCTTCTGGCGAGCTACTGGTCTCATTTAGTTGCTCTGCATTAGCTTTTTGGTTGTCTTGTGATGATCTTCCTACATCGGAAAGGGATGACGAACGTTGTCTGTTAAATAAGCCTGAGAGGGGTGCTTGTTGAGTTAACAATTTATGTTGTGGTTGAGGGTTTTTTGAGTTTTTAGGGGATTTGACTTCATTTTTGTTCCCACGAGTACGGACGAATTGTTGGTCGCTCACAGGGTAACGCCGATTCCTATGAGAAGGCACTATACAACGATGTGGCCAGGTCCATCGAGGTTGGCGCTAGAGACTGAATTCCCTCAGCCATTCATCCTGTCAGCGCGGTTCCCACCTTAGGATTGGGGTTATTTTTTATGGAGGATTTCTTCCTCTTAGCCCAGGCGATAAAGCCAAGGCCACCGTTTTCACAAAACATGACCGCAAGATTACGGTTTGTAGAAGTAATTTCCTACCTCCACAGAAGCTAGCCGCTAAGCCTGCCTAGTAGGTTAGTTGGCCGCCGCCTACGACGCGGCGTTTGTTGTTCTTTAGCACCACCCGGGGGACACGTGTAGGGTTGTGGTTAGGTAGCTCCTACGGACGAGAACAACTACGCCCCCCATGGGTTCCGTATCTGAAAAGGAAAATGTAACATATTATATTATACTAAAGCCTTGTAGGAATAAGAAACACAAACTTCTATATATGTTAACGTATTTAAATCAATCAAATTCAACCAAGTATTAGCCTTTGGTAATCAAAACTGGGTTGGAAATACAGCAGTCAGTTTCGCTACCGTTACACAGCCGTAAATCGCGTAAATCCGAGCCATTCTATTTACGCACAAATTATAAGTGCACCAAAATTAGACCACTTAGTCCCCGTTGACCAACTATCTTGGCTCAACTAGTTGTGCTACGTGTCCACCTATCAAAAACATGTCCCCGTTGCACAATCAGTTGTGCTATGTCAATTGTATACAAAATAATAGTTGTATTTCAATCACAATTGCATAATTTCTGACAGAGTGGTTGTAGTTAACTCCTTAAACTTCTTTCAAGTTAGTAACTAAAACTGACAAGTATTGAGTAACTTTCTTTTGAAGAAAGATCTTTAATATGATATTTTACAGATCTTTCTTTTTATATACCATAAATAAATAAATAAATAAATATTCTATGACATTCTACTCAGCGCTTTCTAGACCCAAAGTAAGCATAGTTTAACTATCTTGTGTTATGGGTTCCAGAATGCGGATAGTCATAATTATATACTTTTTTTTGTAAATACATACATATTATACATAGAAACACCCAGATCAATGCAAATAGATATATTCATGCATACAAATATTTGCACTGAGCAGGAACCAAACCACTTTTTTATGTAAAGTTTTTCCTTAGTTAAAAAACTTTACATAAAAAAGTATTAAATTAAAATTGTTAAATGTGTCCTCTGAAGATTAGAAAAATGTTAATTATACATCAATTTATTTATTGATTTATTACATGTAAAGATAAAAAGGTAAAGATCGTTTGTAAATTTGTTCATTTTGAGCAACTTCTGAGGGCGACTATACAAGAAAACAAACGATTCCCATTTGACATTTCCAAAGAATAGCAGAATCTAATTAGGTAGTTTGTAGTGGCCCTTGTTGGCTAGTGGCCGTGGTCAACGATATTCAAGGCCCCACGTCTTACGTCCGAGACTGCGTCCGCGGTTACCCTCAAGAATAATTGCAACCCTTGAGCCAACGTCTGCGGTCGTTGAGCCAACAGATATTAATTAGTGAACTTTCTATGTTTGGATTAAATCTACAACTATAGTGTAAAGGTTTATAGATTAAGATTATATTCTGTACTAGCTGTGCCCGCGACTTCGTCCGCGTGGATTTCGATTTTTAGGGTTTTGGTTCTTTTGCGCGGAACCCTATATTTTTTCTAAAATATAAGTAGCCTATGCACGCCTGAAGTAGCCTATATATGCCTACGTATTATAATATTACCTATCTGTTAGTGAAAATCCCGTCAAAATCGGCACAGCCGTTCCAGAGATTACCTCTTTCAAACAGACAGAAAAACAAACAGACAGACGAAAAAAATTAATATAATTTTTTTGGTTATAGGTATCGTGTATACATTCATGTACAATCATGAAATATCTGTTATTTTAATATTACAAACATACACTAAATTTTATTTATTTGCATAAATAGATATGTACTCGTACGCATCTATAATAATTTGTATCTGGAAGGGTCATCATCATCTTAGCGTCGTCCCCGGTTGTTCGAATACAACAAGCTTTCAACTGGGACCGCGAGGTCCGCTTATTCCTTCCCTACCTTTGGTTTGGCTTATAAGACTTTTATAGGAGCGACTGTTGTCTTACCTCCCAACCCCGAGAGGAAGGGAGCTAGGTGTTTAGTTGCAAGTACTTACTCATCATATAAGAGCATTATTGTTGAATTATTTTATAAAAATACTGTGAACAGTAAGAGTTTGTTAAGTAGAATATATTTGTAAATATTATTAATCCCAATAAACATATAAATAAACAACCGCGGTAGCCTAGTGGTATGGGTAAAGGACTGCTGAGACGAGGTCTCCGGTTCGATCCCAGGTTTTACCATGGCACACACCAATGACTTTTCGGTGCTTTTCGAAGTTATGTGTGTATTTATCGCAGGTTTATAAGTGCCCGGTTAATGGCAATAGGCTCGCCACCTATTACATTGGGACCTAAACATAAACTGGCGAAATGTGGGTGCTAGCGCCTCTGCCTACCCCTTCGGGGATATAGGCGTGAGTTTATGTTATGTTTTATGTTATGTATTAATCCCACTAAAACTCCCACCAGAAACACCGATCATGACATTCAGTAAGGGGTGAACGGGGCCTCACCAAGGTCCAAGCCAACTTCACCCACTAGCCGGTACACCTGCTGATTAACGGATGAGGCTCCGGCGCAGGCATTGCTCTCGGGGTTTAGAGGTCAGACGGTAGTCTCGCAAACGACCAGATAAGCCAAATCAAGAGGAAAGCGAAACCCGGGCTCCAAAGTACAGTCAACGACCTATTTAAATGTTAATCCCCTGGGATTAACATTTAAATATTTACAAACGTCCTTTACGTTGAAATATGAATATACTTTTTTTTCGTGCGGAAATCCCCTCGGACGGGCCCCGCCGGCCAGCGGGGGCGGTTATGTCGGGCTTGAAGCGACTAAAACCAATATCCAATATCAAAGCATATCCCTCGCACCCCGACTGAACCTGGGCCATCTCCGGTTTCGAGATGGCCCCCTCGGGTTTGGGAACCACGGTGTCCCCGTCTTGCCCCAGTTTGGGAGAGGGGCGCTAGTCGCCCTACCGTCCCAGCCTGCTTCTGCTGGGGTGACAGGCGGCCTCACCTGCCACCCCCAGGCCTGCGCTCATGGACGACGGTCGCGGCGAGCATGTTGCGGGCTCGGCGGGCCGGGAGAGTTCTAAATCTCTCACGGGCGCGCTCCGCCATCTCCTTCGCGAGCATCACATGCTCGCAGAAGGAGGTGGCGGCGGCCCACGCGGGAATATGAATACCCTATAGGGTATGATGGATATCGATACCCTATAAGGTGGGGATCAAAGAGTATATAAGTTGGGGATCATGAAACTTTATGTATTTTCATTATAATGAATATACATGAAGTTACATGTTTCCAGGACAAAGTCAATGAATATTATTTCATGTTTTGTTTATAAATTTATGAAAGGTTTCAGAGCCAAAGTGATTACTAAATTAGAATTTATTAAACCACTTTTGTCGTTGACTGTACAAGCTTTGGATGTAAATTGGGAGTAACGCAGTGATGAGAGTGTGAGTGGTAGAGTCAAGCAATAAGTCATTTTGGCCGTTGCATGAATGGGCCGACTCGACCGGGGAAGTACCACCCTCTCACAGAATATCGACGCCAAGTAACAGTATTTGAACTGTTGCGTTCCGTTTGGTGAGTGAGAGTGCCGGAGCCCAAACTCCTTTCCCATCCCCTCCCAAACTCCTTTCCCATCCTCTTTCCTTCACAGGGTCGGCAGCGCGAGTATGACGCCACTGGTGTTGCACACGTCCATAGGCCGCGGTAACCGCTTCCCATCAGGTGGGCCGTGTGCTTGTCTGCCACCATAGTGGTATAAAAAAAAGTGATGATGGTAACATTCAGCGAGTTGCAGGGATAGTAAAGTTGCCTGTGAACCTGCATTAAAGTTAATCAGACTTAAAAAGAAACAAAACGAGCGTAGCGATTAAACAAAACATGTGAATTTATTTATTACTAGAAAATATTACCTGTGCCTCCTTTCTTTCAACATTATTTTTTTAAAAAAAGCTCTGTCTCAACACTGTCCCAGAGCTACTACAGTCACTGAATACAGAATAGTGTAAGTAATTCTAAAACTACATGGGCATTCGAAGGGATTTACGCAAGAAAAAAAAGGTATATTTACTAAAAGAAAAAAATCTCTTTGTATACAAGGTACAATTTTGATCAGCATTCGAAACAAAAACGCGTGTTCCTACATATTATTAACATTCAGTTTCATTTTACATTTGTTACAGCTTACACAAATTAGTATAATGTTTTATAGAATCTCTATCTCCAATAATTAAAGGTATTCGAGATTTATCTAAGTAGGTAATTGGGTAGAAAAATTATTTAAACGTTACAAACGTTTTGTTTATTCTCACAATATCTTATTATAATATATCTCCTAGTAGTAATAGTATCACAATGGTTTAAGGCAATTACATCAGTCACAAACACAGTCTCTATATCTACGTCTATAACAGTGTTTCCCAAACTTAATCAAGGTCCGGCCTAGTTATTTCAATATTTCCCCATCGTGATATATCAACATTTTGATCTGCAAACGCAATTTGTACAGTCAACGACAGAAGTCGCTTAACAAATTCTAATCTATTGATCACCTTAGCTCTTAACCCTTTCATAAAACATGAATAACAATAACTTCGTCCTCAGGGGATTATAAAACTACTTAAACATCCACTATGGGTTCATGTATTCCTATGTTAAAAAGGTTTATAAATATGTTAATAATAATATATTTTTATTTCGGATAAGATTCATATTTGTAAGTATTACATAAGCTTACAGACTATGTTAGTAAGTTACTAACATCCCACATTTATAAATTCACAAAAAGAAACACATTAGTGTTAATCAACTTTTGTCGTTGACTGTACCTATATTAATCACCGGATCATGATATTGGATCGCGATATTTGTTGACTGTCTGATCCTTGCCATAAGGAAAATTAAAAAAAAAAACATCTCGTCTCTTGATCATGAATGTGTATGATTGATAGTAAACAATGAAACAATTCTGAGACCCAGTATATTATTTTAATGGCCCGGCGCCGGGTCGCGATCTACCAATTGGGAAACACTGATCCATAACATTAAAATTATAATATTTAAAAGTTAAATGTATCTATCTCCACAATATGCACCAATGGCCCTACACTTGCCACAAAGATGTTGAGGATGGGGTTTATTCGGATCACTTTTATCCATCCCATCCGGTTTGTTAAGGGGTCTCTGAAAACAATCAATAAAATAATAATCATCTTGTATATAAAACTGTAGGACGACATTCCTAAGACGTTTATGGGCCCCTACCAAGCGCCTCGGGGCTAAGCCAACCTCACCAGCAAGCCGCCTTTTTTTACGTATGGAAACTCCCACGCGCTTCACCCCATCGATGCCGACAATGAGGTGGGCGTGTCGGAATCGGACCGACTAAAACCACACGGTGTCCTCCCTAAGTGTCCATTGCCGGGCACCCCGGGTAAGCCCTCGAAACGATAACCCCAGGGTTACCGGCGGACCTTGGCCGCCAGCGCGGCATCGCCTGGTGGGTTCGGGTTTCATCCCGCATCGGTGAGTTGGCAGGCGTGTGTAGGACACACACGACACGCCTCCGCCACGGCCTGCTTCTGTAAGGACAGCGAGTCGGCCAACTGCCCTCCTCAGGCTCTGATCATGGAGGGCGGTAGTCCCGGACGTAGACGAGTCTGCGGCGTCCTCGCCGCAGACAAACAAACAGACCAGCAAGCCTCTGGTATTGAATTTCTAATGTAGATTGTCTGATTTAGATTTTCCTCTCGGGGTAGTGAGGTCAGACGGCGAGTACACCCATAAAAACCCCCGAATGAAAAGGAGTAAACGGACACTGCTGCACCTGCACGGCTCCGAAAGCCTTGGATGCAACTGGGAACAGCGTTAAGATGATGATGATGAGATACGAAGAAGACAAATATAAGTAAAATCTAAAGACTGCACACATACATGTCAAAAAGTTTCTCCCCATCTATGTCAATCGGTATCGTGTCCAGAAGGTTGCTGGCATTCCCACCTTGAATTTCTCATTCCAATTCTCTGGACTAAGCAAAAGTCAGCCTATGGTCAGTTAGGGTAATTCCAAGTTGGTGGTTACAAATTGGATAATTTTTCCAAAAAATGTCCAATTTACCATCCAGTGGTGACGTCATCAGGGGCGGTAATTGGCCAATCTTCTCGATACCTCGGAGACCTCTCTATCGTAAGGCCAACTCCTTAACCACTAAACTATCCACCACGTGATCGCTGTGATAATATCATCCAGGTTTTCATTCCGGGGCGGCGCGGCGGTGCGATAAGCCCCCCCCCCCCCTCCTTTCCATGGTAAGATGGGGACATCGTGGTTTCCAAACCCAAGGGGCCAACTACAAACCGGGGAGGGCCCTGGGCCAGTCGGGGTGCGAGGGAAATGAATTATGGGCCCAACGTCTGAAGACCCGAGATGGCGTGTGGTTTTAGTTGGTTCAAGCCCGACATAACCTTAACCACTGGCCGGCGGAGGAGTACTCGAGGGGATTTCCGTACGAAAAAATAAAAGTACGCACCTGATTATGAGGCATAACATTAATTTTGCACTGGGTGCATTCTTGTCCATAGTTGGCCCAAGAGTTAGCACTCATCCAGTGGCGGCCACATTGCGTGCACTTGTACTCTCCGAAGCACCTCTTTTTTGTTTCGTAAGGAGTCTGAAAATGCAATTATTATTATGATATTGTCGGCAGTTTACGCGAATATTCCCAATATCCCACTCCTAAAACAAGCAATTTAGCTAAGCTGGTGGGGCATAGGTACTAGTAATTTCGGTTACCTACACATAAAAAAAGTTGAGATTATTTTATTTTCATGTTAAATCACACATTTACTATTTAATTTTCATATATTAACTTTAAAGTACAATATACATAATCTAATTATGACATAAACATTTTTTTCTGTAACTGCCAAATCTCATAGTCCTGTTCTATTAAAGTATATATACTTACTGACATAGTGTGATGTGAACACTTTCGGACAAAACCAATTGATTACTTTGTTAAAACACTGTTCAACCAGTATGTTCTAGCAAGAGCACAAGAGTACTTTGAATTCTTTATCCGAAGTTGCTGTTATATAAACCGTTTTAGAGTGACGACAGATATCAATCACTCACTGATATTATAATAGGAACAGTTCGACAGTTCTTTTTCAAAACCTATTTACTTTACGTGTTGGTAGGTAGGTACACGTTAGCACTTACAGGTGTTAGAACTATGTTTGACAAGATCTGTCTTGACTCTGGAAGTACCAACATCTCCTTCTGCACCCGAGCAACAATCTTTTGAAGCTTTGGAAGCAAACTATGGAGCCCGGAATCCGCTCTCCTATTCCTCCTTACCATGATTTGGTTTGGTTGGTTTACGAGAGCGACTACCATCTGATCTCAACCCCGAGAGAATAGCCTGCGCTAAAGCATCGTCCGACAATTCGCAGGTGATGTTGGCTTGGGCCCCGAAGATCTAGGTGGGGGCTCATGCACCCTGGTAGCATGATCCTCACTTAACACGTTCGCTACGGCAACGCTAGAACTAAACTTGCCGTACCAGGACTTGGCTTTCGAGGTCAATGAACCATGGCTATTGATAGGCTAGATCCTCGTGTATACCTAGCTGCAGCAGCAGCAGCTATTTACATACTTACATTTGCTGTACAGCATAGAAGTGATAAAATGCTAGGGTTTTTTACTTCTGAAACGTCAATTGACATTTTTAATGATATTCTATAACATAGACACAACATTAAAATTTAACAATGTATGAATCAACTTAATTATTTTTTATGAATCAAGATAATATAAAGATAGTTGCCGTACCGCATTGGATACAAATATTTTGCTGTTATTATACGTTACGACAACTATTTAGTCTTACATTATTAGGTTTTAGTCGGTTCAAGCCCGACATAACCGCCCCCGCTGGCCGGCGGGGGGGTATCCGAGGGGATTTCCGCACGAAAAAAAAAAAAAAAAAAAGGGTATCATATTATTGTATAAAAAGCAACAATATTGAAAAGATCACTGTCTCTTTTCTACACGCACAGGAACATAGTTAAATCAGTCCCGCACCGAGCATAAGACAAGGACAATGAGCTGAAAGCCAAATATGGTTAAATATTTGCCGTATCGCAGCGAAGGTGGTAATATACGTACCTATTACATAGTAATATGCTGCTTTTGTATGGTAGATGAGACAACCGGAGGCTTTCCTTCCTTTATTATTTGCATCTTTTTTTTATTTAAAAAATAAAGAATATTAGTAACTGAAATTTCTAATATTCCTCCTAACCATTCCAGTTAAACTTAATTACTTCTGTTAACACGTGAACACACTCCGTGTTCATGCCAAGATTTAAACCCGGGACTTCTCGATCGAAAGGTCGATCGAGGGACTCTTTAGCCACTAAACTTCTGACGTTTTCCCTGGCTCCGCAGGTGGCACGAGTGGTGACACTATTATAATATGTCCATTTAACGTTGCAGAAACCGTTTACTATATGATGGGCTGTATGCTCGTGTGCTACCTTAGTGATTTTTGACTTTTACTTTTAGCAACAAATAATTGAAAAAGTCTTCAAAAAATTACTGCTATTAATAATCTTGATATACGAGTATGTCCGAGTCGCCAATGCCCACACTAGTCGGGGAATTCCCCTTACGTCTTCGTTTAATTATTGCACACGTTATCGGACCTATTCGGTTTAGTTACCTATTCGGTCATAATATTAGTAGGTACCTTACGCTAGAACTCACCATTCGCGATAATATTTATCTAATATTAGTATTAAAATTGAACGCGAATTTGCATTTTGGAGTACACTTTCCTACTTCTCTTTTCCTTACGAGTAAGAGGCTCCACCAGATTCTTCGGGTCCCAAGTCAATCCCACCTGCTAGCCAGTGCACCAGCTGATTGATAGACGAGGCCCTTAACAGACCCCTTAGTCAGACGTTATTCGCTGCCGTAAGAGGAAAGATAAGCCATGTTAAGAGAAATATAGTAGAGTGGACCCTGTGCTCCAAAGTACGAACTTAAGATGCTACCGAGACTAACGCTGTGATTATTATAACAAAATTAACATAAAATAAATCAAGCTAGAATTCATTAAAATTAATTTTATTTCAAACACTAGCTGATGCCAGCGGCTCCGCCCGGGCGGATGCTGGTTATTGTTTTTTTGGCCATATCTCCGGTTCTTCTTAACCAATTGCAATCAAACATACGGTAAATTTTAAGTCTGACCAAGACCTTTATATTAAAAAAAGCAGCCAAGTGCAAGTCGGACTCGCCCATGAAGGGTTCCGTAGCAGCAAGTAACAATGATTATTTTTTTAATTTGTATATCTGACCGTTAGTTTACGATTTATGACGTATTAAAAAAAATACTTACTAGATCTCGTTGAAACCAATTTACGGTGGAAGTTTACATGGTAATAATGTACATCATATATTTTTTTAGTTTTATCATTCTCTTATTTTCGATGTTATAGGGGGGGGGGGGGACACATTTTACCAGTTTGGAAGTGTCTCTCGCGCAAACTATTCAGTTTCCAAAAAAAATATTAGTTCTAAGTATGGGGAATCCCCAATTTTTTTTTCTATTTTTGTGTGAAAATCTTAATGCAGTTCACAGAATACATCTACTTATCAAATTTCAACAGCATAGTTCTTATAGTTTCGGAAAAAAGTGGCTGTGACATACGTACGGACAGACAGACAGATATAACGAATCTATAAGTGTTCCGTTTTTGCCATTTGGCTACGGAACCCTAAAAACCGCATCAAAATCCGTTTATTATTTCTTGCGTCCATCGCGAACAATCAGACAGGCAAAAATTCCAAAAAAAAAAACTGTGTTTATATATATATAATTTACAATTTTATAATAGTATAGATTAGGTACATTGCTTTTGGGGCAATCGCGTAAAAACAAACAACACATGTTCACTATATCTATATATAGTCTGTACAATTTGGTTATGTCCTTATACTCGTACTAGTATACCAGGATCGTGTATTAATGTTGTATTACTTCCAACATGTGTTCCAAATGGCAGTGCTTAGGTGCCTTTACTGTTCATATAGACGGGTGCCAATTCTACTAAAATAAGCCAAGTGATGTGGCAGCACGCCAGCCGTATTACGGGTAATCCCCTGCATTCTCATATTTTTAAATGCAACCTTTTAATGCCTATAATCTCTATCAAGGTTATACTGTGCGTATGCTAGCTAAAACAGTTTGTGTCTGTATTATAGGTCACCAAAACCGTCGCAACTAGCAAACAGAATAAAATAAATTATTGTAATAAATATAAGTAAGTAACAAAGAGAACATTATTATTACAACTCTTTGACAAAATCATGGATCGTTTATTGTGAAGTAGTTCAGCGTATGTTTACTAGATGGCGCTGGGATTAATAGTATATTTCAAATATCATTACAAGTAAAATTGTATTTCAAAAGAAATTGTAAAATCTTAGGATTTACCAATTAACTTATTTAACAATCTAATTAAGTAATTATACTAATGGTTTTTAGGGGACCACTGTCAACAAGAAAATCCGTCCAAAGTTTAGCTCTGAGACCTTTAGTTATATTAGATATACGTACGTACATGGATTAGTCACGCTGACAAAGTGGTGGAATAACATAACTTCTTCTTCATAACTTCACGCCTGTATCCCCGAAGGGGTAGGCAGAGGTGTATTACACACCCAGTGGTGGAATAATATCTAAAAAATATGTTTTAGTTGGCCGACTCGCCGTCCTTACAGAAGCAGGCCGTGGCGGAGGCGTGTCGCGTGTGCCCTACACACGCCTGCCAACTCACCGAAGCGGGATAAAACCCGAGCCCACCAGGCGAGGCCGCGGTGGCGGCCAAAGTCCGCCGGCAACCCTGGGGTTATCCTTTCGAGGGCTTACCCGGGGTGCCCGGCAACGGACACTTGGGGAGGACACCGTGCGGTTTTAGTCGAGACACGACATAACCACCCCCGCTGGCCAGCGGGGGGGTATCCGAAGGGATTTCCGCACGTAAAAAAAAAAAAAAAAAAAAAGGGTAGGATAAAAAGCCAATATGCTATTTAAGTAATAGCATATTGGCTTTTTATCCGTGGAATAGGTTCCCATGGAATGCGGAAACGGGTTCAGAACTACACGCGGGCGGAGCCGCGGGCAAAAGTTAGTTATGCATATTCTAGAATTTTCTACACAGTGCTAGATCCAAGTAATCATATCTCAACTAGGTTATAATATGTACTTAAATACATTTTTTTTAAATACAAACGTAGATAACGGTCTGGGTTATTTCTCTAACAACATTTTTGTTAGCTGAAATTTTTAGACATATTTGTAATTGACATTTAATGATTAGAATACATATGATAAATTCAAAAATGCATACATTTTAAACATAGAAAGACAACAATATTTGCCTAAGCGCGAATCGAAACCGCGGCCTCTGTCTAAGTACCTTTTTTTTTTTTCTTCGTGCGGAAATCCCCTCGGATACCCCCCCGCCGGCCAGCGGGGGCGGTTAAGTACCTACTCGAACAGAGCGTTAATAGAAATCTCTATTCCTAGACAGCACTTTTCGTCGAAAATTTTGTTGTAGACATCTCGGTACATAGGAAGCACTGTACACAGAGATCTCTCTTCATAGATGGCACTTCTTGCCTCGCTCGGCTTATATTCCAAAAATAAGTAAAGTGGGTTAGGTTCCCGAACTTATATTTGTCTACTGCCCACTTTGAGACTAAATTAATTTTTAGCGCCCCCATTTTTTCACCTACTTAAAAACCACTATAACTTCAAATTAAATTAATTAATTGTTGTGAGCTATATTAGCGGGGATTAAACATTCATTCTAAAATACACTTTTACTATAATCCGCAAGAGTTAACTTGAGACCTGAGCACAGTAGGTAGTACATAACGACGCTCAGGTCTCAAGTTAACTCTTACGGGCTACACCTGCCAATGAGAATGATTATTGAAACGCAACTTTATAGTATTCAGACAGAGTATCTTTTATTCAAAATAAAACAAACATAATCGATTCTTATATAACAACTAATTTGAAGGATGAATCTGATGCTGTTTAATAAGTTTGTTGATATTGTAATGTATTCCTAACATTACATGATTTTCTTTGTTGGATGGCATTTTGTCCACTGGTTAGACTGCATCTGTGGATAGTTTTGTTTTGAAGTTTTTCGTTTGGCGTTGCTTGACGTTACGGATTTTGATATGTATGACATCTGTCAATATTTTTTGCTTTTCGAACCGCAATGGCGGTCGGACTGACACGAGTGGTTGGTCTTTTCTTTAAAAAATAATATTTTAAATGTTTTCCTAAGTCGTGTGCTCGTATGGAAGAGCGGCTATAGTGATGGACCCCTAAACCTTGTTGTTTTACTATTTGGTGAGTTTTGTTCGAATCCTTACATTTTGTTCTCGACCGCGTGTATAACCTATCAGAGGCTTATTGGAGTTTTGATATTGTTATAGATCCCTTTTGTTGATCCGAAAAGCGATGTCTTCAGGTCATTCACCTTTGGCGTTTCGGTAAGGAGAATCGCATATTTCTGTTAAAAAAACCCCATCTGGTTAGATTATTTTTTATTAAACAGTGCGATATTGTCACCAGAGTTGCGCCATAGAAAACCCGCCTTTCTCCACACTTTCTCCGCCTGCTACGCTTTTCCGGCCTTTTCTTCAATTTTCTACGGTCTTAGTACTATGTCTATGTCTTAGTACTATGTGTATGCACAAGTACCGCCATAGATAGGAATATGTACTAAAGCAAGTACCGCGTGCCACTAAATAACCAACTTCGTAAAATGTTAATGTAACCTTAAAATGACCCGGATGCAAGTGAGCAGTGTTAGATTTCTTAATTATTTTCTTTATTTTGATACTGTGCCACGCGTTTAAGCGTCGCGCATTGGGTAACTGAGTCTAAGTGGACTAGCCACTCCCGGCCTTATGATTAAAAGCCATAGTTCTGCTTAATTGTTAGCTATCCGAATTGTATTTCCTGGGTATTACCCGGGTGGCGCCCGAATTTATTTCAAAATAAAACATCCATCATGTAAAAACTTAGTTCTCATTTAATTCAACCCGTTACAGGCATAGAATCCGAATTTTTTTGCTTTACATTTGGTTCTCAACAGAGGAATATATATAAAAAATATTACAATATCAGGTTCCAATTTACTCAAGAACAGCCGCAAGGCGCCACGTTCGGTAACATGCAAACGATTTCTCTTTTTAGTAAGCAGCGTTGCCACAGCACTAAATCCACGTTCACACAAATATGACGATGGGAATGCTATCAAGAATCGTTGAACGATTGACCACAATCCAGGGTACAATTGCGGGATCGGTTTTTGTAGCCAAAATTCTTGATAGCCATTTTTGAACTTGATTTTTATTTCCTCGTTTGTTGTCAATTCTATAAGTTCTTCTTCCAGCTGAGGTGAGATTGCTGTGTGGACATTTGAAAACGGATCTAACACCCAGCCTGGTATTTCCAAGTTCTAAATGTCCTGGTATCGTTCGGTGAAGTCAATGTGGAGGTTTTCCAAATATTGGCAGTAGGCAAACAAGTCGTCGTTACTGCAGGATACTGATAAATTCGGAAAATTGTGAAACTCACATCTGCCCATATTCTTTTTGTGTAGAAGCAGTTTGGCTGCGAAGGCAGCAACGATATTTTTTGTTTTAATTAAATTTAGCTCATCGCCTTGCAGTTGGAGATTCATGTCGTTGAACAATTTATACAGGTCTGTCATGTAAGCTATATCATTTTTTGATGTAATGAGCTTCTTGCGCAATTCTGTATCTTTAGTTTCCAAGAACTCTATCACAGAGTCAAACAGGTTGTAAAATCGAGTCAGACAATTGCCTCTTGATAGCCAACGAACCTCAGTATGAAGCAACAAACGGTTGGAATCTTCGTCATTAGTAACACAAAGCTGATGAAATAATCTATCATTTAAAGAGCTGGTACGGTTTTTATTGACTGCTTTGATGACATATTGCAGTGATTGAAATAGTCGTTCACTAAGTAAGTAAGTTTTTAGCAGCCAAATGTTGTCTATGAATAACGCAATGTACAGCAAGTACAACTGGAATTTTATTTTTTAAGTACGCTATGAAGCCTTTATGGCACCCTGTCATAGCCGGAGCGTCTCTTTCTCATCACAAAATTTTTCCAATGTATTGAATATGGTTTCGCCTTTTGTATCGGTCTCTAAATTTCTAGCAAACAATAGTTCTTCACATATTTTCTCATGTTTAACAAACCTCACGTAAGACAGCAACAATGCTTAGTTAGTAGATAAAGTGGACTCATCGAGCTGAATTGAGAATTGACTAGTCTTCAGATGATTGCACAATGATCCGTCAATGTTTTCAGCCATTTCATCAATTCGTCTTTGCACAGAATTATTACTCAAAGGAATTTTTCGTATAAAATCGACGGCCGGTTTATGAAGCACAGTAGTTATTACTTCCTTTATTGCTGGCAAAATTAACTCTTCTCCGATGTTGTGTGGTTTGCCTTTTTGAGCAATTAACAAAGAGATATTGTACGAAGCTCGAAGTCCGTCGTCATCTTGCTTAGCAGCTTCCGAAAATAGTTTTGCTACACTTGGCTGAGTATTATGCTTCATCTCTAGGTCTTGAAAATATGCTACATTCTTGTCTTTCTTATCTGGATGCATTTTATTCAAATGATCTTGCAGTCTTGAAGGCTTCATTATTTCATTCGAAAATGTTTTTAGACATAGAAGGCACTGAGGCGACGATGTGTTTGTGGGATTTTCAATGAATCCGAATTTAATATATTCCACAGAGTATTGCCGTCTCTTCTTTTTTACTACCGACATTGTTTTGTTTTAAGAAATACGTAAGTAAGTGTTGAACTTAAGTACTGCTTATCTATTACGCGCGAAACCGCAAATGAAAATAAAATAAATATTCCGTTGTTTATTTAGGATTGTATAAGCAGCACGCACCGACAGGAATAAGACAAACATGCATTAACTCGTTTATCTCATTCGACGCTCAAT
Source organism: Cybosia mesomella (assembly GCA_946251805.1). NCBI lineage: Eukaryota > Metazoa > Arthropoda > Insecta > Lepidoptera > Erebidae > Cybosia > Cybosia mesomella. The sequence goes on from OX276395.1 coordinate 10,433,067, forward strand.
TGCACTCAACAAGTAAGAACAAGTATTCTATGAATCAGCCGATTGATACAGGAATGCACAAATCGGGTTATTTAACAAAAACTTGTTAAAACATGATTGCCCGCGGTCTATTATCTACGAAAATTATATATCTAGGAATACTAATAACTATTAAAATGCGAAAGTGTGTCTATTGCCTTTTTATTTGTTTGTTTGTGTCTACTTTCATTTCGAAACGGAGCGACCGATTGACATGAGTTTTCTTCTATTTATTGAATAAAACAGGACAGATACATGAACAACGCGGAGAGAAATATCGAACCGAGTTTGAGCAATCTCTTAATTAATATTAGTTGATGTTCACAAGTTGTAGCCGAGAGTCGAGAGCTCTGTCGGTGTCTAAGAGTCCTCCTAGCTAGATGAAATTGCAAATCGCCCCCCGAAGCCTACACAACGCCCCCATTTTTTTTCTGGATTTCTTACTCTTTAGGCCTGCAGCGCCCACAAGAGGGCGTTATCGCCCACTTTGGGAAGCGTTGCCGTTACCCCAACAGTGCCAGAACCACTAGTCCGGCAAGTTTACGGCAAGAAGTGCTATCTATGAAGAGAGATCTCTGTGTACAGTGCTTCATATGTACCGAGATGTCTACAAACAATGTTTTCTATTAACAAAATTTTCGGCGAAAAGTGCTGTCTAAGAATAGAGATTTCTATTAGCTGTGCTTTCTGTATGTAGTCGTATCGTACAAGCGTGTTTCTATCTTAGGTTCCACACTCCATGAAACGTGTTAAAAAGACAACTCACATAAATCCCACACCTTCTTTGTCCACGAAGTGAATAATTTATCGTACAAAGAAGCTCAAACGTTAGCTCCTAATTAGAAAGAGTTGTCGTTCTCCATTTCACAAAAAGTATAAGACATCTGCAAAAGGAGGGTCGGGTTGTGTCGATTAAGGATTCAAGAGGACGCCCGCCCCACTGTGTAATTAGCATGCCATACTTACCTCTGTTTACTCGCACTTAAGATGGAATTACGTAGGAAATCTCCACCATTGCCTTCACGAGACGGATTAACTGTAGAATGTTATTGAGTGCGGTTGAAGGGCTTGCTAAGGTTGAGGCCCTTATTTCGGTTAAATAGTGTTTACATACACGGTTATGACTTATATCACTATGTCTTTTTATATTCTCACTCCTGTAAATCAGTAAAGCGGAAGCAAAGGTGTATTATACGTCCCTATTTTACTTTTATACCTATATATTTTTAAGGCCTACCTACTACCTGCGTAATAGTGGTAAGTACTTAACTTTTGTAGTGTAACAGGCACTTTATTTAGTTTCGATGATGTTATTGGGAGCGTTTTACTAGAACAATACAATAACACGTAATCCGACCCAGGAATTGAACCAGAGAACCGAATTGAACGACAAAAGTTAATATACACAAAAATTATTCACAAACCATTTTTCCCATTGGAATACATGTACCAATAATTGACGTATAGTTTTATATTCCCCAGAAGACAAAGAAGAAATCATTCATGTTTTGTTCAGTTTTCTATGAAAGGTTTAAGAGCTACGGTGATCAATAAATTAGAATTTGTTGAACTCGTTTTGTCGTTGACTGTACATAGCAGCTCACTCGCTACCACTGAGGCACCGAGTCAGCCAAGCTCATTATTCCAAAAGTGAGATACACAATTGTTCAAAAGTACTTTTTTTTTCGTTCGGAAATTCTCCCGGATACCCCCCCGCCGGCCAGCGGGGGTGGTTATGTCGGGTTCGAACCGACTAAAGCCTCTTCTAGGTTTCTGGGGTTTTCAGACGCCGCCGGGGTGTAAGGTGGCTAAGGTATTTCCCTCGCACTCGGCTGACCCTGGGCCATCTCCGGTTTCGAGATGCCCCCCTTGGGTTTCGGAACCACGGTGGCCCCATCTTGTCCCGGAAAGGAGGGGTGGTTGTCGCCCCGCCACCCCAGCCTGCTTCTGCTAGCGTGATAGGTGGCCTCACCTACCACCCTCAGGCCTACGCTCATGGAGGACGGAGGTCGTTGAGCGACCTCCGGCATTTGAGTCGCTTGCGACGCGCGGCGAGCATGTTGCGGGCTCGGCGGGCCGGGAGAGTTCTAAATCTAAATCTCGGGCATTACTTGCTAGCATGTTCAAAAGCACCTAAGCATTTTGAGCAAAGGCCGACGATGATAAAGGTAATACTAGCTATGCCGCTTTTACTATTATGAATGAACATATTCGACTTAGGAATACCACCCTCCCGTTATTAATAACCAGTGTGGTGAATTTCACAAGCCTTGTCAAGTAACCAAAAATCTCAGCTGCCTTCCTTTACTTTTTGCTATTTTCTTCATAAGTAAACAAAATACCGACCAGATAACATATATCTAACAATATGTTATTTATAAATATATGCAAACGTACCCAAACCGTATTCACACGGATGGTTGTTCAATTCCATCAGAAAGGACCGAACCACTTTTAAATATTCCATGTGCGGTCAAGAGAAAAATCCACAAAGAAAATGTATTACACATCCTTTATTGCTATTCTCCCTCTTTTACAACGACCACTGGCTTCGGGTAACACAATTTTATGATACTTTTATCAATAAAGAGCTTTTGCCACGTATCTTAAATATTATAAAAAAGTTATACATGTCATAAGTCTCGAAGGGGAATATTAACATCTTGAAACTTACATGGCTTCCTTAGTAGTCGTGAAGTAAGTACCTAAATTGAATAATCTCCGATGAGATTAAAGTTTTGCTCATTTAATTAATTTCTACTTACTACTTATTTAAAAGGGTGTTTAAAGGGCTCCAGGCCAAACTCACCTGCTAGCCGATACAGGTCTTTCAGGGTTGGAGAGGCAGACGGCTCCCCTAAAAGCCATAACAAGCTAATCAAGAGAAAGAGGATGCAACCGGGACTAACACTATACTTATAAGTGCTATACTTGAAAGGGCGCCTAAAAGCTCGAATATACTAGATTTTATTTTCGTTAAACCGATACAAACAGTAATATAGCCAAAAAAAGCCATGAGACAGTAGTCTGAGGTGACATTAACAGAATAAAAATATGGAAACCAGCATTTTTATTTCAATCGAGAGAAATATAATAATAATCATTTCATAAATTTTACTTTGTCAAAAAATCTTTATCTAAAAATATGAAGAAAAGATGAAAGAGACTCATTGACACTTTGAACTTTAAAATGTTTTAGGTTTGAAACTTTGATTATTTATATAAGGTTTGAAATAACTTAAGCCCAAAAATACATCTCAGTTTTCACTCCTCATCGTCAACTAAAGCGTAAACAATGTCAATAAGAGTTCGTTATATCGTAATCTTGAGTAAACACTCAATTAGCCAGTCACTATGGTGTTAATTAGAAGGGCTTTTAAAGGGTTAAGTACCGTTTTAAGTACCTAGTCAATGAAATTTGCGTTGCCTTTAAGAAAGAACCCTTTTTCTCTGCGATGTCATCGGCTTCTTTTCGTGTCAATCGCACGCCCTTCTTGTAAAAGATCGTTAATTTGAGTAAATATTTGTTCATAGAATTCGAAGGATCCTTTCCGTCTCTCAATTAAAAGGGAAATCCTTTACAAATTACCTATTTATCTTATTGTCTGTTTTGATACATAATATAATTAAGAGTGTCAATCTTCAGGAAGTAGATTTCTTATGTAGTAAAGTATGTAGGTACATATTTCAATCAAAATGGTAAATTAAAATTAGAATTACAGACTCGAGGTTGGTTACTATTTAACATGTTGACAAGTTTTGATGAATATGGTCGCTAATGGCAAACACATACTCGGTCAACTGAACTACCTGGATCCGTTCTGGGTAGCTGAAATTCTCATCTTGGGGCAGAAACCATCTACCGCAATTCTTACGAATTACCTACTTAACTATTTTATATTTACTAGCTGATGTATGCGGCCCCCTCGTGCGGAGGTCGTTGTGGCTTTTTGGTCACATCTCCGGTTCTACTTAACCAATTTCAATCGCATCGTAATCCATTCAGTAGTTTTTGCGTCCATTGCGAACAAACAGACAAGAATTCCAAAAATAAATATTTTATGTTCGGAATCGTTTATTTAACATAACCCAAGTATTTTTTAGGTAGATTTCGATGAAATCGATCTACCTATTGGTTTCTTGACTACTGTCGAATTTAAAAAAAAATTCTTCATAGGAGGTCTAGTTATGACCCCCTGAGTCCGAAATGACCACTGGTCAAAAAGTTTATATATATATATATATATATAGGTATGTATGTATGGTTCCACTTCCCAAAATTTGCGGCACTCTCACGGTCGCATTTTTGCCCCGATCGCTTTCAAACTGCGGTCAAAAATTGCTTTTTTTTTTTATTTATTTAATAACAAGTTATACAATTTTCATGTGCACTAGAAGTGTAACAAAAACCAGAAAGGTTTATCCGTACACTACGATCGTCGTTCTGTCGTGCTCGAACATAGTAGTATAGGTAGTAGTATAGGTAGGTACATAATCAGTTCTTAAATACTAATCTTACATTTATGTGCATATATACAGTAGCCTACCTTTCTTAGTGTTTTATATTTAGAATAATACAAGTAGTATTTTTTTTGTTGTTGTTGTAGGTACTTACATAATAATTATTTCATCCAAGATACTTGTCCAATAAATTATGCAAATGACTTTCGTAATTCAGTAGATAATAGTGAATTCTTGTTTCATAAGATTTTACATTCTAAGGTGATAGAAAATAATAGTAAGACATACAAAATAAACTTTTTTTTTTCTTGTTATTTAACTACATGTGGGTAAGTTAGCATAAAATTCCAACGGCGACACAACACTGGCTTATAGTGGTAGCTAGGTACAAGATTACGGGGGTGTGTGTTGGGTAACCTCCTCGCGTGTCGTTCCGATTCCGATCCCGCTGCAGTCCGGCGGGAACGGAATCGGAGCGGCCGGTACACCCTGGGCGGCGGTCAATGGCTTCCCCTTCATGGGGTTGGCATTGATCGTCGGCTAATATCCAACGTGGCGGGAACACATCGCTCTCCGTACTCCTCTGCTTTCAGAGGAGACAGGATGAGCGATGGTGTTTGTGGCTGAGGCCACCATAGGGTCCTGGGGGATCCAGGGGCGGGTTGGCCCACTGCTAACGCAGGGGCCGACGGGCACTTGTGCCGCCGCCGGTGAGAGAGGACTAGCCATCCTCTCGCGTTCCGTAATCGGCAGGTGATCAGCAACGACCTGACTGGTGGCTCCAGAAGGGTACGCTGTGAACTGGCTGACCGGAGGGCTTGCCTTTATTGGCCGGCCCACGACAAGGAAAAGTCTATAACACCCGACAGCCAAGTCGTAAAAACCTATGGATACCAGCCGACCTCCATAGTATATAGGCTTATCCAGGTGCAGGGGGCACCGCCTGGATGGACCACCTTTCCCCCATACTCGTGGGATATACTATGGCTAACATAAATTATCTAAATAATAATAAGGACCGATTAAAAACAACAACGACAATGGCAAGGACAAAGGACGACGAAAATGACGTAGTCTGCGCGGAGATCGCGCAGCAATCAAGCGCGGAGGTGGCGCCAAGCATCTCGGCGGTGTCGGAGAAATTCGACACCGCCAACGAGAGAAGCAGGGCGAGCAGCCCGGCGGGTCTGGGCGTGAAGCGGACCCGTAAGCGCAGGAGGCGCGCAAAGGCTCAGGCGGGGGGGGACGTTTCGGACGAGGATTTTACCCTCACCGGGACGACCTCCTCCTCCAGTAGTGACGAGGCCTCGAAGCCGGCTACCAAGGTGGCTGCTGGCCGCCGAGGGGCGCGGGGTGGCGTGAGGGCTGGGCAATCCACCCGAGCCCCCTCGGCTCTTGGGAGGGCCGCGGAAAGATCGCCGCTGAGGCCTTCCACCTCGGCGGTGTCGGAACCGAGCGGGAGGACGCGGTCACTCATGGAGAGACTCCAGAAGGTGACCGCGTCCTTCCGGGGGTCCCCAAACCCTGAGCAGGAGGCGATGTTGCGCATTGTGCTCGACATCGCCTCCGAGAATGAGGGCCTGGCGGCGCAGCTGGCCGAGTCTCGTCGGGAGACGGCTCGACTAGCTGCAGCCGTCGAAGGGCTCAAGAGGGCGATGGCGAGCCCGGCTCAACCGGCGCAGCGGGCGCAACCGGTGGAGACGGCGCGCGTGACTCGCTCGTCGGGGAGGCAGTCGGCGCAGCCAGAGCAGCCGGTGCAACCGGTGCAGCAGCCTGCACAGTCGGTGCGGCCGGCGCAGCCGAGGGCACCGTCGGCGGAGTCCTGGCTCCCCTATGTGGAGGCGCTAGAAGAGCGGATGATGTGTCGGATGGAGGCCCTAATGGACTCCATCCGCCGTCCGCCTCTGGCGCCACCAGCGGCCGGCTACGCGGCTGTAGCCCAAAGGGGCCCTACCCGCCCAGCCGCGGGTGCGGGTGCGACTCTGCCGGTCCCGGCTCCTCAGCCCCCTCCCGCTCAGGGTAAGGGGAAGGGCAAAGGCAAGGGCAAGGGGAAGACGTCCCCAGCCCTGGCCCCAGCCCCAGCCCCAGCCGTGGTTCCGGCTACCTCCACCCCATTGGAAGGGGGCTGGGAGGTGGCTGGAGCCAGTAAGAAGAGGCGGAAGGCCGCCAAGAAGGCCGCCAAGAAGGCCAGGAGGGCCGCGGCCGCCGCGAAGGCAGCGCCGGGGAAACTCCGCGCCCCTCGCACTACTGCCGTCGTCGTCACTCTGACGGCGGAGGCAGCGTCGAGGGGCATGGGGTATGCCGAGGTGTTGGCTAAAGTAAAGGCCAACGTCGACCTGAAGGCCCTCGAGATCCCGGGTGTCCGGTGCAAAAGCACACGGACGGGAGCCCGGCTTCTCGAGGTCCCCGGCGCCGCCAGTGGCCCCAAGGCCGACGCCCTAGCGGCTCGGCTAAGGGAGTCGCTGGATGCAGCCGACGTCCGGGTGTCCAGGCCCATTAAATGCGCAGAAATGCGCATTACGGGCCTGGACGACTCCGTCACGGCAAAAGAGCTCAGGCCCGCCGTTGCGGAGGCCGGGGGCTGCTCCCCGGACACAGTTAAGGCCGGAGCGATACGCTTCGGCCGTGGTGGACAGGGGGCAGCAGTTATCGGCTGCCCTATCGCGGCGGCCCAAAACCCGGCCCCTGCGCCGGACAGGCCTGTCAGCATAGACGATGAGGCGGAGTGGTTCCGGGAGGCCATGACCCGTGTCTGTGACGCGGCGATGCCTAGGGCTCCGCCCTATAATACGAGGGGTCAGGACTACTGGTGGTCGTCGGAGATCGCGCAGCTCAGACGGGGCTGCGTGATCACGCACCGCCGGTGGGCCCGATTCCGTAGGAGGCGTCGCCGCCCCGCAGATGCGGAGGCCCGAGAGGCGGAGTTGTACGAGGGATACAGGGAGGCCAGACGAGCCCTCCGAGCGGAGATAAGGCGTTCCAAACGGGACGCCTTCCGTGAGCTGCTGGAGACGCTGGAGCAGGACCCTTGGGGGCGGCCCTACCGGATGGTGAGGGGCAAGCTGCGCCCCAAGGCCCCGCCGTTAACCCGGTGTCTCCAGCCGGATCTGCTCGGAGGAGTTGTTGGCTCCCTGTTCCCAGCGCGGGCGGTGGAACATGTTCCACCGCGGATGACTCCGCCTCGGTTGCGCATGGCACCCGACGTGGAAGACGACGACGTGCCCGAGGTCACTTGGGTAGAACTAGAGCTGGCAGTGAGAAGGCTAAGAGCCAAACACACCGCCCCGGGACCCGACGGCATTCCAGGCCGAGCGTGGGTCCTAGCTCTAGTCGACGACGCTCTCGAGCCCCGACTGAGAGGGCTTCTCAGCGCATGTTTGGAGCGGGGCCAGTTTCCGAAATTGTGGAAGACGGGGAAACTGGTCCTCATCCGAAAGGAGGGGCGCCCGGCGGACTCGCCGTCCGCCTACCGGCCCATAGTGTTGCTCGACGAGGTGTGCAAGCTCTTTGAAAGAGTAATTGCGAAGCGCCTCGTCGAGCACCTCTCAAGAGTGGGGCCGGACCTGGCGGATGGCCAATATGGCTTCCGCCAGAGGCGCTCCACCGTGGATGCCATCATGCGCGTGAGGGCTCTGGCGGAGGATGCAGTAGCCCGGGGTGAGGTGATGTTGGCGGTGTCCCTGGACATCGCCAACGCGTTCAACACCTTGCCCTGGAGTTGCATTAGGGAGGCGCTCATGTATCACGAAGTGCCTCTCTACCTCCGCCGCATAGTCGGGGCGTATTTGACGGAGAGAGCCGTCATCTACCCAACCGTGACCGGTCTCGGTCGACGTGAAATGTCGTGCGGTGTTCCACAGGGATCGGTCCTGGGGCCGCTCCTGTGGAACATCGGATACGACTGGGTGCTTCGCGGTGAGCTCGTAGGCGGTGCCGCCGTCACGTGCTACGCGGACGACACGCTCGTGACGGCGTGCGGGGCGACGTACCGCGAAGCGACCCGAAAGGCCACGACCGCGGTTGCCCAAGTCGTTAGGCGGATCCGGCGGCTGGGTCTCGAGGTGGCCCTGCATAAAACCGAGGCCCTGTTCTTCCATGGGCCTCGGAGCAAGCCACCCGAGGGATCCAGTCTCATCGTGGGAGGAAATCGCATCGGCATCAAGTCCCAAATGAAATATTTGGGGCTCGTGCTCGACGGCCGATGGGACTTCGGAGAGCACATCCGAAGTCTGGCCCCCAAATTGAAGGGCACAGCTCTTGCTCTGGCTCGGCTGTTGCCCAACATGAGGGGGCCCGATGACTCCTGCAGGAGACTCTACGCGGGGATCGTGCGGTCCATGGCCCTGTATGGGTGCCCAATATGGGCGGAGGCCCTGAGGACCAGAACTGTGCGGATGCTGCGCGCTCCGCAGCGGGTTCTGGCCATCAGGGTCATCCGAGGGTACCGCACGATCTCCTTCGAGGCGGCGAGTCTCCTTGCCGGAACTCCGCCATGGGACCTGGAAGCGAGAGCCCTTTCGCAACTGTACCAGTGGCGAAAGGAGGCGCGGGAGCAGGGATGGAACCCCGAGCCTCGAGAAATCGAGGCCGTGCAGTCCCAGCTCCGCCAGGCCATCGTGGTGGAGTGGAAGGAACGACTTGGGCAACCAAGCGCAGGGCACGCCGCAATAGCGGCGGTAAGGCCCATCATGGAGGATTGGCTGGAGAGGCGACACGGAAGCCTCTCCTACCGACTGACGCAGGTGATCTCAGGGAAGGGGTGCTTCGGGGACCACCTGCATCGGATCAGGAAGGAGCCAACGCCTGAGTGTCATCACTGCGACGCGAGCGAGGACTCAGGGCTGCACACGCTGGCGGACTGCCCGGCGTGGGAGGCGCCGAGGCGTGACCTCGTGGCAGCCATCGGGGTGGGAGTCCTCTCGCTCGGCAGCATGATTGCGGCAATGGTGCGGAGCGCGAGCGCGTGGGCCGCCGCCGCCTCCTTCTGCGAGCATGTAATGCTCGCGAAGGAGGTGGCGGAGCGCGCCCGGGAGAGACTTAGAACTCTCCCGGTCCGCCGAGCCCGCAACTTGCTCGCCGCGCGTCGCAGGCAACTCAGGCGCCGGAGGTCGCTTAACGACCTCCGTCCTCCATGAGCGCAGGCCTGGGGGTGGCGGGTGAGGCCACCTGTCACCCCAGCAGAAGCAGGCCGGGACGGTGGGGCGACTAGCGCCCCTCCCCCAAACCGGGGCAAGACGGGGACACCGTGGTTCCCAAACCCGAGGGGGCCATCTCGAAACCGGAGATGGCCCAGGGTCAGTCGGGGTGCGAGGGATATGCTCTATGGGCAACCTTACACCCCGGCGTCTGTAGACCCGAGACGGCGTGCGGTTTTAGTCGGTTCAAGCCCGATATAACCGCCCCCGCTGGCACGCGGGGGGGTATCCGAAGGGATTTCCGCACGAAAAAAAAAAAAAAAAAAAGGTACAAGATTACGGCTGGTTAGTTGTAGGATTGCGTACAGGATGATTCACGCCGAATAAAAATAAGAATTACATACATACATACATACAGGTAATTTATTTATTAATATGGGTACAATGTAATTCGTTGTTCGTTTTCCGTGAAAGTTATTAAATCTTGGTATTACTAATTTTTTGTTTGTCACGCTTCTGGTTAGTTTACTATGAGAAGTAACTATTCGTAGGTCCTCATTAAAGAATTGGTGTAAACTTAGTAGAAGTTCGTGAACTGGTGGAATCCGGCCTAAGGGGACGTTAGGGCCTCACTTTTTGTGAAATCAGTTTTTCTTAAAAATTTCACGTTCCATGAAAGATATTCGAACCGTTCTAATTTTATCCCATAGTATACATGAATACCAACAACTTTTAATTATAAACCTATAAGATTAAAACTTTAACTAAAAGTGGAGGGGGGAAAAACCAAAATTTTTCGGGAAAAAAATCATAACTTCTAACCGGTGAACATTCTTGCCGTCGGAAATCTTTTTAATCGATAGGCCATTTTTAAGTCTAAAATAAATGTCTGAAAAGTTTTTCGCTAAAAGTTACCGTTTTCGAGAAAAAAAAAATTTACATGTTAAAAATGTTACTGTGTTTACTTGTGTGTGTAAGTCCGTAGTTCTCTATATAAAATAATATTAATTGCTTAACGAAATCTACCTGTGCGTTCCCCCTGCGGGAACGGATTTTTTTTATATCTCCAATTCACAGATAAAACTAATTCACAATTTCATAATAGTACTAGCTGATGGCCGTGGCCCCGCCCGCACGTAGATTGGTTATCGTTTTTTGGTCATTACGCCGGTTCTACTTAACAAATTACAATCAAACATACGGCAGATTTTAAGTGTGACCAAGATATTTCTAATAGCAAAAGCCCCGTCAAAATCCCGAGATGTTTTTGTGTCCATCGTGGAAAAATCGTCAAACAGATAAACAGACACACAGACAAGTATTCCAAGAACAATTTTTTTTTGCGTTCAGTATCGTTGAACATAACTCAAGTATTTTTTGTTAAATATCGGCAAAGTACAGACACAACTAATTTACAATTTTATAATATGCAGATAGATTTATACATCGTTTAACTTAAAATCATTTTTAAACATTACTTTAATTTACTTCGCCTGTCCCGGAAAGTCTGAAGCAATTAGCATGCTGACTTTTTCTATAAATTTAAATCGCAAAAAGTCAACAAACATACAGATGCAAATTTTCATATATTTGATCCAGTCTATTAACGATTTAATAAGCATAATGCAATGCAAATCCGGAATTACAATTGTAGAATCGAGAAAAGCTCGTATCAACTTCAAGAAAAAAAAAACTATTTGATTTCGGTATCGAAAGCTCGATGGCAATCGAATACCGCTAATGGGATGGTACAATTGAAACTGCTCTGCGGAAAATCGAGCAATAAGTATGCATCACGACGTCGGTGGCTGTGGCTGATGCTTTCAGAGATGTCTAGCCGTAGGACTCCGTAGCTTGTACCTCGTAGCTTGTACCTCGTAGCCTGTAGACTCAATACCATTAGTAAGTCTACGAGACTACGGTGCTTATTCAGTATAATACGAAGTATTCGAACTGTTTGCAGCGACATACACGTACGGTCATACCAATATAAATAAATAGATATTGAATGTGATGTTCGGATTGTGAGGCTAACAGTTTTCTAGAATGCTGCGCATTTCGTACGCGTTATGAATAGAGTTGGTTTCATTTTGTTGTAGTGGTTCTGAATGAATTGGGTTCTATAATCAAACAGTTTGCTTTTTAATGCTTTCTTACTTTTCAAATTAAGTCTCGATGTTCTAGAAAGACAGTTTTGTAGAATTCTATGCGTTTGATACGCGTTATGAATTGAGTTGCTTTCATTTGTTGTTAATAAACTTTTATTTCTTAAATTAAAGTATCGGTGTTCAAGAAAGTAGTCCACTTTCTGCATAGGTTTTAAAGACAAAAAGATATTATAAAACACACATAATTGTTTGATAATATGCATAATTATTTTTTTCATTTATTTTGCTCCCTTTACTTTCATATATGCTCGCGGTTGGCGGATACTTTTATCTAGCCTTTTCTTAAAATCTCCTCGGATTGACATACGTATGCATAGGTCGACCTTTACTACCAATAAGTCAAAAAATGGCTAAGCCGGAAAGTGTACTCTAAGGCAATCCTCGGATACAACCGAGAATAACACTAAGATGAAGGAGATTTCTAAAAAACTTTTCACTGAAGATCAAACTATAAAAACCAAGAATCATATTCCAAACTTATTCAATTTAAGTACGAACACATAAACGCAGTCATTGCAACGAATAAAGAAAAACGAATGAGACAATACGAGAGCGTAAGTGTTGGACACAAGTGCTCGAAATAGCTCGTGTCCCGCGGTTACGGTTATTTGAGTGGGCGTGTTACGTCCTAATTTATAACGTTAATATGGCAACGCCGACCATGATTGTACCGGCGACATGGCGACCGTTCGCAAGCAGGATTACAATGCATCATTTATCTTTCAATATGGATGTGTTTTGGTCAAGTTTTGGTGAGTTATTGAGGAATATAAATTGACTGTTAGCTGAACATATACAGGTAATGTTAGAAAAGGTAAAGCTTTGTTTTAGGAGTTATATTTAACTATTAGTCATCACCCTCACAGCGATTTCCCAATTGCATCCAAAAAACAAAAACCGAGGACGTGTATAAATATGTAAGATTATTAATAAGTAATTGCCTCGAGATATAACAGACATTAGATCAGATATAAATAAAAACTTATATTTCTTCAATCGCAACTATTACGAAATGATCGATGAATCAAATTCCGACTCCTGACTTGATACTCGCCGTTATACAACGTAAATATTTACGTGTGCTACGTAAATATTACAAATATATAGCATTTATTACTATTGTAAGTAGCATAATAGTATAAGATGTTGACTTAAAAGGTCAGAAAAAAGTAAAATATAATAATAATTAAATTTTCGCAATGACAAACTACATAGCGCAATGAGCGCGGGGTGTGTGTGAGTTATAATAATATACAGGCTGATATAAATGCCAAGTGGCCTGTGTAGGTGGGACGTGCTCGAGTTGCTGATTTAGTTATAATAATGAGATACAATTTGAATAATTTTATTATATTTTAGGCTGGACTTTACCGACGAATATAAACGAATTCAATTTAAACTATACATATTTTGCATTTTACATGGGCTTTTCCATGTAAAAATATATATTTAAGTATGTTTAGCTGCATGTTATATTACGAGTTTGTCCCAGAATGTTTGTTTAAAAATTTAAACGTTAATTTAATTTAATTTATCGTGAAAACTAAGTTTAGTTTATGAATTTTTACTTGTGAAAACAAATGATGAAGTTCTGCGGTAACAAACGTCAAAAGAAAATTATACTTGAAAACATTCTCCTTTTTTAAAATCGGATAAAAAGAAATGAAATCACAATACAATGAAGGCTTAAAACCATTGCAATGGATTGTTTTACTGATTCTGTACCTTTTTTTTTTTTTTTATCGTGCTGAAATCCCTTCGGATACCCCCCCGCCGGCCAACGGGGGCGGTTATGTCGGGCTTGAACCGACTAAAACCGCACGCCGTCTCGGGTCTACAGACGCCGGGGATTCTGTACCTACAAACTAATTTCAGCTTCGCAGAATACTAAAAGTAACGTTGGAGATAATAGTAAGATGAATTCAAATTAAAAAAAAGTAAAAAAAACAATTTAAGATCTTTTGAACACATAACGAACATTCTTAATAGAAATTCAGCTTTGTGTTTCCCACAAACACAATGCAGTACCATTATATCCTGTAGGTATGTTTCAACGAGGAGTATTTATTCCTTTGAGCAAAACACAGACAATCTTTTTCAGTTTTCAAAGACTTATTTTTGTAAATAGTAATCAAGAAAGGATTCACAAAGAGCAGCATATAGACTCGGAGAGTAAAACATAAACAGTCAGTACGTACACATAGACAGGAAATTTAAAAAAAAAAACAATTCATGAAGGTTCAAGGGGTAATTAAATCAAGAATCAAGGCAATATTCTTTCTAATCTAGTTGAAACATACAGGGTATAATAGATTATGTACAGCCCACAGTAAAACAACAGCCAGTTTTACCAGGAAGAGGTTTTAACTCAAAATAATATAGGGTTAAGTTAACCCCTCCCGGGTCAAATCAAAATTGGTGTGGATGATCCACCAGCAATCAACAGAACTAACATGGGTGTATTGGACCCACTAAGGTATATATGGCCCAGCCAAATTCATCTGCTAGCCGGTACAGTCACCCTTGGTATTTATAAACACGGCCTACCGCCCAAGTATCGTCGATATCACAGCCGTCGAAATGTTGCGCTGGTCAAGGTCGACGGCCATTTTGTACCGCCCCATTGATAATCGATGCCGGCGCGGCGTAAGAATGAATGAAACGCTGTTTTTGACAGTTAAATATCTGACGCCTAAAAAAATTCAAATCGACCGCGTCTCATGAGCTGTCGTTTTGAATATTATTTTCTTTTCCGACGGTTGATTACGATGCCGATTGCACCTAACACTGGGCTACTATGGCTTTTATGGGTGCGACTGCCGACGAGTGGGTTCTGCCGTCCTATTGCACCTAACACTGGGCTACTATGGCTTTTATGGGGGCGACTGCCGACGAGTGGGTTCTGCCGTCCTATTGCACCTAACACTGGGCTACTATGGCTTTTATGGGGGCGACTGCCGACGAGTGGGTTCTGCCCTCCTATTGCACCTAACACTGAGCTACTATGGCTTTTATGGGGGCGACTGGGTTCTGCCCTCCTATTGTACCTAACACTGGGCTACTGTGACTTTTATGGGGGCGACTGCCGACGAGTGGATTCTGTCCTCCTATTGTACCTAACACTGGGCTACTATGGCTTTTATGGGGGCGACTGGGTTCTGCCCTTCTATTGCACCTAACACTGGGCTACTATAGCTTTATGGGGGCGACTGCCGACGAGTGGGTTCTGCCGTCCTATTGCACCTAACACTGGGCTACTATGGCTTTTATGGGGGCGACTGCCGACGAGTGGGTTCTGCCCTCCTATTGCACCTAACACTGGGCTACTATGGCTTTTATGGGGGCGACTGGGTTCTGCCCTCCTATTGTACCTAACACTGGGCTACTATGACTTTTATGGGGGCGACTGCCGACGAGTGGATTCTGCCCTCCTATTGTACCTAACACTGGGCTACTATAGCTTTTATGGAGGCGACTGGGTTCTGCCCTTCTATTGAACCTAACACTGGGCTACTATGGCTTTTATGGGGGCGACTGCCGACGATGGAATTTCGTCCTCCAACTCCTTCGCTTATTCCTTCCTTCTGAAACATACGAAAACAACAAACAACACAGCATAAACGTTTTAGTAGGTAAGGTAAAGATTAAAGAGTGTTTTAATTAGTCGCAGGTACAATAGGAGGGCAGAACCCAGTCGCCCCCATAAAAGCCATAGTAGCCCAGTGTTAGGTGCAATAGGAGGGCAGAACCCAGTCGCCCCCATAAAAGTCATAGTAACCCAGTGTTAGGTGCAATAGGAGAGCAGAACCCAGTCGCAGACATAAATGCCAGAGTAGCCCAGTGTTAGGTGCAATAGGAGAGCAGAACCCAGTCACCCCCATAAAAGCCAGAGTAGCCCAGTGTTAGGTGCAATAGGAGGGCAGAACCCAGTCGCCCCTATAAAAGCCATAGTAGCCCAGTGTTAGGTACAATAGGAGGGCAGAACCCAGTCGCCCCCATAAAAGCCATAGTAGCCCAGTGTTAGGTACAATAGGAGGGCAGAACCCAGTCGCCCCCATAAAAGCCATAGTAGCCCAGTGTTAGGTGCAATAGGAGGGCAGAACCCAGTCGCCCCCATAAAAGCCATAGTAGCCCAGTGTTAGGTGCAATAGGAGGGCAGAACCCAGTCGCCCCCATAAAAGCCATAGTAGCCCAGTGTTAGGTACAATAGGAGGGCAGAACCCAGTCGCCCCCATAAAAGCCATAGTAGCCCAGTGTTAGGTACAATAGGAGGGCAGAACCCAGTCGCCCCCATAAAAGCCATAGTAGCCCAGTGTTAGGTGCAATAGGAGGGCAGAACCCAGTCGCCCCCATAAAAGCCATAGTAGCCCATTGTTAGGTGCAATAGGAGGGCAGAACCCACTCGTCGGCAGTCGCCCCCATAAAAGCCATAGTAGCCCAGTGTTAGGTGCAATAAAAAAATAAATAAACAAATAAAAAATAAATGTTACAATGTTGGGTATTAAACTGTGACCCCACACTAGGCAAAGCCTGTCCTGTGGGTGCCAAATACGTGTACAATTTTCGTGAAACCATCAGAGCTTTTCGGCTTAACACAAATAATTATACCATTATATTAACAATTCATTTACCAACAATTAAATCTATGATTGTATACTTTAATACATCAATGACGAAATTACGAAGTTATATATCATTGTTATAGTTATTCATTCTTTCACTTGACAATCACCAATGACCACAACATTTATGAAACATGAGCAATTAAACTTTCGGTAAGATCGTACGTTAAAGAATGAAGCCATTTTGTGACTTTCAACCTTGCCTCTTTTACAGAACATAGTTTTATGTTGCAAGCGCTATTTATCTGATTATACAAGTGGATGTCTTTAAATGGACTAAAGCGTCTGGCAAAGCTTGTGTTGACTTGGGGTAGTGGTAATTTGTAAGCTCTTCGCTTAACTAAATTTTTGTAGTCTTCTGAGTTTATTGTTTTTTTATGAATGCTCAGAACTGTTTTAAGAATATGTAATTGACGCACATTTAACAATTTACTTTCACTGTACAAAGTTTTTGTAGGATATCGGAAGGGTTTCCTAAACATAGTTTTAATTACTGCCCTCTGAGCTCTTTCAATTTGGATCATTGCTGTTTTCTGAGCACTTCCCCAACACGTTATGCAATATGTTATCAGCGATTGACACAAGGCATAATAGACAACTTTTAAAATGTCTGGCGACGCCGATGAGCGGAGCAGTTGTCGACACTTACACACTGCATTCTCCCAGTCAAATAACTTTTGAACCAATTAAGTGCTATACCCCTTACCCCTAAATGATTTTCTAGCTTTTTTGTTAATATTGGAATTGATACTGTATCGAACGCTTTTGCTAGGTCTAGGAAGGTACCAACGCAAGTTTTCTTGCTGTCAAGATGAGCTGATACGGTCGATGTCAGAAGCGTCACAGCTTCTTCGGTTGACTTACCTTTTCTAAAACCAAATTGTCTTGGCGAAATAAGATTGTTGGTTTCTATATACTTGACAAGTCTGTTATTAACAATCTTCTCTAAAAGTTTTGAAAATGTAGTCAGGAGTGAAATAGGTCGATAATTTTCCACGGAGTTCTTAGGTCCGTCTTTGTGAATAGGTAATACGGATGCTATTTTCCATGAATCTGGAAATGCACCAACTTCCATACTGGCGTTAAATAGTATTACTAGAGGTTTTGTAATGACATCCTTAATATCCTTCAAAAGCACATTGGTGATGCCATCAATACCTGGAGACTTATCGTTTTGTAGGGACATTATGAGCGAATCGATTTCACATACATCAGTAGGCTGCTGAAAGAAGGAGTTTAAAATTTGCTTACGATCGATTTTTGCAGCAAGTGCTTCCTGGTTTAACTGTAATTTATTGAGAGTGTTATCCGCCAACTTTTCACCCACAGTTGAGAAATAGTTGTTACATTTGTTCAAAGATTGCTTGGGACTTGAAGTATCCTGTAGTGTAAGAAGTTCTTTTGGCTGCTTCTTTTTCTTCGTCATATGGCATACTGTATTAATTGTATTCCACATCTTCTTTGGGTCTTTTGCACTGCTAGTAAGTGCACTATTATCATGTTCTGTTTTAAGCTTACGTAATAGGTCATTGCAGAAATTCCTGTATCGTTTGTAAATTATCTGTAAAACTCCATTATTAGGATTCTTTTTTGCTTTCATGTGTAACCTGTCTCGATGTCTCATACAGCGAATCAGTCCCGGGGTGATCCAGGACTTGATAACATATTTAGAGTGACTTATATGAATTTTCCGTGAGTGTCTTTCAATTAGGTCAGCTAACCGGTTGCTTAAGATTTCTACCATTTCGTTTAGATCTTTGTTTCTAAATATTTGTGACCAGTCCACTCCTGCAAGTTCCCTTTTTATGGCATCCACGTCTCGTTTCACCGTCGTTCTATTTACATATTTTTTCATTACTTTATTTGTGACCAGGCCAAGTATTGTTATGTAATGATCCGTTATATCGGAAGAACACACCACACCCACCGCATTTTGTATAGTGTTCACGAAGATGTGGTCATGGCACGCATCTTCCCTCGTTGGTTTCGATATCGCAGGGAACAAGCCATGTTGTGCCATAAGGCATAGATATTCCAGATCTTGACTTTTTGGTGACAGTATGTTTATGTTCATGTCGCCGGCAATGATTAAAGTTGTGTTTTTGTTTGTAAAGCTAGCTAAGGTACAATCGAGAGACGACAAAAACATATTCTTATTACGAAAACAGGGGAGGCGGTATATACCAAAAATAGCCGTTTCATCCGGGAGTATTATTTGCAGACAACTCGCGTCATGGATATCTGGTCCTGTCACTGTTGCGTTAATTGTATCCCTGACATACACTACGACACCACTGTTCTGATTAATTATTTTTGATTATTATACGATGGCATTTGTGGTATTACTGTGTATTCATTGAGCCAGCACTCTGTCAATATAAGTACATCGAAATAAATGTTAAATCTTTTCAAAGTTGTCATAAGAGCATTAAAATTTTTGTTTACGCTCTTTATATTAAAATTTAAGATTTTAAAGTTATAGTAAGTGGCGATTGCTGTATGAAGTTGTTCAGGCATTTCTACTGTCTGGCAGTTTAAACATATCGAGTCAATCTTATCAGCCATGGTTCTATCTATCATTAATAGGTGAGTAATAATTGTACACACAACCAGTAGGTTTTAAGTTTTAGATGACAAGTACTGCCAAACAGCACGTATAAAATAGTATACAAGTAATTTATTTTAGAATGCAATGTTGGCAAAAAAAAAATTGGGTACATTATCACGTATTTGTCGCAATCAACATAATTATTCTGAGTAGTTAGTATTATTAAACGGTATATAATTCTAATAACTCTTAAACATCTATTTAATTTAAACAGTAACATCTTAAAACTATCATGATAAAAACAGTTTGGTATTTGTGGAAATAAATATAGCATAGAACACAATAAAATATAATATAAAATACAATCAATGAAGTAAAAAACAAAACAGTAAAACAGTTCGGTACTTTCTTTTGGTTCAGTTCTAGTTGGACAGAGTTTATTGTTCATTGGCAGCGCTGAAAATGCGACGGAGGTCATCAAAAGTACGCACAGGAACCGCTGCCTTGCCTTCCCTTTGCTTGACGAAAATGTTACCTTGAGTGACCCAGCAAAATGAGTATTCATTTTCTTTGGATTTCTCTCGTGCCGCCCGAAAAAGTAGCCTGTTTTCTTTCGTCAAGCGTTCGTTGTAGAAGACCTTCTGCGATTTACCAGGTATGTCGAGGTCAGTGGTGGTTATGGATTTTCTAGATTTCGATGCTTTTATAAGTTGATCCCGTTGACTCCTGCGTAGTAGTCGTACCACTATGGGTCTTGAGAACTGCGTGTCGTTTTCCGCAGAAGTAGCACGCTTGATACGCAGTCCAACCCTGGTCACCCAGTCGATGTCACAATCAGCCAGGTTAACGCCCACCTTCTTTGCTGCAAGCAGGGCAATGTGGTGTGGATTTTCAGTTTCACGTTCGGGAATTCCAGCTAACTCTAGCTCGTTGCGCAGGTGTTGTTGAGACTGAGTATTTATATGTTGTTGCAGCTCAGATACTCTGTGTTCAAGCAGCTTAACCTCCTTATATCGATTTTCCAGGTGACTTATTCTAGAGTCGTGGGAGACAATAGAGGTCGCTAGTTCCTCTAATCTGACCTGGCAGCTAGTCAAACACGATGTAGCATCCTCTAATCGTCCCTTAAGAGAGGAGATTTCTCTCGTAAGGAGATGAACCTCCTCTGTAAGCTCCCTTACCTCCGCATGAAGGTGGTCATCAGAAGATTCATCCTGTTTCTTCCTCACAGTGATATTTTCATCTGCCGGGCGTACAGGGGTTGAACTGTTATCGCCACCTTTCTTTTTTAGGGCACAGCAGTTCCAGTTCTTCTTTTTCTCAGTCGACATATTCGTTATATTGATACACATAGTACAGAAGTTCTTTTCGCATGTGGAGCATTTTATGCCAGTAGTATTGGAATTTTTGAAACAACCGGAGCATTTCATTTCAACTAATTTCACTTCCTTTCAAGATAATTATTAAAATATAATAATAAAAGCAACTATTTTTCAAATATTTTCAAATTATTCTTTATAATAAATGACAAAAAGTTCACCGGACTATATTAGCATGAACAAAAAGTAAGAGTAGTGCCACTCAGGATCGAACACGAGACTCCAGACTTAGCAATCCACTGTTGTGTTCTTTACGCCGTGCGAGTACTGAGGAACTCAGTTGAATTTGCCGATCTTGTTACAAATATGACTTGAGTTGTTGAAAAAAGGTTGACCTATCTTTTGTTTTGAAAGTCATTCACTTTGCACAGAACACTTATAACTGTCTTTTTTTCAAATGTTTTTGTTGATAACTTTTAATGTTATTATGGCACAATCACAGTTTTAACACTATTTAGTTCGTTGTTCACTGGTCTACACACTAGTATAACTTTTACACGATATAGTGCGGTTTTGACTACTATTTCAGAATAAAATTGACTAAACACACAGTAACACATCTAACTTTGACGGCGCTTCGAGCGAGCAAGACGGCAGAACGGCAGAATCCACTCGTCGGCAGTCGCACCCATAAAAGCCATAGTAGCCCAGTGTTAGGTGCAATCGGCATCGTAATCAACCGTCGGAAAAGAAAATAATGTTCAAAACGGCACCTCATGAGGTGCCGTAATGAAATGACACTTCAAAGCGACGCCGTAGATTTGAATTTTTTTAGGCGGCAGCTATTTAACTGTCAAAGACAGCGTTTCATTCATTCTTACGCCGGACCGGCATCGATTATCAATTAGGCGGTACAAAATGGCCGTCGACCTTGACCAGCGCAACATTTCGACGGCTGTGATATCGACGACACTTGGGCGGTAGGCCCACACATTCCAAGGTATCAACCCTCTTAGTTCTAAAACTTTTCATAAAATATAATTAGCATAAAATAATAAAACTGTAAAATTTTTGCTCTGAAGATTACAAAAATAAATTGCACAGAAACTTATTTATTGATTTATTGTAATGTAATGATCGTTTTTAAATTTGTTAATGTTCAGCTACTTCTGAGGCTAACTTTAAACCTGCTAATAACGAAGGAGGCTCTGACGCAGGCTTTCATCTCGGAGTTGAGGGTCATACAGCAGTTGCTCCTGTAAGGCTGAGCTCAGATTACAGACAACAGTCTTAAGAAAGACTTATCACCATGCAGGTCTTGTAGGTATCATAGACAAAGCTGTATAATACCTACAAGTCACGTCACGACAAGTCTGTCTTCTGCTCAGCTCTATGCGCTCTGCCTTAAAGTAAATAGATTATCTTGACTTAGATTTTGAGAATCTGTCTTAAGACTTAGTCTTAAGTCTTAGTCTTAGTCTTAAGATAGACTTGTCACCATGTAAGTCTTATAGATATCATAGACAAAGCTACTGTGTACTCTGTGAGCTCTGCCTAAAAGTCAAGAGATTATCTTGACATTTAGGCAGAGCGCACAGAGCTGAGCAATATCTGGTTGAAGATCTGGTAGAAAGATTAGGAGAGCGAACTCGGACTCCAAAGTGCAAGTTTTACTTACATAGAACCGAGACTAGCGCTGTGATTATGATTCCATTTAACAATACTGCAATGATGGTGATAATAATTGCAGTATTGTTAAATGGATATATTATTTAACCATAATCACAGCGCTAGTCTCGGTTCTATCTGAGTAAAGCTTGCACTTTGGAGTCCGAGAAAAAAGGTATGGAGAACTAAAAGTCGGAGCAATTGGGTACTTGCCTGTACGAGGTGGGAGCTTTCACCCCAGCAGAAGCAGGCCGGGACGGTGGGGCGACTAGCGCCCGTTCCCCAAACCGGGGCAAGACGGGGACACCGTGGTTCCCAAACCCGAGAGGGCTACCTCGAAACCGGAGATGGCCCAGGGTCAGTCGGGGTGATAGTCATCTACCATATTGTCGAGATTAGCGTTACTTGCCAAATAAAACATATTAGATCACAAAGTCCTTATGAGTCCCACAGTTAACAACAAAAGCCCCACCCTATTCAATACCCATTAAAAAAACTGTAAATCAGTGTCAGATTAAAAAAAACGAGTTGCAATTGTGTGAATTTGTTACAATCAAGAGACGCGGGGGAACAGCAATCGGTACACCACTACAATTGTTTGCAACATCGAGTAACGAACCTGGCCACTACACCATCCGCATAGCGATTCATAGACCGATAGGGCTGCCAACATCGCTCATGTCGGGAAATACTCAATATTATTTTATGCTATTCTGATCATGTTTTGTAGTAACATTTCAGTCGAATGATGTAATTTCTCTTGATAACAGATATCAACTACAAGGTCTCAATGCAAACGAATGTAGAGTATCTACCCTGCTTTTGAATTAACGCGACTCTTCGTCTTTGGGAAGAAGAGTGAGAGTCCGGATATGATCGGCTTGCTTCAGTTTTGTAGAGCGTTCTCTCTATCGTACAGTACACATAGACGTATGTATCTTTTTGGAGTAGTTAAAACCGAAGTTATAGTTTTAATATTTTATAAATAAATAAAACAGTTTCAACTACTCTACAACGGTGTCGAACTGTCAGTCCGATGTGGAACGCTCTATAAAATTGAAGCAAGCCGATTATTGCCGGACTCTCACTTTTTTTCCGACGTGCCACATCAAAAGATGGCTACTATACATGACATTTAATTATCCTCATTTATAGGATTATATCGACTGAATAATGCTGTCTTTGAAATTAGAACGCCCATGGCTATATCGGGAGACGGTGTAGGTACGAGTTGTTATACTACGAAACGCCCACAATTGTCAATGATACACGATACAGAAATATTTTTTTCATGTTTGTGTGTGGGTGGGATTTTGTAACAGGCTGAAATCTGTTCTAGTGTGAATAGGCCCTTCAATTTCTATATTTTGGTGTAAACTCGACCCCAAAAAATAAATGATTTAAAAGGATTTCAAGATTCTTAGAGTGAATTTGACCAATGATAGGAACTGAAATCAATTATGAATTAGGTATTACTGAATCTGGCCGCTGCCGCCTCTTATGCGAGCATGTAATGCTCGAGAAGGAGGTGGCGGAGCGAGCCCGGGCGAGATTTAGAACTCTATTGGCCCGCCGAGCCCGCAACATGTTCGCCGTGCGTCGCCGGCGGCTCAGACGCCGAAGGTCACTCAACGACCTCCATCCTCCATGAGCGCAGGCCTGGGGGTGGCAGGTGAGGCCGCCTGCCACCCCAGCAGAATCAGGCCCGGTCGGCGGGGCGACTGGCACCCACCCCCCTTTCCGGGGCAAGCTGGGCCACCGTGGTTCTAAAACCCGAGGGGTTGGGTCAGTCGGGGTGCGAGGGAAATGCCTTATGGGCCCACCTTACCTTGACCTGAGGCGGTGTGCGGTTTCAGTCGGTTCAAGCCCGACATAACCACGCCCGCTGGCCGGCGGGGGGTATCCGGGGGGATTTCCGCACGAAAAAAAAGGTACTACTGAATCTTATCCACATCATCATCATCATATTCTCCTTTGTAAATAACCTTCCTCACAATTAAGTCAAATAATATATTGAACATTTATAATAGTTATAATTACATTGGCGTACTAAAAGTACACGGTTCATTTGTTAACACATACATAAACATATAGTCACACCTCTATTCCATTGGGGTAGGCAGAAACAACATCTTTCCACTCGCTACCATCCTCGCACACGTCTGGCATATGAAAACAATTAAGAAAGTAGACGAATCTTTTTTTTATAATTGTTTTCAGTTTTCATACATGCACACCGGTTATTTATTAATATGCGTTCGAAATTCAGTGCGTATTTATTTGTCGAGTGATTCAATAATGATGTGAGTCATTATTCGTAAACAGCCGAGGTCAACTGTTGCGCCGCGTGTTGACTCACCAGGGTATTGCAAAAATAAACACATGCAATACTTACTTTATATTTCAATACTAACAAGGTTTTTTTATTCGAGGGACAGCTCGATACTGTAATTGTGTATGACAGAATTGTTTATTGTTTTCGAAATTGATTGATTATTTGTGTATTTGTCTTGTGAAGTAATTTAAAGTTTGAGCGTTTTTTAAGTACCTACAATTTGCGAGTGAGTATAATTAAATGGTGAATTTTTCGTCATCCTTTTTTTTCGTTTTCCTTTTTCCCTATGAAATCGTTTGAATACAGATGTAGGTACACCAAGGGCGCCTTTAGTCAGTTAATATATACAACTAGATGTATTCGCGTCTTTCATCCCCTATTGAACCCCTTCAAGCCTTTTTTTTGCCATAAAAGGTAGCCTATGTCTTTTCCTAAGCTCTTATAGTCGTGATATAGGCGTGAAAGCATAGCAGACAGACAGAGTTAAGTACGTTCGTATTTTTAATATTAGTATAGGTGTGAAAGTTCGTGAAGATCTTTTAGGATAATATGTATCGCGACAACCCTACCGTTAGTTTTCAGGATTCACGAACGGTCGGATGCCAAGAATAACTTAAACAATGCGTCTGAAATCTTGTCTAACTGCTTGACATACCTAATGTTCAATTCCCGGCGTCTGCGGGTGAGGACGACTATTTCCCTTCGGAGCTGACGTCTTCAAGGTTTTCACGCTTACCTCTGTGCACTATTAAATCTACAAATATATTGAATACTAGCTATTTCCCGCAACTACGTCTGCGTTAACATCGAAATAGGTCAAATTATTGTTCTAATTAGTTGTACAACTTCTACAAAGTATTAAAAAACTTACAAAAATTGGGACGAAGCCAACCTCACCTAACAGGCCGTTACACCTGCTGATTAACGGTCGAGGCACTGGCGCAGGGTTTCCTCTTTGAATTGGTAGGTTAAATGGCAGTCGCTCCCATAAACGCCGTATAACATAACATAACTTCACGCCTGTATCCCCGAAGGGGTAGGCAGAGATGTGTATTACACACCCACGATTCGCTAGTTATGTTAAGGTCTCAATGTAGTAGGGGCGAGCCTATTGCCATCTACCGGGCACATTATTAAGCGAGCGATAATTAATATTTATTAATGCACACATAACTACGAAAAGTCAGAGGTGTGTGCCCGGGGCGACTGGGGATCGAACTCGAGACCTCGTTTCCGCAGTCCATTACGTACGCCACTGGGCTATCGCCTAAAAGCCGTATAAGCCACACAAAAAGGGGGACAAGGAGTAAGCGGAGGCTGGGCTCCTCGGATGCAACTGAGCACAACGATAAGAAGGTGAATAAATAATGAATGATCCTTAGTAAACAAATTGATAAGGTAAATAGGTAAATTGCAATTGCACATAAGTGTTATACATAAGCCGTAGTTGCAAAATTGTTCTCAAAACCAACAGTCTTTGTTCGACCGAGTACATTTAAGTCTTAGTAACTGTTCCAACATGTATTTAACCATTTTTCTCTACAGAGAGAGAAATAGATGTCGAGAAAAATATTGTCTACTTACATGCACTAGTTTTATCATTTTCCTATGTTTAAATATGCTTCGTATGTTGTGCATTAGTTCAAAATGTCTGGGTCTTATCTTTAGTGTAGTCTGTTGTCATATTTATAGTGCAGTTTGTATTTGTTGTGATTTCATTTCGCCTGTGTTGTATCTTTGAGTTTTAAATGTACATTTTGAGTGGTAAAGCTTTGCAATATTTTCTCTTAAGTTGGAAGTTTGGGGTCATGTTTCGTAATGATTGTATTGTATATTAGCATGATTATGTTTTTGAGAAGTAAATATAGTAGAAACATTTCTTATTTTTACAGTTGAGAAATGTTAACATTGGAAATAATGTAACGTATGTATAAATAATCAAAATGAAGTGGTAATGACCGTTGGAGCTACGAGCCCTAGAATGGAGACTTCAAATCAGCAAACGTAAAGTAGAAAACGTTAGATGGAATGATAATAGAAAAAGGTAGGTGACAAAAGCCTGTACAAGGGTGCACAATAGGAGAGGTCTATAACCAGCGTTGGATTGTAATAAGTAAATTGTTGACCCAGCGGAGTGTTTTAGGGCCTCCACCAAGATCTTCGGAGCCCAAACGAACCTAGCTGCAAGCCGTTACACCTGCTGATTGACGGACGAGGTTGGTCGGATTTGGGAGGTCTGTCGCTCCCACAAAAGACAAACACGCCAAATCAAGAGAAAAAGCAGGTGAGCGGACTTCGGGGTCCGAACCGAGACTAACGCGTGATAATAATGATGGTGAAATTGTTGTCCCAGATATATTGCTGGAGATACATTCCCGACCCTATAGAACCATCTGCTACTAGGGCGACAGCTAGCCCGAACTGTCATCGCCCCCAGCCACTTTGAACAGTTTAACGTTAAATTGTAAGGAATGAATAAATCTGATATAAAATATAATACACTTAGTCGCTCTTACCAACTCCATTTAAAAATACTGGGTACAATTCTGACTTGTATAATTTTATTACGTTAGATTTGAAAAGCAAATATAACATTAAAAAAGCAAATTGTGCACAATGAACATTAAAGCGAAAGTAAAATGTTATTTGTTAAAACTTTAACTTGTTAAGTAATGATAGGTATGCTTATGAAAAAAAAAATCTTTATTCTTCTTCTATTTCTCATCTTTTAATCCTTAAGTGCCCGGTTGACGGCAATAAGCTCACCAAATATTACTTGTGAGCATGGAGCTATTATTAAGCTCAATGCTTTTGAGTATGACCAAAAATACGACCGACCAAAAAAGAGATTATAACTCTGCTTACCCTTTAGAGGATATACACACACGAGTTCATATAGCTAGGTATACAAGGCTATTTCACATTAGCAGCACTAATTACACATAAAACATCTAATTAAAGTAATCAAAAAAGACAAAATAGCTTGCAACTTGAATTGGCAACAATTTCGGTATGTCATACCCTTCTCTATCCATAAAATTCTACGGACATTAGTGTTCTCGTCACGCGAGCCTCAACGAGTCACATCAAAGAGGAATTACCTCTCAAAAAATCGCACTCCATTAACACAACCATGATAAGGGCAAAGGCACACAGGCCGACTTGTCTGACACGATTTTTATGTAAATATTACAATGAGACTCAAATGTTTTAAGTGGGTTCACATTTTAAGTAGTTGCGGGGAGTTTGTATTTTTAGTGTAGTACATACTTTTTTGTATGTTTATTTTACTACCTTGTTAGTCCCCTGGTATAAGTTTTACAGATACAGATCCTGACATACGGCTTTCGTTTCTTCTACAATACTACATAGTATAAAATAAAGTCGCATTTCCCGTCTGTCTGTCCCTATGTATGCTTAGATCTTTAAAACTACGCAATGGATTTTGATGCGGTATTCAGTAGGGTGTTTTATATGTAGAATACATGCATAGTATCATGCTGGCAAAGCCACTGGCATTCGCTAGTTCGTAATAAAATTATGATGCCCGGTTGCGGGTACTCTTGACCTGGCCTTTCTATAACACGTATTCGATCTGATTGCGAAGCGTGATGGGACAAGCACGGAAATATTCATGCATACAAATATTTCCACTGAGCGTGTATCTTACCTATTAGCTCTAACGTAGCACTAGAATGTTCTCACGCTTTGCCACAACTGAAACAGGTGAATCAAATAAGCATTATAGTTATAGGCTTTCCCATATCAGTAATAATTAAAACGCAGTAGCAGTACATTTATTCGGTTAAATTGCTTATTTGTAAAGTATTCATAACTAATCGCATAGTCCATCTCAGTCTTAAAAATTCCACCTAAGTATTCTACCATTCATGTATATAACGATGCCAATTCTCATAAAACGGACTACTGAAACGAGAAAACCACTTCATCAGGGCTCTGAAGAGTGCATAATTTTGCGAAACAGACGACGGCTATTACATAGGTACTCGTTAACAAGGTTTCATAAAGAAATGTATTTAAATGCAAAAGGGTATTTATACATTTTGAGTAAAGGTAAATGTTCGCTGTTTGACTGTTCAGACAACTTGGTACAAAATTATTAAGATGCTTTTCGTTTTGTGATTTGTTTTTATGTATGAAAAAGTGTCTATCCCCGGAGATGGCCCAGGGTCAGTCGGGGTGCGAGGGATATGCTCTATGGGCAACCTTACACCCCGGCGTCTGAAGACCCGAGACGGCATGCGTCTTTAGTCGGTTCAAGCCCGACATAACCGCCCCCGCTGGCCGGCGTAGGTATTTTGACTACTACGACTAGCATTGGTATATACAATATGACATATTGTGTACAATGCCCACCTGCTGACGTATGCTGCATGCCCATATACTGTACAACGGAGGAACTCATGAGCGCCTCTGAGAACGCAAGCCAGATGCTAAGTACCTTTTTTTTTTTATTGTGCGGAAATCCCTTCGGATACCCCCCCGCCGGGGGGTGGTTATGTCGGGCTTGAACCGACTAAAACCGCACGCCGTCTAGGGTCTACAGACGCCGGGGTGTAAGGTTACCCATAGAGCATATCCCTCGCACTCCGACTGACTCTGGGCTATTCGCAGTGTCCCCTCTGATAACATCAGAGGGGTACCTGGAGCGACCCCCCCCCTCGCGGGCCTTGCAGGCCCGCCATACCCCGACCCCCTCGTGCAATGGGGTCAGCTGGCCCTGAAAAGGGCCGGTTGGTCAGACTCTTGGCCGTTGACGTTGACGCCAGCTACTCCAGAGGAGCAATCAATGATGCGTCATCGCCCACGTTGCCCAGGGTGCACCAATCTTAGAGGTGATCCAACCAGTCGCACCCCAGGTGGTAATTACCTGGATTGCAATTTGCGATTACATACAGGGAAAACAAAATTTGAGAGTCAATATACCATATTACTACTGTCAGTGGGGACGCCGTTTGACCAGACGGGTGATCAGCCCTTCTATGTGGGGCCATTTCACCCAATTCCCCTATAATGACTGTCATACATATTCGTATGGCAACCGGGACCGACATCTTAACGTGCTCTCCGAGGCACGACCAGACCAATGCAAATACTCATATTCATGCATATAAATATTTGCACTGAGCGGGGATCGAACCCGCGCCTCCTGCGTAGCGGCCGCGTTCAATACCGCCACGCCACGGAGGCTGTCCATCATATCATATCATTGGTTATATAGTCGTTGAGAGACCATAGACAATAGTTTTCTGACACTAATGACCCTTGCAAAGGGACCTCCTCACGAGAGTCCTCCTCCTCATAAGTCCACGGCCCGCCTATGGGTAAACTAGTATTTACTCACTGGACATCAATTCTACTGCCCTCTTGCTCTGGCGACTTTATTTATCATCAGAAACACAACATTTTGCATGTGGAGGTGGAAAATGCCTTATCGGTGATTACGTGAATTCTTCAAATGCAAATCTAGGTGATGAAGCTCTGGCGTAGGTTTTCCTTTTGAGGCTGGAAGGTCACATGGCAGTCACTCCCATAAAACCGTATAATTTAAATCAAAAGGAGGAAAATAAGTAAACGAACCGGGCTTTGGGGTAAAAGTCTTCGATGCAACCACAACAAACACTGTGATGATCATGATATTATGAAACGCCTGAGTGTCATCACTGCGACGCGAGCGAGGACTCAGGGCTGCACACGCTGGTGGACTGCCCGGCGTGGGAGGCGCCGAGGCGTGACCTCGTGGCAGCCATCGGGCTGGGAGTCCTCTCGCTCGGCAGCATGATTGCGGCAATGGTGCGGAGCGCGAGCGCGTGGGCCGCCGCCGCCTCCTTCTGCGAGCATGTAATGCTCGCGAAGGAGGTGGCGGAGCGCGCCCGGGAGAGACTTAGAACTCTCCCGGTCCGCCGAGCCCGCAACTTGCAACGCTGCGCGTCGCAGGCGACTCAGTCGCTGGAGGTCGCTTAACGACCTCCGTCCTCCATGAGCGCAGGCCAGCAGAAGCAGGCCGGGACGGTGGGGCGACTAGCGCCCCTCCCCCAAACCGGGGCAAGACGGGGACACCGTGGTTCCCAAACCCGAGGGGGCCATCTCGAAACCGGAGATGGCCCAGGGTGTGTCGGGGTGCGAGGGATATGCTCTATGGGCAACCTTACACCCCGGCGTCTGTAGACCCGAGACGGCGTGCGGTTTTAGTCGGTTCAAGCCCGACATAACCGCCCCCGCTGGCACGCGGGGGGGTATCCGAAGGGATTTCCGCACGATAAAAAAAAAAGGCATTCTGGTAACTCTTTATCGTACCTTTTTTTTCGTGCGGAAATCCCTTCGCATACCCCCCCGCCGGTCAGTGGGGGTGGTTATGTCGGGCTTAAACCGACTAAAACCGCACGCTGTCTCGGTTCTTCAGATGTATTCTTCAATGGGTGTAAGGTTGCCCATAGAGCATATACGAAAACGATATTGGATTTGTAATAAATCAAGTTTAATATCAGGGAAATAAGATTGATTGCGCGATAAATTCTCCATGTCTCCTTCTTTTTTTTACTAATATTAAGCATATATAGTTTCATCGGTGGATAAAGAGTATCAATTGCTCAGGGTACAACCTTCAAATCAAGTTATCCTTAAAATGAAAAGATTTTAGTTCAAGTCTTACAGAAAATGTATTAGGTATGGTAAAAACATTGAAAAATGTTTTAAAATTTAAGTGAGCACGTAGGTAATATGTTTCCACGAAAGTCTGGCAAGGGCCACGAGTTACAGTAAAAAAAGTTGACTTATTCGCAGTACTTTCTATAATTTGATAGCTTTTACTCGCTCCCGTCACGAACTTTTGATAAGCCAAAGAAATTAGTACCGACATTTTCCTATGAAAGGAACTACAACATTAAATGTCAATTAATTTTCGCTCTCCGAAATTGCATTACAGTCCTACTTTTACTGTGTTTTGGTTCACAATTCTTCTAAAAGGAATGAAAACTGATCAACTGCAGTCTATACTAATATTATAAAAAGGTAAACTGAGGTTGTAGGGGAGGAGGAGCTCAGATCTAATGAACTGATTTTGAAAATTCTTCTACTAATAGAAAGCCACATTATTTGTGAGGGTAGGCTACCTATCATCACGCTACTACCCAAGGGAACGGAGCAGTAATCATAAATGTCAACAAATTCGTAAGATTCACATAGGTACATAGTATGAAAACTAATAAATTAAATTAAATTAAATTATGCCGCGTTGAGTTGAAAACTAATAAATTATGCCGAGGTGACTGGGGATCAAACCCGAGTTCGATCCCCAGTCACCTCGGGTACACACATCTGAGTTTCGTAGTGATGTGTGTATTAAAAAAATGTGAATTATCACTCGCTTAGTAATGTGCCCGGTAGATGGCAATAGGCTTGCCCCCAAATACATTGGGACCTAAATATAACTGGCGAATCGTGGTTGTGTAATACACCTCTGCCTACCCTTCCAGAGATCAGGCGTAAGGTTATGAAATAAAATAATTCCAGTGAATTTCTATAAAAAGTAAGTAATTATATCTCTTTTTAAGGTTAACCTCAGTTTTTGATTGTAACTATAGGTCAATGTAAATAATTCCATTAAAACTAGTTATTATTTACTAATACGGCTGTTTTGTACTTAAATGAAATGCTGTAATAATCTTAGTAGTAATAAGGTAAAATGAAATAACTGTATTATTTGTATTTATGTCTATGATTATAAAAGCCTTTTGTTAAACTTTATCTAATCTAACTTTATTTAACCAATTTCTGTAAAGTTGCTTAAAGTAGATCATTTAAAAAAAAATAAGGTCATAAAGAAGTTTCACTTCTTACCTGTGTGGTTACTAGTATACGCACACATAATTTTTAAATTCAGTTATAATTAATTTAACAAAATTGTTATTACCATATTTGTAAGTTCCAATAAGTTCTATCACCTGCTAACAAGCACACATCAGCTGCAATAACAGAGCATACGTACAATATTGTAGTAAAATAACGATAGGTCATAAACTTCACTGCAATCACTGACATTGGAGCATAAAAGTTCACATTAAAGTTCACGTTAAACAGTTGCAAAAGAATGCTGAATTGCCTGCCACCCATAATTACGATATCACGATGTATACTATTAACAAGTTATTACTAATGTTAAATTTACATACACTTCTAGATGAAAAGAGCATGCAGTTTGATTTCTTCATTTAAATAATATCAAATCGTATGAGAATTCCATAGCTAATCTACTGACTGTTCTGTAACTACCATACTAGATATTATCGGAAGTTTATGCAAATGTCACACATTGAAATAAAACTGTTTTTAACGGATTCTATCGCGATTTATTTGAGGTTAGTCTTCCCGTGACCATGGCTGCTGAAAAGCAACCGAAACGTCGGGTTCAATGTAAATTATAAAAAAACATCAAATAAATCGCGATAGAATCCGTTAAAAATAGTTTTATTTCAATACCATACAATCTTTTAAAGTTTATTGGCAAACTAAAGGCCACTTACATGTAGAGCTTTAACACTTATCGATCGTTTGCGCCAGACTGAGCACCTCTTATTTATTCATAAACTTTGAAAAACTCGACTTCCCACGCGAATCATTCGCTTCTGTTTATCTATGTCGTTTGACTAGCTCTTATTGCTTTAAATGACACTAATAGACGACAAACCATTTTAAAATGTACTTGTTAGGTATGCTTTATTTCTGGAAACTGTGGAGATACGTACCTATAAAACTGGATAGATAAAACCCGCTATATACTGTAGCGTTCCGACCTCATTCGAGCACTACAGTTGGTTTACCTGGCCATCATGTGTCAGAGATTAAAAATAAATTGTTTTAAATTGAAATGAGAGTTTAGGGAAGAAAAACAATTGCCTTGGCGGACAAGTTGCTGACAGCGGGTGAATTGATTGTAGGCTCAATCCTTGAGCGATTCCCTACAGTTCGTTTAAAATATAAATATACTCGTGTAAAATCCCCTAAAACTCGATATAGGAAGTTTTATGTGAAAATAAATGCCATTATAAATATAAATACTTGTGTTTTATCATTTCGTTAACACGAGGTATTGTGACGTCAGACCCCCGACGCCACAATACAGGCAGCTTTTTGTTCATCATAGAATATATAAAATAGTGCTAAATAACTTCAAGTAGGTCACAAAGTTATACTTCAAAGTCAAGATTCTACATATAATAAAGTCTGTGTGAAAATAATCTGGCCATAAAAATTCACGAACACTCTTTACTACTCGGGGTATACAGTACCCTACCAACGTCTTCGGAGTCGAACTTAACCTCGCCTGCTAGTCGGTAGCTAGTAGTCACCTCCTAGGCTTTTTTGGGTTTGACAGGTCTGACAGCAGTCGCTCTCGTAAAAGCCACCAAATCTATCAACAATTATAAGCGGTCGCAACCGGGAAATTGCTAGGAGGACGAGACCACTTTACTACTCGCTAGTAATTACGTTGATTTTGTACATTATTAAAAAACATGACGGCCTCTGTGGCGTAGTGGCAGTGCAGGTAGTGCATTCGACTGCTACGACAGGGGGCGCAAGTTCAATTCCCGCTCAGTGCAAATATTTGTAAATATGAATATGTCTATTTGCATTGGTCTGGGTGTTTCTATGTATAATATGTATGTATTTACAAAAAAAAGTATATAAGTATGTTTATCCGCGTTCTAGAACCCATAACACAAGCTAGTTAAACTATGCTTACTTTGGGTCTAGAAAGCGCTGTGTAGAATGTCGTAGAATATTTATTTATGTATATATTACAGGCCTGCCTACCCTACTAGCATAGATGTGTGGCATATATGGACGCATTATGTATGGTTAAAGTTTTCCAGAGAATGAGACCATTGAGATCTGTGGTCAAATACATCCAAAATATTCACTAGCAAATAGTACATCATGTTTATCTAGCACGCCATAACGTCACATAAAAGTTTTCTATCAAAACCAGCCCTACACAAGGACTAGTCTAGAATGTTATGTACACGATTTTACAAAGCGTACCTGTCGGCGACATGGTACATTGTACGCAGCCACCCAGCCATCCTTGCAAAGCTTGTCGTACACTGATCCACTTTATTGTTGTTACTTAATCTTGACCAGAACACTTGTTACAGTCTAGTTTAGCTAACTTATACTGTGTAGTTTATGATCAGTTCTTGAATAATCCTGGTCTCCTAGTACATTTTTATGGCTGGTTATAAAATGAGCTCGTTTATTTATGTTTTTTATATCAAACACTGATATGATATTTATTATAGAGATGCTTTTTAATCGACTTCAAAAAATAGAGAGACTCGTTTCATTGGTTTTTTTTATATCAGTATGTTCTTCGAATAACATTATTCTAACTTATCGATAATTCTTTAGCAGGACTTCTGATTACATTTATTATTATTATTTTAGTTAAAAGAAAAAGCTTGTGCGAATTCAAAAACTAGCATCAACCTCGTCTCTTCTCGTGGCTGTCATATAAGGTGATACAGGGACAGGGCTGTTCTCCAGACGACAGTAAATATTGCCTCCCTGAAAAGTGCCCGGTTCAAGGCAAAAGGTTCACCCTTCTGAGAGCGATAAACAGTTGACAACATAGGTTTAGTACTCACGCTTCACTTAATGGCTTGTAAAAATATATATAATAACTTTACTTTGAAATATAGACTGGCGGGCACTGCTAAACATTTCTGGACACACCTTTTGAAAGAAATAAAGTATTTAATATTCTTAAATATATAATTATGTGATTTTAAGGGCTTGACGCTTATCCACAAAAAATTGAAAGTTAATGTAAAATCAACATTCACTTTTTTAGCTAAAAATAATTCATTATTACAGAAAAAGCTTTAAGAAACCCTAATAAACAAAATAAAAAGAAAAGAATAAAATAACTAGGATTTAAAATCTACGCACACAGAATACCTAAGCTTAAGGTTAAGATTCTCAAAAATAATGTACCTAATGATAAATTTTCAAGAACAAAGATTACTTTTCGAATACAATAATGAATTCTGTTCACATTTCTAATTTTCAAAACAAAAGGTACATAAAATTTAGTGTGATATTTAATCTTGTCCCTCGTCTACATTACCATTAGTTTTTAAGCCTCAAAATTGAAATCGAATTCTATTAGAATTCAATCCCTTTATAATTGGGTTTGCGAAATTGAAATTACTACGACGTGGGCGAGTATAGGTACAACGTCATTCTCTTGAGAGCATCTTTTGACCTATCACAATACGTTGTGACCTTTGATTAGAATATAAAGTGAACTTTCTTATTGGGTGTATTATTATATTTATGTATTCGAGATCGGGAAAAATGCGCACCTGGTAGTATTTAACGTACAGTAGTCGCCCTCAGAAGATGCTGAACACTATGAAAATTTACAAATGAAATTGAATTGATGTATCTGTTAATTAATTAACTTTGTAATCTTCAGAGGACATTTTTTTTCAGTATTTGCTTATTATTTAATGTAAAGTTTAGAGATTAGGTCGTCGTAAGCTTGGAGTGTGTTAAGCAAAGACCGATTGGTGGCTGTCCATACATTTACTCACGCCTTTCTCCCTCCGGGGTAGGCAGAGACAACAAGCAGCCATCTGCTTCTATGCTTAAACATTTCACGATCTTCCGCCACTGTGATTAAACCTTTCATGCATGCCCGTCGGGTGCTTTTGATCTACCCTTTCCAATACCTTATCAATTTATAGTGTTTTGTTTATTCACTCATAAATTTCAGTAATGTCTTACTCAATACATACTCACAATGAACATTCTTCAATGAAATGCCATAACTTAAACATGTTTAAGAAGTTGAGCTTTAATTGATTTCGGTTCCTATCATATTCGGGGAAATTCGCTCTATATCTGGACGACATTCACACCAATTACAGCCAAGATAAATTGAGTGTATTACAAAGAACTAATTGGATTTCCTCTATAGAACTCGAGGTACTTACTTGTTTGTATCACGAAATATACTTATTTCTTTGTTAAAAAGCGGTCGATAAGCGATATAGAACTAAAAAAGTAAATAAATAAATAAATATTCTACAACATTTGACACAACGCTCTCTAGACCTTAAGGAAGCATAGTTTAACTAACTTGTGTTATGGGTTCTTGAATGCGGATATACATACTTAGAAATGGTTTGGTTAATACATACATATTGTACATAGAAACACCCAGACCAAGGCAAATATACATACTCATGCATACAAATATTTGCAATGAGCGGGAATCGAAACCGCAAATCTGACTTAGCAGTCGGTCACTCTGCCGCTTCGCCACTATGTTAGCCAAATACTATGTGTTTTAATTGGCTTTAATTGAGAAATGTATGTTTTTTATAAAAATTCCAATTAATTTTTCATTAGTGTTCCGTAGCCAAATGGCAAAAAACGGAACCCTTATAGATTCGTCATGCCCGTCTGTCTGTCCATCCGTATGTCACAGCCACTTTTTTCCGAAACTATAAGAACTATGCTGTTGAAACTTGGTAAGTAGATTGTGAACCGCATTAAGATTTTCACATTTAAATAGAAAAAAAAACAATTAATTTTGGGGGTTCCCCATACTTACAACTGAAACTCAACAATTTATTTTTTGTCATACCCATACGTGTGGGGTTCTATGGATAGGTCTTCAAAAATGATATTGAGTTTTCTAATATCATTATTTTCTAAACTGAATAGTTTGCGCGAGAGACTTGTAACCCCCCTGTAACTACAAAATAAGAGAATGATAATACAAAAAAAAAATATGATGTACATTACCATGTAAACTTCCACCGAAAATTGGTTTGAACGAGATCTAGTAAGTAAATTTTTTATCTTTGTAAGTTGTTTTCCTAAGAATTCACCACCATTTGAATGTATTTAGATTGCTGTAATGGCGTGCGACCTGCAGACGACTGGGAGTGAGGTTGTGACAGTAAGACAGCCACTTCGAGACGCCAGATCGCGGGTAATAGCCCCGGCACCTTTGCCCCAAACACGTTAGTCTGTAACGTATTAGGCCGTCTGCTGCGTTGAACGGTCACCCGGCGCGGGCGGCCGACGCGGGTACCTTCGGCGGCATACGTCACGAACAATCATGTGACGGGCGATTCGTAGTTGCTCACCGAATGTTGCATGAAAAAGCAGGCCACACGGACACTCACGACTGATGCCGTTCCACGCAGCAGACAGCCTTAAATGCTCCGACACACTGTCGCTGTCTGATTTAATGTTGACTACAAAGAGCATCCGATGTGCACTTGAATTCTACGACTCAATAGCGAGATTCTAAAACTGTTTGCACTACAAATTTAGACTTTCACTGGTAAAATATTTATACTGCTAGCCAATTGTATCTTGACTACTGCTATATTGACATAAAATATAGAAAAAACGCATAGCAAGATCACTGGTGTAATGCGGATGGTTCTTAGCACATCAATATTTCAAGATTCCTGGCAAGGAATATTTAGAACAGTGATATAGATTTAGAACGGAGAAAGTGAATATCCAGGACGATTTTCCAATCAAAATCTATAGAAAAAGTTTACATACTAATTGGTACGAAAATTTCTTTAAATGCAGTTTTAGTTTTCATCAAAATTGGGTATGAGCATTTTTGGCTATTCCTCATAGTTTCGGATTTAGCCATCCAAGCCCATTGCGAAAATTCATTCTGTGTTCATATAAAAATCTAAAACTGAAAAAAAGATGTCGTGCGGTGTTCCACAGGGATCGGTCCTGGGGCCGCTCCTGTGGAACATCGGATACGACTGGGTGCTTCGCGGTGCATGAGCTCGTAAACGGTGCCGCCGTCACGTGCTATGCGGACGACACGCTCGTGACGGCGTGCGGGGCGACGTACCGCGAAGCCACCCTGAAGGCTACGACCGAGGTTGCCCAAGTCGTTAAGCGGATCGGGCAGCTGGGTCTCGAGGTGGCTCTGCATAAAACCGAGGCCCTGTTCTTTCATGGGCCTCGGAGCAAGCCACCCGAGGGATCCAGTCTCATCGTGGGAGGAAATCGCATCGGCATCAAGCCCCAAATGAAATTTTTTGGCTCGTGCTCGACGGCCGATGGGACTTCGGAGAGCACATCCGAAGTCTGGCCTCCAAACTGAAGGGAACAGCTCTCGCTCTGGCGCGGCTGCTGCCCAACATGAGGGGGCCCGATGACTTCTGCAGGAGACTCTACGAGGGGATCGTGGGGTCCATGGCCCTGTATGGGTGCCCAATATGGGCGGAGGCCCTGAAGGCCAGAAGTGTGCGGATGCTGCGCGCTCTGCAGCGGGTGATAGCCATCAGGGTCATCCGCGGGTACCGCACGATCTCCTTCGAGGCGGCGAGTCTCCTTGCCGGAACTCCGCCATGGGACCTGGAGGCGAGAGCCCTTTCGCAACTGTACCAGTGACGAAAGGAGGTGCGGGAGCAGGGACGGAACCCCGAGCCTTTCAAGAGCAAATATCATCAAATTAAGTTAAAATAAATTATACGTGCCTACATAACGTAAACATATATATTTCCCTCATGTTTATAATTTGTATATTTTTTTTATTTTTTTTCGTGCAGAAATCCCTTCGGATACCCCCCCGCTGGCCAGCGGGGGCGGTTATGTTGAGCTTGAACCGACTAAAGCTGCACGCCGTCTCGGGTCTACAGACGCCGGGGTGTAAGGTAATTTGTATACCTATGTGCCTACCTACTTATCGATCAGTGAGAATGATTTTAATAACATATTAATTGCATTTCGATTGTCTTATTTTAATAGGTAACTACTACGAGTATATCAAGACTAAGATGGTATTGATATAGTATTTTTTT
Source organism: Cybosia mesomella (assembly GCA_946251805.1). NCBI lineage: Eukaryota > Metazoa > Arthropoda > Insecta > Lepidoptera > Erebidae > Cybosia > Cybosia mesomella. Next base: position 10,472,217 of record OX276395.1, read on the forward strand.
TAACATTGTAACAGGGATAGTTGAATTTTAAGGTTTATTATAAGTTACAAGTTATTAGAAGTTAGTAGTTGGTTTATAAGCAAATCAAACATGAGACTAGTTTTACCTTTCATATATTAAATGTTATAAATTGTATGTGATCTCAAGGGTGAGTACGCATAATTTTTATTAAGATTGAAGTTAAGGAAGTGAAGTTAAGAGATGTGAAGACGTGAGAGACGTGGAGGACGGCCCGCGGCAGCCAGGAATCTGCACTTAGCTCTGCCTGTATCCGCCCGGCGTGTCGCGCTGGCACCAACCGCTGCGTGACTCGCTCGGCGGACCTGAAAAGAGAAGGCAAAGCTTTCAGTATGTGAATACATACTGCTAGTGCAGGCCGAGCATACCGAAGGCGTAAGAAGGGTGACAAGCTTCCCCAGGCAAGTGATGCTTATGGTCATTATTGCAAAGCAGGCAGGTCACAGCCTTTGCAAGCAGCAGGAACAGATGCACAGAAACATAGATGACACTGAAGGATTGTTCACCATGCGGTCACTGACCGCGTGGCCCGCACAAGTTATTGCCCTTTTGACAAGCGTGAAAAGGGAAAGCATGCCTTGCGTATAAGCTACACAATTAAAACAAATAGATACTGCTCACGTAAAAAGCAGCATTCCAATTAGAAAACTTGCCACGACTACAGAGGTGTAGTGTGGCATGATAACATTCTATATAATTCCAATACATGGATAAATGTTGGCAAGCCTCGCTCACGTAAAAAACGAGGCGATGCCTGGAGTAGCTTAGCATAGCAGTGGGAACCTGACGTGGCACCATTGGTGAAGATGAAGAGGCCACGGGGAATATCCCTGGTGGGCCATTGGTACCACGTCACCCTCCAACACTAATGAGCACTCTGTAATAAAAATGATTAGCACACGTAATGTATAAATTGTAAAATTCTCACCAACGGCTCAGTACCAGAGCTATGCACTTGTGGTAGCGATGCAGAAAATTAGGGGCTCGCAAAACCGCTGCACCGTAATTTATAACGTCGGCTGAAAGAAGCGACTTGGTGGGAGTTCATAGATAATGAGCCACAGCCGATAGGGTTGAACACAGCTAACATAGACAGAGTCGATGAAAGAATACAGATAATATTAGTAGACTATGAATCGATATCAACTAAGGAATCGACTACATATTCCACTAATATTCTTAAAAGTACAATGTGCATTGTTACAACATAACGTAACAAAACTTCACGCCTGTGTCCCCGAAGGGGTAGGCAGAGATGTGTATTACACACCCACGATTCGCTAGTTATGTTAAGGTCCCAATGTAATAGGGGCGAGCCTATTGCCATCTACCGGGCACATTATTAAGCGAGCGATAATTAACTTTTTTTTTATTAAAGTAGTATTGTGTATGTATAACGTAAACCTACAGAACTACCTACTGTATGGGGGCTAAAGTCTGCCAACAAACTGCCCTACAGTTTGGCAGAAAAAATGTAAACATAACTGTGGTGTTTAGCAGAATAAATACTTTTTCTTTATTTTCTTTATTTCAAGAAATCGAGGCCGTGCAGTCCCAGCTCCGCCAGGCCATCGTGGTGGAGTGGAAGGAACGACTTGGGCGACCAAGCGCAGGGCACGCCGCCACCTGGATCGGATCAGGAAGTAGCCAACTCCTGAGTGTCATCACTGCGACGCGAGCGAGGACTCAGGGCTGCACACGCTGGCGGACTGCCTGGCGTGGGAGGCGCCGAGGCGAGACCTCGTGGCATCCATCGAGAGTCCTCTCGCTCTGCAGCATGATTGCGGCAATGGTGCGGAGCGCGAACGCGTGGGCCGCCGCCACCTCTTTTTGCGAGCATGTAATGCTCACGAAGGAGATGGCGGAGCGCGCCCGGGAGAGGTTTGGAACTCTCCCGGCCCGCCGAGCCCGTTACATGCTCGCCGCGCGTCGCAGGCGACTCAGGCGCTGGAAGTCGCTTAACGACGTCCGTCCTCCATGAGCGCAGGCCTGGGGGTGGCCTGTCACCCAGCAGAAGCAGGCCGGGACGGTGGGGCGACTAGCGCCCCTCCCCCAAACCGGCGCAAGACGGGGACACCGGAGATGGCCCAGGGTCAGTCGGGGTGCGCGGGATATGCTCTATGGGCAACCTTACACCCCGGCGTTTTAAGCCCCGAGACGGCGTGCGATTTTAGTCGGTTCAAGCCCGACATAACCGCCCCCGCTGGCCGGCGGAGGGTATCTGAAGGGATATCCGCAAGAAAAAAAAAAAAGGTACTCTCTTTTCCTGTCTTACTGTGTCGTTAATCTTTTATGTGTTTAGCTGCTTATGTTTGGCAATTGTTAAGTGTGTGTGTTTAATAAATGTATTTTCTTTCTTTCTTTCTTAATATTGCAAAACGTTTTCAACTAGTTACTTATTTGTTTGGCGTATTTGGTTTTTCCGGGGACGACATTCGTCCGACCCCAAGAAAGGAAAACCTGAATTAGAGCCTCTTTCGTCAATTAGCAGATGTACCGGCTTGCAGGTAAGGCTAACTCGAGTCCCAAATATCTTGATGGGGGGACCCATACACCTTAAAACTGAACAAATCTAAAGCACATCACAAAATATTCTCATCTCTTCACGTAAAATCCCTCCTAACACAAGTAATTTAGCTTAGCTAAAGGGACTAGCGGGAAAACTAATAATATAGGTTATTAGTACTCTTAAAAAAAGTACTTGTAAAGTTGTAGTCGCAAAACAACGTACTATAACCAGTTAACGACGTAATGAAACCTCTAAAAACCTTTTGGTTAAAAAACATTCGAACTCGACGGAAATTAGCTGCACGAAATATTCAGTGTGCAAATGAAAAAAGCCAGCGAAAGTGGAAAGTGTCACAAATAGCATTTGGCATTCAGCCACCGGCGGTATTGATGCGGCAGACGGAGGATACTCATTTATTCATAAGCGTTCAAAAACTTGTCAGAGGTTGCCGCGTGTAGGTGCACACTACCCAAAGGCATATTAGTACCTACCCACGTTCACTGTTTATTTTATTCTCCAAACATATTCGGGAGTCAGACGTGCTCGCGTCTCTTTTTGGAGCTGCAATCGGAAACCGTCAGATGGTCTTTGTGTTTTTGTTTGGCTACGTCTACTGCAGTTCAATGAGCAACGAATATTTTAAATATACCTACGAGTATATCCCGATCTCTATTCTTTGTAGGTTGTTTACTTGTTTTTGCTTTTATATCTTCCTCTATAGGTACTAAGGAGGATTGGCTAGAGAGGCGACACGGAAGCCTCTCGTACCGACTGACGCAGGTGAGCTCCGGTAAGGGTAAGGTAAGGGGAGCTTCGGGGACCACCTGCATCGGATCAGGAAGGAGCCAACGCCTGAGTGCCATCACTGCGACGCGAGCGAGAACTCGGGGCTGCACACGCTGTCGGACTGCCCAGCGTGGAAGGCGTCGAGGCGTGACCTCGCCGCCGCCACCTCCTTCTGCGAGCATGCAATGCTCGCGAAGGAGATGGCAGAGCGCGCCCGGTAGAAATTTAGAACTCTCCCGGCCCGCCGAGCCGCCGAGCCCGACTCAGGCGCCGGAGGTCGCTGAACGACCTCCGTCCTCCATGAGCGCAGGCTTGAGGGTGGTAGGTGAGGCCGCCTGTCATCCCAGCAGAAGCAGGCCGGGACGGCGGGGTCAGTCGGGGTGCGAGGGATATGCTATATGCAATACACCCCGGCGTCTGAAGACCCGAGACGGCGTGCGGTTTTAGTCGGTTCAAGCCCGACATAACCGCCCCCGCTGGCGGGCGGGGGGGTATCCGAGGGGATTTCCGCACGAAAATAAAGAAAAGTACTAAGAAGGGAAGTGGGATCATTATATTTTCAATTTACCTTATGATCAAATTATTTAAAAGTCCCGAGACACAAACTAAGTCCTAGACCCTGATTGCAGAGCCATCGATCGTGTTCTTTTCTAAAGAAATAATATGAGAGATAGAATTGGGGTAATTTTCGATATTTATTTTAAAAAGTACCTGAACTTTTTATCACACAATAATTAATTTCTAATAAATATCTAGTTATTAGAAAGTTCTGGTAGGTATAGTTGGTAGGTAGCTAAGTATCAACTTCTTTGAACGAAAAAAAAATCAGTTTCATGATTTCATGAAGGTATGTGAAATTATCTAGGTAATACGTGAAGCTAAAACTTTGATAGACCTTTTTATGATAATTACGTGAATGGAAAAGTATGACACTTAATTTTTTTTCTTCGTGCGGACATCCCTTCGGATACCGCCCCGCCGGCCAGCGGAGGTGGTTATGTCGGGCTTGAACCGACTAAAACCGACTTATTAAACAAAATTGAAAAAATATATTTCAAGAATCAATAAACCCGACTGCCCCAAAAAGACCTCGCTAAAAGGACCTCGCTTGGTTGTTGAACCGAGCGGAATGTCTGATGTGCTCCGTGTCTCTTAAAAATCCAAATTCACGGACTGAATTTGGAAAGATCGGTGTCTCCTTGTCTCGCTTGGTCGCTTATGGGATCGTATCCCATAAGCGACCGCGGCCATCTTTAAATTTGCGTAGAGCGAGACAGTGTCTGCAAGTGAAGTGTCCAAAGTGCGTTGGTTATCGGCCCCTCCTGCTCTCTCCAAGCCGAGTTGCCCTCTGAGGCCGCGGCCATATTGGAATTCGAGCAGGACAGAGCTTGTTCAAGAGATAGTGACGTTTTTCAGCTACGGTTTAAATGACAGTGACAGTGACACTTCTGACGGCAATCTGTCGGCAGCCATCTTTCCTGCTTCTAAACTGTGAGTACGCCATCTCTTTCCTTCAGTGACAGTGACAGTGACAGTGACAGTGACAGTGACAGTGACAGTGACAGTGACAGTGACAGTGACAGTGACAGTGACACTTGACAGCTGTCAGCTGTGACACCTGTCACTTTTTGCGGTGACAGTGACACCTGTCACACTTCTGCGGTGACAGTGACACTTATGTGCGACATTGACGCTTATCATAAACGTGCAGAAAGAATTTTCTTAAATTCTCATACTTCGTAAGTAACATTCGTGTATCATCTACATATATGCTGAACGCAAAAATGTATCCCATCGGTGACTCTAAAATAGTGTAACTTTTGTGATTTTTTCTTTTCGTGTAAACCTTTTTATTTTGTGCCTCTGAGTCCCCTGTGTTCTCCCCAGACTATTCCCCCCCCCCCTCACCCGCGCCATGAGCCAACAGGAGGAACTGTATCGACAACTTCTGGAGGAACAAATGGCTGAAAAGGAGACGGAATCGAATGAATCGGGCTTCCGCCCAAGGCAGTCCCTCCAACGGACCCCCCCCCCAGGTCTCTTTAGTACCCCCATCGAATACGTGTAGGTAACGCGGGGGTCGTGGTCCAGACAGCATCGGCTGAGGCGGCCCAAAGGTTGAAGACAGCGGCACCCCTTACACTGAGGGTTACAGACCTTATGGTTAAAAAACCATTAGTCGCCATACGTAATCTCCGCACCGATTACGACAACAGCCAGGTCATGGAGGATTTATACCGGATTAATTTAAAGGACGTCCCAACTTGGACGGAGGAAAAGGTCGGCAAGGAATGCCAGGTCGCCTTTAAGAAGGGTCGGCGCGACGGTAGCCGTACAACGGTGGTCCTTGAATGCTCCCCGCTCATGAGGGACACCCTGGTCTCCCTCGGTAGGGTCTATATCGGGTGGGATGAGGCCGAAGTTTGCGACTCCTTCAGAGTGACCTGCTGCAACAAATGCCAATCATACGGCCACCCGGAAAAGCACTGCAGGGCCCACTCTATGAGGGCACGCCGCAATAGCGGCGGTAAGGCCCATCATGGAGGATTGGCTGGAGAGGCGACACGGAAGCCTCTCGTACCGACTGACGCAGGTGATCTCCGGGAAGGGGTGCTTCGGGGACCACCTGCATCGGATCAGGAAGGAGCCAACGCCTGAGTGTCATCACTGCGACGCGAGCGAGGACTCAGGGCTGCATACGCTGGCGGACTGCCCGGCGTGGGAGGCGCCGAGGCGTGACCTCGTGGCAGCCATCGGGGTGGGAGTCCTCTCGCTCGGCAGCATGATTGCGGCAATGCGGAGCGCGAGCGCGTGGGCCGCCGCCACCTCCTTCTGCGAGCATGTAATGCTCGCGAAGGAGGTGGCGGAGCACGCCCGGGAGAGACTTAGAACTCTCCCGGTCCGCCGAGCCCGCAACTTGCTCGCCGCGCGTCGCAGATGACTCAGGCGCCGGAGGTCGCTTAACGAACTCCGTCCTCCATGAGCGCAGGCCTGGGGGTGGCGGGTGAGGCCACCTGTCACTCCAGCAGAAGCAGGCCGGGACGGTGGGGCGACTAGCGCCCCTCCCCCAAACCGGGGCAAGACGGGGACACCGTGGTTCCCAAACCCGAGGGGGCCATCTCGAAACCGGAGATGGCCCAGGGTCAGTCGGGGTGCGAGGGATATGCTCTATGGGCAACCTTACACCCCGGCGTCTGTAGACCCGAGACAGCGTGCGGTTTTAGTCGGTTCAAGCCCGACATAACCGCCCCCGCTGGCACGCGGGGGGGTATCCGAAGGGATTTCCGCACGATAAAAAAAATAAAAGGGCCCACTCTATGATCTGTGGAAAGTGCGCGGGAGCCGGCCACAAAGCGAAAGAGTGCCAGTCCGAAGTTATGTGCTGCGCCACATGTAAAAAATTTAAACGGCCGGAGGCCAACAACCACCGCACGACAGCGCTGGACTGCCCCGCCCGAGTGTTTGCCGAAAAGCAGGAACGTAACCGTACGCAATGACTGTAAATAACACCATCCGTGTGGGCCAGCTGAACCTGCAGGGGGCTGTAAATGCCACGAAGGAACTCCCATCGCTCATCCAGGAACACAAGCTAGATCTTCTGCTCGTCCAGGAACAATACAATGACGGAAAAATCATTCAGCACAGTGGCAACCTGAAGGCCGGAATTTTAGTGGCGAACAGCAGCCTCACTGTGACATACCTCGACCATCTGAGCAACGAGTATTGCATAATGGCTCACGTAATGTCCCGGATGCCCTGAGTAGATTTACATATCGTCTCTGCTTACTGTCAATATAGCCACGACATTGCCAGGCACCTTGAACACTTGTCGGCGGTACTGGACAGGCTGACTGGAAGAGTACTACATTGATTGGGATCGATTCCAACGCCCACTCTCCACTCTGGCACTGCTCTCCCGCACAATACCAGGGAAGAGGACGCGACGCGGACTATCGTAGAGAACAGATGGAAGGCTTTATTCTGGGACGTTCTCTTGTCATTCATAACACCGAAGGGCAACCACCAACATTTAGTGGACCAGTGGGACAATCTAATATAGACCTCACAATAAGCACCAGAGGGATCACGGTGACCGATTGGAGAGTGAACGAGGGTGCGAGCGTGAGTGACCACCAGCTGATCACGTACAAGATTGGAGGCCCGGGTAGACAGCCCCTGCCACTACCGCACCGAACATCGCCTGAAGTAGTGGAACAGCCGTCGTTTAGGGAAGTCGGTGTGAATTGGAGACTATTCCGATCCACTCTCCACTATCGAGTGGGGAAAATAAAATTTAGTGGCCCAGCGGAAAAAATATGCTCCGAATATTCAGACGTCCTTGCACGTACAGCAGGAGACTGCTTGGGCGTAAGGAAGGAAAAGCCTAACGTAGGTTACGAATGGTGGTCACCGGAGCTTGATGCCCTTAGGCGCACGGTCTACCATGCCCGCAGGGCCTGGCAACGGGCCAGGAAAAAAGGGGATCTAAGCGAGCCATTCCTAAGTGATGCCCTCAGCGGCGCACGCGGTAATTACAGGAGAGCGATGAGAAGCGCTGAAATCTCCTTCAACCGGAACATCGCGGAAACGGGGAACGTGGACTCATGGGGAATGGCCTTCCGAGCAGCTACTAGCCGAATCCGTCCTCCCCGGAACATCATCTGCGGGCTTGTAGGTGGAGCGGACGAGGAACCGCTGTCAGCCACAAACACCATGTCCGCGTTAATCCACTCCCTGTGCCCGGACGATAGCCCACACGAGGACACTATCTACGACCAGAAAGTCAGATTAGCGGCGGCCTGTATTCCTCCCGGGATGGACTGTGATCCGCCGGACGGGGAGACGCTCCATAGGATAGTCGGAGACCTACCAAACACGGCCAAAATAATTAAATCAGCATGGAGAGCATCCAGATTAGAACTGATAGCCATATTCCAGGCCTGCATCAGGGAGGGAGTTTTTCCCTCGGTGTGGAAGAGGGGCAGGCTGCTGGTGCTGCCGAAGGGAAACGACAGACCTCCATCCGATCCCAAGGCATATCGCCCTATCACCTTGCTACCAATACTGGGTAAAATCCTATAACGCGCAATCATCGCCTGCGCCCCCTGCCTACACCGGTCCATTTCCCCTGACTAGCATGGGTTTGTGCGGGGGAGGTAGACAGTATCAGCGATAAACGCTATTCTTGATCGGGCGACCTCCTCGGCTCACACCTATGTTGAAATTGTCCTATTAGACATCTCAGGGGCCTTCGACAACGCCTGGTGGCCCATGACCCTTCTCAAAGTAAAGAACTCGGGTTGCCCGTCAAACATCTATCGCATTATCAGCAGCTACTTTTCGGAGCGTCAAGTTGGGCTAATCGTGGACCAGCAGGCGGTGTGTCAGACATCCACAATGGGATGCCCACAGGGATCGGTGCTGGGGCCCGCCCTCTGAAACCTCCTCCTCGACGACCTCCTGCGGCTGCCGATGCCGGAGGGCGTCAGTATGGTAGCATACGCTGACGACGTGACGGTCGTGGTGGAGGCATCGTCCAGGGCTGCGATTGAGTCGAGCGCCTTAGCTGCGCTACGGGTGATTTCCGACTGGGGACTGAGAAATCGACTCAGTTTCTCAGCCAGTAAATCAAAAGCCCTAACAATTAAAGCGAAACTGAAGCGGTCGCCAATCATACGCATGTACGGTGCGTCCATCGCGCACGTGACGTCGGCTCGAATCCTGGGAGCCATCATTGATGAAAATATATCATACCTGGAGTACGCTAACGCTATAGGCGTGAGGGCCTCGAACTGTTTCGGAAAAGTGTTTCCTCCTCCTCATGGGGGGTGAAATACAAGGCACTTAGAGTCCTATACTTTGGGACGTACACAGCAACAGTCACCTATGCCGCCGCGGTATGGTGGAGGCGTGCCTCAGCGTTCACAGTAAGGAGGGCCCTACTGCGCACCCAGAGACCAGCACTAACACTCCTTACGAAGGCTTACAGGTCCGTCAGCACTTCAGCTCTCCTTGTGCTAGCAGGCGTGCTGCCGGCCGACCTGGAGGTCATACGGGCGGGACGAATCGCGCAGGAGCGCCCGGTGGGTGCCCTGGGAGGGGAGCGCAGAGCTGTTGAGTCGCGCATCATGGGGGAGGTCGTTGCTCGTTGGCAGAACGAGTGGTCGGCTGTGGATAAGGGTAGGGACCTATTTAAGTTTTTTCCGGAGGTCGGTCTCCGGCTGTCATTTGGATGGGTCGAACCGGACTATGCGGTGTCCCAGATCCTGACCGGGCATGGATGTTTTAACGGCCGCCTGCACCGCATGAAGCTTGTGGAGTCAGGGTTCTGCAGCTGCGGAAGTGGTGACGAGGAGACGAGGGACCACGTGCTGTGGGAGTGCCCAATGTACGTGAACATAAGGGATGAAATGTTGCGGGAGTGGGAGCGAAAAATCCAAGGACCAGTTCACTACAGTGAACTGGTGAACAGCGAAGAGGGTTTTAGGCGGCTCAAGGTCTTCGCACATCACTGGCAGCATCATCATCAGATTATTCCCAGGAAGAGCCCAGGCGAAAGGTCGCCGTATTTGTGTTCGTGACGCCCCAAAAAGGGGAGAGGTTGCAAGTGGAACAGGGACGCGTCAAGAAATTTGTAGGGAGCCTCAAGAAGCGCAGCCGGGAAAGAGCAAACGCAAGTACCGGCTGTGTCTCCCGTGATTCGGTCCGTTATGCCGCAAGGCGGGAAGGACCATGGGAAGGTTGGAGGGTATGCCCCAAAAAGACCGAAACAAGTGTGATGGCAGGCGGAACCCATTTGCCAATCATCTGCCATGTCGTTTTTTTTTATTTTGATATACCACAGTAGCACACGTAGTAACTATTTAGTAATCTGTGGTAGCACTCTCACTATTAAATACGAATCTAACGACCCCTCTCAAGCTAAAATCCATCGAGCCGTTCAGGCTGCAGAGCGTGCCAAACAATTATACATACATACATGCATACTCTCGAAAAACATAACCCTCCTTCTGGGGCACAGTCGGGTAAAAAACAGCGATATGTTCAAACCCAAAACCTTGATAAAAGAACCCCATTATCGTTTAAAATAACAATTACAGACGAATTTCGACTAAATCACGGGGCCCTGCATCGGATTAGGAAGGAGCCAACGTCTGAGTGCCTGAATACGCGAGTGAATACGCGAGCGAGGACTCGGGGCTGCACACGCTGGTAGACTGCCCGGCGTAATAATAAATAGTAATAAATAAGTACGTAGATTAAAAATTAAACACGGAGCAGTAGAGAATCTGTCGATTATCATAACCCTACGTCAAGAGTTTGAATACTATTATTAGTGTGCTACAATGAAATTCTTATAAGAAATCAATATTTATTGTAAAAAGTGCCTGAAATTTTTATCACACACTAATTACTACTACTGGTTGATCCCCATCACATGTCACTGATGTGTAATTTAAAGAAAAAAATACTGTTTCTTTTTGAAATTATTTTTTATAAACTTACATATTATGGTAAATTATTTTATTGATTTATTGGATTCTTTTTTTAGCTACAGACAACAATAGTAATAATATAGTTAATAGCTTGTGTTATGTATTACCGGCATTACTTTAATATTACCACAAAAAATACAAGTTATTTTTGGTAATTAAGGTATGATCTTCACACCCGCCCCTACTACAAGGTAATATACAGGTTAACCTGTTAGGGACGTTGACACTACAAGACAATTTATGTATTCTAGTAAATATTACTACATCAAAGCCCTTCAGATCTAAATCGTAATTCGAAGTTTTAACTTTATAAGAGATGATTGACACACGGTCTTCAGCTTTTGTTACGGAAAGCTCTCTAAGTAATATTAACAACATTTCACATAAAACCATTGCACACTAAAGAACAAACCTTGTTTTCGACAAAGAGAAATATTTACTTCTTTGTAACTACATTCGTTGTTCTTATTTTACCGAGATACTTACGATCACATTCTTTGACAAAGTCGTAGAGATAACGCAATGGACTGTAAAAGAAAATCCAAAACAATGTATTTTATTATTTTTGAAAGAAATCGCAGACATCGTTGACGTTGTAGAACTAGATGCTTAGCTTAAAAAACAGTTGTTTTCTGAAACTCTTTCCGTGACTACGGGCTCTTAAGACTAATATTCTTTTTCTTTCAAGACTAATATGAATGTTAACGGATTAATGGTTATTTGCACGGAATTGGTTTCAAAAGATAAGGGTAGTTCGAAAATGCCAGTCGCGTCCGTCCGATTACTGGCTCACAAGCTCGTGGCCTGAAGCAGCAATAGGTTAGTATTGGCCAGGTTCCTGTAGAATTAATGACCCCTTCGTGACTAAGCTCACTTTTCACGGGCGAGGGAAAGTTTTATGGGTTCGCGGTGGCGTATCCTTGTCATACCACCGGCTAATCTGTTGTAGCGCTTTTATTTTGATATGATTTGTTCTTGTGTGCGTTTACAGCGTGATTAAATATGGTCGATTGATTGAATTTGATGGATTAGTTTTATGGTTACTCCAATTCAAAATCTATTATTAAATTACGTATAAAGGCATCGGCTATTTTATGATTAAATAAGTTTACGTACAAAGCACACTTACTTTTTATTACTTCGTAACTCACTTTTTCCTGACACATCATTCGTGAATGATACTTGATATGATGACTTATATCGCCAACTTCCATCAATGTGATGAAATAAAATATATAGGTACCAGTTTCAAGTATATCATTGACGGTCCAAATGTAATAATTAAAAAAGCGGCCAAGTGCTAATCGGACTCGCCCATTAAGGGTTCCGTAGCAGCAAGTAACATAATAATGGTTTTTTTTAATTTTTATATTTGAGTTGTTGAATGAAAGGTAAATTGCGGTTTACGATTTATGACGTAATATAAAAAAACTACTTACTTGATCTCGTTCAAACCAATTATCGTTGGAAGTTTACATGGTATTGTACATTATATATTAGGTAGATTTCGATGAAATCGATCTACCTATTGGTTTCTTGACTACTGTCGAATTTAAAAAAAAATTCTTCATTGGAGGTCTAGTTATGACCTCCTGAGTCCCAAATGACCACTGGTCAAAAAGTTTATATATATAAATATATGTATGTATGGTTCCACTTCCCAAAATTTGTGGCACTCTCACGGTCGCATTTTTACCCCGATCGCTTTCTAACTGCGGTCAAAAATTGCTTGGGTGTAAACTTAGTTTAAATTCGTGAATTGGTGGAATCCGGCCTAAGGGGACGGTAGGGCCTCACTTTTTGTGAAATCAGTTTTTCCTCAAAATTTCACGTTCCATGAAAGATATTCGAACCTTTCTAATTTTATCCCATAGTATACACTACCACACCACACCAACAACTTTTAATTATAAACCTATAAGATTAAAACTTTAACTAAAAGTGGAGGGGGGAAAAACCAAAATTTTTCGGGAAAAAAATCATAACTTCTAACCGGTGAACATTCTTGCAGTCGGAAACATTTTTAATCGATAGGCGATTTTTAAGTCTAAAATAAATGTCTGAAAAGTTTTTCGCTAAAAGTTACCGTTTTCGAGAAAAAAAAAATAAACATGTTAATAAAATAATATTAATTGCTTCACGAAATCTACCTGTGCGATCCCCCTGCGGGAACGGATTTTTTTTTTTAGTTTTATTATTCTCTTATTTTAGAAGTTACAGGGGGGGGGGGACACATTTTACCACTTTGGGAGTGTCTCCCGCGCAAACTATTCAGTTTAGAAAAAAATGATATTAGAAACCTCAGTATCATTTTTGAAGAGCTATCCATAGATACCTCACACATATGGCTTCGATGAAAAAAAAATTTTTGAGTATCCGTTCTAAGTATGCGGACCCCCAAAATTTCTTGTTTTTTTTTTCTATTTCTGTGTGAAAATCTTAATGCGGTTCACAGAATACATCTACTTACTAAGTTTCAACAGCATAGTTCTTATAGTTTCGGAAAAAAGTGGCTGTGACATACGGACGGACAGACAGACAGACATGACGAATCTATAAGGGTTCCGTTTTTTGCCATTTGGCAACGGAACCTTAAAAACAAATTCACGAACCGATTGATAATAAGCATAAAAACTTACAAAAACTTCTACATCACAGACGGTGTCGCTCGTACCTACAATCATAGACCTGTTTACTTAGTTTCCTCAGGAACCATTAAGAAATAGGATGAAACGATTAAAATTCCTTAATTTGCGACTGACTATAAAGAAAACTAGTCACTTAAAATTTAACTATTCAATTTAAAACAGGCATTTATCGCAAAGAAATCACCGACATGTCTGACAGGTTTTGAAAGGGACATAGAAATTTTACAGGCACATTTCCATTCATGAGTAAACCGACAAATTGATTGTAAAACTTGGGTGGCACGATCGAATAACGAGGCATACTTGTATAAATATACTGCGAAAGTTTTAAAATGGTCGTCAACAACTCATCAAAACCTAATAACATGGGCTTAGTGTTCTCCGCGGACGAGCGCCTCTCTCGTCATCTTTTGTCTAGACAATGCTCGCATTCGTGACTTTTTCACAATTCGCAATCCCACGACAATCGTACCGTACCTTTTCTTACCTTAGATATCGTCGAACATAATATTAAATTTTGCTACAAGCTCTCAGACGGTCCAATCCATTATGCTATGACATTGAAATTAGAGTTTTATAGTTGGATACGAAATAAATTCTTGCAATGACAAAAAATAATATGATAGATCGGGTGTCGCTTTCTTCACGAAGTTTTAAGATGTATTTTTATTTTTTTATTTAGATCTTCAGGTAGAGTAGGTATAGATACATTCATGTACCTATTCCTCGAGCTTTTACCGGAGTCGTGTCTGTTAATAGCGTTCTGAAGTACCACAATATTCTATTCGTATATACGGCGTGCGGTTTTAGTCGGTTCAAGCCCGACATAACCGCCCCCACTGGCCAGCGGGGGGGGGGGGGTATCCGAGGGGATTTCCGCACGAATAAATAAAAAAGGTTGAGAAGCGTAAAATTGTAGACTTTTAACATTGTAATAAAGGAAATGTAAAATATCACGATGGGTTTTTTTTCTAATCATGGTCTTAATTACTACAAGTCTGTACGATGGTGCCTGCCTCATCATGGGCAGAGACCGCAGTGGGTGATGAATGTGATGATTACTGATACTAGACCTCACCATCACATTAAAAAAAAAGCAGGTATACTTTCTGATTGATAGACGAGGCTCTGTTGCAGACTTTCCTCTAGGGGTAAACGGCAGTCGCGCCCCTCAAATTCAGGATACAGCAATCCATAGGATTAGGGGATAAGAGGGCTAAGAGAGTTGCTCTCGGGCTCCAAAATGCAAGCTTTAGATAATTTCTAGTGGCTGTTAGAACCTTTTAGAAAGCAGAATCTCACATGATTTGGTTTGCTCAAAACTATGGTATCAGATTACATGAAGAGGATTATAACTGCACGCAGGACACAACCGGAAATAGCTATATATACGGTACGGTATATATATATGCAGTTACCGGGACCTATTCTATGGGCGGCGACGTAGGTCTCTGCTAGTATGATTTACAAAAATGTTAATTGATAGTTTCTAAAAGGCTATAGATAATAACTATACATAAATGTAATATTACTAGTTCACCATGGTGGTTAGAAAACAAACCCAGTTTTAAAATAAACTAGATATTGTACATTCTACATTTAAAAGTAGGTACTGGCGAAACTTAACTATAGTTATCAATTTAGCATTTCTATAAGCCTCGCCCGAGGCCGAAGCGAAATGTAATACAATTTCATTTTCTGAATCTCGCTCGCTGCATCTTTTCAATGTAATTGTATGGCAGTAATCTACCACTTTTACCGAGTGTTTTAATTGCAAAGTACGATGTTAGGAATGGATTTCATCAATGATAAGAACCGAGCTCAAGTCGAACTAAACTCCGTTATTATAGATTATCTACTCATTTAATTCATTGAGTACATGCACCATGCAAACTCAGTTTAGTTGAACGGATTATGAAATCCAGCCAAGACATTATAAGTTACCACCTGTTGCTCGCGGTTCTGCACGAGTAGAATTCTGATCCCGTTCCCGGAATCCGTGAGAACCTATTCCAGCAATAAAAAGTAACCTATGTGTTATTTCAGACTATAAGTAATCAATCCATGTACCAACGTTTCAGATCCGTACAGCCGTTTGAACGTGATTGAGTAACAAGCATTCAAACAAATTCACAAATTTTCACATCTATATAGGTACACACCTTTTAATTATTTCATGCGGAAATTCCCTCGGATACTCCCCCTGCCCCCGCCGGCCAGTAGGAGTGGTTATGACGGACTCGAGTTAACCAAAACTGCACGCCGTCTCGGGTCTTCAGATAGTAAGGTGTAAGGGTGTAAGGGCCATCTCCAGTTTCGACATGGCCCCCTCCGGCTTCGAAACCACGGTGCCAACGGACTCCCACTCCGAGGGCCGTCACGAGGGCCCGTCTCGGCATCTCCCACGCCGGGCACTCCTCCAGCGTGCGCAGTCCGTATACATAAATTAACTAAAATAAACACCAAATCGTATAATTCTCTTTTTTTGTGATTTGCATAAAAACTTTTTTGGGAAGTCCCCGGGTATGGTGCTATAATTGCAATAGGGCGAAGCCTGGGCGCGCAGTTGCTTTATGATATTATTAGGAAGTACGGAGTTACGGAGGAATTCAGCCACCAACAAACGGCTATGCCGAGTATAAGAGCTTCGCTGGCTCAGCTCAACTAACATACAAACATTGCAAATGCAATAAAAGTTTGTAAAAAGACGCAGTTCGGTTCAGCACCATTCGGTTTTGGTGAAAACGTCGAGAGTGATCTCAATACATATCGGTCTGGCGCTGTCACGTCGATCTCTATATTCTCACTGTTTTTGTATTGCTTTCCAACAACGTCTGCACATGATTCATGGACGTTTGGACTATCGATGGACGCTATGCCGTACAGCTCCTTATTATGTTCGCGTCGCGTTTTATTTTCTTTTTGATGCAGTCGTAGCTCTCACATTACTCTCACTATATAAAAACCTACCAAATGCAGGGTCTCAGTGTGTTTACCTTATTTACTTGAATTTTATTCCTTTTGAGATGAGAATATAATTATGGGGATATTGTTTGTAGTAATGTAACAAAACAAAATTATCGTTCAGGTTTCACAATTATAAATTTAAATTCATGACATGATAAACATCATGATACAATCACCCGATTTCCAAAACAGACAACAACCTGCCATTTGTTTTTGTTTTTACACACCATCCGAAATTTATTAAACAATTAATTTGGCTTGGCAACTCTGGACTTTACTATATTACTTATTAAAAAGCGGCCAAATGCGAGTCGGACTCTCCCATGAAGGGTTCCGTAGCAGCAAGTAACATAATAATGTCTTTTTTTATATTTGAGTTGTATGAGTGAAAGGTAAATTGCGGTTTACGATTTATGATGTATTAAAAAAACTACTTACTAGATCTCGTTCCAACCAATTATCGGTGGAAGTTTACATGGTAATGTACATCACATATTTTTTTTTGTTTTATCATTCTCTTATTTTAGAAGTTACAGGGGGGGGGGGACACATTTTACCACTTTGGAGCTGTCTGTCGTTGGAAGTGTCTCTCGCGTTCTAAGAAACTATTCAATTTAGAAAAAAAATATATTAGAAACCTTAATATCATTTTTGAAGAACTATCCATAGACAGGTATGGGTATGATGAAAAAATTTTTTTGAGTTTCAGTTATAAGTAGAGGGAACTCCCAATAATTGATTTTTTTTTCTATTTTGGTGTGAAAATCTTAATGCGGTTCATAGAATATATCTACCTACCAAGTTTCAACAGATTAGTTCTTATAGTTTCGGAAAAAAGTGGCTGTGACATACGGACGGACAGACAGAAAGACATGATGAATCTATAAGGGTTCCGTTTTTTGCCATTTAGCAACGGAACCCTAAAAATGGCCAGAATTATCAGAATTATAATATAAGGGGTACCAAGTTTACTTACCATATACTTATACAGTATCTACTGATGATAATTTGTTTTCTTTTTGTACATAGTTCGCTATATACGTTGTTAAATATGATTGCTAGACGCAATGCCGAAAGGATTTCATTTGAAACATTTTCATGTCTGCGGTAGCCGTGGTGACGATAACTGACGCTAGCATTGTGACAATAGTGAACCGCAACCGCTCAATTTCCGCATTGAAAACGAAATAAAAGCGGTTATTTTGAACATTTATCGATATTTTTTAACACATAATTATTTTAAAGATAGATATAAAATACAATGTGTGTAAACACTATTTGTATAAGTAAAAGCAATAGGGGTATATGAGGCCCCATCAAGATCTTCACAAAATGTCACCTGTTAACACTAGATATTTAATATTAGTAGAAGCATGGGGGCATAGGATCCCCAGGCAAAGGTCTTCAGGGCCCAGGTCAACCCTACAAGCGAGCCGATAGACCTGCTGATTGACAGACGAGGTTCTGGCACAGGTTTTCCTCCCGGGGTTGGTTAGGTCACAAGGGAGTCTCTCCTGTAAAAGACATGATGAAATGTTCAATTAGATTTAGCTTGTCAAGCTTAGCTACATCTAGGTATAAAATCTTTCTCCGTCATTTGATATAGTTTAGTAAGTAAATGCAAAAAGCATTATTTTTCGAAATCGTTACTTCTGAGATAATTTCATCATAAATAATAATCCGTAAAAGCATCCCTCAATATTAAACGTACTACACCAAAATATCGAGTGCTTAACTACTAGCAGCCCAATGTAGCGCCGGCGCCGATGCTTGACAGGCTGATACGCGTACGTCCGTCGCCGGAACGGAACCATACAGTGACACCTAGATACAGAATGTTAGAATATTTCATAACCTACCAATATTTACTGCCAGTTCTTTATTTGAATTTTTTTTGAAAGAGCAACTCAAAAGAACTGTGTCGAAGCCAGACAGAGGCCACCTAACGAAGACTTATATAAAGGTTTGGATCAATGGAGTAAATTCTATAGTGGAGCATCACACATTATACTACAATGTGCCTCCCAAAAATATATTTCATCAACACGTATTGATGGTAACCAACTTATCGCCTCGATCTATATTGGCTGGATCATCATAACTTCAGTATTAGTCTCGGTTAGTTGAGGTTACATGTAAATGTTCACTACAATGCAAATTATAATGATATTCGCATAACTCACGATACGAAAAAAGTGTGGAATCATATGAGGCTCTCACCACCTTACACACGAAAATATATTTGAAATTGTTACGGGAAATGAGCTAATAAGGCAGATATTTTTACGAGTAGATCGATATCCGGACAGGAAACACGCCTTCTTCATAATATTTGTTTACCTAATAACTCTCTCGTTTCGATAAAACTTATAAATACCTACCAACTATTAAATACATATTGGTTGATGTCACAAAATTCCAAGAAAGAATGATCTAACCTCGAAGAACCTCTCGGCATTCAGACCACGAATTCCTAAGGAGTACTTCGCATCTTCAACAATATCCATTTTTGCTTGATACGCACGAAATTCTTAATTTAACTAATATAGGAGTAAACTCCATTGAGTCTGTAATAATAATTTGAATCCATAAAAATACGAAATACGTGGAATGTAATAGATACTTGATGAATGAATTTAAATGGGACCCACATTTTGCCTTTACAATTTATTTTATGTAAGAATTATTACAAAGTTTTAATTGAAAAGAAAAACGTCCACCTCATAAAAAATTATATTATACTTATTGAGCTTTTTTTGTTATAATTGACACGTCAATATAACTGCCCCTGATGGTAACCTAAAGGTAAAGTCTCAGTAATGCGGGTCACCATTGCAGACACCGATAATGTTACAATCATCATCATGATACTCATCAGATGCTTTTTCATGCCCCTCTTAAAGGATCCGGAACTGAAGAAAGAAGAAAACACGTGTGCTGAAAAAGAATTCCAAATCTTGATGGCGCGGCAAAGAAAAGAGGTGTCGTACTGCTTGGGTCTTGATGGAATTGTTTGCACCGTGTGAGGGTGATACCTCAGCTTTAGGAAAGGAGAGGGTGGAACTAATTGGAACACTCGCCATGGTAGAGGTGGTAAAATACTGCCACAGAGGCAATATCTTTACGTATCTGCAAGGGCTCAAGGATGTTGGTGACCTCAGGACTCCCAATAACGCGGATCGCCCGTCGCTGCAGCCTGTCGAGAGCATTTAGTAAGTACTGTGCAGAGCCATCAAAGAGATTAGAGCAGTAGTCACGCTGGAACGGCTTTGTATTTGCCTATGGGACTCCGAGTTTACGCGAAGTCGTTTTGATAATGCTCTCGATTTAGTTTTGTTGCTCAGTTTGCAGCGGTAATGGTGTGTCCCGAAAAGTAGGAAGGGGAAGGAAAGGAGATACTGTTGCTGTAAACGCACATGCCTGCGGCTCCTTGGCATTGAACTCGAACAGGATTTCAGAGGCCCATTGAGAAATGTGATTCAGGACCCGGTCAAGCTCAGTGACTAGAAGCTGCCTTTTTTCTCAATGCCAACCTGCTTGGGCGCAAGGTGTCCGTGCTATCGCCCGTGCAAGATACTATCATCTGCATAGCAATGAATGCTGCCGGCAGACAGCATGTCATCGATATGCAGAAAGAGAGTGGGCGACAAAACGGACCCCTGCGGTACGCCAGTATTTACCTGCAAGATCTCCGAAGCTCATCCATCACAAAGCACTCGAATGCGGTGCTCCTGCAGGAAGCTATCAACCCAGCTGCACAATCGAGGAGGTAGACCAACGGCAGGCAGCTTGGATGACTTGCAAGACTCGATCAAAAACTTTGACGATGTCAAGACTAACAGCCAATGACTCGCCATGCTTGTCCATAGCCTCACAATACAGATGGGTAACGTACGCCAGAAGATCACCCGTTGAAAGTTTTGGCCTGAAGCCATATTGCCGATCATTAATTAACGAATAATCCTGTCGGTAGCGCATGAGCTGTGCGTCAATGAAATGCTCAAAAACCTTGCACAGCACTGAGGTGAAGGCTATGGGTCGATAGTTGCCCGAGTCTGAACACCCTTTCTTAGGAATCAGCTGTACATTCGCATTTTCCAAGCCGGCGACACTGTACCCCAGGTGTAAAAAATGCGGTACAGACGCGTAAGCATTGGAGACAATTCCGCTGCGCATTCACGTAGAACCAACGCTGGAATACCATCGAAACCACTGGGTTTTAGAATGTTTTATTATTTTTGTGTTCGTTTATCATTCCTAATACATATTATGTTGTTAATTTATATTTTACATATTGTTACCTACAAAATAGTTCAAAATAGTTAAATGTTCTCACAGAGAAGTTATCTTTTATATAATCAATTACAAAATAACAAAGGGACCGACAATAATATCTTAATTCAGATCCTTATAATGAGAGCGTTCCAATTCACCAAAAACCCTAAAACCAACCGAATCTATTTATAAAATAAGTATATTTCAATGAAACTTAACTCTCGTTTCACTGTACGATCGCTATAAACACATTAATTTACGTGGAACGTTATCAACATATCCATGAAGCATGCGTTCACGTACGTAGCAACTAGCAATATCATTGCATTACACGGTATCAAACTATACGCGTATAATCTGACGTCATACCTCCGATATTGTGTTTGCTCTCGTGGCCAGGCAGACTGGGCTACCATTGTCCGGCTCGCCGACTATCTGCTAATATAACTTAAGCGGTCCTCGTGTTCTCTACGGTAAGGTTTTTGTCCCACCTGCGGCGGATAGTAAAGAACGAATATACTCCTCTTGTAAATGGGAAAGTTTGTGAGTATTTATGAAGTTAGAGTATTAGGTAGATTTCGATGAAATCGATCTACCTATTGGTTTCTTGACTACTGTCGAATTAAAAAAAAAAATCTTCATAGGAGGTCTAGTTATGACCCCCTGAGTCCGAAATTACCACTGGTCAAAAAGTTTAAATACGTGGGACACTCAGAAAGTTTTGCGAAAATAAAAAAAGTGTTCTATAGGTAAATATTTTTTTATTAAATCTTTTCAAAGTACTCTCCACCAGTCTCTATACAAAGTTTCATGCGTTTGAACCAGTTTTCAAAACACTTTTTCCAATCCACCGCAGATACCTCGTTTACAGCCTGCTCAAACGTTGACAGCGCATCTTCCGGCGACGAAAATTGTATCCCTTTGAGCTGATTTTTTATTTTCGGGAATAAAAAGAAGTCGCACGGTGCAAGGTCAGGGATGTAAGGAGGGTGACCTAGGAATTTAACCGGAGTGCTGTCCAGGAAGTCCCTCGTTTTAAGCGCGGTGTGTGCGGGCGCGTTGTCATGGTGGAGTAGTATCCCGCGGAGCCCTAGTGTTTGGTCGCTTGTAGCTCACTACAGAGAAAACTTCTGCCAAGCATTTAGTAGTGTACCATTCAGCGTTGATGCTTCTTTGATTTCGTAAAGGGATTGATAACAAGTAGCCAGACAAATTGAAAAAACTCGCGATCAAAATCTTCCCTCCGCTTCTAGATCGCTTCACTTTGGTAGGTGTTGATTCGTTTTGAAACACCCAAACCGTCGACTGGCGTTTTGTTTCTGGATCATACTGATAAATCCACGACTCATCACCTGTAATGATGTCATAAACACGCCGAGACGCGCCTGCTTCAAACTTGTTTATCATATCACGACACCATTCCACCCGGGCCTGCTTCTGAGCATCGGTGAGATTGTGCGGCACGCAGCGTGAAACTATCCTTCTCACACGAAGATGCACGTGTAGAATCTCGTGAAGGCTTCCCGATCCAATCTGAAGAATGTGCTGAATCTCTTGATATGTGACTCGTCTATTATCTTGGATTAAATTTTTCACTGCTAGCACGTTTTCTTCCGTAACAGCCGTCAAAGGGCGACCACTTCTTTCTTCATCCTCCAAAGTCAGTCGACCGCGCTTGAATTCGTTATACCAACGATACACGGTCGCCTTGGAAGGGCCTTCATCCATGAATGCCATTTGAAGTCTATCGTACGATTCGTCTGGTTTCAGGCGACACTTGAAAACGTAGAAAATCATAGCGCGAAAATGTTCCCGACGCAGATCCATTTTTCAATGAGACACAATAATTGAAATTATCTTACAAAAAATGCAGAGAGAAATTTTGAAATTGGAACGGACTTATTTTTACTCATAAATAATCATATTTAAGAAATAGATTATAACTGGCCAGTCTCTCATATATAAAAACTTTTTTTCGCAATACTTTCTGAGTGGCCTGGTATATATTTATATATGTATGTATATATGTAGCAACTAAATAAAAAAAAAAAAATATGTAGGTCCGGGGTGTGTGTTGGGTAACCTCCTCGAGTGTCGCTCCGATTCCGATCCCGCTGCAGTCCGGGGGGGAACGGAATCGGAGCGGCCGGTACACCCTGGGCGGCGGTCAATGGCTTCCCCTTCATAGGGTTGGCATTGATCGTCGGCCAATACCCCACGTGGCGGGAACACATCGCTCTCCGTACTCCTCTGCTTTCAGAGGAGACAGGATGAGCGATGCTGTTAGTGGTGAGATGGCCCAGGGTCTGTCGGGGTGCGAGGGATATGCTCTATGGGTAACCTTACACCCCGACGTCTGAAGACCCGAGACGGCGTGCGGTTTTAGTCGGTGCAAGTCCGACATAACCGCCCCCGCTGCCCGGCGGGGGGGTATCCGAAGGGATTTCCGCACGAAAAAAAAAAAAAAAAAAAATAAGGTATGTATGGTTCCACTTCCCAAAATTTGCGGCACTCTCACGGTCGCATCTTTGCCCCGATCGCTTTCAGTCGGCGGTCAACAATTGCTTGGGTCAACTTGGGTGTAAACTTAGTTTAAGTTCGTGAATGGGTGGAATCCGGCCTAAGGGGACGGTAGGGCCTCACTTTTTCCTCAAAATTTCACATTCCATGAAAGATATTCGAACCGTTCTAATTTTATCCCATAGTATACATGAATACCAACAACATTTAATTATAAACCTATAAGATTAAAATTTTAACGAAAAGTGGAGGGGGGAAAAACCAAAATTTTTTGGGAAAAAAATCATAACTTCTAACCGGTGAACATTCTTGCTGTCGGAAACATTTTTAATCGATAGGCCATTTTTAAGTCTAAAATAAATGTCTGAAAAGTTTTTCGCTGAAAGTTACCGTTTTCGAGAAAATAAATTAAGCATGTTAAAAATGCGCTCGGCGTGGATCATAGAGGGCCAAAAAAATATTTTTTTGCTCAAATTTACCGTTTTCGAGAAAAAGAAAAAAAAAATTACTTCACGAAATATTGTTTAAAGTTCTCTATATAAAATAATATTAATTGCTTCACGAAATCTACCTGTGTTTTCCCCCTGCGGGAACGGTAGTCACTCCCGTAAATGCCGAAATAAACCAAACAAAAGGATGAGTAGAGAGACCCCGACTTTCAAGGTTTGGATGCAACCAAATTCGCGCTCGGTTGATGATGATAGAGAACACAATATCACAGTTTACCGCTCTGTCAACAACAGTGAGACATAGCCTATCATAAAATATGCGGTGTATCGTCAATATATGAGAGACATTGTCTAACAAAATCCCTTTATTAGACGTCTAGCGTAGCGTAGGCACCACAGATCCGTTAACTATGCGACATGTTATGAACGCAACATCATCAACCCCATAGTGATATCCGAGTTTCGTAAAAAATTCGCACTACAGATTTCGAGGTCCGCATGTCGTTTTTGATTGGTATTTCGGCATTTCCAAGAGCGACTACAGTCTGACCTCAAAACCTGGAGACGAAAGCTTGCGCCAGGGCCTCATCCACTACCTACCTACCTCGTCTACCGTTATTAAGCAAGTGCACCGATTTGCAGGTGAAGTTGTATTTGGCCTAAAGAACGCTAGTAGGTCCTAGGTAACACCTACACACCATTATGACGCATCTGGTGTTTTACTAATATATGGCTTGCTGGTACGTATAAGTTGAACGGCACGGCAGCTCATAAAATACGAACAAACATTGCTTATTAACGACGACCTCTGGGGCGATGGCGTAGCGGTAGAGCATTCGACTGCTAAGTCAGATGTCGTTGTTTCGATCCCCGTTCAGTGCAAATATTTGTATGCATGAATATGTATATTTGCACTAGCCTGTGTATTTCTAAATATGATTATGTATGTATTTACAAAAAAAGTATCTAAGTATTCACATATTGAAATAAAACTATTTTTAACGGATTCTATCGCGATTTATTTGATGTTATTTTATTATTTACATTGAACCCGACGTTTCGGTTGCTTTTCAGCAGCCATGGTCACGGGGAGACTAAACATGCTTGTTGTCTTGTAGTTAGAAGTGTAAGTTATCTCAAAGTACCCGAACTATGCTGAATTGTTGGTATTTACGCAGAATGAGCTCACAATGTAGGATGTTTTTTAATTCCAATAGATTCGGATGCCGAAGCTATTGAAATTTAAAAAAACATCCTAATTTTAATACAGAAGATGGTTGGGATGTACCACCAGGTTGGGACTCATTCACTTAATTCATTCCAAGAAAAATCAAAATACAACAAGACTTCATGACACTGTGAGCTCATACTGCGTAAATAGTAACACCAACAATTCAGCATAGTTCCGGTACTTTAAGATAACTGATACTTCAAACTACAAGACAACAACCGTCCTTAGTCTCCCCGTGACCATGGTTGCTGAAAAGCAACCGAAACGTCGGGTTCAATGTAAATAATAAAATAACATCAAATAAATCGCGATAGAATCCGTTAAAAATAGTTTTATTTCAATGTGTGACATTCGCATAAACTTCCGACAATATCATAAGTATTCACATTCTTAGAATACATAACACAAGCTAGTTAAGCCATGCTTACTTAGGGTATATATAGCGGTGTGTAGAATGACCTACAATATTTACATAAACTCACGCCTATATCCCCGAAGGGGTAGGCAGAGTTGCTAGCACCCACATTTCGCCAGTTTTATGTTTAGGTCCCAATGTAATAGGTGGCGAGCCTATTGCCATTAACCGGGCACATATAAACCTGCGATAAATACACACATAACTTCGAAAAGCATCGAAAAGTCATTGGTGTGTGCCATGATAAAACCTGGAATCGAACCCGAGACCTCGTCTCAGCAGTCCATTACCCATACCACTAGGCTGTAATTAGCTGTAATGTTTAATATTAAAAAAAGGCTCCACCAGCGTAGATGTCGGGTATTGCAACCAAACATAGCCTATTTCTATGGTGTTATCTTCGAAAATTACGAACTCTCATAAAAACCTTCATTCCCTTGTTGAACCCCTTTACGCCTTTTTTGTCGCCATAAAAGGCAGCCTATGTTCATTTACAAACTCTAGTCCATCTCTTGGCCAAATTGCATCAATATCGGTTCAGAGGTTTATTCCTAAAAGCGTAACAGATACACAAACAGAAAAACTTCCGTATTTATAATATAAGTGTGAATTAAATAAAACTGCATATCGTCGTCTGACGAAATACGGTTTCTGCAAAATTTAGACCGTACACGTACATGGTCTTGTTACATTTTATTACGTCGATCATGAAGCCATAAATGCAAGTAAAATATCATATCCTTATGTAATAATAATAATAGCAGCTACTCGGTTCTTCCATTAGAATATAAAGTAAGCGATCATTGCAGATGCTAAGTAGGTAATTTGAGTAAATTTCTTATCGCAGCGGGCACAGAGAGCTTTTCAAAAGTGTGTAAATAAGTGATTATCTCACCACCAAGCAGCGCTAAAGTCGGGGGATCTTGCTCAGCTGTAAATACACATCCTATCTTTATAAATCTATACAAATATGCAATTGAAGTATATATATATATATATATATATATATATATATATATTTGTAATATGAAAATAACAACTTTTAAGTAATTACATATGGAATTATTTTTATCTGTCGTCTGTTTGATTTAACTAATCTTTGAAACGGTTGGGCCTATTATTCTGAAAGGACTTTCAATGGCTGATAGCTGATGTTATAATGTGTAACTTAGGCTACTTTTACTTTAGAAGAAGTAGCAGGGTTCCGCGCAAAAATAAAAACAAAAAACCAAATCTAAGTCAACGCGTACGAAGTCGTAGGCATCGCTAGTAGTATATAAAACAAAACCGCTTCTCGCTTTCCTGTTCCTAATTTGCACCTACACTTGGATCTTCTAAACTACGCTACAGATTTTGAGGCGGTTTTCACTACCATTTAGGTATTTTTCTAAGGAAAGTTTTTATGCATAATGCAACCAAAGAAGGACCGGATAAAATTGCAGCCGTACGTAATTATAATCTTACATGTGAAAGTTTCGATGGAAAGATAGAATGGATGTATGAACGAGTGGATGATGAATATTTGTTACTCAATCACGCCAGAACGGCTAAACTGATCTGATATTATTTCAAACAGAATCAATATTTACGCGGGCGGTGGTATGGGCAACAGCTAGGTGTTTAGGTATATAAATATAAACAAGTAACGCTTTGTAATATTTTTATAAATTAATGTCACTCTATACTTTTATCTGCGGTTAATGGCACATCGTTTTATTAATAGTGTTATCTACTGGTATTCAACATAACAATTTTATACCATATTTACACACAGACGTTTCTTTTCAAATGGGGTAAGCAAAGACGGTCATGTTTGCTACGATCCTGGCAATATTTTCGCATGTTTTGTTCTATTATGTCCAGGAGATTTACCATGACGACTTAATAGCAACCCAATTGCAGAACCAAATAGAATAATTTCGGACCCATACCATGACGTCGCGTCGTATTAAGTCTATAAGTTCCACGTTCCAAATGTCAACAAACGAACCAAACGCGAACGCTTTTCAATTTAAGCATGTCATAGTTCGCATCATAGCAATTCAGGGGTATTGTTCTATTTGACATCGAGTTGTGATCACAGTCATAACGTGAGAAGTCGGTGAATTTCTATAGTTTAACAGAAGAAAGAACTGGCGTAAAACTAAACCAACGTAAATGCGTCGGCTAATACGATACGGTTCGGTTAGTACTAAACGTGTCAAATAGAATAAGGGGCCAGTTTCCAAGCTTGTATTGAATTGCTACGAAACTGAACTGTTTATAAGCCGTCATGGTAAGGCCCATGTTCAGTATGTGCAGGGGCGGACGGACCTTGGTGCTGGATCCAGTCTCGTCCGTTAGTTAACAAATAAACGTACCGGCTAGCAGGTGATATTGGTTGGGCCCCGAAGATCTTGGTGGAACCTCAAACACCCGATTGGCATACGTGCTTATTTACAACATTACTACTATCACACAGGGCAGCGTGTCCAACCAAGTTCAAAGAAAAAGAAACTGGCGACGCAGCAGCAATGTGTATATTTACACGAACCATTTCGAGCTACTTCTGACCCCTTTCATCATCATCATCATCAACCTATTCTAGTCCACTGCTGGACATATGTCTCCCCTAATGAGTGCCATAGCGCCCTGTCTTCAGCTTGCCGCATCCTTGACACCTTTATAACTAAAAAAACAATTCATCTACATATATGATAATATGCACATTTATTAGAGCTTGTCTAGAATTCAAAATTTCATAAATATTGCTCAAATAGTTATAGATCTAAAAACCTAACCCACTTCCAGATGATCTAGAAACTTGATATTTCGGCTTCAAGGTAGACAATAAGACATATACAAAAGAAACAATCTGAAAACTGAAAATTATTGATAATTGGCTGCCGCCTGGGGCTCCACTCTCGTGAAATTTTGATCCTGTTCTTGTAACCCATGGGAACCTATTCTAGCAAATGTGTTATTCTAGACTATAATCAATCTCTGTACCAAATTTCAGCCAGATCCGTTAAGTCATTTTTGCGTGAAAGAGTACCAAATATCCATACATCCTCACAAACTTTTGCGCTTATAATTTAGTTTGTTGGGTAAAACTAGCCAAGTCATATCTTGAGCTTTGCTCGCCGCGCGTCGCAGGCGACTCAGGCGCCGGAGGTCGCTTAACGACCTCCGTCCTCCATGAGCGCAGGCCTGGGGGTGGCGGGTGAGGCCACCTGTCACCCCAGCAGAAGCAGGCCGGGACGGTGGGGCGACTAGCGCCCCTCCCCCAAACCGGGGCAAGACGGGGACACCGTGGTTCCCAAACCCGAGGGGGCCATCTCGAAACCGGAGATGGCCCAGGGTCAGTCGGGGTGCGAGGGATATGCTCTATGGGCAACCTTACACCCCGGCGTCTGTAGACCCGAGACGGCGTGCGGTTTTAGTCGGTTCAAGCCCGACATAACCGCCCCCGCTGGCACGCGGGGGGGTATCCGAAGGAATTTCCGCACGATAAAAAAAAAAAAAAAAAAGTACATCCCAAGTGGAATAATTGCATTTTAAAGACCTTTCTAATAGTTAAAACAGCATCAAAATCCGTTCAGTAGTTTATACGTCCAACGCGAACAAGCAGATAAACAGAAAATCGTTCATTTAACATAACTTAAGTTTTTAGGGATTTTCTTTAGAAAAGCCCTATTGCTATCGAGTTGTCGTCGACGTCTCGTCGACGTCGTCGTTGCCAATTTTCTGTCACGGTTTTGGGTATGAAGGAGATGAGCTATCGAGTTGCTGTTTTCGGTAATAGATTCGTGCTGGGGTGAACCATTGCAAGATAAAGAAAAAATCGCAAAAAATCGCTAAATCGAAAATCCCTTGTATTCGGCTGAGCTCGTCTCAGGAATTCAACTTGTTTTTAAATATCTCCAATGTGCAGATTCAACTAATTTACAATTTTATACTAGTATAGATGGGATTATTATTACAATAAACTAAAATATTAAATAATATTATAGCTACAAAAATGGCCTTCAAGTCCCAAAGCAAAAGATTCACGAACCCTTTATTAAAGTTTCAAAAATATAATTAGCGAACGGCGAGTTGCCGGACAGCTGACAGTTGCACCTGCCACCCTGGCGCCGCACACAGCAGCAGGGCTGCGGTGCGTCTGCGGCACTACGACGGCACGGGGACGTGAGGACTGCGGGAACCCCGCTGTGCCAGTCCTTTGTTAAAAGTGGTTTAGATAATTTCCGTAGAATTTTTATCAAAGTTTCTGCGATACAGTAAGTTTCCTTTGTCTTCTGATAAACCATATTCGTAACTAAAATGGTTCCAATAAAAACTTTTTTCATGGTTACAAATTAATGATGTGCGTTTTATAATTATAAGTTGTATAGGACCCTATGGAAACCTTTGGGGCAAAGTCACCCTAACCTGTAAAACCGGTACACCTACTGAATGATGGACGAGACTCCGGCGCAGACTTTCCTCTCGGAGTTGGGAAGTCAGACGGCTGTCGCTCCCATGGGAGACGCAAAATTCAAACCAAAAGGCCTCTTATTGACTTCGGTTCAAAGCTAAGATGATGATGATGAGAGTAAGGTGTTATCGTAAAAAATACCGCTTGAAGTAATTTTTTTTACTGACTGTGTACAACTTGGATATTTTTATGGTATCCGAATTATCAGTGATAAAAAAGTCCCAACTGTCGGGTAGCGACATATCTTGTATTCTTTTATAAAATTAATACTTTTATATGCATAACGGCATCATTCACACTCCTTTAAATCCTACTATCCTACTAATATGAATGTGAAATAATGTGAATGTTTGTGAAGGTACTCTAACGACTAAACAGATCTAGCTGAAATTTGGTACAGGGAAAGTTATAGTCCGGAATAACACATAGGTTTTTTATCTCTGGAATAGTTTCCCGTTAGAAGTGGGAACAAGATCAAAATTCCACGCGGGCGAAGCCGCGGACGACAGCTAGTATACACATAAAAACTTATGAAACAAAGTTACCTGCAAAAGCTAGCAGTTTCCGAATAAACTGCTTCCCAAACCCGAACGTCAACCTAATTACATTAGCCATAATTTTAACAAAAGTTTGCTCCACTACGTCACGTAAAATTCATTACGACCCGGGCGCACGACTAAAAATTAATAGTTAGAAGTTTATAACTCTATCGCGACGTTGCATCTATAGGAAATTTTAAACTTATAAAATTTTTGCTTGGAACTGAAAACGAACGAGTGATATATATAGCACGATAAACGAATGATAGGAACATAGAATGAGTAACAAAGTAAGAGAACGATTCTACGCTGCTACAAACAATTGCAATCACGAAAACTTTGATAAAATAATCGATTTATTATAGACTTTCTGGGGTTAGTTTAGTTTTTTTAAGTATAGTTATAGTTAACGCTTTCTTGAGCTGCTTTGATGGATGTATGGGACCTTATCTGCAAGTCACCACGACGCACGAGGCTAAGCCACTCCACCTGCAAACAGGTACACCTACTTTTTAACGTACGAGGCTCTGGATTAGGTCAGACGGCAGGCGCGACCACTAAAATTAAAATAAAACCCATTTAATCGCTATACTTTGACATGAAGTCATGTACATGAAGTGCCGCGTTGCTTTTATATTTCACTCTACATTTCATACTTACTTATTTATCAAAGAAATCGAACGAAGAGGTAGAACAACGTTCGCTGTGTCAGCTAATAAACACAAATGGTTTTAAATAGTCTACAAAGCTTTCAAACTGTCAGTCCGATGTGCCTAGAATACCTATCTACTTTTATTAACTCATACAACTCAGACAAACGGTTATGTTATGGTATTAGTGGGTTGACGTCGGTAGCGTATCAATTGATTCTAAATCGATGCTTCAAAACCGCAACTAATCGATTTCAAGGCCGATATGTTAACCTACACGCTAGTGACGCTACAATGCATAGGGTTACCACAATTTCTAGGAACAATAAGAATTTTTGAGCAGTACAAATAAAAAACACTGGATATAAGGGAGGGCATTAGAATATTTTTACAGGGTCGGCAGCGTGAGTGTAACGCCCCTGATGTTGCACACGTCCATAGGCCACGGTAACCGCTTCCCATCAGGTGGACTGTGAGCTTGTCTGCCACCTGAGTGGTATAAAAAAAGGGAGTAAAGAGACAGGTCAAAAGCACTTAAATCCAGTGAGCTTGCATGAAAGGTTAAATAGGAATAAATCATTTATTTCAAGTAACCACGACTCATTTAGGTACATTTAATTAAATTAAATTGCAGTCACACTATTATTAATGACAGTAGATGAGAGGCTGTTATCCCAACCTACCCCAATGGGAAAAAGCGGCCAAGTGCGAGTCGGACTCGCCCATTGAGGGCTCCGTAGCAGCAAGTAAAATAATGTTTTTTTTTAATTTTTATATTTGAGTTGATTGAATGAAAGGTAAATTGCCGTTTACGATTTATGACGTATTAAAAAAAACTACTTACTAGATCTCGTTCAAACCAATTATCGTTGGAAGTTTACTTGGTAATGTACATCATATATTTTTTTTAGTTTTATTATTCTCTTATTTTAGAAGTTACAGGGGGGGGGGGGACACATTTTATCACTTTGGAAGTGTCTCTCGCGAGAAAAAAATGAAATTAGAAACCTCAATATCATTTTTGAATACCTATCCATAGATACAACACATGTATGGGTTTGATGAAAAAAAAAAATTTGAGTTTCAGTTCTAAGTATGGTACCCACAAAATATATTGTTTTTTTTCTATTTTTGTATGAAAATCTTAATGCGGTTCACAGAATACATGTACTTACCAAGTTTCAACAGCATAGATCTTATAGTTTAGGAAAAAAGTGGCTGTGACATACGGACGGACAGACAGACAGACATGACGAATCTATAAGGTTTCCGTTTGGCAACGGAACCCTAAAAAGGCGTGAGTATATGTTTATAAAAAAAAATGACAATTATGAATACTCATATCTGTTTATAGGGGTAATTTTTAAGTCGTAAGTATATTAACTGTCTATTATATTGTATTTCGCGAATACGTTTCAAAATTATGGAATTAACTACTCAACCAACTCTATTACGGACTATAACGCTATTTCACCAGTCATCTACCGCGAGAGTATGTCGATGTCAGAGCATACTCGGCACACTCACATCTCTGGATATAGACTATCATGGTGGAAACCTGTACGTTTTTATTCGAGTCATCATCAATATATTAGCGTTGTGTCCTGATTGCATCTGAGGCCTTCACCTCAGACCCCGGAGACCTTGTATTTGTGTGAATTCCACTATTTCTGTTTCAGACGTAACACACTACAAGATTGGTAAACCCTCATCACTGAAGCATACGAAATGAGAAAAAATATTAACAAAATAGAATATTAATTTGTCATTGTTTACGCATAATAGAAGCGCTTCGATTTATTGTACTCATAAGCTCCATCAAAAAGCAAAATTAAGAATTAATTAATAAGCAGGGATAAAACTTCAACGCGTAAGTAGCTTCCGACTTCCCTTAATAAAATATCCCCGAGAAATTTGACATAAAGGTATCAAATTAATTTTTAACAAAGCATCGTAGATACAGTCTCGAATTTTTCTTTTGTGGCACATTACAATGAAAATTCGTTTTGAAATTCGACTATGACGTTGTGGGCCACGCGAAAATAATGATTTATTTATGTCAATGGGCTATATCCGAGAGCGGTGTTTTCTTTCGCAAATTGGTTATTGTTCGTATAAAGTTCTTTTATTAAGGTTTGTTAGTAAAACGAGCGCAGGTATAAAAAGTGAATTTTACATTGTAAAAAAGCGTATTTTTTCTATGTAAACAATTTGTTCACGTAATGGCCGTTTCCGTTTTGTTTTCGCTGCAACGCAAGAGGAATTTTCTTAATACAAAGACATTTGCTACGTCTAGACTTGGCCATGTGTGAAATAACCTGTGAATTGTACGCTCGCTAATAAACTTTAAACGAAGGACATAAAACTAATAGTGAGCGTCACAGCGTCGTAAAGCGTCGTGTTATTAGCGACGATGAGCCGCGACATTCGTCTCCACATTACTCACCTTCCCATATTCGAACATAGAAATACATGAAACCTCTGTCTGACTGTACCTATTCACCGCAAGAATGGCATTACAAAGGTACCTATTTTAACTGCGGTTTTGCGGTTTTTTGCGTCTTTTTAAAC
This sequence comes from Cybosia mesomella, assembly GCA_946251805.1. Lineage (NCBI taxonomy): Eukaryota > Metazoa > Arthropoda > Insecta > Lepidoptera > Erebidae > Cybosia > Cybosia mesomella. Next base: position 10,505,750 of record OX276395.1, read on the forward strand.
TACATAATAATAAATAAATATTCTACGACATTCTACACAGCGCTATCTAGACTGAAAGTAAGCATTGCTTATAGGTTCTAGAATGCGGATATACATTTTTTGTTGTAAATACATACATATTATACATAGAAACACCCAGACCAATCCAAATATTCATATTCATGCGCACGTGTTCACATAAATAAATAACTTAAAATAAAATATCTTCAAATAAAATATTTGATAAAATAAACTTAAAAACTAACAAGCTTTTATTAAGAAATTCAAATGTACCAAAATGTATTATGCAAAAAATTTGGGTTGTGCTAATTTCAAAAGTTATCGCACAAGAAATTTCCTTCCACTGTTTTTTTGTATGCGTTACAAGCTTTTGAAATCAGCGCAACCTTTGCAAAATATTATATTTGGTGATATACACCTGAGTTTTTCCATAAAAAAATGTCTTTTCTACTGAAGTTTTTAATTGTGAATCAATTTATTTTCAACTATTTAGGTTTAGTAATATCATTGTGTAACTTGTTCGAAACCTACAATACTACGATCACGTTAATTCCCGTTAACACTATTGACACACACTGGCTGAGTGCCCAGAGTGAATTGAGCGGCGCCGTGTCCTTGAAGCAGCCGTCGCCTCACGCTGCACACCCTGGCCATGCAGGCCATGGTCGGCAGGAAGAGTGTGTGGAACGTAGCCGCCTTCTTTTGCAAGGCAGTGATGCGTGCAGAAAAGGCGGCAGAAAAGGTACGGGAGAGGTGCCGTGTGCACGTGCCGTAAAAGGCGCACCGGACGGCGGAGATCGAAGTTTTCCGCACGTAAAAAAGAGTATGTTCATATTTATTTACATGTCTCACCATATTCGGAACTAACAGAGACAATTGAAATTACAATCTTTTATAACAACCTATAATCATGTATTAAGTTACCCGGGCCATTTAATATTCACAACATCAGAAATATCAGTCGCGTCACGCGTCGCCGACTTTTCCTCTTACCTAAGTCTTTCCCTTTCAGCAGTACATACATATATTTCACCTCTTTCCCATTAGGATAGACAGAGACAACACCTTTCCATTTGCTACGATTCTGGTATACACCTTTGTATCTTCTACTTTCATAACTGTTTTTTGACCGGGAGCATTAAGTTGAGCATAAATTAACAGGAAAAAATATTTTAGAAAAAGTTGTTGCGATGAAAATTATTGTTTGAAAATCTTCGAAACCGGTTAAATAACCAATTTCCCGAACTTTTGTACAAAGTTTGGTGTCGATGAGACAAAATAACAGCTTTCATGGTTTCAAAGAAATGTAAAAGAAGATATCAAACTAAGATTATAAACGCAAAAGTTTGTGAGAATGTATGAATGTTTGGTTACTCTTTCACGGAAAAACCGCTGAACGGATCTGGCCGAATTTCTTTACAGGGACCGATTATAGTCTGGGCAGAAGGCAGTCGCTCCTATAAAAGCTAAATCAAGATAAGGAGTATCAAAGCGGACCCTAGCTCTAAAGCATAAGATAATGATCTATTTCTTGATCCGTCACCAGTTCGATACCTCGCAAGGAATACTGTCACTTTTTGATAATATACAATTCTATTTATTTTATTTTATTGCATTTCTGACTGTTTTTGTGAACAATACTACCCAAAGTGGAGTTCTTAGCAACGCTATGCTAAGTACGTCTGATAGCGTTCATTGTGACAAACATCTCATTTACAATACATCTTGGGTTGCATATCACTAAAGTACTGTTTGTCAGCAGAAGTCATCGACTCTTGTCGAAACCGAGAGACATCAGAGTTATGTTGATAAATGTGTTCGATAATTATCAAATGTACATAGACTTATTGCTTTTCGAATAAAATAATAAACTTACTATAGACGTGAGCTTACATATCCTACTTTGCGACGTATGTGGCATGGCGGTACGTAACAGCATTTGATTGCTACGTCAAAGTTCTCGGTTATGAGCACAGAATGTTGTAACTCACATATAATATCAAATCATCCTCTTGCCCGTATCCCAAAGGAGAATGCCCATTCTTGGTTGCGCTTTTAGACGTTCGCGTCAATATTTCAAATGTTAAAAAATAATATTGATTATAGTATGACTTTTCAACACTAAATCGCTTCTATAGAACTTGGGGTTTGAATTTAAATTATAAATATATAAATCTTGAATGACTAATCGTTTCCATTTTAATTTAATTGTTACCATTATATAAAATAAACCATTGGTGGTAGAATGCAAATATACCAATCTTTTTAAAATAATATGGTTAAATAATAATACGTGATAATATGATTCGCAATGTGACATTCAAATATATTGCAGTTATGTAATCTTAATATTTCGTGTATGTATTCGTAGTTTATTAGTGATAATCAGATAATCTGTCTTAAAACATTCCAAAAGAAAACTCAAACGTCAGTTCAACAGTCAGTGTCACAATATTTTCTTGTTGTTGTTGTTGTTTTTCTCGTTGTAATCATTTAATTTCTCAGTAACCCCAAGTTCTGTTACAATATGCGTTTATATTTCAGATTATATTTATATATATTTCAGCCGTTTATACTTATTTGACATAGCAAAAAAAAGTGTGCAACCGATTTCCATACTGACATGGGCATTGTCCTTTATTTGGGGTCGGTGCAACTTGGGTGGCTTTTCTATTTATCTCTGTTTGCAGTCATCTCAACATTCACTCCCTTCCTAACCATATCCTTTTTACACAGTCCATCCAATCCTCTTAGGTCTTCCTCTTCTCTTGTAACCATCCACTTCCATACTTAATGCCTTCCTTCCTTTTAACTTTAAGATTAATAACCAAAATGAAGAACTACTTAATTTATATTTTTGGCATAAGCATGCGAAATCAATGATAGGTTTAATTATTGCGACAAAGAAAGCTACAAGTGTATAAAATTCATTAATAAAAAAACGACTTCCAAAAAAATACTCAAAATTATAAAACAATATAAATAAATTAGGGAAAGAAGTAGTAGAGTGAAACTAAAACTAAAATTTAAACGACCTGGGTAGTAAGAGTGTCCATTCTGACCCGTCGTCGCATTGAATCTTCCACAACAAAAAGAAACAGCTAATCACCTCTAAGACTACATAATACTTTGTTTAGTCAATATCATTCAAGAACCAAGATATTGCGTTTATTGCTCCAGGGGGACTGGGAACGATAAAACCTCTTCGTTGAGAACAATCCTGGCAATAAGGCTTTACTTGTGTAATGGTCATCTTAGCTGGATATTAATGACAGCACCGTGACTTGCGTCTTGGAATGAAAACGAAACCGAATGGGGCAATTATTTGTTTTGACTGTCGTAGTATGTATTCAGTAAGACGCTGATAGATTTTTCCTATGAGAAGTTTATAAATTTTGGTAAACCACCGTACCTATCTTCCGTAAATTGTATTCCATTTTTTCCTAGGCCACGTCAGAATCTTATGGAGGCACACACGCTACGATAAATCGTTACGATCGCACTGTATCATTTAAAGTTCAACTATAAATCATGCAATGAAATGAAAGCGTTTATTCTCATAACAAATTACTAATTTTACCGCCGCCAAACTGCATTGCAGTTTGTTGGCAGATGCAGCTCCCGTTAATTTAACAATTTAAATTATTTTCTAACTTTCATTATTCTATTACCTACTTATCTATTATGTTTATTTAAGTATATATATACGTACATACACATGCACACACTTTCATACCTAGAAATATATATATATATATATATATATATTATATTTATATCTATTTTTATACAATCCTAGAGAAACTTCCTTGTCTTATGAAATAATTATGAAGTTTGAATGTTTCGTTCGTAACGATTTCTGGTAGCGTGTGCCACCCATAATATGATGGTGTAGCCTAACCCTAAGGAAACTGATTCAGATAGCAGTCGCCCCCGTAAAAGCCAAGATAAACCAATGATGAATGAGTAGGAGAGCGTATCCCGGGCTTCCATTTTCAAGTTTTGGGTGCAACCAGGTTTGGTGTTTAGAAGATGATGATGATAATAAATAATATTGACATGATAACTGCTATTAAAAAAACATGATATGTAAATCTAAAACTATTTTTTTTTCTATCGAAACGTTGTGATGTACACAATACCTACCATTCGAAACTGTAAAAGTGATTCAATTCAAACTAACGTTGTATTTTTCATATCGGAAATAAACACGTCTGTAAAAACAGTAGGGGTGCCGGGGTATTTTCAGACAGGGTTGTTTTCTTTTTTGGCAGTATACTTTTTGTAGAGCGAGTTTTGGCCGTTCACGGCTTTTTATTGTACCCGACACAGACATAATGGTAAAAATACTTTATCTTAATGACAAGGAAGTTTTCAAAGTTATCCTATATATTAACGCCTGTGTCACGCGAGTGAGTAAATGTTAACAGAGCAGATTAGCAAATTGCAAGGTTTTAAGCTATTCTAACCGCGGTAGCCTAGTGGACACATGTAAAGGAATGCTGAGACGAGGTCTCGGGTTCGATCCCAGGTATTACCATGGCACACACCAATGACTTTTCGATGCTTTTCGAAGTTATGTGTGTATTTATCGCAGGTTTATAAGTGCCCGGTTAATGGCAATAGGCTCGCCACCTATTACATTGGGACCTAAACATAAACTGGTGAAATGTGGGTGCTAGCACCTCTGCCTACCCCTTCGGGGATATAGGCGTGAGTTTATGTTATGTTAAGCTATTCTAGCCAGATCAGTCTTAGGATGGGTGACCATTCATCAACAACTTGAGACCCCTCCGTGCCTTGGAGAGCACGTTGAGCCTTGGCTAAGAGTTGGTCTTGGTTGTCATACGAATATATATATGTTATTTTTTTTGTCAAGGTTTTTATCGATCTCGATCGCGTTAATTCCCGTTAAATTATTGTATATTATGGAACGCGAAAGTTTAAAAATTAATATTGCAATCCGCTACGGGTCGGAAATTGTAAAACAATTAGGTCACCTAGAATTTTTACGGAAAAAACGGGCGCGAGTGGAAACATCGTTGATATTTTTTGTAAAGTGTCGCGATTGGAACTTATTGCCTGCGTGTGTGCGTATTAAACCACGCAGTGACATCGCATTTTCACGTAAAATTCTAAGCAACGCAAGTGTACGCCTCCTGAGACAATTAATAAGGAATAAACACAGTGAAGTGGAGTGTATACAGAAGGAGTTATACGCGTTAGTTACTAAAGGTTTTTCCCATACAGGGTGTATGGGAAAAACCTTTTTTCCTATTTATTAATTCCCACATTATCCAATTTATAAATTGAATATTCAGTTATAACGATTATAATATATTTTTCATAATGTATCGGACTATCAAATAAATAGGTATCAAACTTTAGATTCAAATATCCGTTCTATATTTCTTTTTCATTCCGTCGGCGTCAGCGTATTATAAGCTTTATTGAAAAATGGCAATACGAATTTCGGAGTGATAGAATATTGTGATAGATATAACTATTATAGGTGACTATAGGTAATAAGAGCAATATTTTATATGAAATAATGGTTTTAGGTTCAGTTCAGTCTGCAGAACGGTTTTAGGTCCAGTTCAGTATTCAGATGAATAAATATTTTTGATTTATCGACGTTTCAATTGACATAATACCTACGACTTCTGTGGTGTGGTGGTAGAGCAATGATTGATCGATTAGAGAAGTTCTGTATTTGCGTAGCGCACCATAGAGAATAATAAATTTACAGATGGAAATAATCATTGACTATACTAGAATAAAAACTGTGTCATGGCTCCGGGGCTGAGAGGGGAATGAACTTTGAATTTCGACTTTCGGACGGGACGCAGAAACTAGGTAAATAGGCAAATGGATTTTGACACTTATCTGTATAGTGATAGCGCGCCTTTTTGTTCTGTCATCTTTATGACAGATACAGAAAGTTAGTGGTCAGGTTATTGTCTTTAATCGATAAAAATAATTTATTGTTCCGTACAGCCAGTCTAATAAAATAATCGATACTAAAAGTTGCGAAATAAAAACAATTTTGAATCCACAAGGTTATATCTTGTAAGAATAATATTATCAGTTCAGTATTAGTATAGTAAGTTTATAGTATGGAACATGTAATTGAAATGTTCGCCCAGAATAATAATTCTGTCGATAGAACGATATTGAAGCGTGTTGTGTGCTTTTCAATGTTCCGCGCTGCTGACAGCTGACAGTGATAATTAACTAGCAAAACCGTCCGTTTTTGTTAGGCCTACTGTCCACAGAGAAGTAGCTCCATAGGCGTGTATTCTACTCCTTGTATACACTAGCGTATTAAACACTGTCTGGCGTATATTCTCATGCATTTGTGGCAATGCCGTCGGACGATGTATTATATACGCTTGGTGTACGCTTGCTTGCAGTTGTCAAGTGTCCACTGTGACAAATTTGTAAGTCATAATCATTATTAAGCAAAAAATTCTTAAATTGTCACCTGTCGCCTCTCACCTATCATAGTCACGTTTATTAAATAGGCCCCAGGCGTACACCAAGCGTAAGCGTATAATGACGAATACGCGTCTATGAAGCTACGCCTTCGTGGACAGTAGGCCTTAGTGTTGATATTAATGTTAGTTATAATTTAGCTTAATGGAAATAAAATATTTACAACAAATAACCTTTTTGTATTTTTTTTATTGTTTGTAGGTGGAGAAGGCTAGAGATAACTTACAATAACACAGGTATTATACCTTCGATGTTTTTGGTTGCTATTATTATATTGGTATGTACTTTTTGTTTTTAATATCAAAACAATAAAACAATCTATAAAAAAGTATATTGAATGCACATCGCACAGTTAATGATAAAATGTGTTCTTTTTTTAAGACTATTAATAACCGAAATTAATAGTATTGTGTTAGGAGTGGGTTCCCATCGGCAGTGTTATGGCTAGAAGCATCACATTCTTGCTCGAATTTCATACCAGTCCTACCCACTCACCAGTCACTATCAATGCAAGACGCATTGGTGTAACAAAATGCTTCTAGGTTCTAAACGTCTTCTTAAACTTATTTACTTAACAAGTCAAATACAAATCTCGGTATAGTATAGATACATAAAACAAAACCTTTTCCTCGGTATATTAAAACTGGGTATAAATTACAAGGCGTAGGTATGTATAGAGTGCATTAGACCGTCGCCGCCACCGGCAGATGGCGACTATGTCGACTCGAATAGCGCTAATGACAACGCGCACACTAAATTATTTTTACGACGTACCACAAGACGTTATACCAGCACAGATTGTTCTAGCTATTTATGTTTTGTGCTTTTAAAAGGAAATTAAGGTAACAATATTATTATTAATAATTATAATGATTATATTTTACCTTAAAGCCGTAACACTGTGTGTATTATATTGATCTGTACCATAAGCCTTAATATGTTTATTTGTGTGTTTTGCCCACTAAGATCTTTGGAGCCCAAACCAACCTCACCTGCAAGCCGGGAACACCTGTTGATGGACGAACGGCGTTCTGGTGTAGGTTTTACTCTCGGAATTGAGAGGTCAACGCTCCCATAAAAATCGCACAAATCACACTAAAGGAAAAAAAGGATGAAGCGGACTTCAGGCTCCAAGCTTCGAATGCAAGCGGAAACAATGCAAGAGGATAATGATGATAAGCCTTAATATAATACGATTGCCTTTTATAATTATCTTTGCTAGACCAGCGTTCCAACACTAAAGCACCTGCTCAGTGATGAATATGTTCAACAATAGAACACGCTTGCCTAGAAACAACATTCACAAAAAACGTTTTCAAATTAATTTGTGACTTGGAGATTCCCAGATCTGGAAACACAGACTCAGGCAAGGAGTTTCACTCCCTAGCAGTATGCATAATGAACATTGCCAAAACGTTTCGTAGAATATCCAACATCTAGCGATGACGTGTCCCCGGAAGTCGGTTGGTTCAATAATGGACAGGTCTTGGAGGATGATGCAAGAGGAATTAGTCAAGTTCTGTGGACACTTGCCATTCGATAAAAAACCGATAGGCCTGCAACTTTGCGGTGATGCTCAAGACTCTGTAGTCTCTGTAATCTTTAGATTTGGACTTGCCAGTCAAATATCCTATGACAGTTTTTACAAATTGTATTAGTAAGTAAGTTGGTCGATGTATACCCAGCATCACATGTACCTCTGGAGTTTGGTATTCAAGTATTTCAATCACCTTAGTCCGCGGGTGTATTAAAGGTCAAACTGAAGACGACTTCACTAAATTGTGAGTCAAAACATTCGTGAACTCTGTAATTAAATAGTAAACCACCTGTGTACTAAGTATTGCATTTATAGATGCCACAGCTGTGAAACCGCGACACAATTTACGACTCTGATATATGGTGACTTGCTATTAGCAAGTCAAAATGGCCATGGGTAGGGTCCAGGGAACCTTCTATATAAATAAAAATGAATCGCCGAAATGTATGTGCGCGCATAACTTCTGAACGACTACACCAAATTGGATAATTCGTTTTTTTAATTCGTTATTGACAGGATAAACTTTGTATGACAAAATAATGTTTGGAAAGTCCACGGGTAAGGTGGTATAATTGCAACTTCTTGAGAGGAAAAATATATAATACTTGTACAAATGAGGGAATTGTAGCTAATTGGTAAGTGAGTCGACCTCCGTCCTCCATGAGCGCAGGTCTGGCGGGCGGGGCGGTATCCGCAGGGATTTCCGCATGATAAAAAAAAAACAGCTTAACGCATTGCAAAGTCAAGCAATACAGCCAGATCATTATTAGAATGGCTAACTTATTTACTACTAACTGGCTGTATGGAAAAAATAAAATTGATATTGGAAAAGACCACAAATGGATCACCAACAATGCGCAAATTCAATAACTCGTTAATCTAGTGTCTGCATCCCGTGACAAATTCGAAATTTACTCCCATCTCACCCAGGAACCGTCACACAATTTGTTTGCTGAATAACTTGTCTAGTAGTTGGCATGGAGTCATTTCCTCTTCGCTTTGTGTTCCGTGGCCATGAATATAATAGGAAATTCGGAATAGTTTATCACCTCGAACAGTGGCGGTAGTGATAAAGTTTAATGATAATTAGAATCGCCCTTGCTAACCCACGTGTCAACAGATTGCTCCACGATCTTGACGTTAAACCGCTTGTAAAACGTTCTCATGAATGATTGGGTTTTATTTTATTGTTATTAAGGGTCTTTCAAACTGTGTGTTATTGCTCATTCGAGTATTAAGAGTAATTGACTAGCAGTCTAATGGTAATGAAATTTAAGAAATTTACGAGTAGGTACTATTCTATTCAGGCCGGGACGGTGGGGCGACTAGCGCCCCTCCACCAAACCGGGGCAAGACGGGGACACCGTGGTTCCCAAACCCGATGGGGACATCTTGAAGCCGGAGATGGCCCAGGGTCAGTCGGGGTGCGAGGGATATGCTCTATGGGCAACCTTACACCCCGGCGTCTGTAGACCCGAGACGGCGTGCGGTTTTAGTCGGCTCAAGCCCGACATAACCACCCCCGCTGGCCGGTGGGGGGGTATCCAAAGGGATTTGCGCACGAAAAAAAAAGAGGTACTATTCTATTTTAATTCCATTCCCTTTTTTTCTTCTTCAATCAACAGTGGTGTTTCCTAGCATTGCGCAAATATTAACTTTGGTGTTGTAAGCGTCTATGAATAATAAGAACTGCTTTTTGATCTAACTTATGAATTCCGTTTAAAACTTTCCATTCACTATGGGGGACCAGAATGAGATAATGCCACACAATGGTATTAGCTTCTCTGAATAATCATCATCATCATCTCCCCGGTCACATCCGAGGCTCTCATTTCTGAGTCCGGGTTTTTCTCCTCCACTTCGAGTGGCATCCATGACAGTCAGACCATTAGCACAAATGTAGTAATCTAGACGCAATCAAGGTTCTCTAAATAGTATTCTCAATACAATTTATTCTATGCCTTCCAGAAGTGTTAATCTTGACGTTCATAAGTGTTACTTGCTGACCTAAATGAATGCAAATGTTTTATTAAAATTTCAATTTCAAAATCAAAAAGATTTATGATAAGATTCTCAGATATATAGACAATACTTAACGTGGATAATAGCTACTTACAGAGATTCATCTGAAATACAAAAACACTTTAGAGACCTATTACAAGCTGCCACATTCCCCCAAACAGCGATATGGCTAGATAGTCTAAAACCAAAAGTCATTGTTTCAATTTAATTTCGTAACTACGGTTTCTGTAGCAATGAAAGTGTAATTAAGGAATAATATCGTGTAGAAGTCGCTCTAAGCGCTTAAAATACTATGCGTGCAAGGCCAAGGCACTTAGGGTCTATGCACAATATACACAGTACCTTTTTATACAACTAAAGACTTCAAACATCCTGTAAGTGGAGTCATGCACGCAGAATGTAAAATCAAGAAAACCTTTAAGCTTTGTTAATATGAAAATTGGTGTCTTCAAATTAATTTTAATTTTATTATTCTGTAAATGTTAACACATATTATGTAGCTTTTGGTCCTTTATTTATATTATGATCAATCACATCACACACAACAATTGTGTTTAGTTCCTACGAAGATCTTCGGAGCCCTAACTAACCAAACCTACAAGCCGGTACACCTACTTATTGACGGATGAAACTCTCGCGCAGGGTCACACTCGGGGCTGGTGGTCAGACGGCAGTCGCTCTCGTAAAAATCAAGAGAAAGGGGACAGAGAGCGGACACTTAGTCTCAAAATATTTACAGCTAGAATCGCATTACCATATTTTTTATTTTACACCACAGCTTCAGAAGCTTTCAAGAGCAACGTCTCGGAGTTTCACTTAATAATAAAACTGTGGTCAACGGAAATATCAGGCGTATGCCAAGAGCTTTATCCAACGATTTCACTTGCAGTAGCAAGATAATCGTAGCAATAACAACAATTCTTGCTATCTAATTAAGGCGACTCCGAATACCGAGGAACATATAGAAGTATTAAAACTCGTTGCAGAGGCAAATAGCCGTGCAGTTCAGAAACTTAGTGCGGCTGGAATGAGATCTAGATACGAAATACCGTCTGAGCTGAAATTCTTAAGGCAAGTTGCATTAATGAATATTTCAGTCGACTGAAATTGTCTTATAAGACTTAGATGTACTAATTTCAATACCATTAGCATGTCATTAAATAAAATAGAATAAACAGAGCATGAATGTATTGGGCATCACAAAGATCTTCAGGGCCTAAGCCAACCTCACCTGCAAACCGGTGCACTTACTGATTGACGGATAAGGCTCCTTTCTTTTTACGTGTGGAAGCCCCCACGGGCTTCACCCCATCATTGCCAGCGATAGGGTGGGCGCGTCGGAATCAGACCGACTAAAACCACACGGTGTCCTCCCCAAGCGTCCATTGCCGGGCACCCCGGGTAAGCCCTCGAAAGGATGACCCCAGGGTTTCCGGCAGGACTTTGGCCGCCGCCGCGGCCTCGCCTGGTGGGGTCGGGTTTTATCCCTCGTCGGTGAGTTGGCAGTCGTGTGTAGGACACACACGATACGCCTCCGCCACGGCCTGCTTCTGTAAGGACGGCGGGTCGGTAGTCCCGGGCGAGACTCTGCGGGGTATGAGATATGATGATATGAGAGCGGCCTAGGGCTACAAAGTGCAAGCTTTACATTGCATGTAACCGGGGTTGGTGCTAGGATGATGATGCTACATGATACACGTCTAGTATTCTAGGACATATAACACAGCACCATCTAGATCTAAACTAAGCAGAGCCTGTCATATGGGTTCTAGAATACGGATAAACATACTAAGATACCTACTTTTTTATAAATAAATACATATTATACATAAAAACACCCAGACTAATGCAAATTTACATATTTGCAATGAGCGGGAATCGAACCCGCGACCTCTTACTTAGCAGTCGAATGCTCTACCGCTACGACACAGAGGTTGCCAAAGTTTTTCGCCCCCCGCCGGCGTAGGCAGAGAGAATATCCCACCTTCTACTTCTGGCCTTACTTACTCACTTACTGGTTTGATTTATACGGCTTCCATGTAATCGACTGCCGTAACCTCCCAAACCATCAAGGTTTTTTTATCTAGGGGTCAAACGTACGGAGTGAACGGACTCTGACCCCAGTAATACCAATATCAATTACATATCAGTTTAAATATCAATTTAATTATATTAGTTTATAAGTTTAAATTAGTTGTGATAAACTTTCGGGTCTGACGTATATTAGTTTATAATTGTTTGATAAAGTCAGTGCACTGTGTGGTAACAAATATGACATGTCTGGTTTGTATTGACTTAGAAATACGTTGTTTAAGTGATTGTAATGCAATCTTCTTTTTCGTGGGGACGGCTATTGCGTGTTGGCAATAAAAATAAATAATATTTGTGTTTGTAGATAAAGTATACCTATATATTATCAGTAATCTCTTAATAACACTAAAGCATACTTACCTCTTTTTTTTTGTGCTGAAATCCCTTCGGATACCCCCCCGTCGGCCAGCGGGGGCGGTTATGTCGGGCTTGAACCGACTAAAACCGCACGCCGTCTCGGGTCTACAGACGCCGGGGTGCAAGGTTACCGATAGAGCATATCCCTCGCACTCCGACTGACCCTGGGCCATTCGCAGTGTCCCCTCTGATAACAGCAGAGGGGTACCTGGAGCGGCCGCCCCCACGGGCCTTGCAGGCCCGCCATACACCGACCCCCTCGTGCAATGGGGTCAGCTGGCCCTGAAAAGGGCCGGTTGGTCAGACTCTTGGCCGTTGACGTTGACGCCAGCTACTCCAGAGAAGCAATCAATGATACGTCATCGCCCACGTTGCCCAGGGTGCACCAAACTTGGAGGTGATCCAACCAGTCGCACCCCACACTAAAGCATACCTTTTTTTTTTTTCGTGCGGAAATCCCTTCGGATACCCCCCCGCCGGCCAGCGGGGGCGGTTATGTCGGGCTTGCACCGACTAAAACCGCACGCCGTCTCGAGTCTTCAGACGCCGGGGTGTAAGGTTACCCATAGAGCTTATCCCTCGCACCCTGACTGACCCTGGGCTATCTCACCACTAACAAAATCGCTCATCCTGTCTCCTCTGAAAGCAGAGGAGTACGGAGAGCGATGTGTTCCCGCCACGTTGGGTATTGGCCGACGATCAATGCCAACCCTATGAAGGGGAAGCCATTGACCGCCGCCCAGGGTGTACCGGCCGCTCCGATTCCGTTCCCCCCGGACTGCAGCGGGATCGGAATCGGAGCGACACTCGAGGAGGTTACCCAACACACACCCCCACTAAAGCATACCTGTATTACGAAAATTTCGGCAAAGGAACAAAAATGGGGAGAATTTTCGAGCAAAGAAATCACCTACACAGTACAGTACATCTGTATACCTAACTAATTTACAGGTCCTGGCGCTTAGGTTGGCACATCGAGAACAAGAGAGTCCGGCTTAGATCGACTTACTTCAATTTTGAAGAGCGTTCTCTTTGTCGTACATCGAACTGAAAGTTTGATGACTCTATCAAGCCGTCAGGCTGAAGTGCGATATCCTTATACATTGGTTTTGTAACCAAAGCAAGCCAATCCTAACCGGTATATCACTCCCGACATACCAGACCAAACGTTGGTTGATAAATTCTATTTTATTTTTAAAGATAATAAAATGCATATAGATAGTTGGTTATGGTTCCTAAGTGATTTAGTTTTGTCCCAAAAATAAAATAAAAATAAAACTACTTTAGAGAGAATTAAACGTAATGTCATAAACAATATGTAATTTAACCGGCTTTTTCTTAATTTGTCAACTGATGCAGACACTAACTAAAATATCATTGTTGGACTTTTGATAAACTATTATTAAGACATTGTCCAATGTTCTTCACACTCCACAAATACGCAAATGGAGTTTTTCTAGTGCAGCATCCCTCTTCTAATATCATCTACAATAACAAGATAGAGTCAAAATAAACTAATAACATCTCTGATATTTAAAACTAATTGAACACCAACGATTCATTAATTTATTTTAGTATTGTCGTGTGTGCCCGACCCCATCATGCCAGGCCGCGGTGGCGGCCAAAGTCCGCCGGCAACCCTGGGGTTATCCTTTCGAGGGCTTACCCGGGGTGCCCGGCAACGGACACTTGGGGAGGACACCGTGCGGTTTTAGTCGATACACGACATAACCACCCCCGCTGGCTGGGGGGGGGGGTATCCGACGGGATTTTCGCACATAAAAAAAAAAAAACAAAGTACCTGACAGCATTGTAAACTTGTATCGTGCATATATTATATTACTTTACTTTTGTGGCTGACTGTACTACAATATTAGATATAACACAATATTTCACTGCCTATTACACATTACTGTCGAAGGTATATTGATTAAGTCGCACTACATCCAGTAAATGGGTTAGTTAGTTGACTTACAAATTGAGTAAGCAAGATTATATATTAAATTATAGGAACAGTATTTCACAACTGTGTTTGTTGAAATAAAACCCTGTCGCCACTTGCGACACACTTGTTGAAACTGGACACAATAAATTACTTTTCAATAGTGAACCCGATTAAGACTACATACACACATTTACTTTCTGTAAATAAATTTATCAGACAGTATGTATGGATGCATAGGATTCCACCAAGGTCTTCGTAACTCAAGCCCACCTCAGCTGTCAACCGGTACTATATCTGCTAATTAACGGACTAATTAGAGGAAATCTACTCTCGGGGTTGGGAGGTCAGACGGCAGTTGCTCTCGAAAAAGCCAAGATAAGCCAAATCAAGCATTAGAGTAAGAGAGTGAACTTTGGACTCCAAAGTATAAGCTTTGGATGCTACTTACTAACGCTGTGATGATGTTGTGACGGGATTAGCAAAAAGGATATTTATAAACTCCACATTTATTATATATACTAGGAACTCAGTGCAGGGTGCGACTGCAATAAATTGAGCTGAGCGAGCAGGACTCTTACTTGAAAATAAGACATCTTACTACTGTCGCGCGCTTAGCTAAAGCCGCGCGCTCGTGAAACTGATTTTCGGTGATTATTTGCCAATGGTACATAGAACATGAACCATCTCCCACAAAAAATACTCCTCGCGCGAGTGGTTACGGACGAGTTCAGCCACCAACAAACGGCTATGCCGCGTATAAGAGCACTATCTGATGCCCGCGACTCCGTCCGGCGGATGTATGTTATATTTTTTTCATCATATCTCTGGTTCTTCGTAATCAATTGCTATTGCAAGACCTTTCTAATAGGTAAAACCGCATCAAAATCCTTCCAGTAGTTATTGCGTTCATCGCGAACAAACATATAAACAGACAAATGGACAGACAGACAAGGATTTCAAAAAAAAATCTTCAGCATCGTTCAATCAACTTAACCCAATTATTTGGTTTTAAATATCTCCAGTGTACAGACACAACTAAATTACAATTTTATAATAGTAAATAGATATTTCATGTTTTGTTTATTATTATGAGAGGTTTTATGTAAGGTTTAGTGTAAAGGGGCCATAGGCCAGAGCCCCGAGTAATCAGGGCTCAGCGATCCCAGCTCCGCCATTAACTCATGGAGACATGAAGGGTGCGACTTGAGCAACCAAGGTGGGTAGAATCCACCATCGCGGTGGTAAGGCCGGTCATAGAGGAGTGGTCGGAGAGGCACCACAGTGACCTCTCCTACCGGATGTCCCAGATAATTACCGGACACGGGTGCTTCGGTAAGTATCTATGGCGCATCCACCGCGAGACAACGCCGCAGTGCCAGCACTGCGAGGATCCTGGCGAAGACACGGCGCTCCACACGTTGGTGGAGTGCCCAGCGTGGGCGAGTCAACGCCGGGATCTCGTTGCGGTCCTGGGCGTGGACGTTCTCTCGCTGGAGATCATGGTGAGAGCCGTGGTCTGCGACGGGAGTAAGTGGCACGCCGCCGCCTCTTTCTGCGAGCAGGTAATGCGCGCGAAAGTGGCGGCGGAGAGGAACCGGGAAAGAAGTCTGACTCCAGAGTTCCGCTGTCTGCGGCGAGGACGACGCAGACTCGTCTACGCCCGGGACTAACGACCTCCATGATCGGGGCCTGAGGACGGCAGTTTATCAGACACGCTGTCCTTACAGAAGCAGGCCAAGATGGAGGCGTGTCGTCGGACACATCCTACACACGCCTGCCTACTCACCGTCGCGGGATAAACCCTGACCCCATAGGAGAGGCCGCGATGGCGGCCTAAATCCCCTCGGATACCTCTCCGCCGGCCAGCTGGGGCGGTTATGTCGGGCTTGAACCGACTAAAACCGCACGCCGTCTCGGGCCTTCAGACGCCGGGGTGTAAGGTAGCTCATAAAGCATATCCCTCGCAAACCGACTGACCCTGGGCCATCTCCGATTTCGAGATGGCCCCCTCGGGTTTGGGAACACGGTGTCCCCGTCTTCCTCCGGTTTGGGGGAGGGGCGCTTGTCGTCCCGCCGCCGTCCCGACCTGCTTCTGCCGGGCTGACAGGCGGCCTCACCTGGCACCCCCAGGCCTGCGCTCTAGGAGGACGGAGGTCGTTAAGAGAATAAGTCATATACCCACGTCTTTAGTTTTTTGTAATTCTATATCATTATAATATTGTGAAGTAATCGTGTCTGTACATTGGAAATATAAAAAAAAACTTAGGTTATGTTAAATCAACGAATCTGAACACAAAAATATTTTTATTGGAATTCTTGTCAGCTTTTTTTCTATTAGAAAGGCCTTGGTCAGATTTAAAATCCGAAGTATGTTGGATTGGAATTGGTTAAGTAGAACCGGAGATTTGATCACTAAACGATAACCGACCTCCACACGGGCAGAGCCGCGGTCATCAGCTAGTAAAATACAATGCTAAATTATGTTTTTGATTAGTAAGACTAGCAATTTAATTCTGAAATAAAAAATGTTCTACTTGTAATACTTATTACGTTATATAACTAAATTGGTATGAATCAGTTACCCTTGAACCCGTCACTCAGTTTTGTCTGTCCGTTAACCTATAATTAACAAACCAGTACATGACACAGTAATTATCGCCACGCTGACCTGTAAATGAACACAGCTTTTAGTAGCTCGTAAAGGGAACAGAAAACACAAAAGAAATAAAAGAGTATAAGAGCTGAGCGAAGCGACAGCTCAACTAGTTTGTGTTATAGGTTCTCGTTATTAGTGGGTAATAGATTATTTATACATTGAAACACCCAGACCGATGCAAATATACATAATACATATAAATATTTGCACTCAGCGAGAATCTAACCCGCGTCATTGAATTTGTATATTATACAATATTGAATGATAATATAAGAGGTGATCCAAGATCTCCACCAAGAAGTTCAGGGTTCAAGCCAACCTCACCCGCGAGGTGGTACACCAGCTGATTGAAGGACGAAGCTCTGGTGCAGGTTTTCCTCTCGGATTTGGGGTGTTAGATAGCAGTCGTACCCGTAAAAGCCAAAATAAATGAAATCAGGAGTAAAAGAACGAAATCCGGATTCTAACCTTCAAGCTTAAATGCAACCATGAAACATGATTCGCGTTTAAATGATGATGCCTTTAAGAGATGAATAGTCCATGTTAAAATAATAATTTTCAAAGGAAATAAAGGTTTCCAGGTTGCTTGCGAGTTCATTAGCGAGCATGTTTTAATGAAAAGCATGGTATAAAAAATGTACAGCCTAAAAAAACCTTTTTCTTTTATTTTTTATTCCATCTGGAAATTCCCTCGGATACCCCCCGCCGGCCAGCGACAAGGTTATATCGGAGTCGAACCCACTAAAACCGCACGCCGTCTCGGGTCCTCAGATAGGCATTTCCCTCGCACTCCGACTGAGCCAAGGTCATCTCTGGTTTCGAGATAACTCCCTCAGGTTTGGGAACCACGATGTCCCCGTCCTGAAAAGGGGTCTGTCTAAAAGAAACCTAAGAAACTAAAAGGTACTCAAAGCATATATGAGGCCGACGGTCTTTTAGATAACGATCGTTCGAATTGCACAACCAACAAAATGTAATTGATGCTATTAAAAAAACCACACGCCACATAATTTAATTTTGTGTGTACGGGACCATAATCCTAAACCGGTTTGAACGTAATTACTAGCTACGCGTGTCAAATTCGTTTTCATAACTCATTCCGATAATAGTATAGATAAATATCGTTCAAGTCGTAAATTATTACCTTTTAATGAATACCCTGGAGCGTCTACGAAGTTTTTATCGGTACATCCACACGTGATCGTGCGTTATGGCAACATTACTTAGTGTTGCCAACTCCTTACAGCTTTAAAGGAACCATTAAGGAAGTTAAAATCACTTGTTTCATTGACTTTGATCATATGTTTTAAAAGATAAGAAAGTTTCTAAGTTTATTAGAGATTTTGTATCTGTTATTTACTAATTTTCTAATTTTTCGAAATCAGTTTGTTATAGAGTTATTTGAATATGAAAAATAGTAGGTCCAACAATATATTTAGAAGTTCGAAATTAGATTTTGTATAAAATAAACTTTTGATCTGTATCTAACGCAGATACTTTCGTAATCAATTATAGTTTACATATAACCAACTTATGAACATAATGATAAATAGTACTCAAACGCCGTTAGTATATGTATATAATGAGGGTAGAATGCAATGACTTCTATGAATATTATACTGACAATTCGTAACAAAAAAATTGGTATACATTTTTGGACGCTACTGTACACAACTTTGGAGCCACTTTTTGGTGGCTCATTCATCACTTAACATTTGTAAAGTAGTGCAATGTAAGGGTGCCAAAATTATGAATCTATGGTGAGGCGTCCCGTACCCTCCGTTCCTGCCTCAGCCCCGAAGTAGAGTCATTGGTAAAATGTGCATATCTAATATATTATTAACCTATGCACTTATACACACATCAAAAAAGTCTAAGCAACATGCTTAATTTATATTAAGCCTCTGTTGTTTAAAACTTGTTGGTACCGATTATTCATACTATCCAGGAGTTTGTTAATGGTATCTTGCGGCAATCGCTCCCAATGAAATTTTAGCAAATTCTGCAACTGTTGGGTTGTTGTCACGCCGTCCAGGTCCTCTAATACACATCTCTGGAGCATTTTTATTTTATATTATTGACACGACAATTTGACTTCACCTCGCCTGATGGTAAGCTGAAGGTAAAGTCTCAGGAAAGAGGGTCACCATAACATACACGTACCATGTTAACAATGGTGGCACTCAGTTTGACGGCCTCATCAGAAGAGGATTGTCGTCGCAGCACCGCGTGACACCCACCGGTCCCACTAGTGCTGCGACCACAATCCCCCTGCAAGGCAGCATATCCCATACATGCTCTATGGGGTTGAGGTCTGGCGATTGTGCAGGCCAGGGTAACACCCTGATGTTTTCTGTTGCCAAGTACCCTAGTCTGCATCGCTGTATGAGAACGTGCATTGTCATGCATTAAATTAAAATCGGAGCAAAGGGTTTGTGCAAATGGATGAACATAAGGCCTAAGAACATCCTCAACGTAATTTTGAGCGTTCATGTTTCCATTTACAAAAACGAGCTCAGTTCATCTGTTCTTCATGATTCCCGCCCATACCATAACTGTTGATCCGTTGTATGGATGTACTTCCTGAACGCACCTCAGTCTTTCAGTATTGCCGGGACGACGGTACACTCTTACCCTTCTTGTATCAGACCTAAACCTGAATCGAGACTCATCGCAAAATAAAATGTTGTCCCATTGTTCCTGGGTCCGCGTTATGTGTTCCCTACACCATTCATTTCGACGAGCGCGATTTCCGTGACGTACAGGCACCTGATTGGGCGTCGCGCTCGTAGACCGTACTCATGCAGTCGATTTCGCACGGTTTGGGGGCTAACAACAACACGACTTGAGTTTTGTAGCCTTGAACCTATCTCTCTAGCGGTTAACATTGGTTGACGTCTTGCGGTTAGTTGTATGTATCGGTTTTGCCAAGTAGTTGTACTCCTTCCACGGCCCGGGCGCTGCTCAGCGGGATTTCCTGTCGTAGTGTAACGCTGCCACAGACGGCAGATAATGCTCCTGTTCACATCAAAATAGCGAGATACCTCAGATTGGTGTCTTCCCGCTTGTATCATTCCCACAGCTCTTTGCATTTCATCAGCGGTCAAATGACGTCGCTCCATTACGTAAAGAATATCTACAATTAAATTTTATCAAAAACTCTATTAAAACTATAAAATTCGAACGATACCAAATTTCTTAATTATCAAAAGAAAACACATATAAATTGGAACTAATGTATCAACTTTTAATTTTATGAAAAAAAAAAAACAAAACAATCGAGTTTTTTTTTCTAACCAGCCAGTAGGTAATCTGGAACCAAAAAGGTTACATACCTGCCCACCTATGGTAAAAAAAGTAAAATAATTGTCATTATAATTTGCAGAATTATGTAACATTAAGCATCTTGCTTAGACTTTTTTGATGTGTGTATGTTACCGAAAATGTATGTAATCCGTCATTGTATACAATTTCTAGGAAATGTATGTACCTAATTCCTAAAATCGCACGGAAATGTATAAAATAAATTATATTAGACACATTTCCTAGGAAATCTATACATTGTCTAAATAGCAATCGGAAATGTAAATATTTGAGATATCAATGGGTATTACAATACCCTCCCCTCGCCCCGCTATCCCCATAGCGGGGCGAGGGGAGGGTATTGTTTTGTCTGATCAGGCGATCTCGTTAGTGACGCGTTAACTGTTTAACACCCCGACTCAGAGTACCCCGACTCGGATAGGTTAGGTTAGAAGGCTAAGGCGGGAGCGAAGCCTTCGTGGTTATTTTTTTTATACATTTCCTAATACGATATTGGAATTATATACAATTCCTAGGAATTGTGCACATGTCCTAGGACATTTATGTATTAAATAGTTTTTGAAACAATATTTTATACATTTCCTAAATAGCTTCGGAATTATATAAATTTCCTAGGATTTGTATACAATTCCTAGATTTCATACATTTCCGGTAACATGGTATATCAAAAGTTTCAAAATATAAGCTTTTCTATTTTCTTAGATAAATTATTATGTAAGAATGGCGGCCTCTGTGGCGTAGCGGTAGTGCATTCGACTGCTATGACAGGGGGCGCGGGTTCGATTCTCGCTCAGTGCAAATATTTGTATGCATGAATATGTCTATTTGCATTGGTACATATTATACATAGAAACACCCAGGTTTCTATGTATAATATGTATGTATTTACAAAATAAAGTATATAAGTATGTTTATCCGCATTCTGGAACCCATAACACATGCTAGTTAAACTATGCTTACTTTGGGTCTAGAAAGCGTTGTGTAGAATGTCGTAGAATATTTATTTATTTATTATTTAATGGTCTGTGTTAACATAAAGATTGCAGTCATTTATTTTCGCGAAATAGAACAAAGTTGACTTTATACACGCAAACATAAATACTAATTCCAAAAATTTCAAAGTTTTTTAAATGACCTAAAATGTATACTTTCAAAGTGACCCGAATACCATTAAATAGAAAGTCCATCGAACTTCTGCGAACCGCATACCATAAATTAGACATGAAACAAAAAGTTACAAATACATTTATAGTTAATTGGAATTGAATCACTCCGGCGGCGAATTGTATATGGAGCGGAGAGCGGGCATGAAACTTCACGTCACACGCAAGAGAACGCCCTTCGTAACGGTAGATTTGATTGTGCAATTAAAGAATTATGAGAGAGAATTATGCCTAACATCAAATTTAAATTTTTGATAAAGTAGACTAACGACACAGCGTAATGCGAAAAAAACTAAAAAAAAACCCTTTAAAATTATAAATATTCAAAATGGCAGCTTTTTGGTGCCAAAATGAAGGTTGCCAAAAAGCCGCCATTTTGAATTTTTATAATTTTATTAAAGTACTGGCTGTGCCCCGCGTATACTTAGAATTCAAGTGGTAAGTATTTTGTGATTATTGCTTTGACTCTCTAATCTACACTAATATATATTTTTTAATATTATAATATTTTTAATGCTGAAGTTAATATAGCTGAATAGATTGTTTTTTTGTTTGGTTGAATGCCTTAATCTCAGCAACTACTGGTTCGAATTGAAAAAATATTTTTGTGATGGATTTATCGGGGAAGTTTATAGGCCATATATCATCACGCTACTGCCTAGGAGAGCAGAGCAGAAATAATAAATGTCAAAAAATTGGAAAAATTTTATACACCGATACACCAATGGGAGATCGAATTATGTCATGGGCGAAGCCGCGGGGGACAACTAGTAAATAAATACATATATCTATTTTAGGTGAACCACGGGAACAACACTTTGAATGGTTATCCGTGGAACACTTATTAGGTAGACCACCTGGGTACAAATAAAAGTAATCGTGGAACAACATTTTTTTTATACGTGTCATCGGTGCCGACGACGGGGTGGGCGTGTCGGAATCGAACCGACTAAAACCAAGTGTCCTCCCCAAGTGTCCATTGCCGTGCACCCCAGGTAAACCCTCGAAAGGATAACCCCAGGGTTACCGGCGGACTTTGGCCGCCACCGCGGCCTCGCCTGGTGGGGTCGGGTTTTATCCCGCGTCGGTGAGTTGGCAGGCGCGTGTAGAACACACGCGACACGCCTCCGCCACGGCCTGCTTCTGTAAGGACGGCGAGTTAGCCAACTGCCGTCCTCAGGCCCCGATCATGGAGGTCGGTAGTCCCGGGCGTAGACGAGTCTAGATAATCTACTAAGTTTTCCGGGGGGTTGAACCCTAAAGTTTTTATAAAACACGCAAAACGCTCCGCTTGTTTCAAATATGAGGCCGTATTTCAAGGCCAATACTGAACGTTCATCCATGAAAGCAATGTTTTACAAGTTATAAAGTAAAGACTATGGAATAATAGAAATTATAGTAGTCTGTCTGGACATTTTCAATTCAATAATGGGGATAGTTTGAAAAGAACTAATTCGGTCTGCGAGTCCAGCGGGGGCCATTAGAATGATTGCCGACCATCGTATCGTAGTTACGCTGATGTAGAGTGAAGTTTAACAGGCCCACTCTTAACGGATTGAATTTTGTTCAAGTAATAGACATATGGAGTGTAACTAGATTAGCTCGTAGTCTGTAGAATATCTTATTTGATATGATTATCGTACTTTATGCTTTCTTTATTTTGTTGAGTTATTTTGCCAAATTATAGAGAACTAGCTATCCCCCGTGGCTTCGCCCATGACATACTTCGATCACCCGGACACCTGTTTAACCCATACCTAGATGCCTGTAATTACTTCGGGCCACCAACCAGGTGGACACCGAAGTCTAATCACGCAAAAAAAATTAAAATCTTACACCCACTTTTTATCACTTTTCTCGACGTTTCACATGATTCTTGTGGAACTTACTGTACCGTGGGAAACAAATATACCGAAGGACCACACAATAAAGAAAAATAAATACTATGATCTCACAAACGAATTAATCAAAAACGGTTATGTGGTTAATTTGTATGCAGTGGAAGTGGGAGCGAGAGGTATACCAGCAAAATCTCTCTATAACCTACTTAAAGATCTAGGCCTATCGAGAGCTACAATAAGCTCATTACTAGGACGAATGTCTAAAGCGGCACTAGTAGGTTCGTATCAAATTTGGTTAGGCAGGGAGGGGAACTTGGGTAGTGAAGGTGAGTGTTGATGTACATCAACAAAAGGGGCCCCTTCTAAACCTACACTTGGGTCGCAAGTCCCAGGCACTGTCCCGAGTTCCCAACTCAGCAACGCGATGGACCCGGCACCCGCACGGAGAATCCATGGATTGCTAAGATTACGGTCTCGTCTCTAATTAAGCAAAAAAAGTTTTTGTGTCGGTTTGTCTGTTGGTCTAGATGTCTGGATGTCTGTTTACGCAATAACTCAAGAACCACTTATCCGATTTAAAAAAATTTAGTACGTTCAATACCATACAAATTGTCCCTAAAAAATCATTTTTTTGTGTTTTTGACGTCGAAGACGTTTGATTTGATTTCATTTTTTTCATATTTATTGCTCAATATATAAAGACGCGTCGAATAATATGCATAAAGCCTAAGGTCTGTAATTTTGAATAAAAATACTGCAACAAAAGTATCTAAGTTTGGCCCGAAGTTTGACAATCACTGTGTGATTTCCGCCCCACTAGATTTATTAGTTTTACAATAATGTATGGAAATTTGCCCAATTTGTTGACATATGTGATTACTGCTCCGCTCCCCTGGAGTAGCGTGATACACATAAATAGGCTATCCAACAAAAAAATAATATTTCAATTCTAACTAGTAGTTCTTGAGAATAATGCGTTCAACCAAACAAACAAACTCTTCAGCTTTATAATATTAATAGTATCGATATAAGCCGAGCATATATCTGTTGATCTTACCGTACAACTACTGTCGCTGTAATAAACAATGTTTTTTTATAAAAACCCACAAATCGAACGTAAGTGAACAACGAAAACTAATACACATTACAAAGATTTTCATCTATCATTTTCTTAGAAAAGAATCGCTCTACACGAGTAAAAATTTTCTAATATGTTTCTATTATCCAAAAATATTACTCAGAAATTGCATTTAAACTTATATCAAACGTAGTCTTGACTAAACATATGCAATTTCAGTCACAAAACTAACAACGAATGCTAGCTGACTTCTAGCACATTTTACAACATAAATAAAATTACAATTTTCAATTCAAAGACGTCATATCTACAATACGTAGGTACGTCTAAATTTGAGAGGAGAGCAGTCGACAACATTCGGTCCCAGAGCACTCTGCAAAAGAGGTGTTTACATGCATTTTATGCCGCGGGAGTCCTTATCAAGTCGCTACGTTGCCTTGCGCGCCGCAGGCATCGTCAAGCTTCTAGAAATATTTACGTGTGAAAGGCCGTTCTCCCCACTTTACGCGTCTATAACTGCAGGTGAAAATTGAAAAAGTTTATGTTACATTTTACGAGCTCTTTCAGTGTCTGTGAGCCGATATAATTAATGTACCAGTAGTTGGCTGTAGGTATTCATGAAAAAGCTAACTGGGTAATTACTTTTTATGAAAATAATTAGGAGTATACTAATTATGGCGCGACTTTCTGTCTGGGGTATGAATGTGACCCCGTGTTTTATCCGAGAGTTGTTAGGGGAGTGATGGAGTGGATTATTCATGGCCAGGTCATAGGGCGAAAGCAATTAAAGCATTATCTCTTCGGAATTGGTATTATTCATTTGTTTTTACTTGTTTATTTCTTGTTATTTATTTTTAAGATAATTTTGCATACCTACCTACTTATAAAGAATTCTGAAAATCTGTACAAAAACTGACGCATTTGATTGTTAATCTCTGAAGTTTAATCGTTAAAAACAACCACTAGCATTACTTCAGTAGTTGTGAAGACGCACATCAATCATACCCACCAACAATACTCGAACAGTCTAAAAGTAAACCACACCGGCTAGAGACCGTGTCGGCATCAACATGGGTTCAAGGGAATCTTTCCATTCGATCCTGTAAATATATATAATATGCCATCTAAACAATAATTAAACCAGTTCCTGCAAGAAGTATGGCGAGTACACACGAACTATTGCCACGAAAGATGGCAAAAGATAATGCGGCCATTACAACGATTTTCAGGGCGGGCGCAGACGCACCTCCTCGCCGCGCGACGCTCGTAAAAGTGAAATATTATAAAAGCGTTCACTGAATTTAAAAAATCGTCTTTGCTTCCAACTGTGGAATATGCGCTTTAAATCATATTGTAAATTGTCTGTCTTTTATGTAAGCAGACGTGCCAATTCGTGGAATTATTACTTTTGCCGAAGTATACTATAATTAGAGAATGCTTTTATTCACTCATAAATCATATCCATATTTTAAACTCCAGTAGAATACTGACCATAAGTTAAACTTAATTATATGGTCGTAATTAATGAATACAATGACCATGATTCTGTCCAAGTTCCAGAGTAAGCACGTTTGATTCATGATGCCTCGTCTTGCAAAGCCGTTGTACCTCTGCCAACAATAAAGTGGAATGGTTCAATGACTGATCCTGCATACCTGCGACTTATGTTACGCTTTTATTATATCCGCCGTCGGATACTTGGCGGGAGTGTAAGGGGGGGCCCCTCCAATCAAGGTCTTTTGAGACAAAACCAGTATTGACAGTTTGCATATTAGCGGTTGGCAGTATTCTATCGCATATACCATGGTGAATGTTCCGATGAACTATTCCAATTGATTCCTCCTTCTCCCTTTTGTCCCGAACGATACGTGCAGGACTTAGGTGTCATCCTCATACAGTGCAATCGATACCATCGCGAACCTGGGTTCGCGATGGTATCGATTCGATAAAAAGGAGTCACCAAACCGCTTGCGGTTTGGTGACTCCTTTTTTTTTCGGCCCCATAAAGCACTGGAACGCTTTACCCACAACACGTGTTCTCTTCTACATACAATCCTGAGCTCTTTAAGCGGGGCGTGAAAAAACATCTGTTGAAGCCGTCTAGGTAGGGGCCACCATTCTAGGGCCAATCTCTGGAAATGGTGGCCATTACTTTTTGGACTTCACCTCAGCTTACCATCAGGCGGGATGCAGTCAATTTGATGCTCTAAATATATATAAAAAAAACCAACCTCACTTGCAAGCCGATACACGTACGGATTAATAGAAGAGGTTTTGGCACTAGCTTTCCTCATGAGTTAAAGAAAAGAAAAGAAAGAAAGTTATGTGGGTGAGACAGCAGTGGCTCCTATACAAGCCATGATAAACTTCATCAGGAGGAGAAAGCGTAAGAGAGCGGACCCTGAGCTCCGAAGTAAATGCTTTGTAAACAACGGGCATTTACGATTTATTTTTCCGTGTGAAAATTCCCTCGGATTGAACCGATTTAAACCGCAGACCGTCTCAGGTCTTCCGATGCCGGTGTAAGGTAAGAACCCCACTATGTATACATCAAAAAGAATCTGCAATATTTATACATGCATACCATCAGTCATTCAGTCATTGGCGATCAACTTACAAATTATACCTCTGAAATTGTAGTCATTCATAGGCTACGGTGACCGCTTACCATGGGTTAACAAGAACATTAAAGAAAACATTTCTCAAGTATTAGCCGTTCTCTTATCCTCGTTTATACAAATAAGTTGCATTTTCTTCCAAAGACTTCACAAAATCGTAAACGAGTAAGCCTTTCATGTTTAGCGCGGGTAAGCGGAACCTCTTCACAGACGGAACAAGAGCGCAAGGTGTAAAAGGCACAATTAAGGGCTCTCCACACTTAGCGAACTCGAGATATCTGAGCACCCATCTCTTGTTTACACGTCTTGAGTTTTTGAAGCCTGTTAATTAGAGATACTGCTGAATACTATTTAAAGATTTTGCATAAGTGTTAGTGTGTATGGGTCTGTGTTTATATATAAATATGTTTATACGATGTGTGGTGGTGTTCCTGACTTTTCGATCAGGTTGTACATCGCATTAATTCCCGTAAATATAACCTATTATCATTGAACACAAAAGTCATTTGTGCCACTAGATTGTCTGGTACTCTTTGGTAATTTTTATAATTTGACACTTTACTAATTCATTTTAGCGTTTTATTGTGTTATTGCATTTTTTTTTATGTAGCGCCCGCGTTCTGTTCCCTTTCCCATTTCGGAACCTATTCTTCGAATGAAAAGCCTGTGTTATTTCAGATTATAATCAATCCCTGTGCCAAATGTCATCTAAATCCGTTCAATCTGTAGCGACTAAAAAGTCGCACACTAATTGAGCGAACGAAGAGCGCACTAGTATCGGGCGAACGGTTAGCAACGTGGTTTCCGCCGCTCGTCGGCAATGTTCGGGAGATGCGCCGGCGCGCTTCGGGTTTCTTCGCGAGCTCCGCGAGTCGCTATTGTCCACTACGCTCTGACGCAAGACGCACGCTCATTGTATAAAGATTTACCGTTAGCTCTAGCCGTGACGTGTTAAGTGTTGAATGTTATTTTGCTTTCTATCTTTCCTTTTGTATCTGCTTATACACGAAAACGTACCTTCAGTGCCTATGTGTTCCTTCAGTGCTGTAACTCTGTTGTTGTGCGTGGCTTGCTTTTCATTAAACTGTTTTATGTGAACTCAAGTGTTTCTTTGTTCGCTGGACCTATAAACTACATAAACCGTAGTGCGCTAAGCACTACAAAGTGGTGACCCACGACATTGAACAGTAATTTGTGAAGTTTTTATTTTTATTTTGAAAAACATAACGTGTAATTTGAAATACACAATTGAAAATGCCAACAAATAAGGAAGACGAAGGGTCTGGTGCTGGAGCAGCTGGAGAAAGCTTTCGAGTTGGTGTCCGTCCCCCACCATTCTGGCCAGAGGAGCCCGCGTTATGGTTTGCGCAAATGGAAGGTCAGTTTATTTTGTCAAACGTAACGGCTGATACTACAAAATTTTATCAGGTAATAGCCCAATTAGACCACCGGTACGCAAAAGAGGTGAAAGATATCATTACTACTCCGCCGGCTTCCAACAAATATGAAACATTAAAAAAGCAGCTCATAGAACGTCTTTCTGCTTCGCGTCAACTAAAATTAAACCAACTGCTTAGAAGTGAGGAAATGGGTGATCGTAAACCCTCACAATTCTTAAGGCACCTTAGAGATCTAGCCGGCGGTGACGTCACTGACGAATTTCTGAAAACCATGTGGACGGGCAGATTACCAACTAATATTCAGACCGTCGTAGCTTCACAGTCCGAGTTGCCGTTAGATAGCTTAGCAAGTATAGCCGACAAAGTGTATGAGATTGCACCAATGGGCCCGCCGCAAGTAGCTAGTACTTCAGCATCATCCTCGTCATATGTTACTTCTGCTCAATTCGACGAGATGGCTAGACAGATAAGTGAGCTTTCAATGCAAGTAGCTAAACTTACAAGCAGACATGAACCATCGGCCAACGCGACCGCACAATATAACCCACGTTCACGTTCTCGTTCTAGAAGCCAGTCTAGGTCAAGAACGCCTCAGCCTCCACCTGGACATCCTCACTGCTGGTACCACTTCACGTTTGGGGCTCGAGCAAACAAATGCCAGTCACCCTGCAGCTGGAACTCGGAAAACACCAGGAGCAGCCGGAAGTAGCGGCCAACGACTGCTCAACTCAAACAGGCCGACTATTTGTAACTGACCAAACCACAAAAATGCTGTTTTTAATAGACACCGGTTCCGACTTGTGTGTTTTTCCGCGGTCTGCCGTCAAGACACCTTGCACACCTACAAAGTATGACCTGGTAGCTGCAAACGGAACAGTCATCAATACATACGGCCCCATACAATTATACCTAAATTTAGGACTCAGGCGTACTTTCCCGTGGAAATTTATCATTGCTGACATATCTAAACCTATTATTGGAGTGGATTTCTTAAGTTATTATAATCTGCTTGTAGATTGTCGTCTGCACCAACTTGTAGATGGAACAACCTCACTCTCCGTGTCAGCGCCACGCCAGAAAGTCTCAGATAGCATCGCTTCAGTCAAGACAGTTTCCGGCGAGACTGGGTTCCATGACCTTCTACGACAATTCCCAGAGGTAACTCGTCCTGCAGGTACCGTAGCAAAGCCTAAGCATAGTACACAGCATTTTATAAGGACCACGCCGGGCCCTCCGGTCTTTTGCCGACCTCGGCGCTTGGATGTCGACCGTTTGAAGGCTGCCAAAAAAGAATTTGAGGACATGATACAAAACGGTACCGCTAGACGATCAGAAAGTCCGTGGTCATCAGCACTACATCTTGTCAGGAAAAAGGACGATGGCTGGAGACCGTGTGGAGATTTTCGAGCTCTTAATGCCCGCACTATTCCGGATCGTTACCCTATACGGCACATACAGGACTTCTCGCAGCAGCTTTCTGGATGTACCATATTTTCTAAAATAGATTTGGTCAAAGCATATAACCAGATACCCGTTAATCCCGCTGACATACCTAAAACCGCTATAACAACACCATTTGGGCTGTTTGAATTTCCTTACATGACCTTTGGACTCCGCAACGCAGCCCAAACCTTCCAGCGGTTTATTGACGAGGTACTTACTGGCCTTGATGACTTTTGCTTCGGGTATCTGGACGATATATTGGTATTTTCGCCATCTGAAAGCCAACATAGAGAACACCTGCACCAGCTGTTTGAGCGGCTAAGAGACTACGGTGTTTTAATCAACGCTGGCAAGTGTGCTTGGGGCCAATCAGAAGTATCCTTCCTGGGCTATAATGTATCTTCTACAGGAACGCGCCCGTTCGACATTAAGGTCCAAGCTATTCAGGAATTTCCTGTACCGAAGACGGTGAAAGAGCTAAGGCGGTTTCTGGGTATGTTAAATTTTTATAGGCGGTTCATACCCAAGGCAGCAAAGATCCAAGCACCGCTGAATGCTTTATTAGAAGGTCCTAAAGTCAAAGGATCACATCCAATCAACTTTACTTCCGAACAGCAGAGAGCCTTCGATCAATGCAAGAAAACACTCGCTGATGCAACTCTTCTTGTGCATCCAGACCCGAAAGCCGAGCTGTCCATAATTACAGACGCGTCTGACGTCTCAATAGGGGCAGTACTGCAGCAACGTAGACGTTCGAGCTGGGAGCCTCTCGGTTTCTTTTCCAAGAAGTTGAAGCCATCACAAAAGAAGTACAGTCCCTACGATCGCGAGTTGTTAGCCATATATGAGGCTATCAAGTACTTTCGGCACATGGTTGAAGCAAGGAAATTCACTGTTTTCACTGATCACCGGCCACTTACATACGCTTTTACTTCACCTAAGGAAAATACTACATCACCACGGCAGTTCAGATACTTTGATTACGTTGCTCAATTTACCACCGACATCCGCTACGTACCAGGACCTGAAAATGTGGTGGCTGATACCCTTTCCCGAGTGGATGAGGTAACTTTGGCATTGGACTACCAGGCACTTGCACGTTCTCAGGAGACTGATTCTGAGCTGCAAAACCTGCTTATTACAGGATCCTCGCTTTGTTTACGAAAGATTACTGTACCAGGCTCAGACTGCGAGATCTTCTGTGACATATCCACCCAACCACCCCGACCATTCATTACTGCAAGCTTTAGAAAACAAGTCTTTGACATGCTACATAATTTAAGTCATCCAGGAAATTCGGCCACAGTGCGACTGGTCACTGAAAGATTTGTGTGGCCAGGGATACGCAAGAATTGTAGGGAGTGGTCTAGGCTGTGCCAAGAGTGCCAACGTTGTAAAATTACCCGTCACACAACTGCTCCTCTCTCCTCTTTTCCTATCACGTCCTCGAGGTTCTCTCATATCCACCTTGACCTCGTAGGACCATTAACACTATCTTCTGATTACAGATATTGCCTTACTGTCATAGATAGATTTACTCGGTGGCCTGAGGCAATACCACTGAAGGACATGACGGCCGAGACATGCGCAGCTGCCCTTGTTACTGGGTGGATTTCTCGATTTGGCTGTCCAGAGCAGATCACGACGGACCGCGGTCGTCAATTCGAGTCTTACTTATTCCGGGCCCTCACCACCATGGTCGGGGCCAATCACTTTCGCACCACCGCCTATCATCCTATCGCCAACGGGATCGTCGAGCGCTTGCACAGACAGCTGAAGGGTGCCATCATGTGCCACGACAACCCACAGTGGACCGAAGCCTTACCTCTTGTTTTGTTGGGAATTCGTAGCTCCTGGAAGGAAGACATCCAAGCCTCTTCTGCTGAGTTGGTATACGGCGAGCCACTTCGCCTACCTGGCCAGTTCCTGTCTCCATCCAACAGCCACACTGTTGAAGACCTTACCAGCTTCGCGTCTCGATTACGGTCGCACATAGCCAAGCTTACACCAACACCAGCTAAGTGGCACCGCAGTTCCCCATTTTACTTACCGAAAAATCTTGCAGACTGCTCTCACGTATTCCTGCGCCTGGACAGAGTTCGAAGATCTTTAGAACCTCCTTATGCTGGCCCCTATAAGGTAATAGAGCGG
Organism: Cybosia mesomella; assembly: GCA_946251805.1. Taxonomy (NCBI): domain Eukaryota; kingdom Metazoa; phylum Arthropoda; class Insecta; order Lepidoptera; family Erebidae; genus Cybosia; species Cybosia mesomella. The sequence continues at coordinate 10,537,871 of OX276395.1, forward strand.
CGAGAAAAGTACTTTAAGATTTTAGTTCAAGGCACGACGACCAATGTGTCTATCGATCGATTGAAACCAGCCTTCACCGTCAACGACACGTCTGGATCACCTACTACTCATGAAGTTCCGCCTGAGCCAACTCCAGAAAACGCCGAGAGAAGGACAAGGAGTGGTAGAAGAGTTCATTTTCCGGACTATTATCGACCGTAGTATCGGTCTGGTGGGGGAGCTATGTAGCGACTAAAAAGTCGCACACTAATTGAGCGAACGAAGAGCGCACTAGTATCGGGCGAACGGTTAGCAACGTGGTTTCCGCCGCTCGTCGGCAATGTTCGGGAGATGCGCCGGCGCGCTTCGGGTTTCTTCGCGAGCTCCGCGAGTCGCTATTGTCCACTACGCTCTGACGCAAGACGCACGCTCATTGTATAAAGATTTACCGTTAGCTCTAGCCGTGACGTGTTAAGTGTTGAATGTTATTTTGCTTTCTATCTTTCCTTTTGTATCTGCTTATACACGAAAACGTACCTTCAGTGCCTATGTGTTCCTTCAGTGCTGTAACTCTGTTGTTGTGCGTGGCTTGCTTTTCATTAAACTGTTTTATGTGAACTCAAGTGTTTCTTTGTTCGCTGGACCTATAAACTACATAAACCGTAGTGCGCTAAGCACTACAAATCTTTTCAGCGTGTAAAAGTTACAAATATCCATACATTAACACATCCATACTTACAAACTTTCACATTTATAACAGGTATTAGTAGAATTAGTGGGATTCTAGGACGCATTTTACAGCGTCGTATACGTCACTAACCATAGCTGAGCATAGCCGATTAAAACACTCAAACTAATGCAAATAGATATATTCAAGCGTAAAAATATTTACACTGAGCAAGAATCGAAACCGCGACCTCTGAGTCGAACGATTTACCGCCTCGCCACGCCACAGCTGAATGTTGACGTAAAAGGACTGACCAAGAATAGATATTATTATTAGCAAATCAAACAATCCTATATTTAGTTAAACTTCTGAAGATGGAATTCCTAACAGCTTAATCACTTAAAGAGACCATAATATTTATTTAAACACGACAAAGCTAAACAAATACTTACCTCTGATCAAAATAAAATATTATTTGCTTTGGGAATTGTAAGGTGTTCCGCATTATTATTTAACTTATGGTGGTTATATAGTAGAAAAGGGCTCCATAGTGCAAGCTTTCATTCGAATCTTGGCCATTGCATTACCGACGTAAACGCGCTCCTGCCCAACACAAGTAATTTAGCTCAGCTGTAGTGTTTAGGGGGATTACTTGTAATTTCAGTTGCTATTATTCTTTAAAAAAGTCCTATACAGCTTGTCTAGTCAAATATATGCATCCAAGCGATCATTCAGAAGTGGTCCTTTGTTTATCAAAAGGAAACATCTATTATTTCTTAAATTAATTTACGGCATTGCCTGATGACTAAAATAAACGTAATTAAAACTTTTTGGATTAACTTTCGCCTGATTTCTTTTTTAATTTAGGCCTGACTTGGCTAATTTTGTCGCACAACGGGGGTTTGACACACCCCCTAATCTAAAGCTGACCCTTTGTCATAGAAAAAAGATTTTTAAAAGATTCTTAAAGATTTTGGATCTTTTTCCCTAATTCACTTGACTAATTTGTTTGGATAAAGGTAAAATGTTTAGTTGGAGTTATTAAATATTTGAGTGGATGGGGTTGAGCACAGGATAAATAATCAAGGGGAAGTGCCCTTAAGCCTCGTTACTATGGAAAAAAAAGAAAAAAATTAATAGGAGGAATTCAAGATAAGTTTACAATATACACATATAAGGTGGCAATTCCCCCAATTGCCTTATTGGGTCACCTGGCATATGAGGTAAAAGTTGTCGTAAGTTCTGGTGCTCTAACTTCCCGTAATGAAGCCACAGATGTTCGTATGGCAACCGGGACGGACAGCTTTTTGACTTGGCTAGTATTGCTTAACTTTGCTTTTTTTAATCTTTATTTGTTTAGGAGCTTTTGGCCTATGCCATTTTATTTTATTTTTGGCTATGCCAGCTCCATCGTACCCTGAGCTTACACATGACTTAAAATTATCTAATCTACATGTATGTACCGCAGAATCATCTACGCCCGGGACTACCGACCTCCATGATTGGGGCCTGAGGACGGCAGTTGGCCGACTCGCCTTACAGAAGCAGGCCGTGGCGGAGGCATGTTGTGTGGCCCTACACACGCCTGCCAACTCACCAAAGCGGGGTAAAACCCGACCCCACCAGGCCAGGCCGCGGTGGCGGCCAAAGTCCGCCGGCAATCCTGGGGTTATCCTTTCGAGGGCTTACCCGGGGTGCCCGGCAACTTAGTAGATGACGGATAGAGTTACTTCACCTTTGTGGAATACTGGTCCTACGGTTCGTTTTACAAGAATTTACTTTTTTGTTTGTGTTTGTTTTGTTTGCTTTTCAAAAATATGATTTGATGCTAACATAAAGGATATCGCGTTCTTCCTTTATTACTTCTTCAGAATACCCAAACTTTTAAATTATTGCATTAAAAGTACGATCGTTTCATTATTATTTATTTCACAATACTTGATTCAATTTTACAGCAAGACCATTAACAATATTAAAGTAATTACTGCTCTGAAAGTACAAGAAGCTGACTACCTACGCAACAAGATGTATTTATCTGTAGATCACAGAGGTCCTTTACCTGTACCCGTCTATTTTACACCGTTCAGTAGCTTTACGAGTCATTACTTTCGCTGACCAGGCGACCGAACGTGACGCTCCAAGTAGTGCCGACTCGCATACACGACTCGAGGCTAGGCGATGCAGCGCTATAATATATAGGTACCCATGGAAAGGTAAGATAATAAATCAATAGTGCAAGATACTTTGCAGTATCCTTGTGGTATCCTTTAGTAAGCATACATCTTCAGATTGTTTTGTATTTATCTAAAAGAGAGAAACGGGTAAAAATTGCATGCTGCACTAGAAGCATTTTGTGTATATTTTTGTGATATTTTCAGTGCCAGTGGTCTGTGTGCTTGTATCGTTTTGAGGCCAGTCATTCGTTAAAAAAGGGAATAGTTTAGTAACGACCAAGAAATTTTAAGGCATGCTATTGTCATTCTTTACTTTATCCGGTGAAGAAGATAGTAAGCCAACGACTCTAAAGATGTAGTACAAAAAGGACTCCCACAGGCAAGTGTACGGGGTCCTGGTTTATCTATCTATTAGAAAATTATAAATTAGTTCTCTCTGTACCTACTTTGGAGATATTTAAAAAAAACCACTGGGGTTGTTAAATGACCGATTCTGGGCACAATATTTTTTTTAGTTCTTGTCTGTTTATATGTTTGTCTGTTTTTTGCAATAAACGCAAATCTGCTGGTTTAATATATATTAAACACCAAGTAAAACCAGGAATAATCTACTGAGGCCACTCGCTTCCTCTTCTCTTGGGGATCGTCATCGTGCCCAGTGTGACACCATTTTGCCCACGCCAAGGACGTCGAAGCGGCCTTCAACGTTTACATAAGATTGCATGAAATGGCATTATTTCTCATATAGTAGTAGAGGGGGTGTATAAAAAAAATAACAAGAATGTGAAAAAGATACCATTTTCTAATATCGGGGTGGAAGTGTGAACCCTCAAAATTCCATGATACTTAGTTTTCCGTAAATGAAAGATGGAATAAAAGGAAAATAATTATAGAATAGAGCGCGAACGAAACCTTTTCGCACCAATTTGTTATTCGCACTTTCATTTAAGAACAACAACTGATCCATATTTTACAGCTCAGCATCGCGTAGCAACTACTACATGGTTACCAATAAGGTGTTATCCAAGATGTGTGCAACATAAAATTTTTATAGACAAATATAAAGTCTTAGGGTGTTCATCAAGGAGGTGGTCTATGGGGAGATTGCAAAACGATGGAGCCCAAATTTTATTGCATGTTACGCACCATAAACACGGGTGGCGGTTACTGATAATAGAGGCAGAATTTTTTTTTTGATGTGGTAGCATAAAGTTGTTTAATGGCATAGGGTGTTATTACTGTTTCTAGTTATAGAATTCACGACTCACTCATGACTTCTCTGCGTGCTTAGTATCAATATTGCACAATATCTTTACTAGTTTCTATTTATAGGTACGAATAATTTATTAAACTTAAACTGTTTTAGCGGTCACATTCTGTATCAAATTTCAGCTTCAGCTTTCAGCATCTAAACATCTCCACAAACTTTCACACTTGTACTATTAGTAGGTAATAGAATTTGTTACTATAGCAGTAACAGTAAATTACTCAGTCATAATATCAGCTGTCTAACTATTGCAGTTTGTTAAATACATTCCGCCGACCGACAAAGGGATATAATCGCGGAGTTGTAGTAACAAGGTTCTAGTTACCCTTCGGGTAAGGAACTCTAAAAATCTACTGTGCTCCCAGTTCAATTAGCTGCTAGCTCACTAACAATAATGATTTACAGTGAACGAAATATTTGGTTTCTTCTCTTTCTCTACAAGGTTTAATCTATACCCTTTTTAGGGTTCCGTTGCCAAATGGCAAAAAACGGAACCATTATAGATTCGTCATGTCTGTCTGGCTGTCCGTCCGTATGTCACAGCCACTTTTTTCCGACACTATAAGAACTATGCTGTTGAAACTTGCAGATGTATTCTGTGAACCGCCTTAAGATTTTCACACAAAAATAGAAAAAAACATTAAATTTTGGGGGCTTATAATACTTAGAACTGAAACTCATAATTTTTTTTTAAATAATAAATTAATAAGAAACCTCAATATTCATCATTTTTGAAGACCTATGTCACATATACGTGTGAGATAGGTCTTCAAAAATGATATTGAGGTTTCTAATATCATTTTTCTCTAAACTGAATATTTGGCGCGAGAGACACTTCCAAAGTGGTAAAATGTGTGTCCCCACCCCTGTAACTTCTAAAATATGAGAATGATAAAACTAAAAAAAATATATGATGTACAGTACATGACCATGTAAACTTCCACCGAAAATTGGTTTGAACAAGATCTAGTAAGTAGTTTTTTTTTTATACATAATAATTTTTATACATACATAATTTCGTAAAAAACGAAATTTACCTTTCATTCAATCAACTAATAAATATAAATTAAAAAAACATTTTTATGTTACTTACTGCTACGGAACCCTTCATGGGCGAGCCCGACTCGCCCTTGGCCGCTTTTTTCTCTTGTCGCAGGTGCAGATTGTAAAATAAACAAAGAGTTTTCTTTTACGTTAGTAAATTATGCGTAGTTTGTACCGGGATTGTATAGCAAATTTACTATAAACTAGCAGTTGCCCGCGGCACCGCTCGCGAGTAATACTGATCCCGTTCCCGCAACTCACAGCAACTTATGCATGGTATAAAAAGTAGCCTTCGGTTCAAAAGCCAGGGGGTTAAAAACAGGGGTGTGTGTTGGGTAACCTCCTCGAGTGTCGCTCCGATTCCGATCCCGCTGCAGTCCGTGGGGAACGTCAATGGCTTCCCCTTCACCCCTTCATAGGGTTGGCATTGATCGTCGGCCAATACCCAACGTGGCGGGAACACATCGCTCTCCGTACTCCTCTGCTTTCAGAGGAGACAGGATGAGCGATGCTGTTAGTGGTGAGATGGCCCAGGGTCAGCCGGGGTGCGAGGGATATGCTCTATGGGTAACCTTACACCCCGGCGTCTGAAGACCCGAGACGGCGTGCGGTTTTAGTCGGTGCAAGCCCGACATAACCGCCCCCGCTGGCCAGCGGGGGGGTATCCGAAGGGATTTCCGCACGATAAAAAAAAAAAGGGGGTTAAAAACAACAGTAGCACACCGGGATTGCAGACAGAAGTAGAAATTTGAACAATTACGTGCGTATTTTTTGTAATCGATATCATATACCCACCCTTCACCCTCCCTACCAACCTTACCTCCATCCACCCATCCATTTTTTAATATGGAAAGCATGTCGTGACGATGGCTTATTCCCAGTAGTTCCATGTAACCAGTTCCACGTGGAACTTTTGAAACCTTGAAATATGCGATTTTTGTCCCATTCTACTTTTTAAATATTCTTTTTGATAAAAACAAATGAGTGTCGACAAAACAAGACTTTTGGAAAATGATCATCATCGATAATGCTTAAAAAAATTAGACTAGTAGTCAGATTGAAACCACACGAGTTCTACGATTATTGTTCACCCAAAAAGTGCTCAACACACCTTTTTTTTTTTTTTTTTTTTATCGTGCGGAAATCCCTTCGGATACCCCCCCGCCGGCCAGCGGGGGCGGTTATGTCGGGCTTGCACCGACTAAAACCGCACGCCGTCTCGGGTCTTCAGACGCCGGGGTGTAAGGTTACCCATAGAGCATATCCCTCGCACCCCGGGTGACCCTGGGCCATCCCACCACCAACAGCATTGCCCATCCCGTCTCCTCTGAAAGCAGAGGAGTACGGAGAGCGATGTGTTCCCGCCACGTTGGGTATTGGCCGACGAGCAATGCCAACCCTATGAAGGGGTGAAGGGGAAGCCATTGACCGCCGCCCAGGGTGTACCGGCCGCTCCGATTCCGTTCCCCCCGGACTGCAGCGGGATCGGAATCGGAGCGACACTCGAGGAGGTTACCCAACACACACCCCAGTGCTCAACACACCTTTTTTTTTTTTTTTTTTTTTATCGTGCGGAAATCCCTTCGGATACCCCCCCGCCAGCCAGCGGGGGCGGTTATGTCGGGCTTGCACCGACTAAAACCGCACGCCGTCTCGGGTCTTCAGACGCCGGGGTGTAAGGTTACCCATAGAGCATATCCCTCGCACCCCGGCTGACCCTGGGCCATCTCACCACTAACAGCATCGCTCATCCTGTCTCCTCTGAAAGCAGAGGAGTACGGAGAGCGATGTATTCCCGCCACGTTGGGTATTGGCCGACGATCAATGCCAACCCTATGAAGGGGTGAAGGGGAAGCCATTGACCGCCGCCCAGGGTGTACCGGCCGCTCCGATTCCGTTCCCCCCGGACTGCAGCGGGATCGGAATCGGAGCGACACTCGAGGAGGTTACCCAACACACACCCCATTGCTCAACACACCTGAAGAAATTTTCACTATAAAAATATTTTCTTACGTAGACTGATAATAATCTGTCTACGGTTTCGTAGAACCACGTAGACCACCAATAACAGAAAGTTTAGGTCACGAAAGTTTTCACATGACATCAACTTTTTTAATAGACGTCAAATACATACACATAAAACGTGTCTAATTCCAATTTAGTTAACGCACGTGTATTGCTTTATTATTCATACGATAGATTACTAATAGGGGAAGCATACCTTTTTTTTTGTGCAGAAATCGCTTTGGATACCCCCCCGCCGGTCAGCGGGGGCGGTTATGTCGGGCTTGAACCGGCTAAAACCGCACGCCGTCTCGGGTCTACAGACGCCGGGGTGTAAGGTTACCCATAGAGCATATCCCTCGCACCCCGACTGACCCTGGGCCATCTCCGGTTTCGAGATGGCCCCCTCGGGTTTAGGAACCACGGTGTCTTGCCCCGGTTTGGCGGAGGGGCGCTAGTCGCCCCACCGTCCCGGCCTGCTTCTGCTGGGGTGACAGGCGGCCTCACCTGCCACCTCCAGGCCTGCGCTCATGGACGACGGAGGTCGTTAAGTGACCTCCGGCGCCTGAGTCGGTTTAAGCCCGACATAACCGCCCCCGCTGGCCGGCGGGGGGTATTCGAAGGGATTTCCGCACGAAAAAAATAAAAAATAGGTACCTATTTTAGTTTATGTTGACGCTATTATTTGATATTGCTTACCTACCAGATGTTTTAATTTCAAGTCTTCATTTGAAATTTTTTAATCCTATGATAGCAAAGAATCATACACAATTTATTTGTGCAATAGAATCACAACTTTACTTCGGTAAACGCGTTTAAAATAGCGATGGTGTAAGTAAATAAAAAAGGCACGAATCCAATCAAGTTAGTAAACAGTGAGAGGGAGAGAGTGGATAACTATATAACATGTTACGAAGTGTAATAAAAATGTTAGTTAACGAAGTCGGTTCAAAAATATACAAACATATCCATTGATAACGTCCAGCAATGGCGAGCAATTCAATCAGATGGATTTTTATCTGATATGTTGGATATTTTGAAATAAAACTATTTTTAACGGATTCTATGACGATTTATTTGATGTTATTTTCAGCAAAAAGCAACCAAAACGTCGGGATCAACGTAAAATATAAAATACGATCAAATAAATCGCGATGGAATCCGTTAAAAATAATTTTATTTCAATGTATGATATTCGCGTAAACTTCCGACAGTATCATGTTACTGTACTCACAAATGGATCAGTCGCTTCAGAACAGAGAGTTGGTGACAGTATATACTAATTTACCTACAGATACTACAGAGCGCTTTAAATTATAAACATAACCTCAGATACCTACATTTATTTTTAGCAGTACTAGTAACCGAATTTACTTGTATTAATGTTAACTCCTTCAGCTAAGGTATATTAACAGAGACGTCTCGATCGTTAGACTCTCCTTAACCAATAAGCAAGGGACACTTGAATATTAACCTTATCCTTTGAGGATTACAATATTTTTGTATATTGATATATTCTAATGTTAATGTCGGAGGCAGAGGTCGTATACAGTGCCCCGTCATCGCTGTCGAATTTAAGCTCGTTCGTTTCAAGATCTGGTTCGGGCGACCGAGCTTACACCTTCTTTGGGGGTTCCAGTCTAGGGCTTGGCTTGGTATGTGGTTCGATGCGTGCGACTACTCAGGTTCCATTTTCAATTGGGAAGCATCGCTTCGACAAAACAGATAATATTGTGTGAATACGACCTTATTTTATAGGCGAAATACTAGATTTTTTAAAGAATATTATTAACTGAAATTACTAAGATTACCCGTTCAGTTAAGCTAAATTACTCGTATTAGTGAAGGTTCCCCTTCGATATTGTAATGGCCAGTATTCGACCCAGATCCTCTAAAATACATTTTACATGAAAGAATACCTCGTCCAACTTTTTAAATGCCCCTAATAAAGTACATGAAAAACAGAAGGCATATTATTCTCCCAAGATGCGTATTGATTTTCAATTCAAACACCTTCGTCGTACACGAAAGTAAGATTACTGTTATAAAACCTTAATACACGGGCTACAACACGTCACGTCAATAAAAAATAGTTTTATGTTCTACGAAAGTACACCACACCCTAAGGTCCACTGGCCTGCAGTGCCCATTTTACTGCCCAGCCCTTTATGGCTATCAAATTTCTATAAACTCATGGTAAACTTATGTAAACATGCAAGTAATGGCTGGTCAGCACCAATGAGCTTTTACCCATGTAAACACAGGATAAAGTTCGACAAGGAGTTCGAAACTTTCACCTTGGTATATGAGTACGAAGGTTGTATTCGCAGTGAGGCAAAATGAAATATGTTTCACGATAATTACCAATTTTGTGTAGTCGGTTGTCTTTATTATTTAGGGTATTCTTGCAGCCCCATCAAGATCTTCGGGGCCTAAGCCAACCGCACCTGTAAGCCGGTACAACTCCTGATTGACGGACGAGGCTCTGGTGTAAGATTTCCTCTCAAAGTTGGAGAGACAAACGGCAGTCACTCCCGTAAAAGCCAAATAAGCTAAACCAAAAGAAAGAGAAGGAATAAGGATGCCTCGAGTGCAACCAGGAACAACGCTTAGAAGATGATGGTTGTTTTAATTATTTAAAAATTATTGCAGGAATTGATTTAACTCGGCAAATATAAACATCCAAGGCGAGACTTAACAACACAAAACATACCACAAACGGACAAAATTTCATTAAATTAATGTGACACAATTTTGTCACAAAATTCGGCCGGGCGGGTACCACCGTGCACGATTGCGAAAAACCCTCCATAGTAAACCAATTTCGGTTTGATTGCGTTCAGGGGTCAGCAAGTGCATAGCCGGGCAGGGGGATTGTGTTCGCAGCACTAGTGGGACCGGAGGGTGTCACATGGTGCTGCGACGCCAATCCTCTTCTGATGAAGCCGTCAAGCTGAGTACCACCATTGTTAACATAGTACGTATATGTAATGGTGACCCTCTTTCCTGAGACTTTACCTTCAGTTTACCATCAGACGAGGTGAAGTCAAATTGACGTGACCTAAATATATTTAAAAAAAAAATTACAACAATCAAAATATCGTATACCGTATAATCGTACGTACATAGCATTAACCCACGTACCTACTAGTGTACACAGTCCTGGACCTCGGTGATCTATAATAATCCACTTTATAACTACATTGCGCACTACAATTTAATATAAATGCGAGCAATCATGAATTTGAGAAGTAGTTTAGCAATAAACTACATAACCCCGTCTCCTCTTAAATTTCCAAAGCTCACAGCACTCCATTTTGCTAATTATAAACTCAGATAAGTAAGTGCTGTAATTTATAGATAAAGTAAAGAGCTCTATGTAGTGGGACACTAAGCGCACTTGTAAGGGACACTGACCATAAACAGATTAACTAGAATAATGTTTATCACGTTCGACCTGTGGGGGCTTAGTCATTTCCATACCACGCCACTGTTCGAATCGCTCAAAGATTGTTTTTCGTTCAGTGTTTCGAACCATGGTATGAATCGCCCAATAAGCTTTTAGTACTGGAGCTCATTTTGACATAGTTGATTCGTACCAGCGACATTTTATTTTCAGTAAATAGGGCTGGTTTGAGTTAACCTATGGGGTTTAGAGACGCTAACGAAAACGAATATTTTATGATATTCTACAAAATGCTATCTAGCTTGTAATAGGGGTTCTAGAATGCGGATAAACATACTTAGATACATTTACTTTTGTGAACACATACATATTATACCTAGAAATACCCAGACCACTGCAACTAGACATATTCGTGCATAAAAATTTTTACCCTCAGTAGGAATAGAATCCGCGACCCCGACGTAGCCGGTGAACCCACGGAATATTGAAAGTGAACGCTCTACCGTCACACCACAGGGGTCGTCAGCTTTGGTTGCTTGGTCTTTCATGCTGTCGTTTTATTGGATTGTAGGTTTTTTTAATTGGATACAGGATAAATAAGGTAAAATACTTTTTATTTACTTACAGGTAAGGTTCAGGTCGTTCAGCAGATATTGTACCTATTATGTGAATATTACAAAATTATCCAACAAATCACACCCACGTCTGTGTCAGCATTAAAAAACTCATCAGAGAATAGCCTCTGTGAATGTTTCTACGTCAATTTACATTTAGAGTTTAGAGAAGCTCATTAGGTAAGTACACACTGGGGTGTGTGTTGGGTAACCTCCTCGAGTGTCGCTCCGATTCCGATCCCGCTGCAGTCCGGGGGGAACGGAATCGGAGCGGCCGGTACACCCTGGGCGGCGGTCAATGGCTTCCCCTTCACCCCTTCATAGGGTTGGCATTGATCGTCGGCCAATACCCAACGTGGCGGGAACACATCGCTCTCCGTACTCCTCTGCTTTCAGAGGAGACAGGATGAGCGATGCTGTTAGTGGTGACATGGCCCAGGGTCAGCCGGGGTGCGAGGGATATGCTCTATGGGTAACCTTACACCCCGGCGTCTGAAGACCCGAGACGGCGTGCGGTTTTAGTCGGTGCAAGCCCGACATAACCGCCCCAGCTGGCCGGCGGGGGGGTATCCGAAGGGATTTCCGCACGATAAAAAAAAAAAAAAAAAAAAAAGGTAAGTACACACTCAATTGCGAACTCTGCACCTATCTTTTGTACAATCATCAGTTAAGTCTATATGAATTTAAGAATTTGATTTTAAATTGAATTCTTCAAATCGAAACACCTTTATCTATGCAAACTAGACACTGAATTTACAGACGCCATGATAAGATACTCATTAGATAATGTTTGTCGGATGCTGCGATTACTTTATAGTATATAGATTATTCCTTGCATTTCGCAGTACCATGCAAATTAAATCACCCTAATCTCATTCGTAACATATTCTCAAGAAATTCCTTATCTCTGAATTAGTAACAGTGGGATTATGGGATGGTAATACCAGTAGAGCGGTAATACTCGACGAGATTCCACTTAATCCTTTCCGAGGGTGTGTGAAATATTGCTACGGTGTTCTGCAGCCGTTATTTAGTTGTTCAGTTTATTTATTAACCAGGAGGACATAAAGTAGCTCTCGTTAATGTAGATTACGATGTGCTGTTTTAGATACGCGATTTAGTGTAAACTAGTTCCCGCCCTCGCTTGACTCAAGCCATCGTAATTTACATATATATGTATATATATATTTACGTATATATACAATATAATATATCCATCGGGGATAATGTACTTTTCAAATGGTGAAAGTGCAGTGGTTTTTATAACCCAAACAATAAACAAACATTTGACATTTGACGGCATCTGTGACGTAGCAGTAGTGCATTCGACTGCTACGACAGAGGGCGCGGGTTCGATTCCCGCTCAGTGTAAATATTTGTATGCATGAATATGTCTATTTGCATTGGTCTGGGTGTTTCTAAGTATAATATGTATGTATTTACAAAAAAAAATTGTTTATCCGCATTCTGGAACCCATAACACAAGCTTGTTAAACTATGTTTATTTTGGGACTAGAAAGCGCTGGGTAGATTGTCGTAGAATATATATAAGTAAGAAAAAAAACACAAAATTCGGCCTATGGACTCCCCTCCCGCACCCCAGTGACATGTGACATCATATTATGGTGCTGCCTAGCTAGCCGAGCGGGGTGAGCGGTGACCACGCGACTTTTTTCTAATACTTACATTTTGAAACTTGAGAAATCTTTCGAATGGAAAGTCCGAATTGATTAATTCAAAAAGTTATACATATAAAGGAATTGAAGCCGTCTTGAATAGGAATTAGTTTATTTTGATAAGGATTAATACCAAGGAGGAGGAGGAGGATTAATGAAGAGGCTTTCGGCTACAGATTAACTAAAAAAAATGTAAAACCTCTTATTTCGATTAATCAACAAACTGAAAGATGGTACTTATAACAAAAACACAACTTAAGGCTAATTATAAATAAATGTAAAGAAAACTAAACCTAAAAGATAGAAAAATATTTACACACATACGTCATAGAATTCCTCCGCTTCATCACCGACTGGTAATGTTCCCGGCATTTCAAATAAAATTTTAAAATAAAAGAATACTTATTGTGACATAACCATAATAGCTAGATATATGCTGTTGCGACACTTTTTAAAGATATTGATGTGTTCTGCAAAGTACATTATTTTGTTCTATCATCAATAGTTTTCGAAGCGCACGCGATGTAAGGAATTTTTAGGTCAATTTTTTACACCTCGGGTTGCGATATTGGAGTTTTACATAAGGTTACATTTAGATAAGGTTACATTAAAAAAAAGTACTGGGGCGGAAATCACACAGTGATTGTCAAACTTCGGGCCAAACTTATTTTTAGGGATAATTTGTATGGTAGGTACCCGAAACCTTGAACGTACAAACCCCAAAATCTAATCAGTTCTTCCCATTAACCAAACTAGATGATTGGCGAAAGAATTTTTTAAATCGGATAAGTGGTTCTTGAGTTATTGCGTAAACAGACATCCAGACATCCAGACCAACAGACAGACCGACACAAAATTTTTTTTTTTGCTTAATTACACTTAGAATCATGTGAAACGTCGAGAAAAGTGATAAAAAGTGGGTGTAAGATTTTGTTTTTTTTCCGTGATTTTAAGCCGGAAGTAAAAGTTATATAGAATCTGTCACCCGGGGATAGTGTAGCTTTCCAACGGTGTTAGATTTTTTTAATCAGTTCAGTAGTCTCGGAGTCTATTCAATGTAAATTAACAAACAAATAATCAAATCTTTCGTCTTTATAATACTTTAGTATAGATAAGTATGAATAAATAGAAGTTGCGAAAATGGCTTACGTACATGTTTTACATGACTGCTCAAAAAATTGGGGAAATGTTTTCAGGGTACATATTCTGTGCAGTTTATTTTTTAACTGGTATAGAGGAAATCTGAAACTATCCGAACCATAGGACCTAAAGGTTCTATGTTTTTACAAAAACAAGCACTAAACGCTTCTTTATAAAAACAATTTTGGCATACCAGCAATTTTTTTTGGTCAAGTGAGCTCTATGTAATAATGAATCATTTTGATCGAATTTATTTTTAATGCGCATCAACTCAGTTTCATGTCAGAATCATTTAAATGTGTCAAAAGAAAAAATTGGAATAGCAGAAGTTAGTATATTTAATACAATATTGTTTTTTATACAACAGGCCGGTGGAAATCCAAAACCCTAAGAGATAACTACAAGAAAACTGTCTTAGGAATCATAAGGTACTTTTGGGTAGTAAATTTTTGGAATAATACATTTTTTTGGTCAAGTGTGGCCAAATATTACTAGATAAGTTTTGATTTTTTCCTCTCCACGATTCGAATCTCCACGATTGCAACTAGCGGTATAAGTAATAGTGTAGTGTAACTAGTGATATACGTTTGAAGTACCTTAATGACGGCTGTTATAGAAATGTAAATAACTTACACTAAATCGAGGAACGATCACCATCATGCATTTCAAAAACATTGTAAATTCACCGTAAGAATAGCTGACTTCAACCATTTGTACTAATTGGGTCACTGGGGTTAAGCGACAATCGCACCGGTCTAGAGCTGGCCCCAGCTCATTTGTGTAAAGTGCAAGGGCCAGATAGAGCCTTGAGATACGCAACACCGTTAGGCACGTTCTCGTATAGGTAGGTATTCCATTACTTTATTACCATGCCAGTATTTTCGACAGGACTGAGACCATTTTCGAATTTTATATGCTGTTGCCCACATTAAATTCTAATCCCGTTCACCTAGGGGTATAAAAATAGCTCACGACCTATTCTCAGACCTACCAAATATAGGTACACAATTAAAAAATCATAAGAATCGTTCAAGTCGTTTCGAAGGAGTTCGATAACAAACACTATGACACGAGATTGTTGTATACTAACCAGTCTAAGATGTTAACTTTTACAAATAGCCTGTAGATCCACTAACATCTAAATTTCTTCAACCCAGAATTTCCGGGGTAACGCTGGGATACCTATCTATCTAATTTGAAAATCATAATAATTTATTTGAGGAACATTAGATTAGATTAGACAACAACATTAAC
This sequence comes from Cybosia mesomella, assembly GCA_946251805.1. Classification (NCBI taxonomy): domain Eukaryota; kingdom Metazoa; phylum Arthropoda; class Insecta; order Lepidoptera; family Erebidae; genus Cybosia; species Cybosia mesomella. Next base: position 10,553,096 of record OX276395.1, read on the forward strand.
AGATGTATGATAGATTTTGAGGGCCGTGGTCTCCAACGGGAGCAATTGGCATGCCGCCGCCTCTTTCTGCGAGCAGGTAATGCGCGCGAAAGAGACGGCGGAGAGGGAGCGGGAGAGAACCCTGCCCCCCGAGTTTCGCAGTCTGCGGCGAGGACGCCGCAGACTCATCTACGCCCGGGACTACCGACCTCCATGATCGGGGCCTGAGGACGGCAGTTGGCCGACTCGCCGTCCTTACAGAAGCAGGCCGTGACGGAGGCGTGTCGTGTGTGCCCTACACACGCCTGCCAACTCACCGAAGCGGGATAAAACCCGACCCCACCAGGCGAGGCCGCGGTGGCGACCAAAGTCCGCCTGCAAAACTGGGGTTATACTTTCGAGGGCTGACCCGGGGTGTCCGGACACTTGGGGAGGACACCGTGCGGTTTTAGTCGAGACACGACACAACCACCCCCACTGGCCGGCGGGGGGGTATCCGAAGGGATTTCCGCACGTAAAATCATTGAAAACAACAGTCAACTGAAATAAGAGCTACAAAACCAGATCATAGAGCTCACATTACAACCAACTACTCAACCGACTATTAAGCTGTGTTACACCGTTCAGAATGCAATGCTGGGCTTTGAAGACTGTGCAACATAACACAACTACATTAATCATCATCTTGCAATATTCCTGGTTGCATCCGAGGCTTCCTACTTGGAGTCCGGGGTCCTCTTACTGTTTCTTCTCTTGGCTTACACGGCTTTAATGGGAGCGACTGCTTTCTACCCTCCCAACCCTGAGAGGAAAACCTGCGTCAGAACGTCGTCAGTAAATCAGCAGGTGTACCGGCTTGCAGGTGAGGTTGGCTAGGCCCTGAAGGTTTTGGTGAGTCTCCAAACACCCATAACACAAATACTGAAACTCAACGCAACTGCGCACGGCCACAGCTGCAATCACGGGGCATGGCTCCTTCAATAAACACCTTTTTATTTTAGGAATCACCGACAGCCCTCTCTGCAGAGCCTGCATGAGAGAGGAAGAAACAGCGGCACACGTACTCCTACACTGCCCTGCAACCGCCACATACAGGGTTAAGTACTTCGGAAACACAGGTACGCTCCGGGAGATCGCCGGCAGCGTGAATAGCTTGCTAGCGTTCTTCAATGAGCTGGGGTGGATCGAATAAAATGCCCAGCCTCACGCAATAACCGCGCCTTGTCGTGGAGTTGCGGATACCAGCTCGCGAAACCATACCATACCATACCATACCATACTGAAACTCAAATTTATTTTTCAAGATAAGTAAGTACTTCCTGCCATACTTGAAATTTCATAGAAAACAAATTACGTGCAGACAATATACACTTGAACAAATAGGAAACTCGTTGAATGTAACAATTTAATCGTACTTATTTAATTTAAAACTTTACGTTTCCGGCATGGCTGCAGTTCTTCAAATAGAAGTAATACATAGGCTCCGTATTAATTAAGACTGTGACGTAGGTATGTAGGAGGAAGAAGGTAGGTAATACGTAGGTACTTAAATACTATTTTGCACGACGTTGTAATTAAGTATGTAAACATAGAAGCTCCATTAAACAAAACAGTCAATTGCGTTACGCCACTAATATCATCGGTAGATGTTTAGATGCAGGTATGTAAATGTCGGGGCAAGACAGGGACACCGTGGTTCCCAAACCCGAGGGGGCCATCTCGAAACCGGTGATGGCCCAGGGTCAGTCTGGGTGCGAGGGATATGCTCTATGGGCAACCTTACACCCCGGCGTCTGAAAACCCGAGACGGCGTGCGGTTTTAGTCGGTTCAAGCCCGACATAACCGCCCCCGCTGGCCGGCGGGGGGTATCCGAAGGGATTTCCACACGAAAAAAAAAAAGGTATGTAAATGTCAAAACTAAATATTTAGGTGAAATTTAGTAGGTACGAAGTATTATTGAATTTCCTGGGTATTAGAGAAAATATAGAATGGATCAGCTTGCATATCTTCACGGGCAAGTCGTAAAGTGTAGTACCTCCACTACCAGTATTTGTGTGGGGTTGCCTCTACACTATTATCTACTAATCTTGGCTACAATTGTTACAAGACAGTTGGAGCTCTGGGTGTCTGTCCTATCACGGCAATAGCTTCGCTCCCCGAATGTGACTGCCGAACTGAGGGTATATGGTCGGCCACTGCCTACTCCTTTGGGAATATAGGTGTATAATACATACATACATATAGTCACGCCTCTTTCCCATTGGGGTAGATAGACACAACATCTTTCCACTTGCTACGATCCTGGCATACGCCTTTCCTTATTTTATGATAGGTTTTAGACCTAAGGTGATTTGTAAATAAATAGAAAATATCTGGGTGTTTCTTTTTTCGACGTTTTCTAAAAGTATAACCTAACTAGATGGATTTATCACCCTCGAAACCCCCTGTACCCCCCTACTAAATTTCATGAAATATATAATAACATTTTATATGTACGAGAATTGCTCGTTTAATGGTATTAGATGTGCTAAGTTCCTTTTCTCACTGACTGTACTTCAGCAAGTAATTACTTATGTATAGACCATCAGCCTCCAATGGCCTTCATTGGCGCTTCTGTATCATTTCTCACCACAAGCTTTTGACTTACCCACCTTAGTTATTCTTTTTATTTTTGTATAGGTAGGTAGGTTTTATTATTAGGTCAAAGAAACTTGTGATGTGAAAATGATACAAAAGTGCTCATGAAAGCCTTTAAAGATTGATAGGGCTCACAAGAATTACGGTAGATAGCTCCAGCATCGCCCTGAGATGTGTAATTTATCGGAGAATTTCGAATATCTGGGAAGTTTCTAGGTAGCTTAGTTGGTTAGAGTGTTCCCCCTGTAAGCGGGAGCGGGAGAGAACCCTGCCCTCCAGGTAGACGAGTCTGCGGCGAGTACGCCGCAGACTTGTCTACGCCCGGTACTACCGACTCGCCGTCCTTACAGGCCGTGGCGGAGGCGTGTCGTGTGTGTCCTACACACGCCTGCCAACTCACCGACGCGGGACCGCTCCGATTCCGTTCCCCCCGGACTGCAGCGGGATCGGAATCGGAGCGACACTCGAGGAGGTTACCCAACACACACCCCTGTGTAGATGAATACCAAATCATGTAAACTGTACGTGTCTAGGTATACATGTGTTTTTTTTGCCCTTGACAGTACTTACTATCGAACCTACCTGTACGGCCTACACGCACCTTTTTTTTCGGGCCAAATGCCCCCCGATGCCCCGCGGCCGACCAGCGGGCGTTATGTCGGATTCGAACAGACTAAAAGGGCACGTCTTCTGGGGTCTTCAGACGCTGGGGTGTAAGGTGGGGCCCATAAGGCAATTCCCTCCCACCCCGGCTGAATGCGTACATGTACCTTTGATTTATTTTTTTCTCATTGTTAAATGAATTTCAAAAGGACCCACTGACGTTTTTACTTAGTTCAGAGAATTGACATTGCCATCCAAAGTTCTGGCAGAGAATCTTTATGTGACGAATAGAAATATACCCTAAATATAGGTAGTTTAAAACTAAAATTAAAGTGATGACCATGGATGGTGTAGAATTGTTTTCATACGTACGATCAACATTAAAATTTGAATTATATTTCATGACTTATCGACATTAAAGGTGTATTTTCTATTCGTCATATAAAGAAGAAGCGGTCTATCCTGGTATTGTTCAAATAAAACACCAAAGAAATATTTTTATAAGTTTTATTTTATAAAGGTTTCATTGTATTTATCGTAGGTATAATGTCATTTGAAATATATTTCATAGCTAAATTAGCTTTCCAATTGGATAATGTGTAGTAGGTGATTACGTATAACTAAAAACAATGGTAAGTTAATAAAAAAAGTAAATTTTACATGACTTATAATTCAACTTTAATGTGTCTATAGCAAAAATTAGTAACAAAGTAATAAGGTGACTTCCTGGGTTATTCATTGTGCATTAACTAAATAGGTAAATTATTTAAAAATTAATCTAACTTAAGTTAAAAGCTGCTAAACATAAATCGTAATAATGTACCAGAGGCACGGTAAATAAAGTTGATTTATTGTTATATGGATTTATTTCAACTAGTTTATCCTACAACGTACGTCCTTCGCCACAAATATCGTACGTGTGTAGTCAATATTATGAACGTATCAGCCAAGATGCAGGCAGGGCTCTAGAAAATGACAAGACGCCGGAACCACCAGGCAACCGGTGACAACGCTTGCTAAATTAATTTCCATTCAATAACAGTCAAACAAAATTGGACTAAACAACAAGGAATTTGTACTTTGGGAGATAATGATATATAGAGAATCGACTAGGTCCTCATCAAAATGAATATTCAATACTTAATAAACATTGTATCCATAATATATAATATAAGCAATATAAAACGTAACATAATCGGAAATACTAGACAATAATATAATTCTGCTAAAAACTGAAATAATTCAGGTAGTTTGTCGCGGTCGTAGTGGAAGATTCACGGGACAGGTGATACCGCGGGCGAACTCTGAAAATGAGACCGACTGCACGACTAGACTCGGCTGCTTCGAACAGAGATCGCACGAGGCGCGAAACCTCCACTTAAACACTGACAACACAGAATTGTCTAACAATATATCATAAATCGAATAGAATTAAAACTTTGCTAAAGTTTTGTACCGAAAAATGTATCTAGCTTCGTATTAAAATGATATGCTTGCGAACAGCAACACTTTGGTTATGATCACGAGGGAGGAACGCTGCCCGCTCGTCGTCCGAAAGGATAACAAAATGCACTCCACACGAAGTACCCACTACACATTCTATTGATCAGTGTTGGCCGCTTGTTCGGTAGTATTGTTATCGATATCATATTAATTATAAATGTCACAACATCAAGCCGGTATAAAAACACTAAGCCTACTAAAACTACGACCTTGCAAACTCTTTTAAAGAGTAAACTTACAAACTAGATTCGTAAAGTAACACAAAGTGCGGGACAGTCCCGTGAGCCTGCCTCGCACTATATTGGGATTCGTATAAAATATAACGTTTTTTTTTGTATCTCCAGTTTTATTACAATTTTCTGAAACAATCTTACGACTATTTTCATCCCCAACGTTACAATATAGACAATACAACGCTCACTATCGATACAAAAATTAATATTTTCAATATTTTTAAACCGTTACAAAATGGAACTTTTCATCTTAATCAGAATACTCTTACGTAACCTATACTTTTTTCTGCGCCAATTCCTTATGCATTGACTTTGAATATACAAAAATACACGTTCAGACGTATTCTAAATAATATCAATTTTCAATGGTATAGAAGTATTTTATATTTAAACGACCCTTACAATAAATTCAAGCGCTTATACCTTACTTAAAATTAATCAATTGGCGTTTTCCATCTGAGCATCTCAGCATCGTTCCACGTTACCGACTCACTCTCCTCTCTTACCTATACCTTATTTCAGTTTAATTGTAAGTAAACAAGAGATCATTATAGAAAAGAACACTTACATAACACATGACCACACTCAATATTAATTATATATTACGCATACACAAGAGACAACGGAAATTTATAAAATATATATACCAAGTTTTTCATCCATTCCAACATGCATTACTGTTATATAGTTGTGAAAAACTGCTTCTACTTTAAACGCTTTGAACAGCAAGTTTTCGATATCTTTTTCTGAATCAGTTCAGGGAACGGTTCTACTATATTTTTGTGTCGACAAGTTCGCTACGTTACTTTGAATCAAGCTCTAGACATGCGTCTCCGTAACAACTAGCTAGGATGATCAAAGCATACAGGTAAATACCGTCGCTTTTATAATTCTGTCTTTTTTAATAATATCCAACCAAATGTTTATACCAATAAGAGAAACTTTTACAAAGTATCTGATCAAATTGAAAATGCACAGTTAGTCAAAGACTTACTACCCTAGTTACACATAGACCTTATCATTGTGCGTCTAAAGTCAAGAAATAAGCTTAGGCGAGGTTTCTTTAAAAAAATTACTTTGAATATACACACGGCCAAAGAAATAGGTGTGCAGGTTTACATGTTTATTTGTAGTGTGCCCTGCCCAGGTAACTCTTTGGTCGCCTATACGTAGAAGTTGCGCCAAGATTACTCCGCACAATGGGACGCACAACCGGTCATTACACAACACCTATTTATCGCAGTGATACAAGTACGACGAGCGTAATTCGCGTGTCTTACAAAAATACTACATCTACATTTCCAGTAAAAAAAAGTATATTACTTGATGTTTAATTTACGCATTACATATAGAAAAAACGTTATCACTAAGTTACTTGTTATCTTTACGAAAGTACAAAAGTTTTAAGTATTAAAAATTATGACACTCATACCCTGATGCACCCCGCGCATTACGTAGTAAAAACCGTAAGTCTAATTGCTACGCAATAACTTAATTATTATTGTTAACCAATTCGTAAGTTTATCACCATTTTCTTTTTATAAATGTGCTTCCAAAAATTTATGCGCATTTGCTTCGAAGCCCGAGCGGCCACATTAATGTATCAACCCGGGATTCAAAGTTGTATTGACTTCAGACCGTAGCCGCTTGTCGGTTTGCAGCATTCGTGACCTCTGCATGTTATATCACCTTTCACGGTGGTATCGCATTTGTAAGCTTAGAAGTTAGTGTATTGATCGATACGTTTCAGTATAAAAATAAACCCAACGCTCTTCGGATTCCACATATTCTGAAACCACAAATGCGACCGAGCGCGATAACTCTACCTATACAAGTTAATACAAAAGGTTAATACGAACTTACTACTTTAGTGTAGAAAACATCGAGTATCAAAATATAATTAACATGTTTTTGATTTGCATCTTTTCACTAACCAATAACAGCCGTATACTAGAATCAGCCAATGTGTTTGGAGAATTTTGAGCGTGTTGATGCCGGGTACCATTGGATGCTGAATGTCACATCAATAACCTGCCTTAAGACCTTTTGGTCCGTCTCCAGCTACTTCGTAGAGCGCTCGGTTAAAGCGACAACTTATAAACAAATATATCAGTGGTATGCATCGTCATAAAGTTCTGTCGCTGATTATAGACATACACTCAAGTCAGAGGTTCCGATCATAACTGGTGTCTTTGAAGTTTTATTAAGGATAAATAAGTGCATTTTAACGACATTTCATCCATATTGCAGAGACAAATATGGCAAAGTATTCAGATACATTATTGTCAATTTGGGTTGATCTCGACAGAACGTTATTTCGTACACGATGGTTTTGTAAGGTCGCATTTCCACAAGACAGTTTTTCACGGTCCGGTTTTATGGTGTACTGCGATGAACCAATGTCAGCGCCTGTGTCGTGAAATGGCACAAGACTGATGACTGGTTGGCGGGCATGGACCTGGCGAGAAACCGTGTTGTGAAATACAGCCTTTAAACGTCTAATGACGGTAGTCAATACGAGTGACGGAAGCATTGCACTGAATTATAATCTAAGTAAAATGATTCGAAAGGGTTAAAGACAATTTTCACATACTTAGGCATGGTGCGCGCACGCACCGCTATGACCAGAATGTACACGATTCATAACAATACTCGTTTAATACGAGCCTACCATTACCAATATGAATAGAGCGCGAAGATGACTAAACTTAATGTTAAATGTGACTCCATTCATACGTCCCCATTCACACAGATTATTATTAAAGAAAACCCTACGACTCTAAATAAGAACTACAGTGGAAATAAGATTTAATTAACCTATACTCAAAGCGAGACATGATACCTACAGATCAACGAATATTATGCCGATGTTCTACTTGCAGAGTGCTAGTGGTACGAAGTACCAGGTCTAATAGCATTACGATAAAATACAAGTGATAAAATAGATGGAATCAATTTAAGATAATATAGTTTTTTATAATAAGTAACAATTTTTGATCCTAAATTCCAAATAACATAAAACAAAACCGTTACAGAATGTATAAGGGTTAATTCTGTCAAATTAAATAGTCAAAGCGGTTTATATTAGGATTTACAGCGATTATTTTGTAAAGATTATCTAGTTGAGTGTTACTTTTAATATGTATTTTGATTTATTTTATAAAATTTGCAAAAGTAACAAATCGTTTCTTTGTACTTTTAAGCAATTCACTAAATTACACCACATTAAAATTCAACACGAAGAAATATCGGTGTCTAAATAAATTGTCATTAATTACATAATTTAACAAATATGTGCAAATAAACTAAGAAAGTTGGCAACGTTTGTGTTAATTACATTTATTTTTTAAATGAACAAGTAACTAAGTGTCTAAAATATGAATAATCAAACACATATTAGATAATGTAATATTTGTGTAAGTTGGGAAGAACCAAACTATTGTTTCTATTTAAATTACCTATACAACCTCTAAAGTATTCATATAAATCTTCGAAATAATAAACACACTTTGATAGAGCTCAGTTTGTAGGGGAGCTTTAAATTAAGGATATTTTTAAATAAAATAATATGACAAATACTTAAAGTTTTGACTGTGCCCATCACGGGCTCCGACCGACTTGAATCCAAGGATATTTTTCTCTACAGGCTAGAATATACTTTACTATGGATTTGTATATTTGTGAGAGCCGAGAGTACACAACTTTGTTTGACTCAAGCACTCTCCGACTCATCTCAACTGTAAATATTCCATAGGTACAATTATGGAACCACGACTGTTTCACTATAATTTACTATTTTTTTTCCTTTGTATCTAAAGAGGTAATGTTAGTCGAAGATCAATATTGAAATATCTATAAAATATGGAACCAACAGGTTTATTAAACCGGAGGACTTGATATAAACTTCTAAGAAATTTTGTTTTAAAATAGCGTTTGAAAATACTTTGATTTTGTACCGGAACGAGGGGGTCAATGACTTGATACATTTGATGAGTCATCATAAACAAGTACTATGATAATACATCTCTATATAGATGAATCTGTATTTGACTATTAAACAATATGACTTTATAATTTATTTGTGTCGTTTCACTAAACGCCGCGGCTCGAACACACTTCACTTCTCATTTGTACATGGCCACCATCAGATGATCTGGTTCATTTTAATATTTTTCTAAATATACCAACAACAGCTCGTCTTACTTTTTTTTTTCAAATATTTTATTGGAAACATACATTTACTTAAATGTATATTTAAACTTTTAAATATAATTCTATATTCGAACGAGCAAACTTCGATAAAATTAAAAGTGATTAACATATGAAGTGTCATCGCTCCGCGGCGGGTCTGTTTTAAAATAATTAGGGATCTTTGATATTGTGAGATTATGTACTATCGAGTTACTGCTAAACTAGACATATGCAATATTATCTCATTAAATACTTCTCCGATAAGCGTGTAGTAGATAAACGGCATATTTACAATATTACGCCATGCTATGATAAAGGTATTTCTTAGAATTAATTTTAAGCAGAGGAGACTAATTTTTAAAATATTTGAGAGGTGTTACAACCACACAAGGCGACTGGCACGTATAGTCCGACGCTGGATGAGCGCGAACGACGCTTAATAACAAAATCGTTAAGTATTTTATATAAGCTGAAATTACTGCGTCTTGTATTTGGATGTATTCGCACTTTTAATTTCGAGGTACAGGCAGCTGCCAATATTCTCTTGAATGAGTAATCTTAGTTTAATATTACTGATGTAATATTTAACACAGCTTCTTACATTCGGTGATGCAATGTTTTAAAGCTTTTATAATTGAATATCTGGTTCAAGCACTATCTTTATGTTCAATTTTGAAGCTCCATATAAATATATAAGACAATAATTATGCATCTATCGCGTCAGAACCTAAGGTGCTAAATCTAAGGACTTAGAGCCAGTTCGCCGTCCACTCAAACCGTGCCATGATGACGATGACGAAATGAGGTGCAGTGATGCGGATGATGGCGGATGATAGCGTGATGATACGTGATCCTATAACTACGCAACAGATTACTACGTCGTATTCAGTCCAAAATAAGAATGAACACAACCATTTTCATATCAATTCCAATTTATCAATAAAACTATTAAGACGTGCCCATCACTATTGTCAGTCACACGAAGCTAGTATTCAGCGAGTATAATCGCCTCGGGTAAAATCGTGTCAGGTGACAAGTAACGTGTTGTGTATAGAAGTAAATTCATTCTTCACATCGATTGATGCAAGTTTATTCGAGTACCTGTAATGTTCTAATAATTATTAAAGATAACTCCGGCACTAAAAAATTACTCTCGCAAAGTGAGGATTTTTGCAACGGATACAAAGTATACCTAGGTTTAGAGTAATATTAATTTGTGAATTATAAGGAAGAAGTGGTCTTCTTTACAGATTGAAGTTGATTCTTCCATAGATATGTACTAACTAGTCGATAGGCACGTCATGCTAGTTTAACCGATTTGAACACTAATATGAATCGATGTGTTGATTAGATTAGTAAAATGTAAATGGCAGTATCGATTTAAGAAGAATGCAAAAAAATTTTATCTATAAAAAGTGTCAAGTCTTTAATAGAATTATTGCCTAATATTCTGCAGTCACCCGCGGATATTACGATAACTCTGTATACACTACTCGCCCAGCTATCCGCACCACTAGTTGTTATTTCAATTAAACACTAACACGCACTATTACTAAGAATTATCACTTGTAATCACTTCGCGAGTTATAAGTATCAAATGTATAAAAAACCTTACCTAAGTTAACGTTAAACAGTTACTGAGTAAATGTGCACATCACTTATTTTACGCTTAGTAAATGACCAAGCGCTATTAAACTTACAAATAAATAGACATTCATGACAATAAGAAAACTCTTAATCTAAACTATTCAGATAGCCAAAACGTATAGTAGATAGATAATAACAAAAAAAAAACGATTAATTTGTCATAAAAAATGCACTTTCAATGATTAACGGTTTTCGTTTAATATATTTTAAATTTCAAAGGAGATATAACCTTTGCTTCAACTGATATGGCACTATTCCAAAACAATATATTTGATTTCTTCATAATTTTTCCATGTTCTAGACCGTTAATCACTGAGATCTTTACAAGTAATTATTGAAACATAGGTAAACCAACAATTCGACGTTACATAACCTACAATTATAGATATAGACAGGCTAATCATATTATTGGTGACACAGCAATTACTTACAATTAAAATCCTCTACCATTATTACTGTTTAAATTAGGTATGCATGTGAAAATATAAGTAAGTAAATGAAACTGATATTAAGACCTAACATGGCATCTTTAATAGACGTACGTTTCCTTTACCCTAATAAAGTGCCATTTGGTGGGAGGAAATAAAAGTTCACAATAAACCTACGAAAATATTGTATAACACTTAAGTTAGGTTTAAAATTTTGCTAAAATAAAACATAACTAATAAACTAAATTGAACTAAACAACACGCCACTCGAACGTCCCTATCAGATAGGGTAATCAGTATCACTGAAATCGAAGGTAATCATAATTTAAAAACACACGATTTAGGTCCTTCAAAAGGAAATACTTCTCAATTTGAGATTGAATCGAAAACAAAAAATGCAATTTCTGGCATCTTACTACACCGCTAATTATTACTTTCGATTAAATCAACTTCTAATCAACAAAGTGCAGAATAAAATTAAAATAAAATCAATAGTATGATTTAAAACTGACACATAAAATTATTTTCAATAATACCAACTTAATTTAACAGAAATTATTACTAACGTCTAAAAGTCCAAGAGAACAACATCGCAACACAGAAAAGTTCAATAGACGCCGCGTCGTTTTCACACAGAACCACAAGGAGCTAGCGAAATTATGCAATCTGGTTCAAATAGTCCATGAAGTCGTTGGAGAACAGCTGCAGAGAGGGTTCGGCCACAGGAGTCCGGCGTGGGATACCACAACCCCCAATCACTGGGCGCTCCACTGGTTTCGGTCTTAGCGTAGCCAGATAGCGTTCAGCAAGTGATTCTCCAAAACTCATTGCTAGTGTTTCTGGACTCAGACCAAGCAGCGATAGCGATTCCGTAATGCTGGCGAGAGTTGGTGTGAGGAACTTAGAAGACGACTCTTCTGCGGACGTTTCAGGAGCTCGGGAAGCCATGCTTGTGTTGACGACGGGTCTCAGCGCGGGGGGCGATGCACGGCGCGGGGGCGTCGGTGCTAATCCCCACGATTCGGAAGCAGGGGAGGTGCCGGGAGAGGCTCCCGGCACCGCCGACTGTTATGGCCACTGCTGGTACATCGGAAAGACCCGTTTGGTGAAGCAGTAGCTGAGCGGTTTGACGAAGTGCGTGTCCACGATGCGGCAGCTAGGGCACGTTACCGGGTGTGAATAATCGGAGTAATTCAGTCGCTGCTGCGGGTGCAGGAGTGGCTTGAAGCAGTTGTTGCACTGTAGACAAAATAAAATATTTTAAATATTGTGACCGAATTTTAAAAGTAAACACTACACCATAAATATAAGCTGTGTGTGTAGCATTCGCGAATGGTCGTTATAATCCTTTTGTCTTAAACGAAAACCGAACCTTGTCTTTTCCTTAAAGTATATTAGTTTTCGTAATAAAGTTTAAGTACTAGTTTCGTTTGTGAATATGGAAACAGCATCTCGCTTTCAAACATACAGAACTAATCTAACAACATAAACCAATTTAAATCATTCAATTAAGGGTTTTCTAATCAAGACACTATGTCTTACATTTATCGGCTGCCTATTTCACAATGTTCACTTTTCGTTACTGCTATGTAGTACGGAGTATGTTGCAATTTTCCAAGAGCTATTGAAAATATAAACTTTATAGCTGAGCTTCATAATATGCTTAACTATGAATCAACAGTGGTTACCATTGTCATACGTGTAATTTTTTGTTAGAAATAAAAGCAATCGCTTGTCTACCATAATGCTCTAACTTCTTCTCTGTTGAAAATTATCACCAATTGCGTCACTGTTATGTAATGTCATGTCAGGTCATAATATGTGAGAGTTTGGCAACACTAGTTGCCATACGAAGGTTTAAGAAATCTTTCCTTTTGATTTTATTTCTTTGGGTATGATTAATGTGATGATACGCTAGTATGATTATGAAAATTCAGTAAACTCTATCACAAAACAATTAACAAATTCAACCAATACAACCTGTTTAACATCACTATTAATTATTTATTAAGCTCAAATTTTGAACCAAATCATATGTATTTCCACACCCCTATGAATTGTATTTTTTTTTGCCTGTGTTCTAACCAAGGGCTCGATCACATGATGATCAACGATGGGTGTATCGGAATCGAACCGACTAAAACAACACAGTATCGTCCCCAATTGTCCATTGCCGGGTACCCAGCGTAACCGTATTTGATCAACTACACAACAAATTTTGTCTAATGCAGTCGTACATACAATTATATACAATTGTATATACAAACCTTTAATCGTTCAGCACAACACGGAGAAGCCATGAAGATGTCGTAAGAGTACATGGTTCCAAGTACGAGCGAGGAGCCATCCCACTTCTGCCCGCAGAAGCGACATCGTATGGTGCGTTCAGGGTCGTAACGCTCCAAGCACCCCATGCATACGCACGTTAGATACTGCGTACGGCCTTCCACTTTTACCTGCACAAAATAAATTATCCATTAGAGTCAGTGAAGAGTGTAAGGACAGAAGCAGATGGCGGGCTGTTGTGTCTGCCTTAGAGGTAAAAACGCACCAGTATTACGTACGCAGAAACAATTCTAAGCAAGGTTCCTAGTTCCTAGGCGAACTGAGCCTCGAAGATCTAAAAACAATTCTCACATATCGCATTGGAGTCGACACGGTTGGCGGTCAAGGTCGGTCTAGGTCCACGGGGTTTCCTTAATAGGTGCACCTGGTTCCTCATCAATGCAGGTACACGTTAAAGAACTACGTGTGGTCTTAGTGAGTTCCATTCCAACATACCTACGCCACCGTTAGCTCCGGTGAAGTGAACCTAGAGGGGGGTAAAATGCTACTCGTTCCTACATCGAGTTAATCGTCTGCAACAAAGCTTAAAAGCCTCCGACAAAGGATGATTAAGCTATGGATCAATTAACATAAGTTTGACGAAACCGGTTCAAGATGAAAATCTCAAGTTATCAATATATTCGGGCATCAGCAAAAACTTGCCATGGGTTCGAAGTAGGAATTCGGAACTGCCAAAGAAGTTTACCGTTATAGGATCATATGTCTCTTTGATTTAATTAAGATATATTATTTAAACTGCATGAAGAACCCACCCAGTTTAATTCACATTAGTTTTGTATCGGTTGATTGATTCCGAATTATTTGATTTTATCTCTAGACATTAATACGATAAAGTTAAATGTATATTTGGTCTCAACTATAAAAAAAGGTAAAGTAAAGTAGCTATCCACTTTAAAGTTTTGCTTGTTTACGCTTTAAGGATTTGAAAGCAACTCGTATGAATAGTACAGAAAATATAGCCAGGGTTGAGTTTGCATGTTAATTCAAGAGTAAACAAATACTAGAATCCGTGAATTCTTCCTAATTCGCTGTGTAAACAGTCCGCCAGTCCCCACGACGCCGTCTCATACCATATATTTCAATAAACTTTTCGGTTTTTATTTAAGTTCCTAGAAGTTAGCATGAGTTTGAAAATAAAGACATTTCAATATAACTTAAAATGTTGAACCAAATTAAGTTTTTATCTGTTTTAACGTATCCTAAGAAAAAGTTTTTATCTGTGAATAAAATTAAATTTATTTACCTCAACAGCGCTACTGGTGTGTTGGTGCGGGCTCAAAAAGAAAGTCCCATCTACAAGTGGGTAGCGATCGAACACATGCAGCGTATCTTTGCACAGCGCACAGGACACGCGCGGCTTATGCTGCCCCGCCAGTGTAGACAAAATGAACAGTCGTGTGTCATCGTTACCGTGGTTACCCTCGTCTTCGATCTGCAACAACAAAAAAATCATATAAAATACTCTTCCGAAACAACTAATAACTCTAAAACAATAGACACTGGAACCCCATTTCTTGAAAGTGCAGACGTTATTGTAAACCCACGTTCGCAATTTCAATATTTCATATCCCCACATTTACATATTACGATTAATGCATCCACCCACGACACTTACCGCAGCAACTCTCCCTTCGTAATAATACAAGTAAATGACTGCATAAAGTTGAATAATGAAAGGCTGAAAGGCAATTACGCTGAATTCGGAGTCGAAGTTAAACAAAGGCTCACGAGCAACGCGGAGATCGATTGTGAAGCACAATTCGTTCACGTACGAGCAATTTGTGAGACCGAATAATAATGAAAGTTTAACGAGTTACTGTTGCAGTGTTGGCACAGTGCTAGGCCTTAATTAAACATAATATTATGAGCTGTCAAAGCGTAATACTTCGAATCTCATTTTCCACGCGTCATATTGAATAATAAAGCATTGTTTTCCAGTTGGTTAACAGCCTAATTCTTGACTTAGTCATCTAGGTACACTGCCTCTATGACTAAGGCTCTTATGAAGTCTAATTGAAAATTAAAAATGAACAGTTAAATATCTATGCCCTAATACACATGGACCAGAATGTATACCTAAGTAACTTACATACTAGCGTGCATATATTAATGCTAGACATTCCTATCTATTATTAGAGTGACGTCGTGACACCAGGAACACATAAAACGTAGCCGGCGAGAGCGTTGACCTACGCAAACAAACTCAGTATGATTTGCAGTTCAGTGCAGTGCAGTTTGCCAAGAGACGAGCGGGCGGGGGCCGGCCATCCGGCATAGCAAACACCACTGCGATATCTTACTACCAACTTCGACTCAAGCAGTGTTTATTCCAGTCGAAGATTATGTTACTTAACAATCTATAATATTCGGCAGCAGATGATAATGCTACTTAAGTAAATTGCATTCGTCAGTCGTGTCGTGTCAGTCTGCGCGGGACTCGCGTGATTGATTTCACACTAAGCAGCTGCTCACACGACGTGAACAGTAGATACGTCCACATTTTATGATTGATAACACCGAATAGTGAATGTAACCATTATGTTGGGTGCCAAGCGGACGGATATACCAACTCGTGGTTAATGAAACGTCTATGAACGATTGTGTTAATTAAAACAGCGCCAGAGTCGTCGCCTCAGGACTAATGAGTGACAATTAAATTGTTAAGTGTTGCGCACCCGACAGTTTAGTGAGGTTGCAGGTCTCGGCCGACGAACCCGTTGCAAACTTACACAATTTACTTTTGTACTGCAAGATTGATGAGCACTCCGACGTAGACTATTTATTTACTCAATCCGATCACGCTTTGTCTCGCAATCGTTGCCTTTTATAGTTTTCTACGATGACTCGGCGTGGCAGTAAACCGGGACATAAAAGACCAACTGAGTTTAGGTATGTGTATGTGTTAGAGCAGGTAATAGTAGCCACAATCGAAAATGTAGTAATAGGGCAGAAGAAGATTTGGTCTGGTATGGAGTCAGTTAACAGAAATGAACAGAGCCCTTCGACGGCGTAGACGATCGCAGCTTCCTCTAATTATGTCTACTGAATTTACATAGTGCAGAGAAACTTGGCAGCCAGTAAACTTTGCGGTTTCAATTGTGTCGAAACGTGCCATCCGTTATATATATAAAGGTATGTGAGACTAAACAAACAAAATGATACTTGAACAAACAAATGTTTAAACAATGTTTGAATAATGCGTAAAGTCGGATTCGTTCTCGCACAAATTCACTCTTGATTCTGTTCATTTGTTACGATGTTCAAACAACAAAAGTGAGAAGAGCTCGTAGTCGAGAGGTATAGAGAGCGCTCGAAGCGTCGTCGTAAGTGTAAGTACTTCGCGTCCCGCAGAACGAATGTACACACATTAAAACTTTCCGAATTGAAGGTGACGCAATAATTAAAAAGCTGCTTGGGGCGACACCCCACCGGCGTGGTCCTTTTATTGCTTACGAAAAAAGGAAAACAAATACAATATCAGATAATCTAAACGTTTATGTCGTTAGCACTATACCGGAAGTTAATAAAAAGATAAGGAAAATAGCTTTCACGAAAACTTAAATAAAAGTAGAAACCAAGTATGTATTCTCTTGCCATTTGTGTTTTCTCTTAATAAACAGTTGCAAAAGCATTCATGCTACATTGTCAACATCGTTTTCCATTGTCCTTAGTATCTGTGTACACAGTAAAATGTTCACAAGCAAGCTTCTATTATAAAACAGCAGACATAGCCGACTTAAGGTTGAATAACGACGATAAATCTGGATTGTTCCCAGGGGTGGCTTATTTTTAATTACCCAAATGAAACTTTTCCTATTATATTTTGCCGTCGACGGTACTCGACATAGCTAGAAAAGATAAATGAAATACAACGCGAATAACTGGCGCATAGTTGAAGAATGCGTTGAAAGGCCGGAGAAAATGTGAAACCTCACAAAATCCAATTAGACGCAGCCAGATATCTAATACTACAGATCTAATAACAAGGTAATTATTAAAGTTCTGAATGGACTGAATTCTATCTTAGAGCGCTAGATATAGCAGGTACCGATTGTGAATTCGAAAGGTATTTCGACGTTGAAATATGTAGAAATGATGAAATAGCGAAGGAAGCAATTTTTCACAAGTGCCATCCTAAACAATAAGTCTGAAAGTGGATGGTATTTGTGGTGCTCGATACATTTATCCTGACGGTTGCATTCCGCCTCTTGTTTGCCATTGTCTGAGAGCTTCACGTTAATACTTTTCCCTTTGTATCAGTAAATGCTTTCTATTAAAAATAAAGTAATAGTAAAACATATGTTGTAGTTTGTACAAGTCACCTGAACTGCCCTCTAAACTATGTACATACTTTTCTAATAACTGGTTCAGAAATGTCTCACTGTATTTGTAGAGAATGTACATAAAATTTCAAATACCAAGATAAATGAAAACAACATAGTGAATTTTATCTAAATCATGATTACCTAGCATCGGTGCACAGGGCAATGGAGATTATAACTTTCTAGAGATAATTACGGTTTTGTCCATCAGTGTGGTTATTGTTTAGTAACTAGACTTCTCGTCAGTATTCGACTGTCAAGAGTATGGTGGTATGTAAATTAGAAAATTTATTGCACGCCAACTCTGAACAGTGTCAATATAGCAGGCGCGCGGGGGATTATCGAAAAATTTCTTAACAGCTCCCATATTCCTCATTCAGGTAAAATGAGGAATACGAGCGCTGGCATTGAAAGTATTTCGTTCTGAAATATTCACAAAATATTTTTCGCCATATCATAAATACCATATTTCGCAAGTGTAAATGTTTCGCAAAAATTCAGTGTCTTGAAAGATATTTTCTCGCATGAATTAGTCGCACGTCCCGACATTCCACATTACGCGATAATGCTCTCGAGATATGAATACCACGATACTGTGAAGTGACAAAAGGCACCTTAATACGACGCTAACTGGTGACGAGAAAACTTGTACGTGAATAAAATAAAAGTTACGCAAATATATAGTCTTGAAGGTAAGTATGTAACACAGTCGTTATTATTTTATTGCTCTCCGTCTTCTTGGTATATGATGTGTCTGAAGACAGCGTCTCGGCACAACTAAAGTTAAGTAAAATTTAGATTCAAATGGATATTAAAAATGTTAGCGCTCCATCAAGTGGATGTTCGGGGTGTTTTGATGCGATTTTGATGAGGTTCGCGTCGGATATAGCCGAGACACAACGGTGACATTTTTATTAAAATGTTGCCTGCCAATAAAATGATATTCGATGAACGAGATGTCGTAAATTCGTCGGAGGTAATTGATTGCGGGGTCGAGTTCAACATGTTTGACTGTTGAAATCGAAATAAAAAACGGTGTTGCTAAAGGAATTAGGACGTCGTTTCTGATGTTTGTGTGGAGCCGCAGACGAGACAGCCGTCTGTTCATTCTCGTTACATGGAAAACTACTTATCCTAACTTCGTTTTATCGTTAGCAGTATTGTTATGGCGGGTACTCGTTCTCATAACACGTCATTACTTGGATAACGCGCGCTGGTTTTTTTAACCCGCGATTTCGCAATGAACGTCAAATTTTTAGTAATATTTGTATTTATCGATATTTATCTCGTTTTATTCTCGTTCTTGCCTTCGTACTGATAAGCCAAAGCAAGAGTTGCTTAAACTTCGTATAACCGTATAAAGATGTTTCGTGTGGAATTATTGGTAGCTGAAGTAAGGATTGCGTGTAAATTAATAGTTAGTGGAGTAACTAATTAATTAGTTTGATATCGTGATCTTTCTAGACAATTTTTTAAATCGAAATTAATGATAGAATCTGTGGTGAAGGCGAAGTTAAAAACGAGCATACTCGCATGACTCTGTTGCTTGCTCGGAAATCGTACCGTTTTGTATCTGTTGTACAACCAATGCAAATTGTCACAATGATGTATGTGATACAATACATTATTAGCTCATATGAATAACGATACCTATTTGAGAATATCGAATGGTTACTTTGGGTCCGATTGCTCGTTACTTTGTAACAAATACTTGTGTGGTTTGCTACAGCTTCAGTTAATACCTCAAGCTAAGTTATATTGTTTAATAGCATATACAGTGTACATGGGTTGCAAACGGCAACCTCGCGATTCCAAGACCCACGCCTTAGCCATGTAGGTACGCTACGCTACGCATACTCTCCATTAATTAGGTTTTGCTATCTTTATTATCTGAAAACCAATTAAGATAAGCTCTTTTAATGCTGCCAGAAGAAGGGACAGACAGACAACGAAACAGTTTGTGCTAGTTGTAAAGCCACGTTCGGCCTACTATGAATGGGCCAGTTAGATTGAGGAAGTATGCTGCATTTAATGCGGTTTCTCAACAAGACATCTCAACAACTCAACGAAGAAATGAGAATAGGATAGAATTTATGGATGCTAACTATTCAGAATTCATTTACCTATTTAAGAATGTCTGGCCATACCGCTTCTGCCGGTCCCTGGAAGAAGGGGTAGGTCCAAGAAATGCTGATTTAATGGATGAAATATGAAAAACTTACGTGCCAATGGTGTCACTATGAGGGATTCGAAAACCGTTCGAAGTGGAGGAGAAAAAGTGGCGATCTGACGCCGGACTCCAAAGGGAATGGTTTGGATGTAACCGGGATAAATTAATTTGCTTTATCAGTTATCAGACTAAAACTGATTAGTAAAAAAATATATACATCCGAATTGACAACCATCTCCTTTGTAATAAAACTCAATGAATTCTATCGTGATTTGTTTTTGGTGTTATTTTATTATTTACACTTTACACTGATGCCGACGTTTCGGTTGCTTTGCAGCAGCCATGGCCCGACATGGTAAACTGCCGACAATATATATAAAGCGTCGGTAGCTTAGTGGTTAAGGAGTCAACCCTACGATCGAGAGGTCCCGGGTTCGAATCCTGGCCATTACACTACTGACGTGAACCCACTCCTAACACAAGCATTTAGCTTAGCTGAAGGGGTTAGGGGGAATATTAGTAATTTCGGTTACTAATATTCTTTAAAAAAAAAAAAAAAACAACCACCTCCTTTTTCGAAGTTGCTTTAAAAGTTAAGCTCTACCGAATAAGGCAGTCAGTAGTACCTATACCTACCTTATAATGTTTGTTTATAAACATCATATAACACAGCAGCTATTTCGATTTACGTCAACTCATTTCGTGCGCAAACATCGCTTCCGTCTGCTCTGTTAGTGTTTCCGACACTATCCTGCACTGTCAATAAATATTGCATGAAAACAAAAGAAACATGTTTGAACAATTAAGATGATTCTATAGACAGTTTATTCCGTTTAGCAATATGACATTAAAATTAATATTTACAATTACTTATGAATAAATAAAATAATAACTAAAGAAACCTAAAATATATCATGGAATTCTTCTGTCGCAAGAGGCATGGGATGACCCAGGCCTCTTGCGATAACGTCCCAAGAAGACTGGCAGCATTGCCACGTATTGCGGGAGTAATAAGGCATACAGTTCACCTGAGGGCCAAGTCTCGTAGTAAAAAGATGTTCAAAATTCAATCTCAATCTCCCAAATTTTAAAAAAGGTTTACTCGAAACAAAGGATTAAAAAAAAACACCTTTTGAACACCTTTTTTGACATTTGGGAGATCGAGACTAGATTGAGACTGAACCTTGAACAACTTTTTATTACGAGAATTGGCCCTCTGAAGGTTGAACTCTAACGGCGGGAACATTGAAGATGTCACTGGCGAGAAAAGAGTAGAGAAAAAGTAGCTGCAAGACCCAAGTTGATAATACCGAAAAATACCGATGACTCATACTTTCAATGTGATACAAATTAGTTATATTATAAGACTAGCTGTTGCCCGCGACTCCGCCCGTGCCGTCCCATGGGAACCTATTCCAGGCATAAAAGAGTAGCCTATATTATTATGTTATTCCAGACTATAATCTGTCCCCGTACTCGTACTAAATTTCAGGAAGATCCGTTCAGCCGTTTAAGCTTGAGTGAGTAAAAACATACAAACATCCAAAAAATTGAGTAACTCAATTTCTGAATTTAAAGAACATTCCCAATAAAATTACTCAAGCGTAAATCGTGGATCATAAAACTTGCAAAAAAAGTTCTAAGAAAATCAAGAAATTGAGTAGGTGTAAGACACGCTGATATTAATCGTTTCGCCATAAGGAAATATTTACATTTGGGTAAGTGTTGCGATAGGGTGTTCAGCGTGATCGACCACGTGCGTAGACGCAGCTGAGTCAACAGATCAATATGTTGGGTATGAATACTTTGTGTGAGGAGTGATATTCTTACATTTTAATAAACATTTTTAGATGTGTGAAAATCTTTATAACATTTCTTGAATTATTTAGCAACTAAGCAGAGCGTTACTAACGCTCGACTAACCCTTCTGGTGTAGAGGCCCAAGCCAACCTCACTTACAAGTCGGTTTACCTGCTGAACATGGGACGAGGCTCTGGCACAGGCTTTTCTTTCAGGACTAGGAGGTCAGACGGCAGTCGGAGTCGCAGTCCGGCAAAGCTGACATATCAATAAAAAACAAGCGGACCAAAATGAAAACTTTGGACGCGACTTTATGAAGATGATGATGATAAGTTCCAATGGGTCAATATTACATAATATATAAAAATATAATTAAACATCGTTTACCAAACAGGAGCAAAAACAACCTAAATACAATCGATTTATGGATAAAACTTTCCCTTTCACAGTAAATGCATGAGTATGAGTAATAACAAGTATAAATGGTTACTGCAGAACAGTAAACATCTTTAATATTACCCTTTTGCAATAGGATTACGAGCAAATCGTATTTTTATTGCTTGTTTTAAAGTCTGGCTCAGATTTGATGGCGGCTAGGCTCGCAGTAAATGTGGAAAAATAAAACAGTGGTGTGTTGCAACGTGAAAGAAACAGTCATCTAGTGATCGAACGCATCACAAAAGAAATATTTTTTGAGGATTATCTATTAGACCAGGCTTATCTAGTAGATGTTTGTTTTTGTGATCCTCTTTGGCCGGCTCGACTGAGAAGTGTCACCGTCAAATACAAGTATACTGCACTTTGAACCGCGGTAGCCTAGTGGTATGGGTAAAGGACTGCTGAGACGAGGTCTCGGGTTCGATCCCAGGTATTACCATGGCACACACCAATGACTTTTCGATGCTTTTCGAAGTTATGTGTGTATTTATCGCAGGTTTATAAGTGCCCGGTTAATGGCAATAGGCTCGCCACCTATTACATTGGGACCTAAACATAAACTGGCGAAATGTGGGTGCTAGCACGTCTGCCTACCCCTTCGGGGATATAGGCGTGAGTTTATGAGTTTATGCACTTTGAACCAGAATCATAATTATACTTCATGGCACTGACAATCATATAATGACCCCCATAGATGTGCCCCTGCTTGATACGGTCTATGTTTGGCATTGTTTGGACATATTAGGAGAATAAATGAGAGTTATTGTCAGTCAGGTTCGAATGAGGAGGATCTTAGGAGCAGATGAAGACCGAAGAGGAGTGCTTGAAAGAGGCAAAGAAAGAAGTAATGAGGATATGCCGTCTGATAGTAAAGTATGAAAATATTCGCCGCCCTCCAAATAATTGAGACAAAGGCATGTAAATAATGAGTTTGAAATCGATTATCAAGCCCACAATGATGGACACCATTTTAATATATAAAAAACCGGCCAAGTACGAGTCGATTCGCACGAACGGTTTCATGCGATTATCTAAAAAAAAACGGCAAAACATCACGTTTGTTGTATGGGAACCTCCTTATTATTTATTTTATTGTTTTTTTAGTATTTGTTGTTATAGCGACAAGAGAAATACATCATCTGTGAAAATTTCAACTGTCTAACTATCACGGATTATGAGATACAGTCTGGTGACAGACGGACAGACAGACGGACAGCGGAGTCTTAGTTATAGGGTCCCATTTTACCCTTTTAAAAAATGAAGCTCTTTCAAACACTTATTCATAAAACCAGAAAAGATTTTCATGAGTTCTGACAAAAGAATTAAATGTGTATAAAACTATTAAATCAACACTTTAATAGCGTGGTTAACGATAAATTTTCAGTAAATTTAGACATAAGATATTAGTTTTCAACTTGGGAACTGTCCAAGAATAAAAATATTCGATGAAGTACTCATTTTATGCGCTTTTAACGGTACATATGTATGTATCAGGTGCCAATATGACGTGGCAAAAGTTTAAATATTGTATAAGCAAGAACCATATTATTAGGAAGTAAAACAGGAGGACGCACGATATAAATGAAGTATTTTTGGTATCTACTTATGTAATATACTAGTTACAGTATTAGTGATATTAGCTTAGAACATGTCTACATACATTCAATCGAAAGTATCAATACTATACCTACATATGACAGGGTATCGACAGGTATTAATACTTTGTTTAGAGCATTTCCCCGGTTAGAGTTACCCTGACGAAGAGTCGAAAAGTAGCGCGAAATTCTTTAGAATGAGCAATCTAAAACTTGATAGTAGTTAGCCATCGTACCTGAATAGAAATTTGTCTTTCACTAGGAATTATTTGATACGAAACGATACCTGTTAAAAAGTAATAATAGGTATGTTCTAGTAGGGGTGCGACTGGTTGGATCACCTCCAAGTTTGGTGCACCCTGGGCAACGTGGGCGATGACGCATCATTGATTGCTCCTCTGGAGTAGCTGGCGTCAACGTCAACGGCCAAGAATCTGACCAACCGGCCCTTTTCAGGGCCAGCTGACCCCACTGCACGAGGGGGTCGGGGTATGGCGGGCCTACAAGGCCCGCGGGAGGGGGGGGTCGCTCCGCTCTGCTCTTATCAGAGGGCACACTGCGAATGGCCCAGGCTCAGTCGGAGTGCGAGGGATATGCTCTATGGGTAACCTTACACCCCGGCGTCTGTAGACCCGAGACGGCGTGCGGTTTTAGTCGGTTCTAGCCCGCCATAACCGCCCCCGCTAACCGGCGCGGGGGTATCCGAAGGGATTTCCGCACAAAAAAAAAGGTATTTTCTAGTAAAAGTAGGTATTCAATAAAAAGTTTTGAGTGCAAAAATATAGTCATCTGAAGGAACTTGATACAAAAGTATCAATAGGGATATGCTCTATGGGCAACCTTACACCCCGGCGTCTGTAGACCCGAGACGGCGTGCGGTTTTAGTCGGTTCAAGCCCGACATAACCGCCCCCGCTGTCACGCGGGGGGTATCCGAAGGGATTTCCGCACGATAAAAAAAAAAAAAAAAAGGTATTTTTCCGTGTCCCTTAAGCGTGGTAATGGAAGTCAAATTTGACAGTGACTCTTATTTTTAGACTAATCAGCATCTCTCTCTTCAGTCTTGTGTGTGCGGCTATTGAGGAGTAAAAAGACTAATCTGCAGCTGAACACACGACAATGTTATAAAATCTTAGCTATAAAAAATAGATAAAGAATGTTATGCAGATCTAGCGGATGTTGTGGCGAATATACGTAGAACAAACTGTCTTGAAGGATGTTTAAATTCAGGGTTGACAACGAACTATTTTGGACTAATTTAGATGATGATGCAAGTACCTGTAAGCTAAGCTAACAAGGCCGTGACTGCTATTAACTACTTATCAAGTTAACAATGTTTACGATCTTAATGATATATAGGTTACAGGAAATGACACCGTCATAATGGTCCTTCGAACAACTTTAACGCGCGATCGCACTTTAATTCAACGAGTTATGAACATAAAAGCATGTTGGCTTTCGTTAGTAAATGCGAAATATAGACACACATATTATTTGTAAAAAAAAAGTCGTACCCACAGAACAGCAATATTTCGCAGTTATTGTCATAAACAGTTGTTTATAGCTTACATAAATCCATTCGTATTTGGTGTGCTAATATTAATATTGTATAATGAATAAACGGTTTGTATTTCCATAGCTGACGCCACGGCACGGTTCGAAGGCGACCTTACAATGGCGCCCAGATACGGCAGTAATGCAAATTTAATTTTCTACCGTATTTAATTCTAGTATTGGCACCTTTTTTACTTCAACGAAATATTTATGTATGAAGACCACCAAGCTAACCTTACCTGCGTGCCAGTTCACCTGCTGATTTTAAAGGATGATGCCCTGGCGCAGGCTTCCCTCTTGCAGTTGGACGGTCAGACGGCAGCCGCTCTCGTAAAAGTCAATATAATAAACAAAATAAATGATTTAAAGTGTGCCCAATCGTCAGAGAATTCATTCGAAATCAAATTTGTATAATTGCATAGCAACACAGACAGCAATTTATAATCGATTTGCTAACAACTTCAACAAAATAATAATTTGGAGGTTAGCTCATGAGATTACCTTTATAACTGTAAGTATATTTAAATTAATGTAAATTAGTTTGTCAGTGTTGTATAAAATGAATCACATAGATTATTATGTGAAGTAGTACTGGTCGCGGGTTCAAGTCCCGTCCTAGATGTTCTCTTTTTCCGATCTAAATCAATAATGTAGTTATAATAAAAAGTTAGTAGGTAAATAAATTAATTTTCATGTTTACAAAACTCTCAATCTTATCCTTATGAGGGAGAGATATGGAGCTAGGATATCATCTCTCCTTCAGCTGAGCGGCTCGAAACTGAATTGTTTTTAACGTGTCGGTTAACGTAACGTGGTAAGGCCCATGAAGGTTGAATACTGCTGGAAACTTGCTGGATTGTAAACTAACTAGAATTTATTAATCTTAAAATGTACTTTCTTTCATTTCATTAATTTTTTAAACGGATTCTATCGATATAAAACCAGTTTTATTTCAATGTGTAATTCGCATAACCTGCCGATAATATATAGAATTTATTAGCTTTAATTTGAAACCCGTGTTCCATGATATACAAATATGTTACCTGGATACGATGAGATGTATGAATGTAGGTACCTATAGGTATAAGATACTTTTATTAGCTTTAATTTGAAACCCGTGTTCCATGATATTCAAATATGTTACCTGGATATAATGAGATGTATGAATGTACTTATATGTATTAGATACTTTTATTAGCTTTAATCTGAAACCCGTGTTCCATGATATTCAAATATGTTACCTGGATATAATGAGATGGGTGAATGTACCCATAGGTATTAGATACTGTTAGGATTACCTTGGAAAAGCAGTCCAAACATATCTAAAGGTAGCTGGCAGGGTATCTATACCGTGGTCACTTTAAAATAATAAGAAAAAAATTGAGTTAAAATCTGAAATATGTATTGTGATTGTTTATTTGTTCACATAGTTACATTTTTTCTGAAACAGTCGTTTTCTTTTATGTACTATCTGTATATTCCTAAAAGGATAGGCAGGAAATAAATACCCATATTTCGATAATTTTCACCGTGTGGAATCTAACTTATTTAATGCACGTTTATCTTTGAAGTACTTGTAGGACCTATCAGATTCTGATAAGTAATTGTATAACAAGACCGATAACGTACATTGTATATCGTTATTTTAGATATCGATAAACTTTATACAAGGAGCGAATGGGCGGGTGTATGGGGCCAAGCTATAACCAACCTTATCTCGAAGCCGGTATGGTTGCTGATTGACGGACGAGGCTCTGGTGCAGGCATTCTTTTCGCGATTGGGAGGTGAAACGGCAGTCGATCCTATAAAATCCCTTTTTTTTTTCGTGCGGAAATCCCTTCGGATACCCCCCCGTCGGCCAGCGGCGGCGGTTATGTCGGGCTTGAACCGACTAAAACCGCACGCCGTCTCGGGTCTTAAGACGCCGGGGTGTAAGGTTACTCATAGAGCATATCCCTCGCAACCCGACTGACCCCGGGCCATCCCGGTTTGGAGATGGCCCCCTTACTTGCTCTCCACTGTGCCATCTGCTAATCAGAGGGACACGTGGAAAGCTTCCGAACAGCCCTCAACAGGGCCGTCCTCGCCTCGGTCGGAGTTGGCCGTAGGCGGCAGCGTCTTTCCCGCCCTAGGAGAGAGGCGCTGCTGTCTCCGTTGCCCAGGGTGCACCGCGTGGAGGTTCCCAACCAAGCACCCCCCTATAAAATCCCTATAAATCAAACCAAATGTAACAGAAGGAGTGAGTGGACCCCGGGATCCCAGGCAAAAGTTTCGGTTTCAACCGGGAACAATGCTAACAAGATGATGATGATGACGAATCGATAAAAGAGTAGATCAAAAGCACTTGATGATGACAATCGACGAAGCTGGTGTAGTGTGTAAGAACAGAAGTAGATGGCGGGTTGTTGTCTCTGCCTACCCCGGAGTGAGAAAGACGTGAGTAGGCAATATACGTAAATTTCCACTGTTACAAAAACATTTTACGATTAGACTATCTACGAACGATACGAGTTAAAACCAACCGTTTGGCTTGCAAGCTTGCATTGATAACCTTGTCTTATAAAGTGTCAGGCATTTATCTCTGTTTTGCAAAGTTGTTAACAGCCTTGCCTATTATCTCAACACTAGAATAAATGACAATTATTAATAAAGAGATAAAGAGAAAATTAATAAATAACTCAATGAAATTGTCGTTTTACTGATACGAGTCGCGGTGCTCGTAAATATGTAACTTTAGTGCCCTTATACTCTAGAAACCCGATACAAGAAATTGTATTCCAGATATATTTGATAACGTTCCGCCCTATAAAATTAAATCAGGAAAAGAGTAATATTTATGGGACGGTATTTACATTATGGAAAAGATAGTTTTAACGCAAATCGGGTGTGCAATTTAAAAATACAGTAAGAGACACTTGCTAGAGAATAGGGTTTTTTCATTGTGCAGGTCAAGACTATGAAGCGCTGATTCGCATCCAAATATCTAAAAAGGTTTCAGAAATAAGAATTTTTTGAAAAAACTTTACAAGTATCTGCTGCCGAGTATGATAAGAATGAATCAGAGAGAAAGGATTGAGTATTTGTTTTTTTTTTTCGGTTATGTATGAGAGCTCAAAGTGAAAGGACGAAGGTGTCTACGATGTAAAGACGGTCCAAAGTTATCAAAAGTTTTATACAAATAATACACTGTTTACAAATAAATAAAAGTGTCTGTTTGCAATATTAAAATAGCAGATTTTTAATGATTGCACATGAATGTATCCATGACACTTATAAGAAAAAAATAATTATTAAATTTTTGTCTGTCTGTATGTTTGTCTTTCTGTCTGTTTGATAGAGGTAATCTCCGGAACGACTGGGCCGATTTTGACGGTACTTTCACTGGCAGATAGGTTATGTTACAAGGCGTAACATAGGCAACTTTAATTTTAGAAAAATAATTAGGTTAAAAAATTAAAACCCACAAGGTTGTGAATAAAATCTGTTTTACTCTTGAACTAATGGGCCGATTTTAACGGGACTTTCACTTGCTGATAGGTAATGTTACAAAGCGTAACATAAGCTATTTTACTTTTAGAACTAAAACCCTAAAAATCGAAATTTACGCGGATGAAGCCGCGAGCACGGCTAGTTTGGATATAAATCTGAGATATTTGATTTGGATATAAATCTATTGAGAAGATCGGCCTTTGAATACGAGAACATCGTTACCCATCGTTATCCCACATATGTATACCTATACCAGCTGTGCTCCGCGGCTTCACCCGCGGCATACTTCGCCACCGTTGTCCCATACATGCCCGTAATTTATTAGTTCTACATATTATATGGAAATTTGTTCGCTTTGTTGACATGCTCTCCTTGGTAGTAGCGTGATGATATATAGCCAATAACCTTTCCCGATAACTGGGCTATCCAACACAAAAAAAAAATCATTTCGAATCAGTAGTTCCTGAGATTAGCGCTTCAACCTTTTTATTACGATGTTACATCTAAAATAAAAATAAATAAATATTCTACGACATTCTACACAGCGCTTTCTAGACCCAAAGTAAGCATAGTTTAACTAGCTTGTGTTATGGGTTCCAAAATGCGGATAAACATACTTTTATACTTTTTTTTTTGTAAATACATACATATTATACTAAAATCCTGAATTATCAAATTAAAATCCTTAATGGAAAATATAACGATGAAATAACTTAGAGATGTTGGGATCGATACCTATCGCAAAATTACACAAAAGTACCTTGATCTATTTCGACCTTAACGCGGCCGAAATCGCGGGCAACAGCTAATAAATTAATAAATTACACACAATAAATATATATTTACCTCACGAAAATATAGAAAGTTTTGTTTTGTTCATACAGAATATTAAAGTATCTTTTACGATTTTATTTCTAATCAAATTGAAATCACACGTTTCAGACTGACGTTACTGGTTTACCCGTGAAAAGGTAAGAAACAGACATACACTACTTACATTTGCATTAATAATATTACTATGGATATTGGATAAATTATTGTTTGTCTTCATAATTTAATATTGTGATTCATGTCTCATGATCAAGGATTGTTTATCGTTTCATATTTGCGTACAAATGTATTTAAATCAGGTGCAATATAATTTATTTTGATATTAGTAATCGACAAGAACTAATGCCATTGATATGTCCAAGAGATATGATTGATATATTTGTATAATAATGATGATTTCAATCAATAAATAATTATTATTGGTTCTCAGATTTTATTAATTAATAAAATATTCTAATATTGCTTCACCACGCCGCAGCAATAGCGATTGCGTCTGCTATACGTGGTTCGGTTCTTGTGTTGTTCAGTGTTATTGGATTTTCTGCTAGGGGAATCTCAACAACAGCTAAGAGATTGAAACAAACCGTGAATAATCCTTAATTTTATAAATGAAAAAAGTTTGTGAAGAGTTTTGGATGTTTAGATGTTTGTTACTCAATTATGCTCAAACGGCTGCATGGATCTGGCTGAAATTTGGAACAGGGAAAGATTATTGATTATTACTGGAAAAACACACCGTTACTTATTATCCCTCGAATAGGGTTGCGGAAACGGGATCAGAATTCAACGCAGGTGGAACCACGGGCTAACTAGTCATTTTACAATTTCTAGTTTAAGTCAAATCTGATAGCGCATCTAACAAGCTTTGGAACTAATCAATCAATTTACAATAAATTATAACTTACAATATTTTAAAAAGTAAACATTTTGTATCTTCACGGATTAACTTTTTGATTCGCCGAAGCCAGTCGAAGCGAATGCGGAGAAAGGCGAAGCAGCTGCAACTATAACGTCACGTGCGGTTACTTGCATTACACTGCAACTTACAAAATAATACTACTACTAAATACTATTTGCAGGTATTTGTAGTTTCATTTACATCTTATTATACCTCTGTGGCGTAGCGGTGGAGCGTTCGAATACTAAGCAGAAGTCGTGGGTTTGATTCTCACTCAGTGCAAATTTTTGTATGCATGAATATGTAAGTATGTATATCTGCATTGGCCTTGGTGTTTCCATGAGTGTTTAGAAAAAAGTATCTATGTTTATCTGCATTTAGAACCCATAGCATAAGCTAGCTGAGCTATGCTTACTTTGGATCTAGATAGCGCTGTATAAAATGTCTTACAATATTTATTTATTATTTATTTATATTCACACCTGTATTTGTCCGAAAGGGCAGGTGAAAAAATACACCTATTTTATACGAGCTATTCCAATCGAATACTTATCACATTTCTACTACAATTAGTATTTCTTCTCACTATTGTTCGTATTATTCTCTGACTAAACTCATTACAATACTTTATTAAAAAGTGTTTATAAGATAACGAATGCAACAGTAATGTAAGATGTATTTTAAATTTTTAGGTTTGTATTAGGGAAGTATGTTATTCTACATAACTAACTAATACTTTATCAACCACAGGAAACATGTAATGCTCTACAACCTGCAGAGAATTCCAGTAACTGCTTATGACTCCGATAAAATAAAACGGTATGTGTAGAGCGCTTAAAATAGACTTTTTTATCGCACTTATAGAATGCACACAAATGCGTTTAAGTAAACAGTTTAGACTCTAGCGGGGGTGAACATAGTGTAATAAGATAAGCGAACATCTTTAGTTCATTATTGCGATAACACTGCACACAATTCAACATTTAGAACTTTTATATCATAAAATTTAATGTAAGAGATGTTGGTTCAAAGCTTTTTATAGCAATCCAGTCTATGAGTAATTTTGAACATTTTTTTAAAGAATTCTAGTAACCGTAAGTAGTACCCCTTAATCCCACCAGCTAAGCTTAGTTTCTTTATTTTAGGAGTGAAGTTTCCGTAATGTCGAGTGGTGTTCGAACCCGAGACCTCTGAGCTGCAAATCCGATGCCTTAGCCACTAAGCTATATAAGTGTTTGACTGTTTGAATTAATCAAAATAAAAAAAAAATGTTCAGTGTTTAAACACAACAAACTTCAACTTTTATTAAAATAGTGGAACGCTACGTTAATACATTGTATGAAATTATGCCATAATAGTTCTGTATCTAAACTTCATAACTCCATTTCTAAAACCTCATGGCCTATTGACAAAATGAGCTGTCCTCTACATCACGTCAGCGTCTTGAAGATCAAACATCAAAATAAGACCAATAAAAATCGCTATCCGCTCTTCCAATCCGCGTGCTTATACACTATACCTTATACCGAACTACATACTTATTGCGACGCATGATAAGCCGCGACCCAGTATCGCGGTCGCAGAGGATAACGCCCGCGTCAAGGCGAACGTATCGCACTATAAACATGCCGCACGCACGAACCTTACATAATATGCATAAAGTTCTACGTTCAAATACAAATTGAAGTTACATTGTTGCCGCGCTATCAAATAGACATAGATAATACACAAGTTTGTTTGTTATTGTATCTATGTACTGGCAACTCTGGGTGTGTGCTATTCTCTTTGGAGGTCTTGTAACCAAGCCAAAAATCTTCAAAAAAAAAAAAAAAAAAAAAAATTCTCTTTGGGAGAAAATAAAAAGAAAATACAATCTAAGTCGCCCCGGGCACACACCTCTGACTTTTCGTAGTTGTGTGTATTAAAAATGATAATTATCGCTCGCTTAGTAATGTGTCTGGTGGATGGCCTCGTATAGGCTCGCCCCCTATTACATTGGGACCTAAACTTAACTGGCGAATCGTGGGTGTCTGATACACCTCTGCCTACCCCTTTGGGGATACAAGCGTGAAGTTATGTTATGTTATAAATATATAAGGTGTCACAAAATTAGGTCTCTGAATTTGGTGAGATGACTTGGTATCGACAAAATATGTATTTGAAACAAAAAAAATCGGGTAAAGTAAAATAAATAATTAAAAAAATATTAAAAAGAAAGATTAAAAATGAAAAAAATAACACCACCAGCGACCAGCGTCGATGCCGCTTGCATTCAAAGCTTGTGCTTTGGAGCCCGCTCTCCTAATCGCCATTTTCGCGTTTGAGTATCGTCACACACTCGTATGTATTTAACAAAAGTTGTTATTTTAATATACTACACAGCTACTTCAATTTTATTTATTTGTATAGATGTAAAGTGCACATACTCCCTTACATTTGCTATTACATTCCGACTTAAACGACCATATGGGACTATATGGTCCGACAACTCAATCCGCCCATTCAAATGTGTTCCACATAACGTACGGCATCCGGCGGCCTTAATATCAAAATAATATCATTAATTAATTTGCAACTGTATTTATATCTATAAATAATAAATATGGTACGACAAAGTACACAACGCCATCTAGACCCAAACTAAGCAGAGCTTGTCATATGGGTTCTAGAATGCGGATAAACATACTTAAATACTTTTTTTTTTGTAAATAAATACATATTATACATAGAAACACCCAGACCAATGCAAATATACATATTTGCACTGAGCGGGAATCGAACCCGCGACCTTTGGCTTAGCAGTCGAATGCACTACCGCTACGCCACAGAGGTCGTCAAGCATCTGAGCTTAGGATGGCGCCAGACATGTTTAAAAAGATTCTTTACCAGTTAATACTAGCAGGTCTGTATGAGTCTTCTTATTATTGAGTTAGCCTTGGTTAATCTAAGGCTAATGCAGGCGAGAATTACCAAGTCTAAAAATACTATAACTGTATGGAATACAAATAGAACACTCTAGTATTTACCAGTGAAGTGCATGCATTGCAGAACGTGGTGTATCTTTTTGAATGAAGAAACTTGTAATGGTTACGAACACTCCTTGTATGAGATAAAATTAAAATTAAAAGACATGAGTGATGTAACTTCTATATAAATATTTCGTATTAAATTAATTATATTAACGCTCAGTTGGAGGTAAATGCACCCACACTCCCTGCAATCAGTATAGTCTCACTGGCCTTCGCTTGACTTCGTCGCAAACGTCAGATGCCGGTCACGCTAGGTAATAGACAAATGAGTATCTATCGGTCATTGCACCTAAGTTACGTAAGTATTGTCGAGGCTGAAGCAAATTATGTGATACAATCTAGATGGATATTTATTTGAGTATTCTTATCAACTATGTATATCTTGCAACTTTTTAGTACTACCTAATATATAGCTATTATTAGCTATAGAATATAATACCTTTTTTTTTTTTTTTTTTTTTTTTTTTTTATCGTGCGGAAATCCCTTCGGATACCCCCCCGCGTGCCAGCGGGGGCGGTTATGTCGGGCTTGAACCGACTAAAACCGCACGCCGTCTCGGGTCTACAGACGCCGGGGTGTAAGGTTGCCCATAGAGCATATCCCTCGCACCCCGACTGACCCTGGGCCATCTCCGGTTTCGAGATGGCCCCCTCGGGTTTGGGAACCACGGTGTCCCCGTCTTGCCCCGGTTTGGGGGAGGGGCGCTAGTCGCCCCACCGTCCCGGCCTGCTTCTGCTGGGGTGACAGGTGGCCTCACCCGCCACCCCCAGGCCTGCGCTCATGGAGGACGAAGGTCGTTAAGCGACCTCCGGCGCCTGAGTTGCCTGCGACGCGCGGCGAGCAAGTTGCGGGCTCGGCGGACCGGGAGAGTTCTAAGTCTCTCCCGGGCGCGCTCCGCCATCTCCTTCGCGAGCATTACATGCTCGCAGAAGGAGGCGGCGGCGGCCCACGCGCTCGCGCTCCGCACCATTGCCGCAATCATGCTGCCGAGCGAGAGGACTCCCACCCCGATGGCTGCCACGAGGTCACGCCTCGGCGCCTCCCACGCCGGGCAGTCCGCCAGCGTGTGCAGCCCTGAGTCCTCGCTCGCGTCGCAGTGATGACACTCAGGCGTTGGCTCCTTCCTGATCCGATGCAGGTGGTCCCCGAAGCACCCCTTCCCTGAGATCACCTGCGTCAGTCGGTAGGAGAGGCTTCCGTGTCGCCTCTCCAGCCAATCCTCCATGATGGGCCTTACCGCCGCTATTGCGGCGTGCCCTAGAATATAATACCTAATATTTTCACATGCTTTGAATGACCTCAATTTTGGATGAACAAAACTATACTTGTCTTGATAACCCAAATGAATGCGATAAGTTGTCGATTGGTGAACTTGGAAATATAATTTGAATAAAAACACCTTTCTCCAAGACAAAGATACTTTAATAAATTAAAATATGGGCAATATATACCTTTGTTGGTAACGAAACCATACCGCGATTCAGCATATCACTACAACGCCATCTATCGCGACCATATGCAATTAATGGGGACATCTTAGTTTCACTCAGATATTTTATCACATAACTTTATACATTCCGCCCACCATGGACGCAATGTCCATCGTTCCCGCCCACCATGAATCAACCCCTTTTTCAAATTCGAACAAATGGACTGTATATAAATAGATTATTTTATTTATGTGATTGGTTCATGGTGACTATGAACGTTACACATCCATTACTTAGTTAAAATGAATGAAATAATACCAAACAGTCAAAACAATAACTATATGTACTTAGGTATTTTAGATTGTGGTTACCGAGGTTATTGATAACCTAAGCTCCTCAAGGTACGAGAAACTCCGTTTAAAATAAAAACAAATAATAAACAAAAAAAATAAAAATATAAAACCAATCATTGAGTGACAGGTAAAATACATATTTTAGTTACAGGTCGTTTAAAGGTTGTACTCTTACATTTAATCGTGACTACTCTAGTAATGTTGTCCAATCCAGGATGCTTTTCAGAGATAATGCCCAAGAGCCACTGAGCTGGGGGGAGATTATCCTCTTTTACGAGAACTACATCGCCCACCTCTGGTTCGGGTGTTTTATCCGCCCATTTGTACCGATGTAGGAACTGAGTTAAATACTCACTTGACCATCGACGCCAAAAATGTTGGAGCATTTTTTGCGTCAATTGCCAACGTTTAAGAGATGAAATGGATGATGTTTCATAGTTGTTTTCCGGAGCAAGTATTAAAGGTTCACCTATCAAAAAATGACCCGGTGTCAAAGGGTTCGGATCTTGGGCATTTGTGCTCATTTGAGATAGTGGCCTAGAATTTAAACAAGCTTCGATCTGGTACAGCAGAGTTGAAATTTCTTCGAAGGTAAGTGTTGCGTTACCTATAACGCGACGAAGATGATGTTTTGTGGATTTTATTCCAGCTTCCCACAGTCCACCAAAATGTGGAGCATGAGGTGGAATAAAATGCCATGTAGTGCCGTTGTTTGCCAAACATTCAGCGATTTCCATTGCTAAAGTTGACCTCTCTTGCGCGAACAAGATTTTTAGTTCGCGTGCGGCACCCACAAAATTCGTCCCATTATCGCTGAAAAGGTCGGCACAATGGCCACGTCTTGCAACGAACCGTTTAAAGGCTGCCAGAAACCCTGCAGAGGTGAGATCGCTCACAGCCTCCAAATGTATCGCTCTTGTTGCCATGCACACAAACAAACAAACATAACCTTTATAAGATTGGTGACCTCTTCCTTTAGAGGTTCTGATTTGTATAGGGCCAGCGTAATCCACGCCACTCTGGTAAAAAGGTCGAATAGGTGTTACTCGAGCTGGCGGCAGCTGTCCCATCAACTGGTTTCTCGTTTCTGCAGAATGACGGACACATACCACGCACTTACGGATAAACATTTTTACTTGGGTTTTTGCATTCAAAATCCAGTATTTGGAGCGCAGATAATTTATCATCAGTTGTGGGCCACCATGTAAAGTACTCCGGTGAGCTTCATCGATGATTAAACTGGCCAAGTGAGATTTTGCCGGTATAATTATTGGATGCTTTGTTTCAACCTTAATATTGGATCTTTCCAGGCGACCGCCCACTCTTAAGATATCAGTGTCATCCAGAAATGGATTTAATGAGGTAAGTTTACTTTTTCTATTCACCACCCCTCTTTCCTGAATATGTTTAATTTCTTGTTGAAAGCTCATTGCTTGATATTGCCTAATGCAAATAAGAAGAGCTTCATTTAATTCAGTGCTAGTTAACCATGTCGGCACGTCAATAGCTTGTAATTTTCTTGAACGCTTAATAAATCTCATGCAATAAGCTAACACCCTGATCATTTTCCGAAATGAAGAAAATTTACAGAACAACTCAAACTTTTCGTCTTCGATTGAATGGAAAACCCTTCTTCTTTCTTCTAAGTGAGTTTCAGGTGTACAAACACTGTCAAAGTTTACAATTCTATTTTGCAACCATAATGGACCTGATTTCCACAACTGCATGGTTGGTAATTCTGATGGTTTTATGCCCCGCGACGCGCAGTCTGCTGGATTATCACCGGATGATACGTGTGCCCACTGGTTTCTATCTAAAATGTTTAGAATTTCCGATACCCGGTTTGCTATAAATGTTTTCCACCGACTTGGGTGGCTGCTCAGCCAAGCCAATACTACAGTAGAATCCGTCCACGCTCGTATTTTCATCTTGGAGATATTTAAAACTACTGAAACTTCTCGCAACAACTTGGCTAACAACACAGCTCCACACAACTCAAGCCTTGGTATAGAAACTTGTTTTATGGGTGCTACTTTAGTTTTGGATGCTATTAGATGAACATGAACTTTATCTGACTCTACTACGCGCATATAAACCACCGCAGCATACGCCTCATTAGATGCATCACTGAATCCATGCAATTCAACAGACTCATTTAAATCATTGGTGTGAATCCAACGTGAAAGTTGAAACTTGGTAAGTTCCGTGAGTTCAGTACGGTAAGTAATCCAATCACATAACAGGTTTGGTGGTAGTTCATCATCCCATTCTATACCAGATAGCCATAACCGCTGTATCATTATTTTTGCATTTACAATTGCCGGTGATATCCAACCCATCGGATCAAATAAACTGGCAATATCTGACACAACCTTTCTTTTTGTTACAGGTTTGCTGATAGGTGGTAGCTGTACAGAATATTCAAAGCAGTCAGTGCTTCGGTTCCAGTTCAGTCCTAAAATTCTTATTATTTCATCCCTTTTCAATTCTACAGGATTTTCAGCTGTTTCATTTTCTTCGCTTATTTCTTGGAGTAGTTGTTCATCATTGCTTGACCATTTCTGAAGCTCGAAACCTCCTCTATTAAGTAATGTGTTCAGTTCTTTAACT
This sequence comes from Cybosia mesomella, assembly GCA_946251805.1. NCBI lineage: Eukaryota > Metazoa > Arthropoda > Insecta > Lepidoptera > Erebidae > Cybosia > Cybosia mesomella. The sequence continues at coordinate 10,591,184 of OX276395.1, forward strand.
ATTTGTTTACCTTCAGATGCGGTTTTACATCCCGTGAGAAGATCATCGATATAAAATTCATGTAATACCCTTTCAGCTGCCAATGGAAAATCTATGCCTTCATCATATGCCAACTGGTGAAGAGTTCTTACAGCTAAGTATGGGGCAGGAGCAGTTCCAAAAGTAACCCGCACTAAGCGCAAGTGTTGTAACTCACCTGAAGCTTCAGTACGCCACACCAGACGTTGAAAATCTGCATCGGAATCAGACACCCGTACCTGCCTATACATCTTCACAATGTCGGCTACCAAGCAGATAGGATGTCGTCTCCACCTCATTAAAAGATGTCTTAAATCTGCTTGTATAGTGGGACCCACCATAAGATCGCTGTTAAGTGATACGCCATTACAATCGCGATTAGATGCATTAAATACTATTCGAAATTTTGTCGTTGTCTTATCATTCCTGATCACCTCGTGATAAGGTAAATAAACTGCTTCTGAATTATCAATCTCCTTTTGAGGTATAGCTTGCATATGACCAAGCTTCAAATACTCCGATATAACTTCTGTATACTGGCGCTTTAATTCTGGAAACCTCTTAAACCGATTCTCAAGCATGAAAAACCGTTTTGTTGCAATTTCACGTGAATTACCACACTTGCACCCTGGGTCAGCGTCTTTGAAAGGTAGCGTTGTAACATACCTTCCAACAGAATCACGTTTGGTAGTTGCTTGGTATATGTCTTCACACCTTTGCTCTTCAGGGGTGAATTGAGTTGTCTCAAGGTCGAAGTTATCTGACTCTAGTTCCCAAAATTGTTTAAGATTAAACTCTTCGTTGTTGACGTTTACATGCATGGTAATGATAGCACCATGATTGTTTGCGGTAGCACATACGTCATTATCCACACCCACCTTTCCAGACAAAATCCAACCTAGTTTTGTATTCTGTGCTATTGGTGTTCCTGGAGGACCTGTTATTAAGCCTTCAGCTAAAATTTGACCATAGACTTCAGCACCCAATACCAAATCAATTTTATTTGGTATGTTAAATTTTGGATCTGCCAACTTCATTTCAGGTAGGTAAGACCATAGCTGAACTACAACCTTTCTTTCAGGTAGAAAAGAAGTTAGCTTCTTAAGGACGTGTGCTTTGATATTAATGGTGAATTTTGGATTTTGTATAGACTGTAGTTTCACATTAACTACTTGTTTAGAATTAAGTGAAGTGTTCTCCTCACCCCCTATACCGGATATAACACAGTTGCTATGAATTTTCCTAAGCCCGAGTAATTGAGCTGCAGACTCCGTAATGAATGAGGCCTGTGAACCCTGGTCCAATAAAGACCGTAGCGTAAGATAAGATCCCGTGTTACTCTGCGCATTAACCAACGCAGTTGCTAAAATGACCTGACAGTTGCTACTCGAAAAACAACTAATGACATTGTCTACTTCATCAGATTCGATCTCGTCTTGAAGTGTTGCTGCCGTTACAACGACATCGGTGTCATCAACTGATTGTTTAATAGGTTCCTTTGTATCAGTTGATTGGTTTGTGTTACCAGAGTGTAGCAGAGAATGATGTTTCTTTTTGCAAATTCTACATCTTGAAGACAAACGACACACTATAACTGAATGGTTTGCCCCTAAGCAATTATAACATAGCCCGGAATTTTGGACAAAATTACGACGAGCCGATAAATCTTTTTCAGCAAATTGTTTACAGTTGCCTAGCTTATGGTTAGTTTCAGAACATAAGATACAAACAGATTTGATCTCAGTACTATTGTTAATAACGTGATGTGACTTAGTGACTTTTACACCTTTGGTATTCAAAAATTCAAGTGACCTAAACCTATGCTCCAAAAAATCGAAAAATTGGCTTAAATTTGGTAGTTCTTCTTTTAAGCTACAGTTCATTGCTTCCCAAAGTTTACGCGATTCAGTATCTAGCTTTTGCCTCAAAATATAAATAATAATTATATCCCAATTTTCTACACTTATTTTTAGACTTTTTAGAGCATTTAAACATTCGTTGGAAGTATCAAGAAGTTGTTTTAAAGAAGTTGAGGATTCGTTAACTAACATTTTTTGACTGAAAAATCTTTCAAAAATACAATCTGTTATGTGTTTTTTATTATTAAATCTATTTTCTAATGTATTCCAGCACGTGAGATAGTTTTCACTGGTAACGGGTGTATGACGCAACAGCTGTTCAGCTTCCCCTGTGAGATATGTCTTCAAGTAGTGTAATTTCTGGACGCTGGTCAATGAATCGTTGTTGTGAACAAGTGACAAAAAGAGATCACGAAATGTTGTCCATTCAGAATAGTGACCTGAAAATGTTGGTACAGAAATGCTAGGCAGTTTTACACTCGCTTTGTCAGCCTCTGGGATAGATTGCTTTTCTGCAGGTTTTACATTGACACTGACCAAACGTTCTTTCAATGCTATTTTGTAATCAGTGTACAAGTCTTCCGTATTACCATAGCAGTCTTTTACACTGTACTCCGACGACTCAAACTCGTCCCTTTCGTGTTCCATGATTAATTTCAGATGCGTCTGTTCAAATGTCGCCTATTGTTTTTCTAAACAGTCTAGTCGTGTTTCCAAATAACTGACAGTTATTCTTTCCTTCGGAGATTTATTATAATTCCGGCGACCTCTTTCAATTTGTTTATATATATCTGCCTGAAGTCTCACCAATGGCTCCATTATTCAATATTCAAACTAGTTATGTGCAAGAAAACCTTTTCTGAATGACAACTACTTCTAGTTGTTACGCCAAAACAGTGCCAAATTTTCTAAGTGTTTAACAAGCTCTTAATTTTTATAAGTCCAGGAAAAACCGTAGCGAAATCTTCTAAGTGTTTGAGAATTTGACACTTAGGTAAATTCGGGCATGGATTCCCCGTCTCAAACACAAATCAGTCAAATTTTTACAAGTCCCGAACTCACTCACTATTTGAATTCTTTCAAGTTAATAGATTAAGAGTACTCACAGTTTACTTGTCCTTTTATCCCACTAAATTATTGTACTTGTCACACTTAGCTGCCAACTTCCGCTTCCGCTGTCATATGTCATACCTCTGTCGTTGAAAGATCTCACTAGTTCCGCTGCTACAATCTCGTTCCGGTGGCGCTGCTATATCCGACTCGTAAAGGACCATGAATAAAAACACCTTTCTCCAAGACAAAGATACTTTAATAAATTAAAATATGGGCAATATATACCTTTGTTGGTAACGAAACCATACCGCGATTCAGCATATCACTACAACGCCATCTATCGCGACCATATGCAATTAATGGGGACATCTTAGTTTCACTCAGATATTTTATCACATAACTTTATACATAATTAGACCTAGTCTGTATGTCACTCAGTACGCAAATATATTAAATTGTATCATAATTATTATTAAAATAAACTATTAAATCTGTATACAGCACCTGATTACATAACATACATCAACTCTATTTTAGAGCTTGTAGCAATCGTAGGTTGGATACAATTAAAGGATGGTCAGTTAATAGATATGTATTAATTTGCAATAATTAGTCAGTGCCCTAACTAGTATTAGCCACCTAACCTACTCCAATTTCTTAGATATCAAGTTTTGATTTATACTCCGATTCCCTTCTTATCCATTCTTTTGATAAACATGAAAATAATAGCTTCTAGTGGACAATTAAATAGTCAAAGTGTCTCCACGACCAGGTTGTACTATATTATATTATTTAACAATTTAACTATTTTCTATACTTAATTCGTACAAAATTAGTTTCAACGCCAAACTACCAAATAAAAACAGTTCCGGCGACCGTTCTGTGCACTTTACCGAAGTTGTTCTATATTTATCACAATTCGTTGATGGTGTAGGAAGGTCTTTGAGTATCTATTTATAATGGAGCCCCTTTTGCGTGAGGAAAAATGTTTACGACGATAAGCATCTATGGAAATCAATGACGAAAGTTGAGAGAATACCATGACATTTTCCTTGAATTTATTTTTATAAATTTTATAATACACTAGTTAATGCCCGCGGCTCCACCCGCGCAGAGGTCAGTGATCCTTTTTTGGTCATATCACCGGTTCTACTTAACCAATTGCAATCAAACGTACGGCAGATTTTAAGACTGACCAAGACCTTACTTATAGAAAAAACACATCGAAAACAAACAGACAAATAGATATGTGTTCAGTTACTATTATTTATCATAACCCAAGTATTTTTTTTTATATCTCCAAGGTGCAGACACAACTAATTTACAATTTCGTAATAGCATCTAGATAGATTGTTCATTAATGAAGGGTTAGGCATTCTAAGTGTATTAACATAATACCCACATTTTGACATATATGTACTCGTATGTTCAGTCCTATGTAATAGGAAGCAAGCCTATTTCCGTCAACAGGACTCTCTTCCTGACTCATGGTTTCAGTATTCAGTAAAAAGTGCTACTGCTCCCGAAAATTTAATACCCTTGCCCGCTCCCGGCAATGAATCCAGGATTTATTTAATTTGGTGCAGAAACACATTAGTGTGGATTAAACATACAAATAAAATAATTTACAAACAATGAACTGAATAAAGTAAAACCTTTGAAAGGCGTCTAAAGACCTGAAACCACATTACATAGATTACAAATACATTTATCTACCAGTAGTTAGCCTTCGAATTGGAGAGAATATTTGCATTCCGTTCCCATAATGATTCCATTATTACATTCATATGCAAATAGATGCAACAAATTGTATTCCGAAAGGATTTAGGATACAGTTCAATAGACATAATGTTTTAGCAGCACGTTATTGTTGAATAACATCGCGAGACCAAGTTTAAAATATTGACAATACAGAAGATTATTCTATATTAATGAGGTTATATAGGGCGTCCCACGGCAATGCTTCATGTAGGGAAAAATATCTTATATAATGCAGGTAGACACGTTTCCGGATATAGGCCTCATTTAAATATTAAAAACAATATAAAATGCATTCAAAGATTTACGAAAACTCGGTTTCCACTCGATTATCGATGCCATAGAAGTTCAGGATGTTATTTTTCGGACTTTAGCCGGTTCGATTACCGAGGGTGGAAATCGAGTTTAGAAAATGTTTGAATCTAGTTTAAATTATTTTTAAAATTAAAATGAAGTCTGAAAGAATTCAGTAAAATTATCTATTTACAGTATTAACATCTTTTTCCTCCACGTGGCATGGCATAGTCGTGGGACGCCCTGTAAACGCTAAGAAACTCCTCTTATTTATAAGAATAAATGTATATTTAAGCTCTACCATATTTTGTATTTTCTACTGTTGGCTATGACAAATATTGTGGTGAAATAACACAAATAGTGAAATAATATACGCACTAAAATGCTGGTACTAGATATTTGTGTGATTTGTCTAGGTATGGACGTACTTTGTGGTCTAGTGGTCATTGATTGGATATTTGTCAAAACCCCGGGACACTGGAATAATTTCTTATCGAGGGAGTTTTCTTTTAAAAAGGCTTATAAGTAAATATTCATATTACCGTGGCAATCAGAGACAGCAATAAGTCGATAAAGGTGGTTCTGAAGAATATACCTACTTGATTATTGCAAACTAAAAGCATTTTCTGAAATAAAGTACATTATTTAATTTACTCATCGCTCTTTCGATAACCACGGCAGCATTCCCCTTTTAATTGCTTGAAAAAAATTAAATCTTATACTACATATTCTATATGTGCTTTGAAAACGAAGTCATCATCTGTATGCCTTAAACATTACCTACGTGTCGAATGAAGTCAACTTTAAAGTTAAGACATATGACCATATTTGTACAGCGTCTTGTAGTTGAATGCTTACAGTAACAGATTGCGATGTCAAATAGTGGAATTAAATTGACTTCGTTGACATTTGAATTATTATTAGCATTATGCATGCTCGGTCGTTGTCTGTCAGTATTTCTGTCAGGCCAAGAAGTAGAGGCATGATTTTGGGTGGTCAAAAAAAGTCTGTTACCTATACGTAGGTACAAGTCTTTGGGCAGGACGCTGAAATGTTGCTCCGGAATGTTATCTAATCTCCAGTTATCACCTTTAAAGTATAGCTACAAAAATTAAAAATATATAAAAATTGGTGCCGTCGCTTTTAAAGACCCTTTGCTTATTATATACAGTGAATATAATATACGACAGATGTCAAAACGTATTTTACACCTGTCCTGTTCAACCACCTGTTAATTGCTTAGTTCAAGGTTTTAATACCATGGCGTCGTCGTAGAAAGAAAACAAAGAAAGCACTATATCGAAGCTAATATTAGAATTACTTACAATTAATTACTTATATTACTCTAAGTATTATGAAAGAATGTAAAGATTACCAAGAAGAAGTAAAAATAGTTAAGGTCTAATACCAAGCTAGGGGTGTAGAGGACCTTACCGACATCCGTGATACTCAACTCGAACTCACCTGCAAGTCAGGGTTCACCTGCGAGACCTCAGACGATGCTCTGGCGCAGGCTTTCCTCTCAGTATTAGGAGGTCAGACAGCAGTCGCTTCCAGAAAAGCCGATATATCAATCAAACGAAAACTTTGGACGAAACTGGGCTATCGCTGATCATGATGACTTATCTATCTATCAGGCAAGTCCTTTCCCCGTAAGTAACAGGTAATATCCTCGTAACATATGGATAGTTACGTGTCAACATATTATCACATCAACTGTTCTAATGTTTTTGTCCTTTTGGATTATACTAATCTCACCCATTAGGTGACCTATGTAAACACTGACATGATCTTTTGGAACAGTTAAAAATACACATAATCATATTTCGCCATGTTTAGTGCCGTTGAACATTAGGTTATATCCATTACGATGGGAGGTTACCTCATGTTTATCAATTCATATCTCATACACTGATGTAGCGGTGGTTCACCTGCCGAACATCGGATGCCATAAGCTTTCATCACGAGGTCGGGGGTCAGAAGGCAGTATCGCACCCGTATGCATAAAATAAAAATTGTTAAAATCGTAGGCAAGCGGTCCCTGGGACCCAAAGTGGAAGCTTTCGAGGCAATCGCAAATCACTAGTATGAAGAAAATCCCTGATATAGCACCGATAATTATACAATGATATGCACCAAACAACATGGTGATACGAAAACTATACTAAAATTCATCTGACTATGTATAGATTTCCATTCTGTTAATAATTACTGGTGGTAGAAATTTGATGACACAAATTTGTCACAATTTCGGCCGGGTGGGTACCACCGTGCACGATTGCGAAAAGCCTTCCATAGTAAACCAATTTCGACTTGATTGCGTTCAGGGGTCAGCAAGTGCATAGCCGGGCAGGGGGATTGTGGTCGCAGCACTAGTGGGACCGGTGGGTGTCACGCGGTTCTGCGACGACAATCCTCTTTTGATGAGGCCGTCAAGCTGAGTGCCACCATTTTTTAACATGGTACGTGTATGTAATGGTGACCCTCTTTCCTGAGACTTTACCTTCAGCTTAACCATCAGGCGGCGAGGTGAAGTCAAATTGACGTGTCCTAAATATAAAAAAAGAACAGAAATAACAATTTATAGCCAGGAAAAATTTGAGTCGCTTGAAAATCAGAGCACTCGTATACACAGAATACATTACCAATCGAGAGTGACGAATCAATTCGGTACTTGTTCATGCATACTTTGTGACAGGAGAAAATGGACCAGATGAATGTTACTGGCCGCCATACAAAAAGCCAATAAAATTCGCCTCACCACGCTGAAAGATTTTATTCGCATAGTTATTAATTTCACTATTAATATAATATAGGTTTGCCGGCTGTAAGCGTGTTCCAGGATGATGTATATCTCAGTTTACGGCGATGCTCAACGCTCTTAATCCCAAGTATTAACCGGAGGCACCGACCCGCCACGATTTATCGTCCCGAGGCACGACGAGGCGGGGCCAACTAACAACTTACACTGTTGTAACTTGCAACCTGATAGCTCGTTTTGTATTTTTCTGAAGTCGAGACGTATTACTGTAATACTTTGTACTGAACCAGTCACGTATACTTTGAGTTATTTGAAACGAACACATGAATTATCTACAGCTTGTAAATGTCACGACAGCTCCATACAAGACTGTAATTTATAGACACGTCAAACTGTAAACACAATGATGCACTACAATTAAACTGCTCGCATTAAAAGAGCCAGAGTTCAAAGTAGTTTGCAGTTAACCAAGTTAAAAATCACATTCGTGGTCGTTGGCACAGTATTACAAGAGAACACTTGCGGAGTTTTAGCAGTCAATTTTCGTTTTATCCAAAGTTTCTCTTGGGGAATTCGAAGGATTTTAGGCGCTTTACGGATGAATAAATATCGTACTAAAGTGGAGACATGCTCTCTACAAAAAGCCAACATTGCGCTAGAAACTTCAGCAAAGATAGCACTGTATCTTAAACTATTTACTTGAATTACTAGCTCTCAAATAATATACAAACACTGCAGGTCAAATAGAATCCAATGATGTGTAAATATCTTTATGATGTGTGGCATGCGCTTGCACAAATACCAATCAGTGATCGAGATTATAGTGCTAAGGTAGAATTAAATAATGGATGAGGTCTATGACCTATAAGTAATTCATAGAATGAGCGAGTGAACGTGAGGTGCGGTGCTCGGCCCGATATGGCAGGTGCGTTATGTAAGCGCGCTGTGGTGCAGGCGCACGCCTCTGGTACCAAATGCCACTGCTATTCCTATGCTAGCCGACTAGCGGCGAACTCGTGCCAAGGCCCCGCCATAATTGAAAGTAGATGTCCAATACTCGATATTTCGAAATAATAACTTAAGGACCTACAAAAACTATAGAAAACCAGACACGGAATGAAAGGTTGAATACCTTAAAAGGCAATATTGCGCCACATTCATAACAGGTGCTGTCTAAACTAACTGAGAACTTAGAAGCCAGACAAATTCATAATGATATAGACCGTTACCTCTTGCAAAGTCATAACGATAACCGTAGATATAGTCGTTATCGTCGTATGCCCGAAGGACTTAAACGCGGACAATTTAAAACATAAATTAGATAGTGCAGTGTCTAAATACGGGAGAACACTGGGAGGCAGCTGACTACCGGGTGGTTAGGGACGATGAATAACGAAGCGACAGGGATGGTGTATCGGCGATGGTCGGGGTGGAAAGAGATAAATGATCGTCCACGGGTGCAGCAGCCACCAAGCAGTGTGCACACAGACATCGATCGATTAGCGGCCAACCCGCCGCCCGCTGCGCCACAGCCAATCTATCGAAATTTATATTACACTTTAAATTGTATCAATCATAGTTGATATTTAAATAAGTATTTATTTTTCGCGCGGGTTTTGTACTCACATCTAGGAAATATGTATTCTTATTTCTTGTGAGTACAAATGAATAACATGACATTTAAAACTAAAAAGAAATAACTGCGCTGTAAATTTGTGGCTAAGACAAACAGCAAAATTCATGGTCAGTCAGTGTCAGGTATAAACTTGTGATGGTTTAAAAAACGGCGTCAAGGCGTCCTCATCTAAAGATAGGTGTAGTGATTGGCGTTCAGATCACGTAGTCGCGGACCGGTGATCACTTATTTAACTTGGAGGTGCCGTGATTCCATAGAATAGCAACCGAGCAGACACCGCGCGCATTTTTTATTTATGAATTTTTCTATTAGACCAGTTGCGCTAATGGAATAATTTCGATAAACTGATTTGTATTCAACAAAACCATCTCGTGTATTCAGCTTTTTGCGACCTTATCAAGTTTGCCACCCTCCACAGATTAGCCTTTGATTGAATTTAAAATTAACGGTATCTCGAACTGGAAATCAAAAATAAACCTATTTTCTTCAGACCTATTACTTGCTTCTTCTCTAAATTAATCAGTGTCTTCTCTTTTATATTAACTAGCCGGTCTTCCTTCATTCTCTTAACCAAAGCTGTTGAAGGCATCTCAAAGAGATTAGCTGTGACTTAAAGATTTTTACAATTAGTAACGGTCCATTGAATTTAGTTGAACAATACTGTCTGTCTGACTTTTTGGTAAAAGATTTCGAAAAGTTCTCTCAAAGTTCACTTTACTAAGATTTCTATCAATGAACGAAGGCAATGGTTCAAACCTTGTAATTAGCGTTATCAGAAAGGAAAGTTTAATGTTGCCGCTATCCAATAACTGTTCCTTAGTAGCAAAACACCTTGGTGCAGGAAACGCAGGTAGGCGGTGCAACTAGTTGTACCCAGGAAGTATGTACACATATTTGTGAAATGATAAGGAAATAGACTACAATATAGACTTCCAAGCACGTTGTGCATGTCTTTGGAGCGATAAAACTTAATCACTATATAACGGTAAAACAAAGGCTTACGTGACAACACCCACTGATAGGTTAGATACCATAATATATAATCTTATCCAGCTATTTGTTTGTAAATAAATAAATAAGATTGTGTACTCCTCTAAATCTAAAATTCTTTTGCTCAATAAACAAACGCAGATATTATAATAGAACTTGTTTGCGAGAGAAAAGTTTTGAAAGTTCAGTTTCGAGCAAACTTGGGCGATTTACTTTGGGTACGAATTCAACTACAGAATCGCATCGTAGAAGCGGCATTGAGTGAACAAAGCTTTGGCTAACTCAACAATGTGTTTAGTTTTCAGATTAGAGCAATCCCGTCCAACACCTAAACATGGATCTGAGATAACGTTCAAACTCCGACTGATTAAGAGACCGCACTGAATATGAGATTTTAGAACTCCACAGCACCCGTCTTGGAGTTCTCGTGCATAATTATTAATTACTAGACATTACAAATGAACTTCTTCATTCTAAGCTGATGAATTACTCAAATGACTTTAAAATTATAACAGAACGATCTCTTGCCCTAACAAAGGTAACTCTCGTTTTTCTCTTTTGTTGTTGTACAAATAAAAGTTGGAAAATCTATATTGGATAACAGCGAGTGTAGAGGAACGCGGGCGGAGACGGTATTGCGTGAGGAGGGCCCGGAATCCTGGCACGCACCCTCACTTCCCAGCTGTTTGCGTCTATTACGATTTCAATGTCAAGTCCGATCAATAACGGCCGGGGATGTAAAATTTCGGATGCTTTCGGCGCTTTCCGGAAGCTACGAACGCCGACCATACTAACCTACCGTAATACGGGGTGCGTGCTCTGTTCGCGATCAATAGCCGCCTAGTAAGGCTCGGCTCATTTTATAAATAGTCTTGAACTTCACCTCGGCCGCTGCCGTTTCAAGATTCGTAGGCGAAAGTGTAGAAATATCTATACTTGCGTCACGACGTCGGTCATGTTTTGTAAATATCATAGAGCGAACTCGTCAGTATCATAAAATGCGATACCCTTGTTTGAAATGAATAATTTTAATATGGACGTTGATAAGCCGTTGCAAGCTGAATACAATGCTGGCATCTCATTATGTAAATGCCATGCACAATCTCCGACGAAGAGAAAGTTTGAAAATCTCAATATAACGTGACAATTGGTAACTAATGTGAATATTTTGCTAAGTTTTCATGTAAATTGCCACTCTACAGCGCTGTAGTCAATGGCGAGAGGAAATCGACCGGAAAATGTCCCAGGAGTGAAGGCAAAAATCGCAAACCATGAATTACCCTATTCAGACTTTAAAGGTACTCCGAAAGCTAATATCTCCAAGCTTTATACCTCCTTCATCAGGAGGATGCTTACGCCCGCAATCGATGGGAAGAAAATTGATTAAAAAAAATCCAAGTTGACCACGTCGCTCTTGATAAATTGAAGAAATAATTAGACGAAAACAAACCCGATGAGATGAGGTGGAATCAAGCTCGAGCTATTACAGTGAGTAAACGGGGCAAAAGCGGCGATATTAAAGGACGAAAACGAGCGGTTCATTACTGGGAATGCCGGCAATAACAATACGGTTAATGGTCGTGCAGCGATCCTCTCAATGCTCGTTTCTACTCAAAAATTTCCCTCCGCCACGAAGTGTAACAAATCCCTGACAATTACGAGTAGTAGGTTTTGATATAACAACAATGTACGATTTTGTTAATTACGGAATTGTCTATGCATAATTATTCATTGTAGGTACTTAATATAAAGTGATTACAGAAGAATCGCATCAATTATGTCGTCTGTGTAGTTAGAGTAACATTGAAATCGATGGTAAGTACATAACTAAGTTAAGTATCGTGTATAATTGTTTAGGCATAGTTGTTTAACTCGGTTACTACGTTCTACAAGTTTGTACGTAATCGTGACTAACTCTTGGGCCTGTCATAAGCTGAGCGACGTGCGGGTAGGTCACGTAGACATATATCGTTTACATTTTTCTTTACTGTTTTACTTTATATAGGTCCGTTATTTTACTGATGAAGAAAATCGTTTTGTTTCAAGTATTTGATACTAACTGAACCGTCAAACATCGTTCGGATTAGAATCAAGTTGTGTTGGTTACCTAATCAGCTGAATTTATTTCGTGAATGTCTCTTTGCACCCCGGCATTAAATTCCCGAGACGGCGTGAGGTTTTGATCAGTTCGAGTCCGACATAACCACCCCCGCTGGCCGGCGGGAGGAGGGGGGACCTGGCAATTTCGGTAAAAAAAACAACACAAATAGGCATAGGCGGAGACAAATCTAAACAATCAAAGATCATGAAAACCTCTTCTTGAGTTTATCTTAGGTTAACGCAAAAATAAAATGTACCAATAAAACTATGAACTTATTATGTTTGACATGAAATATTGATACTTTACGCTTTATAATGTAGAAAAATTAAATCATGTATATTGTAAAGGAAACTTAAACGTTAATCTAATTAAGATAACAAACACGTAATAACATTTTTGTATTTCTCAGCATTGGTGGCATTTGGACCCATAACCTGTTGATCACAGGTCTGATGATAAACATCTATATAATGCTAGAGTTAGGTGGTGTGTAGGCGGGATAAATAACGAAAAGCGATCAGTTTAAACAGCCATAATTATGAAACATTTCGTTGTTGTTAATAGGGAACAGATAGCCATAATTACATTAATCGACAACGCTGTCTACGATTCGTAAGATAATAACTCTGGAACTCGAGACACTATGAGGTTATAGTTCCGAACAGATGGTTTCTAGACTAGTCTATCAAACGTTACCAGGTAAGACTATTATATTATCCTTCATGTGTGGTGCTATTATTTGCAGTATCTTACTTATTAATATATTTTTTTAAATAAACCATTAAAATTAGTGGCGATTAGAAAAGAGTGTGGTGGTAAGTTTTTATTGCCAAGTCCATTTCTCACAGACTTTACTTCTTGCCTTGTGAATCTGGCTGTAAATGAGGAAACAGTAATCTTGACGTTCAAAGTAGTTACTTTGTGTGCTACATGACTAAAGATATTTGAAGTATCCGCATACATACACATCATCACGTGTATTTCCTATTCAGGTAAGCAGAGACTACATGTTTCGACTGGTTACGATGCTAGCAGACATCTTTCACTTCTTCCATGTTTTGACATGAGTGTTCTCATAAATACTTGCTGGTTATGGGTCTGTATTGATCTGGCTCTTGGCGCCGAAGCGTTCTAAATATGGTCAAATAAACTTCAGACTTCTCATACTTCTACAGATATTTACTGCACAAACCGTCATCTACCTTTTTTTTTACGTGCGGAAATCCCTTCGGATACCCCCCCGCCGGCCAGCGGGTGTGGTTATGTCGTGTATCGACCCCGCTCGGTGTCCTCCCCAAAAGTTTCCTTTATGAACTATTAAGTTTACGTTCGCGACTGCGACATAGGTTTTATTTACTTAAAGCAAATTCAAAAACAAATGGATTTTTCCAAAATTGTGATTGTTTCGCAATATGAATATGTACTCGTAATAAAGCTAATATGGGTACACAATAAATAGGTACTCAAATGAAAGTTCTCGCTCTAATAAACGTACGTACGGCAAAGATCCCGACCATAAACTTAACTAGTGTTATGAGATCAGAGTAGATCGTGCGTGACCAGTCAATGTGATCATGCTACTTTTCTAGCTTGGTTATAATTAGGGGTGCTACGTAATTTGAATATCGATAAAATGTTGATATTTATATCAGATATAGATGTTATATTATTATCGAATATTACTACTGTAAAATTATTGAAAATGTCATCCTTACCTTTAAAATAACAGAAAGGTAGCCAATGCATTAACAAAAATAAGATTTTAATTGATAATTTATAACAACCATAATTTTTCTTCATTATTATCGATGTTATTGGTTTTCGTTTTTCTTATATTTAACGTTGCAACCCTAGTAATAATAATAATATAATTAGTTAAAGCAATACGTATCCAGACCACACCTCGCAATTAGGTCTTTATTATGTGAACAGTTTATGTGGTGGACTTATTAACATACACATAAACATACTTCATAAGGAAACTTGTAGATAAATGTGTTGTGGCTGTCAAGATTCTTGCGTAACGTGTTGAATACTGAATCGTATTTTCATTATACTCGTGTATTTTAAGGTGCACGGTGTAATAATTATACGACATTATCGTAAATAAAACCATTAATTTTGAAATTAGTCGTGTATAAGCTTACTTTAATTAAATGACGAAACTCAATTCTTTTTTCAAATAAGTTTTAGTGTTTTCCAGTCATTTTTACATGTATTTTATATTTGGTGTCAGATGGAGAACAGACTGGACAGCCCTATCCCTTATGTGGCCGAGTCCCTGATGAGATAGCCCTTTTATTTACTTTTCCCGCTTTTCCAGGTGATTCAAAATTCATTAAAAGTTCATTAGACGCGGAGGTAACACTTAATGCTTAATGTTTTTTTACGGAGGCGTTCATTTGAATGAGAATACTAGGGCTGCATATCACTGACGGATATAAACACGTCTCATTCAATTTAACTGCGTTATCACAATGTGTTCAATGAATTTCATTAAGTAAAACGTAAGATCCGTTACACAAAGATATAGAACGTATTTTGACTGTCAAAATCCAGGTTATATGTAAGTATTGTAAACTCTAAGTGCTATCTCTGTCACATTTGAATAACTTCTCTTGCTTTCTCTTGCTTAGTGCTCTCTGAATCTCTGAATCTCGCACTAAAACTATTGTTTATATTATATTCACAGGAATCAATGTCGTGTTAGATTTTATAATCTCGTTAACTACTAATAATGTTACGGTAGCTATTTAGGGCGTGTATCGTTTACTCCAAGCAGTACCTACCTAATAACCGTTAAGGCGTCGGACATTCAATTGAAAAGGTGCTAGTTCGATCGCTGATCTACAGCAAGTACTGGGTTCTTTGGAAAGGGTTAACTAGCATAGTAATAAAGTATTATTTATCACGTTTGTTTATCTCTAATGGGTATGCAGAGGTGCGCTAGGAAAGTGTATATTTTTTTGCCATCTTTAGTTTTGTTTCTTATGTCGAAACCAAAAATAAAGAGCAAGCTGTTATTGCTGCCAACAGGGCACTTTTCGTTAAGAAGTTTTAAGGAAGGTTAGGCAGGTTGAGGTTAAAGCAATAGCTCAAGAAATGAGGGATAAAAGCTACCTTTAAAAACAAAGTGACATTAGAATAAAACAGGACAATTAACGTCTAATGAAAAATAATCATTAAAGTTATTATCATGTTTTATCGAGTACATATTTCGTTTCGTAGTTATAAAACAAAAGGTATTTGAACTGCAGCCAACAGGTAGGTATGAGTGTAGCAAATCAAATCACAATATGGCAGCATTAGTGTTGCGATTCTATGCGCCGGAGATTTGCAAGCCTTGTAGCGAGCTGCATCGATGCACTGTAAGTAGGTTATGCGCGTGCGTCGACCCCGCGGCCGACTTCAGGGTTAACGCCAAGTTCTCGCTGCTACTAGGGTTGTCACAACAATGGACAAGTTTTATTTGTCTTTCGACTACAGGCAACTTGTGTTACACAAAATCAAATGGAACGCTGCATGCTATACAGTACGAAGCCTAGAAGCCCGGTAAGGATATGCGCTGGATACCAAGTTATTAAAGTTAAATATGGATTATGATAAGCTATTTTTATTAGTTAATGTATTTTTCAGAGCCACTACAAAAATATCAGAAAATCTTTTATTGTAATGTGATATTGCAGTTTAATTCAATTCTGCATTCTTTGTATTTACAAGAAACTCTTAACGTCTAAATGCATATTATCCTGTTTATGAATAATAACGAGACCTAATACTTAAAATTAGGTACAAATTATTCAGAACTGTGCGAACAACTATCATTAATTTCAAGACTGTAAAAAAAATATTTACGTGATACATTAGCATTACAGATTACAGTACTTAGTTTCATTTTAAAGTGTAAACTTCAAGTAATCCCTGCTCTTCTTCATTCGAGTGCCAATTCCGGTTGCATTCTAACCTTGCACTTTGGAGCCCGGGGTCTACTCACCGGCGTCTGAAGACCCGAGACGGTGTGCGGTTTTAGTCGGTTCGAATCCGAGATAGGATAGGATAGGGATTGCCGCATGAAAAAATCTAAAGGGTGGGTCTACTCTCCTACTTTTATTATATAACTAGTTGTATCCCGCGGCTTCGCCCGAGGCATACTTCGCCCCCGTGGCACCCATTTGTCCCATATATATCCAGAATTTGTTAGAACTACAATAATGTATGGAAATTTGGCCGATTTGTTGACATTTATGATTACTGCTCTGTTCTCCTAGGTAGTAGCGTGATGATATATTATATAGCCTATAACCTTCCCCCAACACAAAAATATTTTTTCAATTCGAATTCAATTCCTGAGATTAGCGGTTCAGCCAACCAAACAAGCTTTCAGCTTCATAATGTTAAGTATAGATCAACTTCAGCTAATATTATTATTCAGCTTATTTACGAGAAGCGAACTAGAATACTAATAATAACCCACGTTAGAAAAATCTAATTTGGTGTCTTGAGATCAAAACAATTATACATTTACCGAATTCGAAAATGTATAATTGTTTTGCAGATTTGTTCTATAAAAAGGCGCTACAACAGCCGAAAAGCAAATTACTATGTCAAAAGATTTAAAATTTATAGATCCCGCATACAAATAGTCACTTCGTAGTTATTCACGTTGAGCGAATCTTCGAGCACCATTTGGTAAGAAACTAACTGAGATAAAACTTAGAAAAATAAACATGAGGTTAAAAAGTCCATAAATATTTCTGTCGACTACCATTCAAGTGTTTGTTTTTAAGGCAGAAGTGTAACATAATTCACTTTTCTATGTATATTTTTATAATCGATTTTTACTGAATCGCTCTGGATCATACAACTTTTTTCATTTCTGTGAGAGAGTCCGTGAGTCCTGCCCTATTAGATAAGTTCTCCACACTACAGAAAACCGTTCCCGTTCTATGCAAGAAATCTTGTTGGACAACGGTTGGAAATAGGGTTAGCAAAGTGCGAGTAAATGACTTTTGATGTTGAAATACACCCGGTTATCATGTAGCGGGTCACTAACAAACAAAAATAAAATTATATATCATGGTGAGCATCCATTGGCGACTAAATAAAAAATAATAATGGATATTAACCATGATACATGTAATTAACAGCATATTTTTTAATCAATTGTTTTTCTCTCTTTTATCAGTATACAAGTCACGTACGAATACGATAAAGTACAATAAAAGTGACATATTAAACCATTTAATTAACGAACTGATAGTTTCAATTGACATCATTTATAATTTAATCTACCTAACCTAAGGTTATGGCATCGATCTAGGTTAACACCAGAGGACCAATTCCCCTAATGATACCAATTACGGACCGAAATGTGATTAAATTGCGACTGAATTATGAATTCATCGAAAATAAGCTATGCTGCTAATAAAAAATACAGTACAGTTTTGGTATAATCTCAGCTCTGTTGCATGAAGATCAGTGATATACAGTTTATTACGGCTTTGACACAAGGCTTCAAGGCATCTAATACTTAACATAGAAACAAATCATAAAAATACTATTTAAACAAACATAACAGAAACACACAAAGAAAAAGAACTTTAAGAAAAACAGTTTATAAGCATTTTGTGCGAAATCCACAGAGAATTAAGACAAAAACCTATCAATTAGGGGTGAACCCTTAAAAGTTTCTAAGGATTAACCCCTAATTGATGGTTTTTTATAGTTAAATCTCATAAAAGCATTGACCTACTAGTATGAATTTAATAACTAAATGCACAAAAATGACAATTTTAACGTTTATAGAGCGAAGAGAATACAAATTTCGTTTCGTTTGCATTGCAATAGGTATCAATGACAAAATTTAGCAGAATACCGATGTAGACTGATTTGCAAAGGATTTGCAATTTTTTCAAGTTCTAGTCACATTTCAATATAATTACATTACAGTCAACGTTCGATATTGATAATTTGTTAAGAGAATACCATTTTTGACATTTAGAGATCGACATGAAACCGAGACTAGGCTGAGACTGAATTTTGAACATAATTTTATTACGAGAATTGGCCCTCTAGTGAACAATAGATTGCGTTAGGCTCGTAACTGTTGACTTAATAGACGAAGGTATAGATAGACGACTAGGTACGTCTCGAGTTCATTGAGAATCCTAGTTTTGATTACTGCCATGGTCAACTTACTCACATCTTGATTTATGACTTGTTATTATCACCGATGTCTGTGTTTCTAGTATATCTAAACCTACAAAGTAGTATGATATCGATTAGACTTCTGCGTGCTGATAATACAAGGATTATGTAATTATGACTGCTATTAATTATCCAATGTGCCAACAAGTTTGGCCTGAAATCAAGAGAATGTTTTCCAAACATTATTGCCGTAGTTATCGTGATAATAATAGCGAGCATGGGATCAATGGCCGCTCCAGTTCTATTCTAGTAACTACAACAACTAGTGATACATATTTGTTTCTTTAAGTTTCATGAACTGAAATTGTATTCTAGATTATTTCTAAGGTTATTATTAGTTCGAAGTGGTTACTATTTGTGTAATATGTTACTAAAATGGTAAAATAAATCTACTTATAGAATCATAACAAAAAATGAAATCTTTACGTTTTTCCAATAATTTTTCAACATTTGAGAGGATGTAAAGTAACTCAGATGAAACATAATTTGATCCTTCAGACTGCACAATTTTGGGAACATAAGTGATTTTGACTACAGATTTTGAACGTTCGTCAACTTGTCTTTTAAAATAGAATGGATTAAAATATATAATATTAAACAGATAAGAAGACACTACTCATCTGTCATAATATTAGTGTGATGCGCGCGAGTCGAGCGCGACAAGCGAACTACGCGTGGGTGTAGACTAGGCGACGGCGACGATACATTGCACCGTGTGGGCATTGCCATTGGGCAACATTCAATAGATTGTACTGACAATACATTACGTTCGCAACCGGTTATTCCTCATATCATTATTTAACAATAAAAAAGGTTTCAACGATTTTAATGATTTCAATACTGCAGAATTATACTAGCTACTGCGAAATATAAAAGAAACATCTCCTAAATGTACGCAAACGAGGTGCATATTTATCAAGATTGAATTCAGCAGAACGTGCAAACCGGCTCCAATGTACTACCAAACCAAACATGGCAATAGTGTCCTGCAAGTCGATACTTGCGATAACTTCACAAAAAAAAACTTGATCACAAGTACGTACACGAAAATGGTCTCGCAAGCAGTTACGGGTTGGTGGACAAAGTTCGCACGCTTGTTGCCTTTTATAGTTCTGGTAGCCTATACACTGTGTCGAAAGCTAAACGTTAAGAAAATACGCAAGATCGAATATCTGTTGCGCCACGCGATCAGATCAAACTGCGTGTTCCTAAATTCCAAATCGTTTAAAGAGAATCGTTGGTTAAACTTAACCAGCAATCATCTACGTAATGGAGTAATTACGATTATCTAGTTCTTACGAAACGGCCAATATCTGAACTAGTAAGAACTTATTGCACGTCGTGCGTGCTATCATTCTACAACTTTTTACAGCGAAGGAAAGTTGCACCACGAGACCTATCCAGCCCTATTGTATCTATTAACCGGCTACTTTCTCATTTCTTGCCATTTACGGTCCGTTGAGAAAATCGAGATGCATTTTGCAGTATATCAGTGCATGAGGAACAGACGGCTTGACAGCATAACTTAGACCCACTCGCGACGGGTGACTCATTTTTTTATCCACTTGATAATAATTTATTTTTGAAAGATCAAACGAGCGTTTGTGCACAAATTTGTGTTACTACCTATACAAAAACTTGTGTTACTGCAAAATGTTTAACGACTCTTGTGCTCGGTGAGCAAAACGATTTGAAGAAAAAACGCGGTGTTAATACACATGGGAAGCCTTGAGCATAGTATCGAGTTGCGGTTGCGCGGAGTCCGTCGGATTTAGTTACATGAACGACCGCGCTCCCGCCATATCTTCCGACGCGACGTGCTATTCTAATACACATTGCACCTTGTTATTACGTCCTAAATTCATCACAGGCGCTCCCATTTCATATAAGAGATAATGGCAATCCATCACGCTTAAATAATCGCAAAATAAAACCTGCAAAACATTTAATGAATTCGTTCAGCTCGTTAGCCTGTTTGATTATGATAAGCGATATACTTTTGAACGTTGGTAAATGGACGGTAGACGTGAAAATTACCAACGCGATAAATTCATAAGCCCGGCTTTAGGTCTTACGAGCGATACAACCGGTCGGCGCAATCAATATGCTGGCAGACAGCGGGCCACCATAAATAGAAGAAGTGGACGCGGATTTAATGATGCCGCTCCGCGAAAACGTGCTTTGCTTGTCGCTAATATCAATCATGCTTACAGCTCTGTATTTCTGTATCGTTTCACTTGATTATTAGATTCCAAAAGGAAGTCGGTCGATATTTATTTTATGGCTTGCCTATTGAATTTCATTGGTAGAGAACGATTTATTTTGTGCAGAATTAAATAGATCGTTTTTCAACTCTCGAGTCGGTAAAGAGAAAGATCGTAAGTGCGGTTGTAGTTTGTAGTACAAGCGGAGGGTAATAATGCGGGGTGGGGAATTATGAAGTTTCCCTCGGTGAGTAAACGGTGTATTCTCACGCGAGGTAGAGCGAAACGAGTCGGCTCCAAGAGAATAATACCAGTCGTTTTATTTACGCGATAGATAAGTGAAGAAAATGTTTTAAATTATCTCGCGTGCTCAGTCGAAACACGAGCGAACATTTTAGTTACAATCGTAGCACTTCCCGCGTCAGACAATCACGAAATACTATGTAGAGATGATAGTGTCCTATATTAAACAATAAACATAGCAACAGCCCATGAAAATGGTAATATGCTCGTCCCTTATCACTTAAAAAATATGAGGGATGTGTTAACACAATATTATGTATTATGTTTATATATTTAAATGCATATTAGTCTTATGACTATTGTATTTGCTGGAAGTCTTGTTATTCTGTATATATCGGTATATTCGGATATTTAATCTCTACAATATACCTAATTAGATTTAAAGTTTACTTGACTGGTCATTTACATATTCAGCTATTTTAATTGGGTGCTTGATATTTTCACAGCAAAACCGCCAATTTGAAAATTTATCATGCAATTATTAGCAATAAAACAAGACTTGAATGGGTTTTAAATTTAATAGTGGAGTTTAAACTCACATAGCAAAAACTTATAATTTAAACTACATACGCCAATTTATTTACTTCTTTATATTGGAAATAATAACGTTTATTAAATTTATTTACTTGTACCTACAAGACAGTCCAGTTTACAGGCAAAAACGATTTTTTTTGTCAAACAATGCCCTGCAACTAGGAATACAAAGTTATTGTAATATCTTTAAAAAATACCGATATTCATACCGAAATAAAAATCAGTGATGGGTAATATTGGAACATTTTATAGATATGATTCATATTTTATTAAATCATAAATTTAAGACATTGACTTTACTTTAAAAAAAATAGTAACGTGGAGAGAGAAAAATATTAAGAAGGTAATTAAAACAAGAAAGGCTATTCAATGTAGCAACTTTGCGAAAGTAGTAAAAAACCAGAACCAGAGTGAAAATCTATACCCATGAATAAAATTTGTAAAATCCCTTCATGGCTACTAAATAAATCCTCGGTAAATTTCGATGATGGTTTCGATGTTGTTAAGTATTGATATACCCGATTTGCCGATCTACCGTCGCAGCCCTACCCGCAACAAAACTGAAACCAAGACAACTTCGTCAATCAATAAAGGAAAACAAATGAGTTTGTACAAACGTGCATGCTATATGCTGTAATAAATAACAAACAAATGCTGAACAAAAATAGCAGCGGCTCGGCGGACAGGGGAATGACCGTCGCTTAACACACAACTGGCTCAAGGCCCGTGGAGATTAGATACCAGCGTCGCATAACAAATACATAAACGACAGACAATTGCAAAATAATCCATGTCGAGAACAAGCCAGCTCGTTTGTTGTAGAGAAAATGTGTTTTAAACATCACTTGATTTAAAAGAATACACCGCACCGAAACGTGTTTTTAAGTACCAAGAATGTTATTATTTGATAGTAATCACAGTATTAATGAACCTTTTAGAACTAAGTCTTGAAGAAACAGACATAGCATAACAGCATAAGTTACATTTTATTTACTACAAATGGTGTACGGGGCGCTACCAACATCATTGAGGCCCAAGACAACCTCACCTGCATGTTGGTACACCTGGTAAACGGATGAGGCTATTAGTCAGGTCAGACGGCAGCCGCTTCCGGAAAAGCCGACATACCAATCAACAACAATAAGCAGACACGGGACTCCTAGGTGCAAACATTGGACGCAATTGAGAAATCTCTATGAGGATGATGATACCTAATTACTTTTGAGAGAGTCAAGCAGAGGCCGAAACCGAGGATGCACCACCCTCTCACAGAATATCGACGCCAAGTAACCGTATTTGAACTGTTGCGTTCCGTTTGGTGAGTGAGAGTGCCGGAGCCCAAACTCCTTTCCCATCCCCTCCCAAACTCCTTTCCCATCCCCTCCCAAACTCCTTTCCCATCCCCTTTCCTTTACAGGGTCGGCAGCGCGAGTGTGACGCCACTGGTGTTGCACACGTCCATAGGCTGCTCTAACCGCTTCCCATCAGGTGGGCCGTGTGCTTGTCTGCCCACCTTAGTGGTATAAAAAAAAAACTACAAATTTGCTTCTTTACCCGTGATTTTACTGGCTTGCGTACATACAGCTTAAAACGCCTCAGAATCTAAATGAGACCACGACAATCTTCAAAGTGTTATCGTGGTATTGTTTCTTTGTAAAAGACGCTGTATACATTTCTAATTATAATTAAGTGGTGACAGATTCTCAGTGTATCTGTGTAAAGAAAATCTCTGATATTTGTTTGTTTTTATGTTTTTATTACAGATCGCGATATTCTGTATCTGTACTGAGCATGGTAACAACATAATTTAACACGTACGTAACATGACAATTGTTTTATATTGATACCGATTCTGTTGTTACAAAACCCTCTAAACTAGATTAAAAATGTTTAAAATTTTGTTTGGTTCTTTTAAAACGACGTAAACCACAAAGTTTAATAAGAACATCAAAAATTCACATTCATTACTATCCTTAAAAAGTGTAAATTTCTTCCGATGACAAAAAGAATGCAGATACGAAATTCAAATGTATAAAAAAAAAAGTTTAGAGAGATGTATGCGTTAATAGACGTCAAGTTTTGATTTATATTCCGAATGGTATCAAATAAATTTGAGAAACATACGAAGTCATTTTTAGGGTTCCGTTGCCAAATGGCAAAAAACGGAACCCTTATAGATTCGTCATGTCTGTCTGTCTGTCCGACCGTATGTCATAGCCACTTTTTTCCGAAACTATAAGAACTATGCTGTTGAAAATTGGTAAGAATGTATTCTGTGAACCGCATTACGATTTTCACACAAAAATAGAAAAAAGCATTACATTTTCAGGGTTCCCCATACTTAGAACTGAAACTCAAAAAAAAATTTTCACCAAACCCATACGTGTGTAGTATCTATGGATAGGTCTTTAAAAATTATATTGAGATTTCTAATATATTTTTTTTCTTAACTGAATAGTTTGCAAGAGAGACACTTCCAAAGTGGTAAAATGTGTGTGTGTGTGTGTCCCCCTTGTAACTTCTAAAATAAGATAATGATAAAAGTAATCAAATATATCATGTACATTACCACATTACAACGAGATCTAGTAAGTAGTTTCTTTTAATACGTCATAAATCGTAAACCGCAATTTACCTTTCATCCAATCAACTCAAATATAAAATTTAAAAAAAAAACATTATTATGGTACTTGCTGCTACGGAACCCTTCATGGGCGGATCCGACTCGCACTTGGCCGCTTTTTTAATAGTCGCGTGTCATTCGTTTTAGAGCGCCGGAGGCTTTGGTTTCTTTCTTTCGAAATAAAAAAGGGACAGTTATTCTCTATTCCTCATCTTTTCCCTCTCTCTTTATCTCAGCGATTTGCAAGAATGAGTGACATCAGATGTACCTGAATAATCAAAAATGCCTGTACTTTTATTATATGTTATCAGATGAGATTAAACAAGTCCCTAAGGTTCTAATCGTATTTGATTGAAACCAGATGAGACATGCAATATCAGTCATAGTCATAGTCACATATTGAATAATATTAACCCTCTGCTACTGCCTTTATATGTAAAAAAGCATTTGACTTAAAAGCTGGTAAAGATAATCCCTTCTTAATTTCTCTATAATAAAAAAGAACTTCATGTTGTGCAGCCACTAGTAAAAGATAGTACGCAAAGGAATGTAGCTTGTACTTTCCTTTTCTTTAAGATCAATTTTATTCGCAGCTAGTAAATGGACGTATATATATTAATAACGATGTAAATACTTATATTAAAATAAAACCTATCAATAACTGAATGTATTTTAGACTGATTACGTGCTAATCAGTGGGCCATTTGATATGTGAATATTATATCAGCTTGGTACGAATTTTTGCAAGGTTTCGCAAATCTATTGTTGTTTATGCTACTTTTAGCACACAAGCGTTAATAAAAATGATGTATGACGCTTTTATCGTAACATGTTGAAACGATTTCATCCAGTGAGTTGGTGTTGAGAAAACTGTATCTCTGTTTTTCTATAACCCTGATTCTGATTCTGTAATTACACTACTCAATGATTAAAATATTTTTCACGTAGCATGGGTACGGTGACGTTTGGAATTTGAAGTTACTAGAGATGTAGTCAAGATAAAATCGCATGAAATAAAATCGATTATATATCTTATCGAGATCATTTATTAATGAAGAAGAAATCGATTCTATTAACTAATAATTTTGAAGAAAAAAAGTAAAACAAAATTGATAACCTGTTTAATTATTTGTTCATCATCATCATCATCATCATCATCATCATCGTCATCTGACTCGTCGACGTGAATAATTATTTGGGAATCAATTATGCAGTCTATTCTAATGTCTCGCTCCCAGTCATGTAAGATTAGATTTTTGGTTTTCTCCACTACTTTCTTCCAGTCATCGCCAGTGACATTTTTGCATCCCTCTTTCAATAACCCCATCATTTTTGTGGCTGTAAAAGGCGGAGCTGTATTTTTTCGTGCAGCGTATCCTGAAACAAGATAAAAAACAAATTGAGTCATAGAATTCAAGTAATAAACATAATCATATTTTTGTCAGTATGTAAATAGACTATGGTTAAACAAGTTACCTTTGATTTGGGCCCAAATTAATTCAATGGCATTGTACTGACAGTGGTACGGTGGAAGCCTCAGGACTTCGTAACCATATTCGTTTGCCATCATATCTAATTTGTATGTCGTTTGGGGCTTGTGCATTTTTACGAGCTTCACTAGCTCCACCTTTAATTTCGTCTCATCGGCTTCCACATTATTGGCTTGGAGCCACTCGATCAACTCGCTCTTCTTATTGGAAGAAGTCGGCGGTTTGTTCAATTGCACGGAGTGATATGGGGCATTGTCCATAATAATTGTGCTGGGTTCTTCTAAATTGCTAAGCATATTTTGAAACCACTCCGTGAATACTTCCGCATTCATATCTTCGTGATATTCTCCCGTCTTTTTCGATTTAAAAGCAAGTAGCCAATTTTCTACAAATCCTTTCGATGTGCCTGCGTGACAAATAATCAATCTCTCCCCTTTTCCTTCTGGCACTTTGGTCGAGGCATGAGGTGTATCGTCAGTCCACATTTTACCGACCGTATGATTGGCATCCAGCCAAGTTTCATCCAGGAAGACGACATTGCTCCAATCGGTAATCGCTTTAGCCTTTTTCAAAAAGGTTACCCGCGCAAGTGCTATATCGCCCCTCTCCATGACAATTTTTCTTTTGTTTACTTTTTTGAATTGGAAACCAATGTCCTTCAATACGCGCCACAAGGATGTAGGACTTCCAGTAAACAAATCAGCATCTTTTAAAGACTTGACCAGCTTTAGAAGCGTCGGTAATTCTTTATTCTGGTAATAGTTATAAATGTGGCTCCGTATAGCATCGGCCGCAAAACTGTCTACATCTGTTACAGATGCCTTTTTGGTTCGCTTTTTATTAGGGGTGGTCAACTTATTTTCTTCTGTATCGTGAGCACCATATTTTTCTCGAGTGATTCGAGAAACCGTGTTCCGCCCAATGTCTAACGCATCTGCCACTCGATCCAAAACGTTGGACACAGGCAATAGCGTTCCGCCATTCTCACGTTCCCGCTCAAAGTAATCCCGCAATCGAACTACAAATTCACGGGCTTGACTACCAAGCACAGTCTTTTTCGTTCTTTTTGGCATTTTGCCAAAAAAAAAACAACAAAACAAAAGTCAATAACAAAAAACGGTAACGAAAACAACAAAGCACAACGATAGTCAATAACAAAAACAAGTAACAAAAACACCACGCAAGCTCAAAACAAAGAAAACAGACCGCATACAAGGCAGACGCACTCGTACTGAGTTGATATAACAAGATGGCTGCCAGCTCATGCTTAAGCAGTGTTGCTATATTATAATAAAGCTCCACAAAGACAAAAATGCTTTGTTTAAAGTTTATTATTACATAATTATATTTTATAATCGTATTTTAGTTAAAAATACAACTAACGATTTATGATACTTTATTCGACAATTTATCGATTATAACGATTTTACTATGTCAATCTCTAACGCAACCTGTTCCGATTCACGCATCAAGAATTATGTATTTGGAATGTTTATATTTAAAGTTTAAATAATTACGGAGAAATAAAAATAGTTTTAAGTTAAAAATGCAAAATAAAACAGTTTTCTTTTTATCTTCGTATTAAGTGTTGTTTCCTGTATTCCGCGTTAGGTAAATTGTTTCGAAATGAATCATGCATGAAATGGAATTAGTCAAATGTCACCGTACCCATGCTACGTGAAAAATATTATAGGTATTGTACTACACTTAAAATCTTAAAAAAAAAAACTTTTCCTCTGTGAGCAAGATATTTCATAAATTTATATTAAAACACTGGACAGGGCTAGAAAGAGAAGAAGCCTAACCCTGTCCTGCTAGCATAACGAAGGGCATTCGTCTTGCCTAAACATAATGTTTAAAGTATGCAACCTATCGATTTAGTTTTAGTCGAATTTTTTTCAGACCCCAGATCCCTTGAGGGTTAAATTCAGAGCCCTTGAGGTTTAAGTTCGCTGGAATTATTTCCAACGAGATTGCAAACGAGATCACTATAATGCAATGCAAATGCAATGCAAGGCATGTCAAAAGATAAATAAAAAACAAATACAATTAGTATATGTCTGCTCGAGATATTAAGAATCGACAAAGAGATTAAGAATCATTCTTAACCTGTAGCGTTCTAGAATGTTAAAGTGTATCTATTCATTTCAACACAAAAAAGCGACGATTTACCTTCGTCTGGCTAAGGCGTGGCTCATAAACCACTCAGTGGTACGATTAAATTACACAAAAGTTACGTTTATTTGGTAGAAAACGTACCGGCCACCCCTCCCGGCGCCACTCGTGACAGCGTTTTATCGCTAAAAGTGTCAGCCTGTGTTTTTATGGCGGCAACAACAAAAGCAAACTTTCACCTCTGCAAACCTTTCAAGTAATAAAAATATTTTATCGGCTACCATTATGCGTCCAGTTAGCGCATCTTAGGTTGAAAACAATGACTAATTACAAATATTGTCGTTAAACAACTGAAATGAAAATAGCTATTCGTTTGTTTTTCTTTATTCTTACTATGACGTCCAGTAGTTGGCTGCTAAATTGAAACGCAATTTTTCTCAATTTTCAAATCTATTTTTACGCCACATACCAACCGACATTATTGATTCTAGACGTTGATGTTTTTTTTTGTTAAATACCGCGTTGAAATCTAACGATTATAAATTAATATACATACCTTGATTTGATATGAATTTACTTTGTGCTTCGGAAGAAGATTGAAAGTGGAGAAGTCCAGTCTTCTAGAAAATATGCCATTGGCACCAGCACCGGCTCTGTAAAGAAAATTACATAAAACTTTAGAAATAAATTTTGAGAACTATTTCATAGGTATGAGGTAAATTTTTAATATTTTAATGGTTCTTAGTACCTATATAACGACCTCAAAAATTAACTTTATTTCTATTTGCTGCATGCAGCGCAACTTATGTATTCATTTTCATTCGTTTAGACAACCATACGGAGTCTTCTAACTTTTTAACCCTTTCACCGCGCGCAGTGATGAATCGGAATTCAATTTTCTATACACTGCCCTTTGCGTCAGTATTGAAGTGGTTTATACTTAATTGAGTTACACGGATTTACGGGCAACACGCAAACTTGCGGCTTTTACGGTAAGCGAATGCACCGAGATTTCAAATCAACTTGCGTACCTACTTTTTAAACCGCCGCGTTTTATTATTCTTGGCTACATTATCCGAAGCCCTCGAAAAGAACCACTATTTAAAATAAAATATACGACATCTCTTGCAAGGAAATCACAATAAAACAAGTAAAATAAAACACAAACCAGTTTGGCAGTTAAAAGACAAGATATTTTAAAATTATTGTATTCGATTCGAGATTCAAGAGTCTCAAAATGTACATAAAACATTTTATAATTAAAATTTACACTCGACATAACGTAAAAATAAATAGGTAATTATTAAATATAAAACTTAAGTAAACTTAACATAATAAAACAAACCGTTTTCGATCAAAAATCAATAAACTGTAAAGTTATACGTGCATCGATGTTTTATTTTCCAAACGCGAAGTCAAGTCTCAAGGTAACGCAAAAAAGAACATGTTTTTTTTCACTGTCAAGGCCAACCAAATTAGATACCGGCTTTCGTATCTCTGCGGGTGTGTCAATATAGAGCTGTGTTTACATTTAAGTACAGATAAAAAAGTGGTGATTATATTGTTGACGTGTTTGTCGCGATACGGGTCTATTTAAATTAGCTAGTATGCCGAATAGATGACTAATAAAAGATTAATATGAAGAAATAAAGTACCGTGATTTACATACAATTAAAATTAAGTAATAAAAGATTGGAAAATGTTGTAGGTAGATATGTTGTTAAACTAAACTTTGCGTTTTAAATTAATATTCTTTTATCATCAAGTTTACTCATTCGGAGTTTGCAGTCTTGCGACGAGCGACAACGATGACGGAACGGAAGTGCGCTCGACTTAATATGGGTAACCTTGGCCGTACAATGAGTTAGTTTAATTTCATGAACAAAAAATGGCGGCGCGAAGCCACAGACCGGCCCAGTTACGCAACACGATAGCCCAAGTGCCTCTTAATGTTACACGTGTAAATAAAATTAGGACGTAAAATGATAAGGTAGTGCGAAATTGTAAACAGTGATGGGAAATGTTTATTTGGCAATCCATCGATAAGAATATTAAAAATAAGTCATTGTGTCAAAAAAAAGAGAACAAAGAATGTGTTGTTGTGGAATCAGTATTTTATTATACTATATATAGAAGGTCAGAATATCGCTTGTGATTAAAGGGTTAACATAGTATTAGCTGGAAATTTTCCGATTATAAATCGCCATGTTTGAGTACGTTTAAAAAATAAATGTTTAGATATTATCTGAGCATTTGGGTTTATTCATTTTATTCGAATTCTTGCTCGCTACTTAAGCACGTGTACCAAAATGTGGATCAGATATGACAGCAGCGGCACGCGGTGCGCAGACGCCAGATTTCGCTTGTTGTTTTGTTATCGTAGCATTGAGAAAAATATTCGTTTAATTTACTCGATAGTGAGCAGTTTGTAGTTACATCACGCCTAAACAAAAAAGGTTTCTATACGTGATCTATA
This sequence comes from Cybosia mesomella, assembly GCA_946251805.1. Classification (NCBI taxonomy): domain Eukaryota; kingdom Metazoa; phylum Arthropoda; class Insecta; order Lepidoptera; family Erebidae; genus Cybosia; species Cybosia mesomella. The sequence goes on from OX276395.1 coordinate 10,621,606, forward strand.
CGCATATTTCTTGCGTTCCTTCCTAGTTTCTATCAGAACACGATTTACGCATAATATTATCGTTACCACAATTTTGAAATCGATACGCAGCGGCAACCTACCCTATCTTTAGGGTTACACGTTGTTACAATAATATTATGTTATACTAGCTGTGCCCGCGACTTCGTCAGCGTGGATTAAGATTTTTAGACTTTTAGTTTTTTTGCGCGGAACCCTAATTATTTTCCTAAAATTAAAGTAGCCTATGTTACTGCTTGTTATATTACCTATCTGCCAGTGAAAGTCCCGTCAACATCGGTCCAGCCATTTCAGAGATTAGCCGGAACAAACAGACAGACAGACAGACAAAATTGTAAAAAATGATATTTTGGTGTATGTACCGTATATATATTCATATACATGTAGTAAAAAAACGGTTATTTCAATATTACAAATAGACACTCCAATTTTATTTATATGTATGTATGTATGTATAGATGTATAGATGTAAAGATGTAAAGATGTATAGATGTATAGATTTATTTGGGGATTAAAACATTTTGCCCTCATACTACTCAGTCTATTATGTTCCATCGTAGCGTTTAAGGTAGTGAACTGATGCTTACTTCCAATGTAAGCCCACGTTAGGGCCAATAATCTCTAAGTCCACTTGTCCGTATTAAAAGTTTTTTATTGTTGTTTTCTATCATTTATATTTAATAATAAATACCTAGACACCTTTTTTTTTCGTGCGGCCGCCGGCCAGCGGGGGCGGTTATGTCGGGCTTGAACCGACTAAAACCGCACGCCGTCTCGGGTCTTCAGATGCCAGGGTGTAAGGTTGCCCATAGAGCATATCCCTCGCACCCCGACTGACCCTGGGCCATCTCCGGTTTCGAGATGGCCCCTCGGGTTTGGAAACCACGGTGTCCCCGTCTTGCCCCGGTTTGGGGGAGATACCTAGATACCTATACTTTTTTTAATAAAGTATTCTAATAGTAAAAATGCACTGGTTTGTACTTATTTATTCAAATTAGAAATCATAATAAAACAGCTTGTTTACACAACCAACACTGTCGAGTTGATATGGCGTTTGCAATATGGCGAGGTTGGCCTTGGTCGTTGAATAAAAATAACGATGTTTTTGTCGAGTGATTTTATAGGTAGATATCGCGAGTGCGGGCGGACGCATGGCTCGCCCGCAGACTGGGTCCCGCTGTGTGTGTGTTGTGTACTCGACCAAAATACTACGCCACATAGTGTCTCATATTCTATTGTTCTATATTTTTATGTATTTTGATTTAAATAAGGGTTATCAGTTTTATCACTTTTAGTAGGTAGGTAGCTAAGTACTTTGGTGTGTTATTTTTATAGTACTTCAAAGGATATGCTCTATGGGCAACCTTACCCTGGCGTCTGTAGACCCTGGACGGCGTGCGGTTTTAGTCGGTTCAAGCCCGACATAACCGCCTTATCCGAAGGAATTTCCTTAAAAAAATAGGTACTTCAATGTTAGCATATAAAGTACTTAGGTATATACCTACTAATAGTTTCAAAATTTAATACTATATGCCTATTCAACTACCTACATTAACTACAGCAAATGCCGGTACAGTCACGCCCAAAAACTTGTTTATTTAGGATTAGGATCAGTCCAAGGTGCGGTACTCACGGTTACAACTGCTTTTAGCTCATTACTTAAGTGCTAAAAGCACTGGCCGTTGTCCAACAAGACTGTTCTTTAAAACGATGTGTTTTATTTATTAACCTCTTATATTAACATTTGTGTTTAACAAACAGTCGTGGTAAGGCTAACTGGTATGTACCGTCAAAGACAAAAGTTGATATACACTAAATTTGCAAACCTTTTTTTCCATTGGAATACATGTACCAATAATTGATGTATAGTTAGTTTTATATTCACTAGAAGACAAAGTTAATATAATTCATGTTTTGTTTAATTTTTTATCAAAGGTTTAAGAGCTAAGGTGATCAATAAATTAGAATTTGTTAAGCTACTTTTGTCGTTTGTTGTACCGATGTGAACTCCCTGCAAACACCGGCAATTTAGCTTAGCTAAAGGGTTTAACGAGAAACTAGTAATGTTTGTAATTTGTTGTTCGATCATAAAAAATGTTAATTGTAAATTAAATATTGCGAAAAATATACTTAACGTCAGATGTACCTTTTTTTTTTTTTTTTTTTTTTTCGTGCGGAAATCCCCTCGGATACCCCCCCGCCGACCAGCGGGGGCGGTTATGTCGGGCTCGAACCGACTAAAACCGCACGCCGTCATATAACATTTTTTGGTAACGGCACCGATAACGGTGTACGGTGCTCAAAATAGATATTACTTCCTATTTTCAGGTGGTAAACAAACTAGCATACAGCCGTCTTGAATAAGAATGGACTATTCGTATACATAACAGAACATAACTTCACGCCTGTATCCCCGAAGGGGTAGGCAGAGGTGTATTACGCAACGACGATTCGCCAGTTATGTTAAGGTCGCAATATAATAGGGGGCGAGCCTATTGCCATCTACCGGGCACATTAAGCGAGCGATAATTAACATTTATTCATGCACACATAACTACGACACATTCGTATACAATATGTATTAAACTCACAATACTACACACTTTTGAGGAAATTAGTCAATGTCATTCCAAGCAGATAGGCTAGGCGGTTTGAGAAAATAAATTCCCTACGTTTCAAATTTGTTTCTGAAAAAAAAAACACTACATTTGATTTGTCGCAAACATCATGAACATTCAATTTTTAATTCAAACAAAGTGTTATTTTTTCGAAACGCCTTTGTTGACACACATGTTATCTTGATCATCATGGCAGTAATGTTATCCCTCAATTGCAATTTGCTCAATTTCTGCTTGCAAACAACTATAGGATTGGCATTAAATAATAACAATGTTAAATTAAATTAAAATGTATTTTTTTGTACGGAAAGCAATAGCTCAAAAGCTTTTTGTTCGACTTAATAGGGAGATAAGTCGAATGTCTATTGTGATTTGAAAGTAGACATCTTAGTGGGAGCTGGCTGTGAACCGGTTCAAGACTTTCTCATTCATGCAGCCCACGTACTGCAACCGGCTTTACTGATACGAACCAAAATGTAGTGAAACATTTTCTTGTACCTATCCACCTTGTTAGATTAGAAAGATTGCAAACAATCTGCACTAAACTTCACAACAACTCTCTATAGAATTTATCATATTTGTTAGTATAACAGATATGACAAAATCGATAGAGTTTATTTTTTCTATTTTACGCTTTGACGCATCGATCAGCACGAAGTTGTTTTGCATACACGTATCAGGGGGACAGAATAGAACATAAGATACTTTTTATCCAGAAAAAAAAAACCGGTCAACTGCGTGTCGAACTCGTGCGCCTAGAGTTTCGTACCTAACTTACCCGTTATAGGGCTATAATAAAATTGGTATCATTTTTATGGGTGGCTAAGTTTTAAGTGTATGCATCTGTGTGTGTGTGTGTGTGTGCGTGTGTGTGTGTGCGTGTGTGTGTGCGTGTGTGTGTGTGTGTGTGTGTGTGTGTGGACTGTGTGTAACAGGGCGTGGATGATAGAAAATCTTGAGCTAAGAATATGATTGTTATTTCTACCTAAGAAGATAAATAATCCTTTAAAAAAAAACTCGCATGCTTAACACTGTTATGCATGCAATCGTTACACTGCCCGACTTGTCGGGCCCAACAGTTCACTGCTACAGCCCACATCAATTTTTTTCAAAAATTTAATTAGGTACTTACTTTATTTGAGGTTTGTACCAAATTGAGCTAGTCCTAGAAACTGTATGAGCGCCCATACAACTCAGAGGACTATCTTAATTTGCGTCACGTCAACTAAGTACACCCTTATATTTTCCACATTTTTAATTTTTTGGAAGAAAAAATTTCAGAAAATAAAGAAATTGCAAATAATAACTTGCTTTCTACTAAATTTCGTGACTTTAGTTCAACGGGAACTACTATATAGGTTTTCGACCCAAAACCTATCGTGGGAGGCGCGAGGTGTGACCTCGTGGCAGCCATCGGGGTGGGAGTCCTCTCGCTCGGCAGTATGATTGCGGCAATGGCGCAGAGCGCGAATGCGTGGGCCGCCGCCACCTCCTTCAGCGAGCATGTAATGCTCGCGAAGGAGGTGGCGGAGCGCGCCCGGGAGAGATTTAGAACTCTCCCGGCCCGCCGAGCCCGCAACTTGCTCGCCGCGCGTCGCAGGCGACTCAGGCGCCGGAGGTCGCTTAACGACCTCCGTCCTCCATGAGCGCAGGCCTGGGGGTGGCAGGTGAGGCCGCCTGTCACCCCAGCATAAGCAGGCCGGGACGGTGGGGCGACTAGCGCCCCTCCCCCAAACCGGGGCAAGACGGGGACACCGTGGTTCCCAAACCCGAGGGGGCCATCTCGAAACCGGAGATGGCCCAGGGTCAGTCGGGGTGCGAGGGATATGCTCTATGGGCAACCTTACACCCCAGCGTCTGTAGACCCGAGACGGCGTGCGGTTTTAGTCGGTTCAAGCCCGACATAACCGCCCCCGCTGCCTGCCGGGGGGGTATCCGAAGGGATTTCCGCACGAAAAAAAAAAACGGTACTTCCGGTTGACCTAGAATTATCAATTTTGGTTAAAAGCAAGGTCTGGCAGCACGAGGGGAAATTTCCTAAAAATAACAAAGTTGAAAATTAAGGTAAATTTTGGTACTTAAAAGTTTTCACGAAAATCTAAATTTGCCCATATCTTTTTATAGTGTTGACTCAGGACCTTGATTTTTATACACCTAATAGGGATTATAGACTTCAATATCTGGTATAAATTTCGATTTGCTAGGTACACTCGTTCCTAAAAAAAGCTGTGGTGACACACGGACAAATAGACGGACAAGAGAGTGATCTTATAAGGGTTTTTAACTTTTGTGGTACGAAACTTTGAAAAACATTGAAACCGAAGCACTGAAACCGTAGGCAAAAGCTAGTACTTAATATTTTATAGTGTAAATAGTAAACTTAATATTTTATAGTGTAAATAGTAAACTGATATGATTCACTGCCACTTAACACTTTTTGTACATCCACGAGGAAATATATTAATAGAAGATCGTCTTACGCAAAAACAAGAAATTGGAACGCAATCGTATCGAATAACTGAATAAAAAATAACAGACGCCACAAAAAGCAAGTCTAAATACATATACATCTAAATATATATTTTATAATAATATATTTTGATAAAAAAAGACACGAGACTTCTACAAACTAAGATAGGTATTGGTTTTCTTACTCAATAAAAATAATTATTCACCCAGATGTTGTGCAGATGGCTTGCAAACATGTTCAAAAGTTTGATTTTCACATAGATCCCATCAGAGCTTAATCATCTATAGGACAGCACCATGGCAAGTCACTTCTATGCGTCTGTCTGTCTAAGCTAATAATCTTTAAATCACACAACAGATTTTGATAAGGTTTACTCTGTCATGTACCTACTGTACCTAGGTATTTTTTACAGAATGTTTAAATATCATTTATCCTAAAAGGTTGAATGATTTGCCATCAACACGAAAGAAGAAGAATAAGGTTTTGTAGAACGGAAAATCAAACAGCATCCATGCGAATAAATAATTATTCAATAACCTCGTTTTATTGAAGTTCGTTTAAAATAAACTGTAAGATACCTTTATTGAGAATTTAAATAAACAAACCATTGTGTACTTTATCTGATAGAATCAAACAAAGAGTTTGTGTAGTGGGGTGCCAATTTACACCAGATGACCTTTACACGTTGATATTATGTTAATATTGTACAACAATACATTCTTAAACTTTTTGTTCCCACAATCAACATTTACACCCGCCAATTTAAAACGATGCGCGTATTCAATTCACGGTCTAGATATTTTCACCCTAAACGGACTCCCACCGTTGTAAAACCTTGAGACGAAACAATTATCGCACTGTGACAAAGGAAACTGGCGCTTAAAAACAAAGACACTTCAAGGTGCCATTGGGGCGCCCCACGCCATTTAAACATGCGTGAAGCGAACGTGCTTCGAAATTTCATAGGATGACCCTGACTTACGTAATTAGTTTACATACATACAATATGGTCATTGGTCATAGTACCAAGATGCACTATGTAAATAAATACTACAATTGATCTATACTCGATGTGTTTGGTCCCAAGCCACAATTGCTAACCGTAGAATAGCTAATTAACGGAAAACGCTTTGGTGCAGGCTTCCCTCTTGGAGTTGGGGGTCTACAGGCAGTCGCTTCCGTAAAATCAAAGATAAGCCAAATGAATTGGATGTTAAGTCAAAAAAATATTCAAAATTCGAACGCATCTACATTATTTCTAGGCAAGGCTTTATTCACTGACTTGTAATAAGTGATTGTTTACGCGCCAACGGTCAATAAGACTCTAGGGACTATCGCAGGCCTGTCGATACGCTTTACAGACGAAGTCGTTCAGATAAACTGTCCGACCAAATCTTTGTTATGGCTCTGACAGTCGGACTAACATTTTGTGTATCAACATGAGCCACCTCATTTAGCGAAGCGTGTGATACATTATTTGGTAAGTATCTCGTCGAGAATAAATAACTATTACTTCGGGCCACCAACCAGGTGGACACCGAAGTCTTAAAATCACGCAAAAATAAAACAAAATCTTACGCCCACTTTTTATCACTTTTCTCGACGCTTCACATGATTCTAAGTCTAATTAAGCAAAAAAAAATTATGTGTCGGTCTGTCTGGATGTTTGTTTACGCAATAACTCAAGAACCAATTATCCGATTTAAAACATTCTTTCGCCAATCATCTTGTTTGGTTAATGGGAAGAACTGATTAGATTTTGGGGTTTGTACGTTCAAGGTTTCGGGTACCTACCATACAAATAGTCCCTAAAAAATCATTTTTTTGTGTTTTTGACGTCGAAGACGTTTGATTTGATTTCATTTAGAGATAGGATTAGTGGGTATGTGGGAGGGATACGACTACTTATTATTAAAAACAATTTTGAATAAAAATACTGCAACAAAAATATCTAAGTTTGGCCCGAAGTTTGACAATCACTGTGTGATTTCCGCCCCACTAGATTTTTTTACATTTTTGTGCCGAAAAATTCTCAAGCAAGATGTATTGAAAAATATCCAGATGACAGCAATAGGCTCACCCCTTATTACATGGGATCAAAAATATTTTTGTGAAGTAAGAGTGTAAAATACGCCTACCTAGTCGTTCGGGGATATTTGTATATTAGGTGAGTATGCAAAAAAATACTTTCGTGGCCTTTGAATTTGTGATATTTATTCGATAAACATGTGGGAGTTATTATTGTCTACAGTAAGCTGTTGCATCATTTGTTTAAAATTACACATTAACAAAATGTTAATTTAACATTTATTAACATTCTGCTCAACAATAAATGCTAAACTAAAATGTAAATCGTTGTACATAAAAGATCGTAATCGCTATTACAACTGTGTAAAGTAACACAATTTGTTTTACTGCCGTTTTGAACAATTGTTATTATGAATTCGAACCAAGGTCAATAGCAATATCCATTATGAATATTTAGATTAATTCTTGTTTCTGTGGCGAGAGATTGATGAAGCGGAACCTCATAAGTAGGTATGTATAATACATACCTACTTATGTACTATTTCATACCGTCAGTTAAGAATGCATACCACTTCTGATGAGGAAGCTAGTGATGATAGCTTGTTTTCTAATTGATAAATATGTAGAGCTTTGTTTATGTAAAAACGAGAATTTGCTCGTGATGACAAGAGCTGTCAGGCTCAGAACTCTCATGACAATGACGACACGGCAATGTTACCCTCTGAACCGGTTGTATAAGAGAAAATGCTTACATATTTTTCTAAATCTGTTGAACAGTAGGTATCTTGATTTTGCCCTTTCGCAACTGTACCAGTGGCGAAAGGAGGCGCGGGAGCAGGGATGGAACCCCGAGCCTCGAGAAATCGAGGCCGTGCAGTCCCAGCTCCGCCAGGCCATCGTGGTGGAATGGAAGGAACGACTTGGGCAACCAAGCGCAGGGCACGCCGCAATCGGCGGTAAGGCCCATCATGGAGGATTGGCTGGAGAGGCGACACGGAAGCCTCTCCTACCGACTGACGCAGGTGATCTCAGGGAAGGGGTGCTTCGGGGACCACCTGCATCGGATCAGGAAGGAGCCAACGCCTGAGTGTCATCACTGCGACGCGAGCGAGGACTCAGGGCTGCACACGCTGGCGGACTGCCCGGCGTGGGAGGCGCCGAGGCGTGACCTCGTGGCAGCCATCGGGGTGGGAGTCCTCTCGCTCGGCAGCATGATTGCGGCAATGGTGCGGAGCGCGAACGCGTGGGCCGCCGCCGCCTCCTTCTACGAGCATGTAATGCTCGCGAAGGAGGTGGCGGAGCGCGCCCGGGAGAGACTTAGAACTCTCCCGGTCCGCCGAGCCCGCAACTTGCTCGCCGCGCGTCGCAGGCAACTCAGGCGCCGGAGGTCGCTTAACGACCTCCGTCCTCCATGAGCGCAGGCCTGGGGTGGCGGGTGAGGCCACCTGTCACCCCAGCAGAAGCAGGCCGGGACGGTGGGGCGACTAGCGCCCCTCCCCCAAACCGGGGCAAGACGGGGACACCGTGGTTCCCAAACCCGAGGGGGCCATCTCGAAACCGGAGATGGCCCAGGGTCAGTCGGGGTGCGAGGGATATGCTCTATGGGCAACCTTACACCCCGGCGTCTGTAGACCCGAGACGGCGTGCGGTTTTAGTCGGTTCAAGCCCGACATAACCGCCCCCGCTAGCACGCGGGGGGGTATCCGAAGGGATTTCCGCACGATAAAAAAAAAAAAAAAAAAAAAAAGGTATCTTGATTTTGAGACCGAGGAAATATAAAAAATCTCAAGTAATCAAAATGAAATACGTTTATTGATAATATATTTAACTATCGCTTACAGTCTTTGGTGAAGGGACGTGACTTAAGTTCTTGTAAACTCAATTCAATTTTTTTTTCGCCATAATTTTAATTAATTTGAACTCTGACAAGTTCCCGAACTGCCACGCTGGGAAAAATATCAAATGAGATATACCTACCATTATTGACAAAAACTTGGAAATCAGTAGCCTATAATTTGTATAAGTAAGTCGCCAACTTAGCCTGCCCTATTAGGTACTAGTTGTTAGGTATTTGATGTTCACTCGATATAGTCAATATTGCTGCAAGAGCGGTGTGATACTAATTCCTATATTATTGAATAAAATATTCAAAAAGGAAAAAAAAACAAGTGTCCAAATCAATTAATAGGTGTGAACAGCACGCCAACCTTTGTCTCCTTTTTATAGACGTAGCACCTAAAAAGCGCATTAGTGTGTGATTTTTAGCGTTGATAATGATGCATCATCGCCGGAACGTACGATGTAAACAACGTAGGCCTTGGCCTCGACTGAACAATGGGACCCGCCGGCTCCACTAAATTAGATTACCTAACATTTTCGGTTATTTCGCTCACGATTTTAGCCATAAAAGCTAACTGCGCAGTGGTTTCGCCTACATAATTACACGTACGTTATACAAAAAAAAACCATAACTAGACACATTTATAAAAAAATATATAATAATAGGTTTATTAATTTGAGAAGTCACGTATGTAGGTACGATGTTAAATAAATCAAGTATAAACGTCAATAGTTAGTGTATGATAATTATAGCTGGCTGTTAGCTGATAGATGTATTGTTTATTGTAATAGCTGATCGACTGATTAAGAATTGAATTTGAATAGCTCCGAGCAGAGCAGATTCGAGCAAGTACACTTTTATTCCAGGAAACAGTTCTAATACCGACACTAATTCACAATAATTTTATGATGGCGCCGCACCGCCGCCGCCGCCTAAAAGTTTTAATCCAATTAAGTAAACGAAATATTTCTCTACAACGTCGAAATACTTTGTAGGCGTTAAATTTATTTATAATGGTCTCTAAATGACAAACAAATTGAATTGGTCAATAACTGTTTATTTTACCTTTTATGTACATTTTTCGTAGAAGAATTTAATTGAAAAAAGGTCGCGGTTCACTTTTCGATTTGTTATTTTTTGAAGAAGAGTTTAATTGAAAAATTGGATGAGAGATGTGCTACAAACAAACGGGTAATAAAAATAATTAGGCAATTAGTTCAATTGCGCACGGGGGCATGGCGATCGATCTCAGACTATCTTCATTATGCCATAGGGTTGCCTCAATGCACTTGATAGGATTCCTTTAATAGGATTTTTAATTTAGTTTAATAGGAAAACAGACAAATAGGAACTTTTTACTAAGCAAAAAGGAAAATACTAAATGAAGTACCGAGACCATCGCTAAATAGCTTTGACCGACTAACATCATGACCATCATTAACTACATTGACAGACTGAGTTGTTGAAGTTCGGGTTAGCTGGGTATCTTACAATAGGAGTCCAGATTCCTACTTTAACTAGGCAGATACAATGATTTACTTCACGTATAATGCTGGAAAATGATTATCAACTTTAGCGAAGAGAAGATATGTTTATTTTAAGTACCGAAGTTGAAGGATTTATACCAAATCTTTTTGAACTATGATTTGTAATACATAACATCCTACGAATCACCGTATGTGTCAGCCCTGAGAAGCAACAGAAATTTACAACATTGCTTAATCTACAACTCAACAATTACGCTCGCAGACGCACAAATTGAGATCCAATTAATTTTTTTTTTATTCCAGAGTATATGAAGTAAAAATAATTTTGAAATTACTTCCAGTTAAATGACTGCAAACTCTACAAAGCAACCCTGCAACCCAGTAACCCAAGTGTGATTGCAAAAAGGAGTTAGGCTGACTCACTACACAATGTACAGTAATTTTATTTTAGGATCGTTTGAATTAACGGCTATATAAATACATACGATATGAAATATAAGGATAAGTATAGTACCAGAACTTATTTCTTTATGTCACAACGTTATCAATGTACAGTTATTTACTTGCAATTTTTAATAAAAGTTTTTAAGTAACATTGTTCATTATTTACCGGGTTGAAACGTTCCATATCTCGCTTCGGAGGCTTATCTTAGTTTTGTTAGACTTTTAGTAGGTACAATAATGAAATATTAAACACAATATTTTTTTTAGCGACGAGGACTAGTTGGATCCTAAGAACGGACGGACGGACGGACGGACGGATAAAAATATTGTAAGAAATTTAAGTATATAAAAATACACTTTTAGGGTTTTCTCAGCCCGTGTGTATTATAATGTAGGTATATATAAGGTGTCACAAAATTAGGTCTCTTTTGTTTCGAATACATATTTTTTCAATACCAAGTCATCTCACCAAATTCAAAGACCTAATTTTGTGACACCTTATATATACACAAGAAGATACATATATTAATATCTATACACAAGAAGATAATATGGAAATTGTTAAAATCCAAACTACTTTGCATTCTAATGTGAAATGATTCAACATCAAATACTTTTTACCACAAAAAAGTTTGAGATTAATTTTGGTTCTACAGTGTTCCTATGTAGGTAGTTATATTCTTATTTTTATAACGAAACCGGTTTCCGGCCATTAATCGCATTGTAACAAGATTACAACTAAGATAAATGTATAAAACCTATCGGGATCGTGCACGATACTCGAGCACACAAGGATAGATCATTTTGTCATGTATAATACTAAATCGCCATTCTTAAATCCCATCGGGCCTCTTACAAGGCTCTGTATATATAGCACCGGAGTGTTTACTAATTTAGTTTTATATTATGTTATGTTACATTTCAACGACAGATGAAGATGTACAAGTTCAGAAGGATGAATGGTTGACGAGAATGGATGAGATTAAGTTTTTAATTAATTAGTTTAATTACATTATTTATAATTAAGTCCATTAGAGGAAGTTACAAATTAACCAAAGAAATAGCTTGTCCCGGTTGAGACATATAACTGACTGTATAGTGTATTAGCGCAGGCAGCGACTTCTACGCACGGAAGAAAAAGAAATCATATTTAAAACTACTTAACTCATAGTGCAAATAGGATCAACATCTCTTATGTTAGAAGAAATTAGCGGGGAATTCAATAATTTTATATTAAAAAGAAGTAGATACGGCACTGGTAGCTTACCTCAACGCAAGCACAAGTGCAACAGAACATGCACTAATCAGTAGTGCAAATGACAAGTGTAATCTTTTGTTATACAACGCGATGCACTTGTGACATCGCGATAGCATTGTGATAACATAATATATCTACAAAGTTATAATATAAGATCAATGGATCATTGGATATAAGATTACTGGTGGTAGAAATTTGATGACACAAATTTGTCACAAAATTCGGCCGGGTAGGTACCACCGTGCACGATTGCGAAAAACCCTCCATAGTAATCCAATTTCGGTTTGATTGCGTTCAGGGGTCAGCAAGTGCATAGCCGGGCAGGGGGATTGTGGTCGCAGCACTAGTGGGACCGGTGGGTGTCACGCGGTGCTGCGACGACAATCCTCTTCTGATGAGGCCGTCAAGCTGAGTGCCACCATTGTTAACATGATACGTGTATGTAATGGTGACCCTCTTTCCTGAGACTTTACCTTCAGCTTACCATCAGTCGAGGTGAAGTCAAATTGACGTGTCCTAAATATAAAAAAAAAATTGGAGAGAACAGACAGACGCCTAAAAGTGATTTTATTTTACGCATAAAGTGATTTTATTTAATACGATGTAATGATAAGCAGTATGATGGTTTGGCGGTGAGTCACACGTGAAATGGTTTTTCCGATCGATATAAAACTGTCTCTATCAAGCAGTTTGTGTCAGGTTTATAATTTGGAACAGAATTTCATACACGTAAATGTCGAATGACTCATAGATTAAACTCTATTTTCAGTAACATATTGTATAATGTTGTTTACATACAATAGCAATGTAACATACATTATGTATGTTTGCATGAACGATGAAAAATATTTGTCTTGTGACAAATTTTGTGCTATGTAAATTTACAAGTGTTACATATTACAAAGTCTACAGTAATCTATATTCGTAACAGCGTAATATCAATGCCATTTCTGAAAAATAGAGACGAAATTTTATCCCATCCAAGGAGTATTTATATACCATTCCCGCGCTTCCCTGTCTAAGACGATCTTCGGTGAATGGAGTATAATTGTGTACGGACAGGATATCCAAATTATACAATGGTCTCTGCTACTCTTGGGAGGAAAGACGCGAATGTACCTATTTAAAATAATATTACGGATTATATTTTGTTGGAAACTAATTGTTTGAGAATAAATGACCTATGTTTTATACAAACCACAATCAAAACAAGTACCAATTGGCGTGTTGGCTTTCTTTAGCCCTATACTATGCAAGTCAGTGTTGGGCTAAAGAAGCTTTCGGGCTGATAAGTTTTGGAAACGATCCACGTATCCTTCCTTAGCCCAGCGAAGCGAGCTCGTGGACTCTGCGGACGCTGACAAAGATAGATATAGGCTTGATTTAGGTTAGAAGAGCTATACCCTTCGTGTTAGGTTACTTGTGATATTGCACGAAGAAATAAGAGTCCCGCAAAGCGGGGCCTCTTCGACGTTGCTCGCTTCACTTTCCACTCACACAAATGTGAAATCAGGACTATTCCACTATAATACTTAACAAAATATGTTTAAATTTTCAACATAAAAACAATTTTATTTACGGCGAATTAACAAAATTATTAGTTGACGGGCAACGCGTGATGCGCCAAGAGAGAGGAACAAGCAGGGCGAGGGAGTGCGGGGCGGTACGTGAAACGTTAGCCCAAAGAAGCATTTGGAACGCAATAACACAATTTGTCTCTGCAAAAGCTTCTTCAGCCCAATATGGTGTGTTGGGCTAAAGAAGGATACGTGGATCGTTTTCACAATTTATCCGCCCGAAAACTTCTTTAGCCAAAACACTTTGCAAGTGCATCCTGTCAATTGCAAAGAAACTTCTGCCAATCGCTAAGAAATATGCCCATTATAATTCAAATAGAAAAATCAATGTAAGTAGGTAATTAATAAATTATGATCAAAATAAAATTCTTTACTGAAGAGGATGTATATTTTTTCAGCATAGTAGTTATAAAAACTTATTTTATATTCACATAATGGTTGATATGGTGTTTACAATCCTATGGCCGTAAAACTCAATCACGTTGAACATTGTTTAATTTTGGATATATGTCTTTATATTCAAAACAGGTAGCGTCTTTAAATAGCCTACTTCAAGTTAAATGTCATAATAATAAAAATGTGGAATGTTATCGATAAGAGTATGTACATGCTGTTTACTTTAAATGTGAGCTCGTTAGTACGGAGCCAGGTCCCGAAATGTCAAAGGTTTGACCGGTGAATGTGAGATAAAAGTAATAGTGTAAACAAACTGCAAGGTTATATAATGGCAATAGGGTTGCCAGTTGTTTTTTAAGAGCAATAGCTTTACTCGTTTATTATTGTTTATGATTTTACTTCTTCTATTTCCTACTGGTACAAAATATATATATACTACAGTAGCTTTTGATTTAAAACGTCGTCGTCGCGACGAGTCAGGGTACGGTCAAGATCGGCTTGTTTCAGTTTTGTAGAGCGTTCTCTCTATCGTACATTGGGGTGACAGTTTGATACTTTTATGGAGTACTTGAAACCGTACTTACAATTATATATATATATATATATATATATATATATATATATATATATAATTTTTATATATTTATGTGTTGCAATATTATTATAATTTATAATAGGTACACCACTATAACTACCCATTTCTAGCAATCTAGTCCATCTAAAGGTTGTCTGGAAGAGATCGCAAATTGCGATAAGACCGCCCATTGTACAAGTTTATTTCTAAGTATCTTAGTAATTTGTATCCTTTGGTTGGTGTACAATAAAGAGTATCTATCTATCTATCTATCTAGTTTTAGTTTTAACTACTCTAAAAATATTCAAGCTCTGGACACGCACTGTGCTATAGAGAAACTCTCTACAAAAGAGAGCATGCCACATCCGTTTATTGTGTTCACGTTTCACTCAAATAAATTAATTACCTAAGGGAAATGTGCTAACACAGTTTAAATTAAACGCGTTTATAATCATTGGTGCAATTCAGTCTAAATTTGCTCTACAAGTTCACTTTATGATAATATACCTAAGTTAAGAATACAATGAGAACGTGCATGTCGGCAATGATAAAAATAATCATCTCTATGTATTCATGAGCATTTTGTACACAAAAAATACTCCACGTGCAACAGAATATATTTTTCGCGTTGTCGATCCAAAAGTAAGCGTCCAAGGTCATCTAGACGTTTAGTCTAGATGAAGATTTGTAACTTTTCCTGCAATTACTAAAGAATTATAGTATTAAGTATTACCTTAATTAAGTTTTAGTTATTGAAATGAAACTTGTTTTAATTTCAATAATTAATTAATTAACATTCAAGATTTATTATTAGAATTTATCTTTTACTTTTGCTCGAAGGTCTTGGTAACCTGACCATGTTTAGTCTTGTGGTCAGGGCTTCGACGAAATATGTTGAAACCAATAGACGAGAGAGGTTTACAGATAGGTAGGTAGAGGTACTCATTTGTTACAAAATTTAGTAAGTAAGTACAAGATAAATCATCGCATATTACTTTAATTAATACCTACCATTTAAAGTTGGTAAGAGGCGAACAAAACAAGGTCTTGGTAATACCTATTAGTGTAAGAAATAAATCAAAAGCAATAATTTTCATACCTACTACAGGTGTGCGAACGCAGACGTTTAAATCAGTAACGTTTGTAGTAGTGTGGGTACAGAACAGAACAGTAGATTCATTTGTTTTTACCACAACATTGTAAGTTGGTAAATACTTACCAACTTAAAAATATCATATATACTCCGATATTTCTCGTTTGAATTTGGAACTTTCCGACTGTAGGGGTAGTAATGACTGATGATTTTGGAGTCACCACTCTCCAGCTCTAACGTGCAACGGTTAAATATGTATCAAATTAACCACCCATTCAGCCTTTCGTCATCATCATTATCTCAGCGTTGAGAACCGGTTACATCTGAGGCTTTCTAGTCGTTCGCTTTCCAGCTGTTCCTCTTCTACTTAAAACGGTCTTGGGCATCCCTTACAGTCAGACAATTGGCAAACGAGATTTAATAATAGCCACTGAAGATCGATGTGAGTTCTAAGACAGCTTTTCCTGGGACTTCACAAATGCCATTACTCGGTGCTTTTGTGGACCACTACTGTTCATCAACTTCCGCCAGGCCGCGATAGGAGGGGGAGACCCAAGAAGTGCTAGTTTGACGTCGTAAGAAATGACATGCGTACCAATGAAAATTTGCATGCCACAGACTGAGGCTAAACATGCTGTGTTTATATATATTTAAGACCTTATGTAACCATGTTTATGAACAAATAAATTATTCTATTCTAAGAATTTCTCAGCTCAAAATGGTATCACTACCATGGATGCCCAGATTGTGTGAAGTGGAGAAGATAAAGCAGGAAATCCGAACCTGGGCCTTTCTTTTTAATCGGGATAATGCTTAAATGATGATAATTATCATCATATACACGAGTTACGATAGTGGGCATGAGCATGGGATTAGCAATTGAAGATTTGGTAAGAGAATAGACGTAGTATTCAATAACATATTTTATTTCAAACCTAATGAATAATTTAATTGTGATAATAATTCTATAAATAAACTCGCATGTTGCTTTTTCATTACAGGGTTCATACACAAACGCAGTCACCAGTAATCAAACCGGTATATTTAGAATTCCGACACTGCAGCCAGAAAATAAATATAAAATGCAAGGCACGTGGAATTGTATTTAGAGTATGTAGACTAACTGTAGAGACTGTCGTTTGACCTCCAACCTCCGAGAGAAAAGGAAAGTAAGATATCAGGAGGCTCAATAGATACTAATCCACCATACAATACCATCGCTGCATCGTAATTATTTGGCCAAATAATTACGATGCAGTCCAGCAACGAAAACCAGTAAGTATCGACCTACTGCGTTGTCATCCATAATATCGTGCGTGATAAACTCAGTACTAGTTTTGGTCTTGTCTACGTAGTGTTAGTGTGCACATTTTGTGCTGTTCACTTTTTTTTTAAATATTCCATAAGTAGGTATGATATTTAAGTGTCACATCAGTTATAATGTCGTTAGCAGGAAACAAAAGTGTACTGTTCCAACAATGTCGCAACAATATTGTTTTATGAACGACTTTATATGTAACGCATTGACCTTGCTTATCATATATTTGTTGGCTGTGGTTAGTGTTGTGACATACATAAAATACAGTTTTATTGCATCGGACATGCCGTAAACAACTACTTTATTGACTTTAAGTATTGACAAGTAATATTTACTATCCGTCGCGTCGTCCTCATTAAAGCACCAATGTAACAATGTGTTTGGATGAAGAGATATGTCATTTATCTTGGGAGCTCACGCCACAATGCGCGAGCGAAGGGTAGTCAACTGAACTGAACTGAACTGTCAGCCCGATAGCAGGTGGTGGTGCGTTGGGGAGCCAAATCGTCATAATATTACAAAAGTGCAACGGAGTAGTTGCACTTTTCACTTGTTGATCATAATCATCAAATAAGTACCAATTACGGATGTTTCAAATGAAAAGGGAAAGCCAATCAGAAGGTGTACAAGCTTGCAGGTAAATTTAGTTTGGATCTTGAGAAACTTGATGTGGCACCAAATATCACAACTCCCAAAGCGCAACTTTAATGTTATAATGTCTCGTGAAATACATATCAGACTTCGATAACAGTTCATACATACAAGAGCTAATAATAGCAGAGCAACATTTGATACGATATCAACTTAACGAGTCAACGCAACAATAAATCTGCAGCGGCCGTCATTCTCGGTGTAGTGTAGACTGGTGCAGAGAACGATTTACAGCGAATATATTACAAACAATCACGACCAACTGACTCGCAAATGAGACAGTGCAAACTTAGAATTTATTACACTGAATTGTCATGCAGAATCGCTAAATCAGACTGAGTATCATCACGCCCGTTCTGTTTATAAATTTGTTCTATTGTTGTTACGTCTTTGATAGCAAATTTTGTAAAAGAGATTATTATTTGGTCTATAGTTTTAAACCGAATTCCAAAAAGGAGGAAGGTTCTCAACTCTTCGGAAACCTTTCTTTTTTATTTATGTTCGCCAATTATTTGAAGACGCCTGTACCGACTAATTTCTTTTTTAATTACGTAAATCTGATGATAAGTAGTTAAGGGTGGTCCTACATGTTTTAAGTTGCGTTCACTAAAAAGAGAGAAATAAGTAAAATTTTAATTTAAAAAAAACCGACTTCAAAAATAAAGAAACCACTGGTGCAATAGTCGGTCTAATCGTATTTGGTTTGGCACCGATTTCAACAGAAAAGTCTTACGCGTATGTTTGCATGTTGAATTAAATCTGTAAATTAGATATTTTTCTATTTTCAATGCCTGTTTTAAATGTTTCTTTGTTTTTGAATCCGTTTTTTTTTTTTTTTGCAAATTCCAGATATTGTTTGTTTTTGGTTGCTAGTCTTGCGAAACCAACAGATTGCTTCATTGGTCGATAGTCTTGCAAAACCAAGATTGCTACTTTGGTCTATATTCTTACAAAACCAAGACATTGTGTGTTTCTTGGTCGCTACTCTTATCACTCGCCGCGTGTTATACCTGAAGAGGGGTGTCATGGAGAAGAGAAAACTTAAACAGAAAGAAAGAGATGTAATGCGTCTGAGGCTAACAAAATGATTTTTAAGTAGATATGGACAAACCGATAGAGATACAAATACCTATCGACAGATGCTGGATGCGGCAAGCTGAAGACAGGGCGCTATGGCGCTCATTAGGGGAGACCTATGTCCAGCAGTGGACTAGAATAGGTTGATGATGACGATGAGGTATGTAAGAAAACATAAGTTAGATATGATATATAAAGTGCACTATTACTACTCATTTAGAAGCACTCTAAAATACACCTCTGCCTACCCCTTCGGGGCGACAGGGGTGAAGTTATGTTTTGTTATATGTTAAAATTCTTGGTAAATTTCACATACTTATCCTAACGTGGCGATCCTTTGCAACCTTAATTCATTTGGCGTGAAATGTCGAGAAATGTATAAATAAATGTGCCATAATAGTTCCATTTTTGTGTAAAAATTCAGTATAAATACTTAATACCGCTTGTAAGTTTACATTCTTTGTTAGTTAACTAAATGAACCAGTGGAAAGATATATGCGAATCGCATTTGCCCTTTCAAATAGGTACTTCGTGAATGAAAGCATCTTAATTACCTTCACGATAAACAAAATTACTATCATCTTTAAAAGGAAACTATATTTAGATGGATAGCTTGCTCGATAGCACATAGATTAACTTTCGTGTAATTAAATGGACAAGGAAAACACTGTTGTAATTAATTTTATCTACGATCATAATTATAAGTAAAATAGGGCCACTTTCAGAGTCGAAAGTAAGACGTAGATTGTAAAATGTGGATGAAATATGCATTCCAATATTTAATGGCAATTAAGAACAAAAGGAAAATGATCTTTAGTGCCGCTTAATGCTAACTTAGACGTGTTAAACTAAAATACTACACGACTATTGGAATAGAATTTTCGATAATGAACTGCATTGATAATATAAGTGGTATGGAACCACTTATATTATCAATGCAAAATATAGAAATGTGTGCGTGTATGATTTAAAAAAAGCGGCCAATTGCGAGTCGGACTCGCCCATGAAGGGTTCCGAAGCAGCAAGTAACATAATAGTGTTTTTTTTTGTAATTTTTATATTTGAGTTGTTTGAATGAAAGATAAATTGCGGTTTTTTTTTTTTTACTGAAAATTTGAATGCGTTAATGACGTATTAAAAAAATTCCACTTACTAGATCTCGTTCAAACCAATTTCCGGTGGAAGTATACGTGATAATGTACATCATATATTTTTTTTTTAGTTTTATCATTCTCTTATTTTAGAAGTTACACAAACATTTTATCACTTTGTAAGTGTCTCTCGCGCAAACTATTCAGTTTAGGATAAAATGATATTAGAAACCTCAATATCATTTTTGAAGAATCCATTGATACCTCACATGTATGGGGTATGATGAAAAAAAAAAAGTTTTTGAGTTTCAGTTCTAAGTATGCGAAATCCCCAAAATGTATTGTTTTCTTTTTCTATTTTTGTGTGAAAAAATCTTAATGCGGTTCACAGAATGCATCTACTTACCAAGTTTCAACAGCATAGTTCTTATAGTTTCGGAAAAAAGTGGCTGAGACATACGGACGGACAGACAGACAGACATGACGAATCTATAAGGGTTCCGTTTCTTGCCATTTGGCAACGGAACCCTAAAAAGGACTAATGCACGCGGTTGCGCCCAATTTTTGTCAGGAAACCTATATGGATACGATAAAATGTTGATAATACAGTTGTATCGCAACTTTGTTCCCGATGTCCGTAGGAAAAATGGGGGACAGTGGGTATAGAGCCCAGTGTGATATAGATAAGTTTAGATCAACTAAAGTAATAATTTTATGTCTTCTTCATCCGTGCGCCAGTGTCAGTAGCTTAGTGGTTAAGGAGTCGGCCTTAGGATCGAGAGGTCCCAGGTTCGAATCCGGGTCATTAAACTACCGACGTGAACCCACTCCTAATACAAGCAGTTTGGCTTAGCTGGAGGGATTAGGGGAAATACTAGTAATATCGGTAACTAATATACTTTAAAAAAATAATAATAATAAAGCTTGCATTTTGAGCCCGAGATTTGCGCCCCTGCTTCTCTATTCTACAATTTGGTTTGATTGGTTTTCACTGGAGTGTTGCCGTCTGACACCTTATCCCACTAATCTAAACTAAATCAATTAACTTATCAGTGTCCTAGGATATGGGCACCTTATCGATTAATAAAATCTAATAGACAAAAAATATCGATAAACAAAAATTCTGTACATCCGCTTTTTTCTAAAACTTGTTTTCGAGTTTTAATTTCAAAGAACGTTGTATATTTTATTAAACATTTATTAAAATGTGAACGCGAAAAGTGAAGATAAACCAGTTCCTTGGTATGAATAGGTAGCACAAAATGATTTGTATTTTAAATTCACTAGTTCATTATGTAAGTATATGAAAACATAATTAACTTTGTATATAAATAACATTAAGCATATTCGTTTACATTTGAAGGACTCACAAGTTTATTGTACAAATGTACGAATTAAAATGATTTCAATGAGTAACTCCTCACAACTCTTAATTAGCATGAAGCGCAGAAACCTCACAAGGTCTGTTCATTTTACTAACTCCTAAATTAGGCCACGCGGCATTTAGAGACAAGTGCGATAATCATAGCCTATAGGTTTCTATAGGTACAGGACCTCAATTCTGTTATTTTGTGTTAAAGCACACCATTGTGATTACACTGACACTGTAAAATACCATTTAATTTTAGACTTTAACATCATAAAAATAAAGTCTAAAAAAAAATAAAGCGTTATGTAGAGTAATTGAAAATGTATAATGAACTCTCTTCATTTAATTTTAGACTTTAATCGAATAGCAATAACTTCTAAAATTAAATGGCATTATTTACAGTGACAGTAGTGGTATGACAGTGGCTTGCTTTAAAATAAAATAGCAGAACCGAGGCCCAGCTCACGTTCAAGAAACGCTAGTGCAACAGTAGATTTGACCTTTGCGAAGGGACAATGAACGCAATAGGTGTTCGAGCTCGTTGAACTACTGAACTTTGCTTACTTCTACCGATTGCTCCATGCAATTCACGCTCCCTTCTTTAATGATATTCTAGGTACTATACCGACACCAACAGTAGCAATTATCATTTCAATTCAGTTCAATATTTGCATACAATATTTGAATATTTAAATGACAGAGGTCGAGTTTAATTAAGTTACATAAATCATCTAGATATAAATTAACTTTTAAACTTGTTGCCATACCGCGATTTGGAGTGAGTAAATTTGTTAACTTGTTGACAGTTGTTATTGAATTGCAGTGAATTGCAGGCAAGCTAACAAGCGCTAACGTAATGTTCGAGTTGAAATTCAATATTTCCTGAGAAAGCATTAGTTAAGCACTTGTGCATGTAGTTTGGCTACACAACAAGCAGGAAACAAACGACTCAGCATGTTGCAACCATCGGAAAACAATTGGATGGCCACGTCTCTGAAGCGGGAATGCAACGAAAGTGATTACCTTCACAGTGATCGCAGTCAGTCGGCACGGCAACGTCGCGCGATCACCTTATATTTAGCCCCGGGAACATAAAGCTCTGCTTACAAATTTAATTGCATCGACGATCGCCCGCCACGAGACGCAAATAGCCACAACTCGTCCCTGAACCTACCCGAACTTTCTCCCGCAAGCTGCACTGCGACCGATGTGAAAATATTTGTTGGTTGTTTTTAAACGACTCAGACGCGGCATACGGAACCATCCAACTAAGTCCAGGAATTGACATATTTTGTCTCCCTCCTACGCTCAGATGTTAACATTTGAGATGTAAATTATATAACAATCGGAATTTGATTAAGATCCTCACAAACTTTCATGCATAGCTGTCGCTTACATTATTACAAGGATGGTCATCCTCGTCTGGCGAGAGCAGAACTTCCAAGAGTCATTTCGAGAATTAATGGGTAAATTATGCATAGTTCGCTCTAAATGGCCGCGACTCCGACGCTTGACTGCGCAATGAACCTTAACTGCAGCACTGACCATGTGCCTACAGGGGACGATACTATGTATTTCATAAACATTTTCTAATGAAATCGAACCAGCAACCAGTTGGGTGACTACAAATTAGTGGTGAACGTCTTACGACTTGCGAGACGATAGCCACGCACTGCGAAGAATCATTAGAAAATAAAACGAAACACGCTATCACGTATGACCATTAATTAATTTTCGAGCATTAAAGAGCATCGCAGGGCTGCATCGATCATTTAACTCAGACGTCGTGTAACTGAATGCAGAGGGGGAACATAGACATACGCATGTGTACAGTGTATAGAGTTATGGGCATTTTGGTGCGTGCCCACACGCGCACCAAAACACAATGCATTGCATACAATGCACGCGTAAATACATCTTCGACCAACTCCACTATGCATAATCTAAAGAATTTGCAAGTTAAATTACGAGACACGCCACTTTTAAACTTTGTAAATGAAAAACAAAATTGCAGCCTTGTAACGGCTAAGGTAACTTTTGGCCTGTGAAGCTGAGTCGAGTATGGTCATACCAAAAATTTGACACAATGTCAACCAGACAGAATAGTTGCCTATTACAGATGATTATTGCAGTGGTTGGGGTTTTGTATTTGGATGCAATTTATGCAGGCATGCGCTGTTGCGTGGATCACGCCCTAAAAACGGCGCTAACGAGCCGTGCCGACTATACCGGCGCATTGCCTCCGTCGCGCCACCATCACGCCGCGCCATGGGAACGGAAATCAGCGTCTTTTATTGGCGGGAAATCGAGACCCACTATAGACAATAGTAAATTAATTATAGCCAAAAAAAAAATCAACAACATCTTGATTATAGTCGATAATGATAATGCATCATTTTACGCTTTATTTCTATATAAGTAGGTAAACATCGTTTTTAGGATTCCGTACCCAAAGAATAAACGGGACCCTATTACTACCCTGTCCGTCTGTCACCAGGCTGTATTTCTTGCACCGTGACAGTTAGACAATAACTAAAATTTTCACAGTTGATGTATTTCTGTTGTCGCTATAACAAATACTAAAAAAACAGAATACAATATATATTTAAGGAGGCCTAATCAATTCCCAATGTTATTATAGATAATGTTACGGAACCCTTCGTGCGCGAGTATGACTCGCACTTGGTCTGTTTTTTTTATATATGGCTAATGCTACAAAACGTTAGGTACTGATTAATTGATAAAAGTAGGTAGGGATCACATAATATCATTACTACAAATTATGCACATACTAAAATACTAAAACTATTTTTAACTGATTATATTGCGATTTATTTGTTGTTATTTTATTATTGACACTGAACCCGAGTGACACTGACGTTTCGGTTTGGTCACGACAACCGATAAAATCCGTTAAAAATAGTTTTATTTCAATATTATGTGTTTTATTCAACCAACGATGTGTGTTTTTTTGTTCTCTTTGCTTGTCTTAACATACCGGTCTATTCGTACTTGAACATGCGAAACATAAGGTCCTTAATTCTGGACGTTCACCGACAGAATTAGAGATAAATTGTATGTGACACTATAAATAAAATTACCTAATCTACGTTACAGATACAATTAATAATAATTGTAACTTATCTCAGTCTATCATCTTGAAATGACAACAATCATGTTTTTGTCACGCAAAAAAGTAATGAAACTGTAGCTCTGATTCAAACTATACAAAAACCTGACAATGCGCACATGGCTTTATGAGCTCAAGACATTTTGAACGCAATGCAGTGATATCCTTAAGCGGCCTCCCCTCCTACCGAGACTGCTTCACGCGCGACTGGCGACTGACTCAGTGGTCGCGCCTTACATGCTATGAACTGTACTTTAATGTCATTTAATTCAGGCAATAATATCAAATCAAAACGTTACACGGCTTTATGAACGAATCTTACTTCGACTACGTAACTTATCTCGCATGGCGTTATTATTGTAAAATATATATGTTTCCTTAACAATGCAAGAAATACACTAAAATCAAGGTCTTTGGTAGTGTTTACATCGGAGGAGGTTCGGTCTCAAGGTTACGTGTACAGCGCGATTCTAATGTGTCTGATGTAACCAAGTAACAAAACATTCTTTGCTGTTTTTTTATAATACATATAAGTATTAAGTTATATTTGGATTACAAAGCGTCGATTAAGATTTTGTTGTTGCCCATAAAAATTTGCAAACGTGATTTTAAATTAAATTTTTATCAAGGGCAAATTCGATTTTTAGTTACCTAGACATTTATAATCAATGTCAAAAAGGAGGAGGTCGTCTGTATCTACCTACTTTTTTATATATGGTGGTGAGGCGGGGCAAGTGCGTTATGTACATTTCTTAATTTACACATTTATATAAATATGTTTTAGACTGTACCCTCACGAGGGTTGGACGCCTAAAAAGTTTATTTATTTGGCTAAAAAAAAATTGGCTATACCTATAACCTATGTGTAATTTTGCTTAAAAAGCCGTTGTACAAATTTATCAAAACTTTGGCTTATAGACGCACTTTCCTAGCAAAACGGGGTACCTTTTTTTTTTTTTATCGTGCGGAAATCCCTTCGGACACCCCCCCCCCCGCGTGCCAGCGGGGGCGGTTTTATGTAAAAAAAACTTATTACAGACATCTTTTCACGTTTAGAAGACAATGATAAGATAGAATTGTCACACTTGACATGACGTAATAATATATATATATATATAAGAAAATATGCACAGTTTTAAAGATATCAGTGATAAACTAAAAATGGGGTGAGTGCGTCATACTTCTTGCTGATGCAAGTGGATGAATGCAACGTGAGATGGTAATCAAAATTTTGGATATTATATTTTTTTAACATACGCCGATAAAATAAAACAAGTTCAAACATTTTCATAACACATGTAAATGAAATTAAAATTCGTTTTATTAAAATAACTGATTTGTGATTCAAATTCCATCTAGAATTTGCTCGCAATAATTGTTCTAGTCGCTTAAACTACAGATATAATGTTTTAAAAATTCGTGACAAATGAAAGAAAATATAAAATAAAGATAATACATATAATATCTAGTAAATAAGTACAATTAATACATCTGCGGCATGGTACCTGGTATTTCGTTAATTATATTTTTGTTTACCGACTGACCGACCTAACTAAAAAGGTTGGTGATATATGATTTGGGCTAAGTGCGTCTACAGTCGCACTTATTTCTACTGAACTAGGCGAACTTGCCTCAGACAGTAGGTTTTTGCGAGTTCATAAAATATGAAATCCACCTGTCCACCAGGCGCCTTTAAGAATAACTACGTAGCTTAATATTACCGCAGCGTACTCACCTCATCCGTTTCTTTACAACTGCGATATTATATACTGCAGTACCATTTTTTTTTTTTTTTTTATCGTGCGGAAATCCCTTCGGATACCCCCCGCCGGCCAGCGGGGGCGGTTATGTCGGGCTTGCACCGACTAAAACCGCACGCCGTCTCGGGTCTTCAGACGCCGGGGTGTAAGGTTACCCATAGAGCATATCCCTCGCACCCCGGCTGACCCTGGGCCATCTCACCACTAACAGCATCGCTCATCCTGTCTCCTCTGAATGCAGAGGAGTACGGAGAGCGATGTGTTCCCGCCACGTTGGGTATTGGCCGACGATCAATGCCAACCCTATGAAGGGATGAAGGGGAAGCCATTGACCGCCGCCCAGGGTGTACCGGCCGCTCCGATTCCGTTCCCCCCGGACTGCAGCGGGATCGGAATCGGAGCGACACTCGAGGAGGTTACCCAACACACACCCCTATACTGCAGTACCTAATTAACACACTATACCTAAATATTTTTAGAATGTGTGTAGGTAGGTTTAGAATTTGACTTATATAAATCAAAATGCTACAGCGAAAAAGTGCTTGTTATGTCAGAAAAAAATACGCTTTGGTAATGTAACAATACAGCAATTTACATGATTCTTGAAAATTTAGTGATACTATTAAGGCTTTTAACTTAAATAAGAGAACAATAACATGTTACCAAAATTCTAAACAGGCAATTATTTTCTACATAAACGTGCCATGGGCGCTCTCATCAATCATAAAAATCCGGTTCGTTGTATAAAGAAAAGAAGTAGCGAAACAATTCAAAGGGTTATTAACGAACTAGACTATTTAACAGGGTATACCGTATTTAATAATACTTATAAAATTTTTGGCAATAAAAATATCATTATAACGGGTCCATTCGTATGGGTTCAAATTGAAACTGTATTTGTTTAACGTTATTTCGAATCTATTCTTTGTATTAACAATAAACGTGATAAGATGGAGTCTTATCACGTTTATTGTGATAAGATGGATTTTGTTTAGTTTTTTTTTGTTTTTTTGCCACATTATATAGAATTTGTCATTCTAAATTAATATTAGCTTTCTCTGTCTACGATATTCAACAAAAAAGTTGCGTATAACGGCTAACCTTTATGAATGCGCTATATAAATTACGCTTCAATATCTCAATGATGGCTTTTGTGGATTGAGTCTCTGCTAAACGTCTCATCCAGCAACCTAAAAGGATGTGAAGAAAAGACCAGTACCGTATTTCCGGACATTTGCTCTGCCGTCCTCAAACTAAAAAGCGGCTAAATGAAAAACCAAATTTCCAGGTAGAGCTGAAAAATGCGGGCATATTTTAAAACCTATGTTGGTATTTCCTATAAATCTA
The DNA here is from genome assembly GCA_946251805.1 of Cybosia mesomella. Taxonomy (NCBI): domain Eukaryota; kingdom Metazoa; phylum Arthropoda; class Insecta; order Lepidoptera; family Erebidae; genus Cybosia; species Cybosia mesomella. Next base: position 10,649,152 of record OX276395.1, read on the forward strand.
TAAGTACGTTGTCATTTAACAGTGAATGGATGTATTTTGAGCAATTACGAGAATAAAGTTGCTATTGAAATATATAAATTTTTGTTCAATGTTAAGATGTGAAAATTTACCAGCAGTCAGTGTGGTGATTGCTATAAGTGTCTAATGTTTGTGACAACCAAGACCGCAGACGTTATGTGTATCTATCTTGTTCACTTACGTACACATGCCCATACACCCGTAGAAATGTATTCGGCTATTGAATATTATGTAATGGACAACTTACAACATGTATATTTAATTAGTGGGTGTAAACTAACGGCAATTAAATATGAATGATAGGATATCCGTATTATTTTTTTGCAATGTTTCTTGTACTGATCTGTGTTGCCAATTAATAAAAAAGTTGTTCAACGACTATGAATAAGTATACTGGACATAATTTTAACAAGTCACGATAATTTTTTTGTTTTATTTCATGACACATTCTTTTTTTGTTATGATATAACAATCGCTTGGGGGATTCCACCATCATATTTGCGCAGGAAACAGGCCATGCCTTTAGACAATTTGTCAATTAAATTGTTATAAGACATTTGTGTCTAAAACTCCATTACGCATCAGTGTAATGATTGAAAAATATTAAGTCTTCAGTTGGTGTTATCCCTATTTGATTTTTTTTCCTTTGATTTTGTACACAAATTAAAAATGCAATACAATACAAAAAAAAAATTGCATAACTAGAACTATATCGTCTCGACGAAAATAACAAAGAACAGCGGGATCAAGTTGTTCATACTTACTAGATTGTAGATAGGAACAGACGCACCAAAGACTGATATTTATAATGCAGTATATTTTATACACATGACATTCATACAAACAAGCTAAAATGTTTCTACACAGTACATGTCGACATGCCTTCGACAGGACAAGAATGCAAATAGCTTCATTTAAAATAGCAATTTCCTCTAGTTTTATTGAAGGCACAAGAATACGCCATAACATACAACCATACATTACATATATTTTATCCTAGGAATATTATTGGCTGTTATAGGCTTAACGCGCTTTAAAAAATTCTTGATAAATATTATTTTATTTAAAACTCAGCAAAATTTTCACAACAAGTTTTATTAAAATTCATTCGTGTTCAATTAACCACAGAATTAGATGTGCCATACACAACATTACTTAATACCTATTTATTTAGTTCTTGTATCGGCCTGACTTTCTTTAAGAATTTAACATTCTCTAGGAACTACCAATCATCACGAAACGGCACACAATTGTAATCTCATTCCAAATTTTGTTTTCCTTTCAACTCAAGATCTCTCTTTAACAAATGTCAATTAAGATGAGTGAACAACGAAGAAGAGTGCAACACGTATTACGTACATTAGCTAAATCATATTTTTATTATTATTTCTTTACGAATAAGAGCGTGAGATTATATACGCACAGTATACTTAGAATTTATTATATTAAATTGACTGTTTTATTATTGAAATATACAATAACTTAAGTAAACAGTCGTAAAATTAAGATTATACTTGTTCTAAGGAGACGTGAGGTTATCAGTTACTACTAACACTGACAGCAAAGTTAATTATTATCACGTATCACGTTCCACGTTCACTCGAATTGGGTGTAGTCGTGCTATTCCGGTATTACGAATTCGATAGAGTCTCACCCTGACCAGAGAGCTCACTTCGGGAGAGTTTACACAACAGCGGTGGCCTTGGCGAGCTGGATTGGACAATAATCGCTCTGATAGGAAGCGTGCGAGCTCTTCGAAGGATGAAACTCAACATAAAATTTATATGGGCTTTAGGGCTCTTTAAATATTTTAAGGTTTTATCGTTATTTTGCGATTAAATTAAGCGATTACCTATTGGCCTATATAACTGAACCTACCTATATAAATGAACAAATATTTAATAACTAATACTAACCAAAACGTTTTCTAAAAGATAAAATTAGCTCTTTGGTAATTGAAGTGAAATACCGCATAAATAAATGTAAATTAATAGAATGTTTATCATAGAAAAAAATGTCTGATTTAAAGGCATGAAACATAATAGGTTGTATTTTATGGGTTGGCAACATAATTGAAAACAAAATGATGCGCCAGCGCATACTAACAGCTTCATTTGTTCCGTTTTGAATCGATTTGGAAAATCTTATTGGTAGTATTAGCTCGCCTAATGACGTAAGATTTGGAACTTTTAGTACGTATACATCGCCCGTTCTCATTTACATATTTATATGAATACTAGCGACCCGGGTCCCGGCTTTGAAAAATCCTTTGACTCGTCTGCAGCGCCATCTACGGACGCGAAAAATAGATAAAAACCATCTTTGAAGCGGGAAGAGTATATTATTTAGTTTAAAATTAGTATTTTTAGTTTCAAAAATAATATTATGGCGCGCGGTTCTACTCGATGAAAACTGGAGATTTTGTATAAAAGAAGGTTAATGTAAATAAAAATACATAGTTCGTTTATAAATTCTTAGATGTTACTGTAAGTATACAATTTTTATTAGGTCATGTTGAAATAACGATTCGCCCATGATTCAATAAAGCACAATATATTCAATATACCTAGTCTCAATTACCCACACACGATTAGAGGATCCCTGCCATACGTGACCGTGCATCATTCGGATTCACAAAAAAACATGAGTGCTCCTAGGGATTCATTACAAAATTCTAGATATAAAAGTTTCAGTCGCAGTAGATCTTTAATATTAATTCCTAGTGTAAATTACTTGGTCTGTAAAAAATTGATTTCGTAAAATTATAATTAAATCTGCAGTCTAAATCTTAAGTCGCGCGAAACTCAAGAAGCATGATAATAAGAATGTTTTTAGAATTGAAATAAATTCCATTTTCGTTAATAAAATTTAATAGGCAATTATTAAACCTGTCATTTTTTGCTGCTGAACGGTTTTTCAATTTGAAAGAATATTGATTATATAAAGCTCAAACATCAAACAGATACAGAACAGATATTTAAAAATATTCGAGTGTAAGATCCTTTTCTCATACTTAAGTATACATACAATTTTTATAATATTTGCTTCGTAAGATACACCAAAAATCATGGTCAAAAATGAAAAACTTCAAGGCAATATTATGGCATTATTAATTCTTGGTATACAACCAATTATTATTTTCATCGAAATCATTTAAATGTAATTCATGAATTGCAAATAGGTCCAGAAATTTCTCTATTATTGTATTGCAGTTGCGTGTAACACAATACACTATCTTTTTATTTACCTCGAAATGGAGGCGAATCGAAAATAGCAAGTTTTATCGATATTTTTCAGTTTAAGTGTTGAAAATAATAATATTCTGTGTACTACACAGATAAGCATTCTGCTAGTATTATCAATGCATAAATTTGGTTGTAGCTAGTGACAATCTTCTGTTATCAGTAGGTACATAATGTGGCTGTGTGTAGATAATGAGCGCATTGTTATTATGTCGCTAGACAGGATAACAGGTTTTACTTATGTCAATGGAAAATAGGTATGGGAACAAAAACAGCGTTATTAAATTACGTAAGTACATCATTTGTGTGAGAAACTTTACCAAAAAAAGGTTAAGTAAGTTAGAAAATAAAATAAAATGTCATTCGTTAACTTTACTATATTTCAGCAGAATAATTAAAATTATTGGAAATCTGGTATTTTTGGTCATTATTATCATGCGTAAATATGAGGTGAAGTGTGTGTGTAAAGTTACACATTATTAAAACAGATATATTATATGTATATGTATGTGTTATATATATATGCTCACTATACGCATGGACTACATACGTAATCTACCAACACAACAATGAATAAGGGCTATGGGATCGTTTTTGGCGGAAACAGACCGCAGACCGCTTGGTAACAATTTGGCTAACGGACACCTGCTGTAATTTCGGGAAAATGCACTTTTGCCAGGAAACGGAAACCAGCTGTGCAGCGGAGCGCGGGTAATGTATTAAGCCGACAAAATTGCATTTTTAAGGCTCCACTAATTTGGACGCGAATTAAAACTCGACATTTGTTAATAAAAAGTGCTGCGACGTGACCATTGGCTGTCACAGTTGAATTGACTATGTAATTCACATGTAATGCGTGCCATTCGCCGCACCTTTTGCAGGAGGTAGTTACGGTATTTCTAATTCCATAATTTAAATTGTTATTCCTTTTATCACAGGAGATAGTCAATTTTAATGACCACGATTTTATTCCATATTCAAGATTAAACTTCTAATAGAATTCACTGTTAGGTGCCATTGTTGATACTTTAATTATGATTATACCAACGACAAACGTAGTTTTTTTTGTGCATGACCACGTCTTGAATAAAAAATTGCAAGGCTGTATCGCTATCTGCACAAAAAGTAGGCAAATAAATATATCAATCATCGAGTTCGGGAAGTAAGTAGTTGTTTTTATGTTATGCGATAATAAAATAGGTAGGTAGGTATTTGAACGGTTTGTTTACTAATATAAATTCTAATGTTATGTAGTGTAACATTCTTAAGCACATAGTTGCATTACAGATTATTTATTGATGCTTTAAAACATTGTGTAAGTAGTATTTGTATCTTATGCATAGACTAGCTGGTCATGTTGGTCATCGTTTTTTGGTAATATCTCCAGTTCGTCGCACCCTATTGTAACCAAACATACGGCAGATTTTAAGTCTGACCAAGACTTTTCTAATAAACTGCATCGAAATGTGTAGTAGTTTTTGTGTCCATTACGAACAAACAGACAAAATTCCAAAAAAATACCTACAATAAAAATCTTTATCGCTGTGAGTTTGTGAGGTTGTAGGGGGTAGTCTCTGGCTTTCTTTCCTTTATTAATAGAAAGCCATATTATTAGTGAGTGTCATAGGCTATAATATCATCACGGGAGCGGAGCAGTAATTATAAATAATGTCAAGAAATCCGGCAGATTTCCATACATTATAAGAAAACTAATAACTTACGGGCATAGGTATTTGGCTTAGGGGTGCAGCGGGGGTTCGAAATACGCCACGGGCGAAGCGAGAATAGGGTCAGATATCCTACTGCTTCTACTAATCTAGGTAGGTATATATATAAATAAAAACGAATCACCGAAATGTATGTACGCGCATAACTTCCGAACGACTGCACCTAATTCTTCTTTTTTTTTGTGTTTGTTATTATCAGAACAAGGTTTGGATGAAAGAAAAATGTAGGAAGGTCCACGGGTATGGTGCTCATATTGCAACGGGGTGAAGCAATATTATAAATGTAAATGTTTGTGAAGATGTTTGTTAGTTATTTTTTTAAATATCTCCAACGTACAGATAGACATGAACAATTTTCAATTACTTTGGGCCACCAACCAGGTGGACACCGAATTCTTAAAATCACGCAAAAAAAAACAACCCACTTTTTATCACTTTACTCGACGTTTCACATGATTCTAAGTCTAATTAAGCAAAGACAAATTTGTGTCCAACCAAGAGGTCTGGATGTCTGTTTACGCAATAACTCAAGAACCACTTATCCGATTTAAAAAATTCTTTCGCCAATCATCTTGTTTGGTTAATGGGAAGAACTGATTAGATTTTGGGGTTTGTACGTTCAAGGTTTCGGGTACCTACCATACAAATTGTCCCTAAAAATAAGTTTGGCCCGAAGTTTGACAACCACTGTGTGATTTCCGCCCCACTAGATTTTATAATAGCATTGTAATTTATAATAATATATGTGAATTAGACACTTAGACACTCCTAACCTAAATAACACGTGCAAATCATAAAAAACATCGCAAAAGGTACCAACAAAATGAAGCATTTTATCGTTATAGGGTTATAGGTAGGTCTAGCAGGTAATAACGAATCCACCTTAGATAAAATCATCTAAATTCAATAGCGGGGCGAAGGGCCGTGTCGCCCGGCCGGTTTCCGTGGGACCCAACTCCGGACAGCCGCCTCCAACTAGTTCTAAGCCAATTATTTGGAGCTGATATACCGTACGATATACCTAAGCAACCGACAAGAATATACCTACTTACCTACACTCCACGCTTGGAAGCTTGGATACGACCTGTAGGTGGTGTAATCAATGTCTACCTACACAAACAAAATACAATGCACCCATAGGTAGCTACCTAGATGTTTACAATCTGCTGCACTCAGGTATTATGAAACTAAACCAGTAGGTAGTAATTTGTTATATTATTAGTACTTTTAAAAGTAGGTACTTTACACCTACTAGCTTCACCGGTCACCCAAACTGTATGCATAATTATTAAATCTCGTAAAAAGTTCCTGTCTAAGGATGGTAGACGAATGAATAGAAGACACAAGTTGAGTTTGAAGAAAATGTTGTTAAAAATGAGTAAACGGAATTAATTCTCACCTGATTCTGTCAGATACGATTTCTGGTTTTGAAAGCTTCTTCGCAGGTGTAACAGCGTGTGAAGGAGCATGAATAGGACTGGCAGATGGTTCTGAAGGCGCCGACGGTGGCGAGCACGAACCCGAGCTAGACAGACTGAAAGCGCGCGAGCGACCGTCCAAAGCTGCTGGAGTACGCCCTGATCGCGTACGTCGCCGCCTTTTCTTCTCTTCCTCGGCCCGAATCGCAGCCCCGGGAGGAGCCCAATCTAAATCTTTCTTTAGATGCCCACGACCACAACGGCATCCGCAAGCCTTGAATGCTAGATCATAACCTTTCTTGGTCCACAAGTTCTGATATCGTTGTCGTTCGGACCACGAGCGCGCCCTGCCGCAAGACTTGAGATAAGCTAAGACACCGGCTTCCCATTGCTCGAAGCACTCGCGGTGCATGTACCGGCCGGCGGTGCACGTGTCGTTGTTGCATAGCAGGCGAACGGCATCTTCAATGCGAACAGCCTCCCGAGGGCGAAGGCACTCGCCGGGAACACAGCACGCGCGAGCCTCCTCCGCCTCGCGCTCGCCGGTCGCGCCTTGCCGTCGTGGAGCCATGCCACGATCGACTTGCCAACGAAATCGAACGTGCTGCGCGGAAGTAGTAGAGCGCGTCACGCGAGACACATGCTTGCCGGAGCGCGCGCGGCCGACTAATAACCGCGAGTGAACGAAAGCGAAATTTCAAGAGCGAAGCGCGTCGCCGCGCCGCCGCCGCACCGCGCCACCCGCCTGTATACGCGGGGCTGACCTTGCGGCGAGCGTCTCTTCGAGGGAGCGCGGGGGCCGGTGCAGCTAGGGGCGGGCCGATTCGGCCGACACATCGGCGGTGGGGAGAAAGTGCCTAGCGAATTTTCACTTTCGCGCGGGAGCGGTAGCGAGAGCGGTCAATAAAGCGGATTCGACAGCGACTACGAGATAATAAAAGCTGCACTCTGTTAAGTTCTTCAGATAACAGCACAGATAAAATTTAATAAGAAATAACTGATAAGATTTTGTTGCATAAAATGGTTTATACGATATATTTACCGAAAGAAAAGGTTGATGCACAACAAGTGAATTAATTATTATGAATTCATATTCACACCCCTAAACGGCTTAACAATACCTATTGTATTGCCTCCAACCTTTGTCTATTGATAAGTTAGTCGTTATCAAGGTTGAGCAACTCTAATGGGCACCTTAATAAGCTTCCACACAAATTCATGCGTTACATGACATACGAAATTGATCAATGTGCATAATTTCAAAACTTATTCGATTACTTAAGTTTATAGAAATATCAATGAAAATAACATTTCCTAAGTACAATATATTCCACATTCGTTACATAATATTCAGACCCATTCAGGGTACTAATAACTGCTTACACAGTTGAATAAAGAGTAGGCACTTATTATCATTTTATCATGCATCACAGAAATGAGTAAGTATAAATAGTAAGAACTTTTTTTCATAGAGCTAGGGTTGTCAGACATTCACTTACTGTGAGTGTCTATCCTTGAGCGACTGCCGTCTGACTCCCCAACTCCGAGAGGAAAATCTGCGCCAGAATCTCTTCTGTTTGTCCGTTTGCCAACAGGGTGAACTGTGCCCAAAACACAATATCTAAGCAAATCACAAAAACTATCGAACTTACGACATCATTGATACTATTGTTAAAAATTAAATATACCTACGTGTGTACGGAGATGTGTATAGAGCGTACGGTCCCAACTTCACTCAGTCAATAATAATCTATGCTCAGTTACTTGTTGGCACTTGTCAAACACAGGTTGTTTTTTGCTGGCCAATTATTGTAGACATTTGGAGGTGAATGGTGGATTATGGCGAAAATACTGATAATTTTAAGCAATTGTTTGTTATATAAAGCAATATATGACGATGGGCAAAGTTGCTCAGTAATACCACAGATTAATAAATAGTTGCTACGTAAGTAGGTAATACGCAGCCGTAACACGGTCAACACACTTTGACACCCTTGACACCTTTGGTTTTCTTTTTACATGACTAAAAAAAGAAATGTAATGCTTTCAGGGTATGTAGAATGATTGTATGTTCAGTTTTTTATACCACATATTGGAATCCTTACATCATCCATGTGACACGGGTTATTATTACTTAAAAAAAAACTCAATTTTTTTTTGGGTCCTCTAAAATGATATTGAGGTTTCTAATATCATTTTTTTCTAAACTGAATATGTTTCGCGAGGCACACTGACGGCCTCTGTGGCGTAGCGGTTTGATTCCCGCTCAGTGCAAATATTTGTATGAATGAATATGTCTATTTGCATTGGTCTGGGTGTTTCTATGTATAAACATACTTATATACTTTTTTTTTGTAAATACATAAACAAAAAAAAGCATATAAGTATGTTTATCCGCATTCTGGAGCCCATAACACAAGCTAGTTAAACTATGCTTACTTTTGTGTCTAGAATACGCTGTGTAGAATGTCCTAGATTTTTTTTTTTAATTTTAAAGTGGCAAAATGTGTCCCCCCCCCCCCCCCCTGTAACTACTAAAATAAGAGAATGATAAAACTAAAAAAATATATGATGTACATTACCATGTAAACTTCCACCGAAAATTGGTTTGAACGAGATCTAGTATGTAGTTCTTTAATACTTCATAAATCGTAAGCCGCAATTTACTTTTCATTCAGTCAACTCAAATATAAAAATGTTACTTGCTGCTACGGAACCCTTCATGGGCGAGTCCGACTCGCACTTGGCCGGTTTTTTAATTACACTGCTGTACAAATGATGTGTTATTGCAATCAAATTAGTTGTGGAGATAATTAAAAAACAATGACACATCTAAGTAATTAACTGTACCTATACTTACATACTTACAATACGCTGAATAGGCACTAAGTAGATATGTCTTTTATTGTTATCATCTTACTTCTAACATCACTACTAAGTAGGTATATCTATATTGTAATTGCGAAAGTTCACAAACATGTCTGTTACTCAATTACGCCAGAACGCCCGAACTGTTCTAACTGTTCTGTTAGTTCTGAAAAGTAAGTTTTTCCGGGGGCAAGACGGGCATACCGTAGTTCCCAAACCCGAGGCGGCCATCTCGATACCGGAGATGGCCCTGGGTCAGCCATGGTGCGAGGGAAATGTCTTATGGGCCAGCCACCTTTCAGAGACATTTGAAGACCCGAGACGGCGTGCGTTTTTAGTTGGTCCGAGTCCGACATAACCATAACCAGAGAGGATTTCCGCACGGAATAAAAAAGGTAGCTAGCCTTTTCTTGCGTTTTTCGAAATTTTCTTCCATATTTCATTTTATTTAGGAACACAACAAAAAATAAATCATCCAAATAGGTCGAACCGTTCGAGCTTAGCAACTAATTTATAATTTTAAATAGACTTAAATGTTAGAATAATAGAATGAGTAGGTAATATATCGACACCGGCAACTATAACATTACGATAACTTGAAATTTAGCTATTTTCCGTTGGTGGGAAATAGTTTAATGCGGCGTTTTACATGTGTTCTGAAAATTTCGTGTACAAAAATCCCAAAACTGAAGAAGTTTTTAATGACACACTACGCTAAGTAAACCTGTTTTTCGTGATCGCCCTATATACTCGTATATTCAGCTAACTGTGGTTACAAGTGTGTGAGCTGGAAGAGCGCGAAGCGCTAGCCTTACAAGGCAACGCTATTTTAAACCCCTGACGCAAAAACGAAGGGATGTTATAAGTTTGACGTGTGTCTGTGTGTATCTGTCTGTGGTAGTATCCACTATGTGAGCTATGTCGGAGGTTTTTTTTTAAGTTAGCGTAGTGTAGTTCGTTCATAGCCACGCCACGTTTGTAAATAACATTGGACTTAGCCGCTCAAAGTCTTCAAGAAAGCGGACTGAGTAGTTAAACTTTAGCTTAACTACTCAGTGACCTTGCCGCTTAAGAAATATTGGGCAACCTTACACCCCGGCGTAGAGCGTATTTCTCGCACGCCCGACTGACCCTGGGCCATCTCCGGTTTTGAGATGGCCCCCTCGGGTTTGGGAACCACGATGTCCCCGTCTTGCCCCGGTTTGAGGGAGGGGCGCTAGTCGCCCCACCGTCCCGGCCTGCTTCTGCTGGGTTGACATGGTGGCCTCATCTGCCACCCCCAGGCCTGCGCACATGGAGGACGGAGGTCGTTAAGCGACCTCCGGCGCCTGAATCGCCTGCGACGCGCGGCGAGCATGTTGCGGGCTCGGCGGGCCGGGAGAGTTCTAAACCTCTCCCGGGCGCGCTCCGCCATCTCCTTCTCGAGCATTACATGCTCCCAGAAGGAGGTGGCGGCGGCCCACGCGCTCGCGCTCCGCACCATTGCCGCAATCATGCTGCCCAGCGAGAGGACTTCCACCCCGATGGCTGCCACGAGTTCACGCCTCGGCGCCTCCCACTCCGGCAGTCCGCCAGCGTGTGCAGCCCCGAGTCCTCGCTCGCGTCGCAGTGATGGCACTCAGGCGCTGGCTCCTTCCTGATTCGATGTAGGTGGTCCCCGAAGCTCCCAGAGATCACCTGCGTCAGTCGGTACGAGAGACTTCCGTGTCGCCTCTCTAGCCAATCCTCCACGATGGGCCTTACCGATATTAAATAGAACCTGCGCTAAATATTTGTTGGCGTATCTATCGCGAATTTACATTTGCGACACAACCGCAGTTAGAGGATTCTTAATAGCTGATGTTTATTTAATTTATGAGACCCCACCAAGATCTTCGGGATCCAATTCAACCCCACCTGCAACCCGGTTGGCACACCAGCTAATTGGCAGACGTCGCTCTGGCGCAGGCTTTCCGCCAACCCTGAATTGAAAGGAAAACCCGCGACAGAGTCGCCTTGTAGGTGAAGTTGGCTTGCGCGCCGAAGATCTTTGTCAGATGTCGTGCCCCCAGATCGTGCCCAAAAATGATTATATTTCTGTTTTTTTTATTGCTCGCGTTTGACCCTTTTAAATGAACTAGATTCATATTATTTTCCGATCTAAATGTATAGAACTAGGTTCACTTTTTTTGCAGCTCCGATTAGTATAAAGAAACAACGTGCATTAGATATTTTCTAAAATAAGCCGTCCTCATGAAACGGAGCGATCAAATAATTCGGACCCTATATAACTCACAGAATTATAACATCCTAAAAACTAAACACTTGTGAATCGAAAACTCCTATTCATGTGAATCGAATGTAAGGATTCTCAAAGCGCGCACGTGTGTTAATAGGGGGACGAATGAAAGACCCAAAGGAACAAAATCGCCTTGTTCTACGGAACCGGTCCAAGGCTGGAAGGCCCGAGTGAGTACTCGAGAGGGAATAAAGAAACTTATGGCGTAACGTGTGACCCAATTTTATTTCTTGTGTTCCATGAAGCCAGGTGATAGGTGCATTTCTTTGTGAGGGGAACTTGCCGGAACACGTGTATCGAAACACCAGTCGAATTATCCTTATACAACTATACTTTTGCTTATTTAGAGCGGAATAATATAGGATTGAATGCTCTATGACGTCGTAATACAGCATTTGTGTACACGAAAATAATTTCCGTGCAAGGATCAATTCGTTTGTTGAATAACTACGTCTTAAACAAACGAGTTTCAGCAATATTATTCTGATGCTTTTGTCTGAAGACCCGACATCTGTGTGACCTCTGAATGGCCATTGAAATTTTATTTATTTATAAATAAGTATGTATGTGCGTAAATATGGATAAGTATCGTGCATCTGGCTTTATTATTATGAATGCTATTCAAATGAATGTATAGCACGTAATTATGGCTCGCATATTTTACTGGAAAAGTAGAAAATGAAACGCAATTTGAATATTTTTTAATGCAATAGGTAGACTTTTCATTTTAAGTCTAGTTCAGTCTATTATCGTGAGAAAATTTAATTGCGAACGTAGTGTACCATTTTTATTAGGGTTCCGTTGCCAAATGGCAAAAAACGGAATCCTTATAGATTCGTCATGTCTGTCTTCTGTCCGTCCGTATGTCAGAGCCACTTTTTTCCGAAACTATAAGAACTATGCTGTTAAAACTTGGTAAGTAGATGTATTCTGTGAACCGCATTAAGATTTTCATACAAAAATAGAAAAAAAACAATAAATTTTGGGGGCTCCCCATACTTAGAACTGAAACTCTTTTTTTTTTTTCATCTAACCCATACGTGTGTGGTATCTATGGATAGGTGTTCAAAAATGATATTGAAGTTTCTTAGATAATTTTTCTCTAAACTGAATACCTAGTTTGCGCGAGAGACACTTCCAAAGTGGTAAAATGTGTGTCCCCCCCAAGTAACTTCTAAAATAAGAGAATGATAAAACTAAAAAAAATATATGATGAAACTTCCACCGAAAATTGGTTTGAACAAGATCCAGTAAGTAGTTTTTTTTAATACGTCATAAATCGTAAAACGCAATTTACCTTTCATTCAATCAACTCAAATATAAAATTTTAAAAAAGCATTATTATTTTACTTACTGCTACGGAACCCTTCATGGGCGAGTCCGACTCGCACTTGATCAGTTTTTTAAATAAAAACTTAATATTACTGCCTTTGCTCGCGGCTTCGTCCATATGGAAACTCTTTATCGTAGAAAATGACTATTTTCTGAAATAAAAGTATCCTGTGTTTCAGGTTATAAACTTTAAACAAATTCATTTCAAAAAAATCTGTTTAGCGGTCTAGGCGTGAAAGGGTATTAGGGAGAGTGAAATACTGCATCCTTTCATGCGATCCACTAGAACCTATTTCCGGGATAAAAGCCCATATACCTATCATGTGATTCCAGATTATAATCTATCTCTGTGCCAAATTTCTTTCAGATCTATTCAGCCGTTCTGGCGTCAATGGGTGATTGAGTAACAGACATCCATACCAACTTTCGCATTTATAATAGTACTACGAGTAGTATTGTTATTATTATTATTTATCAGGCAGGCAGTCGACTGCAACTGATGATGCCTGTATACAGCTTCCTTCTTTTTATTTTGGAGTTGATTTGATGGAATATTCATCCAGTCTGTTTTTAAATTGTGTAGGTAGTACTGTCAGCTGATACGACATATTCTGGGAGCTTGTTCCACATTCTAACCACTCTGTTCGCAATTAAATGCATGTGAGGATTGTTGTTGGAGAACCTAGTGCACAACTTCAGATGGTGTCCTCTAAGATGGACATTTTCATTGCGCACAAACATGGTGTCAAAGCTTTTTATGTCATGTGACCATTCAAGATCTTAAATGTTTCAATAAGATCTCCACGGTTCCTGCGATCCTTCAGAGTTGGGAGTTTTAGCATCGACAAACGCTCTTCGTATGTCCGTTGTTTGAGCTTCCTAGGGACTTTGGTAAATCTTCGTTGCACTCTCTCAAGGAGATCTATATCTTTAACAAAGTAGGGACTGCAGACTTGGAATGCGTATTCTAGTATAGGTCTTATGTAAGTTTTGTGGATTTTCAACATCATTTCTGGAGTTAAGGTTCCAAATGCTAGTAGTAGCATGGAGCTAGAGTAGTATGGATATAAGTCCGTAAATAAATAGTTACTTCATAATAAATTCTGACCTTTTTATAATGTTACAGATATGGAGGTGGAAACATGACAGCAGTTGTAAAATTTTACATCGGACCCCTATTTCCTTTCGTGCAGTGAAGCGGATGTGCAAGATACATAAAAAATACACGTGAATGTTGGTCAAGTCCTCAGTCCGTAACGTTGAATAGCTTTTTGGGTTCTGTTCATAATATACATTTTAATTATTAAAATCTAATAGGCACTCAGATGTTTTTTTGTCTTAGTTTATTGGTGCCAGTGTACTATAAATTACAACAATGCAAGTAGGTATCTCACAGAGGGGTGTGTGTTGGGTAACCTCCTCGAGTGTCGCTCCGATTCCGATCCCGCTGCAGTCCGGGGGGAACGGAATCGGAGCGGCCGGTACACCCTGGGCGGCGGTCAATGGCTTCCCCTTCACCCCTTCATAGGGTTGGCATTGATCGTCGGCCAATACCCAACGTGGCGGGAACACATCGCTCTCCGTACTCCTCTGCTTTCAGAGGAGACAGGATGAGCGATGCTGTTAGTGGTGAGATGGCCCAGGGTCAGCCGGGGTGCGAGGGATATGCTCTATGGGTAACCTTACACCCCAGCGTCTGAAGACCCGAGACGGCGTGCGGTTTTAGTCGGTGCAAGCCCGACATAACCGCCCCCGCTGGCCGGCGGGGGGGTATCCAAAGGGATTTCCGCACGATAAAAAAAAAAAAAAAAAAAAAGGTATCTCACAGAAGTCACAGATTTAAGAGATGGATAAATAAATAAATAAAATATATTGTAGGACAAAGTACACAACGCCATCTAGACCCAAACTAAGCAGAGCTTGTCATATGGGTTCAAGAACATACTTAAATACTTTTTTGTAAATAAATACATATTATACACTAGCGGTTATCGCGACAAAACATAGCCTATGTCCTTTCCCAAGGTCTAATCTACCCCTGTACCAAATTTCAGCAAAATCGGTTCAGTGGTTTAGGCGTGAAAGCGTAACAGACAGTCAGACAGACAGACAGAGTTACTTTCACATTTTTAATATTAGTAAGGATAGAAACACCCACATAGAAACTTGGATTCATATATTGCATATTGATTTCAAAAATATATTTTTTTAGTGATGGTGCAACATGTCATTCTCATCTCCTCAGTCGCTCCTTTCCTTGCCATTTCCTCCTTCACGAAATCCATCCTATCTTAGCCATGCCCTCATTCACACATTTCTAAAGCACTCTACATTGACACTTTGAACCTTTATACAACATGTCTCTCGTCTCTTCTCACAATATGTCCATACCATGACAGCCGCTTGCTTCTCAACTTTTCATACACTGTTTCAACTTCAAACTTCCTCTAATGTACTGTAGCAAATTGATTGGAGTACGTTTTAATGTAGCAACGTGTGATTTCATAGATTTTTGCTTCTCATCAACTTCTCACCTTAGTGGTACGTAAAGTAGGCATTTAATACAGAACCCTATTACTAAATTATTCACGTGTGTTCTTAAATATATAGTATTGCGCTTAACTGCCAATCTACGTACTCATTTAACCGTGCATTCATAATTAGTAGATAGGAGGTACCCAAACCAATTAACAGCTAAAAGCCCCAATGTTTCACCGACCCTAAAAACTTCTTTTTTATTTGACCCACATCGGAGGATAGTTGCTGGGAATAAATTAATTAATTATTACTTTTATAGGTCAGTGCATACGCTGCGTAATGTTGGCAGGTGAACGCTTGGGTGCACCTGCAGTCCCCTCCCGTTCAAGGCCTTTCGTCTTCATACTTTACTTAAACACTCACACGTTTGTAAGGGTTAAGTTAGCTTGAGCTTTATACTAAGGGAGGTCTTACCCATACCTGTATCCCGTCATGATATCGACCATTTTTTGCGATAGAAGCTTCTACGCTGGAGCTCCACTTTTGAAAATATTATTGAATTTCATACTTTATAGATACACATATTTACTTAAACAGATTTATGAAGCGTGGGAGGAAGGACGATCTGGTTAGGCGTATGTACATATGTCGATCAGATAGAGGAATTCCTAACCATGGCCAGGCATATATACCTACTTATTCGCAATTAGAAGGCATGTATGAAAACTATAATGGAAGTAGAAGCAGCGAAAGCCAGGATCGTGGAAAGACGTGGTCTCTCCTTACCCCAATGGGAGATTCGCATGACTATATTATGTAGTTACCATATTAACTTAACATGTAAATGTTTTACCGCGGTTGGTTAGAGGTAGGTACCTACATTTTTTTTTCTTTTTTTTTCCGTGCGGAAATCCCTTCGGATACCCCCCCCGCCAACCAGCGGGGGCGGTTATGTCGGGCTTGAACTGACTAAAACCGCACGCCGTCTCGGGTCTACAGACGCCGGGGTGTAAGGTTGCCCATAGAGGATATCCCTCGCACCCGGACTGACCCTGTGCCCCTACCTACGTAGTAACCTACTCGGTTTTGTAAAGGTTTGGTAGTTTTAGGTAATTGGTTTCTTCACGTGTCACTGATTACTAAAGTGCAAAGTGGAGACAGAGACAGCGGATTTTCATAAACTTTCTCGCGTCAAGGACTAGCTGAAACCACTCATATTGTTTGTTTTTTTATTGATTTCGCTTATTAGGCATAGACACAGTTATATAATTTAATGTAATTACGGCAACGGACGCTGGAGACATAACAATGTAGCGTCGCCTTATGCCGACTAATATAATTACTATGCACTTATATCTAACCTATACTTATGCAATCCAGTGCAGCGTGTCTGTCGATGCTACCGTACTCAATTAGCGAGGACGCCGCAGACTCGCCTACGCCCGGGACTACGAACCTCCATGATCGGGGCCTGGGCACGGCAGTTGGCCGACTCGCCGTCCTTACAGAAGCAGGCCGTGGCGGAGGTGTGTTGTGTGTGTCCTACACACGCCTGCCTACTCACCGACACGGGATAAAACCCGACCCCACCAGGCGAGGCCGCGCTGGCGGCCAAGGTCCGCCGGTAACCCTAGGGTTATCCTTTCGAGGGCTTTCCCAGGGTGCCCGGCAATGGACACTTGGGCAGGACACCGTGCGGTTTTAGTCGATGCGCGACATAACCGCCCCCGCTGACTCAAGCTTTAGTTTTTCAATTTGATTAACCTACCTACAGGATATTTCCATGGCGACATCTATATCAACATCTATCTGTATATAGAAATTCTCAGTAGCTATCATCGAGTTATTAATACTAACGTATAGCTCTATGGTAACTATATTGATTCTAAAAACATGCCCAGTAGAGGCAAATAGGTTGACGCTTTAAAAAAATATAGTTATGTAGAATATACTGCTGCCGGGCTGTTTGGCTGTGGTCCAGATGAAACTTGTGTTCCAATGGCAGTGACTTATCTGCGAATGAGTCGCACCCGCCGACGAGAGTTCAACGCACTCGTCGCCGCCCGGACCTGCACCACTGAAGATGTCGACCGCAGTGATCGACGAAACATTTGGCCCGGAAGCAGTATATTCTACATGCAACGACGGCCGTGAAAACCTAAAGAATTATAAACTATATTTAGTTAAATATGAACGTAAATACATATTTGCTCACAAGCATGACTACGTGATTAGGAGTTTGTTTTCCGTCGTGTTGAGACAATAACGTAAAAATTATGTTACCTATATATCTAACGATCTAAAACCAACATAGCCTGTTAAGGAATCGATAATATAAAAATAGTTTAATTGTATCTTGCAAACATAGAAACTACATTGCGTATTTGCCAACATCATTCGAAAGACCTCTTTGTATTATTACTTTATGTTAAAGAAACCATGTAGAAAGCAACATGCATGTTATGTTAAAGGGGCAATGTAAAGCTAAAGACAATGGGTTACCTTCATGTGTCACGCTTCGGTAATTTGCATAGGGAGACTTAGAGGTTTTTGTGCATGCTATTAAGTTATTAAGGACACAGAGTAATATCGTTTTTAAAGCAGTTTTTCTATGAATAATTTTAATAAACATTCTAAACTTAATTTGAAAATTACGCTTTTGAATGTCATCTCGATCTTTATTCAATTACATTTTTTTGTGGGAATTTTGAAGTACGCATAAAAGTTTTGTTCACAATTGGGCGTATAGGGTGTCCCGAAAAAACATTAAATGGATTTTAACGCAAGACCTTTCAAACGTTGTGGAATTCGTCGTAGATTACGAAAATAATTATAAAAATTAATTAAAACTATATCTTTAGGACTCGACCGGTCCTCGAAGTTTTGATATTTTGCATTTTCATGGTAATAAAAATTTGACTTTTGGTTTCCTGAACTAAATATAAACAAAATAATTGATTTTTATTCTATTATATAAATAAATAAATAAATATTCTACGACATTCTACACAGCGCTTTCTAGACCCAAAGTAAGCATAGTTTAAATAGTTTGTGTTATGGGTTCTAGAACGCGGATAAACATACTTATATGCTTTTTTTTGTAAATACATACATATGATACATAGAAACACCCAGACCAATGCAAATAGACATATTATTCGTTTAATAGTAAATGATACGAATTATACTATACACGAGGTGCCTGCATGCTACAATACGTTTCGGCCACTTTTAATTTTTAAGTATGAACCTGCAAATTCCCTCAAATTTCAATAAGTTCCAAGGACATTCTGGACTTGACATACGTTTGTTTTGTGGCCTAAGGGGCCCCACCACTAAGATCTCGGAACCACACCTGCAAACCAGAAAACCCATAAGCAAACAAAACATAGTTAAAAATAAACTGAAGTGTATTAGAGTAATCTAGGAAGCTTTTCGTTGTTTTTAAATGCAATTCATTAGAGGCTTGTTCGTGTGTCCAACCTAAGAAAGTGACTATCAATCAGAAAGATTTTGGGAATCAAAGAAATTACAGAAAAAGTAAAGTGCATATCTTTATGAGATATTCTATTTATATCAACTGGACACGAACCACCCGAACCACAGAATAGTATACTAATCGTACCTTTTTTTTTCGTGCGGAAATCCCCTCGGGTACCCTCCGCCGGCCAGCGGGGGCAGTTATATCGGGCTTGAACCGACTAAAACCGCACGCCGTCTCGGGTCTTTAGACGCCGGGGTGTTAGGTTGCCCATAAGGCATTTCCCTCGCACCCTGACTTACCCTGGGTCATCTCCGGTTTCGAGATGGCCCCCTCGGGTTTGGGAACCACGGTTTTCCCGTCTTGCCCCGGTTTGGAGGTGGGGTGCTGGTCGCCCCGCCGTCCCAGCCTGCTTCTGCTGGGGTGACAGGCAGCCTCACCTGCAACCCCCAGGCCTGCGCTCATGGAGGACGGAGGTCTTTAAGCGACCTCCAGCGTCTGAGTCGCCTGCGACGCGCGGCGAGCATGTTGCGGTCGCGGCGGACCGGGAGAGTTCTACATCTCTCCCGGGCGTGCTCTGACATCTCCTTCGCGAGCATTACATGTTCGCAGCAGAAGGCGGTGGCGGCCCACTCGCTCGCGTTCCGCACCATTGCCATAATCATGCTGCCGAGCGAGAAGACTCCCACTCCGATGGCTGCCACGAGGTCACGCCTCGGCACCTCCCACGCCGGGCAGTCTGCCAGCGTGTGCTGCCCCGAGTCCTCGCTCGCGACGCAGTGATGGCCATCAGGCGTTGGGTCCTTACTGATCCGATGCAGGTGGTCCCTGAAGCTCCCCTTACCGGAGATTACCTGCGTCAGTCGGTACGAGAGGCTTCCGTGTCGCCTCTCTAGCCAATTCTCCGTGATGGGCCTTACCGCCGCTATTATTCATATAATACCATATACCATTATTCATATAATACCAGTCAAATATATTGTTTATATACAGTTCACGAATAAGGAAATCCAAAAAAAATATGCTTTTTCGGGACACTAGTGTATATGGGGCACTACCAAGATCTACGATCTACCCAAGTCAACTAGCAGGTAAGGGACACCTAGTAATTGATAGACGAGGCTTCAGCGCAGGCTTCCGAAGGTCTGGCGGCAGTCACTTCTTTAAAAGCCATGAAAAGCCAAATCAATCAATCAGTGCGTTTTCTACCGCCTATACAATGGGGTGTGTTCAGAAGAATTGTTTGATATTATGCCCACGGCCACATTCTATCATCGCACCGCTCGTCATAGACAGGAAATTCATCCTCACATGTTGCAACCGGAAACGGTGCGTACAGTGAGGTATGAAAGGCACATTATTCCATGCTCTCTCATTCTGTGGAATGATCTCCCTGCTGTGGTTTTCCCAAGCGACTACAATATGGGGTTCTTCAAGAAGGGCATTAGAAGGTTTTTACAGGGTCGGCAATGCGAGTGTGATGCCGCTGGTGTTCCACACGTCCATAGGTCACGGTAACCGCTTCCCATCAGGTGGGTCGTATGCTTGCATGCCACCCGAGGGGTATAAAAAATAACAAGAGAAAGAGTAAGAGATCGGACACCGGGCTTAAAGGTGCAAGCTTTGGATGCAACCAAGACTAACTAGCTGTGATGATGATAATTTAAAAAATACAGAGAATATAATAAAAGATATAAACTGTGGTAGACTACCATAGTTGCGTAGAGCAGCTGCCTTCTCGGTAGAATTTTACCGATGTGACCCTACCACGGTGAGTGAACAATTACATGCTATAGCTCTCGATGGAATTGGTACCATAAATGGTTCAGCACCTTTACACACTTATTAGGGTTCCGTACCTTTTTTTTGTGCGGAAATGCCGTACTTCCGGAGTGGTTAACTTCAGTTGGGCTCCTGTACTATGCCGCGGGCCGCTACTCCAATATGTTCAACTATCTCTTAAATCAATTGAACATATTCGAAGCTTATCTCCGATATTTTCAACTTTTAAATTAGTTGAACTACTTGAAAAGAGAAGTGTAAAGTTTAAATTAATTGTTTTTAATGATAATGTTCAACTATTTGTTCAAAAAAAAGGGGGGAGTGTTTGTCAAATTTTTACAACTTTTAAAATAGTTGAACTACTTGAAATGTGTAAAAATTGCAATTAAAGGGCATTTATGAATGGTAACGATTACGTATTCAACTAAACGCATTCTAATATATAATAAAAAATGGCTCATACTTTTATACTGAAGATAAGTTTAATTTTGTTGTTTCAATATTAATTTGTCGTTTATTATACTATTCATTTTCTATCAAACATCAGTATAAATAAATGAGCAGCGCTAGAAACAAAAAAAAATTAAATAACAAAACTTAACGGGATAATAGTTTATACACCTGTTGATATAAACACACTGCTAACATGGCCGTAGCCAAGTCACACGTAAAAAGAATTATGTACAAAAAAGTAATAGCCATTTGAAAGGCAAATCGTGCTTTAATTTATTAACAAAACACGCAACGTTTCTACAAAATTCCTTCGGATAACGCAGCCTACGCATCGTCAGCGCATCCACATACACATGTTGGCATGTTGGTTATAGGCATCCTGCAAAACCGGTGGACCTTGATGTCACAATGGGACCCTCGATCTGCGAGCTAACCTTGAGTTATTTTTAAACCCTGCTGGCTGCATACGAATCCCGTCGGACGACTCCTTCCGAGTATTACATAATGCGAAATTATAGCTTTTTCTGCTTTGTTGCCGTCTCCTTGAAAAGCGTGTGGCCCTGTCATTTCGGTTTTATACCCTTTGTTTTGGCTCGCACATATTTTATTTCTTTTCTTTGAGTCGTAAAAGGAAGAAGGCAATGAAGGGTTAGCGTTTTTGTATAGTGGATTATTTATGGTGCGGAATAATGGGCGTTCGAGTTCGCCGCGAAATATTGGGTACAGCTGCGGTGTTTTCCAAAACGCAAAATGTGTGTGTAATCGTTCGTTTTCAGTTGCCCAGGAACGTGGTACATTGAGTACTTACTAAACTACATCCGTAAAGCTATTCACACAATCGGGATGTGTTATTGCTACCTTTGTGTTTGCGATACGTTTACAAATCTATATATATTACGACAATTGCATGTGTCCCTTCCCTTTATTGTGTTGCTTGTCCAGTTAAAATGTTGGAGACCATAATAAAAAAGGAACTACAGTAATATTTGAGACCAGTTTAACTTGTTTCGCTTAACACATTCGCTGTCTCATACTTATTGGTCATTTTGCAAGGAAACTGAAGATGCAATTATGGTGGGCTTATTTATTGTATAAGTACCCAAATGTTTACACATTTTGTAGTTACAATTGAAGGCGCATCTGTGGAATTAAAAAGAAATACATACACATACGGATGATTAACATTTCATTATTCCGGGACATTCTACACAGCACAACCTAGACCCAAAGTAGGACCTGAGCTTGTGATAAGGGTTCTAGAAGGTGTATAAACATACTTGTATACTTTTTTATTTTAAATATATGCATACAAAGTCCCCTACCTATGTAATCAATAATACATCTTTCTATATATAAAACAATGTCGTGTTAGTGATGATGACCGTTGATGGCACGAGACCGGGACCGATTTTCATGATTTTTATTTTGTTGGATTCGTCTCCGCTCCTTGAAGTACAATTTCTATTAAAATATCATATATATAATATATAAGATTTACGGAAACAAAAACTCGAATTGTAATGCAAACAAAAATACAGAGAGCTAATGCCAACAATTTGATATTTGTTTCGACAATTTGCCAACCCAACGTCATATTGTATTTTTTTTTAGGTTTCCAAATATTATTTTAAATAACATAAAATTTATAATTTTTTATTATTACTTAAAGAACGCCGCCATTGTTCGCGTGGATGACGTCAATCAGTTGTTTACTATGTGCGTAATCATATATACCGTTCTAATTTTTAAACTTTCGCGTTCCATGATATTATACAATAGTTTAAAACGCGATCATGTATAGGTATATACATACCTTTGGATTGCCTGACGTTTCGACCAGGTTACACTGGCCGTGGGGACAGGTCAGCCTGTGACCACGGCCAGTGTAACCTGGTCGAAACGTCCGCCATGGTGGCGGCCCAGCCATTTAGGAGGAGTTAGGTGATAGACACATAACTCCTCCTAAATGGCTGGACCGATTTGGATGCAATTTTGTGTGTATATTTTAATGGGTTCCTGGATGCTTTGAAAAGATAATTGTCTCCAAATTTATTTAATTGGTGCTCATTTTCCGGGTAGAATGACGTCTGTCGGTTCCGATAGCATTCATTCATAAATCAATATTTGCACTGAGCGGAAATCCAACTTGCGACCCCAAAAGTGTTGTAACTCATTAAAAAAGGACATTAAATAGGTACCTACCATTGTTAATTCATTCTGCAGTTAGGAAATATAATATTTTGTTCTAGTCAACTAGACAATGGGGTTTTAACAGTTTACTCATGTCTACACGTCCATCACATTATTGTATCTTTCTAACACAATAACTAAAATGTTAATCATGCGCATGATTCATTCAATGTTGAAACAAATAGAAAGTGGAGCCCTACTAATGTCAATAAACTCCGACTACTGGAACGCAAAACAAATTATAATCAAGATTAATCAACGAATTAAATTCGCTAAGCCACCAAAGTTATGCTCCGAATCCAGACTATGTTCCCATATCGTGTTCGAATCAATAAAACCTCTTGATGTTTTTCTACAAAGCACGTTTCTTGGAACAATTTCACTGCTAAAATTTCAACTCGGTTGCATAACTATGGGTCTAACAAAGCCACACATTGTAGACGAATATTGACCTGGCCTTAATTTTTTTTTAAACCGACAGTTATATCGCTATCTATCATATATATATATATTTAGTTATCTGTTTATTAGTCATTATTTTTTAGTTTATTTATATCGGGGACAAGTAATAATGGAGCAGAAAAGCGAGACGACACTGTCGCGGTATAATATGTGTAGCAAATTAGGTGCCATATGTAAGACGTGCTTGGCATGTCGAGTGTTGTACATTGATACTATATCGGTTTTGTTTATGCGTTCGATCAAGTGCTTGCACCATGTTCCTTTATTAAAAAGAGTAAGTACAACAAATGTATGTCCAGTTATATTGACAATAAAGAACCACTTGTTGAAGCAGTTTGCAGAACTTGTTATAGATTGCAACGCCACACCATTTTGTTTTATTTCATTAGCGTCATTTAATTAAGTAAGGACTTGCTGACTACATATAAATAAGGTTTATTGATGTTTATGACGACGTTTCAATGTAACGAGTATCTTGTCGGGAGCAAATTGGCCGTTCGACTTGATTGCTGCGTTTTTTCGTGATAATAGCAGGTGAATCAAAGTATTACATCAGTAAATAATGAATTTGCGTAATTATGCTTGAAGAAGCGGTGAGGATCTTGAGAAACTAGCCGGTCAAGAGCGTTGTTATTATTCGAGAAAGCCATTAAGAAATATGAAAGCGCATTGGCTAATTCCTAGAATAACTTCAAATCGTTAAGAAGATGAGTAAAAAGGAAGAAGATAAATAGGTAGGTCACAGTAGAGATCTAAAATGACTGACTGGTATACTAACTGTTAACTAAAGAAAATTAAGTGGTATATTGTAACAACGAAACTAGGTACATTGTTGTGGCCGGTGGGGGGGTATCCGAGGGGATTTCCGCCCGCAAAAAAAAAGTACATTGTTTCAATGAGTAGTAACTATATAAAACTGTATATTTAGTTATCTATTGTGTTGATGAAGTAGATATATATTTACACCAAGCAATTAAATAACAATTGTGATCATAATTTAAAACCAATGCAATAATTGATGGCTAATTGTGATGTAATTAAAAATGTAATTACAATTGGGTATCAGATGATCTTGAACCTTGCCGGTTTACTTCTTGAGAATAAGCATTCGCTACTGAAACGTGTATAAAAACGTTTAACTGGCATTATTTAAAAAAAAAATTAAAAATAATAATGATTGGATCAGAATTGCAAGTCCATATTTATACTTGACATAAAAATTGTTTACACCAGACCCAGCGTCGTAAAATGACTGCACTAACAGCAGATGACTATAATGAGTTTAATAAAGCAAAATAAACAGTTCAAATTTTATTGCCAACACGAGTTGATTCAAAAATTGCTCCAATTTATAGTCACATGATGTCACAAGGACTGTCCAATAAGAACAAAAATATACGCAATGAAAAACATGTGGCTTGTACCGTGAGAACGTTAACCCAACCCGATAAAAGAGACAAAGAAGCTTTATTCGAAATATTTTGTATCAATTATGATATCTTTAAAAAATACTGTTCGATATAGTAAAATGTGCTGTCTTGTCGCGCTATCTCTGCCCATTAATGTAAGCGTGGAGCGATTCACATTGCTTACTGATAACTGTTAGAAAGGTAGACTTTCGTGTATACGTAAATATATATTAGTTATGTGTACATCTGTACATTATCACGTCGTTACAATGTTTACTCATTCAGGTCTATAGTGAGTGTTAGTTACCAGTGTCTATGAATATCCACAACACCTATTGTAGGTATTACTTTAACACTGTGCATTGCTAAGCTTAATCTTCTTTTCAAATTCACTAGCAAGTATAATAGTTGCTGCCGTTTTCTTGCTTGAATTTCACTTTCTTGTATGCGAAAGTGTCAAAGTGTGTTTGCCGGCAATTTATATTTCTGGATCTGCGGTACAAAATCTATAATAGCACTGACTAGTACGGGGGACGGGCAAGAATATATCATCATTATTATTTGTTAATGTTAGACAAAGGTTCTGGTGTTTACTTTAGATTCTGGGTACATTTTGTGTTCATTAATTAAATGAAAGTACCAACTAGCGACCCGTCCCTTCTTCGAACCGGAAAATTTCTCATTTTACCCGTTTAGGCGTGAAATTTCCAACAATCTTCCTTAGTTCCGCGTGTTTACAAATACTTCTTTAGCCCAGCAGTTACATAGTGTTGGGATAGGTAAAGAAGCTATCGGGCGGATAAATTGTGAAAACGATTCATGTATCCTTCTTTAGCCCAGTACACATACACCATGTTGAGCGAGCGAAGCGAGATATAAGTTAAAAGGGTATGGCCGAGGTCTCGCGGGAACCTCCGCCATACACTACGTATACGTGTAAGTAACCTATTACTTGTGTCGTGCAATGACATCGCTCACTTATTCGTAAGATAGAAAAATGTACCAATTCACTTTTCATTTACACATGACGAAATCAAGTATATACTATTCCCATATACTTAACAGAATACATTTAAATTTCCAACATTAAAACAATTTTATTTAAGGTGAAATGTTAAAATAATCATTTGCAGAGTGACGTGTAATGCAATGCAGCGAAAAGGACAAGCAGTGTGAGGGAGTGCGGGGCGGTACGCATAACGTTGGCCCAAAGAAGCATTTGTAACGCAATAACAAAATTTATCTCCCAAAAGCAACGTTGAGTTTGTCCCACAGAACCATCAGTGCGCAAGTCCAATTCGCTCTTGACCGATTTTCTTCGTAGTAGCGCACACACATCAAAACTACCTCACGTATATATAAAGATTCACTATGACAAGTAATTCAGGAATACCTAAATAATCTTAAAGACACATGCAAAACCTTTTTATCCCTACTGGTAGGGATAAATGGAAATAAAAAATCTAACTATCCCTACCAATGCGGATCAGTAGGGATGGCAGACTCCATAATATCCCTACCAGTAGCGATAGTTAGAAAAAAAATTCATGATCCGTACCGGTGGAGATATCTCAGTAGGGATATATGGAACAGCCCACATTTACTTGTCGCCTGATTTATTCCTCCTTCTTACTTTCTGTCCCGAACAACATGTGAAGAACTTAAATTTCATCCTCATACAGTGCAATCGATACCACCGCGAACCAAGCGGTTAGGTGATTCCTTTCTGTGTCATACGATAAAGAACTGAAACGCTTTACACACACACGTGTCCCTTCTTCCTACAACCGTGGGTTCTTCAAGCGGGGCGTGCATTGTCGAGGCCGTCTATGTAGGACCCACCATTCTAAGGACAACCTCTGGAAACGGTGACCACTGCTTTTTTGACTTCACCAGCTTACCATCATTTTTTTATGTGGTCAATTCAACGGACTAAATATATACCTATATATATATATATATACAGTATTTTTGGATTCAAGAATGAAAAATGAATGGAAAAATGTAACAAATCGATTTCTTTTTATTACTAATAGGCTCGCGCTTGACCACAATCTCACCTGTTGGTGTGTGTTGATGTGGTCGAAGGTGGAGCATGCTTGCCCAGAAGTAACCTGTTCATTCTAGACTTGAAGATTCCTAGGTTATAGCTTTCCGGAAACACAGACTCAGGCAGGGAATTCCAGTACGCATGATGAATGTATTACCAAAGCGTTGAGT
The DNA here is from genome assembly GCA_946251805.1 of Cybosia mesomella. Taxonomy (NCBI): domain Eukaryota; kingdom Metazoa; phylum Arthropoda; class Insecta; order Lepidoptera; family Erebidae; genus Cybosia; species Cybosia mesomella. The sequence continues at coordinate 10,676,510 of OX276395.1, forward strand.
GCGTATGAGTGGACTTATCCACAATGTATCGGTGGCGCGTCGCCGTACGTCTAGTCGTTCGGTAGTGGAAGGGGCTTGGAGGAATTAGGTTATGCAACTCGAGTGCACACTCCCCGAAGTGCATCCGATAAAAAACTGAAAGTCTAGCAACTCTACGCCGATATTCCAAGCTCTGAAGCCTAGTCTCAACTATGATGAGCCTCTTGGCCCATTCTCTATCGACTCAAGCGCTTTAAGTTGGCATTTAGCTGAGCCGTCACAGAGGTGCGAGCAGTACTCCATACGAGATCGAACTTGCGCTTTATAGAGGTTGTGCAACTGTTCCGGTGTGGAGTACCGTCGCATCTTCGATAGAATGCCTAGCTTTTTGGCAGCTAGTTCGACGAGCAGCCGTCAATGACTACTCGGATTGACCTATTTTTCAAGAAGTTGGTAACCCAGGCACACAAGCCAGCAGGCAGGCCGTAGGATGGAAGCTTGTTGATTAGGCATTACTGCCAGACCCTGTCAAGACCCTTCGAGACATCGAGGGAAACGGTAAGTGGCATACACGAAATTATCCCCAGTTGAACAGTTCTGGCGGAAGCCGTATTGCCGATCCCTTTGGCGGAGTTATTTTAAAAATGCTATATAAATATTCTACCATAAATAAATAAATATTCTACAACATTCTACACAGCGCTTTCTAGACCCAAAGTAAGCATAGTTTAACTAGCTTGTGTTATGGGTTCCAGAATGCGGATAAACATACTTATATACTTTTTTTTTTTTAATACATACATATTATACATAGAAACACCCAGACCAATGCAAATAGACATATTCATGCATACAAATATTTGCACTGAGCGGGAATCGAACCCGCCCCCCCTGACGTAGCAGTCGAATGCACTACCGCTACGCCACACAGGCCGTCATATAAATTTTATATAAAGTATATTTAAGTAATTATATTTTAGTAATAAAAAATATATATTTTGAAACAAAGTATTTCAAATGCTAAATAAAAGTAGGTATTTTGCATTTTGTATTTGCATTTCAAATATTGCAAATATAGGAATTTTAAGATTTTTTAACAAATGGCCGATTCGGTGAGTTCTCTCTCCACAATACTACGTAATACCTACCTATTTTAAACCTAAAGCTTACTTCCATTATGAATTTGTAACTCGCCCTTACTGGCTTCAATACTGCAACATCCTGCAATTTCATATCACCAACGAGATTTTTATAGCGCTACGGTGAATAAATCCAAAGGTACCGTCAAGTAGAGCAATAAAAATGGGAAGTGATTAAAAAGATATAATATTTTTTTTATTAAAAATCCCTTTGAACCACCGTTCATAATCAGAACGACAGGAAAAAATATGACGTCAGTAAAATTATAATGGGGCCGCCTCGTAAAGTGCGCATTTGAATAGGAAAGTTACATATCAAAAATTTTCAGTGATCCGTGTTTTACGAGTTTGTCGTAAACGTGTACTTAACAGAAAGAATAAAGGGGCCCTTTCACTCCGCCTGTGTTTAAAAATCTATGTGTGTAAGAGCATACAAGGGGTCCCGTAATCACTTCGCGGACAGTAACTGTTTATGATGGTTTCACATTTAATATCATTGTGATGCCACAATTTAATTACAGATTTCTTATAAACCGAAATGTTACGACTATTTTCTTCCAAAAAAAAAAACAAAATAATATATTGAAATAAAACTATTTTTAACGGATTCTATCGCGATTTATTTGATGTTGTCCCCGTGACCATGCCTGCAATGTAAAATAGGTTCCTTCTAGGCAAACGTGATCCATCGTAAACCACATCGTCACTTACGACCAGGTGAGATAGAGGTCAAACGTGAGCCTGTCATCCATAAAAAAAAAAATTACATCAAGTAAATCGCGATAGAATCCGTTTAAAATAGATTTATTTCAATGTGTGACTCGCGTAAACTTCCGACAATATTAAAATAATATATTTTTATATATAAAAATGAATTGCTGTTCGTTAGTCTCGCTAAAACTCGAGAACGGCTGGACCGATTTGGCTAATTTTGGTCTTGAATTATTTGTGGAGGTCCAGAGAAGGTTTAAAAGGTGAATAAATATGGAAGTTGTTATCGATTGAGGCAGTACGAAGTCTGCCGGGTCAGCTAGTTAACAATATAATTGAATACTTATGTGCACAACTGTACTTTTATTTTTTCTCGTTAAAATACGAAAAGTGTGAATTGCCACAACATTTTTCTGTGTCGATTCGCACGTTAATAAATTGAGCGCGTGCGAATCGAACACTAAAAAATATTTATTTTAAGAAGGGTAATATTTTAAGTGTAAATCGACAACATACTAAGCCGGAATTACAATTTCAATCAAAATAACATGATTTTCGTATGAAAAAAAAAGGTATGATAACTAAACTTTATCTTATTTAATCAATGAATTTCAATGAGGCTGGATCTCACCAATGAAACTTCGGTCAACTAATCTGAAAAGTCACATTTTAGTCAATGGAATTAATTGAGTAAAACGTGATGACAACGCATTTATTGATCTCAGTTCCTATCATTTTTGAAATCTATTCTAAGTGAAACGTTAGATCCTAGTTTAGTTGAATTTGAACTCTCATTAAATCCAACCCAAGTCTTGGCTATCAATTCAATTGTCAAACAGGTATACCTAGATACTAAGAGTTAATGACAATTATAAATGTTTTATAAAAAACCCGGTGCCCGGTAGATGGCAATAGGCTCGCCCCCTATTACATTGGGTCCTAAACATAACTGGCGAATAGTGGGTGTGTAATACACCTCTGCCTACCCCTTCGGGGATACAGGCGTGAAGTTATGTTATAAATATAAAACACCTTGCAAGTCTTAAAACACCATCTTATTTTGCTTTTCCTAAGTTTACCCGGCAACGGGTAAAGTTGTCGGGTCAGGTTAGGTATAAACCTCTTCGGTGTCGCAACTACTAAATACTATCCCGCTATGCCTTCCCTCGTTTCTCTCCAAACCAGATAATCTGCTTTATGGGTGTGAGAGATTAGCTAGTCTGTGAATTTCAAAACTAATTGGTGCAAATAGCTTGATCGCGCCGTGATTAGCCACCCCTATATAACAATTTACATAGTTTTATATATTACATCAACAGCCATTAGCAAAAAATAAAATTATACGCTCTGTCAGGTAATGCTCAGCCTGGAAAAAACATTATGTATGTTTACTTTGGAACCTGTAGCCTTGAAAGCAAAAAAGGAACTCTGACTAATTCGAGAACAGCGCCAATTGTTCTCAATCAGACATCGTAAATATGTATAACATTTTGTTTCTTTTTTTGAAACTTTTAAAGATGATTGAAGCCTTTGCATACTACAAAATTGATTTTCAGGGTTCCGTATCCGAAGGGTAACCAACGAAACTTTATTACTGAATTATCTGTATCAGACCCTACCAAGTTCTACGGGGTCCAAGCGAAGTCCAAGGGGGATTGGAGGGCCAGATGGCAGTCGCTCCCGTAAAAGCCAAGGTAGATAAGAATAAGGAGTAGGAGAGGATACCCCGGCCTTCAAAGTGCAAGCTTTGGATGCAACCAGGACTGGCGCTTCGATGATGATTTCCAAATATGCTACTACAGTGAATTCATAGTGACAATTTTAATGTAGAGAAACATAATATAAGAATATACTTAAGAAGGAGTTTCAAAGCCTTGGAAGTACGTAGTAAATAAAGTTATTGGGAGAACCGGAATCTTTTGAACGTATTGTATAACATTCATAAATATAAAATGAACTTCGTCCCTCAAGTAACCAGATGCTGAATGAAGAGTATAATAAGATTTACTTATTTTGGACTTACCTAAATGAAATACAGGTAGACTAACAATGCGATAGCGTCCCAAAGGACTTCCCTCTTTGACTATTTTAATAAGAAAAAAAAAATCCCATTGCTTCCCGAGTGAATTACTTTGAAACGGATAAATAAATGAACTAGAGGATCAGGAGATTGAATTAGAAAAAGAATTTGTGTGTAATAAAGAAATCTGTTCATTCATAACGTTATGAGGGTAGATCACAATGAGAAAGTCGAAGTGTACGATGATCTAAGGCAATGACAATGACGGCAGGTATCGAACCGGAAAAGGGATTCGTTTTCCTTTTGATGTCATATCAAAAAGACCTTAAAAGGAAGCCAATATCGGACTTGTGAAGTTTCCTAACTCCGAAATTGGGTTAGAAACATAATATTTATGTATATTTGTGAAAGCTTTCGTCGCGCGATATAGATGTCTTTTTGTATTTTTTGCGAAGTAATATCTAATAATAATAAGTAGTTCTTTACTAACTGACCTTCTAACAAAAATACGAGGAAGTATATAAATCTATCAGCTAGCTATAATTCTTGACCACATGACCCGATTGCAATGATTTTTGGATTTAGTAGCAAGAGCGCTACCTCAAGAGTGGTTCCATATAATTTTATCAAAGTCCGATTTATCTGATCTGATCTTATATAGCTCCATATCTCTCCCTCAGCTGAGCGACCCAAAACTGAATTGTTTTTAGCGCGTCGTGGTAAGGCCCCCAGATCCATGTAAAAATTCACTAACTCCTAAAAGTTCTACAAGAATGTAGATACAAGCACAATTTTTCATCTGAGCGGCATCTGAAGCTTGAACTTTGAAGCTCAGGGTCCGCTTATACTCCTCTTTTTGTAATTTGGTTTGGTTAACTATTACGGTAGTGTCTGACCCCCAACCCTGACAGGAATGCCTGTACCAGGGTCTCGTGCGTACCCCGAAGATCTTGGCGGTGCCCCTACCTACATCCATGTGTATTACGCAGAATTACGGCTAACAAAAAAATAAGAACGCAACAATTGACTAGTGATTACTGAATCAAGCCAATAAATTGAGACTAGTCACTATGTCACTTGGTAATCAAATTTATTAACGGGCGATTCAAAAACTGTTTCGCCAAGATTACATCAACACATCGCTAGTAACACTACATAACCTATTCAGTGACTTCACAATAGCGGATGGTCCAATAAATGCTCTCTGTGGACCAATTGTTGAGAACTATAAACCAAAAATTAATATGCCCAATCGTTTATACGATTATGATAACGACAATAATCTGAACTGGTTGGGTTACATTCATAAGAATAAGATGCTAATGAACTTAAATTACAGCGCGGTAACGCACTTGACTTCTATTTAAAGTTTAGTTTTCTAAATCTTATTGCGGCAAACATTTCAGTTCTGCAATTTCGAAACCCAGTAAGGGACACCTGCCAGAAAATCAGGTCTTAGCATTTTACAGGTGCCTAGACTTTAAAGTCCCGATTCGCATCGTAAACAAAATATGTAAAAAGGTGTCAGAAATAAGTCTTTTATATTTGGAAACCCTTGCAAGTATCAACCGCAATGTTAGATAGATAATTCTTTATTGTACACCAAAAACATTATGGACACAAATTTGGAGCATTTTTATCACTAAAAGTGATCTCTTCCAGGCAACCTTAGGATGGACAGGAATGAAGAGTACATAATATAAGTGAGTGTTGGTGTAGTTTTATAAAAATTTAATATAATTCGTCACATGAATAATAATGATATAGTATACAAATATATAGATACATACACAAATAAATAAATAGAGTGTGAATATGGGAGTGTTTTCATAGACTACAGTAAAGAAAGGTAATGACTGTGTAACATTTTTTTGAAAATATTTATGGACTGTGCCTGTCTAATGGTTACTGGTAATGCATTCCATAGCCCAACGGCCTTCACAGATTTGCCATAATAGGCGGTAGAGTGCATTGGCACTTCCAGCGTCAAGTTCTCAGGTGACCTCAAGAATCTCACATGTGTGTCATGAAGGAATCTAAAACGTTCTTTAAGATACGTAGGAGTAGTGGGATTGAAAGAATGTTATATAATAACGCCAAAATATGAGCATTCCTGCGAAGGCGAATTGGGAGCCACTTGAGTCTGTTGCGAAATTCAGAAACGTGATCATATTTACGTAAACCGAATACGACTCTAATGCAAAAGTTTTGGAGCCGCTCAAGCTTATCAAGTTGTAAAATGTTAAAAAAAGAAGAATTGTAATAAAAATTGTCTTGTGTTCCTTACTAGATTTTGAAATCGTACAACCGATTTGCAGAACGGTGTCTATATTATAGAAGACCTCGTGAAATAGTTACCTATTTACAGCAAAAAAACATAAGCTGTTTCTGTAGGATTCTGATTCTGCCCACTGTTGGGCAAAATCTTGTTGAGGCTTTATGTTTGAAATGTTTGTCGTAACGTTTGCTTGGCAGATGGCTAATTATGGCTTTTGTCGGGAACGACTGCCATCTGATTCCCCAAGCCTGAGAGAAAAACCTGCGTCAGAGTACTTTTTTTTTTTCGTGCGGAAATCCCTTCGGATACCCCCCCGCCGGCCAGCGGGGCGGTTATGTCGGGCTTGAACCGACTAAAACCGCACGCCGTCTCGGGTCTACAGACACCGGGTTGTAAGGTTGCCCATAGAGCATATCCCTCACACCCCGACTGACCCTGGGCCATCTCCGGTTTCGAGATGGCCCCCTCGGGTTTGGGAACCACGGTGTCCCCGTCTTGCCTCGGTTTAGGGGAGGGGCGCTAGTCGCCCCACCGTCCCAGCCTGCTTCTGCTGGGGTGACAGGCGGCCTCACCCGCCACCCTCAGGCCTGCGCTCATGGAGGACGGAGGTCGTACAAGTAAGGTTGACTTGGGCCACAAAGATATTGGTGGGGATTATGAATCGTTACTTGTATTAAAATCGTTAAGTGAAATAGGTGTGGTACAAAAAGTACCTAGACCAATTCCGATCAAAATTATTATCAATCATGACCTCATTATAAAAAGGTAGTTCCTTACAAAATTTTACAGTTGGATCGAACTCGTACATGGGGCGATATCCATACTATAAAATCAGCATATCGCGAAAAAACGCTTTTTATTTACAACTAGCTGATGCCGCGATCTCTATCTAAATCTGCGGTTCTACTAAACCAATTCTAATCAAACATACGGCAGATTTTAAGACAGATAGAAAAACTTTCTAATAGTAAAAACCACACCAAAATCCGTTCAGTAGTTTTTGCGCCAATCGCGAACAAACAGATAAACAGACAAGAATTTAAAAAATATATATTTTGTGTTCATAATCGTTAATTTAACATAAACCAAGTATTTTTAGGTAGATTTCGATGAAATCGATCTAACTATTGGTTTCTTGACTACTGTCGAATTTAAAAAAAAAATCTTCATAGGAGGTCTTAGGTCTTAGGTCTTAGGTAATGACCCCCTGAGTCCGAAATGACCACTGGTCAAAAAGTTTATAAATATATATATATGTATGTATGGTTCCACTTCCCAAAATTTGCGGCACTCTCACGGTCGCATTTTTGCCCCGATCGCTTTCAAACTGCGGTCAAAAATTGCTTGGGTGTAAACTTAGTTTAAGTTCCTGAACGGGTGGAATCCTGCCTAAGGGGACGGTAGGGCCTCACTTTTTGTGAAATCAGTTTTTCCTCAAAATTTCACGTTCCATGAAAGATATTCGAACCGTTCTAATTTTATCCCATAGTATACATGAATACCAACAACTTTTAATTATAAACCTATAAGATTAAAACTTTAACTAAAAGTGGAGGGGGGAAAAACCAAAATTTTTCGGGAAAAAAATCATAACTTCTAACCGGTGAACATTCTTGTGGTCGGAAACATTTTTAATCGATAGGCCATTTTTAAGTCTAAAATAAATGTCGATAAAGTTTTTCGATAAAAGTTGCCGTTTTCGAGAAAAAAATATTAAACTGTTTAAAGTCCGTAGTTCTCTATATAAAATAATAATAATTGCTTCACGAAATCTACCTGTGCGTTCCCCCTGCGGGAACGGATTTTTTTTAAACATGTACAATCCAATGTACAGACACCTAATTAACAATTTTAGAATAGTAAAAAGATGTTATTTTAGCTTTCTAATTTAATATTCTAATTAGGTCTGTTTATTATTTTAATTGTCTAAGGTCTTGCGATTATACCGTTACAGGTTACGATTATATCTATTGAAACTAACCGTGTCCATGTCCGAAACGTGCCAAATCACAGCGGTACCCCATAGTTCTGTAGATAAAAATTGGTTGTAGAAGGAATTAGAGCATAGCCAAACAACAGTGATAGTACTCACGCATCTAATTAAATATAATATTTACGTTACGGCGGGCAATTGTGAATAAGGGTCCTGTAGTAAAGAGTTTTAAGGCGAGACTGTGAAGTACATTTTCGTAGATTGTAGGTAGATATTGTAAAGTTTAATGACCGCACAACCCACGGTGAGTCGTATTGCGTATACGCATTTCTTGCATAATGCGTTTAATATAGACGTATACAATAATTATTATATAAGTAATAGGCATTTTGTATAAATGCATGTACCTATAGTCCAGTGGCATACGTAACGGACTGCTGAGACGAGGTCTCGAGTTCGATCCCAAGTCGCCCTGGACACACCTCTGACTTTTCGTAGTTATGTGTGCATTAATAAATGTTAATTATCGCACGCTTAATAATGTGCCCGGTAGATGGCAATAGGCTCGCCTCCTATTACATTGGGACCTTAGCATAACTGGCGAATCGTGGGTGTGTAATACACTTCTGCCTACTGGGTTACAGGCCTGAAGTTATGTTATGTTATGTTATTTTGTATACCAATGAATATCAATTATTTTTAGGGATAGTCGGAGCCCCAAAATGTTCGACTACCAGGCCTAACTATAGAGCTTCGATATCACCACTGGGTTACGTACGTCAGATCGCAGTAGAGTCGTTCCACGGAAAGTATCGAATCTAAGCCGTTTCTTAGTTAGACTAAAAGTTGACCCCAACTGAGTTGGAAAACGGTTCGGAGTATATTTTACCATTTTTAAGCGATTATAAATATCAATTTAGAACTTAAATTTGATAACACGAAATTATCTTATTACTAGATTATTCCTATTACTAGAATAAAATGTAGCCAAATTCTACTTCCAGTTGAACCTTTTTTTTTTCGTGCGGAAAACCCTTCGGATACCCCCCGCCGGCCAGCGGGGGCGGTTATGTTGGGCTTGGACCGACTAAAACCGCACGCCGTCTCGGGTCTACAGACGTACTGAGCTACCTCGAGACCCAGCCGCCGGATCCGCTCCACGACTTGGGCAACCGCGGTCGTGGCCTTCAGGTTCGCTTCGCGGTATGTAGCCCCGCACGCCGTCACGAGCGTGTCGTCCGCGTAGCACGTGACGGCGGCACCGTCAGCGAGCTCACCGCGAAGCACCCAGTCGTACTCGATGTTCCACAGGAGCGGCCCCAGGACCGATACCTGCGGAACACTGCACGACATCTCACGCCGACCGAGACCGGTCAAGGTTGGGTAGAAGACGGCTCCCTCCTTCAAATACGCCCCGACTATGCCGCGGAGGTAGAGAGGCACTTCGTGATACACGAGCGCCTCCCTAATGCAACTCCAGAACGCGTTGGCGATGTCCAGGGACACCGCCAACATCACCTAACCCTGGACGACTGCATCCTTCGTCATAGCCCTCACGTCATAGCCTCTGGCGGAAGCCATATTGGCCATCCGCCAGGTCCAGCCCCACTCATGAGAGGTGCTCGACGAGGCGCTTCGCAATTACTCTTTCAAAGAGTTTGCACACCTCATCAAACAACACTGGGTGCAAAATTTCAGCCAAATTCATACAGGCGTTTTTGCGATTGAGTAACGAATGAAAAAATGAACAAATTTTTATCGCATTTACAGTATTAGGTATATTCTTCAATCTATTTATCGTATATAATTTATAGTATTTATTGGTTTGTACTTATGCCATCAGCAAGTTAATGCTTATTTTCAAGCAAACTTTGTAGTTCTTTTTTAGATTTTCTTGATACCCTGAAACTGCATAAGCATAGAATAACCACAGGAAGGATTGTGTCCGATGCATACTTTATTCTAATCAAAATTGAACTTACGTTTCTACAACTACTGACAATTACTCTACCCATAGCTTCTTTTTAGTTTAAAGTTCAGAAATAAATGACTGTGTAAATTTCGCAGCTGCAGACTTCATTTTTAAGGAACCAACCCACAAAAATCATATTTTCGAGTCAGCACTCCGTTATTTTACGGTTTTTTCATTGCAGCCACTTTACGAGCATCGGTGATGGGGCCTCTCTTCTTTTACAACTGAGTAACTGTATTCTGAGACCTGAAGATCGCGTGTTTGAAACTAATTAAATGTTTTTCATTGTAGTTGGGATACGTGATTCGTCTGGCTGAGGGTTATGAGTTTTTTATAGAGTCTTGATCGCAGCAGTCTTGTACCTTAATTTTTCAGCGAACTAAACAAAAAGAAACCAGGCATATTGCATTTACATGACGCCATTGAGGGGATTCAAATGAGATTTTCAAATATAGCTCCTAACGTCATCAGAGACGTTTTTAAATTAATACTGATTGTAAATCTTGTCGCGCATTAGACATGTCGTCGTTTGTAAATTGGAAACACCTCGACTTCACGCTCAGTCGGGGGCTCAGTTGTTCTATTCCTGTTCTTGACACCACCGCCCCAAGACACGACCCGTCTTTGTTGCAGACAACGCAACGCGTTGTAATTATTTCCACTTGTACTTTAACGTCGTCATCGCGATTAGTTAAAGCATTGCATAGAGTTGAATTTATAAATAAAACAGAGTACAAATAAAGCGTGTTGTTTTTGTTACTTCGCCTATAATTTCTCTCCTCCATGATTTGAAATATGAGCTTATACTTCGTCGTAACAGTCAGATCATATTTCACTATAATTATGCTGACTGACGACGAATTTCAATAGCTGTAAATATCATTACCAAACAACGATCAACATTTATATTCCTTTTATCAAACCGCCTTTCGACTGGCTCTCACGAGTGGATATTTATCTTAAGTCTGTACAAACAAATGTAGCCGTGAAACCATTTCATCATTCAGCACATTGTCGTCAGCGGTATGCAAGATGGGTACTGACGCAACCGTGTGGTACCACTTCTTGAGGACAAAGAGTCCGAATATAAAAATATAATATTTTCTGAGATTGGAGTTGCCACGGCTGTCATTCGATGTGATTTACGCCGAATCTGTCAGGTTTGGAGACAAAGGAGTCTTGTCGAAAATCGCGGGAGCATGATGTCATACGTTCAGGAGCCGCCTCGAACGTGGCCCCTAATTAATAGAGCGGCATTTACGGCCCGCTAGGGTAATAATATCAGTTCGAGATGTTTCAAAGAAAAATAAGAAATATGCATGTCAGGCAACGTAGTTTATGGGCCGTTGTTTATTGTGAGCGCACGAAACCAAAGCCAAAACTCAACCGATTCTTTGTTTTGTTCAGAATTTATTACGAATAGGTTAAGATCATGAAATCAATTCAAAGGCGTAGCTCGTTAGGATAGCGTACCTTTCTATTTTGCGATTCTTTGTCCCTTATTCCTAAGATTTACTTATTTAGTTATTTTTATTAACATTTTTGTAAGTGAAATAGTCATCTAGTCTAGTCTAGTCAGGGTCGGCAGCGCGAGTCTGACGCCCCTGGTGTTGCACACGTCCATAGGCCGCGGTAACCACTTCCCATCAGGTGGGCCGTGGCTTGTCTGCCACCTGAGTGGTATAAAAAAAAAAAAATCAAGTCGTTTAAAGCTCCTGCATTTTTAGAAGCTCCATATAGAGAATTGAAACTCAGTGGAAACCAAATTGTAAAAGAAGTTTCTATACTAAGTTGAACTCTGCTGGAGAATTTCAAACATAAATTGAACGCGAGCATGCATATGCCTAGAACAACGAAGTAAACATTTATAATAAAGGTATTTTGAAAATCAAAAACGCAAATTACCTTCAAAATGTAGTTTGTTTAGACAATATTTACAATAGAACAGGCTTAATGAGAATACGTTGCGTGAAATTACGAGGTGCACGTTATACGTACGTAGTGACAGTATGACTAAACGACGTACGATGTTTCGTCTTTGCTCATATAAATTGCTAGAAGCAAACCAAGTTTTATCCTATAGATCTCTCTACGTCAAGATCGTGCAGGAAAATAACCGATGCATCAAGATTGTGAGCCGACGAAATCGTGTGTCGGATATTAAAATGACAATCCGTAACAATGCTGCGTGTGTTGGAGTACTTCAGATTGGGGATTGACGTTGGCAATAATTTGGTGTACTGTTTATTATATGAACTGAAGTGTTAATGGGCCCGATTGTTGGTTGATGGGTTTAATAACCTTTTTGCCTCAAGCACGTATTTTGTAAGGTCATAAGATGTAGATACGTTGAATCGCACGTACATGTACTACTTGTCGTAAGCAAAGAGTGCGCATACTAATTACGTATTAGCGCGACATGACCGGTGAGGAAACCCTGCGATACCCTGTAACCAGTGTTGTCGTTCAACTTAGGATTAAAAGATGAGTTCCGTTGAATCGTTTGCTTTTTACGGAGCTTCTTATCTATACTAATATTATAAAGAGAGAGACCGAATTTTGTGAGTGAGTTTACAGGTATGTTTGGGGCGATGTTCGGAACCACTGCACTTATTGAAATAATTCTTTCACCATTTGAAAGGTACATTATCGCCGATGGATATAGACTATATATTAATATGTCATTTGAGTTAAAAAACGCATATAAACCGAAGCGAAGCGAGAGCGGGTTGCTAGCTGTCAATAAAGACTTCGAAGTTAACACATACCTACTCATACATGTAATAATGGGCTTAGTTTGAGAAGGTCTTTTTCGTTTTGTTAGACTGTTAGTTCGAATCACCAATGATATGAACCAATATAGTGGAGTAAATACTCAATTACTAAATGAGGTCACAGACAGCCTAATGTCAGCTTAGCGAGCTTACAGTATTGTAATACGAAAATAACGATAATAATATATCATTGTGGCACGTGGCGGGAGAACACTCTAAACTCACCCTCAAAACTTACTGAACCTACCAAATGTACAAACGATCTTTTCATTAAAATAAACCAGTGAATAATTAATTAATTAATAATTAATTTTGTAATCTACAGCGCGTAAGTTAAACATTTTTATAACTCACATTTACTTAAGATTTTACAATTTCTGTTTATTATTTTATGCAGTTTTAGAGCTAAGGCGCACAGTAACTTGGAATGTATTTAGCTAATACTGATGCATGATCCGACTGTACAAGACGATGGCCCACTCCGTATTATCGATTAAGGTGCCAAATTGCCTTTAGAGGCAATAGATATCTTATAACATCTGTTCCCTAAACCTTTTCCCCTTTTAGAGGAAGTGCCAACCCTAATCACTTGCTAGAACATAACACTTAGCAAGCAAAGTATTTAATACTTAAAACATGAAGAAAATTAATGTCTAGACTTTGAGAGGGAGCGTCAAACTTAATAACGCTATGAAGTATATTAGTTGATTGCGGAAAAGTGAAGTTTGAAATGCAACTTTTTATTATACTAGGTACGTAGTAAGCACAGGGGGCCATCTCGAAACCGGAGATGGCCCAGGGTCAGTCGGGGTGCGAGGGATATGCTCTATGGGCAACCTTACACCCCGGCGTCTGCAGACCCGAGACGGCGTGCGGTTTTAGTCGGTTCAAGCCCGACATAACCGCCCCCGCTGGCCGGCGGGGGGGTATCCGAAGGGATTTCCGCACGAAACAAAAAAAAAAGGTACGTAGTAAGCATAAATGTATGGCGTGTCAAGTGATACGTGATTACTGTTGCCATTGACACCCTTTTCCACATAAATCCCCTCGGATACCCCCCTGGCGGCCAGCGGGGGAGATTTTGTCGGGCTTGAACCGACTAAAACCGCACGGGGTCTTCAGATGTAGCCCATAAGGCATTTCACTCGCACTCCGACTGACCCAGGGTCATCTTCGGTTTCGAGATGGCCCCGCCATGGAAACAACATTGTCTACATCCAAGCGCCACTCCCAGTTGCATTCGAAGCTCACACTTTGGCGCCCGGAGTCCACCATCTAACTCCTCCTTTTCAGGATTTGGTTTGACCTGGCTTTTACGGGAGCAACTGCTGTCTGACCCCTCAACCCCGAGAAAAGAGAGGGCCGTCAATCAGCAGGTGTCCCGGCTTGTTATTGTTGCTTTTTTAAGTAGATTAGGTATGTACAGTCAACGACAAAAGTGGATTCACACTTAATTTACTCATTGGAATACATGAACCTTATTTATTAATATTCAGGAAACCAGCAGTGATACAAAAAGTAAATGAATCCGTAAAACACAATTTAGAAGCATGGTTAATAACAGGGTTTCCTCAACAAACTCACAAAGTATAGCTCGGCTTGTTCTGTTGCTGTTGCTTGTTCTAACACTTCTCCCCCTTAATACTTAGGTATATGTAGTGTTATAATCCCCAGAGGACAAAGTATTTTGTGTTTTATTTATTATTTTATAAAAGGTTTAAGAGCTAAAGTGATTAATAAATTAGAATTTAAGCCACTTTTTTCGTTGACTCTACCTATATTATCTCTATCTCGCGATATGAAAAGTGTACCGCGTTGTAGTAGTCATAGTTATTGTCTTTCGCACTCAATGATTTATTAGTGTATTGTCCTATTGAACAGGCGAATCAATCTCGTAGTGAATGTTTTTAAGCGCCAGTACCGGATCTTAACAACCTTCTTTTGGGGTCTTGATATGTTGTGTGGAAATCATATTTTAAATCAATTGCGAACCTGTACCTGATCAGCACATGATCAAGAGAGAAAACAGATAAAGCTATTTCAAAAGGTCGTAAATCTAACAACCCACCAGTAAATCAAATTTACAAATCGCTTCGTTAATCAATAGAGGTGAGAGTGTGACTATCATAATAAATTAATAACTTATACCTCTTATAACTACTCTGTAAAGTTCTGGTAAGTTCTGTAAAGTGCTAAGGTACTAAAATCCGTTTAAGGGATGTTGAGGGAAAATAAATCAGAGACGCCGCCCGGCCGTTCATCGAACTCTGGAGTTGGGAACAATTGGTGCGGGGATGTAAATTAAATCGAGTGGCTGTCGCAGACTGGGCTTGAGCCTCAATGTTACACAACAAAGCTTGCTTTCAGTAGTTCCACCTGTGGATAGGTATAAACATTGGTGACGAGAAAGTAAAATTTAGAATATTTTTATATAGGTGATTTCGGGGGCAAAGTCAACCTCACCTCCAAAGTGATGCCACTTGCTAATTACTGGACAAGGCTCAGGCTCAGGTTTCTCGGCGTAGGGAAGTCGGACGGCAGTCGCTTTCGTTAAAGCCAAGATAAGCCAAATTAACAGATGGAGTAGGAGAGCGGAACCCCGGACTCCAAATACTATAATATACTTATGAGTCCGGGGTCTGCTTAACTACTCCATATGTTGATTTGGTTAGCAATTCGTGTTACTAGCGCGCCGTGCCGATGATTATGAAGAGTAAGTAGCATTTAGGATATAACTGAATTTCTTCATCATAATTTCCGTGCACCAAATCTCGGTTGCATCCAAAGCTTAACTTTTTTTTTTAAAGGGTTTATTAGTAACCGAAATTACTAATATTCCCCCTAACCCCTCCAGCTCAGTTAAATTGCTTGTGTTAGGAGTGGGTTTACGTCGATAGTGTAATGGCCAGGATTCGAACCCGGGACCTCTAGATCGTAAGGTCGACTCCTTAACTACTAAGCTTCCGACGCGTCTGAGCACTTTAAATACTTTTAAACCTGGAAATTAGTCTCCTACTTCTACATTATTGTTTATCTTTTACGGGAGCGACTGCCGTCTAATCTCCCAATCCCGAGAGTAAAGCATGCGCCTGAGCGTCGTCCGTTAATTACCAAGTGTACCAGATTGTAGGAATTCCTTTACAATAATCAATTGCACCTACTTCACTGTAACCTCCCTATTATTGAAAACACAATGGGTTGATGATAATACTAATGTTTATAGTCGTTAAAAGTCTATTTAGAAATAAACTGACTGTTTGCGTCTATTTTTAGACATTCAAGGTAATCCTATCGTAAATGTAGGCGGACTCAAGGATACCGCAGTTAGGTGTCAAATTTTAAAAGTCCATATTATGTGTATGTAGATACTTTTATAATAGTAAAGTAAAAGGCTCCACCAAGACCTTCGGAGCCAAGCCAAACTCACCAGCAAGCCGGTACCACCTGCTTATTGACGGTCGAAACTCTGGCGCAAGCATTTCTCTCGGAGTTAGGAGGTCCGCCGCTCCCATAAAAGTTGCATAAGCCATAAAGAGTGAGCGGACCCGGGCTCCGAAGTGAAAGCTTCGGATGCAATCGAGTACACGACGTACGATGTTGATGACTATTAATAATAATAATAAAATATAGTTCCAGGTGTTCCATTGTAGTCTGCGGTCGGTCTCGGAATGGCACCTTAAGCGCCGAACTATTAACATAGAGCCTTTGAAAAATTCTCGGTTAATGGCAATAGGCTCGCTCCTATTGTATGAAACCGAAAAGTAGTTGAAGAAATATCGGTGTTAATCCTCCAAAAGGGTAGCCAGAGATCAGAGGCGCATAAATAAATGTAGGATTATAACCTGCATGAAACATTAATTAAAGACATAAAATCCTTCTGATTTGACTAAAATTTTTTATCCACCTGACGTCTGACAGAAAATTGTAATCAAAAGGCATTACAGAGATGTCTTTCTGCCCCAGGCTTTTACTACATTCGGCACTCTCTTAATATCTTTGCAACGAGTTCTTTTTAGTTTTCTAACAAGTTTCTTGGAGTCTCAAACGTTTGTCAGTTGAAGTGGACGTGAAAATCTCTAGTAGCGAACTTTTAGAAACGTGTTCAGTGTTCAACTGCTCTATGTTCACGCGGTGCGTGAGAACACTATTTATTAGTACTTAGGACTTTTTAAGTTTACCAAAACAAGGAATACATAATTTATAATATAAACGAGGAATTTGGTTGGTGCTTATTTACGTAAAATATACACCATGTATATGTATGTATGGCGAATTACTTATTCGTATTCTGAGTACGATGGAGAACAGTTTAGTTTTAGTTTGTTTTGTTATCACCTTTTATTGTATAGAAATATGATTAAAATATTTTTATTAATAAATAATTTAGATTTGTATTAAGTTTGACTTGACCTGTTTCTATGAATAACGAAGTTAATAAGTATTCAATTTGTAATCGTATACAAATTTTCCACCTAATAGGTTACACTACAAGTACCTACATGAGGCATACTACCACTGCATTGATCTGCTAGAAAGTCGACGTTTTAATTTATTTACAAAATGTAGTAGGTAAGGCTTACTAGTTATTCCTTCGTTAACGACTTCCCGATCGGTAACAGCTGGAGAGTTCTCAGCAAAGTAAAATTAAACATCAAATATATTTTTTTAAACAAATGCGTTTAACATATTAACATTAAAATTGCGTTTGTTTACTTGTCTCTTAAGTACCTATTGTTAAATTCTAGTGGGCGTACTCTCAGACAAACCGCTGTGTTTACCGGTGTGCTCCACTCAACATAGTACATGGCGCTTCGAACACGAAACACGTTTTGCGTTTAGTTATTTTCATGTCTATTCCATACTACGACATGGTATAATTTGTATTAAAACGAAATTGCTTCCTGCTGTCTGTTATCCCATGTCTGCTTAGATCTTCTAAAGTATGCAAAGGATTTTGATGCGGATTTTTCACCCAAAGCAAAACGGGAAAGGCATTGCAGCCGTGCGGAGCCATGACGGGTTGCTAGTTATAAATTAACTCACAAAACAACTAATATAATATAATCAAATTTACAATTTTTTGGCCTACATTTTGATAAAATATTTACCTATAAAATAAATATATACCTACCAATATGTTTTACTACACATTGAAATAGAACTATTTTTAACGGATTCTCCCCGTGATTCAGTGTAAATGATAAAGTAGCCTCAAATAAATCACCATAGAAGCAAGCGGACTCATGAAATTATAAAACTTTTAGTTTATACGTCTAAAATGTTCTGAATAAGTACTGAGCTCATAATTTTTTACTTCAATTTGACGAGTTTTTGGACTGCCTAACTAATCACGGATTAAATTCGGAGAGCTAATAAAATTTTCTTAAACTTCGGCTCAATAATATTTTTTTATTTCATTCATTCACTCGATTTCATTTAATTGGAATATTCGGGGTAAAGTGTATTGAGAAATTCGCGTAAACTTCCGACAATATTGTGTATTGAGAATATCTGCTTTTCGCTTCCGAGTACGTGTTTAAATATCCCACTAAATCGTATAATAAAACAGAATTGAGGTCGGTTTCAGTTCTGATTTCCTCATCAAGCATAATTAAATTTCAATTTTACGATCAGATTTCTTACTTTATCTATTCCGTACTTTCCACGCCTAGGAGTTAGTCAATTTAACATTGTGAACTTGTAACCATAAATTTATAAGTTTTTTGGTTACGTATCATCATAACTAAAACTATTTTTAAAATAACTACAGTCATATGACATACTGTTTAAGTATTATTAAACATTATTGTTAAGGACCGTGGTTCGTAACAGACTATGACCTGATAAGGTTCCAAATAGACTGCCACTACTTCGCGGTCGCCTTCAGTGGACTGTATTTGACGATGTTGAGTCGAAGAATGAAACACTTGGATGGGTGGACTTCATTGACGTCAGTGAGGCATCGGATGTACTTGGCCCAGCACTACTCTTGATCTACTACTTCCTGTTGAGCTTCCTTGTTCCTTGAGAGACTCTTGTTGTCTACTTGTTGCCCAATTCCATTGTTCCATTCCATCCATTCCATTCCATTCCGTCCATTGTTCAATATTTTCCTAACAAATGGTCCCTGCTTTTATAGTCTTTTGTAGTGCTGGCCCGCGATCCAAATTACCTCACCTCCGCATTTCCATTTATTTACAGAACTCATGTTTTACATATTAATCACATAGCATATATGTACATTGGTAGCAATAAGAGTTGCACGACGATAGGTACTTACATCTGTACCGTGCGACGTCGGGCTACTGAATGACGGGCGGATTGACCCCTCAGACTTATATATGGGCCCTGCCTCCCGCGAGCTACTATATAATAAAATGGCACCAGCCGGGGGAGCGCATATTCGCTTCTTACGGCGTGGGAGGCAGTCGCGGGGTGTAATTAAACTTACATACTAATATACAAAGTCGTATTTCCTATTTATACGAAGTTATGTTAGATTCTGAGTAATGCATTTACGTAATTATATTTGCAATTATGCTTTTCGGGGAATGTACTTTCTTTATTAAATTTGGCTCTAACATACTTAATTACTCAGAAAACTATCTCCTAACAGTAGTAAGCTATTTATCTTAGCTTAATATCAAAGTTATTACATAATTACGTTTTAATTTACGTAAATCTAACATTTTCATAATTTATTCGTTATATTCACGCTTACTTAATCTACGTGTCACTGGCACATGTGTCTATAGTCTATTTGTGTCGTGCACAATTATATTCACCTACTATAGATTTCTCAGTGGTCAATATCTGTAAAAGGAAGTTAATAACGCCCAAAATACAATATTAATAAAACCTTGTCCTCAGTTTCAAATAAAATATCATTGAAACAAGTATTCAACACTTTAGAAATCAAGCAAAATCGTTCGTTAGTTCAATATAATAGATTTTAGTTCAATCAAAATTAGGTGAATTGCAGTAGTCAAGTCTAGCAATATGCGTCATGCACATATGTGAATCTTCCGAAGTTATGTTGAAAATAGTTAAAATAAGTGTAGTTATTATGATACGTAACCAATTTTTGTACAACTTGTCTAGAGGGCATCCTACAGAGAGTATTTTAGATATTAGTCAAAGCTTTGGGCCTACGCTACACTTAAAGGGAATTCCGTCGCGGATCTTTTGCCAAGTGTACTTTTGCATCGGAACGCCAATACAAGTTATTAGATCCGTAAGAGATAAGCTGCCACACTTCGAATGCTGTGAACTCCGATCCTCAGAGGGGACAATTATTTACTCGGTTTAAAATAATTGTTCTGAACCAGGCTGTACTACCTACTTTGTAGATACAAACGTTACTTGATTGGTACAACCACCAACGAACAGACGTTCGTTGGTGGTTGTACGTTGTGGTATGTACGATATTTAAAAAAAAACTGAAATATCTTATTTTCTATGTACCAGTTTCTACAAAATGTGCGAACGTAAATAGAAGAATAGAAGGCTATTGAATCTATCACAGTATTAAGCCTATGGCACATTATTAGATAATTTTATTGTTTACGTAATCTACTGTCTGCATGTCCGTTATTACATAACATAACATAACATAAACTCACGCCTATATCCCCGAAGGGGTAGGCAGAGGTGCTAGCACCCACATTTCGCCAGTTCATGTTTAGGTCCCAATGCAATAGGTGACGAGCCTATTGCCATCAACCGGGCACCCATAAACCTGCGATAAATGCAAACATAACTTCGAAAAGCATCGAAAAGTCATTGGTGTGTGCCATGGTAAAACCTGGGATAGAACCAGAGACCTCGTCTCAGCAGTCCATCACTCATACCACTAGGCTACCGCGGCTTCTTATCCGTTATTATATTAGACAAATTTAGGAAACCGGTCATCTGCAAGTCGGACTCGCGCAGGAAGGGTTCCGTACCGTAAAAACGGCATAAACTCACGTTTGCTGTATGTGAAAATAAAAACTGTGAAAATTAAAAAAATAGTTAAATTAAAATAAAATAAATATTTAAGGAGGGCTCCTTAAATATTTATTTTATTTTAATTTAACTATTTATTTTTAAAGTGGATATATAACTAAATCGGTAGTTCGTTGTTTCGTCCTATGATAATTTCGGCCCATGGGACGAAACAATACTTTTCTAAAATATAATAATTTTCATTCGTTGATTCGTCCTATCGATTTAATTTTAAAGATATCTGAGTTTTTAGTATCGTCAACAAATCAATGGTGATTACTTTAATAAAATAAGTTATTAAGTAAAACGAAATCTAGATTTGTAGAATCATCTTTTATTAAAATAACAAATGACCACTAGTTTGACAGATATTTTTAACATTCTCCTAAAACCGTTGTCATATCCACAGTACAAGTTTAGCCTGTTTTAGAACCAGTTGGTGCAGTATATTCAATATAGCTTCTGGGTTAGGCTAGGTTAGAACTGTGACCCCAACAGAGCGCGAGCCGAGCGAGCGTGCCGTGGCAGCGGCCGGCGAAGCGGCGGAACGACATCAAAAACTACTGGACGGATTTTGATGCTTTTTTTTGTTAGAAAGGGCTTACTCGGACTTAAAATCTTACGTTTGTTTGATCGCAATCGGTTGAGTAGAACCTAAGATATGAGCAAAGGTCGCGTTAACCGAGATGCACGCGGGCGGAGCCGCGGGCGGTAGGCTAGTCTTCTATAAAATAATACTAATCTCTCTGCAATATTATTTTAAGCATTTTCCTTGCTGACGTTACTTCATACAAATTTTGTATAAAATGAATAAAAAAAAATCAATGGGACGAATCACTGAAGGAAAACTTTAATTATTTTTAATTTCTGTGATTCTTCCTATTGGGACGAACCCCTATAGGACGAAACACAGAACTACTCTAACTAAATATTCTGTGAATATTTCAAGCGTTTACCTGTTGCCGCTATCAAAAACGAGCAAATAAGATACGTTTGTTGTATGGGAGCCCCCCTAAATATTCATTTTATTCTGGTTTTTAGTATTTGTGGTTATACGGCAACAGAAATACATCATCTGTAAAATTTCAACTATGAAACTATCACGGTTTATGAGATACAGTCTGGTGACAGACGGACAGATGGACGGATAGTGGAGTCTTAGTAACAGGGTTCCGTTTTACCATTTGGGTGTATTTACCATACCATTCGGAACCCTAAAAAGAATCATTATATAATTGAGATTTAAAAAAGGTATTAATTCACTCTGTAGACAATAATTTGATAATTCATTGAAATAAAACGAATTTTACTGTATTATACTGCGATTAGGGTATAGATTTTAGTTTATAATGTTGTTTTTAATTATATAATTTAAACAATATATTTTTAATAATATAATATTTGAACTAATATAAATTTCATATTAACAAATCGCAATATGTGGTCCGTTAAAATTTCAACCACATCTTGTGTTTGATTGCTTACAACTAGGTACAATATTGGTATACGTACCTAAGTTCTAAAATTCTTATTCTACGTAGGGATCTAAATTCTTCAACACGATTCATTATTATTTTGATTCTATATATCACTCACCAACTTGAACAGGCAAGTAAAATCAACACACACTCGAAATCACAGAACAATATCTCGTATAGTCCCACTTAACACAATAAAATTAGTTAGACGTATGAGCCGAATAAAGTCAGAAATTGCATACTAATAAAGTTAAATGTGGGTAGTTGAGTCTTGAGGCTATCATATGGCAATGACAAAAAACCGCATATAGTCATGTCATTTGGCATACAGTTTACTGGGTTGTAAACAATAATTTTATTGAAATAAAACTATTTTTAACGGATTCTTTTCATCTTTTTCAGTTCTTCTTTGATGTTATTTTATATTTTATGTAAATGTAAAATATAAAATAACATCAAATAACTCGCGATAGAATCTTTATTTCAGTTTTATTTCAATGTGTGACATTCGCGTGAACTTCCGACATTATCAATAATCATATATTAAAACTAGTATTTTGCGGGGTGCGCGAGCTGCAAGCAGCTCGCGAGTGTTATGTAAAAAAATCGATCCGCCATTTTGTATTTTTCAACGTTTTTTTTCAAAAATTCAAAATCAGAAGCCTCGATTTACTCAAAAATGACACCCATGTTGCCATGTCATCAAAGATGGTGGAGAAACGACCACCATGTTGGCCGCCATCTTGAATTTTTTGACATTTCGGATTTTTCCCATAGTCACCTCAGCTCTCTCTACATTTTTCCCATACATCATCCATATCCCCCATTACTCCTTCTAGGAGAACAATTGTGTCAGTGAGTGAGTGAGTGGTAATCGATAGTTTGTGAGTGCAGCTGTACCCTGCATTATCAGGGTTGAGGAGTTGGTACTTGAAATCTAACCATGAAGTCGTTGCTTGGTACCTATAATATTAATTCACTATGAACACTTTCTGAATACCCTAGGGCCTAGGCGGGCAGTAAACTTTCAGCATCAGGATTAAGGAGTTGGATCCAGAATTATTTATGGGACCAAGACGAAAACTTCTACTGTTTATTTTAAAAAAAACTTTGCAAATCGGTCCAGAAACCTCGAAATAATCGGTGTACATACATTGAAAATAAACGGGCCGCTTTGAGAACCACCTCTTTTTTGGAAGTCGGTTAAAAGCATATCAAAGTTGCACATTTGTCTCTTCAATATTCGCCTTATATTTTGTATGGAAAAATAAATTTCGCCATTTTGAATTTTTATTCTATTCATCGAGTAGACCTCTAGGTGCTGATCATCTTTTGCCTAAAAACCTCTCTTCTATCTTATCTATACTTTGTGAGATAGACGCTGTCGAAATTTGTATGGGCACCATCTTGAATCTGCCATATTGGTTATATTTTTAGCTCACTGGCAATTGGATGAGATTCCGAGTGGTTTTTATTTGAGCACCCCCTACCTCTCTTCAATACCTTGGCCGTGCTCTTCACCCGTCTCCAAAATCCTCAATCATCAGCTCCCTCCATATTTTTCCTCCGAATGAATTTTCGTCCTTTATACGAAAGCATCAGGGAAAAAAAATTACAGCAGAGGTGAACCGAAACACAATTCATCCATCTTTAATACTTTCTGAGAGAGACACCCATGACATTTGTGTTGACGCCATCTTGAATCCGCCATTTTGGATTTATTTTCATCTCCCTGCCAATTGGATGCGGTTCCGAGTATTTTTTGTTTGAGCAGTTCTCACCTATCTTTAATATCCTGGCCATGCTCCTCACCCATCTTCCAAACCCTCGATCATCATCTATCTCCATATTTCTGACTGAGAGTTCTTCCATAAAAACATTCTGAAAAGGAACCATATCAAAGTCTTGCATAGTTCCCAACTTGCAGTCTCTTCAATATTCTCCATATATTTTGTATGGAAAAATAAATTCCGCCATCTTGAATTTTGTTTCTGTTCATTGAGTAGACCTTCAGGTCCTGATCATCTTTTGCTAAGAAACCACTCTTCTATCTTTTATACTCTCCGAGATAGACACCGACGAAATTTGTATGGCGGCCATCTTTTTTTCTCCATTTAGAATTTTTTTCAGCTCACTGCCAATTGGATGAGGTTCCAAGTATTTTTTGTTTGAGCAGCCCTCACCTATGTTTAATACCCTGGCCGTGCTCTTCACCCATCTTCCAAACCCTCGATCATCATCTATCTACATATTTTTGACTAAGAGTTCGTCCCCAAAAACATTTTAAAAAGAAACCATAAATCAAAGTCTTGCATAGTTCAAAACTTGTAGTCTATTCAATATTCGCCATACATTTTCTATAGAAAATCAATCATCTGTCATCTGTCGCTACGTAAACAAGTGTTCTCAATTTAAATTTAAATATTTTTTTTTTTACGTCAGTTAAAAAGTTAAAATGATTTGTATCAAGTGCAAAGAAGAAGTGATTGATGCGGTTCTGTGCTCTGTGTGTCGCGGGTCTCTGCATTACGCCTGTGCGGGTCTCACGGAAGCTGGCTACCGACGCATGAGCTCTGAGAAAAAGGCTGCATGGAGGTGTTTGACCTGCCGCAGCATGCCCAATCCAGCCACTGCACCTTCACCTGGATCCTCAAGCGGGACACAAGAGGGTATTGCGCTTGTGCTAAAAGAAATAAGAGATTTTCGATCTGATTTTAGTACTATGAAATTAGATATAAATACCCTCAAGTCCGATATTCAAACGTGCACTAACGGCATTGATAATATTAATAAGAAATTCACGGAATTTGAAAACCGTTTTTCAGACCTAGAGGATAGATTAACTACGCTCGAAAAAAAGTGCGATGAAATACCTAACTTACAGGCCCAATTAGTTACATCGATGAACACTATATCTACTCTTCAACAACAGAATGACGTCCGAGAACAGTATACCAGAATGAATAATGTCGAGATTTCAGGTTTGCCATTGAAAAAGGGCGAAAACTTATTAAATTTCTTACAAACACTATTTGCTGTCGTAGGACTTAAAATGGATGAACATTCCATTGACTACATACAGGCGCGTAGGGGCATCACTACATCCTCTTTGGGTCTCGACGGCCCAGCCATCAACCTGTACGTGGGAGATCATCTAACCCCGACCACCAAGCTGTTGCTAAAACGCGCTCGCCAGTTGAAGAAAGATGGTAAACTTGCTTATTTATGGGTTCGGGATTGCAAGATTCTTGCAAGAAAAACGGAAACGTCCAAGGTTATGTTGATTAACAAGAATCTCGACTTAGATAAGATTAAGTGACTAAATAATTATTTTCTTAAGTTACTATCATGCCTATATCTGTTATTCATGTCATATTATCTTACATCATTATGTAAATTAAATCAAGTATACGTTAAATTACAAGATCAACCTGCAACCACCGACTATGAAGCTTTTTTGCTTTTATCTATATTTACTCCAAACTCAAATAAAAACTTTCCACTGCAACTTATTTATACAACATACAATGTAACTTATTATCATATTCGAGGCATTTTTCACTACCGCTCAAAAATAATTGTGCTTTTAGCATTATGTGTACCGCAAAACGTCTTCACTAGTAAGTCGAATCATAATTTTACGAGTATATACACTTATTTTAATATATTTCTTTTTAATCAATATGTCTAGTTTTACCCTCAGCGGTTATTATCAAAACGTACAAGGACTTCGGACAAAAACACAAAGATTTTATTCACAGGTTGCACAGTCTAATTACGATTTCATTTGTATTACCGAGTCTTGGCTAACGTCAAACTTTTACGACAGGGAACTTTTTGATAATAGATATTTAGTGTATCGGTGCGACCGATCGATAGGGGCGAGCGGCTTGGAGCGAGGCGGCGGTGTTGTCGTAGCGGTGCATCGCGACTATCTGCCCGTGCGCCAGGACTGGCCATGTCCCCCGCGCTCCTCCTCCGACTGCTTGTGGATAACTATACCGTTATCTCGATATAATAACAGCGGATACAAATCACTGCATATTTGTTGTGTTTACATTCCGCATGGGCCACTGTACAAAGACACACTCGCGAACTTTTTTGAAATATGTAGTCAAAAAGTGATAGAACATTCTAATGATATTTTCCTTATTACGGGTGACTTCAACGTAACTCACGCTCAGTGGTCTTCCACGGATACTCATGTTATGCATCTTGGTGATAGTACTGATTCCATAGTGAAGTCACTACAAGAGTTCCTATGCTTTTCAGGCCTACAACAATATAATAATAGTTTTAATATAAATATGCGGCTACTAGACCTTATATTATGCAACAGTATATGTACCGTCCTCACCAGTGACTGTCCTTTTGTAAAGGAAGTGGTACATCATAAAGCCGTACAAATTGATTTAAAATTATTTCACTCACCTTCTCTTAAACCGGCTCCTATTCTTAAACATTGCTTTTTTGACTCGAACTTTGCTGAAATAAATTGCGAGTTATCTCGAATTGATTGGGTTTTGCTATTTTCTGGACGTCCTTTGGAGGAGTGTATTATATCATTTTATGAAATTCTTAATCGTCTGATAGACACCCATGTACCGAAGCGCCCTTTGCGTACGTCGTATAATAAACCTCCTTGGTATACAAAGCCACTCAGAAGATTAGTAAATGAAAAAAGAAAATACCATAAACGTTGGAAGACATACGGTAACCCCCTAGATCGCAACAGTTTTAGGTGTTTAAGAAAAAGAGTTGCTAAATTGGAACCTATATGCTATAGAAATTACATAAATTTTACCGAAAATAAAATCAAGACAAATCCAAATTTCTTCTGGTCTTATATAAAGTCAATCTGTGCTAAGAGTGGTTTACCACAAATAATGTATTACGGAGGTATATCGGTTTCAAGTGGCACTCAGATATGTGACATGTTTAACGAGCACTTTCACTCTGTATTTGAGAAACCTGGTACTAACTCCATTGATCTGAGCAATCTTCCTCCAGTTAATAATTCAATTTTTGACATAGATACAATATTTTTATCTAAAGAACTTGTGTATAAATACCTTAAATCAATCAACGTGAATAAAGGGGCTGGTCCTGATTATATTCATCCGGTTATCATAAACAAATGCTCACATGAGTTATCTGTTCCTATCACTTTACTGTTTGAAAAATCCCTTCGCGAAGGTTGTGTGCCCTCTATTTGGAAATGTGCGTTGGTTACTCCGATACCTAAAGGAGAGATTAGCTGTGACATTGAGAAATACCGACCCATTTCAAAGTTATGCCAATTTGGCAAGATATTAGAGAAGATTGTTACTGACCAGCTGTCTGCCGTTTTGCGTGGTCATATTGTAATAAATCAACATGGTTTTCTAAAGGGTCGTAGTGTTGAAACAAATCTTCTATCATACACAGAGATCATTCTTGAGGCCTTGGACAATAATTACCAAGTGGACGCCATTTACACTGATTTTGCCAAAGCATTCGATAAAATTTGTCATGAACGCTTACTTTTGAAACTTTGGCAACTTGGTATACACGGTGATCTTTTTCGTTGGATAACGTCGTACATCGAAAACCGATCGCAGGCTGTTGCGGTTGGTGGGTATACTTCTCAGTACAGACCCATTACTTCAGGCGTGCCACAGGGGTCGCATTTGGGACCGTTATTGTTTGTATTGTACCTTAATGACGTCACAGAAAGCATAAATGGATCAAATATATTACTGTATGCCGATGATACAAAAATCTTTAAGGTTATCCGAGACATGGGAGACTGTGATGCCCTACAGAGAGATGTCAGAAACTTTGAGACTTTCTGCAAACAAAATAACCTATTTTTGAATACAGACAAGTGTTCTGTCATAAGTTTTAGCAGAAAGAGAGAACCTATATTATTTCAGTACAAACTTTGCCAAAAAGAATTAGGCCGTGTAAATCAAATTCGTGATCTTGGTGTAATTATAGATTCCAAGGTTACTTTTGTACCTCATGTGGATAACATTATAAATAAAGCTTTTAAACTATTAGGTTTCATACTTCGTGTAGGAAAACCCTTTAAAAAAGCTTCAACTTACAAGGTGCTATATAATAGTTATGTTCGCAGTCGTCTTGAGTTTGCTAGCCCCATTTGGAATCCATTTTTTGAAATTCACATAAATAAAATAGAAAAAGTACAGAAAAAATTTATAAGAGCTCTTGATTACCGTACTGGTAACGAATATTTGAATTATGTAACGTCATTGAAGAGGTATAATATGCATTCATTAGGTTGTCGTCGAAAGTGCATTGATGTATCAATCATTTTTAAAATAATAAACAATGTTATCGACGCTCCCCCATTATTGCACTCATTATCTTTTAGAGTACCTCAGCGTCGCGAACGGAGTTGCCGGAACAAACCTCTCTTTGTGATACCCCGCAGTCGCACTAGTTACGCACAAAATGCTTTCGTAAGACGTGCTTGCAGGTTGTACAATGACAGACTATTACATGTAGACTTGTTTAGCGAATCTCTTCGACGTTTTAAGAGATTGGCTTCGGAATGTCTCAATGAATAATTGTATGTGTTTTATGTGTAACTACAAAACACAGGTATGTACGTAGGTATTTTGTTAAATTTAAGTTTAAAATCTCTTTTTGGTTGTTATTAAAATAAAATTTTATACTGTAGTTTTAAAAATGCAGGAAACTGTAGGTCTACAATTTTTAAATTTGTTTCTATATTTTCATACTTGTATTATGACTGTTTGTTTCTAAATAAATAAATAAATAAAAAAAAAAAAAGAAAAATAAATTCCGCCATCTTGAATTTTTTTTCTATTCATCGAGTAGATCTTTGGATCCTGATCGTCTTTTGCGAAGAAACTACTCTTCCATCTTTTATACTCTCCGAGATGGACACCGACGAAATTTGTATGGCGGCCATTTTTTTTTCGCCATTTTGAATTTGTTTTCAGGTTACTGGCAATTGAATGACGTTTCGAGTGACATTTGCTCAAGCACCCCCAACCTATCTTCAATACCTTAAGCGTGCTCTTCACCCGTCTCCGAAATCCTCAATCATCAGCTCTCTCCATATTTTTCTTCCGAATGAATTTTTATCCTCTATACGAAACCATCAGTGAAAAAAAATTTTTTCATACAAAATTGTTCAGGAGAGGTGATCAATGAGTCAGTGAATCAGCACGAGCAGCTATATATATATTAATGAGGAAGATATATTATCTCAATAGTATCGCAATGTCAAAAGTGAATCGCGTTTATTATAGAAGTCATACTTTGTATATTCCGTCCATATATTGAAATAAAATATTTTTCTTATTCTCTATTTCTGTTTTTATTATTCTGTCATCCCGTGACGATCGCTGCTGAAAAGCAACCATAACGTCGCGCGGTATAAGTGGGGTTCACAGAAATAGTCCCATTTGTCATATCAACCAATGGCTTCAACCTAAGGAGCCTCTCAGTTCAATTAGAGAGGCTCAGGTTTCATGGGAAGTGGATGGTAGCCAAGGTGCAGAAAGCGGACTTACTCGGAGCTATCTTGCCACCTTTCCCTAAGTCTGGGGAGACGTGATTTAGCTCCAAGAGAATAATAAATATCGAAGGACATTCTCCACAGCGCTATCTACTCAGACCCAAAGTAAGTATTTAGTAAGTATTCTTGTATATATTACCTAATATTTACAAAAATACTTACATAGAAACACCTAGACCAATGCAAATAGACAAATTTATGCATACAAGTATTTGAACAGAGCGGGAATCGAAACCACGACTATAACTTAGCTGTCGAACGCTCTACCCCTACGCCACATAGGTCTCAATACATGTGTACATATATACTTTACAAACCTATTATCTACAAACTACGTTTGCTTTTAAAAAATCGTATTTTAGAGTCTTCGTAATAATATTACTATGATAAGATCAGACAGAGTCAATTACATTTACATTTACATGTGAGAACAGGCTTACCTCGAAATATCTTCAACGAGCTGAACGTCTATATATTCTCAAAACATGGAATGTGCAGGTACCGAAGGTGTTGTCCTATTTCGTACATTCGTAGTCATCTTGCGAGGATAAATTTAAAGTTTTATCGAGTGGTAGATACTGGAATATGAAAACAATGGTGAGAATTCGATGGAGAGCCTAAATAGTGAGGGCGTAGAGGCGTAGAGAGATTCCGAATATTATGTTGCATTATATTGAAGAAATTTAGGGACAAAGTAATTTATATTTTTAATGAAAATGCTGGGACTCTATTCACGTATTTTTATATGTTTGATTAAAATATAACGAGGAGTTTTCAGTCCTATTTTTAGGTTTAAAATCTGTACAATCATCAGCTACTTTTGACGCTGACTGTACCTTAATTCAATCAACCTTATGTCCATGCTTGAGAATATTATGAAGAAAGAGTGCGACTAGAATATGGATTTCTTAAATAAGGGCATTGGAAGGTTCCTACATGGTCGGCAGCTTGAGTGTGACGCACACGTCTATAGCCCGCGGTAACCACTTCCCATCAGGTGGGCCGTGTGCTTGTTTGCCACCTGAGGGGTATAAAAAAAGAGGAATGCATATAAATCACAGCTCTCTCTCTCTCACTCATATATAACTATTACCAACGAGCTAGATTAGATATATATGAAGAATGTTACTTTAAACCCGGTCACCCAAAATTAGCAGATGGAATTGTAATCATTGAACTGCGCGCCAAAAATATCTGGAAAGTAGGTATAGCAACAGATGTTTCGCAATATTGAGAAAGTTTAAATATACTTTATTTAAAAAAAGGATTATACTTAAATAATATTTTACCGCACACGAAATATGCACCTGTTTCCTCCAGGCTGTAATTGACTGCACAGATGATAAAACAACTCAACAGTCGTTGGTTTCTTTATCGTATCGCAGGGGCTGACGTCATCACCAGGTAACTGACTATGAACAAAATTAGCAATTGGTTTGGTAATCTTTCTTATTATACTATACCTTAATTCTTATCAAAAATGTAGGTTGAGAAACCAGTTTTCTATGACCGATCATGTCTATTACAATGGGACCCGCCATCACAATAGTAACATAGATTACAGAGCACCCCATGTATAGATTGTATTTGAAATATTGTTACAGATAATTCAATCGATGCACATTCGAAAATTTAGTAAAATAAATTTCTACTACAGTTTAAACATTAATTCCTAGAAAAGATTGTGTGAAAATATGATCACGCACAGAATTATGTAGGGAGGTAGGTATTGGGTGACCAACTTTCACTGTAAATTAATTAAAAAAAAAAAACATTATTGAAGTATATCTTATCTTATCTATAAAAATTAATGAACGATTCCAATTCTCAACATTTTAACTTTTACTTTATTTGTGCTGTAAGAACTTGCTTTTTGCCAAATTTCATGATTCTAGGTCAACGGGAACTACCATATAGGTTTTCGATCTAAAACCTACGTCACTTTTTTACTTTTGAGGTAGGGGAACCCTGGTGCGCCGCCTCCTTCTGCGAGCAAGTAATGCTCGAGAAGGAGGTGGCGGAGCGAGCTCGGGAGAGATTTAGATTAGAACTCTCCCGGCCCGCCGAGCCCGCAACATGCTCGCCGCGCGGCGCAGGCGACTCAGACGCCGGAGGTCGCTCAACGACCTCCGTCCTCCATGAGCGCAGGCCTGGGGGTGACAGATGAGGCCGTCTGTCTCCCCAGCAGAAGCAGGCCGGGGCGGCGGCGCGACGCGCGGTGAGCATGTTGCGGGCTCGGCGGGCCGGGAGAGTTCTAATCTAAATCTCGCCCGAGCTCGCTCCGCCGCCTCCTTCTCGAGCATTACTTGCTCGCAGAAGGAGGCGGCGCACCAGGGTTCCCCTACCTCAAAAGTAAAAGGCCGGGGCGGCGGCGCGACGCGCGCCCCCTCTTTCCGGGGCAAGGTGGGGACACCGTGGTTCCCACACCCGAGGGGGCCATCTCGAAGCCGTAGATGGCCCAGGGTCAGCCGGGGTGCGAGGGAATTGCCTTATTAGGTCACCTTACCCACCAGCATCTGAAGACCCGAGACAGCGTGCGGTTTTAGTCGGTTCGAGCCCGACATAACCACCCCCGCTGGCCGGTATCCGAAGTGGGGGTATCCGAAGGGATTTCCGCACGAAAAAAAAAAAAAAAAAGGGGGACCTTGGTGCGAGGGATATGCTTTATGGGCAACCTTACACCTTACTTAACCGCCCCCGCTGCCCGAATCCGAAGGGATTTCCGCACGATGAAAAAATAATGGTACGGCACCCTCCCGAGGGGGCCATCTCAAAACCGGAGATGGCCCAGGTCAGTCGGGGTGCAAGGAAAATGCTTCTGTAGACCCGAGACGGCGTGTGGTTTTAGTTGGTTCAAGCCCGACATAACCACCCCTGCTCATCCAGGAGGATTTCCGCACGAAAAAAAAGGTACGAAACCCTAAAAATATTATAATGTAAACGATGACTTAAAGTTATTTAAAGCGATTTACAGATATTGTAAATGTGTAATTTTCGTATTTGGTGACCGAGATTCGAAAGAAAGAAAGAAAAACATTTAAATCAGGACACGCACGAATTTCATGTTGTTTATAACACATAGCAACCCACCGCCAACTTTACCAATTACTAGATAGCGATTGGTCAATATATTTCATTTCAACTTTGTTTTGTACAGTCAGCGACAAAAGTTATTGAACACTTACACATTTACAATCGGTCTGAAATAATTAATGTAAAGCATTTACGTACGTAATCCTCAGAGCATAAAGTTAATAAATATTACATTTTTTGTTTATCTTATACTATAAAACTCTAAATACTGAGTGACTGACATAGAGACAACTCACAGCCTAATCCGCTGGTCCTAGAGACTTGAAATTTGGAGGTTGTGTTTGTTTTGATGCGGGGAGGTGTACTAAGAAAGATTTTTTTTTTCCAATCAACCCTTCATAAACTTTTACATTTATAATATTAGTAGGACTAGTAGGATAATTTCATTAACCCGAAACCAAGCATATGGGAATCGTTACATATCTTCGTATCGCACTCACAACATGCTGATTAAAACATCGCAATATTTGCATCAGAACTGAAGAGATTATCATTAAAGTGAGAATTTAAATGTCCACATAATTAATAAGCACATCACAACAATAACTTAAAATGATTATGTACAACTAAGACTTATAAATAACTCAAAGAAAACTAAACCTAAAACACAGATAAATATTTACATACATGCATCATAGAATTCCTCCGACTCCAATCACCGACTGGTAATGTTCCCAGAATATTCCTGAGGGGGCAGGTGGAGACGCCTGTCACCCTAGCAGAAGCAGGTCGAGGCGACGGCACGTTGCGCGCCCCCCTTCCATCTTTTTCGGGGGGAAAGACGGGGACAACGTGGTTCCCAAACCCGAGGAGGCCATCTCGAAACCGGACATGGCCCTGGGTCAGTAGGGGTGTGAGGGAAATGCCCACCTTACACACCTTACATCTGAAGACCCGAGACGGCGTGTAGTTTTAGTGGGTGCAAACCTGGCATAAACTTGCATTTTAAATACTAACAATATATTTACTTTGATATGCATATGTTTTTAAATCGAGAACCTACCCCTTCTGCTCAGACAGGGCTGATGTTACTTACAGTAACATTTGATTTTATATGGCAAGTTCTTCAGTTTAAAAGAAGACTTGGTGGCGATAACCGACATTTACTTAGGCGAAGCCGCGGGCGGAAAGGTACCTTTCTCGCTGACTGTACGTAGTCTTCAAGTTCATACGTAGTCACAAATATTAATCATATTGTATTAATAATCTATGCGTTCATGTGCATATCGTGTGTTCATCTCCGCTCAGAATTTCTACAGCTAGTTGTTCCGTATGCAACTTAATTATAAGCCAAATAAAACGCAAATAGGCAAATGAAATGAGATATGAATTGTAAAGATTTTTGATTGACATGGTCATTCAAATCACTAGTATGTAGTTTGGAGGCTCCACCAAGATCTTCGGGGCCCAAGCTCACCTCATGTGCAGGACGGTGCGCTGCTAATTGGACGTAGCTTTGGCGCAGGCTTTCTTCTTGAGGTTGGGAGACACTCCCGTAAAAGCCAAGATAAGCCAAATCAAGTGAAATAGTAGGAAAGCGAACCTTGGGCTGCAGAGTGTAAGCTTTGGACACAACCGGGACTAATGCTGTGTTTATAATGATTTGAATTCTATTGTAACAAGCGCCATGGATATCACGGATAAGACGGATTTTGGATAGGTATCAATTCAAAATCAAATTTTGATTTAATCGAGGAAAACTCGGTCTAAATTCAGAATACGTCTATTTGTGGACATGATATTAAAAGCTAGTGCAATTTCAGCTATCCTGTATGCATGTTAAAAAATAAAACCAGTGACCAAACCCTCATTTATGAAATGGGAAGCTACCTCAGCGTATGTGTTCGTAGTAGGAAAGAAGTTTCAAGTCGTTCTATCTGGCGGAATTGGCTACCAAGCACCAACTGGAAAGGCGAGGCTAGACAGAAAGTCAAATACTACAAAGATCTTACCGAAATTAAACAGTTGCACTCGGGATACGAAGCTCAGCTGCACTGCCAATGAAACTGGTAGGTATTCGGCAGATTTTAAATTTTTAGTTTTCAAATGGTTCATTGGTATGTTCGATTTTCAAATTTAAATTTTAGAATGTATTGCGTCAGTTGTAAGTTTATATTTTATTTTACTTACCTACCTTTGAATATACATAACTTAACATAACTTCACGCCTGTATCCCCGAATGGGTAGACAGAGGTGTCTTAAACACCCACGATTCGCCAGTTATGTTAAGGTCCTTTGAATTCAAAGAAAGAATTAGGCCAAAAATTGAATCAAGACTTTTTTAAATGATTTTTGTAGCAGAGCCCAGCAGTTTTCGCTGCGAAATTTACTCTTGATTACCAACAATTACTGAATACATAGGTTGTAAACGTTCAGTGTGCCTAGAAAACGTTAAAGTGATAAAAAATCTGCAATGTTTGTTTCATAAAATTACATTAAAAAAATCTCCATGTGTTAGCAATTTGTACTTTGCGGTTCTCATACATTTACTAAGGCATGCTTTATTAATAAGCTAGTTAGTTGTAGATACGCATTTCTGTATGACACACCTTTTCGGGGATATACACTACTAGCTGATGCTCACGGCTCTGCTCGCGCGGAGACCGATTATCGTTTTTAGGGTTCCGTAGCTAAATGGCATAAAACGGAACCCTTATAGATAACATTTTTTTTTCGTGCGGAAATCCCTTCGAATACCCCCCGGCCGGCCAGCGGGGGCGGTTATGTCGGGCTTATGAAGAAACAATAAATTTTGGGGGTTCCCCATACT
Organism: Cybosia mesomella; assembly: GCA_946251805.1. Taxonomy (NCBI): domain Eukaryota; kingdom Metazoa; phylum Arthropoda; class Insecta; order Lepidoptera; family Erebidae; genus Cybosia; species Cybosia mesomella. Next base: position 10,712,196 of record OX276395.1, read on the forward strand.
TAGAACTGAATTTTTTTAATCATACCCATACCATAACCATACCATACCCATACCATGCCCATACCATGCCCATACCATGCCCATACCATGCCCATACCATGCCCATACCATGCCCATACCATACCCATACCATACCCATACCATACCCATACCATACCCATACCATACCCATACATACCCATACCATACCCATACCATACCCATACCATACCCATACCATACCCATACCATACCCATACCATACCCATACCATACCCATACCATACCCATACCATACCCATACCATACCCATACCATACCCATACCATACCCATACCATACCCATACCATACCCATACCATACCCATACCATACCCATACCATACCCATACCATACCCATACCATACCCATACCATACCCATACCATACCCATACCATACCCATACCATACCCATACCATACCCATACCATACCCATACCATACCCATACCATACCCATACCATACCATACCCATACCATACCCATACCATACCCATACCATACCCATACCATACCCATACCATACCCATACCATACCCATACCATACCCATACCATACCCATACCATACCCATACCATACCCATACCATACCCATACCATACCCATACCATACCCATACCATACCCATACCATACCCATACCATACCCATACCATACCCATACCATACCCATACCATACCCATACCATGTACCACGAAATATTAATTGAAAAGTTTGATCATTATAGAATTAGAGGTCCAGAAAAACAATTATTAAAATCGTATTTACAAAATAGATAAATGTTTGTAGAGATCAGTAACGAAAACTATAAACAAATCGGGTCAAAACTTATTAATATTAGGACAGGTGTTCTGCAAGGTTCAGTACTCGGTCCGATATTAGATTTTACCGACCTTTATTAAAGTTAACGCAGAAAAGTCTAAGCTAATTTTATTTAAATCGACCAGTAAAAATTCTGACACACTACAATGCAGTCTTAATGGGAATCAATTAAACTTGGTCGAGACTGTTAAGTTCCTGGGGATACATGTGGATAGCTTTCTTAATTGGAAATGTGAGTTGTTAAATGTGGAGGCTGGTATACACTCAGCTTGTTATGTGCTGCGAGGTTTAAGAGATGTTCTGCATCTGGAACAACTGAAGTCTGTGTATTTCGCTTTGGTGGAATCCAAACTGAGGTACAGCATTCTTTGCTGGGGAGGCAGCTATGACTATAATATCCAGAAAGCGTTCATTGCCCAAAAAAGGGCCACAAGAACAATGGTTCGCATAAAGCAGCAGCAGTCCTGTAGACAGTTTTTTAGGGAATTGAAAGTATTAACGGTGCCAAGTCTGTATATTATGGTTTTGCTAACTAATTTCGCAAGAAATAAACACTCATATGAGAGTCACGAGGAAAGGGTATTAAGAGTGTGGAGGAACGGGGTGTGATGTTCCTCCAACACAAAGGGAGGATCCTCCGACCAGGCAAGGTGATCACGCCTGGCGGGCCGCGGCCCAACGGTTGTCGTTGGGATGTTGTATATATGCTATACCAGCGCGCGAACTTCACTTTCGCGATTCAGGATTGGTAGTGATGTAGTAGTATCCAAGTAGTTCACCTTGTTGTCACTAGATGGCGCTGGGTATATGTGGTATCGCCACAAGAGAAAAAACGAGGAGAAAACATATGCCGTCTACCGCTGCTCCTACATTAAATGTGGTCAAACATGGCTCAAGGTACAGCGCAGTGAAGCTTTTTAATGAGCTGCCTTTAGAAATAAGGGGCTGCCTGTATACACCCCAATTCCTGTCAACTTTGAAGGCATTTCTTATTGATGGGTGTTTTTACTCAATAGAGGATTCATGGAATGACATGAAATGACACGTGCAAACAAATATGACATTTTTTTTTATATATATCAAAGCCAATTTAAGGGACATCTGCTATTTTATTTTATTTTTTTGTATGTAAATTTTATTTTATTCTTTATAGATTCTGATTTTCATGACATATAATTATGACAATTAATGTATTGTACTCATTAAGTCATTATTTTTATGAAAATTTACTCAATCAATCAATCAATCAATCATTTATTTTGCTAAACATGGGTACATAGTAGGGTGTTAGAACTATGGTTGTCCAATCCATGTTTTACCATGTTGGTGTGCAAAAGTGTTATGGTTAGTGTCTTAATTATGGTTACTTATACAAAATTCATTAAAATTATCATACTCCGGATGTTTAGAATAAGTTAGACTATAGTGACATTTCAACACAATGTAAGGATTGTTAAGAAAGTAAAAAAAAAATACCCATACCATACCCATACCATACCCTTTTGGGGGCTAATGTTGCTCGCGTCCGTAGGCGAGGCCCTTTGGGCCTCATTACTCTAGTTACCCTACACGTGGCCCCTGGGTAGTGCTAAATGAGCAGCACTTTGTCTGGTGGTAGGCTTCGGCCGTGGCTAGTCACCACCCCCAAGGCTAAGTCTTGCCGCCAAGCGTCCTTGGACGTGTTCCGGCATGAAGCCTTGGGAAGTCATTGGGAAGGCGGGTCTGTACAGTAGCGCTGAGTCAGTATGCCATTTCGGTGTCAGAGTGTCGCTGCACTTGGCTCGGCTAGTCTTGGAGGGCAGCGGGATCCGAAGCACGGTGCACCGCTGGCCGACCGTAGATAGTAGGGGGCCCAACTAGTAGGTTAGCCACCTATGAAAGGCTGCCCCACACATCTTACGAAAAATCCCGGAATGCTCCATCGTGCCAATTGGCGATTGGATGGGAGGACCCGATGGCCATCTCCGGGGGGGTTCGGGCGTCCCCGCGGTCTCCAGGCTAGTCTTACCTTCAGTGCAGCGATTCTGTGTTCACCACTGGATCCTGGTCAGCGCCTCGTACAACTTCCGCCTTCCTGTCTATTCACTCCCCACAAAAAATGAGAAAAGTCATAAAAAGAAATCGAGTTTTACAGCGGCGGCACTTCCTCCCACTTAAAGTGCACCTCGGGAACATCAGAGGATTGCACTCCAATCTTGATGCGGTCCACCACCACCTTGAGACCGATAAGCCGCTGCTGCTCTTTCTTACGGAGACGAAAATCGGACGTCCGGCTGATGTGTCCTATCTGCAGTACCCGGGGTATACCCTGGAGCACAACTTCAAGGCACAAGCCGGCGTCTGTGTCTATATCAGCGATGGCATCTGCTGTAAGCGTCTCCGTAACCTTGAAGACTCCTCTTTCTCCACACTCTGGGTGCTGGTCGACACCGGTGTAGACAAAATTGTCTACGCCTGTGTGTACCGTTCACACAGCGGCAATCAGGAGACAACCAGGTTATGTGAACATCTGTGTGAGGCCGCCGATGAGGCCCAACTGAGGTACCCGTCAGCACAACTGGTCCTTCTCGGGGACTTTAACGCCCACCATAAGGAGTGGCTGTTCCCGTAAGAGAAGACAGACCATGCTGGGAGAGAATCACTCAAACTTGCTTTGACGCTAAACCTCTCCCAGCTGGTAGATCAGGCGACGCGTGTACCTGACCGTGAGGGCGATACGCCAAATTGTTTGGACCTTCTGCTGACAACAGAACCAGGCCGATATAATGTGTCCGTATCCCCACCACTGGGTACGTCTGACCATAGTTTGGTGAAGTCTGTACTGTCTTGTTCACCTCCCGATCTCAGCCCTAAAGGCACAAGACGGGTTTGGCGGTACAAGTCAGCAGATTGGGATGAGATGCGCCACTTTTTCGCATCTTATCCTTGGCGGCAAACGTGCTTTTCTTCGAGCGATCCGTCGAGCTGCGCGACAGAAATCTCAAGGGTGGTATGTCAGGCGATGGAGTACTTTATTCCTTTTTCTGACTTACCATCCAAGAGTAAAGCTCGCCCATGGTTGGTGCTGAATGCTCAGTCGCAGCGGCGCTTAAGTATTCAGCTTACCGGGCTTGGGCTGAAGCTCGGAATCGTAAAGCTCCGGACACGCGGGATAAGAAGAAAGCCTTCAACAAAGCCGCCAAGTCCTTCAAAAAGACGCTGCGCATGGCTCGTCTTGATCATATACGCCGAATTGGATCAAAACTAGCCTCTTACCCTTCTGGGAGTAAGGCGTTTTGGTCCCTGGCAAAATCGGTAGAGGCGAACTTTTGTCGCTCGTCTCTGCCTCCACTGCACAAACCCGACGGAACGCTGGCTCACACGGCAACTGATAAGGCAAACCTGCTTGCCTGTATGTTTGCCGAAAATTCGCGTCTGGATACAGCGAACAATGTACCACCCCAGTTACCTCCTTGCGGTACTACAATGCCCGCTATTCGTATCCGCCAAAAGGAGGTACTTAAAACGCTTCGTAATCTAGACGTGAACAAAGCCAGTGGACCTGACGGTATACCTGCTATAGTGCTAAAGAACTGCGCTCCTGAGTTGTCTCCTGTTCTGACACGCCTGTACCGCCTCTCTCTTAGAACAGGTTTAGTCCCTGAGTCATGGAATCTTGCTAACGTGCAGCCTGTGCCCAAGAAAGGTAGTCGTGCTGATCCCGCCAATTACCGCCCTATAGCAATCACCTCCATAATCTGTAAGACTATGGAACGTGTAATTAACACCCGCATCCTGGCATACCTAGAAGACAATGACCTCCTCAGTGATCGACAATACGGGTTCCGCCGAGGACGATCCACTGGGGATCTCCTAGTGTATGCCACGCATGTATGGGGCGAAGCCATCGAGAAACACGGCGAAGCTCTCGCTGTGTCTCTCGACATCTCGAAGGCTTTCGATAGGGTCTGGCACGCTAGCCTTATTAGCAAGCTTCCATCCTACGGGCTACCTGTGAGTTTGTGTAACTGGGTAGCTGATTTCCTGAGGGAACGGTCTATTCGAGTGGTCGTTGATGGCTGCTCCTCGGACCTATTGGCTATTGATGCCGGGGTACCGCAGGGGTCTGTTCTTTCCGCAACTCTATTTCTGCTGCATATTAATGATCTGCTGAAACCCGGTATCATTGGGTATGCGGACGACAGCACAGTTGTGGAAAGATACCTATCCAGTTCGCGAGCTACAGGCGCTGAGACGCTATCTCTGAGAGAGGCCATGATAGAGCGCATGAACCTGACACTTCAGTCAGTGTCTGACTGGGGTAACTCCAACCTCGTTAGGTTCAATGCCTCTAAAACTCAGGCGTGTCTTTTTTCCGCGAAAAGGAGTCCTTTCGCCCTGACTCCGACTCTCCGAAATGAATCCATACCAATATCCGATCATCTTGAGCTCCTCGGCGTTCACCTAACATCTGCTCTTAATTTCGGTCGACATATAGAATCCAAGGCTAAAGTTGCTGCAATGAAGCTGGGCATCCTCTCTAGGGTGAGACGGTACTTCACACCTGGACAGCTTCTTATTTTATATCAAGCACAGGTCCGATCTTGTATAGAGTACTGTTCACACCTATGGGATGGATCAGCCCGCTATCAGCTGGATACTTTGGACACCATCGATCGACGCGCCAGGAGACTCATTGGCGACGACGAGCTAGTTAGCAACAAGCTCCAAAGCCTTGAACATCGCCGCAAAGTCGCCTGCATATCGGTGTTCTATAGGATTCATTTCGGAGAATGTGCTCAAGAACTGCATGACCTCATTCCCCCAGCTCCATTTCACCATCGGACAACTAGACGCGGGCAACGTTTTCATCCCTTCGTTGTTGATATTCCACCAATCCGCACCAAGCGCAACGCTTCCTCATTTATTATGCGGACAGCGAGGGAGTGGAACTCTTTGCCTGCGTCTGTGTTCCCTGATTCTTATAATTTGGGGACCTTCAAGGCGAGAGTGAATAGGCATTATTTGAGTTTGCGTGTACCATCCTCGACTGCATCGTCACTTACCATCAGGTGAGATGCAGTCAAACGCACTCAAATTTTTAATAAAAAAAAAACCCGTACCATACCCATACCATACCCATACCATACCCATACCATACCCATACCATACCATACCCATGCCATACCCATACCATACCCATACCATACCCATACCATACCCATACCATACCATTCCATACCCATTCCATACCCATACCATACCCATACCATACCCATACCATACCCATACCATACCCATACCATACCCATACCATACCCATACCATACCCATACCATACCCATACCATACCCATACCGTACCCATACTGTAGTACCCGGGGATTGGGTACCACGTGTGTATAAGTCGATGAAATCACAAGACTTTTTTGAAAGAAAAGATATTATTTATTTTCATGATGACACATGATGGCCAGGTAACCTAACTGTAGTGCTTGAACGAGGCCCGAACACTACAATACCATACCCATACCATACCCATACCATGCCCATACCATACCCATACCATACCCATACCATACCCATACCCGTACCATACCCATACCATACCCATACCATACCCATACCATACCCATACCATACCCATACCATACCCATACCATACCCATACCATACCCATACCATACCCATACCATACCCATACCATACCCATACCATACCCATACCATGCCCATACCATACCCATACCATACCCATACCATACCCATACCATACCCATACCATACCCATACCATACCTATTAGTTGTATATCAAAAATACTGTAACCCATTATAAAACTGGTAGCGACATCTAGTGTAAGATATGTCAGTTGTGTATTCTATGATATGACATTTATTTAAATAAAATAAGCTTCAGTCTGCTATTGGAACGCAACCATATTGTTTTATTATAAAAGGTTATGGGCCCAGATATTACAGCTAATAATAGTGAAAGTGATTGTGTTTTGTGTAAAACAATTACAGTTCGATAGACTATCGATTTTTCATTGTTAGTTTGGCAAGTTTCCGCGTATCAACATAATATATTAAACACATATTATTGTGAAACGCCGGTGCCGAATAGTTGTAATGGCGGCTAACTATATAGTGAACGTTCCAAAGTTGCGTGGTCGTGAAAACTATGATGAGTGGGTGTTCGCGGCAGAAAACTTTCTAATACTTGAAGGTATGATGAAGTGCATCAAGACCGAAAAAGATGAAAGTGGTACAGAAGTAATTGTATCGGCTGCAGATGACGCGAAGACAAAAGCGAAGCTTATACTCACTATCGATTCATCATTATATGTTCATATTAAAACGGTCAAAACTACAAAGGAGCTGTGGGGAAAACTCAAGTCGCTCTTTGATGATTCCGGGTTTACCAGAAGGATAAGTCTTTTACGGAATTTGATATCCATACGTTTGGAAAATTGCAGTTCTATGACCTCGTATGTCACACAAATAATTGAGACGGGTCAAAAACTTTGTGGAACAGGGTTTGCAATAAATGACGAGTGGATTGGTTCGCTCTTACTAGCAGGATTACCAGAGAAGTTCTCTCCTATGATTATGGCGATAGAACATTCGGGCATTCAAGTAACAACGGACGTCATTAAAAGCAAACTTCTAGATATGGAGACCGGAAACATAGAAAATATAGATGGCGCACTTGCTGTGTCAAGAAAGAATCTTTTTAAGAGGAAACCAAAAGCGTCTATGAGTAGCGGTGGTAGTACTGATAACAAAGATGGCGTCAAGCACCAACATAAAAATTCCGACGTGAAAACTGTCAGAGTCAGATGTTATAAATGTAAACAAGTTGGACATTATGCCTCGCAGTGCTCGAATAATCCTAAGTTCAATAAAAATGAAGACCGTAAGCCGACAAACGCATTCTCAGCTGTATTCTTCAGCGGCAGCTTCAATAAAGAAGACTGGTATATCGATTCCGGTGCTAGCGTTCATTTAACGGCGAATTCAAATTGGATCAGTAGCAGATATCGGAAAGTTCATCAAGAGATATTGGTAGCAAATCAGGAAACTGTCTCAGTTACATGTGCTGGCGATGTTCAGATTACAACCTACGTCAATGGTTGTGAATTTGAAATAAATATCGAAAATGTGTACTGTGTACCAAACTTGACAACTAACCTCATATCAGTGAGCAGGTTGATACAAAATGGTAACGAAGTGGATTTTACCGATAATAGTTGTCAGATTTACAATAGAAATCATGAGTTGGTTGCCACTGCAACATTGACTAATGGTGTCTATAAATTAAATGTACAAGAATGTTTGGTTGCTGCAGCTACAACCTCGGGCTTTACTTGGCATCGAAGGTTAGGCCACTTGAACAGTGATAGCTTAAGAAAAACTAAAAAGCAGTAAAAGGTATGAATTATGATGAAAGTAAATCAACATGTAAGACTTGTTGTGTAGGTAAACAATGCAGATTACCTTTTACAAATAGTGGTACAAGCAGTACTGAATTACTAAATGTTATACATAGTGACCTTTGTGGACCTATGGAGGAACATTCATTAGGAGGAGCATCCTACTTTCTATTGTTTGTTGATGATTTCAGCCGGATGTGCTTCATTTACTTTCTGAGACATAAAAATGAAGCGTTGAAATACTTTAAAGAATTCAAAGCAATGGCAGAAAACCAAACTAATAGAAAAGTGAAAATATTCAGAACAGACAACGGAAAAGAATTTTGTAATGCTGCATTTGATGATTATTTAAAGGAATTTGGGGTTATACACCAAAAAACTAACCCTTACACACCTCAACAAAACGGGCTGTGTGAAAGAATGAATAGAACGATTATTGAAAAGGCTAAGTGCATGTTATATGATGCTGAACTAAACAAGAAGTTTTGGGCTGAGGCTTGCAATATGGCTGTGCACTTACATAATCGAACTGTTTCATCAGTTTCAAATGGTAAAACACCATATGAACTATGGATGGGTGTTATGCCAGATCTGAGTAATCTAAGGATTTTTGGATCACATGTCATGGTCCATGTCAATAAAGAAAAAAGGTCCAAATGGGACAAAAAGTCCATTGAATGCATATTACTGGGCTATCCTGATAATATTAAAGGCTATAGATTGTATGATCCAATAAAGAAGGTAATTTTCACAAGCAGAGATGTGATAATTATGGAAAAACAGTCAGTCATGATGGATATTACTTCTGAAGAGAATGAAAAAGAATCTGAGATGAATGAAATGGTGAAAGATACTGAGTTTTTGCAGGATTCAGTGGGGGAAACAGATACAACATTGATGGAAGAGTCAATGGAGGATTCATCTTCAGATTACTTACCAAGTGATTATGAAGATTGTTCAGATAATCAGGTTAAGTTAGATAGACCTGTGCGAGAACGTCGTGCACCAAACTGGTATGGTGGTATATGCTACACAGAAAACGGTATGGATAGTGGAATGGATCTCACACTCAAACAAGCGCTGAAAGGGCCTGAAAGAGATCAATGGCTACAGGCAGTACAGGAAGAATCAAAGTGTTTTGAGGAAAATGATGCTTGGCAGATAGCAAATGTTCCTAATAATTCTACAATTGTGCAGTGTAAGTGGGTGCTCAAGAAGAAGATTGACCCTAATGATAAAGTTCGTTTTCGTGCAAGGTTAGTGGCGAAAGGTTTTTCTCAACAACCTGGTGTGGACTATACGGAGACTTATTCACCTGTGGTAAGACATAGTACTCTTAGATTATTGTTTGCCATTTCTGTGAAACTTGGACTTGATATAGTAATTGAGATATATGTACCGCATTCTTGAATGGTAATCTAAATGAAACTATTTATATGCAAATACCTGAAGGGTTTAATTGTCCAGATTCATCAAAGGTTTTAAAATTAAAAAAGGCTATCTATGGATTGAAACAATCATCAAGAATGTGGTATGACAAAGTAGATGTATGTTTAACTAAAAATGGATATTTAAAATCCAAATATGAACCTTGTTTATATACTAAAAATGATGGCAAAAATATGACTATAATTGCTTTGTACGTCGATGTTTTTTTTGTTTTTTTCAAACAATAGTGCTGAGACTGATAAGCTAAAATCTGCATTAGAATCTCAATTCAAAATGAAAGACCTAGGCCAAATAAGGCAGTGTCTTGGTATGTCAGTTTGTTATGATAAAAGACATAAGATTTTAACATTAAATCAGAGTGATTATATTGAACAGTTGTTATTGAAATTTAATTTGGTTGATTGTAAATCAGTGAATACACCAATGGAATGTGGTTTAAAATTAACTAAAGCTGTGAGTTCTGATAAAAATCTACCTTATCAGCAACTGATTGGATGCTTGATGTATATTGCCATACTCACCAGGCCTGATATAGCATTCTCTGTTAGTTACTTAAGTCAGTTCAATAACTGTTACAATAAGGAGCATTGGGCTCATGCTAAGCGTATATTAAGGTACCTAAAGGGAACCAAAGATTATTGTATTAAATATAGTGGTGCAGATAACAATGAGATTGTGGGCTATGTGGATGCAGATTGGGGTAGTGACACAACAGACAGAAAATCCTATACAGGTTACAGCTTTACTCTCTCTGGGGGTTTGATATCTTGGGGAAGTAAAAAACAGAAGAATGTCACATTATCTAGTACTGAAGCAGAGTATGTAGGTATATCTGAGTGTTGTAAAGAGGCAATTTATCTTAGAAATTTGCAAAGTGAAATCATAGGTCAAATGCAATGTATTGTAATTTTAAATGATAACCAGAGTGCACATAAGTTGTTACACAATCCTATATTTCATAATAGGACAAAACATATCGATATAAGGTTTCATTTTAGTCGAGAATGTGTTAAAAATAATATAGTTAAAGTAGAATATCTACAGACAGCTCATATGCCAGCTGATATACTCACAAAATCGTTAAATTCTGTGAAGCACTATAAATTGTTGGAAATGTTGGGAGTTCAACAAATGTAACAATTATATTTTTTTGTTTTGATATAGTGGGGGTATTAGTTGTATATCAAAAATACTGTAACCCATTATAAAACTGGTAGCGACATCTAGTGTAAGATATGTCAGTTGTGTATTCTATGATATGACATTTATTTAAATAAAAGCAAGCTTCAGTCTGCTATTGGAACGCAACCATATTGTTTTATTATAAAAATACCCATACCATACCCATACCATACCCATACCATACCCATACCATACCCATACCATACCCATACCCATACCCATACCCATACCATACCCATACCATACCCATACCATACCCATACTATACCCATACCATACCCATACCATACCCATACCATACCCATACCATACCCATACCATACCCATACCATACCCATACCATACCCATACCATACCCATACCATACCCATACCATACCCATACCATACCCATACCATACACATACCATACCCATACCATACCCATACCATACCCATACCATACCCATACCATACCCATACCATACCCATACATACCCATACCATACCCATACCATACCCATACCATACCCATACCATACCTGAATAGGTTTTCAAAAATGGTATTGAGGTTTCCAATATAATTTTTTTCTAACGATGAAAATATTTTTTCTAATTGCCCGATAGACTCTTCCAAAGTGGTAAAATGAGCCCCCCCCCCTGTAACTTCTAAAATAAGCGAATGATAAAACTAAAAAAATATATGATGTTACATTACCATGTAAACTTCCACCGAAATTTGGTTTGAACGAGATCGAGTCAGTAGTTTTTTTAACACGTCATAAATCGTATTCCGGAATTTACCTTTCATTCAATCAATGATATAAAAATTTAACTTGCTGCTACGGAACCCTTCATGGCGACTCCTCGCACTTGGCCGGTTTTTTGGTCATACGGCAGATTTTAAGTCTAAGCAAGACCTTTCTAATAAAAAACCGTAACGGCATTAAAATTGTTTTTGCGTCCTTGGCAAACAAACAGATAAGAATTTCAAAAAAAAAAATTGTGTGCAGAATCCTTCATTTAACATAACCCAGTTTTTTTTAAAAATATCTCTTATGTACAGATACAACTAATACAATTTTATAATAGTATTGCTATACAGGTAGAAAAATAATAATATTATAATCAAAAATACTCAATTCAAAAGCTACATAAAAAGAGTATTTTTGATTATAATATTATTATTTTTCTACCTGTATAGCAATACTATTATAAAATTGTAAATACACACACACAACCCTCGAGCAGATCAGTACACACATTTACAAGTACCTATGACAGTTAGTTAATGGTAATACCAATCTTATCAGATCCTCTCAAAGAACCTTTAATCTGACTGATTGAACCCCTGTGGAGCCGCGCAGTACTAGATAGGTCCTTTCAATGACCGTCGCATCGTCGACGCCTTTGCTTTTGCTCATAGCAATATTTTATTTTTACTACTTGAAAATATCTTTTGTTGCTTCGATGTGGATCCTTTCACAGTTTTCAAAGCATGTTTTATTTATAAAGAGTGAAAATGTAATTTCAACTTGACAGTTTTATAAAATTGATGACGTTAAGAAAACCTTTCTAATCTGGCCCCTTATTCTATTTGACACCTTTGGCGCTAACCGAACCGTATCGTAAAGTCGACGTATTTACGTTGGTTTAGTTTTACGCCAGTTCTTTCTTCTATGTCAAACAATTGAAATCCATCGACTTCTCACGTTACGACTGTAATTACAACTCGATGTGAAAAAGAATAATGCTCCTAATAGACTTTTTAAATTAACTTGTGGTCCAGTCCAATGGGCGGTTGGAATTCGAACCTATTTTGTTTGAGTTTTCAGTTTGATAGTCATATAAATTCGTTGACAACTACCTACCTATTACACTCGTGCGAAGGTTATAGATAAGTACAGTTTTTGTAGCCACCCGGTAGGTGGTGTTGTAATCGGGTTACGGGTTACTGACTTGTAATTTTTTTTTTGTAGGCAGCCTTGACAATTAGGCGCAGGGTAGGTACCAGAATCTTCTCCTAGTTCATTTGAAGTTGTGACATGATAGTCCCTAGTCTATCTTGGGTGGCATTCTTGATGACTAAAGACATGTTTTCGTCATCCTAGTAGAGGAACCTGAAGGTAAAGAAACGTGGTTAAGAGACAATGCACTCTTATTACATTCGAAGTCATCCATGGATTACTTTCGAGCTTACTGCAGAAAGTATCTATTTCATTGTTTGTTAGTTTCGTGTACATAACTTCTGAAACCATTTAAATATCTTTTGACAACGAAGTCAGTTCAAGCCCGATATAATCAACTCCACTGGCACTGGTACCCTGAGACCTAGGTCTAGTAGATCTAAAGTAAATACGATGTTTTTAGTACAATTATTCTACAGCATTATTATAGAATACCTGAAATCTAAGTGAATCACACGTAAAACATAGATTCGTTATACTATATTTATACCTATAACATCTCATTATAAAGCTTTTATTATAAAGCAGACCATAACTTACATAGATTGTGTAACAATTTCTTAACTGCGTATTTTAAATCATCTTGTTGGGCGTGATCCAAGCCACCTCCCATAGAGGGGAGAGAGATGACGTCACCTACACTACAACCCCTGCATGACATCATCCGTTGCGGAGTTACTCTCCGCTACGAGAGCGCTACGTAATATGGAACAGCCACCCAGTTTTTTTTTCTCATTTGCGAATTTGTTGTGTGACGTATTTTTCGTAATCTAGTCTAAACACCTATGTGTCATGTATTTTGACGTAGGAGCACAGATTTAGAGAAAGCTAGATACCAAATGTGCATTAAATAGTAAGAACACTTATTTTTTTCACCACCATTGATGACGTCACGGGAGGATGCCCAAGATCGTGTGAAGCGGAGGTGAAACAGCAGGAAAGTGGACACCAAGATCGGGAGTGGAGGCCTCAGATACAATCACAACATTGACAACACAGAGCTAAAATGATGACGTCACGATGAGTCGAGATTTAGGGATAATGCTCACTGTACTCACACCGCACATTCACCTGGAACAATGTATGATATACAGGTGGCATAATTTTTAAACGTGATTTTTATTACTCTGCAGACCAAATGATACAAATAAAATAAAATAAATACACCGGGACGAACTCCACAGCGGTGTCTACATCCAAACTAAGATAAGCTTGTCACATGGGTTCTACATACATACATACATACATACATATAAATACACCTTTTTCTATTAGTTTAGGCAGATGCCAGTTATTTCTACATGTTGTTGTCCTTTTTTTTTTTTCGTGCGGAAATCCCTTCGGGTACCACCCGGCCGGCCAGCGGGGCGGTTATATGTCTCATGTATTATGACGTAGGAGCACAGATTTAGAGAAAGCTAGATGCCAAATGTGCATTAAATAGTGAGAACACTTATTTTTTCACCACCGTTGATGACGTCACGGGAGGATGCCCAAGATCGTGTGAAGCGGAGGTGAAACAGTAGGAAAGTGGACACTAAGCTCGGAAGTGAAGGCCTCAGATACAATCACGACATTGACATCACAAAGCTAAAATGATGACGTCACGATGAGTCGAGATTTAGGGATAATGCTCACTTTACTCACACCACACATTCACCTGGAACAATGTATGATATACAGGTGGCATCATTTTTAAACGTGATTTTTATTACTCTGCAGACCAAATGATACAAATAAAATAAAATAAATACACTGGGACGAACTCCACAACGCTGTCTACATCCAAACTAAGATAAGCTTGTCATATGGGTTCTACATACATACATACTATGTAAAATGAAAAAGGTGTATATAAATACACCTTTTTCTATTAGTTTAAGCATATGCCACTTGCTGCTGTCCTGGCATACATTTTTGGTTCAGTTTACTTTCATGAAATTTTTTTGGTATGCGTATTTGTAGGGGTGTGTGTTGGGTAACCTCCTCGAGTGTCGCTCCGATTCCGATCCCGCTGCAGTCCGGGGGGAACGGAATCGGAGCGGCCGGTACACCCTGGGCGGCGGTCAATGGCTTCCCCTTCACCCCTTCATAGGGTTGGCATTGATCGTCGGCCAATACCCAACGTGGCGGGAACACATCGCTCTCCGTACTCCTCTGCTTTCAGAGGAGACAGGATGAGCGATGCTGTTAGTGGTGAGATGGCCCAGGGTCAGCCGGGGTGCGAGGGATATGCTCTATGGGTAACCTTACACCCCGGCGTCTGCAGACCCGAGACGGCGTGCGGTTTTAGTCGGTGCAAGCCCGACATAACCGCCCCCGCTGGCCGGCGGGGGGGTATCCGAAGGGATTTCCGCACGATAAAAAAAAAAAAAAAAAAAAGGTATGCGTATTTGTAATACACCTCTGCCTATCCTTTTTGTAATACACAGGCGTACATACGAGTACATGACCTACACCACAATGCAACTTAACTTTCTAATAAATAAACCTCAAATAATTTAAAACTAATATTAACTTTAACGAATACATTCAAAACTAAAACAACTAACTTGACTTAGAACAACGTCATAACATAAACAAACAGACATTAACGAGAATCACAAACGAGAATACACTCGGCACATTAATCCCTATACCTACATAAACCCGAATGAAATTATTATTGCGTTGTAAACGGTTACGACACACGATTAAAACTAACCGCTGATATGACATCCTCGGGAATGACAACCACATAATTCATATTTTAATATTTTTAAATCAAATCATTATTGTTTAGACTAGCTGTCCCCCGCGGCTTCGCCCGTGACATGCTTCGATCCCCCGTGGCACCTATTTAACCCATACCTTTTTTATTTTTCATTTTCCGTGCGAAAATCCCTTCGGATACCCCCCCGCCGGCCAGCGGAGGCGGTTATGTCGGGATTGAACCTACTAAAACCGCACGCCGTCTATGCCTGTAATATATTATTTTTTAAAACAATGTATGAAACTATGACCGATTTGTTGACATATATGATTACTGCTCCACTCCCCTGGATAGTAGCGTGATGATGTATAGCCTTCCTCGATAAATAGGCTATCCAGCACAAAAATATTTTTTCAATTCGAATCTTAGTTCTAGAGATTACCAGAACGGCTGAACGGATCTAGAAGAAACACAGAGATATATTGTAGTCTAGAATAGAACATATACACGGTTGTCACTAAATTTAATGTAGCCACTGAAGAATTCTACTACCTACATCCCTGCTCCATCTTCAGATCAGCTCGATGGTGTCGTAACTATACTACGAGTATGATCAAATTAATCCCAAAAATAACTCGTATACATAATAAAAAGCTCACAGTTTTACACAAGCTATTCGAAGCGACATCAAAATGTATATTACAATATAACCCTTATTTCTACCTATTATTATAAAGCCACCTTAGAATTTAAGAGCTATAAAGGCCATTCACATTGATGATATATAAACGCACCCTTTCTAAATGGCCAATTCTATCATGTTACGTAGCCAGACGGTAAGGGTGGTGGCACACTGTCATAAAGTGCAGTGCTGTGCTCACATAATGCAATTTTGTCGTATTACGATATGTTATACGCATTGTCTGCTGCCCAGCGTCCACTCGGAAACTCCGATATTGATTACACAATATACATTGAAGCTTGCAAGGTTTTGCAATATTGAAAGTGATAGGTTATTTAAGATATTGATATTGGATTTACGAGTATATTGGTACAGATTAGTAGTTTTCATTATATTATAAATGATTTGAAACTCAGTCAGTATATACGGGATAGGGTTGATAGAGTTGTATTGGTATTCACAATTCACTGAATGTTATGCGTTCCAGAAAAAAAGAAGTAAGGCTTTTGTCGGCAATTGGGTATTTTTAGGAAACAAACGAACAGAACCTCTTCTTTTTTGTTGTCGGTTAAAAATAGAAACACACATTGATTTTTATATATTAGAATGCCTAGCTAAAGCTAACTTTAGTCATTGTCCTGTTAAGGGTCTCATCGAGATAAAAAAAGATTAAATCATAAAAAAATGTTATGTTATGTTTAAATCATAAAATAATTGTGCAGGTTGAGACCGATTTTTATGTTTAAATTTCTCAACAGCTAGTAAAAAGAATTATTAAATTTATGTAGTACTTCAAAGCAGCAATTGTTGAATGTACCATTCATAATAGTCTGTAAAAACCCTTATATATAAAATGTGTATTTTTCAAATGGATTTCTGAGTACCCGAAACTTTGATGGCAGAATCTAAGTGTCCGTATTTACAGAGCTTGAATGAGGGTTGGTTTTTACATTCTTTTTATAGTTAGTGCCAATAAAACAGCACATTTGAATTTCGCCTTCCTCAGAATATTTTCACCTCTGGATAAAAGATATAACGCCTTTTTATTTACTGACGGCAATCAATGTTTAATCGCCTTTAAGTAGATTGCTAAAAGGTGTAAAAGAGTATTATTTTAAAGTTTGTATTTGTTGTGTTGATTATGATCTTGTATAGGTTTGCTAACTGAGTAGGAAAAGCTTACGTACAATAAGAAATAGCTTTTATATTGATGTATTGAAGGAGACCATATATATTTTACATTCCTATTAATGTGTTGCGCCTACGCAAATATGCCGAGAATAGTTTGGTACACAACAAACAGTAGAACGTAGTTCATATAAACTAATTCGGAATAACATAAATATTTCGTATATTGCTTGTAAACGATATCTACACTGAGTTGCTTATCTCTTCTGACATAAAAATTACAGTCCTGGCTGTAATTTTTTGTCAATATCATATGTTATTTTCTAATCGACTGTTGATCGGAAAACTTGTTGACTGCTTAAATCGTAGTGACGTATTCCAAGCATTCTAAATCCTTTTAAATTTTAACATACAAGAAAATGGAACATTTTAATTATTATTGTAATATATAGCTAGGTTTTGTCTGTGGCTTTGCCCGCGTTAGTGTAGGTTATTAATCAATATTATATTATAATTAATCCAAGGCCCAATGGTTGTTACAATGTTTAACAAATAAAGATGTGGTGGACCTTTATTTATAGGAATCATGTGGGTAGTATTAAAATGATTTCTATGTAAGACTATACATTTTAACTTAGATATAAATAAAAAACTATATATTCAAATGATTTCTAAGTAAGACACTTAGAAATCATTTGAATACGACCATCATTTGAATATCAGATGAAATTGCCATTTAAGACTGTTTTCAATAAAACTGAACTTAAATTTGAACTGGAGAAATCAGAGTTTTAAAATCGATAACTTTCAATATCTCTGTATATCTTAGAGCTTTATTCGAAGTATAAGGTTGGCTATCTGTCTGCTGAATCGCTCTACGAAATGGCCTTATTAATTCCATTTTATGTCTGGCTGTGCACACACGCCCATATAAATAGGGTGGCTATATCGTAAATTCAAAACGAGGACAAAGATTTCTTGTTAAGTTCAAAAAGTTAAATAGTGTGTGAATTATACCTCTGATACTTATGTTTTGTATACCTATAGGTAGGATGATGAGGGGTGTGTGTTGGGTAACCTCCTCGAGTGTCGCTCCGATTCCGATCCCGCTGCAGTCCGGGGGGAACGGAATCGGAGCGGCCGGTACACCCTGGGCGGAGGTCAATGGCTTCCCCTTCACCCCTTCATAGGGTTGGCATTGATCGTCGGCCAATACCCAACGTGGCGGGAACACATCGCTCTCCGTACTCCTCTGCTTTCATAGGAGACAGGATGAGCGATGCTGTTAGTGGTGAGATGGCCCAGGGTCAGCCGGGGTGCGAGGGATATGCTCTATGGGTAACCTTACACCCCGGCGTCTGAAGACCCGAGACGGCGTGCGGTTTTAGTCGGTGCAAGCCCGACATAACCGCCCCCGCTGGTCGGCGGGGGGGTATCCGAAGGGATTTCCGCACGATAAAAAAAAAAAAAAAAAAGGTAGGATGATGAATTTTAATTATCGCAAAAACTCGGTCACTTGTTATTGGACACCCGATTGATGGAACACTGCGTAGTTTTAGCTGGGTTAACTCAAGTCAACGTTAGCCCCGGTGAGTAGCACCTGTGAGGGTTCCCACACGTCAACACAAAACCTTTCAGCAATAATTGTTGTTGCACTTTCATAGGAATTGAATGAATAGACATATAAACGGTGATCTTTCTGGCGAGGTGGATACGTTTGTTCGACTTCCTTATCTTCCTTTAAATTAGTTCATCAGTGATTTGCATCCAATTATAAGTCCTTTAACAGCCTGGTCTCACAATACGCTGTAGAGTCTATCTATACATTTATAAAATTGTAAATAAGTTGTGTCTGTACATTGGAGATATTTACAAAAATAACCACTTGGGTTATGTTAAATTAACGATTCTGAACACAAGTTTTTTTTTGGATTTCTTCTCTGTTTATCTATTTCCGGATGGACGCAAAATCTACTAAACGGATTTTGATGGGGGTTTTTTCATTAGAAAGGTAAGGTAAGGTAGGTTTAATTGCAATTGGTTACCTAGAACCAGAGATATGGCCAAAAAACAATAACCGCCCTCCCCGAGGGCGAAACCGCGGGCTTCAGCTAGTGGTTGAGCGGCTTCATGGTGCTTTATTTGCACACCACAGATATGATAAAATAATGCAGAGTTTGAAAATCAAGCGTCAATTTCCATTTATCTTATTGAATGTTCACATTTTTGGTCATCCTACACAAAACGATTTACGTTAAAGTTTACAACGTTAGCTTTCTTTATGTTGGTATAAAGTAAAGAAGATATAGGTGCTAAAAGGCAACCCCCCAAATGCAATGTTTTGTTTTAATTGCATGTGTAGAGCCACCTGAGGCCACAGTAATTGGGTGCTTTTGTTTTCGGATGCGTTTAACTGAGTGTGTGGATAATGTAAAGCTTAGAATTATTGGTTTAATTTTTAAGCTCTCGCCCGATACTTTTAGTATCTAAGCCCCAATTTTCATTTAATGCATCAAATTGTACGAAAAATTGTACGATTGTGAATCTCACCGCGGGAAGGTCAATACGTTAAAGGTGAAAAACTTGTACACAGTGTCATTCAATCTGCGTTATAGTAGGATAATTTTGATTTATCAATCCGTGTATGTTCTCAGTGGATTGCAATAGTAGGTACCTGTATGCCATCCCACTGGAACCGGTTGACAAATTTCAGTGAAATTCGGAACAGATACTGTTTAACCACTGAATTAACTCATAAATTAATTTCTGCTAAAACCGCAGAGCGCAGCTAGTTACTAATGAATTGGCATCATACTCAAGACTTAACTAACTCGAGACAAGCCGGTTTAAATTGTAATTCAAACTGAAATTATCGACGTGATAACGATATCGGGCTTCATTTACTTTAGATCTTTGGAAACCTGCCAAAGATTAATTAATTTTAGGCAATGAAAAGCTTTAATTGCAACATTGAATACTAAATGAATATGGTGATCTTATTCAATTGATAGCATAGTTATAATAAGATCTGAATTAACTGACGAGAACTAGTTTTTAGAGGGTTTTAGAGGTGAAAGAGCCATACTTAAAGTCAGAAATCATTTATAGAGACCAAATTGGTAACGACAATAAAAATGAATAAAGTAAGACAAGTTAGATAAATTGAAACCTTGGTATTTTATATAACATATATTTTATATGCGGAAGGAAAAAAAATAGATTTCGAAGAAATAGTGACAAACTAACGAGAATCGGGTTTTTTATTACTAATAACGGCAAATTTAATGCATCTGACCTCTAAGGAATTCTACTATCATTTCAAGCATGCCTAGATGCCCAGAGGCTACGATTTGGACTTGCGATCGAGAGGTCAGGGGTTCTTTACATACTCCGGCCATTACACTAGGTAACTGGTTGTTGCGTGTGCTCGGAGTGCTTGTGCTAAACAATTTGGCTTAGCTGGAGAAGTTAACGATAGTACTAGTAATTTTGGTTAATAGTTTCTTAATAAAAAAACCGGCCAAGTGCGAGTCAGACTCGCTCATGAAGGGTAACATGTAGCAGCAAGTAAATTTTTTATATTTGAGTTGATTGAATGGAAGATGAATTGCAGTTTACGATTTATGACGTATTAAAAAAAAACTACTTACTAGATTTCGTTCAAACTAATTTTCGGTGGAAGTTTACATGGTAAGGTACATCATATATTTTTTTTGTTTAATCATTCTCTTATTTTAGAAATTACAGGGGGGGGGGGACACATTTTACCACTTTGGAAGTGTCTCTCGTGCAAACTATTCAGTTAAGAAAAAAATGAAATTAGAAACCTCAATATCATTTTTGAAGACCTATCCATAGATACAACATGACCAATAGAACACGTATGGGTTTGACGAACATTTTTTTTTTGAGTTTCAATTCTAAGTACGGGGACCCCCAAAATTTACTGTTTTTTTTATTTTTGTATGAAAATCTTAATGCGGTTCACATAATACATCTACTTACCAAGTTTCAACAGCACAGTTCTTATAGTTTCGGAAAAAAGTGGCTGTGACAGACATACAGACATGACGAATCTATAAGGGTTCCGTATTTTGCCATTTGGCAACGGAACCCTAAAAAAACTACTCGTGAATTAATTTTGATACAGTCTGTAATAAAAACCGATCGACGATCGATCGATCGATTGGTGTGGCAACACCCTTAACAGTATCTACCCTAATGTATGGGAATAACGTTCTAACATGCATGCTAAATTTCAATATGTGAAATTCCCTCGAACTTTGTGATCAGTTGAATTGAAAACGGTTGGTTAGTCAGATTGGTTTTCCTTGAGGAAAATAGTAATTTACAATTATCCAGTATTTACACCAACTAACGCGAGAATGATAAAGCGATACATCGTTTGGAGTTGGAGTTTCGAGTTTTAGAATGTAATAATATTATAAATGTGAAAGTTTGTGAAGATATTTGGATCTTTGGATCTTTGGATGTTTGGATACTTGGAGATTTGGATATTTGAGCGTTTGGATGTTTGGCTGTTTGTAACTCAATCATGCTCTAACGGCTAAACGGTTCTGGCTAAAATTTGGTTCGGGAATAGATTATAGTCTGCAATATAGTAATAATAATACATAGGCTACTTTTTATTCCAGGAATAGGTTCCCATGAGTAACGAGAACCGGTAGCAGAATTCCACACGGGCGGAGCCGCGGGCTTCGCTAATATACATAGCACAATGCTAATAAACAGCGCTATGTAGACCCAAACTGACCATAGCTTGTGCTATATTTTTAACCTAGTTCAAAAAAGGAGGAGGTTCTCAACATTCAGATTCAGATATTTATATTTTTCCTAGAATACGGATAAACATTAGATACATTTTGTTAATATATAGGGATATGCTATGGGCAAGAACACCTCTTTAAAAAAGCATGAACACGTGGACTATTATTTAAAGTGTTTTTATATTGAGTTTTTCTATCTTACCAAGAAATACATTTTTAAATCCCTTAGGGGTTGTTTTTTGGAAATAAAATTTGCCTATGTATTATTCTACAAACTAAGCAAACTAAGCATCTTAAATTTCATCAAAATGAATTTAGCATTTACGTGGTAACAAACTCAACAAAGACACACTAGGATAGGATTACATACGAGTATAAATAACCAAAATTTTAAATACATACATAACCCAGATAAATTACCATACTCGAGGCAAGCTTATATTGATATAGTAAATGGTTGAATCGTTTCATTACTGATTCTGATGAGAATGCAATTTATTAGAGTAATCATTGATTTAATTTATTATTCGGATGATATACAAGCAGGACCATTTATTTGAGAGGTTATAGATGGACTGCAAAATAATTGCTGTATGAAAAAAATTTAGATAGCTGCGTCTGTATTTCTCAGAGTACCAAAAAGAAGACATAGATTATTACAATGACATGAGAGAAAGACTTTCTTTTTTTTTTATAGTTTGGAACACGCATGACATAGGTATAAATTTTACCTGACGTTTAGGATAAGTTAAAATTTTGGGGCATCAGACGAGAGTATGCTGGTTTTGATAATTTTTTGAATTGAATATTTTTCAAAAAATAACTGCTACGTATTCTAGGAACAATACCGATGCCAAAAATGTGTATATTAAAATTTTTGTCTGATTGTCTGCTTTTTATTATCGATGTCCGATCATCAGTCGAAAAGCGCTGTACACATTCAATGGAAATTTTGCATGGATTCTACTAGGGGTATGGTCATAAACTGCGCTATATATCATCACCCTATTTGAGTATGAGAGTAGCAGCAGGATAAAATCGACCAAATCTATTATTGATCATTCCTTGATTATTACAATTGCAGATCATCATGAAATACTGCAGTTCGATAAAATTCAGACATGGACAAAGTTCGGACTATAAATCATCACGCTATAGCTAAAAGGTGATGAGCAGTAAATGAAGAAATATCGAAACCACAGAGTTACCTACGTGTAAAAGATAGTTGATTAGAATCTCAACCTTTGATAATAAATATCCTCGCGCTATTGTTTTAGGGTATCGGGTAGAATTTATTTTGAAGTTACATGTAAACATCTATTTCTTCATGATAAATGAATGAAAATATAACGATAACCATATACATCTTGGGTTCGAAACTGCAGAAGTAAACATACCTTCTTCTATTCCGAATTTAACGCGGACGAAGTTGCGGGCAACAGCTAGTTTACATAATAAATGTGGTTCCACCAAGACCTACGGGGCCAATCCAAGCTCACCTGCAAGGCGGTGCACCTGCTGATGGACGGACGTCCATCTGCTGATGGGTCTGGCAAAGATTTTCTTCTCGGGGTTGGGAAGACAGTCGGCAGTTGATTTCATAAATGCCGTATAAGCCAAAAAAGGAGGAGAAGGAGTAAGCAGACCCTGGGGACCGAGGTGAAAGCAACAGTTGAAGCTGGGAATAAGGCTAAGATGATGATGATGATGAGTGAAATATAGAAGAAAACTAATAAAGATAGACCATAGAGTGAAAATAGTTTTGTGGAATCACAAACCAGCTTAATGAATTATATTGGAAGATAACGCATCGCTTCCATCGCCTTGCTTCGATTTTGTAAAGCGTTCTCTCTATTACACAGCGTATGTCTACATCATGATATCTTTTTGGAGTAGTTTAAACATAAGTTATTGTTTTAACATTTTTTAAACATAAAGAGTTGTAACTACTCTATAAAGGTACCAAACTTTCAGTCCGATGTACGATAGAGATAGAAACCTCTACAAAACCAAAGCAACTTTAACCAAACTCAAACTCTTTTTCCCAAAATGCCGTAACAAAAGCCAGGTGCTGTACATAAAAACGAAATAAATCCAAAATTTAAAGATACAGTCCATCTGTATAGACCCTAAGACGACTATAAACTAATAATCTCATTATTGTTAGATTTTAATGGAAATAATCAAACACGGGAATAACCTGAGTGTTACGAAATTAGTTTTGTACCTAATCCATTGGCAGCTAATTGATATTAGGTATGTATGACTGGTTCTAAATCCGCTACATGATCTTCTGAGAATCTTAATGCGCCTCAATGGCAATGTAGGTGCCTCGCACCATGACCTTGGATGCCGGTGATGAATTTCCCAGCACTTGAGAGCAAATAACCCTGCATTTGTATATATTGGTGCATTATCATGCATTATCACCAGTTAGTCTAACTGGTGGTTAGGACTAACTGGTGATAATGCACTTTGGTGACAGTGTAGATGCCTTTTAACATGATCTTGATCCTCGAAGATTGATTTCCCAGCCCTTGAGAGCTATTTGCTCTCAAGGGTTTTCTTACCTTGAAGATGGATTCCCTTGCCCCAGATAGTGAATAGTCTTGAAGTTCTTGAAACTTGACCGCCAAATACTGCAAACCATATTTAAGGACATCAACCGTGGCTATTCTCCAGTTTTGAGAGTTTCATTCTCAAGCTGCTATAAACGAAATCCAAAATGGTAGATATTCTACAATACTTGTAACTACAATTATTGTAGAATAATTTAAATTTTTTTAAATTTTTTATTATTTTTTTTATTTTTTTAAAATTTTGGATTATGTATGCTACAATAATTTGTAAATTGCATCTTCACCCGCGTGGAATACTGATCCTGTGCCTGGGACTCAGAGGAACCTATTCCCGGGATGAAAAGAAGCCTCAGTGATTTTTAAAATTGCATGCATATCACAAGCAAGATTTATTCGTGATTGAGTAATAAACATCCGTACAAACTGACACATACATAGTAGTAGTAAAAAGTAAGAGTAAGTTCCAATTTCACAAAAATTTTCAAACCATGACCCATAAATGCTAATTTCCTCTAACAGAAATAATAAAGCAAACTTGAGTACGATAAAATCGAAGCACTCTGAAAGTTAATTTAGTTCTTACCGTTTACATTGCGGCGGCAATCGGCGGGCATCGTTACCGGCCCATTTGCGAGGCCAATCTAGTTAAACATTGACGTTAAATAATGATTTCTATTTCCCCTAGATGCTTCGGCCTCCGTACTTCGTAAGTGATTCATCGTGATACTGTTTTGGTAATATTTTGTTTTGGAACACGTTTGAAGCCATATATCGTCAAGATCATAATCACTATAAAAAATTAATTAATTTTTTGTTTTTGTTAGTTGCATGGTCGTTATTATACATACCTATTACTATTTATGTTTGTATGTGCAAATTTTGATATCATTTATCAACATACGCATAACCCATCTTGGGGTAAAGAAGGAAGTTATTGCACTAGCGCGCCGTAGCTGTTGAGGTAAAATGCACACAATTATCGTAATTTACTCATTACAGATAGCTATCTCCTTCTGTATCATATGCTCCGTATTACCTATTGCATTCGTCAAATCAAAATCAATGTAAACACCTTCATATAAGTACTTACGTCATTTCATAAAAACAATAATAACTGACCATCATGAAAATAACTCATCTTTCTTTAAAATATCACCAGCTGACCCGACGAAATCCGTTCCGCCTTAGATTCAAGTTATGCTGGTTACCTTATCAGCTGAATTTATTTCGCGAATATCTGCTTGCACTCCGGCATTAAAGACCCGAGACGGCGACGGCGTTGAACAAAAAAGAATTTCTTTTTGTTTTTCAGTTATTATCAACGGTTTAATTTATTGTTAAAATGTTTTATATATATAGATTAGGACGAACTTGTAGCCGTCAACATACTTGCTTGAAATCACCTGACAGAAAACCTAATAACATTCAATCTTCTTTATGTTAACTTTCCTGTTAATGATGGTCGTGTCTTCTCCTCTAATGGATTTGTTTTAATTGTTCCTTACACCCCGGCGTCTGTAGACCCGAGACGGCGTGCGGTTTTAGTCGGTTCAAGCCCGACATAACCGCCCCCGCTGGCACGCGAGGGGGTATCCGAAGGGATTTCCGCACGAAAAAAAAAAAAAAAAAAAAAAAAGGTATATTGGATCATCTGCGATGTTCGGGCGTGTTCCGTTCTTCCTACAATTCCAGGTTCTTTAAGCGTCTGAAAGAAGTTGGTTTTTCATTGCTTCAATTTCGCTTGCATCAGTGTTGGTAACTTAATGTAATTATATAACATAGTAATAAACAAACACACTCATTGACAATTAACATACTGAGTTCCACTGATACCTATATACCACCCATAAGCACGAAACATTTTGTCAACTCATTCGTTATGTGTATAGCTAAGGCCGCTATCCCACTGGCGTTTTACGAGCGTTGGCGCATTTCCAACGTCTACGCAACGCCATCGTTGCGCAAACGTGACGTTAACTTCACGAGTTTCTTGCGTTTTTGGCAACAAGTACAACCATGCCGCACAGTGTTCCGGTTCCAGAAAAAAAGTGGCATATTAGATTATTATTAGATTAGAGTCTAAATACTGTAAGCCATTTCGCATTACTTCAAAAAGATTGTCAAATGTAGTCTCTGGCATTCGCAAATATTTATACAATTGCGATTTATCATTTTTAATATTATTAGAGTACCGGAGATTGGATAAAGGATTTACCCAAAATTGATGATGAGACTATCTTTTTCTTTTACGTAGTTTTCGTCAAAGTAGCACAGTAGTGTTTTGTCGTCGGAATTTATTTTATTTCTGATTATATACCTCAAGTCGCAGCATGTGTGCGACGTTAACATTGCGTTCTCTAGAAACCCGCGACTTTAACACATTAACATTGCGTCTGCGCAGCGTTGGAGAAGTGCCAACGCTCGTAAAACGCCAGTGGGATAGTGGACTAAGGAGTATATCTCTCTGCCTGACTCTGTGTCTCCGGAAAGGTAAAACCTGGGAATATTCAAGTCTCGAATGAATAGGTTCCTTCTAGGCACACGTGTTTCATCATAGACCATTTCAGCACTTTTCACCAGATGTGTTAGAGGTCAATCGTCCACCAATCAATGATAAAAAAAGGTTTTTTTTATGCCACCTGAAGGTAAAGTAATAAGTAAAGGTCACCATTCTAGCTGCTTCCAATTTTGGTGCTCCTTAGTTTGGCGGTGTCGACAGATGCTTTTACGCCTCGTTTAAAAAGCCCGCATTTACATGATGAAGGAAACACGTGTGTGGGTAAAGTATTCAAGTACTTTATCGTGTGACAAAGAATGGAAGTACTGAACCGTTTGATTCGTGACAGTATTGTTTGCGCAACATATGAAGGTGACACCGTAATCCTGCACATTTGGTTCTGGATAGGAAGGAAGAGGGTGAGATTAACTGGAACTATTAGAAGAGTTCATCGGTGCATCGGTTTGTAAATCGAGGTTGGTATTTGGCTCTTAGTTAGATTTATTAGATAGATAGCTATCGCTCGACTGTATGTGATTTTGATTCCGCTCCCATAACCCATGGTAACCTAATCCTATTCTGGACTATAAAATCTATCCGTGTACCAAAGTTCATCCAGAGCCGTTCAGCTGTTTGAGCGTGATTGTAACAACCAATTGTAACAACCAAGCCATTGTATAACATTGGAACAAATAGCCAACCATCTTCGCAAAGTTTCATATTTGCAATATTAGTGGAATTTGTTTATTCTTTGAATGTTACCCCTATTTCACAAAGAGTAGCTAAGGGCTCACATACATTTCGACAGAATACATGTAAATAACCAAGTGTATATTTTTTAATCCGGTGAACAAGGCAATTTCATCACGTTAATTTTAATGTTTTATTATATGTAAGACCTGCGACGGATGATAAACATCTTATAACTTAATATTCAGTTAAAACTGTAACTTTTGTCATAGAATGTTTCATACTAATTATAACAATTAAGGATTATAAGAGTAGGTACTAATTACCGTCGTCCGCGTAGCAACAACCCGGCGTCTGTAGACCCGAGACGACGTGCGGTTTTAGTCGTTTCAAGTCCGACATAACCGCCCCCGCTAGGCGGGGTATCCGAGGGGATTTCCGCATGAAAAAAAGGTACTAATTACCATTATAGAATCATCATCATTTTCATCGATATTAATCTCGGTTGCATCCAAAACTTGTATAGTGGAGACCGGGGTCTGTTCTTCTGCTAATTTTCTGCATCTTGGCCGCCTCCCACTTCCCACTAATCCCGAGCCTCTCAAGATGGACTGAGAGACTTATTTATCCTTGTGAACTTTCTAACTGCAGAAATTTTCGTACGTGCAGTTTAGCATGAACGTTTGTGGCTGTTGATTTGCGTGCGGAATTTCCGTTATCAATTTTATTATGGCTTGCGCTCTTTCCTGTACTCTGGCCGATTCACACTGGGAAATTATAAATTCATAAAATTTGCCATTGAACATGACGTCCTAAACCATGTTCCTTGTTGTTTTGAAGAACATTCTATTATCGTATACAGTTATTTAGGTATAGGTATATTATTCATAACATAATACTAATTCTATATTACTCAACAGGTTTTAGAGTATTCATCCTTGTAATATTGACGTATTCTAATAAATGACTATTTCGAATAATAATAAATCGTTTATTTATTATTATTCAAAATAGTCCACCAAAACAGATACCACACGTGTCAGTGCAATGAACTAATGGGTGATTCCCGATTAGAACTCCTTCCCATTAGAAGAAATAAAAGAGTTAATAGATTAATTTTACAATTGACTTACAAGTACTTATCTGTTATTGACTATTACAAACTTTTATTTAGGTTGCCTTGCTGGTACAGTCAACGACAAAAGTAGCTTTGTAAAATCTCTCTAATTTCTTACCAATTTTCATAACTAAACTCTTAAACCTTTAATAAAATAATAAACAAAATATGAAATGAATGTACCAGCAGCTTGGGACCCAGTCACTCACTTAATTAATTCCAAGAAAAATCAAAATACAACAAGATTTAATGACACCGTGAGCAAGACTTAATGACACCGTGAGCTCATTCTGCGTAAATAGTAACACAAATAATTCAACATAGTTCGGGTACTTTGAGATAAACTTACACTTCAAACTACAAGACAACGACCATCTTTAGTCTCCCCGTGACCATGGCTGCTGAAAAGCAACCGAAACGTCGGGATCAATGTAAAATATAAAATAACATCAAATAAATCTCGATAGAATCCGTTAAAAAAAGTCAAAAATAGTTGTATTTCAATATGAAATATATTAACTTTGTCCTTTGGGAATAATAAAACATCAATCACCGGTACATGCATTCCAATGAAAAAAAGGTTACTAAATATTTTAGTGATAATCAAATTTTATCATTTGTACATATTCGTTGAGTGAATAATGAAAAGTTATTTTTAATGCACCCCCTTGATATCAAATTAAAGGGTTTACTGAGAAGAACACGAAAATAAAAAGAAGTTGCACTCAAGATTGTTTTTTATAAAAGGACCTATATTTTCTAATCCCACTGCATTGCTATTGCACTTTAAAAATAATAATTCTTCTTGAAAGAGTAGCAAAAAAAGTTTAAGCACTGTCAGAAGTATCTCTTATGTTTTAGCCTGCTAATACGTTGAAGAGGTGTGTTTTTGAATATTGATTTATTGATATATTGCGCCAACCAAAACAAGGAAGAGATCAACTTCTACGTGAGTAGTACCGTTGGTTTAAACCAACATTTACTTATCACTTCGAGTGCGATAAAGGAAAACAATATTCTGTTACAAGTTCTTCAGTTACACATCGATAATTTTCAAAGTTCAGATTACTCATTCTCTTCATAACCGTTTATATTAAACCCCAAAGTATATGTGGCCCCGCCGACAGCCTCCGTGGCGTGGCGGTATTGAACGTGGCCGCTACGCAGGAGGCGCGGGTTCGATCCCTGCTCAGTGCTAATATTTGTATGAATGAATATGAGTATTTACATTGGTCTGGTCGTGCCTCGGAGAGCACGTTAAGATGTCGGTCCCGGTTGCCATACGAATATGTATGACAGTCGTTATAGGGGAATTGGGTGAAATGGCCCCACATTGAAGGGCTGATCACCCGTCTGGTCAAACGGCGTCCCCACTGGCAGTAGTAATATGGGGCCCCGCCAAGAACTTCGGGGTTGAACAACAAAAATCTTCAAGTCACATCATCACTAGGTAAGATAGTGGTCAAACGCAGGTCTATTGATAAAAAAGTGGCTGAAGTCAGGCTGAGCCTGACTTCCTTAATAAATAAGTTTTTTTGAAGGTATGTGAAGTATTTCAATTACTTATTAATTTGATTTATGTTACACAGGCTGACATCATCTCTGATAATGAAATGCATAGGTTTAATACCTCTATTTAAAACAATACATGCTGGTATTTGAATTTTAGTACCTTTTTTTTTTCATCGTGCGGAAATCCCTTCGGATACCCCCCCGCCGGCCAGCGGGGGCGGTTATGTCGGGCTTGAACCGACTAAAACCGCACGCCGTCTCGGGTCTACAGACGCCGGGGTGTAAGGTTGCCCATAGAGCATATCCCTCGCACCCCGACTGGCCCTGGGCCATCTCCGGTTTCGAGATGGCCCCCTCGGGTTTGGGAACCACGGTGTCCCCGTCTTGCCCCGGTTTGGGGGAGGGGCGCTAGTCACACCACCGTCCCCGCCTGCTTCTGCTGGGGTGACAGGCGGCCTCACCCGCCTCCCCCAGGCCTGCGCTCATGGAGGACGGAGGTCGTTAAGCGACCTCCGGCGCCTGAGTCGCCTGCGACGCGCGGCGAGCAAGTTGCGGGCTCGGCGGGCCGGGGAGTTCTAAATCTCTCCCGGGCGCTTCGCCATCTCCTTCGCGAGCATTACATGCTCGCAGAAGGAGGTGGCGGCGGCTCACGCGCTCGCGCTCCGGACCATTGCCGCAATCATGCTGCCGAGCGAGAGGACTCCCACCCCGATGGCTGCCACGAGGTCACGCCTCGGCGCCTCCCACGCTGGGCAGTCCGCCAGCGTGTGCAGCCCTGGAGTCTGTACATACCCATCTCACCGTTAGCTCCGGTGAGGTGAAGCTCGACGGAATTGCAACATGTATAAAAATGAATGAACAAAATAAAAAAAATTATAGGTATTTTATAACCCGAGGGGGCCACCTCGAAACCGGAGATGGCCCAGGGTCAGTCGGGGTGCGAGGGATATGCTCTATGGGCAACCTTACACCCCGGCGTCTGTAGACCCGAGACGGCGTGCGGTTTTAGTCGGTTCAAGCCTGACATAACCGCCCCCGCTGGCCGGCGGGGGGGTATCCGAAGGGATTTCCGCACGAAAAAAAAAAGGTATTTTATTTACCTTCTATATTTTTTAGAATGGAAAACCCATTCTTTACCACCAAATTCTGTAATCGTTTTTTATTTTCGTTTGTAATCGTTTCGTGTACGTTGTTAATGACTCACTTTACCTCCTTTATACGGAATACATTCATGGTCCGACGAACAAATTTATAACAGGCATTAACATTATACTCGTATTATAACTAGCGGACCCGGCAAACTCCGTTCCGCCATAGAATCAAGTTATGTTGGTTACCTACCAGCTGAATTTATTACGTGAATGTCTCCTTGCACCCCAGCATTAAATACCCGAGACGGCGTGAGGTTTTGGTTGGAGTCTGATATAACTACCCCCGCGGGCCAGCAGGGGGAGAGGGCAAAGCACAGTATAGGCGGAGATAAATAAAAACATCAAAGATCATGAAAATTGGTCCATTAGTTTTTGAGTTTATCTCGGTCATCACCAATACGACTTTGTTTTTTATATGTAGATGGTCATTGAACGGATATACATGATCTAAGTCGGACATTACTCATGTATTATATTTTCCTGCTATCAACCTGGCAGCCTCAACCTTTAAAAGCTGACCATGGATGCTTAGTATCAAGGTGTTCTTGATGACATATGTATCTAAATCAGTATCTACTGAACAGTTTAAACTAACCTTACTATTACATTCCTATTAGCTTCACCTGTAACTATGTCAATAATACTTATAAAAGTTGTATCGATTTATAATAAAAATAATTTGAATTGGAACCAAAAACAGGAATAATAATAAGTTTGTGTGAAAGTGTCTACAATGCCTTTTTTTTTATTGTGCGGAAATCCCTTCGGATACCCCCCCGCCGGCCAGCGGGGGCGGTTATGTCGGGCTTGAACCGACTAAAACCGCACGACGTCTCGGGTCTACAAACGCCGGGGTGTAAGGTTACCCATAGAGCATATCCCTCGTACTCCGACTGACCCTGGGCCATTCGCAGTGTCCCCTCTGATAACAGCGGAGGGGTACCTGGAGCGACCACTCCCCCCCGCGGGCCTTGCAGGCCCGCCATGCCCCGACCCCCTCGTACAATGGGGTCAGCTGGCCCTGAAAAGGGCCGGTTGGTCAGACTCTTGGCCGTTGACGTTGACGCCAGCTACTCCAGAGGAGCAATCAATGATGCGTCATCGCCCACGTTGCCCAGGGTGCACCAAACTAGAAGGTGATCCAACCAGTCGCACCCCAGTGTCTACAATGCCTTAGAATAGAACTGTGTCGCAGACACTACCGTCACCTCCGGGTCGAACTGGGGCACCAAATTTCCATTACAAACAGTAGTGTAGTCTTACTAATCCAACTTCCTACTACTAATATTATAAATGAGAAAGTTTGTAAAGATGTTTGGATGTTTGTTACTCAATCACGCCCTAAGTGCTGAACGGTCGATCTGGTTGAAGTTTGGTACAGGGCTAGAATATAGTCTGGAATAACACATAGGCTACTTTCATCCCAGGAATAGGTTCCCATAGGAAGCGAGAACGGGAAAAGAATTCCACACGGGCAACAGTTTTTTTTTATCGTGTGGAAACCCCCACGGGCTCCACCGTGCCGAAAATGGGGTGTGCGTGTCGGAATCGGACCGACTAAAACCACACGGTGTCTTTCCCAAGTGTCCATTGCCGGGCACCCCGGGTAAGCCCTCGAAAGGATAACCCCAGGGTTACCGGCGGACTTTGGCCGCCACCGAGGCCTCGCGTCGCTGAGTTGGCAGACGTGTGTAGGACCACACGACACGCCCCCGCCACGGCCTGCTTCTGTAAGGACGGCGAGTCGGCCAACTGCCGTCCTCAGGCCCCGATCATGGAGGTCGGTAGTCCGGGCGTAGACGAGTCTGCGGCGTCCTCGCAACAGCTAATATATAAATATAATTTTTAAATGATGAATTGAATTTGAATTTATTGAAATGAAATTGTATCCAAAGCTTGCACTTTGGAATACTGGGTTCACTCTCCTACTCTTTTTGTTGATTTGGCTCATCTTAGCTTTTGCGGGAGCGACTATTATCTGACTTCCTAACCGCAGGAAGGAGGTGGAGCCTCGTCTATCAGTCAGCAGGTTTACGGGCTTGCAGATGAGCCTGGGTCTGGGCCTGGGATCTTGGTGGGACACAGATACCACCTGACTCCATACATACTCCAACATAAATAATTTCTATATCACAGAAAAACATTTGATCACCTCAATTCAAATCGATTGGTCCAAATACAGTTCGCTTACAAATAAATCAAAACAACCTAGTAATTACTTCAACGGTCCATAACTCCTAAAAGACCACCACAACGATTAGATTGTATCACCAACAATCGTTCAGTCCTTTATTAGATCGGACACCAAACAAACGATGCATTCGCTCGCTCTACGTGATAAATGTCCAACGTTCGATACCCAGACGACGTCATTTATATCAATGAGAAAAAAGCTTTTAACGAAAATGTTATTCAAAGTGAACATACTGTAATGAACGATACAAACTTCTAATGACTGTTTGGAGAGTCGCTTCTGAAGCAGCATGTGATTTAAAAGTTTGTGTTGATTTTGGAAATGTTCAATGTTTATGTGTGTTTTTGGTTTTGTTTTGTTGTTATGTTTATGTTTGACTAACAGTAACATTTGCTTTATTACTATTAGCCTATGCCTGCGGCTCCGCTTACGAGGAATACTGATGCCTTCTACCTATGAGAACCTATTTCCGGGATAAATATATGAATTATTTCCGGTCGTATTCAATCTGCGTGAAAAAATTGCCGTCGCCATCCAGGCATTCTTTGTGATTAGGTAACAAAAAAAAAAGATACAGACGGACATAGAACCTCCTCCTTTTTAAAGTCGATCAAAAACTAAACATACTTTCGTATTGATAATATTACACATATCAAAAGTGTCTAGGAATCAAGTACGTTTTTAGCGGTAAAAATATATCTAACTAATATTTTTCTAATCATGCCTACAGATTGGCTTTTATAATTCCTATATTCAAGTGGACAAAGTACTACTATTTTGTGTAAAAAAACCAAAAGTCACAGATTTAGCAAATTGTAGGCAATTAATCCAAATACTCAAAACGGTACTTGATATCTAGACAATTTTGATGTGTTTAGTTACCGCTCCGTCCGTGTGAAATACTGAGCCCGTTCCTACAACCCACAGAAACTTATTTCCAGGATAGAAGTATACTATTCCAAACTAAAATGGATGTTTGTTTCAAATTTCATCCCAAAACGTTCAGCATGGCGTGTAGGCAATTAATCCAAATACTCAAAACGGTACTTGATATCTAGACAATTTTGATGTGTTTAGTTACCGCTCCGTCCGTGTGAAATACTGAGCCCGTTCCTACAACCCACAGAAACTTATTTCCAGGATAGAAGTATACTATTCCAAACTAAAATGGATGTTTGTCTCAAATTTCATCCCGAAACGTTCAGCATGGCGTGTAGGCAATTAATCCAAATACTCAAAACGGTACTTGATATCTAGACAATTTTGATGTGTTTAGTTATCGCTCCGTCCGTGTGAAATACTGAGCCCGTTCCTACAACCCACAGAAACTTATTTCCAGGATAGAAGTATACTATTCCAAACTAAAATGGATGTTTGTTTCAAATTTCATCCCGAAACGTTCAGCATGGCGTGTTTGAGTATAACAAACATTTAGTGGTAAGAAGCAGTAAGATAATTCTTCTTCTCGTTAACCTCTTTCATTAAGCCAGACGGTTGTGTAATAAGTGAGTCTACGTCAGTATTATACTGAGTGGCATCGAAAAAACTTCAAGGTTGGAAGTTCAACGCCTTAGTCAACAATCTAATGTAGTGGTTGCCTTGAATGAAAAATTGAATGTTTATTATTTGTACGACAAGGAGTGATGATACAAGTTCTCAAAACATTTTTTGGATAGAGCCAGTCGGGTATACTGCCAAAACTTAGCCACCTTAGCGATGAGCATTTATTTTTAAATATAAAGGTCTGCTTCTGCCATTTGACTTTCTGGCAACCTGCTTAACACGTGTCAGCAATACTTTTATTTAAACCGCCAAATGTCTAGTTCTTTATTTAGGCTGCGGCTGGTCCAAAGTGTTACTAGACTTCCCCCTGTTGGCTCACGTTTTATGTCTAATTATGAAGTAACAGTTTTCTGAGACATTTTTCTCGTCTGCCACTTTTCTAGCATTTTGGCTGCTTGGGATTACTGCTTTTTACGCACCTGGTTTCTGTTTATATTTTCATACAATCAGAAGTCATGCGCCGTTAAACTCTTCCCCAACGAAATCCTATAGCACAATTTAGAGCGTGCTCTACTAAATTATCTGTTAATCGAATGGATACACGGGTACATGTTTTCCATTGATTCACCTACATTGTCATCACTCATTTCGCCCCTTGGGTTAGTCAGGTACCACATCTTTCCCAGTAGTTATGATCCTAGCATAACATTATTTATTTCTTCTTCTTTCATAATTGATTTCCTATATACTTGCCGGTTGAGGGTACTTTTTAGCATTTAGCATCTGCTCTATCTAATTGACAAAAATGTACGCCTATGTTGAGTTCCTCATTCACGATTAGGTACCTCATAAATTTGTTTTGTCAATCTCCTTTCGTTCATATTCCACCCTTACAAGGTAGCAAAACCTCTGATAAACGAGTGTGCCACCTCAGATTTGTTTTTCAGAATCTACTACTACTTTACTATCTACCCTAAATTATGTCCATGAAGGCATGGTTATGGGAAAACTATGTATCAGTACATGTAAGTGTATGTAAATATTCAGCTTCAATTGACATTGTGTACTGTTATACAATACCAAGAAAACTGTATGGAAAAGTAATGAAGTACCAACTATTAAAACTTAATAAGATAACAGAATATGCGCAAGCTGATGTACGTATTCAGAAGTTTGCGTGGGGTTGCTGAGTCCACTACAATCAGAATGGTGTATGAGTCGCTTTGCCAACCATTGCTAATTTACTGTGTAGTGGTCTGGGCAGGCACCTATAAAACATTACTCCTGAAACTTGAGTGCTCCCAACGAGCAGTTCTTAAAACTTGATTGTCTCTTCCCTTTCGCTTGCCTACTGTGGAACTTTATAAAAACAGTTCTTTACTTACAGTTCGACAGCTATTCATCTTATACGCTATTCTTAAGCAACATTCGCTGTTAATTTTTGATACCACTATATTGGACAAGCGTCGCAAACATAGCGTTAGTGCAATTCCTTCTGTTTCAGCTTTTTCTCAGCGATCATTCTCTTTTTTGGTGGCTACTTGTATAATAAACTTAACAAAACTCTGAATATATATCCTAAAACTAAAAAATGTGTAAAACAAATAATTTATAAATTTTTACATACATTGAACTATGACCAAACGGAAAATCTGCTAAATGTATTAAAATAATTCCCACGTATACTCTTAGATACACACGCACACACACACACACACACGTAAATGCACAAACATCCAAAGAATATGAATGTTAACTTTACTTACCTATTTTGATTTCCACGTATATTTACTTTTTTTTTCAGTTAACTATTCTTTAGTTAACTGTTTTTTTTAAATCTTTAATTTGACTTGCCTACTCTTGTATGTACTTTTTGCTATGACTCAGTATGACTTTCTGTGGAATGGAAGCCTGGTTATCCATATCACAGGTACTTACCTAGCTTGAAAACCAGTCTCCCAAAACTTTCTCAACTGTAATCGTATCGTTTGAAATGTCGAATATGGGCGAAAATAAATAGTACATTATTGCAAAGGCAGCGAATAGGCAATTGCAGGTCGAGTATGAGTTTGAAGGCCGAGCCGCAGGCGAGGTC
The DNA here is from genome assembly GCA_946251805.1 of Cybosia mesomella. NCBI lineage: Eukaryota > Metazoa > Arthropoda > Insecta > Lepidoptera > Erebidae > Cybosia > Cybosia mesomella. Next base: position 10,749,653 of record OX276395.1, read on the forward strand.
TTCAATGATACGAGACAATTGCCATTTCGGCCGAGGCATATATAGTGCTTTCCTTAAAAAAATGCAAGCAAATAAAAATAGGCCTTTTACATAATAAATTTAATTAATATTAAAAGTTATATTGCTCATGTTCGGACAATTATTGAACGAAAATGTTATCGATTTTCCAGGCAAATTTATGTTCGTTTGTTGTATTTCTGAAGTTTGCGACTGGGAATTTGATACTTCGTCAGTGGTAGGTGGCTGGAAACTTAATTGCTGTTAAGAAGTGGATGGCGTTGGACTTGATAATTGGCAACAGGTGAGTGGGTAAGATGTTGTTTCCGAATCATTAAAAGGTCGCAATTTGATGGTTTGGTTAGCTTTATTGGTTATCTCAGTTTTATTTTCAACAGAGTCTTCGATGTAGCCTTCAGCCACTTTATCGGACTTCCAACCTTTGTCTTTTTAGAGTAGTTAAATTCGCTCCCGAATCAGCAAGAAGAGTGGCTGAAGATCTGCGGAAACAATGTCCAGTGTAACGTTCAGGATTTGTCAAGTTTAAATAAGTTGCTAATTCTTTAGACATTTTAGCTATTTTGTGTCTTCCGATGATTTACTTCGTACACTTCCCTTTCTGAAAGTTCAAAAAAAATCTATCCGATTTTGTGTCCACTCGACGAAGTTTTTAATTTTTTTTTTACAATGATAAGGAACTCTCCTCGGACGACAAAAATCCGGTCAATCTTTGTTTTAGTGTCGCGCAAGGTTATTATTGCTGTGTTATCATTACATTCCATGTCTTTTGTGGTAATATTATAGAGTTCGACACTTCGGCATGCTCCGTTAACGCCCAAAATCAGAGCAATCTGTAACAAACAAAAATAAATATGAAACTACGGCTTTCACGATTATTATAATATTAAGAATGACACATAAATTATAGTCTACCTCTGTACCAACACTCAACCAACTCAACCAAATAAGTCCAGCCGTTTTGGCGTACGTAATTGTGTCTCAAACAAACATTTTCACAAACTTCCACATTCTTAATATTAGTAAGTGTAATAGAATTACATTTACCTTTGTCGCTAAATATATATCATCTGGGGCTTCGAGTAGAAACTGCTTTAGGTTTTCACCAGTCAAAATCTTCGATTTTTTGCTCTTAAACCCAGACGATTGTCGTTTTAGAAAAGTTGTTAAATTTCCGTAGTTCTTCAAGTCAATGCCGTTTTTAATATGAACTGTACATTTCAGCATAGAATAAATCGCCCATAATGTAGACGGCTTTTTAGTTTTAGCTATTTCATTGAAATACGCCAAAAACACTGTTTCGGAGAACAATTTTGCATTTTTCTCGTTTTTCCAGTACATTAAATTTTCATATATGTACTTTCATATATATATTTTTTTTTTTAAAAGAATATTAGTAACCGAAATTACTAATATTCCCCCTAACCCCTCCAGCTAAGCTAAATATTATTTATATTTATTTAATTTAATAATATATATATTTTTCTTTTGATTTTGCTGGAAGCAGGTTTTCCATCGCTAATTTAGCTTCCGATCTTAAATCTGGTGGAGTGGTCAATGTTCATTTTATTTTCACTTTCAGAATCATCGGAACTCATTTTAATTATTTTATTAACAAAATAACAACGAACTCCGCTTTACCGCCAATTTTTATTTTATTATACAGTTTGTGCCAAAAGGTAAACGCATCTGTGGCTATACAGCCACGAGAACGCAATGTGTACGATAGATGAAAGAGTTCTAAATTCAAACAGCACACCTAGTTCATTGAAAAGTTACATTTGGGGTTGCGTTTTTTAGAGGACGCAATTTTATTTTTTTGATGTGTACAAAAATGTGAACATAAAATTTTTTTTTATCAGATAAATAGTTTAAGCGATATATCGTGAAAACCATTTCAATCCCTATTTACAAGATGGCGGCCGTTTGACAAGGGCGGCGACCCACAAACTTGGTTTTAGCTTTACACTGACCTCCCCTACACACCAAAAAAACAAAATTGCGTCCTCTAAAAAACGCAAGGTTAGGCCTAAAATTGTAACATTTCAATGGACTAACCGTTTCATACAACATTGCCGACGCGCTTTTCGTTCCAAATTCAAAGAACGCGCCGGGAAGTGATTTTGGTTTTTCAGTCTACGTAAATATGTTACTTCGTGTGTTCTTTATTCAAAAGTAACGACAATATTTCCGTGCATGTTTAAGAAAAAACTATTATTATTATTATATTATAATAAATCATAGAATATTGGAAAATATTTTCAACAAATGTACCAGGGGGCGATAAATCAAGTGCGGTGGTGAGTGTTTGTGCAAATAGAAGGAGCGTCAGTGCTTGGAGCGCTACCGTTCTGAGACGTTCATAAATAATATTTAGGGGGCCATCGATAACATGTCTGACACTGGCCGCTGATGCTGAGCAATGGCCAAGATCTCTCTCTCTCTCTCTGTATTTTAATGTTTTGTAGATATGTTTGAGAAAAAGAAAGGTGTTTTTATATTTGGAATATTAGAATAAAGTGGAAGATGGTAGTGTAAGGTAAGAAGAAATAAGAAATGGTTTTATATTTTAGTTTTAATTATACAATTTGTTCGGTTCGGTTCGGTTCACTTGACCGGTTCCTTTCGGTATTGGGGGTCAGAAGATATATAATGCTGTCTTTTGATCCCCAACACCAAGAGGAACCGGTCAAGTATAAAGAAATTGAAACAAACAAATTGTATAATTAAGAGTTTATGCGACAAATAGCATTAAACACATTTCACCATTATAAGAACCAGGTAGTATTCCAAATAAACGAAGCAATAAGAACTATAATTCTACAAATCCAGCATACGCCAAATATGTTCAATTTCAAGAATAACGTCTCAAGATCGGATTTCATGAGATGCTGTGATAAATCGTCGATCGGGTCTCTGAAGATTGTGGCCTCTTCGCATGTTTGAAAAGCTTTACGTAAATAACTCTTACTGAATTACTCTCATTAAAATCCTGATTTTCAAAAACGATGTCTAGTAGCTTAGTGAATTGTTGAGGTAAACTGTACTAAATACTTCATCGAATCGATTTAATAATATAGATATTTACCTTTTAATATTTTTAGAGGTCACATCTTTCTGCATGCTATTATAGTATACACCTTCAGCATCTTCTAATTTCAAACATGCTCACCAGTTGCGGGTAATAATTCGTCTTTTTTTAAAGGTTACATGCGACGATACGGTCGGCAGCGCGAGTGTGACGCCTCTGTTGTTGCACACGCCCATAGACCGCGGTAACTGCTTCCCATCAGGTGGGCCGTGTGCTTGTCTGCCACCGAAGTGGTATAAAAATACGATCCCTACATTGGAACACTTTACAGTACCTACTGTGATTATCCTGTCAGCTGTCGTTGCACTTCCATCATTCATATCGAAAGGCAGCTTTCAACCGTCGAATTATCTTTAAATAAAAGAAACCGCGGTAGCCTAGTGGTATGGGTAAAGGACTGCTGAGACGAGGTCTCGGGTTCGATCCCAGGTATTACCATAGCACACACCAATGACTTTTCGATGCCTTTCGAAGTTATGTGTGTATTTATCGCAGGTTTATAAGTGCCCGGTTAATGGCAATAGGCTCGCCACCTATTACATTGGGACCTAAAACATAAACTGGCGAAACGTGGGTGCTAGCACCTCTGCCTACCCCTTCGGGGATATAGGCGTGAGTTTATGTTATGTATGTTATGTTATGTTTTAAAAGAAACAAGGTATAATATCTGACAACCCTAACACTCGTCGTAGTAGCAGTTACTAAGTAGACCAAGTAGATTACTACGCCTTTAGTCCTGAGATAGAATCAATGTCTACCATAATATATATAAGCAACATTGAAACTACATATTTTAAAATGTATTGAAATCATGTATGTAAATTCTCAAACTATATAGTAATCTACACTAATATTATAAAGAGGAAAGATTTGTTTTTTTTTTGTTTGTTTGTAACGAATAGGCTCCGAAACTACTGGACCGATTTCAATAATTCTTTCACCTATAGAAAGCTACATTATCTGGGAGTAACATAGGCTATATAAAATCACGCTACCACTAAAGGGAGCGGAGCAGTGAGCATAAATGTTATTAAATCGGGCAGATTTCTATACATCTTTACTAATATTATAAGATTTCAATTTTTGTATTCGAGTAAACTCAAGAACTACTGAACCGATTTCAAAAATTCTTTTAACGTTAGAAAGCTGCACTATCACTGACTAACATAGGTGTATTACATTTTCAAAAAAGTTAGGGATCCTTACTAAAACTTCAATAATATAACCCAAGGTGTAAAAAAATGACCTAATAAATACCTTACATCGCGTGCGCTGCGAAAACTATTGAAGATAAAACAAAATAATGTACTGTGGTAATGTATAACTTAAAAAGGTCTACATAAAAGTCCGCGAGAGCATATGTCTATCTAATAAGGGTACCCCACAGTAACCATTTTTTTCTTTTACAAATTACAAAAAAATAATGTGTCATTTTCGAAGCTATATATAACAATACAGTATTATTCCTTATCCAATTAAATACGTTAGATACGTTGTACATTTAATGTAGATCAAAATTGCCATTCACACTATATCATTACAATGAATAGTATAAGAGCTATCGCGATATGTAATAAGCGCGGCGAAATAAATTCAAATAGAAATGCATATCAAGATCAGATCAATGTACCTCGGGACACAATTAAATATAGGTACAACCATATACAGGAAGGAGCCAACGCCTGAGTGTCATCACTGTGACGCGAGCGAGGACTCAGGGCTGCACACGCTGGCGGACTGCCCGGCGTGGGAGGCGCCGAGGCGTGACCTCGTGGCAGCCATCGGGGTGGGAGTCCTCTCGCTCGGCAGCATGATTGCGGCAATGGTGCGGAGCGCGAGCGCGTGGGCCGCCGCCACCTCCTTCTGCGAGCATGTGATGCTCGCGAAGGAGATGGCGGAGCGCGCCCGGGAGAGATTCAGAACCCTCCCGGCCCGCCGAGCCCGCAACACGCTCGCCTCGCGTCGCAGGCGACTCAGGCGCCGGAGGTCGCTTAACGACCTCCGTCCTCCATGAGCGCAGGCCTGGGGGTGGCAGGTGAGGCCGCCTGTCACCCCAGCAGAAGCAGGCCGGGACGGTGGGGCGACTAGCGCCCCTCCCCCAAACCGGGGCAAGACGGGGACACCGTGGTTCCCAAACCCGAGGGGGCCATCTCGAAACCGGAGATGGCCCAGGGTCAGTCGGGGTGCGAGGGATATGCTCTATGGGCAACCTTACACCCCGGCGTCTGCAGACCCAAGACGGCGTGCGGTTTTAGTCGGTTCGAGCCCGACATAACCGCCCCCGCTGGCCGGCGGGGGGGTATCCGAGGGGATTTCCGCACGAAAAAAAAAAAAAAAAAAAAGGTACAACCATATAGGGGTGTGTGTTGGGTAACCTCCTCGAGTGTCGCTCCGATTCCGATCCCGCTGCAGTCCGGGGGGAACGGAATCGGAGCGGCCGGTACACCCTGGGCGGCGGTCAATGGCTTCCCCTTCACCCCTTCATAAGGTTGGCATTGATCGTCGGCCAATACCCAACGTGGCGGGAACACATCGCTCTCCGTACTCCTCTGCTTACAGAGGAGACAGGATGAGCGATGCTGTTAGTGGTGAGATGGCCCAGGGTCAGCCGGGGTGCGAGGGATATGCTCTATGGGTAACCTTACGCCCCGGCGTCTGAAGTTTTAGTTGCACCCGACATAACCGCCCCCGCTGGCCGGCGGGGGGGTATCCGAAGGGATTTCCGCACGATAAAAAAAAAAAAGTACAACCATTTATAAAACGTGCTCAAAAACAGCAACAAAAGTAGGTCAAATTTGAATTACGTTAATATCCCTTATCCAATATATAGTTTCCCTTTCCATTTAGAAGTTACTACGAGTACAAAAAAATGTTACATGCAAATTTCTAGCTGTTCGCAGTGTTATTATCAATTTCCTTGGGATCAATACAACGCTACGAGGTGAAATAATTTAATATCTATAGGTCCACACTATTCTCTCGAAAATCTACCTACAAGGAATTACAACTGGCTTTGTTCGAGAGCAATTGTGTCACCACGAAATGATTCGGTTAATGAAATAAATGATATCATACTGCAAAAAGTACCAGGAGACATTAAATGTTACATGTCCATTGATACGGTATGCAATATTGAGGACACAGTGCACTACCCTCAAGAATATTTGAACTCTTTAAATCCTCCTGGTCTGCCGCCACACGCCCTCAAGTTAAAAGTTGGAACCCCAATCATGTTATTAAGAAATTTAAACCCCCCTACAATTTGCAACGGCAAAAGAGCTTTGATTAAAGAATTAAGAGATAATGTTATTGTAGCTACGATCATCACCGTTCCCGCAGCCGGTCAGCTCGCACATATTCCGCGTATTCCGATGATTCCGACGGATTTACCTATATCGTTTAAGAGGCTTCAGTTCCCGGTTAAAGTTTCATTTGCACTAACAATAAATAAGTCCCAGGGTCAAACCTTTTCACTGGTCGGCATTGATTTAACAAAAGAGTGTTTTTCCCATGGGCTGCTGTATGTTGGAATGTCCCGTGTTGGATCTCCGCGAAATCTATTTATTTTGCTCCAAACGAATAGCACTTCAAATATAGTTTATAGAGAAGCCTTGCAATAATTCTTTTTTTTATTTAGGTACATTAAAAAAAACAACAAAAAGTATGATACAAAATATCTGTTATAACTGTATAAGGTGGGGGTGGGGTGAGAGTGGAAGTGGGAGCGTGAGTGGAAGTGGACGCAATAAGCGACTTCCACGCGAGCGGAGCCGCGGGCAACAGCTAGTTATTTTATAAATGCAATAAAATTATAAAATTATAAATATATATTTTTTTACATTTTAAATTATGTCATAAATTTAAGTAACTTATCAGACCATGCCAAGGTTCTTGAGGCTCCAGGCGGAGCTCTTATGAATGTATTTTACTAATATATATATATATATATATACGAGGGTCAAACTGAAAGTTCTTAGAAAATCAAAAACTGATTACATTAGCCAGTTATTAGTTTTATTATATCTTTTCAAAATATTGTCCATTCACGTCAATACACCGCTGCATGCGATGGAACCACTGGGAAAAGCACTTTGCCCACTCGTCCTTAGGGGTCTCTTCAATGGCATCGCGATACGCAGCCACCGCTTCTTCAGCATTCATAAACCGCTTTCCTTTAAGTTTTTCTTTAATTTTCGGAAATAAATAAAAATCACAAGGCGCGAGGTCGGAGCTATACGGCGGGTGACCCAGTAATTCAACGTTTGATGTCGCCAAATAGTCGATCGTTCGCTTGGCGGTGTGCGACGAGGCGTTGTCGTGGTGAAGGAGGATCCTACTGCGAGGTCGTTTCTCTCGAACTTTTTCCAAGACAAGTGGCAAACAATTGTTAGTGTACCATTCTGCAGAAACTGTTTTTTGATCCTCTAACACAATTGTTACGAAATGACCTATCCTTCCAAAGAACGAGGCCACCATTTTTTTTCCCGCACTTCGATCTCTCTTCACTTTAGTTGGCAACTCCTCGAAAGGAAACACCCACTGAGCAGATTGTCTTTTGGTTTCAGGATCATAACAGTAAATCGAGCTTTCGTCACCTGTTAGTATGTCGAACACAGCATTAGAGTCACCTCCGTTAAATCTTTCAATCATTTTACGGCACCAATCCACACGATGGAGTTTTTGAGCCTCAGTCAAATTATGAGGTATCCACCGGGCGCAAAGCTTCCTGACCGCTAAATGTTCGTGGAGGATTTTGTGCACTTGACTCATACCGATGCCTAAGCTTGTCCGAATCTGCTGATAGGTCACTCTTTTGTCAGTCTCTATCATACGCCGCACAACACAGATGTTATTTTCAGTCGTCGCCGTAGAAGGCCGTCCCTCACGTAAATCATCAGTGAGATTAGTGCGACCACGTTTAAACTCATTAAACCAGTTGTAAACAGTCGCACGAGATGGGGCTTCATCGTGAAAGGCCAATCGTAGTCTATCATAACTTTCTTGTTGACTTAAATGACATCGAAAGTCATAAAAAATCATTGCACGAAAATTTTCTCGTGTTAAATTCATGTTAACGTGACACAGACAATTTTCAATTTGCCGCCAAATCGTAAAACAAATGATAAATGAATGAAATATATACTCAGTAATATTGGCAAAGAGTTCTATTTTCAAATTTTAGAATTATTTTTTTATTATATTGTTTATAAGTGGCCAGTTCTAAGAACTTTCAGTTTGACCCTCGTATATAGTGAAAAGGTTCCATAATATGGTGTATGAAGCGTTCTGATCAAGTTGTTTCATGAAGCATCATTGTGCACTCAACTTTTAAGTTTCACAAGGTAAGTGCACAATGATATTTCGCTTTTGCTGTCTGTATATAATTTGCGCTTTTTTATACGTGGGTGGTGGGACAGATCTTAAATATTGATTTAATGTTGACCTAAACAAATGAAATTTGTTTTTCAATAGTTACCATTGAGTGATACAGTAGTTAATACAACTAAAACCACATCTTCTAAGTGTTGGCGGTTTTTTTTTAATATTTAGGACACGTCAATTTGACTTCACCTCGCCTGATGGTAAGCTGAAGGTAAAGTCTCAGGAAAGAGAGTCACCATTACATACACGTACCATGTTATCAATGGTGGCACTCAGCTTGACGGCCTCATCAGAAGAGGATTATCGTCGCAGCACCGCGTGACACCCACCGGTCCCACTAGTGCTGCCAACACAATTCCCCTGCCCGGCTATGCACTTGCTGACTCCTGAACGCAATCAAACCGAAATTGGATTACTATGGAGGGTTTTTCGCAATCGTGCACGGTGATACCCACCCGGCTGAATTTTGTGACAAATTTGTGTCATCAAATTTCTACCATCAGTATGCTATATGTATGCTGTATGTGATGCTTGAAAAGAACTGGTATGGACGTCCAACTAAATAGCAATTCATAATTATTACTCACATTGAATAACATGTTTATATTATGTTTATTTGAGCTAAAATATAACGACCGGTGACGTCTATACACGAGGAAGGGTAAAATATAGAATTCAGTTTTCGCACAATACTCATAGGAAAGTCGTTCCTGAAATGTTGTTTCCATGATTTCGTGACGTATTAGGTCTTAAACACGCAAACAGATAACAAAATTACTGAGTATGTCATACACAGTTTAGGATATCAGTATTCAGTAGTGCCTTTTTTTTTCTGCGGAAATCCCTTCGAATACCCCCCCGCTGACCAGCGGGGGCGGTTATGTCGGGCTTGAACCGACTAAAACCGCACGCCGTCTCGGGTCTACAAACGCTGGGGTGTAAGGTTACCCATAGAGCATATCCCTCGCACTCCTACTGACCCTGGGCCATTCGCAGTGTCCCCTCTGATAACAGCAGAGGGGTACCTGGAGCGACCACTCCCGCGGGCCTTGCAGGCCCGCCATACTCCGACCCCCTCGTGCAATGGGGTCAGCTGGTCCTGAAAAGGGCCGGTTGGTCAGACTCTTGGCCGTTGACATTGACGCCAGCTACTCCAGAGGAGCAATCAATGATGCGTCATCGCCCACGTTGCCCAGGGTGCACCAAACATGGAGGTGATCCAACCATTCGCACCACCTACATAAAACTGGCCCATTGTCCACCCAGTATATTTATAACCTACTTAAGTCTAAAATTAAATAATACCAGTTATTTATTTTTATATAGTTGTAAGGGTTCATTTTGTAGATATTATTATTCTTCGAGTAGTATAACCAAAATGAAGAAGGGTTTTTGTTTCATTTTTATGAGTATACATTGCTGGGGCTCTATCCGTAAGTAGTGATATAAAAATATCTTATTATTATGTTATTTTCAAGGTTATATAATACTTGATGTGTGGGGCCCTATCAAGTGCTACAGGGCCCAAGCCAATCTCACCTTCAGGCCGGTACACCAGCTGATGGATGAGATTGGCAGGCTCTGGCCCAAGTTGTCCCCTCAGGGTTGGGGGTTCAGATGACAGTAGCTCCAGTAAAACGAAAGATAAACCAAATACATAAGAATTGAAATTAGAGTAGAAACCGGGGTTAGCAATCGGATGATGATGACGATAACTTTATATAAAATACTACTGCTAGTAGCAACACGTGGCCGGGTCTGCACCCGGCCACGCGTTGCTGTGGCTAAAGTTCTTGTTATCTTATATTGTCGTTTAGAGCTAACAGATAATTGTGACTGTCAAATAATAGGCAAATAATTTGCAATAAAATCATATTGCGACTATAAATTGAAATGTAAGCTATCCTATCTTTCAAGTTGGATCAAATTGCGCACGGTGTGCAAATCAAATTTAAAATCGGTTCAGTAGTTTAGGTGTCCATCGCGGACAAACAACGTGACACGAAATTTTTATATATAAAGATTTAATTACAGTTTCAGATGATTGCCTCACGCCTTTGGGTAAGAACAGCAAGTACGTCTCCCTGTATGACTGTCCAGCTCTAGTATCTATTACTAAACAGATACCAATGCCAAACTATATTCGCAACTTCCTTAAACAGTCCCATTGTGGCTTCCAAGGCCCCAATATGCCAAAAGTCTGCTGCGGTCCAGTCCCTGACCAGAAGCTGGACGTGAGACTGACGGTATGAAAAACATTGATGAAGGCATTGATAGGAATTTCGTTAGGACATTAAAATTTTTGATATGAGACTCTTCATACTGGAGTTTTTAAAATAGTTGTTCATTTCTCACATGCGCACTAGTACTACTTAAACTTTTACCTCATCAGCCTGCTGCTGGCCCAGATAAAGATTCCGACAGCGGGCGCAAGTGCGATTGTCGCTGGATGGGGAGAAACCCTTCAAGGTATTTCAGTAATGAGTATTTTGTTAAATGTCAATTTTGTTAGAGGTAAGTGTCCTTCAGTTGCCTCTAACGAAAATTGCCATTTATATGTTCAATCTCTTAATCAAAATTTTGTACACAAACTCACCATATTTTTAAAAGACCTATTCAAGGATTATACTAGACTGCATGTTGCAGAAATGATTTATCCACAGAAAGTTTTCATATATTTTTTAAAATGTAACGTTCTCTTACAGGTCCTCGTAGTACCATCAAACTTAAGCTGAAAATCCCGATATTCAACAAAGACTCGTGCACTAAAATGTACCAATCAAAGAATATCTCCTTGAACGTTAAACAGTTTTGTGCCGGTGGGATCTTTAAACAAGATGCATGCGGTGGAGATTCAGGCGGCCCTTTAATGATGAAAAGTCCTAATGACAAGTGGGAAGCTATGGGAGTTATCTCCTTCGGACGTGGCTGCGGAATGGATGGCTGGCCAGGGATCTATACCTCTGTTGGCGAGTATCTAGATTGGATCAGAAAAACTCTTAAATCTACAAATATGTAATAATAATAATAATTTATTTCCAAAAAAAGCATGATACATGATTTATACCTTATTATAAATTCTTAACATTCTTACATTCTTAATTCTTATGCATACGTACGTAAATCACTGATAACTTCCCCGAAATGTATATTAATAATACATTTCATAGAGTTGCAATTGAATATATTGAATTATGTAAACATAGGCAAGTATTAAGCATATAATAATTATTACTTACTAGCTGTTGCCCGCGGCTCTGCCCGCGGAGAATTCTGACCCGATTCCTGAAACCCATGGGAACCTATTCCCGGGATAAAAAGCCTATATGTTATTCCGGACTATAACCTATCCCTGTGCCAAATTTCAGCCAGATCCGTTAAGCCGCTTTTGCGTGAAAGAGCAAAAAAGATACATACTCACAAACTTTCGCGTTTATAATATTAGTATCATTTGCTGCTTTGACTGATGTATTATTTATTTGATTAATCTTGTATTTGCTGAATAAGTTTTACTAAGTAATTTTATCATGTTTTAAATAACATTAATATTAATAACTTTTGTTATCAGAGAAACTATTTTTATTAAGTGCACTATGATTTAAATGTTTAACTGTGATATTATAAAAGTATTCCGTTATAAATAGTTATATATCTATTTATCTATAAGTAGATAAGTAGTATGGAACATAAACACGTTAGGCAACTGGGATTATCCTTTCGAGGGCTTACCCGGGGTGCCCGGCAATGGACACTTGGGCTGGACACCGTGCGGTTTTAGTCGGTTCATGCACGACACAATCGCCCCCGCTGGCCAGCGGGGGGGGGGGGGATCCAAAGGGGTTTACGCATGTAGAAAAAAGTGGCAAAACAACGAGTTCTAGCGTAAAGTACCTCCCCTCTTCCTATATCGATATAATCTGTCGTCGAATGGTCTTCTAGTTTTCAGTGTTTAATAAGTTACGTTCATTAAAAAGGGAGAAATAAATATGGTGTTATTAAAAAAATATAACCGATTTCAAAAACCAAGAGGGAACTAAAAAGTGGAAAATATGTGATTAACACATTTAAGTCTTGCTTCCTTCTTCTACTACTTCTAAGGATCATAATGTTAAATTAGGTAAAATGGACTTAGTGAGATACAATACATACCGTCATAGCCATCCAATTACTATTACTTTCATGACAAATTACTGTTATGATAAACTATTGCCGTTAAGCGCATGTTGGTCACCGTTGGTCGAGTGCAGGTGATCGGTGGTGACACGCCTAGTGGTGCGAACGACATCACGTGGTATTCATTTGTTGTGTACCAAAACCTTATCTAGAATGTAACAGATACTTTTTTGAAGACCACATCAAAATTGGTTCAACCAAAGACAAGATAATCGCGGATAAACTTACAGATCAAAATATGAACCTCTTTTTGAAGTCGGTTAAAAATACCCTTCCATTATTCAGGTGCTTTTAAACCACATAGTTCCAAAGTACTCTGCCCCATACGCCTGCTATGAAATGCTAAAAAAAATCCTTTTTTGTTAGAAAAGAGTACTAGTAACCGAAATTATTAAGTAGTATTCTCTCAAATATATATATATATATATATATATAATATATTTATATATAATAGTATAAATCTTTAGAAAAAAAAAGTAGTATTCTCGTTAACCACTTCAGCTAAGCTTAATTACTTGTGTGAGGAGTGGTAGTGTAATGGCCAGAATCCAAACTCGGGACCTCTCGATCCCTTTGGGCGCAAAACGTTCAAAACGCAAAATGGTAAGCACTCGCAAAATGGTAAAAGAGCAAAACGTTTAAGGAGCAAAATGCTAAAAGCGAACAAAGTTAAAAGAGCAAAATGGTAAAAGCGCAGAATGATAAAAAAATCAGTTGCCTCGCTTCTTAGCTGCCATGATGATAAATAACTTAATTTTGGTGAATTGTGACTCCCTAATAGGAACAATATAAATAAAACGTGAATATTTTTTGGAAAACCATTTATTTTCAAAATGAATCAACTTTATGATCAAAATGAAATAATGCGACGTTTCGTTCCTATCATAACCCGAATTACGCAGATTGGTCATTCTCTCTAATCTTTCTCAAAATAAAAAGTACATATTACGTATCAAATCAGTATTTAATATTCAGAAGGTACTAGTGGTTCCGGCGTTGGGGTCACAGTTCCAACCTAACCTAACCCACTTTAGTAGCAATAGTTATAAATAAAATAAAAAATAGTTACAATCCCGGGTTCTTCAAGCGGGGCGTGAAAAAGCATCTTTTGAGGCCATCAAGGTAGGGGCTGCCATTTTAGGATCGTCAGTATTTGAGATGGTGGTGAAATAAGTCTTAAATTAAGTAATATTTTGTAGAGTTTTGACCGTATTGTCGAAGCCGGAGATCTCCGCCGAGATAGAGGATTTCTATGGCTGTACACTGCACATGCTCCCCGTCCTCGACGAGACGACCATGATTCCAGAGCCACAACCTGACATGCCACTATACCGACGAACTGCCTGATATCAGTTAAGACGAGATCGTGTTAGTTCTGAGGCAGCTTAAAAATGAAAAAGCCTCCGGTGAGGACGGAATTACTTCAGAGCTTCTGAAGGCAGGAGGAGCTCCTGTCATACAGGAGCTACAGAAACTCTTCAATGCCGTCCTTCACAGTAGGAGAACTCCTAAGGCGTGGAGCGGGAGTTTGGTTGTTCTCTTTTTTAAGAAGGGTGATATGACACTCCTTAAAAACTACAGACCCATCACACTCCTGAGCCACGTCTATAAGCTGTTTTCACGAATGGTCACGAATCGTCTCGCCAGGAGACTCGACGAGTTCCAGCCACCGGAACAGGCTGGGTTCTGCGGAGGATATGGCACCTTAGACCACATTCACAGAGTGAGACAAATTATAAGTTAAGTTTTCAATCACTGCGTCCTACCCGTAATGACCTACGGAGCTGAGACGTGGACACTCACGGTAGGGCTGGTCCACCAGTTCAAAGTCGCTCAGCGCGCTATGGAAAGAGCTATGCTCGGAGTTTCTCTGAAGGATAGGGTTCGTAACGAATACATCCGACAGAGAACCAAGGTTATCGACATAGCTCAAAGAATTAGCAAGCTCAAGTGGCAGTAGGCCGGCCATATCTCGCGAAGAACCGACAACCGCTGGGGTAAACGTGTTCTTGAGTGGAGCCCGCGACTCGGCAAACGTAGTGTAGGACGCCTTCCGGCCAGGTGAGATGACGATCTGCGAAAGACTGTGGGCAGATGCTGGATGCGGCAAGCTGAAAACAGGGCGCTATGGTGCTCATTAGGGGAGACTTATGTCCAGTAGTGGACTAGAATAGGTTGATGATGACTGTAGAGTTAATGAACCCTCTTCATTTCATTTCGGAATTTATATGCATACAGATAAAGTCTAAAATTAATTGGCTTTTTTATATAAAGTAATAGAATCGAGGCCCTGGTCGGAGGATGCTACCTTTGTGGCGGAGGAATAGTACACCTCGTTCTTCCACAGTGTTATTTGCATCTTACTGGTAATGGTGTTTTTGAATAGTACTATGAGGAATATGATGATACATCAGGATAAAAGTCTCAAAACAGTTTCGTTCGTGGATCTAAACAGGACAAACTTGAGCATGGTTATGACGTAAAACGCAAATTAGTAAGCGTTTTAGTATATAATACAGGAGCAGACCTGAACTTTTTAATCATAAATTGTACTAGCCATGGCTGTATTGTAGTCCAGAGCTGCTCTTAACTGACATAAGCTGAATTTAAAATATAAATTACTTAAAAATATAATTAAAAGTGTTTCACGACGAAAGTAATGTTTAAAATGTGGTTTCATCTTTGCGTGTTGTATATTGCAACACTTTCTTGGAGCTGTGCTTGTGAGTATTAATATATTATAATAAAACTGTATTTTTTTTTGTTCCTGTAGGTACATTGGTGAGCGGGGATCGTGCGGTCCATGGCCTTGTATGGGTGCCCAATATGGGCGGAGGCCCTGAAGGCCGGAAGTGTGCGGATGCTGCGCGCTCCGCAGCGAGTGATGGCCATCAGGGTCATCCGCGGGTACCGCACGATCTCCTTCGAGGCGGCGAGTCTCCTTGCCGGAACTCCGCCATGGGACCTGGAGGCGAGAGCGCTTTCGCAACTGTACCAGTGGCGAAAGGAGGCGCGGGAGCAGGGACTGAACCCCGAGCATCGAGAAATCGAGGCCATGCAGTCCCAGCTCCGCCAGGCCATCGTGGTGGAGTGGAAGGAACGACTTGGGCGACCAAGCGCAGGGCACGCCGCAATAGCGGCGGTAAGGCCCATCATGGAGGATTGGCTAGAGAGGCGACACGGAAGCCTCTCGTACTGACTGACGCAGGTGATCTCCGGGAAGGGGTGCTTCGGGGACCACCTGCATCGGATCAGGAAGGAGCCAACGCCTGAGTGTCATCACTGTGACGCGAGCGAGGACTCAGGGCTGCACACGCTGGCGGACTGCCCGGCGTGGGAGGTGCCGAGGCGTGACCTCGTGGCAGCCATCGGGGTGGGAGTCCTCTCGCTCGGCAGCATGATTGCGGCAATGGTGCGGAGCGCGAGCGCGTGGGCCGCCGCCACCTCCTTCTGCGAGCATGTGAAACTCGCGAAGGAGATGGAATTCAGAACCCTCCCGGCCCGCCGAGCCCGCAACATGCTCGCCTCGCGTCGCAGGCGACTCAGGCGCTGGAGGTCGCTTAACGACCTCCGTCCTCCATGAGCGCAGGCCTGGGGGTGACAGGTGAGGCCGCCTGTCACCCCAGCAGAAGCAGGCCGGGACGGTGGGGCGACTAGCGCCCCTCCCCCAAACCGGGGCAAGACGGGGACACCGTGGTTCCCAAACCCGAGGGGGCCATCTCGAAACCGGAGATGGCCCAGGGTCAGTCGGGGTGCGAGGGATATGCTCTATGGGCAACCTTACACTCCGGCGTCTGCAGACCCGAGACGGCGTGCGGTTTTAGTCGGTTCAAGCCAGACATAACCGCCCCCGCTGGCCGGCGGGGGGGTATCCGAGGGGATTTCCGCACGATAAAAAAAAAAAGGTACATTGGTGAAATAGAAAAACAACTTGGTTAATCAAATGAGCGATTCTGAACACGAAAATATGTTTTTCGAATTCTTGTCTGTTTAACTGTTCGTTTGTTTGACTGTTTATCTGTTTGTTCGTGATGGACATAAAAACTACTGAACGGCTTTTGGTGCGGTTTATTCTAAGGTCTTATTCAGACCTAAAATCTGCCGTATGTTTGATAGCAATTGGTTAAGTAGAACCCGACATATGACCAAAATAAGATAACCGACTGAAAAATTGCTGGTAATCAATCACGTTTCTTTTGTAATTTTTGGAAATAATAAGAAACCAGAAATACTTTATTTATAATTTTAAAGTTATTAACAAAATACTATGAAACGAAATTGCACTTTTCGCAGAGAACCATACAGAAATTTTTAAAATGGTACTTTGTTACAAATAGCTGATTAACAGTTTCAGAAGACTGCATCACACCGTCAGGAACTAGCAGCAAGTGCGTTTCTATAAACGACTGTCCGGATCTTCTATCTATCTTAAAACAGAAACCACTACCAATATATGTAGCCGACTTACTACGACGTTCAAATTGCGGCTTTCAAGGCCGCATTCCTAAAGTCTGTTGCGGTCCTATCCCTGAAGAGAAAAAGATGCCTGTACTTACGGTAAGTTGGTGGTGTTCGTTTTGGTTCCTTTACTTCAATTTGGGTTAAGCATCAATGTCTTTTTACGCAATTTTATGCCCCTACCCAATCCAATCGCCAATAGCCAATAGTCACTTATCATCTTACAGTGCTCTGACTACGTATTCAGAAATGAGACCAGAAGGAATCTTGTTATTTGAACCTTTCCCCACTGATGTAGAGCTTAATCTTTCCGATGGCGATGAATGAATATCTCAAGCTTATTATCAGGTGGCATGCGGTCAAATTGACAAAATCATCATCATTTATGCGTGGTTCTCGTTTGCATCCGAGGTTTTCACCTCGGAGCCCGAGGTCCGTTTGCTCCCCCTTCCTTAGATTGGGCTTATGACCCCGAGAAGCCTACGCTAGAGACTCGTCTGACAATCAGCAGGTGTACCGGCTTGTAAGTGATCCGTTCAAATTAACAGATTAAATATTTTGCATAAAATCTAAATCCTTTTGTTATTCTACAGACACCTGTAACGTCCATAAATCAAAATATGTCGTCACGGAACTACAATAGTAGTGAATATTCTGCCGAAGATTCTTCACCAGCTCCCCGCGGGCAATGCGGTATCAACCACAAGAACTTTGAACACAGGATCTATGGAGGAAATAGTACTGATATCGACGAATTCCCTTGGATGGCTTTGTTGCGATATAAAACTGGTGAGTATTGATTATATACTTTATTATATTGGGTCTATTACACTATTTACATTGGAGTTACATTAGAATTAAATTGTAGTTATATTGGAGTTACATTGGAGTTACATTGGAGTTACATTGGAGTTACATTGATGTAACAAGGCGGATACTTTGAGTCCAAGTAGATCTATTGTTATACTCTGGTATCCAGTCTGGTATCCGGTGGTAGATAAATATACTCCCAGAAATCATCCATAGCCTACGGATCGTTTGTTACCAGCCAATAAGCATTAACATGACCTTATGTTGTTATTATGTTAACCTCTTGAATAAAATTAAATAGAAACATTAATTTAATCATTAAATTACTAATAGAAATATTCAAATTGCATGAAAGCAGTACCCAAAAAAAGTATCATTTTTGTATAAATGACTAGTAAAGTGATTTTCAAGTATAAGACGCCATAGCGTCTTTGCGGTAGTGAACCTATGTGATTGAATAACGGTCAAGACACTTCTATCTAATTTTTATAAAGAATTTATACAAATTCATACTCACAAAATAGGATGGTGCTGTAGAATACCAATTTTGAATAACTATAGCTTTGTCCCTTTTAGATATAAAATGAACTCTTTTTATCGGCAGCAAACGGTTCTATGATATTCAAATGCGGAGGTGCACTGGTCAATCGTCGGTATGTCCTGACAGCTGCTCACTGTTTAGTTGGCGAATATTTACAGAAACTACCTTTGTATGTATTTTGTTATTTTATTATATATTGAAATCAGTCACTTAAGTAAAAACGACAGTCTTGCATGGGATGCAAAGATATTTACGCACGTACTTACATACGTTTCCGGACTATTTGGTTTATATTCAGTGCTCTCAACATTCGGCTAGTGTGATGGTTTGTTAGGGTGTTCATACAAGGGCGCTACTTCGCTTCCTTTCTGCAATTAAGGTGAGTGTACTACGTGAGTTCGACAAATGGAAGTGCGATTAACGATTGTGTGACAAAATTGTACTGCTACTCACCATAGTTCGAATGCACGCTAGTGCGACTCACTGTAGGTCGACATTACTCTAGTGCAACAATCCTTTGTGTTCGACTAGATGGCGTTAAAAGTCCACAGAACATTTTTTTTGCAAATGTATAGGGGTTGATGTGTGACATGTTTTCATTATTTCTTTTCTGTTATTTGTGTTATTTATCTGGTCTTGTTGTGGTCACAGTTCTAACCTAACCTAAACCTGCCGATTTCAGTAGTGTAAGAAAACCACTAAGAGTATGTAAATTCATATTAAATCAAATCAAACCATTGTTGTTACTCCTACGGTAATGCGACAATGATTTGTCGCATACTGTCGACCTACAGTGCGTCGCACTAGCGTGCATTCGAACTATGGTGAGTTGCAGTACAGTTTTGTCACACAATCGTTAATCGCACTTCCATTTGTCGAACTCACGTAGTACACCCAATTTAAGGTCAGGAGGTCAAGGCCTAGTTTTATAATGACAGATTAAATCGCAACGTCACATAATTTTTGTCTAGCAGTGATATTTGAATGATTGAAACTGAAATTAAACGAAATGTGCGTTATAGAAATCGCCCTTTGTAGCTTAAATTATCCAAATATTATAATTATAGTCTATTACAGAGTTACTGTTCGCCTAGGTGAGTACGACACATCAAATGATTCAGAAGTGGATTGCCAGAATGGTATGTGTGCGGACATTCCTCAAGAGATCCCTGTCGCCTCTACGTATGCCCACCCCAAATACAAATACACAGATCAAAATAGAGAACACGATATTGGCGTCATAAAATTGGCGAGAAGGGCTGTTTATACAGGTACATACATTTAAAATAACTAAAGCTTTACATACTTAATGCTAAACATATGCTGAAATAAGGCAACGTATTTATAAACAGCAAAGTGTAAAACTAATAGGTAATAGGTTTCTTATAACTTATTTTCTTTAGTCCCGTATTTTATACCGATAATCCGTCATGAATTTCCATTTAAAAATAAGTTTAAAGTACAAGTTGTATTCTAGAACTAAACTCGAGTGGAGATTTTATGAACTAACATTCGACTGCTACGACACGGGCGCGGGTTCGATTCCCGCTCAGTGCAATTATTTGTATGCATGAATATGTCTATTTGCATTGCTCTGGGTGTTTCTATGTATAATATGTATGTATTTACAAAAAAAAAGTATATAATCATGTTTATCCGCATTCTGGAACCCATAACACAAGCTAGTTAAACTATGCTTACCTTGGGTCTAGAAGCGCTGTGTAGAATATCGTAGAATATTTATTATAGAATATTAATTAAAAATTAATTATGCATCGATGGCAATAAGGCACAAATGACCCGGAAAACTCGGAAAATAGACCAGAATTCAGCCCTAGTTGTTCCTGTAGCATCCAATAAATCTTGTAATGCCACACCATAGATATTGTTAGGTTTGTTTTATTGGGCAAGGTAACCTATATTATTTTTGTGTAATAAGTGCTAATATCAATGCTGTTTTCACAGATTATGTCCAACCTATCTGCCTCGCACACCGTAAAAGGAAATTGATTGATGGCGAAGTTATGTATCAAAGTGGATGGGGAATGACTTTGACTGGTACCTATATCTTTTTTTTTTATACGAAAATGGATCGGTAATTTACATATTTCAGTAAATATTATATATAGTACTAGCTGATGATCGCGCGGAGGTCGGTTATCGTTTTTAGGGTTCCGTACCCAAAGGGTAATACGGGAACCTATTACTAAGGCTCCGCTGTTCGTCCGTCCGTCTGTCACCAGGCTGAATCTCATGAACCGTGATGGCTAGACAGTTGAAATTTTCACAGATGATTTCTATTGCTGCTATAACAATAAATACTAAAAACAGAATAAAATAAATATTTAAGGGTTAAATATTTATTTTATTCTGTTAATTAGTAAATATAACATTGATATTTAAGGCTACCATACATGAAACGTGATTATTTTTGCTGTTTCGATATTAATAACGGCCACAGGTAGACGCTTGAAATATTCATAGAATATTTAGGTATATATATATAGTTCTGTTCGTGGACAAATGGACTGAGGACGAAGCCCAGTAAGTGTCACTGTCTATGTCTGGGTAGACGGGACACCAAATTTACCTCTTACGACCCGGGACTCTTCATTGGGGGTAAACCAGTTTCCATAGTCGCTGAATCGGTGCCATTTAAATTTTTGGGAGAAAGATAGACTATAAAGGACGCACACCATCCTTAGATGAAGTTGTCGATACGTTTATAAATGACCTAAATAAGATAGATCAGATACCACTAAACAATATCAAAAAAGCTTGGATATATGACAACTACTTAACATCACGTCTGACTTGGCCTTTTCTGGTGTATGAATTCGGTAAAACCTTACTGGCGAAAATTGATGCAACTGTCATAAAATCGCTAAAATCGTGGCTTGGACTAGCGCACTCTGCTGATTCCTCTGCTCTATTTAGGGATAAAAATAATTTTGGGATGAAACTTAAGAAACCATCGGAGCTCTATAAACATCTTAGAGTTACCAAAGCCCACATCTTAGGAAAATCCCAAGATGTCACAATCAGGGCACTCCCGAAAGATAATAACGCGTCCGAGCTTGAATCTAGACTTCTATTCCATAAACGATTTATGATAGGGGCCCAGTCAAACAGAGTGGGGTTGGGAGTACGAGAGCCAGAAAGGGACCAGGATATACTTAAGTCCTTTCTAAAACAAGACGAAAATGATAAATATCGAGTGCACGCGATGAATTTGGAAATCCAAAATGAATGGTTGACAATGGGAGAGTTCTGCATACCGATGGCCTTAAAGTGGCGCACCTTGATCTATGACTGGTCGCCGGCCCTGTTAAAATTTTATCTTAACGCCTTTCAGATGACCCTCCCAGACCAGAGTAATCTGGTAAGGTGGGGGAAGGCCACAGAAAAACAATGTTATACTTGTGGTGAAGCAATAGGGACGGCTAGACACATATTAGTAGGATGTAGGGTGCTTCTCGATAGAGGCCATTACTCACGCCGCCACGATAAGGTGCTTATCATCATACGTGAAGCAATGAGTCTGGCAGTAGCTAGAGCCCAAAAAGGATTGACTACTAACAGACGTCATATCAACTTTGTGTCTGAAGGTTCATCCATAACACCCAGGAACAAACCTTATTCAATCTTAGATACTGCCCCAGATTGGACTCTCCTAATCGACACGTATGAAAAGCACTACAAAATTCCGGAGGATGTTGGGGTTTCGTCATCTAGACCTGACATATTCCTATATTCTAAGAGGTTAAAACATGTGGTTCTTGTGGAACTTACTGTACCGTGGGAAACAAATATACCGAAGGACCACACAATAAAGAAAAATAAATACTATGATCTCACAAACGAATTAATCAAAAACGGTTACGTGGTTAATTTGTATGCAGTGGAAGTGGGAGCGAGAGGTATACCAGCAAAATCTCTCTATAACCTACTTAAAGATCTAGGCCTATCGAGAGCTACAATAAGCTCATTACTAGGACGAATGTCTAAAGCGGCACTAGTAGGTTCGTATCAAATTTGGTTAGGCAGGGAGGGGAACTTGGGTAGTGAAGGTGAGTGTTGATGTACATCAACAAAAGGGGCCCCTTCTAAACCTACACTTGGGTCGCAAGTCCCAGGCACTGTCCCGAGTTCCCAACTCAGCAACGCGATGGACCCGGCACCCGCACGGAGAATCCATGGATTGCTAAGATTACGGTCTCACTTAAAAAAAAATGAAATAAAAATAAAATAAATTAATGGGGCATAGATAATGGTACGGAAACCTTCTTGCGCGAGTCCGACTCGCACTTGGCCGGTTTTATTTGGTTCTACTTAGCCAATTGCAATTAAACATACGGCAGATTTTAAATCTGATATATCGTCGGAATAATGGCAGAATTAAATAACTCCGATTTTGGCCAAATTGACCTTTCACCATTTTCGAGAACCCTAAAATGTGCCGCATCTTTTGGTCTAACAAACATTCCTATATCTCAATCCAATCCAAAAATAAATCCATTTTCGTGTTTCAGTTGAAGAAATAGATATGTTTAATTGAACACTAAATATTATTAGAAAAAATGACTAACTCTATAAATAAATGAACAACTGTGACTTCTGATCACTTGAGTATGAAATGAATTAGCTCAATTGAGTTGTTTAGTTCTTCCACGAACGAAAATATTCTAATGAAAGCAGGCATGTTGAAGGAAAACTAAACAATTTGAGTTATTTAATTCAGGCAGATAAGTCTTTCGTTTTTAAATAATTATTTTTATGTAAAAAATTAAAAAATGTCAATAGGTGAAATTATTGAATATTTCTATTTATAGTATTCGCAAAATTAAACAAATTAACTTTCACTAAGAATGCCTAACTTTAATGTTTAAATATTTCATTAGGTTCAGAACTCGACAAGTGAACTTGTTGACCCAATTTCATGTATTCACATCCATCTTATGTGTGAGAAAACTGAATAACTACCATAAAGAATTAGCTAACTACGGTATGTTTGCAACATCTTGGTGTGGCAAAATTAGATAACTTGGTTTTTTTTTTTTTGGTTCATTAAAGAAATTAGTTTGATTAAGCATTGAATCGACAGCAAACATGCTTATAACATATAAAATTGCCGACATTAAAATTGTTCTCCATTTGTTAATGATGTCAAAAAAGTGCCAAAAAAAAACAGTAAATCGCGATTATCTCGAAACTTGAAATATTCAGTTATTTAGTTCTGCCATTATACCCACGATATATTTCTAATAGAAAAAACCGCATCAAAATCCGTTCAGTAGTTTTTGCGTCCATTACGAACAAATAGATAAACATACAAGAATTCCAAAAAAATATTTTTGTCTTCAGAATTGCTCATTTAACTTAACCCAAGTATTTTTTTTAAATATCACAACATTTTCACAAAATCATATTAGTCTAGATATGAACACCATAATTCACATTCCAAAAATCCAGGACAAGACTTATAACCTTTTCAGGGATATAGGTATACAATACCAATAGAACTTCATGAACCTGACCTTTGAAACAACCAGGCTTTGGGCTCCAAAGTGCAAGTTTTGGATGCAATCGGGATTGGTACTTGGAAGACACATAACTTAACATAACTTCACGCCTGTATTCCCGAAGGGGTAGGCAGAGGTGTAAGAAGTATGGTATATTAATTCAATGAAACATTTTTGAAATGATATTTTTTGGTTTAACAGAACGCAGAAGTCCAGTGAAACAAAAGATTCAGCTACCAATTTTCAACAAAGAAAATTGTGTCGAGGTATACAAAAAAAAACCAAAAACAGCGTTTATACTCCCCAGCCAGATCTGTGCCGGTGGTGTCTTTAAACAAGATGGTTGTGATGGAGATTCCGGTGGCCCACTCATGAAGGAGACTCCGGAAGGTTGGGAAGCTGTAGGAGTAACTTCTTTCGGACGTGGTTGTGGGTTACAGAACTATCCAGGAGTTTTTATTTCAGTAGCTGATTACTACAGTTGGATTAAATCAACTTTGTATTCTTCTAATCAGTTATGAGAACATTGAATTATATTAAAAGAACCAGCCAACGTGACCATGGCTGCTGAAAAGCAACCGAAACGTCGGGTTCCATGTAAATAATAAAAATAACATTAAATAAATCGTGATAAAATCCGTTAAAAATAATTTCATTTCAATAAATTAAAAGAAGTTAAGAATACAACACGTTTTAATTTAGTGGTTAAGAAGTTGGTCTTACCATCGAGAGGTCGGGTTCAAATCCTGGCCATAACACTACAGACGCGAACTAACTCCTGACACAAGCCATAGTTAAGCGTAGCGAGCCGAAGGCGAGCGAAGGTTTCAAAGTTACATTTCAAACAAATGATACTCCTCCGAGACCGTTTGACCGATCTCGACCAAATTTGCCACGGTGATCAAGTAGACATTACTGAGTGTCGTAAGGGGTCGAATGTCCAGATCGGTCTTACCATCGAGGAATAATCACCGAAAAACCAAATCAATGGAAAAAGTCGACCGGTCACGTTAACCTAGTGTTGGATAGGCAAATCTCGCTACGCTTAAGTTTGGGTTGATTGCGAAGCTGGTAACCGTCCTAGTTTAGCTGGAGGGGTAAAAAGGATTCTTGTAATTTTGCTTAAATACTAATGTTTTAAAAAAAAGCTGAGGCTGGATTCAGTAAAATTTAGAAAACTTATAAAATTTGCATTTCAAAATTTTATTGATAACGAATCAAACTGAATCATTGACATATCACACGGAATACGAAAGTTTTGTTTACGTTTTTCTTTCTAATCGATTTGAAATCACGCGTTGTACAAACGTGGCCGAATCAGGCCCCGCCCAGGTTAGTTTTGGTCCCTACCGAATTATTAACGTAATATATTTTTACTTATTATTTACCGTACTTTATAATAAAGTAGTCAAATGAAAATACATTATGTGAAAAAATAATCTCTACTTTACTGCCTATTATTTTTCCTCCCTTATCATTGATTATCACTATCCTCATTGCGAGTTCCCAGTAGCATCCAAAGTCTGCAATTTGAAGCCCGGGGTCCGCTTAATGGTTTCGATTGGTATTTTGGCTATGCCGGGTGCGTCCTGCCGTCTGACCACCAAACCCCGAGAGGAAACCCTGCATTAGAGCCTCTCCGCTGCTTAGCTGGTGCACCGACTAAGAGGTGAAATTGGTTTGGGCCCTGTATATTTAAAGAATTGATATTTGTGGTAAATAGTAACGTGGTAGTAGTGGTTATTCGTGGTATCGTGGGTGTGTAATACACCTCTGCCTACCCCTTCGGGGATACAGGCGTGAAGTTATGTTATGTTATAATCCTATTATTATACGGGGCTCTATCAAGATTTTCGGGCTCCAAGCCAACCTCACCTGCAAGCTGCTGATTGGTAGACGAGGATCTGGCATAGTTTTTTCTCTGGGTTGGGGAGTCAAAATAAACCAAACAGTTCTTAGAGTCCCAAATTCCTTTAGCAGGGCGTGGAAATACATGTATCGAAACAGATAAACATACAAACATATTATTAAATTTGAGCATCTATAATGGTGGCCTTCTCATTGACATGTCCTATATAAAACCGAAGTAAATAATTGAATAATAAATATTGTAGGACAAAGTACACAACGCCATCTAAACCTTAACTAATAAGATCTTGTCATATGGGTTCTAGAATGCGGATAAACATACTTAATTACTTCTTTTTTTGTAAATAAATACATATTATACATCGAAACACCCAGACCAATGCAAATATACATATGGCTTAGCAGTCGAACGTACTACCGTTATCAAAGTAGTACCCGGTTGTAACCGGTGGAAAAGTTAAGTGTTTCCGGACGATTATATCGGCCTTTCTAAAGAAATTGCAAAATTACACATAAAATTTGACAGTAAAAATGAAATGTAAAAAAAAAATTGGTCAAAATTTGCACTTTCCGGTTCCCAAACATATACCATGGCACGATAGACATGGACTTCGTCTTTATGAGTCACAAGTCCGGCCTCGAATAGAGTACTGTTGTTATATTTTTGCAAACTAGCTCGACCCGTTTGACTCGGTGCAAAAATGGGCGCTGAGCGTCGATAATCCCGTACTTTCAGGCAGTGTGAACCTCACAGCGATGGGAGAGATTTTGCCTCTCTGTAGATGTTCTACTGCCTGTTATAATGGTATGTGTTCAGAAGAATTGTTACCTACAGCTGTCTGCCACACTCTTGGTTACACGTCCAGTAACACTTAAACACACGCGGATATAGCTCACACGTTATTATTTCCAATGGTTGGAAAGCAAGTCACAGTGGTACCTTACATCTAGTGATACCACACTAATATAAAATTAATACCATGTTTATTATGGTCATAAACAACGGCCAAATTCTATCATCACACCGCTCGCCACATACTGGGAATTGATTCTTACACGTTGCAACCGGCAGCGGTGCGTACAGTGAGGTATGAAAGAAAATTCAATCCGCGCATGCTCAAACTGTGGAATGATCTCCGTGCTGTGGTTTTCCCAAACGACTACAATATGGGATTCTTCAGAAAGCGCATTAGAAGGTTTTTACAGGTCTGCAGCGCGAGTGTGCCGGGGCGGCACACATGCAGACTGCAGTGTTGCACACACCGGTAACCGCTTCCCACCAGGT
This sequence comes from Cybosia mesomella, assembly GCA_946251805.1. Lineage (NCBI taxonomy): Eukaryota > Metazoa > Arthropoda > Insecta > Lepidoptera > Erebidae > Cybosia > Cybosia mesomella. The sequence goes on from OX276395.1 coordinate 10,776,799, forward strand.
GGGTCGTGTGCTTGTCTGTCACCTAAGTGGTATAAAAAAACAAAATTGGGGTGACAGAATAGTAACATGTAGGTATTCAGTTAAAATACCAAGTATAGCAGAAGCAGGCCGGGACGGTGGGGCGACTAGCGCCCCTCCCCCAAACCGGGGCAAGACGGGGACACCGTGGTTCCCAAACCCGAGGGGGCCATCTCGAAACCGGAGATGGCCCAGGGTCAGTCGGGGTGCGAGGGATATGCTCTATGGGCAACCTTACACCCCGGCGTCTGTAGACCCGAGACGGCGTGCGGTTTTAGTCGGTTCAAGTCCGACATAACCGCCCCCGCTGGCATGCGGTGGGGTATCCGAAGGGATTTCCGCACGATAAAAAAAAAAAAAAAAAAAAAAAAGGTATTCAGTTAAAACGATGTTTTAATCTAACCCCATTATTCTGTCATGCACCTCTTTTTAGGCTTCCGATGCCGGTCCAAGAAGCAACACGTGCTTAAACCTACTAAACGGCTCTTTATTGAGCCGGGACATTATGACCCAGCTCAATAACGACGTTACTATTGTGTGCTATGAATTAGTTTTGAGGTTTTATGTTTTTTTGCTTATTCACACAAAATACCCACATAGAAGTGAGTGTTGTCGAGTCATGGACTTTCATGAAGAGTCTTCAGGCATTCATGTTTGTATTTCTTCTGATAGTGTAAATGAAGATACGTGTTTGTAGCCAAGATGATACTGACAAAAAGCCAGTGATAGTGAAGACAGAACATTCTATTAAATAAATTACGGCAACTAATTGCCTCGAATGTGATGTTTTCAAGTGGTAACATTGCGAAATTATCTGATGATAATTTTTTTTATTGCGGCAACTCTTTTTCGGCAATATATTTACACTTCACGCAGAATATTATTAAACAGCACCATGAAGTGACTCAAGAGGCATCTAAGTGAAACGTCGTCGTTTTTAAAAAGCTTGGTTCAAGCACTTGTCAATGAACACCTTTCTTTACGTAAAGGTTCATCAAAATCTTCCTTGGAAAATGTGTAATAGAATGAAAAAAAGAACTGGAGAAACATATGGAGAAACTCCTACAACACTAACTGGTTTTCGAAGAAGATGCCAAGATTGTCCTTACAAAAAAGATAAGAAGATAAGGTCATAAATAATACTTGCCATAAGTTCATCTACCCTGTGCACGTACTTTTTTGTTACAAAAACTGCCAATGAAAACCTAACCCAAAACGACTACCAACCCAAAGCGTCGGTAGCTTAGTGGTTAAGGAGTCAACCCTATGATCGAGAGGTCCCGGGTTCGAATCCTGGCCATTACACTAGCGACGTTAACCCACTCCTAACACAAGCAATTTAGCTTAGCTGGAGGGGTTAGGGGGAATATTAGTAATCTCGGTTACTAATATTCTTTATAAAAAAAAAAAAACTAATTATAAGAAAATGTTTTTTTTTTTAACTTCGGTATAAGTAGTAAGTTTTGAAAGGAAATGTTTTATTCTATTTTGTTATTTTTTTTTAGAAAAAATAACAAAATAACAAAATTTTTTTTGAAATAAAAAGTATTTTGATGGAATAATGTTGTGTTTTTATATGCTAATAGCTGGTGCCCCCGGCTCCACTCACGTAGATGCCGGTTATCGCGCGTGGACGTCCAAACTAACTATGATCCCGTATTTCATCCCCACCTAGGTTGGAATTTCAAAAACGCAATATAGTATATTTATTTATTATTAAGTACCTATAATAAAACAAAATTTTATGGTGAACTTTCATACAAACTTTCAAACTCTTCAGGAAATTTTGTCGCGATTAAAGGTAGCCTATATCCTTTTCCAAGCTATGGTTCATCTCTTTACCAAATTTCTTCAAAATCGGTACAGTGGTTTAGGCGTGCTGTCACGCCGACAGACAGACAGAGTTACTTTTGCATTTATAATATTAGTATGAATTATCTTCACATGAGGATATATATACAAATTATAAAAGCATAATATACAATTAAAAATATTTTTTTAAAATACTAGGTGAAATTGTTAGAGGGCCATAATGACTCACCTCAACGCCCATGTAACATTTTTCCGCCATAATGACGCCGGATTAATATCATCTATGTTATCATAAAATTGTATTTACAATTTTAACAACTAATTTTAGTTGTATCTGTCTATTGGAGATATACAAATTATTTAACATTAGTGTCCATTGTAGATGTTAAAAAAAACTTTGTTTATGTTAAATTAACGATTCTGTATACAAATTATTTAACATTTTTCCGCCATAATGACGCCGGGTTGATTTCATCTATATTATTATAAAATTGAAAATTAGTTGTCTGTCCATTGGAGATATTAAAAAAGAAACTTGGGTTATGTGAAATGAACGATTCTGCATGCAAATTATTGGTTTTGTAATTCTTTTCTGTTTGTCTGTTAGCGATAGACGCAAAAACTACCGAACGGACTTTGATGCGGTTTTTGTATTAGAAATGGCTTGGTCACGCTTAAAATCTGCCGTATGTTTGATTGCAATTGGTGTTGTAGAACCGGTGATACGATCAAAAACCGATAACCGACTTCCGCGCGGGCGCAGCCGCGTGCTAGTAATAGATAAAATTCCTATATCATCATATCATCCACAATTTTGCCTGCTATGATGGTTTTGGATAATTGAAAACATTGTTATTATTTTATACAATAGAAGGGAAAAAATCTCTCAAATTACGAGTATAAATGTAGGAGCTGGTCACCGAGCATCCAGTACCGTGACGTGGATTGACGTGACGTGATTGAATCTAACATTGAATTACATCCTTTTATTTAAAGTTAATTACTTTATCCTAAGGTGATTTTTACGATAAAAATATCAAAATGTGGAAATATGTTCTTGTTTTTTTAATATTTTCGCTTTTTTGGAGCCAAGTCTGTAAGTATCGATGTATTTTTCAAAATATTTGTAGGTACTCGTTCGGAAATTCAGAGGTTTCCGAAGAGATGGGTTTCTGTGCGGTGTAGTAACAACTTTGCCTACGCTTGGAGGCAAAAGTTCGATGCAAAACATTTAACAACATACAGGAACATACTACGAAATATCCGAAAATTCGTTTCCGCGCGAAACACGAACGAAAGACGTAGTATTTAGTCATGTAGGTATCATGAGGTCATTTCGGTTTTGTTCCGGTAGGGTTTAAGCCCAACAGAAGTGTCTGGTGCCGTCTTAGGACCAGCATTCAGGATAAATGTATTCCATGGAGTCTATTGACCGAAACCTCGATCCGCAACTGCGGATGTTTCATAGAAGGGTACCAGATGTTTTGTTAGATTTTCTTTTAATGGCAGGTTGATAATAATCCATAAAAGCTCCGAGAGCCAAACCTGGTTGCATCCAAAGTTGCACGTTAGCCCTGGCTCCGCTCTCTTATTATCTTAGCACTTCCAGGAACAACTGCCGTCAGCCTAACCCCGATGGGTAAGTCTGCCCCAGAGCATCGTTCGTCAATCAGAAGGTGAATTTTCTTGGCTTGGGCCCTGAAGAATTTTAATGGGGTACACCCCAGTACAATACATTGAATATTTGATTTCAGTTTCAGATTACTGCGTCACGCCTTTAGGCAGGTACAGCAAGTGCGTCCCCTTGTCTCAATGCCCAGCTCTACAATCTATGGTCAATGAAAAACCAACGTCTAACTATATCATCAATTTTCTAAGGTTGTCGCATTGTGGTTTCCAATGCAATACCCCGAAAGTCTGTTGCGGTCCTATCCCTTTTAAAAAGTCGCGGAATAGACTAACGGTGAGAAAACTCATTAAAATAAAACTATTTTAACGGAATCTATCGCAATTTATTTGATGTTATTTTATTATTTACATTGAACCCGTCGTTTTGGTTGCTTTTTAGCAGCCATGGAGACTTAGTCCTGTTTTAGAATTTACTTAATATATTCTGTAAATATTTTAAAGTAACTGTTCCAGCCCGGTGGCACCCAGATACCGATTTAGGTTATAGATTTTCCTAAAGAACTCGAATGGTTGGTCGAGTAAATCAATTTGAGGCCCTTTTCAATAACATAAAACATGAAATATAAACAACAAAATATGTTTTACAAAATTATGAGTTATAGCAACCAGCCCTCGCTTCGCTTTGGTTTATTTGAGTATTACCATATAGGTCTACAAAAAAGTCCGCGTTCGTAGCTAATTACGAAAGTTCAGTTATGAATGTTGTATTAAGGATAGCTTACTATAGCCATTTTTTTTTAAATAGCCCCGTTGGATGTACTAATAGGAAAGCTATTTAGACGAATACACTAAATATGTTAGTCACTTTAAGCATTATACACCACACAATTTCATTAAATATCTTCTAAAATATCGGAATATTAAAAACTTCGCACAACAAAAATTAAAGCTTCGCACCTGGCGGCGCGTGGCGCTGCAATTAAGTTATAGGATTTCTTGCTGCGTAATTATAATGTATTGATTGCGTAAACGTAGAAGTTTGATTTTTTCACAGTTACAAGTTGTTAGAGACCTGCGTAATTCATATTAATTTCAACTTCATACACTTTACGCATTTCTAAGAAACAGGTCTTGAGAGACAGACATACAGAAATTATTTTTTGTGACGTGGGTAACTACTTATTTACTGTTTTCGGATTTTTCCCATTACTTGTGCTATAAGACCTTGCTTCTTGCTAAATTTCAACTCTCAATTTCTTTATCATTTCTAGCTCAACGGGGAGTTACCTATAGGTTTTGATGAAAAGCAATCTAGTGAAATTTGGTGAAATTTACTACATAAACGGTTGTAGCTTTTGATTGCATTGACTTAGGATTTTGATTTTTTCACAGCTTCAAGGCGATACAGACCAGGGTATTTGGTATAAATTTCAACTTGATGCCTCCACGCGTTCAAGCGGAATAGGTATTGACAGACAGACAGACAGACGGATAACGAAGTGATCTTATAAAGGTTCCGTATTTTTCCTTTTGAGGTACGGAATCCTAAAAATATTCATCAGCCTGCTGTTAGCGGTGGTGAAGATAGAGTCAGATATTCTGCTGAAGATTCCTATCCGGCTTCTCGTGATCAGTGTGGCATTGACACGGATGGAGAGAGGATCTACGGTGGTGAGGATGCTGAGTCTTATGACTTGCCTTGGATGGCTCTACTTGGATATAAGAATGGTAAGTACTCGTTGATCGACTTAAAGTCACAGAACCAAATTTGTTGAAAATTTAGTTTGCAACAAAACCGTTTCTGCAAATTTTCTGTCCGACCAATAGTTTGCCCGATAGAGCGTCAAAACCATTCATATCTCTTTTTACAAGATGGATTTAAGTTTACATTAATTCTCTCTTGACAGTCAAAAAATAAAATTGCGTGTTGTAACCTTTGTAACCCCAAATGTAACTTTACATTGGACTAATTACTACTATTTTAAAATAGTTAGAAATAAAACTGAATTCTTTCTAGTCCTCTATGTAATTTGGTATGTAAATGTGATGACAATTATATTCTTTTTGATCACCAGCTCAAGGTTTAATGAGTTACAAATGCGGAGGCTCATTGATCAATCGGCGGTATGTCTTGACAGCTGCTCACTGTCTTGTTGGATATAAGAAAGAAATATATGGAACTCTGTAAGTAATATTTGGAACGTGTAATATATAATGTGTGAATGGAAGTTTTGAGGTATATTCTGGTATAAAGTGGACATGAGATACAGATAGATACCACTATTTCGACACCTGCAACTAACACTACGCTAACTTGAAATTTGGCTATTCGGTACTTTAGTGCCAAATAGTTTACCGTGGTGTTTGACAAAAGTACTGAAAATTTCGTGTAAAAAAATAAAGAAACGACGAGTATACAGGGTGGAATTTTGTAATGCCGCCTGGAGGGAAAGTACTCTTAATACTGCAGATAGAAAATTTTACTCAAAGGAAACATTCCTTTATTTTTGAATAGAAAGCAAACTGCATTCAAAGATTTTCGAAAATTCTCTTCCACACCCGGGAATCGAACCGGCTAAAATCTGAAAAAAATATACCCTGTAATTTTATTGCATCGATCGTTAGGGTCAATTATAAGGATGAAATCTCTCTAACAAACATGATAAATTAAATGAAAGGAAAACCAGGAAATCTTAAATTAATTTAATTATTTACAAAAAATGGTAAACTAACTAATTAGTTGCTCGAATTGGGCTCTATTCTCTTGGATACACAAATTTATTCTTTTAACGAATTCATTTCTGGTGAATATTATAAATCGTATTCTGAACTTCAACTCTCAACTCGTTGTCATTCGCATAAGATTTCTTGTAAATTTGATTTTTTACATATTCCCACAAAAAAATATCTAATGGGGTGAGATCTGGCCATCTCGCAGGCCATCTGATTGTGCCGTTTGTACCAATCCAGGTATTAAAATGGTTATTAATGTAGGCAGTAGTGATTCTGCTGTTATGTGCTGGAGCACCATCTTGCTGTAGAATTATTTGGTTTCGCTCTTCCTCGGGGAAACCATTTAACTCGTTTCTTAAGAGATCCAGTATTTCAATATACTTGACGGTGTTTAAATGACAAAATGTGAAATGAGTTGTAAAAACAATCAAATGTGAATAACAACTACGACACTCTAATTTTCAAATTTTAATCTAACATTCCATATTTAAATTATTTTCGAAAATCTTTGAATGCAGTTTGCTTTCTATTCAAAAATAAAGGAATGTTTCCTTTGAGTAAAATTTTCTATCTGCAGTATTAAGAGTACTTTCCCTCCAGGTGGCATTACAAAATTCCACCCTGTATATTGAGCTAACTGTGGTTACAGGTGTGTTAAGTGGAAGAACGCGAGGCGCTTGCCTTACAGGCAAGTTTAGTTCCATAGCTTACCCGAATTGGCTAGGATTGCAGTGTTCCACAGGGGTCAATCCTAGGGCCGCTCTTGTGGAACATCGGCTACGATTGGGTGCTGCGCTGTTCGTTGTTCGAAGGTATCGTTACGTGCTACGCTGACGACACCCTCGTAACGACGCGAGGAGCAACGTACCGATGCGCGGTACGAAAGGCCACGGCATGGGTTTCTCAAGTCGTGGGTCGAATACGGCTACTGGGACTCAAGGTGGCCCTTCATAAATCCGAGGCTATGTCTTTTTACGGGCCTCGGAGGGCGCCACCTGCGGGAACCAGCATAATCGTAGGGGGCGTAAGCATCGGCATCGAACCCTCGTTGAAGTACCTGGGGCTCATACTCGATAGCCGATGGGACTTCGGGCCACATCTCCGAAGTCTGGTCCCTAAACTGAAGGAGCCCTGTACGGGTCCCAGTATGGGCGGGACGTCTGGCTGCCCGCAACGTGGCAGTTTTGCACAGCTTTTTGATAACGTTGGCCATCAGAGTCATAAGGGGCTACCACACGATCTCCGTCGAGGCGGCATGTCTCTTAGCAGGGACTCCTCCATGGGACCTGGAAGCTAGGGCTCTTGCGTCATTGTATTAATGGCGCAAGGAGGTGCTGGAGCAGGGCCACAGGCCAGGACTCCGAGAAATCGAGCTTGAGCAACCAAGGTGGGGAGAAGCCACCATTGCGGTGGTGAGGCCGGTCATGGAGGAGTGTTTGGAAAGGCACTGTGTTGATCTCTCCTACCGGATGTCACAGATGATTACCGGACACGGGTGCTTCGGTAAGTATCTGTGGCGCATCCACCGTGAGAAAATGCCGCAGTGCCAGCACTGCGAGGATCCCGTCGAAGACACGGCGCACCACACATTGGCGGAGTGCCCAGCGTGGGTGAGTTAACGCCGGGATCTCGTTGCGGTCCTGGGCGTGGACGTTCTCTTACTAAAGACCATGGTGAGAGCCGTGGTTTCCGATGGGAGCAAGTGGCACACCACCGCCTCTTTCTACGAGCAGGTAACGCGCGCGAAAGAGGCGGTGAAGAGGGAACGGGAGATAACCTTGCCCCCGAGTTCCGCTGTCTGCGGTGATGACGCCGCAAACTTGTCTACGCCCAGGACTACCAACCTCTATGATAGGGACCTGAGGACGGCAGTCGGCTGTCGGCTAGATGACTGACTGACGACTGACGACTAGTCGAGCCGTCCTTACAGAAGCAGGTAAAGCTGGAGGCGTGTCGTGTGTGTCCTACACACGCCTGCCTACTCGAAGACGTGGGATCAAACCCAACCCCAAAGGCGAGGCGATGGCGACCGAAGTCCGCCGGGAACCCTGGGGTTATCCTTTCGAGGGCATACCCGGAACCGGTCCGGCCGGCCTTTAGTCGGTTCGACTCCGACATACCCACCTCATCGCTGGCACCGGTGGGGTGAAGTTCGTGGGGGTTTCCATACGTAAAAAAAGCTAAGCTTAGTTTGTACATAGCAGAGCCGTGGGGTCACGGCTGTAAATAACATTTAACCTAGATGCCTAATGTCTTCAAGAAGGTGGACGCAGTAGTTAAATTTTAATTTACAGTACTTACTATAGATTGGCGTAATTTATCGTTTTTATTTTAAATTTTTAGACTAGAGGCAACCATTCCAGAAGCTAATATACTATGACAAAAATACGAAAGGCGTCGCATTATACAAATCCTTTCCTTTATGTTAGGCAAACCTCCTCGATCTTAATGACATACGTATGCCTAGGTCGACTCTAAGGCTGAACGCAGATTAGGGACACGACAGACAGACTCGTTGTACCGTGACTTGTAGGTTTTAGACACTTTTGTTTAGTTCGACGTATGTGCACTATTATATATTTCTGTAGAGTCAGTCTTAAGACTGTCTTGTCTCTAATGAGTGCTCAGTCTCACCGGGCTGCTCATTCAACCTCGCCTTCGTCAATCTTTTATCGTTCATCCCTTTCTCTATCTTCGTTACTATATCTTTTACCATATCATAACGTTTTCTTATCACGTCTTTCATGTACCTACGTAAAATATTTATTGTTATAGAACGACAGTGCGGCTTGGCGAGCACGACATGTCTGCTAACCCAGCAGTAGATTGCCCGTATAAAATTTGTAGGAGCCGTCTTCAAGAGATCGCCGTAGCGTCAGCGTACGCGTATCCCAGATATGTTTCTACAGACATGAGCAGACCATACGATATCGGCATCGTTAGGTTGATGGAGAGAGCTATTTACACTTGTACGTATATGTTTTCATAAAATTAACTATTATGTGTTAATAACATACGTCTGACTAATTCTTGTGTATTATGTATAACTTATATACTACTATCTCGAATACAGCTCTAATGGTTCGCAATATTTATATTTAGAACTGACGACCTGAAACCTCATTTCAGGTCGTCTGCTGCCTCGTGCGTGTGCACGCATTCGTGCAAATCGTATATATTTTTTTGCAAATTATCAGCACGGAATTCGCTCCATATTATTTGCACTTGCTTTTTGCATTTTTAAAGTTTATCTGTATCGGTCCAGGCAGCAGCCTCATTTTTTAAGTTTATCTCTAACGGTATTTTACCTGAAAATACGAAAATTGATAGCTTGCTATGAACGTTTATGACACAAGTAATGTATATTTGGTGTTTATGTTAAACAGCTTACGTACAGCCCATCTGCCTAGTGGACAACGATGAGCTTCCGACAGCAGGCAACAGCGCGACTGTCGCTGGGTGGGGGAAAACACTACGGAGTACGTTAACAATAATAACTTTTTACTTCTTATTCTTACGCTTATAAGCATGCATGCTTATAAGTATGCATACCCAACCAGTACATTCTAGAATAAGTAATAAGTTTTCACCAATAGATGACACTAATAGTTTCATATTTAAAATATGAAAAATAAGGAAATACTTATTTTGACCATATTAAGCTCTGTAAAGGTTTCTAAAACCTAATACTAGGTTAATCAATATCCTTGTGGCTATTCCAACTTATCAACAACGTAGTTTTGAGGAAACTAATAGCATTATATGTGACAACTTTTTAATGACGACAAAATGGTATTCGATCCTTCTTAATTGAGCTGAGCGAGCGAAGCTCTTATACCCGGCACGGCATAGCCATTTGTTGGTGGCTGAACTATTTCGTAACCACTAGCGCGATCTTGAACAAATTTACCACAGTGATAGTGTGGACACTGAGGAGTGTTTTGAATGAGATGTTTTATGTCCGATGTACCATTGAGGAATAATCACCGAAAAACAGTTTTACGCGCGCGGCCTTAGCTAAGCGCGCGACCGGTGTAAAATGTCTCATTTTCAAGCAAGAGCCCAGCTCGCTCAGCTCAATTTATTTCAGTCGCACCCTGCACTGAATTCCTAGTAACTTTTTATATGACCATAGATGGCATTGTAATAAATTTCAACAATTTTTACTACACTTAAGAAGTACATACTATCATTAACATTTACCAAATTGACGGAAAAACCAAATTAAGAATAATTAAACATAAGTAATTTGCATTAATATATAAGCACCATCATGTACTTATTCCCATTTACGTAGATACTGTGGAGTCTGGGGTTTGACTACACAGCTTCTCGTCGATCACTATTAGTATTTAAATTACAAGACGAGGTTTTTTTAATAATGAATATATTTATTCATAAATACAACTCTGCTAAACGGGGTTTAATGGGGTTTACGCGAGATTATTTATATTTATTGAACGAACTAGAGAGGGTCGCGAGCTCTGCTCAGAGCTTGAGCCTTTTTTTTTCGTGCGGAAATCCTTTCGGATAACCCCCGGCCAGCGGGGGCGGTTATGTCGGGCTTGAACCGACTAAAACCGCACGCCGTCTCGGGTCTACAGACGCCGGGGTGTAAGGTTGCCCATAGAGCATATCCCTCGCAACCCGACTGACCCTGGGCCATCTCCGGTTTCGAGATGGCCCCCTCGGGTTTGGATACCACGGTGTCCCCGTCTTGCCCCGGTTTAGGGGAGGGGCACTAGTCGCCCCACCGTCCCGGCCTGCTTCTGCTGGGGTGACAGGCGGCCTCACCTGCCACCCACTCAGAGTTTGAGCCTAATCCGGCCTCGACTCGCCGTACGAAGAGAATATCAAGAAGTAAAAAGTGCATCAGAGTTTGACCCTAATCCACTTTTTACTTCTTGATATTCTCTTCGTACGGCGGGTCGAGGCCGGAGCCCCTGGTCATCCGCTAACTCGAACTGTCCGCCAAGCATTTGTTTTTTTCCTAAGCTCTGATTTCAAATTCAATTATACAGTTTTATTTTAATATCGCTGACGCATGATGGCCAGGCAACTAACTATAGTGTTCGAAGGAGTCCGAACACTACAGTACAGTCAGCGTCAAAAGTAGGTGATGCCATGGAGCGTCAAAAGTAAGTACCTATATATAGCGAAAAACCTTCAAAAGTTGATGATGAGTGCAAAGTCACCTTGACGTTCAAAATTGCGCGAAAGTATGAAAGCACTAGCAGCCCGGGACCCGGCTTCGCCCGGGAATAAATTCGTAAAAAATTACCTATAACCCGATTGTAGCGCCACCTTCCGGATTCTCTGGTAAATATAAGATAGCTATAAAAAGCTTTCAAATTGAATTTCGTTGTTCTTACTTTGAACATGACGAACTTTGTATATAATTACTCATCACCTATTTTAAAAACATAACTTCACGCCGGTACGCCTATTTTACTATTTTGCTTCCTTAATATCAAAACTTTAAAAAACGCTGATGCACGTGTTCATTTATTCCAATCCAAAAGTATGCATATGAAGTTTCATGCTTCTCCCCTCTATAACAACTCCCATATAAACTTTCAACCTTTATTTCACCCTCTTAGGGGTAAAATTTTGAAAAACGCACCTTAGAAGTTGGTCAAATTCACAGATAATATAATAAACATCTACGTAAAATAGATAGGCTGATAACACTTAATTTGGACACCATTTGCAATAAAATAAACACAAAATTTATTTAAAAAAATTTAAACTGGACTTTTAAATAGTATTATAATCCTCAGAGTACAATGTTAATACATTTCATATTCCGTTTATAATTTTATGAAAGGTTCCAGAGCTAAGCTGATCCGTGAATTAAAATTAGTTAGGCTACTTTAGTCGTTGACTGTACAAAGGACGGCTTTATCGCTAACCGCGATTTCTTCCAGGCAACTTGGCTGGAAGGAAAATGGTTGGAATTTTTCGCGCGCACAGAGCAATCAACTGACCCTGTAGCGTAGCGGTAGAGCTTTCGACTGTTAAGTCAGAGGTCGCGGGTTCGATTCCGAAGGTTCGATCCGCTCAATGCAAATATTTGTGAGCATGAATTGGAATATTTGCATTGGTCTGAGTGTTTTATATATAATATGTATGTATTCAGAAAAAAAAGTATCTAAGTATGTATATCCACATTCTAGAATCCATAACACAAGCTAGTTAAGCTATGCTTACTTTGGATCTAGATACCGCTGTATAGAATGTCGTAAGACATTTCTATATTAAATTTGATTTCTGCTACCTCGCTGTTTTGTAGACTGAGAATGTACCTATAGGAGGTTTTATTACCAACTAAAAAAAATTAAATTAACTAAAATTAAAACCGCACGCCGTCTTGGGTCTACAGACGCCGGGGTGTAAGGTTGCCCATAGAGCATATCCCTCGCACCCCGACTGCCCTGGGCCATTTCCGGTTTCGACATAACCACCCCCGCTGGCCGGCGGGGGGGTATCCGAAGGGATTTCCGCACGAAAAAAAAAAAGGTACTTACCACTATTATTTTTTATACGATTTCCAAAAAGCGGTTGATTCTCAATGCGATACTAGGGATGTATATCTATGTAATTTAATTGTAACTGTTCACATAAAACTTGATAAATTATGAATAAATTATTAAGGTTTCCAAATAAATAAAGGTATATGAAATTTAAAAGTAATATATTAATGAAAATAAATGTACTATTGGAATTTTAAATGCCATTTCCTAGATCATAATTACCCAATATCTACCCAAAGTCTAAGAATGTGACAACATCACATAGTAGATATACAATAATATTTAGCGGTGGCCCACAACACCGCCCCCCACTGGCTGTACCGCCGCGCCCTCTTGTGTTTCTTTTTTGGAGTGGGTTTGTTCACATAGTGGCTGTCCTGTGTTGTCATGTAAGTTTCCGTGTCAATCTAAATTTTATTGCAGTTTCTGTGGGGATTTTTTTACTTATTTTCCAAAAAGGATTACATAAACAGAACCTAATATTGATACCTATATACACTTTCTAGGATCGGACACTAGTTTTGTCACATATTGTAGAGGTATATACATATATTATATTCGCACCCACGTGCTGAGGTATAGGTATATTCTACATACCTACATTTAGAATTACATGATAAAATTAATAATTAGTAATAGAGGTAATTTAATTTTGCGAGGATCAAACAAGAGTTTCACTATAAATTAATTTAAAGGAAAGTATCTACGTAGGTACATACTAAAACTACATTATTCATAACCACAACATTTTACTAACAAAATAATAAAAACGAAAATACACATCACACAAAAACATTCAAACTACCTACTTAATATGAAAATTTCATAATTATTCAACAAATCCTAATTCGTACCTAGTTGGTCATTCCAAATGAGGATAATTCGCCTATTTCAACGGAAGCACGAGTGTAACAGGATATGCAACAATTAATGAGTGCGAGCGAGAACAAAGTATGATGTCTGTCATACAACGTGGTTTACTTTTGGCATCGATATGATACTTAAATATAACAAAGCGAGTGATTGGCTCAATATTTGCGTGTTCCGTATACTACTGGTATACTTTTGTTTTAGTTATAATTTTTAGTATTTAGTACAATTATCTATACTAATATCACAGTGCTAATATTGTAAAGAGAGAGGCCGAATTTTGTGGGATTGTTTATATGTTTGGGGTAATCTTCTGAACCATTGCACTTATTGAAAAAATCTTTCACCATTTGATAGGTACATTATCCTCGATGAACATAGGCTATTATAATAATTATGATGTGTAAATTACGATGGCTTGAGTCATTGGGTTTAAAAAACTCATATACCTATTCCGAACCGAACGGAGGGTGGGTTACTGGTATATTATTATTATTAACCTTTATTTTTTTCATGCGGAAGTCCACCCCCCTCCCCCATGTCGGGCTTGAACCAACTAAAATCGCACGCCGTGTCGGGTCTTCAGACCCGAAACGGCGTGGGTGCAAGTTGGCCCATAAGGCATTTCCCTCGCACCCCGACTGACCCAGGGCCATCTCCGGTTTCGAGATGGCCCTCTCGGGTTTGGGAACTACGGTGCGTACCACCATCACCACCAACCACCACGCGTAATAAATGTTACTATCATGAACCCACATAAATTTCTTACTTTTTATGTTTCTTCAACTTGCTTAGGGCTAATGATGATAATTTTGTTTCACTCCTCTTGCTCAAAAAGACCGTCATTGTGGCGTACCACAGCGAAGAAAAAATAGCAATTCTTCCAATTTTTTTTTTTTTTTTTTTTTTATCGTGCGGAAATCCCTTCGGATACCCCCCCGCCTGCCAACGGGGGCGGTTATGTCGGGCTTGCACCGACTAAAACCGCACGCCGTCTCGGGTCTTCAGACGCCGGGGTGTAAGGTTACCCATAGAGCATATCCCTCGCACCCCGGCTGACCCTGGGCCATCTCACCACTAACAGCATCGCTCATCCTGTCTCCTCTGAAAGCAGAGGAGTACGGAGAGCGATGTGTTCCCGCCACGTTGGGAATTGGCCGACGATCAATGCCAACCCTATGAAGGGGTGAAGGGGAAGCCATTGACCGCCGCCCAGGGTGTACCGGCCGCTCCGATTCCGTTCCCCCCGGACTGCAGCGGGATCGGAATCGGAGCGACACTCGAGGAGGTTACCCAACACACACCCCAGCAATTCTTCCCCTAGGGTAAAAGTTTTATTTTTTATTTTTTGTGTGTCAAATGACAATGATCCTACAAAAACGAAAAAGTCTTTAGTCAAAAGTAGATTAATCATGAATAAAGACTCGACTTATTACTGTTTCATAAAAAAAGAACTTCATTTTAATTTTGAAAATGGAACTAAAATCGGCGATCTCTGGTAGAATGCATAATAATCTATGGTAGAATGCATGCAATGTGTTGCGGCTACAGAAGAAACCAAAAAAAGACATTGGCGCGAAATCTTTATAATTTTTCTCTAATTGCAAATTGAATTGCTAGTGACCGTAATATTGGATTGTTTTATTTTCTCGCAATCATAGTGAAAAGTATAGTGTAATAATACACGGCGCTAAAACTCATTAAAACTCGGTTTCTATTTACTCCCTCGCTGAAGCTCGGGAGTAAAACTACCTCGTATATAATGGGTCATTTTAGCTCCTTGTATAACAATCTACTATTATATGATTTTTACGACGCGTCGTCACTTTGCTTAGTTATAAAATTAAAATTATATGAAAATGTCTATTAAACGAGAACTGATCACTAGTTATTTAGGTAAATATAGGTAATCAATCTAATTTTGAAGTTCACGTCCCGCAATGGCATGCGTTCTTCCTCAAACACGTGACGTAATGCTTGAGACTGCATTGACTAGAGTTACCTACTTACTATTGACCGACGAGCGACTCTGTGTAGGTAACTATGTAATTCGTAGCGACTCAAATCTTAATCTAACGCCCGACATGCATTGCAATGATTTTTTTCCCCGTTCACCTAGGTACTTACAAAAGTTTCATTGTAATTGGATGAATGAAAGAAATACATACAAGAAAAGTATAATTATATTAAGGTACTCTCGCGATGACGGAGAGAGCCGTCTTCTACCCAACCGTGACCGGTCTCGGCCGGCGTGAGATGTCGTGCAGTGTTCCGCAGGGATCGGTCCTGGGGCCGCTCCTGTGGAACATCGGATACGACTGGGTGCTTCGCGGTGAGCTCGTAGACGGTGCCGCCGTCACGTGCTACGCGGACGACACGCTCGTGACGGCGTGCGGAGCGACGTACCGCGAAGCGACCCTGAAGGTCACGACCGCGGTTGTCCAAGTCGTGGAGCGGATCCGGCGGCTGGGTCTCGAGGTGGCTCTGCATAAAACCGAGGCCCTGTTCTTTCATGGGCCTCGGAGCAAGCCACCTGAGGGATCCAGTCTCATCGTGGGAGGTAATCGCATCGGCATCAAGCCCCAAATGAAATATTTGGGGCTCGTGCTCGACGGCCGATGGGACTTCGGAGAGCACATCCGAAGTCTGGCCCCCAAACTGAAGGGCACAGTTCTCGCTCTGGCGCGGCTGCTGCCCAACATGAAGGGGTCCGATGACTCCTGCAGGAGACTACGCGGGGATCGTGCGGTCCATGGCCCTGTATGGGTGCCCAATATGGGCGGAGGCCCTGAAGGCCGGAAGTGTGCGGATGCTGCGCGCTCCGCAGCGAGTGATGGCCATCAGGGTCATCCGCGGGTACCGCACGATCTCCTTCGAGGCGGCGAGTCTCCTTGCCGGAACTCCGCCATGGGACCTGGAGGCGAGAGCCCTTTCGCAACTGTACCAGTGGCGAAAGGAGGCGTGGGAGCAGGGACTGAACCCCGAGCATCGAGAAATCGAGGCCGTGCAGTCCCAGCTCCGCCAGGCCATCGTGGTGGAGTGGAAGGAATGACTTGGGCGACCAAGTGCAGGGCACGCCGCAATAGCGGCGGTAAGGCCCATCATGGAGGATTGGCTAGAGAGGCGACACGGAAGCCTCTCGTACCGACTGACGCAGGTGATCTCCGGGAAGGGGTGCTTCGGGGACCACCTGCATCGGATCAGGAAGGAGCCAACGCCTGAGTGTCATCACTGACGCGAGCGAGGACTCAGGGCTGCACACGCTGGCGGACTGCCCGGCGTGGGAGGTGCCGAAGCGTGACCTCATGGCAGCCATCGGGGTGGGAGTCCTCTCGCTCGGCAGCATGATTGCGGCAATGGTTCGGAGCGCGAGCGCGTGGGCCGCCGCCACCTCCTTTTGCGAGCATGTGATGCTCGCGAAGGAGATGGCGGAGCGCACCCGGGAGAGGTTCAGAACTCTCCCGGCCCCCAGAGCCCGCAACATGCTCGACGTGCGTCACAGGCGACTCAGGCGCCAGAGGTCGCTTAACGACCTCCGTCCTCCATGAGCGCAGGCCTGGGGGTGGCAGGTGAGGCCGCCTGTCACCCTAGCAGAAGCCGGCCGGGACGGTGGGGCGACTAGCGCCCCTCGCCCATACCGGGGCAAGACGGGGACACCGTGGTTCCCAAACCCGAGGGTGCCATCTCGAAACCGGAGATGGAACAGGGTCAATCGGGGTGCGAGGGATATGCTCTATGGGCAACCTTACACCCCGGCGTCTGCAGACCCGAGACGGCGTGCGGTTTTAGTCGGTTTAAGCCCGACATAACGCCCCCGCTGGCCGGCGGGGGGGTATCCGAAGGGATTTCCGCACAAAAAAAAAAAAAAAAAAGGTACTCTCGCGATGGGGTGCGACTGGTTGGAACACCTCCAAGTTTTGTGCACCTTGGGCGACGTGGGCGATGACGCATCATTGATTGCTCCTGTGGAGTAGCTGGCGTCAACGTCATTGGCCAAGAGTCCGACCGACCGGCCCTTTTCAGGGCCAGCTGACCCCATTGCACGAGGGGGTCGGGGTATGGCGGGCCTGCAAGGCCCGCGGGGAGGGTCGCTCCAGGTACCCCTCTGCTGTTATCAGAGGGGACACTGCGAGCGACGTGTTGATCCGAGGGGATCAAGGGCCCACTGCTCGCGCAGGGGCTGACGGGCATACGTACCGCCGTCGGAGTTGAGTGGAGTGGCTGCCCTCTCGCGCGTAATCTCCGGGTGATCGTCAAAGACCCGAATGCTAGCCACATTTGGGAAGTCGTGATCTTGGAGGACGCGGGGCTTGACTTGATTGACATCTCAAAACCGGAGCTGGCCCAGGGTAATCGGGGTGCGAGGGAAATGCTTTATGGAATACTTTACACCCCGGCGTCTGAAGACCCGAGACGGCGTGCTGTTTTAGTCGGTTCAAGCCCAACATACTACCCCCGCTGGCCAGCGGGGGGTATCCGAGGGAATTGCTGAACGAAAAAATGTACTCTCGCGATAATTTTCATTGTAATCAAATTTCTTTGGTGAAACACGGAATATTCAACGTTAAAACAATAAAACGAATACTATGTGCCATCCTAAAACACGACTGCGGCACAACCTACCGGTTTTACCGTAGTTATTTTGGATTTTCATGGAATAATACAGCATTTATGTATATTTTGATAACCGTTTTTCATTTTCCTATCAATGAGCTTCATTTTGACATCATTTTAATGTTTCTAACTTGAACACAACTTAAATAAACCCGGAATTAGTTTTCGGATAGACCAATCTTTGGGAGCAAATTTTATCGAGTAAAGTACAAGTTATCGTATATCGAATAACTGAAAATACTAGCTTGTATAGTCTAGAATAACATATGCGATTTTCAGAATACAGGGAGTTCTCATTTTCGAAAAATCTTAATCTAAAAACACCCTTGCCCAGCGATCCTCGCCTTACCGGAGATGGCCCAGGGTCAGTCGGGGTGCGAGGGATATGCTCTATGGGTAACCTTACACCCCGGCGTCTTAAGACCCGAGACGGAGTGCGGTTTTAGTCGGTGCAAGCCCGACATAACCGCCCCCGCTGGCCGGCGGGGGGGTATCCGAAGGGCTTCATTCACCCCATCGGTGCCGACGATAGGGTGGGCGTGTCGGAATCGGACCGACTAAAACTACACGGTGTCCTTCCCAAGTGTCCATTGCCGGGCACCCCGGGTAAGCCCTCGAAAGGATAACCCCAGGGCTACCGGCGGACTTTGGCCGCCACCGCGGCCTTACCTGGTGGGGTCGGGTTTTATCCCGCGTCGGTGAGTTGGCAGGCGTGTGTAGGACACACACGATACGCCTCTGCCACGGCCTGCTTCTGTAAGGACGGGGAGTCGGCCAACTGCCGTCCTCAAGCCCCGATCATGGAGGTGGCTTCAAAATACAAGGTTTACATGCAATCGAGAGTAACGCTGGGATGATGATGGGTGAACAATGTTTATCTATAGACCGTGTCTATTTGTCGCCTTAGTAGTTGGATAGGGAGCCCCACCAAAATCTCCGGGGCCCAAACCAACTCTATCTACAAGCTGGTACATCTGCTGATTTACTTTACTTTCGGGGTTGGGGGTCAGACGGCAGTCGCTTTCATAAAAGCCGCATAAGCCAAACCAAAAGGAGCAGAAGGAGGCGAACTCACGTGAAAGCCTCAGATGCAAACGGAAACAACGCTTAAATGATAATTATATAGATTGCCCTGTTTGATGTTTATTCGTTTGGGTGAGTGTTTTTAAAGATTTAATTTGCACCATATTCAATCAGAAGATTTTGTAAAACTGTTAAGTAAAATACCTATATAAAACCCGATCTTTATTATTATTTCTAACCAGAAAGATAACTGTGTAATATAACAGTAAGAATAACGATAGCCGCCGTGACATGGGTATTCCAGCAATCACAGAAATCCGTCGAACCTTTTCCTTATAGAATCTCAAAATGTTCCTTATTCTTTAACTGATAACTTACAGATACTCCGTAAAGGAGTCTTACAAATAATCAAATAATTTATCCAAGAAATAGTGGTGCCCTATATATAAGCTAAAAGGACAAGTACCTACTTAAAAACTATATGAGGTGCGTGCGTGACCTTGGTATAATTCACGACTCTGAAATTACATATGACAATAATATTGACACTATTGTCTTGAGAGCTAACAAAGTCTTAATTTTCATTATTATTATTCTCTTTATTACACTTAAAATACATATAACTTATATTTTTAAATACTTTCTATATTTTTTTCTTTGTCTGTATATATTTTGCGCTTTTTTATACGTGGGTGGTGGGACAGATCTTAAATATTGATTTAATGTTGACCTAAACAAATGAAATTTGTTTTTCAATAGTTACCATTGAGTGATACAGTAGTTAATACAACTAAAACTACATCTTCTAAGTGTTGGCGGTTTTTTTAAATATTTAGGACACGTCAATTTGACTTCACCTCGCCTGATGGTAAGCTGAAGGTAAAGTCTCAGGAAAGAGAGTCACCATTACATACACGTACCATGTTAACAATGGTGGCACTCAGCTTGACGGCCTCATCAGAAGAGAATTGTTGTCGCAGCACTGCGTGACACGCACCGGTCCCACTAGTGCCGCGACCACAATCCCCCTGCCCGGCTATGCACTTGCTGACCCCTGAACGCAATCAAACCGAAATTGGATTACTATGGAGGGTTTTTCGCAATCGTGCACGGTGGTACCTACCCGGCCGAATTTTGTGACATATTTGTGGCATCAAATTTCCCTTTTTTTTTTTTTTTTTTTTTTTTTTCTTTTTTTTTACCACATTTACCACCAGTAAAGTAAAGTTATTCGGTCAAGTTCTCAGTTCCGCAATATAAAGGTTACCAAAATCCTATATTGTACATACGTGTGTTGTATCCTCGAGTACTGCACACAAATCTGGAACCCGCAATATAATATTTACATAAATAGGCTAGAATTAATACAAAAAAGGTTTATGACACTTTTACAATTTAAGCAAATTATAGAGTATATAGGTCATGTGGTTGCCACAAGGACCCGCTAAAACCCAAATATCAATAATTTACACATTCCTCACTGTGGTCCTAATTACAGGCAATACTCTTTTTTCAATAGAACTTCAAAATATATAAAAAACTTTGACTTACCCGATTGTGATTTGTTTATTTATCCATATAAATTTAAAAACAACGATGGGTTGCACTCCGGGAGTGCCGGCAGAAGTGAAAACTTGAATATTAACGTTGTGCATTTTTGATATTTTGGAATGGTTAGGGAATAATTTTGCATAAATTGCTTTAATTATCAGTATAAAAGTAATATCATTTATGTGGTAACATACAATATTCATTTATTGCGCTATCGTAGACAAACATGACAATTTATTTTACATCAAAACTTTTAACACTTCAGAACAGGTGGTAGAAATTTGATGACACAAATTTGTCACAAAATTCGGCCGGGTAGGTAAGACCGTACACGATTGCAAAAAACTCTCAGGGGTTGCGTTCAGGGGTCAGCAAGTGGATAGGTAGTCAGGGGGATTGTGGTCGCAGCACTAGTGGGACCGGTGGGTGTCACGCGGTGCTGCGACGACAATCCTTTTCTGATGAGGCCGTCAACAGTGCCACCATTGTTAACATGGTACGTGTATGTAATAGTGACCCTCTTTCCTGAGACTTTACCTTCAGCTTACCATCAGGCGAGGTGAAGTCAAATTGACGTGTCCTAAATATAAAAAAAGGAAAAAAGAACTATTACAATTATTTCAAATTTAAATGCGGCGATAGCCCAGTGGCGGACGTAACGGACTGCTGAGACGAGGTCTCGAGTTCGATCCCTAGTCGCCCCGGGCACACACCTCTGACTTTTCGTAGTTATGTGTGCATTAATAAATGTTAATTATCGCTCGCTTAATAATGTGCCCGGTAGATGGCAATAGGCTCGCCCCCTATTACATTGGGACCTTAACATAACTGGCGAATCGTGGGTGTGTAATACACCTCTGCCTACCCCTTCGGGGATACAGGCGCGAAGTTATGTTACGTTATGTTATGTTACAATTATTTTACATTTAAAATTTTATCTCGCAGAAAAATCCACTTCCATCCATAATTTCAACGACTTTTTAACCATCATTATTACCAGAACCATCATCGCCAATTAGTCCATTGAAAAGTTACATTTGGGGTTGCGTTTTTTAGAAGACGCAATTTTATTTTTTTGATGTGTAGGGGGGTTCAGTGTAAAGCTAAAACCAAGTTTGTGGGGTCACCGCCCTAGTCCCACGGCCGCCATCTTGAAAATAGGGACTGAAATGGTTTTTACGATATATCTCTTAAACTATTTATCTGATAAAAAACAATAGTTAACATTTTTTGTTGCAAATTAAATTCTCTACAAGTTTGTTCCAGTAACTTTTTGTCGTAGAACTATAAATAAATAGTTATAAGCGAAAATGTTCAGAAACGTTTTTTTATCTCTTTATAATAAAGATGATAATTATCTTGACAGCCTAAGATACAAACTATTAGCCAAGGCAGTCACAAAAAGTACATTTAACTTATCTTCACTTCCTCCAACACAAGACACAGCTCGCTTTCATACTTTCCGAGTTTACCATCAGGTCCAGTCGTGGCTTGGTAATAATAATGATCCTGAAGACTGGGGCTGAAAATTTTTGATGCCAGTGCAGAGCTTCAAACCTCCAACACCCTCCACACCTCCACACCTGAGCTTCTAAAATTGATCTTTTGCAAATGCAAAGGAAACTGTGGAGCGATGTGTGGATGTCGCAAAGCAGGGCTGAAATGTTCTGCAGTGTGCTTCCATTGTTCTTGAGAGACTTGCAGCAACGTAATGGGGCTCTCAGAATTAATAAATGAAAATGACTTTGATGATGAACCGCCGACATTAACACCCCTTCCTTCTCCAGTTCTCCCACTGATTTTTAATTCAGAAAGCCGA
Organism: Cybosia mesomella; assembly: GCA_946251805.1. Taxonomy (NCBI): domain Eukaryota; kingdom Metazoa; phylum Arthropoda; class Insecta; order Lepidoptera; family Erebidae; genus Cybosia; species Cybosia mesomella. The sequence continues at coordinate 10,799,401 of OX276395.1, forward strand.
TCAGATGCTGAGCCGCAGCATGGTCCATCGAAAAGACTGAGGAGGGAGTAGTTCAAATTTAGAAAATCACCGTGGATTATGCCTATTGGGATACCTCGTAAAAAAAACGCGCCTCCAGACTCTACCTTGTGGGGAAAAGGGTCAATAATTAATTATTAATAATATTGCAAAATTAATCATTAAAAAAATTATAATAACAAAAAAAAAGTTACTGTACCAAAGTTGTAGAGAATTTAATTTGCAACAAAAATGTTAACATTTTTTTTATCAGATAAATAGTTTAAGAGATATATCGTAAAAACCATTTCAATCCCTATTTTCAAGATGGCGGCCGTTTGACAAGGGTGGCGAGCCCACAAACTTGGTTTTAGCTTTACACTGACCCCCCCTACACATCAACAAAACAAAATTGCGTCCTCTAAAAACGCAAGGTTAGGCCTAAAAAATGTAACATTTCAATGGACTAAATATATTTATAAAGTACTCACTCATTTTCTTTCGCTATTTCGTCGTCACTTTTTTCATTAATAGATGCACTTTGTTTAATTTCTATATTATGTCAATAGATTTATGGCACAAAATAGAATAAATATTACAAAAAGTCATATGATGACAAAAAGTGTTTCTTGCGCTCTTCGGTCGGAATCGATCTCAGTCTTGACGAAGTCAACGACCACTCATTAGACGAACGCGCCACCAAGGTTGTTAAGTACAGTGTGAAATTAGCGCTTCTATATTTGTTGTCTTACGATCAGGTCATGTGTTTACTGACGGCGTGACATAACAACTGTCGAGCTTATCTTATTTTATAAACTCCCATCCCAATTTTTTTTCTCTTTTTTATGTAAAAACTGTTTGTTTTCCTAATAAGGAATTATAAAATAAATTAATAATGCATTAATTAAAAACTGTTCTTTTAACATTACGTATAGAAACTTCAATTTTCTTAATTTGTACAGACGAATGCAAGTGAAATGATCCAATTAAAGAAATATAAAAATTTAAATCGAAGAGACAATTTTAAATTTTCCCGGTTGTTTACTCTGTGGTTTGGTGGTAGTGCATAAGTGTATACGATCGCTTAGTGCAAATATTTGTACGCAAAAATTTGTTTTTAAGCATTTTAAGCACCTAGGTGTTTTCATACACTGTTATGTCATTAGCCACAAAAGTATGTTCATTTTCTTTCCGGAACCCATAATACAAGTTTTACTTAGTTTGAGTTTGGATTGTGCTGTGAAAAATGTCCTAGACTATTATAGAAAAGCAAAACTATGCACACAAAAATATTCCACAAGTCTTCATCATAATCCAATCAATTTCGTTTCCATGCTGTCGCAACGTGTGTTTAGTAAATAATGAACTATTTTCTCAGCTAACGAGTGTATAATCAAATGTACGGGACGGAAGCGGGGACCCAACGCGATTAGCTGAGACGGGCCCTGAAAGTTAATGTTGTTAATAGGTTGGCGAATCGTGAGGAAATTGCGTCCCACTTGGCACGAATTTGGTTGATTAGGCACTGGGTTAGATGACGATTTTCGTATTTATTTTGGTGATAGGGATATCTAAAAATGCGACGAAATTAAAGCGAAAATAGTATGGAAATGCATGACCATTCTTAGTAATCAGAAAGTTTAAAGAATTTATTGTTGGTTGTTGGGGCTCACTTATCAGTAGTAGCTTAGTAGTTAAGGGACCTCTCGATGTTATGATAATGAGGTTCTGGGTTCTTAGCTAGAGGGGAGGGGCTAACGGGAATACTAGTCATTTCCGTTACTAGTAGGTACTCTTTAAAAAAATATATAATAACTCTAAAGCTGAACTTCTGTATTTGTCAGAGTTCAGTTGTAAATATATAGACTAGTCAAAAATAGTTGCCCAAAAATAAAGTGAGGGCGCCAATAGTTCGAGGGACTAAATAAGTTACTTTCACCCCTAGGGTAACAATGTACTATTTCATTACTCATACTCTGAAACTAGGTCTGAAGTTGACAGAGGAGCGGGATGAAAGTAATACTTTTCATCCCTAGGGAGAATCGCTTTCAACTGACAGCTGCCAAATTATAAAAAAAACTAAGTCTATTTTCACATTTTTAATGTGCCAACTATCTAACAACTTTCTATACAGCCACTCAATTACAGCCCGATGTAAAATTGAAATAAAATAAAGTTAAGTATGTATTGATTAAAGAATATATATTTTTTAAATAACTTTACTTTAGTTTAGTTTCAACAATTTCCTTAAAATAACAGATTTGGGCAAAATATTTACCATTGTTTCAATGATGAAAATGAAAAATAATGGCTGAATAGCTGGCCGGCCACAGAAAAAAAAACAAACAAAATAGGCGGAAAAGCGGCAATTCGATCTTCATTTGTTTTTCGATTTGAAGGTTTTACTCATTTTTTCTTTAGCTAATTCATGTTTTTATTTTTACTTTCCTTGTATTCGTAATGAAAAGCACAGTGTTTACCTCGGGTTAAAGACTTATTTAGTCCCTGGAACTATTGGCGCCCTCACTTCGTTCGGGCGCCAAACCTCGTCTCGGGACTAAGGGTTACAATGTACTATTTCATCTCTCCTGTTCGGAAAGTTTAATTTTCATGGGTAGATAGCCGGGTGGAAAGCTTATTTCATCTATTTCATCTATTTTTTTAAATTTTAGGTTTTGCCATGGAGTCCATGATAATTAAGTTACGTCATAATGCCTTGATTACATGACGCTTTTTTTTACATGGCCGCCTAGATACTCGATTACAATGTAAGCAATAGATTCGATTTTCAAAACTTTTCTAATGTTGACAGTATGTCGTGAATTATAACATTTTTTTCAGAATAAAAAAAAACTATTTAAGTTTGCTAAATAATTAGCTGGAAAACGAGATTCAATATAAATAAATACCTTGTGTTAATTGTGGTTAAAATGGTTTCGGAAAGTGACGTCACTACATGGATATTAATTTAACTCCCGATGAAATTAAAGAACAGGCAAAAGCTGTTGTTAATAATCTAGTTTCAATTTTTCCTTCCTTCCTTCAACTGATTATTAATATACCTATTTCATTAAATGTGTGTGTAGTTCCTCACATAGTCGAAATGAAAAGTAGAGTGTTTAACTCGGATGAATGTCACCATTTCACCCTCGAACTATTGGCGCTCTCACTTCGTTCGAGCGCCAGAAATATCGCGGGTGAAATGGCTGACTTTCAACCCTTGTGTAACAATCTACTATATATAACCCGATAGCAGCACCACCATCCAAACTGAGCATGTAGTAAGATGGTAGTAAGAAGGGTTCCCGTGGAAATGCGGAAATGGGAACAGTAGGCCATGAAATGTACACCCCCAAATGCGGGCCCGCACGAAACACGAACAAAAGAAGTGTCATTTTGGTACCATGTAGTTAGTTCGGATTTCGTTCTTCCGGTCAGGACCATAAAGTATGTTCGGGGCTGAATCAAACATATTTGGAGTTTTTCGTTTACGATATATTTCTATTTAAAAATGAACTTTTATAAACCAACAAATTAAAAAAGACAATACTTTGTATTGGATTATGATAACCTTTGGACCTTGTGAAATAAGTCGTATAGTATCGTGTTTTCAGTCTAATTTTTTGTTGTGGCGGGCTGTCAAAATTCCGAATTTTGCGGATTCAGGTCGTTTCATGGTAGAGTTTAGGCCAAATGAACTTGGAATCAACTGTCACGTGTCATCTTTGGGCTCGATTGCGAATTAAGTGCATTTCATGGTGCCAATTGCCCGAAATTTCAGTCCGCAATTGCGGATGTACATTTCATGGTAGTCTTGCTGTATTCCACGAGGGTAGAACAGCGGTATCGGAACAAGTAACTAATAATAAAAACGCTTCATCATAATCATCATCTTAGCATCGTTCCCGGGTGCACCCTTGGTTTTCACTTCGGAGTCCGGAGTTCATTGACTCTTTCTTTGTCTCTGGTTTGACAGCTTTTATGAGCGCGAATGCCGCCTGACTTTCCAACCCCGAGAGGAAAGCAGGCTTGCAGTTGAGGTTTGTTTGGACCCGAAGGCCTTGGTGGGGCCTCGTACACCTAAAAAAATATTTATCACCATACTTAAATAAGTGTTACGAGATAGGTTTCAGGATATCACGTTCTAATAGGTACTTCACCTACTAATTAAATACACTTGAATTACGACGACAACGACAATAAAACGTAATTTTTATTAGAATTATTTAACTTCTTTGTTTTCTGGTGATCCGTTTGTTGATTAGAATATGAGTCCATCTGATCATTTACCACTACTCGAGAACATTCAACTCATCCTCATTCAAGGGCCACTATCGACTTAAAGTTTGAAGTTCGTGGTTAGCTTTCTGCTTTGGTGGTGCTTGACTTTTACGGGAGTGACTGCCGTCTGACCGTTTATCTAGACTATAATAGGTTCCGACTGTTGTTATGTTTCGTATAAGATTTTATTAGTTCTTATTGTGTGTTTTCTTCCTTTAAAACATTATTTCCTTCTGCCCTATATTTAATTTAGATAGGTATAAAATCCTTCCAAAGTATTTTATTTATTAAATAAAACCAACATTTATGTTCTTCAACTCACACTTGTCAATAATGATTATCACTTCTTTTAAATGAGTTTTTATAGTTGTTTCATTTTATGTTCACTAGTCTAGGGCATTGTAACAATAAAATGTTTAAATGATAGTAATGTATTCCTTGCAATTAGAGAGTTTTTTTTTTTTGAAACATGAAAAACCTTATTTCCATTAGTACGGTAAAATATAAAAACGTGTTAAAGAATGCTATAGTTGTAATCAGCTATAGGATTTTAGTATTTATAGTGCGCAGTAATCTGCGTCATCATGCCTATATCCTTGACGCAAGTGCAATGCTATAAGTTCACAAAGTTTTATTGCAATACGATGAATGCCACGACAGCGCATATAATAAGAACAATATATTAGATCGCTGTGCCCCGCGGCTTCGCCCGTGGCAATCTTCGCCCTCGTGGCACCCATTTGTTCCATACGTATTCGTAATTTATTAGTTCTACAATAATGTATGGAAATTTATATTCTAGGACATATATATACATAATACTGTATATAACATCAAACTACTGTGTTCCATAGGGGTTGAGCAGTAACCTTAACGCAGGTGAAACAGCGGGTTCTGGTGCAAACGTAGCCATCATAGTTTTACTCAGATTTTTTTTCCATTTTTGAAATTGAAATTCGTGATTATAACTTGTTTCCAAATAAAAAGCCTCGTACGGACTAAGCACTCCAATGTACGCTAAATCTAGGATGTTGAATACATGCACAGGCGGGAGTCGAACAGTGTGCTCAAATTGTATACGCGTACTGTGGGTACGGACTAACCGTTCCTGTGTACGCGTAACCAACTACGCGTACATTACAACGCTTAGTCCGTATAAAGCTTTAGTCCGCACAAAGCTTTATAATGCCTCTGTTTTATCTGTGTCCCTGCTTTTTATTTTTATTTAAACATCTCTCAAATACTATTTTGATAGATATATTTATGTATTGAAGAGGTTATGATAACATAAACTGGTATTTAGTTTATCTCACTACGATGATAAAAACTAGTTATACAAGCCGCAAGTATACGTTTCTCATTATGTTATTGTACACTGATTATGAGCAAATGATAATTATTCATTCAAACTTGTGGTAAAAAGTAATTAATTTCAATGAAACCAACAACACTACTATTAAATCAAATAAATAAAACCACTATAACGATACTGCTATATTCTCCAATCAAGATTGTACCCAAACCTTGGAATCTGGTTCCGCACTCCTACACCTACTGTATAAATTTGGTTATTCTTTACTTTTACGGGAGCGTTTGCCGTCTGACGTCCCAACATCGCGAAGGGCCTGCGCAAGAGCCTCGTCATCAACAGGTGAATCGGCTTGTAGGGGGGGTTGATTTGGGGCCGGAAGATCTTGATAAACCCCCATATACCCATAACAAAACTGCCATATGATATTGTCGGAAAATTAAGCGAATATTTGCTGCTATATTTTATTTGAGTGTATCTATATATAAATAAAAATGAACCACCGAAATGTATTTGGACGCATAACTTCCGAACGACGGCACTAAATTGTATAATTCCTTTTTATGTGTTCGTTATTGTTAGGACAAGGTTTATATCAAACATAATTATAAAAAAAATTGAACAGAAGGTAGAGGGAATGATCAGAATTTCGTGCGTATCTAATATATATTTTACACGCCTGCAAAAAGAGTCAGCACTTACTTATTATGATGACGTGGTTCAGTAGAAATATTTTTTTACCTGTTTAATCATTTTTTTAATACATTAGGACGTTATTATTTCCTAAAAATGGCGTACAATCACCACGGAACTATGTAGGCAGTTAAGCAGTATTATGTTATTTTCTCGCTGTGGGTAAATCCGTGAGTCATGGTGGCAACCATAAGACTGTATGTGAGTTGATTATAATTTTATATGTACTTAAACCAGTAGACTAGTACATCCAGTTACTTTATATGTAGCTACAGCCAGCATGTGATGAAAGTTTTAAGTCATCAGTAGTAGTAGGTGCTTGAGAGAAGGATCATGGATGACGTATACAGTAGTAATGGTAGTCCATTTAAGTTGCCTGTTGTTGTTGTGTTGTTAACTGTACACACAATGGCGCATAGCTCTTTGCTACTCCAAGATTCCTTTGAAGTGTGCTAAAAACAGATAACGATGGTCAATCGTGCGCCACTGTATGCACTTGAACCCTCTGCTCAATGGCAATAACTTGCCGTGGCTCATCGTGTGCCATTGTGTACTGGGCTCTTTAAATAAGGTGTAATCATACCCGGCATTTGTCATATAACAATATATGGGATTCTAACGTGGTAAGAGCCCACATGACCGTCACAGCTTCGTTTTTCTCGCGGTGCGTGGAACAATTGAAAAACAATGGGTAATATCAAGTTCGTAAAGGCTAATTAAAACGTTAATTAGGTTCCAACATAATATTATTGGTTACGCATTGTACAAAGGTCGAAAGGTCCGGCAATCCAAAGGTATCCTATACATCATCATCATCATCATTAACTTATGCTAGTCCACTGCTGGACATAGGTCTCCTGAGCGCCATAGTGTCCTGTCTTCAGCTTGCCGCATCCAGCATCTGCCCGCAGTCTTTGGCAGGTCGTCATCCCACCTGGCCGGAGGGCATCCTACACTACGTTTGCCGAGTCGCGGTATCCACTCAAGAACACATGATCGCGTTACTTCCCGTTAACATTATTAAATAAGGATATAATCTAGGAATGCAAATCTTCAAATATTACAAGGAGTGAAACGTTAATAAACGGATTACTCACAGAGGTTGACAGAAAGAAAAAAGAGTTATCAATTTCGTAAGCCAGTGCATCTGTTGTTTGAAGGACGGGGCTCTGGGGCAGGTTTTCTTAGCTGCCCCTTCTTAGCGCGCCCCAGAGCCCGGAGACCCTTAGGTCCTGCCAGAGACCCTTAGGTCAGCAGGCAGTCGCTCCCGTTGAGGTAAAATAAAACAATTCACGAGGCATGGGAGAGGCATTAAAAATAAAGAACGGCGAGCGCAGGCAGTTGCCAAGGCACTGAAATACTGAGTAAATGTTTAGTTTAGTCATAAAGCTCCAAATTCGAACGGGGAGTCCCGATGCGTTTCACCTCCTCCGAGTGGTCAATTTACGAGGCGATTCCGCTGAATCGTATCTTATAAAAAGAAAACATGCAGGTAGTTGTGTTTGTACGTGATTATAAAATGACCAGCTTACTTTATATGGAATAAATTGCAGGATTAAGAATGGAATTATTGTCAACTAACCAAATATGATGCATTCGTTGCTTACTAAATGGGATATGAAACCCCTCGAATAAAAAATTCCCAAAATGTACTACAACACCATAAGTCATCAGTAGGGTAACAGTAAAAAAAAATTATTCGAGTTAATTAGGCTAGTGACGTACCTAAGCGCGCCGGGTATTATTAAAATGTATTAATAAATCAATAATGTTGATGCGAACGCTACTTGTAGGAACAACAAAACTACAAATTCAAGTATTTAATGTACGGGCTTGACCTCCAAGATCCAGTATAGCGAAGCGGACCATTGCGATCTGGTCGCATCGACCAACTAATAACTATATGTATTAAAAAAAACTATTCATTTATTAATAAAACAATTTAATTTATTGAATCTATTTAAGTTAGCGATGTTAGTTTAATATTTGTGATAAAAAGTGATAATATAGAAGCAAAATGTGGAAACGTATTAGTGTGTTTTTTGTGTCTACACTTTTTTGGAGTTATGTTCGTAAGTATTCGAGCCTTATAAATACATACGTGCAATTTTAAACCTAAGCGTATAAGGAAAATGGTTGAAATTGTATTTCCTTATCCAGATGTTGATCTTTCGTATTATTAACATTTATATTTCTGTACAATTATGAATCAAGTAATCAAAAAAGTCACGTTGCTTAAAGTTTTAGAACGTGAGTGTTTAATACAATTTAAAATTTACAATAATATATGAACGTTATTGAAATAGATGCTAGATAATTATGAGGCTGCCTGATTATAGTTAGTAATACTTAAGATTTCAAACGTCGAACCGCCCATACATTAGAAAATGTTATCGAATATAATATTATGAATATAATGGAACGACGACGTCAAATTGAATGGGATTAGAAAAGATGAATTTATTCAGTTAGTGCTACAATAAATTGCATCAAACACACCATACGCATTGTTTAACATACTGAGTATAATCCTAATATCAGGTAGACTTCAGGTCGGAAACCATCTTGTCTATTGAACACAGTCTAAAGTTTTGCTTTAACATTTTGTCATATTTTCTAATTACACATACAAAGATATAAGTAAGGAACTTTGTTATCTCAGGGTGAGATCTAAAATGCGTGCTTTGACTTTGCTTAAGCTTAGGTCAGGTAAATCTTAGCTGAGTATCAGCTGAGCATATACTTAATTTTTTAATTTGTAGACAATACAGTAAGATTATGCTAAGCATGTGCTAAGACTTGCAACGTCAAAATACAAACTTTCATTCCTTTTCATGCATCATCGTCTTGATATTTCTTCAAATTAAACTAGATGTAGTTCATTTTGAACTTATTTATCAGATACATTTTATGGATATATGAAATTATTATTTAAATTTATGGTCACCCATTCGTGTAATACAAGAATAAAAACAAACATTAACAAGGTCATTTGTAAGTTACACAATAGAAACGGATCGCAACCATTTGGATCGCATACATAATAATTATTATTGATAGCTTTGATTTCTTGCTAATGTTCATGAATCTGATGTGATGATCTGATGTGTTATTACGTTTTGTATTGTTAAAATAATCAATATATATATATATACACACACAGATATATATATATATATATATATATATATATATATATATATATACCATGAATGTAAAGTAATCCCATTACATAGGTAAAGATTGGATTCATTGTTTTAGTTGGTTTTTATTCTGAGTTTATGATAAGTCGCCGATTTCGTGAACAAAGACTTTAATCTTTTTTTTGTATAATAGGGTCGCGTTTGAACACTATTTCACCTGTTGTTAAGTGATACTGTGGTCTAAGGTGGAGCACGCTTACATGTCACCTGTTCACTCTAGACTTGAAGACTCCCAGGTTAAAGCTTTCCGGAAACACAGACTCAGGCAGGGTATTCCACTCTTTAGTAGTACGCATGATGAACTTCGAGATATTCAAAGACTGCACTATAGTTACCGATATTGTCTTAAGTCAAAGTAAAGGCTCAGCGAAGTGGAAGTATGCTCTTTAGATCTCACCTTCAGAGTTTGAAGGAACTAAAGGCTACTACTACTAAGATTCAATTTTTTTTTATAATTTATTTAACTCAGTAGTTAGTAGTAGTAGCAGCTTGTCAAGGAAGTACTAAGAATACTTAATCTTTAGATTAGGACTAGTCTACTGGAACTATCATCAATTTCATTGTTCCTAAACTCATTGTAGGTAGGTGCAAATAATTTATCACAATCTACTATTAGTTCTGTCATCTATAAATATAATATTTAAGCGTCGGTAGCTTAGTGGTTAAGGAGTCGACCTTACGATCGAGAGGTCCCGGGTTCGAATCCTGGCCATTACACTACCGACGTGAACCCACTCCTAACACAAGCAATTTAGCTTAGCTGGAGGGGTTACGGGGAATATTATTAATTTCGGTTACTAATATTCTTTAAAAAAAAAAAAAAAAAAAAAAAAAAAATATATGTATTTAATTACTAAAAATATATTTAAGTATGTTTATCCGCATTCTAGAACCCATATGATAAGTTCTGCTTAGTTTGGGTCTAGATGGAGTTGTGTACTTTGTCCTACAATATTTATTATTTATTCATTTATTTATCTGCAAGAACCACTTGCAATAAGATAATAACAGTATTATTATCTTATTTACTTATAGAAATTCTGGTTAGTATGCGAGCAGTGATACTCGATTGGTAGTCGGTAGTGCGGCGTTATTTGAATACAAATGAAAATATATGCAAAGCTTTGTTCTGGATTTATTAGAATATTTAAGATTTCTTTTTCACTAAGCAAAGCTATCAATCAATTATTATCAGTTTTAGTCGTAAATGATGAAGTGTCCAGTACCTACACAATGGCCCATGATGGGCCATGGCAAGCCATTACAATTACATTACAGGGGGCAATGGTTGGCCATCGTGGCACACAATCGGGATATTGTCGGTTTTTTGGCATACTAACTTCAAAGGAATCATGATGTCGTCGCGTCGTAGCAATGAGCTGTGCACCCACCATTATGTAAACACCTATGTGATGATGGCCTACATCACGGGCCACTACACACTGGGGACATTAGATTCGGACATCATACTTTAATATTAAAAACAGATATTTTTTTTATTAATTTTGTATAGGGATTTGAAAGCATTGACCGATGTAGAAAATTACAGTACATTATTCTCGTGTACTATGCCGGTACACCTGGACCTGATTCCTCATTTCACTGACACTCTGAACAAATGCCATTTGATTTTAGACTTCAACTTCATAAAAATAAAGTCAAAAAAAGCATTTTCTAGAGTAAATGAAAATGTATAATGGACTCTCTTCATTTAATTTCAGACTTTAAACGTATAGGAATAAAATCTTAAATTAAATGGCATTTTTACAGAGACAGTGGTATGACAGTGGCTTGCTTTAAAATAAAGTAGCAGATTCGAGGACCTGCTGGTTGATAGTCTAGACTCTGGCGCAGGCTTGCCTCTTAGGTTTCGAGGATTAGATGTTGGTATCTCCCGTAAAGTCAAGATAAACTAATGATAAAGTCCAAATTTAGGATGCAACATCCATTCTTGCTTGGATGATGATGATGACAAAATATACTAACGCCTATATATGGCTGCAGGAGCAACCAAAACTGTATTAACATTCAAATTTCGCCAAGTATGTTTTTCGGTCCGACGCAAGGCGACAGTACAGCAGTCAACCCGGTACTTTTTTATACTGTTAATAACCCTATTACTAGGTCTGCAAGGCGAATCGCTGCTCGCAATGTTGAGCTGAGTGAGAAAATTTTGAACAGTGATCATTCCTCCGTGGCAAGTCCGATTTTGAAAATTCTTTTTGAAAGTCACAACTCTGGACATGCTTTCTGAGCGTGTAAAGTTTGGTCACAGTGTCTCGAGCAGTTATTATGTAATTCCATCTGGAATTTTTTTAACGGTGATCATTGAAACCTTGAAACCTTCCTCTGATTGACTTCTTTAATCATGCCAAATTTGGTTCTGATTGGAATAGTAGTTTAGGAGGAGACCTGTGACAAAGAAAATCCTGAAGTCTGGTATGAGGAGCTTTCGCTCTACTTCGTCTCACTCAGCTCAACTAATTCATCTTATTCGACAGCTACGTAATGAAATAGAATAACCCTTGTATTCTAATCGGGAACATCCTACTTCCTACTAATATTAATTAAATGTGAAGGTCTGTGAAGATGTTTGATGTTTGTTACTCAATCACGCTCAAACCACTGAACGAATCTGGCTGAAATTTAGTTCGCGGAAAGATAAATAGTCTTTTTATCCCTGGAATAAGTTCCTATGGGTTGAGGGAACGTGATCAGAATTTCACGCGGTTGCAACCGCGGGCATCAGATAGTATGTTTATAAATGACTGCTTATTTTTATTTTATTTATAATTAATTCTATTTTATGGAAAGGAAAGAATAATATACACACATATGAACAAATAATAAAACTAGCAGCATTGAACTAGCAACGCAAGTTAGGTACACTCACAAACACTAAAAATAATATAAGAGGAAATATCTTAGGTAAATCATCAGGAACGTATTAGCATATTAATAACTACAAATTACCATCATAATACTATTGCTTGTTATTGAATATATATAAGCTAGGTGGATTAGATGCTGTCTGATTATTTATAGTTAAACGTAGTCGTCCTCAAAAATTGATATTTTTACGTTGAAATGAATAAAAAAAATCTGCTGAGGTTTCAACAGCTAAGGTGATCGGTAACTTGGAATGTGTTAAGCTTACGTCGATGGTAACTGTTCTAACTACATTATGATAAAGGAGATTCCTTTATCATAATGTAGTCAAACTGTACGATGATACAGAATTGAAAATAAGACAATAATTAGGACAAGTTTTCTAAAGACCCATTTCCACAACTATCAGCAATGGACAAATCCGTTACATCTTTTTGTGGTAGGAAAGTAGGAATATATTAAGTTTTACGTAATTATTTATCTACGAAAAGTCTATGAGGCTAAGATTTATATGGGGTGATCAGTTAAAATAAAGGATTTTTTAATGTCTTTTGGTGGATTAAGGCTGGATTGTCAAATATATCAAATCAGAAACTGGGGTTTTCCTTTAGAACATTTCATATGTAAAACCTCCCAATCCGGGAATTACCTAGTCTGAGATTATCATAAACTTCATTGGTAAACAAATCATTCTCATCCTCTGAATCTTTTTTTAACTCAGTTATGGTCAGCTTTCTGTCTAACTATGAAACGACCGAACTTCGATATTTTCCGTGAAACGAGTGAGTTTGACCTCCACAGCCTGGTACATTGAAGGGTCCAACTACCCGTAACCAATGCCACAAATGTTCATATAGCACCCGGGATCGACGGCTTAAGGTCTTCTTAGGTACGGACACTGGTAATCAAATCAATTTGATTATTCATCACAACCGGTTTCGCACGAAAAAATGATCGTAAAGTGTCCCATAACCTGATAAGTAACTTACCAAGTCCGCTTTTCAATTTCAATCTACAAGGACCCAATTAACCACACACATTGATGCATTGATGTTTGAATGGGTCCTTGTATGCTTTTTACTTTAAATATGACGGACTGCCATACAACTGTTCAACTCTGAATTTAGCGGTGAAATTTCCCAAAAATCTTCTTTAGTGGATGCTTACCACATAAACAGCATGCACTGCTAAAATGTATCCGTTTAGACTCTGCATTGTTGAATCAGTGAGTCAAGATAAATAATAATTATGTTATTGTAGGCTATAGGTCACAAAGTAATATATCTAATATAAATCCATTTATCATTCAATGAGGATTATAATAAACAACAACAAACGCCACAGTTGGTATTGTAAGGTGCCAGATTAGGTATTTAATTAATAATATCTGGGAGACCGGGTTTGCTCGGTTTTTTTTTAAGAAGTTTTCTAAAAATGGAACCTAATTAGATCGATTTATCGCCTACGAACCCCCTTGTATACAAAATATCATGAAAATCGTAATTTAAAAATAATAATTGGCAACCTTCAGTTAATACATCTTTGTCCAAAATTGAAGTTAAATTATAATTTTATCTTACAGATTCTAAATATAAATATATAACCACTAGCAGTATAACCCGAGTAGTAAGACAAAGACCTTAGTCGAAACAAGAATATTTGGGAAAACTCAGGACAAAACAGGAACAACTAGTAATGCTTACACCACGCAGTTATATATTGTACTTTTTATACTAATTTCCTGGAATTTATGAAAATATTATCAACCAGCTGTTGCTCGTGGATCCACCTCCGTGGAATTCTAATCGCGTTCCCGCAATCCATAAGAACCTATTCCGGAGGTAGAAGGAGCTTATGCTTATCCAGACTATAATTCTCCTAGTACTAAATTTCAACAAGATCCGATCAGCCGTTTGAGCGTGAATGAATAACAAACAGCCAAACGACCAAATATTGTAACAAATTTTCACATTTGTAATATTATTAGGAGTATGGTGTATAATTGCTATTAGAAAGGAAGACCTGATCACTGTATGAAGTAGTAGGCTATACAGCCTACTACTGTAAGATATACACCTAAGCACCTATTTATCTTACTAGTCGATGCCTGCAGCTCCTCCGAACTGCGCCGAGCCGCGGGCATCAGCTAGTAGAGGTATAAAAATCAAAAGTCACGTGAGGTAAATTCCTAACAGAAATGTCAAGTTTCTAGGCAAACTAGACTGTAAATTATCTGCTTTAGAGTTTTTTATTTTTAATAAACAATGTTATAGATATTTATGTGGAGCTGATCAATTTAAAAAATATCCTTCTATGTTTTTATGAACAGAAAGGTCACCAGTAAATCTGGTATATGACTTATTTACAACGGATGGTTGGATATTTCCATATATTTTTAACAGAATTTGGTGAAACGTGGGTATTTATTTAATTCTGCCTAACCCTATTGGGTTCAACTATATGTATGTATGATACTGTCGAAAGTTTACGCGAATATCACAAATTGAAATGAAACTATTTTCAACGGATTCTATCGTGATTTATTTGATGTTATTTTATTATTTACCTACACTGGACCCAACGTTCTGGTTGCTTTTCAACAGCCAAGGTCAGACTCCCCATGAAGTCGTTAAAAATAGTTTTATTTCAATATTTGTATGTGTCTTCTTATTTTATCTGAAGAACATATGCCATTCGCATCCAAAGCTCGCACTTTGGAACCCGAAGTTCACTTTCTTACTCCTCCTTCATTGGTCTTTCTAAACATGGTATATTATGTCCCTGTATCAATCAATAATAGGATATTGTATTGTACCATGGGGTGGTGTTTACGAGACTTTCTTCAGAGTCGAGAAAGCACAAAGATCGATACTCAAGGTTAAGATGAGGAAGCCAAATGGTTGTAGTCGGTTCAAGCCCGACATAACCGCCCCCGCTGGCCGGCAGGGGGGTATTCGAAGGTATTTCCGCACGAAAAAAAAAAAAAAAAAGGTACCCAACGCATAAGCTTTACGCCGATTGCAAAGTACATACGGTTGGCCGCTTGAAAAAGTTCTTAAAAGTCTTTTTTCAGACGGTAATAAGGTGCGTACCTATATCGGTTGGGTTATGCCGGTTTTAATGTACTCCTGCGGCATACTCAGGTGGGCTCAGACCGAATTAGACACCCTGGGTAGGAGAGTCCGTACGCTTCTTACTGCATACCGAATGCATCATCCGCGTTCATCTTTGATGAGATTGTACATACCGCGGAAATGCGGGGGACGTGGCTTTTTAAATGCCAAATCTCTCCATAACCGTGAGGTGTGCAACCTCAGGGAATACTTCCTACACAATGAAGCTGATATGCATGGTGATGTAGTAATGGTGGATAACGGACTTACCCTGCTAACTTTGGCTAAAGAGAACTGGCGCAAACCTGTGGTATTAAGTATTATTGACCGTATGGATGTATAGAAGAGCAAGGAGTTGCATAGACGTTTCTATCGGGCTCTCCATGGGCCTGATATAGATTTACCAGCAGCTGTGTGTTGGCTACGCTTGGGTTACCTATTTGGGGAAACCGAAGGTTATGTTTTTGCAAATATGGACGAAGTTCTGATGACGAATAACTATCGGAGGTATATTCTAAAGGATGGTACGGTTGAGATATATCGGGCGTACCATCTACGCATATCTACAAAAAAATAAACAAAGAACTCAATAATAGAATTCAATTAAATAAACACACAGTAAAGGTTAAAGTGACAGAATGGTCACTAAATGAAGATTACTCCGGCACAGAGTCCTTACTTAATAAACATTATTATTATTGGTCTGTGTTGGTTGCCGTCTGACCTCTTAGTCCCGAGAGGAAAACCAATACCAGAGCCTCGTCCGTCAATCAACAAGTATACTGGCTTGCAGGTGAGGTCGACTTTGCCCTGAAGATATTGGTGGGGGCCATGTGTATACCCAATATGTATATATGTATATGATTATGGGCTTCAGTATTTATAATTAAGATATTTGTTTTACAGTTTCAGAAGACTGCACCACACCTTTGGGTAGAAGAAGCAACTGCGTCTCTTTATACGACTGCCCAAATCTCGTAGCTGCTTTCGAGCAGAGGCCCCTGCCGAGCCACTTAGTCAGCTTCCTTAGACAGTCACAGTGTGGCTTCGAGGGCTATACCCCTTTGGTGTGCTGTGGACCCATTCCTGATCCACCAGTGACGCAAAGACCAACGGTGAGAATGATTAAATTCGTGTATACCTAGTAAAATAGTTACTACGTGCACTTTAACTTTATGCTTTTTAAACTAGTATATATATATATCACACGAACCTATTTAGCAGAATCCGATCTACTACCTACGTCCGTCCTGTTAGCTATTTACTGGATGTTAGTCGAAGCTGCATACAGCATTTGGATTGGTTAGTATTCCACTAGGCAGTTGGTCGGATCCTGTCACATCGGTGCGTATGGTACTAGTTTTACATTAACTCGCTATAAATGATACGATTTGCTTCACGGTAACCAGTAACCATAAATTTATTAAAGTCTATAAACGATCACAACACGAGAAGCATAGAGCCTTTGACCTTAAAGACGTAATGCCTGATAATATCACCAGCTTTGATTTTGAAACGCGCAGTTGTATCATACATACTATTATAAATTAATTAGTGAATATATAAATATGGTAAGTGAACACTGCACATCACGTTGCTATCGTACAGTGGCCTATTGAGATCCTCGAGGTCCAAACCAACCTCACCTGAAGTGCTATACCTGCTACTCTCAGGGCTGGGAGACCAAACGGCAATCTATTTAATTATTTATTGGAACATTCAACAGTTATGCGTTATACATAGTAAATGTGTCTGTTAGGTAAATGCATAACCCACACAAATGTCCGCAATCCGCAAAGTGAGTAAAAAGCATGCGAGTTTTATATTTATAAGAAACAAGTACCTATATAAATATAGACAGTAGATTACTTCGAGGTTTCTAAAATTTCAATAGCTGCATCTTTAAATTTGAAGTGTGAGTTTGCAAATATATCAACATCGGCTAGGTTAGTGTTGTACGTCTCTAAAAGATGTCGAATAGGTGTGCCCGCGTTCTTTCTGCACCTTCCTGTGTAGAACAGCCACGGCATTCGCACTTCTCGCTGCAATACGGGTCTGGGCACCGCGTAACATAATTGGTTAGTGATGCTACTACAGTTAAACTTGTTATGGCATATACCATGCCACAACATGGAAATAAGAAGTTTGCGTCTAGACTCACAGGCTCATCAAGTTGTACTCCCTAAGTAAATATTGAAAAGGATATTTAGAGTGGTGTAATTTGTAATGAATTGTACGTAGAGACTTTTCGGAACTCTTTCGAGTCTTTCTATGTACTTATAGTACAGTCGCTACCGTAATAAAATTGACAAAATAAGCTAAACATAAAATATTAAGCTGACCCCTGGCTCTAAGATGAAAGCTTCGGATGCAACCAGGCTCAAAGCTAAGATGGCGATGACGTCTACTATACGACATCATAATCTTCTAAAATTACCTAATGGTTTCATTCCGATATTATGCGGATGCGAAAGCAATAAAAAAAAACCAGCGACATCTTTTAATGTTATTTATGATCAAACCGCACTATTTTATTCTTGCTTTATCCTGTTTAATGTTATGCAATTACATAATATTATATAATTAAACCACTTCCGACCACATGGTCGGAAGTGTTTAATTACTTGAGGAATAGGTATATACCTATTCCTGAAGTTCTCTGATGTAGGATCTTATTACCAATAGGAGTAAAATACTATGCAAATATTGTTTTGGTTGCGGTTTTCCCTAAGGGTTTTCTGTATGTTGTATTTGTGTGCTAAACGTTATGTTTACGTGAGAATCTAGGTTATGGATCAAAGAGTGCGACTACTATGCAAATAGTCCCGAGTTGGACTGGATTTGTCAGGTTGTTAATGGGCTTTTCTGTTAAGATATACTGAGAAGTATCACGGATACAAGAGAAAAAGACTCATAGAGGTACTTACTTTCTAAGTGAGGTTCGCTCGGTTAAGCTTGAAGAAATTAAAGGTATTTTTCAGTAAACTTATTATTAATTAAAAATACCTTAGGAATTCTATATAATGTATTATGTACAACTATTGAGAATCGTGAATATTAACCATACGCACCTGTCACCATTCAAGATAAATTAACTAGGAAAACTGTCAAGGTATTTTAAGTTACCTAGACTGTACTATACTCCATTAATTTTACATAAGTACGAGTGCTCTGTCAAGCTTTACACTTACCTTAAAAGGATACAAGTTGATTCTTTGACATTGACCTCAGAAACTTATACTACTCGGAAGTAGTCTGCATGTCAAAGCAAGGTCTCTGACACAGTTTAAGACCGGTACTCCCTACATTATTATTATTGGCATTACTACGGCATAACCCTGGAATTTACCTGTCATTATCACCGAGTTTTAGTTATAATAGCAATGACGATATTGGCAATTATGGTTATGATGCAATCGGGATTCTACACTAAGAAGATTATAACGGATTTTAGGAATCAATATACGATTTCGTAGGTAGAGAGTCTATTGCTTTCTGTGAGTTCTACTTATAAAATGGTCAAACAGTTCACACATCAGAGTACTACGCACGTAATATTTATTCAAATAATTTATTAGTTCTTACTGGTATAAGTATTATCGTTTGTCAAAGATCAAGGCCATACAACTTGCGAATTATTTATCTTACGATATTTAACTAGGTCAAGTTTAAAATACTGTTATATTGCTTTATTGCCAGTTATGTTTAGCTGGTCTATTTATACAATCATGGTATGAGTATGTACATAAACATTACTTTAAAATACTCACTCGACCAGTCTGTACTGACTGTATTTGAAGGCTAGTTGATCGATGAGTCAGCCTGTACGATGATCGTCTCCAGTCCCAATACATATATATATATATATATATATATATATATATATATATATATTATATATATATATATATAATATATATTATGGGCCAAATGATATATATGGTCCTATACCTATCTCGCCCTTCCTCCCTCTTCAAAAGTAACCACGGCTACACCCTTATCATTTTTGGTGATCTTAATCTACTGAAATAATTTCGCAGCGACCTGTCACATTTCGGCCAACGGACTCGAACATCGGTGGCGGTGGATATTCTCCGGAAGATTCCGCACCAGCTCCTAGGAATGACTGCGGTATCGACACGAATGGAGACAGGATCTACAGTGGGCAGGTCACGGACCTTGACGAGTTCCCGTGGATGGCCTTATTAGGATATAGAACTCGTGAGTATTTCAATAAATGTTTGGACATGACTGGACTTCGGATCGGACTTCAAGCGAGTGCCATCTGACCTCCGCAACCCACTGGTGATATTAAAGTTCTGTAGTTAGACCTGGTTGTCACAATTCCAGGCTCCAACTGCCTGTAACGGATTCCATCATGGTTTGTATGGCATCCAGGACTGACGATGGCGAAATGTGCTCTCCGATATCATATATCTACCTATTAGTATAATATACACTGTAATAGTAGGCGTAATAGTTTAATTAGTTTTAGAAAGAAAAAAATACAAAGTGTATTAGGTATCCATCTAACGTACATAACTACAAATGTATCAAATTAGCAGATAGGTTTCGAATCATCCTGTAAAATTTAACAATTTTAATTGCTAATTACAAGTTCCTGATACATTCAACAACACACTATTTTTTAAAATAATTCAGTATTTTTCAGTATTTATTGCATTAAACTATTTTGCTACAAAGTCTGAGAATCTTACTCATCCTTCCGGGTATAGGAATAGATTTTATCATTGGAATAGGTTCCCATGTGTTGTGGGTAGGGAATCAGAATTCCACGCCAGTGGAACTGCGAGCTGTAGCTAGTACCTACGTCCATAAAATGGTCCAATGTTTTTTTTTTTAACGTGTGGAAACCCCCACGGGATTCACCCCATCGGTGCCGATGATGGGGTGGGCGTGTCGGAATCGGACCGACTAAAATCACACGGTGTCCTCCAAGTGTCCATTGCCGGGCACCCCGGGTAAGCCCTCGAAGGGATAACCCCAGGGTTACCGGCGGACTTTGGCCGCCACCGCGGCTTCGCCTGGTGGGGTCGGGTTTTATCCCGCGTCGGTGAGTTGGCAGGCGTGTGTAGGATACACACGACACGCCTCCGCCACGGCCTGCTTCTGTAAGGACGGCGAGTCGGCCAAATGCCATCCTCAGGCCCCGATCATGGAGGTCGGTAGACCCGGGCGTAGACCGACCTCCATGATGTCTAAAAAAAGTTATAGGCATACAGCTGCAATTTAAAAAATATGCTTTACTTGATGACCTTAGACTTGAACATACATACATGTTTTAAATACAATTGTGTTGTATGCATTAAGGGCAAGTACGTATAAACCAGTTTTACTCCATTAAATATATCGACGTATAAGACTATTTAAGAACTCGTGACTCAAATAAACGAACGAACTCAGAAACTCAAAGTCTCACAAAACTGATATCTGCTGTTGAATGTTGGTTATTCAGTATTCGACATAATTACTTGTTACCGTAGTGCACTTTTAAATTAAAATGCAAGCTTTTCAGACAGTGTACAGATACACAGATACATAGGTACACAGACACAGGGGTGTGTGTTGGGTAACCTCCTCGAGTGTCGCTCCGATTCCGATCCCGCTGCAGTCCGGGGGGAACGGAATCGGAGCGGCCGGTACACCCTGGGCGGCGGTCAATGGCTTCCCCTTCACCCCTTCATAGGGTTAGCATTGATCGTCGGCCAATACCCAACGTGGCGGGAACACATCGCTCTCCGTACTCCTCTGCTTTCAGAGGAGACAGGATGAGCGATGCTGTTAGTGGTGAGATGGCCCAGGGTCAGCCGGGGTGCGAGGGATATGCTCTATGGGTAACCTTACACCCCGGCGTCTGAAGACCCGAGACGGCGTGCGGTTTTAGTCGGTTCGAGCCCGACATAACCGCCCCCGCTGGCCGGCGGGGGGGTATCCGAGGGGATTTCCGCACGAAAAAAAAAAAAAAAAAAAAAGCAGTAATAAAAATGTTACAATGTATATAATGTTTGTACATTGTGACCCTTTTTATGCCGAGGTGCGTCATATTATACGGATCAGGTTTCCATATGAAAAAAAATGTTAGCTTATAATTTTGTTCACACAATTTCGTATAAGGCGCATCCAGCCCGATGGCCCATTGAGCCCTGTCGGCCTGGATATCGAATATCCCTGGCCTGGAGCTGTGTGAACTGCGCAGTCCAAGTAAATTATTAATCTAAATCATAGCTTTAGTGTTTTTATTATAAGAAAATTAAGATCGGTGATTTAGATAATATATGAAATATTACATTTTATAAGTGGTATTTTATACTATAAGTGATATTTAAAGGTAAACATGCGGTGAATTATGACACATTGTGACTCCTAAACTTCTAAAATATTATAGAAGTTGTTTAAGTATATATTCTAAGCATCTGACTGTTAATTTAGTGCTTACAGAACCAATCATTAGAATAGAATAATTATTACTTGAATTATAATACCCGACGGACGGACAACATGAAATTGTTGTAGTTAGTTAGTTAACGTGGTTCCCTGTTACATCCAAGGCTTTCACCTCAGAGCCCAGGGTCTGCTTACTCCTTCTCGTTTTGGTTCTGATTATACGGCTTTTATGGTAGCGACTGCCGTCTGACCCTTCAGAGTCTTTTCGTCAATCAACAGGTGTACCCCGGCTTCCAGGTGGGGTTGACTTGGGCCCCGACGATTTTGAAGGGGCCCCCGAAACATCCTGAGTAAATGAGGGTATTAATATAAAACATTTATTCTTTATAAGGAAAGAATACAGTCACATACCAATGTGGAGGTGCGCTGATCAATCATCGGTATATCTTGACTGCTGCTCACTGTATCACTGGGGCGGTTGAAGAAGAAGTCGGTATTCTGTAAGTAGTCGGTTTTCTTTTTTTTATTACCTACCAACAACCAAGCTCCTTTTAAATGTGCTAGTTAGATATTTCGTTAGTCTAAATCAATATTTAGTTGAGGTCTATTGTTGCAATGGCGCTTAAAAGTGGTCACTCAAAATTAGGTGAATTCTAATGCCTATCTCAACACAAGCAGGATTGCAACATTATATATACTAATCGCTGAGTGCGAACAAGACACAAGTATATGTATACAAAGATATTGAACGCGGCATATTTTTGAAATTGTCTACCTAAATTTAATTATAATAGTTCGCTCTCCCTGACTTCGGGCACATCGCTCTCGCTATTATCAGCGTCAGGCGCCTGAGGCGGAGTCATACGCGGAGGAACATGCTCCTCCGCTCTCGCTGGGAACAGGGAGCCCAGGATCCCCTCCAGCCGCTCTGGCTGGAGGCTCTGGGTCAGTAGGGGCGCCCTTGGGCGGATTTTGCCCCTGACCGCAAGGTAAGGGCGTCCAGAGACTCCAACAGCTCTTCGCGGGCCCGCCGTTTGGCCTGCTTTATTGCTACCTGGAGGGTCCTCTTGGCCCCCTTGTACGCCTCATATAGCTCCACCTCTCGGGCTGCCGCTTCGTCTGGGCGGCGACGCCTCCGGCGAAACCTGGTGTACTGGCGGCGAGCGGTCATGCACGCTGCTCGCAGCTGTGCGATCTCCGCTGACCACTAGTACACCTGCTTCTTTGCCGGGCTGGGCTTTACCCTAGGCATCGAAGCATCGCAAATATGCGACATGGCTCTCCTGAACCATTCCGCCTCTGCGTCGACATTGGCAGGCCTGGCCGGTGACGGAATCCAGGCCTGCACTATGGATGCCTCCAGGAGAGCCTCCCGATTCAGGCGTCTGAGCGCCCAACGTGAATCCGGGGGATTCGCGATTGGCGGCGGCAGGTTGGGTGGAGGGGAGACGTTGAACCGAATGTACCTATGGTCAGACGACGTCTCCTCCTCCTCCACCACGCGCCAACCCTGGACGCGGCGGGCGAGAGCAGTGGTCGCGAATGCAACATCCACGACCGAACTGAGCCCCCGCCGCTCCCAGGTGGCGACACTCCCCCGGTTGAGGACCTCTAGGCCACGGGTGTTGGCCCAGTCCTCCAGAACTCGCCCCTTGGCATTGGTTTCCCGGGAGCCCCAAGCCAGAGACCAAGCGTTGAAGTCTCCCAGGACCAAGACAGGGCGAGGACGGCACGCAGCGAGAACGATGTCCAGTCCAGCGAGCCATAGCTCAAGCTCGTACTGGTCAAGGCTTGGCGAGAAGTAGACGGCCACGACAGCTAACCCCTCATAGTCCGCCGCGACACAGCCTCGGCCCCTTGCAATGACTGCAAGGCGCGAGGTGTCCGCGGCGGAACCCCCGAAAACGGTCGCTACGCCGTCCAGGTCCACCGGGCTTCCGGGGTGGACCCAGTACGGCTCAGCGACCACGACCACATTAATAGACCACTCCACGATGCTCTGGTACAGAAGATCCTGAGCACCGGTGCAGTGGTTTATGTTCACCTGCAGGATGCGGATTGGCGTGTCCATTAATGGACGTCCATCTCCGCATCCCGCCGCGAATGTGGCCGCTCTTGAGCGGCACCCCCGCTACCCGCTGCGGACGAACGGGCCTTTGGCCTCGAGGCGGCGCAGGATCGGCTGTCTGCCCGGTGCTCCGCCGCTTTGCCCTCCGCTACGCATTTGAAGCAGCGCGGAGGAGCATCGCAGGTGGTAGCCTTGTGCCCGGGCTGACTACAGCGGAAGCACCGGTCCCCCACGGTGTCTCCCGCTGTGCACTGCACTCCCACAGGCCCCACAGCCAGGCACCTAAAGCACCTGGTCTCGCGGGGCTGCAGGAGTTGCACCCGCGCCTTAAGGAAGCCCCCAACGAGGAGGCTCCGTCCGTCCGCAATCTTCTGCGCCGCTGCGACGGGGCAGTTGACGACTGCCGTGCCGTGACCGGTGGGGCTGAACCGGATTTCTCCAGCTCTCACCTGATCACGGGGGCAGCCGCCCGCCTCCATGACGGCGGAGATAATTTCCTCCATCGTGGCCGCATCATCCAGACCCTAAATGCGCAAACCTGCGCATTTGTTGGGTCTGGTGATGCGGACGGCTTCCGAGTCCAGCGACTCCCTTAGCCTGGCCGCTAGGGCATCAGCCTTGGGGCCGCTGGTGGCGCCGGAGACCTCGAGGAGGCGAGCTCCGGTGCGAGTCATCTTGCACCGGAGTCCACCCTCAATCTCGAGGACCTTAAGGTCCACAGAGGCTTTCACCTGCCTTAGGACCTGGGCGTACCCCACGCCCTTCTCCACACCCTCCGTCGTCACCGTCAGGACGAAGGCAGTGGAACGTGGGGCGCGGAGCCTCTTCGGCGCCTTCGCCGCAGCGGCCTTGGCTGCCTTCTTAGCCGCCTTTTTGGCGGCTTTTTTTGCCTTCTTGGCGGCTCCCACTACCATCCATCCCTCCCCTCTGGAGGAACATTCGGGTGCAGCGGGAGCAGCGGCGGCTGCAGCGGGTGCGGGGGTGCCACGCTTTTTGCCCTTCCCCTTCCCATTAGCCTTGGCGGGCGTTGGGTTCGCGGGGACTGCTATCCCCGTCTTGGGACCGGGACTTCCGCTGGCGGCAGCCACGTAGGATGCGGGCCGCGCCAGTGAAGGACGGTACGCCCGGTCCTCCAGCACGCCAAGGCGCCTCTCGATCGCCGCCAGCAGTTGCGTCATGCTCGGTGCAGATGTCGTCGGCGGCTCTGGCACTTACTTGTGCGCCGGCTTAGGTGCCGACTTAGGTGCCGACTTTGCCACCGACTTAGGCGCCTCCCCTGGCGGCACAAGAGCCCTTGGCTGGACCACCGCCGGCGCCGCCTGGGCTCTTGGGGCCTTCTGGGCCTCCGGGCAACCCCTGACCATCAGGGTGAGTTGTCTCACCTCCTCCCGGAGGACCCGCTGTTGCTCCAAGGAGTTGGCGAGCTCAGTTTCCAGGCTTGTCACCCGGGCCCTGAGCTTCACCTCCTCCTCGGAGACGCTCCTAGCTAGGAGCTCCTCCAACGCTGTCTTGGCGACGGCGACGTTTTCCGCCACCGTCTTCTTCTTCCCGGCCACGTTTTTGGCACCCTTGATGGTGTCCGTGATCCGGGCTAGCGCTGCAAGGAGCTCCCTCGCAGCGGGGACGCCTTGGTCCCTGCCACTCGGTAGTGGAGGGACATGCACCGGCACTCTTCCCGCCGTAGTGGCCAGCACCTTCGCTGGCCGATCGTCCTCGCTGGAGGAGACCGCCCTCTGTCCCGAGGAGCTTCTGCTCCGGTCTAGAGCGGATCCTCGCGAACGAGGCCTCTTGCGACGGAGACCTTCGGTCTCCATTCGGCTGGGAGCTGACTCACTGTCAGTCCCAGCCGTGGACGCAATCTCCACGTCCGTTCCCTCTCCAATTGGTAGTGGAGTGGCGGGTCTGGCGAAGACGGCCTTGGTCGACCGCGTACACGACCGCGGCCTCACCTCTTCTGCCCCCACCACTACCACTCCGTCGTTTCCGTTGCCATTATTCGTGCCTGTGTCGTCGTTTGAAAATCCGTCTGAAATAAATTTTTTTATGTTATTCATGTCATGTCCCACGAGTATGGGGGAAAGGTGGTCCATCCAGGCGGAGCCCCCTGCACCTGGATAAGCCTATATACTATGGAGGTCGGCTGGTATCCATAGGTTTTTACGACTTCGCTGTCGGGTGCTATAGACTTTTCCTTGTCGTGGGCCGGCCAATAAAGGCAAGCCCTCCGGTCAGCAAGATCACAGCGTACTCTTCTGGAGCCACCAGTCAGGTCGTTGCTGATCACCTACCGATTACGGAACGCGAGAGGATGGCTAGTCCTCTCTCACTGGCGGTGGCACAAGTGCCCGTCGGCCCCTGCATTAGCAGTGGGCTAACCCGCCCATGGATCCCCCAGGATCCCACGGCGGCCTCCGCCACGAACACCATCACTCATCCTGTCTCCTCTGAAAGCAGAGGAGTACGGAGAGCGATGTGTTCCCGCCACGTCGGGTATTGGCCGACGATCAGTGCCAACCCCATTAAGGGGGAAACCATTGACCGCCGCCCAGGGTGTACCGGCCGCTCCGATTCCGTTCCCCCTGGACTGCAGCGGGATCGGAATCGGAATGACACTCGAGGAGGTTACCCGACACACACCCCGTGGCTTCGCCCGTGATATATCTTGATTCTCCGTGGCACCCATTTAACCCATATTTGCCCCTAATTTATTACTTTTACAATTATGTATGGAAATTTGCCCAATTTGTTGACGTTTTTGATTACTACTCCGCTCTCCTGGCTAGTAGCGTGATGATATATAGCCTATAACCTTCCTCGATAAATGGGCTATCCAACAAAAAACAATTTTTCAATTCGAACTAAATTCTAGATGTAGTTCCTGAGATTAGCGTGTCAACTCAACAAATAATCTCTTCAGCTCTATTGTATTATTAGTATATATATACCTATAAGTTGTATATTATCATAAAATAAATGATGGAGAGTGCCTCGTGCGAACATTGTTATAACCGTATCTTACACTCTATGGTGTTGCAGGACAACTGTCCGTCTAGGCGAGTATGACACACAGTCAGAAGTGGATTGTTTGGATGACAGTTGCGCTGACCGTCCTCAAGAGTTCCCAGTTGAGTCTGCGTATCCCCACCACGAATACACAGAAAAAGACAGGAGCAAACGAAACGATATCGGCATTGTGAAGATGGCGGGAAGAGCTAGGTATTCATGTATGTATCCATTACTTCCTATTTAAATTTTATATATTATTATGTTGCAAGTAAGCGTACAGCCCACTTGACAAAAAGGCGTAACCAAAGTGTCCCACATCTATCGCCACGATACTTAATAGATGCGCAGGTAATAATAAACATTTTATTGCAAACTACAGAGAGCTACCTAGACCCATACTAAGCATAACATAAATTATAGCTTCTGAATGCAGTCAAACTATGCGCTCTTTTTTTTGTATTATAGATAAAGAAACGTAGGTTAATGGACATAGATACATTCATGCATACAAATATTTGCACTGAGCGGGAATGGAACCTGCGGCCTCAGACGTAGTAATCAGGCGCTCTTACATCGCGCTACAGAATGTCGTCAATAATAAATTAAAACTTTTCATTATCACATTTGGAATAATTAAATTATAATATGACCGCGGTAGCCTAGTGGTATGGGTAAAGGACTGCTGAGACGAGGTCTCGGGTTTGATCCCAGGTATTACCATGGCACACACCAATGACTTTTCGATGCTTTTCGAAGTTATGTGTGTATTTATCGCAGGTTTATAAGTGCCCGGTTAATGGCAATAGGCTCGCCACCTATTACATTGGGACCTAAACATGAACTGGCGAAATGTGGGTGCTAGCACCTCTGCCTACCCCTTCGGGGATATAGGCGTGAGTTTATGTTATGTTATGTTATGTTAAATTATAATATTTTTGTAACCCCCGATGCAAAAATGACGGGGTGTTACAAGTTTAACGTGTCTATCTGTGGTATCGTAGCTCCAGAACGGATGAACCAATTTTCGTGCGGATTTTTTTTTGATAGCAATATGATTGCTATGGTTCTTTGATATTAATAAATTTGTATCAGGGTTTTTAATTTCCAAATTAAATGTTACTACGAATTATAGATGCAAAGTTGTAAATGTTAATATGAATTTTAGTTGCAAAGTTGTAAATTGCATTGTGAGTTATTCTTAAAAAAAGTAGTTTATCTCGTTAATAAAAAAAAACTCTCTAAGTTGCTAGCATTGTTTATATTCTCTTTATTTTCTTCTATTGTTTTTTTATTACTGTTATTGAAAGTTCATTGTATAACATGTAATATGCGAAGAAGCTATCTCCTGAAGGTTTATAGCTTAGTTCAGTATACTGGACTTAGCTTACAGTTAAAGTAAGGACACATTCAACTTTGACCAGGTCATTGTATTATAAAATATCCCGATATGGATACATGCACTAAAAGTATAAAAATACGTTAAAAAATTGTAAGTTTTTTTGATTTTTACAGATTACGTGAGACCTATCTGCTTGGCTTCTTATGGAGAGCGCATGGCTGCTGGTAACGATGTATTCGTCGCTGGATGGGGGAAAACCCTGGACGGTACGTCGGCTATTGATTTTAAATAAACTTGTTTACACTATGATTATCAATAGGTACTAACCAGAATCATCATTTAGACTTTTATCTGCAGCTATTGATATATAATGTCAAATGCTATGACTTTTAAAACTAACTCGTAATTTCTCCGAAACGCCAGAATATTCAAGTCCACTGATATTTAATTATATAAATAACGTTTCAGATTAATATGCAGCAAATAATTGGATCTCAACCCCATTAATTTATCACATTGTTGCTAAACGTAAATATCGAATAGGATGTTACTTCCCCGAGCCGTCCCATTCACAATACTTATAATATTGTTTTATCAACATTCTGTTCAATTTTTCTTTCAGGTAAGAACAGTCCTGTGAAACTAAAACTAGGCTTGCCGATATTCAACAAAAATGAATGCGCTAGTAAATACAGAGCGCTTGGCGCTAACTTAAGCGAGAAGCAGCTCTGCGCTGGTGGAACGTTCAAACAAGATACTTGTCGTGGAGATTCCGGTGGTCCTTTAATGTACAGAAGACCTGAAGGTATATGGGAAGCCGTGGGAATTGTCTCCTTCGGAAACAGCTGCGGCAAAGACGGTTGGCCAGGAGTATACACATCTGTAGCCGAATATAGGGACTGGATAAGCTCGACGCTTCAATCTACGAATCAGTGATCCATTAAACTAACGTCATAAGTCTGCTGTCATCATAAAGAACTACGAATTGTTACCATTTTCTTAATGATCAGTGGTATATGATACAGTGTTTTGATGCTATACCAGATGTGGTGTTGTTTGTAAGATAGTGAAATATATTTACTTTATAGGAAAATATTGTTCGTTTTATGGTTTCCCTGTATCAATCAATTAGCCTATTGCAGCATAAATAAGCAAGCTGAAGTGGCAGTGGGCTGGCCACATCAGCCGGAGGACCGATTGCCTTTGGAGCAAGTGAGTCCTGGAGGTGGACTGCCGACCTGAAAAGGGTGGCTGGGATAAACTGGATGCGGAAGGCGGAGAATCGGGTGTTACGGCGCATTTTATAATAAATTAATATAATTAGTTGAACGCTATTTAATCACAAAATGCAATCACACTCACACCTGCAATACAATATCCAATTGAAGATAAAAAGGGCTGCCACTTATGGAATTTTTTTTATTTATTTATTTATTTATTTATTTATTTATTTAATATTACTACAGACACTATTTTTGGTTTATCATCCACATTTTAATCATAGACTAGATTCCGTTCTTGATTTAATATTTCCTAATAAAATGTGGGTGCCTTGCACCTCTGTCTACCCCTTCGGGGATATAGGCGTGAGTTTATGTTATGTTATGTTAAAATGTGTTTTAGCGTTTGCTGTATATATACTCGTATATGCACGCGTCAGAAAACGCGCCCGACCAATTTTTTTGAATCTCTTGTATCTGTGTTTTTTTACAAGCTTTTATTTAACTTGTTCTGTATGTATGTATGTTAGTTCGGGTTAAATCTTGCAACTGAATTTTGAGGCAGTTTTCCTCTTTCGATTGAGATGAAATTTTATATGCACGTTAAGTTTGGATGACAATGATATATGATACCATGGCGCTGGTCTGATGAAGAAGTAGGAAGATGGCCAAATCAATTCCTAAGCTAAACAAGATAAACTTGGGCCCATTTGTTTTGTCTTGATAAACTCTCTGATGTGATATAGTATTGTGGAGTATGGGGTTTCACAGCTTCTTGTTGATCACTAATGGTATTTAAATTATAACACAAGGATTTTATATGACTTAATATATTTATTTGTAATTATAATTCTACTGAACGGGGTTTAATGGGATTTACGCGAGGTTGTTTAAATTTACTGAACGAACTAGAGAGGAACGCGAACTCTGCTCAGTGCTTGAGCCAAATCCACTTTTACTTCTTGATATTCCCTTCTCAGGATCAAGGTCGGTGCCTCTGGTCATCCACCGACTCGATCTGTCTCCATACCTTTTTTGTTTTCCTATCCTTTAAATTCAAAAACATTTATACATTTTCAGGGTTCCGTTGCCAAATGGCAAAAAACGGAACCCTTATAGATTCGTCATGTCTGTCTGTCTGTCCGTCCGTATGTCACAGCCACTTTTTTCAGAAACTATAAGAACTATGCTGTTGAAACTTGGTAAGTAGATGTATTATGTGATCCGCATTAAGATTTTCACACAGAAATAGAAAAAAAACAATAAATTTTGGGGGTCCCCATACTTAGAACTGAAACTCAAAATTTTTTTTTCATCGAAGCCATATGTGTGAGGTATCTATGGATACATCATGGAGGATTGGCCCATCATGGAGGATTGGCTGGAGAGGCGACACGGAAGCCTCTCCTACCGACTGACGCAGGTGATCTCAGGGAAGGGGTGCTTCGGGGACCACCTGCATCGGATCAGGAAGGAGCCAACGCCTGAGTGTCATCACTGCGACGCGAGCGAGGACTCAGGGCTGCACACGCTGGCGGACTGCCCGGCGTGGGAGGCGCCGAGGCGTGACCTCGTGGCAGCCATCGGGATGGGAGTCCTCTCGCTCGGCAGCATGATTGCGGCAATGGTGCGGAGCGCGAGCGCGTGGGCCGCCGCCGCCTCCTTCTGCGAGCATGTAATGCTCGCGAAGGAGGTGGCGGAGCGCGCCCGGGAGAGACTTAGAACTCTCCCGGTCCGCCGAGCCCGCAACTTACTCGACGCGCGTCGCAGGCAACTCAGGCGCCGGAGGTCGCTTAACGACCTCCGTCCTCCATGAGCGCAGGCCTGGGGGTGGCGGGTGAGGCCACCTGTCACCCCAGCAGAAGCAGGCCGGGACGGTGGGGCGACTAGCGCCCCTCCCCCAAACCGGGGCAAGACGGGGACACCGTGGTTCCCAAACCCGAGGGGGCCATCTCGAAACCGGAGATGGCCCAGGGTCAGTCGGGGTGCGAGGGATATGCTCTATGGGCAACCTTACACCCCGGCGTCTGTAGACCCGAGACGGCGTGCGGTTTTAGTCGGTCAAGCCCGACATAACCGCCCCCGCTTGCACGCGGGGGGGTATCCGAAGGGATTTCCACACGAAAAAAAAAAAAAAAAAAAAAAGTTTTTTTAGGATAGGTCTTCAAAAATGAGAAAATGAGGAAATGAGAAAATTAGGTCTTTCTAAACTGAATAGTTTGCGCGGGAGGCACTCCCAAAGTGGTAAAATGTGTGTGCCCTGTAACTTCTAAAATAAGAGAATGATAAAACTAAAAAAATATATATGATGTACATTACCATGTAAACTTCCAACGATAATTGGTTTGAACGAGATCAAGTAAGTAGTTTTTTTTTAATACGTCATAAATCGTAAACCGCAATTTACCTTTCATTCAAACAACTCAAATATAAAAAAACATTATTGTGTTACTTGCTGGGACCCCTCAATGGGCGAGTCCGACTCGCACTTGGCCGCTTTTTATTTTAATAACACTGACGCATAATGACCAGGCAACTAACTATAGTGTTCGAAGGAGTCCGAACACTACAGTATTTAAGGTCTGATGATGGAGTGGGAAGGTAGCCATAGGCAATCTAAAGCTACACAAGATAAACAAATACTATCGAGTTTGGGCTCATTTCTTTTGTCTCGGTAAACCTCTGGTGCTACAGGATGTCCAAGGTCTGAAGGTTGGAATCGTAGGTAATCTGGAACTAAATTTGATAGACTTGTTATGTTGAACTCCTTTGGCTGTTCTTGGCAAGCACTCCGATACTACATGATATTATTGAATCTAAAAAAAAGGAAATATAATAATGAATTTACAAAAAAAACTTATTGAAAAAACAAGTTTATATTTTAAACTAGCTGACCCGGCGAACTTCGTACTTCGTACCGCCTAACAGTCGATTCTTTAATTATTTTTTTAATACTTATTCTGTTATTGGGGACACCGGAACCGGGGCAGCTAGATAATATAAAAAAGTGAAAATATAGAAAAGAGTTTTTTTTCAGGCAATTTTTAAATTTTTTCTCTCCGTAAGAATGAACTTATCATATCATAATAGGCGAACGAAATTGGATCAGGTGCTCTCGAGATTTGCGCTTAGCAACACATTCAGCGATTCATTTTTATATTATAGAAAATCAGTTATTTTTGTTTTAATACAACAGATTTTTTATAATAACTTATTTAAGTTTTATTGTCTGGAGGGCTGGTATTATAGACACAAAATTTCAACATTCAAAAGTAAATTAAATTAGGTACGAGAGCAGCTTGACTGCTGTATCGAGTGCTATTTCTAATACAAATGGTTGAAATGCGTGATGCATAACTAATGCTCTGTCAACCTCTCCAATTAGTCAGTCATGCTCGCAGAGTGCAGTGCATTTACTTGCTCAACAAGTTTTTGAGCTGAACTCATGACCTTTCCAATCACTTATATTCCATCACTAGCTGTCGCCCGCGACTTCGTCCGCGTTAAATTAGCAATAGATAAAACGATGTTTACTTCTGTAGATTCAATCCCAATATGTATTAGGTTACCTATTTCATCGTTATATTTTCAATCATTTATCATGAAGAAATAGATGTTTACATTTGTGGTAGATTTTACCCTGATGTTCCTATTACACTTATAATAGCGTGATGATATATAGTGCAATGTATGACTATAAGAAATCGTGATGATAAGAGTATTCATGCAAAATTTCAGTTGAATCTGTTCAGCGGTTTGTAAGTGATGCTCAGAAATCGATAATAAAAAGCTGACAAACAGGTTTATCTGTTTGTCAGGCAAACAGTCAAAAATTTTAAGTCTCATATTTTTGGCATCGGTATCGTTCCTAGAGCACATAGCAATTAATTTTTTGTAAAAATATTCAATGTACAGTTTTGACCTCGTTACGATTTTATTATATGTATAGATTATGTACAGCACTGTGTATTTATAAATCTGTATTTAGTTATTCATTTACATCGTACTTACATCGCACCATTAAATGAAAGTAAAATACGCAAACCGATGTTTTTTAGTCACTGAGAAAAAGTTGAAGGTAGAACGTATATAAGAACGGATTTCTAAAGATAAGAACTAATATCAATTAAAATTAAATTACGTTATCACGCTTTACTAATGAGTTGCATTGATTTGAATAATGAGAACTGAGTTTACTTGAACAAATTTTCATATTTTCTAGAATCAATTATATTTTTATGAAATAAATGTAATAAAAACGTCATTATACCCCTAATTAACCGTGACTATTGAGAGAATGCGGGTTTAATTATTTTACACAGATTAAGACGATAATAAACTTTGTGTTATCCGATAAAGGAAGTGACTCATGATAACTAGTTCGTTAAACGTTCTAATTTTAAGGCTTCATGACGGACATTTCCCACAACTACTTAATGAATATTTTCAATTTAGCAACTAGTGCAACTTTGCAACTTTGTCCCTCGACTTTAATATTACCATACTTACAGTTAAAAATGCTTGAGGACTTTACGCACGCACTTACCATTATTGAGTTGCAAGTTAAATTATATTTGAATGTTTTAAGCAACGTGTTGGGACCCCAAAAGTCATCGAGTTGCTCCCCAAACATTCTGAACAAAGATATTCAATTAGTCGTAACGTATCATTTGCATATAGGTGTCGCCAGCTATCAAATTAAGTGGCGCGCTGACACTTCGGTACGCATAATTAAATCATTTACCCTTTTCAAGTTATGCGCTCCTGGTACCCGAAAGGGGTATGCAAATTTTTCGTACGATAAAATCGATAATTTTTCTTACTTGCAAGATCGTAAAATTGTATCTTTTTATTAAAAGTTGGATATTTGCTTTCTATGTAAGAAACGTCAATTATTGACGTTTCTTACATAGAAAGTGTGCATGTACCTTCACCTTCACTGTTTAACTTCGAAACCGCTCAACTAGGGTAGGTTAGTAAATCAGCATCCTGTTAGAAATCAGCAAGTCATCTGCTATCCCACCTTGACCTTTTTTAGTGTTTAAAGGCACCTGTTGCTTAACATCAGGCGGGATATTTCTAGTTTACCACTTACAGTGATATAAGCTACATCTCTCGGTAAAAAGGGATCATAAATTAGCAGTCATATTTTTACGTTTACGTTCAAATATATTATACAAGGCGAATGGATGTGATATAAAATTCATTTTCTATAAAAACAGGCTTGTAACTTATTCATACAACAATTTATTTAATTAGACTAACTTTGGTTTTTATTCCAACATCCATTTAAGAGATACATATTAAGTGAATTTCACAGGAAAGGCTTGTTATGTGAGCTATTTAGGCAAATAAACGTCATTCGGGGCTTTCCAAGAGGTGATCGCATCGCCATCAGCATGGGGTATTCCCTCACTTTCTAAAACCTGTATTCTTTTTACGGCTGTTTCGTGTAAATAATATGGAGCGGATTACGTGCAAATTATTTGCACACAAGTCGTATAAAAATAGACACGATATGCACGACGTGCAATGCGTGACACGCCTGAGTCAGCGGATGGCCTGAAGTACCCATAGTGAATAAATGACAGCTTTATTTGTTTGTATGTACCAAATTGGATATGTTTTTATTTTTATTTTATTTTATTTTATTCTTTAGTGTACGCACACAGTAATCAATTTACAAACATCACAGATAAAATCAGTGTATAAAGGCGAGCTTAACTCAGTATTGGTGTTTTCTGTTTTCACGTAAAATTCTAACAAACGCGAGTGCACGCCTCCTGAGACAATTAATTCGAAATAAACACAGTGATTTGGAGTATATACAGAGAGAGTTATATGCGTTACAATTGAAGTGTAGTGTTAATCTATCTCAATCGGACTATGATTTGTGTGACCGGCTTACGTTTTTACAAGCGAGTCGTACCTTCGAGTTATGTAGTGTAAACTTTGATCGAAAGTTCTCGAAGGAATATAATCGACGGTATGCAGAAAATAAAGCGTCACCCGTGGTACCCCACCGATCGAAGGACACCGTTGTAAACTTATCGAACGTGAGTTTAGATGATACAACAATAAAAATCTTGGCTAAGGGTATGAACTTCGCTCCGACGCCTAAGCGAATACCGTTTGAGAATGTAATCAGTAGCGTTGAGGAATCGAT
The DNA here is from genome assembly GCA_946251805.1 of Cybosia mesomella. Lineage (NCBI taxonomy): Eukaryota > Metazoa > Arthropoda > Insecta > Lepidoptera > Erebidae > Cybosia > Cybosia mesomella. The sequence goes on from OX276395.1 coordinate 10,835,090, forward strand.
TGCACGTAACAAAGTACCGCCCGGCGATGCCGATATCCTTGGACAGGACGTCGCGGTAATATTACGTCGGTCAAAGCTTCCGGCTAGTAACATCACTATGGAAGAGCGTCAAGCATTAAAAAACATTAGGGATAACCGGGATATTGTAGTGCTTAAGGCCGACAAGGGAAACGCCACCGTAGTGATGAATACAACTGATTACCAACGTAAAATACTCGAACTATTGAGTGAAACTAAGGTTTATAAACCCGTAACATACAACCCCACCGCCAGAGTTACGCGTAAAATACGATCTCTAATCCGGGATAATGAGGACCTATTTTCAGAAGACGAGTACAAGAGACTGTACACACCTAAGTCACACCAGCCACCGAAATTATATGGTCTGCCGAAGATACACAAGCCTGACGTGCCGCTGCGGCCCATTGTAAGTCAAATTGCTTCTCCTACTTACGATCTTGCAAAGCACGTTGCTTCAGTATTACAACCACTTGTAGGCAAAACACCGTCTTTTGTGAAAGACTCACGGCACTTTATACAGGTTATAAAAGATCTCACGTTGGAACCGGATGACGTCATGGTGAGTTTTGATGTGGAGTCGCTTTTCACCAATGTTCCAATAAAAGAGTGCTTAAACATCGTAAAAGACCTGCTGAGAGACAACGAACTGCCGTTCAACTATATGGATCTACTTGAACACTGTTTAGATGGCAATTATTTCCTTTTCCAAGGTCAACATTACCTCCAGATTGATGGCGTCGCAATGGGAAGTCCTGTAGCCCCAGTACTTGCCAACATCTGGATGGAACATTTTGAAGAGAAGGCTCTAAGTCTCGGCCCGAATACCGTTAGGCTTCTTCAGTATCGTTAAAGGAAATAAACAAGAAGTAGATCAATATTTACGACATCTTAACTCTATTCACCCCAAAATAAGGTTTACATATGAAATGGAGACGGATAGGTCGTTGTCCTTCTTAGATGTTGAAGTAACCGTGAGATCAGATGGGTCCTTGTCACACTGTGTGTACCGTAAGCCTACTCATACGGATAGATACTTACACGCCACGTCTCATCACCATCCGCGGCACTTGCAATCTGTTATGACTTCACTCAAGAACAGAGCTTACGATCTCTGTGACCCTGAACATTTAGACCGGGAGCTAGAACATGTTCAGGAGGTACTAAAAAGTAACGGATATCAAGTGAATGGAGGACGAAAGCAACCGAAAAGAAGACGCAAGTATCCAGAAGTAAACAGACAACCAGCCTATATGCCTTATGTCAAGGGAGTTACGGATAAGATCGGGTCCGTGTTAAAGAAATACTCTATTCCGACAGTATACACACCAGGCATAAAGGTACACAACATCGTTGGCACACCGAAGGATATATTGCCACTACAAACTCCAGGTGTTTATAAAATAGACTGCAGCTGCGGAAGTTCCTACATAGGCCAAACGAAGGGGACTATTGCTGAAAGGGTCAAAGAACATATCGCTGCTGTGAAGAACCGACAGACGAGCAAATCGGCAATTGCAGAACATGCACTCGATGCAGGCATCAACCACTGGATTGAATTTCACCGCACGCAAGTCCTCTCCACCGAACGTCACTTTTACTCAAGAGTTGTACGTGAAGCGATTGAGATTAAAAAACATAAAACATTCAATCGGGAAGATGGTTTTAAATTATCTACAGCGTGGAATCCAGTGTTAAAAAACATACCACCTCGCTTTTCTGCGCAGTCGGATAAACACCAGAATAGGAACACATCGGTTTGCTTACAGAATAGGGACACTGTTAGTGTAGTATGTGACGGTACATGGCGAAACAAAAATCTCAACAATATCGAAAGTGTGCGGGTGGAAGAGGAATCTTCTACTTCACGGATTCGACGACGGAGGGCGTGCAACGCTGAGCTAGTCAGCCTGTGACCACGGCCAGTGCAACCTAGTCGAAACGTCAGGCAAACCAGAGGTATGTAATACCTTTAAATAAGTGATCGCGTTAATCCCCATAAATATAATTATTATATCATGGAACGCGAAAGTTTAAAAGTTAGTATAATAAATAATAGGTAAAAGGTACAGTTCTTTTACTTTTATCCTGAAAACGTCCAAAGAGCTGCTATTGCGTACCGAGTGCGGTAACGAATTCCACAACCTTACTGCACGAACAGTAAATGAGCCGTCGTAACAGCTAGAAGAGTGGAGAGGAGTTCGAAGAAGAAGTGAAGAGGAAGTACGGCAGGGTTTGCCCCTGGGCACACGGTACTCAAAGCGATCTCGTAGGTAAGCAGGTGAATGCGTATCGCAAAGAATAGAGTACAGAATAAAAAGAATATGGGAATCCCGACGCCGTCGAATATGTCACCATTTCAGCTTTGCCCTAAATTCGGAAACATGGTCATATTTCCGGAGTCCAAAAATGAAGCGGATAGCCAGATTCTGCAGTCGTTCGAGTTTATTAATGAGGTCCTCCCTTGCATCAAGGTAGAAAACATCAGCATAGTCTAAAAGAGGGAGCAGAAGAAATTGAGCAAGAGTAACTTTAGTTTGAAGTGGCAGGAATTTCTGAAGCCCTTTGAGGGACTGGAAAGAGCAATATACCTTTTTACTAACCTCAGTAATATGTACATCCCAGGCATGATTTGTGTCTAGTACTCCCAAACTTTTAAATTGTTTGGAAAAAGCAATAGTAGACGCATCGTATAATATGTGTGGTATGGGCTGTTGGCCTAAAAGGTTCAACATGTACCGGCTACCAACAATAATTGCTTGCGATTTTGCTGGGTTAACCAGAAGCCCAAAAGATATAACCCATTGACGAATCTCAGGAAGATCACTGTCGATAGCCGCCACAACCTCAGTTAATTCGTCAGCCTTGAAGTGTTGATATAACTGTAGGTCGTCTGCATAAAGATGACAATGAGACGAAATGACCTTCGTAATATAGCATAAAGATAGGATGGACGGATGCCTAACAGGACATCAAAGTCAACTGAGTTAAAAGCACTGCTAAAGTTCAAGAAAACCAAAATTGTAAATTGTTTATTTTCCATGGCCAGTCGCATGCCATCAGTTATCTTAACCAAAGCAGTTGTAGTACTATGAACATGGCGAAAGCCAGATTGGCTAGGACTCAGCAGGCTATTAGAGGAGAGGTAAGATGAAAGCTGGCTGTGAACTACGCTTTCTAGGACCTTGGATAGTAGAGGAAGAATGGATATGGGACGAAAATGGGATTGGGTAGTAATAATAATTCTTTTTCTTTTTGTATTCGTTATTGTCAGGACATGGTTTGCATGTAAGAAAAATTGAGGAAATCCCACAGGTCTGGTGTTATTATTGCAGCGGAGCGAAGCCAGGGCGCGCAGCTATTTACTAAATAGAATGATTAAATTTTTGGGAAGAAAAGGAGGAAAAGTCAAAATATGTGTTAGTTAAAATTAGAATGATAAACGGGATATTTACCATGTTTAGTATCTTTTTCGAGAATCCGATATTTCGGCACTGTTACAAGTACCATGATCACGGATGTACTAAAGTTCTGCAAGCTAGTTGTTACTCGGCAAACCGTATCGGTCTACCCTCTTCCTCACTCGTTTCTGACTGCTGATGAACTGCTGATGAACTGCTGGGTAAATCAACATCTTTTGTGAAAGACTCCTGCCATTTCATCGAAATTTTACGTCTGGAGAATGTGAACGATAACGAAGTGATAGTCAGTTTTGACGTAGAGTCACTGTTCACCAATGTGCCAATAGATGAGTGCATGGACGTCATCAGAGATGTTATTAGGGACAACAACATTCCAGTGGAATATGCCGAACTTGTGCAGCACTGCATAGCCACGAATTACTTCGTATACCAAGGCGAGTACTACCTTCAAATAGACGGCGTGGCAATGGGCCGCCCAGTGGCTCCAGTGGTAGCCAACCTCTGGATGGAACACTTTGAAAACAGAGCCATTGCCACTGCACCTCATGTTGTCAAAGTTTGGAAGAGGTATGCCGATGACGTTTTTGTATACTGGAGGGTGACGAAAGTGTTGTGAAGGGATACTTGGCACATCTCAATAGCATTCATAGGAAGATCCAGTTTACCCATGAAATGGAAAGGGAAAGAAGTCTAGCATTTATTGACGTAAAGGTGGTAGTTCAAGAAGATGGTTCCCTGGGTCACACAGTTTACAGAAAGCCCACTCACACTGACCGATACCTGCACGCCAGCTCGCATCACCATCCTCGTCAACTGAACTCTGTAGTGACGTCACTTACCGACCGTGCATATAGTCTATGCGACGAGGAACATTTAAATGCTGAAATTGTACACTTAAGGGGCGTTCTACAGAGAAATGGTTACAAGAAGCGGATCATGCCACCTAGATACACACCAGAACCTAAACGCCTGGACTATAAGGTTGAACGACAACCCGCGTACTTACCATACGTGAAAGGAGTGACAGATAAGGTCGCTAATATTTTAAAGAAGTTCTCGGTAAAAACTATCTTCACTCCTTTTAAGAAACTGTCTCAATACCTACGCACACCCAAAGACAGTTTTCCCTTATCCATCCAGGTGTTTATAAAGTTGACTGCAGCTGTGGGAGCTCCTATATAGGCCAGACCAAACGTACTGTCTCAAGCCGCATCAAGGAGCACATCAGGGCGGTCAAAAACAACGAGCCACAGAAATCGGCTATCGCTCAACATCTTTTGGAGGAGGGGACGAATCACTGGATTGAGTTACATAACCCTCAGATTCTCTCGACAGAACGCCACTACATACCCAGAATGGTGAAAGAAGCAATTGAAATTAAAAAGTACAAGAACTTCAACCGGGAGGATGGGTTTCAACTGTCGAGTGTCTGGCATCCAGTGATCCGTATGTTCACAAGGCCCAAACAAACTGCAATTCCAAAAACCGCGCGAGCCGATACTGTGAGTGTTGTGTGTCGTGAACGTGATCGAGTGCGTAGTGAGAACGCGGACAGTGGTAGTGGTGACGCGCGTCAGAAACGAGTGAGGAAGTGGGTAGACCGATACGGTTTGCCGAGTAACAACTAGCTTGCAGAACTTTAGTACATCCGTGATCATGGTACTTGTAACAGTGCCGAGATATCGGATTCTCGAAAAAGATACTAAACATGGTAAATATCCCGTTTATCATTCTAATTTTAATGTAAATGACCATGTCAATATAAAATCATATATATGTGTTAATTCACCGACTTCAAAAAGGAGGAGTTACAATGTTGTATTTATTTTATATAAGTGTATCTTAGTATAAAATGTTTATTATCGCTCGCTTAGTAACGTGCCCGGTAGATGGCAATAGGCTCGCCCCCTATTACATTGGGACCTAAACATAGCTGGCGAATCGTGGGTGTGTAATACACCTCTGCCTACCCCTTCAGGGGTACAGGCGTGAAGTTATTTATGTATCTTAGTATACCATGTTTATCTGTGTTCTAGAATACATTATGCTTCCATCAATTTAATAAAACTATAAGCAATGCTTAGTTTAGGTCTAGATAGCACCGTAACAATATACTTACAAACAATATTTGATATAATCAAAGATAAGAAATTCTTATAGCTTACATGACCGTTTGACGACATTAAACATTTCAAATGCAACCGAAAATTTCTAACAGTCATACCATACCATAATGTTTGAACCAAACAACCTATATATAAGAGATATAAATGATCTACTACCGGCACTGCTGGTATTTTGTCCGGAAGTTTTGGAGTAATTATTCCAGTATTTTAGGATAGAAAAATCTAACAACAATTAACCGAATATGCCAGCATTGACCCAACTAGATAAGATGATGTTATATGAGGAAAATATTATACTTTATATTGTGTATATTTAACCTGCCCAAGCGTGATTAATGTATCATTCTTCTACATTTTCACACAATTATCAGTATGTTTTTCGTTACAATGAAGTAATAATATTTACATTCATGAACATATTGCGTATTCAAACACGTTTTGTAGCCGTATTTATAGTATCAATTCTCAAGAGAGTGTGAACACGACACAGTTTCACATTATTTAAACGCTTAAAATTTGACTTTTTTATATTATTTATTCCATCAATTGACTTCACCCCGCTGGATGGTAAGAAGCTAGAATGACGTCTAGAAGATACGAGCGACCAAATCCTAAAATGGTGGTCCCTACCGAGACGGCCTAGACAGCTGCTTTTTAACGTGCCGCTCGAATAACCCGGAAGGAAACACGTGTGCGGGTGTCCAGTTCTTTATCGTGCGACCAATAAAGGAAGTACCGAAGCGCTTAGTTTGGGACGGTATTGTTTCCACCGTATGTGAGTGGCGCCGCAGTCCTGCATGTGTTGTTTTGCATAGCTGAAAGAGCTCATCAGAACACTCGAGTTTCAAAGTTGTGTAACAAAGTAAGCAAAAATTAACCTTTATCCATAAGAACATAATATAATGACCAGATACAATCCTATACCATGTAACAAAGTCACAAACTTACAAATCTTTGCATGTACAATTTTACTAGGTTATGTTTCAAAGGAAAATGAGTATAAGTTTTCATGGTCCGCTGTTTACGTGTATCGTGAATATTTACGCGACGTGTTGGTTGAACGCGTGAAAGATCGCGCTCATGTGTTATCCCGCTGGGAACACTCGATCCGAATATGAGGGATTTTTTCCTGTTACAAGTACAATGTAAGTATGCGTAGCAAAACTGTACATTTAATAATAATGATGACAATCTCGTGAAAGTCGAAAAAGATAAACAAATAAAATATTTGGACTTGGCTCACGAGATTGTCGACATTGTGGGATGTGGATTCAGCAATTATTATTCCGATAGTCATGTCGGTTCACGGACTGATTGCCAAGAGCCTCGACCAACATCTAAAGCGGTAAATCAGAAAGCGGTATTCCTCGATACGGCACGTATTGTGAGGAGGTTCCTTTCTCTGGAGCCCTAACCACGGGTATCTTGGTCCATGTACCCGATGCCGGTGGGCCACTATTTTTATATTTTTTTATTTGTTTTATTTTTATATAGATTGTATTTAAAAATATAATTTAAATGTATTTTAAATGTAATAAAGGGAATATTAATAATAATTTATTGATACAGTAATCCTTTACATATCTTAATAGGTACATGAGATACAATCCAGAAACGAAAAAAAAACATCCATTTTATTTTAAGTGCAAATGTGTCATCTGACTAAGTCTCTTTTATACTACTAAGGCAGCAAACTAGCATACGGCCAACGCGATGATAAGTGACTACCGTGGCATATGAACGCTTTGAAAATGACTAAGACCTAGTGGTGAAGTAGAAACCTGAAATCCTTCTTTTACGAAGAGGTTTCGTCTAGAAATCTTTCTGATAGGTATAGTTTTAGCTTTTTAGGTATATAGTTTTTCCTTTTATATCTAGATGTACAAAAAAACATTAAATGAATACCGAAATAACTCCCTTTTCAGACTATTTATCAGACTGTTTTATATATATTGAATTAAAACTATTTTTTAACGGATTCTATCGCGATTTATTTGATGTTACTTTATATTTTAAATTGAATCCGACGTTTCGGGTGCTTTTCAGCAGCCATGGTCACGGTCATAATAGTTTTATTTCAATGTGTGACATTCGCGTAAACTTCCGACAATATCATATTTTATTGTATATAGCCAACAATTTGCCAATAAGTTTCCTAATTAACATTTCACCTTCCAGTACTTGTAATAAAAATGTGGACCATTTTCATTACAACTGCTGGTAGGTATAGACAAAGAAATAGCTTACGTAGTAGGTACAAGATGCTGACAAACTAACCGATGCATAATACATATTCAGTTCAAAACTTATCAATAAAATATGCCGAACAATAACACAGTGAACCAACAATGATAAAAACACTAACAAACTGGGAATAAAAGCGGTAAATCAAAACTACGAATACATTCATTCATTTCCCTGTTAGATAACAAACACTTAGGGGGGAAACTCCAATCGGAATATAAAAATTACGACAGTTTAAAAGTAGGCCTCATTTACATAGAACTACTATATTGGAAATGATATACAGGGTGTAACGCGCCCCATTTGTCGCTCTCATGAAATATAAATGTGTTTTGGATGATACTCGCACTTATATCACGGTAAGCATGAAATTTGCTTTTCTGATAAAACATAGGAAAGACTTTGTTTTTGAAATTGAAAATATTCAAGATATTTTTTTTCTCTGTCATAAAATTGCTTTTATAAGTTTTAAAATAATTTATTCCTTTATTCTATCTATGATAACTAATATTTAGGATAGGATTTATTGTTAGAATGTGAACGGCATTGAAGAGCTAGGGAAACTGTAGGGAAAAGATTTAAGAAAATCTAATAAAGGAACTCTAACCATCAAGGAATCAAGTATCGTGGAACAAATATAGCGAAATATTCTAAACAATTCCAAACTTGCTGATATTTTGGAAGTAGTTAAATTTTCTTCTAATAAATATTTAAAAAAAATCAAGTCTAGCATCTTGTTCATTCTATATTCTTTACACTTTACCACGTTGACGTAAAGTAGTTATTTACAACATGATGTTCGTTAACCAAGAAGTAATAGGCGAAACTATGAGTAAGATATGGCCTTTTTTTTTTTTACGTGCGGAAATCCCTTCGGATACGGATACGAAGATATGGCCTGCGATTTAATCTGAATCAAGGTTTTTTATAACATTTCTTATGTAGTATTTGTCATATTCTTAGAAACTTCGTACCTTTTTTTTTCGTGCGGAAATCCCTTCGGACCCCTCCCCCCGCCAGCCTGCGGGGGTGGTTATGTCGTGCTTGAAGGTGGAGACGATAGACCGACATAAGAGACCCCGGGAATTCCAAGAGTAACCAATCGAATGATGGTGACGAAAACAATATAAACGGTTTTAATTATAAAACCGTTTGTTTTTGACAAACATTAAAATTATAGCTTCGGTTTTAACTACACCAACTAAACTTTTGTCAACAAAAATCACAATAGCACTTTGCTCGGCTTGGGTATTAAGCTTAGGACCTCACGATGGCATGCAAAATGCATGTATTTCGCATATTTATGGTACCGACGAGATAATATTAATTTAATACTAGCTGTGCCCGCAACATCGTCCGCGTGGTTATCGTGGTTATTAGTTTAACGTTTATTTTTTTTATGCGCGGTACCCTAATTCTTTTTCTAAAATAAAAGTAGCCTATATTACGTCTTATAATATTAACTATCTGCCAGTGAAATCCGAAGGGATTTCCGCACGGAAAAAAAAAAAAAAGGTAACATTGATTAATTTGGTTGATAGTGGGTAGACTTAGACTGCCAATCTTAATTTAGACTATTATATCATAAATATTCATTGCACCTATAGATAAAGTGAACAAATAGCTAACTGACTTCCACGGGAGTTGTACCTACATAATATATCTTTTCTCTCATCTTTCAAACTCGTCGTCAACTCGTTGTAAGCACACAACAATCATTATCGAATACCTTTTTTTTTTTTTTTTTTTATCGTGCGGAAATCCCTTCGGATACCCCCCCGCGTGCCAGCGGGGGCGGTTATGTCGGGCTTGAACCGACTAAAACCGCACGCCGTCTCGGGTCTACAGACGCCGGGGTGTAAGGTTGCCCATAGAGCATATCCCTCGCACCCCGACTGACCCTGGGCCATCTCCGGTTTCGAGATGGCCCCCTCGGGTTTGGGAACCACGGTGTCCCCGTCCTGCCCCGGTTTGGGGGAGGGGCGCCAGTCGCCCCACCGTCCCGGCCTGCTTCTGCTGGGGTGACAGGTGGCCTCACCCGCCACCCCCAGGCCTGCGCTCATGGAGGACGGAGGTCGTTAAGCGACCTCCGGCGCCTGAGTTGCCTGCGACGCGCGGCGAGCAAGTTGCGGGCTCGGCGGACCGGGAGAGTTCTAAGTCTCTCCCGGGCGCGCTCCGCCACCTCCTTCGCGAGCATTACATGCTCGCAGAAGAAGGCGGCGGCGGCCCACGCGCTCGCGCTCCGCACCATTGCCGCAATCATGCTGCCGAGCGAGAGGACTCCCACCCCGATGGCTGCCACGAGGTCACGCCTCGGCGCTTCCCACGCCGGGCAGTCCGCCAGCGTGTGCAGTCCTGAGTCCTCGCTCGCGTCGCAGTGATGACACTCAGGCGTTGGCTCCTTCCTGATCCGATGCAGGTGGTCCCCGAAGCACCCCTTCCCTGAGATCACCTGCGTCAGTCGGTAGGAGAGGCTTCCGTATCGCCTCTCCAGCCAATCCTCCATAATGGGCCTTACCGCCGCTATTGCGGCGTGCCCTGCGCTTGGTTGCCCAAGTCATTCCTTCCACTCCACCACGATGGCCTGGCGGAGCTGGGACTGCACGGCCTCGATTTCTCAAGGCTCGGGGTTCCATCCCTGCTCCCGCGCCTCCTTTCGCCACTGGTACAGTTGCGAAAGGGCTCTCGCTTCCAGGTCCCATGGCGGAGTTCCGGCAAGGAGACTCGCCGCCTCGAAGGAGATCGTGCGGTACTCTCGGATGACCCTGATGGCCAGAACTCGCTGCGGAGCGCGCAGCATCTGCACAGTTCTGGTCCTCAGGGCCTCCGCCCATATTGGGCACCCATACAGGGCCATGGACCGCACGATCCCCGCGTAGAGTCTCCTGCAGGAGTCATCGGGCCCCCTCATGTTGGGCAACAGCTGAGCCAGAGCAAGAGCTGTGCCCTTCAATTTGGGGGCCAGACTTCGGATGTGCTCTCCGAAGTCCCATCGGCCGTCGAGCACGAGCCCCAAATATTTCATTTGTGGCTTGATGCCGATGCGATTTCCTCCCACGATGAGACTGGATCCCTCGGGTGGCTTGCTCCGAGGCCCATGGAAGAACAGGGCCTCGGTTTTATGCAGGGCCACCTCGAGACCCAGCCGCCGGATCCGCCTAACGACTTGGGCAACCGCGGTCGTGGCCTTTCGGGTCGCTTCGCGGTACGTCGCCCCGCACGCCGTAGCACGTGACGGCGGCACCGCCTACGAGCTCACCGCGAAGCACCCAGTCGTATCCGATGTTCCACAGGAGCGGCCCCAGGACCGATCCCTGTGGAACACCGCACGACATTTCACGCCGACCGAGACCGGTCACGGTTGGGTAGATGACGGCTCTCTCCGTCAAATACGCCCCGACTATGCGGCGGAGGTAGAGAGGCACTTTTTGATACACGAGCGCCTCCCTAATGCAACTCCAGGGCAAGGTGTTGAACGCGTTGGCGATGTCCAGGGACACCGCCAACATCACCTCACCCCGGGCTACTGCATCCTCCGCCAGAGCCCTCACGCGCATGATGGCATCCACGGTGGAGCGCCTCTGGCGGAAGCTATATTGGCCATCCGCCAGGTCCGGCACCACTCTTGAGAGGTGCTCGACGAGGCGCTTCGCAATTACTCTTTCAAAGAGCTTGCACACCTCGTCGAGCAACACTATGGGCCGGTAGGCGGACGGCGAGTTCGCCGGGCGCCCCTCCTTTCGGATGAGGACCAGTTTCCCCGTCTTCCACAATTTCGGAAACTGGCCCCGCTCCAAACATGCGCTGAGAAGCCCTCTCAGTCGGGGCTCGAGAGCGTCGTCGACTAGAGCTAGGACCCACGCTCGGCCTGGAATGCCGTCGGGTCCTGGGGCGGTGTGTTTGGCTCTTAGCCTTCTCACCGCCAGCTCTAGTTCTACCCAAGTGACCTCGGGCACGTCGTCGTCTTCCACATCGGGCGCCATGCGCAACCGAGGCGGAGTCATCTGCGGTGGAACATGTTCCACCGCCCGCGCTGGGAACAGGGAGCCAACAACTCCTCCGAGCAGATCCGGCTGGAGACACCGGGTTAACGGCGGGGCCTTGGGGCGCAGCTTGCCTCCAGCGTCTCCAGCAGCTCGCGGAAGGCGTCCCGTTTGGAACGCCTTATCTCCGCTCGGAGGGCTCGTCTGGCCTCCCTGTATCCCTCGTACAACTCCGCCTCTCGGGCCTCCGCATCTGCGGGGCGGCGACGCCTCCTACGGAATCGGGCCCACCGGCGGTGCGTGATCACGCAGCCCCGTCTGAGCTGCGCGATCTCCGGTGACCACCAGTAGACCTGACCCCTCGGATTATAGGGCGGAGCCCTAGGCATCGCCGCGTCACAGACACGGGTCATGGCCTCCCGGAACCACTCCGCCTCATCGTCTATGCTGACAGGCCTGTCCGGCGCAGGGGCCCAGGCCTGTACGATGGCGGCTTCCAGGAGGAGCTCCCGATCAAGTCGCTTAAGCGCCCAACGTGGCTCGGGTGGAGCCGGTGCAGCCGGCGCGTCGCTCGCAGGGGGGGACACGTCAAACCGAATGTATCGGTGATCCGAACTTGTGTCCTCCCCCAAAACGACACGCCAGCCCTGAACACGTCGCGCCAACGAGGGGCTCGCGAACGATAGGTCCACGATGGAGCTACCCCTCGAGGTCACGAACGTGTCCACGGCTCCCCGATTTAGGAGGACTAGGCCGAGTCGTGCGGCCCAGTCCACCAGTGCCCTGCCTCTATGCCCCGTCGCGCCCCTTTCGTGTCGGGAACCCCAGGCATACGACCAGGCGTTGAAGTCCCCGAGCACAAGGACCGGACGGGGCTGGCAGGCATTGACGACGACGGCCAGCTGACGGAGCCACTGCTCATATGCAGCTTGGTCTCGGTTCGGCGTGATATAAGCGGCCACGACCGCTATATCCCCAACCGCCGCCGCCACGCAGCCGGGTCCCCTTGCAACGACGGCAAGAGGGGGGCTGCCGGCGGCAGGGTTGTGCACCAGTGCCGCCGACCCATCCAGCGCGGTTTCCCAGGCAGGCCCGAGGAACCGGTGGGTGTATGGGTCAGCGACAGCGGCGACATTTATGGCCCACTGTGCCATGCTCTGGCGCAGAAGGTCCTGAGCATGGGCACCGTGGCCAACGTTCGCCTGCAGGATACGGAGTTGAGGATCCATTATGGAACCCCCATCTCCGCATCCCGCTGCGAACTAGGGGCGGAAGGCCGGCCTCCCGGCTTCGGCTCCCCTCCGGCGCAGGCCTTGCTGCCAACCCTATGGTCAGCCGGCTTGCCCCCCGCTGCACATCTAAAACAGTGCAACGGGGCGCTACACGTGCCGGCCTTATGACCGGGCTGGCCACAGCGGAAGCAGCGGTCACCTGCCGTTACCTCCGCCGTGCAGTGCACCCCCACATGGCCCACCGACAGGCACCTGAAGCACCTGGCCGGTCGGGCCTGCAGGAACCGTGCCTGCGCCCTCAGGAAGCCTCCCACCAGGAGGCTCCGCCCGTCTGCGACCTTTTGGGCCGCCGCGATAGGGCAGCCGACAACTGCTGCCCCCTGTCCACCGCGGCCGAAGCGTATAGCTCCGGCCTTTACTGTGTCCGGGGAGCAGTCCCCGGCCTCCGCCACGGCGAGCCTAAGCTCCTCAGCCGTGACGGAGTCGTCCAGGCCCGTGATGCGCACTTCTGCGCATTTAATGGGCCTGGACACCCGGACGTCGGCTGCATCCAATGACTCCCTAAGCCGAGCCGCTAGGGCGTCGGCTTTGGGGCCACTGGCGGCTCCGGGGACCTCAAGAAGCCGGGCTCCCGTCCGTGTGCTCTTGCACCGGACGCCCGGGATCTCGAGGGCCTTGAGGTCCACGTTGGCCTTTACCCTGGCCAACACCTCGGCATACCCCAAGCCTCTCGACGGCCGTTGTTCGAGGGGCACGGAGCTTCCCCGGTGCTGCCTTCGCGGCGGCCGCGGCCCTCCTGGCCTTTTTGGCGGCCTTTTTGGCGGCCTTCCGCCTCTTCTTACTGGCTCCAGCCACCTCCCAGCCCCCTTGCAATGGGGTGGAGGTAGCCGGAACCACGGCTGGGGCTGGGGCTGGGGCCAGGGCTGGGGACGTCTTCCCCTTGCCCTTCCCCTTACCTTTGCCCTTCCCCTTACCCTCAGTGGGAGGGGGCCGAGGAGCCGGTTCCGGCAAGGGCGCACTCGCAGCCGGGCAGGTGGGGCCCTTCCGGGCTGCAGCCGCGAAGCTGGCCACCGGTGGCGCTAGAGGCGGACGGCGGATGGAGTCCACTAAGGCCTCAAACCGACTCATCATCCTCTCCTCCAGCGCCCGAGTAGCAGCCACCCAGGGCTCCTCCGGTGGTGATGATTGGGCCGGCCGCCGCACCGATTGCGTCGGCTGCTCCGCCTGCGTTGACTTCGCCGGCACCGGCTGCGTCGACCGCGTCGATCGCGTAACCCTCGCCGGCGGCTCCGGTTGCGCCAATTGCGCTGGCTGTGCCGAGATCGCCACCAACCTCTTCAGCTCCTCCAGAGCTGCAGCTAGCCGAGCCGTCTCTCGACGGGACTCGGCCAGCTGTGCCGCGAGAGCCTCGTTTTCGGAGGCGATGCCGAACACAATGTTCAGCATCTCCTCCTGCTGAGGGTCCGGGGACCCCTGGGACGACGCAGCCACCTTCTGGAGTCTCTCCAGGAGTGACCGCGTCTTCCCGCACGGCTCCGACAACGACACCGCCGAGGTGGAAGGCCTCGGCGGTGAGTTTCCCACGGCCCTTCCAAGAGCCGAGGGAGCTCGGGTGGATTGTCCAGCCCTCACGCCACCCCGCGCCCCTCGGCGGCCAGCAGCCACCTTGGATGCCGGCTTTGAGGCTTCGTCGCTACTGGAGGAGGAGGTCGTCCCGGTGAGGGTAAAGTCCTCATCCGACACGTCCTCCCCCGCCCGAGCTTTTGCGCGCCTCCTGCGCTTGCGGGTCCGCTGCACGCCCAGACCCGCCGGGCTGCTCGCCCTGCTTCGCTCGTTGGCGGTATCGAAACTCTCCGATACCGCCGAGGTATTTGGCGTCACCTCCACGCTTGCCTGCTGCGCGACCTCCGCGCAGACTCCGTCATTTTCCTTGTCCGTATTAATGCCTGTGTTGTTGTTTTTATTGGGTTTCCGGTCCGTTTTGTTATTGTTGATATTTATGTAGTCCATAGCATATCCCACGAGTATGGGGGAAAGGTGGTCCATCCAGGTGGTGCCCCCTGCACCTGGATAAGCCTATATACTATGGAGGTCGGCTGGTATCCATAGGTTTTTACGACTTCGCTGTCGGGTGTTATAGACTTTTCCTTGTCGTGGGCCGGCCAATAAAGGCAAGCCCTCCGGTCAACTAGTTCACGGCGTACCCTTCTGGAGCCACCAGTCAGGTCGTTGCTGATCACCTGCCGATTACGGAACGCGAGAGGATGGCTAGTCCTCTCTCACCGGCGGCGGCACAAGTGCCCGTCGGCCCCTGCGTTAGCAGTGGGCCAACCCGCCCTTGGATCCCGCAGGACCCTATGGTGGCCTCAGCCACAAACACCATCGCTCATCCTGTCTCCTCTGAAAGCAGAGGAGTACGGAGAGCGATGTGTTCCCGCCACGTTGGGTATTCGCCGACGATCAATGCCAACCCCATGAAGGGGAAGCCATTGACCACCGCCCAGGGTGTACCGGCCGCTCCGGTTCCATTCCCCCCGGACTGCAGCGGGATCGGAATCGAAACGACACTCGAGGAGGTTACCCAACACACACCCCATTATCGAATACCTAACGCTTTTTACTAATTAAATAAATATTTTGTAATTCAGTTCATTAATTTTGTTTAATTATTTAGTTTAATCGTTTAGTTTACTTAGTTCAATATTTAGTATAATTATTTAGTTTAATTAATTAGTTTACTATTTAGTTTAATTATTTTACTATTTTAAGTAAAGCGTGTTTTTTTAAATCATTTTGAACTCGGTTAACAAAGAGTAAACACACGTCCTGGATAATGATACACAAGCTAACAAGTAATCGACACGCAATATAATATCTGTTTACCTCTCATGCAATCCTGATACAACTGATAACGACTATCGTTCTCATCTAAAATGTCCCACAACAGTAAAGATCTATATCTATCTCCATATAAAAACAACACACATAAAGTATCATCCATTTCTAATCGCACTTTTTTTTGATCGAACGTAATTTTTGGGACCTTAGTAATGAAAATTACAGGAGCATTATTGTGTTTGTTCATTTTCGTGTTTGTGGGGACGAAATGTGATGAAGATAAAGTAAGTGATATATATATTTCATTAAATAAAAAAAGTCAAATCAGAGCACTATGCTCTGATTTGACTTTTTAGGTAGATTTCGATGAAATCGATCTACCTATTGGTTTCTTGACTACTGTCGAATTTAAAAAAAAAAATTTCACAGGGTCTAGTTATGACCCCCTGAGTCCGAAATGACCACTGGTCAGAAAGTTATATATATATATATATATATTATATATTTATATTATATATTATATTATATAATATATATAATATATATTATATTATATATTATATATATATATATATTATATTATATAATATATATTATATATTATATATATGATATATATATATATATATATATATATATATATATATATATATATATATATATATATATGTATGTATGGTTCCACTTCCCCAAATTTGCGGCACTCTCACGGTCGCATTTTTGCCCCGATCGCTTTCAAACTGCGGTCAAAAATTGCTTGGATGTAAACTTAGTTTAAGTTCGTGAACGGGTGGAATCCGGCCTAAGGGGACGGTAGGGCCTCACTTTTTGTGAAATCAGTTTTTCCTCAAAATTTCACGTTCCATGAAAGACATTCGAACCGTTCTAATTTTATCCCATAGTATATGTGAATACCAACAACTTTTAATTATAGACCTATAAGAAAACTTTAACAAAAAGTGGACGGGGGAAAAAACCAAAATTTTTCGGGAAAAAAATCATAACTTCTAACCGGTGATCATTCTTGTCGTCGGAAACATTTTTAATCGATAGGCCATTTTTAAGTCTAAAATAAATGTCTGAAAAGTTTATCGCTAAAAGTTACCGTTTTCGAAAAAAATAAAATAAAACATGTTAAAAATGAGCTCGGCGTGGGTCATAGAAGAAGCATAGGTCATAGAGGGGCAAAAAATATTTCTAACCGATAGGTTATTTTTTGCTCTAAAATAAATCACGAAATATTGTTTAAAGTCCGTATGTAGTTCTCTATATAAAATAATATTAATTGCTTCGCGAAATCTACCTGTGTGTTCCCCCTGCGGGAACGGAATTTTTTTAAGCTAAATCAGGGAAAGAGTTAGAGAGCGAACCCGTACTCCAAAGTATAAACTGTGGTCGTAAGCAGGACTAACGCTGTGATTATGATGATGATCATGATGGAACGAGAATTTCATCACTATGATAAAATTCTCATTTTGATCTGTCTCACCTATCTAGATGAGCTTTTTTAATTGTCTCTTAAAATGTTTTATTTATTTATTTATACACAACATACACTATCATTACAGATTACTCCAATTCAATAGTGCAGAATTAAAAATTATAAAATACTTACAAAATAAAAAAAAAACACAAACAAATTACAACATTAATCAAATTAGTTAAAAAATCTAAACAGTTCTTACACAGTACAATCAATAAATAATAATTAAATAAAAAATGAATCTCTTATACGCGGGATAGCCGCTTACAAACTCGGATATTCCTTTGCAACCACAAATCTGATTTTAACCAAATTTGGCATGGTCAGAACGACAATCTAGGGCCATGGTTTGAGACGAGTGAGGAATTATCACCGAAAAAAAAATTACCATTGAAACTAATGGAAAAAGTTCGCGCGCGCAAAAATTGAAATTTTCAGGTTTTGAAATAAAAAAATAAATACTCGCTCAGCTCAATTTTCTTGCGATCGGCTAACTGCATCACATTCCTAGTAATATAATATGTACTAAAAAGTTCCGAAACCGACTTCAATAACCAAAAAGGCACTGAAAAGTGTAAAATAATTGAATTACAGATTTAATTGTAAAGATAAAAAAACACATAAGACTCTATTCTATACAAGATTCTAGACAAGCTATGTCCCTAGAATAGGTTCCCATGAGTTACGGGACCGGAATAAAATTTTCACGCGGATAGCCATGGGCAATAACTAGCTATCAATAATTTTCTGTTCTCAGATTTTTTCCTTTGAACATGCCCCATAGTCCGACTTGATCCAAATATTTCTATTTATATTTAATAAATTTTGGATTTTAGACCAAGTAAGCTTTAATAATTGTACCAAATTTCATATACATTTGAACTTGGCTGGACACGCTTACGTCTGTCTATATATAGATTTTAATACTTTTGTTTGTCATGTTATAGAGAAAGTACACCTTAAGGATAACAGATAGCATTTATAACTGTAAGGATTTTGACAATAAATTTGTGGACTGCAGCGATATGAAACTTGGCTCAAGTAAGGGGGACGACGGGAGCGACGAAGCTAAGTTGTCTGGTAAAATTATAACAATAGACGAAATCAAATGTGACTACGATGTAAGACTTCTAATTTCTAAAGAATGTACTTAATTGTATTTATTAGACATTTAATCTATAAACACATTCTCAGGTTGAAATCGATATATGGAAAGTACAGGATTTAAAGGATGAGTATATGTACAACCTAAGAATGAGTTTTGGTGCTGCCTTGAAGGATTCCGATGCACCTTGGTATCAAGTGTTCCAGACTCTAAATATTAGTGAATGTCCTATTCCTAGCGTGAGTACCTTTGACCTTTTATTCCGTTATTTTAATACTAGGTGTTACACGCTGCTCTGTTCACGTGGAATACTGATCAAGATCATAATGTTTCTTCATCAAAACGACCTGTATTTTTAGCTAAGCGTGAGTTCTCAATAAAAATGAGCATTTTTTATTTATTTTAAATTCGAATCAGCTCAGTTTCATTTACGGATTAAGTATCTCAATGTGTTGGAAGAAAAAGTATCAGAACAGCAGAAGTTAGTCAAATGTAATAAAACAATTCTAAAAAAGGAGGTAATGGTTCCTAAGACAGTTGCCTTTTATGTCGTATGGTCTAGGATATGCATCGGGCATAATATGAAAAAAAAAACATTTCATTCAATTGACTATCTTCTAGATAGGTAATCATACATTTTTTTCCCAAACCCATAAATTGACCAAACAATCTACGGCTGCTTTCAATAATCCATCTATCCTTTACCAGCAGTTAAAATAGCTACCATTAGTATCTATCGGGGGGGGACCTTTTCTGTTTCAATAAACAAAGATAAACAAAAAATGACTTTGATACCTAATATTGAAACCGCAGTTACAGAGAGATTAATGTTGACTGTTTATCTGGGATAGCTATCTACCTTTAACTGTAGGTAGATTATTGAGGCTGGCCGTTAATGGATATGGCAATTATTTTTTACATAAAATTGCCCTAATGGTTCCTAAGACCTACATCACTATACTATCGTAGTTAAAAAAAAACTGTACGTTACCAAAATATGCATATGATTATAACTATGCCTACATATTTTTTTAAATCTCTTTCTACTAATTTATGATTTGCAGGATACTTTTGAGATTGCTGATATGAAGCTGTCCCTAGACAGCGTTAAAGATGTAATGTCTCACGATTTCTGTGGGGATTATCACATACATTGTAGTATTATGAATTTCACGGACCCAATTTCATGCCATACGATTGATATCAGCATCATTGAAGTTGATGATTGAGAATAAAATCAAATGACTATTAAAGAACGAGTTTTATTACATAAGATTTATTTAACACTGTTCCTATTTAGAAATAGAAGTGCGTCAGGGAGGACAGTAGAAGAAGATCGAAAGATAGTTCCACAAATTTTGCCATGTAATTTCATATCGTAAGATAACTTACAAATGCTATATGCAGGTTCTGTGTGGTGTTCTCCCCGGTTTTCTAATGTTTGGCAAAAAACGTTCCCCAAAGTGACACATGCCAAAGTATGTTTCCCAAATTTTCATTTGGCAAAAAAATATTTGACCAATTAACTTTTCGCAATTTTACAGTTAGCAATACTATTTTTGGCAATTTATTGTTTAACAAATAATTACATGGCAAAGTTTGATTTTACCAAGTATTAGGTAGTCAAATATGGTTTGGCATAACATACTTTTTCCTGACATGGCTGGCAACATACATGGCAAAAAAATACACTGCTGCATGGGTTTTTATTTCACCTTGGAAAAATAATGCACAGGCAAGTGAACTTCTATAATAATTATATTGCTATTATACAAATCAATGCTGGCGCTTCGCCGGCCGCTGCCGCGGCACGCTCGCTACGCTCGCTCGGCTCGCGCTCTGTTAGGGCCACAGTTCTAACCTAACCTAACCCACTTTTCTGGCAGTTCCGATCTATCCTACGTAACTTATATGAAATTAATGTATTTTACTTTATTTTTAATTAATTATTAGTGAGACCTGCTTTTTGAACGAACTTACTTTTGGAATATAATTTTTTACAAAATAAAGCATTGCAACTTAATAAAAATTGAGCAAGTAAAAAGTTGCCAAAATGAATATTTGACGAAGTGATTAAAATGCGAAATATAATTCTGCTAAAGATTCTTTTGGGAAATAAAAAAAAATAAAGATTCTTTATAAGAGGGGATTTCCGCAAAAAAAAAAGGTAATGATTACTATAAACATTGAAACAATTCAAAACTGCCTACCACTAAGGGCGAATAGCGTGAGTATAAGTGTGTATATATCATTTTGTGGTGTGAAGGTGCTATCAGTGTGTGTTTAGAACAGGAATATTATATAAAACTTCAAAATAATATTCTTCGTAGAAAATAATATATAAGTACGGTAAAAATAAACACGGCACCTATCCAAATTGTACTAGTATTAATTCTCTAAGTGACTGTGTTAGACTCTATAATTAGAAAAATAAAGTAAGGGGGAGACCAGACGAATAAATTTATAATTGCTAGGGGCGGGTAACTTCAGGCATTATTAACTTTTTCCAGCGTCCGTCGTGCTGAATGCCTTTCATCCTTTGGTCAGACCAAAAACTGTTATACCCTCATTAATTTTATGGAGTTCTCCAATGGAATTTTGTACATTCCATTCAACGGTATCGCAAAAATAAACTCGTAGCGAATACTTTCGCTTTTCGTATATTTTTCATTTAAATTTTTTGATCATGAATAATTTTAAACTTCAGTTATTCATGTGTATTTTTACACTGATTTCTAAAAATATCTGACGGTCCACTAACTAAAATCTTAATATCATCTGAAGAATTTTTTTTTTATACCACTAAGGTGGCAGACAAGCACACGGCCCACCTGATGGGAAGCGGTTACCGCGGCCTATGGACGTGTGCAACACCAGTGGCGTTACACTCGCGCTGCCGACCCTGTAAAGGAAAGGGGATGGGAAACGAGTTTGGGAGGGGATGGGAAAGGAGTTTGGGCTCCGGCACTCTCACTCACCAAACGGAACGCAACAGTTCAAATACTGTTACTTGGCGTCGATATTCTGTGAGAGGGTGGTAGTTCCCCGGTCGAGTCGGATAAATTAGCATAAGTATAGCAAGTTTTTTTTATAAATAATGGCTATGGAATAATTTAGATGCTTGAATGACGCAGTAGCCTAGTGGACTCACGCCAACAACCATTGTGTTGAATGTTGTGAGTTCAATTCCAATGTCTGTCCTCCTATTTGTATGATATGATGGTAGTTATCCGGTCATTCTACTACTCGTCCTTCTCATTATTATTTTGGCTTTTACGGAAGCATCTGCCGTCTGCCCCCCAATCCTGAGAGGAAAGCAGGCGCCAGGCCCTTAACCATTAATCAGCAGTTAAGCCAGCCTGTAGGTACTGTAGCGTTCGGGGCTTGGACGCCGCAATACCTCGTGTTGATAAAAAGATAAACACAAGGGTTGAAGATTAATATATCATTTATTTAAACAACAAAGCTTCCTATATCGAGTTTAGGGAGGTTTTTACGCGAATATATTTATATTTAAGCGAACTGTAGGGAATCGCGGTCTCCGCTCAAAGACTGAGCCTAAATTCAATACACTTATATCTTCTCTTCGGCCGGCGGACCAGGACGGCGCCCCAAGTCGCCCGCTGTCAGCCGAACAGCCGAATGCCCCGCCAAGCAATTGTTTTTCCTTCCCTAAGCTAAATTTAAAAGAACGATAGTTTATTTTTAAACTCTGACACATGATGGCCAGGTCAATGAACTGTAGTGATCGAATGAGGCCGGAGCACTACAGTACCAACACAGAAGTGTACAGTGTATACGCACAGTTATTCTGAATCTGAACGATTTTATGGTTTATATTTCAAATAAACATTTTTGTCATGCTCCAACAAAACATACTAGTCTGAAAAATGAACATAGCGACTACGATATCTGTCTGAGACCGGCTTAACCATAATGCTAATGTAAAAAAATGAGCATTATTCAAAACCAAAAGATTTAGCTCAAGTACTCGCTGTAAATTTTCCTTCTAACGTTCATAAAGTTAGAAAAACATACGTGAAAACTGCATTATGAAGAGCTGCGGGTCACTAGCTAGTGATGGTAGGGTTGCAGAAACAGCGAAATCATGAGCTATTAGAATTTGCCGATAGAGAAGTGAACCAGTTGTGACGTTAGTATCCTTATATTTTCCTTTTCATCTATATCTATATTATAAAAAGGAAAGATTTGTATGTAAGTATGTTTGTAACGAATTGGCTCAAAAAGTACTGCAGCGATTTCAAAAATTCTTTCACCATTATAATGCTACATTATCCCTGAGTAACATAGGCTACTTTTTATCCCGATATTTCCACGGGATCAAGACTTACGCGGGTGAAACCGCGTGGCGATGCTAGTTACGTATATTATACCAAAGCAATTTATTACATAGGTAGTTTATAAGTTTAGATGTGAAAATATAATAAGCATATACATCGACATAGTTGCATATTTTCGCATTTACATGATAATGTAGTCAATAGATTTTATACTTTTTACTACATTGTTCTTAGAATAAAGACAAAGCTGGTTCAAAATTGTTGTGATAAGGTACCTTTTTTTTCATTTTATTTGGGCTTGATGCCGATGCGATTACCTCCCACGATGAGACTGGATCCCTCAGGTGGCTTGCTCCGAGGTCTGTGCATGTATCTGCGAGCTCATCATGAAGCACCCAGTTGTATCCGATGTTCCACAGGAGCGGCCCCAGGATCGATCCCCGCGGAACACCGCACGACGTCTCACGCCGACCGAGACCGGTCACGGTTGGGTTGATGACGGCTCTCTCCGTCAAATACGCCCCAATTATGCGGCGAAGATAGAGGCACTTGGTGATACACGAGCGCCTCCCTAATGCAACTCCAGGGCAAGGTGTTGAACGCGTTGGCAATGTCCAGCGACACCGCCAACATCACCCTCACGCGCATGATGGCATCCACGGTGGAGCCCCTCTGGCGGAAGCCATATTGGCCATCCGCCAGGACCGGCCCCTCTCTTGAGAGGTGCTCGACGAGGCGCTTCGCAATTACTCTTTCAAAGAGTTTGCACACCTTGTCGAGCAACACTATGGGCTGGAGCATATAAGGTACCTTTTTTTTTTATCGTGCGGAAATCCCTTCGGATACCCCTCCGCGTGCCAGCGGGGGCGGTTATGTCGGGCTTGAACCGACTAAAACCGCACGCCGTCTCGGGTCTACAGACGCCGGGGTGTAAGGTTGCCCATAGAGCATATCCCTCACACCCCGACTGATCCTGGGCCATCTCCGGTTTCGAGATGGCCCCCTCGGGTTTGGGAACCACGGTGTCCCCGTCTTGCCCCGGTTTGGGGGAGGGGCGCTAGTCGCCCCACCGTCCCGGCCTGCTTCTGCTGGGGTGACAGGTGGCCTCACCCACCACCCCCAGGCCTGCGCTCATGGAGGACGGAGGTCGTTAAGCGACCTCTGGCGCCTGAGTCGCCTGCGACGCGCGGCGAGCAAGTTCCGCGCTCGGCGGTCCGGGAGAGTTCTAAATCTCTCCCGGGCGCGCTCCGCCATCTCCTTCGCGAGCATTACATGCTCGCAGAAGGAGGTGGCGGCGGCCCACGCGCTCGCGCTCCGCACCATTGCCGCAATCATGCTGCCGAGTGAGAGGACTCCCACCCCGATGGCTGCCACGAGGTCACGCCTCGGCGCCTCCCACGCCGGGCAGTCCGTCAGCGTGTGCAGCCCTGAGTCCTCGCTCGCGTCGCAGTGATGACACTCAGGCTTTGGCTCCTTCCTGATCCGATGCAGGTGGTCCCCGAAGCACCCCTTCCCGGAAATCACCTGCGTCAGTCGGTACGAGAGGGTTCCGTGTCGCCTCTCCAGCCAATCGTCCATGATGCGTCTTACCGCCGATATTGCGGTACCTACCTGTCAATTTGATTTATACATCAGATATTGATGTTTAACGAAACGACTTATATCATTGGTTTGTTGTTTTTTCTAATAAATTGAATAAAGTAAAACAATACTTTCTTTTCATATCTCGAGTTTGTCGCTTGCTATGTGGCCTGAATCCATCCATATGCAAATGTTGGCCCCGCCTCAGTCGACGTTTCAGCGATTCCAAACTGTAATATTATTCAAATCACACATTTATACGTCATACGGATTTATGTACAGACGGTATTAAGAATTTAATTATGAGCTAAGTTTGATATTACTTATTTTATTTTTATCAAACATTGTTCATGTAGGTATCTCGCTATTTCTTCCAAATGAACATCTGATTGCAATTACATATGTAATTAAAGTCAACTTACATTTTGTCTAGAGCTCGTTTTAATAAAGTGTTTAGCATTTTCCTTTATCTTAATATAATTGCAAAAATCAAATTAAGAATCAAAACAATTTTGTGAGAAATCAGGGGTTAAAAGGAGTTAAATTAGTTTGCAGGAGACGCGAGGGTCAAAGCTTTCTTACAATTCACTGCTCTTGTCCTATTTGAATGAAAACCTGTAGATTGAGTTTTCATGTGTACCGTGCTCACGTATAATATTATATGCCGGAGATGAAAATGCGACATAAGAAATGGAATATGAGAATATAGTTAAACATATTTAGATACAGATAGAATGCTTGGCAATGTGAAATGTGTAACTGTAAGATTTTTAACACATTTTTATTTACATAATTTTTATACTTTTCACATATTTTTTTTACTTTCTTTCATATTGATTGAAACATGGTTCGATTCCAAATCGTTCAACCGTCGAGTAATAACCATCTATCGGTCCATCCATTAAAACTGTCGGATTTATTTTTTATTTATTTATTTATTAAACTTTGTGCACAAGTACATAGGCGGACTTAATGCCACAGGCATTCTCTACCAGTCAACCAATAAGGTAGTGCAGAAAAAGACTCAGTAGGTGCATTATCGAGAGCTACATTTAAAGATGGAATAGATGATATACACAACAATAATTTTGTAACGTAATAAATACATACCTAATCTAAGGTAGGTATAATATGATAGGGGTGCTTGTTTGGTACCTCCACGCGGTGCACCCTGGGCAACGGAGACGGCAGCGCCTCTCTCCTAGGGTGGGAGAGACGCTGCCGCCTACGGCCAACTCCGACCGAGGCGAGGACGGCCCTGTTGAGGGCTGTTCGGAAGCTTTCCACGTGTCCCTCTGACTAGCAGATGGCACAGTGGAGAGCAAGTAAGGGGGCCATCTCGAAACCGGAGATGGCCCAGGGTCAGTCGGGGTGCGAGGGATATGCTCTATGGGTAACCTTACACCCCGGCGTCTTAAGACCCGATACGGCGTGCGGTTTTAGTCGGTGCAAGCCCGACATAACCGCCCCCGCTGGCCGGCGGGGGGGGTATCCGAGGGGATTTCCGCACGAAAAAAAAAAAAGGTATAATATGATATACTTAGGTACATACATATAAATAAATATACTTACATAAATATTATAGCTACTTATATATATTTTAATAAATATAATAAAATATGGTATCGTTCATTTGACATTCCTATCCCGATGTTTCTGCCAGTTTTTCGAACATTAATTGGCGAACTTTCACCTTGAACAGCTGACGGCTGGTAGCCTTTCTGATTTCAAAAGGTAGCGCATTCCAAAGAAGGACAGATTTTACAGGAAAAGAAGAATGAACAAAACCAGTATTACCAGATAGACAAAGCAAGAGGAGCTTATTTTTGGACCGAAGGTCTGTATCGTGATTTGTGTGAAGTACTGAAAGAAAGGAGATAAGTAGATAGGAGGACTAGAAGATGTGAGAATTGAAAAGAGAGTGGTAAGTGCCCGTTGATTTTGACATTGGCGAATCGGTAATCAGTTTAGTTGGGACCGACAGCAGACACATGGTCATATTTGCGCAGGTAAAAAACGAACCAAATTTAGTTATTTAATAGTCTGTCAAATTTATTGAGATGTTCTGCATTCAGGTCAATCAAACATCAGCATAATCGAATATGGGAAATATTAAAGCTTGAACAAGCATAGTCTTGGTCTTTGTGGGCAGGAGGCTCCGTAGGAGATAGAATGCTCGAAGCGTGGCATTTACTCTCTGACTAACATAAGATATAAATAAACCTAAATCCTAAACTGATGGGTTTAATTGTATGATTGAACCATTGAACATAATTTGGGGGAAGAATAGTGCATCTACTCGGCCAATTAACTGCTTGCTGCTAAATTAACAGCTTGCTGGCGCCTCTGAAGATAGCTTGAGAATTATTTCAGAGCATCCGGTGAGCTCATGACGAGAGACAGAATGGATAAAAGAAGGTCGTCGCTGACAGTATTAAAAGCGTTAGAAAAGTCAACAAATGCCAGTACCGTGAACTTGGTGTCATCCATACCAGCCCTAATATCACCGGTCACTTTTAAAAGCGCAGACACAGTGCTGTGTCCGGGTCTAAAAAAGGGTTTAGGCCCGGACACAGCACTGTGTCTGTGCACTATTGTAGGGGACTTAATAAATTATTCTTGTAAATAAAAGGCGACAGCTCTGTACACACAGGGCTCGAGCACTTTTGACAAGAAAGGTAAAATACTAATGGGCCGGAAATGATTGGGAAGGGATAGGTTTGAGGTCTTTGGAAGAGGTATGGAAAGGTAGGACTTACGCCATAGATTAACCGCAGAAGTCTAGGATAGTTGTGATCATACGACGATCATAGCCCACAGCGTTGGATTTAATAGATAAAATTATCTTTTTGACCTCACTCGGTTGCACCGGAGAAAAGTTAAAAGGACCAAAGTCGGAACAAGGCAAGTTTGCCACATATTCCATTGTGCAACTCTTGGTTTGAAGACTCATTTGTATAAAAGTGGTGAAATGGCGTTATATGTCATCCAAACCAATAGTTGCCTGAAATTGAGAGTACCGCTGCTTACCAATACCCAATGTCCCTAGAAACTTCCAGATATCAGCGGAGGAGGAAGAAGTGGTATTATTAATTAATTTATGTAATACTTTTAAACGAGAAATTATTGTATATAGGTTTAAGTATAAAAAATGCTAATTATCGCTCGCTTTAATGTGCCCGGTGGACGGCAATAGGCTCGCCCGTTATTATATTGGGATCTAAACATAATTGGTGAATCGTGGGTGTCTAATACGGGTGTGCGTTGTTTTATAGACAATTGTTTTAAACAATTTCGTTTTACAGAAAATGTTTCGCATAATTTCGTTTCATAGAATAATCAATATACAGAATACTTACTTTAAAGATTTTTAAATCATTGATTTTTGTTTCACATAAAGTTTAACATTAGAATAATCATATCATAGAATAACAAATCAAATATTCTTTATAATTATATTGTTTATTTTATATAAAACTTATTACCAAGAATAACATATTATCAAAGTGAGAGTTTCTAAACGTTTCAATTCATACCGTTCATTTCAGTCAAATAATTTACAGGTGAAGCTATACTTTTTTTAAATATAACGATAAGTTAATACAATATACGATTCTGGGTGGTAATATTTCTGGGTGATTAAAAAAAAATAACCACGAAGGCTAAGGCGGGAGCTCCGCTCCGCTTCGCTCCCGCCTCAGCCTAACTTAACCTATCCGAGTCGGGGTAATCTGAGTCGGGGTGTTAACTATAATGACGTTGTATTAACAACTTAATAACAAATTGATTTTATTTTATTTTACAGAAGAATTCAAGCAAACAAATTTGCAACAAAATATGCGAAAGATAAAAAATTCTATATTGATATGAAATTATTCAGAAATTAAATTACTACAAGCAATCGGAAAAAAATTAAAATTGTAAATGTTACAGTTAAAAATAAATGTGATTTGGATAATTATAAAGATGGTTTAATATTCTTTTAAAATAATTCTACAGTTTGATAAGTTTGTTAAACAAAAAAAAGTGATTAAAAATTCATTCAATTGTGTTTCTGTGAAATATGTTTCATTGTAGTAAATTGTTTTTGAAACAATAATATTCGAAATAAAAATATAAGGACCAAATATTATATGAAACATTTTCTGTGAAACGAAATTCTATGAAATTTCTTTCTGCGAAATAAGGGGCTCCCGTCTAATACACATCTGCCTACCCCACCGGCGATACAGGCGTGAAGTTTTGTTATGTTATGATAATCTGAATTTCGGCTCCAATGATTTTTAGGGTTCCGTTGCCAAATGGCAAAAAACGGAACCCTTATAGATTTGTCATGTCTGTCTGTCTGTCCGTCCGTATGTCACAGGCACTTTTTTTCGAAACTATAAGAACTATGCTGTTGAAACTTGGTAAGTAGATGTATTCTGTGAACCGCATTAAGATTTTCACACAAAAATAGATAAAAAACAATAAGTTTTGGGGGCTCCCCACACTTAGAACTGAAACTAAATTTTTTTTATTCATCTAACCCATACGTGTGAGGTATCTATGGATAGGTCTTCATTTTAATACGTCATAAAGCGTAAAACGCAATTTACCTTTCATTCAATCAACTCAAATATAAAAATTTAAAAAAAGCAAAATTATGTTACTTACTGCTACGGAACCCTTCATGGGCGAGTCCGCTTTTTATGAAATTTAGTATACAGGGGGTTTCAGGGGCGATATCAGCTTAGCTTCATTATTAGAAAATGTCGAAAAAGAAACCCACCGAGATATTAATCGTAATAAATACAAACGAATACGTAACAAATAGTCATAGCAACAACTCAACGAACTAGGATAAACTTCTATTTATTTCTAAACTCAACAAGTTTGACGACAAAAGTACCTGTAAAACTCCTAATGCGTTTGTCGTCAAAGAATCTTGTATAAGAACTATTTACTAAATTGAAAAAGCGTGTCCGCACCGGCGGTCCTCGAAATTGTCGAAAAAGGGAGAATCAAAGCGTCCACTTGAGTAAGTTGTTCCTTCGGGCACAATTCGCGGAGACACGTGTCAAGTGTGTGTACAGCAAACCCTGGCCAGTAATTGTAATAAACCGAGATATAGAGAAGGTTTTTAGTAACTCAACATTGTGGAAACTTTTAAGCATCTAACTACACTCTAGTACGAATATTTCGAATGAATATTGTAAGTAGGTTTCTAACATATAACAATCAATGTTGTTCGTATTTTATGCGCTGTCTTACCGTTTATCTGAATGCGATGGAATTTTGTCAACTTATTTCTTGTACTTGCGTAAAGATTATAGTTACAGGCATAGCGTAATTATTGTACGCGATAGGCGGTGTTGTAATCAAGTTATTGGTTTTGTTTTCTTACTAAATCTTTCCGCGCAGAGCCAGGACAGAGTAGCCATATACCTGCCTAATAATAGTCTTAATTGAAGTAGTTTGAGTTTCTCTAAGTAGGTATAGGTGTCTAATAGAAATCATAAAAATATAGATGCTTACATAGAAATACTTAAATCGAAGATAACAGAAGAGCCAAAAAATGTGAAACACATAATAACAAACGAGCCTAACCAACATAAACCTCAATTAGATACATCACTTGACACACAAAAACTTCAGAAAAGGGACTCCAATATGACAGTAAGTAAATACGCAGAAAAAGAGCGGCTCAAGTGGTTTGAAAGGCACGTGCACATCAAAAAAATCTGATAACTAGCGTGGAGAGAAGTGTTAAGGGCCCTCAGAGTACCTCACACTCTTTCAATATACGCCGCGACGTTCGCAATAAAATTGTCAAGCCGAGATCTGATGTCGACGCACTTTCTGATACCCGTTTAAGAACCCCAAATTGTGTTAAACATCGAGTTATGAGATAGATCTGGTAGGATTATCTTGTGCGTCAACTTCAATTTTGGTCTTGTTCATTGCGATTCTATTGCGTTACGCTAAATTCTTAATTAATGAACAATATTGAATGAGCTTCGACCAAGACTTACGTTAGACAGCTGGGTTAGGAGCTGATGCAAAAGGTCTATTAAGTTATTAGGTTGCTTGTCTGCCATTAAAGTTGATATTAAGTGAGTGGGAATTCTGAAAAAGCCGGTTCATTCGAGCTAAGAAAATATGGCTCTATTAGTTTAAATTTTTGATCAGCTTACTTCAAACGAAATCGCGGATAGAAGCTAGTTTCATGTACAATAACTGTACCTTTAGATAAAAGTAAACTTGGCATTATACACTCTGAAAAGACGATTTCATAAACTGAATGTACTATGTATTTTATCAAAGAGTGGTTCCCCAGAAACATCCGGAACTAATTTGTATTTGAACAATAAAATGTCCAATTACATTTTATACGTGGAACCCTATACGACACAGACATTTAGGAAAAAAGTTAATGGTGCTTAAAGCTTGGACGCTGCTGTCCTGTAATTACGAATTAAAAAGTTCGTCCGGTGGACCCCAGTTTTTTCTCATTTATTTAGATGTGAAGAAGATTATTGCACCCCAAATCTATGAAAATACCAGAGAATTTAGATTCTTATTCTTTTTAAAATAAAGTTCAAAATCACTTAGATGGATACATAATTACTTTTAATGTTATCATCCCATACGAGACATTTGTATGTATGCTTGTATTAGTAAAGAGACAGAAATTACATTTAACGACTACTTGGGAAATTCAGGGTTTTTCAAATATGTAAAACGTTATTGGTTCATTTCAATAGCGGTCACTTTTATAAGAAATTTTAACAGAGACAAGTCTTAATGTGATTAGATTTAAAAAGGGGGAGAGGGGTCTTTCTCTCTCACTCTACCAAATGAACTACTTAGATCTGTACTACATAACATAACATAACATAACTTCACGCCTGTATCCCCGAAGGGGTAGGCAGAGGCGTATTACACACCCACGATTCGCCAGTTATGTTAAGGTCCCAATGTAATAGGGGGCGAGCCTATTGCCATCTACCGGGCACAATATTAAGCGAGCGATAATTATCATTTATTAATGCACACATAACTACGAAAAGTCAGAGGTGTGTGCCTGGGGCGACTGGGGATCGAACTCGAGACCTTCGTCTCAGCAGTCCGTTACGTACGCCACTGGGCTATCGCCGCTTCTGATCTGTACTGTATATTTGAAATTCCCGTAAGAGCCATTTATCAGCTAACTGATTCCAGTCTCAAGCCAGTTGGCCTAATCCTGTCCCATTCCATGTTATAAAGGAAGCATATTTTTGAGTACTAATGGGACAGTTCGACCACATTAGTAACACTCTCACATTCAATATCGAAGATTTTTAGTGGTAGTATGCTGCATTTTTTTTCATCAAAATTAAGAAAGAAACAGATTAAATAATAACAGTTTAGTTGTAGCAAAACAATCTCTACATTTCTATTGTACAACAACGCCACTGACATAACGTTAGTTACAATCTCATTTTCATTAAGCAATAAAACAACCTCATGTACCTAGTTATATAAAAATGATTCACATCTCTATAATAAAACTGTCTCATTGTGAGAATCCGTCGCGTTGAGATTACAGGGTGCTCCCATTATTGTCACAGTCTTATTTTGTTACTTTATGGCAGGAAAATAATAAGTATCGCCATTTATGATGGGACTATAAAATTTGTATTAGAAAGGGACGCGATTGTTTGTGGTCTCTTAAAAAATGTGGTAGGATTTTGGAGCTTTATCAGCTCGTAAATGTTCACATGCTTTGACGAAATAAATGCTCAAGATTCCCGTAGAGAGTTTTGCAGAACATAACGAAGTAGTATTGTTAAAATATAGCAGTTTGGCTGTATTCAGATCGATGAGTTATCTTACTTTAGATCCTAACAAAATAAATTGTTAATTGAAAAAACTGTTTAAACTTAAACAAAATAAATAAACTGTTTACAAACAGTGTAGCCATTGTAAAAAAAAAATACGACGGGTTGCACTCCGGGAGTGCCGGCAGAAGTGAAAGCTTGAATATTAACGTTGTGCATTTTTGATATTTTGGAATGGTTAGGGAATAATTTTGCACGAATTGCTTTACTAATCAGTATAAAAGTACTATATTTATGTGGTAACATACAATATTCAAGATTTATGGTACAAAATAGAATAAATATTACAAAAAGTTATATGATGACAAAAAGTGTTTCTTGGGCCTCGGTCGGAATCGATCTCAGTCTTGACGAATTCAACGACCACTCATTAGACGAACGCGCCACCAAGGTTGTTAAGTACGGTGTGAAATTAGCGCTTCTATATTTGTAGGCAAACGTCTTACGAATTTTCGAATCAGGACACGTGACCTTAACGTGTCCTGACGCGAGTTTAACATTTTTTACCCATTAGAAAAAAAGTGCACAACGCCGCTAAAGAAGTTTTCACTTCCACATATCAACTGTCTTTGCTGTTATCTTATTTCGTGAATATTGAGTTTATTGACCACATCATATTAGTTTAAGTATTAAAATAAAATAAAAATTGAAGGGTTTGCAATTTAAAATAAAATAAGTTTTTAAATGACTTCACAAACATTTGAAACTCAGAAGGTATTCAATCACTTTGAAGTCTTGTAATATACAACAAATAGTACACATATAAATTCTTAGACTTTAAATTTAAATAAGCAAGCTTGCTTTATTTCAAAAAGTATCTAGTTTACGTACAAATTATCTACGAAGTTGTTGAACTTAAAAAAGTTTCCTCCACTCTTTTAACTTTGATTGATTGATGGTCTAACTGCAGAAAAACATTATTTATTTTCGGTATTTGAAATTCCTTTGATGCTGGCATTCTTGACAAGTACTGAATTCTTTAAGTTAAGCTGAAATCAATGATGGATTATATTGATTAAAATAAGAATGTATATTAGGTTTTGTATTTAGTTTTATTGATGATTGATGATGATCAAAATCTAATAATCTGATGAATTGGAAAAAATTACAGTATATTGGTATAACCATTCGCCATTCGGATTACAATGTTTATAATCGTAATTAACTGGTGACGCCAAGGTGTAATCATTAAAACTTAGTTCTGGGAATCCTACGTGCTTAGTACCCCAAAGTTTAGAGGAGAAAGAGAGAAGGAGCAGATCTCAAGTAATTATATATATAAATATTATATATTACCTTGAGAACTGATAACCTGAGCAATATATATAATGTAGTACATTACGACATTTTTTATAATTAACAAACCCATAAATGTGTGAATAGGTCAACATCAACCAATGAATGGGTGATTATTATTATTATTATACTACTTAGGTTAACACAAGCACACAGCGTACCTGATGGGAAGGGGTTACTGCGCTCTATGGACGTGTGCAATACTAGGGGCCTTACACTTGCGGTGCCAAGTGCCAGCACTGTAAAACCTTCTATTGCTTTCTTGAAGAACCCTATATTGTAGTCGAATGGGAAAACTACAGCTGGGATATCATTCCACAGCCTGAGGGTGCGTGGGAGAATTTCCTTTCATACCTCACTGTACGCACCGTGTTCGATTGCAACGTTTGCTAATGAATTCCCTGTCTGTGGCGAACGGTGTGATGATAGAATGTAGCCGTGGGCTTTCCTCTTTACGACACACACAGCTTCATATACGCGGTAGAACACGCACAGAGAGGACTATCCTAGGACATAATAAAACCCAATCAGGAAGTAAACAAACGACAAAAAATTATCGGAATTTCCAGTTGGCTAGTAATTTCAATGGAAACAAAGGGGGTAGTCGTGCTATTCGAGAGATCAATAGGTAGCCGAGGGCTCGCCGCCGATGTATTTACGGCTTACTGCGCTGTAAATTGGCTGATATCTCGCAGCGCCTAGGGCGGCGTGCGCATACACCGTGGATGATGGTATGATACAGCCGAGCTTGGCAAGCCTATTGTGTTATTCTAAGGTGAGCTTTTCCTCACAATTTGATTGCTGCAATATAATAAACTTTATTTGCAATTCGACTCTAGAGATTTTAGTCATCATTTATGTTGAGATGCCTTTATAAAGATAAAGTGCGATTGATGCGTGAGGTGGTGGAGTAACAAGGTTGCAGGCCTGAGTCTAATTATACATACTATCATTATCTTTTGCTCATAATATGACAATATCTGGGTCGCGGCTTTTTCCTTTCGACGTTTTCTAATAGTGAAACCTAGCTAGCTAGATCGATTTATCGCCCCCGGAACCCCCTGTAGGTATACTAAATTTCATGAAAATTGTTGGTGCCGTTTTTAAGATTCAAATTATATACATACATATATATACACAAGAATTGCTTGTTTACTAGTAATAAATACAATTTTAACAAATATACAGACCGACTTCAGCAACCAAAAAGACACTAAAAGATAAAAATAACTGTATAACAGATTTATTTCAGAAGACAAAAATGAGCGTAATACTTTTCTGTTGAAGTTATACGGTATATTGATACCGTATAACTTCAACAGATATAAAGGTATAATATTAACCAAGAGATCAGTACATATAGATGTCAGATACTAAACAAAACAGGTTGTGCACGTAAAAAGGTACCATAATAAAATAATACTGTTTTCTTACGTAAGGTATGCTAAAACATCTTACGTATATAGTATATGTAAATATATATGCATGCAATTAGCGCATGCTTTATTTATACTAAGACCACGCGCGGCGGCCTCATATAAAAGGCACCATTTAAAGGTTACCTAGTAAATGATCTATCTAAACTATTATAAAATTGTAAATTAGTTGTGTCTTAACATTGTAAATAAAATAAAAAACTATATTAAATGAACGATTCTGAACACAAAAATATTCTTGACTGTTCGCAATGGACGCAAAAACTGCAAAATGGATTTTGATGCGGTTTTTTATTAGGAAGGTCTTGGACAGCCCTAAAATCTTCCGTATGTTTAATTGCAATGGATTTGATAGAATCAGAGATATGATCAATTAAATACAAAACATTAAATACACCTTCTAACAATTATGTATATGTATTTTACATCATGAAGCAATCTTAATAACATGACCGAAGCGAAGGAGGAAAAGGCGAACCCCAGGGTCTGATATGAAGATCGCGGATGCAATCGGGACACAAGACTGTGATGATGATGATGTGATCTTAATAACCTCAATCTATCTTATTTTCTTCGAAGAAGGTGTCTGTGCATTTATTTATATTCTATCGAAATAGAGGGACACGCGGAGAGGTCTAGTAGTCCGTAACGTGAGCCAATCACTCGCGTTGTGGGTTCCCCGATTTCTCTGGGAATAGTAATATGGATTAGTAAGAGTTTCAATAGTTAAAGATATTAATTTAGTTAAATCTTTATATGTAAAAAATGGATGAAATGGAATTTTATCAAAATTTCTACTTAATACTAGGGAATTATTTGATTGTGTTTATTATTAAAATGATAAAGGGTAATAAAAAATAGAATGTTTAAAATCGTGTTAATGTTGCATTATCTACAGCAAATCCTCGTCAACTTCAATTTACTAGTATTGATCCACATTGACATTAATGGTTATGTTCAAAGTGTGTGCCACCTTCATAATGATGTTTGAAAGTCAGAACGCAAACCTTTCTGTGATCCTATGCTGTGCTTTTTATCATTGTCCAGCCATTTCTGTCTCGGACATCTTTGTTTTGTCCATTTTCTTTTCTTCTCTCGGAACGCATCTCTTTTTAATATGAGCACCAATCCTGGCTCCATCCAAAGCCTGCACTTTGAAACCCGGGGTCGGCTCTCCTACTCCTCCTTTTTAAAAAAAATATCTCTTACGGGAGCGAATGTAATTTGCTATGCGTCAGAACATCGTCCGTTAATCAGCCGGTGTAGTGACAGGTGAAGGTGAGATAGGCTTATTCTTGGCCATAAAAATCCCCGTATAGTATACCTATATAAATATAAAAGAGCTTCAACCTACCTCATTTTCACCCCATTTCTGTAACGGTTCCTCAACACTGAATTCAGGCACTGAGATTAAACAGTAACAGATCTATTAATTCTAAAAACAAAAGTAACAAGACGAAACGAATTGCGAGCTTGCAACCTTAAAATACTTTGTTCAGCAATGCTTCGCTGTTGGGATTGCAGCAATGTCTCACTAATTGTGAATAAGAGCACTCGCCACCGTTCTCCTTTGTTAACTAAATTAAATTAATTGTCAGGAAATATTTAAATAGAAGTCTCTGTGGTACAATTGGCAAACCCTACAAGCTCCTTTGTCTAGACTAACTAGACGAGACGATTATTTCGAATTTACTTCTGTTGCGTAACGAGATAGATTTAATTTTTTTTTATTTGTACATAAATATGATGATCTGACATTTGAATGTTTTTGAAGGTAGGTCAATGAAACTTAGTTATAATACCGAGACTGATTAAAATGAAGAAAGACAATAGGAATCTACATAATACACGAAGAGAACTTAAAATCTTTTTAGCGTGTTACACGTACGAAGGATTTATATCTAAAGAGATGTAAACTTTTTGAAAAAGAACTTAAATTTCAAAACTGAAACTATTTTCAGTCTAATTTCGATCACTTATGAGTATTCTTTAAATAACTTGACTATAACATTACCTATCGAGACCTAGCATAAATATGAACATACAATTATATAACTTCAACATCACCTCTGTGGGTAACGATTAGGAGCAATATAGTACCAAGTAACAACGCATTAATCACTATAGTTAGCCGGTCTAGTTTAATAATATTACCAACGTCCTTAAGGACTAAATAGACCAGTATCAATCATACTTACTCATGATATTAATAGGCCATTAGGTTCCAGAGAGATGAAATTAATACTATAATTCTATATAAATACGTCAGAGTTACCAAGTACTTAGACTACTAATAAAATATTAAATGATATTTCATTATGTTGTGACATCCAATAGGTCTAGTTATAGAGGGCAATGTAGAAAAAGGGTCATCGGACGACAGCAATGCGTAGTTGGTTTTGACGATTTCTGTACAACTCCTTAACCTAGATATATTATTAATTTTGGTGCATAATAATGAAATTTGAGCCAATTTAGATGTTTTACACCGAAAAAAGTTCCTGGGACGAGCTCAGCCGAATACAAGGGATTTTCGATTTTGCGATTTTTTTTCAATGATTGATTTTTTATCTCGTAATGGTTCACCCCAGCACGAATCTATTACCGAAAACAGCAACTCGATAGCTCATCTCCTTCATACCCAAAACCGTGACAGAAAATTGGCAATGACGACGTCGACGACGTCGACGACAACTCGATAGCAATAGGGCTTTTCTAAAGAAAATCCCTAAAAAATTGAAATCGGTCAACGTTAATTTCAAAACATCCAAAAGAATGTTTCAACGAACTGAAAACGTCCTCTGAAACTGAAAGCGGGTACTGCTTGACAGGAACGTTTTCTTCCCTCTAAAAGAAAAAAGTCATCAGAAATATAAATTAGGAAGAAATCGTCGTTGTCGTGTTGTCGAGTGCCGACGGGTTTTTCCAAAAACGGGTCTCATGTTCGTGGTAACATAAGATTCTAGTCAACAGTAACATAAATACGCGAAATTTCTCTTGAAAAGAAAATGTGTGGTCTACTTGAAATAATTAGCATCGAATAGTAGGTATGGTATACTTTTTTTCATGACCGCACGTCCAAACATTGTTTTGGTGTGTAACATAAGAACAGGTATTATTTTTGTAGATACACCTTGTCGGTACCAATTGTTTTTTAAATACTTGTCAATCGTGCATTATGCCAAATTAAATAAATAAGGTGTGAAGAATTGCGTGTACAAAAAACATTATTTTCTCAGAAGTATGTACTACAGTATCCATTGATGCTGAATCCAATTTAAAACACATAGGTACCGAAAGCACAAATAGAACCATAAAAAAATTAAAATAAGAAGCTATGTTTTTTCATTGTCAGACAAAAAGCAATATTGAACTCATAGACAACTTACAACTATTTGCTTTGCTAAACAAAAATAACCATGCAATAATATTATTATTATCAACCAAGGACTATTTTTACACCTGAAATAAGATATAGAGGTCATCGAACTCACAGTTTGAAATAAAAATGACCACGACGAACAAAAGCGGTGTGATTAGGCAGTCTGTTTATCTGATTGCACCTGGACAAATTTCGTCTCCACCTGCACAACTTTTACAGCCCGGACGGAATGCGAATACAAATTGTTCTATGTTTGGCTCGCATCGTAAAATGCTAACACCGTACCTAACCATTTGTTCACCGTAAATAAATATTGCTTTAGTTAAGTTTTCGTTTTGTGAAAGACGAAACAATTTCAGAGTTTTTGGTAAACTTAGGTTTAACATACGTGATGAGAATTTATTAAGATTTCATTCGATCTTTCTTTTTATAATCTTTCAGCACTTAGGTTTACTTAATTACCTTTATTTATTACTAGCTGATGCCCGCGGCTCTGCCCGTGCGGAGGTTGGTTATCGTTTTTAGTTATATCTTCGGTTCCAATTGACCAATTGCAATCAAACATACCGAGATTTTAAGACTGATTAAGAACTTTCTGATCGAAAAGACCACATCAACTTCCGTTCAGTAGTTTTTGCGTCCATCGCGAATAAACAAACAGACAGATAAACAGATTAACAGATAAAGAGACAAAAAAAAATGTGTTCAGGATCGTTCATTTAATATAACCCAAGTATTTTCTTTTAAATAACTACAATATACCGACACAACTTATTAACAATTTTATAATAGTGTACAAATATAGATATCATGTACACAAACTAAAACTAATTATTTAGAAAAAGAGAATATACCTTACTGTAAAATAAAAATGTTAAAGTCTGTAACGATGTCGTCGAGATGTTGATGATCTTTCTACTGTGCCGGTAAAACAGTTGCTTTTTTTTGAGGGTTCCGTCCCCAAAGGGTAAAACGTGACCCTTTTTTTTATTTTTATTTTTTTCTTTCGTGCGGAAATCCCTTCGGATACCCCCCCGCCGGTCGCGGGGGCGGTTATGTCGGGCTTGAACCGACTAAAACCGCACACCGTCTCGGGTCTGCAGACCCTCGCACCCCGACTGACCCTGGGGCATCTCCGGTTTCGAGATGGCCCCCTCGGGTTTGGGAACCACGGTGTCCCCGTCTTGCCCCGGTTTTGGGGAGGGGCGCTAGCCGCCTCACCGTCCCGGCCTGCTTCTGCTGGGGTGACAGGCGGCCTCACCTGCCACCCCCAGGCCTGCGCTCATGGAGGACGGAGGTCATTGAGCGACCTCCGGCGCCTGAGTCGCCTGCGACGCGCGGCGAGCATGTCCATTACTAAGGCTCCGCTGTCCGTCCATACGTCTGTCACTAGGCTGTATCTCATGAACCGTGATGCCATACAGTTGAAATTTGCACAGATGATGCCCTATTCGCGTGAGTCCGACTCGCACTTGGCTGGTTTTTGATACAATGGTAAGAGCAAACTATAAACGTAGATCTTCAGAAAATTCAACTAAACGTTTTTGGAAGCTATTTTAGATGAAAGATTTGTAATACATTACGTCGATAGTTTTTATTATTGAGTAATCCTTGTGGATATTAACTAAACAATCTTCCCTGAGGTGGGGCTTGCATAGCTCACAAAGTAGTTCAAAGGTTTCTGATTGATATCACACATGTCAACGTAATCCTATCGGACGCGAAGCGGCGAAAAAATCACTCTGGAACTCTTTTGAGAGCGTTCCGGTGTATTTTCGGTGAGCTGAAAACTTTTGCAATACCAGTGAACGGCTCAAGTTTAAACTCCCGCGGAAAGAGGGGATTCAACGATCATCTGCTCCCGTCTAATAAAAGGCCCGACGTTTCTGAAATATGTTGTCACTGCATAAACTTTATGACTTTAGTTTCGTCTAGCGACGCGAGAACTTTCTCTTTCGTAGTTATGAAGTCGTTTTTCAGTATACTCATTTTATCATTGTCATGCCAACAGCAGTATAAAAATAATAATGTATTTATCAAATTTACAATTACGAATTACTATGCATCATAAATAATGTTAAAAGTAGGGTCAAATATAATACCAATATCTGAGTAAAAATTAAATAAATAAATATTGTGGGAATCTAGACCGCTATATAATCTAGATCTAGAACGCCATCTAGACCCAAACTAAGCAAAGCTTGTCTTATGGGATCTAGAATGCGGATAAACATACTTAAATACTTATTTTTGTAAATAAATACATTTTATACATAGAAACATCCAGACCAATGCAAATATACATATTTGCACTGAGCGGGAATCGAACCCGCGACCTCTGGCTTAACAGTCGAACGCACTACCTCTACGCCACAAAAGTAACTGGGCAATATTAACTGTTTTGACAATTGCAATAAAAAATTAAAATATATCTGTTTAATTTGTATAATATCAGATCAAGATCAGATGAAATGTAGTTACAATATATATATACATTTATATATATATATATATATAAGTATGTTTATCCGCATTCTGGAAACCATAACAGAAGCTAGTTAAACTATGCTTACTTTGGGTCTAGAAAGCGCTGTGCAGAGTGTCATAGAATATTTATTGTTATTCATTATTATTACTTATGCGCATTTTAGAACCCATAAATACTTACTTTTGTCTAGATAGCGCTATGAAGTATGTCATAGAATATTGTTAAACATAATATAATAACGGCTGAACTTATATGAAACCGTAAAAAAGAGCCTCAAATAGAAAATAATCATAGTCATATGTATATATAATGACCTCATTAAACCCGCAATTACATGAATTTATTTCCAATTGGTTGATGTTAGGCAAATTTTATTGAAACCAATTTCGATAGTGCAGTATAACGTGAATTTAAGCGAGATAAAATACGTACAAAGGCTATAATTTCTCGATTCTTGAATGGTATCTACATAATTCGGCTTATATTTACCGAGTCGTTTGTCAATGGCAGGCGCCTACGCCCCTGCGTACGAACCGATATATTATTTTATGTTATTTAATGGCGAGTCTTTTCAATTGATTTACATATTTGTGATTTAGCGTTGAGTAATAACGGTGCATACAAATATGAAACAATATTATTATTTTGCAAAATGCCTGAAACAAACATACATGATTTATTAGATGACTTTATGTAATATGTCTATGTACATAAGACTTAATATAGCAAAAAAAATGTTGGTCATGTAGTTGTACAAATTATTTTCTATATAGGTGAAAAAGATATACACCACTAACTTTGAAACTTTCGCGGTCCATGATATATAATTATGTTAACAGGAACTAACGTGAACATGGCATTCGTACATGGTACAAATAATATAGACATCAGTGGGTAAATACCATTGATTTGTCTGACGTTTCGACCAGGCAACAAGAACACCGGGCTGACAAAAGAACTGTGCATGAGGTTAGGGATACTCGGATTTTCTGGGATAAATATCTGTTTAACAGCTTAGAGTCAAAATAAAAAGTGTCCGGTTGACGGAAAAGGGCCAGCGCGTTCCCTATTACGTGGGTAACCTAAAAAAGTTGATGAGATGAGTAGTGAGTTATTGGGCATTCTACCCCACCTTAGTTCCTTCAGTTATCTTCGATAACCTCAGTTACGGTGGGATAGAATGCCCAATAACTCTTTGTAAAATCATTTACCTAAGCCAACGTTACACATTTTAATGCAGTTCAATACACTACCGTTCCGTCGGCTCTCTGCGATCCCCTGCGTCGTAATTGCGTTGAAAGATGCTCTGTTAGTTAGCGATAGAGTCATTTCATAAACAGTACAGTCTTACGTTTACCTATTGCGTTGTCTGTAAGCAGTTTGGTTTAACTATTTACGGTTATAAATACATAATGTCATAATTACATCTGTTCATAACCAGTCCGACAACATTGCATCAAACATGAAATTCATTAAACAAGCAAAGTCGTTACAGATTGATTGATTTACCAAAAATCAAGTTACGCCATGGAGAATTATTGCCGAATACAGTACGTTGCATCATTTGCGGACCATCAAATTGTGGAAAAACCAATTTATTAATTGGTCTCCTTTTACACGAAAATGGATTGACATTTCAAAATGTTTATGTATATTCTAAAACTCTTAAAAACACTTCGGGTAACCCCTTCGTGCATATACAGGCGTATATAAATAAAATATTATTTTAAACTGTGAACTGTTGTTTGTTAATATGTAAGTTAAACTTTGTTTGTCAATACTCAAATATTGTAATGCGGGTAATTATTTACCCGATAAATAAAATTTAAAAAAGAGGATATTTGCTCTCAAATATTATTTTCATAATTACAAACTATACCCCTTACAATATAGCTTGATCTCTGTGACAGATATCTAAGAAACCGACCAAGTAATTTTGAAAAAGCATCATGATTAAAATTTTGTTTTGTAACAAAACATTATAATATAAAAATTCACACCTTAAATGTAACTTGTAAGTTATAAAATACCTAGTAATCATTTTATGGAAATATATCAATTTATATATAAAAATATATAAGAAATCGCTTACGCATGTATCTCATACTGGACTGCGAGTAAGATAGAGATCGCTAAACGTAAATCGATAACCAATCCTAATTAAATTATTTATAAAAGAAATACAACCAATATTGTCCCCGAAAAAAACTTTCAAATATTTTTTTACAATTATACTGTACCCATTTAAGTTATAAAATCCATCAATTGAGTTAATTTAGTATTAAAAACCACGTATAATATTTGCTTTCTCAGAGTAAATAAACTACAAAATACAAAATAAAACATGTTTATTCATAAAACAGTTAATTACAATCTAAAATCACTATTTACGAAATAAAGAGTTTTATTCACAAAAATAGAACTACGTCGTCATAACTATCACAAGTGCTACTTGCAACTATGCGAGTTATATTGCAAGGAGTATAATTATATTTTTTTGAAAATACGTCATATAAAAATGTTGGTTCATTTCTTTAGTATAATAATCATTAAGTACATTCAAA
This sequence comes from Cybosia mesomella, assembly GCA_946251805.1. NCBI lineage: Eukaryota > Metazoa > Arthropoda > Insecta > Lepidoptera > Erebidae > Cybosia > Cybosia mesomella. The sequence goes on from OX276395.1 coordinate 10,878,451, forward strand.
TCCCATATTTCAAATGCCGCTGGAATTGGAAATAATTTATGGCCAGTGTAACTACCAATGATAATAGAGTCATTGGTAGTTAGAGTGGATATTTTATATTAATAGGTTTACTGTAAACGGCTCTATTGTTTGAAAGTTCAATTCCAAATTTAAATGGCCTGCTCTATATCGTTCTATAAAGAGGAGGCGCCAGGAGAATATTCGCTAGCAAAATGTGCAGACCGCATTCTGATTTCTAATATATGTGTTGTAGTGATACCAGGCCACAAGATGAACGATGTTGCTAGTCGCTACCGTGGTCAGACCACTCTTCCCCACCCCTGTTAACATTGTTAGCATACCTCAAAAGGCTATTCGGTTCAATCATATAATTTAAGTAAAGACAGCGTTTAATGGGTGCCTATGAATATCATTTGTAAATAAAATATTGCGTAGATTCATACTCAGACCTTTTTAATTACATTTTAATTGACTTCAAAGAAACTCCAACCCTAAAACCTAACTTAAGAAACCTTAACCTAATTTAAGCAACATGGCTTTTTATATAGCCGAAGGTCTCAGGTACACAAATCATAAAAACATTTGCGGTCTACAGTTTTCGATAACGAAAAAATCCTTCCTCGTTTAATAGAAACAAAATCCTTATCCCCACTCACACGCGTACTAAATTCAAAACTCGTAATTTACCATCTCAATACGAATTCCAATTTCGCATCAATAGCGGTGATTTAAGTATTTCCCGTGTCATTTGTTTCTTTCCAATTCCAATATAGCATTTTTTATTTTGTTAAATTGCTTTCCTTTGTAGGCTATCGCCCCTCATATAAAGTACAACACGTGTGTGCGTCGTTGCTTCTAACACAGATTTGTTTTTAAGGATTGACGTTTATTTCTTCTTAGCTTACGGCGAAATTGATAATTTTTTGTTTACTACGCATCTTATATGATGCTAGGAATATTTATTGAAAATTGAATGTGACTGTCTTAGATTTTTCATGTGACTCTTATTGGTTTAGTTAAAGAAAAAAATGTTTATTGTCATTGTTAAAAATATCGCTGGGGTTTGCAAGATATGATTTTTTTGTGTTTATTTGTTTAATTTCGTTATTTGTATTCTTGTGGAAAATTAGTAGTGCAAAGGTTTTCCCATCTTCTTTAAAATTTTATCAGAACGTAGTACCGTAAAACGGGGTTGAATATAAATAAATTGGTCATTAGACATTTTTGAATATTTTCTTCCATCAAATTTCAAGTACTGAATCAAATATCTGCTTGTTCTGTTCATTATTAGATTGAAATAGTCCATAGTTTTACTGAGGAGAAAATAACTGCACAATTTAGTAGACCATATTTCTATTCACCCCTCGATCTCTATTCAGCCCATTTTACCCGGTACCTCCCAATACTTATAAAATAGTTTTTAAACTTATTTTAAGTAATATACGAGGCCCCATCAAGATCTTTAGGGCCAAAACTAACCTCATCTGCAGCGACCCGGTGCACCTGCTGATTAAAGGACGAGGATCTGGCGCATGCGTTCTTTTTTCGTTGGGAGCTCAAATCCCCAAGATAAAAATCTTTCCAAAATTTTGATGCTTCGCGTCATCCTACGTTTGTAGAAATAATAATGTATAAATTGATTTTAGTTTATGATGTAAATTAATAATATATACTGTCCACTAACCTCAAATTCTACGAACGTTCTCAAAGTAAAATGTTGACTAGCAAACTTCAGGGTGTTGGTTTTCTAGCTAACGTCATGTTGTCGGTTTGTCGTGATGGTATGCACGCGCATTCATATAATTTTTACCTAACGCGTCAAAAGAAGTACCTATAACTTCAATAATATCACGTTTGCACACCAATATCACAAATATTATCAATATAGGTGTATTGACAGGATCGCGAAATATAATAACTGTCTACACGCGTATATAATATATATATAATGCAGAATAAGGTATTGATGATTGGTCACTTTGTAAGTTAAACCAAGTGTACACAGGATTAAAACACAAGATAACCGTTTTTTTATACTTAAATTTGTTAGTACTTTGTTGACACTTATTCCTGAAGTATCTACAGGTTATTTAAGTACGGAGCACAGTAAAACACAGGTAAACGTATATTACAACTGGCGTTAATAAAACGATGACATACGTATGAAATAAATCTATACTTACCTACATGATTATACATAATGCACATACATCACAATTCCTACTAATGTTTTAAACGTGAAGGTTTGTGTAGATGTTTAGATGTTCGTCACTCAACCACGCTCAAACGGCTAAACGAATCTGGCTGAAATTTGGCACAGGGATAGATTAGAGTTTGGAATAACACAAAGGCTACTTTTATCCCTAGAATAGGTTCCCATGGCTTACGCGACCGGGATCAAAATGTCACACGTGCGGAGCCGCGGGCAACAGCTAGTTATCAATAATTTTCAGTATTCAGATGTTTTCTTTTGTATATGCCTCGTAATCTATCTTGATGCAAATATCAATAATATTTCTACGTCATCTGTAAGTGGGTTAGGTTATTGATCGTCACAAAAATGACGTTTTTTAAACGTTAATATATTAATAACTATTTGCACAACATTCATGAAATTATGGACTCTAGACAAGCTAAGAGGCCTTAATAGGTTCCCATAGATGACAGGAACGGGATCAAAATTTCACGCAGGCGAAGCCGCAGGCTACAGCTACAGGTGGTTTTTTTCCTTTGTATAGGGCTTATAGTCTACCACATATCAAGATTCTAGGTCACCTGGAAGTGGGTTAAGTTTAAGGGTGTCGAGCCCGTGACGCTGTGTGACCGCATCGTAAAAATTTACTCTCATAATTTTTCCCTAACACGCCAAAATTACAACTTCAATAAAAAAAAAATCATTAGCAAGTATGTTAACTTTGCTTATAAATTTAGATCGATGAAGAAGAATTAAAAAACCCTAAAGCGTATGTAACGAGAATTTCAGCTATCCAGGACTTGTCCAGGTAGCTTATTCCCTTTAGAAACGGACTGTCGTGGGTTCAATTCCCGTTCTGGATGTTGTTTTATTCAGATATAAATTCATAAAACCATGATAAGCATAAAATCAGCTTTTGTACTACATTGTTTATTACACTTATATTTTGAAGTAAACGGCTTAACTTGTACCGTTTACATTAAAGAACTCTTGCTTTTAGCTTTAAATTTCTAAGAAATATTTACTTCAAAGGTAAAAGAATATAAGAACTACTATAAATTGTTCAACTAAATATTAGTTACATAAAAGTACATCATCTATTTATCAGAATAATTATTAATAAAAAGCGAGTACATTCAAAAAAGGACGAGTAAATAAATTTTAACTTTTTAGAAATAAATGCATATCTACACATTTAAAGCATTTTCCTTTAAAAATAGATAAAAGAATAACGAACTAACAAACCGAAACTGAGTACCTAGCTATATACTAGGTCTTGACAATTAACTCGAAATTTCGCATGCTGAGTACTTAGTGCCACCATTTGAAGGATTAGCAGTGAGTTTATGTTCTTAGTGGCTACAATGGATGAAATGAAATACACCGCTAGTTAATTTGACAGACTTAAACTTGCAAAACTCTTGTTAAAATCATGACACATAAAACAAAAACTCTGCCAAGTCATAACAAAATAAAACAATTAAACTCTCTTATCAAACTCAATAAATTCCATAAAATCTCTTAATGCAAACTCATATTTGATTGCTTGCTCGTATGGAAAGCGATGTTATTTCCGGGGCGCCCTTTAACAAGTACAAAACACTCGCTTTGCCAGCCATGCAAAACATCATTCATTACTTACTGGTTGACAATAAATAGATTATATGACGAAAAAAGTGCACAACACGGGATTTCCTTGCCCTCGTTTCGTAATACAATAATCAAAGGAATATGGGGGATCAGCGGAATCAAACGTCTACATATGGAGCGATAAAAGAAGTAACTTAAAGATTGGGGTCGCAGTAGGGCTGTGTCTTTTAATAATTGCTTTATTTTGGTTTAATTTGAAGCACTTAACGAAAAGCAACCAAAGAAAAAGGTATTAAAAAGAAAAATTGTGAATGTTATAACTTTGCTTAACTCGAAATTAATAATTAAAGACTGAACCGAATTTAATTTAAAATTTCTATGGATATCTTCTTCAACACTCTTGTTTACTTAATCAACCTGTTTTATAAATTTATCATTAAAATATGACAATCATATATCAGGGATTCTCCTAAAAGTAACTGAAACTAGTATCGCACCGTTGTTTAAGAACCAGGACTGTAGCGACCCCGAGCAGCTGTCACGCGTGAGATAATCTAACGAAAAGCGGAAAGGTACCCTCAGCGAATTGTGACTCCGCAACGATCCCCTGCCGCCTACCAGGCACACATGATAATGCGAAAAGTAATTTTTATATTAAACCTTCGCCAAAACATAAAAGAGAGATTTTTTCAAGCATCTTACTCGGGCCCCAGTGAATGCGCCGCATAAATTAGTTTTGCCGGAGATTGTTTGCTCAGTCGATGGTTTTTTATTTATTTTGCTTTAACGTTTATGAGTTTTTCATCGTCAGAGTCGCTGTTAAACATTCGTGTTGCTTACTTCAGTAGTTAAAAACTAACAGCCACATGGATGAAGGTCTTTCACCCGGGAATTGTTTTGAATGTTTAATTATAACATTCTGTTAGTGGGTATATTTTTTTACGGGCGATGTGAAATGCAAATTGAATAAAAAGACGATGAGTTTGTTCATATGCCGTTGAAACTTCCCGGTATCTGGCGCGTAATTAATTAAAAGCTTAGGTGGTGCCATTATGGGTTTTATGCTAATAGGCGGCGGCTAATATGGGAGCCTTCAAAGGGTCTATACACGGGCGAAACATTAAATTTCAGCGGAGCGTGCGGCACAAAGCATCGCCGGCCGTCTGTACCACGCTATGTTCGTAGATTAGATTAGCGACCATGTTTCGTATTGCGAAATTTATACACACCTTCGTCACGTTTTAATATGTCTGGTATTACACACGATAATAGCATTTTATTCTGTAAATATTACAACAATGATAGAGGTCTAACCTGTGGTATCTTACGCTGGTAAGGTGTAAGATCAATCTCCAATCATGTACTTCTCACTTTCTTCAGTTGATTTTTGAATTACAAATAAATTATAGCTTGCTATAATGGTGAAGAATAACATCGCGAACAAATCAGCATGCCTATGAGTTCTATTATAATGCTCTTGTCCTGTGTCCACGTTATAAGTAGTGCTATATAATTATAGTCCTTATAACGTTGTACTAACTACGAGTATATAGGTGCATATACTACCTACGCTGTCTACCTTAAAAACAAAATTCTCAAATTATTATTCTCTCCAAAACGTTTAAGTATTTCAAGTCAAGGTTAATTCAATTTCACGTACCTTTACATTTAAGTGAATGAATAACTGGAGTCAAAGATGTTTTCTCTAAAATGTATAGTTTATTTTCTGTAATTTACCCAATTAGTGTTTAAATAAGGGTAATGTAATGAAGTATCACGTCTTCGTGATTGTTTATTGCGTGTATATACACAATATGCACTGAGAGCGGGCGGCGCGAATAGGGCGGGAGCGGGGTGCGGGTGGTGGAGCGGGGTACCAGTTAAATTGAGCACCGCTACGCCCAGACTCTCATTTCCTCCATCCACCATTGTGCGCCACTCACAATACAAAACATTTTTTTACGAATTTCGACAAAAAGTGCTTTGAATTTTTCCAATCTTCGCCTCTATTCAGCTCGTAAAAACTTATTGTCTCGCCGCAAAAGAGAGTAGGCGTGGCTCATTCGGAACGATGGCCTGCAACGCGTTAAACTGCAATAATAACATTTTATACAAGTCCAAAAGTATAATTTAGTGACGCGACATTAAACTCGGAGTTTCTTAATTTTATCGCTGCGATAATTAGGAGGATAATAACTCTTTAAGAAGAGACATTATTCATTCAAAACTTATGTAGATTTGGGTTTGAAATTGCCGCATTATACTAATTAATTGTCTTAAGAGCGCTTAATGGGCGCTCGTACGTTTAGAGATTTGTAAATGCTGTCACTTAAAACAAGAATATTATATAGCTTTCATGGCTAAGTAAACTTTACTAGGATCTAAAAGTGTACATGGAAGTGAGTGGAAAACTGATAGAAAATTGCGTGTGAAGTGGAGTGAAGTGTGACAGTGAAAACATACTTGACAGATCAGACATAGGTATGCATGGGAGTCCGATCAAGGTCTTCAGGGCCAAAACCAACGTCACCTTCTAGCCAGTAGGTACACTAGCTGATCAACGAACAAGGCTCTCGCGCAAGTTTTTCTGTCGGGGTTAGTGGGTCAGTCTGCAAAAACCAAGATAAACCAAATCAAGATAATTATATCGTTTGAGAATTTGCTTAGCTTACGTTAAAAGAAGTAAGTATGGTTAGAACTGTATAAAACCGTCTCTCCTATTTGTTATGACAGAAAGCTCTAAATTTAATATGTTTACTGCCTATCATGATTATATAAAGAACTTAATCTTATAAGTTACGTCCCACAATATGTCATCATTATCCCAACATTAAACCAAAGCCTTTGGAACCCGGAGTTCTCTCTCTCCATAATTTGGTTAATTTGGCTTTTACGGGAGCGACTACTCTCTGACTACAACCAAAGGGTAAAAACCTGCGCCAGAGCCTCGTCGGTTAATCAACTGGTGTGTCAGGTCGCCTGTGATGATGGCCGGGGCCCCGAAGATCATAGAGAGACCCCAGACAACTACAACACGAGACACATAATAAATATCCCTTTCAATGGTATAGAGATTGCGAACAAAAGTAGTAAAGGTATTGATATAATGATTAAATGTTCACCATATTAATTGGGAGCCGATAGATACCATTCAATAAATCTTACAATCTTTGTAACTTGTATTAAAAAAGTTGAATCTTTGTATAGCATTGTTTTTTTACTTTCGTGAATAGTTGTTTGTCCTGATGTTAAACAAGTTACGCCCCAGGAGGTAGTGTTGTATCACTGTAAAGTTAAAACAGTAGCTCTAGTTTGTGGAATTTTGTAATTTTCATTTAAATTAACACTACAAGATGTTTATTACAAAACTTTGTGGAGGGACAGTGTTTTGTTCCTCCAACACAAAGGGAGGATCCTCCGAACAGGCAAGGTGATCACGCATGGCGGTATATATGTTATACTAGCGGGCGAACTTCACTTTCGCGATTCAGGATTGGTAGTGACGTAGTATAGAAGTAATTCAACTTGTTGTCGCTAGATGGCACGGTACCTATATGTGGTATCGCCACATCTTGTTTAAAATTATGGTCTATCGGTCAGCTTCATTTAGTCTTTATTTTACTATTAAAAGCCTTTTGGGTATGGTATAATACGTAGGTATATATGTATTCAGCTGTGTGTTGCCATCGAAATGAAGAGGAGAAATTTAATAAGCAAAAGGGGGTAAAAAAAACTGGTGGTAGAAATTTGATGACACAAATTTGTCACAAAATTCGGCCGGGTAGGTACCACCGTGCACGATTGCGAAAAACCCTCCATAGTAATCCAATTTCGGTTTGATAGCGTTCAGCTTGCTGACCGCAAGTGCATAGCCGGGCAGGGGGATTGTGGTCGCAGCAGTAGTGGAACCGGTGGGTGTCACGCGGTGCTGCGACGACAATCCTCTTCTGATGAGGCCGTCAAGCTGAGTGCTACCATTGTTAACATGGTACGTGTATGTAATGGTGACCCTCTATCCAGAGACTTTACCTTCAGCTTACCATCAAGCGAGGTGAAGTCAAATTGACGTGTCCTAAATAAAAAAAAAAAAAGGTGTTTTTGCAATCAAAAGTCATAATTTTCTGATATTATGTCCTCATATAATGGACTTAAGTATGTACCCACTTTCAAGAACTCATATTACGAACTAATTAAGCTATGCTAACTTGGGTCTACATAGCGCTAACTATGTCGTAGAATATTATTATGTAGCGGCTATAAGCAGCTAGCTAGCCCCGCAGAAGCTTTCGGACGTCGCTAGATTTGACATCGTGGTCTCCAAGCTGCCCAAAGAGGCGATTCAGCAGGTGACCCACCTTTTGATGGACCCCCCAGAGGAAAATAAATTTAAAGTTTTAAAACAGCGCCTACTCGCAATTTACGAGGAATCCGAAAATCGACAATTACAGAAACTGATCAGCGAAATGGATTTGGGTGATCAAAAGCCTTCGCAGCTCCTGCGCCACATGAGAGAGTTGGCCAAAGGTAAAATACCCGAGGATACGCTGAGACTTCTGTGGCAAGGTCACCTACCTCCATCGGTGCGTGCAGTGCTAGCCGTGTCAGACAGCAAGGAGCTAGACAACCTCGCAGCTATGGCAGATAAGGTTTTGGAGACCACCGGTTGGCGCAGATTAGCGAGGTAGGTCACCATGCCGGTACATGCAAGGGCACGTACTTACGAATTTTTTTTTAATGTTTCTGTGTATTTTATATTGTTCTATGTAACTGTGTAATGTATCTGCATCATGTTGTTTTGTGAGTTATCAATGTGTTATGATATTACGTAACACTTAAGGTTGTTTTGTACCTTTTTTTTTTTTTTTTTTTTTTTTTTTTTCGTGCGGAAATCCCTTCGGATACCCCCCCGCGTGCCAGCGGGGGCGGTTATGTCGGGCTTGAACCGACTAAAACCGCACGCCGTCTCGGGTCTACAGACGCCGAGGTGTAAGGTTGCCCATAGAGCATATCCCTCGCACCCCGACTGACCCTGGGCCATCTCCGGTTTCGAGATGGCCCCCTCGGGTTTGGGAACCACGGTGTCCCCGTCTTGCCCCGGTTTGGGGGAGGGGCGCTAGTCGCCCCACCGTCCCGGCCTGCTTCTGCTGGGGTGACAGGTGGCCTCACCCGCCACCCCCAGGCCTGCGCTCATGGAGGACGGAGGTCGTTAAGCGACCTCCGGCGCCTGAGTTGCCTGCGACGCGCGGCGAGCAAGTTGCGGGCTCGGCGGACCGGGAGAGTTCTAAGTCTCTCCCGGGCGCGCTCCGCCACCTCCTTCGCGAGCATTACATGCTCGCAGAAGGAGGCGGCGGCGGCCCACGCGCTCGCGCTCCGCACCATTGCCGCAATCATGCTGCCGAGCGAGAGGACTCCCACCCCGATGGCTGCCACGAGGTCACGCCTCGGCACCTCCCACGCCGGGCAGTCCGCCAGCGTGTGCAGCCCTGAGTCCTCGCTCGCGTCGCAGTGATGACACTCAGGCGTTGGCTCCTTCCTGATCCGATGCAGGTGGTCCCCGAAGCACCCCTTCCCTGAGATCACCTGCGTCAGTCGGTAGGAGAGGCTTCCGTGTCGCCTCTCCAGCCAATCCTCCATGATGGGCCTTACCGCCGCTATTGCGGCGTGCCCTGCGCTTGGTTGCCCAAGTCGTTCCTTCCACTCCACCACGATGGCCTGGCGGAGCTGGGACTGCACGGCCTCGATTTCTCGAGGCTCGGGGTTCCATCCCTGCTCCCGCGCCTCCTTTCGCCACTGGTACAGTTGCGAAAGGGCTCTCGCTTCCAGGTCCCATGGCGGAGTTCCGGCAAGGAGACTCGCCGCCTCGAAGGAGATCGTGCGGTACCCTCGGATGACCCTGATGGCCAGAACTCGCTGCGGAGCGCGCAGCATCCGCACAGTTCCGGTCCTCAGGGCCTCCGCCCATATTGGGCACCCATACAGGGCCATGGACCGCACAATCCCCGCGTAGAGTCTCCTGCAGGAGTCATCGGGCCCCCTCATGTTGGGCAACAGCCGAGCCAGAGCAAGAGCTGTGCCCTTCAATTTGGGGGCCAGACTTCGGATGTGCTCTCCGAAGTCCCATCGGCCGTCGAGCACGAGCCCCAAATATTTCATTTGGGGCTTGATGCCGATGCGATTTCCTCCCACGATGAGACTGGATCCCTCGGGTGGCTTGCTCCGAGGCCCATGGAAGAACAGGGCCTCGGTTTTGTGCAGGGCCACCTCGAGACCCAGCCGCCGGATCCGCCTAACGACTTGGGCAACCGCGGTCGTGGCCTTTCGGGTCGCTTCGCGGTACGTCGCCCCGCACGCCGTCACGAGCGTGTCGTCCGCGTAGCACGTGACGGCGGCACCGCCTACGAGCTCACCGCGAAGCACCCAGTCGTATCCGATGTTCCACAGGAGCGGCCCCAGGACCGATCCCTGTGGAACACCGCACGACATTTCACGTCGACCGAGACCGGTCACGGTTGGGTAGATGACGGCTCTCTCCGTCAAATACGCCCCGACTATGCGGCGGAGGTAGAGAGGCACTTCGTGATACACGAGCGCCTCCCTAATGCAACTCCAGGGCAAGGTGTTGAACGCGTTGGCGATGTCCAGGGACACCGCCAACATCACCTCACCCCGGGCTACTGCATCCTCCGCCAGAGCCCTCACGCGCATGATGGCATCCACGGTGGAGCGCCTCTGGCGGAAGCCATATTGGCCATCCGCCAGGTCCGGCCCCACTCTTGAGAGGTGCTCGACGAGGCGCTTCGCAATTACTCTTTCAAAGAGCTTGCACACCTCGTCGAGCAACACTATGGGCCGGTAGGCGGACGGCGAGTCCGCCGGGCGCCCCTCCTTTCGGATGAGGACCAGTTTCCCCGTCTTCCACAATTTCGGAAACTGGCCCCGCTCCAAACATGCGCTGAGAAGCCCTCTCAGTCGGGGCTCGAGAGCGTCGTCGACTAGAGCTAGGACCCACGCTCGGCCTGGAATGCCGTCGGGTCCCGGGGCGGTGTGTTTGGCTCTTAGCCTTCTCACCGCCAGCTCTAGTTCTACCCAAGTGACCTCGGGCACGTCGTCGTCTTCCACATCGGGCGCCATGCGCAACCGAGGCGGAGTCATCCGCGGTGGAACATGTTCCACCGCCCGCGCTGGGAACAGGGAGCCAACAACTCCTCCGAGCAGATCCGGCTGGAGACACCGGGTTAACGGCGGGGCCTTGGGGCGCAGCTTGCCCCTCACCATCCGGTAGGGCCGCCCCCAAGGGTCCCGCTCCAGCGTCTCCAGCAGCTCGCGGAAGGCGTCCCGTTTGGAACGCCTTATCTCCGCTCGGAGGGCTCGTCTGGCCTCCCTGTATCCCTCGTACAACTCCGCCTCTCGGGCCTCCGCATCTGCGGGGCGGCGACGCCTCCTACGGAATCGGGCCCACCGGCGGTGCGTGATCACGCAGCCCCGTCTGAAGGTTGTTTTGTACCTAAGTTGAAGCCGCAGCTGCTAGTAACCTGATACCGCTGCGCTCCCAGTGCACTTTATGATTGTAAACAAGGTATCATGGCCTCATGCCCGTTTTAAGTAATTTGTGTAATTTTTGTAATTGTTTGATATTTTTTTTTTATATACATATATATTTTAAAAGGGGGGGAATATTGTAGCGGATATAAGCAGCTACATGTATGCTGTGACGAACGTTAGATACTTATGTTAGATATAAGTATAGTGTCGGGCAATGTAAGCCCACTCTCTGTACGACCGTAGATACGAATAAACGCATGGATTAAATAAAGTGTTTCTTGATTCCATCGCCCCCTCTCGACCCCAAGGACATTTACAATTATTATATTGTAGAAGACCTCGACGGCGATAGTTACTTAATAGTTCAATTACAAGCTCTCACACATTCCATGTTCATTTAGAATTTTCGTTATTTTAGACCCGGTTAGTTAGCTGAATTCTATCCTATTTATCACATTTGAAAACTTCCGAAATATACGAGACCAGGTGGTCGGCTTTTTTACCAGTTTGATATCATTTCGATTTTCTGTAAATAGTTTCACAGAAAATCACACATTTTATCATACCTGCTGCTGCGGTCTGTTTTGGGGAACTCAGAGTTATGAATGAATGCTTGAGCGCCCTATATGCCTTATTCTATTAATGACGATAATTATTTATATCAAAGATAGAGATATAGGGTTTTAGGGGCCTCAACCAGATCTTCGAGGCCTAAGCCAACCGCAGCTGCAAGCCGGTATACCTGCTGATTAACGGTCGAGGCTCTGGCGCAGGCTATCCTCACAGGGACGGGGGTAAGCAGACCCTGGGCTCCCAGTTGAAAACCTCGGATGCAATCGGGAACAACGCTAAGATTATGATGAATCATTAGAAAAAAAAATTCAACTATTCTTCAATTAAATGTGTCAAGTTTACAATCAGAAAACTCAGTATATTGATTTAACTTTATTTCAAAACAAAACGGTACTTCGGGCTTTTTTTGTCGTATAAGCAAATCTCTTTCGAGCCGTATAACTTTTGATAGAAAGAAGTCGTACGTTTAGACTCCTCAATGAATTGCACGTGCAGGTGTGCGGTTCGAATAACTCAGACTACTCAATAAGGTTATTGACACTCGTCTTCAAAGTGTATAATGTATTGAAATAGGAAAGAAAATAATTTATGAACTATTCATTTTATAATAAGCTTCTCAAAATGCTAATGCAAAATGAATTTTGTAATCATAAGTTCTATAAATACATAGACTTGAAGCACAGGGACTTTCAGTTATTTTATAATATATCTGAGATTTATAAGAGAGGTTAAGTTTAGTAATTAGATAAAATTATAGAAGTTATCTATTGGTTTACGATTTCAATTATAGGGTTAAGAGAGATTTAGAACTCTCCCGTCCCGCCGAGCCCGCAACATGCTGGCCGCGCGTCGGAGGCGACTCAGGCGCCGGAGGTCGCTTAACGATCTCCGTCCTCCATGAGCGCAGGCCTGGGGGTGGCAGGTGAGGCCGCCTGTCACCCCAGCAGAAGCAGATCGGGACGGTGGGGCGACTAGCGCCCCTCCCCCAAACCGGGGCAAGACGGGACACCGTGGTTCCCAAACCCGAGGGGGCCATCTCGAAACTGGAGATGGCCCAGGGTCAGTCGGGGTGCGAGGGATATGCTCTATGAGCAACCTTACACCCCGGCGTCTGTAGACCCGAGACGGCGTGCGGTTTTAGTCGGTTCAATCCCGACATAACCACCTCCGCACGAAAAAAAAAGGAGGGTTAAGATATGCTACATACTTTAACATTTGTTGGGAAATGTGCCGCTTGCATTGTTTTCGGTTTTTAAATTGGCATATCGAGAAAAATAGTGAGAGTTCGGCTGAAATCGGCCTTGCTTTGGTTTTGTAGAGCGTTCTCTCTTCCAGTTATATAAGAAAATAATCACAAATTTCGAATCTATTATTATTTATACCAGTTAGGTATAATAGATATTGACAACATAAGTAATTTAATACCTAAATCATTAATGAACTTAAAGGATCATGCCCATCAACGGTACTGGTTTTTCTCATGCATCAAGATAAAAATTATATTACAATTATTTTCTTTATTTTTGAAGTCATTCTGCAATTAGAATGACAATTTTGTATAGGGGTTTATTTTGTAAACTAAAAAGTTATGAATTACCTACTGCCGGCTATTCTTACGTTAAAGTTTTGCCATAATCAAAATAAGTAAATATATTGACAACTCTAATCGATTTTTTTTGGATACGATTGGAAAGGTAAATCGCGGGGTTTTATATAAATAATAAAGCGAGATGATACTACTGTGGTGTGAAATAATTAGTATTTCACACACACAGTAGTCGTATTATTTTGCTTTCAAAACTTTTTAAAGCAATTTCACTTTGTTGCTAACGATACATAATATGAATGATTGCATAGATTTTTTTTAAATTATCTTGCTTCGGTTTGATATAAATCGAACCTTTTTAATAAATGAATGATTATACAACTAAATCAGTCATTTGAAATAATTATGTATCGAGTGTATTTATTCGAGTAATCAATTTTCATTTAAAATCTAAAATGGCAACATTGGTGTTGATGTCTCAAACATTCATTGCGAAATTGAAATTGCGTTATAAATATTACAGTTTTTTTTGTGTTGTTCGAGTCCTACTCTCCACAGTAATTGTGATATTCATTGTAACTATTTGTTTATTTCTTGTTTTCAATCACTGTCGCTAACTTTAATGTGAAATTGTGAATCTTACGCCAGGACGTTTTTACGCCAGGAAGTTTTCACTTTGTTTGAAGTTTGTGTGTGATTCGACTTTTTCTAGTAAACCATCTGGCAACATATGTAGCACAAGAAAATCTTAACAGAAGGAGAGCTAGCTTCCAAACAATTGATGGCAATCATCCTCATTTGGATAGATTCCCACGACTCACAATTACTGACCTTAAGCGGTTTGCTCTAGGTACATATCAATTAAAACAGGCCAGATCTTACTTCGGGGAACATGTTCGTCAGTCTGGAATATATTCAGTGGAAGTGAAAACTGAATTGGAGGGGATATTCCTCTGATTTTAGGCCTAAGTAATTATTTGTTAAGAGGTAGGATTAAATCCAGGCATGTGAACAGTCGTACATATTACACGTATTTATTAATAAGCAGAGACGATGCTGTAGCAAATACATTACAAGCCATAGTAGGTTATTGTTGCAACTGCCTTGTTGGTAAGCGAACTGTTGGCTGCTGTGCTCACATAATGACAGTGATGTGGTTTTTGAGTTGGGCTCGATACAATGATATCACTGCTCCAGCATCTTATTTAGATGATTTTTTTAATGAAAATGATGAATGAAGTCATTCGCTGTTTCTATATGTAAGTACCCCTTACAGTAAGTAGGTACTTACCTACCTACTTACTGTAAGGGGTAAAAAACTATGATTGATTATATACCTACCTACATGTTTAAAGTGCTACCAGTGTCACTGGATTAAATTAAAGATCTCTTTGAATTCTGTTGCTTTTTTTACAGCTCTCCTTTTTTTTTGTATTTGTAACTGTTTTAACAGGAAATATAAAGGCAAAGTGCTGATTTATTTAAGTCTATCCCATCAGATATGCTAATTAATCTGCTACGACCTATAAACTTACCTCTATACACGACGGATATTTCTATTTTGAGGTTAAGTTACGTTTTCTAAAAAAACTTGGAAATGCGGGTTTTGATTCCAAAATGGCAATTGTAAATGGTTATTTGGTTAATTTATAAACCATCTAAAACAACTTTGGAATTGACGCAACCCTGTACCGTGGTCCATATTGTCGTGGTCATTCTCCTTTCAGTGTTTAATTCTCAGTGAAATTTAATAAACGCGAGTGGTGTTTAAATTTTCGGTCACGTCGCTTAGCCATTCAAATATTACTACGTATAATATCGTAAACCAATAGTTTATGGATTAAGAAAGATGAAAATTTACACTTTATGGGTGATCCCTTAGAATTGCTAAAAGAAAACGCTCTTACGCGTCCACTACGTGAATGAAAAAGACTTGAAATAAGAAAGTTTGATTGATGATCATAAAGTTCAAAATAGTGATTTACTTTACAGTGTGATTTAAGTACGGCCCGTGGAGTCACTTATAGTATAGTGTAGTATTATAGTATAGCATCTTATACATTATATAATAAAATCATAACGAGGTGAAAACAGCACATTGAATATTTTTACTAAAAATAATTGATGTGTGACTCCTAGAGATTTTTGTATATTTATCGGACTTCGCTACTGAATGTCGAAGTTTAAAATGACGACGTATGTTAGTTCTAAAGTACAGGATCTCGATGTACGCCAGTTCGAAAGTTCACTGCAGCGAAGTATGCAAGGCCGACGTATGAAAATTTGATAAAACAATATCACGACACACACAACAATTAATTTTCTAGGTGGTTAAAAAAAAAAAAAACCACGAAGGCTAAGGCGGGAGCTCCGCTCCGCTTCGCTTCTAACCTAACCTATCCGAGTCGATACGTCGGCCTTGCATACTTCGCTGCAGTGAACTTTCGAACTGGCGTACATCGAGATCCTGTACTTTAGAACTAACATACGTCGACATTTTAAACTTCGACATTCAGTAGCGGAGTGTATTTATCGATTTGTCTGCTTTTTATTATTGATGTTCGAGCATCACTTGAAAACCGTAGAACAGATTCAGCTGAAATTTTGCATGAACATTCTTCTAGAGCATATATGAACTACATAAACAGCAAAAACAGCATACATAAACTGCGCTATATATCATTACACCAATATAGGTATGATAGGAACAGTAGACCAAAATCGATGTAAACTATTATTAATGACAACTTTATTATTACAAAATAGATCATCACGAAATTTTGTAGTCCGGCAGAACTCAAACATGGTCAAAATCCGGTCAATAACTCATCACACTATACCTAAAAGGTGATTAGCAGTAAAATGTAAAATTACGAAATTCCACGGAGTTACCCGTCTCTAATCAACTATCTTTTATACGTGTATAAAAGATAGTTGATTAGAGACGCATACCCATTCTATAATTGATAACATCACGTTATTATATTAGCGAATCGGGAACTAATTTCAATTTGACCTAAAATCCTCTATTTTGAGCGAATTGACAATGTAACACGAGCGAACCACTCCACTTCATCCAGCCCGCTAATAGAGTGATAGAAGTAACCTAATGTCCGAATTTCGTAGTTCTAGCTTTTCGTTGATTATGAGTCAGTCGGGCAAAAGGCTTCATGCTTCATCACTACATATTTTAAAACAAAGCACTCTGCTTAGTCTGTCTGTCTGCGATAAACCTAAAAACTACTGCACAAAGGATAGAGTGATTCTCGACAAAGGTTTTAGAATATAATTTATCAAGTGTTTGGCTAAAATATAGTGATATTTATTGAAGGTATCAGAAAAAAATAACCGGTCTGGGAGCTTTCAACGAAAACACTGAGATCCTCCCTATCCTTTGAGATATAACAAAATGACTGTATGGTGGAATTGGGTTCCTTGGGTAGCGGGAATGAATCAGAATTCCAAGCAGGTGAAGCCGCGGGCAACAGCTAGTAATAAATAATCGCAAATATATAATGATGTAACAATTTAATGTGTTGGGATCGAGACTGCAGAAGTAAATTCAATGAATGTAAACTTAATACTTACCTATTGCTTAAGAAAACGTCTGTAATTATTATTTTTGAGACAATAAATATTATTATTAAATATTATATTATAAACATACCTTGATCTGTTCCGAACTTAACACGGAAGAAGTCGCAGACAACAGCTAGTACTCGTAGTATTACATATGTAGTATTATAATTATATGAGATATGGGCACCACCAAGACCAAGACTTCATCTGCAAGGGTAAGTCGATGCACCTTCTACTTTCTGGCAAAGGCATTCCTCTCGGGTCAGACTCTTAATAATTAACATATTATACTATATTTTCCGAAGAATACCAATGGTACAAAAGGTCTTTGTACGGCTTATTATCATGGTTTGTTATACCTAAATAATTCTATTAAGTATGAAACTTCATGTTTATTACGAAGAAATCCGTTATTTTTATACTTTTTATACTTTGAATCTCATTCATACTTAAATACTTTTAAAAACAAGTTCGCGCTCAATATTCTCGCTAAGACGAAGAAATAAAAAATACAATGCTGTCACAAAAACATTCGATTTACTAACAAAAAATCAAAATTAACTTTATAAAACTTGAATTTCTACTTCAACTTTTGAATTTTTTATTAGTAGAATTATTGAAGTCCATAAAACAGTGTATTTTCGAAGCTGTATAATAAATTAAATTTAAGTCGAAGCATCAGAATAAAGTTCATCTATTTTCGAAGCATTTTGGTAAAGTTTTTTATTGAAGCTCACCGTTCAATTAGCAGTTTGTTAAGTCGACTTTTTGTAGCTATAACGAAAGGTTAGCTATCTCTGGAGGTTAGAGCAATTTGGTTAATTACTGGCGATAGGAAGCTATTCCAACTCTTTACGACATTGGACGCCATGATAACGTTACTAATTGTCGAATAAAAAAGGATTATAGCTAATCCTTGTTTAATAAAAATGTTAATGATGAGATTTGGCGTCGCAATATGTAAATTTGATAGTACCAACCCCGTTCGTGATTGGCCGTAATATGGTAATATCGGAGTATATCGTGCTGTGTTTAAACTGGTGGCACTTTATGCATTGGACTTAATGAACATTTTGGTCGGTTTTTGAACACTTATTTAATGCAAAATGTAGAAGGTGCTATGATTTTGTATCCTGTGATTAATTATCCGATCGTATAAGTTAATTGATATATCAAGTAGGATGAGAAATACATTGTTTTTCAAGTTTCTGTAACGGTTTGATGACATACGGTCATCATAAAACATGTTTTTCATATATTCACGACTAATTATATCCCCGAAACGCTACCTAGGTATATCTACTATATGCCTACATTTCATCGGCTGTATTTTTACCCCACTCAATGGAGGATAAGTCAACAGCCGTTTCCTGGACAAGTTTCATGGCTGTTTAATACCACAGAAAAATTCCTAACAGAAACCTGACTCAGAACTGAAGCTAGAGTCTTCACGATCACACTTAGGTACTTATGGCATAGCATCAACGAAGGAATATTGAGCCTAAAGATTTTGGATTAGCTGGTTTATGACTTATACCTGGGAAATACACGAACATAAAAACTTTAAAGTGTGCTTCAGTTGAGGTGTCAATCGCGGGTTACTACCTGCATTGGAGAAGGAGGTGTCCAAGAAAGACACCTGCTAAAAATATTAACAGGTGTCTTTCTTGGACTTAGCTAGGTGCCATTAGCGCAAGTCCTATTTGAACGGATCACTAGGTCGATTACCTCGAATTGAAAACATAATTTTATCAATTTAATCAATAATTTATTGATGAGTATCAGAGAGTTGTGACGAAGTAGTTAAGTTATATTTAAGGTTATATCAATGTTCTCTGGACATTATTAAATCAATAATGAAACAGTGAACATCTTTCTTTTATTTACCATTGCAGCGACCTTACATGGTAACCCTGCTAAGAAAAACGAAAACTTTAGGTAGTTTTCGTTTTTCATAGCTTTTCTTAATAAAAATTTTAAGCAGGAATAGTTCCATCTTATAATAATAATAATAAATCTCTTTATTGTATGTACACAAGAATAAGCATGCAGAACATAAGCTGGAACAGTTTTGAGGTATATACAATTGGCGGCCTTATCGCACAGGGCAATCTCTTACAGGCAACCATTGGATGGAGAAAAAACAGTAATAAAAGATATAGGGCAGTTTCTGGTGTACATAATTATGTTATTTCCATATAAGCTCTGACATTTAAATATGAACTTAAAAATACATAAACTTATCATTATATATATAATTTATACTAAAAACAGTACCTATTTCTAGGTACATATTATATACAATATACATACATAAAAAAGACAGTGTAGAATAAAGAGAGAGAGATGTGAAGAGAGAAGGAGAGAAATTGATGACTATTGTTCCTGTAGATAGTAAGCAGCGGTTAATTTTTTGAAAATTGGCAGCGATTGCGCACGTCTTATGGCCTCAGGTAAGGTATTCCACAATCTGACAGCTTGTACTGTAAAGGATTTATCCATAAACGTTGTGGAGTGTGCTGGCATTTTCAGCCTCAGATTCTCTGACGATCTTAAGGACCTAGAATGCGTGTCGCAGAGGAAATTGAAGCGTTCTTTTAAGTAGACTGGTGTATGAGGATGAAATAGGATGTTATAGAGTAGTGAAAGAATGTGAGCATTCCGAAGAAAGCGTATAGGTAACCACTTGAGTTTTCTACGATATTCGGAGATGTGATCATATTTGCGTAGTCCAAATATAAATCGTATACTGAGATTTTGGAGTCTCTCAAGTTTATTTAGTTGGTCTTCAGTGAGATCTGGATAGCTGGCATCGGCATAATCAAGGGTGGGAAGAAAAAGAGATTGTGCAAGCGCAGTTCTCGTAGCAATGGGTAGCAAACTTCGGAGCCTACGCAAGGACCCCGCTGTGGCAAATGTTTTGCGACTAACATCTTGAAGTTGAGGGCCCCAAGAAAGACTTCTGTCAATATATATGCCCAGGTTTTTAACTACTTCACTATACTGTACATTAGTACCATCACAGGAGATTTGGGGGAGGAGTGTCCAGTCTATTTTTGATATGGCTCTTGGGCTACCAATGACAATAGCCAGAGTCTTAATTGGGTTCACCTTTAGACCATGTGATTTACTCCAATTGCATATTTTATCCATGTCCCCATTGATTATTCCAATGGCATCTGACAGTCTATCTAGAGTAGCCCTAGAATAAATCTGAAGATCATCTGCGTAGAGGTGGTAGGAAGAAGTAAGATGTTTGGTGATTGAGTTTATGAAAACCGCGAAGAGTAGAGGAGATAAAACGCCGCCCTGCGGTACACCAGCAGACGTTGAGCACCATGCGGAGACAGTTTCTTCGATGCGGATGCGCTGCCGGCGACCATACAGGTAACTTTGAAACCAGGCAATCACTGCCGGAGATATGCTAAGAGAACACAATATGCCGAGCAAAACGTCGAAGTCAACGTTATTAAATGCGTTGGTGAAGTCTAATAGAGCCAAAACAGTTAGCTCGCCGTTTTCCATACCTGATCTTATGTCTTCCGTAATATGAACCAGGGTGGTCGTAGTGCTATGACCAGGACGAAATCCAGATTGAAAAGGATTTAGAAGTGAATTTTTTGAGAGAAAATATGTTAACTGTGAGTGAATCAGACGTTCGAGAACTTTAGAAAGAAAGGATAGTATAGATATAGGTCGATATTCGGAGAAAGATGAAGGGTTATTCTTTTTAGGAATAGGCGTGATTTGGGCATCTTTCCAAGCGGTTGGAAAGGTGCTATTGGCAGTAGAGAAGTTGAAAATGTGACAGATTATAGGGAGGATTTCGTCAATAATAGGTAGAATCATATTACGGCCGACACAGTCAGTTCCCATCGCATTAGAAGTAATCGACATTATGCTTCTTCTAACATCACAACTAGTGAATTGAGAGAAAAGGAATGGAGAGCAGTCGGGAGTACCAATGGATGAGAGATAATTTATTGTTTTAACTTTAGTTGCAGCGTCAAAAGTTGACGGAGCAGAGAAATGTTGGTTAAGAGAATTAATGTCTATATTTTGAGTAATAGCGTTTTGCCGAGGTTTTCCGACTCCCAATGACCTTAAAAACTTCCATACATGAGCTGGATCCCCGTTTTCAACGGAGCTGTGGATATGTTGGCGCTGAGCATTCCTATACACCTTACTACAATGATTTCGAATGGCTACATACTTGCATCGATTAACTTCCGTGGGGCGATTTCTATATCTAGACTTGGCTGTAGCTTTTTTGGAAATGAGTGTTTTTATATCATCTGTCAGCCAAGGCGAAGGCAGATGTTTTACCTTGATTTTTCGTATAGGAGCATGCGAATCGTATAACTCAGTCAGGTTGGATGTGAGTAGTTCAACTTTCTGATTTATGCAATTGGAGGCAAGGAGCGGTTCCCAATCAATAGCCCTAGCATCCCTGCATAGGCTATAAAGGTCCATCTCACGAAAGTTGCGTTGCAAGAGAACTTTTGGTTTAGGTTTAGGAGGACGTAGTCTGTAGGATAAGTAAAGCAAGTCATGATATGAAAATTGGTTTGCAGAGCATTGTCCGTGTTTCGCAACACGATTTAGAGATGAGACAATGATTAGGTCGAGTAGTGAAGGCACACAATTTGGAACGTGATGAGTAGCGTTTGAAGGAAGAATAGAGAGATTATTTGATTTGATTATGGTGTCCAAGGTGCGAGAACGAGAGTCGTTCTTTAGGAGACAGGTGTTAAAGTCACCCATGATTATGGTTTGACTGTACGAAGGAATCAGATTTTCCAACATAAGCTCGAAGGAAGAGAAGTAGTTTATGCTAGAAGAGAGACAGTAAAAAACACCTAAAAGAAGTTTGGAATGAAGGAGTTCAATTTCCAGGAAGAGATGTTCCCCTGAGTGAGGTGGCTGTGGGGATACGCTAATAACGGTATAGGAAATTTGAGTACGTAGATAGATGGCTACACCGCCACCCTCACGAGCTGCTCGATCATTTCTAACAAGGTTGTAGCCAGGTATGCAAAATGAGGCAGTGGAATGGTGTGGATGTAACCACGACTCCGAGATAAGAATTGCATGTATATGTGTACAGTCAAACGTTGCCAGCATATCTGGGAAGTGAGCCGGAATGCTTTGAGCATTTATATGGACTACATTGAAGTTCCTGGGAACATCAGAGAATTGAGATTCTAGAGTTTTTGCAAGTATTGGAGTGTTTTGGAGGCTTGTATCACTGCTTAAAGAACAATAGTCATCACTATCACTGCTTATAGAACAATAGCGACCGCTATCGCTACTACAATCTGAAAATGACATGGGTCAGTAAAAATGTAGGTATGCAGTGCTTCTATATGGATATAAAAAAAAAAATATATATATATATAAATACAATTAAAAAAAAAAACCTATAAAATTGAATGGTAGTATTTAGCTCCATCTGCCGGTGGCAAGAGGTAAATTACATACGTATACACAATAAAATTTAAGAATTAGAAAACAGAAAAATAAGCAATCTGTGTATCTTGAAGATTGATAATTACTTAATACACAGGAAAAACAACAATAACTTAGTGATATGATGTTATCAGTCCAGGCATACACAACCTAATTATTTATAAATAATTATGTGACTTGGTAACATCCGGTGTCATATATACGTAACATGATTGTGAAATATACGAAAATTATGTGAAAATGGAACGCGCTCACCCTGTCATAATAACAATATCTGACATCTGTCATGTCACGTCATTCGTTATAATATTTTGATAATACGGGTGAACAATTTACAAAGGTTTTATTAGAAAGATTATATTTAAATACCTACGTGTGTCAGACAATCTTATAGCAAAATTTTCGAAAGTAATTGTAGGTATTTAGTGTAAACAATAAGTTGTACCTGGACTGCATATAATGTATGGAACAATGCAACATGTAACCTCACTTTTTGGACGTCGCAGCTCGTCTGGGTTTTGAGGCGGTTGTTTTCGTATCTTCGTATCTTCAATTATAAACTCAAACCGAACAATAAATCAAAAGAATAATGCTACTTATAAGCCTCCAAAACGAATGCGAATGTAGAGTTATTCAAAGCAAACCACCTTACGAATGGACGTATCATTAAAATTCTTGGGGATTATAAAAAGGTCTCCCTAGTACGTATCTAATTTTTAAAATGCGGTTTTACGATCTGCATACGAAGGTTACATTAGAGATGTACACTATTCCTGAAGGATATCGATATTTGTTATTGTTATATTTTATTATATATATATTATGACATTTTATGTTCACAACTCCGGTGTATAATATCAGAAAAAATGTAAATCAGCAAGGAAGAATTTCTTATGGAATGATGTTTCTTAAATACAGATCTACATTAAATTTGTATTTACATTTTTTTATCATCTGAATTAAACTTAATATATAGTTTGCACTCTACATGTACAAGTGAAGTGCAAGATATGTAAAGTTTAAAAAAATTAAAATAAAGACATCAATTTTACGTGATATATTAAAATAAGTAACTGCAATTCGGGATGGTTTTTTTTTCACATGAAATAGGTATACTAACGAATTTCAATAAGTTTGTAGGGAAAGTTTTAAACAAAAAGTTACATGAAAAATGCTCTTCTTAAAATTAACATCGATAAATCGATGTCGTAATCCAGCCCTACCAGTACCCGTCTGAAAACGAAATTTATTCTAACAATTCATGCGCACCTCTCCCACAAGTTGGATTATTGTAAATAAGTATTACGAGCGACGCCCGTATTAATCCTCACCTTTTTATAGAAACTCGAAAAAGTTAGTTAAAAAACTTTTCTGCCCGCGTTGACTTAACAAAAACCTCCGGTGAAATATAGTCTTTCCCCATCGAGAATTATTTGTATCAATAGAATGTTTTTCCTGTGCAAATATACGCTGGAATACCCCGGGGGCTTAGTTTAAAAAGGTGTGTTTGACTTCACTAATAAGGAAGCGGGTACACGGATACCGCGAATTTCTACAACTTTTATGCATACATGAGGCAATTTTATTCAAAAACCCCTAAATTGTAAACATTTCCCTCAGTTTAACCAACCGCGCATTTCCATTTAATAAGTTTACGAGTTTTGATGTACAAATTCAGTTTATTTGTTACATGCCAGCGAACACATCGCGACCTATATCGTGGCAAAAGCTATCTCGTTAATTGACTGTTGGAATAATTTAAATATATTGCGGCCAACGGCTATATTTCAGCGGGATATTATAAATCAAAGGATTAGGAGCGAACGAATCCGGGTGAATAGATGCTGGCAATATAGATAATACATGTTTTATTCTGCATACGTTATAGGGCGATAACGACAATATAATCGCGTTGGGGCTGGGGCTGGCTGGGCGCGGCGGGGGGCGGTGGGCAAAAAGTACTAAGTGCGAGTTAAATACCCTTTGTGTCGCCATACTCTCCTGGCCATTCATTGACGTACAACGAGGGTCCTCTCATTATTCAGACGAAATTCGATTATTTTCCCATTTTGTAAATATCCATATCGTCCCCAGCTTTCATTCTAATTGAAAATGGAACGATGGCCGTCATCGTAATGATCGCTCTTAATTTATTTACACTCAAATTTCGGCTACTTGCCTGACTCAACTTCATTATGTACACAATATGATTTAGGTGCGCTATTGCGCCGCGGTACACCGGAATACGATCGCGGGGTGAATTGTTTTAATAAGAGCACGGCAGATGTCGTTTATCAGGAGAACAGACGGAAGTAAATATCCTGTCCAAAAATGATTACTCGGCACGCGCAGTTAACCGACGTTATGACCGGCTTATTCCCCATTCCAGGGGTATTAGTCTCGTGGCCACCAATTTCTGTAATTTATTAAGAGTTTCGCTTATATTTTGACCGGTCTTTGGTGGCTTCTCCTTTCTCACTGGAGGCCGGAAAGAAATATAAGCAGTTAGCAACGTGTGATCAAAGGCTTTCGTAGGGCGGACTGATCCCTAATATTTCACTCATAATTGGTTTATTCTAAGCTTCGAGCGTTTCCGTATGTGGGTCCTTTGATCCGTACAGTGTATTAAGTTGCCAGAGATGTATGGTTCATATTATTCGCCCAGATCTGAAGATTTACTCAATGGCGTCATTTGCTATTTGAAACCAAAGGTATTGCGGCGCTTAAGGGATTTCCCGTGGTCGCTGCTTTAATAATATTTTTTGTGTAAACATCTGGGTAGCAAGCTTTTCAAGTGAATTTAGGGTTAATAAGTTATCTTATAAGCCCATCCATGATGGAACATCAGGGGAATTTGGTATTTTACTGTTGTATTCAGCTCCATTATAAATGTAACCTGTGGTTACATTAACTTTTTATACTTTAAACTCCAAGTTCTAAACTTTTTCATTGTATTTAATAAATTCTTGAGACTACATTCTGAGATTGATAATAAAATTATATATGTGTATTCGAACCATAAATTAGTTGGTTGGAGCAGTTCACACAATCACCACGTTGTGTGACCACACTGTTCATGTCTGGATGACCCTGAAGTCAGTGATAAACAGTCACAAAAAACGCCCAGACCTTAAGTGAATATTGTAGAATATACTGCTTTCGGACTGTTTGGCCGGAAGCAGTATGTTCTACATGCAACGCCGGCCGTGATAGCCTTAAGATGTATACTTAAGTGAATCCTCAATATTCGCTATCATGTTTCATCTATGATAAGGCTCAATCTTTTGTTTAAGATAAGGATCAGTTTAACTATTGAACCATTGGTGTAGTTAAGTTCATAATATTAACATTTATGGTGAATATTTAAAAGTCTACAATATAAATCACAAAAGCGCTACCAAATATATTGTTAACACATATTGCTACTATCATGATTTACGTACATTAATTTCCTTCCAATAAAGCTATTTACTTGTTTTTACTTAGTTGTCGCAGTTTGACGACCCTCCGGACCGGAAGCTGTCTGCCCATGTCCCTTCCATTTCCGACCACAGGCTGTCAAAGCCTGGCTGAAGTTTTATGTTATCATATTCACACAGCATTGTTTCTCCTCTAGTATATTGTCCGAAATATTTTCTATCAACAGATGTATACAGATGTTATACAAATTTATTAATCTCTTCTTTGTTTCATATCTTTATTTCTCATGGCAAAGTGTATTTTAAAAACCTATTTAAATTTATAAATTTATGGCCCAATATTGGTAAAAGCATTACAAATAGCTAGACATTATAGTGGTAGCTTATTCCACGTATGCATAGAGTATTCTGTTACTAACATTATTAGCAAAGTTTAACTATAAAGTACAAAGCAAATAAACGCACAGAAAACATAAATTTAAACTCGTGAGTCTAATAAGGTCCCTCTCAGTGTGTGTTGCATAAAACTTCAAGCTGGGTTGACTAACTATAAGAGATATACAATGTAATCACTTATGTACAGCAACAGATGAAAGAAAATCTCAAATTAATAGGCGAATTTCATAATTTTTAAATCAGCAATGATAGCAAGATCAATGAAGACACCCTGCTAATAAATATTGCCATTTGGATAAAGGTATACTCTGCTATAAGCTACAAGCGACAAAATAAGGTTCTCTACATGTTTTATAAATAAAAACATACCTGCGCATTTAGAGCTCAAAGCAGCGCGCAAAGCAAAGAAAAACATTTAATTCAGTATAAGGCGCTTTTGGACAGGCCTGATTTGGTAGCGTGTTCTTTTATTTCCTAAAATGAAAATTCAGGAATTTTCTTTAGTGGCAACAACGTTTGAACATGCCATAGAAGAAATATGTAAGGCGGAATGGAAAATCTTTGCGAAAATTAATTAAAACACATGAAAATTTGTATAAATGTTTATGAAAGGTCTTTAAAAAGCTATAATTATAAAACATTTCATTGGCTTCGCATAACTTTCTAAATGCCCCAAGTAATAAGCAGGAGTTCAATTACAAGAATATTAAACGGCATTGTGAATAGTTTCCCAACACTAGATTATAGTTCGGAAAACAATATTACATTTTCTATAGCGTTAATAGCGTCTGCAAGCGATTTAACGATAATAGATTAATATAGGGATAGCCCGATAGTTTTCATTAGGGATCTTATTTCGTATTTTATCCGCCGCTATTGTTAGAAATGAAAGGCCACGGTCTGATTGGAAGTATTTGTGAAAAGCACGAGTTTTCCACTCACTGAAAGGTCTATTTATTGCGCTGATTAATGTTTGCTAGTACCAGGGTAGTAGAAGTTTTGAAGAGGCAATCTCTAATGGCGGGTAACTTTTAGACGACTCTGTTGATTAAGGATTTTTTACCTGTTTAGATATTTTGTAATGAAAAAGTTAACGATAAAGGTTGCTTTATATTAAATAAATAATATGAAGTACATTATATGATATGATATGATATAGTACTCACAGGGCCTGATACTTTTTCTGTGATGAAATATCAGTTCGATTCCAACATGATCACTCGATTGTATATTTCCAATGATATAGTCCGGCTGGTGTATATCCACGTCAAATTTCACTATAATATAGTGCCTACTAATTGAAAAACGTACACTAAAGTGTTTGTAATTTAAATCTAGAGTTTATTTAGATCATATTAATGTGCGTATTCCTATGTCATATGCTAATTCGTCTGAATAAATTTACCTAAAGCAACCAGATTAATGATTCAGCCATTATTATATTGTCTCATTTCAATCCTAATGGACAGCTTCCAATACTAGTAAGATTTCCACTCACAGGAGACACAGGCTATGCAACCCATTATTTGTCAACACCATGTCTTCCTATATTTACATCGTCTATTTCTTGGTGGAAATAATTACTTGTCCGTAAATAATTGGAACAAAACCCCTGTTTAAATCGTCCCTTGGATCTGTTGGGGACACTATTGTCCCGACCCATGGTTTCGTCAACTGACCGGGCACATTTGAAATTGTACGTAATAAGCTGGTTGATTTGTCCTATTGTCATGTATACTTCAGATGTCGGTAGGGATTCCGGAAATTTAAATTGCTCTATATAATAGTGCTTGTACCATGAAATAGTGTTAGTAGAGTCATTTCAGGGCTGTGACATTTAATTGATTTATTTAATAAATTTCAAAACATTTGCTAGTCTTTGGAAGTAGTACTTATTGGATTACAGCAGTAATTTAGGCATCAGAGATTACATCGCAGTCACTCCTTACAAAGAACCGGTCAAGTGCGAGTCGAACTTGTGCGCCGAGGGTTTCGTACCTACCCATTATACATACCGCCATAATAAAATTGGTATCATTTTTATTGGTGGCTAAGTTTTAAGTGTGTGTGTGTGTCTAATGGTTGAGTTGCTAACTTGTGGTAGTAGAGGGCATGGATGATAAAAAAAACTTGAGCTAGTAGTATAATTGTTATTTTTACCTAAGAGGATTAATAATAATTAAAAAAAATGACTTGGACCAATGTGTTTCAACTATAGTTACCGTGAGGTTGGTGCCAATTGAGCTAGTCCTCTAAATTGTAAGAGCGCCCATACAACTCGGAGGTCTATCTTAATTAGCATCAACCATGTATGTCTGGGGACATCACACACACACATACAAAACACATAAAAAAATAATGATCATAATACCTAGCTCTTAATATTCCAAATGGTATAATAGACGTCTCTAGTCTCCAGCAGTGAAATGGACCGTTGGCTCCACAACAACCGGCGACCGACTCCAAGCAATATTCTGATTCAATTATAAGAAATTATACTGTACTCAAGTTACTTGTTTAGTGTATTAGCACTGATGGACGCAAACGATGCCGTCGGAAGGCAGAGGGCCCGCTATTAGTAATTCACTTAATTTGAGCCTTAAATCTCATGTAGGAAAATGGACGCGGCCAATAATTGTGTTTGTTAAACAATATGGATAGGTTTAGGTAACTCTGGGCGGGGGCATTACGCAAATGGAGGCAATAGAGTATACCTCTATAGATACCTATATTATATCAGATGTCAACTGATAAACTTTGTAGATATTTCGACAGATTTGATAGTCATACTCTTAGATGGACTTATTTATTATAAAAACATTATACCATAATACACAATACGTTCATTGGCGACCTGTATGGCAGGGTTGTTACTGAGAATGAAATTATTTATTATTAGGTAACTATATATTGGGGTGTGTGTTGGGTAACCTCCTCGAGTGTCGCTCCGATTCCGATCCCGCTGCAGTCCGGGGGGAACGGAATCGGAGCGGCCGGTACACCCTGGGCGGCGGTCAATGGCTTCCCCTTCACCCCTTCATAGGGTTGGCATTGATCGTCGGCCAATACCCAATGTGGCGGGAACACATCGCTCTCCGTACTCCTCTGCTTTCAGAGGAGACAGGATGAGCGATGCTGTTAGTAGTGAGATGGCCCAGGGTCAGCCGGGGTGCGAGGGATATGCTCTATCGGTAACCTTACACCCCGGCGTCTGAAGACCCGAGACGGCGTGCGGTTTTAGTCGGTGCAAGCCCGACATAACCGCCCCCGCTGGCCGGCGGGGGGGTATCCGAAGGGATTTCCGCACGATAAAAAAAAAAAAAAAAAAGGTAACTATATATTGTATGGCAAAAGTGTGTCGACATATCACCAGTGAATTAACCCCTTCGTAAATACCCCATTGAAACTTATTCGCCAAGAGTTTCAAATATTTTTGTACAAAATTTCAAATATCGACTCTAGGAACTTCTGTGATCTTATTCCAATATTTTAGTTAATAAGTTGTTATCCTGTTATATTAATATTACAAATTTTGCTACGAAAGAGGATGTGAAATAGTTATATATTTATTATTGTTCATGGATTCGTATTAAACCAAATACGATTCATTAAAAATATAAAAACAAGTTCTTCAATAGTAAATTAGTGTTACTAAATTCGCGTTTCATAATAAAATACTCGTAATATGCTACGGCAAACGAATACAGAGTATCCGGCGAACCTCTATTGGCTTATTGAGTAATTATGTTAGTGTAGAATAAAGTCCCGGGTTCGAATCCTGGCCATTACACTACCGACGTGAACCCACTCCTAACACAAGCAATTTAGCTTAGCTGGAGGGGTTAGAGGGAATGTTAATAATTTCGGTTACTAATATTCTTATAAAAAAAAAAAAAAAAAAAAAAAAGGTATACAAGTAATGCCTTTTGCTGCCTCTGTTGTCCTGATACACTCTAGAACGGATGTCCATTTTCGCCAGAGTAATTGGCTTAGTATGATTTGTTTTGTGATTAACGGTTATTGAAATTTCAGTTTTGGAATGAATATTGGAGATAATATTCAGTTAATATTAGAATATTCAGGAGCGGTGCTATTGCACATTAGAAGATACCTGCATCCTGAAGTAATGTGCAGTATGCTAACTGTTTGCTTTTGATCCAGTTAATTATGAAAATTACTAAACGTATAACAACTTAAGAAATTTATCAAAATAGAGTTATTGAATTCGAAAAAAAAAATATTATGGGCTACGCTCTGTGGTTGTAGTAGTAAGTAACAAATCAAGTTTGTTAATTCACGATATGAGATATCTTTATACTGAATTTCGCCACCGTTGTCATCAAGCTCGCGCAAATGATATTATGAGCTACAGCTTGTCCTTGCTATGGAAAACGGGAACATATTATGTTCTATAGAATCTCTTCTTGTGGTAATTTAAACGTGCATACAATTCTCAGTCAAGGTCGGCAATGCATGAGTGAACGTATGAGTGTATCTTGATAAAAACATTCATGTGAAATAGTTTCTCATACCATTAGTTTGTGATCAAGTACAGTCGTAAACAAAATAATTACATTCTCCCCATATAACTAAATAATAAGAACATTGTGAATTACATTTGTGACGTCTATTAAATACAGGAGAATGTAACATTGGTATTATTATTTTCCGCGCGATTGTCCACACATGTCGGGCGGTGATATGTTATAACAGTTATTACGATCGTGCTACTATTGTGTCTCGAATGTAATAATATAACTGGGGTAGGAATTCGGTCAAAGCATAATAACTAAGGCGTAAGACCTGCGATGGAAAGCTTATAATTTCATACCCCACATAAAATACCAAGACCTTAACATGAAATTTTACTAACAAAAATATATAACTTGGTTAAAGGTTAACGAGTAGTCTAGTAAAACTAAATATCCTTGCTTATAAAGAACTTTTTAAATACTAAAAAAACTCTTCTCTGACGATACCTTTTTAGATAATATACTTTAGGAAACTATGGGTTTATAGTGTATAGGGACCTTTTTTTTCTCTTGCGGAAATCCCCTCGGATAACCCCCCGCCGGCCGGCGGGGGGGGGGATATCCAAGGGGATTGAACCGACTAAAACCGCACGCCGTCTCGGGTCTTCAGACGCCGGGGTGTAAGGTTGCCCATAAACCATATCCCTCGCACCCCGACTGACCCTGGGTCATCTCCGGTTTCGAGGGGGCCCCTCGGGTTTGGGAACCACGGTGTCCCCGTCTTGCCCCGGTTTGGGGGAGGGGCGCTAGTCGCCCCACCGTCCCGGCCTGTTTCTGCTGGGGTGACAGGCGGCCTCACCTGCAAGTCGGTACACCTGCTAAACAACTTCCCTCTGAGTGTTGATCAGACAGCAGTCACGCCCGGAAAAGTCGACATAACAATTAAAAACAATAAGCGGACCTCGGGCTTGTAAGTGCAAACTTTGGACGCTACTGCGAAATCGCTATGAGGATGATGATGATACTATTGCAAACTATTTATCAAATTATCAAACTGACCACTAAATAGAACGTAATATAGTAACATTTACTGTATACAATGAAAGAATAAAAATTTAAATATTTCAATATTCAATTGAAACCCTAAATTGACATAATCTACTCAGGTAGCGTTCCAAATATAACATGGTAATAGAATGACCAGTGTTGCCGAGGGGAGCATGAGAGGGTAGTCGACGTCCATTGCATGTCAAATCACCCTTCGATACAGACCGGGCCTTGTTCTTAAATATTCATTTGTGAATCTATTTCAGAGATTAAGTAGTGGCACTTTTAATAGCGTAATTTAACATTTTAGGATTGAAAAAAAATGTGTGGTTTATTCATTAATACGATTTTATGACTGTATTTATGTATATCGGGCCTCAACTGGACGGATATCGGGACACCATCTGCAAGCCGGTTCACCAGCTGATTGACGGATGAGGCTTTGGCTCAGGCAATCCCCATGGGTTTGATTCCTCAGGATTGGGAGGTCAGATGGCACTCGTCCCCGTAAAAGACAAAGCTAGCCAAAATTTATGGTCAGAAAAAGAGAGGCGGGCTCTCAGGAGAAGGTCTGGATGTAATCAAGACACAGCGCTGTGATAATGATCATGACGATTTTATGAGCTTTCCATGTTGCAAGCTAAGTAACTATGTACAAATGTGAATAAATAACAAAAAGTTGAATGTAACCAACTTTTAACTATCGTATCGATTTGCAACTTTGTAAGTGATATTAGGGTGACAATGCATTAATTGAATATCATTAAACTGATCTGATGATGGAGTCAGGATGTGGATGAAGAACTCCTCAATAGCTAATTAATTGGGACTGATTTGGTTTGAGTTCCTTATGTTGAAATAAACCTTTTGTAACGGATACTATCACGATTCATTTGGTGTTATCTTATTATGCACACTGATCTTTAATCTATTCTCTATAGCGAAGATGGCTCGAATGTACCACCAGCTTATGAGTCCAGTTCAGTCATTCACTCAATCAAAAACCCAAGAAAAAAAGCAAACTACAACAAAACTTCACTTCACGAAACTTAAACAATAAACTTAAGAAGTTCAATATTTAACAGCTTGCAAACTTGATTTCATGTCAAGGTCTTCGCAGATATCTGAAACATATGTTGCATATCTTTAAATTAGATCAAAAAGCATAAATCATCTAGCTAAGAGCTATGTCGTAAACAGAATAACCAATTCCTTCTGATTTTTAAAGTAGGTACATTACAATAGCCTCTCCAGAAAGGCTCACAAAAAAGAACCTTATCAAATAATTGTGTCTATTTGCCGAAAATCTCCTGATAAACATTCGAGAGGGCCGTATTACCGTTTCGTACACTTAACAATGGCAATCAATGAAACATAAAATCCTCCTAAGCAGATGCGATGATTCTTTGTCATAGTCCAAATACCAGACGTAGTCGTAATATTGCCAAATTCATCTCTATTGTACCGAAACTAAGTATGAGTTTGAATGTAGCATTGCAGGGTTATAATCTTGTTCGACGTCTTAGGGTTGTATTGTTAAAGCAGAGCCGGCCAATCAGTTCTATCACCTCTTGAGAAACCAATGAACCGTGACTAATGCAGTACGCGAGGGTTAAGTCTTTACATGTTTGGTTTTGTCATTTTATCAATATAGGCTTCATCTGTTGCGCTCAGGGTATTTGCGACCGAGATTTAGTCTGCGCCTGAATAGTCTTAGTAGTGTCAACGTATCTGTGAGTATTGTAAAGTTCTTGATAGCTTTCGAATCTGCTATTGACAAGCTAGTGAAAATTACGATTACATTTTTAAAGACTTAAAAATATAATTCTAATATTGTGGCTTTTAATTAACGCATTGAACAAAATAAATTTTCCGTAAAGTTAATGGATACATGAATTCTGAGAGTGCTTAATAATGTGCCCGGTAGATGGCAATAGGATCGCCCCCTATTACGTTGGGACCTTAACATAACTGGCGAATCGTGGGTGTGTAATACACCTCTGCCTACCCCTTCGGGGATACAGGCGTGAAGTTATGTTGTGTTATGTTATAATAATCACTCCAATAACCTGATGGGTACGCGCTCATCATTGGAGTCCAGAGGTGCTCATCAAAACCTGCCGCAGACCAATGGGTGGTAAACTACCTATTCCGTTAATATGTTTAATATCGCAAGTACCGGTTCGTAAGAAAGGGGTAATTTTTGGTCTTTCATCACTCATCACAGATAGATTGCTTACAACGTCGAATAATATTAAAAAAGAAAATTACTTAATAAGACGAGATTACAATCATGATATTCGTAACTAAGAGTGATAACCATGATACTTAGTGGACACCGGAAGAAAAAGGGAGTGACTTTGGATGAACTGAAAGCAAGGCAAATCAGTCAGATGGCTGAAAATTTCACGTACTTCTAATTCTATTGCCATTTAAACCAACACCTAGGGTTACCTCTTTGTGAACATAAAAAATAATAAATTTACTAAATTAGGATACGGATGTCATTTGATATCGACCTCGAAAAAACACTGTATAAATCAATTATATTCTGAAAAAAAAAAGACAGAAGCACCGAACATTAGTGTACTTTGACCAATATGACGATACAGAGATAATGGCGGACTGGTGTTTCTACTTACATACAGTAAGACAGGTGTAAGTTTATGTATGCAAGGTAAATAAATCATACTGAACGCTGTGATACCACCAACCAACCCGGAACAAAGATAAGCCGAACTCCTTAAATAAAAATTCTTAATTGTTTAACAGAAAAGTTCTTATGTCTGTGAGATCTATTAATCTACCACTACCCTCAGCCAGTTTATGTCATGGACCTTGTTCAATGAAATTGAATATTCATGCTTATTTGCAATTCAGAAATACTAGTAATACGATATTATTTATAAATACGAGATATCTTCGGAGCTGAACAGGATAATAACGGATACATTCCAGTATTCGGATCAAAGGATTATTTGTGTATTGAGAACTAGTGATACAATACCAATAAGCTTTAGGAATATTTCAGATATACGTGTTTCTAGTGTGACCTTTGAAAAAGTCTATGATCTTCAAAATAAATAAGGTAGAGAAAATTATTTTTAGAAAAAAATCTTCGCAACAAGCAACCTAACGTTTTAAGGTTCGGGATTTAATTTTTTTTTACTTAAAGTAATTGACATTTTTAGTTAGTGACACATTTTTATTTTTATACAAATGAAGCGGCAAGCGGCTCACAACGGCAATCTCATCTGCAAACCTATACACCTGTTGATTGACGGATGAGAATAGAATAGAATAGAAATAAACTTTATTATACACCAATCAGAGTATGCATAGGTACTTGGAATACACAGTCAAAATATGTACAAATGGCGGCCTTATCGCTAAAAGCAATTTCTTACAGGCAACCTTTGGATGGATACAAATTGGAACATTTATGGGTAGTTATTGGTGTGGTTAATAGGAAAAAAAAGACAAAAAAAATTAAAAAAGAAAAAAAAAACTGGTACAAATTTTCCTCTCGGGGTTGGTAGGTCAGACGGCAGTCACTCTCAGAAGATTCAAGTAAGTCAAATCTATAGAAGGAGAAAGAGTAAGCCGCTCCGAAATGAAAGCCTCGGATGCTGACTTCTGAAGCTATTGCTTTAAGACCCTGAAACACGTAAAAACGATATCGTCTTCCTACTTTTAGACTTTCAGTATACTTCCAAATTTTCCATAATTTTATTTCAGAGTAAGGTTGACGACAATAGAATGAGACTAAAAAGTTGTAAATGAAAAGTGGATACGCCTCTGCCATCGGGAGTTACACGAATATAATATGTATATTTTAAAAAACTACTATAGTTACTATAGCAGGTAATGCTATGAATCAGATCATACCTATTTCACCAAAACTAATGATGACAGAGTTTCAAGATAACGTGACTAAGCGACATAAGGATTTTATTCTATTTTCAAATGTTGCCATGTCACCTAACCGTTCGCCGGATGACGAGAAAATTTTGGTTCATGATAACATACGTTTTAGAATATTTATTGAGGCATACCTTGAAATGGGGGCAATTAACTACAGTGGGATTACTTTAGTGGTTGGTTGCTTAGTGACGTCATAGGGCCCAATGAACGTAAGCCGATTAAGATAATTGCCGAAAATCTTATCGAACAAAGGCTTAGGGATACGTATGTTATGTGAGTGTTCGTCGTGTGGTTTCTGATTCGAATAAATCAAGCCAGTGAGTGAAGTGGTCCCTTATTTTAAATGAAGGAAATAATACAAAATAATACATAGATTGAAATTTAGATCGGGCCATAGTATCAACTCCTTACAGGTAGAGTAGAATGTTTTCTTATTAAATAGTAGATAATCATTCCTAATAGTGCGCATAATAATTAGTAAATGTTATCAACATTTTATGTGCTCTTTAAATGAATTTTACCTTCTGCGGGTGATTCTACTTTTGTATAACCACATAAAAATATTCTTCCCATTCATATGAGACGCAGTTTTGAGGCTATGGTGATCATTTATCATAATATGCTTGCTAGTTAACATTGTAAGAATAAGCCTAGATACATCTTAGTTTGTAAGGCTCACCTACATTGTTGTTATATTGTGTTTAATATTATATCTATAATACAAAGTCGTGTTAGTGATTACCGTTTATAACTCGAGAACGGGTGGACCTATTTTCATAATTTTTGATTTTTTAAATTTGTACAAATTTTTAAAATTTCGCGTTTCATGATACAATAATTTAACGGGAATCCAAATCCAAAGGTTATATATATATATATATCTTTACATGATCTCGTTAATTCACGTTAAATTATTTTTAAATTTGTATCCACAATTTGTACCTATAGTGTGCCATTATGGGTTTTTTTTTGTGGAATTTCTCCACGGTTATCCCACCGTCACCGCGCGCCGCGCCGGCTAGTGGGGGTGGTTATATCGGACTCGAACCGACCAAATGTGGAAGCCATCTCGGGTCTCTAATACCGCGATGTAAGATGGCCTAATAAGGTAATTCCCTGGCGGACCCTGGGTCATCTACAGCTCTGAGATCGCCCCCTGGGGATACTGTGGTTATAGCAATATAAGACATTCACGAAACAAATTCAGCTGATAAGGTAACCGATGTAATTTGATTCTAAGGCGGAACGACGTTTGCCGGGTCAGCTAGTTTATAATAAACTTGTGGCCAGGCCTCAGAGAAGAACAAATGTGCGGAGCTAATATCTGTATCCACCATGCGCGGCTGCCATTTTAGCGCTTTGGGCGCTATTATCTAGCGTTTTTAGGGATTTTCTTTAGAAAAGCCCTATTGCTATCGAGTTGTCGTCGACGTCGTCGTTGCCAATTTTCTGTCACGGTTTTGGGTATGAAGGAGATGAGCTATCGAGTTGCTGTTTTCGGTAATAGATCCGTGCTGGGGTGAACCATTGTAAGATAAAGAAAAATTCCTGAGACGAGCTCAGCCGAATACAAGGGATTTTCTTTTATTTTATCTTTTATCTTTTTTTATCTTTTTTCTTTAGAAAAGGCCTATTGCTATCGAGTTGTCGTCGACGTCGTCGTTGCCAATTTTCTGTCACGGTTTTGGGTATGAAGGAGATGAGCTATCGAGTTGCCGTTTTCAGTAATAGATTCGTGCTGGGGTGAACCATTGCAAGATAAAGAAAAAAAGAAAAAAAAAAAGAAAAAGAAAAAAAAAAGTAAAAATAAAAGAAAATCCCTTGTATTCGGCTGAGCTCGTCTCAGGAATTCAACTTGTTTTAGTGTGTTTAGCGCCCATTTCATAATTTTATTGCCTATCGGATAATTTTGGGCGTTTTCATTTTTATCATTGCTAATATAAAATATTGTGTTGTATATTGCATGTATTGTATATTGTTAGTCATGTCACTATTAGTCTAAAGTTTATGGCTGGATGGGCAGAAGGCAGTCACTCTCGTAACCGCACCCCTATTCCACCGTTTATTGATTTGTTCTGGAATACGTTTTCTTTTATTGGAATAACTTTTTTTTAAATTTTGCCTCTCAATTGATTTCACCCCGCTTGATGGTAAGAAGCGTGGAGTCCGCCTTCCTCTTCATCTGCTATTGGTTTGTTTTGACTTTTGTGCGGGCGACTGCTCGCTACCTTTTTTTTTTTTTTTTTATCGTGCGGAAATCCCTTCGGATACCCCCCGCCGGCCAGCGGGGGTGGTTATGTCGGGCTTGCAAAATTGTTAATAATGTATTTCTTTTGCATTTGGTGAAAAAACTATTATAATTCAAGAAAACAGCATTGATGTCAATTTAGCGCGAAATCTGGCGCTTTTTTACAGCGATGTCTTCTGGAACCTAGCGCTTTTTTAATAGTTTTAGCGCTGAATCGGATTTATGATCTGGCAGCACCCACTCCTCTGTATACATCGCTGACGAACGGACGCAAGTGCTGTGCGCAGCGATACTAGGTACATGAAAAACCTACCTTTAAATTGCACTCTCTTTCTGTTCGCAACAGTCATTACTTAAGATTGGTTGGTAGAAACTTATAATAGAAAATTCAATGGTTCTCTACTGTACCTTTACTTAACGGTTTCAAGGCAATATTATTCAAAAACCTAAAAAAAAAAAAAAAAGAGTTTATAATAAAACATTTAATTTATTTAAATCTTGACTTAACTAGACCTCTTTACTAATAAAAAAAAACAAAAATACACGTCTAGACTTAAAAACAAATTTCAACATCTGTTCGTATATTCGAATCCTTTTTTTTCTACAAGCATTCTATCTTAATCCTCGATAAATTGAGTTCTTTGTAATGCCACTTTCGAATTTAAAAAAAAGCACTCTAGTTTTCCATTCGAATGCTGTGTTTAGTAAATGCTGATAGGGCATTAGACAAAGAGGATTGTGAGCACCTGGACAGCTTGTCTAATTGGCAATCAGACGGTTGGTTACCCCTAGCGAGGACACCGGAGCACGAGTAGATACCTATACCAATATTGATAGATTCGTACTTAGTTTTTTTAAATTAGATTTTAATTTTACGAGGCAGATATTTTGAACTTATATCTAAAGAAGCTTGCGTTAACTTTAAACGTGGATATCCACTTTCAAGTTTATCGCAGGCTTCTTCAGGCTTTAGCGTAGTTCAACACAGAATCATTTCTTAATGGCAAGGAAACGAATAACTGAGGAGATCCGACAGGGAAGTGTGGAATGTGATATACTGTGTTTAAATCTAAAATTCGCACGCGTGGAATTCGGTTCCCGTTCTCGTTACCCATGGGAACTTATTCCAAGGATAAAAATAGCCTATGTGTGATTCCAGGCTATAATCTATCCCTGTAGCAAATTTCAGCCAGATCCGTTCAGCTGTTAGAGCGTGATTGAGTAACACACATTCAAACATCTACACAAACGTTCAAATTTATAATATTAGTGGGATAATATACATCAAGAAGATATCAAAAGAAGTCCCTGTTAAGTAAATTATTTAATACCTAATATTTTAGTGTAATTCATAGTTGCGAAGTTCAATATCGCGATGTACGTTACAGCGAAAGTTTACTATTGCGAAGGACGTTGTTGCGAAATTTTATTATCGCGATGTACGTTACAGCGAAAGTTTACTACTGCGACAGACGTTGTCGCGAATTTTGGTTGCTACTAAAGTGGGTTAGGTTAGGTTAGAACTGTGACCCCAACAGAGCACGAGCCGAGCGAGCGGAACGAGCGTGCCGCGAAAGCGGCCGGCGAAGCGTCGGAACCACTTTTTCTTTTTAGTATAGAACTTTCTCGACAACGTCTGTCGCAGTAGTAAACTTTCGCTGTAACGTACATCGCGATAATGAACTTTCGCAACAACGTCCGTCGCAATAGTAAACTTTCGCTGTAACGTACATCGCGATATTGAACTTTGCAACTATGAATTACACTCTTAATATTTATTTAATAATAAATTATGAACATTAAATTAAGTTTCGAAATGTTACCGCCGATATTTGCCGATATTGCTCAAATTTGGAGGTAAATAAACTATGGTAACCTGCCATTGAAGACATGTCGTAGTTAAGAATGAAATTGTTCGATTGGATAACTTTCTATGTACGTATTTTGCTTTGCCTAATGTGTTTTTATCTGTGGTAGGTAATAAACACAAAATTTTAATACAGTTTCTCCAGAGTGTATATAATCCTAAAAGGTTTGCACGCTAATGCTTGACTATGAAGATACTTAGTATAAAAATATTATTTAGTAGATATTCCTTAACCTTAAGTTTAGTAAATACCTGCGACACGCAGCTCGCTTCGATTAGCACGTCTTGTTTGAACTTAATTAAGAGCACACGTTCGTTACAAAATGAACGTCAACCTAAGATCAAAGCGCCTAATGTTAATATTTACTAACGTATATTGAAAGAAGTCATTGACACTCACACACACTAACTAAATATTTATCAACTCATAAACATGAATTTAACTGGCACATACAAAATTATTAGGAACTAAAATCACAAACACTAAGGGGAAAACTTTAAATATTTTGTATTAATAATTGAATTCGGTGTTCACGTTCAAATAAACAGCCAATTTAACTTTTTTTCTGTGATGAATGAGTTCATTGGAAAATTCATAACAAGTTTGCCAACGAAAAATTGTTTGCGGTATAATTATGAATGCTGGGATATTTATATTGTGATATGATATTTATATTTTCGTGCTTTCAATTCACAAACTCATTTTAGTGTTGTAATTAGAGAGTGTTTTATTTCGTCTGTGAACTATTTTGCATTTTAATTAATATAAAATGTATTTTGATTAGTGCATTTTATTTTTGCCGACTACGGGCTTAATTTTTGACCGGTATGTATGTAACCCTCATAACTACTAAATGATAAAACCGAATTTGACGCCTATAGTTGGATTCACCTTTATTGCACAAGTGAGTTAGAGACATTCTATACAGCGCCATCTAGACTCAAAGTAAGCATAGCTTATTTAGCTTGTGATATGGGTTCTGGAATGCGGATAAACATACTTGAAGTATAGGCGTAAATCAATGTTATGATAATGCGGGTTATTTACAATAAATCAGTAAGCTTCCAACCCGCCTTTCATTGTATACTCCATTGGCGCCTCATGATATCAAAAACGGCTAAATAGTGGTAATTGCAAAAAAATCAACAGTTTTGTGTAATAGGTCCTTTTTTTTGTAAAATTTTTTGTACATAGAAAAACCCAGACCAATGGAAATATACATATTCACGCATACAAATATTTCCCGTAATATTCACTGAGCGGTAATCGAATCCACGGCATCTGATTTAATCGTCGAACGCTCTACCGCTACGCCACATTATTAGTTCGTCAATATATATATATTTATCTTAATAGTTTTCACCTAACGCTTTGATGTCAATGTTTCGGAATACATTCTAGATAGCAAACGAAGTAAAGTTGAAATGTGTCGATGCCGAAATCGCATCCTGTATTATATTGACTTAATAGCCTTACTATTTGTCCTACTTTATTTTGCCTCGAGAGTTTTGTGGTAAAGGAGGTAGACTATTTATCTAACTGGTATTCACTTTTTAGTGAGCTCCTATGTAGTAGTGAAAATAAGTACAGAAGAAATATTTAGTACTAACAAAGTCTTAATACTCTAAAAACTAGCGTCGAGTGAAATCTTTTCAAATCAGGGTTAACAGCGTGCTTGATGTTCGTGATTTTGTAAACCATATGTAAAATTGATAATACGAAATATAGTTTTTTCTTTCTTATTCTTGGCAGTAGTATTGGACGGCGGTCACTGCATCCCGTAGAGCTTCTGGCACATCCTTCACATCTGATCTTTCTAGAATATGTCAGGTACCTGAAGATGCCAATCGTCTGGTATTCGCTCTCACTTAATAACGACTTTAAGGACTATAGAACTATAAGTTACATTTCGTACGTTTTATAAGAATATTGAAGGCCTTACGTATCTCTATCTCCTTTTATTCTATTTTTCCCTTGACCCTCCCTATTCTCTTTACCTTATTCGTCTTGCCCGTGTTTGAGGGAGGGGCGCTAGTCGCCCCGTGGTCTCGGCCTGCTTCTGCTGGGATGACAGGGGGCCTCACCTGCCACCCCCAGGCCTGCGCTTATGGAGGACGGAGCTCGTTAAGCGACCTCCGGCGCCTGAGTCGGCCGGCGAGCATGTTGCGGGCTCGGCGGGCCGGGAGAGTTCTAAATCTCTCCCGGGCGCGCTCCATCATTTTCTTCGCGAGCATTACATGCTCGCAGAAGGAGGTGGCGGAGGCCCACGCGCTAGCGCTTCGCACCATTGCCGCAATCATGCTGCCGAGCGAGAGGACTCCCACCCCGATGGTGGGTCAGAATGCCTAACCTATCAATATGCTTGAAAATAAAAAGCCAACAATTTTCTTATACTTCTTGAGTTACTAAGTTCCGCAAAATAAAATCATAGTCTTAAACCGGTTAATTATTATTAAAAACTACACATGAGTTCTATATAGATATAATGATAGTCGCTTCACTGTCCAAGTCATGAAAACTAAGTGAGAAATAGTAGTACGTTATACGATGTCAAGTTTCGAAATCTTGCAATAAAGCGGTGAGACGGTCCCATACAGCCGGCGGCCACAAGTTTCCAATAAGTAATTAAAATCCAGAAACGCAAGAGATTACGGGCTCCTATGTCTCTAGTGTTTGCTCCCGAGCACTTCAAATCTCTCATGATTTCCTGGTATTTCCAATATTGTTAGCCGTCCGCAAATATATTAAGGAAAAATGGTCTGTTGGGTATAAAATGGTGGAGGCGAGGGCAGAGAGAATATAAGTTTAACTTTTAGAGTGATGAAAATGAAGTTTTCAGGTTTTTTTTTGTATACCGTTTAAGACTAGACTTTTCAATCATGAAGTTATGATCAAATATTAAGTTTTAAAAATATTTCAATATCTTTAGACAATTGTTAAAAATCAATTGTGTGACTAATCAAGCACACAAGGTAAATTACTCAAAATTAGTTAAGAAGGGTGAGTTACATCTTTAAGATTCTGATCATTTTGATCGGTGATCGGTGATCGGTGCGTGTATTTTTATTTAATTTCGTCTCCTATAAATTACTCTACAAAAAAGTTAAGTAGTTTTCATTCAAATTACCTGTAAATCATTATCGATAAAAAAACGTTTGTCGAAAATATACACAATTCAAAATGGTTACGAAATAGTTTCAACAAATTGAAACGATGATTATCATTTATAATCCCTGATACGAGTATTATTGAACACAATAATTTAAAAGCTTTGTAACAAAAATTTATCCAATAAATAACTGGTTGGTAAACC
This sequence comes from Cybosia mesomella, assembly GCA_946251805.1. Classification (NCBI taxonomy): domain Eukaryota; kingdom Metazoa; phylum Arthropoda; class Insecta; order Lepidoptera; family Erebidae; genus Cybosia; species Cybosia mesomella. Next base: position 10,921,631 of record OX276395.1, read on the forward strand.
GCAGAAAGGATTACACGAGATAACATCGTAAAACGGAATGTTATTAAAGGTTGCCCTTGTTTATCGTGCTACTGTTCGGGCCATTTTTATGAAGAACTGTGCAAATAGCCGCTCACAAACATTAATCTGCTTTGAACAACAAGATATAAAGGGACCTTGCAGTGTAAATATTGTGTTAAGGGGACAAAACTCCGGTTTCTCCTATCTCTTGGCGACAATTAGAGCGTGATATGATTTTTATGTAAACTTAATTTACTTGATTCTGTTTTTGGTGTCTTCGTAGGAACGTTATTTAATGTAAGGAGATTTTTCGTAGACTATTCTTTATCAAATACAATTATTGACAAAATAATAAACCATCGTTACGATGCAAAAACGTGCCAAAGAAGTGTTCATCTACATACGACTGAATAAGTAAGCTGAAGTGGCAACTGACCATATCTGCTGAACGATCAATGATCGCTGGGTTCTATGATGCATAGGCAGTCAATAAATATCGCGAACCAATATCGTGATCAGGTGTCAATATACGTACGAATCGCCTTAGCATATCAATAATCTATATATATATAGGTACTAACGGGATCCCGAAGATCACGATATAATATATTGAGAAGATCACAATATATATTGACTGGCTAAACACAGCCATATAGCAAGAAAAATAAACAAAGGTCTGTGTGCTACCGTGTACAGCAAATTAATTAGGTCATTTTGGCTAAGGCCTCTAATCAAAAGTCATCATTCTTAGCCAGCCAAGTTTATCCCTTTCATTCTTTGAAGGTTCTTTTATTCTTCCAATAGATCACTTAAGTGATGGGTGGCCATCAGGTACCAGCTTCTTCTTCATATGTGAGAGTGTCGAAGGTAGTAGCTCTGTTCATTACTTTTTTATATTATATTCTTTTGACTTATATTGACCCTATTCTCTTGCAATAGTAATACGAACTTTTCAAACATTTATAGAACTTGTATATTGAATTTAGAGTTCATAATAATAATTTTGAATTAGAAATGAATTCTAAAATTGAAATACCAGCAACCAAAACAATACAAATTATAAACTTCTAAGTTACACTAACTAAATCTTTCAACCCTTTAATGCTGTCAGAACGCGAGGCAATTCAATTAGATATGTCGTTAAACAATCGATGCGTGTCTTCATTATTAAATTCTGTTATAGTTTAAAATGTGGTTCGCATAACTGTAATTTATAACCGACGTTCACGGGTTGATTTATAAGGCTGGTGTCAAGGGGTAGAGTTATGGTGACTCTGCGTTTTGTAATTCCTTTAAGTTGTGTTTCCTTGTCTATATAGAGGCTGTTTATGGAAATTTATCGCTATTGGAATTACTGAGCTACATAAGCGATGTAGTTATCTCGTTTACGAACCAATGAATCTAAATAAAAGTGGATATCATCTCACAACTCTCAAAGACCAATGATCACTTGCCATAAATTTATTGACCTGAGTTGAGTGATTTTATTTGTTATTTGTTGTATAGCAGTACTGACATTAATTTATGAAATGATTTTTCAAGAAATTACGTATCGTAATTAAGAATAGTGTATCTTAAGGTAGTATGAAAATTTCATCGACAGGACTTCTACCATATATGACTGACTGCGCAGTATCAAAAGTAGTAAAAACTTACCAATTAACCACGATTGTAACATGAACACCTGAATTATTTTTTTCCTTTAACTTTTATTCTCGGTCTACGATTTTAACAGTCCCAGATAATATTTCTACATCTATCAGCATCACATTGTTGGAAATGATTTAATTATGACCAAGAGTGACAAGACATTAATGCAGTCACAGCCTGCATGTCTACTATAAGCATGCGGAAGCTGCTTGAGGTAAGCTACAGTAGGCGGATACGTAATGACCCTTTTGGCTACCTTTTTGACAGTGTTCTTCGAATGCAGGACAGTTTTGTCGATTATGTAAGCGATTTGCTCCACAAAAGACATCCTCCGCATTTACGGCGAGTCTTGTTCTTGGACGTTACCTTTTAAGGAGCTATAGCGGCAGCCGTTGAACGTCCGGTTCCTATGCTCCCACTTGGGGCTCGTGCAACTTAACGAGTAATTTCCATCGAAGCGATCCGGTCTCAAACACTTTCCATTTTATTTTTAGTAAAGTCAATGGAAATAATACAGGAGAAACCGCAGAAAATAATTCTAGGCTTAATTATTAATAATTTTAATTCATTAAAATTTTTAAATACGAATGACATCGAAGACATTCTCTGGCATTGTATTTTATTTAACGAAAAGTACCATGGCCATCGAGATGGCCCCCTCGGGTTTAGAAACCACGGTGTCCCCATCTTGCCCCGAAAAAGGGGGGGTGGGCATCATGACATCATCAAAGAGTCAAATATATTTACAAATATCATGTTATATATTTATTGTTACTGGTAATGGAACGTATAGAACATTTTGACATAATGGCTGCGTTCCGTTCGGACTAAGATTACAACTTTTTATTTTGATTTTCATTAAAAAATCAATTTTTTTTTTCTAACTGTCGATTTTTTTCTAAGTTTGTTTTTATAAATATTTTAAATAACGGATTTTATGAGCTTATTTATGAGACTACACTTAAAAATTAACATTATCATTTGACAGGTCAAAAATTAAGATCCCTCTTTTCATGTAGCAAGATTCGGTTCAGATTATAATGGACACATGAAGGGGCGGTAGTGATTGAATTTAGAAGAAACTAAACCACGTTTTTGTGTTTAGATCTGTATGTATTGTTGTTAAATATTGTACGGCATCGGTCATAAAAAAGTCGTTAGAACGTCACAATATACACCAGTATAATCTCCGAAGAAGAAGGCGAAATCAAATGAATCTATAATAAAAGGATAACGATTATCCTATATACATGTATTAAAAAAAGATTGATTTAGAGACAATAATCAATCAATGGAATTCATAGAAATATCTGATAAAATTTACGGCATATAGTAACTATTTTATAATACAAATAAATGAATTTATTATTATTATTATTATTTTATAATACACCAGCTGTTGCCCGCGGCTCCGCCCGCGTAGTATTCTGATCCCGTTCCAGCAACCCATGGGAACCTATTCCCGGGATAAAAAGTCGTCTATGTATTATCCGGACTATAATCTATCCCTGTGCCGAATTTCAGCCAGATCCCTTTTTGCGTGAAAGAGCAACAAAGATACATACATACATACTCACAAACTTTCGCGTTTATAATATTAGTAGAATGCACCTTTAATGTAACAAAAAATAATTTTAAATTTTATTCAAATTAAAAATACACATTCTAATTTCAAAATGAGATAGTATAGTCAGATTTACAAAATGTGTACTTATGCAACATGAGCTTAAAAATACTAGTGTGATGTTTCAAAGTTTTCAAGTTGAAAAGCTACCATTATTAAATTCTGATTTCTATAAGGACTTGTCGGTAGATTAAATGTGTGTAGAAAATTTATTCGGTGAATTCTTAGATGTAAACACCCCGTAGACAAGATTTTAAGTGGCCTCCGCTGAAGGAGGTCTGGAGAAAGTTTAAATTTCAATGAATTTAGCGGATTATTAATTTTGAATAATGAACTTTGTCCTTACCTTTTTACACGCGTCGATGAATGAAATTTTCTAAAAGTAAATGACCGAACCGTTATTCATTTACTATAAATCTTACAAAATTTAGTTCAACAATTTTAAATTATAAATTCAAATGTAACATTTAAAGTTTGATTTATATTTTTAATTTATAATTCAGAGTTTGTAAAAAGTAGAATTTTAATGTGTTAAATAATGGTTTCATTTAAAGTTTTACTCCTTACGGGTTAGATGAAAAACTTTGCAGATTTTTTGTTATATCAGATTGCGCTATAACTTATCGTAAAGTCGAATAAAATAAAAGATAGACAGGAATAAGAAAAACATCTTCAGAGTCTAAAGCTGTACATCCATTTGCGTAGTTAAATTATAAACGCCCAGTTTGCCAGATTACCGGGACTTCGGCAACTAAGGCTAATTGCAGTTGTTGGAGTTAGCGCGGATCTCGCGAGATCAGTTAAAGCCCCGAATGAGTGTTAAAGATTTATATCAGTGGATAGCGGTGATTCAAGATCTTAATCCGGCAGTCCGTGGTAGGAAATTAAGACATTCAAGGGATTTTGGCGCTTTTATAGTTTTTGTATAAAGTTTTGAGGAAATATAAACACGTTTTTGGAATACTTGAGCGAGTTTTTATATAGAAGTCAGAAAAATATTTAATTTTGTTATAGGTTTTATAGTCTGCATTATGTAGTGCTGCATACATGTGAGTACGCGTGTGTGTATATATATGCAGTTATATTATAGGTACTTATTGTATGTTTTCTTTCTGAATTCTCGACTTTTAAAGTACATAGGTACACTCACTTTATTTATAGGGCATATATATTATATATTATATTATATGCATATATACGTTCCGTGGGCAGGCCCCCTACAAGGTGGACCGACGATCTAGTCAAGGTCGCGGGAAGCCGCTGGATGCGGGCAGCGCAGGACCGATCGTTGTGGAGATCCTTGAGGGAGGCCTATGCCCAGCAGTGGGCGTCGTTTGGCTGACATGATGATGATGATGATGATGATATATTATGAACTTTAAAAATTTGCTTATAAGAAATTGAGCCTAGCGATAAAACTGCCGATTTTGCTAGATCGATTATTATTTAAATTTTATAAATTAATGTTTATAATGTACTAGCATTTGCCCGCGGCTTCAGCCGCGTAGAATTTTGATCCCTTTCTCGCTTCCCAGGGGAACTTATTAGAGGGATAAAAGTAGGCTATGTGTTAATCTAGACTATAATCTATACCTGTAGAGGTACAAAAACGGACGAACGGATCTGGCTGACGACGGACAGCCAGATCCGTTCAGCCGTTTTTGCGTGAAAGAGTAACAAACCATGCATCCATACTCACAAACTTGCACGTTTATAATATTAGTAGGATCAAAAAACTTTTGTGTGTGAGAGTATGTACGTATATGCACCTAGTAAAGTTCGAACGCTTAACTTTTCAACCTTCCATGTAAGCCTTTGAGGTAACAAGTTATTTAAATAATCTTTGCCTGGTTTTCTTGAAGTTATTCACATAGTATAATGATATTTCAATTACACAGTGAGATTAATAATTAATCAACCAATTACATATACATATACACCACAAATAAGCAAAATTAGTATAACAATACGATAAAATTTGAAATGGAACAATTGACGAGCGAAATAAAATATTGATATTTTTCTCAATTTAACAAGTGACTGCGTCACTTAACCCTGGTGTCAAATCTCCGAATATTTCGAATATTCTTTCATAAAATAATGTCGAAGTTGGGGACCTCCATGAATCTTATTAGAAAAGCAATTTTGATTTATTTGCGCTGAAAAAATTCTAAAACCAGACTGTTGATAACAAAATGTTTTCATTATCCATTGTACATACGTTTGAATACATTTTTTCAAAACAAATATCATATACCTATCTAATGATCTATATAGGAGTTTATTCAAGTTTGATAGATAAAGTACCAAATGTGTTAATAAAATCTTATATTGAACTAAACTAAATAACTAAATAATTAAAATAAACCTAAAATTAAATAAATAATTAAAACGAATCCATTTTAATGCATCTTGGTATTCCTACACATCTGCATGCCTTATTGCCATGTTGTATGTCAATACTTTTTCTCTATGCTACAAAGAAGCCTTTCTGGTCCAGAGAAGCGCCGATCATACGTGTCGCAATCTTCTGAACAGGTCCCCATGCCCCTAACATTTCGACTCCAAACAGCATTAATTCATAATCTCCAATTAGATTCGAGTATTTGCACCCTTTTAGAGTCTCCATAGCTGGCTGCGTAGGAGCAATGGTGTCGGTGCATGTTATGTCCCAAATCAGAGTCCTGCCCATTACTGACAAATCGTCCAGTCTCTTGCCATCGTCGCGTGCCAAACCACTTGATTTAAGTACAGCTGGTATACCGGCGGTGACAAGAACACGTAGGTTTATATCATTGAGGCTGGCGTGCCGTGGTATTCGCCCAGCGCTCCTGCAGCACGATGCACGAAACACGGGGGACACCTACACGAAGACATGTTGCAATGCGGAAGGTAGTGTCATTTAACATAGGTTCTACTTCAGATGGCGGAAGAGCTTGTAACTAAAGGCCAGACTCCCACACTCCTACCGCCAGTAAACGGGTACACATAACAGCATCTGTAAAGCGACCCGTCCCACTGTCGCTGTAAGAAAAGTTTCTTTGGCAAATCGGTGTTTGGGCATGCAACTGTCTAAACATGCACTGCATCAGTACTTAGAGACAGTACACAGAGTTAACATGTGTAGGTGCAAGGATTTTCCTGGTTAATTCTTCCGTACTGTGAAATGAGGAAAGGATCGCTGGTAAGCTTATAGCCCACCCAAGCAAATCGGTAGAGGCGCTTGTAATAAAGCTCGGTCATTCAAGGCCAAATTTTAAATTTTCGTTACAGTACTTCGTATATTAAAAAAAAAAGTGAAGTGTTTGAAAAATTGGGAGGATTTGAGAGCATGGGTGAATTTTGGAACAAAGTGGCAATACCGAAGAACAGTAAAAGCCGAATGGATATCAATATGCGTGCATAAGCGGTCTGAAATATTACTAAACATAACATAACGTAACTGAACGCCTGTATCCCCGAAGGGGTAGGCAGAGGTGTATTATACACCCACACATATTACTAAAATTTTGAATTTTCTCCTCTATAAAGGAGCTGTAGGCATCCTCTAGGATTAGAGACCAAATTAGGCGTATTAAATTGTGAAATTGTTGAAATTTTGTCCAAATTATCATTTTAAAAAATTCACATTTATTTGCGTTGACTTCGAAACCTATTAGTTTCAATTCATTTTTAATAAAGGCCTTATCTTGTAAAACTATATCTATATCTCCCCCAAATATGCAATCGTCTAGGTACCATACATTGAATTCAGAATTTAACTGCCGAATAATGGGTTGAACAGCTAAACTGAAAATTACCGGCCCAAGGGGGTTTCCTTGTTGACCTCCTTTGAACCAAAACCGATTGGGATGGTTTCGTAGCCAACTCATTTTTATAAAAATAACAGCAAATTTTGGCTGCCATACGTCAGTAAGTACATCCCACAGAATTGGGACAAATGCCACCATCCCCTATACACAGGGTACACAAATTAGCTCCATACAAAATATCTCAGATTTTCCACATTGCCGGATTTCACAAAACATTTTTCGGTTTAAATATGTTTTTTAACGCGTTTGTACTTTTTTTCTTTCAACACACTTGTGTTATAAAAATATTAGAAAATTAAAAAATAAAAACCAAAATAAACCAAATTATGGAAAGGAGGAGCAGGAGAGCGGACCCTGGGCTCCAAAGTGCTAGCTTTGGATGCAACCGAAATTGGCCCTCGGATAAAGAAGGAATATTGTTTTTTCGAGCAGGGGAAAACGCTCACTATAGATTTTTGTGAAGCTGGGTAGGATCTAGTTTTACGTGTATTTACTAAACCAATAACTGCTAACTATAATGCAGTAAATGTGCGTATACCTCGTTTGGCAACATAAAAATAACTTGGGATTTATAGTTACCGAATTTTCAATATAACATATCATATATCCAAAACACTTGCTATAAAATCAATATTCCTTTATAACTATCTTACTCACATTAATTTAACTCTACACCTGCACAAATATATCTATATTATATCTAAGCCTTCGCCCGCCCCTGAGAGAAAACCGCTAAAGCGAAACGCTGATTCGATTTCACGTTGAACGCTCATAGTTATCTCACTAAATCTCTAGGTGATGTGATTTACTTTAATTTAATTTTGTATCAGCAAACCCGTATAAATACACCTTAATTATGTTTCAGGTGAATTTATAGCTGGTGGTTTAGACATACGTGCTGTGTTATGCTTGGGTTATTTGAGACCACTTTAAAGCTGTATCTTATATTTTTACTAGCTTTTGAATTACTGATTTCGGACCTTACAGGCACCTATCCCTGGGTTAAGATTAAGACACCTAGCCATAGGCTACAAACTACAATCTATTCTTTGTGCGAAGTTTTATCCAGATCCATTCAGCCGTTTTTGTGTGAAAGAGTAACAAACATCCATCCATACATCCACCCTCACAATTTATAATATTGGTAGGAACATCATCATTATAACACGTACAGTTGCAGTTTCAATTGCGACATCCTTAGAATGAGATAATGAGTGAGCAAAGGTTTTTAGAAAAAAAAAAAGAATTGTGCAGTGAGTGTGATTGATAGTTTTATTGGTTTTTATCATCGTGTGGTGCTGCTTGAGACAAATCATCATCATCATCATCATCATCAACCTCTATTAGTCCACTGCTGGACATAGGTCTACCCCTAATGAGCGCCATAGCGCCCTGTCTTCAGCTTGCCGCATCCAGTATCTGCCTGCAGTCTTTCGCAGACGTTCATCCCACCTGGCCGGAGGGCGTCCTAGACAAATACTTAGTTAAAATTGTAATGTAAATTTTCTTTAAATTTAAGTTTCTTTTAAAATTATCTTTAACGATGTTTGTAGTTAGAACAAATTAAAACAAACCTAAATTGAAGATCAATTCAAGTGGTTTCTTTCTGATACTGGGATATCCTTTCGAGGGCTTACCCGGGGTGCCCGGCAACGGACACTTGGGGAGGACACCGTGCGGTTTTAGTCGAGACACGACATAACCACCCCCGCTGGCCGGCGGGGGGGTATCCGAAGGGATATCCGCACGTAATAAAAAAAGGAAGGTATACGACTGATGTTAAATGGTTATCGTGGTCAATGGGTACTGGTAACATTTGTGTAAAATTGTGGTACCGTAAAGTGCTCAAATATTTAATTACATTAGTGCTTCGTAATTAAATCAAGAAAATAAGTTTGTACACAATTCTAAGTATTTATTGCACCCATAAGTTGATAACCTTTGGAAAACCCGTCTATGCCACAAGAGGGTATCAAATTATTGAATAAGCGGTATAGCAGCGTCGAAATTAAATGCCAAGCACCTACAAATCAACGCCAGTTTAGGGTTAAACATTAAATATTAACAAAGTTTCTTAAACACATGTTCTTGACTCGAACGCATTTCAAAACGCATGTAGGTTGTTTGCGGTTACAGTGTAAGCGGCAAACTGCTTTTATATTATAGTAACTATGGCATATAAATATGTCTATTACAAATTTAAAGACACTTAATTTTTTTACTTTTAAGTGTAATATATCTGGCGAAAACAAAATTTACATAAAAAATAAATTCTACATTTAAACAAAAACCGGCCAAGTGCGTTTCGGACTCGCCCATGAAGGGTTCCATAACGGCAAGCAAAATTTTTATATGTGAGTTGATTGAATGAAAGGTAAAACGGTTTACGATTTATGACGTATTAAAAAAAACTGCTTACTAGATCTCGTTCAAACCAATTTTCGGTGGAGTTTACAAAAAATATATATAATATAATATAATAAATATAATATATTTTTTTTAGTTTTATCATTCCCTTATTTTAGAAGTTACAGGGAGGGGGGGGGGAGACGCATCTTACCACTTTGGAAGTGTCTCTCGCGCAAACTATTCAGTTTAGAAAAAAAAATGATATTTGAAACCTCAATATAATTTATGTAATTTACGTATGAATTTGATGAAAAAAAAAATTCAGTTCCAAGTATGGGGAATTCAAAATTCTATTTTTAGATAGATAGATAGAATAATCTTTATTGTACACCACATATTATTATATACAATATCTTAAGTCTAAATATATTGTAGGTACAATGGGCGGTCTTATCGCTAAGAGCGATCTCTACCTGACATTCTATTTTTGTGTGAAAATCTTAATGCGGTTCACAGAATATCTACCTACTTACCGAGTTTCAACAGCATAGTTCTTATAGTTTCGTAAAAAAGTGACTGTGACATACAGACGGACAGACAGACAGACATGACGAATCTATAAGGGTTCCGTTTTTAGCCATTTGACTACGGAACCCTTAAAACAGTGCAGAACTTCAATAATATAACTCGAAAAAATCTCGGTGGCATAATTTACAATTAAAAATTGATCACGCGCTAAGAGAGACTTGTTAAACTGCTTAACTTTTTGCCAATAAGTTGAAAATAGGCAAATTAATAAAAAAAATGTATTAAAAAGAATATTCAAATTATTTAAGCTAAATTCAAAGTAGATTCAAGCTAGAAGTCTCATTTATTACAAATCAGATTAAAAGTTAAGGAATTTTGTTATTTCTATGATATTAATTCAAGAAAAAAAAATAGGAGCAGTAGTGTAATATCCAAGGTTTACAATTGCGAGGTTGAAGTGTTAAAATTCCACTACTACAGCATTTACTTGATTTACTTATAATAATAAATTTTAACATTTAATTTTGCATGTGAAGTACATGATTATTTTTTCTTTTAATTATTATCTACTCTATATAAACTACGGAAAAATAACCACTAGTAAGTCACCCAACTGATATTGTCGGAAGTTTACGCGAATGTCACACATTGAAATAAAACTATTTTAAACGGATTCTATCGTCAATTCACCTAATACTAATTAACTTCATAATTATTATGTGAGATAAAGTCGAGTAGTCCCGTATTTATTTTTATTTATTTATAATTAACACAAAGTAATATATCTTTTCCCGCTCCCACTCAACCCTCGCCATGTCAAATCCCACCCGTCGTATATCCCTAATTACTAATCGTGATTACAAACGCGTCGCGTTACCGTGTTTACCTAGACTATAATTAAAGCGAGTTAATCTAAAATGTTCCCCGCTCATACAAAATGCAGTTGCCTTAGGTGGAAGGACTCAGAGAGCTTTCTTAGGGAGTGGTTCAATTGTAAGTAATAACGCTATTTTTTTAAAGGCTTTTTATTCAATATAAATTAAGAATATAAATGATTATTTCTAGAGTTTGATCAGCGACGAAAGTCGCATAACACATGAAAACTTATAAATAATATTCGTTCTATCTAACAATAAAGATAACAACATTTAAGCAATGTCTGATGAGGAACTAAATATTACATAATTATAATAATTTCGTTTTTGTTTTACTGTACCGTGCGTTTAAAAAATCTGATTCAGCTTAAGACTACTAAGTACTATAAGTTTTAGATATGTAATAATTCAATTAAATTGTTAAGCATTTTGTATGCTTACTTTTTCTAAAGATTTAGATCGGAAAAAGAGAACATCTAGAACGGAACTTGAACCCGCGACCAGTCCCTTACAGGGGGAATCCTCTGACCAGCTGGACTATCTACACACGTCCCAGATATTCGAAATTCTCCGATATATTATATACGTCTTAAGGCATAATAATATTAATATAAATAAACGTACATAAGTAAGGCAAGAAACTGATTCAATTATTCAAGTACTAAAATTTAGAAAAAAAAGGATACTTGATTTCATTTATGATATAAAAAACTTTGTTCATAAAAAATAAGGGAATTTGACTTTCCTGGGTGGTTAGATCTTTTGTGAACTTTGCAACATATTAACATAGTTAAGTAGTACAAATTTGGAGCTTTAATAGTTTTGGTTACTGCTTAAGATACAAAAGTGTAGACACACAATACAAAAGAAAGTATTAAACTTTAAATTAAGACGAGAAGCCAACGAGATCAGTCGTATATGATTGTGTGCGCTTCTCACAGAAACACCCCTTTTACAAGTTTAGCAGCCACTTAGGAAAGCGTCTTATGAGAACCAACTTTTTATTCGAAGGAAAACTGTGCAAAACGAGGAGACTATTGCTTTTGTTTCACTCACGGGTGTTTACCAACAGTTTTTGAAGTAAGATGAATAATTTCTGGGCGTTTCTTCGAAGAAGACGCACTCAAACATTGGTTTTTATATAAGTTCAGTTAATGAAATTTGTGAAGATTTTGAAAAGTTTTCTTTCTGTATTTTAAGAAAATTGAATTGTTTCATCCGTTCTTATACGTATAATAGGAGATTTAAATAGGTACACTGTCAGGGATGTATGGGGGACCTACCATGATCTTTGGGGCTACTTAGCCAACCTTACGTGCTAGCCGGTACACCTGCTGATTAATGGACGCGGCTATGGCGTAGGCTTTCGTCTCGGTGATGAGGATTCGGACGGTAATCGCTCTCGGAAAAGCCAGGATAAGCCTAATAAAAATAAAGAGCAGGAAAGCGAACCTAGCGCTTGGTGCCAGCTTTGAATGTAACCGGGATTAAAGCATAGGATGATGAGAAGACTCAAATACAGTTAAAACACTTACCTTACGATTCAGCTTGCATCCTGTAGTTACTTCCTTGCACTACACACTTAGTTATGTCAGCTTCCACTTAAATCTTAATTAGTTCACTACCCCTACCGTGTGCCTAAAGAAAAAACGATCAAATCAATCCTTACATACAACGATTTACAACTGAAATTTTGGATTTCTATACAAAATTTTACTACAAACTAATTTTACTTCATGTAACTATTTCCACTATTAAGTAAGAAATTTATAAACTTTCACACTTGAAAGCAGTCTACTACAAAACACAAACTTTGTATATAATTATTACGTGACGAATGACCTATCAGCAATGTTATTGTGACAGGGATGGTAGTGGAATATACAAGCATTTAAAATATTCGCAAAATAATAAATTACAGTTTATAACTACCACACAACTCAAATAATGAAAAGTCATAAAGGGTTGTACAAACATGAGGGGAACTGACTTCAAGGTCAAAATGAGCTATAGACTGTGTAGAGGTGTATCGTAGCGGACCCTAGCCGAATATATTTAAAACACAATATAATATGATTATCAAGCTGTCCCCCTAACACAGACAAAATCAATAGCGTCTGCATGAGCGTATATGCAAAATACCGCGATGCAAACTGCGCATTGCGGAAAACGAACCTAGAATGAATAGTAATTAATCGAGTAATAAAATCATCAGCAAATAAATTTCATGAATGAATATGATGAAAAATCAGTATAACTTGAGATATTTAGCCGATGCCGTTTGCATATAAGCGAGTTGTAACCGGGTTGGATGCTTACTAGAATTCATAATGAACAATATTGTTGGAACATTATTAACTATAGAAATGAAAATGGAAGATTAAATTAAAATATAACTACATTACATTGAGTACCTACTGAATTATTACGTATCTCAGTCATGGGCTTACACTACCTTTCCCAACTACCTATAAAGCATCCATAGGTTACGGTAATTCTTTATCCTCAGATTCACCATGTATTTATTTGTCACCATAATACTATAAAATCACGACAAAAACAAGGACAATTTTAGTTATCATTGCGTAAGTACATCTACAATATTTACTATGACAAAAATGTTCTGCAATTTTTACATATACTTAGGCATCAGACAAGCAGATCTACCTGTTTGTATGTAGCGATACAGTGAGTATTTACAGTGATTGCTCCGTAATATTTATACGGGGCGACACGAGCTGTGACCGGCCTGGAACGACGGGTTTGTTCAAAGCCATTTTAACTTGTACTGAGCACGTTTGATGGTTTTAAATGAAAGAATATCACAATAGTTCGAGTATATCATATGTGACAATAATTATCAAATATGATAAACTCAAACTATTATAGTTATTTATGCAACTGTGGTATAATGAGGGGTATTAAAACATGAATGTGGGTTTATCACACGAAGCGAAGCTGAGTGTGATAATAGTATCACATGAGTGTTTTAATACCTAATTATACAGTTGCATACAAGACTTTATCTACACCCATGATGTGTCCTCTATAAAATAGTAAGAAAACAAAACAATTTGTAAAAATAATAGCGAAGAAAAATAGCGGGAATTCGAATTCGAACGAATAAGCTTTAATTTTTTTTTACGGCAATGCAACGCGCGTGAATGACAGTTCTTTTTTTGAAACTCATACAGATTCCACGCATCGGGCGGTAAGAATTTGGCTGTCTGATGAGTAACCCTTTGCGCGGAAGAGATTGAAAAAGCAAAAGGAGTGTTATTATGAAATTTCATACAACATTATAACACCCGTTCGGATGATATTATGGTTATTATGACATTGGATGTATTAATGTTGGCAATAAGCTAACTGTTTCAGAATCTTTTATAGAGGATTTATAGCATGGGTGTAGATAAAAGCACATTAAAACCTTTTGTTAAGTATCATTATAATTTGTTCAAAGGCTTAGGCTTGGTAAGTCAAACCAAACCCTATGCTACTTCCTACTTATATTATAAATGTGAAAGTTCGTGAAGATGTTCGGATCTTTGGATGTTTGTATGGTTGGATGTTTGTTACTCAATCACGCTCCAATGGCTGAACCGATCTGGCTGAAATTTGGTACAGGGATAGATTCTAGTCTGGCATAACACATAGGCTTTTTATCCCCGGAATATGTTCCCATGGGTAGCGGGAACGTGATCAGACTTAATCAATCAGAGAGATCAGTCTAAGATAAAGATTTTGCTTTGATTATGCCTTAACCTAAGTGTGATGTCCTTTCTGTATAATTCATGCCTTAGTATAAAGTATCTGCTTCATGGTAATGCTTTAAATACTTAATTATCTAATTCATATGCTGCTGAACCGATGTGCCTGCACAGCGGTTTTTTATATAAAACTTTATACGGGAAATTACCTAATATTCTACGTTCGTTAAACGAGGTTGAAGCTCTCTCACAAAGGTGGTATGATCTATAAATAATCTAGAATACAATACCGCTACAACACAGACTGCATCATTATTCATTGCATACAACCGAAAAAGGTTTGTATTTAAGATTTTAGTAAATAAATTACAACTTTAGAGTTCAAAATTCCAGTATACGTACAACAAGAAAAGTAAACGATTTATTTTACGTATACGTAAAGGCTTTTTTATGAAACAAAGATAATAGATATAGATGAAAAACAATAATGTACGCTATTTACATTTTTCTTGCGTATTTTATTTCTACCTAACTTTTTTTAATGTATAGTAGGCACGTTTGATGGCGATTATAGTGATGTGTTTGATGATGGAATACGCTTGCCTAGAAGCAACCTACTCACTCTAGACTTAAAGGCTACCAGGCTATGAACGTTTAAAAAAAAAAATCGTACTTTTATCATAAACTCTAAGTAAGCACTTCAGACCTTAAATCCGTCCCCACCAGGCGAGGCCGCGGTGGCGGGCAAAGTCCGCCGGTAACCCTGAGGTTATCCTTTCGAGGGCTTACCCGGGGTGCCCGGCAATGAACAGTTGGGAAGGACACCGTGTGGTTTTAGTCGTTCCGATTCCGACGCGCCCATCCCACCAATGGAGTGAAGCCCGTGGGGGTAACCACACGTTAAAAAAAAAGCACTCCAGACCTATGAAATTTTCATCATCATCTTCTTAGCGTTGTTGCCAGTTGTATCCGAGGTCCACTTATCCACTTTCTCCTCTTCTTTGTGTGGCTTATGTGGTTTTTATAGGAGGAACTACCTTCTGACCACTCAACCCTGAGAGGAAAGTCTGCTTCAGAGCGTTGTCCCTAAGGACTTGCAGATGAGGTTGACCCCAAAGGTCTTGGTGTAAATACTCCTAATCTATGATATTTATGGTCTCATAATAAAGAAAAAACTTTAAAGTGTAGTAGTACCTTTTTTTTTGGAAATCCCTTCGGACCCCCCCCCGCCGACCAGCGGGGGCGGTTACACTATAGTATATAACTATATACTATACTACTACATGTTAAAAATGAGATGAACACATTAAACTTAAAGTGTTCATCCATTTTTAACATACTACTTACAATAATTACAAAATATTTTACTTTGTTTACCTTATCCGTAATCAAAAGTAAAAAGCGAGTCTAATTAAGCGACATGAAAATATTCCATCAAAATTTAAAAAATACTCCTTAAATATTTCAAAAAGAATATCTGAATAGCAAATACACAAATGAGCATTTTATTTAAATTAGCCGTTGAGAGCAAATTAAGAAGTACTATGTAGTTACAAAAGAGTTTATCTCAAGTGCGCGATTTCTTCGAACAAACTGTCGTCTGGGGATGTTTTATAGCGAAACCACGTTCAAGTTGAACTGTTATATATTTTATCCTATCGGTGAACATCTTTTTGAGAAAAGGAGCTTCGCTTTCTTTTGTCTTTACCTGGTGGCTATAGCCGCATTAACCTTAACGACCTTGTGAAGCTCAAGCATTATTATAGTTAACGTATCGTTGAGTGTCGATTGGGCGGGTTTTAGGTATTTTCACAATCGACTGTAAAAGCGGCTTTTTGTGGTGTGTAATTCTGCATATTTTAACACGCACGGCAGACGACCACGTACAGCCACGCATTGCGCTGGTGTGCGCTACTACAGATGACACTCCTTCCATGGTGCATCAGTACCGGCTGATCCACTTCCATCTACAGAAACACACATCGTGGCAAGCCGCCTTAATGTGGTGACTTATAGAAAAAAGCATTTATTCATTTATCACCACAAATAACTGCTTAAGATCTTGATACCTATGCAAGATCTTCTGATATCCTGCTGTCCAACTCTTTTCCTTACCATCCTACGTTTCAAAACTTTCTGGTCTTACTGCAAGGCTAACTTTTTGTGACTGAAACAGTTGCTAGAAAACAAGTTTTCATTGTGACTAAACTATTACACAAAGGATCGTTAAAATAAAATGTGTCAAACTCAGATCTTGAGTATTTATATGTCTGTTCTTATACTAGCTGGTTGTGTTGGCATTACTGTCCATTTATAACATTACGAACAAATAAAGATTGCAATATTTACCTGGTCGCTGAATTTAAACCACAAACTGGTATTTATATTTTATAGTTTATTAGTCATTAGTCAATTACCATTAAAGCGTTAGTGCCGGTTGCATCCAAAGCTGGTACTTTAGAACTCAGGTCCACTCTTCTACCCTCTGTCTTGATTTGACTAAGCTTGGCTTTTTCGGGAGCGACTGCCGTCTCACAACTCTGAGAGGTAAGCCTGCGCCAGAGCCACGTCCGTTAATCATCAGGCGTTCCGGCTTACAGGTGAGGTTGGCTTGCACCCCAACGATTGTGGTGGGCACCCTTATCTTAGTTAATTACATTTATTATGTAGGTACCTTTTTTGTGCAGAAATCCCAACGGCTCGATCTGACCAAAACCGTACGCCGCACCGTCTTAGGTCTCGGGTGTAAGGTAGCCCAATAAGGCAATTCCCTTGCAACCCGAACCATTTATGTACCTAAATTGAAACTAAAATGATAAATGTACAACAATTATAAATGAATTGTACCAATGCAAAAGTTCGACAAGAAAGCAACTTTCTAATTTCAACTTGCCACTCAATAAAACCCTTCGTTCATTTTTCCTTTAAAACTTTGCAAGAAAAAGGTCCGTACTATTTTAACTTTTAATTGCTAACGAAGGAACTAATTTCTAATGGATCCTTCAAGAACTGTTCAACGAAATTAAGAATAACATGTTATATTTCTTCACCGAGTACCTTGATCCCATGTGGAGTTCAACGAGGTCAAATATTTAGGTCATTTAACGGCGTGGAACATTTTGTGTTTGTGAGACTTAAAATTCTACGAAATAATGTTATAAATATGATCCTTTTAATATTATTAATGTGAAAGTTTGTGAATGTGTTTGTTACTCAATCACGCTCAAACGGCCGAACTAATCTGGCTGAAATTTGGTACAAGACTAGTTAAAGTCTAGGTTAGTCATAGGTTATATTTTATCCCTGGAAAAGTTATCATGGGGGAACGGGATCAGAATTCCATGCGGACGGAACCGCGGGCAACAGCTAGTAGTTTATAAAACAAAAGAGCTAGTAATAAATAAATGACAACCTTTGAGTGTAATGATAAAATGCCAAAGTTGAGAAATTTTACTATTAACTCTTGGGCCAATGGTTCAAGGTCAACCGCCGGTCACACACCTCTGACATTTTGAAGTTAATGTGCGCTTTAGAAATTTATTGTCACTAAAGGTGAAGGTAAGCTTCGGGGAAAATCTGCTCACCTGAGAGTTCTTCACAACATATCTACTCGAAAGCGTGTATAATAAATCGGTACCACGACGATTAGGCAGTGTACTACGGTACAATCTCTGTAACAATAGGCAGACATGTATTAGGGTCACATTTTTGTTTGACTTTGTCTGATGAAGGGTTATTTCTGCTTTTCTAAATCGATTGAAACCGGGACTATGTGTCAGTAGTCGTATTTATTGCCACCGTGCTACCAAGGAAGATTATACTGACAATATTTATGATCAAAAGAAGGTGCTTGCTATCTTTTGTAGTATGGTAGCTCCTAAGCGAGTGAACAAATTTCCATCCAACTTTTTATTAGATGCCACTATAAAATTAACAAATGACGCAAATGGAACAAGCCATAGTGGTATTAGTTGAAGATTGGTAAATTGTTCCCTCTTCCTCTTGTGTTTCGATTGGGCCTGGTCAAGGATATTAGTAGTTTATAAACGAAGGTTAGTCTGTTCTGTGTGTAATAGCGGCTTGTAACTTAGATTGTGATAGTGAAGATTGTAGAAAGATTACCAGTGCACATTCAAAAGTATCTTTAGTTATTTTTAAAATCCTAAGAATAGTGAATAATAAGAGATCTATCTAAAAAGTAATATATCTTCTATGTACTTCTTGACTACGCGTATGAAAAATCTACGAAAACAAAACAGCCATTTAGGGCGCAACACTATCAGATTTATACAGCCTTTTAATAGCGTTCGAAAGGACAATAAAATAGATCCATTATGCGAAATTGGTGCTATAGTACGTGGCCATAACACATCGTTCCTATAACGCTTTAAGACAGGTATAAGCCATTAGGGAATAATAAAATACCGTTATCGAACCATTAGATGCTCGTAAAATAACAGTTAGTCATAATATAATAATGTGATGGATGTTAATATCCGTGTTTTTCCGTCGAGCTTAGTGTAGACACTTTCGTAGCACCTCTACGAAGTTCGTAGACGAAAAAGGTTATGTTTCGTATAAGAAGTGGAGTATGATTATATTTCGATTTTCTTAAGATTTATGGTTGAAATTATTATGGTCAATAAAAGCTGACAAATGTCAGCAGCAGAAATAAAAAAGGCTAGAATACTATGTATACATTTTTTGATAACTAGTGTCCGCCCATTTGTGTACGACCAATATTATTATTAAAAATTTGAGGAGAACATGCATCGATGATGGGGGAAAAATAACAAAAATAATATTGACGATACATTTCTATGGACAAGATAACATCTGCACAAACTGATCTGATTAAATCATGATCTATGAAATCATTGAAATCTTTTGATCAGTCTAATAAAAGCAAGTAAAAGTAATAAAAGTTTTACGTATTTGATACGAAATATATATTTTATTTACCTGAAATTAATTTAATGACTCGTGTATCCTAAGTAATCTTTATTAACTTATCAGAAGGTCAACAGATTTAGTTGACCCTAAGTTTATTCAATTGTAAAAATGTACGCCCTTACCACCGACCTGAACCTTCAAATTGGCCCTCTTGATATTTGGAAAGTAAAATTTAATAAAACACTTATGTCTTATAAGTTGAAACCTGTCGTATGTCGCGTTTGTTCGAAAGTATTTGTATTATTAGATTCTTTACGGTTTTTTGGGTATTTAATGTATGAATCTATACATATAATAAAATCGTAACGAGATGAAAACTGTAATTTGAATACTTTTTTGAAAAAATAATTGCTCTGTGTTTTAGGAACAATACCGATGCCAAAAATGTGATTTTTAGATTTTTTGACTGTTTGTCTGTTTATCAGTTTGCCTGCTTTTTATTATCATGTCCAAGCATCACTTGAACCACCGCTGACCAGTTTCAGGTGAAATTTTGTATGAAAATTCTTCTAGGGTATGGTCATAAACTGTGCTATATATCATCACGTTGTTATAAGTGTGATAGGAACAGCAGGGTAAAATCGACCAATTCTATTATTGATCATTTCTTTGTAATTACAAAGCAAATCATCACGAAATTCTGCAGTTCGATAGAACTTGGACATGATCAACTATAACTTATCACGCTATAGCTAAAAGGTGATGAGCAGTAAAAAAAATAATATTTAAGGTACATACGATACCTAATTATTTCTTTTCCTTGATAACTATTATTAGTATCGTGGTCTGTGGGTCACTACTAGTATTTTCTTTATTCACGTCAGTGGTATATTGGTGCTTCGAACTTCATCATCATTCATCATCAACCTATGCTAGTCCACTGGTGGACATAGGTCTCACCTAATGAGCGCCATAGCGCCCTGTCTTCAGCTTTCCGCATCCAGCATCTGCCCGCAGTCTTTCGCAGATCGTCATCCCACCTGGACGTTATTGCATTAGCGTTTACTATTGTGACGATACCACATATACCCAGTGCCATCTAGCGACAACAAGTTGAACTACTTCGATACTACTACGTCACTAGCAATCCTGAATCTCGAAATTGAAGTTGGCGTGCTGGTATAACATACTTATATATACACCATCCCAACGACAACCGTTGGGCCGCGGCCCGCCAGGCGTGATTACCTTGCCTGGTTGGAGGATCCTCCCTTTGTGTTGGAGGAACATCACATCCCGTTCCTCCACACTATTCTAACTTTTCTGTCCTGTATATCATTTAGTATATAATGACAAACTCGACAACAAACTTTATATCCAGCATCAATCACAGTGTCACCTGAATTCCAAATACTCACTTTACCCCTTCCATTTGCAACTTTCGTTTATTTTCCCCCTTTTCTACGTGTCAGATTTGAGTGAAATCAGGCATGTGATGCAAGGAAAACATACATCAAATGCACAATGCGCCTGTAATAGACTGCGATAGGGATTTTAATATGGAAATTCATCCGTTACGCACGCTTCCCGTTTGTAATAACATTGACGATCGATAAAAGAGTTTAACTTATATTTTTTGGTAGTTTTTGTGTCGTCAGATGGGGCATGTTTGTTATTGTTGATAAAATATTGTTATGATATATGAATATCATTTACTCCGTTTTCACATCACAACGATGGGTAAGTATCTTAAAGTTTCATGTTAGTTAATTTTATGTCAGAAAGTCATCTAGAAAACACATCAGTCGGGGTGCGAGGGATATGCTATATGGGCAACCTTACACCCCGACGTCTGTAGACCCGAGACGGCGTGCGGTTTTAGTCGGTTCAAGCCCGACATAACCACCCCCGCTGGCCGGCGGGAGGGTATCCGAAGGGATTTCCGCACGGAAAAAAAAAAGGTATAGTATCATATCGCGGTGCGAGGGATGTGCTCTATGGGCAACCTTACACCCCGGTGTTTTAAGACCCGAGACGGCGTGCGCTTTTAGTCACTTCAAGCCAGACATAACCGCCCCCGCTGGCCGCCGGGGGGGTATATGAAAGGATTGCCGCACGAAAAAAAAAAAATGGTACAGTATCATGATTGAGAAATTTGCTTCTCTATTTATCTACTATTATAAATACAAAAGTTTGGTTGGATGGCTATTTGTTTTTATATCACACCTGAACGGCTAAACGCATTTAGATCAAATAATCATTTAGAATAACGCACAGGTTCACAGGCCACGAAGCCATGGGCAAGATATAGTATTGAAATATTTGCCAAATGTAATGTGCCCGCGACTTCGTCCTCGTGGATTTAATTTTATATGGTTTTAATGTTTCTGTGTCGAACCCTTTTTTTTTTTTTTATCGTGCGGAAATCCCTTCGGATACCCCCCCCCCCCCCGCCGGCCAGCGGGGGCGGTTATGTCGGGCTTGCACCGACTAAAACCGCACGCCGTCTCGGGTCTTCAGACGCCGGGGTGTAAGGTTACCCATAGAGCATATCCCTCTCACCCCGGCTGACCCTGGGCCATCTCACCACTAACAGCATCGCTCATCCTGTCTCCTCTGAAAGCAGAGGAGTACGGAGAGCGATGTGTTCCCGCCACGTTGGGTATTGGCCGACGATCAATGCCAACCCTATGAAGGGGTGAAGGGGAAGCCATTGACCGCCGCCCAGGGTGTACCGGCCGCTCCGATTCCGTTCCCCCCGGACTGCAGCGGGATCGGAATCGGAGCGACACTCGAGGAGGTTACCCAACACACACCCCTCTGTGTCGAACCCTTATTCTTTTTCTAAATTAAAAGTCAATTTTACGCCTTACTTTATATTACCTATCTGCTAGTGAAAGTCCCATCAAAATTGGCCTAGACGTTCCAGAAATTACTTTATTCAAACGAAAAAAAAGAACAAACAGGCAAAAATTGCTTTTTTATTTTATGTGTCATCGTACATACACTCATATGCATTTAGTTAAAACCTGTTATTTTATATTTTCATATTCCATACAGACACTTCACTTTTATTTATTTGCACAGATGTATAATATATCGGTAAATAAAATATACTACACGTTTGATTGATGGGTACTAAAATGACCTTTTATCATGTCAATATACTCAGCCATGTTATTTACAGAAAAAAATCATATCAAATATTTTTAGTTTGCGTAAATTGGTAGTAACAATATCGATAACAAGAGGTACATAAAAATATGAATATCGTCTCCTCATTAGTGTAACGTAACAACGATATCGTTTCCAAAGAAATTTTCTGTCAATATCCAATTTATTTGAATAATCCTGAATCCTAATAAATAAGCAATTTCGTATCGAATGCATTTCCAAGTTGTTAATATTGAGAGTAAAATATTAAATTACTTGGCGATACTGATTTATTTATATTGTTTATTTTCATCTGCATAATGTATTGGAATCACTCGGGTATGTATCAGTGAATAAGATTATAATGCAGGATTGATTGGATTGAACTTTTCATATTTCGTATCTAATGTAATTTGAATCTAAAAGTAAAAAAGTTATCTGCTAATGGACTTTTATGATACTGACTAAAAATAAATTGAAAATAAAACTTCTATGGGTAAAGAAACTCTTTGCCATCAATAAGCCTGCCAATATACCAATAAACTCAGTAACTTTGATAGGCATCGAAGTTACTGTAATTTATAATTTGATGTTAGTTTGGGTATTGCCGAGTATCTCCCGGAGTCTTCTCATGACTGGGCCGCATTTCAAACGGCGCGGTGGTCGCGCTAACTGTTAGTCTAGTTTTCTTTTCATTTTCAAGTTTTGTAGGTGCTGTAGCAATGGACTTATATCTGGGTGACCAGGTTTTTTTTTCGACGTATTCGAAAAATTAAACCTAGCTAGATCGAGTTACCGTCCCCAAAACCCTTCTATACAAAATTTCATAAAAATCGTTGGAGCCGTTTCCGAGATTCAGATTATATATATTTATCTGTCATTTCGGTTTAGTTTTCTTTAGAGTCTCTATTTTATAAATAGTTGTACATAATTATTTTAAGTCATTTTTTGCAATAGTATTACATAACTAGATAAATATACAAGATTTACTCTATTAAAGGTACAGATACAGAATTTGATACAGAATAAATGATTTTTGACTTTGTAAAGACTTTGTAAACCTCCTATGCAAGCCGGTGCAGCTTCTGATTGACGGACGAGGCTCTAGCACAGGTTTCCCCTTCGGAGTTGGGGTTAGACGGCAATAATTCCCGGAAAAGTGGAGATATACCAATATAGAAAGAGGGAGTAGGACAGTTCACCCTATAGACTCCAAAGTATGCAACCGTAATTGGCACTTGGATGTGTGATGGTGTAATTTAAAATTTAGTTTCAAAATTATTTTGATTGGGCTCATGGCTTCATATTTGTGTATCGAGATTTGATAAATGTTTGTTTCTATACTTGTGGAGCAACGAGGTGTGGTCCTCCAACACAAAGGAAGGATTCTCCGACCAGGCAAGGTGATCACGCCTGGGGGGCAGCGGCCCAACTGTTTTCTTTAGGATGTTGTATATATGCTATCCAGCAATAGAAATTGACTTTTGCGATTCAGGATCGGTAGTTCTGTTGTAGTATCGAAGTAGTTTAGCTTGCTGTCGCTAGATGGTGCTGGGTACATGTGGTATCTCCACACACTTCTCGATCACCAAATACAAGTACCAAGTAATGTCTTTACCACCAAAGTACACAGCTTAATTTCATTTTAAAATTCAGAAAAAAAGATGGCTGAAGCGAATATTAGCACCATAAACATACCACATTTGTCATTTCGTAAAAATATTATAGTGGGTAGTTTAATAAGTTCAAATAACTTTACCTTAGGTTTCAGAAATTCTTACTAATTAGGTTGTAGAGGTTAGACATCCCGATTAGGTCATGTAAATAGTCTAAATTAGTCACTTTCAAATAGAGTGGCAGCGGTGACTAGTATTAGTTATATGAATGACGGTTTGGAAACGAGAAAGGGTAAAGATAAATGTGTTATCCGAATTTTTATAATAAAGGTGATTGAACCTAACGGCTTCCTTAATTTTACTCAGAAGAATATTATGTGCACACCTAGCATTCCGTTTGTGTTATCGGACCTACGTTTTTATGATCATTGTGATTTTGTGCTTATTATTATTATTAGATTTATCGATAATAATTAATGGAATGTTAAGATATTATCATCTGCAGCAACCAAGAGAATAGTAAATTAAAGCGGTGTGCCGAATACTGTTTGATAATTTAATTGATATTGAAGACTTGATTGATAAAGATATAAGAAAGTTTATTCCAATTGTTTTTTTTTTAAAGAATATTAGTAACCGGAATTACTAATATTCCCCCTAACCCCTCCAGCTAAGCTTAATTGCTTGTGTTAGGAGTGGGTTCACGTCGGTAGTGTAATGGCCAGGATTCGAACCCGGGACCTCTCGATCGTAGAGTCGACACCTTAACCACTAAGCTACCGCCGCTTGTCTTCAATTAATGATAGATGATAAATCGACGCATCGGCCGTGATTCCGATGGAAACTTTCTGGATTTATTTCTTTCTTTAAACGTTAACTGTTGTAATATGAAAGTAAGTAATTGATGCGTACTTAATAATGAGCTACAAAATATTGCTACTAAAGAAAACTGTGCGGTTGGCCCATACAAGCGGGTTCAGTTACAAGTGCGTTTATGCTCGTATACGAAAGAAATTTGAAACCTTTGTTGTAAAATCATTAAGAATTAGACATAGATATGTTTACTTAAATTTATACAGTCTAGGACCTACCTAATACTTTTTCGTTTATCAATACTAAACCTTTATACTAAAAGCTTATAATATATCTCTGTCTTAATTGTAAAATACGTAGCAGAAAATACAACTACGCATGCTATAGGTTCACTTTCAGTACAAAAGTGGTCCGTTACTGCAATGTATATGTGAAAAAAACTGATAACAATCTAACATTCATATTTTAGGATCACACCAACAAAGTGTCAGGGAAATAAATTATTCATGTATCAGTCAACCCTTCGTCTTCCGAGATAATATCCTTTGATTTATGTTGGCATCTTACCTTAAGTGCCAAGTCTTAGAACCTTGTTTAGATGCGCTAGCAACAGATCTACGTGGGCGAATTTATGAGACAGCAATAAAAATGGCAAACAAAGTTCGTACCAATAAGACCAAAAAATGTCGAATGCTCAGCTTACTTGAAGCTGAAATAATAACAACGTACATATTTTCATAGTTGAAAATATTTTTCAGAATTATAGTGGGTGAGAAATGGTGTACAATTTTTATTTTACTTCGTTCACACTGAGTGAAATTAGCAGGCTTAAGTGTATATAATTTAATTTTGTTGAGTTGAGGGACGAGCGTAAATTGTTGGCAGACAAATTCACGGTGATATTTATAATAAAGGTAATGAACGACAATCGTACACCATTCTTCTTTGACTTTGGCTTTTTGAGTTTGGAATAAGTTTATTTATATTTACAATGAAAAATCTAAAGCTATAGCATTTAAAGGAGTCTACACACCAAACCTGCCGACCCGCCTACACAGATCGGTGGCTTGATGTCATGTCGGTGGCTTTATTTCAAAAGAATCATGGCCGTCGACTTGTACCCGCACGCGCTTATTTGTCCACGGAGACTCGAACTTTAATGATGTTTTAATTTATGTAGATATATTTATACTGAAGTTACTGATATCGTGCCGCCGATAAAGCTTTTTCTACATGAACGAGATGTGAAGTCGCCAACAAGAAAGTCGACTGATCATGTCGATTGGTTGGCGGTTTTGGTGTGTAGACTACTTTAAATAAACTCAATAGTCAATCCCGTGTTGCCACCAGCTCGAGCGTGCCAAAATGAAAAAGGTAAAAGGAGAGGGAAGTCGTACAAGCATGCTATTACAATCAGGATTTTGTGAATATTTTAACTCAAATCATTGAGTAATTATTTGCCTTACCTTTTGGGTGATGCTAACATAAAATGTAGTTAATTTAATTAGTAACTGAAAGTACCGTAAAAAGTGATAAGGATACGAAAATTTACTTTACACTAGGACTGCAATAACATCATTATGAAAAATGCCATGTTAATAAACTAAGAGATACACCCCGCCCATCTTTAAAAAAAATTCCCCAAATTACGTCATAAAAAAGGGCCTGGTACAAAGGGCCACATTATTGAGTGATAACATCGGTACGGCCGCAAAGGTTTTTCAAATGAGGTATTACGTGTTGTATGAATGAGACTTCACCGCAGTTTGTATTCAAGCTGAGTGCTTCGCAACCTACGCATCGCTATAAAGCCATGATAGATATTACCAAACGGTAACCGATATTTTTTCATAAAATTGCGGTAACAAAAGATGAACTGTTTTACCCATTTAGATATTAAAATGTTAATTTTGCCCTATGGTATGGTTACACTCATCATACTAATTGCAGTGTGGTTGGAAATGCAAATACAGAATACTAATGGTTTTCCGTGCCTGTTGAAGAGACGGGAACTTCAAACGAGTTTCTTCAGACGTTTCACTGTTTGTGTGGCGTTAATTCTGTCTTTAGCAATATACCATTTCTTTAGGCCATAGTTTAAGATATCAAGTAAAATCTTTTACCCAAAATAATGGTAAATACATACAGAACGTTTGGAATTTTATTGATTCAGCTATTGTTGTACGTTTATTCACCTTGACATTCGCTATTGTAGCATAAGACACAATCTTATCACAATTTACTTGCCGCCTAAAATTAAATCATTGATCTTGTACTTTCATGCTTTTGTATATATTTCTTTGGCGAATCGTGGTGTCTAATACACCTCTGCCTACCCCTTCGGGGATACAGGCGTGAAGTTATGTTTTGTTGTTGTTACATATTTCATTGTGCATGTATTGCTTAATATTTGATTTCGATTTATTTGTATATGTAATTTTGTATAATGTTTATATTCTCTCCTGACTTCTCCACAAAGTTGACACTATTTTTCTACATTTCACATAATCCTTCGCAGGCTGCAGGAAGAGTTTTCTTACAGTAATAATCTGATCCTCTGTATTTTTCTGTGTGTAAATAAATTTAAATAAATTAATACTTGCCACAAAAGTCGATATAATAGCATCATTTAATTGTGACAGCATAAATTCGTAGTAGTTTTAGTAATCCCTTCGCCAAGTGATTTTAGTGGGCTCGATCTAAGACTTTCTAAGGGACAAGGATGTAAATCTACAGTAAAAGTTAGCATACTAATTGCTTCAAGATTTAATTAAAGTATTTATGATATTCATAGATAATTTTGTACTGAATATACGTTTAGTAGTGTTTTGTACGTTAAAATTCTATATTTGTGAAGTCTATGCGATACAATAATACCTTTTTTCTTTTTTTCGTGCGGAAATCCCCTATGTTATGTCGGGCCTGAACCGACTAAAACCGCACGCCGTATCGGGTCTTCAGACACCGGGGTGTAAATTTCTCCGAAAGTCACTCCGAAAAACAGTAATACCTTGAACAGAAATTTTCTTCGACAAAAATAAAAGAGACAAAAGACCGTGAATGTTCAGATTCAGCAAATCAGTACTAATTAAAACAATACTGGGAGTTTGCATAATTGTCTAGTGAATTTTACGCTTTTACTTATACTTTTTACACATTAATATCGTCACAAATACAGTATGTGGTACAGAGAGTTCGGCTGAGATCGTTTTAACTGCTCTATAAATGTATCAAACTGGCAGGCGACATATCAATGTACGATATAAAGAACGCTCTAGAAAACCGAAGTAAGACAGGCCGGCGTTTCACTCTTCTTTTCGAAAAACCGGGTAATGTTCTGTAGTGCAGTTGTGGTGCGGTTACGTTAGTGAAGAGCAAGATAGATCCAAAGTCTATACTTATCTTTTTCTTAATAGAAGCTAGCCCTCAGTTAAAAACCAGAGTCAATACTCGGTGGCCATTTGATTACGAAAATAAAACTATCAATTTGAAAAAAAATGTACTAGATACATGACTTTTATTGATGAATTGCGGAAATATTGTTATACGGATTTTATAGATCTATTAACCACGTGTTGCGGCTTTACGCGTAGATTTCGAGATAAAAGTAAGTACATAAAATCAATTATCATAAAAGGGATATAGGTATGCGATAACTTTTAAAGATGATTGAATTTCTCAATCTCAGCATCCATTGTTATAATTATGTTAGAGACCAGAGCATTCAAAATTATGCATGATTTTTTTAGTCATTGAATAACATTTTTGATTATTTGAGAATAAAGTGGCATAAATATTTTCAACTTAAAATTTTTCTGTATTGTACATTACCATTATCCTGGATTATACTGGATATGTTATTTAATATGGCTTCCAACCAATTAAGACCTATGAATGCAACTTATTTGAGATGAGTTTTAGTTTTCAGTGGTTAGATATATGTATCTAGCTTAACATTTAATTATTACTTTTGAGAATTCATAACTTCTACTTATATTTACACTGAGTTTCTGAATCGAAAGATTAATTTAATTCAAGTTTTAACTAAGTTAGGAATCCTTTCAACCAAATTCTGAGACGGTAATTTGGTTCAACAACTTTTGAATATTTCATTATTTTTTGTTTTCTTGCGTGTGACGACAATCCTCTTCAGATGAGGCCGTCAAGCTGAGTGCCACCATTGTAAACATGGTACGTGTATGCAATGGTGACCCTCTTTCCTTGAGATTTTAACTTCAGCTTACCATCAGGCGAGGTGAAGTCAAATTGACGTGTCCTAAATATATAAAAAAAAAATAGTCTAAATTATAAATTCTAATAAAACTAAGTCCCTATTTATTTTTTCACGACTTTCCATATTTTATCATCCTATCCTTCCTAAAATTTATCAATGCCAGTGTAAATAAGTGGTCCATA
Organism: Cybosia mesomella; assembly: GCA_946251805.1. NCBI lineage: Eukaryota > Metazoa > Arthropoda > Insecta > Lepidoptera > Erebidae > Cybosia > Cybosia mesomella. The sequence goes on from OX276395.1 coordinate 10,951,070, forward strand.
AATTTGTACAGCGCGATTCGACGCTCAAAATCTCTCTATCATATCCATAAGCTTTTATGATTTAAAATCTGTAAAAACGCGGATAGTAGGAGTGGGAATTTGTATATTTCATATATTTTATTGGTACCGATGGGTATAAAGCTGGGATAAAATTTCAATTGGTAACACTGCAGACAGCGGTGTCTCACCAGTTTATTTATTGTGTTGGCCTTTAAAGTACTAGTGTATATGTGTCACTAGATGTGCTAGAGTTTTTAATAACTCTTTTTATTAGAGTTACAATATGTAATTCAGATTATTTATCTTTGTAGTATTATACTAGACATTAAAAATTTAATTTCAGTCTTGAAATTTTAGTTTAGGTTAGGTGTTAGGTCATTTCGAGCATGTAATGCTCGCGAAGGAGATGGCGGAGCGCGCTCGGGAGAGATTTAGAACTCTCCCGGCCCGCCGAGCCCGCAACATGCTCGCCGCGCGTCGCAGGCGACTTAGACGACGGAGGTCGCTTAACGACCTCCATCCTCCATGAGCGCAGGCCTGGGGGTGGCAGGTGAGGCCACCTGTCGCCCCAGCAGAAGCAGGCCGGGACGGTGGGGCGACTAGCGCCCCTCCCCCAAACCGGGGCAAGACGGGGACACCGTGGTTTCCAAACCCGAGGGGGCCATCTCGAAACCAGAGATGGCCCAGGGTCAGTCGGGGTCAGTCATATGCTCTATGGGCAATGGGCGCTGGCCGGCGGGGGGTATCCGAAGGAATTTCAGCACGAAAAAAAAAAGATATCAGGTCATTTGCTATTGTCTTTCTTTTTGGTGCAGGTATAATCTAGCTATATGGCTCTTTAAGAGTGACTAAAGCTTTCGACTCTGAGTTTAAGAGGAAAATCTTATATTTCAAGACAGATTGTTCTTAAATTTAACTTACGGGCCACGTGGTTATATTGGTCGAAGAGTCTTAAGAGTATAAAGGTATTCTCCTACCTACAGCATACATAAAGCCTCCAAAAAGGCTCCAGTAAAAGGCTTGTCTCCTGTAACGTGGGCCCGAAAAACATAGTTGGTTGTGGGCGTTGGTACACCTCTGTCCACCTCTCCGGAGATATGCAGAAAAGCGTATATAAAGCAGTATGTGTATGTATCTTTATGCGTTTACGAGTATTTAGTTCTTTTGTTAGAGATTATTCTTTACTATTCAGCCCAGGAAGGGCTGAATCGTAAGTGAAGTGTTAAAGCTTGATAAATAATAATGATGAATTGTAATGCTCAACTCAAAGATCACATTTAGTATTAGGTTACCAACAAATCTTGTGATCTTTAAATTCGACAATTAGCATGCAATTATTTCATACCACTTCTAGTTAACAATAACATTCTACGGGAAGGGTAAGCCCTGTCGCTTCCACTCGAAAAAATTCAATCGTACCTAGCCGCAGACTGTGCGGCCGCAATGAAAATCCCTAGAAAACGTGAAAATGCTTCCAAACGTTCAACTCAAATAAGATATATTTTATTTTCGGCTGTAATTAATTCTGAATGCTTTGAATCCTTTGGGAATTTTAACGGATTTTTAGTTTAGCTGTACTCTTAATTATCTTAACAAGGATTACTAGAACAAAGTGGCTTATCGATTATCTTATCTTATATATATCTTAGACATTTTTGTTTTCTTAATTGTAGATTAGACTATATTATAAGTGGTTCTATTATAAGTGTGTCTATTACTATATTTTGATGATTTAAATACAAATAGGTGTGTATTGTATTTTAAAAATTAAGTTCAACGACCGCGGAAAGTTTTACTTGACGATATTAATATAGTTAGTATTGATGAACATTTATAAAGAAAGCAATTTGACGTTTTTATAAAAAATACAAACTAATTTTGCCTTAAATTATGAAGAAAAAATCAATTTGTTATGGTGTTTCTACCGCTTGGTGAAAGTTATTAAATTATCACATAGTTCTTCCAAACATGACTCTGGACCCCGTAAATAAACCGAGTATGTATTGGCAGTGTGAAGTGACCAGACCATGTAACTTAAACAAATGGTATGCCATTAAAGTGATACATATTAGAGTACATTGGTTGCGATTTTGACACATAATTAAATATACGAGCCTTACTCGCGATAACATTATAAGTGCTACTATTGTGGTACGATGATCATATTTGTTTTTCAAATTCAAAGGAAAAGGAAACCATTTCATACAATGTTGAGTCATAATTGTAAGGAGATAAAAATGGTGTGAATCAATAGATTCAGACTTATCAGTTCCTCACTGAATATTTCGTAAGTTTTGACAATCTGAGAGGAAAGTTTTAGTAAAAGCGAAGTATTATGGTCACGACTTATAGCTTCAACAATATCCAGCGGTAAAGTTAAATTACGTGAGCGATCTTCAGTGTCCAATATGCAAGCACGTGCGATCCTTGCACAAATCCGTAAAAAATTGAAAATGAGAAAGAATTGGGCAAGCATTGAAAATGCATCTAAAAATACAAAACTAGTGAATAAACAAAACGTAGACAGCAAAAGCAATCGATAGATGTCAAATTCTTTAACAATGTTTTTTTTGAAGTAAGAACTTCTTTAGCGACGCTGTGCAATTTTTTTGTAACGGGTAAAAAAGGTTAAACTCGCGTCAGGACACGTGACCTGATCGAAAATTCATAAGACGTTTGCAGACAAATATAGAAGCGCTAATTTTACACTGTACTTAACAACCTTGGTGGCGCGTTCGTCTAATGAATGGTGTTGACTTCGTCAAGACTGAGATCGATTCCGACCGAGGCCCAAGAAACACGTTTTGTCGTCATATAACTTTTTGTAATATTTATTCTTTTTTGTGCCATAAATCTATTGATATAATAAATGGAAATTAAAAAAGTGCATCTATTACCACATAAATGATAGTACTTTTATACTTATAATTAAAGCAATTCGTGCAAAATTTTGATATTTTGGAATGGTAAGGGAAACCATTCCAAAATATCAAAAATGCAAAAGGGTAATTAATATTCAAGTCTTCACTTCTGTCGGCACTCCCGGAGTGGAACCCGTCGTTTCTTTTTAATTTCAATCCATACTATAAAGGTTGACTGATTTTTTTGATGTGGATTCGATTATCATTCTATTGGATGTTCAGTAATTAATTAATATTTTATTTGAACACTATATTGTATAAATATATCGTGTATTTAATTACTTTGGGTTAAATACCTAGTGCAAAGGTTCCTTTTATGATTATCGTGTAATCGATTACGCCACTAATCGATAAATCGATAAACGATAATATACCATACTATATGTAATTTTATTGCATAAACATTCTATTTCACTAACTTCACCGAAACGGCCATCTAAAGTGTGCCTGTATTGTGACGTGAGCACCCTCTCCTCACAATACTCTTAATTAGGTGACATCTAGGCACACACAGACGTCACCCCTTTGCCGCTAGTTCCAATATCACGCTTAGAGGGCAAACCTCAACCCATCCCAAGAGATGGGGCCCATCCATTCGAAATCACTCAGGGTGGCATCATTGCAACTGTCTCCCTTTCATGCACCTCTATCCCTCGATTAGATCAGCTTATTCTGTGACTTTCTTCTTTACATACGATGGAAATATTGTCAATCTGTATTTAGTTTAAACACTTTATTTTAATGTTTAGTTTCTCTACCACACGATCAACCATAATAGACATTTCTTCCTCCTTCACACTCCTCGTATACTAAAAGTAGTCTCGTATGCAGCAGTCTCGGTCAGATTAAATTTATAAAAGATATTACAAAATATGGCATGCTTTGCATTTTATTTATAATATTTAATTTATCAAATCGAGTTTATTTTTGCACAAACATATATACATATATTCACTTGTTTTCTTTTTGTATAATACTGTACATTCTTTTTAGTATAAAAACGAACTAAGAATCAAGAAGTTGTTCATCAAATCAAGCTGTAACCTCAGTAAACCTAATATAGTATACGAAAATAACATTTAAAAAGCATAAATATACCCAGAGATACATTTTTTATCAGATTGTCAGCCTTCATAAATTTAGGCTTACAAGCCAAAATCGCTATTGAAACGGACGGGCAATGAGATAAATCTCAAAAAATATCATATCTTTTTTTTTATTTAGAGGGTCAATTATCGTGATGCTTTGGGTTTTTAGGATATGAAATGTTGGGATAAATGGGGTGTATACCATTGGTAGTATTTAGCTGAATCTTTGTTTCTTTTATTGTTTCGCATTTTTACTGCTATCCAGAACACTTAATTTGATAAAATTTATCTGTCTTTTAATCCTGTTCCCGAAGGCACAACAGTTCCTTTTGGAAATAGATTCTACCCGAAGAAGAAACATAATGAAGGAGACGAAAGTACGTCTTATTATGTGGTTGAATATAGGTTTTGGCACGTTGGTATTTTGTTATAATCGAGAGATTTTTAGTAGATTCGAGTCACAGAGGAAATTGGTGTCATTAAAACCTTATACTGGCCGCATATAATATGACCCGGGATAGCTGTATACTGCGTGGGGTTTTCACCACACTAAGTAACGTCACTTGCCAAATTGTCATAACTTAAACGAGAGATTTGCGCGTGACTATAAGCAGACCAGGCAATATTTGGCCAATTTCGTCTTATTCTTTTCCCGTTGGCTTTGACATTTTAAGTAGGTATATCTTCGTAAATTATTGTAAATTGCTTTCGAAACCCTTTTAGCGGATTATACTTCTTCTTCATTTGTAATAATGCTATTAAAGAAGTACTAGAAATAAAAATGAATGATTAATGAAAACCATCACAAATGTACAATGTTTAATGTACATAATTCTATTTGTTTGTTTTCGTAGAAACCAATTTGGATTATATCCAAATAGGATTTTTATGTAAGAGAGGGTAAAGAAAATTACATTTTTCACTTGTATTTTTCATATTTTGGCACCAATATTTGAAGTACAGATTATTATTTGAAAACCAGTTGTTGCCCGCCTTTCCACCCTTAACTTAAATTATTAAATTGTTACTTTACTTTTTAAATTATTATGAAATAAATTAATAAATAAATACTAAAGTGTTTTTTGTAGGAATCACATTGTGTGTGTCACAATATTTTTGACAGTATGTACAATTTACTGTCATTATTGTCAATATTATTGAGTGTGTGCGTAAGGATGAAAGGGATTACGAGTACAGTCATTTATATCGGCTATCAATCGTCCGTCGACAGTACATACTTAGAATCGACCGTATTTTAGTTGTACCAACACTATAATGCAGCAATGCGAATACAAGTTAATCCTATATAAATAGTTTTAGCTCTGCATCGCATCGTAAATCACCGGAGATTATTCTAGTATACGTCTCCCATATTTTGATATGTGCATGAATTATTTATACTGTACTTATCGCTGTGCATTACATATTTTAGCTTGCGAAAAAGTTAGATTCTGTGTCTGAGTCGTATACAGACCGTCATTTCAAATGTGATATAAAGTAATATTGGATTATATTTTTAATTTTAAATTAAAATAAAAAATTAAATAACAAAAATCACTTTAATAAATGCCGACCATTATTGAGTATTTACCTTAACTATGGATTACTTGACTAGAAAATTTTCTCTTGATGCATCTTGGGCAACGAAAAGTAGTAACGTTACGCTGTATTTCATAAAGTTTTTACACTATTGTGTGTACAATCGTATCTCGCTTTTTAAGAAGGAATGTAATTTTGCTCCTGTTCAAGAGTCTTTTTACTGGTAGTAGAAATTTGATGACACAAATTTGTCACAAAATTCGACCGCGTGGGTACCACCGTGCACGATTGCGAAAAACCCTCCATAGTAATCCAATTTCGGTTTGATTGCGTTCAGGGGTCAGCAAGTGCATAGCCGGGCAGGGGGATTGTGGTCGCAGCACTAGTGGGACCGGTGGGTGTCACGCGGTGCTGCGACGACAATCCTCTTCTGATGAAGCCGTCAAGCTGAGTGCTACCATTGTTAACATGGTACGTGTATGTAATGGTAACCCTCTTTCCTGAGACTTTACCTTCAGGTAGGTGAAGTCAAATTGACGTGTCCTAAATATATTAAAAAAAAAGACTGCCTACATAATTAAATACGGATTGATTCTGATGGTTCTCTATTGTGTTACCTAACTTTTTTATCTATAATCTAAAGTGCCATTTTTTTGTCCTAATCATCATTTGTCTGAATGATAACTTGCCCAAACCTAATGTCACATAATATCACACGCTATAAAATTGATTTTTATTATAAATGAATATCTGGAATAATACGCATGAAACAATACAATGCTTAGGGCTTTATTTCATACAAAATTAGATTCAATTTGATGAGAGATTCTATGCAGTGGAAGTGGGAGCGAGAGGTATAGCAGCAAAATCTCTCTATAACCTACTTAAAGATCTAGGCCTATCGAGAGCTACAATAAGCTCATTACTAGGACGAATGTCTAAAGCGGCACTAGTAGGTTCGTATCAAATTTGGTTAGGCAGGGAGGGGAACTTGGGTAGTGAAGGTGAGTGTTGCTGTACATCAACAAAAGGGGCCCCTTCTAAACCTACACTAGGGTCGCAAGTCCCAGGCACTGTCCCGAGTTCCCAACTCAGCAACGCGATGGACCCGGCACCCGCACGGAGAATCCATGGATTGCTAAGAATATAGGTCTCTCTTTCTTTGTAGTACTCGATATTGTGAGAAAATAGTTTCAGAAGTACGAATATTCATGTAAGATACAATTCCGATTTTTTTGACATTATAGTTACTGAAGTTTTATGGATTCATGATTTTCGGACTAATAACTTTTGAAGAAGAAAGGCACTACCATTTACTATCATTCGCATTGCCCCAGTAAAGTAGCTACGAAATGAAAAGTGAAACCGTTTAAAAAAATCTAGGAGTTACCTGAGGCTATAAAAATATTCTTATGTAAAAAATATTATTATATCATTCATTTTTATCTTTTATTCCTTCTTATATATACGTATAGTTAGTACGTTCAATCAGACTTGCAGTTATTTAATTTGAAGTTAATTAGAAACCAGACGACAGTGACAGAGCGCTATTACTCCCACAGGGAAGTTCCAAATCGAGATAATTATTGTCTACAGACTCTTTGCAGATATAACTGTTTAACCACGTTCACTAGTTAAATATATAAACAGGAGATAGGAATGAATTAGAGAAGTGATGAATCGAGCCATGATATCACAGGCCTCAACAAAATTTTGCGTTACATGCATCTCAGATTTTTTCATTGTAGCGTAGTAGACAATTATAATAAACTAACTGTGCCCAGCGGTTTTACCAGAAGTTCTCGTCTGCCTAGTACATTTCCTGACTCTTTTTTCAAGAAATTGCTCTGACAGTAAAATAATATTTTTTTAAATCCTACAGGGATTAATGCGTTCAAACAAACTATTCAACTTTAGATAGATAGATAGATTAATAATGATTTATTATATACTCACGTCAAAGTAAATAAAGACATTTATAACAAAGATAAAATAAGCCGCGGTAGCCTAGTGGTATGGGTAATGGACTGCTGAGACGAGGTCTCGGGTTCGATCCCAGGTTCTACCATGGCACACACCAATGACTTTACGATGCTTTTCGAAGTTATGTGTGTATTTATCGCGTATTTATAAATGTCCGGTTAATGGCAATAGACTCGCCACCTATTACATTGGGACCTAAACATAAACTGGCGAAATGTGGGTGCTAGCACCTCTGCCTACCCCTTCGGGGATATAGGCGTGAGTTTATGTTATGTTATAACAAAGATTTCTATGCAATAAACGACGGTTAGGTGGCTGAAGAAAGTTCATACGAATCTTTCATATCACCCCCGCGTTACAACTCCCTGGCGAATATTTATAGGGTTCCATACCCGTAAGGTTAAAACGGCACCCTATTAGTAGGGCTGCAGAGAGCCTTAGTAATAGGGTCCCGTTTTAACGGACGATAGCAGTCAGACGGACGAACGGATAGCACTAGGCTGTATCTCATGAACCGTCATAGTTAGAAAGTTGAAATTTTCACAGATGATGTATTTCTGTTCGGTAAAATCAGAATAAAATAAATATTTAAGGTGATTTCCTAGCATTCCCATACAAGAAACGCAATTTTTTTTACCGTTTTTTGCACGATATTAATAACGGCAACAGGTAGACGCTTGAAATACTTGCATAATATTTATAGGTAGTTGTACATTCACTTCAAAATAATTAAATTCAAATAAAATGAATAAGGGGGCTTCCATTGAGAGTCTCGCAATGTATAGACAATGGTACGGAACACTTCGTGCGTGAGTCCGATTCACAATTGGCCGGTTTTATATTGTAATTCTAGTCCTTTTTCTAGAATGCCCGACCTTTCGGGTCGTAAACCTGCCCGTTCCTTGTATAAAATCGATTCAGCAACTTTGAATAAGCGATCCTAAGCGTGAATACCTTTGCAAATAAATAAATCACAAGCTTTAGTCGGAAATAAAAGAAGCCGATATTTTAAGTTTTCAGGGTAAAAACAGATTACCAGGTGTAGGCCAATTTTATTTTGGATAATTGAACTTTATAACATAGTATTGAGAATTGAAAATTAATTTATTTCACTCTATAGACTGTGAATTTTAACATTTACTTGTTTTATGACCACCACCAGGTCATCGAGCATGAGGGAATCGTGGCTAATTAGTAACCGAGTTGGTTAGCACATTACAAGGATCAGTAATACTAGTCTGGTCAGTTTTTGGATGCATGACCATTCTTAACACAGTGAGACCCCTCCGTACCCCGAAGAGCACGTTACGCCGTCGTCGGTCTTGTTTGCCATACGAACATCTCCATAGATGATGAATGATTCGTCACGGGTATTTGGAGCCCTAAAAGTTCTACAATCTGGTCTAACTACAGAAGTTCGATATCGCTAGTGGGTTGTGAAGGCGATATGGCAGTCGCTTCACAGAAAATATTGAAGTTCAGCTGTTTCGTAGATCGACTGAAAGACCGAAATGATGATGACCAGGTCATCAAGCAGTCTTGAATAACTGTAATTATATAAAAGGAGATTAATATGTCATGACGTTTAAATTTCGTGACTCATACACAACATTATTGTTAGTACATCATACACTTGAAAGTTAGTAATTATTAATTATATTATCAAATCATGATATTTTATTTTAATCATTTTTAACCGACCAAAAAGGAGGAAGGTTCTCAATTCATCGGAATCTTTTTTTAAATGTAATTTCACCGATTACTTGATGATGCCTGGACCGATTTGACAAATTATTTTTTTGATTCAAAGGGTATTCTTCCCAGGTGGTGGTGGTGATAATAAATTTCGGCGACAGACAATCGAACTCTTCAATAAATGCCAGCAAATCAATCGTGATTGCTAATATCGCGTATCTATAAGTTCAGTATACATGTTTGGTAGTGTGTTTAGAAGGATTACCAGAATTCCAATTAATTGTTACGTTTATTAAAAAGGGAGAAATAAGTAAATTTTAATAAAAAGATAAAACCAGGTTCATAAACCAAAACAGTACTGAAAAAAGAAAAAAAAAAATTACAGATTTAATTCAGAAGACAAAAAAATGTGTAAGACTTTTCAGTTGAAGTTAACAGAGTGGTCTTACGCGTATTTTTGTCTTTCTAATTCAATCTGTAATTCAGTTTCTTTTTCAGTGCTTTCTTTGGTTCATGATGTCGATTTTTTTTCCTATTGTCCACTACTGGACATAGGTCTCTCCCAAAATGCGCCCAAGCATCCGGTCCTCCACCTTTAGCATCCAGTATATATCAGCTACCATTTTCAGGTGGTCATTGAACCATGATATATTGTTTACCTTTTTTTAAAGCTCATGATTCTTAATGATACATAATGAAACGGTATAAGATATATCCATGAACCTTAACAGATACCTGTGTCATGGTTTTTCTAGTTTGAATTATAATTTCACCCCTCTACACACGACTCTAATATTAATATTCTTGAATTTTCAATATTAATTTCAGAAAATTACACGATTTTTTTTTATACCACTCCGGTGGAAGACAAGCTCACGGCCCACCTTATTGGAATTGGTTACCGCGGCCTATGGACGTGTGCAACACCAGGGACGTCATACTCGCGTTGCTGACCCTGTAAAAACCTTCTAGTTTTTTTTCTTGCTCTTGTGCAGACTAATAAGAAAGGAGGTGTATCATCTAGCAGGTTAGTTTGGGCCGAAAAGATCTCGGTAAGGTCCCATTATATATATGTTTATTTTATCGTTAAAGAGCTACATATTTTCTAACTTTATGAGCTTTTTATATATTTAATTACCAAGAAGTGTTGCCCCGATAGGTCAATGCGGTATCATTGACCTATCGGGGCAACACTGTAACGGCAAAATTGCAATTTTGCCGCTCAAAAATATTTCAATTAACCTTCTTTTACCTACAAGTTTATTTCATTTTGTCAACGTCTACTTGGAAACCTAAATAAAGACGTTGATGGATGGCAACACGTTAAGCAATTATTTTTTAAATTTCAAAAAGAAAAATATACTTCAGCAGTTATTTTCTACGTCTATCTTATTACTCGCTAACAATATTCTGTGTACTTATATCTTTGCTAAGCATTGCAAGTGGCTATGAGATAATAATATCCAAAGGCTTAGATGAACAGGTCACCTGAAAAGAATGAATGGCATAAGAGCTGTCAAATCTATCACAAATTGTAGCTTGCAACAGAAAAGAAGAAGAACTGACACATAAGCAGTATGAGCATGCTTATGTGTTGGCGAGGCGACGCGGCGACGACGTCAGTCTCTGTGAAATGGAAGAATATCGTTGAAGATGCCAAAACTCTTATAGGGTTATAGCACCGATGAAAGTAGAAGTAAATGAGATTGCCCACTGAAATTTATCATTTTGATATTCGCTTTGGGCTCAAAGAAAACTTTTTTGTGAAAAGGTATTGCATTTTACCTTTTTTTTTTTTTTTTTTATCGCGCGGAAATCCCTTCGGATACCCCCCCGCGTGCCAGCGGGGGCGGTTATGTCGGGCTTGAACCGACTAAAACCGCACGCCGTCTCGGGTCTACAGACGCCGGGGTATAAGGTTGCCCATAGAGCATATCCCTCGCACTCCGACTGACCCTGGGCCATCTCCGGTTTCGAGATGGCCCCCTCGGGTTTGGGAACCACGGTGTCCCCGTCTTGCCCCGGTTTGGGGGAGGGGCGCTAGTCGCCCCACCATCCCGGCCTGCTTCTGCTGGGGTGACAGGTGGCCTCACCCGCCACCCCCAGGCCTGCGCTCATGGAGGACGGAGGTCGTTAAGCGACCGACGGCGCCTGAGTTGCCTGCGACGCGCGGCGAGCAAGTTGCGGGCTCGGCGGACCGGGAGAGTTCTAAGTCTCTCCCGGGCGCGCTCCGCCACCTCCTTCACGAGCATTACATGCTCGCAGAAGGAGGCGGCGGCGGCCCACGCGCTCGCGCTCCGCACCATTGCCGCAATCATGCTGCCGAGCGAGAGGACTCTCACCCCGATGGCTGCCACGAGGTCACGCCTCGGCGCCTCCCACGCCGGGCAGTCCGCCAGCGTGTGCAGCCCTGAGTCCTCGCTAGCGTCGCAGTGATGACACTCAGGCGTTGGCTCCTTCCTGATCCGATGCAGGTGGTCCCCGAAGCACCCCTTCCCGGAGATCACCTGCGTCAGTCGGTAGGAGAGGCTTCCGTGTCGCCTCTCCAGCCAATCCTCCATGATGGGCCTTACCGCCGCTATTGCGGCGTGCCCTGCGCTTGGTCGCCCAAGTCGTTCCTTCCACTCCACCACGATGGCCTGGCGGAGCTGGGACTGCACGGCCTCGATTTCTCGAGGCTCGGGGTTCCATCCCTGCTCCCGCGCCTCCTTTCGCCACTGATACAGTTGCGAAAGGGCTCTCGCTTCCAGGTCCCATGGCGGAGTTCCGGCAAGGAGACTCGCCACCTCGAAGGAGATCGTGCGGTACCCTCGGATGACCCTGATGGCCAGAACTCGCTGCGGAGCGCGCAGCATCTGCACAGTTCTGGTCCTCAGGGCCTCCGCCCATATTGGGCACCCATACAGGGCCATGGACCGCACGATCCCCGCGTAGAGTCTCCTGCAGGAGTCATCGGGCCCCCTCATGTTGGGCTACAGCCGAGCCAGAGCAAGAGCTGTGCCCTTCAATTTGGGGGCCAGACTTCGGATGTGCTCTCCGAAGTCCCATCGGCCGTCGAGCACGAGCCCCAAATATTTCATTTGGGGCTTGATGCCGATGCGATTTCCTCCCACGATGAGACTGGATCCCTCGGGTGGCTTACACGGTGGGTGGCAGAACAGGGCCTCGGTTTTATGCAGGGCCACCTCGAGACCCAGCCGCCGGATCCGCCTAACGACTTGGGCAACCGCGTTCGTGGCCTTTCGGGTCGCTACGCGGTACGTCGCCCCGCACGCCGTCACGAGCGTGTCGTCCGCGTAGCACGTGACGGCGGCACCGCCTACGAGCTCACCGCGAAGCACCCAGTCGTATCCGATGTTCCACAGGAGCGGCCCCAGGACCGATCCCTGTGGAACACCGCACGACATTTCACGCCGACCGATACCGGTCACGGTTGGGTAGATGACGGCTCTCTCCGTCAAATACGCCCCGACTATGCGGCGGAGGTAGAGAGGCACTTCGTGATACACGAGCGCCTCCCTAATGCAACTCCAGGGCAAGGTGTTGAACGCGTTGGCGATGTCCAGGGACACCGCCAACATCACCTCACCCCGGGCTACTGCATCCTCCGCCAGAGCCCTTACGCGCATGGTGGCATCCACGGTGGAGCGCCTCTGGCGGAAGCCATATTGGCCATCCGCCAGGTCCGGCCCCACTCTTGAGAGGTGCTCGACGAGGCGCTTCGCAATTACTCTTTCAAAGAGCTTGCGTCGAGCAACACTATGGGCCGGTAGGCGGACGGCGAGTCCGCCGGGCGCCCCTCCTTTCGGATGAGGACCAGTTTCCTCGTCTTCCACAATTTCGGAAACTGGCCCCGCTCCAAACATGCGCTGAGAAGCCCTCTCAGTCGGGGCTCGAGAGCGTCGTCGACTAGAGCTAGGACCCACGCTCTGCCTGGAATGCCGTCGGGTCCCGGGGTGGTGTGTTTGGCTCTTAGCCTTCTCACCGCCAGCTCTAGTTCTACCCAAGTGACCTCGGGCACGTCGTCGTCCTCCACGTCGGGCGCCATGCGCAACCGAGGCGGAGTCATCTGCGGTGGAACATGTTCCACCGCCCGCGATGGGAACAGGGAGCCAACAACTCCTCCGAGCAGATCCGGCTGGAGACACCGGGTTAACGGCGGGGCCTTGGGGCGCAGCTTGCCCCTCACTATCCGGTAGGGCCGCCCCCAAAGGTCCCGCTCCAGCGTCTCCAGCAGCTCGCGGAAGGCGTCCCGTTTGGAACGCCTTATCTCCGCTCGGAGGGCTCGTCTGGCCTCCCTGTATCCCTCGTACAACTCCGCCTCTCGGGCCTCCGCATCTGCGGGGCGGCGACGCCTCCTACGGAATCGGGCCCACCGGCGGTGCGTGATCACGCAGCCCCGTCTGAGCTGCGCGATCTCCGACGACCACCAGTAGACCTGACCCCTCGGATTATAGGGCGGAGCCCTAGGCATCGCCGCGTCACAGACACGGGTCATGGCCTCCCGGAACCACTCCGCCTCATCGTCTATGCTGACAGGCCTGTCCGGCGCAGGGGCCCAGGCCTGTACGATGGCGGCTTCCAGGAGGAGCTCCCGATCAAGTCGCTTAAGCGCCCAACGTGGCTCGGGTGGAGCCGGTGCAGCCGGCGCTTCGCTCGCAGGGCGGGACACGTCAAACCGAATGTATCGGTGATCCGAACTTGTGTCCTCCCCCAAAACGACGCGCCAGCCCTGAACACGTCGCGCCAACGAGGGGCTCGGGAACGATAGGTCCACGATGGAGCTACCCCTCGAGGTCACGAACGTGTCCACGGCTCCCAGATTTAGGAGGACTAGGCCGAGTCGTGCGGCCCAGTCCACCAGTGCCCTGCCTCTAGGCCCCGTCGCGCCCCTTTCGTGTCGGGAACCCCAGGCATACGACCAGGCGTTGAAGTCCACGAGCACAAGGACCGGACGGGGCTGGCAGGCATTGACGACGACGGCCAGCTGACGGAGCCATTGCTCATATGCAGCTTGGTCTCGGTTCGGCGTGATATAAGCGGCCACGACCGCTATGTCGCCAACCGCTGCCGCCACGCAGCCGGGTCCCCTTGCAACGAAGGCAAGAGGGGGGCTGCCGGCGGCAGGGTTGTGCACCAGTGCCGCCGACCCATCCAGCGCGGCTTCCCAGGTAGGCCCGAGGAACCGGTGGGTGTATGGGTCGGCGACAGCGGCGACATTTATGGCCCACTGTGCCATGCTCTGGCGCAGAAGGTCCTGAGCATGGGCACCGTGGCCAACGTTCACCTGCAGGATGCGGAGTTGAGGATCCATTATGGAACCCCCATCTCCGCATCCCACTGTGAACTGGAGGTGGAAGGCCGGCCTCCCGGCTTCGGCTCCCCTCCGGCGCAGGCCTTGCTGCCAACCCTATGATCAGCCGGCTTGCCCCCCGCTGCACATCTGAAACAGTGCAACGGGGCGCTACACGTGCCGGCCTTATGACCGGGCTGGCCACAGCGGAAGCAGCGGTCGCCCGCCGTTACCTCCGCCGTGCAGTGCACCCCCACATGGCCCACCGACAGGCACCTGAAGCACCTGGCCGGTCGGGCCTGCAGGAGCCGTGTCTGCGCCCTCAGGAAGCCTCCCAACAGGAGGCTCCGCCCGTCTGCGACCTTTTGGGCCGCCGCGATAGGGCAGCCGACAACTGCTGCCCCCTGTCCACCGTGGCCGAAGCGTATAGCTCCGGCCTTCACTGTGTCCGGGGAGCAGCCCCCGGCCTCCGCCACGGCGAGCCTAAGCTCCTCAGCCGTGACGGAGTCGTCCAGACCCATGATGCGCACTTCTGCGCATTTAATGGGCCTGGACACCCGGACGTCGGCTGCATCCAGCGACTCCCTCAGCCTAGCCGCTAGGGCGTCAGCCTTGGGGTCACTGGCGGCGCCGGGGACCTCGAGAAGCCGGGCTCCCGTCCGTGTGCTCTTGCACCGGACGCCCGGGATCTCGAGGGCCTTGAGGTCGACGTTGGCCTTCACCTTGGCAAACACCTCGGCATACCCCATGCCTCTACCCGCTGCCTCCGCCGTCAGGGTGACGACGACGGCCGTAGTGCGGGGGGCACGGAGCTTCCCCGGCGCTGCTTTCGCGGCGGCCGCGGCCCTCCTGGCCTTTTTGACGGCCTTCTTGGCGGCCTTCCGCCTCTTCTTGCAGGCTCCAGCCACCTCCCAGCCCCCTTCCAATGGGGTGGAGGTAGCCGGAACCACGGCTGGGGCTGGGGCTGGGGCCAGGGCTGGGGACGTCTTCCCCTTGCCCTTCCCCTTGCCTTTGCCCTTCCCCTTACCCTGAGCGGGAGGGGGCTGAGGAGCCGGGACCGGCAGAGTCGCACCCGCACCCGCGGCCGGGCGGGTAGGGCCCCTTTGGGCTACAGCCGCGTAGCCGGCCGCTGGTGGCGCCAGAGGCGGACGGCGGATGGAGTCCATTAGGGCCTCCATCCGACACATCATCCTCTCCTCCAGCACCTCCATATAGGGGAGCCAGGACTCCGCCGGCGGTGCCCTCGGCTGCGCCGGCCGCACCGGCGGTACCGGCTGCTGGACCGGTTGCACCGGCCGCGCCGACACCGCTGGCTGCGCTGACCGACTCGCGGACGAGCGAGTCACGCGTGTCTGCTCCGCCGGCTGCGCCCTTTGCGCCGTTTGGGCCGAGCTCGCCATCCCCCTCTTGAGCTCCTCGACGGCTGCAGCTAGTCGAGCCGTCTCTCGACGGGACTCGGCCAGCTGCGCCGCCAGGCCCTCATTCTCGGAGGCGATGTCGAGCACAATGCTCAACATCGCCTCCTGCTCAGGGTTTGGGGACCCCTGGAATGACGCGGTCACCTTCTGGAGTCTCTCCAAAAGAGACTGCGTCCTCCCGCTCGGTTCCGCTTTTTCCGCGGAAGGTATTGCATTTTACCTAATAAATAATTTGTTCATCGAATATTTTCATACAAAATAATTTAACACTTATAAGCTGCTCTCTGGGCATATCAATTAGGAGACATAGACATATTATTGTACTCCTATTACTCTAATCTAATGTTTTAGAAGCTTTAAAAAGACTAGCTAAAATTATAACCGAATTCTAATCTTTAATATTCTCACCTTACCTTCAAGAGCCTATAAGTCTACAATTACTTTTGCAATCCCTGCACGACGCGCACCCAAGATGGAAAATAAACATTATTACAGGATAATCCAGTGAGGGGTTGAACCAATCTAACGGCTCGGATTTCTTACATTTCACACCATCTAATAACATATGATGACAAAAGGGTTAACCCTTTTGAGAATCTGAATAAAGACGTACCGATTTTTAAAGCTTGCAGGTGATTAAGTTGCGGCGGCAGTGATAGCGATGTTAGACCATTGTTTTATATAGATGTATAAATATTTTTATTTAAGTTATAATTTTAATAATTTTTACGTCCGTTATAAGTAGTAGTAAGTATCATATTGTAAAAGGTAAAACCCTGTAAAAGGTATTGTTTTAAGGAGGACATCAACCAAGATCACATGTATTCGACGCATTTAAAATTATCCAGTATTTTTGTGGCCGTATATATATCACAGTTCTAAATTTAATCTCGAAATTAATAATATCAAATAATTTTGTTACCATAAATATTCGTACATATAAAGTCCCAACTGCATCGCGTAATAATGTATAGACAAGGTGACATATAAACACACACCCGTCTGATACTAACAGACGGGTTTTGTTTACCTGTGTCTATAAACCCCATCCACCTCTCTTAGGATCTATAGTAAGGTTTACCAGCAGGAATACATCACTGCAAGGTTGTATTGATTCTGTTGTATCGCGTCTTAATTTCTAAGCAGGTTCTCCGCTACGATTGAACTCACACCCTACACAGAGTGTTATTTTAATCTTTTTGCACTTTTCATCGGATTCAGTACGCCGAATCGTATTTACGCCTCAAAGAAATATCTAGGAGATTGTGTGATGGCGAGCGAAACGATCCGATAAGCGAAACTAGTTTTAAAACGTCGATCAAGTGTGAGTCAGATGCACACGCTGAGCGTTCCGTACAAAATTAAATTGAGGGGTATATGTAGCGTTGTTGTTAGAAAACTGGAGTTACCAATATACTCGTAGGTCGAAAAATAATCTAACTACAATGACAGTGGGCTGGCAACATCTGCCCGATGGCCGCAAAAACAGTAGACTACAATTTAGGCTAAAATTAATTGGTTGGTTATGTAACTTATTAGTATAAATTTTTTTTATTATGGTCATGTCAATATGACTTCATCATACCTATATATATGGTATTCGGACGTTTCTCTTTACACGTACTTTAAGACTTCGCTTTTTAGCTATTTTAATTGATTATAACTCAACGATAAGTACCCAGAGGCGCATTTAAAGCTTTGGCACCCCGGGCCAGTTAGGTTTGTTGTTTGTTCGTTAAGTGACGATAAAATATTTCATTTAAGAAATAATTCGAGCTTCGCTTATTGTGGAACGTAGATAATTCTTTATTCTTTTGAGTACAGAAAAGAAACGTTCTGCATTGCAATTCGTTACTGCAGTACAAAACAAAATGCATAATGCAATCTCTCCATATGGAAAAGCTTCTTTGAAGTCCGTATTTTTAATGAATACCAAAATAACTGCTGCCTTAGACATTGTATCTAATTTACCTAAGAAGGTATTTGCTCGTACGGGGTGACGTCCCTATAGAAACGTTTCCTCCTTTTGATAACTCTTTTTTGATTGTGCTTGTATTCTTCGGGGGATTTCTTCTTACCCACCTCTTCAAAATCGTCAAAACATTCTTTTTTATTTTGAATGAAATTAATTAAAGAGTCATATAGGTTAGAAATGACCTCCAGGTACGAGACAACCTTTTGCAGAACTTTTGAAGCTATACTAAATTGCTTCACAATGGCTCCCCAAAATTCTGACAAGATGGCGGTTTCCAATGGATAACGAAGTGATCCTATGCGGATTGCATTTTTTGCCTTATGAGGTACGGAACCATAAAAAGAAAAATGTTTGAATGTATGTTTATATACGTTATGCGTCTTTTACTATTTCGTATAATTCGTAAAGAGTGATGTGGATGTATCACGCCTTGTACTGTATGTTAGATTTATACATAATGAATACTAGTGATAACGTACCTAGAACTTAATGTATCGATATTTTTGGTTTCGAAATGAAACTACTATTTCTGTGTCTGTCTGCCTGTTTTTCAATGCGAAGTTTTGTCAGTATCAATGTATTAATTTGTTTCCGGATTACTTTTATCCTATTATTATTATTTATGTATAATATTTTTGACTAACATTAATATTTACTATTGTCTTTAACCCCTTTACCCAACCTAAATGTTAGTAATGAGTGTGAATTGGTAGTGTAATAATCGAGGTTCGAACCCGCGCTCTATCGATTACAATGCCTACGCCTTAGCACTAGGCTACTTACTGCTTCTTCCCTCATTATGGAACGTATACTGGTATGTTACTACACTTAACTATTCCTTTTAAGCACTATACACACTTTAAAAGACAACAACACTTCAGTTGCTCCAGTTGCTTTGATAGAATCTAAACACATTCTGAATTCACGCTCGATTTATTCAAATTCAAATTTAGATTCGCGCGCGCATTTCTCTTTTCTTTTTTTTTGCTTTATAGGGAATATAAGGTATGTAATAAGAATCGACGTTAGCTGCAATAGGCTGCACTGACTGAACTATGCTGCAGTGTTCCAGTGGCCCAGTGCAGCCGCGCGCAACTGACCCCGAATGAAAGCGAAAGTGAATCAATACACGCTCTTCTCGGTTGTCACCTCTCGTCTTCCTTGAAATAATTAGCCTGAAACTAAGATGAAAGTCCTTCTTATTAGATATGCATAAATTATAGTAACAAAAATGGTAGACTTGTTTCATATAGTTTCGCTTATGTAACGAGAAGGGAATTTCTGAGAGATTTCTGGACGTCTCTCGCCTATGAGCGAAGAACACCCACCCTCTAGCAAGCGCTTACGCACTCCCTCATATGCACTCACACACAACACACACCCTCTCACTCATAAAACACAGATACCCCCTCACATGCACACACCTTCACACACACAACAATACGCTCACACACGGTAACCTATTGAAATATTGAATTTCTGTTACCCGAATCTTAAAACCCTGAAAACGGTTGGTAGAACTTTTAAAAGACAGATGTAATGAATGACAACTTTCTATAATTCCGTTTTTAATTTCCCAGATGAATCAATTTCCAGGTGCACTAACACCAAATTTTCAAATAGTATTTTTTTGGTTCCCATATTGTCATAATCCAAATATAGTTATACCAGTTTCTCAGAATATATTTTTTTGTTCCCCATCGTACCATTTTCTAAATAAACTATTACCAAATGTTCATAATATTTTTATTTCGTTCCCATAAAATCGTGTTCCAGCTAAACTATATACAGGTATAGTAAAACTCAGTAAATTTATACGATTCATTTATTTTTAAATTACTTACTGTACGTAAGTAATTTAGAAATTTACATTAATTTAGAAATTTGATATAATTATGATAATAATACGTAATATTGTTAGGTCGAAATTAATTATCGTTAACACCCCGACTCAGTGCAATCCGACTCGGATAGGTTAGGTTAGAAGACTCCTCCGCTTCGCTTCGCTTCCGCCTCAGTCTTCGTGATTTTTTTTTAAACCACCCAGAAGTAGGAGCCCCGCCATGCGGGGCTCCGTCGAGCCTAGTTAGTAGACGCCATATGAGGTTTAGTTTTAGGTTTAATTGTTAATAAAAAATCTTTGTCGTATAATCATTTATTAATCAACATAATTCAAGTATAGGTAATATAACATTTTTATTTTCTTGAAAGCAACATTATTTTAAATTTAAATTGTTTATTGGATATTGTTTGTCTGGATATGAATTAACTGCATTTCAAAAATTTGTGTTTTAAAAATTCGGCTTTCGTGCATATGGATTACAGTCATCTGGATTTTGTGCATTTAGATATCGTGTGTCTGGTACAAATGAATAAATGGGCAAATGAAATTAGGAGTTGCGATTATATGGCAAATAAAACTTCGGAATTTGAAAAAACGGGATTATGAAAGTATGGCCAAACGTTTTCGGGATTATGATATTCGGAATATTAAAATTCGGGATTAAGATCACACACATTCATTTAACTGTATTCTTTATGTATATTTTAATGATAAGTTCCTATTTATTTTGGGACCAAACCGCTTTCCTAAAGATACTTATTGAGCGCTATTTAGTCACTGTGTCGAAGTGGAATCCTGGTGACCAGTAACACAGGTAATTTATTACCTACCACAGGCACCAGCGATCCACAACCAAAACTTTTGTGTCCCCTATGATAAGCAAACATTGTATTTATTTTGGTTGTTGGTGAGAAAATAAATAAATAATTATTATTAATATTTCCTTTATGAAACTTCAAATACATATAAATTATATTTTTAAATACATTCTATATAAACAAAAACCAAATATATTTAAAAATATAAAAAACGTTGTTATTGTTATTAATAAACATTTAATAACCCCGACGAGGTGGGCAACAGTCGGCCAGGGCGTTAGGGCGATTGGCAGAGGTACCGCCGGACTATTCGGGCATTGTCGAGCAAGACCGCTTTCCGCATCTTGGCCGCCACCGACTTCCCACCGATCCCGAGCCTCTCAAGATGGACTGAGAGGGTCCTTGCGATCAAACCATTCGCTGAGATCATAACTAGGACTATTTCTGTGGACCCCACCCTCCACATGTCATTAAACTCGTGCGCCAGGTCCAGACATTTGATCTTTTTATCTGCTTCGGTGCGGACGAGGTTCTCGTC
Organism: Cybosia mesomella; assembly: GCA_946251805.1. Taxonomy (NCBI): domain Eukaryota; kingdom Metazoa; phylum Arthropoda; class Insecta; order Lepidoptera; family Erebidae; genus Cybosia; species Cybosia mesomella. The sequence continues at coordinate 10,972,181 of OX276395.1, forward strand.
ATAGGGGATAGTGATGTCCACAAAAATAAACGTGAATGTGCCCGGTACATCAGCACGACATCAGGCCTATTCGCTAGAATAGTCCTATCCGTGATGATGGAGCGGTCCCAGTAGAGCTTGGCGCGGTCATTTTCGAGTACGGCTTCCGGTACGTACTTGTAGTAGGGCAGCCTCTGTTCGATGAGGCCGTATTTAAGGGCAAGCTCTGGATGCAATATCCTGGCTGCTTGGTTGTGTCTGTGCAGATACTCAGTGTTAGCAAGCATTGAACAAACGGAGGTCACGTGTCTGAGAGATTCACCGGGACGGTGGCTCAATCGCCAAACGTCCACCGTTCCATCCCTCAGTATGTACCTACTGTAGTTGTTCGTCTTAATAACCTGATCTTGTATCGCACAGACAAAACCCTCGGTTTCCCCAAAGAGGTCACCAAAGCGCAGCCAGTGCACGGAGGCCTCTCGGTCCACGTGAGGCTTTTTTTTTTTTTTTTTTTTTTACGTGCGGAAATCCCTTCGGATACCCCCCGCTGGCCAGCGGGGGTGGTTATGTCGTGTCTCGACTAAAACCGCACGGTGTCCTCCCCAAGTGTCCGTTGCCGGGCACCCCGGGTAAGCCCTCGAAAGGATAACCCCAGGGTTGCCGGTGGACTTTGGCCGCCACCGCGGCCTCGCCTGGTGGGGTCGGGTTTTATCCCGCTTCGGTGAGTTGGCAGGCGTGTGTAGGGGCACACACGACACGCCTCCGCCACGGCCTGCTTCTGTAAGGACGGCGAGTCGGCCAACTGCCGTCCTCAGGCCCCGATCATGGAGGTCGGTAGTCCCGGGCGTAGATGAGTCTGCGGCGTCCTCGCCGCAGACTGCGAAACTCGGGGGGCAGGGTTCTCTCCCGCTCCCTCTCCGCCGTCTCTTTCGCGCGCATTACCTGCTCGCAGAAAGAGGCGGCGGCGTGCCACTTGCTCCCGTCGGAGACCACGGCCCTCACCATGGTCTCCAACGAGAGAACGTCCACGCCCAGGACCGCAACGAGATCCCGGCGTTGACTCGCCCACGCAGGGCACTCCACCAACGTGTGGAGCGCCGTGTCTTCGCCAGGATCCTCGCAGTGCTGGCACTGCGGCGTTGTCTCCCGGTGGATGCGCCACAGATACTTACCGAAACACCCGTGTCCGGTAACCATCTGGCACATCCGGTAGGAGAGGTCCCCATGGTCCCTCTCCAACCACTCCTTCATGATCGGTCTCACCGCCGCAATGGTGGATTCCCCCCACCTTGGGTGCTCAAGTCGCACCCTCCATGTCTCCATGAGTTCCCGGTGGAGCTGGGACCGCTGAGCCCTGATTTCTCGGGGCTCCGGCCTATGGCCCCGCTCCAGCGCCTCCTTGCGCCACTGGTACAGCAGCGCAAGGGCTCTCGCTTCCAGGTCCCATGGAGGGGTCCCGGCTAGGAGACATGCCGCCTCGACGGAGATCGTGCGATACCCCCTGATGACTCTGACGGCCATCGCTTTTAACGGGCTGTTTAATACAGCCACGTTGCGGGCCGCCAGAGTCTCCGCCCATACGGGGGCCCCGTATAGGGCCATGCTTCGCACGATCCCCAGGTACAGTCTCCTAGTGGGGGCGTTGGGTCCCTTAACGTTGGGCATCAGCCGCGATAGTGCGACCGCAGCCCCCCTCAGTTTCGGGACCAGACTTCGGAGATGAGGTCCGAAGTCCCATCGGCTATCGAGTACGAGCCCAAGGTACTTCATCGTGGGCTCGATGCCGATGCTCACGCCCCCTACGGTTATGCTGGTTCCCGCAGGTGGCCCCCTCCGAGGCCCGTGAAAACACATAGCCTCGGATTTGTGGAGAGCCACCTCGAGTCCCAGCCGCCGTATTCGACCCACGACTTGAGCAACCCCTGCCGTGGCCTTCATTGCCGCGCTTCGGTACGTTGCTCCCCGCGCCATAACGAGGGTGTCGTCAGCATAGCAGACTATGCTGACACCCTCGAGCAACGTACCGCGCAGCACCCAGTCGTATCCGATGTTCCACAGGAGTGGCCCTAGGACCGACCCCTGCGGAACACCGCACGACACTTCTCGCCGCCCTGGCCCTAGCCAGCTCGGGTAAACTATGACCCTCTCGGATAGGTATGCCTCGACAATGCGGCGGAGGTAAGGAGGCACTCCGTGATACGCGAGCGCCTCCCTAACGCAGCTCCAGGGTAGGGTATTGAAGGCGTTGGCGATGTCAAGAGACACCGCCACCACCACCCCACCCCGCGAGACTACTTCCTCCGCCAGGCGCCTAACGCGCATGATCGCTTCCACGGTGGAACGCCCCCGGCGGAAACCGAACTGGTTGTCCGCCAGATCTGGCCCCACGTTCGTGAGATGCTCGACGAGGCGCTCTGCAATAATCCGCTCAAAGAGCTTGCACACCTCGTCGAGCAACACGATCGGCCGGTAACCGGATGGCTGATCCGCCGGCCGCCCCGCCTTCCGGATAAGGACCAGTTTCCCCGTCCTCCACGCCTTTGGAAACTGGCCCCTTTCGAGGCATGCGCTAAAGAGCGCCACCAGTCGAGGCCCTAGTTCCTCAAGGGCCAGGACCCATGCTCGGCCTGGAATGCCGTCGGGTCCGGGGGCAGTGCATTTCCGGGCTTTAAGCCGGAGCACTGCTACCCCCAGTTCACTCTCCCTGACTTCGGGCACATCGCTCTCGCTATTATCAGCGTCAGGCGCCTGAGGCGGAGCCATACGCGGAGGAACATGCTCCTCCGCTCTCGCTGGGAACAAGGAGCCCAGTATCCCCTCCAGCCGCTCCGGCTGGAGGCTCTGGGTCAGTAGGGGCGCCCTTGGGCGAATCTTGCCCCTGACCGCAAGGTAAGGGCGCCCCCATGGGTTCTGCTCCAGAGACTCCAGCAGCTCTTCGCGGGCCCGCCGTTTGGCCTGCTTAATGGCTACCTGGAGGGTCCTCTTGGCCCCCTTGTACGCCTCATATAGCTCCGCCTCTCGGGCTGCCGCATCGTCTGGGCGGCGACGCCTCCGGCGAAACCTGGTGTACTGGCGGCGAGCGGTCACGCACGCTGCTCGCAGCTGTGCGATCTCCGTTGACCACCAGTACACCTGTTTCTTTGCCGGGCCGGGCTTAACCCTAGGCATCGCCGCATCGCAGATATGCGACATGGCTCTCCTGAACCATTCGGCCTCTGCGTCGACATCGGCAGGCCTGGCCGGTGACGGAATCCAGGCCTGCACAATGGATGCCTCCAGGAGAGCCTCCCGATCCAGGCGTCTAAGCGCCCAACGTGGATCCGGGGGGTTCGCTATAGTCGGCGGTAGGTTAGGTGGAGGGGAGACGTTGAACCGAATGTACCTGTGGTCCGACGACGTCTCCTCCTCCTCCACCACGCGCCAACCCTGGACGCGGCGGGCGAGAGCAGGGGTCGCGAATGCAACATCCACGACCGAACTGAGTCCCCGCCGCTCCCAGGTGGCGACACTCCCCCGGTTGAGGACCTCTAGGCCACGGGTGTTGGCCCAGTCCTCCAGAACTCGCCCCTTGGCATTGGTTTCCCGGGAGCCCCAAGCCAGAGACCAGGCGTTGAAGTCTCCCAGGACCAGGACAGGGCGAGGACGGCACGCAGCGAGAACGATATCCAGTCCTGCGAGCCATAGCTCAAGCTCATACTGGTCAAGGCTTGGCGAGAAGTAGACGGCCACGACAGCCAAACCCTCATAGTCCGCCGCGACACAGCCTCTGCCCCTTGCAATGACTGCAAGGCGCGAGGTGTCCACGGCGGAACCCCCGAAGACGGTCGCTACGCCGTCCAGGTCCACCGGGCTTCCGGGATGGACCCAGTACGGCTCAGCGACCACGACCACATTGATAGACCACTCCACGATGCTCTGGTACAGAAGATCCTGAGCACCGGTGCAGTGGTTTATGTTCACCTGCAGGATGCGGATTGGTGTGTCCATTAATGGACGTCCATATCCGCATTCCGCCGCGAATGTGGCCGCTCTTGAGCGGCACCCCCACTACCCGTTGCGGACGAACGGGGCTTTGGCCTCGAGGCGGCGCAGGTACGGCTGTCCGCCCGGTGTTCCGCCGCTTTACCCTCTGCTACGCATTTGTAGCAGCGCGGCGGAGCATCACAGGCGCTGGCCTTGTGACCGGGCTGACTGCAGCGGAAGCACCGATCCCCCACGGTGTCTCCCGCTGTGCACTGCACTCCCACATGCCCCACGGCCAGGCACCTGAAGCACCTGGTCTCGCGGGGCTGCAGGAGTTGCACCCGCGCCTTTAGGAAGCCCCCAACGAGGAGGCTCCGTTCGTCCGCAATTTTCTGCGCCGCTGCGACGGGGCAGTTGACGACTGCCGTGCCGTGACCGGTGGAGCTGAAGCGAATTTCTCCAGCTCTCACCTGATCCCGGGGGCAGCCGCCCGCCTCCACGACGGCGGAGATAACCTCATCCGTCGTGGCCGCATCATCCAGACCCGAAATGCGCAAACCTGCGCATTTGTTGGGTCTGGTGACGCGGACGGCTTCCGTGTCCAGCGACTCCCTCAGCTTGGCTGCTAGGGCATCTGCTTTGGGGCCGCTGGTGGCGCCGGAGACCTCGAGAAGGCGAGCTCCGGTGCGAGTCGTCTTGCACCGGAGCCCCCCCTCAATCTCGAGGGCCTTGAGGTCCACTGAGGCTTTCACCTGCCTCAGGACCTGGGCGTACCCCACGCCCTTCTCCACACCCTCCGTCGTCACCGTCAGGACGACGGCTGTGGAGCGTGGGGCGCGGAGCCTCTTCGGCGCCTTCGCCGCAGCGGCTTTTGCCGCCTTCTTAGCCGCCTTTTTGGCGGCTTTTTTCGCCTTCTTGGCGGCTCCCGCTACCACACAACCCTCTCCTCTGGAGGAATGTTCGGGTGCAGCGGGAGCGGTAGTTCTGGCGACGGCGGGGGTGCCGCTCCCCTTTGACTTCCCTTGTGGCGATGGGGCCACTGGGGCAGCGGTCCTTTTATTAGGACCGGGCTTCCCACTGGCAACAGCCGCGAAAGATGCAGGCTGTGCCAGCGGAGGACGGTATGCCCGGTCCTCCAAAACACCGAGCCGCCTCTCGATGGCCGCTAGTAGCTGTACCATACTTGGCGCAGGCTCCGGCGTCGTCTTGGCTGCCGGTTTGGGCGCTGCCTTAGGCGCCGACTTTGGCGCCGACTTTGGTGCCGACTTAGGCGCCTCACCTGGCGACGCAGGAGCCCTCGGCTGGACCGCCGCCTCCTGGGCTTCTGGGGCCCTTCGGGCCTCCGGGGTTCCCCTGACCAGCTGGGTCAGGTGCTTGACCTCTTCCCGGAGGGCCCGCTGTTGCTCCCGGGAGTTGGCGAGCTCAGTTTCCAGGTTTGTCACCCGGGCCCTGAGCTTCGCCTCCTCCTCGGAGGTGCTCCTGGCGAGGAGCTCCTCCAGAGCCGTCTTGGCGACGGCCACGTTTTCCGCCACCGTTTTACGTTTTCCGGCCACGTTCTTGGCCCCCTTTAACGCCTCCGTAATACGGGCCAGGGCCGACAGGAGCTCCCTCGCCGCGGGAACGTCCTGGTCCCTGCCACTGAGTAGTGGCGGGACGTGTACTGGAGGCTTCGGCGCTCTGCTCGCCGAAGTGGCCATCTTGGCCGGCCGATCGTCCTCACTTGAGGAGGTCACCCGTTGTATGGGGCTTCTGCTCCGGTCACGGGACGTTCCACCCGGGCGTGGCCGTTTTCGACGGAGACCCTCCTCGGTCTCCATTCGGCTGGATACCGACTCATTGTCGGTACCAGCCGTCGACGCCGCGGACCCATTGTCCGCGTCGATTTCCCCACCTGCTGGAAGCGGAGTAGCGGGCCTGGGGAAGACGGCCTTAAGCGACCGCGAGTGAGACCGCGGCCTCACCTCTTCACCCTCCACAACTGCCACTCCGTCATTTTCATTGTCCTTGTTCGTGCCCTTGTCGTTGTTTTTGTTTCCGTCCGGTTTTTTGTTTATATTTTGATTGTTATTCATAACATATCCCACGAGTATGGGGGAAAGGTGGTCCATCCAGGCGGAGCCCCCTGCACCTGGATAAGCCTATATACTATGGAGGTCGGCTGGTATCCATAGGTTTTTACGACTTCGCTGTCGGGTGTTATAGACTTTTCCTTGTCGTGGGCCGGCCAATAAAGGCAAGCCCTCCGGTCGGAGAGATCACAGCGTACCCTTCTGGAGCCACCAGTCAGGTCGTTGCTGATCACCCACCGATTACGGAACGCGAGAGGATGGCTAGTCCTCTCTCACCGGCGGTGGCACAAGTGCCCGTCGGCCCCTGCGTTAGCAGTGGGCCAACCCGCCCCTGGATCCCCCAGGACCCTACGGTGGCCTCCACCACTAACATCATCGCTCGTCCTGTCTCCTCTGAAAGCAGAGGAGTACGGAGAGCGATGTGTTCCCGCCACGTTGGGTATTGGCCGACGATCAATGCCAACCCCATGAAGGGGAAGCCATTGACCGCCGCCCAGGGTGTACCGGCCGCTCCGATTCCGTTCCCCCCGGACTGCAGTGGGATCGGAATCGGAATGACACGCGAGGAGGTTACCCAACATACACCCCTCCACGTGAGGCTCATGTAAAGCCTTAAAGAAGCGTCCGTGCAACTTTTTTGCCCTTCCATACGGCCTCATGCTCAGAAGTACTAAGTACTACTGGTGCCTGGTACTACTTTTTATTATTATTAATTTGAAGGGTGTGTCGAGTGTGTTGACTAAACAAGAGAAAAAGGTATCTACAAAATAAATAAAATAAAATTAATAGTGATTTCGACGATCGTGTGTCATCTTAATATTTGTTTCGTTTGTTGTATGTATGGGTTGGGTAGTAAACGTAACATAACATTATAATTATACAATATACCTACCGAGGTATACTGTAATTAGCTGTAGAGCTAATGTATACCATATAGATATATGTATAAAACAACGTCGAAACTGGTTTGAACTACAAGCTGCTGTTTAGAAAAGTAAATATCTACATGGGAAGTTATTTGATTACGGTAATCACTTAACGTCAGGGCCGGGCCCATTGCTTGATAGCTAATTTCAATTTATTTGATTTAAAACATTATGTTATTAATAAATGTGAATGTTGATGAAAAGTAAAGAGAATATCAGAACTTTGATTCAGTTTTGGTGTTAAGGGTATTTTAAAAATTACCACATATCAATTGATGACTTATTTGCTGTACGGAAATCGAACCCACTACCACTACCGTCGCGCCCCAGGGCCGACGTATGAATTCACCCTTATTCACATAGCCTGATGTAAATCCACCGTTCATTTCCAAATTACAATTGTCTTGTTCAATAAATATCGTTGGCATTTTGAATGTATAAATCTTCAAAGTGCAAATATTGGTTTTTAATCTACTTCAGTTAACTTCATCTAAGCAATGAAGGCAATATCCTTATTGGTTTATTCATATCGAAAAGTGAGTCATGGTAGTATTTTACGACCCTTAAACGTATTTTTAGGAAAAGGAGTTTGGTTTTTTCTATATGATCGCTAATACTTTACATACATCACATACATAACTAGACGCCTGTATCCCCGAAAGGGTAGGCAGAGATGTATTACATAGCCACGATTCGCCAGTTATGTTTAGGTCCCAATGTACCTTTTTTTTTTTTTTTTTTTTTTTCGTGCGGAAATCCCTTCGGATACCCCCCCGCGTGCCAGCGGGGGCGGTTATGTCGGGCTTGAACCAACTAAAACCGCACGCCGTCTCGGGTCTACAGACGCCGGGGTGTAAGGTTGCCCATAGAGCATATCCCTCGCACCCCGACTGACCCTGGGCCATCTCCGGTTTCGAGATGGCCCCCTCGGGTTTGGGAACCACGGAGTCCCCGTCTTGCCCCGGTTTGGGGGAGGGGCGCTAGTCGCCCCACCGTCCCGGCCTGCTTCTGCTGGGGTGACAGGTGGCCACCCCCAGGCCTGCGCTCATGGAGGACGGAGGTCGTTAAGCGACCTCCGGCGCCTGAGTTGCCTGCGACGCGCGGCGAGCAAGTTGCGGGCTCGGCGGACCGGGAGAGTTCTAAGTCTCTCCCGGGCGCGCTCCGCCACCTCCTTCGCGAGCATTACATGCTCGCAGAAGGAGGCGGCGGCGGCCCACGCGCTCGCGCTCCGCACCATTGCCGCAATCATGCTGCCGAGCGAGAGGACTCCCACCCCGATGGCTGCCACGAGGTCACGCCTCGGCGCCTCCCACGCCGGGCAGTCCGCCAGCGTGTGCAGCCCTGAGTCCTCGCTCGCGTCGCAGTGATGACACTCAGGCGTTGGCTCCTTCCTGATCCGATGCAGGTGGTCCCCGAAGCACCCCTTCCCTGAGATCACCTGCGTCAGTCGGTAGGAGAGGCTTCCGTGTCGCCTCTCCAGCCAATCCTCCATGATGGGCCTTACCGCCGCTATTGCGGCGTGCCCTGCGCTTGGTTGCCCAAGTCGTTCCTTCCACTCCACCACGATGGCCTGGCGGAGCTGGGACTGCACGGCCTCGATTTCTCGAGGCTCGGGGTTCCATCCCTGCTCCCGCGCCTCCTTTCGCCACTGGTACAGTTGCGAAAGGGCTCTCGCTTCCAGGTCCCATGGCGGAGTTCCGGCAAGGAGACTCGCCGCCTCGAAGGAGATCGTGCGGTACCCTCGGATGACCCTGATGGCCAGAACTCGCTGCGGAGCGCGCAGCATCTGCACAGTTCTGGTCCTCAGGGCCTCCGCCCATATTGGACACCCATACAGGGCCATGGACCGCACGATCCCCGCGTAGAGTCTCCTGCAGGAGTCATCGGGCCCCCTCATGTTGGGCAACAGCCGAGCCAGAGCAAGAGCTGTGCCCTTCAATTTGGGGGCCAGACTTCGGATGTGCTCTCCGAAGTCCCATCGGCCGTCGAGCACGAGCCCCAAATATTTCATTTGGGGCTTGATGCCGATGCGATTTCCTCCCACGATGAGACTGGATCCCTCGGGTGGCTTGCTCCGAGGCCCATGGAAGAACAGGGCCTCGGTTTTATGCAGGGCCACCTCGAGACCCAGCCGCCGGATCCGCCTAACGACTTGGGCAACCGCGGTCGTGGCCTTTCGGGTCGCTTCGCGGTACGTCGCCCCGCACGCCGTCACGAGCGTGTCGTCCGCGTAGAGGTCCCAATGTACCTACCTAAAATATAAAAATACTTTTGGTATAAAATAAATATGTTTATTACCACGTTTTTCTTAGTTTCACTTCGTGTCTGTGTTTCTGTCTCTCTGAAGCCAAAAATTGACACTTAATTTTCGACCACTTCTGATCACCCTAAAGCTCTGAATTTTTTATGTAGGCTAATGCCACCTTATATTTTCATATTTAGTCATCAGAAATAGTCAGTAGTTAAAAAGAAAACTTTTAAAAAACCACGTTTTAAACACTAAAAAAAGTGGGGCGGGCGTTATAATCCTTTAATGTATCGTTTTTCTTACATATTCAATAATTTAAAAATTTCGAAGCGCCCGCCCCACGTTTTTGACGTTGAAATCGTGGTTTAGAAAAGTTTTTTAATTATTTTTTTTTAATTTTAGATGTTTTTATTATTTATTATTTTTTTCGTTACTTGAGCCAAAAAGTAAAAGCCAAACTTTATAAAACTTTTAATTTAAGCATAGAGGACTGCATTTTCATTACTTACTTTTAATTACATGTATTGTCTTTTCTTTACTAAAACACTGTTTGCTTAACAATATAATTTACCTTCTTTCTTAAAAATACGATTTATAAAGCGTGAGTACGCTTATCCATGAAACTTTTTAAGTCGTACCTTCTCACGGGTGAAGAATAGATTAATTACTAAATAAAATAACCTTAAAAGGTTTTAAGTTTCAGTATTCCTGTACAGATTGTACAATATAACGCATTACATAAAACCGTTATAGAGCTGATTTCACCGATGTTAGGAACTGAACCAAATCGAACTGAACTTTAGTGTCTTCTCACATTCTACTCAATGAATTGTATCGAATAAAACATTAGAACCATGTTCAGTTGAACGAATTTTCACTGATGAAAATACACTTACTGTATATTCATAGAATAACTGAAATACGAAAATCATATATAAATTTTCATAGCCAGAGAGGCGGTTGTCAAATTAAATAAATTGGTATTCTAAAAATAATTTAATGTGTGGGTAAATGTAAAATAACGCCCACATTCCATCAAATGTATTTTCGGTTTCACGTAATTAGGGAAAAGTAAACTCATTGACGTCAATTATTAATAAGTTTGCTTCAAAATTCGTTCAGCTAGGAAGAAAATGTTGTTTAGACACAGCTTTCAGTACGGTTGAGGTATTTTCAGAGATGAGTGGTTCAAAATTCATCTCGGTCTCCTTTTGAAGAATTGCCAAAATCGAATATATGTTATATTTTTAATTTGATGGGCTTGACCCTGATTAGCAAGAAAACATAGATGTATATAAGCAATATTCGAAGTACAGGCATACGTAATATTGGAAGTACAGTCGCCATCGGTATTAGCTTAACGCATTCAAAGTTACCAACTATCTTAGCTCCAAGACATTACATTAAGTAATAAATAAAAATTTAAGAATGCTACATTTCTCCTCTTAATATTACAAATACATTATACAACAATTAGTATTTATTGATTCATTACAATGTAAAGATCATTGTAATTTTTTTAGTGTTCAGCAACTTCTGAGGGCGACAGTACACTAAGTTTACAACTGTACAAATAAATTTTAGTACCTGCATTACACCCACAAGAAAGATTACCTATTAGCGTCTGGCTGACCTGGTAAACTTCATTCCACCTTCGAATTAAGTTATGTTAGTTACCTTATCAGCTGATTTTATTTCCTAGATATCTTAGTCGGTTCGAGTCCGAAATAACCAGAACCGTGACGATTGCCGCAAAGAAAAAACAAACGCATACGCGGAGACAAATCTACAATATCAAAAATCATGAAAATGGTCCACCCGTTCATCGCGGTCATCACTAACACGACTTTGTTTTACACTTTAAATAGATTAGGTTATTGCATAGCTAAGGTAGTATTTATGCAACTGCTTGTTTGGACTGCGAATGTTGAACTAAATCGGATTCTGGGATCCCATCAAGACCTACGATTTTCATGAAATTTAGTGTACAGGGGGTTTCGGGAGCCGACACGGAAGCCTCTCGTACCGACTGACGCAGGTGATCTCCGGGAAGGGGTGCTTCGGGGACCACCTGCATCGGATCAGGAAGGAGCCAACGCCTGAGTGTCATCACTGCGACGCGAGCGAGGACTCAGGGCTGCACACGCTGGCGGACTGCCCGGCATGGGAGGCGCCGAGGCGTGACCTCGTGGCAGCCATCGGGGTGGGAGTCCTCTCGCTCGGCAGCATGATTGCGGCAATGGTGCGGAGCGCGAGCGCGTGGGCCGCCGCCACCTCCTTCTGCGCGGAGCGCGCCCGGGAGAGATTTAAAACTCTCCCGGACCGCCGAGCCCGCAACTTGCTCGCCGCGCGTCGCAGGCGACTCAGGCGCCGGAGGTCGCTTAACGACCTCCGTCCTCCATGAGCGCAGGCCTGGGGGTGGCGGGTGAGGCCACCTGTCACCCCAGCAGAAGCAGGCCGGGACGGTGGGGCGACTAGCGCCCCTCCCCCAAACCGGGGCAAGACGGGGACACCGTGGTTCCCAAACCCGAGGGGGCCATCTCGAAACCGGAGATGGCCCAGGGTCAGTCGGGGTGCGAGGGATATGCTCTATGGGCAACCTTACACCCCGGCGTCTGTAGACCCGAGACGGCGTGCGGTTTTAGTCGGTTCAAGCCCGACATAACCGCCCCCGCTGGCACGCGGGGGGATATCCGAAGGGATTTCCGCACGATAAAAAAAGGGGGGGTTTCGGGGGCAATCATTCGATCTAGCTAGGATTCATTTTTTGAAAACATTGGAAAAAAAAACCAAACAAAGCTCGATCACCCAGATATTTTATTTAAGCTCGCTTAAATTTCACTTTAATTAAAATGCCATGATTTAATCCTGTTATCTCCAGATTCTAAATTACCAACAATAAAATTGTTGGAACAACGGAAGAAGTGAAGTGTGACGGATTATAAGGGTGAACTGGTTCACTAGTTATCACCCGTCGTTCACCCTATTCTTCCCCGTCTTTAGCCTTCTAAATACGAAACAGAGAATTATAAATATTATTTATATTATTGCCCGCGGCTCCACCCGCGCGGAGGTTGGTTATCGTTTTCGTTTTCACCAGTTCTACTTAACCAATTTCGATATTAATACGGCAGATTTTAAGTCTGACCAAGATCTTTGCAATAGCAAAAAATCACATTAAAATTCGTTCAGTACTTTTAACATTCATGGCGAACAAACAGACAAGAATTCCAAAAAACAAAATTTTGTGTTCATAATTATTCATTTAACATAACCCAAGTATTTTTTTCAATATCTCCAATGTCGGATACAACTAATTATCAATTTTATCTATATACATACAATTAAACAAAATATTACTCTGTTTATACTGGAGATTGATGGCACTTGGTGGAACTTGCTACACATATTGAATAAATCACTGTAGACATTGACATGGACATTGTGAAACCGGTAAGGTTCAAATAAATAAATAATTGTGGAAAAGTACAAGTGATTTATTCAATATGAAAAGATTACTCGTTGGGCATCTGAATAGTATGTTGTCTAATCCAACGACAGAAGAAATAAGTCTTCTAATTAAATTGACTGATTTAGGCTTAAGTTCACAGTGATTTAGCTTTAAGATTCGTTGTACTGTTTGTTGTCCATATGGGACGATGTAGTCGCTCAGCGACAAAGTCCTTTTAGCAATAAATAAATAAAAATAAAAAAAACTATATACAATTGATATCTGTTGTACGTTTTATTTTAAAATCACTGACATATGCAGCTATATTGTCAAAAATAAAACAGGATCAGCTGATTAGATATTGTTTTCTGTTTCTCATTGCATGAAGCTTCATCATCATCCTCATAGCTTTGCACTTTGGAGCCCCAGATCCGTTTCTAGTTTTTTATTGGTATGTCGGGGTTTCGGTGAGCGACTGCCACAACACTAAACAACCTATCGTGTACTGTTGCGATATAACATCAAGAGCGTCTCCTACGCAAATCCATAAGGTGACATCCGGGTTCTATCTAATATTGTTTCCATTTTAATATTGATTGATTTAAGTTTCATTTAACACGTGTTATAAATTGCCACGTTACACGACACGTTGTCGAGTTGTCAATGCTGCCATACTTGGCAATCTTGTCATACGTAAAATGTCATACGTATGCTCAGGTGGCGGCTACCACAGATAAATAATATGTTAACCGAGGGTATTCCGCACGAAAAAAAAGGTATGCTGTTGATGATAGCTTTGAGTTGCGCTATGAAAGGTCAGGCTTCTACGTGGTTTTCCACTGTGTACTATCCTGGAATGGGGAAACCTTCCTTATTAATGGATTAGAGTGATTTTAAGGAACTTTTTGTAGTAAAGTTTAACAGCTCAGACACGTTAGCACCACTTTGCATTAACCTAAAGGCAAGTAAATCAAAACAATCTCAAAGCCTTGCTAGTTATTCCGCTGGTCTTACAGCATTTTTTGCAGCAAAATGTAATGAAAAGAGCATAGAAGATATTGCAATAGCTGCAGTGCTTGCACATATTGCTCAGTTTGAGTCCAAGTTCAACGTATTGCATTTACAACCAAAATAAAGACCCGTGTTCAATTGTAGTAAGAATCGTGAGCTATAATTTATGAAGAAAAGATTGAGAAATTATAAGGATAGTGAAAATGCTTATTCTATAGGATATAATTTTATTAATACGTGTCAAAAATGAGGCCACAATTGCTCTCTATGTTTCAAGAGACTGCAGTCTTATTATCAGTTCTTCGCGAAGTTTAATATAATAATATAATTTATTTATTCAAGTAACTTGACTCATTGTGTTAGTTGTGTTAGTAACAATAATGGCTTATAAACTACGTTAGTGCTAATTGTTATTTAGTATGACATAATACAGTGCTCAGCGCAGCAATGTGACAGGCGCAGCTGAAACCTTGGTGCAGTGTGACATGTAGCAGCAATTCAGCCTGCTCCCTATCATGCTCAGGATGCTGTTGGCACTGGCGCGCACTCTGCGGACTAATGAGGCGCAACGCTTCCGCATCACTGTATAGAAGCAGTCTACGCGTGCCTCGGCAAACATACCCGATGCGCTGCAGAAGCGCGGCAGCGCCATCAGCAACCTGAACGCATTATTATACTGGACACGAAGGGCACTGTATGCCTTTTGAGTAAAATGAGCCCACAGGCTGCAGGTGTAGAATGTAGTGCAGTAAGCTCGAAACAGAGTAATCTTGGTCTCTTTCGAGGCACGCATGAACCTGCGGGCGATCATATTAGCTCTGACAGACAGCGCCCTCCGCTCCCTTTCTATGTCATCATCGTCTCTGAGGCCGTCAGTCAATACATGGCCTAGATATTTAAATTGCTGTACTCTCAACAGCGGTACATTATTTATTTTGACCGTCGGCACAGTTTCTGGGTATTTACTCCAACCCCTCACACCAAAACCTTCGCCGGAGCCTCGTCCATCTATCAGGCTACCGTCTACCGGCTTGCTTCAGAAGCCAGCTCTGAAGATTCTGGTGACTCTGAAGAATTTGGTGGGTATTCATCCTATATATAAAAAACAACCTAAGGAAGAAAATTATTGACTACAAACACATATCCTGTAATTTGTCAACTTACGCTTACGTACACATATCCATTACATGCAAAAGTTATACAAACCTGTATAAAACAGAACTTTATGATTTCACATCTTAAACAAAGCAGTATACGCAATTGTATCTCGTATTCTATTTTAACCAAGGTTGTAATTGCGTAAACAAACTCACAATATGCATGGTCCGAATCACCCCGCTCAGATCGAATTTGTCTGCAAAGTTTGAATGTTTCTGTACACAGGGTAGAGTTTAAAACGGCAGTGTATGGCCGTTGTGAGGAGAATTATTGACGCAGCCTGTGTATACAGTAAGATACCTATATAAAATTAGATATAGTAGATATTGTTGTAGAATTCGAATTTGAATGTAATCCGTGCAGATAATGTTTAAATTTGCATTTAAATTGTGATTTTGCTGTCAAAAAGTTCGTTGGAAGGCAAAATCCAATCGTAAATTCGAAACTTACTTACTGTAAACTCAACACTTGAAATCCTTAAAAACTGATGACTAAGATGTGTGTCATTCGGATAGTCATCAAAATTATTCAATTTCAATCGAATTGAGTGTGTTTGGTTAAAATCAAACCTGCAATGTCAGTCTTGAAATAATTACTATAACTGGATGCTACAGATACCTTTAGTAACTCAGCAGCGAGAGCGATTGCTGGGCTTGAGGTCTCATATTCGATTCTCGAATCATACAGGGTGTTACTGGGTTTTTCTGATAGTAATTATAAACAAAAAACATAATCGAATCATGTATACCTATACAAGTATCATGATTCAGGATGGCGCCCCCCAAGATCTTCGGGGCCCAAGTCAACCTCACCAGTAAACCCGTACACCTGCTGATTGACGGATGAGGCTCTAGCGCAGGCTTTACTTCCAGAATTTGGGTTCAGACTACAGTTGCTCCCGTAAAAGTCAAATAAACGTGATTGGCGTTTGGATGATGATATTATATCTTCATCATCATCATCATATCAGCCATGGGAAATCCACTGCTGAACATAGGCCTCCCCCATCGATTTCCATTTCGACCGGTCTATAGCGGCCTGCATCCACCGAGTCCCTGCGCTCTTTGCTAGGTCATCTGTCCACCTTGCGGGAGGCCTTCCTACGCCGCGCTTACCGTCAAGTGATCTCCACTCAAGAACCTTTCTGCCCCACCGGCCATCGGTTCTCCGATCTATGTGCCCTGCCCACGGGATGGAATGGGATCAGTATTTCAGCAGAACAGCTAGTCAGTAATAATAATATCAGTATGACAAAATGGAACTCGGATCTTAAAGAGCTTAATCAAAATCATGAAAATTCTTAATACAAATTAACAATTAACCAAGAGAAAGAGAGCATGGCGTGAAATTGGATAAGGCGCTTCTGACGATCGTTGAAGCGTATGCTATTGGCTTCGTCTTAAACAGCCCTCCATAAATACATACCTTGTTTATTGGATAAAATTATTAATAGGTGGAAGATTCAATTTAAATTTGGAAAAGAAAATGGAAGCGGGCTTATAATATACTACTTTTGACCAAGGAAGGATTGGGAAAAATGCGAGCGATATTATAAGAGATGACAATCAAGGAACTTAAAAGTGTTACTTATCAAGTTTTTGAACCGGTTTATCCATGGTAGTACGTTATCGAAAAGTAAAAAAAAAAGGTCTACGTTATATTATAATAACACAGTACCTTATTTTTTTTTTGTCGATGTTTTCTAAAAATGATAGCTAGATCGATACATTGCCCCGAAACCCCCTGTATATAATTATATATATACCAGAATTGCTCGTTTAAAGGTATAAGATTTTAAATAATTATAATAATCATTTAATCAATTATTTAATAATAATTTTACTATTAAACGAGAAAAAATTGGAAACCCTGTGCAACATTTCAAGTGTAACATTTTCTCAGGGGTTAAAACCACAAAAGTGTACTATTTTTTAATAACATAACCTGGTTATCATATTTTACTATTTTGTGTACAAAATAACCGACATGCATTCAGTCGTTTTGTGTCCATACAAACCAGTCCAAACGTCCATACAATCAAACTTTCACAATCATAATATTATGATAGGCTTTTTAGGATTCCGTTGCCAAATGGCAAAAAACGGAACACTTATAGATTCGTCATGTCTGTCTGTCTGTCCGTCCGAATGTCACAGTTACTTTTTTCCGAAACTATAAGAACTATGCTGTTGGAACTTGATAAGTAGATGTATTCTGTGAACCGCATTAAGATTTTCACACAAAAATAGATATTTTTTTTCGTCAAACCCATACCTGTTTGGTATCTATAGATAGGTCTTCAAAAATGATATTGAGGTTTCTAATATAATTTTTTTCTAAACTGAATAGTTTGCGCGAGAGACACGTCCAAAGTGGTAAAATGTGTGTAACTTCTAAAATAAGAGAACGATAAAACTAAAAAAAATATATGATGTACATTACGATGTAAACTTCTAACGAAAATTGGTTTGAACGAGATCTAGTAAGTAGTTTTTTTAAAACGTCTTAAATATGAAAATTTAAAAAAAAACATTATTATGTTGCTTTGTTGCTACGGAACCCTTAATGGGCGAGTCCGACTCGCACTTGGCCGCTTTTTTACAATAACTAAGGGTACAATAACAAATAAATTGATAATTTCCCATCACAAAATCTTAAATTATTGATTAAAAAGTTTTTAAAAGTTACATATTATTGAAAGTTTCAATACCAGTTAGTACTGTTACTTTCAATCTGCAAAATGTTGAAACAAAAGAACCAAGCTTCAACAAACAAAGAAAATTATTACCTTTCCCACCATTAATAATACCTTAAACCCTTGCTTGACACATTACTATAATGGAGCTGTCATCCGAACATATTTCGCGACTTCATGTTGCGGAGGCGGAGCTGAGGACAATTTTGCTTAGACCTCCGATCCGAATACCGCTTCTTAATGGTTGAAGCTTTATTTTCGAGGCAGTGGGTCCTAACAAAAATGGCCCAGACAGGGTAGAAATGTAGCCGTCAGTCGCAGGTGATAACTGGATCGAGTAATTAGAAACTGACATGGCATTAATAACTGAAGATAAGTTTGACGCGCGTGCAACACCAGACACTTCGGCGTCCTCGCGGGCTTGACAGGGCACTCTCGAATATTTTAGCATCTATGTAGGTACAGATGACTATCGAAGAATGCAAGCATGTTTATCGGGGTATTCCATACTGAGATTTTCCTGAGGTTAACTTAATTGACTCTAACAAAGTTTTCATATTGTACGTTTGCAGACAGATAGGATCGAAATCTATCACGATTTTGGTAAGTATTTCGCAATGCATGATGCCCAAGATTAAATTAAAATAATTAAAAACGAAAAGTGATACTGGGTGTTTATGTAGGTATTTTTTTTTTTCGGTAACGAAATGTCCCTGGTTGACGAATAAATAAAGTGGTGTACACCCCTGCCTATTTTTTGTGAATCTGGTTGCACGTTACTTAAATTTTCAGTATGTAATAACTGTCGAAGTTTAGTGATATTTAAACAGTATTTCCCTTGTTAATTTATTCCTAGATATGTTAAAGTGTTAATATAATACATTTGTCATACTATTATGACTACCTATTGCTTATGACACGCTAAATGTAACTACCATAATAGCGTCTATTCACTAAAGCTTTTATTATTCACTAACTGTCTAGAATAAATAATTAAAAAATCACTGGTTTAAAACTTCAAATACAACAAGTACAGCCGAGCAAAATAACTGATAATAATTTCCTTCCTTTAAAGCCACGAATACGTGCTCCAAACATTTGTTTGGTACTTCAAACTGAACGTTTCTTCGACAACAAATGAGTTAATACCAAACTAAGCTCATATTACTATTCAGACAGTCATTAATTCCAAGTACGGGGTGAACTTCGGTCTCAAATTGGTGTGGGATCTAGCAAAATCATTTATATCAATTCTGTTCTTTGGATGCCGGAAATTATTAAAACCACAATCGGGCTGTAGAGCGCAAAGGCTTCTAATTAACTTCGGTCCACCTACGTAACCCGAGCTGCTGTTGCAGGTAAATGTTTCCTTGGTTATATGGTTACCTGGCACTTGCACTACAACATGTGATACACATGCATACATTTATTCTCGTCTGTATATATTATCTCTAAAAGTAGTATTTCGCCAATTGCGCTATGTATTTACAAAAATAACGTATATACGTATGTTTATCCGCCTTCTAGAACCCATAACACAAGCTAGTTAATTTATGCTTACTTTGGGTCTAAAAAGCGCTGTGTAGAATGTCGTAGAATATTTATTTATGTTTATTTTTTTAAATTTTATTTTCCGTGCCAATTACCGTTAACCGATTACTTTCTGTTTTCTTTTTTCTAATGCAAATTATTTATATCTATTATCTTCGATAATTCCTACGTTTTTTGTTGTCGCTAAATTGATTTAAATATTAATTTATATTTTGTTAAATGCCCTTGGATTTCAAACAATGCTTTAAAATAGTAACAAAAAACAATCTCTTGATTCTCGTAATTCGATCTTCCTTTGTTATCGCTAGCAATTAAACAAGAATAAAAGTGGTGAATTTAAAAGATTCAATATGGTTCAGACAATGAAATTTATATTTTTTAATAGTCTGTCAGATTTATTTTTAAATCGCCTCCATATTTTTAAAGGTGTTAATTCGTAGACTATAACTATGAATTCAGTGAATGCGAATCCTCCACTAAAAATATTAATTTTAAAAAGTGTTGTTACGCACAGCAATTGCGTATATTTTTGTGTGAATCGACCATCAAGACATTTTCATCCTTCCTGCATATTTTTGTTATAATTTAAATCTAGCTCCATTAAATCTTATGTACTACATTTTATTGCATAGAAATATATTTATATCGATACCATGCCCTCTCAACGTTCTTCTCTGCTGTTCGAAGGGATAGGTGGGGTAACAGAGTAAACAAAACATGACCCATTCCCACATTGGTAGGACATTAACCTGCTAATTAGTCCACTAAAACAAATATCTAATTTTATTCTATGTATAATATGTATGTATTTACAAAAACATGTTTCTGAACATTCTGGACATAATAATAAGCTAGTGAAGTTATGTTTACTTTGGATTGAGAAAGCGCTATGTAGAAATCTGACAATATTAATTGATAAAATATAACATAACATAACTTCACGCCTGTATCCCCGCAGGGGTAGGCAGAGGTGTATTACACACCCACGATTCGCCAGTTATGTTAAGGTCCCAATGTAATAGGGGGCGAGCCTATTGCCATCTACCGGGCAGATTATAGAATAAAACGGGACTCTATTCCGAAGGCTCCACTGTCCGTCCGTCCGTCTGTCAGCAGGCTGTATCTCATGAACCATGATAGCTAGACTGTTAAAATTTTCATAAATGATGTATTTCTGCTGACGCTGTAACAACAAACCTGTACCTACAAAAATCAGAATATAATTAATATTTAAGGGGGTTTCCACTCAAGAAACGTGATATTTACTGCAGCTTTTTTGTTCGATATTAATTACGGCAACGCTTGAAATGTTCACAAGAAATAATTTATGTACAACAAAATACTTTAAGAGGGGCTCCCATTGTATAGATTATGGGACGGAACATTTCGAGCGCGAGTCCGACTCGTACTTGGCCGGTTTATTATTTCTAAATAGAGAAAATAAGTGATACATTTATTTCAAATATTTACCTGTGGATTACACTTCAACATTAATTTTCAATGTATTTCTTTATGTCAATATAAATAAAATAGTGTTGTTAAAATGTATACTGTGCTATAAACAGAACTATACTATTGAAAAATAAACTACGAGGAACTCTAGTTCGCTACCAGTCACTAGAGGAGGCTCTTGAAATTCGGCGCTCGGCCGCTCGGTCCTCAGCCGAAACCCAAATTATACGTTGCGACTAAATTGTCTCCTGTGTTCTATCCGCTGGCTTTTGAGATGTCTACCTACCGTCGGCATAAAAATAACCAAATTTTTCATTTAAAAAAAATGATAAAATAAATCAATTGCATTCCACTGCTGGATATAAGCCTCCCCCAATGTGCACCATAGCCCTCAATCGAGAGAGAGTTATGGTTGATGATTCTTTGAAGGATACAATTACTAATGATTAATCATCTAACAAATAACTAAAATCACCGAATAGCTCGTAGAATAAGCAATCTGAAGTGGCAATGTGCTGACTACTTCTGCGGAAGGGCCGAAGGCTGATGGAGTAAACTAGAGTGGAGACCGCGAATTGGTAAACGGAAGGTGGGTTGCCCCCAGCATGATGGATGGTTAACCTAAAAGAAGCAGGAATTGATAGCAATAAATGATGATGGCTACACTATTTCCGTTGAACTAATGGTCAGCAGTCATAGGTAGACTAAAGTGGTGGTCGTCTCATGCCTTGAAGTATATTTCAAAGATAAAAGACGATAAAAATAGTTCTATTCATACGAGCCCGTATGACGCAGATATCACCATTCAAAGTCATTAATAGAGTCTCATGGCAAATGGTAATAGGCTCACCCCCTGTTACGTAGTACCTTGTAGTATCGAATACAGAAATTGTTGAAGTGTGGGTTTTTTTCTAGGGTTCCGTAACCAAAGGGTAAAACGGGACCCTATTACTAAGACTCCGCTGTCCATCCGTCTGTCTGTCTGTCCGTCTATCACAGGCACCGTAATAGTCAGTTGAAATTTTCACAGATGATATATTTCGGTTTTTTTTTTTTTATATATTTAGGGCACGTCAATTTGACTTCACCTTGCCTGATGGTAAGCTGAAGGTAAAGTCCAAGAAAGAGGGTCACCATTACACATACCATGTTAACAATGGTGGCACTCAGCTTGACGGCCTCATCAGAAGAGGATTGTCGTCGCAGCACCGCGTGACACCCACCGGTCCCACTAGTGCTGCGACCACAATCCCCCTGCCCGGCTATGCACTTGCTGACCCCTGAACGCAATTAAACCGAAATTTGATTACTATGGAGGGCTTTTCACAATCGTGCACGGTGGTACCAACCCGGCCGAATTTTGTGACAAATTTGTGTCATCAAATTTCTACCACCAGTTCTGTTGCCGTAATAACAACAAATACTAAAAAACAGAATAAAATAAATACTTAAGGGGGCTCCCATACAAAAAACGTGGTTTTTGGACGTTTTTGCTCGATATTGAATTCGGCAACAGGTAGACGCTTGAAATATTTACAGAATATTGATTTATATTAGTCACGCCGCTACAGACCGGTCGAAATGGAAGTCTATGGGGGAGGCCTATGTTCAGCAGTGGACTTGCTACGACTGATATGAAGATGATGATGATTAGTCACTTAAAAAAATAAAATAAAATTACAATAAAACTAATATTTAAGTGGGGCTCCCATGCAACAGACATGATTTTTATACCGTTCATGCGCGAGTCCGACTCGCACTTGGATGGTTTTTTTTTTCCTTCTGCTTACCCTTCGACGATATTATGTATGTATGTGAAGAGCTAAGAGATGAAACTTTAAAAAATACGAGCTTAAGACATAACCCCATATATAATTCAACGACAGTTTACATATTATTATTTGAGGTTTAGAAAATGACAGCTTATTAGACGTAAACTCAAAGAAACGACGGCTTGTATTCCCAACGGTACGTTGGTACGAAGTGCACTCGAAAAGTTAATAATTCGAAACCCGTTCTGTACTTGTCTGATTCTCCATTCATATTCATATTTATTTCGTTTCACCTATTCGCCCCGGGATGCTTTACAAATTTAAATTTAAATCCTTAATTTTAACAAGACACGCGGCATAGAACCGAAGTCTCTTTAAACATATTGCTCGGCGGGCCGGAACCAATCTTCATTGTAGCACGATCCAAATGAACGGTGTTTAAATATGATTATTCGCGAAAATCTCATATTTATGTAAATTAGACGTCAAACGAATGCAATTGTTGTTCTTTGTTCGTTCTTGGGGTGATTACTTACAATTTTAATCCTAAACAAGTAAAGCTATAGATGTTATTTCGACTTTTAAGTAGTGTTGTATTTATTCCAACGTTTTCGTCTGATTTTTCATCCGAAGACTGCGTCTAGGGTTGCTTTTTGCTTGTGCTATCCGTAACGTGAAAAATTCGATCACGGGTGCTCATATTAGTTTTGCACATTTTTACTTCTATTATAAATACATACTTTTGGATGGATGGTAGTTGGTTAGTCATTTACGATAGAATATCTGTACGGATCTGGAGCACATAGATAAGCCCGAGGGGAAAACCTGCACCAGAGCCTTGGGAGCCCTTGAGAGCCGAAGATTCGGTGAGGATCCAAACTCCTGATATACCAGCATAATTTTACTTTAACGGAGCCCCAATGCCAGTCGCTTCCAAAGCTGGCCTTTTATAGCCCGGAGTCAGTTCTCCTGCCCTTACTTTGATTACTTTGTTTTGACTTATATGGGAGCAACCGCTGTCTGAACCCCCAAGCCCGAAAGGAAACCCTCGGCCAGAGCCTCGTCCGCTAATCAGCGTGTGTAGTGGGGCTTTCATTTTTAGACGAAAACCTTCAGTAACTATCAAATTCAAGTTAGAGCTACTATACTCAGTCGAAAACGATATCTCATTTATTAATTAAGTTGTACATTCCGATGAACTTCAGCTAAGGACTAACTGCCATCTTAAGCTCTCACTAATTTATGAAGTCAAATAACTGTAGAGACCACTAGTAAGGAATGCAATCACCATTGCGTTAATTAATAATTCTAGACCGGTCTGAGGACATAAAGTCTGCGGTTGTAGGGTCCCCTCCTATTAGTACTCCGTTTTAATACTGCCCACATTCAACGAGAACCGCTCTCTACATATTAATTTTACGAGAATACCGCATAGACGAGATCTCGACAATTCTGCTTTCTACAATAGCGGTACGCCGTGGCTAGACGTCCGAGGAGTATCGGATGTATGCGACTTTATTTATTAAATTTCATACTACTTTTCAAACCGTATCGTATGTTTACAGACCGTATCGTATCGTATGTTGTTTCGCTCATCCATATGTTGTTTTGTCGTATACAAATGCCATACATTCAAAATGATCATCAAAGATGGTTTTACTGGTGGTAGAAATTTGATGACAAAATTTGTCACAAAATTCGGCCGGGTAGGTACCCCCATACCCCCCATAGTAATCCAATTTTGGTTTGATTGCGTTCAGGGGTCAGCAAGTGCATAGCCGGACAGGGGGATTGTGGTCGCAGCACTAGTGGGACCGGTGGGTGTCACGCGGTGCTGCGACGACAATCCTCTTCTGATGAGGCCGTCAAGCTGAGTGCCACCATTGTTAACATGGTAAGTGTATGTAATGGTGACCCTCTTTCCTGAGACTTTACCTTCAGCTTACCATCAGGCGAGATGAAGTCAAATTGACGTGTCCTAAATATAAAAAAAAAAAACCCGAATTTCCTCTTGCACCTGAGCAAAAGTTGAAAAGTTGTACTTTAAACCTAATAAAATTCATGGAATTCATGCAATATACAATAAAATGTTACGGCCACTTGCCTTATACTTAAGTAAAACTTTAGTGTATTTTCTGTAATTGTTGTACCTTTGGGTTTTAAAATTGCAGGCATAAAAGCTGCATGTAATGTGTTTATTTACTACATATGATAAAGTAATACTAACTCATAAAGGATGGTTTTGCAGAAAATGTATTAATAGAGACACTAATAACAATAACAAAATAAATCATCTAAACACTCAGTATGTATTAAATCCAACATTTATTTTAAGATTAAGGGTAGATATTTCTAGAAAAATATATTAATAAAGATTTCGAGATGATTGTTTCACGAAATAATATCGCAACTACTCGCGAATAAACGAGACGCGTTATAAATTAATGTTTATGAAGCACGATGAACATAACAATTTGATTAAATATCAAACACTTTTATTAAAAAAAGTGTCGTCACGTTTTTTTGAGCAAAAAAATGATATCACTTATTTACTTTTTTAAAACTCATTTAAACTTTTACATATCGCTTTAATATGAAATTATAAGCTGAACTCAGACATTCCTCAGCGTCATTCGACTTCTCGTGTTCATTTGTTCATTCAAATCGTTGTGTAAGTAGACTTTTCATTTCGTCTATGTATATAATATATGTAAAATATATAATATGCATACATAAACTCGCAAAAATCGACTATAGTATCGTTCGTATCCCGTCAGTTTATACCAAAATACAATAATACTAGAAAAATATGAGTAAATTTTTTTATTATCAGCAAAGGTCAGTTCACCAAAATTTGTTTTCTATACATCCGCTGTGCCGGACTTCTAGATAGACAGAAGAATTAGAATTAGAAAACAGAAATTATTTTGAACAAATCTCGCAATTTATTCAAGACAATACATTTTATTGATCTTAAACTAAAGTATATATCTATATATATACTTAAGAAAGACTAGAATTCTCAATGAATATACAGTCATATACACGCCTCTTTCTCTCCGGGGTAGGTAGAGATAAAATCTTTTCAAATGCTACAATCCTGGCATACAGCTATCGCTTCTTCTACTTTCATCAGTTTTCATACATACTAGCCGGTTACTGCCGGATACTCTTGACGTGATCTTTTCTTAAGATGTCCTCGATCTGGTTGACAAACGTACGCCTAGGTCCATCCTTGCTGGGTTGTCCGTTCTCCTTCACTTCATAAATTTGTTTCATTAATTTTCTTGCGGTTATACCTACCTACTGTCTACATATCTGAACCATCCGAATGAATATTATAATATTAATAAATAGTAGTAGGTAGTAAAATTATGTTAAATGAATGAAACAAATTACCTAAAATGTATGTATATCCAGAAACCTTTTAAATTATTATCGAGATTTGAGCTCAAAGTCTCGCCAGACATTTTCCTAAGGCTTTAATGAAACCGCACTATAACATATCGTGTTATGTTATTATGAAGCCGGAATTTCAGTTAACGTTGGCATGCAGACATGTTATTACTTGCATAATTATATTTAAAATTTCATGAGCAGCAAGCGGGTCGCATTATGATTAAACACAATAAATATATTACCCTTCCGATGTGTGATTTTCATGGAAAGTTGCGACACTGAGTTTTACTTTGTTCAATTCTGCGTATACTCTGTATTTTGTGCACTTGATTGCTTTTTTTGAATTTTTTTGAAAATGTATATTTGAGTATAGAAACCAGAAGTGACAGTAGTGTTAGTTGGTCTAGAAGACTACAAAAATTATGATGACACTGAGCTCGAACTACATACAATAACTGTATTAGACACCTTCGGGACCATTACACGCCCTTCATAATAATACACATACCTTCCCACAGGCACACTTATCCACATAACACTCACACTCACACATATAAACACACACCCACGCAACACACAAACACACACTATTTATAAGTACTAAAAATAAATAGCTATTATACTCGAAGAAATAGTCCCTCGTAGCATAATGACAATCTTTATTATATTATAAAATGTATCAAAGCGGTGCTTAGAGGAGATTTTTCAACAAATTTGACAACATTAAGTACGTGACGTCACAGTTCTAGTTGATTAAGTGAACTTTATTGTTACGATTTCTGAAAGAACTAAACTTTATGCAACTGCAGCCTAACTCTAAAGCAATATAACTTGGCACGAGTATGAGTCTAGTTTTAGACGTGTAGTTTTAATGAGGTCTAAACTTTATCTTGGTACGGCTTCCATTTCTCTGTGTAGCCAATTCTAAGTACGCTTATATAAGAATATGTATGGAAGGTATATTTAATTGTCTTAACTTTGGAGTCACGTCATAGCTTAGGATGATATAATTCAGTTACTGCTTAAAATAATGGCTCTTTAATTATTTAACATAGGACAAGTATAGATTATTTATGTGCTCGGAAAATGGAGACGATTAATATGTATGGTATAATAATTCTAGAACGTTTAATAACCTGGGTGTAACAAATAACTTAGCTCATAAATAAACGCTGATGAACATCAAGATTTTCACCTTGTACAGTTATCTTTACAGCCAGTTTCACATGGCAAAAAGTAGAGTCTGTCAGAAAAGCATCTTATAATAAAAACTGCCAGCGAGTAAGCATAATAATACCATTTATATTTTACTAAGTCTAACATGAATATGATTTTTCATGAGACCAATTCCCTTTATACCCCGATTCATATGAATCGAATTAGTTGGGATCAACAGCAGTGAACCTTAATGTAGGGCACTTTTTTAGGATTATTTAAAGTTGTGTATTTGGAGAATGACTAACGTTAGGCAATGTAACTAACCGCATTTTTTCTTTGTTTTCTTTTTTATATTTAGGACACGTCAATTTGACTTCACTTCGCCTGATGGTAAGCTGAAGGTAAAGTCTCAGGAAAGAGGGTCACCATTACATACACGTACCATGTTAACAATGGTGGCACTCAGTTTGACGGCCTCATCAAAAGAGATCATTATATCATCTACGAATAAAAAATAAAAAAAATATGCGGTTACACTACAATATGGTATCACATGAATATACACAGGATAAAAAGACCTAGGCTGGGACTAGGGGACGCCGATGCGCGGTGAAAACATTAATAAAGGTTTTAAATGATTTAAAGCTGGTTGGACCCTATGCTTATGAAAGATTCTTGGCTTCAATCCCAACGCATGAAGTGGAGTTCCAAGAAATTTGCAGTGCTTCCCGAGCACTACGAGATGACAATTATTGATCGTTAGAATTTACGGTTAGTTTTACAGATAGAGCGATCCGAAAAGAGGCAGACAATGGAAACCAACGACAATTACTAGTGGTATTTACATAAAATAATATTCTCCTAAACATTACACTTTTTTTTACATACATACAGGCATTCGATTTGACAAAATGAAAATATTATTCCAACTGTACCTGTGTGATATGCTGAATGAAAAGTCCCTAGGTAGCGAGTATCGAGTTCGATAATCTCAATCTCGTTAGCTATTTCGATATAGAGAGTATGTACTTACGTTTTAATATTGCGTATGATAGTATTTTTTATGAATGTGAAATAGACGTCTATTTTGGTGTGCATAATTATATTTTTTATGTATTTGAAATACACATCGATTATCCGCAACTGGTAGCAGGTGGTAGAGTCAAGCAACAGTCATTTTGGCCGTTGCATGAATGTACCGACTCGACCGGGGAAGCACCACCCTCTCACAGAATATCGACGCCAAGTAACATTATTTGAACTGTTGCGTTCCGTTTGGTGAGTGAGAGTGCTGGAGCCCAAACTCCTTTCCCATCCCCTCCCAAACTCCTTTCCCATCCCCTTTCCTTTACAGGGTCGGCAGCGCGAGTCTGACGCCACTGGTGTTGCACACGTCCATAGGCCGCGGTAACCGCTTCCCATCAGGTGGGCCGTGTGCCACATTAGTGGAAAAAAAAACAAAAAAAACGGTGTACACAGTTGTAAAGTTATAAGTTAATTTTTGCGTTTCACTACTTAATAGCAATAGCAACTACTATATATTTTAATGTGCATAGGAAGACTAAGGTTGACCGGTAATTTTTGCACTTGGAATACAAGAGAATAGTATACCACAAACTATTCTACTGAAACTATTTCACTGTATTGAGTTTTTGAATGCTATGTCACAGACGTTTCGATATCATAATTTATTCTCTAAGTATGCAGTATAGGATAAATTAGCTACAGTTTTAGAACATTCGCACTATCTAGATTGCTTTATAGTCAATCTATGTACAACGTTCCTGTTTGCATGTATATCTGATGTGTTCAGTCTGTAGCTACGAGTGCGGTGCTACGGTTGATCTTGTGTGGTAAATAATACGGAAACAGGAATATCCTCTATGCGATAAGCTACGCCACTGCGATAACCAAAGCTGTGTAACACACTAATATTATTGAATTTAGACCTGTTATATTATGGTACTTTAATGAATTAGGAATTTAATGATGAAGCCCTATATTTACATTGCTACTAAGTATATTATTAATTTGGTGAATTTAAACTAAACTATAGTCAATTTATTGACGAAACAATTTTGAAGTGACCTGCCGACCTAGAAGCTTTCGCCTAAATGAATACCTTATAATTTGAGCGAATTAAAAGAAAACTGCACTGTGAAATAGTGTTGCAGGTCCATTAAATTCGGTTTTTGACATAGTGACATTTGATTTAAATTCAATTTACTGTAATGAGCCTGAAACAAAATGGCAATCGGCACAAAGGGTCTTCTTATTTTGAGACACTTAGAAACAAACACCTAATTGTTTGGCTGATTATTCTATCTGAATAGTTAAAAAAAAAAGTACTATTCTACCCCCAAGCTTTCCTTTGGTACGAGCTTTCATCTATTATACATTAAATGATTTTCTTTGAATAACCTACGACCTAAGACATTAACTCCGTATAATTTATTTTATGACTGAGGTTTCAGTACTTAGTACTAGAGGCTAATTAACAAATTACTTTTATAATTAACAAACAAGATCTATATCTACTATAATTACATTGTTAATACAAATTGCCGAACTTATATTAAGCACCCAGTATTAAAATATTATTAGTAGAAAGTCACGTTCCTTAGTTAAAACTTTGGACGTCTGTTACATATCAGATTTTAACATTGTGGTATTTTAATACTCGTTTACAACTTATACATGAGCTAGAAATGTACTTTTCATGATTACTAGTGATCAATTTTGCTAATAAATATTTCATTGTTATAGTCAGATCTTCTTCTTAGACGGTATCTTCATTACTGAAGGTCGTGTCTAGCTTGAAGTGTTTATCAATCTATGCACTATGCTTCTCCACGTCTTTCTGTCTTCAGCAGTCTTCATTGTTTCGGTTATTGGCAGGCCGGTAAGCGTCTTTACCAGGTCTGACCAGCGGGTAGGTGAGCGACCGCGTGATCTTTTCCCGTCGACCTGACCAACTACCATCATCTTCTCTAGGCTGTCGGGGTTTCTACGAGCGATGTGACCGAAGTATTTAAGAATGCGCTGGTAGCCACGCCTTGACAGCCTTGTGGTGATTCCGAGCTCTTCCAGAATGGAAACGTTGGTTCGGCGTGCAGTCCATGGGATTCTTAACATTCGCCTCCAGCACCACATCTCAAAAGCGTCAATCTTTGCGCTTTCACTCTGTCTTATCGTCCACGATTCGGCACCATAAAGAAAATTGAAAAGACCAAAGTCCGCATCAGCCTCACTTTGGTTTTGCGGGATATATTGCGATCTTTCCATATCCTAGTGAGTTTAGTCATCGCCGCTTTGGACATTTGAATTCTTCTGGTTATTTCGTTTCCACTGCCTCCCTCTTTGCTAAGAAGAGATCCCAGGTATACAAAGTGGTCAACAAATTCCAGGTCTCGGAGTTCGTTAGAGCGAATGAGTATAACAGGTCTGTCTACTACCAACCAAGGCGTTGGTCGCGTCTTTCCGCGAGTCTTTGCCTTGTTAATAGTAAGGCCCACTAATTCGCTCTCCTTCTCCACTCTAGATATGAGTTGAGTTAGTTCTTCTATTAGTCTAGTGTTGTCCAATCTCGCTCGCACAACCATAGATAATTAGTAATAAGTATCGAAACATACTAAAATATCGATTAATTAACGGATATAGTTTTAATTTGATTTATAAAGAATTCACAACGTTACAAGATACTTTATTTAAATATAGTATGGTATACTGTTTGTAAGAATTTACATTATTTTGTAGGTAGGATGGCAAGATACTAGAACAAAAGACAACGGTAATTCCCTTCTAAAATACGATATAAGAGGTAGAGCTACTGTTCTACGAAGCTTTCTTAGTCTATCAACAGTACAGTACAAGTTTAGGTTAACAAAAGCCGCCAACTAGATTAGGGCACTTGTTTCACCGCCAGTGAGAAATCGATGAAATATCGACTATTTTCTCACTCAAGAAATATGTAGTAGTCACAGATAGCCTGGAAATGATGAAATTGCTTATATGAATAGTCTATTGCCGTCTGTTCACAGTGCTGTCAAGTACTTTTCCTACCATATATACATATTCATTGAAAGAGTAACGGAGTCATAAACATTTTACCATTAATTTGAAGACGAAGTTCATCAGGCATTCCAAATAGCTCCTCGATTGTACCATCAAATGCAAATTAAAACTTTAATTCGCATGCTTTTACGATCGAGAGCAACGCCTTGAAACTCATAAATCGCCACAGGGGACAGCAGGACGTTATTAAAATACCGCATCACGGTACTGACACGTTCCTAATTAAATTTCACACTAGAGAGAGAAAGATCGTAAAATTTTAACAACCCCTTTGAGTTTTCGTCGGTTTATTGATGTGAGGTTATTAATGTTTAAAGAACTCGTATAACATTTACTTATCGTAACGTGGTGGGTAATGTTCTACTTAAGAACATTTCAGCACTCAAACATCACGTTGTTAAAGAAACGTCTAAGAAATCCAAAAACACGTCATTGACTAGGCAAATATTAAACAGTAATATTTGCTATAAACATTTTTGGTATGACGATGAACTGCAGAAATTAATAGCACCGATAGTTTTGCCCTCTGGAACTGCTAAACTTAATTCTATGGGCACTTGCCTCCGGATGTGCCAGATAATTACCGGACACGGGTGCTTTGGTTAGCATCTGTGGCGCATCCACCGGGAGACAACGCTGCAGTGCCAGCACTGCTAGGATCCTGGCGAAGGCACGGTGGTGGCTCCACACGTTGGTGGAGTGCCCAGCGTGGGCAAGTCAACGCCGGGGTCTCGTTGCGGTCCTGGGCGTGGACGTTCTCTCGCTGGAGACCATGGTGAGAGCCATCGTCTCCGACGGAAGCAGGTGGTACGCCGCCGCGTCTTTCCGCGAGCATGTAATGCGCCCGAAAGAGACGGCGGAGAGGGAGTGGGAGAGAACCCTGCCCCCCGAGTTCCGCAGTCTGCGGTAAGGACGCCGCAGACTTGTCACCGCCCGGGACTATCGATCTCCGTGATCGGGGCCTGAGGAGACTGGCGGAGGCCTATAGACGGAGGCGTGTCGTGTGTGTCCTACACACACCTGCCAAGTCACCGTCGCGGGATAAAACCCGACCCGACCATGTGAGGCCGCGATGGCAGCCAAAGTCCGCCGGTAACCCTGGAGTTATCCTTTCGAGGGCTTACCCGGGGTGCCCAGCAATCGGTCCGATATTGACACGCCCACCCCACCATTGGCACCGATGGGCTGAAGCCCGTGGAAGTTTCCACACGTTAAAAAAAAAAACAGCACTTGCCTGGAAAGCTATTAACTATATTTTGCATAATTATCTCGCAGTAGTGCTTGGGAAATGCAAGTTTGGTTTACTTAAAATACTTAATATTATGGAAATCTCCAGTAAAGTAGTTACACAACAGTTACAGCAAAATAGATGTACGATGTACGTACACTCTAGATTAGATAATAGAAAACATTATTATCGTAGTATTAGTATAATTCTAATACAGTGCCAACATACCGTGGCACAAGTAATGAATACACGAGAGAATAATAAGCTAACAAAAGAAATCGTTATTTGTTTTCCTCCTTCTTCCCCAGGCGGATCACGGCATTGTTCTCTGGATAGGTAATGGTGTATTTTTTTAGGAATCCGTACGTGATTCATTAATCCTTTATAAGAGGGTATTCCGAAAAGGCTGCAAAATTAAGTGAGTATCTACGTCTTCTATAAAAACACTCAGTTTGGAACTCAGTAAGACAGTTTATATAGAAGACCAGAGCATTAAGACTAGGAGTAGGATTAGGCTCCTCTCAGTTTAGGCAAGAAAACTACATTCCATTCTATTTTGTACTGATGGTTGGTAAATTTCAAAAGTCCTCGAGAAGTTTACGGAGTGCTATCAAGTGATCAATCATCATGATGTCGTGTCCAAGGACCGGGGATTTTTTATGGTAAAAAGAACGGTTATTACGTAAGGCTGTATACACATCAAAGCCGCCTACCCGACGCTGAACCCGCCGGACCAGACCTACGGCTTCATTTTGGAACAAGTTACTTACATACGATTATTTCACTTCTTTTGTGTCGTGTGTTAGGCCCCGCTTAGCAGTGTGCAGCGAATTTATTCTTAAGGTCCACTTCCCATTAGAACCACTTGGCACTCGACCAGTACCGTCGTGCAATCAGTACGAGGAAACAAGCGACCAACGAGCCGATTGTACAGAGATTTTCAATTCAGTTACTTTTGTTTCTCGCTGCAAACTTCGTCGCCGCCGCGCCGCACCGATGTGTTCACACCATTATGAAATTGAATAAGCGTTACCTGGTGATTAATCTTTGAAATATCTTTTTTTAATTTGACTGTTACTCGATAACGCATTCATGAAGATTTCATATATTTTTCACACTTCACAGACTGTACGTTATACGTGTCAATACACATTGTATTAAAACCCATTTTTATACAGACCCCACAGACTTTCAATGAGTTCAACGTTATATTTTTTAGTACCGCTCTCTACCGTGTAGTAATTAAAGATAAATATAATACAAAACGGTTCACTTCTCCGCGATCATGTCTCGCTTAGCTTTTGTCTACTAAACGAAGTCCTGTTGATAGATTGTCAGCTATTGTTGACTTAATCTTCATGTCGGTAGATATAATAAATGATTTATAAGAAGCTTGTTTCAAGAACAATAGGGGAAAATAAAGTAAATATGGCGTGGTGAAAGGTAATGGAGCTTTGTCTTATAGTTGAAATTAAAAATACAATGTTACAAATATTGTATTTTTCATCGGAAGTAGTATTTTCTTTGCTTTTAACATTAAAATATCACTTCATTCGATAATAGTATTTATAAGGTGTTTTAAGTGTGGCATTGGGACCTTAACATAACTGACGAATCATGGGTGTGTCTACACCTCTGTCTACCCCTTCGGGGATACAGGCGTGAAGTTATGTTATGTTATTGGTTACGAGTAGTTAGTAGAGGACAGAACTTCGATATCCCCAATGGATTGTAGAGTTCAGATGGCAGTATACAGACTAAAAAATCCGTTCCCGCAGGGGGAACGCACAGGTAGATTTCGTGAAGCAATTAATATTATTTTATATAGAGAACTACGGACTTTAAACAGTTTAATTTTTTTTTCTCGAAAACGGTATTTTTTTGCGAAAAACTTTTCAGACATTTATTTTAGACTTAAAAATGGCCTATCGATTAAAAATGTTTGCGACGGCAAGAATGTTCACCGGTTAGAAGTTATGATTTTTTTCCCGAAAAATGTTGGTTTTTCCCCCGTCCACTTTTAGTTAAAGTTTTAATCTTATAGGTTTATAATTAAAAGTTGTTGCTATTCATGTATTGTATACTATGGGATAAAACTAGAACGGTTCGAATATCTTTCATGGAACGTGAAATTTTGAGGAAAAACTGATTTCACAAAAAGTGAGGCCCTACCGTCCCCTTAGGCCGGATTCCACCAATTCACGAACTTAAACTAAGTTTACACCCAAGCAATTTTTGACCGCAGTTTGAAAGCGATCGGGGCAAAAATGCGACCGTGAGAGTGCCGCAAATTTTGGGAAGTGGAACCATACATACATTATAAATATATATAAACTTTTTGACCAGTGGTCATTTCGGACTCAGGGGGTCATAACTAGACCTCCTATGAAGAATTTTTTTTAAAATTCGACAGTAGTCAAGAAACCAATAGGTAGATCGATTTCATCGAAATCTACCTAAAATCAACTCCAACTGAATTAGAAAAAAGGCCCGGAGGATGATGAAAGTGTTTCAAGACTTTTTGAGGACTTCAGGATGACGAGGAGCCGTATAAAATGAACGAAATGGATTACAAATTATTAGCTAAATAGCTATAATACCAAGTAAGCAACATTATGATTTGCCATCAACCCCCCAACCCCGACAAGAAAGCCTGCGTGAGAGGCTCTATCGTTAATTAGCAGGAGGTGAGATTAGTATGGACTCCGAAGTTCTTTTAGGTCCCAGCACCAATTTGAACTAAAATAATAAAATCACCTGCACTGAATTTTGCAAAGTAAAGTAAAAAAAGCGGCCAAGTGCAAGTTGGACTCGCCCATGAAGGGTTCCGTAGCAGCAAGTAACATAATAATGTATTTTTTTATTTTTTTTATATTTGAGTTGATTGAATGAGAGGTAAATTGCGGTTTACCTACGATTTATGGCGTATTAAAAAAAAATAACTTACTAGATCTCGTTCAAACCAATTTTTGGTGAAAGTTACATCATAAATTTTTTTAGTTTTATCATTCTCTTATTTTAGAAGTTACAGGACACACATTTTACCACTTTGGAAGTGTCTCTCGCGCAAACTATTCAGTTTAGAAAAATATGATATTAGAAACCTCAATATCATTTTTGAAGACCTATCCATAGATATGGATGACGTATGGGTTTGATGAAAAAAATATTTTTGAGTTTCAGTTCTAAGTATGGGGAAGCCCGCAATTTATTGTTTTTTTTTTCTATTTTTGTGTGATAATCTTAATACTTTTAACAGAATACATCTACTTACCAAGTTTCGACAGCATAGTTCTTATAGTTTCGGAAAAAAGTGGCTGTGACATACGGACGGACGGACAGACAGACAGACATGATGAATCTATAAGGGTTCCGTTTTTTGCCATTTGCTAACGGAACCCTAAAAACTGCAAATTATAATAGCATATGTTTAATAAATAAAGACAAAATTACTACAACAAAGAACTTTATAAAAAATATCAAAAACGTGTCATGTCTTAACTTCATTTCTTCTGTGGGAAATAACCAGGTGTGAGTTTCCTTTGAGATCAGTTGTAAAGTTTTTTGGTGCGTGTAATGCTATCTCAAGGTTCTTTATTTTCGGATTAGTAAGTATTCTATTGTTATGATGGTGTAGAATAATTTGTCATCCAAATCTTTCATGAACAAGGTAAGTACATAATTATGTTTGTAACACACAAAAAAGGAACACATTTTAAATACCGAATGGACTATCTATTTGACTAATATAATAGGTACCTATATAGTATTTCGAGATTGGAAGTAAAATAAATACAAATTCATAAAATGCTAACATTTTATATCATTTAGTTCGATAAACTAACAATAATGTACATAACAATGTACATTATTGTAACAAGTTTATCGGTTTATCAAATAAACATCTCAAGAACATTATTTATTAACAACTTTATTATTTACAGCGTATCATAATCATCCAAGCGTTAATTCCAGTTGCAGCCAACTTTGGAATCCGAGGTCTGCTCCCCAAATTCTACTTTCCATTATTTGGTTCATATTCACTTTTACGCAAGCGCCTGCCGTCTAACGTTCCAACCCCGAGAAGAAGAGCCTCATTCGTTAATCAGCGGATGTACTATCTTGCAGCTGAGGTTGGTTTTGGCTCGGAACATCTCAGTGTGCCTCATACATCTAAGCTAAGAACTAGAATGCTCCACATACACACGTGTTTTCTCCTTCTTACAATGGGCGTGAAAAAGCATCTATCGATGCTGTCAAGGAGAGGACCACTATTTTAGGATCGTCAGCATCTTGAATGTTTGAAAATCTAGACTCTTACCATCTAGCGAGGTGCACTCAATTAACGGACTGAATTTTAGAAAAAAAATTAAAGCTGGTACGAATGCATAGAAATTGGTGCACTATTTTGACTCGTTACACATTATTATATTCGACATAATATGTGTTTTGTGACAGTTCATTTCTACACTTTTGAATTGGTCATAAATGTGTTTATTTTCAAACGTATAATAAGAGAGACGAAACAACCCGTCACTTGGACGTAAAATAAGCAATTTCCTTTTGTATCAACTAAGGTGTTTGGTGTTTATGCCCTTCGGTTTACGGTTTGTTTGTATGAGCACCGCGGAGTGGTTTTAAAATCGAAATTCTAAAGTAGTTTCAATAAACTTGAAGTTAATAAAATCTAATGCTATATTAAAGTAACTTAGTAGCACTGTCTGGTGGCGTTTGGCGCTTAATTTTTGTTATTATATTGTAAATTTATTTTATATGGTAGTATTAGACGTGATTATTTAAAATTCCATTACATTTTATTTTTATTTAAATAAGCAGTATTTACAGCATAACGCGAGCACATGGTCCGTACTCTACTGCTCCTCTTTTAAAAAGATATCTATAATAGATTATATTCATTAGCTATCATATTCAGGTAACTAAATATTATCAGAGGACTTAGAGGAGTGAGCATGCTTTGAATTGATTACCGGTTTATAGATTGATATTATGTCTTCTATATATTTGAGCTGACGGTTAGAGCACACATGACATAATACATCGGGCCTATTTGTAGTAAAAATAATTAGGATTCCGTACCTTTTTTCTTTTTTTTTTCGTGCGGAAACCCCTTCGGATACCCCCCCGCCGGCCAGCGGGGGCGGTTATGTCGGGCTTGAACCGACTAAAACCGCACGCCGTCTCGGGTCTTAAAGGAAAAAAACGGTACGCAAGACCTTTATCAAGAATGCGTGGACGCATCTATTTGAAATTCATTCTATAAAGCAAGAAGCAAGGTCTTATACTTTTGGCACAAGTCCGAAAACCTTAA
This sequence comes from Cybosia mesomella, assembly GCA_946251805.1. Classification (NCBI taxonomy): domain Eukaryota; kingdom Metazoa; phylum Arthropoda; class Insecta; order Lepidoptera; family Erebidae; genus Cybosia; species Cybosia mesomella. The sequence continues at coordinate 11,009,644 of OX276395.1, forward strand.
ATATGTCACATCCCAAAAAAATATCTGTGTCTGTCTGTCCAGACTTCTTTCTCAGGAATGTGTTCTCAAGTTAAAATTAATATCAAGTACCTGAGTACTACCACCCTGAGTATACCTGAGTATATAATGTCTTGAAGCTGTAAAAAATCAAACCCCTATGTCAACACCATCACAATTACAAAACAGACGGCATTGATGCAGCATATTTCGATACAATAGTAACTACCCTCAATCCAGTTTTGTATGGAACCCTCAGTGCGCGAGCCTGACTCGAACTTAACCGGTTTTTAGGGTTCCGTTGCCAAATGGCAAAAAAAGGAATAAAAAGGTATAGATTCGTCATGTCTGTCTGTCTGTCCGTCCTTTTGTCTCAGCCACTTTTTTCCGAAACTATAAGAACTTTGCTGTTGAAACTTGGTAAGTAGATGTATTCTGTGAACCTTATTAAGATTTTTACACAAAAATAGAAAAAAAAAAAATTTTGGGGGTCCCCATACTTAGGACTGAAACTCAATTTTTTTTTATCGAACCCATACGTGTGTGGTATCTCTGGATAGGTCTTCAAAAATGAAATTGAGGTTTCTAATATCATATTTTTCTAAACTGAATAGTAGTAGTAGTAGTAACTGTCTCTCGCGCAAAGAGAGACACTTCCAAAGTGGTAAAATGTGTGTCCCCCACCCCTGTAACTTCTAAAATAAGAGAATGATAAAACTAAAAAAAATATATTACATTGCCATGTAAACTTCCACCGAAAATTGGTTTGAACGAGATCTAGTGAGTAGTTTTTTTTATACTTCATAAATCGTAAATAGCAATTTACCTTTCATTCAATCAACTCAAATATAAAAATTGAAAAAAGAAAAACATTATTATGTTACTAGCTGCTACGGAACCCTTAATGGGCGAGTCTGACTCGCACATGGCCGCTTTTTTTATAATTGTTTTAAGAAGTTGGGGGAGGCAGATCTCAGTCAGAATTCGGTTATTTAAGCTATAAATTCCTGATTGCGTAACCGAAATTAATACTTATGAGTACTATAGTTTATGCCTACTACTCTACTCACACGTTACTACATAGGTACAGACAGGAAGGGGTGTGTGTTGGGTAACCTCCTCGAGTGTCGCTCCGATTCCGATCCCGCTGCAGTCCGGGGGGAACGGAATCGGAGCGGCTGGTACACCCTGGGCGGCGGTCAATGGCTTCCCCTTCACCCCTTCATAGGGTTGGCATTGATCGTCGGCCAATACCCAACGTGGCGGGCGTGGGCGTGGCGCAATAGTGGCGGTAAGGCCCATCATGGAGGATTGGCTAGAGAGGCGACACGGAAGCCTCTCATACCGACGGAAGGGAAGGGGTGCTTCGGGGTCCACCTGCATCGGATCAGGAAGGAGCCAACGCCTGAGTGTCATCACTGTGACGTGAGCGAGGACTCAGGGCTGCACACGCTGGCGGACTGCCCGGCGTGGGAGGCGCCGAGGCGTGACCTCGTGGCAGCCATCGGCGTGGTAGTCCTCTCGGTCGGCAGCATGATTGCGGCAATGGTGCGGAGCGCGAGCGCGTGGGCCGCCACCACCTCCTTCTGCGAGCATGTGATGCTCGCGAAGGAGATGGCGGAGCGCGCCCGGGAGAGGTTCAGAACTCTGCCGGCCCGCTGAGCCCGCAACATGCTCGCCGCGCGTCGCAGGTGACTCAGGCGCCGGAGGTCGCTCAACGACCTCCGTCCTTCATGAGCGCAGGCCTGGGGGTGGCAGGTGAGGCCACCTGTCACCCCAGCAGAAGCAGGCCGGGACGGTGGGGCGACTAGCACCCCTCCCCCAAACCGGGGCAAGACGGGGACACCGTGGTTCCCAAACCCGAGGGGGCCATCTCGAAACCGGAGATGGCCCAGGGTCAGTCGGGGTGCGAGGGATATGCTCTATGGGCAACCTTACACCCCGGCGTCTGTAGACCCGACACGGCATGCGGTTTTAGTCGGTTCAAGTCCGACAAAACCGCCCCCGCTGGCTGGCGGGGGGGTATCCGAAGGGATTTCCGCACGAAAAAGAAAATAAGGTACAGCCAAGAAGTCGGGGTGCGAGGGATATGCTCTATGGGTAACCTTACACCCCGGCATCTGAAGACCCGAGACGGCGTGCGGTTTTAGTAGTTTTAAGCCCGACATAACTGCCCCCGCTGGCCGACGGGGGTGTATCCGAAGGGATTTCCGCACGAAAAAAAAATAGGTACAGACAGGAAAGGGCGAGGTGAATGGAAAAAGGAAGATTTTTTCCCAGCTTGAAAGGGATTGCGTAAATGCTTCTAACTTGCCTATTTTTAAAATCTCTGCTATTGGATCGTTGCATGCTTTGATGTTAGCCCAACCTATTACGTAGAAACAAATTACAAAAAACTTGATCGAAATAGTTACTTTTATGTTGTAATGGCTAGGTTAGTGCTTTTCCTAGCACAAATGAGTCGCCCCCTCGTTTAATATCGCGTGATATATGCTTTTTCTTCGGTTTTCATGGTTTATGGGAATACTGGAGATCTTATTAGCGAGATTTTCCTTTCTATCATAATTTTAAACTCTTTGCTTGTGACCAAGATAAGCCTTTATCATCAAGTAAACGATGTAGTAGACCTTAATAGTCGTAGAAAAATAATATAGTGAAAACCAGGTAAATCATATTGAAATAGTGACAACATTGGCATTCCTTGCACAATTCCGATAAAAGACACGAGCCAATACAATAGAAGAATCAAAACACCGCCGACATCGCAGGAAAATACTGTAATTTTAGTCAGGGCACATTCGTTGCCCGTTAAAAAAGAAAATTTGGACGTGAGAGGAATACGGGAGCTTGGATGGACAAATGGACATGAAATATATTAGACAGTATTGTATATAAGCAAGTGGACATCAGTTAGTTTCTTAATATAATTAGTTTGGAAACCAGTATTAACATAATTTAAAAAATTAAACACAGTAGTTTTAAAAAAATGTTATAAATTCGTTTTAGACAAAGAAACATTTACAAACAAACTAAAACTACATATATATGTATATATATATATATATACAATATCTAAGTACGTCTATCCGCATTGAAGAACCCATATTCTATCGAGATTTATTTGGTGTTATTTTATTACTATTATATTATACTATGAAGTACCTTTTTTTGCTTTCTTTTTTCGTGAGGAAATCGATTCGTTTACCCCCCCCCCCCCGCTGGCCAGCCGACTAAAACCGCACGCCGTCTCGTGTCTTAAGACGCCGGGGTGTAAGGTTGCCCATAGAGCATATCCCTCGTACCCCGACTGATCCTGGACCATTCCCGGTTTCGAGATGGCCCCCTCGGCATACTATTAGTACCTTTTTTTTCCTGCGGAAATCCCTTCGGATACCCCCCCGCCGGCCTGTGGGGGCGGTTATGTCGGGCTTGAACCGACTAAAACCGCACGCCGTCTCGGGTATACAGACGCCGGGGTGTAACGTTGCCCATAGAGCATATCCCTCGCACCCCAACTGACCCTGGGCCATCTCTGGTTTTGAGATGGCCCCCTCGGGTTTGGGAACCACGGTACTAATAAACAAGCTCAACAAAAATCATACATGAGATTAAAAATGGCGCGCTATAACCATACAGATAGCTATCATTTTTTTTTAACGCATTTCTTTAATCTCTGTGTGGCGTACAATTACAAGCTAGTTAAGCTATATATGATTTTAGATTGACATGGTCATTTACATTAAAATTAAAATTATAAACGGGATATTTACCATGTTTTCGAGAATCCAATATTTCGGCACTGTTACAAGTGCCATGATCACGGATGTACTGTACATCCGTGATCATGGCACTTGCTTGCTTTGATTATGATGTGTAGTATGTCGTAGAGTAGTTTATACTCGTAACTAAACCCTGGTTATGTTACTTAATATCCCTAATTAACTAATTTGCCTACGAATGCAATCATTGCAAAGTAACGAGATACGAACCGTTAGTTACAATTTCTGATATATATGTTTGTCGAGACATTTTTGACAGTATCATTCTTTATTTCCCGTCTACGTCGTCTCGGTGTATATTATTGAAAAGAAGTTGTGTTCGTTCGTGCGACCAAACCGTGTATGTGAGACTGGGATATCTTTTGTGATACATTGAGAGGCTTGGCAGCGTTAACGGTACATTTACTCTATGAAATAAGATTTTCGATTAACGTTCGAACCGATTTAAAACACAAAAGTGATATAAATTCAAAGGAAAACTGAAATTCCCTTTAGTGTAGTCGAAGTTTCATATTATAAGAGCACTTAATTTACTACCGTGACATGTTTTTGAAAAGTGATTTACAGATTTATTGAGTGTAAATAAATACGGCAAATAAATAATGAAGGCCTCTGTGGCGTAGCGGTAGTGCATTCGACTGCTACGACAGGGGGCGCAGGTTCAATTCCCGCTCAGTGCAAATATATTTTGTATGCATGAATATATCTACTTGAATTGGTCTGGGTGTTTCTATATATAATATGTATGTATTTACAAAAAAATATAAGTATATTTATCCGCATTCTGGAACCCATAACACAAGCTAGTTAAACTATGCTTACTTTGGGTCTAGAAAGCGCTGTGTAGAATATCGTCTTAAGGGTTTTAAGGGTCGGCAGCGCGAGTGTGACGCCCCTGGTGTTGCACACGTCCATAGGCCGCGGTACCCGCTTCCCATCAGGTGGGCCGTGAGCTTGTCTGCCACCTGAGTGGTATAAAAAAAAATCGTAGAATATTTATTTACTTATTTTATCTCTAGCCTTAAAGTTTCTGTATTTTACTATCGATAGCAATTGCAATCGACAGCTGTTCCCCGCGGTTTTGTCCGTGTTAATATTCGACCGTCTAAAAGTGACTTTTCGAATGCTATATAAATAATATAAAAGTACTTTTTACTGATCGAAAGGTATACTTTTGTCTGTACTCCAGACAAAAGTAGTAACTTATTTCCCATTTTTCATACACATCTTAGGAATGCAAAATTGGCAATAAACTTAAAGAGAAGAAAAGGAGTAGCGCAGATTCCAAGGTCCCGGTGGCATTCAAAGCTGGCACTTTGAAGCCCGAATCCTCTTTCTCCTCCTGATGTGACTTGTCTTGGCTTTTACAGGAGCGAATATATTTGACCACCCTACGAAGAGAGCCTACGCTGGAACCTCGTCCGTTAATTTACGGATGTACCGGCTCACAGGCGATGTTGACTTGGGCCCCAGTTTAGTAGGGCCTCAAATATCTGCCAAAAGCTTGGAACTCTATACATGAAAGGGAAAAACAGAAAACCAATAGGGTTTACCAGTACATACAATAACAGTAGCCAAGAAATTATATGTTGTAAAAATATTTGTATAAAAGTCCATTCGACCAAATTGAATACCAGAAAAGAGCAATAATCAATAGGGCGCTTAGTATTCATAGTGAGGGATAGCCCTTTAGGGCGTTTTGACGCAGAGGGTTATTTTACACATTGAGGCTACAATTCAGCAGCAAGTGCTAGTGAATATAATAGAAAAATTGTTCATGACTAACTTTTCTTAATCTTCAATACATTTCAAATTATTTTCAGGAAATTACGCTAAAAAAAATCGTATTTTAGTCTGATGCTGAGATCTTGTGACTTTACTCAAGTTTAGTAAATATTATTGGAGTATAAGCTGAACATATCCTATATTTTGGAATTTATAGACAACACACGTAACATTATGGTAAGCATATGCTAAGACTTGTGACGTCAAATACAAACTTGGATCCCTTTTCAGGCTTACTAAACTGGAAGTAGATGTCTTTGTACTTATTTATCAGAGAGACTTTATGAATAAATGTAATGATTATTTAAATAAATGGGCGAATTTGGGAAATTTAACTAAAAATTAATACGATCACAATGTTATACACAATGGAAACGGTTCACAACACTGACAGATAATTGATGATTATTATAAATATACATCTCTACATTATAAATATACACCTATTTCACCTATATTACTAATAAAAACATACTAATAATTTAAAAAGTCCTTTAAAGTTCGTACGATAAAGCAAAGATTGGTTCATTGTTTTGGTTGCTTTTAATTCTGAGTTTTTGATAAGTAGCCGATTTCGTAAACTTAGACTTTGCTAAGCTTAAACTTAGAGATATTGAAAGATTGCACTATAGTTATCGATTTCAGAGTCAGAGTATAGGCTCAGCAAAGTCAAAGTATGCTATATAGCTCTCACCCTGAGACTCCCACTTTACTATATCACGGATATTAAATAAATTAGAATGTAAACCGAAGGAAAAGCTTGTTTAGATTGTTTTTTTTTTCTTCTTGTTCTTCATCCGATCCTGGCGATTGTTGTTGTAATTGCATCCGCTCTCCTACTTACTACTACTGTTTTAGTTAACTTTTACGGGTCTACCGTCTGACTCCCCAATTACATTACAATTAGAAGCTTGCGATAAATCCTCATCACAGAAAGGTTGACGGTTGAAATACTGATATTTCATAGAGGCCTATTTAAGGTTGCTAAGCATCGTATAACAAATAACCTGATTATGATAATAAAATGGATAATTGCTTTGTAACCCACACATAAAAGAATAATTTCTCGAACAGAAAAACAAAAGACGGAAAGTTCAAATGATGCAAGACTACAAACAGAAGTTTAATATCCGTCTAGAAGCGAAAAAAATAATAAGAATTGAAATTCAAATAATGCAATTAGGAAATGGTAATAAAATCTATTATTTCGCAAACAAAAGAGAAATGAATTGCTCGATCCGACTGTCTAATCGAATTTAATCTTAAAAGGATTGACTTTTGTATCGGATATTGAAAGCTCTCCCGAAGGTAAAAGGACTGTAAAATGAAAGCTATAAATTTTATTTCATTTTCTAGTAAGATCTTAGTAATGTATTGTGTACCTACCAAGGTAAATGTATTTATATACAATTTAAAATATATTGTATAAGTAAAATAATAAGTCTTGTCTATGAATAGCAGAATATTTGTTTTGTATGTTCTCTCTTAATAAGATAAAGGAGGACATAGATATCTTTGTTAAAGGTCTATATTGCCTTTAGGAATCTTTAAATACTATCTGGTTTTGTAATTTGTGTAAATATTGTAGACTGTCAGTTGTTATACTTTTATAAACTCGATTTCTTGGATATCTATTCAAGGGGAGTTCGGTGATTATGTTTAAATTAACTATCCCAGTATAATTCAAACTGTACATTGAAAAATTTTGAAATGTTAGTCTTAAGGTTAATGTTAGTCTTAACAAGTTAAAGAGTTTGTATACTTGGTTTCAAAGTTTGCGAAGGATGGAATGTATGACTCTGATATTGAGCGAAGATTTTTGGCTGGTAATCAAGTGAATGGGGCCCTGCATAATTTTATGAGTAGCCAGAAAGTATCTAAAGAGGCATAGCTGTGCATAGAGGAGTACTCGTCCCCACACTTATGTATGGTAGTAAATGTTGGGTGTGGTAGAAGGAACATGAGAGTAAGCTGAATGCTGTTGAAATGAGAAGTCTAAGAAGTATAGCTGCAGTGACCCTGATGGACCGAGTGAGGAACAGCGTGATAAGGGAACATTGTGGTATGGCAGAAGATGTAGTGACCAAGATAGAGAAAGGGATGCTTAGATGGTTCGGTCATGTAGAGAGGATGGATGAAAGGAGATTAATGAAACAGATTTATGAGGCGAGGGCTACTGGGCAACCCGGTAAAGGTCGACCTAGGCGTACGTATGCAAATCAGATCGACAATGTTTTGAAGAAAGGCCAGGTCAGAAGTACCTGTCACCGTCGTGCATGTATGAAAACAATTATGAAAGTGGAAGAAGCGACAGGCGTATGCCAAGATCGTAGCAAGTGAAAACATGTTTCCTCTGCCTACCCTTATGGGAAAAGGCGTGACTATATTCTGTATGTAGTCTTAAAGTTGAACTTTTATTTAATTACTAATTACTAAATTAAAAATTGTAAAACCGTTTTATGTTTTTTTACAACACCTTTCCTTTTATGCATTTTTGAATCCCACCCAAATGTATGTATTTGATGAAAAAAATAGCGGCCAAGTGCGAGTCGGAGTCGCCCATGAAGGGTTCTGTAGCAATATTCTGTAACTCGACCCGCGCGGGCGCGGAATGACGTCATGTGATTAAGCACCTGCGCGTTTGAGAGGTATTAAATTAATCGGTGCGCGCTTGAGCGGAGCAATTTCATACGATAATGTTATGAAAATAAGTTTTGAAGCGGCGCGCACACGCTGGCTCCTTAAGGCACCGACGGAGTTTGACGGAGGCAAATCTGCTGACACTAAATGACAACAGTAAAGATATTTTTCAAAGTTTGATTTTAAATTTGGTATATTTCATCAGCTGCCAACTTGTGTAAATATGTTATTCATCATATTTCTGCCCGTAGTCCATATTTATAAGGGCCGGTGCAACATGTGTGCTTATTCCATTAATCTTATCTACTTGCAGCTGTCTCAACGTTTACTACCTTTCTTCTACGATCACACGATGAAATGGCTAGAAAGGTGTTCACTCACAAATATTATTAAATGTTATTATATTATTAATTTATATTATATTAATTGTTTGAACGTAAACAAGAAATGTTTATTTTTGGCACACATTGGAAAAGGTCAATTTCCAGCAGTGAACTGCAATATATTATAATTGTTTTTCTTTTTCTGAATTTCTTCTCTATTAAAACATTAAGTTTACTAAATCTCACACTTCTTCATTCGAGTAATTTGCTTATAAGGAGTACAAAGATTGCTCTCTGCTTATTAATATATAATCATCTCATGTTTATATAGTTGTTTGAAACGTCACTAGAAATCACTTTTATGAACCTTAGGGATTGCTGGCACCGAGGGTTATGGAATAAAAACCAAATTAATGTGTAGTTTTGTAGTTACTATTACTTTTATTTTGCTAAAATTACTCGTATTTCGCTTAAGATTACTGGTATATCTACCATAAGCATTCTGGCCCTCTTTCCTTTATTTACTATTAACATACTTACTATGATAATAATAAAGTTGATAAGAAATGTTAAATGTTAAAACCATACCACAGTCAATATTCTCTACTATACATTAAGCTCTACAACGTAGCAAAGGACTAATAATATCCGTATTCCTACACCAATAGGTTAATCTGTAACTTGATGTATTGAGTACCAATAAAAAAAAATTAAAAAATGTGCAAGATTGAGTCTTAGAGCAATCTAGTTTTTGTATTATAGTACGCAATTACATTTTCATGAAGCCTCTCAGCTAAGCTAAATGCTCGTGTTACGAGTGCATTCAGGTTTTAAGTGTATTAGACTCACACCCAATTAACTACCGCTGTGAAACTATTTGCACACTAGCGCAAAAAGTAATAATTGTTACAATTGGATATAGAATCCAAAATATTCGATGTCACTGCATCGGATATTTTGTATTTTATTTCCCATCCAGTTATTAATTTGTGTAGTCAATTCATTTTTACGTCATTATTTGCACTCAAAATATGGGTACTTTTCCCAAATATTCTATTACAGCATACAGAAATGAAAATATTTGCAGCTGTTAAGGGTTTAATAAGAATTTAAAAGAACGTTTAGCTGTCGAGGAGGACCTTGTAAGCAGATAATAAAAGAATCGCCACACAGCACTTCTCATAACAACTACTTTTAGCATTTTTTCTTTATTTTGTTTTTCATTATGATTTCAGTCCGGATACGGTAATCCGCAATTGCAGCCAACGCACCAGTAGTACTTGGGTGCCTATTCTTCAATGACAAGCAGGTACAGTCATACTAAAAAGGATAAATTGTACAGTGGTCACACGTTTTAACATATAACGTTCATTTAGTCTGTACTGAAATAAGCGTGGGGTGCAATTTGTTCAAATCCAAGTGAAATTTTTCTTTCCTGTGCGCTGTCACCGGGTTATTTACGAGGGGACCGTTGTGTTTTAATACCTTTTCATTAACAATTTTAAGGTTCACTTTATTGAAGTCGTAAATAACTCGTACAATTACCCAACTGTACTGTCACAAACGTAATTTGATAAAAAAAAGAAGATTAAATTTGCCCATCGAGTTAGTAATGTTTCCCGTTTCATAGTAAATACTGTAGAGTGTTTACGGACGAAAGCACACATCAATCTGAAATTAATTTATGGAAAAATCAATTCCCATCCAATCAATGCAGTACGATAGTAGACAATTTGAAAGCTTAACAAACCCAGACCAACATAGTTTATAATACCTGTGCAGTACGAATTTAAAAATTAAATTGTGACCTTTCCATTAGCCAATCGTACCATATAATACCGTTCATATACCCTTAAATTATTAATTAACCCGCCAACGCTGCATAGGGATTTATTGGATTGCGAGCGAGATGGAAAAAAATAAATCACATAATGAAATCAGAGCCACCCCGCGGTCTCTGCTCGAACACAAACGGTTGCCATTCCAGATCGTGCTCGGCCATGCGAGAAATCGTCATTAATATCGTACGTACGCTTATAAATACTAAGCAATGGCTTTTATTATGTTGCCGAAATGTGTTTACGCGTATTAATTTACAGTATTACTTTTATTACTTTTGAGTTTTGCTATTAATTTAAATTTACTCATTATGTCATTATGAAATATTATATCTTTAAGAGTTTCACTGAAATGTACCCAGTGTACAAACGTATGAAGCCCTATACATATTCGTAGTACTTCGAACCAAAAGTGTATTATATGACAATAGTAAATAAGGACAATAACACAATGACGTATGGATCTGGTTTTTGAATTATTTTATTATAATATGGTAATTTGCAAGTTACAATACTTTTTTTATAAAATCAGTTGGTTATAGAACCAACTGATTTTATATAGTTATGCTTCGATTCTTTTAAATAAAGATATTTCCTTCATCTAATCATAAAAGAATCGAAGCATAACTATATCAAATAACTTAATCAGTCGCACAAAGATCATCAACAAACAGCTCCAGCGCATTTAAAAACATTTTTCATTTATTTTTGCCGTAGTTTATCTATTCCCAGCTGACTTCATAAATATGTGGTTAGATTTCAGTAGAAAATATCTAAAGTTTGATGCAACATTCATATTTGCTGTATCAAACGTCTCTCTGACACAAGAGACCAATATCTAATGTAGACTTCATGTACGAAATATAAATAAGAGAAGAATTTTAAATGCATTGAATTTATTGGTAAGACGTCGGTAGGGTTAGAATGCACTGTAGATTTAGAGACAGCAATATTCCAAATATTTAATTTACATTATTCCGGGGAGCATTTAAGTATTATAGAAGTAGCCCTTTTTTTTTACGTGCGGAAATCCCTTCGGATACCCCCCCGCCGGCCAGCGGGGGTGGTTATGTCGTGCATCGACTAAAACCGGTAATTTTCGCTCCAGCAGAGTTAAAAAAACATAGACCACCTCTTTCTCCACTGTGCTTTTTTATACGAGCGTAGGCACCTTTTGGCTAACGTTACGGTTCTTCAGGTGGGTCCAGTGTACTACCCGGATCTGGTAGGATCAGAGGAAAATTTCCGGTATTTCCGTGAATACGCGCGAAGGTGGCATCAGAAGCGCAGTGGGCTGGAGAGAGGTGAAGAAGTAGGAGACCTAGAAGAGGCGAATTAGTTAACAGGAAAAAAAAATGGTGGAGCTAGCGGTACCACTGAAAGGTGGGCACACGGCGGGCTTAAGCATCCAAGGCGTACGTGTGTTGTTCACGCCCCAGAAGGGGGAGAGGCTGACATAAGGGACAAGGACGAAGAGAACAATTTGTAGGGAGAAATGTGCGTACCCCCAAAGAGCCACTGGCAAGTAAGGGTATGCATCTCCCGTGATTCGGCTTGTATAACCAGTAGGTTGGAACAAGCCATGAGGCGGAGGTGGGTTTGTGCTTTTTTATAAAATATGTACTTATTGTATTATTATATCCTACTAATTTTATAAACGCGAAAGTTTGTAAGTGTGAATGGATAGATGGATTGATGTTTGTTACTTTTTCACGTAAAAACTACAGAATGGATTTTAATGAAACTTTACAATAATATAGCTTATAAATCAGAATAACACATAGGCTAATATTTATAAATATATTGTGTGAATTGTCCAAAATATGACGATAAGCGTCAAGCAAGTAGGAAAAAATCTACCATCTGCGAGCTATTCTGGTGTGCGCTGCCAAAACGGCTAGAATTACACATATGTAATGTATGATGGAAATGTTTATCCTACTAATATTATAAACGCGGAAGTTTGTGAGTATGTATGTATGTTTGTTACTCTTTCACACAAAAACGGCTGAACGGATCTGGCTGAAATTTGGTACAGGGATAGAGTATAGTCCGGAAAAACACATAGGCTACTTTTCATCCTGGGAATAGGTTCCCATGGGTAGCGGGAACGGGATCAGAATTCTACGCGAGAGGACCCGCGGGCAACAGCTAGTAAAACATAAATTTAAATAGCTAAATTTCGTGAGGTTCTTCCTTTTTTTTACGTGCGGTAACCTCCACAGGTTTCACCCTACTGGAGCTAATGGTGAGATGGGTATGTCGAACTTGAACCGACTAAAACCACACGGATAATCGGAATATCATAGGGAAAATCAATTGTAGCTAATTATCAAAATAATCGCATACGCGTCCTTCACCAGATAAATTACTTATTTTAACGCATCTTACTTTACTGCAATAAACGATAGCATTTTTTGTTGCTTTATTCGGATTTATTGTTTGAAATAACATCGAATGAATCTGAATTCGTATTTTTGAAACCACTGAATCAACTAAAAGACATATGGCTCACCCAGTACTGAGCGATCACGTAGGCTATGAATGCTTGCAAACTTTTTTACACCCTTTTTGAAGAATCTGGACTGTGGTCCATTGCGATAACATTGACAGGCAGTTTATTCATAGCGTGTATTCTATTGCCGAAATATCTGCGAAAGCCGATAGCTTTGAAACGTGATGTTAAAACGATATGATGATAAAAATTAACTGGTGTTGGTAATATGGGTTCTAGAATATGACTAAATATTATGGGAATACCCAATCTAATGCAAATAGACACATATTCTTCTGCCTGAAAATATTGGCAATGATCTTGGGCATCCATGGTAGTGAGACCATTGGCACGCATGTCATCCCTTACGACGTCAATCCAGCGCTTCTTGGGTCTTCCCCTCGTATCACGGCCCAGAGGAAGTGGCATGGCCTAACATTTGTTACCCACGTAACCTGGCGGTTGCTGCAAGACGTAGCCACACCAGCGAAGGCTACACTCCTGCATTACGTAGCTCCTGCTTGTAACGCTCCAGCTATGACCATGCTTCACTCTCGTGTAAAAGGACAGGCCTAATGATGGTTTTATAGACCATCTCTTTCAATCTAACCGACATTATGGAGTCACAAATGACACCAGTCATCTCCCGCTACTTGGCCCACGCGGCTGCAATGCGTGCCCTGATGTCGCAATCGATATCAGCAGTCGAGTTAAGTACAGATCCCAGGTATTTAACCTGATCAGTGCGCTCGATCAAGTCATCGCTTATGTGGACGGGTGTGGGAACTGTAGAGTTCAACGCCATGTATTCCTTCCACGTCTCCACATGTAGCACCAAACTGTCCGCGTCCGCCAGCGCGATATCATCAGCATACATGAGCAACCTTTTCGTATCCAATATTCTTCTTCTTCATCCCCTTACCTCTCAGCAGGTGTGCGGGTAACACCGAAGTCGTTACCGTGACCTACGGAAGCGCTTACAAAAGTGAAGTATCCCTTTATTATTTATTAATATTCTACGTCACACTATGTGTAGTGCTATCTAGATCCAATGAAAGCATAACTTAACTAGTTTGCAATATGGGTTCTAAAATGCGGATAAAAATACTTATCACAACAAAATATGTGCATAGACATACCCAGATCAATGCAATTGGACATAATATTCATGTAAACAAATATTTGCACTGAACGGAAATTTAACTCTTGCCGACCCACGTAGCAGGCCACCGCTTTACCGCTACGCCACAGAGGTCTTAAAGTTAACCAAGGCACTCTATCATTGAATTATAAATATTAAAGTATGTTACCTTCAATACCTTGGAAGAAAAAATAACTACACTGTTGTCCTATATCACTTCATTCAATAAACACAAAACTTTTATGACTCATTTTACCCCTAGTCTTTAATATCAACACATGTGTATGCCGTAATACTGTGTAATTAGTTAACTCTTCAAAAGAACTATTTGTCCTTCCCTCATTCAAAATGCTGTCCAATATCGTCATAATTAAAACAAAACTCAACCAAAAAAGTCCTTGCAGGGACTTCAAAGAGTACAAACATTTGTGCCAATAACACGCTCGGAAAATGAATCGATTGCAAAGTAGATGCTCCCCTCGTAATAATTCGATAGTATGTACATGTGTTTATAAAGATTGACCTTGGATAGTCTGGTAACCTAGCAACGCCAGCTTTGTGCGATCCCCTAGCAGTCTAATCTACAGATAATCATACGTATAGGCTGCAGAGTTCCTATAATATGAATAACGTGCAGCTAGAATTTTAGGGTGAGCTCATTTTAAATCGGGTCTTTGTTACTTTTTTGTTCTGCTTTAGAATTGCATTTGCTTTATTGAAAAGTGCAACATCAAGGGGGCCGTCAAAATCAGGGTCAACCATAGAATATATATAGCAAAGAGTATTTAAAAGCCAAACGAGCGGATGAAAATCGGATCAGTGTTACTGGTTTGGCCCAATTCATGTATATTAATTTATGTTCAGTGCTATTCCTTTTCCCACTCCCTATTACCCTAATGCAGTACTTGCAACACTGCCGGCGCTAGTAGCGCCCTCTCGACGGAAGAGAAGTGAGTTGCAAAAATCGTACCAACCGACAAGTGCGCTCAATCGATGCACTGAGCATCCCAAAATTAAGGAATTTACCATATTCTTAGTGAAATCATTGAGATCTTTCTAGGAACAGTTTAGTGATCGTGCCATAACAATAACCTTGGTGTGAGAACTATTACAAGAGTGTGGCCTGGCATTTCGTGCCGGCTGCTTGCGGACTCCTACCCTAGGACCTCCTACAGGATTGCTGACGGGCGACGAATCTGTGAGTACTGCTCCTTTTTCTCATCCTCTCCCGCTCTTCATTAGCTACAAGCACCAAGTTCAATTACTTAAAAAAAAAAAAAAAAAAAAAATACAGTCCACTTTTCGAAAACCCTCTGGGGTCCATTTTGACCCAACATAAACTTTGGCGCGACCATAGTGGTCCTTCGAGCCGGATTCCTTCCAGCCCCCTTATTAGAATACTCTCATAGGCTCTAATAAGCGAATTATATTCATTGTGGATATAACTATAATCGTTTCAATAGTGTGCCATTGCGTCACCTATTTTTACTTATCAAATTTCTTGACTTAAATCGCTTGTAGCATTGAGCTACCTATTTCCCTAGCTAGGTATAGTATTTATCTACGCATATTAATATATATCTTTCATAATTACTATCCTATTTAATACATTTAACAATAAAAATTGTCAGTATAAAATCTCCGTCTACCCTTTATAAAATCAAATAATATCTGTGCCTACGTGATTCGATATTACCCGGCCAAGTAGTGTGCGTCTCATCGTAGCGCGTCGCATTATATCGCGCGCTTGCGCATCCATAACTTACTTAATTTATCCGTGTATGTTTGACTAGTTTCTTATCAGTGATTATTTATTTGTAATTGCGCGTCATTACAATGCCGCCTAAAATTGATCCTAAGACAGGCAGCAGCTCTTCTGATGATGTTACTCAAGATGCTAAATTAGCTATACTACTTGCTAAACGCGAAGCAATATTTGAAATAGTTCAAAAGATCTTTGATTCATCTTCTGTGTCGGACATAGCTGCGAACGATGTACGGAGGGAACGTTTCCTCGACGAGTCCTCACAGATCGATTCATTACGTGAAAGGTACGAACTTATTATCGACGAATACAACACTCACTTGTTAAAATTTAATCCAACCGCGAAGCCTGATTACAAAAGTCTGTATGCCTTTGAGACTTTGTATAGTAGGATTAAACGCGTTCATACACAATGTTCTGCTTCTGGTTTAACATCAGAAATGCCTAGTTCCGCACGGCTAAAGGCTAAGCCTAAGTTAGCGCCGATTCAGATTTTGGAGTTTGACGGCGATATTAAATCGTGGAACATGTTCTATATGACATTTAAGTCCGTAGTACACGATAATCCATTACTCACGAATGGAGAGAAACTATTTTATCTCTTACCTAAACTGACCGGAAGGGCTAAACTCGCGATCGCAGGAATTTCTCCATGCGCTGAGAATTATCAGCTGATTTTACTAACGTTAATAAACAAGTTCGACGACAAACGAATGCTGGTCTCTGCTTACCTTTCGGAAATGTTTAATTACAAAGCGTTTCAAACCGCTTCCGCTACCAACTTTGATTCATTCCTTGATCATTTTGTTGGCGCAGTTAGTGCTTTAAAAAATCTAAAATTAGACAACCTAACTGACCTTATTATTCTACATATAGCTACACAGAAGATAGACTCGGAGACTGTTCGCGCTTTCGAAATTAAATATGGAAAGAAAATTCCTAACTTTGACGAGTTTGTTGAATTTATTACAACTCGTGCGAAGGTATTCGAGCGTACTAGTACCAATGCTAGTACCTCAAATGTACGTCAAAATAAAAATAACAAACAGTCAAACAAAGGTACTTCTAGCAGTGCGCCGAAGTACCAGGCTTATGTAAGCACGATTGATAAGCCTACATCTAAGTGTTTATGTACGAACATAACACATACACATCTATATAAGTGTCCTAACTTTAGCAAGTTAAGTCCTCAACAGCGTTTCAAATGTGTCAAAGAAAACAATGCGTGTGTAAATTGTTTATCTTTAAATCATAAGGTGTCTAGTTGTTCCAGTGCTTCTCGCTGTCGCAGTTGTTCTGAAAAACACCATTCCAGTCTCCATTTCGATCGCACGAGTCAAGTATCTATCCGTGCGGCCGATGGTGCCGACGGCGACGCGATGCAATGCTCACCCGAAGCGACGCCGCAGGCGCAGCCTATGCCTGTGACGTCACCGCACGGTGTAGCAAGCGAGCGTTCGGATGCCGTAGCACTATGCGCTACGAGTGTAGATAACAACTCTGCCTTATCATTAATTAATACGGCTACGCAATGTAAACAACCTACTGTTTTATTGTCAACCGCTCAAGTTGCAGTCTATGATGCTAACGGTAAACGTCACATTCTACGGCTATTATTAGATTCCGCATCGCAGTGCGATTTTTTAACGAAGGAATGTGCGGATCGCTTAGGATTAAAGATTAAGAATACCGAACGTACTACAGTAAAGGGGTTCGGTGGAATTGAGAAAGCTATGCAAACCAACTCGGTAGATTTAAAGTTTTATTCTCGCTTTGACAACAATATTCGCTTTAATATATCACCGCTCGTTGTTGATAAGGTGACAGATTTATTACCTACAGCTTTGGTAGACACGTCAGTCTTATCACATCTGAAAGGTATTCAGCTTGCTGATGAAAGCTTCAGCGTGCCTAATAAAATTGACGCATTGATAGGAGCTTCGCTATTCCCACACTTACTTCTTCCCGACGAGGTGCATACGTCACGTGACCCGTCGGCGTCGGGGCCCGTTGCATTGCGCACGGTGCTAGGTTACGTATTTATGGGCACTGCACCCACGATACGAACACCAAAAGTAAGTGCTCAATCGGCATTGACGTGTTGCCACGTTCAAGAGTCCACCGCTATTGATTCTTTAGTCAGGCGTTTCTGGGAGCTCGAAGAGCTTCCATCAGCTCCCGTTCAGCACCCAGCTGATGCTGAATGCGAACATTTTTATAATTCAACTACTACGCGTGATCCTGTTAGTGGCAGGTACATTGTCGGCCTGCCATTCAAAGAGGATGTTTATTCCTTAGGGAATACCATAGACACAGCTCGCAAACGATTCATGTGCCTAGAAAGAAAGCTCGAAGCTTCGCCTAAATTGAGGTTGGCATATGATGACGTCATAAAAGACTATCTCAAAAAGAACTATATTTCTCCCGCACTACCGTATGATCCGCAGGACCCTGTTCCAATCTACGTGATCCCTCATCACGGTGTCGTGCGCGAGGATAAAGCTTCAACGAAGCTTCGCATAGTCCTGGATGCTAGTAGCCGTTCGAGTTCCGGGCGGGCACTTAACCACTTACTTCATTCAGGCCCAAATCTGCAGGGCGACTTATTTAAAATTATTTTAAACTTCCGTCTACATGCAGTGGCAATGACAGCAGACTGTCGTCAGCAGTTCCTGCAAATAATTGTGCGCGAAGCTGATCGCCGATATCAGTGCTTTCTATATCGTTTCAACCCACAAGACCCTCTCGTGCTATACCAATTTAATCGAGTTTGCTTTGGTCTGTCATCCAGTCCTTATCACGCTTTACGCACTGTGAGAAAGCTTCTTTCAGACGATGGCGCGAAATATCCGCTCGCGAGTAGTATTGTACTACCGTCGCTTTATATGGATGACGTAGCCTTCTCCCTTCCTAGCGAGGCTGAAGCGGTCACCGCGTCACTACAAATGATTGATTTATTCAAAGGTGCACAGTGGGACTTGCTTAAGTGGAACAGCAATTCTAGCGCGGTCTTAGATAATCTTCCTTCTACACACAAACTCCCAACCGAGGTGGAGTTTGACAAAACCATGCAACATAAGATACTTGGCTTGCATTGGTCCACAGACAATGATGCGTTCTATTTTAAAATTACCGTTCCCGACGATGTGACATGCACTAAGCGCTCCATCTTATCCACCGTTGCCCGTCTGTGGGACATAATGGGTTTCGTTGCTCCCACAGTCGTATACGCCAAGATATTGATAAAAATGCTATGGCAGTTGAATTGAAGAGTTACCGCTTCTAAATAAGCTTCGTATACCACGTCACGTGGGTGTATCTGAAGACTGTGAGGTCACCCTTCTGGGTCTGTCAGATGCCAGTCTCGCCGCCTATGGTGCCGTAGTTTATCTACACATTAGCTCGCCTGCTGGTAATACCGTGCGCCTTGTTTGTGCTAAGAGTAAAGTTGCACCGACTAAACCACATTCAATCGCGCGCCTCGAACTACTCGGTGGCGTTTTATTGTCGAAATTACTTCGCACAGTACAAAATAATTATGCAGATCGCATCCCAATCAAGGCTACATACGCGTTCCTCGATTCTAAGGTCGCGTTGTATTGGATAAAATGTTCGCCGCACAGGTGGCAAACGTTTGTCGCAAATCGCGTTGTCCAGATAAATGAAAATATTTCACCTGACAACTTTTTTCATTGTGCCGGAACTGAAAACTCAGCAGACATTTTATCCAGGGGTGTTACTCCTGAGAAACTAGTCTCAAACCCTCTGTGGCTCCACGGACCTCCGTGAGCCTCATTACATCCATCTAAGTGGCCTCTTAAGAGTTTAGACGGACAGTCTATAGCAGACATACCCGAACAAAAAGTGTTGACACATGCCCTGTGTACAACCGTAAACCAGTGCGCTTTACATGATCTTGCTCTCCGCGTTTCTTCATGGAGCAAGCTGATTCGCATAATAACATACGTTTGCAAATTTGCAAAGTTACTCCCTCGTCGTAGCACTACTGCAGTGACTGCTGGTGATTTAAATTTTGCCGAAAATAAATTGCTACATTCCCTGCAGAATCAATATTTTGCAGAAGAATACTCCAGTATTCAAAGGAATAAAACTAGCTCTCCGGTTTTCAATCGTCTGAGACCATTCATCGACAACGATGGTCTGATCCGCGTTGGCGGTCGCCTCGTTAACTCCGGCCTTGACTATGCAAAAATGCATCCGGTCATTTTACCTCGCAATGGTCATGTGGTCAATATGATCATTGACTATTATCATATAAAGCATTTACATGCCGGACCAGAACTGCTGATGTCGTTGCTTCGGCAAAGATACTGGATTCTGTCGGCACGCCGTATTGTTCGGCAGAGAGTGCATATGTGTAATACTTGCTTTCGTCATAAGCCGCGGCCGACTTACCCGCTTATGGCTGAACTGCCAGACATTCGTACACGTCCAGTGATTAAAGCCTTTACACATTCTGGGTGTGATTATGGCGGTCCCATAGCCTACACTCCTGTGCGCCGTCGTGGTGTACACAGTGAAAAGGCCTATATAGTCCTTTTTACATGTCTCACCACACGTGCCACGCATATCGAGGTTGCTACCAGCTTAAGTACTCAGAGTTTCCTCGCTGCATTCAAGAGGTTCCTCTCTCGACGAGGACCGATTCAAATTTTACAGAGCGATAATGCCACCAATTTTCAAGGTGCAGCTTCGTACCTTGGCGATCTTTATAAGTTCCTCAGCAACGAGTATTATCCGAAGCTAGAACAAGAGTGCGCAGAGAGTCGCATAACATGGAAATTCATCTGTCCCAATTCTCCTCACTTCGGAGGTTCGTGGGAAAGCATGATGAAGGTCACAAAAACGATCTTGTACAAAGTCATTGGACAGCAGCTCCTTTCGTATGAGGAACTCTGTACCGTTCTAACTCAGATCGAGTGCTTACTCAACTCGCGCCCGCTGACAGTACTCAGCTCGGATCCAGCGGAGCCCTTGGCACTTACGCCGAGCCATTTCTTACATACTGCGCCTCTGTTTTCTTTGCCTGCGCCTGATGTAAGCGCAGACAAGGTCAGTTTGCTTGATAGGCATTCGCTCATGGACAATATAGTCCAATCCTTCTGGAATCGTTGGAGGATGGAATATCTACACAGACTACAAGTTCGCCAAAAATGGAATACGCCTACCACTCTCATCACTACGGGAACCGTCGTGGTAGTGATAAATGATAACGTACCACCTTTAGCTTGGCCTTTAGCAGTAGTAGATAATGTGCATCCTTCCAAAGACGGTGTCATACGCGTAGCGACTGTGAGAATCGCCGGGAGAACTTACCTCCGTCCAGTTGTTCGCTTATGCCCTCTTCCAACACAATAATAATTGAATATTGTTTCATAGTTTAATAAGTAGTTATATCGTAAATTTATATATTATATTTGTTACACGTTACCTATCTTATTCGTAATAAATACGCATATTTTCTGGTTCTATGGATTTCTTATTCCTAATTTGCGACGCATTGCGCGTCTGTTTCTCTTTGAGCCATAGAACTACATTTCATTTTACCTCATGAGTGTTTTCTTAAAGGTGACCCTTTAACGGCGGGTGGATGGTTTGGCCCAATTCATGTATATTAATTTATGTTCGGTGCTATTCCTTTTCCCACTCCCTATTACCCTAATGCAGTACTTGCAACACTGCCGGCGCTAGTAGCGCCCTCTCGACGGAGGAGAAGTGAGTTGCAAAAATCGTACCAACCGACAAGTGCGCTCAATCGATGCACTGAGCATCCCAAAATTAAGGAATTTACCATATTCTTAGTGAAATCATTGAGATCTTTCTAGGAACAGTTTAGTGATCGTGCCATAACAATAACCTTGGTGTGAGAACTATTACAAGAGTGTGGCCTGGCATTTCGTGCCGGCTGCTTGCGGACTCCTACCCTAGGACGTCCTACAGGATTGCTGACGGGCGACGAATCTGTGAGTACTGCTCCTTTTTCTCATCCTCTCCCGCTCTTCATTAGCTACAAGCACCAAGTTCAATTACTTAAAAAAAAAAAAAAAAAAAAAAAAAATACAGTCCACTTTTCGAAAACCCTCTGGGGTCCATTTTGACCCAACATAAACTTTGGCGCGACCAGTTACAATAATATAAGTTGTGCTGCATTACTTTACTGCGAATCGTCTGTTTTATTTCAATTGATAGTAAACTTATATTTTTTATGATTTACTCGAATTTTAATTACAATATTTAAAATTCACAGACGTCATGTCCATCTGCTCTTAGATATTCCCTGTGCAATGCGTCAGTCGGCCCCTGCTTGGTAACAGCGTTGCGTCATTCCCCAACCCCAGCACACAATCAAACTGATGAATACTTTCGACACTATATCAACCTGTACCGATGTTTGGAACGCCTGATGGAATTGTGATGGAGAGTAAAGAAAATCTTTATGTAAAATATTGGAGCCGAGGGTATTGCGAACATTTTAAAGTTGAGAGTGAATTATGACGAAACAAATTTATATATACGAAAACATAATATTGTATAAAGTGTGCATAACTGACTCAGATGAATTGAGATTGCTCTAAAGATAATGTTGTAAGCATTACTTTATGTTCTGAACTTTGTGATGATATAGACCGATATTCTTAGCAATCCATGGATTCTCCGTGCGGGTGCCGGACTTTTGGACAGTGCTTGGGACTTGCGACCCAGGTGAAGGATTAATATATAATATTATATAATAATTATGTATAATATTTAATTATTATATAATAATTCAATCTAATATACTTATAATTGAGCTTTTGCTAGCCAGATTTAGGTTAGCTCAACATTAATTATAGCAAGATACCTACGTGTTTTTCTAATAGCCCATCAAGATCTTGAGGGTTCAAGCTAACAACGCCTGCAAGTCAGTAAACTGGCTGATTGACTGACGAGGCTCTGGCACAGGCTTTCCTCTCGGGGTGGAAGATTAGACGGCAGTCGTTCCCACAGAAGCCCAATTAAGCCAAATCCACAAAATGACTAGAAAACATGAGAATATACGAGTTTTTTTTTCACAGGTTAACTGCTTTTAACAGATTGGTTACAAGGAAAAGTTTCCTTGTTTGATCAGGGTCTCGTTATTGTAAATTTTTCTTATATTTTGACTAGTATTCAATAAAGTTAGTAGTAAATTAGTTTGTATATAATTTCATATAGTCAAACATGAACAGTAAATAGTCAATATTTGTTTAATTTAAGATAATAAGCAGTTCAAAACACATACGAGAAAAATTGTACTGCGCAACGGCGATCTGTGTTCACACATTTCTTAAGTTAATGTTGCGCGCGTTTAACATGGACTCCCTAAAACTGCACGTGCTCATAGTTATAGTTATATGCAACATCTTTAAAAGATCAGCAGTGACACAGTGAACTGATGCGTGGCGACACACTTACCTTCAATGCCATCAGCCCTCACATTTTTGTCCTTACAACACAGTCTCCCTGTGACACACTTGATGTTTCCCCTCAGTAATTACTTCCCCTTTCCCTCGCCCCTACGCCAAACCATAATGCCTAGGTAGCAACTGAACCTAGGTATATCTACGTTTGGGTGCTCGACGGGATTTACAAGGGGGAATGCTAAAAGGGTGCAGGCGTCGTGTGATATAAATTCGAATCAGTTATAGTGCTCGTATATATGTCTGTACGAGGGTGAACGCGATACACCGTATTTGATGCGTATTTTAGACAAATATTATAGATAAAATACGTAATATCTGATACTACACGAATATGGGATTACATTTATTTTCCTTTGAATGAGGTACCTTGAATCACGGCATTCCAGGCCGAGCGTGGGTCCTAGCTCTAGTCGACGACGATCTCGAGCCCCAACTGAGAGGGCTTCTCAGTGCATGTTTGGAGCGGGGCCAGTTTCCGAAATAGTGGAAGACGGGGAAACTGGTCCTCATCCGAAAGGAGGGGCGCCCGGCGGACTCGCCGTCCGCCTACCGGCCCATAGTGTTGCTCGACGAGGTGTGCAAGCTCTTTGAAAGAGTAATTGCGAAGCGCCTCGTCGAGCACCTCTCAAGAGAGGGGCCGGACCTGGCGGATGGCCAATATGGCTTCCGCCAGAGGCGCTCCACCGTGGATGCCATCATGCGCGTGAGGGCTCTGCCGGAGGATGCAGTAGCCCGGGGTGAGGTGATGTTGGCGGTGTCCCTGGACATCGCCAACGCTTTCAACACCTTGCCCTGGAGTTGCATTAGGGAGGCGCTCGTGTATCACGAAGTGCCTCTCTACCTCCGCCGCATAGTCGGGGCGTATTTGACGGAGAGAGCCGTCATCTACCCAACCGTGACCGGTCTCGGTCGCCGTGAAATGTCGTGCGGTGTTCCACAGGGATCGGTCCTGGGGCCGCTCCTGTGGAACATCGGATACGACTGGGTGCTTCGCGGTGAGCTCGTAGGCGGTTCCGCCGTCACGTGCTACGCAGACGACACGCTCGTGACGGCGTGCGGGGCGACGTACCGCGAAGCGACCCTAAAGGCCACGACCGCGGTTGCTCAAGTCGTTGAGCGGATCCGGCGGCTGGGTCTCGAGGTGGCTCTGTATAAAACCGAGGCCCTGTTCTTTTATGGGCCTCGGAGCAAGCCACCCGAGGGATCCAGTCTCATCGTGGGAGGAAATCGCATCGGCATCACGCCCCAAAGGAAATATTTGGGGCTCGTGCTCGACGGCCGATGGGACTTCGGAGAGCACATCCGAAGTCTGGCCCCCAAAATGAAGGGCACAGCTCTCGCTCTGGCTCGGCTGTTGCCCAACATGAGGGGGCCCGATGACTCCTGCAGGAGACTCTACGCGGGGATCGTGCGGTCCATGGCCCTGTATGGGTGCCCAATATGGGCGGAGGCCCTGAAGACCAGAACTGTGCGGATGCTGCGCGCTCCGCAGCGAGTGATGGCCATCAGGGTCATCCGCGGGTACCGCACGATCTCCTTCGAGGCGGCGAGTCTCCTTGCCGGAACTCCGCCATGGGACCTGGAGGCAAAAGCCCTTTCGCAACTGTTACAGTGGCGAAAGGAGGCGCGGGAGCAGGGACGGAACCCCTAGCCTCGTGAAATCGAGGCCGTGCAGTCCCAGCTCCGCCAGGCCATCGTGGTGGAGTGGAAGGAACGACTTGGGCGACCAAGCGCAGGGCACGCCGCAATAGCGGCGGTAAGGCCCATCATGGAGGATTGGCTAGAGAGGCGACACGGAAGCCTCTCGTACCGACTGACGCAGGTGATCTCCGGGAAGGGGTGCTTCGGGGTCCACCTGCATCGGATCAGGAAGGAGCCAACGCCTGAGTGTCATCACTGCGACGCGAGCGAGGAATCAGGGCTGCACACGCTGGCGGACTGCCCAGCGTGGGAGGCACCGAGGCGTAACCTCGTGGCAGCTATCGGGGTGGGAGTCCTCTCGCTCGGCAGCATGATTGCGGCAATGATGCGGAGCGCGAGCGCGTGGGCCGCCGCCACCTCCTTCTGCTCGCGTAGGAGATGGCGGAGCGCGCCCGGGAGAGATTTAGAACTCTCCCGGCCCGCCGAGCCCGCAACTTGCTCACCGCGCGTTGCAGGCGACTCAGGCACCGGAGGTCGCTTAACGACCTCCGTCCTCCATGAGCGCAGGCCTGGGGGTGGCAGGTAAGGCCGCCTGTCACCCCAGCAGAAGCAGGCCGGGACGGTCCCTCCCCCAAACCGGGGCAAGACGGGGACACCGTGGTTCCTAAACCCGAGGAGGCCATCTCGAAACCGGAGATGGCCCAGGGTCAGTCGGGGTGCGAGGGATATGCTCTATGGGCCACCTTACACCCGATCTGTAGACCCGAGACGGCGTGCGGTTTTAGTCGGTTCAAGCCCGACATAACCCGCCCCGCTGGCCGGCGGGGGGGTATCCGAAGGGATTTCCGCACGAAAAAAAAAAGGTACCTTGAATCAAAGACAGGTTTTATCAATAGAAATTGGTTGCTTCGTTAAAAGGATATCAAACCAATACCCGTTTTAATTAATATTCCAGTCAACCAAATAAATTGGAAGTCACCACAAGAGTGTCCATTAAAAGGAATCTAACGTTCAGCCTCAAATTAACTCCGGAGAAAGTTTTCCCTCAAAATAATTAAGGATTCACCACAATTATCACCGCAAAATCAAACTTCCCTTTGATCGTTATTTAGAAAAATTATCGGTTCGGATATTTACTTTACCTGGAGCGGAATACGGTCTAAAATTGTGCAAACTTTCGTGCTTAGACGACTTTGTGTTAAGAAAATTTTAATAACCGACAGGGCGTAACCAAAAGTTCTACACTTTGCCTTTTTGTGGAATAACCAAAGGGACCCACAGTGATAATTATAATTATTTACCAATTGTGAATAAAGTTCGAAGCAAGTCCTCCGTAATTGCGTGCCGTTTAAAGTATCATTTAATGAATAATGTTCTGATTTCAATAGGGAGTTGGTTCGACTCGTCGTTGTCAAGAGTGGATAGAATTATCGAGGAGGAGACTGGCGTATTTTAATTTTTTCCCAAAGAAGTCTCGTTGTCAAGTTAAATTATTTCGCATCAGGAAATTCTTTAGAGCTTTACAATTTGCAACTGAATGTATTTGATACTAACGCGATGTTATGAAAATCGGATTTAATAAGGCTTTATCTGGTTGGGGCAGACGTTCCGGCGGCGGGACGAACTCATCCAATGTACCTCTGTCATTTGTTTCCACTTAGAAATTTAATTCAATCTTGCATAAAATTTCATTAGTTGAAGAGATTTTGAACTTTAATCTTAATATTGACGCTAAACTTTTACTGTATGAAATTATTTTTTACTAGCTGATGCCTGTGGCTCCGCCCGCGCGGAGGTTGGTTATCGTTTATTACAATCTAATCTAATCTTTATTAAACATATGGTAGATTTTATTTTTTGATTATTCCGAACCTGGATCCGGTCGCGGGTTAGGTTAGAAACTTGAAAAAAAATGTAATATTTGTTCCGAACGTAACTTTCTTCCTAACCTGACCCGACGTCTTGTTCCTATCATAACCCGAATTGAGCAGATACGTTTAATTACTTGCTTAACTATTTAATCAAACAGCTTAGAAAATGACTTATTTCTGCATGGTTATAAAAAAAATAACCACTAAGGCTTAATGGCGGAGCTCCCGCATTAGCCTTCTAACCTAACCTATCCAAGTCGGATACTAAATATTAAATACTGATTTGACACATAATATGTACTTTTATTTTGAGAAAGATTAGAGAGAATGACCAATCTGCGCAATTCGGGTTATGATAGGAACGAGACGTCGAGTCAGGTTAGGAAGAGGGTTACGTTCGGAACAAATATTACTTTTTTTTTCAAGTTTCTAACCTATACCGCGACCGGATCAGGTTCGGAATAATCAAATTTAACGCGCATCGTTTATACTTGAAAATTTAACATACTTACTTAGAGAGTGTATTTAAAAATATGTGTTTCTAAAATGAAGAGAGTTTTAAAAACTTAACAGTATTACATTTAAGGTATTAAAATTTGTAAAAAATAGCAAATTTTTCAAACTTTTCAATGTTTGTCACACCACACAATTAAAAACTTTTTAGTAACTTGTACATCGCAAAAATTTGGCATAAAACGATCTTTTATGTCAATAAAATTTCTATGTCCCTGTCAAAGTTTCAAATTATTGAGTACACTTATAACCCTACACTGCTGAAGTGGTACAACCATCAATCATACATTATCGGTCGGTTATCGGTGCATGGCTTTATTTAGTAAAAAGCATGAAATGAAGACGTCAAATGGGGTTCGATGGGTCTATCAATCATACCCGTGGTTTAGAAGCTTGTCAAGTCTTATCTGTCGATTTACCCAACGGAGCGAATAATAGCTATTTACCTGATACCCCGTGCTAGGATTATCTCCGAGAGAAATTTCAGATTCTTTTTATGTATCAAATTGGAATTGCTTGTTGCAATGTTTTGACAAGACATGTCGTATTGGTGTTTCATGAATATATAATAATATACCTCTAGCTATAGATTTCAATGCGGTTTCATACAATAAAATGTTTTTCTTTTACTTGCTTAGTAGTTGTGTATTAATACTACAAAATAAATAACCAAATAAAAACTCTATTTCATGTGGTTATTCACCAGCTATTTCAAAAGCATTTGTTGTATGTTCATCGTCGAAGGACATATTATAACCGACTTCAAAAAAGGAGGTTGTTCTGAATTTATCTGTTCACCATCCAAATAGATTAGCACATTGTAAGGTTAAGCAACACTAGCCAGGTAAGTCCTAGGATGACTGACCATTCTTGACACATTGAGACCGCTTTGTGCCTCGGAGAGCACGTTAAGCCGTTGGTACCGGTTGCCATATTCGTTCATACGGGTCGTATTCGTTACGGGTAGTTGGAGTCCGTCCAGATAAAATTTCGACAAGTCCATAGATATTACTAGTAGGTTGTGGGGGTCCAGATGGCATCGCTCCACGGGAAATATCGAAGTTCTGCCGTTTTGTAGTCAGACTGAAAGACTGAAATTCATTTAAAAAAAAAATAATTACGTCTATTGCATCAAAATATAAATACATTACAAACGTGAATTCGTTCTTACTTAGACAACATGTAGGTGGATATTTCAATACCCACATTGAAGCCCTGACTACTGTGCTAAGTTAAATACCTGTATTACAACAGTCAGTGTCCACCCTATCTGATACATAACTATATTGTAAAATATAGCTAATAAATACAATTTTCATTTTATATTAAACTGCAAGCAAAATAAAATAACACTATATGCAAAATGTTGAACTTGTTTGTGTGGTATCGGTTTTATGTATGATGTTTGTTTGTGTGTGTGTGTGTGTGTGTGTGTGTGTGTGTGTGTGTGTGTGTGTGTGTGTGACAGGGAGAGAGAGTGTGTGAGAGGGTGTTTGCATGTGTATTGTTATTGTGCATTTATACTATTGAAAGGGTTCAAACCACAGTATGTATTTTATTCTAGTGATAATATTCTAATATTCTAGTGATGATAACTATAATTGAGTTGGGAAAAGGCTCGGTGGATGATGATAACTATCCTCAGTTCATACTCCTGTAACCGGAGCAGGTTTATTCTATTTTCTAGTGCAATCTGGATCCGTCTATCATCTTTCTGTTACATTAAGATACACAGATAGACAGATAAAGCTACTTTCACATTTTAATATTAGTATGACTTGAAAGGCTATTAATACTTGTCTGGACAAGAATAAACCAGTTGACGCCGTGAATTAAGTAGAAACGTTCAGAATCAATTTTCTACTTGCTTGGAATCACAAGTGAGACACGTTTTATTTACTTTCCATTGGCAGCTGGGTTTAGAAATTTAATTCCATGTCCATATAATTTAGTTATAATTTAGATTTAGGTATAGGATTGATTTTTTGGCTTAGTGGTCATTTTGTACAGGATTTTTTGTATGCACATATTGTACGAAAAAATAATTTAATACTTTATTTTCTTTATTAATAATTAATACTTTTTAGTAGTAAATTCACTAAAACTGAATTAGCTGGTATAAGAAGAGAAAATTTTGGTGGCAGTTCGTACATATTTTTTTTTTTTGTACTTAATTGTTTTTGCGTTTGAATAATTTAATTAAACCGTTTGTACGAATTTCGTGTCAACTATGACGCTCAGAATTTAATGCTTCGTTTGCAATAGCCAAGCGAAACCAAGTAGTAAAACTGACACGGACACACTTTTTATTTTACACATATATTATGGTTTTGTGTGAAAACACAGCCTCTCAAATTATGGAATAACTTTCCTGACATGTTTTCCCACGATACTATAATAATGGGTGATTAAATAAAGTTCTCACAGAGTCTGTACAGTATACATGACATCTTAGTTGTTTAAAAAAACCTTATGAGAGGTAGCTGGGATAGACAGGATGCGCAAGACGGAGGATCCGGTGCTATGGCGTACAATGGGAGAGGCCTATGTCCAGCAGTGGACTGCAATAGGCTAATTGATTAATTGATTGATTATGAGAGGACTGTAAATAGGCAGTTAATTGTTCTGTACAGGCGTTGCAACATCTGTGTTTTTTTTATTATAATGGACTTTATACAAATACGAGTAGTTCGTATCGTTCTATAGTAACTATACAATTTGCTTACTGTAATATATTACTTCCTCCGAATACGGATTGGTTAATATATTGTGAAAGGCATCTACATCTAATCTATTTACACTATTTACACCCATAACATCTGTACTAAAATCGAATTTTCAATCTGACGATTTAAAAGCTTGAAATAAAAATAGCTTTAATCATTTACTTGACATCATCACAGTGGTCGTCCCGGTTTCATCCAAAGCTTGCACTTAGGAGCCAAGTTATCATGACTTTAAGGGCTATATTTCACCGGGACACCACGGTGGAGCAACCAGTCGCCACTATCAACAAAATGTATACAGCTCTATAGAGAGCTACTCACCTAGTGTCCGTTTGGTTGCGCAACCAATTTGGCGGCGCGACCAGCTCGGACGCGTGCACAAAATGTTACTGGTCGCGCTGCTACGCTGGTCGCGCCACCACTAATTACTACTACTATTACTAGGTAAAAACTTATCCGGATATCTTCTTAGATCGTCGTATATGTTAACGAATTGTCCTTTCTCCATGCTCTCATCTCCACTGTTTCTTTTTTCTATTGAACTCTCTTTTTCTACGTACATACAGCAGTAGCGCTATCCATTTTCATACTGTCTCAGTGTGGTGTGGCTACTCTGGTGTCTGTATGGCGTCTAGTTTTGGTAGCTTTCGGACACCATGGTGGCGCGACTGGTTGCACCGCCATGGTGTCCCGGTGAAATATAGCCCTAAGGGGAGCGACTAACTTCTGACCTAGCTAGCAGGTGAGGCTGGTTTTGGTTACCATGGATCTCGGTGGGTCACATATACACCACATACACACATTTAAAAATTTACTTACGTGTGTTGTATACAGCGGTGCTTTTCTGAACACCACAACTAAACCAAAATCAATAACCTCAAACCCTACCACAAAACGAAACAAACGTATACACAAGTTTTCTATACAAGTTTCCTCTTTGTTAAATTATTTTCCATTCCCTAATTGCAAACACATTAAATATTCCAGCATATCGCATGCATCCCGGACGCCATTATCCCAACGGAACATGTTCTGATTAACACTAATTCTCGCCCCGAATAAAATACTACGGTGTAAAGTTATCAACAAGACTGGGACCTCACAAATAAGCGAACCTCTAATGGGTCACAAGGGACCTCTTCTTTAATGGCCACTCGTAAATTGAACGAAAATAATTAAAATCGCACGTCCGCACAGTCGCAGACCAAAACACGGCCATTAGGCGAGTGGCTCGTATGGCACAAAAGGGTTTTCCATCCGATAAATAAAGAGCTCGGTTTGTAGTTGAGTGTCGAAGCAAGGGACGCATCTATTAATTCACTATCACTACGAGTTATCATTTGTGAATACTATAGACGTTAAAAATAAAAGGTTCTGTCGATAAAATATTGGTATATAAATTTTGAAATTGGATGTTTGGGTGTATAAAACGTGAAAAATTTACATTTTAAATGTGTATATTTCATTGCCTTCACTTTTTTCAAAAAGTGAGACCTACACATAATGCCACTAAAAACATTATTTATTGAAAGGTAATATTTAAGCACTGGCAGTAACAAATTGATTTTTCTTTGACAAAACATAATGTAAACTGTGTAAGTCAGTGTGCAAACTCATTATCAGACATCTTCCATATTTTTTTAAAGTCCCTCGATAGCTTTAGGTAGATAGAGATAGATACTAAAGGAATTTACCAAGATTACTTCATGAAGAAGAAAAAACATAAAGTATATTTGTAATATTTCTTGGCCTATTAGACATGGCACACATTAAAAAAGCATGGTAAAGTCTATTTATGTACACATTGTAACGGATTTAAGCTAGCAAATACACTTCTAAAATATAATAAATAGACAAAATAATCAAGGCAACTGGACTGCTCTCATTTAAACATATTATACAAAAACGTTAGAATAATAAAAAGTTCTAAAAAATAATATTTAAAAGATATTCCCTCCTAAATTTATTAGTCTAGCCGTCATAATTTCTGTTATAAAATTCTTTGTACACTTGAATAAAATGTTACGAGAATTTGTTGTAAAAGTGACCACTAATTTAAATGAAATCAGCACCTCTGCAAAGGGGTATAACCCAAAAACGGAATACCCGGCCGTCGGGACCGGTAATAAATATTTCAAAGTGAACTACGACGGTTTCACAAAACAGTCACTGCGGCACTCAGTTAGATTAAAATTGAATGTTGTTATAAAAGAATGATAGCCGCTATTCTGATGAGAGTGACTATTAAAAATTCTGTGAAAAGAACTACTGGGAACAATGTCGGGTGCGACATTTTTTGTTTCTGCTTTCGAATACCTTGATTTGGCTTATACAAGAATTTTCCATACATTATATCTTATCTGTCAAATCAGGGTGTATTTCGGGCCCACCTAGATCTCCGGGCCCAAACGAATTTCACGTAGGTACAAGCCAGTATATCTGCTGATTTAATGGTTGGGTAGTCAGAGGACAGTCGCGCCTGCGAAAGCCAATATTAACGACATCAGGAGGAGAAAGAGCGGTCCCCAGGCTCTAAGGTGCTAGCTTTGGATTCAATCGGGATAAACGCTAGAATGATGATGATACTTTATCTGTCTTGACTAATTTAAATTATGTAGTCTACTACTCTATTATGCATACAGGTATGTGCATTATAATATCGTTTCTTCCCACTTGTTCTACTGAACAGTTCAAAACAAAAGGGACTATTTTTTCTCACTAGTTCTGCGATATTAGATGGAACAAAAGAGTAGTACTGATGGGAGTCTCTATTCCGACTTGTTCTACCAGTTCCATCGGGTAGAACTCATGGGATTTTGTTCTCACTAGTACTACGATAATTTGGCAAACAAAAAGAGTAACAAACACTTACATAACTAAACTTTCACATTTATAATATTCGTAGGAAGTAGAAAGTAGGATAGGATATTTAGTCGGATAGGATCAGATCTTCAAGTAATACGCTATCATGAATTACTGTTTACCATAAGTAGCTAATTGTTAGGGCAGTTTTTGAAATGAATATTTGTCTATTTTGTATATACATAGAAGAATGAAGGTAAAAAACTCAATTACATAAAGTGAATGGACATACCTGCAGTGAAAATTTTACCAGTAAAATTCGAAAAGCTTTATTCAAGGCAGGCGTCACGTCACTCAGTCAGCTAGCGTTGTTTTATTTTTTTTCTTTTAACTCGGTATGAACAATGATAAAAGCAACGTTAGATTTTTTAAATGGTTCTATAGAACAAAGTCTAAAGTTGGATTTTTCAAGTTACGCCTTCAGTCAGTCAATATATTATCAACTTACTATTTCCTAATTTTAATGATAGAACAGTTTTAAGTCCTAACGTTAAAATGGTTGTGATATTCTATTAAATTATAATTGAAACAAGAAACTAAACATTACTACCAAACATATTATATCTTAAAGCCATAATCTAAACATTTCTAAAATGTAATTTGGTCATAGTTGAAACATTAAATAGGTACTACTTTTATCATTTTTATCATTATAGTGTCATCATTACAGTATATTAATTACCTAGAGTACAAAAACAAGTTACGTCATTTGTTTTGCCGAAAATGGAAAAATAAGTGAAGTCATTATTTGTTTTTTTAGTTTAGTTTTTTTACAAAAACAAGTAAATACCATAACATCAAACGCCTAGTAAGCATAAATTTACGTTTCAAACTACTCGTTAGAAAGTGCCGCTAGAAAGTGCCGTTGGAAGCCGTAGAAAGTGAGATAGCATGACAAACGCACCCAATTTGTTGGCCAAGTATCATACTACTTCTGTAAAAAAAACTACGTACTATGTAAGTACTAGCTTTTAGAGGCTTATAAAAATGTGCCTAACTATCAAAGAATAAGAGAACGTTATGCGGTTAGGACTTTTACCGTCAACTTACATAAGTTTTAACCTGGCCAATAGATGTTTCACATAAAAATATGTTTAGATTTTTGTTTTATTGTTCGCCAAGGGAAAGTCTTCAATATGTAAACATTACCAGTCGCCCCGGGCACACACCTCTGATTTTTCGTAGTTATGTGTGCATTAAAAATTTTAATTATCGCTCGTCTAATAATGTACCGGTAGATAGCAATAGGCTCGCCCCCTATTGAATTGGGACCTTAATATAACTGGCGAATCGTGTGTGTAATACACCTCTGCCTACCCCTACGGGGATACAGGCGTGAAGTTATGTATGTATATATATGTAAAAATTAACATATTTTAATCTTACTGCTAAGAATAAAATGCAAAGCAGGAGTGCTATCCACCTTAAGATAACAACAGTTA
This sequence comes from Cybosia mesomella, assembly GCA_946251805.1. Lineage (NCBI taxonomy): Eukaryota > Metazoa > Arthropoda > Insecta > Lepidoptera > Erebidae > Cybosia > Cybosia mesomella. The sequence goes on from OX276395.1 coordinate 11,043,924, forward strand.
AGATAAAGTTGTAGGCTCTTTTGTTTAAGAATTGTTAACAAGAATAAATTAAATCGAGTACAAATTTGGTTATTATAACATAACATAACATAACTTCACGCCTGTATTCCCGAATGGGTAGGCAGAGGTGTATTACACACCCACGATTCGCCAGTTATGTTGAGGTCCCAATGTAATAGGGGGCGAGTCTATTGCCATCTACCGGGCACATTATTAAGCGAGCGATAATTAACATTTATTAATGCACACAAAACTACGAAAAGTCAGAGGTGTGTGCCCGGGGCGACTGGGGATCAAACTCGAGACCTCGTCTCAGCCGTCCATTACGTACGCCACCAGGCTATCACCGCTATTATAAGAATGGTTATTATAAGAATATTTAATTAGGCAGTAGCATTGCATCCAGAGGATAATGATGCTATATTGTTCATTATATATATATATTTATTTGATGCACTTAAGAATATTTACTGCAGATTTGAGATTTGTTGAAGCATAAGCATAATAGATATTATAATCGTCTCTAAAATGATATACACGGGTTGTTGTCTTAATATACGCCTCGGTTTTTGGCCATTAGTGTCTGCTAAGGACTAAGTGAAACTTGAATTATATGCGTTTGTCTAGACGATCCATTGTAAGAAAAACAAATTAATTTCCCTTTCTATTGCACACTCTCGAAAAGTGCCGTACGAAAAATTTATGTTCTCTATTGAATTATAGTGTTGCCATAAATGAAAGTGAAATTAACTAACGAATTTGATAATAATAATGTGTATGTAAGTATCTCGTTGATTTTTTTAAGGTAACTTAAAAAAGATTTGTTGGGCCAAGTTAAAAGTCAGGTGTAATGACTTGAGATGAGATAGGTAACTTATGACGTGCCAGCTAGCTGTTCGTGACTTAAAAATAATATATTACGTTTATCGGATTTAGAATTGTGACGTAATTTTTTGCTCCAACACTTACTATTTCTAGCATAATCTCTATTCTAGACTCGGATTTTCTAAATCTGCATCGTTGTAAGACGTTACTAAGCAATAAATAAAATAACGTTGACGTACACGCATAAGTTTTCTCAGACTCATAGAGTGTGATATTATAGTGGCTCGGTTCACTGACTAAATTAGGACATTTATTAAATACAAACAATATTCAATACGCTTTGAGATTCTAAGACAGTTTACTAAAGCTATGACCTACAAGTACATAACCCTTTTATTCGTATCACAATAATATCAACTTCTAGTTGTTCATCCTAGTTTTAGTCCCGGTTGCCTCCAAAACTTTCACTTTATGGCCCGGGGTCTGTTTTCTTAATCCTTTGAATAATTTTTGTTTGGCTGCTGTCTGAACTCCTACCTTCAAATGAAAAATCTCCGTTGTTCAATTGGTGTATCTGTTGACAGGTGTAGTAGGCTCAGTGCAAATATTTGTATGCATGAATATGTCTATTTGCATTGGTCTGGGTGTTTTTTTATGTATAATATGTATGTATTTATAAAAAAAAAGTATATAAGTATGTTTATCTGCATTGTGGAACCCATAACACAAGCTAGTTAAACTATGCTTACTTTGGGTGTAGAAAGCGCTGTGTAGAATGTCGTAGAATATTTATTTATTTATAAATTATTATCGAAGGTGCTAAATAGGGATCGTATAAAATGACTACAAAAAACTCGCTTTTTCTCCACTGTAAACGTTGGCTAAGGAATTCCTGGAGTAATCTAGTAACCAAAAAGATAAACCATCACATATATACATTAATTGATGGTGCGATTAGGGGAAAGAAAGGCATTTCTTCAAGCGTTATCATCATCATCCTCATAGCGATTTCTCAGTTGCGTCCAAAGTCCGCATTTTGAAGCCCGAGGTCCGCTTATTTTTTTGATTTGTATGTCGGCTTTCCCGCGAGCGACTGCCGTCTGACCTCCCAACCTCGAAAGAAAAGCCTGCGCCAGAGCCTCGTCCGTTGTTTAGCAGGTGAAGTGGACTTGGGCCTTAAAGATGTTTCCACTCTTCTAGCGTATCATCTGTTACTGTATTTATAAGATTCAATATTTCTGAAGTTGTCGGTCAACGGAGTCACCATTTCAGGAATAATTAGTAGATAATATGATTTTAATATGAGTGTTAACATCACATAATCTACCTTCATACACAGTATCTGAGTGTTGAGACCCGAACGATTAAATTAATAGTCAAATAAAACAAAATCCTCCGCGGCGTCGCGATAAACTAAAAAATGACCCCACCGATCATGCTGTTTTCACCAATGGATAGAGTGGTTCTAGAGGAAAGTTTTAGTATATAATTTGTAAAAATTTTGTACGCATTAGCTAAAATATTAAGTAATTTCTTAGAGGTGTTGGAAAAAAATAAGTCGTAAATACCTTTGAGATATAACAAAAGAATTTATCGTGGAATTGTTTATCATATATAGGTCTACACAAAAATTCGCGATGGCATATGTCTGTCTCTTAAGGCCCTGTCTGGACGCAAGCTACCATAATTATGCTTATTTTTTGTTTCTACGATTATTTCTCTCTCTCTCTAAGATTACTGATGCTAGACAGTTGATTTTTTTATATATACAGCTAATTATCTACTGTTCTCGCACATCCAAGAACATTTTGGACAAATAGAGCAGTTTCTTGTTAAAAAAATTGCAAAGAAACACTCTTTGAAATAAATTTTTCGTTTCAATTATCTCAATATTTTTAGCGATGACATATATATTTTTTGTTACAAATATAAAGAAAATTTAATCAACTAGTGCAATATCTACAAATTAACATCCTCATATTTTTTAAATGATTTATTTATCCGTTTGCCGCCAAACAAATCAAACAAATCAAACAGATGAATAAATCATTTAAAAAATATGACGGATTTGAGGATGTTAATTTGTAGATATTCCACTAGTTGATTAAATTTGCTCTATTTATCCAAAATGTTTTTGGATGTGCGTGAACAGTAGATAATTAGCTGTATATATAAAAAAAATCAACTGTCTAGCATCAGTAATCTTAGAGAGAGAGAGAAATAATCTTAGAAACAAAAAATAAGCATAATTATGGTAGCTTGCGTCCAGACAGGGCCTAATACTATATTCATTTTAATACTTTATAAAATGGGCAAATATAAAGTGTTAGTTGGAAAGTTATTTACATAAATATGGTACTAATTTATCATTTCAATTAAGTTAGAGGCTATTCATTAGAGCTTTTCATGCACTTTATTTTACTCTTTTACACCACATAATTTGAACGAATATCTTAGGAGTAATCGCAAATAAATTACGGACGCGAGAATAAAATTCAAGCGCCTTAGATTATAGTCTTGAATAATACATAGTCTGCTTTTTATCGCTGGAATAGGTTCCAATGGGAAGCGGGAATGGGAACAGTATTCTACGCGGACGAAGCCACGGGAGAAAGCTAGCCAGTTTATAAATTTAAAGTATTTCGTATATTTTCGGCAAGGTTCCTAGTTATTGAAATTCAACCTGAGAATAAATCGACCGCTAACATTTAGTTAGCAACATTTTAAGAATGAAGTTTAGAGTTTCTTAACCCAATTGTAGATCTTTGTCGAGATTTTATCACATTAAGTAATAATTGAATCTGTTCTAGTTATGAAATCTACGAACATTTATTTTGAACAAAAGTTCATTTATCTAGTTTCAAGTTGAAGCAATAACTAAATTCTTAGCATATTATTTATTAGCAAGATAATATACATAATAATATATACTATACCTCAAGAACACTTTGTTATTTACGACAAAAATATACATAAAGTGTAAAACAAGTCCTCAGAGAGTGTCTCCTCACAAAGTCTGCATCGCGTCGCAACGTCGGATTCTAATGTTTATCTGTAACGGTTCGTTGATTTTACTACCAAAGTTAGTGAAACCTTTTTACTGAGAGCGACACAAAAACTACTATTTTATATTCTATTTCTAAACATTGTCTTTGATCTGTAAATAAAGTGTATGTGTTGCTTGAATGGTGTCTTAACTGTAACTAATACTTAGTTCTGAGGACCACGACACTTTCCACGTGAAATTGGATTTCTGCATCTCACATGAATTGTCCATATTTTGTATAAGAATATAACCTGCTAGCCTGCAGAGCTGTAGGCAAGAGCTGCGCGTGGAATACCTACTGTAATAGTCACAAAGTATTTTGAAAATATACAATTTTCAGCCTAATTTTCTTTATATTTTTTCCCTTGTTGGTGATCGTACCAATGCCCTAACCACTTCTTGCATGGATTACGGACTTAAGAAGCTGTCCGATTTTGTCGCATTTGAAATTAATAAAATTCATATTTACATAATACCAAGATATCATTATTTTATGTACGTTTAACACCGTTGGTAAAATAATTTCAAACCGCCTAATAACACTGCAAAAATATATTGTGGCGCCTATAATCATTAATATTCGTCGTTAAAACTACAGCTTATTGCAGTTTTAAGTCTTAATAAAGGGTTGTAAAATTTTATGTCGCTTTCCAACTTGGTCGGGGTTTAATTAAAAACGTTCTTTGAATAAAGATGGTTTAATATGTTGACTGATTATTTATGTTCTATGATATTAAATAATCTACTGTTTTCATGAATTAATACTTTCACTATTCTTCTTTTTGAACAAGATGATGTAGATTATTAAAGAGTTAGAGGGGTGTATCGGGCCCACTTAGATCTACGGGGCCCAAGTTAACATCACCTGCACGCCAAGGATACACCTGTTGATTGACAAACCTTACATCATCTTACATGGCAAACTTACATTACTTGTTCTTTCACTTTGAACTCAATATTGCCAAAGACTGGGCCGGTGCCAATAGTAGGATGTTTTACCCCATGTTGCCTCGCTACTCCCTGGTCAGTCAACGTGTATTTAGGTTTTTGTATGTAATGCTCAGGAACCTAAAAGGAGCATGGTGTCTAGAAACTCGGTAGACGGCAAAAACTCATCCTGTATTATTTGGTACCAATAAATCTAGTTGGCACATTGTGAAGATTGGCTTACTCCAATCAGGAGCATGTTTATAAAATGTACAATATTCAATCCATTAAACTTAACTAATCACCGCGTCAACCGCCAGAATACCAATAGGTATTTGTCCTGGGCCCACAGGAGCCTAATACGGGAATAAATAAGAAGTATCCTGTGTTATTTCTCTATCAACTATCCATGTGCCAAATTTCACACAAAAACAATCAGCCATTTCAGCGTGTTTGTGAAATGAACAAACCACCAAGTAGACTACTAATTCATATTTAAAATATTACTCGAATAGGATGTTTATACTTTTCGACAACCTCTGTGGAGTAACGGTAGAGCAGTCGACTGCTAAATCATAGGTCGCGGGTTTGATTCCCGCTCATTGCAAATATGTATATTTTGTTTATCCGCATTCTAGAACCCATATGACAAGCTCTGCTTAGTTTGGGTCTAGATGGCGCTGTGTAATACGTCATAGAATATTTATTCAATATTTATTTATATTTTTGGTATTAAGTAAACTATACTTTAAATTTATATCATCTTGATACTAACTTCTTATTTTGCCTCGAGTTACAGTCGTTGCAGACGATCAATTAAAGTGATGGTACACCCAAACAAAGAACACTTCAATCAACAAGAAAAAACCTTTCAAATTAAACTGAACTCTATCCAACGATTGCGAAATGTCCAAAATTACGACTCAACTAGAACTACCGCATGCCATCGCACAAAGTATCGTTTGATGGTCGTAAAAGCATCCCTTAATGGTCGTCCGATCTCACTCGCCCTTAACCCCGCCCACCCAGTGTACCACCAGCTTTATGCCGTGCTCCGTCTTAACCCCAATAATAAAATGTGGGTTGTAAATAGATAATAAGGGTGAATTCGCGGCAGAAACCATTAAAGGCGCCATCACTGTAGTTTAACTGTCGCTATCTGCGCTCACTAATCGACATCGTGTACTATTTTAATAACGTTTTTATTGCCGATATGTATCACTCTGTTGCGCCAAATTTTATGTATTTTACAAGCTGTTCTGTGGATTTAGACGAGTTTTACTGAAAATGAAATAGAGAAAACTGCTTTATTTGAAAATGTATGAACTATTTCTATTTCGGTACTTGTAGCAATATTGCAAATTGCAAGCACTAGCAGTACGTGTATTCACTGGTTCTTAAATCTGAATTTAGTTTTCAAGGATTGGGTGATTTAAAATAAAAGTAATGTTTGCGTGTTTCACAAACAGGGTACTTACTCTTTAGTTTGAAATAGGCAAAAGTGTCGTTTACTTTCAAATATAGAATGAACAGACTCTGTTTATACCATAACAACATTTTAAATTAGAAGATTGCCAGTTTATCGAGTTATAAAATACTATCATTCTATACTTTCCAGTGTTCAAGTATAGAAAAAAACAAGACCTTCGGGGCCAAGCCAACCATCTCTAAACCAGTTAACTCTTCTGATTGAATGCCGAGGCTCTGACGTAGATGTTCCTCTCGGGGTTGCGAGGTTAAACGACAGTCGCTGACGCTGACAGTTGAAGACCTGTCTCCGGATTGAAAGCCTTGGATGCAACCGGGAACAATGTTAAGATGACGATGATGAAGTATAGAAAAATAGGGCGTATAGAATGAAAGGTAGGTAGTACAAAATGTTATCAACCAGCTTTTGATTTTGTATATTAGGAAAAAGAGTGAAAGTTTAGCTGGACTTTCACTCTTTTTCGGCTTGCTTTTTGTAAAGCGTTCTTCAAATCGTTTGTATTCATAAAATACTAACTGTGCCCACGACTTCGTCCACGTGGATTTTGATTTTTACGGTGTTAGTTCCTTTGCGCGGAATCCTTATTTTTTTCGAAAATAAAAGTAGTCTATGTAACGTATTATAATATTATCTATCTGCCTGTGCCATGTCCCGTAATATCAGCCCAGTCTTTCCAGAGATTACCTCTTTAAAACAGACAGACAAAATAAAAAAAAAAAGTATTTTTAATAATATAAGTGTCGTGTTTACATGTGCAATCATTAAATACTGTTATTTTCATATTGCAAACAGACTTTCAATTTTATTTATTTGTATAGATTAAGACTAGCTTCAGTTTTAAGTACTCTACAAAGATATCAAGCTAAAGACATGCGCTAAGCAACGCTTCACAAAACCGAAGAAAGCCGATCTTAACCAGCCCTCACTCTTCTACCCGATGACGCATATCTAATCAAATGCAAAGCATTGAACAGTTGCCCTCAAAAGTAACTAAATACTAAAAAGCGGCCAAGTGCGAGTCGGACTCGCCCATTAAGGGTTCCGTAGCAGCAAGTAACATAATAATGTTTTTTTTTTAATTTTTATATTCGAGTTGATTGAATGAAAGGTAAATTGCGGTTTATGATTTATGACGTATTAAAAAAACTACTTACTTGATCGCGTTCAAACCAATTATCGTTGGAAGTTTACATGGTAATGTACATCATATATTTTTTTTTGTTTTATCATTCTCTTATTTTAGAAGTTACAGGGCACACACATTTTACCACTTTGGGAGTGTCTCCCGCGCAAACTATTCAGTTTAGAAAAAAATGATATTAGAAACCTCAATATCATTTTTGAAGACCTATCCATTGATACACACGTATAGGTTTGACGACAAAAATTTTGAGTTTCAGTTCTAAGTATGGAAAGCACCCAAAATTTATTGTATTTTTCTATTTTTGTGTTAAAATCTTAATGCGGTTCACAGAATACATCTACTTACCAAGTTTCAACAGCATAGTTCTTATAGTTTCGGAAAAAAGTAGCTGTGACATACGGACGGACAGACAGACAGACGGTAACGACAACGGAACCCTAAAAATACAAACGAACCTTACATTGACATAAGTCATAAATACTTGATATATACTACGGTTTACTAATGTTTGGCAAAAAACGTTCCCCAAAGTGTCACATGCCAAAGTGTGTTTCCCAAATTTTCATTTATTTGGCAAAACAACTTTTCGCATTTTTACAGTTAGCAATACTAATTTTGGCAATTTATTGTTTAACAAATAATTACATGGAAAAGTTTCATTTTACCAAGTATTAGGTAGTCAAATATGGTTTTTTGTTATTTTAGATTTCGAAAAAGCTAGTATTTCAAGTTTAAGATCCAATTTTGAAAATACACTGCTGCAACCCATGCACAACCTATAAATCTTAAGGCTTTCACGGCCGGCGTTGCATGTAGAATATACTGCTTCCGGGCTGTTTGGCCGTGGTCCATCGGAAACTTGTGTTCCAGACGTTTCGTCGATCACTGCGGTCGACATCTTCAGTGGGTGTACCACTGCGCCGATGCGCTCGATACTGCTTGGTCGAGGCTAAGCAAGGTGGATACCGGGGATGGTAATCATACCATCAAATTTCAGAACACGAAGGTTCTAGCCACCACTTCACAATTCTTCCCACGGCTATGTCGAGAAGCCATCGAAATATTCAAGCATCCCAATAATTTTAATAGAAAAAACGAAGGTTTTCATCTCCAAAAAGATTGGTATCCAGCACTGAGAGCCGCGCGTCATCACAATTCAAACATGACGAAGCCGCCACCATCCCCGGTATCCCCCTTGCTTAGCCTCGACCAAGCAGTATCGAGCGCATCGGTTGCGCAGCTCTCAACCAATCAGGAGCGATCACGTTGTTTAGCCCCTCCCATTGCACCTATAAATACGCCAGTGACTCGGGCCTTTACATCAGTCGCACCGAGTTCGCCGCCGAGGAAGGTTCTCCGCACTCGACGGCGTCCCGACGTGTACCACTGAAGATGTCGACCGCAGTGATCGACGAAACGTCTGGAACACAAGTTTCCGATGGACCACGGCCAAACAGCCCGGAAGCAGTATATTCTACATGCACAACCTGTAAATTATTTGTCTAAGCTGAAACAAACACCCGATTGTTTCACCTTAGACAAATAATTTACAGGTAAGAACTTTTATAATAATTATATTGCTATTATACAAATCAATTCCGGCGCTCTATTGTGGCCACAGTTCTAACCTAACCTAACCCACTTTTCTAGCAGTTCCGATCTAGCCATAAAATTTGAACGAACTTACTTTTGGAATATATTTTTTTACAAAATAAAGCATTTGCTTAATGTATATTTGCCTTAATAAAAATTGAGCAAGTAAAAAGTTGCCAAATGAATATTTGACGAAATGATTAAAATGCCAAATATAAATTTGCTAAAGATTCTTTTGGGAAATGAAACTTTGCGATAAGTTTTTTGGGAAGTGAAATTTGACGAAACATATTTTGCCAAACGGCAGGATCCCATATCCTACTTCCTACTAAAATTATAAACGCGAAAGTTTGCGAGTATGGAAGTTTGGTTCTGGCTGAAAGTTGGTATAGGGATAGATTATATAGATACTTTTTATCCCTGAAATAGATTCGCATGAGAAGCGGGAACGAGACAAGAATTTCACGCAGGCGAAGCCGTGGGCAAAATCAGGTTTATAATATTTTTGTGATCTAGAGAACAAATGCACCATGTTTTTCTTATTTATTTACGTATGGTAACCCCCACGGGCTCCACCTCATCGGTGCCAACGATGAGATGGGTGTGTCGGAATCGGACCGACTAAAACCACACGATCCATTAGATACCGGGCACCCTGGGTACGCCCTCGGAAGGATAACCCCAGGGTAACCGGCGGACCTTGGCCGCCAGCGCGGCCTCGCCTGGTGGAGTCGAGTTCTATCCCGCGTCGGTGAGTAGGCAGGCGTGTGTAGGACACACACACGAAACGCCGCCGTCTTGGCCTGCTTCTGTAAGGAGGGCAAGTCGGCCGACTGCCATCCTCAAGCCCCGATCATGGAGACCGGTAGTCCCGGGCGTAGACAAGTCTGCGGCGTCCTCGTCACAGACTTGTGCACCGCCGCAATGGTGGCTTCTCCCCACCTTGGTTGCTCAAGTCACACCTTCTATGTCTCCATAAGTTCCTGGCGGGCCTCGGTTTCCCTTGGACATGGCCTGTGGCTGCGCTTCAGCGCCTCCTTGCGCCATTAGTACATCAATGCAAGGGCCCTCGCTTCCAGGTCCCATGGAGGGGTCCCGGCTAGGAGACATGCCGCCTCGACGAAGATTGTGCCCATTATGACTCCGACATGGCCATAATTTTCAACGGGCTGTGTAGAACAGCCGCGTTGCGGGCTGCTAGACGTTCTGCCCACACGTGGGCCAAGGCCCACACAAGGCCATGCTTCGCACGATCTCCAGGTACAATCTCCTGGTCGCGAAACCGCGGCCGCAGCACCCTTCAATTTAGGGACCAGACTTCGGAGACGTGGTCCGAAGTCCCATCGGCTATCGAGTACAAGCCCCCAGATACTTCATCGAAGGCTCGATGCCAATGCTAACGTCCCCTACGATTATGCTGATTCCTGCGGGCGGCCGCAGCGAATACCGATAGCGACGGTTACGAATAGTAGTAGTGACGTTACGAATACAGCCGGTTTAAAAATATAACAATCTAAAATAATAACAGTTGAAATAGTAAGACCAATTCTGTTTGCATTTCAACATTGTATTATAATCAAAGAGCATAAATAAACGGTGCTCGTAAATCTGGATTGAAACATTATATTGTTGTTTTATTATCGAAAGTTTGTTAGACAACTATATCCATAATTCATTTTACACGGCATACAGCAATATTCAGGCATAATTTATAATTTTATATTGGCTACGGTGAATTCGATCAGCTGTTCTATTCTACTGATTTGATAATATCATAATTTTGTCTCCTTTTTTAAAATATATTATCGAATGTGAATGTTAGAGTTAAAATATATCTAATAATGTTCAAAGTTGTGCTTTTTATACTGTTTAATAAATAATTCCTCATAACAAATTTTCCGTTAGTAGGGTGTTTGGGGCCTCAACTAAATGTTCGAGGCTGGAGTCAATCACCTGCAAGCCGGTACATGCTGTTTGACGGACTAGGGCCCTGACGAAGGGTTTTTCTCGAGTTTAGGAGTCAGATGGCATTCGCTCCCGTAAAATCTAAAATAAACCGCCAGTAAAAATTGTGATAAAAAAATACGATTACACTTAAATTATTTCAGTACCCAGAACCGACGAGCATGACTAAAAACACTTATGAAAGTATAAGATACGGTAAGTGTATGCCAGAATCATAGCAAGTGGATTAACGTAGTCTCTGCCCAGCCAAATGGATAAGAGAATTGGCTGAATGTAAATATGTTATTATAATGGCTGAGTGTATTATGTTATTTATAGCTTCCATTATTCCATAAAGGAAGGCCAAGTCAAGAGAACCAACAATCGGCGATCATGTATGAAAATAATCATGAAAGTAAAAGAAATGAAAGGTGTTTGCCAGGGTGATAACTTGTGGTCTCTACCTACCCCATTTGGAAAACAGCATGACTGTTTGGATGTATGTATGTTATAGCTTCCTGTAATCAGATAAAAGATTATTTTTTTGACTCTTGACATCCAACATCACCAGACAATATACCAACAATATTAATCTGTGGAACTTAATGTTAAAACTAAAGGAATAAGATGCGACGAGAGAAAAACTTTCAAAATGGTAATTTGTTTTTGTTTCAGGACGGAGGCGTCTCTATAGTTTTCACAGTGATATTTAGATTGTTATTTCTATATTTTCTCTTTGTTTACGAACTGCACTTCTAAACAAATTTCATTCTTTTGTACTTTTTTTCTTCAAAGATTGCTTCCCTCATTTTTTATACTATTTTTTTGTATTAAGGAACAACGCCCACCCGGTAATAAAGACGGCACTTTAATAAATCACATGAAAAGCAGAATACTTCTACTTAAGTAGATATTTGCCCTGTCTAACCGACTCATTCGGGCTGGAAAAAAGCATGACTCTACCCCATACTACTAATCCATATTAGATTAGTTATATGATCCGTGCTATAAGAGGTTTACTCGAACTATAGTGTACCTAAAGTGGGTGAATAAATAAATGAGCCTATCGAATAACTTAATACATATATTCAGTATAGACGTATAAACTCCAAGATTAAATTACAGTCGAATAATCAGCTGCTATTTCTGCATTACGTAATCGTACTAAGAAGATTCATAATTCACTTAATACCGCATTTGAGTAACACGAGGCAACATCATCTAATAATGTGGAAAAAATAGTCTGCCCGATTACAATGCGAGACTCGTGGAAAGTAATCTAGTTAGTGCGGTCGCTCGGCGCCGCTCATTACTGTACTGTGCACGATCACGTACGTGAACATAGATGTAAAGTATGGACAAATGTTCACTGCGATGATTATTACTATATTTGATTGTAATGTGTAGTATTATTTGTTAAGATAACTGCTAACCCTGACACAAAGTATGAAAACATGAGGGTTATCATATAAATTGTACCAACTGTTCGGTTGTGGAATGCTTTACTCGCTCAATACAAAGATATTGACAAGACAATACAAATCTTCGAGAAACAGTGACGCTGTTTTTGGATTGATATTGCTTGGTAGTTAGTCTAAATTCAAGCAAATAAGCAAAGAACAAAACATTTCAGTACCTTTTTCTCTGCTTGAGATTATAGGTTTAGCTTGAGATTAGATTGAGGATTAGATTGCTAGGATTTAGATTGAGGTATAACATATTTTGTTATTAATCAATTTTATATGTAGATACAAGCAAGGACTGGGGTGCTTGGTTGGGGACCTCCACGCGGTGCACCCTGGGCAACGGAGACGGCAGCGCCTCTCTCCTAGGGCGGGAGAGACGCTGCCGCCTACGGCCAACTCCGACCGAGGCGAGGACGGCCCTGTTGAGGGCTGTTCGGAAGCTTTCCACGTGTCCCTCTGATTAGCAGATGGCACAGTGGAGAGCAAGTAAGGGGGCCATCTCGAAACCGGAGATGGCCCAGGGTCAGTCGGGGTGCGAGGGATATGCTCTATGGGTAACCTTACACCCCGGCGTCTTAAGACCCGAGACGGCGTGCGGTTTTAGTCGGTTCAAGCCCGAAGGGATTTCCGCACGAAAAAAAAAAAAGGTACAAGCAAGGACTATTTCAAATTATACGCACACATATTTCCAAGGACTTAAGGTTTTACACCTAACTTTACAATATTTTCGACAGTTGTTCGAATCATGAAGTTTTATGACGAATGCATAAACTCCAACGAATGCAATAAACAATACCTAACCGAGGTATCTCAATAATCTAATACCTACCTGGTTTATCGTTTCCAGTAAATATAACAACATTGTGTAGTCTTCGTGGATGTCTCCGTGCTGCGTCAGCAGTTTCCTCGAATGCCAGATAATTTCGATCGCCTTCGAAACGGCTCGCCCGTGTAAACTTGTTATCGTGATACTGATTCTTTATTTCATTTTTCTAGCAAGTTTTATCTTTTCAAATATTTCTGTATTATGTTACGATTATGAAGGAAATCGAATGCTAATTACTTTTTGGGAATATTTACAATATTAGATTTAGGTAGATTACAATTCGCTTAACGACCTCTGACCTCCTTGAGCGCAGGCCTGGGGGTGGCAGGTGAGGCCGCCTGTAACCCCAGCAGAAGCAGGCCGGGACGGTAGGTTGACTAGCGCCCTGCCCCCATACCGCGGCATGACGGGGACACCGTGATTCCCAAACCTGAGGGGGAATCTCGAAACGGGAGATGGCTCAGGGTCAGTCGGGGTGCGAGGGATATACTCTTTGGGCAACCCTACACCCCGGCGCCGAGACGGCGTGCGGTTTTAGTCGGTTCAAGCCCGACACAACCGCCCCCGCTGCCCGGCTGTATCCGAGGGGATTCCCATACGAAAAAATAAGGTACCTAGATTACAATTTTAATAACAGACGATTTGTTATTTGGTCACAGCTTAGAAAGGTAGGTAATGCTAGATTATGTAGTTAGGTAATGCTATGCCTAAGCCATAATTATAATACTGCATGCATAGGGAAATTGGAAACTCATCACACTTATTAAGTGCTCATTGGGTGCATGGGTCGGGGGCCCCACCAAGATCGAGCTCAAGCCAACCTCACCGGCTGATTAGAGGACATAGCCATGGCGCAGGCGGTCCTTTTGAGGTTGAGGGATCAGACGGCAGTCAGTTCCGTATAAATTCCGTACTTCCGTACAAATCTTAGATAATAAAATAGTACACCGGACCCCGGACTCCATGGTGCAGGTTTGCTGGATAAAGATGAGACTTGTTAGTTGCTAATTATTGGACTGGATTGAAATGTTATTACATTGCATGAATATTGGATTGGCGCTCGGATGTACAAAAAGAAGGCGAAAAATTAATAAATAATTTTATTTTTATGGGTACGTATTACAATGCCGAATTTGAAAATACCGAATTTCATAAGCCCTACGAACGGAAGGCCGAATATTAAAATCCCGAATGTTTATATGATCGAAACTTCTAAATACCGAAAGTTTAAAATACCGAAAATTCAAAATACACAATCTTATAAGACCTATAATCGGATTGCCTAATACCAAAATGCCGAATATTAAAATACCGACCGTTTGTATGACCGAAAATTTTAAAACCGGATAAAAGATAAATTTCAAATGGGTAACTAATAGATGATATAACAACAAAATCTCTAATATTTAAAATAATGAACGATGGATATAATTTTAAAATAACTTATAATTTTTATAAGCATAACATACATTAAATATAACATCGTTTGACATACCGCTTAAAATTCGCGGTGCTCCTATTTCTGGATGGTTTAAAGAAAAATAACCACGAAGGCTAACGCGGGAGCTCCGCTCCGCTACGCTCCCGCCGTTAGCCTTCTAACCTAATCTATCCGAGTCGGGGCACTCTGAGTCGGGGTGTTTATACAGTTAGACCAAATGATATAATCTTTCGTGATTTGGAACTATCGGGATTTGGAACTTTCAGGATTTAGAACTTTCGCTTATTTGAAATTAGACATATTGAGCTTCGGTATGTCGGGTACATGTCGGGGTGCGAGGGATATGCTCTATGGGCAACCTTACACCCCGGCGTCTGCAGATCCGAGACGGCGCACTATGGAAAATATGGGTCATTTGCTGATCAAAAATCTATAACTTTTTAAATACTTGAGATTTAATTTTGTAATTTTGCATAAACATAGACCAGACCATGCTTCATAAATGAACCTTAAATTCAATATGAACTAGTGCCGACTCACTGGTTTACCCGCGCTTCATTATGAAAATTGATAAAAATGGTCACAAATATTTTGCTACGGCATTTATTTCTTTTTAAAGGCTCCTCTCCATCTCTACAGGTAATAAAAGTACACAAAATAATGTATTTTATTTATTAAACGTAATAAAAAATATAAATTTTAAATTATAAATTAGAGTAGCCAAATATTATTACTTTTATTTATTTGTGGGAGGAATTATTTTGTTAATTCAAATTATAATAAAATTGCGGACTACAATAGGCTAATTGATTGACTGAAATAAAAAATAAAAATAAAATAGTATATCTATATACATAAAAATGAAACCCGTTTTCCGTTGTCACGACATAGCATGAAAACGGCTTGACCGATTTGGCTGATTTTTTTTTGTAGTTTTCTAATACTCTGTACAAGGTTCTTACGGAAAAAAATATTAAGAAAATCTTTTAGAATTATTTTTTTCGTGCGCACACCGTACGGTTTTGTCGATACACGACAAAACCACCCCCGCTGGCCGGTGGGGGGTATCCGAAGGGATTGATCCTCCCCAAGTGTCCGTTGCCGGGCACCCCGGGTAAGTCCTTGAATTCAATACATGGCGGATCATTTTGACGTAGCGAAGCACGTACCGGGCCGCTAGTAATATCATATTTTTTTGTGTTAAACAACATCGGGATCCGTGATGAGTTGATTCACTTTCAAAAGATATAGTGTATCTTGATCCAGCTCCTTGACATTTTTTTCGTATGGTTTACGAATACTTGTTATGTATGGATCCGAAGTATATAGCAATGTATGCAATACGTCTTCATTAGTAGCTAATCTGGAACATTTTCTCGCATGATGTACCCTAAATTTTTTGTAGTCCTTATTGCGAGATTCCTGCGCATCTTCGGAGAGTTGTCCAATGGGTAATACAGCAAAATGATTTATGATACTCTCTCCGTGTATCAATATCTTATGTACTGATGATGGCGTGTAATACCAATTGTATTTGTTCACATATAGTCTTGCTGTTTCATAGGAATAGTTACCGAATCTTGAAGCATCAACTGTTATTCCGGATGACAAAGCTTGCAAAATTACATGAAATCTGTGTATTAGTTCTTCATCAACTCCTGTTATTTCAGCAGAGCAACTAGTATTACTAAAAAATCTTCTTGCGGTATTGCCGTCATTCGAATTACCGCTCACTTGTCGCGGTTTATCGATAATTACACCCAACTCCTCACGAAACCGTCTTTGAACTGTAGTTTTCTTTTCTTGTTTCAATCGTTTATTCTCGTCAGTCGTTGCCGACCACTTTTGAAAAGATAGATTATATGATACATGTAAAATCAGCTCCATGCATCTTATCCAGGCATGTAATGTGGATAATCCGTACTGGAAACAATTTTCGTCTTCTGGCCTCACAGTAACTTTATCTAAATCATTCATTAAACGAGGAGTCGCACCACATATAGTACACGTAGAGTTACACGTAAAAGAACTCATTATAAAGTATATAATGATAATGTCACACAAATTATAGTAATGGACAACTTGAGTAACGCATAAATTACAATAAACTATTACACCAGGCATAGCTTTATGTAGGCAAATCAAAATAGGGCAGTGTGCATCGCAGTGCACACTGCCCTTATTTGCCACCTTATCATATTGTGATTGTTCATATGGAACACGTGTGCAAAACGTAACCTACTGGACAATCATTTATATTACCACAAAACCGCCATGATCATATCTATTGCGGTTCCTTGATATAGCTATTTAAATACCTTATCACAATATACGTCATATCTCTATAAATGGCGCAAAGATGCACCTAATTTTACGTATGCTTCTAGGTAACTATATTCTGCATGGAATACAATAAAAATTAAAACTTCGATAAACTTCGATAACTGCGTAAAGCTTCATCGAAGTCGAAAATAAATAAAAAAATATGGTTTGTCACAAAAAGTCATGCCTTAACTGAATTTTTCTCTAGAATTTATTTTATTTGAATTTCCATAAAATATTCTTTCTAGAAATGTATCACACTACATGGGTTTGTATACAAATTGTACTCAAAATTTAGCTTTGAATGTTGAACTTTTTGAAGTTAGAATTTACTAAGTTTCAGAATGTTGATTTCAAACGCAATTTATTGATTTATTACTCTAGTAAATGTTTTAAATCTTTGTTATTATGAAAGTACAACTTCTTAAGTAAGGACCAAAAATAAAAATATGTGAAATAGCCAACATTTGAAAAAAGCAATTTTGAGCAGCTCTTGTTCTACGATATTCCATAGTGCGGCGTGCGGTTTTAGTCGGTTCAAGCCCGACATAACCGCCCCCGCTGACCGGCGGGGGGTATCCGAAGGGATTTCCACACGAAAAAAAAAAAAGTATTTCATACGTTCGGTATTCGGATTTTCGACGTTTTAAGCGTGGGTTTTTCAGATGTAGGTATTAAGAACTTTCGGCATTGTAATACGTACCCATTTTTATATACGTTGCGTAAACATTGATGCGTTGCATAAACAATGATGTCAAAATATTTAATATATCTTTCTGTTATAAAATTGTAAATTAGTTGTGTCTGAATATTAGAGTAATACTTGGGTATTACTAGATACCCAAGTATAGTATAGTAGAGTTCGGGTTTGGAATTTTTGCCTGTTTGTCTATTTGACTGTTTGTTTGCGATGGACGTAAAAACGAATAAACAGATTTTGACACGGATTTTCTATTAGAAAGGTCTTAGGCAGACTTAAATTCTGCCGTTTGTTTAATTACAATTGGTTTAGTAGAACCGGAGATATGACCAGAAAACCATAACTGAACTCCGCGCGGGCGGACAGCTAGTACATAATAAAATATGTAATAGGTAAGTATGTAGGTAGGTAGGTATGTAGTTACGTTTACTCGAAAGTAATGGGAACTACCGAAATAAATATCGATACATAAATCAAAAATGGTATAATACCTACGTTGGCCGTTCCTCAATATACCGGACTAATAGCATGACATGTGACCAGTGACAACTCAAATGATAAATTAGCAAGAATGTCAAAACGCATATCCATTATAATGGCATTTCCCGATGCTGTCGGAAACAAATAAATCTGCACAATAACATTAGACGTCAGTGGAATAAATGTGACGTCAATCCACGACCATTTGTTGGCGTTAAATCTTTCGATCTGTCACATTGTTAATATTTTTAGCCAACACAAAACTAATAAACGTTTACATTAATATGAAGGAAAACTTAACATACTTCATGGCTTCTAAATTTCATTGAATATATTTAATATTAATAAAAATCCTGTTTCACAGTGTTTTTTATCGAACTCCTCTAAAACGGTTTGACCAATTCTTATTAAATATGTTTGTGTATACTCAGTAGTTCTGAGAAAAAAAATATATATATATATATACCTACTCGATTCGTATATATAGATATATATATATATATATATATATATATATATATATAGTAGTATCAAAAATCCTTTTTTTTAAGTTAAAGTTGCTAACCTTTAATGAAAAATATATTATTTCTGGGCAAGGTGACTATTATCACAGCTTTTGTTGGCTACATTTTCTTTTTGTATGTCAGGCACTATAAGCCGTAGATCCAAAGTGTAAGAAGGGGAAAGACAAAAACTTAATGACAAGTGGACAATGAAGGAGATTCGGAACGCTTGTCGCCACGTGATTGTCAGGAAGCGTTCAGTAGAGGGTCCCGCTAACTTTATATAATCCTTAATAGAAATGTACTGCTGTTTTCTTTTTTTTTCAACAAAGAGAAAAATATAAAAGGGATTGTTTTCATAACAATTATTTTGTTTTGTGATAGTATTTTTGAAGACAAATTTCTGCTATTATACTGATAGTTAGGGATCTTTATACGATGACAAGCAGATGCCCGAAGCTCCGCCTGGGCGGAGGTTGGTTTTCGTTTATTGGTCATATCGGTTCTATTTAACCAATTGCAATCAACAATACGGCAGATTTTAAGTCTATCCAAGGCCTTCTAATAGAAAAAAACGTTTCAAAATCCGTTCAGCAGTTTTGCTTTCATCGCTAACAACTGTTTTTTTTAAATATCTCCAATGTACAGAAACATCTAATTTATAATAGTACAAGATAAGATTATAACTGACAATGTTTTCAGTAGCACGGTTTCCGTCTCAAAATATCATTATCATTTTAGGTATTACTTTACAGTTGATTTCCCTGTTGAACTGGCGCGATCCACAAGGATACACGCTTATAATAATTCGTTAGATGAAAGCGGAAGACTACTTCATGTGTAGACACTATGCATGTGTAGAAAAAATTGATATCGGGATATAAAAGATTCAAAACGTCCTATATTCAACGTAAAAACAAACAACATAATATGCAAAACCTAACCAAAACTCTTGAAAAATGTAACTATACACTCGACTGAAGCAACGAAAAGCGGATTCTTTAGTGAATCTATTTGTACGGCAACCTAAGAGGTCCGCCCTCAAGAAAATCAAATCAGACAATCAAGTGGAAAAATCTATGTCCGTTGTGCAAACAATCACGTCTAGTTACTGAGTGCCGAGTGACGTAGGGTCCTCACCTACCTCATTTATTTGATCTCCTCTCTACTCCACTCCATTCCTCTGGGAGCACACTATTTGTTTTAAAGCTTTATTACTAAGTAATGTGTACATAGGTCAACCCTCTAAAAATTTCAGTAGATGTTGACCAATATATTTAATGTTGGCGTTTTCGTTTGGTATTTTGGGTTCCTCATTCAGTAGATGTGTTTGCATATAGGTGGTTAGATTAAAATGTGGAGTGTGATGAGTTTGGAAAGTGGTTTCTAATATCAAATGACTTGGGGTTCTATTTGAAGAATAATTAATGTGTTTTTTATTAGTATGCCTCCTCCGGCTTACCTACATAACATCATCTGAATACAGTTTTAAAATACTATACAAATTGTTTATTTAAGTACTGACTACTAACTCGTAACTACAACTACAACTGAACTACAACTACATATATATATTTATTTATTTTATTTTCCAATTTCGATATTTATATATATGCGATTATTTTATCATCTTATTCGTTTGCACTTTATTGGAACTACCTTAAAACTTCCCCTAACATATTTGAATTCTTATTTTTCATGAGACATCATACTACGTGAGAATTTTCTATTCTTTATAATACAGTGAGGTATGTTCTCGTACGTTTTTTTATGGTCTAGCGTTCATAACAATACTTACATCAATAGTAGCTTAATCACGATATTATAATATTTTTATTTATTAGGTAGGTAGATGGATACTGCACCTACACTTAACTATGAATTACGGTCCCACGTAATAGGTAGTGACCCTATAGCAGCCTATTAGCCACTTATGCACGTTTTATGTTTACTGTCGGATGGACAACAAATTATTTTGCTTTTTCGTCTTGGACGACATCCACGGAAAAACATGAGTTGGCCCTTTTATATTATTTCAGAATTAAAGATGAGGACTTTATACTGCCTTATACACGATAAGTATTATCATCTATGAATAAATCATTTCATGACTCATTAAAATTGCCTATAAATTAAATGTGATCGTAAACCAAAAATCCCATTGTGTCCAGTAATTTATTCACCGGGACAAATACAAAAAACTTGTCTGTCGGACGAGGGTGGCAACCCCGGTAAAAAGGTGTCAATTTTTGAAAGATTGTACCGCGTCATGAATATTATATCAACGAATCGAGTTAAGGGTATTTTGCGATAATGTTCAACGTCGTTGGATGCTGTCAGCCTATGTCATTTCACACGGATTTGCCCTTTGTTAAAAGTAACACGTAGTGTGTCGAAGGGATGATATCGTGTGGAAAATTTGCCTTCTGAAAGTCAAGCAATGTTTACATAATCGTGTGAGGGATGTGTCCTCGTTTGTATCGGGATTGTGGTGATAATGTATCAAATATGTATGTGTGAATTGATGATAATGGGTAAATTAATGGTGTAATTTATGATAGGGTGCTGATGAACTCGACCCCACCAGGCGACGCCGCGGTGGCGGCCAAAGTCCGCCGTTAACCCTGGGGTTATCCTTTCGAGGTCTTACCCGGGGTGCCCGGCAATGATGCTTGGGAAGGACACCGTGTGGTTTTAATCGGTCCGATTCCGACGCGCCCACCCCATCGCTGGCACCGATGGGGTGAAGCCCGTTGTGGTTTACATACGTAAAAAACAAAAAAGTTTACTGATGAATTACTCGTAATACTTGTCACTTGACGACAATATCTGGCCCACCAACTAACGTGTACTCTATGCTCTAAACCAAAGTAACTCATAGTGACCCTAAGAACGCAATTTAGTTGGAAGCACGCGGGGCCAGCAAGATTTATATAGATGGTATACCCTCAACAAGACAGAAGAAGAGGAAGATTATGATCAATCGGACATCGGAATTGACTGTTTTTGGGAAAGAAAGGGTGAGGTATATGGGGCCCCACCAAGATCTTCGGGTCCCAAGACAACCTCACCTGCAAGTTCCACTCTAGCGTAGGCTTTCCTCTCAGAGTTGGAGCATCAGACGACAGTCACTCCGGTAAAAGCGAATATAAATGAATAAAAGTGTATTTTTATTATTTAGAACTCGAAAAATTTGTAACCTAATAAAAATTAAAAAGTTTAGAAATTGTTATAATGATTAGTTATGTGAGTTGTTACAATCATTAGTAATACTATTAAACCAGCCATTCATAATTCGAAATGTGAACCGAATTTAACTAATTATATAATACCTGTCTCCGCAATTTGAACTTTTCAAGACAGTCAGATCCATCTACCGAAACCCATACGAATCACAAAGCAATGTAAATTTTAGGCGTAAGCATTTTAAATGTTATACTCGTATGATTGAAGATCGACATGATTATTCAAATTACTGTTATTATTATACACAAACATGGAAAATATTCCGTATATTTAACATGTTTGTGTGTTAGAAACTTGATAAAATGCTCGAATATGGTAGATATCTCGTTTAATAATACTTCTACATTATATTAATGATGGTTACACAATGATACTTTTGCACTAAATATTGTTTGCATAAATAATTGAAATTCAAACAATAAATCTATTGCTGGCAACATTTGATCATAACGAAAATTTATTGACCGTTAACGTCAGCATTAGAACTTCAGTTTATAAAAAAAATCGCAACATTTGCCATAAATAATTTATTTTACGGACTAACAGTTCGATAACAGAATAGTGAACGGAAATCGTAAAATAAGTTTTTTCTGCGTCGCCGCCGCCCCGTCGTCGTCGCGAACGTAAGATCTGCTTTCTAATATATTACAAAAGCATTTTCTTTTTGTGCACCTGAATTTATTTATCTTAACTACAGCAGTAAAACAGAATTGAAAATAAAAATGATGTCACCTTTATTTATTTAAACATGCGGTTCATTACACATACAAATATAAAAAGGCATTACTTGAATATAAAAAGATGTAAATGTCACCTGTATTAAAGATGAAAAAACAGTAAATTTCTGTATGAAAGACTATAAAGTATGAAGTTTTCATACTTTTCCACATCATTGATATCATGATATTGAAATACTCAACCCAAACGTGTAAAGCATACTGTAAAGGAAAGAAGTGTAATGCTCCTCCAACACAAAGGGAGGATCATCCGACCAGGCAAGGTGATCGCGCCTGGTGGGCTGCGGCCCTTTTTTTGTGCGGATATCCCCACGGATACCTCCGCACCCCGCTCTGGCCAGCGGGGGTGGTTATGTCGGATTCCAATCGACTAAAACCGCACGCCGCCGTCTCGGATCTTCAGACGCCGCTGGGGTGCAAGGATAAGGCATTTCCCTCGCACCCCGCCTGACCCAAGGCCATCTCCGGTTTCGAGTTGTTCCCCCTCTCGTCTTGCCCCCTGAAAGAGGAGGGCATGCAACCGCCACCGCTCCGGCCTGCTTTTACTTGGGTGACAGGCGGCCCCACCTATCACCTCTAGGCCTGCGCACAGGGAGGTCGGAGTGGCTCTAACTGTTGAAGTTAGGATTCTGTGTATATTTGCACGTGAACCTAATTTTTGCGATGCAGGATTGTGACATAGTTGACGGTAGTAGTTCAGCTTACTGTTACTAGATGTCACCCGGGTACACGAGGTATCGCCACAATACTAAGGGCACTGCAGTATCGTTGTCACAAGACCCGCGTAACACTTACCCATGATCAGTACAGCGTTGGTCCCGTTTGCATCCAAAGCTTACACTTTGGGAGTCCAGGTCTGCTCTCCTTATCCTTCCCTTGATTTGGCTTATCTTGGCTTTTATGGGAGCGACTGTCATCTGAGGAAAGCGCGCTAGAGCCTCGTCCGTCAATCAGCCGGAGTACCAGTTTGCACCAGTTAGCTTGGACCCCGAAGATTTTGGTGCAGTCTTCATACACCCCACTTATATATGTTATATTTTAAACAACTCAGAAACTAGATTTCATTGCACAACTTGCTCAGAACTGAGCATTGTATTGTATTTCAGGGAACGATCCCGCAAACTGTCCTATTGTATAGATTTATTCAAACTACCTATTGTCCGCGGCTTCGCTCACGTGGAATTCTGATCTCGTTGCCGCTTTCCAACTTGGGAACCTATTCCAGGGATATCCTATGTATTATTTCAGATTATAGTCTATCCTTGCACCAAATTTCAGCCAGATCCATTCAGCTGTTAGAGCGTAATTGAGAAACAAACATCCAAACATCCCAACATCTTCACAAACTTTCACATTTATAATATTATGCCAACAAAAACAAAACTTGTAAAAAAAATAAAGTCTCGAAACTCAGTTCTTCTACCGTAAAAAGTTGTGAGATCCATGTAATACCAAGTCGGTTAATTTATTCAGTCCCTACTTAAGGAACCTTATGTCTTAAGTGATTACGTTATTAGCTAACCTAACAACATCTTATAGTGATAATATAAATATATTGACTTGGCAATCGCACTAAACAATCTTATTTAATTACTTTGAGATAAATTACACTTCAAACTACAAGACAACAACCATCTTAATATCCCCATGACCATGGCGGCTGAAAAGCAACCGTAACGTCGGGATCAATGTAAAATATAAAATAACATCAAATAAATCGCGATAGAATCCGTTAAACTCTCGATTCGCGTAAACTTCCGACAATATCATTAAAGATTTTTATATTTACACAACTTAAGACAGAAGGTTCCTTAAGTAGGGACTGAATAAATTAACCGACTTGGTATTACATAGATCTCACAAATTTGAAGCTTCTATGTCTGCTAGAAGTGTCTTAGAGTTTTGATGATCGGTCACTCAGCCAGTGAGTAATAAAATTAAGAAATTGAATTTGAATTTACAGTGCCTGCTTGGTTATTTCTTGGTTGTTTCTAGTTCCATCCACAACGAAGTTACAGAGGGTCGAAATGGCCTTAACTGCCTCGAGAAATGGTTTATACACAGCGCCATCAATACCTTTTTTTTTTTTTTTTTTTATCGTGCGGAAATCCCTTCGGATACCCCCGGCCAGCGGGGGCGGTTATGTCGGGCTTGCACCGACTAAAACCGCACGCCGTCTCGGGTCTTCAGACGCCGGGGTGTAAGGTTACCCATAGAGCATATCCCTCGCACCCCGGCTGACCCTGGGCCATCTCACCACTAACAGCATCGCTCATCCTGTCTCCTCTGAAAGCAGAGGAGTACGGAGAGCGATGTGTTCCCGCCACGTTGGGTATTGGCCGACGATCAATGCCAACCCTATGAAGGGGAAGCCATTGACCGCCGCCCAGGGTGTACCGGCCGCTCCGATTCCGTTCCCTCTGGACTGCAGCGGGATCGGAATCGGAACGACACTCGAGGAGGTTACCCAACACACACCCCAGCGCCATCAATACCTAACGTATACCAGTTTATTTACTATTTTGACTTAATTTACTTATGCAAAAAGAAATCATTATAAATGAACTGGAAGAAATTGTGTTAAAAAACAAATAACGTGAAAAAAAAAAAATATTAACAGCAGAGGAAAATAAAAAATATATATATTATCCAAGTTAGCCCAAGCAAAATGGAGAGAGATAAGTGAGATAAGTGAAGTACTTGATTATGATGAGTATTACAACTGTATATATATTAACCTAGCATTACCGAGTCGCTGCCCCTTGATTGAGTGAAATGAGAAATATCAACAAAAATATAATTCTTTAGTTATTCAAATATAACAATAATTATATTATAACAAGCGTTTTCAATTAAAACAACAATGAAATTATTTATGATTGAACAAATTCAATTACTTGTATTAAAATTAAATAAACAGAGACTAAGTAATCATTTGGATACTCCAAAATTTTCATAGAGCAAACAATCATTAACAAGAGAATATTTGAAATTCGTTTTGCACCTTCGTGTCTCAAATTAAACGCATTTTTAAATACTTTTTGACTTTGTTAATTAAGCCCAAATTTTTAGTGAGATATCAAATCTATAATTATTTAATATGCAAATATGAGTCAATATTCTTTTCTTTTTCATTTTAATTAGCAGTTTTAGGTTTTAAAATAAGTCAATTATTTTGTCTGTATGTTTCTGTTTTCAGATGTGGTTGGTTTTCTGTTCAGAGAATTCAATATATACTTGGGTTATATTAAATGAGCGATCCTCACTCGCCCTGGGCACACATCTCTGACTTTTCGTAGTTATGTGTGTATTAAAAATGTTAATTATCGCTCGTTTAGTAATGTGCCCGGTAGATGGCAATAGGCTCGCCCCCTATTACATTGGGACCTAAACATAACTGGCGAATCGTGGGTGTATAATACACCTCTGCCTACCCATTCGGGGATACAGGCGTGAAGTTATATTATGTTATGTTTTTATACACCATTGTTTTTTTATGAATTCCTGTTTTTTTTTGTAAATTTGGGGTCTATTACGATAGCAGTTTTGGTTACTAGGTGAAATAAAAGAAACATTAAGTGTTAAATGAATGAAACAGACATTAATCTCTTATTCAATATTGCAATTTGCTTTTCTATCATTATTAATGTGCGACAAGCGTTACCTTTGATCTATTTGTATCATATATCGTATTTCCGGTGAACCTAAAAGATAAAGTTAGCTTTAGTATGGTGTACAAAATTAAATGTTACAGATACAAATGAATGCTATTACAAAATTGAAAAAATCTGTGTCTGTACATTGAAAATATTTAGAAAATATTTGGGGAATATTAAATGAAAGATTCTGAACACAATTTTTTTATAAATTCCTGTTTGTTTGTTTATTCACAATGGACGCAAAAACTACAAAACGGATTTTGATGTGGTTTTTCTATTAGAAAGGTCTTGGTCAGACTTAAAATCTGCCGTATGTTTGATTGCAATTGGTTAAGTAGAACCGGAGATATGGCCAAAAAACGATAACCAACCTCCACGCAGGCGGAGCCTCGGGCATCAGCTAGTGTGATATATACTCATTATGAAGCGTCAAGCACTTAACCTACTGAAAGAATATTCAGTAAGTTGAATACAAACAAAATACGAATAAGCACAATATAATGTTTATTTCTAAATAATTAAAAAATATACGTATTATTAATTAAATAAAATAAATACTACCCTGATATAAGGGACACTATATCGAAAGTGTAACCTGCGACTGGACTGAACTTAGACATAAGGAGCCTAAAATATTTAAGAAGTTTTAAAATAAAATACTTAAACCAACGCACAACCTTTTGTCCTAATGAGCTTCGAAATGCTCTTAGTCGAAATTTTAAAGTCCTATAGTCGTTGATATTAATCAAATCATATTTCATAACCCTATATTCGTCTTTTTCTATGCTTATGTAACACGATAACACTTAAATGATTATGTCTAGAGTATTTTTTTCTTGGAAAGCTAATTTAAACTTCGCCGATCACACAAAATAATACAAATGTACCTACTTCAAAAATCCAATCGCTAACACTCTTCAAATTCAGTTCAACAATTTTTTTATTAGCCATCACTTGCAACAAAGTCAATTTAAACTTGTTTTCGTGAACGTTCTCGTTCACATAACGTTTATGTCAAACACAATATTGGCGGCAACAATGATGGCTGAATCAAATGTCAGGCCTGTGAAATGTGGATATAATTTTGGTGTGTATTTGTTGCTGTAAACTTCAGGGGTACCTAGACGGTGATTATTGACTGCGTTTAATCGACTACCTATGTGACAGGTTCCTGATTGCAAAAAAAACTACTTGTACGGGTATCAGAAGAGTGACTGTGAGTTTTCATTGCCGCGTGACTCTAATTTTTTCATTGCACTGTAATCAAATTTTGACTATTTTTTACTTACTTAGATAATGGATTAGCAAATTTATCTTCTTTATCCACACACATATTTCCTTCGTTCATCCATGTGAAAACGCAGCTATTATACAATTTTGAAATAACTGCTTTTGACTATGCCCAATACCATCGTTCAGAGGATGTTCAGACATCATAACATTATACATTGAAATTGAAAAATGAAATTATTATATTCTATATATTATTGCTATTATTTTTACTAATTCTTTACTACTATTGCTAAACTGCTGTCCTATTATCGCAATTGAAGTTCAAATAAATTTATTCTATTTTTGATCATCCTAGGGAATAAGGGTAACGTTTCTTAACCGCAGGTATATGAATAAAATAACACGTCTATTCAAATATTCAATTCCAAATATCGACACGTTGACAAACCCCAAATGAATTCCCTTTCATGTCGTTAAAGCAACAGGAGAGAAATAGGAAATCATATTACTACGCAGCTCCGTCCCACTTGAAATTCATTAAAACCTGTTCTTAGTCAAATGTAATAATTTATTTAAGCAACAAAAATCCCCAAAAGTAATATCCATTGAAGCGTATTTAACGCTAAAGCGCAGTAGGGAATAATGATGCGCAACTACGATGAATTATATTCGATATTAATGATTAAGATAGATAGCCGATATCTACGTCAAAGTGATCAATTGCTGCAGTACTAATTAAATTCATATTTATTTTAAAAATATTCAGTCTTTTGTATACACCTTTGTATATACTGCCTCTGTGGCGTAGCGGTAGTGCATTCGACTGCTACGACAGGGAGCGCGGGTTCGATTCCCACTCAGTGCAAATATTTGTATGCATGAATATGTCTATTTGCATTGGTCTGGGTGTTTCTATGTATAATATGTATGTATTTACAAAAAAAAAGTATATAAGTATGTTTATCCGCATTTTGGAAGCCATAACACAAGCTAGTTAAACTATGCTTACTTTGGGTCTAGAAAGCGCTGTGTAGAATGTAGAATATTATTAATATTATTATTACATATTTGGCACCTATACCAATTATACTATATTATATACTATATTATACTAGATATTCTGGCTTGTATCTAAATATAAGATGGCATACAAAATCTCCTACGCGAATACGAGTGTCTAATAAATTATTTGGTGAAACACTCTTTACCCTTTAATAGTTTTTGGAGGTGGACCAATTTTGTATTTGTTATATACGGTACCTGCAATATTTTATTGCAATTTTTAATAGGTGTTTATAAGTTAGGTGATAAAAGGCTTGACTATCGATAAACTATTCCGTTACACACATACATTATCATTATACACCGAAATTACTTTACTTATTTTCGTCACATTCACGTATAACTCATAAACTTATAAACACTTTTAAATAACTATTAAGATTCCCTAATAGGTACTTAAACGTAATTTATATTGCTATTACAGAGAAAAAAATATTGGGATCGAAAAATCGGTTGTTTTTAAACTATGGTATAAATACATTAAGCACATCACTAGCAAGCTCACAGAAGAACGTATTAGCGTATTAATAATTCAGCATATCTTTCTCAGCATTATGTCATTTACGGTGTTACCTTTTAGACGAGTATTTACACAAAAGAAGAGAGAATCAAAAATGATAATTATATGCAAATCTCGGGTTCGTTGGAGGGTCTCTCAACAAATGTCTGGCCTTGTTTGATGTTAAGAAAGCTTTTTAAGGAATGGTGAAATAATGGCTGGAAGATCATTTGTTTTTGCAGTTGTAAATATGAATGTATTATAAATGCGTGCCGTTACTAAGCTTAAAAGGTATACTTAATATTTACCTTTTATTCGTAATTTCATATTTGAAACATATAAATAATTTTCTTGACGTACTAACACGCATATTTCGTCTAGTTAATAGAACACAAACAAAATAAAGGCTTCTTTTTGTTGCTAAACTACGGAAAAGGAGAGGTTATAATTTTAACCGTATAGTCTATGTATAAGACTTAGCTGTCTATGTGTTTTTTGTTTTATTTCACCTAGCGACTAAACTATTGAACCGCTTTTGTTAAATGAAGTATCCATTGATTCAGTATTATAATTCGGTTGACGTAGGCTACATTTTACACGAACAAAAACAATATACTGTGTAGGACTTGTGAATACTACTAGCGCCATCTATTGGTGGTTCTGAACATCAATCGTATTACTTTTTAACGCTTTAACACTACTAGGGAGGAATTAAATGAACTAAAAAGTGGAAAACCAACGTATTGCTTGCCTTTTATTTTATTTAAATGTGGTGGGTGGTTTGGTGGCTGAATGCTCTAATTGTCTTATTGAGTAAGAAAATCTTTGGATAGTGTTAGATATTCCTGTTTATTTATGATTAAACATTTCTTTTAGACCGAACTCTTTAATCCGGGTCCTATTATCGTACGTACATATAATGCGTGGATAGTAAAAAATGCGGTTCGAATTCGCGACGGTCGCGGTTTATATAATTTAAAGAAATGAAAAAAAAAACAAAACCAAAAAGTCAATATCATCTTAACATTATCATCTTGCGTAAAACTGACTACAGTGATCAAATTCTTTTGAAAGGGTTATTATACTGTGGTTCGTTACCTTTTTAAGTGTAGTGGGTCACAATACTAAAGTACGTACCTATTTATGTAATCTTTAAAAGCAATGGTTTTTTGTTTATATTTTAGGCGTTCCCTTAAATCGTTTAATTCGATTGCGATAGAACTTTATCAAATTATTGCGTACACTTTAGCAAAGTTTGGACTTTAATAGGTGCTCCAATCAGGTTTTAAGATGTTTTTTCAAGAAATACTAAACTGGGACGCGTCAGCGGTAGCCCAAATAATATTCCTTGATATTTAAATAAATTTTGCAGATAGGCTCATATGAAATATAGCTGTATTTTACAACTTTATTACAACTATAAGAAGATACAAATTCTAAATTCAAACATTGTTACCTACACAGGTTTCTATTGAAGCGTATCCTTGGGTCCAAAATACAAACTGAAATTTCAACTTGACATCAAATATTCGAAAGACGAACGCTCTTCGTTAGGTCTGTCCCATACCTGCACTGCATATGTTACTACGTAGTAAAGTTTGCAAACTAAAATCCCATTCGCATTGTTTATTCCAAGTTGACGCACGACGACGAAAATCGAATTTCCTTTGATTGTAGATACAAGTTGGTAAAAAAGAACTTACAATAAATAAAAGCAAACGGTTAGGTAGATACGACAGTATAAATAAATTTAATGTTTTGATAGATACAAAACGGGAAAGCATTTATCACCTTTTAAATCTTTTCATATTAAAGCTAAAAGCCAAACAGGTAAAAATCATTTAAAAAGATATAGTATACTCTAAAATACTTTGGTTCAACATAAAACCTGATTGTAACCCTGAATAAATATCAAAATTTACGACCCGATTAGAGTTATATGCAGAAGGAATCCACTTAAAACCTACCTATATTATTACTTTGGAATAACGATAAGTATATTTGGAATAATGATGAGTTGATGAGTTTAACCGTCTTAACATATTAAGAGTCTTAACATATTATGGAATGAAGTTTAAAACCAAATTATAGTACCTATTATGACTTTGTTATACCACTAGTTTTGTTATTAACTTTATTCTATAGCTAGCTATTACGAACCAGTTTTTATAACCCACAGGAACCTATTTTCGGGGTAATAATATAAAAACATGATATTCCAGACTATAATATATCTCTGTGCCAAATTTCATTCATATCTGTTTATCCGTTACAGCATAATTGAGTAACAAACACTTAAATGGTATTTTCCACATTTATAATGGCAATAAGCTGTGTACAACACTTTTCGTTAACATCAAACAATATCTCTATAAATATACATTATCTCAAGATGAAGACAAAGCAGCAATATAATTTAACCAACCCTTCTAACGAATGTATTTCATTAAGATAATTGCTTAGACCGCAGGGATTGACCTCTTCAACAATGGGAGTCACTGCTCCTTGCGAATATTTAAGATTATTATAATAATGGATTACAAAGATTGTGTTTTAATAATGAAATCAGTTCAAATTATAATCAATTGCCTATCAATAAGTGATAATGATCAGTTCTGCATTAATCAGCGACTTGACGACCTCTGAGGCGTAGCGGTAGAGCATTCGATTGGTAAGTCAGAGGTCGCATGAATATGGATATTTGTATTGGTCTTGATGTTTCTATGTATTACATGCATACACAAAAAAAATGTATCTTAGTATCCGCATTCTAGAACCCATAACACAAGTTAGTTAAGCAATGCTTACTTTAGATCTAGATAGCGCTGCTTTTACTTTTTTTCTCTCTTGCTCCTACATAACTTCGAAATAATATTTTTAACGGCTTCTATCGCTATTAATTTGATGTTATTTTATTTTTTGCATTGTACCCGACGTTTCGGTTGCTTTTCAGCAGCCATAGTCACGGGGAGACATACATAACTTTCTCTTGTACATACATATTATTATATGTCTAAATAAGCTTATCATTTCGTTACATAAACTTGCATAAAATATGTTTTATATCACAAAAACGACTAGTACTAATATAATTAATAACAAATACAAAAGCAAGAGACCTATTTATTGCAAGACCCTTCTAGTTATTTGTCATTTTAATGTCTGAACTTAGATTAAAAAACGTTCTTATGTACATATACGTGAATCATATGGCTCTTAAAATAAACCGTCTTAATCGGAGTTAATATTGTTTTTGCGCCGCTATGAATTATGATATAATGTCACTATAAATAGTAAATACATTAATGTTTTCGATTGTAAAAAAAAAGAAATAGTTCAAGCTATTTCGTAACACTAATAACTAGCGGTGTCCTGTAGTTTCACCCACCGTACTCGTTCCTATAGGGGCGGACGCCCAACGCGTCGTGTTGTTGTTAGGCCTTCTGTCCACGGAGGCTTAGCTTCATAGATGCGGATAAATTTTCACAACACTTAATTTTTTGAACACAAGGTCGGCCGGTCCAGCAGTAGGAACAACAGCTGCCGTGTATGAATTATCAGGCTTGATTACGGGGTCGGGGAAGTCAGCTCAGTAACAGAATAAAACGTACCACCTAAAACGTTAGACTTATAATATAGTGGGTATACAACTTTTCACTGCTACCTAGCCCCTCGGGAATATTAACGAGTATATACTCATGAGCGTAAGTTTATTACTTCTATGAAATTTGAATTTAATTTTTAACTTGTTTAGAAACTCAATTTTACACATCAAAAAATATATTTTGAGTTGAAAAAAATTACAGCTCGCGAATATTTAAATACATAAAAAATATAGTTTCAATAGTAATTTGAATAAATATGAACTTTTATAGTTTACAGTTAAAAAGAAATCAGTATTAAGTTGAAAAGTTAGTTTAAAGTAAAAGTTCGTCGCACTATTTAACTTTTCGTTAAGCAAAGAACAAAATAAAACAGACCAGTATTGAATCAAGTCCATATATTATGCTAATATAAATAGAACTATTGATGCATTACCAAATCCATGAGAAATAAATTTTTAATAACCCGTCTAGACCAAACATTTACAGAAACCGATTTTAGCTTTGCCAATCGCAAGTTTTCCACTTAAGAAACCAACGTTGAACTGTTTTATTAGTGGTTTGTTCTCCGTTCAGTCAGCATTTATTCATTCATTCTCCTTGTTTACACTCAATCACATCGAACGTAATAAAATAGAAAATAAAACCTATAATGAGCTAAGTTTGCCTTGCAAGTATAATATAGGTATTCGTCTCGGTACAGAATTAATAACTAAGACCTTGTTACGAGAAACTTCTCGCTGACTCAAATATCGCCGCAACAGCTAATTTTCGTGTTTTATTACATTATTTACAATGCTATGCGAATAAAGATTTTATAAATATGGATTGAATAAATCAATATGAAATTTACTTTCGTATAGGTATTAAGAATAAATAAATAAATATTCTAGGATATTCTACACAACGTTGTCATGACCCATAGTAAGGAGCACAACTAACCTGTATTAGGCGGATATACTATACGTACTTAGATACATTTTCTTTTGTGTATACATACATAATATACATCAAAACACCGAGACCAATGCAAATAGTCATATTTGTGCATACAAATTTTAACACTGAGCGGAAATTGTACCCGCGACCTCCGACATCCAGTATCACCATAAAATCTGGTATTAGCTTACCATCAAATTAGTAGTATAAAAAAGAAATAATGTGTTTATTGCGTGAATTAGCGCAACCCGCTAAGTCATGCAATACACAGTTAAATCCGTTAATTGTCTAGCTAGCTATTCGAATAAATCGCTTAAAACATCTAAATTTTATGCTACAAGTTCGAAATAAACAACTTTTAAAAGAGAGAATATTGAATTACTTACTCTAGACGGTCTTGTTCAAAAGTTTAGTTTATTAGTATAAGTTTAGTAATATTATACGAAACTTTGCATATTATTTGCATTCTTTTCCACACAATATACCTCGATATTCCTCAATTAAGTATTTCGAAACATGTACATAGCATAATGATTAAGTACTTTTATGTGGACTGATAATTGAGGTATATCCTCGATGGAAATAATATACTTCGTTATTGTTACTTAGGGTTCATTGCTAAGGAACCTAATTACCGTACCAATGCAGTTACATATGGTCTTATGACCCAGATTAAAACTAAACTAAGAAGTTGAAAATTTTTTTTTTTTTGCTTGAAATGAGTGTGTTGGATTCGAACCGACTAAAATCAGATGGTATCCTCCCTAAGAATAACCCCTAAATAAAAGGACGAACCTGCATAAAATTATAATATTACTTATATTATTATTTTCTTTTATAAAAACTTGTTTTTGTAAACATTTTTATTATGATTTATTTTCTACTTTGCTTGATCCTCATAATTATATCTTGAAAAAAATTTTATAATTCGCTTTCCATAAACCTTAATTTTGCCACAAGTCTTACTATTGGATCTTCTCTCGAAATCTATGGGTACTTAATAAGTGAAAAGTATTTATTTCTACTTTGCTGGGTATTCTAAATATTCTTATAAGCATTAAATGCTATTTAAGAATTAGAAGTACGACGCGATGCCACAAAGAGCTTTTTAAATTCATGATATCTTTCGTTGAACTCATACTTTATCTTATCGGTTGATTGGGCTTGGTGAAATTCATTAAACAGAAAATTCTATTCAATGAATTTCATCGAAGCTCGGATAACTGAGAGCAATCGTGCTCACTATATCAATGAACGCATTTCAAAGATTATCACGAACTAAAGATTTCATTCATGATATTCGACATTTGGAATTTCAATATATTTTGTCCTTTTTACTTTATTTGGAAAATAAACAAACTATTTCGTTTCTTTTAATTAATTTTTTCAAGTAACAGATTACATTAGGTTGTTTCAGAAAACCAGCGGCGGTAAGACCCATCATGGAGGACTGGCTAGAGAGGCGACACGGGAGCATCTCGTACCGGCTGACGCAGGTGATCTCTGGGAAGGGGTGTTTCGGGGACCACCTGTGTCGGATCAGGAAGGAGCCAACGTCTGAGTGCCATCACTGTGATGCAAGCGAGGACTCAGGGCTGCATACGCTGGCGGAGTGCACGGCGTGGGAGGTGCCGAGGCGGGCCCTCTTAGCAGCCCTCGGAGTTGGAGTCCTCTCGCTCAGCATCCTGCTCACAGCGATGGTGCGAAGCGCGAGTGCGTGGGCTGCCGCTGCCTCCTTCTGCGAGCAAGTAATGCTCGAGAAGGAGGCGGCCGAGCGGGTGCGGGATAGACTCAGGTCTCTCCCGATCCGCAGAGCCCGCGAAGCGTGGAGGCGACTCAGACGTCGGAGGTCACTCAACGACCTCCGTCCTCCATGAGCGCAGGCCTGGGGGTGACTGGTGAAGCCGCCTGTCACCCCAGCAGAAGCAGTCCGGGACGGTGGGGCGACTAGCGCCCCTCTCCCAAACCGGGGCAAGACACCGTGGTTCCCAAACCCGAGGGGGCCATCTCAAAACTAGAGATGGCCCAAGGTCAGTCGGGGTGCGAGGGATATGCTCTATGGGCAAACTTACACCCCGGCGTTTGTTGACCAGAGACGGCGTGCGGTTTTAGTCGGTTCAAGTCCGACATACCCGCCCCCGCTGGCCAGCGGGGATTTCCAGACGAAAAAAAAAAAGTTTCAGAAAACCATATGTTTATTTAAGCATTTTAAAATTAAAAATAAATTTTAATGGAAATTATAACGGAGCTCACAAAGGTCATTAGTAAATTGTACAAGTAAACAAAATAAAGGGGTTAAAAATGCTTTAGAAAATGAATTCAATCAACCTCGGTAATTAGGCATGACCGTATGACGTCACGCTAACAGTACATGTTCGAAAGGTTCAATTTCATAATTCATGTGTGTGAGGTTGTGTGTGTGCAAACAAGTTATAAAATAATTAGGATTTGGATGCCGTCAAGTTCTTGTAGATACCACAGCACTTATCCTGAAGTTCACCTTTAATGATATCCTTTACAACTCAAGTCATTGTGATTGACTAAAGTTCTGCACTCAAATAAGTATGCAGATATATCGAACCATAATAGACACATATATTATTATAGCCCCTAAATAAATACCACTATGCAAACTTCTAACGATGCATATTGACTTAAGTCCGTAGTCTTGTTCACATCAATCTGCTCAAATGGGCGAGGCTTTACAAAGTTGGCCCCTAAAACCCCAAGAGGTCACTTCCTCTCCTAGTTAATTATAATAATTGGTAAAAGGGACCATCACGTGCTTTATATTGAATAGCCACTTTGTGGACCGTAGCGAACTGTCAAGACAATTTATGTTTTGTTAAATACATATTTGTTTATGTGTGAACTATGAATAAACCTGGTTTCAACAGGGGGACTAAAAAGTGGCAAAAAGGAAATGTAAACTTGCGACTCTTTTGATTATACGATTTTATATTTAATCAATAACTTTTTAATGGTAATAATTTGAAACTAATGGGCCTTTCTCAATACATAAGGACATGAATGAACGATTTACTTAAAAATTATTCTCATCAATAATATCATTTATTGTCTGTGTTATTTTGTGTTAAAACTGAAAAAAATCATATTTGTCAGGTATAAAAATATTGAAAAAAAGGTAATGTTTGGGAGCTTGTAGGGGGTAATCTCTGGATCTACAGAATCGATTTTGTAATATCTTTTTCCAATAAAAAACCACATCATTTGTGAGCGTCACAGGCTATATAGCATCATGCTACTACCGAAGGGAGCGGAGCAGTAATCATAAATATCAATAAATCCCGCAGATTCCCATACATTATAATGAAAACTAATGAATTACGTGCATATATGGGTTAAAGGGGTGTAATGGGAGTTCGAAATATGCCACGGGCGAAGCCAGGGAGGCCCAGCTAATATATATATACAAAACAATGGGATAATTTATCAAAGAATTTATTAATAAAAAAATTGGGTGTCTGGGACCCCACCAAGACCTTTGGGACCACGCTGCCCATCTGCTGATTGATGAATGAGGCTCTGGTGCAGGCTTTTGGGTTTGGGAGGTCAGATGGACCGTATAAGCTAAATCAAAAGAATGAGAATCAGAAAGCAGACCCCGGCCTCTGAAGTGAAAGCCTTGGATGTAAATACACGCTAAGATGGTGATGATAGATAAAAAATTAGGAAATGAATAAAAAAAGGTATTATATACCAACTAGCAGACCCGACAGACGTTGTCCTGTACACACGTCGTTAATTCGAAAATTTCAAACATTCTTCAATAAATTGTGAATCTAAACCATCCTCGAATCCCCTTGAACTCATACAAAAAATTTCATCAAATTTCATTTTTTTTCATTCGGTCATTCATTTCATTCGGTCCAGCCGTCTAGGAGGAGTTCAGTGACATACACACGCACACAAGAAATATATATATAAAGATTATGAAAAAATAGGATGCGAATGGTGTATGCCAGCATCGTAATAAGTGGAAACGTGGTATCTGTCTACTCCAATGGGAAAGAGCCGTTATTCTATCTATGTAGGAATGTATTATATACCTACTCACAGATTCCAATGTGGAAAGATGTGTATCAGAGCTTCAGACTCTCCATAACAAGTTTTAAAATAGTTAGAACAGAAAACTATTATGCGATTTTAATTTTCACCGTACAACGAGTGCCTCTATTGACGCTTAAACTAATTACCTGTTCTAGATAGCATAAGACCCTTCATTTATACTGCGTAACTTAATTACTTACACTGACAGACAAGCACCCGTACACCGGCCGCAATGTCCACTATAACTAGACCCATCTGCGTAGTGGAATATTACCCCTATCAACTTATTTAACAAAACATGACTGCTGCGGCACAGCTCATTTCAAATGGTTGTGTTATTGCGTATTGCTATTATGGTATAATTTCAAAATGTAGATTAGCTATTGCCTCTTATAATACAACGGAGAGGAAAGTCAATTACTTGAACATAGTTGGAATATGTTGTATAAGCTGAAGAGCAATTGGGCCGTTATGGAAACTAATAAATTCGTGAAATTGCCAATATGATAGCGTCTTTGTTGAGAAATCGAATTTTCAAAGCGTTTTAGGTGCTCCAAATTTCGATAGCTCGTTGACGACACTTTGTGAATACATACACATATATACTCACGCCTCTTTTCCTCTATGGTAGGCAGAGACAATAACCGGCCATTTGCTTCTGTCCTTACACTTTACGAACCTCCTTCATAACTTTGACATCATTTTGTATGAAATATCTAGAGAAAAAGAAATAAACGGCCTACGACATAGCTAGGAATACTCCCGACTTCACCTTTCAAACAAAAAAAACAAGATCAAAATCGGTTAATGCGTTCGGGAGCTACGATGCCACACACACACATACACATCAAACTTATAATACCTCTTTCTTTTTTGCGTTGGAGTTTAAAAAGTAGTTTATTTTATTTTAGTTTTCAATCAATTAAAAGGAGGTGGCCAAAAGACAGGTGGGTACTTCTGCAGCCGGGGTGCTTGGTTAGGGACCTCCACGCGGTGCACCCTGGGCAACGGACACAGCAGCGCCTCTCTCCTAGGGCGGGAGAGACGCTGCCGCCTACGGCCAACTCCGACCGAGGCGAGGACGGCCCTGTTGAGGGCTGTTCGGAAGCTTTCCACGTGTCCCTCTGATTAGCAGATGGCACAGTGGAGAGCAAGTAAGGGGGCCATCTCGAAACCGGAGATGGCTCAGGGTCAGTCGGGGTGCGAGGGATATGCTCTATGGGTAACCTTACACCCCGGCGCGGCGTCTTAAGACCCGAGACGGCGTGCGGTTTTAGTCGGTGCAAGCCCGACATAACCGCCCCCGCTGGCCGGCGGAGGAGTATCCGAAGGGATTTCCGCAGGAAAAAAAAAAAAAAAAAAGGGTACTTCTGCAGCCGGCTGCTCTAGTTTTTGCGTCCATCGCGAACAAATAGGCAAACAGATAAGAATTAAAAAAAAAACAAATGTTGTCAGTATCGTTACTTTAACATAATCCAAGTTTTATTTTAATATATATCCAATGTACAGACGCAACTAATTTACAATTTTGTAATAATAGAGGCTTCGTGAGATATACGATTAGCAGTTTTATTTGAGATAGAAAACTAAAGCTTAAAAAACAATCCATATTCCTAGCACTAGCAATATGTTTATATTTTGCCGGTAAACTTTTAATGTATGCCCGTTTCGCTACTCAATGGGGGTTGGTGGGTGGTGGGGTACAAACTTGCTCTGTCGATTCCAGAAGCTTGAAGAACTAATTTAACTGCGTCCCCTAACTGCCACTTCAATAAATTCTAAACTAGATATATATTTTTACCAAGTTCCAATCTTTTGAGTTTTACAACAATGTTCGGAGTTTGTTACGAAAATAAAGTTGGATTCTAATTACGTTTTGAACATAAGAACTGTAGCGTATCTAATAAATAAAATTGTTAATATTTAAAATAAAAGATTTGCATGTAGTCTATACTATTATAAAATGGTAAATAAGTTGTGTTTTTACATTGGAAATATTTAATAAAACTTGGGTCCATGTTAAATGAATGATTCTGAACACGTAAATATATATTTTTTTGGAATTCTTGTCTGTTTGTCTGTTTAATCGCGATGGACGCGTAAACTACAGAACGGAGTTTGATGCGGGTTTTTCTATTAAAAAGGTCTTGGGCAGACTTTAAAATCTGCCGTTTTTTATTGCAGTTTGTTAACTAGAACAGGTGATATGACTAAAAAACTATAACCGACCTCCAAGTGGTCGGAGGCGTGAGTATCACCTAATATTTTATAGAAAAGATGTGTACAGTAACCGACTTTAAATTTGACACATCACGTCCGATAAAACAATGAGAGTTCGCTAAATATGGTCTTGCTACGATTTTGTATAGTGTACTCTTTATCGCTCGCACGGAACACGAACGAAAGTAGTGCATTTACGTACCTTGAAGTTACTTCAGATTTCTTTCGGTAAGGTTCAGACCAATCAAAGTGTCACATGCACATGGAGTCTTCGGGTCCAATTGCGACAGTTACCTTAAACGACAATAAAAACGACATAAAATGAAGTCACAAAAAAAAACCCTTGGATAGCAAAAATCATCATAAAAATTGGTCTAAAATTTTTTGAATCTCCGAATAAATAAATAAATCAATATTCTACGACATTCTACACAGCGCTTTCTAGACCCAAAGTAAGCATAGTTTAACTAGCTTGTGTTATGGGTTCCAGAATGTGGATAATCATACATATATACTTTTAATAGACTTTTTTTGTAAATATATTCATATTATACATAGAAACACCCAGATCAATGCAAATAAACATATTCATGCATATAAATTTTTTAGACATTCATTAAAGACTTTGACGTCTTAAGATATGAAAGTTTTTAATTTTGCTTTTGATAATTTTTGCTGTTTTTTTTTGATTTTTTTATATTGATTTTGGTGGTCAAATTGTTGTGTTATTGCTTATATATTTGGGTGAGTTATGGTATTGTGATTCTTGTAATGGCTTGTATTTGAATTTTAATTGTTGTCTACCACTATTGCATTAGGTAATAACCTGTAATGATAATGGTATGCGGAAGGAATAAATAAATAAATAAAAATAAATAAATAAATATTTGCACTGAGCGGGAATCGAACCCGCAGAGGCATAATAAACAGACAGATGTCAATAGTTTTAGAATGGTTTGAAACATAATTGCCGATC
Organism: Cybosia mesomella; assembly: GCA_946251805.1. Lineage (NCBI taxonomy): Eukaryota > Metazoa > Arthropoda > Insecta > Lepidoptera > Erebidae > Cybosia > Cybosia mesomella. The sequence goes on from OX276395.1 coordinate 11,084,874, forward strand.
TTTTCCAAAAGCTTATATAAAACAAAAACTGAGCTAAATAGACTCCCAACAAATACTTCATACAGCACCTTTTACAATATTTTTATTTGTTAGATTATCTCCAATCTCTTGTGCAAGTCGATGTAAACACTCTCTAAAAGATAATATCTAGAAATTTTCATAGCTATTTAGCAAAATGATATCTTGAGTCCTTGTCAAAGTAGTTCTCCTAATTAGACGGCCAACTTCGCGCTATGCATGTTAACGACTGACATTTGCATTTGGATCTCCCAGTTTATGCCTTTTAAGGTGGAGTTTCACTCAGCGGAATATAATATTATGTACAGCCACAATTATTTAGACTGAAATGAACGAATTTGACTGTACCTATAGATGGCGTGGTCGTGTTGACCAATATGAGAGAACCATTTGAGAATCTATCTAATGCATCCTAGATTATGCAACTGGGTTGCTAACTTCCTGCAGGAGCGCCATAATTAAGTTCTCTGTGATGGACGAGCTTCGGAGTTCTTGCGAGGTAAATGCTAGCATTCCGCAGGAGTCCATTTTGTCACCTACTCTCTTTCTTCCGCATATCAATGATATGCTGTTTGCCGGCAGTATTCATTGCTGTGCAGACGATAACACTTTGCACGGGCGATATCTCAGACATTCAGTAATCTGATTTAACAATCTAAAATCAAATTAGTTCCATACTTAAATAATACTGCACTAATTTGGAAAAAAGTGCCTTTAAAATACAAAAACAATACATTCTTTTAAATGGTGATCAAGTGTTCGCATTCTCTAGACCACAGTTTAAATGACAACGGGCGGCAAAGCCGGGGTAACTGTCAAAATCACCACGTGATCATTACACCGGGGAATGAGTCGGAAAATGAGCGCTCACGTATAATTGGCGTCCCGGAATGAATTTGTGATTCCGTAATGTGATATTTTGATGAGGTGCAGATGACGTTGTATTGTACAAATGCGTTGGTGTATTGTTTTGGTTGTGACACATAATACATGTTAGTGATATGTGGTTATATACTTTAATTAACCCTTGTTTAGAAAATATAGACGCAATAGGGTGCCTTTTTTTTTTTTTTTTTTTTTTTTTTTTTACGTGCGGAAATCCCTTCGGATACCCCCCCGCTGGCCAGCGGGGGTGGTTATGTCGTGTCTCGACTAAAACCGCACGGTGTCCTCCCCAAGTGTCCGTTGCCGGGCACCCCGGGTAAGCCCTCGAAAGGATAACCCCAGGGTTGCCGGCGGACTTTGGCCGCCAACGCGGCCTCGCCTCAATAGGGTGCCTTTATAAAAATTTACGCCTATATTTAAAGGTTGAAATAGGGGTTGAAAGTTCGTTACTTTTGTAGATAAAAGCATAAAATTAGAGGAAACAGAAACACAAGCCGGGACCTGAGTCGCTTGTACTGTATAAAATACATTAACTCATCATAACTGGAGAATTTTATTATGCTGTTAGGAAACATAACTTATCAGAGTCAACATGACAAGTTAGGTAGATTTCAAATAGTTAACGTATAAGATGAACTAGCGCTAATTAAACCACAAAAAATAATCAAAACGTGTGTTTCACAGTATGGTCAGTCACTACTGATCAAGTTGTTGGACTTGCAATCAAGAGGTGGCAGGTTCGAACTCCGGTTATTATTTTGATTTCTAGTATTCTTAAAAAAAAACATATCAGAGGCCTGGTCATCATCATCACTGGTGGTAGAAATTTGATGACACAAATTTGTCCCAAAATTCGGCCGGGTGGGTACCACCGTGCACGATTGCGAAAAACCCTCCATAGTAATCCAATTTCGGTTACATTGTGTTCAGGGGTCAGCAAGTGCATAGCCGGGCAGGGGGATTGTGGTCGCAGCACTAGTGGGACCGCTGGATGTCACGCGGTGCTGCGACGACAATCCTCTTCTGATGAGGCCGTCAAGCTGAGTGCCACCATTGTTAACATGGTACGTGTATGTAATGGTGACCCTCTTTCCTAAGACTTTACCTTCAGCTTACCATCAGGCGAGGTGAAGTCAAATTGACGTGTCCTAAATATAAAAAAAAAAAAAGAAAAAAACATCTTAGCGTTGTTCCTTGCATCTGTGCCTTTCACCTCGGACCCCGGGGTCCACTTACTCCTTCTCCTCCTTTTGGTTTGGCTTATACAGCTTTAATGGGAGCGACTGCCGTCCGTCCTCATAACCCCGAGAGGAAACCTTTGCGAGAACCTCATCCGTCAATCGGTCAGTGAGGTCAACTTAGCTCTGTAGATCTTGGTAGGCCCCTTACATCTAGGTATAGGCAGTTTATCGTGTAGTGGTGAGTAGGTCTTGTATTGTGACTCATGGACACCTAGGGAAATCACCAACTATAAACCTAATCTATACTGGACCCGAGACGGCGTACGGTTTTAGTCGGTTCAAGCCCGACATAACCGCCCCCGCTGCCCGGCGGGGGGTATCCGAAGGGATTTCCGCACGAAAAAAAAAAGGTACTAAAAATTGTAAATTAGTTGTGTACATTGAAGATATTTAAAAACAAGTTGAATTCCTGAGACGAGCTCAGCCGAATACAAGGGATTTTCGATTTTGCGATTTTTTTTTGCGTTTTTTTGCGTTTTTTTCTTTATCTTGCAATGGTTCACCCCAGCACGAATCTATTACCGAAAACAGCAACTCGATAGCTCATCTCCTTCATACCCAAAACCGTGACAGAAAATTGGCAACGACGACGTCGACGACGACGTCGACAACTCGATAGCAATAGGGCTTTTCTAAAGAAAAACCCTAACAAGTTGAATTCCTGAGACAAGCTCAGCCGAATACAAGGGATTTTCGATTTTGCGTTTTTTTTATTTTTGCGATTTTTTCTTTATCTTGCAATGGTTCACCCCAGCACGAATCTATTACCGAAAACAGCAACTCGATAGCTCATCTCCTTCATACCCAAAACCGTGACAGAAAATTGGCAACGACGACGTCGACGACGACGTCGACGACGTCGACGACAACTCGATAGCAATAGGGCTTTTCTAAAGAAAATCCCTAAAAAACTTAGGATATCTTAAATGAACGTTTCCGAGCACGAAAATAGTTTTTTTTTGGAATTCTTGTCTGTTTATCTGCTTGTTCGCGTTAGACGCAAAAACTATTGAACCGAATTTGATGTGTTTTTTTCTGTTAGAAAGTTCTTTGACTGACTTAAAATCTGCCGCATGTTTGATTGCAATTGGTTAAGTAGAACCAGAGATATGACCAAAAGACAATAACCGACCACCGCGCGGGCGGAGCCGCGGGCCTTAGCTAGTTGTTACTAAATTTCCTTTTCAACGGAAGTAGGTAAATGTATATGTAATGTTGGCAATGCATGCTGTTAATGACGCTCTTTTATTAAGGTTTACTTTGGAAAATACCGACTTTGTTATGCGTCACTAGGATTTCCATAGCGTTATATAATATATAATATTAATACTAGCTTATGCTCGAAAAAGTCAAAAGAACTCGAAACCGGCGGGCTTACATGAATAGTTTAATGACAGAGGAGAAAGCTCTTGAAGTGTGTGAGGACAGAAGTAGATAGCGGTCTGTTGGCTCTCCCTACCCTTTTGTTATTTTTTTTTTTATCGTGCGGAAATCCCTTCGGATACCCCCCCGCGTGCCAGCGGGGGCGGTTATGTCGGGCTTGAACCGACTAAAACCGCACGCCGTCTCGGGTCTACAGACGCCGGGGTGTAAGGTTGCCCATAGAGCATATCCCTCGCACCCCGACTGACCCTGGGCCATCTCCGGTTTCGAGATGGCCCCCTCGGGTTTGGGAACCACGGTGTCCCCGTCTTGCCCCGGTTTGGGGGAGGGGCGCTAGTCGCCCCACCGTCCCGGCCTGCTTCTGCTGGGGTGACAGGTGGCCTCATCCGCCACCCCCAGGCCTGCGCTCATGGAGGACGGAGGTCGTTAAGCGACCTCCGGCGCCTGAGTCGCCTGCGACGCGCGGCGAGCAAGTTGCGGGCTCGGCGGACAGGGAGAGTTCTAAGTCTCTCCCGGGCGCGCTCCGCCACCTCCTTCGCGAGCATTACATGCTCGCAGAAGGAGGCGGCGGCGGCCCACGCGCTCGCGCTCCGCACCATTGCCGCAATCATGCTGCCGAGCGAGAGGACTCCCACCCCGATGGCTGATCCGATGCAGGTGGTCCCCGAAGCACCCCTTCCCGGAGATCACCTGCGTCAGTCGGTACGAGAGGCTTCCGTGTCGCCTCTCCAGCCAATCCTCCATGATGGGCCTTACCGCCGCTATTGCGGCGTGCCCTGCGCTTGGGGCTCTCCCTATCCTGGAGGAAAAAGGCGTGAGTATATATATATATATGAAAGTCATTTCCAATTTAAACCGCAACTACTGTGTAGTATTAGGTTTTCAGATATATTACCTACTTGTTTATTTGCAGTTGGATAATAAGAAGGTATTCCCATTTTGTGATTTTACCATTGCCTAAGGCCACAATGTTACGAGTATTATAAAACGATGAATTATCCTCTAATTATATTATTATTTAAGTAATATAATTCTAAGCCAGCACGCATAATATTTTTGAAAAGTGTTATGACCTTTTTAGGGTTCCGTTGCCAAATGGCAAAAAACGGAACCCCACGAATCTATATTCGTCATGTCTGTCTGTCTGTCCGTCCGTATGTCACAGCCACTTTTTTCCGAAACTATAAGAACTATGCTGTTGAAACTTGGTAAGTAGATGTATCCTGTGAACCGCATTAAGATTTTCACACAAAAATAGAAAAAAAAACAATAAATTTTGGGGGTTCCTTAGAACTGAAACTCAAAATTTTTTTTTCATCGAACCCAATACGTGTGTGGTATCTATGGATAGGTCTGCAAAAATGATATTGAGATTTCTAATATCATTTTTCTCTAAACTGAATAGTTTGCGCGAGAAACACTTCCTAAGTGGTAAAATGTGTGTGTGCCCCCCCCCCCCCTGTGAGTTCTAAAATAAGAGAATGATAAAACAAAAAAAAAAATATGATGTACATTACCATGTAAGGTTTCAACGAAAATTGGTTTGAACGAAATCTAGTGAGTATTTTTTTTTTAATACGTCTTAAATCGTAAACCGCAATTTAAAGATCATTCAATCAACTCAAATATAAAAATTAAAAAAGAAGTTATTATTATGTTACTTACTACTACGGAGTACCCGGACTACCCAGTAGGCGGGTCCGACTCGCACTTGGCCGCTTTTTTATGCTCCTATGGTGAAATTTACCGTGCGTCAAAGGGTACATCAGTAATCTGTGATGTATACATATAGCAATCATAGCACAAGATGTGATAGTGGATAGCAAAGGTGACCACGAAACCCAGGACTTCTCATGTAGTTAGTCATTTGTATCTTACTTTACAAGAGATTAGATAAGCCAGCTATCCAACCAATTATAGTACATAAGTAATACATAAATGCATATTATACCCACCGTTTTTATCCCTCTGGGGTAGGTAGAAACAACAGTGTGTCATCGGCTCCTCCTTACACGCTTCATGAGTTTCCTTTACTCTCATTAAACCTTTCATACACACCCACCGATTTCGAGTACTTTGTTCCTGCAATTTTTTTCAATAAGTATTAGAAAAAAAGCTAGTGTCATTAATAGATAAACAAGATTATGCTGCATCAAAAACCTGCACTTTAGAGCCTGGTGTCTGCTCTAGTATTCCTCCTTTACTCAATTTGGTTTAAATTAGTTATTACGGGGACGACTGTCGTCTACACCCCCTAACACCGAGAAGAAAGCCTGCACAAGAACCTCATCCGTCAATCAGCAAGTATACCACATCTCAGCATCTGAGTAGGCTTTGTTTGTGTCTAATAATATTTAGTCGCATACCCGTATCATACACAGTCTCTAGCTTCTTGCAATGCCAAGGAAATCACTCGCATTACCGAACTTGTAGTTAATAACTTCAAAAGGGAGAGAATTGCTGAGCGTGAAAAGTAAGGGTCCAAGCGTAACGATAATTTAACTGCGATGTGCTCCAGTTACAGTATACCCGGGCAATGTTGTGAAAATGTTGATCTACCTACAAATTGAAAAAGAGTGTAAAGTAGAGAGTAGAGTACCCGGCTTTTGACATGCACGTCGGGAAAACAAGTGAGAGTGTGACCAAGATTGGCTTGGTTTGGTTTTTTGAGCGTTCTCTCTGTCATATGTACATTGGACTGACAGTTTGATGCCTTTATATCAAATTTTCAGTATGATGTGCGGTAGAACTTAAGCTCTATAAAATCGAATCAAGCCGATCTTACCTAATCGTAAAGCATAGTGCATAAAAACTATTTTCATAACATTGCCCATGCCTGCATATTGCAACAAAAACATTCCAATACAAATCGTGGAGCTCATAAAAACTAGAGAAACTGCACCATCTAAGCCATTGTGAAGTAACATTAAATTGTTATGGCGCTATTTACAGTAAACCATTATAAGTGGTGTCTGGCCCTGTAGTGTGCACTTTGCTTTACGATTAGGGTGAACGCTCCAATTATTAGTTTTCAGATATTTTGATTCAACATTTAAAAAAATCCTAAATTAAGCTATAAATCCTTAGAAGTTTACATTATCATATAAAAGACCACTTTTAATTAAAGATATGGTATTCATATTTTAATTAAGTATATATATACCCGGATTTTAACACTCTTTTTGATGAATAACTTAAAACTTCTAGAGCTTTATCTTATGTTAAAAAGGTTTTTGGTGAGCATTAACTTGTTTTAACCAGTACGCCAAAGGTACTAAAAGTCATTAGACAATGAGGTAGCTTAATAATTAAACATAGTAATAATTAAAGTCTTAAGCAACTTCAAGATCACCAATCAGTTGTTATACTGCTCATCTAGTATATAAAACAAGATCTCTTGATCAATCGCAGAGATTCTAGTAATTTAAATGATAATCATACAACTTAAATTGCAGGATCAGATTACAATTTATCATTTAGTAAAGAAATCTGGCAAATAAACTGTTCTTAAAACTTCATTACATCAATTTTATCATCAAAATTTTGACACAAATACCTCTTCCCCGTAATTTGACCCCATACACCAGTTTTCATTCTCATCTTCCGTAAAACCTCAGATGGCCGTTAACAAGACATTCCACCCTACCTGTTTATAATATTTTTGCCAGTATACCGTACTTGATGCTAGTGAAATTGCAGCACATTCCCGTGGGATATTAGCTTCGCTTCCTGGCCATGTGAAGGTCTCTGTTTACTTCTGTTTATCGAAATATTGTAGACTTGATACTATTACCTTATTTTTTATGTTTTGTTTACATTGGAGCTCGGCTCTTAAAAGAAGGTTTATGGATACATCATACTCATATGGGTATTTCGTATAATATATGAAATGATGTCATACGTACTTTCTTACCTCATTTTCTGAATAAAATGAGGTAACAATTTATTTTCTTAGGTTAAATTAATCTGTGTCATTTCTTAACTTTGTATTTAGGTCAATCAACTATTTTCTGTACATTTAGTAAGTGGTAACATAAGAGATAGGTATTTAAGATGTTATGCCCCCATGCTCACTATCTTGTTTGATAAACACAAAAATATTACTTGGTGTTGTAAATACCATAACTAAAACAATATATATGTATTTACAAACAAAAATAACGGATATGTACTTCTTTTTCACCAGAACTTAGAGGATACCTTCTTTTCTTTTTCGTGCAGAAATCCCTTCTGATACCCCCCCACTGGCCAGCGGGGGCGGTTATGTTGGTCTTGAACCGACTAAAACCGCACGCCGTCTCGGGTCTGAAAACGCCGGGGTGTAAGGTTGCCCATAGAACATATCCCTCGCAGCCCGACTGACCCTGGGCCATCTCCGGTTTCGAGATGGCCCCCTCGGGTTAGGGAACCACGGTGTCCCCGTCTTGCCCCGGTTTGGGGGAGGGGCGCTAGTCGCCCCACCGTCCCGACCTGCTTCTGCTGGGGTGACAGGCGGCCTCACCTGCCACCCCCAGGCCTGCACTCATGGAGGAAGGAGGTTCTTAAGCGACCTCCGGCGCCTGAGTCGCCTGCGACGCGCGGCGAGCATGTTGCGGGCTCGGCGGGCCGGCAGAGTTCTAATTCTCTCCCGGGCGCGCTCCGCCATCTCCTTCGCGAGCATTACATGCTCGCAAAAGGAGGTGGCGGTGGCCCAAGCGCTCGCGCTTCGCATCATTGCCGCAATCATGCTGCCGAGCGAGAGGACTCCCACCTCGATGACTGTCACGAGGTCACGCCTCGGCGCCTCCCACGCCGGGCAGTCCGCCAGCGTGAGCAGCCCTGAATCCTAGCTCGCGTCGCAGTGATGACACTCAGGCGTTGACTCCTTCCTGATCCGATGCAGGTGGTCCCCGAAGCACATAAAGGATACCTAATAAACACACATCTTGTTCCTTATGGGCGACTAACGGGATACAACCAAGTCATCAACATGGCGGATAACGATTGTGCCATCCTTAGTTATTCATTGATCCATTTGAATCTCTCAGAGACATGTATTTTTTATATAATAAATTCTAAGGGTCGTAACTTGTCGGATAGCAGTACCCAATAGCAATTTGGGGACACTGTTTGGCAATTTTTTAATATTAGAAAAATATACTATATAGTAACATAACTACATGTGGGAATAATTTGTATGGAATGTAGATTTTGTCAACCAAGTTAAAATAAAATTAAACAAATATAATTGATATTATACAATTTTATGTTATTTAATTTCATACTTTTTAATCTGAAAAATTGAAGTATCTGTTTATAATATTAAAATAGCAGTTTTTAAATAAAATTTCATATTTATATGTACGTTCGATATATACAAAAACAAATTTTTGTCGGCTTCCTTGCTGTCCGTTTGAATTAGGTAATCTCTTGAACTGCTGGGCCTATTTTCACGGGTCTTCCAATGGCACAGCTAGTTTGCTATAAAAGTCGTTGGTAACTCAGCGATACGGTTACTATTTTGGCACCTCAAGGTGTAACGGATGTAAAGATGTTGCTATGATTTCAGATTTTTTAATAACATACCATGCGAGTTGTATCATTGGTGTATACCAAAGTATAGCAAAGACCTTAAATTGAAATAAATCTATTTTTAACAGATTCTATCGCGATTTATTTGATGTTATTTTATATTTTACATTGATCCCGACTAGACTAGAACTAGACTAGACTAAAAGCCGTTAAAAATAGTTTTATTTCAATGTGTGACATTTGCGTAAACTTCCGTCAAAGACCTTTTTAAATTTATTTCGAGCGGTTTTGAAAAAATAATTAGTACCATTTGCATAATTAGCCTATTTTTTAGCAGAGGGTATGGAAGAGAGAAGGGTATATATATAGCTTAGAGCAAACTTTAACTCAGTCAAACGAGTCGCCCTGTCCGGCAAATTAAAAAACTCTTGCAAGGTGTGTTGTTGGACTGTAAATAAGATTATAGAACTGTAAATAAGATTATATTTTGTAAATATTGCAGTATAGATATCCAACTCTTTATAGTGCACCAAAATTTATATAGATTTCCGATATTCAGTTAAATGCACAACCGCTGATAGGGATCTCATCTAGACAACCTACAATATGTTTACATAGGTACACAATTTATACTAGAATCACCAAATATTATGAGCATGTACTAAAAAATAAATAGAGCTACAAATACTTAGCAGTAAAGCAGTCTACTACAACACTATTGTACAAATCCATGGTTAATAAAATATACTCACCAAAAAGTTTCAAATGAAAACATTATTGCTGTGCATTTAAACCACCTAATACAGACAATCGAGCCCGAAATAATTACTCAGACACACAGATAGGTACTCGTATTTATTAAGAACAGCGGGGGTTGTACTGTGTATGCCTGCCGAAAGTATTATAAAAAGGCTTTTGTGAGTCTACCCTTTCAGTACGGGAACGTTTCGGTATGAAATGCTCTTTTATTCGTCAAGAGACGTACATATAATAGCGTCGAAAACACGCAGCCCTTACAGGAACAGATACTCCCTAAAACAATACACATTTTGATACTATAACGCTTTTTGATGAGGGTTTTAAATGAAAGCAAGAGGTTCCACACAATTGCTACTGCTGAGTACTTTTTCGTTGCTATTTTTTTCGGTTATTATTATGTAAAATTTGGATGAAAAATAGGTCGTATAATGGTTTTTGGAAAGTTTTGATTAGTAAGTAGTTGAATATAGACAAATCGATATAATAGGATAAAGCAGTGTATGTATTTATATATTTTGAAATTGTTCTGCTATGTTTTACTAAAGTAACCTTAATTTTTCTTGAAATATCTTGCAGATTACTAAAAATCACGTTTAATAATAAACAACCTATACACAAATACTAAGTAATTTTTTAGAATCTGTGCCAACGTCTTGAGCATAAAACTACATTTAACAATTAAGAGTTATATCTTGTATATTACTGCTAACAGAATAAAAATAAGTCAGCAAATTTTATTTACAATTACTGCAAAAAGTGCATTGGGGATCATAGAAACATTTACATTCCAGGATATTTACAAACATCTTATACCTTTAAACGATTTCTAATCTGAATCTCGGAAACGGCTCCAACGATTTTCATGAAATTTAGTATACAGAGGGTTTCGGGGGCGACATATCGATCTGGCTAAGTTTCATTTTTAAATGACGTCGGAAAAAAAATCGAGCAAAGCAAGGTCACCCAGATATTTAATATTAATAATTCTGATAGTATTATATATATATACATTTTCGAAGTCAGCTATTGTTAGTAGAGCCATCGATGATTCAGTTGGACAAAAAATAAAAAAAATATATACTTATAGAAAATGTGGTGTGACTTTATCGAAATTAAAACCACTTACAATACTTACAATACTCCGAGCAGCTTAGACACGGGATTCGACATTCCCTTCATAATACTCTTTAGTGTAGACTTTGCCCATGGGATCTCTATTGACATGACCCACCGTGATGGCACTTGGTAACAAACACGATTTTAATCAATACATCAAACAAAACTTAGCCACTACCAATAATAATTAAAACCGAATGATTATATGGAATATTTGTTGAGGACCAAAGGGGACGTTTGGCCGTAGGCGAGACGACTATTACATAAGTAAGACAAAGTTCCAGGGTTGTATCATGAGAAGTGAATCTTGACCTTAGGCCGAAAAACCTATTATATAATAAGCTTATGTAGAAAACCCTTCAAAAACTTTGTGTCAGTATAACGATTCTGGATTTTGTATCTTATTTTATTAAGTCTACACTTTGGAAACGTAGATGAGCTCAAAACTGCTAATTCATTAATAATCACTATTTCTTTTCAATATTATTTTCTATTTTATGAACCATTTTCAAACACACAATTAAAAATAGCTTTATTTTATAAAACATCATAGATTTTGATAGCCCTCGCGACGTAAGCGCCTACTGGTTACGGTAAAAACTTACCAGGAAGTTTCATTACTTCTTTATAGGCGTTAAAATCCTTTTGGTCTATAAACATGAAACTGTCATATGATATAATACATCACTCATATCTAATTGTATTGTATTTTGTTGTAATACAATACTCACGTCGATATTGTTTAAGTTTTAAGCATGAAATTTTCGATTGGGAACCAATATACACAGTGCGAAAAGATAGTTTTTCGGATCAACTATAATTTTATTAGTCGTGTATATTTCTTTATTAATTACGAATTTATAAGTCGGCCAAACGTTAGTACAAATACGTGCAAAGAAATATCGTAAACATATTAGTTTATTCTCAACCTCAATTTTTAGCACTAATACTGAAACATTGCACTCGCAACGTGCCAGCCCTGTTTCATAATCCTACGCCCTCATATAATCCTGGTCCGCAAGATGATGATTGCGTCCTATTTTAGTTTACAAAAGGTAATCCTTTAAGAGAAACTATTGGGGAATTTTGATAGCAGTTAGTGTTTACGATGTAAATTCTACTGTAATATCATAAACCTGCTTGATTGGTACAGGGAAACTTTGAAAGGGATGTAGAGAATTTTGAAGATTATTACGCTGTTATAACTATAAGTACAATAACGGTGAAACTGTCCACAAATTTTCCTTATCTATGGTAAATATGTTCGAACTCCTTAATTGCAACCATTTTGAAATCGATTATGGAGAATTATCAGTAACCCATTAAGTAATAGGTATCCGAATTTTCTTTCTAGTCAGTGTTAACTGTAAATATGAGCCAGACCATGGTTATAATAGTTTAATCAGCAAATCATAAAAATAAGTAAAATTAACTATAAAAGATATCGTCAACACTGTATCATGGTTTGGCAATAAATACGTACATTGTTACCCTGAAAATTTCAAATACGAGACGTAAACACGAGCAGCAACATTGTCACTAAACGACTAGACTTTATGACCACATAAACATAAAAAACTCATCGGCGAAAATATCAAAATACACCTAACATGTGTGGGAATAAAAGTTTTTTCATCTAGGTGGTATATTTCCCTATAGAAGTCATAAACATTTTGTTAGCCGACAGCCTCCCCGTCTAACCCCCGACTGAAATTCTATTTTATTTTGGTCTTTAGCACCGGTCTGCATGAAAGGAAAATGTTGAGCTTCTCTGTCCATTAGCCGGATAGATTTAAAATAAAAGAGACGAGTTTATTTTTCGCGGACATACGGCTTTAATAAAAATTGGGAGGCTTGCGTAAAGAAAATGGTAGGTATGTAAAATTAGAAAGTGATACCCTCCACCGCCCAGCGGGGGCGGTTATGTCGGGCTTGCACCGACTAAAACCGCACGCCGTCTCGGGTCTTAAGACGCCGGGGTGTAAGGTTACCCATAGAGCATATCCCTCGCACCCCGACTGACCCTAGGCCATCTCCGGTTCCGAGATGGCCCCCTTACTTGCTCTCCACTGTGCCATCTGCTAATCAGAGGGACACATGGAAAGCTTCCGAACAGCCCTTAACAGGGCCGTCCTCGCCTCGGTCGGAGTTGGCCGTAGGCGGCAGCGTCTCTCCCACCCTAGGAGAGAGGCGCTGTCGTCTCCGTTGCCCAGGGTGCACCGCGTGGAGGTCTAATAAGTGCCTAATAAAAGTTTAGCAAGTCTAATCGAAACCTTTACAACGATGAATACCTATTCATAACGTTGAAACATAAAAATAAATTAAAATGCCAATGTATAACTTAAATATAATTTAAATTTTACGCAAGGTTGTTAAATATTATACCTCCTTTAAAAGTAACTGCCTAGTGTAATATCAAGGAATAATAATTGTTTGTTATGATTATCTGTACAGTAAAAAACACAGTAGTCGTAGTATTCACTATCTATCATATTATAAGAAACATAACATTTGTAAGAAACAAAACAAGTCAATAACAATAAAGTCAATCAGTGCCATCTTAATTTTATTCCAAAAAAGAAGAAGATAATAAGCAGAAGCCATTAACATGATATGCTGCAATAAAGTGAAACGCAACAAGATTTTCCACAAAATTAAGCGTGGTTTGAAAAATATATTCTAATAAAACCGTTTCCCTGTAAATAAATGCAATTTTTAATAATTACGTTACATTCGAGGCAGAGTCTATCAGTGGCCGTGCCGTTAGAGGCATCAAGAGGCTTCATACAAAGCCGCCAGAGCAAATAAAGTTATGCTCAAAACGCAGTATAATGAGAGTTCATTGGATTACTGAGGCTTACATAAGCCCCAATAATAATAACCCAAAAACGCACGTGGACTTTCAGTATTAAATAACTGACTCAATAATGTCTAATTTGGTCTCGCAGACCCGCGCGAATTCTTGCCCGGGGGTAAGGGTTTGTGGTTCTGTATTTACGGTTATCTTCATTACATTAAACGTTTGAGTCTTCTGTGTTTATTTTTAAACAATAATAGCTTCGGATTTGCGAAAGGAAGGCACGTAAGTGGTTATGAAATGTATCTCTATATATATATATTACTATATAAAGAATCACAGATAATGTTTTAGCGCTTTCGGTACTATACATAAAAGTATTTATATATGTATATCAGATGAGATAATAAGAAATAGGATGAATAAACTACATTAAATAAATAGAACCTATCGAAATCACTATGTTTATGTTTCCCTTGGTCACACTGTAACTTGAGAACGTCTTTACCGATTTCAAACAATTTAAAAAAAAAAATTTAATGCGTTGTAAGTGCTTACTCAATTAAGAAAGTTGCTTATAAAAAGCGTTCATCGACAGCTAGTAATTATGTTATATATGAAAACCTGGTGCAGTAAGATTTTGTCAAAAGTGTTATACAAATATAATACATCGAATAATGTGTCATTTTATATTAGACCTATTTTTTAAGATCAATATAAACATATATCATTATTAATCCAAATCACTAAAAACTTTAGACCTTCTGACTAACCGGAACTTCATTTGGGACTCTAATCAACTTAATTCTCTTTCAAAATATTGAGTATTAATTATTGTATTATATTATATTATTTATTATATATTATATTATTTAGTACACTAACAATAAATTTATCAGATGGTACATAAATACAATATGTACACATACCCAATTAGACGCGGTGGAGGACTTTGTTTTACAAAGTCCTCCACCGCGTCTGTCTGTCTGTTCGCGATATACTCAAAAGCTACTGCATCAATTTTCATGCTGTTTTCACCAATGGGTAGAGTCGTTCTCGAGAAAGATTTAAGTATATAATTTTAGTATATAATTTGTCAAGTTTTATATACATTGGCTAAAATATAATAATATTCGGATGATTTTATGATTGGAGGTGTCGGAAAAAAAATAAGCCGTCTGCTAGCTCTGCCTAAACCCTTTGAGATTTAACAAAAGGATGTATGGTGGAATTGTGTATTTTATATAGTTTGTGGTGGTGGAATAGCGGGTAGCGGGAACAGGATCTGAATTCCACGCGGGTGAAACCGCGGGTAACTGCTAGTACCTGATAAAAACACATATTATACATAGAATGTCCATGTTATATCATAAACAATAGTAATTCCTTCCTCAAAGGTAATTCAGACAGAGATTTCCGTATTCACTAAGTCTATCCGATGCAATTTAGAAGGAAAATACAAGAGACCGAGCGATCATTTATTTATAAAGCTATAGTGGATAGTCGTCGCAGTTCTAGACTATACCGGATAGTGAGAAGCAATGTCGTGAACTTAGGTTATTTACTGGTATTTAGAATAGGTTATTTATCGTGAGTGAAATATTCTCTATTGTGTTGCGAGTACATAAAGTCATCTCGTTATGTTTTCATTGTTCACATCATTTGCTACTTTCGTTCAAACCGCATTATTTTCCTCCTGCGAGCTTTGACCCAATTCAAACGGCGGCATTTCGATATTTTCCGTGTCGCTTCACGGAAAATATCGAAATATGCGAAAATGCCATTTGACCGCCACAACCCGGTCTCACAGTCCCTGGTCACTTCACTGTAAAATAAACTAGTTTTTCTGCAAACAGTTGTAGACTTTATTACTAGATACTACGTATTTCACCTTGTTCAGACTTGAATGGACACGAAAGGCGATTGTTATGCCGATGAGAACCCTAGTAACTTTCCTAGAAAATAACAAGCATATGGACGTAATTTTCATGTTATAAAATGTTAGAACCTAGTATTTTTTTTAACTTTTGGAATATGTTATCGTTCAAAAAGTTTTTTTTTTAATTTGTATGATCAAGTCCTAGTTTTTGTGCTGCATTTGGCAATAAGGAATGGCGAAGCTTACTATCTAGCAGGTTATACTTTATTTGGCATGGTTAGTTACATAAAAATATCGGTATATACTTACGTTTCCCATCACTATGGCACAGGTGTCGTATCAGAACAATTTGGAGTCACTCGTCCCGCCTCACGACGCAATAATGCACCACGCTCCATTTACACTTCCAACGATTTGTTTTAGTTTTGTTTTTAGTATTTTAGCGTTTTTACTCTCTTGCAATAATTTTACACCACGATGCAACACTTTAAAAGCGGTTTACCGTTTTTATTTCTTTGCGTTAACTTATTTGAATGAAAATATTAGTATTTGTACTTCTCCTAACTTGGCTTCGTGAAGTGGAACTTAAGCTTAAGCTAACAAATTAAGCTATTAAATATAAACAGCAACACTGCCATGACTTGTTGCTTTTTACAAGTTTTAATTTAACTTTATGTCAATGAAATGTAATGTACCATACATTACATTTCTTTGCCAAATGTAATGTATGTAAAGGTTAACATAACTTTCGCCTCCGTCACTTATAATATAAAAAGAAAAAAAACGACGGGTTACTCTAGGAGTGCCGGCAGAAGTGAAAACTTGAAAATATTAACGTTGTGCATTTTTGATATTTTGGAATGGTTAGGGAATAATATTGCACGAATTGATTTAATTATCAGTATAATAGTGGTAACATACAATATTCATTTATTGCGCTATTGTACACAAACATGACAATTTATATTACATTGAAAATTTAACACTTCAGAACTATTACAATTATTTTACATTAAAAAGTTTATCTCACTGAAAAATCAACTTCCATCCATAATTTCAACGACTTTTTCACCATCATTATTGCCAGAACCATCATCGTCAATATATTTATAAATTACTCACTCATTTTATTTCGCTATTTCTTCGTCACTTTTTTTCATTAATAGATGCACTTTGTTTAATTTCCATTTTATATCAATAGATTTATGGCACAAAATAGTATAAATATTACAAAAAGTTATATGATGACAAAAAGTGTTTCTTGGGCCTCAGTCGGAATCGATCTCAGTCTTGACGAAGTCAACGAAAACTCATTAGACGAACGCGCCACCAAGGTTCTTAAGTACAGTGTGAAATTAGCGGTTCAATATTTGTTGTCTTACGATCAGTCACGTGGTTTACTGACGCGAGATTAACCTTTTTTACCCATTACAAAAAAAGTGTACAACACCGCTAAAAAAGTTTTCACTTCAAAAATAACAAAGAAAATAATCATTTACGTAACCTGCAACGCAAGAACATAGAAATATGTATATTTTATAACAACGGATGGAATAGTTTACAAAATCTCTTTCCATGTTTATTTATCCTTAAGATACTTAAAGTTATCGTAGAAGGTACTATAATGACAATTGATAGCATACTTAATAATGTATATTGTACATGCCTATTTCGCCATCAAACCAAATATAACAAACGAAACTGAAATACTGATTCAAAACACTCCTATCATTAATATAGAAAAAGATATTCGGTACCACGTCGTTGCTTTATATCTTTTATTTCCGTTTTGCAAAATTTTACCCCATAACATTATGTTGATAGCGGCAATAACGTTTGAAATATTTACGAATATCCTAACAAACGAGCCGGGTGTTGATAAATAGGCGATGCCGTGCCGGATTGACCGTGCCAGAATAAAGATTAGCTCAGGACCACGATCATTTTTCAAACGACAACAATTTGTTCTAGACTCGTCGGTCTGTGAAATAAAAGGACCGCTTTATCGTTGGTTCTCTTTGAACAATTGATACGATTTGTGAGCTTGTTCTAAGTTTGTTCGGATTTGTTTTTTATTCATTATTGATTGGAACAAAATTTATAGTGTAAATCATATTAACATAAATCTGCATATTGTATGTATTTGTGTTAAATACTAAATACAAAGCTAGCTATGAAATATGTTTTACTAACGTTTATTTATTCACTTCATTTTATATAATGGGTTACTTTAACTAAGAGATGTTTGGGAAGTCAGACAGTTGCTCTGGTAAAAGCCAAGAAAACCTTCACGTGCAATTCGGTACACCTGTTGATTGACTAATGAGGCTCTGGCACAGGCTTTCCTCTTGGAGTTGTGAGGTCAGACGGCAGTCGCTCTCATAAAAGCCGCATTACATCAGCCAAATCTGATATATGGGGAGTAAGCGGGCTCCGGACTCCGAGGTGAAATCTTCGAATACATCCAGAAATTACACTAAGATGGTAATGATTATGGAAAAGAGGGGTGGGTAGGAGAACGAATCCCGAAATCCAAAGTGAAAAAAAAATTTCAGGATTTGTTCCTGGAAATTCTTGAACCCTTTTTTTTTTTTTACAAAAAAAAAAAAAATCTTGAAACCTAATGTTAAGTTCGACCACGACAATCTATTTAGAATTCAGATGATATCGTATTCTCTCCTTAAGCTAGCTCTCGTTTTTCCTTAGGTTAGTGTTTCATTGACACGCAAGCAAAAGCGATGCTTATAAAGAATAACAAAATACTGTGGTACAGAGGAGAAAGTTTGCGTGGACGCCAGGTTCCGAAGAAGCCTTGGATGCAACCGGGAAACGCTAAGATGATGATTATATTTTTTATGACATTTATTTAGATAAAAATGCTCTACACTGCTTGCACTACATATATATTGACGTGATAACATGTGACTAAGTTCATGATTAGATTCTTGGAAAAACGTGATGCTTCAAAGTCGATTCCGGCAAAAAGATTGATATTTTCGACATTCTAGAGATGACATTTTCGGCATCAGTACATTTTTTTTTTCGTGCGGAAATCCCTTCGGATTCCCCCCTGCCGGCCAGCGGGGGTGGTTATGTCGGGCTTGAACCGACTAAAACCGCACGCCGTCTCTGGTCTTCAGACGCCGGGGTGTAAGATTGCCCATAGAGCATATCCCTCGCACCCCAACTGACCCTGGGCCATCTCCGGTTTCGAGATGGCCCCCTCGGGTTTGGAAACCACGGTGTCCCCGTTTTGCCCGGTTTGGAGGAGGGGCGCTAGTCGCCCCACCGTCCCGGCCTGCTTCTGCTGGGGTGACAGGTGGCCTCACCTGCCACCCCCAGGCCTGCGCTCATGGAGGACGGAGGTCTTTAAGCGACCCTCCGGCGCCTGAGACGCCTGCGACGCGCGGCGAGCATGTTGCGGGCTCGGCGGGCCAGGAGAGTTCTAAATCTCTCCCGGGCGCGCTCCACCATCTCCTTCGCGAGCATTACATGCTCGCAGAAGGAGGTGGCGGCGGCCCACGCGCTCGTGCTCCGCACCATTACCGCAATCATGCTGCCGAGCGAGAGGACTCCCACCCCGATGGCTTCCACGAGGTCACGCCTCGGCATCAGTACCTACAAGTAGTATCTATCTTTTCTAAAATACATAGCAATTGTTATCATTTGAAAAAAACGCGCAATATTTTTTCTCGATACGATTTTATTAAACGTATAGATTTATAAACAGTTACAACTCGCTCTTTAATATAGTATACTAATCTGTAGGCATTTATTTTGCACAGAAATAGCACGTAAACGAACTAAAGTGGTCTATTACACTTCGGCTTGTCCTGCCCGCTAAGGAAAAACCACAATAGGATGAATTGATAACATGACACAATAAGGAAGGTATTATTAAAAGGACACATCTTGAACATAGTTTATTGTTGAAGAAACCGGCACAATGAAGATACAGTTACTTTTTATAACGGGGCTAACTTTAATAAAATTCAATTATGCGTACTACAACGGGTGGGTGCGTCAAAGATTTGGTTTACAAGAGTATATATTAGGTCTATCGAGTGTTAATATTAGCAAAAACTGTGGTGCTGAAGATAAATGTATTTGGAAATGTTGTCCTGAAGGACAAATGATGGATATTTTTAAGACATGTAAAATTTCGGATGTCGATATTTCTAATGTCACAGTGTACAACCAGCATCATATACCAACTAATAAAACGTTAAATAGTGTATTCAAATTAGTGCCGAATCTTATGAAGGATGAAATATTTGCGAAAAATTCGTTATGGTGGTATGAGACATATTTGATCGAGGTGAGTGTGCTAAAGTTTAATAAAAATTTAAGATCCGATCCATTAATATAAACAAGAAAGATTTGATTGTTTGTTTATTTGCATTAAATTCGCTACGAAACTACTGGACCGAATTGAATAACTATTTCATTATTGGGAAGCTACACGATCCCCGGATGATATATGCTATATTTCAAAAAAATTAGGGATCCTTACTAAAACTCCAATAATGTAACCCGAAGTGTAAAAACATTACCTAAATAATTTCTTACATTACGTGCGCTGCGAAAACTATTGATGATCTACAAAGAGTATCGTGACAGCATATGTCTAGGTATTATAGTTATGCCACAATAAGTGTTCTTTTATTTTAAAGTAAAGGAAAGTAAAGAAAAGGCTCTTTACTTTTCGCTTGCTATTAATCCTTATCAAAATAAATTATTCACTTCATTCAAGACTGCTTCAATACCTTTATATTACTTTTTGAATTTAATTTGGACATTCCATTCGAAAGATATCAAGTTCGAAAATGTAAGTATTAGAAAAAAGTCGCGTGGTCACCCACACTCACTCACCCCGCTCGGCTAGCTAGCAGCAACATAATATGCGATGTAGGTGTCACTGGGATACGGGGAGTCAATATATTGTAAAGACAGAGGGTGAATTTTGTGAGTTTGTTCATATGTTGGGTTATTAGAACCAATAATAATCTTTATTGACATATAGATGCATTTAACATATAATATTATGTGTAAATGACGATGACTTGAGTTAAAAGAACTCATATAAACCGAAGTGATGCGACGGCGGTTGCTAGTACTTGATATGCATAAGTAAGTGAAGTTAATGACATTCTTAAAATAAATTATATTTTTTAGACTTTCAGCAAGGCTATAATGTAAATAAGCATTACTAGTAGTATTCTCGTTAACCTCTCCAATTAAAATAAATTACTTGTGTTAGGAGTACGTTCATATCTAGAATACTTTTTAACGAGATAATACTTATAAATTAAAATAATATCTGTTGAAAATAATATGTATTGAAATATTAGATGAGCAACTGGCTGTAAACGATTACAAAGTTCGTAAAAAGAGTATTTGAGAGTAAATTCAGGTAAACGAGATCAAACGTTTAAAAATTATACAAAATTATAAAAAGTTGTATAATATTTGCCTCATTGATACTTTTTAACACAATCCACGTATACAAAAACTAATTATTACTTATATTTTCAGGATGGCAGGCTGTTTCTGCAAGTCCCAAACTTATACCATAGATGGAAAGAAATTCAGACGGATCACTTTTGTGTGGAAATGAAAACGAATCAAAGCAGGCCCGTTTTTATGGTGGAATACAACATTTATCTTCCAAGAATTCCAAGTATCTACAAAATGTGGAGTAAATAATTTGTTCTATATTTTTTTTCAAACATAGTCACGTTTTGAAATTCCCGAAGGGGTACGCGCGGATATGTCACATCTCAAAATCTTGGTGCACAGTCGCCATCGGTATTAGCTTAACCATTCCAAGTCACCAACCACCTTTTATATAAAACTTTACATAAATTAATAAACAAAACTTGAAAAATATTAAATTTGTCTTCTGGAGATTACAAAAATATTCATACATTAATTTACTTATTGGTTTATTTCAATGTAAAGATCGTTTGTAAATTTATTAGTGCTCAGCAACTTCTGCGGGCGACTGTACCCTTACTTACTTAACCCGGTTACTTACCCTCTTTACTTAATACCTTCCTTGCAACATTACCACTGAATACTATTCAATTAAAGAATACTATTCAATTAAAGAATACTATTCAATTAAAGAATACTATTCAATTAAAGAATAATATGTAATTACAGGTCTGATCGTATCCATGTTATGCCTGATCGTGACAATAATGATATACGCAGTGATTCCACAACTGAAGGACCTGAATGGTATCATACTTATGATACATTTCTGCTGCCTCTTTATGACTTTTCTCATTCACTCTATTCTAGAAAGTTATGATAAGATGACTATGAGGATGTCAGAAATTCTAGCGCTATGTAAGTATTATCTTGGTGTATCAAATTTAATGGAGCTTGTTATACAATTCCTTTTAGGATTTTTTTGATGGCGTATTAGTTTATGTTGTCATTTTATACCAACTGACATCACGTCGTGTTTTTTCGGTTCGATTTACAACTGACAGACATAAAAACAACTTCTAACTGAAACTGAATTACATGGATAATTTTGCCATCTGTTTCTTTTTCAACTTTATTGTATGTTAGTTATATTTTGTATAGTCCCTACCATACAAGGACACTAGACTCCACTATTAGGGTTTACCTTTTATTCTACGTATTCTAATAATATTCTTCTTTTTCTAGCATGCATCCATTACTTTTTCAAGGCATCAAGTTTTGCTTGGACTAACGTAATGTTCTACCGTCTCCTAGTATCAAGGTATAATAAACACTTTTTAAACCTTAGAACAAAAATTACATTAAAAAAATTAACATATATTTCAGATAATAACAGATAATGTATTTAAGCTGTTTAAAGAAAAGCATTATCCACAGCTCGCGTTTTTAACATAAATGGTTTAGAACTTGGAAGCTCTTTAAAAAGCTTATGTTCATTAATGATAAATGATCGCTTATCTATAGTAGATTATAGGAGATTATATATAGTATTTATAGTTTCACATTCTTTATTTTTCTTTTTTCTAATAACATTATTCTTGTATTGACTTGGGTTCATTATTTCAGTTACAGAACAAAAGAAGTCTCAAAATCCTGGAAAAAGCAATTGATTAAATACTGCGCGTACTCATTCGGTTTATCATTGTTCATGACTATCTTGACCGCTACAATTGAATTAAGTGATTTGACAGATACTCCATCGTTTGTAACACCCCAAATACTTAATAAGGGCAACTTCACCTTTCATGGTAAGATATGCTTTAATATGAAATTTTGTACAGTCAACGTCATGTACACAATTACAAACTTTGCAACAACGGCAAAGATTGTTTAGCCATTTTTTTTAACGTGTGGATTATTTACCCATAGTTTTCGATATAATAAGTTCATAGAAACTTTCTTCATGAAAAAATACTTAGATGTGACAAATTTAGTTCAAGCTGATACCTGCAGCTCCTTCCGCGCGGAGGTCTGTTATCGTTTTTTGGTCATATATCCGATTCTACTTAACCAATTACAATCAAACATACGGCAGAATTTAAGTCTGTCCAAGGCCTTTCTAATAGAAAGAACCGCATTAAAATCCGTTCAGTAGTTTTTGCGTCCATCACGAACAAACAGACAAATAGACAAACAGAGAAAAATAAAAAAAAAAGAATTGTATCGTTATCGTTTAATATAACCAAAGTTTTTTTTAGTAATTCCAATTTACAGATACAACTAATTTACAATTTTTAATAGTATAGATAGATAGATTATATTCCAACATTTATTTATAAATAAACGTATTTATGTAAATAAAAATAGATAAAATAATGCTACCATTTTACAATAAATTATTATTTTCAGAAATAGAATCCTTGTTCTACTTGTACTATCCACTTATTATGCTGCTTGCGTTCAACTGGTTCGTTTGCTTCGTAAAAGTGATAGAATTTTGCAAAACATCCAAACAGTTTACTGTAGTAACAGGAAACAGTGAGACTCAAGATGATAATATTAACAGGTAACTATCTACATACTTGTTCTAATTTAGATAGTCCAAAATTAAAAAAATATGGTAGGCTGGGTGTGTAATACACGGGGGATACAGACGTGAAGCTATGTTATGTTATGGTAGGCTGGGCTATAACACCTCTAGTTAAAATTAAAAAGTTTGACGTAGTTCCTGATTACTGAGTACTTCGAGAGTATACACAAATAGAGGTACTCCTTCCACTGTCAATACCGTTTCCTTAAGAGCTCTAGAGATGGTGCTGACACCACTCTACAGGTCCTTAACGACGCGGTAAAGACAATGACAAATGTTGAACACCTTCGTCTCGAACAAAGTCAAAGTCAAAAAATATTTATTCTGTATAGATCATTAATACGGCACTTACAAAACGTCAAAAAAAATATTAAACGAATGTTTGGCAAATGAACCTCCTACTAGGATGAAGGCCTACCCATCAGCCTTAAATCTGTGCTCTTAAATTTCTCTAGCTTATGTCTAATGTAATATAGTATTGAAAAATCCAAGCTTTCATCATTTTTTTTCAGACCGATGCAGTTCGTTAAGCTGTTGGCCTTACTGAGTGTCTACATTATAGGAGAAATGCTAACAGTTATTTTTCTGAAAGGCAGACATTATACATCGAGCGTATACAACTTATGTATTGGGCCCATTATCCTGGTCATATTCATATGGAACAAGAATGTGTTATCGTTACTTTCAAAAAGTCTTAATACATACAAAAGGCGGACTTCGGATGCTAACCCGCTTGTAACTTTTTTTCATAAGAAATGAAAAAGAAAAAGACTGATATTGACGTACTCTTAGAAAAATAAATATTTGTATTAAAAAGAAGTAGAGATGTATAATTTTAAGATTAATGCGTAGTTGTAACGATAGTAACTTAGAAAATAACTAGGGATATCACATAAGGGGTGTGTGTTGGGTAACCTCCTCGAGTGTCGCTCCGATTCCGATCCCGCTGCAGTCCGGGGGGAACGGAATCGGAGCGGCCGGTACACCCTGGGCGGCGGTCAATGGCTTCCCCTTCACCCCTTCATAGGGTTGGCATTGATCGTCGGCCAATACCCAACGTGGCGGGAACACATCGCTCTCCGTACTCCTCTGCTTTCAGAGGAGACAGGATGAGCGATGCTGTTAGTGGTGAGATGGCCCAGGGTCAGCCGGGTTGCGAGGGATATGCTCTATGGGTAACCTTACACCCCGGCGTCTGAAGACCCGAGACGGCGTGCGGTTTTAGTCGGTGCAAGCCCGACATAACCGCCCCCGCTGGCCGGCGGGGGGGTATCCGAAGGGATTTCCGCACGATAAAAAAAAAAAAAAAAAAAAAAAGGGATATCACATAAGGTTTAAGTATATATAATTAAGAGTATACATTTTTTTACATATAATATCATGGATTTGGTGATTCACACATTTTTTATCTATGACACCTAAACTAGGACAATTCCTGTATCTTAGGTGTCAATTTATTCTACGACAATAATTAAGCACAAATTTTACGTAGGGTACTAATTACAATAAAATCGTTAAGTATAAACTCAAAAACCATGTCATAAACTACTAAAGGTTCATTCAATCATTTTATCATTACAAATTTCTGAAATCTAAAGAGATCCAATTCAAAAGTAGTTATACGTTGCTGTATGTAGGTTCTCTGAACTTCTTAGGATGGCGATGACGAAAATCATCTTAACGAATCAGTAACCAACATAATTCATAATAATTATTAATAGTATTACCTTTTTTGCACTATTATAAAGCCAGTTAAGGTCCCAATGTAATAGGTGGCGAGCCTATTGCCATCTACCGGGCACATTATTAAGCGAGCGATAATTAACATTTATTAATGCACACATAACTACGAAAAGTCAGAGGTGTACGAATCGTGGGAGTGTAATACACCTCTGCCTACCCCTTCGGGGATACAGGCGTGAAGTTATGTTATGTTTTAAAGCAAAGAAGGCCCACTAAGACCCTTGGGCCCAAGACAACGTCACCTTTAACCCGGTACACCTGCTGATTGATGGACGTACTCATTATACGATTTCCTGCACACCTTGCCTTCGGCAAGTTAACAACACAGGTGGCTATACAAACGCACTACACTGTTCTGAATGAACCCACATCACATAACAAAAGATATTCATATACGCATACTAAAATAACTATAGAATTTATTCTCATATACGTTATGCATTTATTGCGATGCGAAATATATTGTCTTACTACCTGTAACCTGATCCCGTGGGAACATCAGGATATTATTAATTTTCATATTATGTATAGGAATCTGCCGGATTTGTTGACATTTATGATTACTGCTCCACTCCATTAGGTAGTAGCGTGATGATATATAGATATAGATATATATGATATATAGAGCCTATGACACTCACAAATATTGTGGCTTTATATTGGTACAAACTCACAACATAATAAACTTAAAAAGTTTACCTCTTTTTAATTTTAATATACATTTTATTAATATTTGTTTCTATGGACATTATATCAAAAAGTAAAAAAAAGCCTCAATATAATTACCTCTATTCTAAATATCACATGATTATTGGCATCCCCAATTCATTAACAATGAATATGATGCAGCCGGTGGCGTAAAGACCCTTCATCTCAGATTATATCAGGAACCTGAACTAAATCCCTGATGTAACAATACCGGGGCTACTTGCCTGTCGCTACCGGTTTTACAATGTTTGATACAGACGGGCAAAAATTTACTACTATATGAATTTTGATTTTATCAATATATTTATTGATTCCCGCTCAGTGCAAATATTTGTATGCATAAATATGTATATTTGCATTGGTCTGGGTGTTTCTATGTATAATATGTATGTATTTAAGTATATAAGTATGTTTATCCGCATTCTGGAACCCATAACACAAGCTAGTTAAACTATGCTTACTTTGGGTCTAGACAGCGCTGTGTAGAATGTCGTAGAATATTTATTTACTTCGGGCCACCAACCAGGTGGACACCGAAGTCTTAAAATCACGCAAAAAAAATCAAAATTTTACACCCACTTTCTATCACTTTTCTCGACGTTTCACATGATTCTAAGTCTAATTAAACAAAAAAAAATTTTGTGTCGGTCTGTCTGTTGGTCTGGATGTCTGGATGTCTGAATGTCTGGATGTCTGGATGTCTGTTTACGCAATAACACAAGAACCACTTATCCGATTTAAAAAATTCTTTCGCCAATCATATTGTTTGGTTAATGGGAAGAACTGATTAGATTTTGGGGTTTGTACGTTCAAGGTTTCGGGTACCTACCATACACATTGTCCCTAAAAAACTTTTACAAGTGAGTTTCTTTCGAGTTATCAGAGTAACGCGTATTTGAAATTAAATTAAATACTTTGAAATTTGAGTGACAATGATGTTCAAGCGCCTGATCAATCTGTCACCGCAACAAAACACTTCCTATTAACGGAGCTATCTACCTGATTAGATTGACCGAGTTAAGTAGGTACCTACTTGTTTTAAGCACAAAATTAATTTGTAAGTTCAGTCTACGATTAAAGATTGCACAGTAATCATCAAAACTCGCCCAGTTGTTTTTTTACTTAATTCCTGATTTTCCGCACATGATGGTCCATTCGTCCCGGATATTGAACTAGCGAAGAATTTGTGGAGGATTAAGGAATATCAATTAAATTAATTGAAGAAATCAATTCGCCGATTACCCTTGAAAGTGGTCATAGCCGGTGGTTTGGGTGTGTCTCTAATTTCTTTGGAAGTTGCTGTGCTAATCTTATGGAATCGTTACCCAACACTCGTATAGGTAATATAATACGTTAGTTAAGGATTTACAAGGTCAGTAAGTTACTTATTATTGTATTATCTACTTAATTGTACTGTTTGCCGTTAGGGCTTTGAATACCGTCGTTAGTGAATTTAATAGTTGCTGAATGTAATAGTTTTTTTGCAGTTAAATAAATTTATATTGTTAATATTACGATATAGTAAGCATATAGGTGCTTTATTAATTTATTTGATTGATATTGCAGTAGGTAATAATAAATTAATCACTTAACTTTGAGTTATGATTGGCATTCTTGATAGTACGATTTTGTGAGTGCTTATTTGTTATTTATTAAATTCTTATTGATATGTTGATACGCGTTAGTGAAAAGTATTCGTATCAATAGTTATACCTGTAGTTTTTTTTTTGTATCCGTTAATTGTGAAGTTGTAAGTGAGTCATTTTACTGAGTCCGATTTATAAAATATTCAGCTTGTTAAAGTTGTTAAAGGTTCCATTAAGTCGAATTTATAAATTTTATTAAATATACAAGCAAAATTCAGCGGTAATTAAGTATAGGTAGGAAGTACCCACTTAGTTGTACATTTATCATTGTTAACTGATATCATCCCTGTCGCGTTATTGTCTTCTCAATTTGTTTTATATAAATTCCAGGTTGACGGCACTCGTTTCCCAGTATGTCTGAGCAAGAAAAGGTCATGATTAGGAAGCGAGCCAGCTTCAAAGGTCAATTAACTATGTTTGCTAATTTCCTTGAAAAAACCCCCGACAGCTGTGATGTTACCGAATTACAGTTATGGATTAGGAAGATGGAGTTGTTGTACGACAAATATGATGAGGTACAGTTACAGTTAGAATGCGCCGCGGAGGATCTTCAAGTACAGTTAGCCGAACGTTCAGAATTTGAGTTGTTGTATTTTAAGTGCCTGTCTAAGGGAAAAACTTTATTAAATAATTATACTAAAGATACTCAAGCTGTAAGTGGTGGTAGAACTACACCAACTAAGACACGTAAGCCGGTTAATTTTCCTATCATACATTTACCAAAATTTAGTGGCTCATACTGTAATTGGCTAGAATTTCATGACACCTTTACTAGTCTTATTCATTCTAATGAGGATATTGACGAAGTGAACAAGTTTCACTATTTACGGGCGTCCCTGGAAGGACCTGCTGCCGTGATAATTCAATCAATTGCTCTTTCAGCTAGCAACTACACTGTAGCGTGGAGTTTGTTATGCGATCGATTTAATAATAAGGATTTATTGATTCAAAATCATGTGTCGCAATTATTATCTATAGCCCGTATCGTCAAGGAATCTTCTAGTTTGTTAAAGAGTTTAGTAGACCAGCTGCAACGAAACTTAAGAGCCCTCGAATTATTAGGTGAGCCAGTTAATAGTTGGGGCACACTTTTAATTCATATTGTTGTACGTAGGCTTGATCAGAACACGTCTCAGGAGTGGGAGGAGTTTAAAATTCGGTTAGACCGAGACAGCGTCAAAACATTTGAGCAGTTTATTGCATTTCTCCGCGCCCGCGCAGATTTACTCGAGTCTTTAGAACTGCAACGCACTCAGTCTGAGACGGTTGTTGGGTCACGTCCTAAGATTAAGTCGATGGTTACGGCACAAGCTTCTCACAGTTCCGATGCAGTAGTCACAAATCAAGTATGTCCGATGTGCGAAGGTGATCATTATTTAATTAATTGTTCACAGTTTCTAGCTATAAGTAATGACGAACGTCGGAAGTTATTGCCCGCTTACAAGGTTTGTTTTAATTGTCTTAAGCATGGTCATTTTGCGAACCACTGTAAGAAGGCAGGTTGCAAAATATGTAAGCGTAGACATAATTCACTTATACATTTATCGGAGTCTACAGGTATACATAGTGACCAACCTAATAATTCGTCTACGCCGTCGTCTTCGTCGGTCACCCGCGGTCCCAATGCAAATAACGTTGCATTGTCGGCAAGCATTGGCTTTAATTGTGACGAACGTAGACAGCGCGATGTGTTGTTGTCAACCGCTTTGGTTAAGGTATTTGATTATAATAACCGTGAGCATTTAGTTCGTGCGGTACTAGACAGCGGTAGCACATCTTGTTTTATGACGGAAAGGTTGTGTTGTTTGTTGAAATTAAATACGAATCAAGTCAATAGGTCGATTCTCGGCATTAATAACGTGTCCTCACACGTAGGTAAAATATGTCATGTAAATATGAAGTCATTAAATGATAGTTTTTCTTGCAAACTTCATTGTTTTGTTTTACCGTTTATTACGAGCAGTGTGCCGTGTCGAGAAATTAATATTTCAGAATTAAATATACCTTCTAATATATGTTTAGCCGATCCTAGTTTCTACAAGCCCAGTGATATTGATATATTGATTGGTGCTGACCAGTTTTGGGACTTGTTAGGATCACAAAGAATTAAGTTAGGTATTGGTAAACCGATACTTTGTGAAACCAGACTAGGCTGGATAGTGGCCGGTCCTGTTACTCATAATTATTTTACGTTACCCTCCAATGACATAAAATGTAATTTCACTAAAATCTGTGATTGTAATGATGATAACTTGGACCAAATTAGGTCTGACTTATCGCGGTTTTGGCAGTTAGAAGAGGTAGGTTCTCACACATCTAATTTTTTACCGGAGGAGAAATTGTGCGAGGACCATTTTAAACAAAACACGACGCGGTTGAGTGACGGCCGTTTTTGTGTTCGTATACCTCTAAAACAAAATCCTTCCGTTCTAGGAGATTCCTTTAAAAGAGCTACACAATGCTTGCACTCTTTAGAACGCAAGTTGAAGGCTAAACCAGAATTTGCAAAAATGTATTGTGAATTTATGTCTGAGTATGAGAGGCTGGGTCATATGACAGAGATTAAAACTTGTGATTTAAGTTCTAATAGTTATTTTATACCACATCACGGGGTCTTACGTGAAGGTAGCACCACGACCAAGCTCCGTGTTGTGTTCAATGCTAGTTGTCCCACGTCGTCAGGTATTTCCTTTAACGATTTGCAGATGAATGGACCGACAGTACAGGACGATATGTTGTCTATTCTGCTTAGGTTTCGACAGCATAAGTATGTCTTGGCAGCTGATGTCGAGAAAATGTATAGACAAGTGGTCGTTCATTCATCTGATAGGCACTTGCAAAGAATAGTTTGGCGTGGTAGTACTGAAGAACCTGTTAAAGTATATGAGTTAAATACTGTCACATATGGGACAACGAGCGCACCGTATCTAGCCACGCGCTGTCTTAAGCAGATAGGCCTCGAATGTAGCAATGAGAAAATTGGTGAAATCATCAAGCATGATATATTTGTTGATGATTTATGTACAGGCAGTATGAATTTAGATGAATTGAAATTCATTCGCTCTGAAGTTACAAAGGCGCTGTCATCGGCTGGCATGTTGCTGAGAAAGTGGAAGTCAAACGTACCCCAGTTGGTATCTGGGTCTGTTGACTCGTCGCTTGATTTAAATTTGGGGTCGAGTGAACCCGACAAGCTGCTAGGTCTCAGTTGGTGTGCAAGTTCTGATGAGCTGGGTTCTTCAATAACCATGAATGTAACTTCTGATGCGTACACAAAACGAGATTTACTTTCGGTAATTGCACGGATATTCGATCCATTAGGACTTCTGTCTCCTTGTGTGATTACCATGAAAATGATGCTGCAGCAAATGTGGTTAGATAAGTTGTCATGGGATGAAACACTAACCCCGGAGCTTAATACTCGGTGGAACAATATAATTAAATTATTACCGTCAATAAATAACTTTCGCATCCCACGGATAGTAGTCTGTGACTCATACAGGGAGCTAGAAGCTCACATATTTACAGATGCTTCCGAGCGCGCGTATGGTGCGTGCGTTTATATTCGAAGCATTGATGACGAAGGTCAGTGTATGACTCGTTTACTAATGGCTAAGAGTAGGGTAGCACCGCTTAAGCCCACAACTATCCCAAGGTTGGAGTTGTGTGGCGCGGTAGTAGGAGCGCGTCTATATGAGAAGGTACGCTGCTCACTTCGAGCCACTATAGCTCGTGCTTATTGCTGGACTGACTCAACTATCGTACTGGGATGGTTGCAAATGGTACCTTCCAGACTTCAGCCCTTTGTACGTAACCGTGTTGCTGAAGTTTTGGACAAGGCTGGCAATTGTACGTGGAGACACGTCCCTACTCATAAAAACCCAGCAGATTTAATATCGCGTGGTGTTGATATTGATACTCTGCAAGATTCAGATCTGTGGTGGTTGGGTCCAGACTTTTTAACGAAGAATATAAGCAGTTGGCCTACTCAGCAAAGGCACTTAGGACTAGAAACGTTGCCTGAAACCCGTTCTGATACTTCGTTAAGCGCTATGGATAAAGATGATGGTAAAGATTCTTCGTTCATTAATTTTAAACGGTTTTCGAATTATTTACGACTTGTGCGTTGCGTTGCATACGTTCTTCGATTTATTAAAGTATGTAGAAGGGAGAAAATTAGTGATAAATTTCTTTCTGAAAATGAATTACATGACGCACTAAGTGTACTGATCTTCCATAGTCAAAGGGAATCATTTACTGAACATGATTTATTAGTTAAAAAAAAGCCCATTCCGAAAGGGAGCGTTCTTCTTAAATTCAATGTTTATTTAGATAATAAAAATATTATACGTTTGGGAGGACGACTCAATAATTCTGAATTTAGTTATAATAAAATGCATCCTATTATATTACAGTCCGCTCATTATTTCACTAAATTATTATTTAATTATGAACATAAGAGATTGATGCATGCAGGGCCACAGCTATTGTTAGCTTCGATCAGGGAGACCTATTGGCCTATCGGTGGTCGCAGTTTGGCTAAGGCTTGTTTTCACCAATGCGTACTCTGCCGTAAATTGAAGGGTAATGTAGTGACTCCTTTAATGGGAAACTTACCACGGCAGCGGTTACTTCCAGGTTGTCCGTTCGAAAGCACAGGCGTAGATTACGCGGGTCCTGTCATGTGTGCTAGTCGCCAAGGTCGCGGATGTAGGCTAGTAAAGGTGTACATAGCAATATTTATTTGTTTCACTACCAAGGCAGTTCACTTGGAGCTTGTAGGTGACCTAACTAGCAATAATTACTTACTGGCTTTGTATAGATTTATCTCGCGACGAGGAAAGCCTGTTCATATTTATTCTGACAACGGTACCTCATTTGTTGGTGCGTACAATGACTTATCGAAGTTTTTAAAACAAAATTCAGCTTCATTAGGTGAAGATTTGGCCAATGACGGAATTCGGTTCCATTTTATACCGGCATATAGTCCTCATTTTGGCGGACTTTGGGAAGCGGGTGTCAAGTCAACCAAATATCATCTTCAACGAGTGTTGGGAAATTGTAATTTGACCTTTGAGGAACTTTACACTACACTGACCCAAATCGAGGCGATTTTAAATTCCCGTCCTCTGACACCGCTATCGTCGGATCCTGACGATGACACTCCGCTAACACCGGGACATTTTTTAATTGGTCGTGCACTCACTTCGTTGCCACAACGGAACCTCCAAGATCATTCTTCAACCCATTTATCACGTTACCATCGTGTTGAGCAACTCCGTCAGCATTTCTGGAGCAGATGGAGTAAAGAGTATGTTGCCGAGCTCCAACAGAGAACCAAATGGCGTTCATGTAAGGACGGTTTGAAATTGGGTTCCATGGTTGTGGTGAAGGAAGATGGTCTTCCTCCCTTGAAATGGAGGTTAGGCAGAGTGGTTGCTGTTCACCCTGGATCGGATGGGATTGTTCGTGTAGCGGACATCAGGACGTCTGCTGGCGTCATCCGAAGAGCTTTCAATCGAATCTGCCCCTTGCCTGTATCAGATTGATTCAAGAATATTGGTTGAAAACGTAGTCCTCAACGCCCGGGGGCATGTTCAAGCGCCTGATCAATCTGTCACCGCAACAAAACACTTCCTATTAACGGAGCTATCTACCTGATTAGATTGACCGAGTTAAGTAGGTACCTACTTGTTTTAAGCACAAAATTAATTTGTAAGTTCAGTCTACGATTAAAGATTGCACAGTAATCATCAAAACTCGCCCAGTTGTTTTTTACTTAATTCCTGATTTTCCGCACAAATGACAATACGTATATTGTATATTTACATAAAACAACCAGACTCTGAAAGAAACTGAAATATAAACGCGTCGAATAATATGCATAAAGCCTAAGGTCTGTAATTTTGAATAAAAATACTGCAACAAAAATATCTAAGTTTGGCCCGAAGTTTGACAATCACTGTGTGATTTCCGTCCCACTAGATTATTTATTTAAAAAAAAAATTATACCATTCTTTTTTAAATCTAAATTTAAAGCCAAGAAAAAGCTCGCGAGAGGTTGTATACCGCTCGCAACCTCTGGCCTCAGGCCAGCGGTTGAAGACTAACCGTTCCAGTCTCTGGTTACGAAATGATTCAAACGAAGGTCTGTATCGTAATTTCTCCACTGTGCATTTTTTAGGATCGCAAGGGAAAGTAGGTCAAAAAGGATTATCTAGCTGAATATTGAATACAATCAGCCTTACTTCCATCAATAAATAAGAAGAAAGACGTAATTTCTTCCTTTACCCAGGGTACACAACAACCATACTTTCTACTTAAGGAACAAAAGTTCCTTACATATTTAACAAATCATATTATTGTTAATCATTTTTAAATATTTAGTTGGAACCGCTTCTAATATTTTTTCGCATACAAATTGATAAAACTCCAAGTATATTTTTTATTGCGTTATATTTTTTACTGAATTATTTTGGGTCACTTATAATTCGGATAATCGTACTTTTTATTCAATAAATGTTATCAAGTCTATCTGATCGTATGTATCAGTGGTCAGTTGCAATAAAGTCGCGTCAACATCAACCCCTAATTAGTCTGACTGAATCCTAACAACACACCCAATTAAAATATACATTTTGAGTAGTTACATTAATTGGCGGATCGTTCTTTTCAAAGACTAAATTTTGTGGCCTTGCATATTATATTACCCCTAGAGCTAATTCAACTTCACAATGTGGCAAAAGCAGAATGCAACAACATTGTAGACAAAATTAAGAAAATAATTTTTAACTTTATGATTTGTATATTTTAATTTATAATACGCCCTATAAAATATGCGTGCTAATATAGTCTTATACATCTACCAATTTTTCAAATGTAATGCCCATCATCTTTGATCATGTATTCACAACCTTTGTTAGTTAACAAGTCGATCAAGACACCCAGCTTATCTTTCCTAATTCATGAAACGTCACGGGTGGCGTCTATCCAAGCTGATACGATTTCCCAGTGGACCTCGACTAGATGAAGACATCTAATTACGAATTCGATGCTACCAATAAATATTCCAATCGAAATTTACATAACGTCAAGTTTACTCTATCGAAAGGGAATATACTTACTTGAAATGAAATTGATGGTTTATCTGATCAGAAAGTAAACAATTGCGTATCAAACAAAGCAAAAAGAAAATCAAATTGGGCAATACTATGCAGACGACATCAAAGACTACAAAGCGTAGACTCAATTACAATTTCGAATTGATAGTTCCAGAAAACCCTTATTAGGTAGACCACGAAATAAGGCAATTTCGTGGACAAAAGGCTGCCCCTCATTGTACGATGGACGCTGTCGGCGATTCAAAAGTTCTCAACTGACTGGCAGGGATGAGACCCTAGCTGTCCGAATTTATTGAATTTCATCCAAAGGATGACCACACGCTTATTGTTCTCTCGGAACATTGATTAGGGTACTATATTGTAGCAGGTATATCGAATATGTATAGTTTAATGATATAGGGGATTGTTGACGCAACAACGGTGTACATATTTTACCTAATTGAAATACTAAGTGACAGCTTGTAGCAGGAACTAGGGTAGGTAAGATAATAACAATTAAGTACGTTTCAAAATATTTTTAGTGAAGTTAATATTAACGTAAAGTTATGACGTAGTGATAGTTTTGAAGATTTAGATTTCGTCAACAATCTTTGTCTGAGCAAAATAAAGGTTTGGGCAGTAATTCTCTGTTCAGGAATTTAAGTTACCTGGTTTTGAAAATTACCTTGATATAACTAAACCATCGAAAATTGATTAATAAATTTAGTTTTTCGTTTAAAACAATGTTGATATATGCGTTGCGTTTTATAGATAACGTCATACTATTAATCAATTAGGTGTCCGGCCTCTTACAGGTATACCCTGCGTGCTTAAGCCTCCGCAGATACAAGGGCCCTGCGGACGATGTCGTTCAGAGCGTGGTATCGCGGAAACCTCCCAGTGCACCGCCGATAGCTCTGAGCGTGACAGCCATTCTCCTCCACCATGGAAAGGCAGGTACATACATGGGATTCACATACCTTACATACAGCCCAGGTGGAAAGTCACTGCCGCAGAGAGTCGTCGTCGAGCAGGGTGCCCAGGTGAGGCGAAAGTAACGCCTGTAACCACGCTCCAGGTTCAATTGCGACACAGCCTGTAGCCTAGCTTTATCTACCCCCGTGGCACGCTTCCTAACCGCTTCACCCCCACATCATCCCATGTCACCATCACCCGCGCTGAGGGCTGACGCAGTCCCCGTCAGCATCAGAATTGAGTAAAATAGTGACAAGGTTTTTAACCCTATGCACAGATGCCACAAAAGCCGGAAGTCCCACATCTCATACGCGTTGCACCCAGAGACCGCCACATCAGATTGGCAGAGCCGCCGTAATCTAATGGGTCCCATCTAGGGATAATTTACCTTCTAACGTATCTTCAGGTTGCATCCGTGGCATATCGGAGTCCAGGGCCTGTAGACAAAGTCACATTCTACTAGTAGAATCGCTTCGAAGCGAATGTTCAATATGTATGGGAGTGACATTATTTGTTACACGTGACATATCGACAAACGTTGTCTCTCCCATACATTTCGGTCTTTTGAAGGTTCGCTTCGTTGCGATTCCACAAGTAGAATGTGACTTTGTCTACAGGCCCAGAGTTCACTTTCCGGCTTTTATTTCGATTTCTCACGATCTTCAGCTTGTCATGTTTTATGTTGTTAGTTGTTAACACAGTTGCAGTGTTTAGACTTTACTTCAATAGTAAAATGCTACTTAAAGTTGATCTTAGGTAAGAGAATAGTAGGTACTCTACCAATCGAGTCAACTTATTTAATTTGAGAACAATTGAAGCTGATAATAAATTATAACAGTCTTCAACAACCAAAATATTTTAAATATAAGACAATAATTTAAAATGCCTTAAACTCTGATATTCATATCACAGCTATGATCATATTTCAACAACTCAATATTTATATAATAAACACCAAACCACCGTGTCTGTATACAGTAGCCGTTAGCCGTCGCGCGTCGCCTCGAAAACGGGACAATTTGTCCCAGGCGGGGGAGCTTTTCAATAATAATTCCACCATAAATTCTGTCAGTGACCGCGGCCTAAGGGATAGTGCTCCAACAATTAATTATTATATTGCCTTTTTGACTGCGAGTTCCGAATAGTTTCTTTATTGAGTTTCAGTTGTTATTTAGGTGGTATTTTGTGTTGATTTGATATGTCGATAACATTATTTATAGAATACGGCTGTATTATGTGTTAGACGGTTTAGTAAAAAAGCGGCCAAGTGCAAGTCGGACTCGCCCATTAAGGGTTCCGTAGCAGCAAGTAACATTGTGTTAGTGGCTTTTTTTTTATTTGAGTCGATTGAATGAAAGGTAAATTGCGGTTGACGATTTATGAAGTATTAAAAAAAAACCACGTACTAGATCTCGTTCAAACCATTTTTCGTTGGAAGTTTACATGGTAATGTACATCATATATTTTTTTTAGTTTTATCATTCTCTTATTTGAAAAGTTACAGGAGGGGGGGGGCACATTTTACCACTTTGGAAGTGTCTCTCGCGCAAACTATTCAGTTTAGAAACAAATGATATTAGAAACCACAATATCATTTTTGAAGACGGGGAACCCCTAAAATTTACTGCTTTTTTTCTACTTTTGTGTGAAAATCTTAATGCGGTTCACAGAATATATCTACTTACCAAGTTTCAACAGCATAGTTCTTATAGTTTCGGAAAAAAGTGGCTGTGACATACGGACAGACAGACAGACAG
This sequence comes from Cybosia mesomella, assembly GCA_946251805.1. NCBI lineage: Eukaryota > Metazoa > Arthropoda > Insecta > Lepidoptera > Erebidae > Cybosia > Cybosia mesomella. Next base: position 11,122,418 of record OX276395.1, read on the forward strand.
ACATGACGAATCTATAAGGGTTCCGTATTTTGCCATTTGGCAACGGAACCCTAAAAATGGGTTTGGCACTTAAGAACTTACTTTTTTACTATGGATATCATAGAGATATTAGAATACTACCTTTTTTGTTCGTGTGGAAATCCCCTCGGATACCCCCCGCCGCCCAGCGGGGAGGTTATGTCGGGCTTTAACCGACTAAAACCGCACGCCGTCTCGGGTCTTCAGACGCCGGGGTGTAAGGTTGCCTATTGAGTATTTCCCTCGCACTCCGACTGACACTGGGCTATGTCCGGTTTCGAGAAGGCCCCCTCGGGTTTGGGAAACACGGTGTCCCCGCTTTGCCCCGGCCTCCTTCTGCTGGGGTGACAGGCAGCCTCACTTGCCACCCCCAGGCCTGCGCTTATTGAGGACCTGAGACGCGCGATGAGCATGTTGCGGGCTCGGCGGGCCGGGAGAGTTCTAAATCTTTCCCGGGCGTGCTCCGCCATCTCCTTCGCGAGCATTAGATGCTCGCAGAAGGAGGTGGCGGCGGCCCGCGCTCCGCACCATTGCCGCCATCATGCTGCCGAGTATTAGAATTGAGCCGAGTATTGAGCCTGTGGTCAAGACTTGATTGCACTGAATATTCGTTATCGTAACTCAAAAGAATAATTAAAATAGCTATCGTTTTCATTGATACTAGGTTATGGAGCACAATATATTTTTCATTTTATTTCTTTACTTTATATGCTTATTTCGAAGCATGACCATCATACAAGGATATTCCAATAGTGTGATCCTTAATTATTGCCCCGTAGGTATAACATACATTGGGGTGTGTGTTGGGTAACCTCCTCGAGTGTCGCTCCGATTCCGATCCCGCTGCAGTCCGGGGGGAACGGAATCGGAGCGGCCGGTACACCCTGGGCGGCGGTCAATGGCTTCCCCTTCACCCCTTCATAGGGTTGGCATTGATCGTCGGCCAATACCCAACGTGGCGGGAACACATCGCTCTCCGTATTCCTCTGCTTTCAGAGGAGACAGGATGAGCGATGCTGTTAGTGGTGAGATGGCCCAGGGTCAGCCGGGGTGCGAGGGATATGCTCTATGAGTAACCTTACACCCCGGCGTCTGAAGACCCGAGACGGCGTGCGGTTTTAGTCGGTGCAAGCCCGACATAACCACCCCCGCTGGCCGGCGGGGGGGTATCCGAAGGGATTTCCGCACGATAAAAAAAAAAAAAAAAAAAAAGGTATAACATACATTATTACTTTCGTAAATTCACGCAGATAATGAGGTCTACGCTGTCAGTCAATTTACGTAGTTTGTATTTATACTGAGCTTTATTTTTATTTATTTAATAAATAAATTCTGCTACTGGTTTGAAGGTTAAACATTCTATCAATTAGAACCTTTGCTTGGGGTACTCTAAATTGGCAGTGGGTTTTATGATACCTCGTAATCATGATTTGTTCATGTTCATGATCATGTTGTTTCTGGATGCATCCAATGGTTTTATACCAGAACCTGGGATCCGCTTTTTCCTTGTCTTCTTTTTTATTTGGCTTAAATGGCTTATAATAGGAGTGACCACTTTCTGACCTATCTGGCTGTCATTTAAATGTCACATAATTATAAAATTACAAGCTGATACGACAAATTGATAATTATTATTATCTAGGTATAGTTAATTCGTTATTTACAGGTAGAGTTAATATTTTTACTGTTGAATAAAGCCATAGAATATAAGCGTACAATGACAACAATATTATACTAAGTTCATCCACCTTCCTCGCCAATGTCTAGTGCAATTTGTAACTATAATGCTAGCCATCTGTCGCTCAACTACCAACATAACTCAGACAAGTTACACTCAGCCCGTTATAACCACTCTGATGTCGTATAATGGTTATTTTGTTGGCCGTTTATTGTTATTGCACTGACTGAAGCCTCAATCATCATGGAAGAAATGGATTGATGCTATCAATTCTGCCAGATTATGTCTTGCTTTAATGGACGGAAAAAAGAAAGAAAAAAACAGGTAATGTCTGTAGCTTTTGTTGCAAATTTGTAGTTGCCTGTTTTTAGGGTTCCGTAGCCAAATGGCTAAAAACGGAACCCTTATAGATTTGTCATGTCTGTCTGTCTGTCCGTCCGTATGTCACAGCCACTTTTTTCCGAAACAATAAGACCTATGCTGTTGAAACTTGGTAAGTAGATGTATTCTGTGTACCGCATTAAGATTTTCACACAAAAATGAAAAAAAGCAATAAATTTTGGGGGTTCCCATACTTAGAACTGAAATTCAAAATATTTTTTTCCATCAAATCCATACGTGTGCGATATCTATGGATAGGTCTTTCAAAATGATATTGAGGTTTCTAACATATTTTTTTCTAAACTAAATAGTTTGCACGAGAGACACTCCCAAAGTGGTAAAATGTGTGTTAAATGTATGCCCCCCCCCCCCCAGTAACTTCTAAAATAAGAGAATGATAAAACTAAAAAAAATATATGATGTACATTACCATGTAAACTTCCAACGATAATGGGTTGAAACGAGATCAAGTAAGTAGTTTTTTTTTAATCTAACTAATCTAACTAATATTATAAATGTGAAAGTTTGTATGTTTGTATGTTTGGATGTTTGGATGTTTGGATGTTTGTTACTCAATCACGCAAAAACGACTGAACGGATTTGGATGAAATTTGGCATGCATGTAGCCTGTGACATGGAAAAGAACATAGGCTACCTTTTATCCCGATTCCTTAAGTAGTTCCCGAGGGAAAATTAAAAATTGTTTACCAGCGAAGCCACGGGGAGAAAACTTTGAAATTTGGAATGCATGTCACCTATGACATGGAAAAGGACATAGGATACTTTCTATCCCGATTTCTCAAATAGTTCCCGTGGTAAAATCATATATATCATAATAATCATAATAATTTGGTGATAATGTAGGTACTGTTCTTTTATAACATAATAATAATAGCTTTTCGCCGGCTTCGCTCCCAAACAATTTTTGGATTCCCACGGGAACTGTTTCAGGGATCTGGATAAAAAGTAGCCTATGTCCATTTCCATATCATAGGTTACATGCATGCTAAAATTCATCACGATTGGTTGAGGCGTTGAAGCGCCATAAGAGGACAAACAAACAAATAAACAAACACATTTTTTTATATTCTAAAGAATAACTAACGCAGAAAATTTTAATCTATGACACGGAGAGAGACAGATTATTTCGAACCCTCAAATAGTTCTCAAACTTCATCAATAGATGGCGCTGCCTTAAATTTAAAACACGCAAGCGATTACGTCTTGCGGATTTCATATAAGCACTAACGTTTATCGCGCCGAACATCTCTTATCTAGGGGCTACCTGCGTTTATATCTGCGTTTTGACAAATTTAATGAATAACGACTAGGTTTACTTTCTGGATTCGATTTATTTGCTTTATTATTTGGTACTGTTGTTTTGGTTTCACTGTTCTCTTTACTAACGGTCTTTTGCTTCGTTTATCGGAATTAATTCCTTGCTTTGCGATTTGGAATTGTTGTTTGGTTTCGTTTTGTTTCTTTTTAATAAATTTGCTAAGCATTTCGGATTTCGTTGTTTGTTTTTTGATTAATTTGTCTTCGTTAGCGAATTTTGATTTAGGTAATTTTCTTTTGTTGTTTTTACTTCAATCCAAAATCACAGTTTCCCAATTTTAAAACATGCCGGGAAAACGCAAATCTAATTTGTCGAGAAATTCTAAAAATGCGAGAGCTATGAAGGTATCCAGAAATCTAGAGACTTCTCCTCAAGCGGAGCTGAGGAGGATTGAGCAAGCTGGGCGTCAAGCGGCTCTCAGAGCTGCCGAAACGCCGGAGCAGGCGGATCATCGACGCCAACAACACGCTCATTATATGGCATCCCAGCGAGCTGCTGAGATGCCGGAACAATCACAAGCACGGCGCGAGGAACAAGTTCAGCGGCAGGCCAGCTTGAGAGCTGCCGAAACGCCGGAGCAGGCGGATCATCGACGCCGACAACACGCTCATTATATGGCATCCCAGCGAGCTGCTGAGATGCCGGAACAATCACAAGCGCGGCGCGAGGAACAAGTTCAGCGGCAGGCCAGCTTGAGAGCTGCCGAAACACCGGAGCAGGCGGATTATCGACGCCAACAACATGTTCACTATATGGCATCCCAGCGAGCTGCTGAGATGCCGGAACAATCACAGGCACGGCGCGATGAACAATGTCAGCGACAGGCCAGCTTGAGAGCTGCCGAAACGCCGGAGCAGGCGAACCGTCGACGGCAGCAATTTGCTGAATATCTGGCATCCCAGCGAGCTGCTGAGACGCCTGAACAATCTCAGGTGCGGCGCCAAGAACAAGCTGAGCGGCAAGCCAGCTTAAGAGCAGCCGAAACGCCGGGGCAGGCTGATCAGCGACGGCAGCAATTTGCTGAATACGTGGCATCTCAGCGGGCTGCTGAGACTGTGGAGGAAGCAGAAGCTCGGAGACGGGCTGTTGCTGAAAGGGTGGCGCAGCGTCGGCGAACATTTACTCGAAACACTTGGGGTGTCTTTGAACGCGCTGCATTGGAGTATGATGCGAGTCTCGACTACGGCAGTCATAGGCTCCTCAAAATGGAGAGAATGAATAAAGCGTGTAGATTTTGCAATGCGCTGAAATGGAAAGAAGAGACGGCTGGAATGTGTTGTTCTGGGGGCAAAATAGTAATCCCACGGTTAGAGGAGCCAGCGGAACCATTGAAAGAATTATTTTCATGTAGAACAGACGAATCGCGGCATTTTTTAAATAATATCAGAAAATACAATGGGTGCTTCCACATGACATCTTTTGGGGCGGATAGAGTTATTACCATGCCGGGGTTTTTTCCAACATTTACTGTACAAGGGCAGGTTTATCATAGAATTGGGACCCTGCTTCCCGTGTCAAATGGGCAGCCACAGTTTTTACAAATTTATTTTTTAGGCGATGAGGAAGCGCAAGTAGAGCGACGTTCTCGCATCGTTCAAGGTGTTCAGAGACAGACAATTCAAAAAATACAAAAGGTTCTCAACGATAATAATATTTTGGTACACGAATTCAAAACCGCTTTGGAGAACATGCCTAATGAAAGCTTCAAAGTGGTAATCCACCCAGACCGCGTGCCGCGCGGGCAGCACGAGCGGCGCTACAACGCGCCCACCACTAGCGAGGTGGCGGCAGTGGTGGCCGGCTCGGAACACACCGCCGGCAGGGACATCGTGCTGCGCATGCGCGATGGACAGCTCAGTCGCATTGCCGACACGCATAGGTTCTACGACGCTCTCCAGTACCCGATTATTTTTTGGAAAGGCCAGGAAGGGTATCATTTTGAAATACCACAGATGAATCCACAGACTGGGCGTCCAGTGCCTAACAAAAAAGTTTCTTGCATGGACTTCTATGCCTACCATCTCATGGTGCGTAACAACGATTTTAATCTGCTGCTGCGCTGCAAGCAACTTCTGCACCAGTTCTTAGTTGATATGTATGTCAAAATAGAAAGTGAGCGCTTGAGGTCCATCTCTTTAAATCAAAGCAAGTTGCGAGCAGAAAACTACATTCATTTGCAAGACGCTGTAAGGAATGACGCGCAAGTTAACGCCAGTGATGTAGGGCAAATGGTTATACTCCCCTCTTCCGTCGTAAACAGCCCAAGATACCTCCATGAGTACACGCAAGATGCGTTCGCATACGTTCGGCACTATGGGCGCCCTGATCTGTTCATCACGTTTACGTGCAACTCGGCATGGCCAGAGATTACCGTTGAACTTATGCCTGGCCAAAAGGCCACTGACAGGCACGACCTCATTGCCAGAGTTTTTAAAATTAAAGTACAGAAGTTAGTCGCTCTGCTCACGAAAGGTCAAATATTTGGAGAGACGCAGTGCTTCATGTACTCCATAGAGTGGCAAAAGCGAGGCTTACCCCACGTACATCTTTTATTGTGGCTAAAAGAGAAATTGCGTCCCAGCCAAATCGACGACGTAATTAGTGCGGAAATCCCTGATGCCAACATTGACAAAAAACTACACGACACCGTTGTCAAAAGTATGATCCATGGTCCATGTGGTGCACTCAATATATCATCTCCGTGCATGAAGGATGGAAAGTGTACCAAAAAGTACCCCCGGGCGTTACTGAAGGCCACGCAGACAAGCGAAAATGGATACCCACTGTACCGGCGAAGAGCACCTCACGATGGAGGACGCACAGCTACTATTAGAATTCGCGATGGTCAGGAGTACATCGTGTTGGATAACAGGTGGGTAGTGCCCTATTCTCCCCTTCTTATCAAAATCTTCGATGCCCATATTAATGTAGAGTTCTGTAGTTCAGTGCAGGCCATAAAATATATATGCAAGTACATAAACAAAGGGAGCGATCAAGCAATTTTCAATGTGAGACAAGCTGGCGATGTAAATATTGACCCCAGAGATGAAGTGCAAACGTTCAGGGCGGGCCGATACGTGAGCAGCAATGAAGCGGCGTGGCGAATCTTTGGCTTACCACTCCACGAGAGACACCCCACTGTCACCCACCTAGCCGTGCACCTGCCCAATGGCGAGCGCGTTTACTTCACGGGGCACAATTTCCGCGATAGAGTGGCGACGCCTCCAAAGACAACATTGACTGCATTTTTCCAACTATGCGAAAGTGACAACTTCGCAAAAACCCTACTATACGCTGAAGTGCCGAGGTACTACACGTGGAATGCATCGAGGAAAGAATGGAAGCGCCGTGTACAGGGGACACCTGTAGAGGGCTGGCCAGGTGTAAAGGCTGGAGATGCACTGGGTCGCATGTATACCGTGCACGTCAGCAATTTCGAATGCTACTGTTTACGCATGTTGCTCAATCAGGTGCGAGGTCCGACGAACTTTCAGGCACTGAAAAAAGTTGATGGGCTAGAGCGAGCGACATTCAGGGAAGCATGTGAGGCACGAGGGCTATTGGAAGATGACAACCACTGGGACTTAACCATGGAGGAAGCCGTACTGTGTCGCTCAGCCGCCAAACTCAGAGAGCTGTTTGCAATTTTAGTAAGCACTTGCGGCCTCTCCAACCCTCTCCAGCTGTGGGATAAATACAAGGACGCACTGTCGGAGGATATCGCGCATAGGCTACAAGGCACGAATAAAGACTTAATAATTAATGAGGCTCTGAAATTAATTGAGGAAAAAATAATTAACTTATCTGGAAAAAATATGGGGGATTTCGGTTTGCCCACACCACAACGAAGAGGAGAATTGTCAAGCGATGTTGTAAGAGAACTTAATTACGATACCACAGCCTTAAATACTTTTGTCAATGAAATGGCGCCACGTTTACTTCCCGAGCAACGTCATGTTTATGATTTAATTATACAGCGCGTAAATAGTGGTGATGGGGGACTCTTCTTTCTTGACGCACCCGGGGGCACTGGCAAGACATTTGTGCTAAACCTACTGCTGGCCCGACTTCGCAAGGACCTTAACATAGCCCTGGCTGTGGCTTCCTCGGGAATCGCTGCAACGTTGCTTAGTGGTGGTCGGACCGCACATTCTACTTTTAAATTACCACTAAATCTTGCGAGCGAAGAAGCCCCTACATGCAACATCAGCAAAAGTAGCAACCGCGGCGCGCTCTTGCAACAGTGCAAGTTAATTGTGTGGGACGAATGCACTATGTCGCATAAGCGCGCGGTAGAGGCGTTGAACCGCAGCCTGCAAGATATCCGTGGCAACCAGGCTCTGATGGGAGGTGTTGTAGTTTTGCTCGCTGGTGATTTCAGGCAGACACTGCCTGTAATTGAGAGGGGTACACCGGCGGATGAAATGAATGCGTGTCTCAAGGCGTCGCCACTGTGGTCCAAGGTAGAAAAGCTCCACCTTACGTGCAACATGCGTGTCCAACTTTTCAATGATTTGGAATCAGGTGCCTATGCCTCTAAGCTGCTGCAAATCGGAGAGGGTCGACTAGAAACGGACATAGATGGTAAAATTGAATTTACCCATGATTTTTGCCATCCAGTGACGACAGAGGATGAACTTATTTCGTACGTTTTTCCGAACTTAGAAAACAATGTCAGCAACGAAGAGTGGTTATGTGAGAGGGCAGTGCTATCGCCGAAAAATGAGTCAGTCAATAAAATTAACAAAAAGATATTGGAAGCGTTAGTCAGCGAATCAAAAATATACACATCCATTGACACGGTGATGAGCAGTGACGACAGTACAACTTACCCTGTAGAATTTCTTAACACCTTGGAATTAACAGGCGTGCCTTCCCATAAACTGGAGCTTAAGGTTGGCGTCCCAGTTTTGTTGATGCGTAATCTTGATGCACCGAGATTGTGCAATGGCACCAGGCTGCGTGTCACAGAGCTGGGGAGGAATATCATAAAGGCCACTATTCTTACCGGAGCAGCAAATGGAGAGAGCGTGTTGATTCCTCGAATACCAATTATCCCAAATAATTTGCCATTTCAATTTAAGAGGCTGCAATTTCCCATAAAGTTGGCATTTACAATGACCATTAATAAGTCCCAGGGCCAAACACTGAAAGTGGCAGGAATTCATTTGGGCACTCCTTGCTTCTCACATGGTCAGCTTTATGTCGGTTGCTCAAGAGTATCGAGTGCCCAGAACTTACACGTACTGGCGGAAAATAATAAATCATACAATGTCGTGTACAGAAGTATATTAAATTAAATTAGGTATGTGCGTCAAACAAAAATATAATTTTTGTGAGATATTATTTTGAGTTATTAAATACTTAATCACTCAAAACTGCAGCTAATTATCTCTATTACAGCGCAAGCGATACCACGGGTTAATTTTTTTTATTCCATTTTCTTTTATTACTCACATTTTTCATTTCTCTCTGGACCCAATTCTCATGCAGACGAAGTCGCGAGCAGAAGCTAAATGTGAAAGTGTGTTTGTTTCTTTGTCCTTCTTTCACGTCGTCTTGACGTTGTATAAATGTATATTTGATACTTACGAGCAATAAAATATTTTGACTTTGAAAGGAAGCAATGGATTTACATGATTTTTTTATGGGGATAGTCTTAGGTAAAAACGTCTTATACCCACGGGAAAACACGTTTAACATTTCCCAATGACCACGCGGGCGAAGCTGCAGGCAAAATTCAACCCCTAACGGGGAGAAAAGAGGGTTGAAAGATTGTGTGGAAGTCCGTCATTTTTGAAGCTACAAGCATGAAACTTTGGTTTTAGGTTAACAATTAATCGTGTCAATCGTGGTAGAGGCCATTATATTTACCGGCTGAGCTCGAGGTGAATTATTCCCCGAATACCTCTGATACCAACGGAGTACCCGTTCGAATTCAAGAGATTGCAGTTCCCTCTTAAGATCTGTTTCGCTATGACGATTAATGAAGCTCAGGGTCAGTCACTGAAAACAGCGGGAATAGACTTAAGAGGGAATTGCTTCTCCCACGGTCAGTTCTACGTGGCCTGCTCGAGGATGAGCTCACCAAGCAACCTGGCCGCGTTAGCACCTGAAGGCAGAACCTGTAACGTGGTTTGTAAGAAGGTACTTTAATAATTATGTAAGAGCTAAATATTAATTTTTAAAGTGTTTAACTTAAAGTACCTCCTAATAAACTTATAAATTACAAATTCCGGGCGGATTGCTTATTTAACGCGGACGAAGTCGCGGCCAAAAGCTAGTACGTCATAAATCGTAAACCGCAATTTACCTTTCAATCAATCAACTCAAATATAAATTCGGGTTCAATGTAAAATATAAAATAACATCAAATAGACCGCGATAGAATCCGTTAAAAATAGTTTTATTTCAATCAAATATAAAAATTAAAAAAAAGACGTAAGAAGTACGGAACCCTTAATGAGCGAGTCCGACTCGCACTTGGCCGCTTTTTGATTGTTAACTTTGAGATCCTTTGTGAATGTATTTTATAATATTCAATTGATGACAGGACACTGATGTTTTAAATTTCAAAGAATTTGTAATTAACTCATTTCATAAAAGTGAAGAATTTGTAGAGGCCTATATCTGTTACATAAAATATATAGTATCACTATCCGACTTGGAATGAAATCCAGAATCTGATGATCTCACGATCTCACAATCGACAACAAAGTAGTAAAGATGATGATTTTTCATATATTTATTTATTATTATAAGTATCTACCAAAAGTGAAAAGTTGATAAAAAAACGTTGATAAAATAATAAGGTATCATATTAAATATCAATATAATCGAAAAAAAAGCATTTATTTAAAGCTTTTTACATTGATCACTATTAAAGTGGTTCGTGTAGGTCTAAAATCGCGTTATCTTGGATTAAGTGGATTTTCCTGAAAATATCCAGAACTATATACTGAGTACCTACCAGTCGGACGAAGATGAACGAATGTGAATAAGTGGGATTTAACGAATTTTAGGTTGTCGAACATACGACGTGTCGTACCCGATATTAGAATTAAAAGAACGACCACGAAACACAACCTTCTGACATTACAATGATTTAAAAATAATTTGTATCCAAAACATTTTCCAGTACAAATCGTAGGTGCAAAGACCGCCGCGATAAAGCTAATCAAAGACCCACATAACCCACACAAGAAACTGCTTAATTCGTGACTCGTTCCACCAATATATCTGGGAAGCAAACTAAGGGAAAATTGTAAAATTGCTATCGTTACTCATATAGTGTACGTAGACCTTATTAAAGTTTAAGGTTCCACACATTATTCATGAGCAGGATACGGTCTCAGTTGATTCCCCACACGTAATGGTTGCTATAAATTCGGTGAACTTTATTGGCTATTAAAATAAGTAATGAACCATTTTGTTTCGAGCATTGTGTTGTATATCGTTTGCAGTGTAATTGAATAGTTGTACGTTAACAAAATTCTCAAAAATGAAACTCTTAATTCATACCAGTGTTCGATTATACCTAATCCATAATGAAATTTGAAGAAACCATTCAATCATTTTAATGAATACAACTGTGAAATAAATTTTAGAAAATCATGTGATGAACAGAAGAGAACGTGGGTTTAACATCCAAATATCCAAACATATTCTCAAACTTTCACATATATAATATTAGAAGGAATACTGGAATAAATAAAATAAATTCTGTCCGTAATACTACGGCATACAGTAATTAAAATATATGGTTGGTAAAAAGTGTAAATACTAATTTTTAAACTTTCGCGTTCCATGATTTACAATAATTTAACGGGAATTAACGCGATCATGTACCTATAGGTATATACACACCTTTGGATTGCCTAACGTTTCGACCGAGTTACCTATACATGATCGCGTTAATTCCCGTTAAATTATTGTTTAAAAAAAGTGTAAACTCACATAAATTATGCCGCTATTTCTTTAGATAGGAATATGGACATGAATTTAACATTTTCTTTGTATTTAGGGTTCTGACCTTAAAATTGACCAAGTGATATGATATTGTCTACGATTGAAAGCGAGATCACTGAAGACCTTACTTCCGTTTTTTCACTATTTTCCCCTTCTCCCTTACACACTCTCCCCTAAGCCCTCTAAGAACGCATGACAACTAATGAATGATAACCGCTATAATATACTTACAAGCACCCACAAATCCATAAACCACAGTTCTTACCATGAGTGAGACCCGTGTGTTTGTTAAGTACCTTAGTTTAAAAAACATTAAAATTTCTAGTACATAGTTGTTCACAGGAATAACGGCCTCATCTATATATCTAAAAGCAGATAATAATTAATTAATAATTTCTTCATAGGAGGTCTAGTTATGACCCCCTGAGTCCGAAATGACCACTGGTCAAAAAGTTTATATATATATATATATATATATGTGTATGTATGGTTCCACTTCCCAAAATTTGCGGCACTCTCACGGTCGCATTTTTGCCCCGATCGCTTTCAAACTGCGGTCAAAAATTGCTTGGGTGTAAACTTAGTTTAAGTTCGTGAACGGGTGGAATCCGGCCTAAGGGGACGGTAGGGCCTCACTTTTTGTGAAATCAGTTTTTCCTCAAAATTTCACGTTCCATGAAAGATATTCGAACCGTTCAGATTTTATCCCATAGTATACATGAATACCAACAACTTTTAATTACAAACCTATAAGATTAACTAAACGTGGAACTTTAACTAAAAGTGGAGGGGGAAAAACCAAATTTTTCGGGAAAAAAATCATAACTTCTAACCGGTGAACATTCTTGGAGTCAGAAACCTACCTGTGTGTTCCCCCTGCGGGAACGGATTTTTAAAATTCAATTTGGTTTACCTGAGAGTATCAATGCCATATTTTTTACTCAGACAGGTTGTATGATGATTACGTATATATTTTAGCTTTTGTTCTCAGTCTACGGAGTTATAACAACAAAACATAACGTAACTTCACGCCTGTATCCCTGAAGGGGTAGGCAGAGGTGTCTTACACACCTACGATTCGCCAGTTATGTTAAGGTCCCAATGTAATAGGAGTTATAAGTATGCATTTTTATTAATTGTATATATTTTTTTGCTTTGTGTTCTTTCTTCGTATTTAAATAGCTTGATCGTTACTTTGATAGGTTTTAAATAAACACGTGGGGGATCAAGTTTAAATTAATATTAAATACACAAGTCTGCAACCCCTTGAAGCTAAAAAAATGACACTTCTATATTAATGCCATTAAATAATTAGTCATTTATGCAGTATATTTAGACACTTGCAAGGTAATCAAAATATATTATGGTAAAAAGAAAAAAAGGGCATTTTACTACCCTAGCTACTTTTCAGGTAATTAGTGCATCAGGCTGGGGTGTTTCTTTTCCCACCTTTTTTAGTTTCTTATTGATTCAAAATCTCCACTCTAGGACATGCTTGGGGACATCGGTCCATAGGCAGATGTGGCCAGTCCAGTTTGTGGACTAGCCACTTCATGAGTGTCCAGTTTTATACGAAACCTACTGTGCGAGAGTCCGACTCGGCCTTGACCGGTTTTTTTTAAAGAAGTGTTGCAAGCCAATGTGAGAAGCGACCGCATCAGCTCCACTTCAACTGGCCAGTTCATAAAGTGATGAGCTACCCAGCCCAACACTTTCAGGTCATTAGGAATATTTTACAGAGGATTCTTCCTTGCAGCCTCGAAGATTAATCGAGGCTAAACCATAATCACCATGATGTAATAATACAGAGACATCAACCCCACCAGCCTCCTTGCTGTATACCCAATATGGCCTCTACTAATCAGATACACACGTGGGGAAACCGAGTAACCCAAAATTTAGGTCACTTCTCACTAGGCAAAACATTAAGCGGTAGCTAAAACGCCTCTCCCTGATAATGGAAGAGATGCATTGTTGCTTCCGTTGGTCAAGCTGCACCATATATTCTAGATCCGCATTCCCGTATATCCGTCACAAAGGAAACCTGTTTATTTGTTTTTTTTTTTTTTTTTTTTTTTAATATTTAGGACACGTCAATTTGACTTCACCTCGCCTGATGATAAGCTGAAGGTAAAGTCTCAAGAAAGAGGGGCACCATTACATACACGTCCCATGTTAACAATGGTGGCACTCAGCTTGACGGCCTCATCAGAAGAGGATTGTCGTCGCAGCACCACGTGACACCCACCGGTCGCACTAGTGCTGCGACCACAATCCCCCTGCCCGGCTATGCACTTGCTGACCCCTGAACGCAATCAAACCGAAATTGGATTACTATGGAGGGTTTTCCGCAATCGTGCACGGTGGTACCTACCCGGCCGAATTTTGTGACAAATTTGTGTCATCAAGCTTCCACCGTTACTTTATACGATTCTAATTACGATCTCTTTAAAACCCTTAACTGAATTTAGTAAAAAATAAGCGTCTAGGCTGATACACGTATTTCATTATGTTTATAAGGGTTTTCACCTATGGTAAAGGGTCCATGAAATTAATAAAATAAAGATGTAGTAGCATCTTAAATTCGCAGTTCTAGCTTCCTTAGTTGGTTCTCTAATACCTCCAAGAGTCAGTCACCCTAAAAACGCTTTTTCTTCATAATACTTAAATAATTGAAAATATAGCAATGACACAACCTTTTTTTTTTCCTTCGGATACCCCTTCGCAGTGGGCAGCGGGTGTGGTTATGTCGGGCTTGAACCGACTAAAACCGCACGCCGTCTCGGGTCTACAGACGCCGGGGTGTAAGGTTACACATAGGGCACATCCCTCGCACCCCGACTGACCCTGGGCCATCTCCGGTTTCGAGATGCCCCCCTCAGGTTTGGGAACCACGGTGTCCCGTCTTGCCCCGGTTTGGGGGAGGGGCGCTAGTCGCCCCACCGTCCCGGCCTGCTTCTGCTGGGGTGACAGGCAGCCTCACCTGCCACCCCCAGGCCTGCGCTCATGGAGGACGGAGGTCGTTAAGCGACCTCCGGCGGATGAGTCGCCTGCGGCGCGCGGCGAGCATGTTGCGGGCTCGGCGGGCCGGGAGAGTTCTAAACCTCTCCCGGGCGCGCTCCGCCATCTATTTCGTGAGCATTACATGCTCGCAGAAGCTCGCTCGCGCTCCGCACCATTGCCGCAATCATGCTGCCGAGCGAGAGGACTCCCACCCCGATGGCTGCCACGAGGTCACACCTCGGCGCCTCCCACGCCGGGCAGTCCACCAGCGTGTGCAACCATGAGTCCTCGCTCGCGTCGCAGTGATGACACTCATGCGTTGGCTCCTTCCTGATCCGATGCAGGTGATCCCCGAAGCTCCCCTTGCCAGAGATCACCTGCGTCAGTCGGTACGAGAGGCTTCCGTGTCGCCTCTCTAGCCAATCCTCCATAATGGGCCTTACCGCCGCTATTGCGGCGTGCCCTGCGCTTGGTCGCCCAAGTCGTTCCTTCCACTCCACCACAATATGGCCTGGCGGAGCTGGGACTGTACGGCCTCGATTTCTCGAAGCTCGGGGTTCTGTCCGAGAGGCGCGGGAGCAGCCCGCGCCTCCTTTCGCCCCTGGTATAGTTGCGAAAGGGCTCTCGCCTCCAGGTCCCATGGCGGAGTTCCGGCAAGGAGACTCGCAGCCTAGAAGGAGATCGTGCGGTACTCGCGGATGACCCTGATGGCCATCACCCGCTGCGGAGCGCGCAGCATCCGCACACTTCTGGCCTTCAGGGCCTCCGCCCATATTGGGCACCCATACAGGGCCATGGACCGCACGATCCCCGCGTAGAGTCTCCTGCAGGAGTCATCGGGCCCCCTCATGTTGGGCAGCAGCCGCGCCAGAGCGAAAGCTGTGCCCTTTAGTTTGGGAACAATGACACTTCCTATAGCATGTTGAGATCAAGACTGCAAAAGTAAATTTACCTTGATCTATTCCGAGCTTAACACGGATGAAGTCGCGGGTAACAGCTAGTTATATATATGAAGATGCCTCGCTCTACAAGAATATTCAAGTATCTTATTTAGAGAACAACTAATTTGTAACTTTATTTACTGTGAATGTGTAGTATTTCTGTTAAATTCTCTGTAATACCTCCCTAGTTCTCGGTACAGACTATTTTAATTAGTACAATGTGCACAGTTATCGTTTGGTGAAGCTTTAAATAAGTGCTTGTGTTCAGAGGCACTTACACCGTTAAGAGTTCTTTGTTTACATTTCGTTCATCTGTTATGCTCGTGAAAAATGCAAAGGACTCCTTGGTTCGTTTTTTTTAAAGAGCTAATTGACTCTTTGAAAAACACATTTTATAGAAAAACTTCGGGGAGTTGTTGTCTACTATAATGTACGAATTTCAAAGTCTTTAAATGTTTTAAAATCTTGGTGGATGGCGTGGCGTGGTGGAAGGTGGCTTCATTATTTTTTACATTGTAGTTTTTGTCGATTTTTTTTTGTTACTTCTACTATTATTGTAACA
Organism: Cybosia mesomella; assembly: GCA_946251805.1. Classification (NCBI taxonomy): domain Eukaryota; kingdom Metazoa; phylum Arthropoda; class Insecta; order Lepidoptera; family Erebidae; genus Cybosia; species Cybosia mesomella. Next base: position 11,138,308 of record OX276395.1, read on the forward strand.
ATTTAAAAGAAAATTTAATGGTATCAAAGTATAAACCTAGGTATTGTTTCAATTTGAGACGAATATTTTAGTTCATTCTGGTTGATGTTATATTCTTTTAAACTCAAGTCACACCTTACTAATTATAGGGTTCTTTATTAATATTATTTATATATTTAATTATATATTATGGCCCAATACGACTAAATCTGGTGAAAAGTAACATTTTACTTGTGGATTTTTAAGTCGTCTTATTACGACTGTTGACATTTTTTGAAGTATAGGATTTCTATGTATAAAATTAATAAATACAGAGGTCAATTTTTCAAAATTTTGCCCTTCAGGCAACCACCGAAATTATTATTAAAAACTACAGTCTTATTGTTTCGAACAGCAACTCAAGCTTCAATTCAAAATTCATTCATTTCCTACTTAATCCGAACCTTAATCAAGTGAATAGCAATTAAATCAAATATCCATTCACCAACTTCGCTTTGACTTCACGGTTCCAAGATACGGATTTCCATTAAATTAAACACCGTCTTTGCACAACTATTTATAAAGATTCCGTGGTAAGGGGTAAACTCTATTCAGGATGTGAAATTTGACGTGTGAGACCCTAACAGTTCAAATAAAGCGTGCCCGGAGAACCCATTGTGTACGATTGAAAGGTGAACATATCTATCTCATAACCATCGGCAATACCTTATTATTCCTTGTGATTTCTTCATTTTGATGAAAAAGGCGGATTTGTATAGAGTGGCTACAACAATGTTAAAAATATTATGCTATATTTCACGATTTTTAAAGAAAAGGCCGTGGAACTGTGTTATACTTTATTAACCCCTACGAAAAACGAGACGTGTAATAAGTTTCACCTGTTTATTTAAGTAAGTATTTGTCTATCTTTCTGTGGTACCATAGCTTCCAAACGGATCTACCTATTTCAATGCAGTTTACTTTTGTTTGAGTTCTGACGTCATCGAAATAGTTCCTAGCTCATTGACGAATGGATCTTAGTAACTACTAAAGTGATATTTGGTGTAAGGGATGGGATATTAATCACTCAGAAAAATTAATAATATATTAAAATTACTAAGAGCATTGAATTTGGTGAAGGTTATATCTGCTCACAATAAATATTCATCTAATATTTCCGAACGTGTGTGAATAAGAATATACGAAAAGAGCTCGAAAACGGCTCACGTGTATAACACGCCCAATATCTTACGACCCGCTTAACTTATTTACGTCTTCCTCGTTTTCCCATATCTTCTTAAGATAGAAAAGAGCCATGATTCAAAGTATACTGGTCGCCTTTGAAGATGATCATGGAGCGTGTAAGTTCGCATTTATAAAGATTCCGAACGCATTCCACAAATGAACACAATTTAAAGACGAATGCGTCTTTGGATTCTAAATTTGAATGTACACGTGGCTCGATTCGACCGTAATGACGTCATATTTCGTTATCCCTGTTTGAGGATGCAATACAAAAGAAATCTTTTTATGAATTATTTAGATAAAATGTTATCGTTTGTTTGTTATTGTGTTTCTATGTGTGTATTGTTGTTGGTCTCGATTTTAAATATAGATTGTATTGATTGCTTTCTATCAATTGTAACGTGTTCCATGTGGAACCTTTATGGCCTATAATTTTCAAATACATTTCCCTCTCGCTCTATGCCCATAGAGAGAATAAAGCGCTATATTATATAATTCTTACAGACTCCCTTAAAGTCTACACACATTCTTCAAGTATCATAAATTGCCAAATTTCCTTTTGAGTCATCCATATGTTATACTTGATCAAAGCATTTAAAATACAATTTTTAAACCATGTCACCATGTCACCATGAAGACATCTAATGATAATATCTTTTTTGTAATATTTCAATCCATAAAATGCAAGATGGATTATAAAATAACTTATTTAATTTTTTCATGAATTTTAGTGTCCAAAAATATCATATTTTGGGCCATATATCACGATTCAAAAGCTTTCAATAAAATAACTCACTGATTAACAATTTACACAAAAAAGCCTCATTCTGATTTCAAGCAATGTTTTACTCATTACCATCGTACATGGATGATTGTCCGTTATACCTCGTTGCTATTAATTTATATAACTTTAATAAATCCACTCGATTGAAATAGTATGCTGATGACTTAACTCCATTCTCTCCGGCTACATTTTAGAAGCACAAATTTATTCCACTAATAACACATGATTTGAGTGCTCGTCAAATAATATTTTGCTTCACAAATAACCTAAGGGAATTGCAAAGCCATAGAAAGCCATTCTCATTCGGCATTAGCATAGAGTGGATGACATACTCATCGACTTAATCCACATTATACATGCATCAAAGACTTCGGAACAGTATGGAGTACCCCTGTGATTTGGGGAACAATACGAATTATGAACGATCGCTACGTTTGAGAGATCCTTGACCCATTTATCTGAGTATATTGAATAACCGGACTCCTTTTCTATTCAATTTTGAACCTTGAACACACACGTCAAAGGTGAAAATGATTTATCAGAAGAGATTACAATTAGATGGTTAGATTTAATTGGTGATCTTATTTGTTGTATGGTTGCTGACAATTTAACTTTATTTAACTCACATTATGTTTATTACGATTAAGATAGTAAAATTTTCAGGTACGATTTCTAGATAAAGTATCAAATTATAAAGTATCAAAATACTTTTTAATCGACGTCATAAAGGTTACGTAAAGGGAGACATCTCCGGCTAGGAAAGGTGATCACGCCTGGTGGGCTGGGGCCCAAGGTTGACGTTGGGATTTTGAATACATGCTATCCAGCGCATGAACTTCAATTTCGTATTGGTAGATCTGTTGCAATACAGCTTGCTACAGCTAGATGGCGCTAGGTACATGTGCTATTACCATATCACTACTCTCTAACACCGGAGGTTGATTGCGGAGATATGGTGCTGATCTGCTCAGCGAAGGTTGCGTGATCGAATCACGTCGGGGTCACCACTATGGAGGAACATCTCACCCCATTCTTCCACACTAACGAGGGAAAATAGGTGACACTGACGTCACAATCCCTTAGCCAACGTTCGATCGGTAACGAGAGTCTCACGTCAGTGTTATGTGGCTAAAGATTAAAGGAGAAGAAGCACTAGACATATTTTTATCTTATGAAACTCTAATTAACTTAAAGATTCTTAATAAATTAAAATTAAGAAAATAAATAATCATCATTGTCTTAGTGTAGTTCCGGAAGCATCTGAAGCATTTTGTTTGACTTGTGGCAAACTCCACGGGCTTCGCCCCATCGGTCCCAACGATGGGATGGGCGTGCCGGAATCGGACCAACTAAAACCACACAACGTTTTCCCCAAGAGTCCATTGCCGGGCAACCCGGGTAAGCCCTCGAAAGGATAACCCCAGGGTTACCGGCGGACTTCGGCCGCCTATGGGGTCGGGTTTGATCCTGCAACGGTAAGTTGGCAGGCATGTGTAGGACACACACGGCACGCCTCCATCTTGGCCTACTTCTGTAAGGACAACGGGTCCTCAGGCCCCGATCATAGAGGTCGGTAATCCCGCATCTTTCGAGCTCATTACCTGCTCGCAGAAAGAGGCGGCAGCGTGCCACTTGTTCCCGTCTGACCACGGCTCTCACAATGGTCTCCAGCTAGACAACGTCCACGCCCAGGACCGCAACGAGATTGACTCGCCCACGCTGGGCACTCCACCAATGCGTAGAGTGCCGTGTCTTCGCCGGGATCCTCGCAGTGCTGGCACTGCGGCGTTGCACCCGGTGGATGCGCCACAGAAACTTCCCGAAGCACCCGTGTCCGGTAACCATCTGGGACATCCGGTAGGAGAGGTCACTGTGGTACCTCTCCATGTTGGATTCGCCCCACCTTGATTGCTCAAATCACACCTTCCATGTCTCCATGAGTTCCTGGCGGAGCTGGGGCCGCTGAGGCCTGATTTCTCGGGGCCCCGGCTTATGGCCCCGCTACATCGCCTCCTTGCGTCATTGGCACAACGACGCAAGGGCCCTCGCTTCCAGGTCCCATGGAGGGTTCCCGGCTAGCAGACATGCCACCTCGATGGCGATCGTGCGATAGCCCCTTATAACTCTGACGGTCATCATTTTCAACGGGCTGTGTAGAACAGCCACGTTGCGGGGTCGTCAGACGTCCCGCCCATACGGGGGCCCAGTACAGGGCCATGCTTCGCGCGATCCCCAGGGAATTGGGTCCCTTCATCTTAGGCATCAGCCGCGAGGGCGTGGCCGCACCCCCTTCAGTTTAGGCACCAGACTTCGGAGACGTGGTCCGAATTTCTAATCGGCTATCGAGAACGTGCCCCAGATACTTCATCGAGGATGCATCTGAAGCACCTTGGAGCTCAGGGTTCACTTACCCCTTCTCCTCTTTTTAAATACATACGTACATATATATATAGTCAGGCCTCTTTCGCATTGGGGATGGGAGTGACTGCCGTCAACCCCGAGAGGAAAGCCTGCGCCAGAGCCTCGTCCGTCAATCAAGGGGTGTACCAGCTTGTAGGTAACCTAATGGGCCCAACTAAGACCTTTGGGGCCAAGCCAAGGTTATACTTACACCCTTACCTTATAGAAAATAAATTAAAACCTTTAAACCCATTGTTCTGGCTCTCTACAAATAAAACCACCCAAGCTAATTCGAAAATAACCTGTCATGTGGATGAAACTTAATAATTTTACAATTACAGTGCATACGTGATCGCAAGACATATCATTTAGAAGTGAAGGTAATGTTAAATCAAAGCCTTTAATCGAATAAAAATGTAGTTATTCCAATGAAATATGATTATTTTTTATTCTCTTTACACGATACGATTTCTATGATTTTAAGCCATTATGCACTGGTAGTATAAGATTGATATTTTTCTTTGTTCTTAATATTAGATATTTTTAGTAAATGTGTATTAAAATGACGGCTAATAATTATGCGAATAATTATTGTGAATGATTATTAAATAACGTATTATATTTAAATACTACAAACGCCGCGCGTCGAAGAAACAACAAAACTGAGTGGTAAGTAATATTCTACGACATAATATTCAGTTTGTTCACCCATTCACTTGCGAGCAAATAAATGTGAGGACAATATAGGTATTTAAACTATCATGGTCACTACCATAAGTATTAGAGTTAACGGGATATTTACCATGTGTTATTCCATATCGGACACTCTTAAAAACACATGGTAAATATCCCGTTAACTCTAATACTTAAATGTAAGGACGTTTAAAATTCGTACTTACAAAAAACATTTTATAAATTTGCTCTAATTAAGTATTTTACACATTACAGTTTGCCCCTCTCACAAGTAAATGGATCAGAGTGGGTGAAAACTCACGCTATGTACATAGTATATTTTAGGCTCATTATAGCCGAAGACAGGGCGCTATGGCGGTCATTAGGGTTAGACCTATGTCCAGCAGTGGACTAGAATAGGTTGATGATCTGTTTTTTTTGTTTTAGTCGTGAAAACTAAAAAAATTATGTCATGTTTGCTTTAGTTATTGATTTCTTAGCAAAAGTACATTTTGATCAAACTAACCAAGACAAGTGGTTTTGTCATAATGAGTGAAATAAATAAAACCTACGACTTCCTTAGAAACGATTTTATAAACGAAATGGATTTTGTTGCCAATATAGGACATAAAATGTTTCTGATTCCTTTCATTGGTCGAACAAAATTCTCAATATACTGTTACTATTTAATTTATGGACTTATATTCTTAACATCGTTGCAGTTGTTCGTCACTATTTGTTTGTTACGGTTTACTAACTGGTTTGAAGTTATCAACATAGCACCAAATCTTGGTGTTTGTCTCTTAATACTTATAAAGTATAGCAAAGTCCACACGAATAAAGAGTTATACGAAAAGATATCTCAACATTTTCGATACGATTTATGGGCAATTGTTACTGATTCTGCGGAACACAGAAGAATTTTGAACAAGTATACTCAAACTACAAGGATTATAATTAGATTTGAGTTCTACTATACAATAGTTTTGGCAGTTATTGTTGATTTATTTCCAAGATTCATTATGTTGTACGAAACTAACTTTGATGGCAAAAAAAAGCAATATTTGTTTCCATTCGATGGCTGGTATCCTTTTGACAAAGTACGGTGGTATAATGTTGTCTATATCTGGGAAAGTTTAATAACTACCATTGTGATTTTCCTCTACGTATTTATTAACATGCTTCATATTTCTTTCACTCGGTGTATTTGTATGGAATTAAAAATTCTTGGTAATACTATGCAAGGTATTGTTAGTAAAGATGACGTGGCAAAAATTCAAAGTAAGATTAATAATGATAATATCCATTACAATATTAGGCAGAAGTTGAAATGTATTATAAGGAAACATAATTTTCTGGCTCAGTGAGTTTTATTATCATTTTTCTATTTGATAAAGTTATCTTTAAATTTATTAAATATTCTCAATATCTCAATAATCAATCGACTAACCATTTTACGCAAAGTATATATTTATATGTTTATTTTTCAGAATAACTTCTGAATTAGATATTGTTCTTGGGGATGGAATGTTGCTGACGTACTTGTTTGGATCTGTATTTATTTGTCTCACAGCATTCACTACTACAGTATTTAACTTTTCTTAATCATGTTCTTAATTAATAAACGCAATTATATTATTAAATATTATTTTTAAAGATTTTCTTATAATTTCATTTATTTTAGGTCGTTAACAATTCGTATAAATCTCTACGTTACTTTTCATTCTTCTGTTCGCTACTGGTTGATACATTTTTTCAATGTATTATGGGACAGCTTCTTCTTAATCATGTAGGTAAATCACATTAATTGATTCGTAGTTCAAATAAAAGTAAAAGTTATTTAAAACAAAATTTGATAGGATAGGCTTAAAGGAGTCTTTCATATTTTGTTTTGAATAACTTTCACTTTGCCATTTTGTATCAAATATTTATGGGTGTTTGAAAATAAATATTGCAAAAAAACCTGATCTAACATAGGTTTTTTATGGTTTTATGTTTATATGCTTTCAGAGTCAAAATTTTGAAGTAGCGATATACTCCGCTGATTGGGTTTATGCTGACTCTTATACAAAGAAACTGCTTCTTATATTTTTGATGCGGGCACAGAAGCCCTTTAGTTTCAAAGCTAATGGTTACTTAACTATGAACTTGGATACCTTTAGCAGGGTACGTATTGCAATATTTTACTGTACCTACTATAACTATTACTAATCAACATCTTCATCTTAGCGTTTTTCCCCGTTGCATCTGAAGCTTTGTCCCAGTCCTTCACCTCCTATTATTTTGTCTCATATGGCAGCGACAGATGTCTGATTTTCCACCAGCACCTATAACAGCTTTTAACACCAGGCGTGTCCATAAAAAAGGCATGTCCATTTTTGACCGACACTGACCTAAGGGTCTACAAGAAGGTATATCCCCAGTCTTGCAGTTCAAATGGGAAACCTACAACTCTCTTACTGCATATCGATTCTATTCTTGAGATATGTAGTGCCCCATCAAGTTCTTCGGGGCTCTAACCACATCTGCGAACCAATTGACTGACGAGGGTCTAGGTCAAGCTTTCCTTTCGAGGTGGGTAGTCAGAACCATCTGACGACCTAGTTGCAATATCAAAACTAAAATAAAGTTTGATGTAAAGAAGGCGCAAAAGTAGGAGAGTGGGCTCGCATTGTGCAAGCTTTGGATGCAACCGGAATTGGTGCTTGGATGATGGCGATGATAAAATCTATTCCTACTAGCATATTGAAACAAGAACATCAGAGTAGTGATCAAAAAGCTTCGGGTTTTAGTCCCACCCAGTGCACTACCAAATAAACCCACTCCAAACGTGACCACAGATTACTAAATAGACGTGACCAATTAAGTTCGAACAGCGAACGATAATACTAAACTAGATTTTAATGAAAAAAATATTGATAACTATTTTATCATTTCAGATCTGCAGCCTTTCCTACCAGTATTTCAACTTGCTACGCACTGCATATTCCAAATGAGTCGTTTTCTTTTTGAATTTGCACCATTTTTAGGAATGTAGGAAACATACTATTACACTAAATTTATTAGGTCCGCAAGGCAGTAACTCTTGCAGTTTTGAGCTGAGAGTGCCCATGTCTGAGTGATTTGGAAAGGAAATTGTAGTTTATAATTTAAATTTGTATAGCCTATGTCCGTCACATCACTATCGTCTATGATTATGCTAAAAATCTAGGCGAAAAAAGGGTCTAGGCGCTAGAGGGACACAAACGAATTACATCGAGTGAAAGTAGCTTTCGCTCGACTTCGTCTCACTCTCAGCTCAATGATACTTATATGTTAAAATAATTTATTATCTTGTTGTATCCACCCAATTGAAATAAATATAAAATTATATTTGAATTAGTTATTATTATCCGACCCAAAAATGTGTGGAGCAACATAACGCCGTAGGTACCGTACGAGTGTCAGGCCTGGGGGTGGCAGGTGAGGCCGCCTGTCACCCCAGCAGAAGCAGACTGGGACGGTGGGGCGACTAGTGCCCCTCCCCCAAAGCGCCCCTCCCGCAAGGCGTGCGGTTTTAGTCGGTTCAAGCCCGACATAACCACCCCCGCTGGCCGGGGTATCCGAAAGGATTTCCGCACGAAAAAATAAAAAAAAGGTACCGCACGAGTATATAATGTTTCTAATAAAAATTTAAATCTAATAAAAAGAAAATTGTATCATAACATAACATAAATTCACGCCTGTATCCCCGAAGGTGTAGGCAGAGGCATATTACACACCCACGATTCGCCAGTTATGTTATGTTAAGGTCCCAATGTATTAGGGGGCAAGCCTATTGCTATCTACCGGGCACATTATTAAGCGAGCAATAATTAACATTTATTAAGGCAAGGACATTCGACAACTTTAGGTATTTTCGGCATAGTAAAGTGGCCACCTTACGCCACAGCTAGACGCTTGCGGTCCGCGTCCAGTATTTGCGTCTGGGCCCGTACACGCATGGGGCCTATAAACCCATGGGGTGACATAAACCCATGGCACCCCATACTTCTATGGGGCCCCATACATATTCGCTACCCATAGGGTCCATATACCCATGGCGTCCATATACCCATGGTTCCTATACACCTTTGGGCCCAAGCAAGATGTGAGACGGCAGTTGCTGCCGTAAATGTCACAATGAACCAGGTTATGGAAAGGAGAAGTAGAAGAGCATACCATGGGCTCCAAACTGTAAGCTTTGGATGTAACCGGGATTGGAGCTCGGATTCACGAGGTTAGGTTAGGCCCCAAAGCAAAGGCTTCATCAGCAATGCAAATATTATATAGATATTTAGAGGCAGGTAGTAGTAGTATTTGGTAGTGTTGAAGGTTCATGTCAGTTTAAATTATGTCTCTGGTAGACACTGTCCCGAAACTGAGGGGGGCTGCGGCCGCGCTATCGCGGCTGATGCCCAACGTTAAGTGACCCAACGCCCCCACTAGGAGACTGTACCTGGGGATCGTGCGAAGCATGGCCCTGTACGGGACCCCAGTATGGGCGGAGACTCTGGCGGCCCGCAACGTGGCTATTAAACAGCCCGTTAAAAGCGATGGCCGTCAGAGTCATCAGGGGTATCGCACGATCTCCGTCGAGGCGGCATGTCTCCTAGCCGGGACCCCTCCATGGGACCTGGAAGCGAGAGCCCTTGCGCTGCTGTACCAGTGGCGCAAGGAGGCGCTGGAGCGGGGCCATAGGCCGGCGTCCCGAGAAATCAGGGCTCAGCGGTCCCTGCTCCGCCAGGAACTCATGGAGACATGGAGGGTGCGACTTGAGCACCCAAGGTGGGGGGAATCCACCATTGCGGTGGTGAGACCGATCATGAAGAGTGGTTGGAGAGGGAACATGGGGACCTCTCCTACCGGATGTGCCAGATGTTTACCGGACACGGGTGTTTCGGTAAGTATCTGTAGCGCATCCACCGGGAGACAACGCCCCAGTGCCAGCACTGCGAGGATCCTGGCGAAGACACGGCGCTCCACACGTTGGTGGAGTGCCCTGCGTGGGCGAGTCAACGCCGGGATCTCGTTGCGGTCCTGGGCGTGGACGTTCTCTCGTTGGAGACCATGGTGAGGGCCGTGGTCTCCGACGGGAGCAAGTAGCACGCCGCCGCCTCTTTCTGCGAGCAGGTAATGCGCGCGAAAGAGACGGCGGAGAGGGAGCGGGAGAGAACCCTGCCCCCCGAGTTTCGCAGTCTGCGGCGAGGACGCCGCAGACTCATCTACGCCCGGGACTACCGACCTCCATAATCGGAGCCTGAGGACGGCAGTTGGCCGACTCGCCGTCCTTAAAGAAGCAGGCCGTGGCGGAGACACGCCTGCCAACTCACCAAAGCGGGATAAAGCCCAACCCACCAGGCGAGGCCGCGGTGGCGGCCAAAGTCCGCCGGCAACCCTGGGGTTATCCTTTCGAGGGCTTACCCGGGGTGCCCGGCAACGGACACTTGGGGAGGACACCGTGCAGTTTTAGTCGAGGCACGACATAACCACCCCCGCTGGCCGGCGGGGGGGTATCCGAAGGGATGTCCGCACGTTAAAAAAAAAAAGCTGGTAGACACTGTTCCTAATATTTAGTACCACCATTCAATATGAGTATATTAGTACCAATGTCAATCATTACAAATTCTTGAATTGAATCAACTAATATAAGTCATAAGACATTTAATGCTATTATAATGCAGATGCATTGCTTATTTTTTTATATTTCTGTAATGAGTAACCACTTACTTATTTACAAAACTTTTACTTTAAAGAAAACAGTGTACTAATACTAGCATTGTAATCGCAAAAATTCGAGTCTCAACTTTTTATCATTGGATTTGTACATCTGGCACATTCTCTACGATGTGGCATTAACGCTTAGTACCTACATTTAAAAATCATACGATCGCGCTGTGCATCTGCCTCAAACCGACACACGTCCTGCCTCTAACACGTTCCGCTCGGGACTGATTGACTCTCCGAACGCGTCTTATGAGTAGAAAACGTAGGTATTATGAATTTTCAGGGTATAATCCAGAATTTTTGTAAATTTTGATAACCGTTTTTCATTCTCCTATCAATGACCTTGATTTTGGTATCATTATTATTTTTTCTAACCTAAGCACAAATCAAATAAAACTGGAATGCGTTTTGGGTTAGACCAATCTTTGAGAGAAAATTCTATCGAGGAAAGGAAAAGTCATCGTGTATCAGATATCCGAAATTACTAGTTTGAATAGCCCTTAATAACATATATGATTTTCAGAATGCAAGGACTTCTCATTTTAGAAAAATCCTAATCTAAAAACACCCTTCCTCAGAGACACCTTAATGCATACATAACTACGAAAAGTCAGAGGTGTGTGCCCGGGGCGACTGGGGATCGAACTCGAGACCTCGTCTCAGGAGTCCGTTACGTACGCCACTGGGCTATCGCCGCTTTTGATATTTTAGTGAACACTATGAAATTATTTCTATAATAACCGCTTATAACTTCACGGCAGTCGGGTAAAATAGATAAAACAATCAATTAGGGACCTGATATATCATTGTTCATTGGCTTCTTGACTTTTCCTCCTACTGATAAAACCAAAATTTGATAATGTGCGGACATTATATTCCAATGACACTAGTTTTTTCACACAAATTTCGATAAGTACGTGTGCATCTGACATAATGCACAGTGAAAGTCTAGTTTAAGCCTTTTGGTTTTTATTCCGAAAAATCCTACCGGATACAATCCCGCCTGCCAGCGAGGGTGATTATGTCGGATTCAAACCGACTAAAACCACACGCTCTCTTGGGTCTTCAGACGCCGGGGTGTAAGGTGGCCCATAACCAGCGTCACCTACTATGAGACTGGATCCTTCAGGTAGCTCGCTCTGAGGCCCATGAAAGAACTGGGCCTCGGTTTTATGTAGAGCCACCTCGAGACCCAGCCACCGGATTCGCTCCACGACTTGGGCAACTGCGGTCGTCTCGCAGTACGTCGCACCGCACGCCGTCACGAGCGTGTCTTCCGCGTAACACGTGACGGCGGCACATCTCCGAGCTCACCGCGAAGCACACAGCTGTATCCGATGTTCCACAGGAGCGGCCCCAGGACCAATCCCTGTAGAATACCGCACACAACACCGACAGGTTAGTTTAATCCCAAAAAGCAGGGGGTATATTTCTATCATACATGTCTACTCTCTATTACTTCGGGCCACCAACCAGGTGGACACCGAAGTCTTAAAATCACGCAAAAAAAATCAAAATCTTACACCCACTTTTTATCACTTTTCTTGACGTTTCACATGATTCTAAGTCTAATTAAGCAAAAAAAATTTTTGTGTCGGTCTGTCTGTTGGTGTGGATGTCTGTTTACGCAATAACTCAAGAACCACTTATCCGATTTAAAAAATGCTTTCGCCAATCATCTTGTTTGGTTAATGGGAATAACTGATTAGATTTTGGGGTTTGTACGTTCAAGGTTTCGGGTACCTACCATACAAATTGTCCCTAAAAAATCATTTTTTTGTGTTTTTGACGTCGAAGACGTTTGATTTGATTTCATTTTCTTCATATTTATTGCTCAATATATAAAGGCGCGTCGAATAATATGCATAAAGCCTAAGGTCTGTAGTTTTGAATAAAAATACTGCAACAAAAATATCTAAGTTTGGCCCGAAGTTTGACAATCACTGTGTGATTTCCGCCCCACTAGATTTTTACTTGTAACTAGAGTATTCAATACTTACTAAGGAATAAGAAGGTGCTAGAATATTCTCAGAGCAGGGATATCTACAATTTATAAAGTTTACAATTTTTAAAGTACTAAATTTCGCACTTTATTAGCAAAAAAGAAAATATTTCAGTATGAATTTTGGTCCAAAATAGGTCTAACGTGATTTTCAAGAAAATAAATATATTTTACAACCTGCATGGAAACATTAAGATGTTTACAGAACATCGTTTTCTGATGCAAAACCGAATCTATTATGAATATTTGAGAAGGAATATCAGAATAACGGTGTGCACACTATGCCGAGAACGTGAAAACCGAAGCAGACAATAGCACTATATATTGAAATCGGCCCGCGCTCGCAGTCGTAAAGGCAAGATGTCTACACTCATATCGAAAGTCTACGTGAAAAATAGGCATATTGAGACGATATTGTCTCGGTAGAGTTTTCACCCTATATTGAACTGTTTTATTTTAATATAAGCCTAATGTGTCTATTTAGATGAACCGTTAATCTTTTGTAGTCTCCAGAAAGCTGCGAAGGCGAAAACTCTTCTGTTCTGATTCCAAACTGATGGCAATACTAATACTATATTTGTAGTAAAATTTTGTTGATGAATAATTTATGTCTATACCTTGTTTTTTTTTTTTTTTTTTTTCGTGCGGAAATCTCTTCGGATACCCCCCCCGCGTGCCAGCGGGGGCGGTTATGTCGGGCTTGAACCGACTAAAACCGCACGCCGTCTCGGGTCTACAGACGCCGGGGTGTAAGGTTGCCCATAGAGCATATCCCTCGCACCCCGACTGACCCTGGGCCATCTCCGGTTTCGAGATGGCCCCCTCGGGTTTGGGAACCACGGTGTCCCCGTCTTGCCCCGGTTTGGGGGAGGGGAATTTATGTCTATACCTAAACTACAAATATTCAGGATCTGGCATGAATACCAAGAGTACTACCTAATGGCCATAGAAATGTAAATACTAATACCCACATATTATATTGTGTATATATACTTACATAATAAAAGTGTAATTACTACATAAAATATTTATTTACTCATCACGGACATTAAGAAACTATTACCAATAACATACATTATTTAATTCATCACGACTAAGGATAAAGAAAATTTTCTTTTTATAGTTTTTCTTCGTCTATAAATCTGGTGACGTGAGGAGATACTCAGTCTCAGTGGTCGTGGCAATATAGGTACTATGCACTGCTCAGTTTTCGTGCTTCTGTACACCTTATCGTGTAGATTTTTGGCTCGAGAGGGTAGTAAGTAGCATTTTCATTTTTATTATCAGTTCACACAGAAGGCACAGTTAACTACTCAAATTTATAAAAATCGTATATGGTATAAAAAGAAAATAAACAAATTCGCATTGCGATTTTCTGTATTCAACTTTGATTTTCTCTATTTAAGAGCAAATCAATTTTAAAGCCTCTCTCTCTCTCTCTATCTCTCTGTGTGTATCTCCCTGTTAATCTTCATATCTAGTGAAACACCTAAAATATTTCTACTGAGAGAGAATCGGCCAAATAACTGGTGTCTTAGCAGCCGAACACTTTACCGGCTACGTTATAAAATGTATGTGTTATCAAAATATATTTTATTGCTTCACGTTCAGATGGCGTTTTCGGTGCATGGGGATTGGCAGCCATAATGTTTCAAGCCCAAAGTTGTAAGTTAACAATTACATTCCGATTTCGACATATATGAAAAAGAAAACAAAATTAATTATGTGATGCTACATTTAATTAGTGTAAACTTTAGGCGTCTGGTATCTCGTGAAGTTGTTTTTTATTTTATTTTATTTATTTTTATTTTATTTTATTCGGAAAACAAACAGTATCTTACAACTAATTGACGACTGTTAAAACAACTGTAAACCATTTACGTGTTTTCGCATGTGCATATTTAGAGCTTGCTTATAAAAATGTATGTTTTTGAAACATTTAAAAACATTACACAACTTCACGCCTGCATCCCCGAAGGGAATTCGCCAGATGTGTTGAACATTTATACATAAAAAAAAAAAAAAAAATACAGTCAAAGAACCGATTCGAACCACTTCTTAGAGATAAAGCGACTATAGGAGGATGGACTTGTGTTAAACAGATCTAATTCCGGATGGTTTCCCAATTTATTGGTACAGTCAGCCAGCTGCTCTTACAAGAAATGAGCCATTTCGGTAATTAGTGGTACCTCGTGGGACGTGAAGCGGAATTTGTAACCTAACAGATCTTGTAGGAACTCTCAATTGCAATTTCTCAAGAAGGTAAGGAGAATCTATTTTACTCTGTGCTATTTTCACTAAACATGTGATATCAGCGCTTACCCGTCTTTCTTGAAGTGGCAGCAAATGTTGTCTTATGCATCTCTTAAAGTAGCTATCGTCGTATACCCTGCACTTAAATTGCAGATATCTAACAAATTTTTGTTGCACTGATTCCAATCTTTCAATGTAAACATCGTACTGTGGGTTCCAGACTTGTGAGCAATAATCAAGGATGCTGCGGACATATGAGCAATAAAGTATTTTAGCCGGCTTTACACTTGTGAACTGAGAGCACGACCTTATCACGAAACCTAACATTCTATTAGCTCTGATGGCAATGGCATCGATATGGTTTTCATATGTTAATTTAGAATCATGTATCACACCTAAATCGCGGATTTCGTTCACTCTCGCGAGTGCCACTCCTTTCAGAAAATAGTCAGATTTATATATTACTAGCTGACCCGGCAGACTTCGTACTGCCTCAATCGATAACAACTTCCATATTTATTCACCTTTTAAACCTTCTCTGGACCTCCACAAATAATTCAAGACCAAAATTAGCCAAATCGGTCCAGCCGTTCTCGAGTTTTAGCGAGACTAACGAACAGCAATTCATTTTTATATATAAGAGAAGAAGATAGGTTTGCGAGAGAAAGTTATTGTATAACATTTGGAAGCATTAATTGTTAAATTATTTAGTGCACAGTATTCTTCAAATCTGAACAGATCCTGCTGCAAATCAAAACAATCCGTGTCATCTATAATTTGCTTAAAAATTTTCATATCATCAGCATACATTAAGAAATGCGAATGAAGAAAGCAGGGTGTTGATGTCATTTATAAAGATGTTAAACAACAGAGGGCCTAATAATGAACCTTGTGGGACGCCAGAGGGTACAGTATGCCATGTTGATACAGATCCATTCACTGCAACTGCCTGCGACCGGTTCTCTATGTATGAGCAAAACCACCTAAACAAATTCCCGTGGATGCCGGCACGTAGTAGCTTTTGAAAAAGTATCGCGTGAAAATAATTTTCACTAATATTATTTTAAACTAGCTGATGCCCGCGGCTTCGCCCGCGCGGAGGTCGGTTATAATTTTTTGGCCTTATCTTCGGTTCTACTTAACCAATTGTAATCAAACACACGGCAGATTTTAAGTACGACCGAGACCTCTTTAATAGAAAAAGTAGACTTTGCGTCCTCTGTGATCAAACACACAAATACAAGGATTCGAATAAATATATATTTGTGTTCAGAATCGTTCATTTCTGCTATATCACATGCCCGGAGTTGTAAGAAAAGATATTCTATTACATGTATCTAAAGACATGTTATACTCAAATTTTCTAATTAAATAAGAAGTGTTTAGCATGTCGTAAAGCACAGCTAACTTAATTTCACTTGCGGATCCATCGCTCAACAATGTTTCAACACTTGACTGGTTAAAAACTAGGCTCCTCTTTAATTTGAAGAGACAAATTGTATTCTGACTTAAGATTATATATAAAGCAATTTTAATACTACTTATTAATTTACTTACATTCAATAGACTTGCGCTATTACAGATGCAGGTAAGTAACATATACCTACATAACCACCCCTGCTGGCCGACGGAGGACGATGATACAGTGGTAGGTATCCTTAAAGTCCGTGCAGTCCCAGCTCCGCCAGGCCATCGTGGTGGAGTGGAAGGAACAACTTGGGGGACCAAGCGCAAGGCACGCCGCAATAGCGGCGGTAAGGCCCATCATGGAGGATTGGCTAGAGAGGCGACACGGAAGCTTCTCGTACCGACTGACGCAGGTGATCTCCGGTAAGGGGAGCTTCGGGGACCACCTGCAATGGATCAGGAAGGAGCCAACGCCTGAGTGTTATAACTGCGACGCGAGCGAGGACTCAGGGCTGCACACCCCGGCGTGGGAGGCGCCGAGGCTTGACCTCGTGGCAGCCATCGGGGTGGGAGTCCTCTCGCTCGGCAGCATGATTGCGGCAATGGTGCGGAGCGTGAGCGCGTGGGCCGCCGCCACCTCCTTCTGCCGAGCAATAATGCTCGCGAAGGAGATGGCGGAGGGCGCCCGGGAGAGATTTAGAACTCTCCCGGCCCACCGAGCCCGCTACATGCTCGCCGCGCGTCGCAGGCGACTCATGCGCCGGAGGTCGCTTAACGACCTCCGTCCTCCATCAGCGCAGGCCTGGGGGTGGCAGGTGAGGCCCCCTGTCACCCCAGCAGAAGCAGGCTGGGACGGTGGGGCGACTAGCGCCCCTCCCCCAAACCGGGGCAAGACGGGGACACCGTGGTTCCCAAACCCGAGGGGGCCATCTCGAAACCGGAGATGGCCCAGGGTCAGTCGGGGTGCGAGGGATATGCTCTATGGGCAACCTTACACCCAATCTTAGGACCCGCAATCTTAAGACCCGAGACGGCGTGCGGTTTTAGTCGGTTCACGCCCGACATAACCGAACCGCTGGCCGGCGGGAGGGTATCCGAAGGGATTTCCGCACGAAAAAAAAAAAAAAAGAGGTATCCTTAAAGTTCTTTGCGTTGACAGTTTTTATAGTTCGTTATAAAGTTAAAATCACTATTTACCACTATTTAGTTTATAATTGCACTAATATGTTTGCATTGTTTAATCACTGACACTTTCAAGTTTATTACTGTGTACTTTAGCGGCTTAACTATGCACTTCATAAGTAGATTTGCAATTTTAAAACACAGACGTCCAACAGTACGTGTGTACACTATAACACCGCGGAGGGGAGTAGCATTCTAATGGTGAAAGAATTTTTGAAATCGATCTACTACTTTTTAAGCCAATTCGTTACAAACATACTTACATACAAATATTTCCTCTTTATAATATTAGTATAGATAAAAACTAAAATAATCATTATCATTCGAAACATATGATAATGTTTCTAGTATATGAAAAACAATCGCAAGCCGAAACTGTAAAAATTGTTAATTATACTAGAATACTACTTTTTCGACAGTTTCAGACATTTCGATCATCATATTAAGTTATAAATACCTACATACTGGTAGATGGCAAGGGCGACAGATTCGGGGTTGGAGTCTCGTCTCAAGCACAAAGTTGTTAGAAATAGTGTTAATTTAATTTAATAGAACTTGGTATAGGACTAGAATGTCCGGAGTAAAAGCTAACTACACCTCCAAGTTAGTATACCTGCTGATTAACGGACATGGCTCAAATAACAGTCGTTCCCAAAAAGTGCCGAAAGAAGTGAAAACTTGAACAATTACGTGTGTATTTTTTAAATCGTCAGGAAATATTAATACAGCTCTGCTTACCCTATCAGGATATACATACATGCGTCAGTATATATTATAAGACAACAAGTATCGTGACGGAAGATTCATAGAAATAGCTCCTTTCAGTACTATTACTGAAACTTCGAAAATTGCCATCTAGCGGATTTAGTTTGAAAATGCTAAGTTAACACGCTGCTGTTGCCACCTGTTTTAGTTTATAAAATGACGTTGCACGCTACTACGTGATATAACGTTGACGGGCTAGATGGCACTGTGATTAATTTTTTACTGGAAGTCGGAGCGTTTGGTGACGATGACGCGAGTTCCATGATTTTCATTCACCCTAAGAGTGCTCAACGTGCCTGAAGAATTTTTCACTTCAAAAACCTAGATAAATCAATAATGGAGGAGTAGGAGAGCAGACCCCGTGCTCTTAGGTATAAGCTTCGGCTACAAATGAGATTGGCGCTCGGATGAAGAGATACTATAAAGTGACAGACTAGCACAAAGTTTACTGTGGTGTATTGACACTTTCCTACCGCGTTCCTATCCGTAGCTTAAAGCAGAGGAGAACTAGTAGGGAAAAGAAAAATAGGTTGAGTAAAAGAAAAGAAAGAGTTTAAAAGCCTCCTGTTATACCAACCCTGTGAATCTTGCAAATACAATATTATGCTACTAAACATCGATGGCACATTGTCTAGAGTTATATTTTAAGCCAAAAAATATATCGAAATATGCGTTTAGTTTCCCAAAATAACTGAATTACTAAAACTATTCGGCAGACGATGGATCACAATCCACAGCTATGTCCAAGTTGTAAGAAATATAATTATCAGGATATTTCGTTGTTCGCAATTTGTATGAAACCCATTTTTAAGATATTATTTTACATTTAGATGGTGCGGATCGTGTATCGCGGGAAGCTAATTCAAGATCCCAGAGTTGTAAGAAACACAAATATAAAGTATTATAATATATAGTTATTCACCTCTCACAAAACGGATATTATTCTGGAAAAGTAATTTCCACAATCCTATTATTTGGTATGTGCCATGTACTATTTTTAACAGTAGGAGGCTTTGATTTCTTTAAATTAGTAACAAATACATATAATCGTACAGAGAAAAGGTACAGAAATGTCCTCCTAACTCTGCTTGTGAATCTATTACTTAAAATTTTTACAAAACTTAACTGTGTGAAGATTTCTTCTTCTACAGCTTAGAGTGGACCAATTTGATTCATTCCACCCCAAAATATTAGGTCATATTAATAGCACATGACTGAATAATTTACTTTTAATAAATATACTTTTATGTATTTTTTTATATATACTATTACAGATGCTGATATTGACATCGGTAAGTAACAGTTAAGATTTGTTCAAGTATCAATGTTTTTCTAATTTTGGTAAATGATTGTGATATCTTGATTCTTGATTTATTCCACCCCAAAATATTAGGTCATATTAATAGCACATGACTGAATAATTTACTTTTAATAAATATAATTTTTTGAAGTGAAAACTTCTTTAGTTGCTTTGTGCACTTTTTTGTAATGGGAAAAAAAGGTTAAACTCACGTCAGTAAACACGTGACCTGAACGTAAGACATATAGAAGCGCTAATTTCACACTGTACTTAACAACCTTGGTGGCGCGTTCGTCTAATGAGTGGTCGTTGACTTCGTCAAGACTGAGATCGTTTCCGACCGAGGCCCCAGAAACACTTTTTATCATCAACTTTTTGTAATATTTATTCTATTTTGTGCCATAAATCTATTAATATAAAATGGAAATTAAACAAAGTGCATCTATTAATGAAAAAAGTGACGAAGAAATTGCGAAAGAAAATGAGTCCTTTATGAATATATTGGCGATGATGGTTTTGGTAATATTGATGGTGAAAAAGTCGTTGAAATTTGGGATGGAAGTTGATTTTTCTGAGAGATAAACTTTTTAATGTAAAATAATTGTAATAGTTCGGAAGTGTTAAATTTTTAATTTAATATAAATTATCATGTTTGTGTACGATAGCGCAATAAATGAATATTGTATGTTACCACATAAATGATAGTACTACTGATAGTTAAAGGAATTCGTGCAAAATTATTCCATAACCATTCCAAAATTCCAAAATGCACAACGTTAATATTCAAGTTTTCACTTCTGCCGGCACTCCCGGAGTGCAACCCGTCGTTTTTTTGTTATATATAGTATTTCAGATGCTGATATTGACTTCGGTAAGTAACAGTTAAGTTTTGTTCAAGTATCGAATGTTTTTCTAATTTTGGCAAATAGGTCACTATGAAATGAGTAGATATGTTGATTCTTGATTCATTCCACCCCAAAATACTAGGTCATATTAATAGCACATGACTGAATAATTTACTTTTAATAAATATACTTTTATATATATTATTACAGATGCTGATATTAACTTCGGTAAGTAACAGTTAAGTTTCTTCAAGTATCATTTTTTTTTCTAATTTTGGCAAATAGGTGACTATGAAATGAGTGTGATATCTTGATTCTTGATTCATGCTACCCAAAAATATTAGATCATATTAATAGCACATGACAGAATAATTTACTTTTGATAAATAAACTTTTATATATTTTTTTTTTATATAAACTATTACAGATGCTGATATTGACGTCGGTAAGTAACAGTTAAGTTTTGTTCTAGTATCAATGTTTTTCTGTTTATGGCAAATAGGCCACTATGACACGAGTGTGATATCTTGATTCTTGATCCATTCCACTCCAAAATATTAGGTCATACTAATAGCACATGACTGAATAATTTACTTTTAATAAAATAAATATACTTTTATATGTTTTTTATACATACTATTACAGATGCTGATATTAACATCGGTAAGTAACAGTTAAGTTTCTTCAAGTATCAATTTTTTTTCTAATTTTGGCAGATAGGTGACTATGAAATGAGTGTGATTCTTGATTCATTCTACCCAAAAATATTAGGTCATCTTAATAGCACATGACTGAATAATTTACTTTTAATAAATATGCGTTTATATATCTTTTATATGTACTATTACAGATGCTGATATTGACTTCGGTAAGTAACAGTTAAGTTTTGTGCAAGTATGAATATTTTTCTAATTTTGGCAAAAAGTTCATTGTGGAATGAGTGTGATGATATTATCTTAAAATCAAAGTAAATGAAGAAGAGGAACTTAAAATAAAAAGAAATCAATTTTTACCTCCGAAACAAAAACGACGCGGTGTTAAAAGTTTGACGTACGTTAAGTAAGACAGACAGACACACGCACATAGCGTGTGTCTGTCTGTCTTCCGAACGGATGAACCGATTTCGATGCGGATTTTTTAAATTCGAAAACCGATATGATCGAGATGGGTCTTAGCTAAAAATAAATCTGTTTGAGGTTTTGCAATTTTTAAACGAATGTTATTTTGTATTGAATTATTAAATCACCTTCTTGCGTAAGAATAATTTTATGAATTAATCAGTATTTATCCTAATTTCTTTACATTTCTGCCATCTTGTAAGAAGACCCCATATACGCTAAGAAGACTTATATCATTAAACAATTTGGGACGAAATTCTATTGTTGGATCCTATAGAAGTTTTTAAGCTTATATTCTAATTGTACTAAGCTCCTACAATACATATAATGGCAATATTTATTCAGATGTTGGTGGTGCCTTAGAAGCAGGGTCACAAGCCGCAAAAAGTATGAAATTTTATTAACTTACACATTACTTTTTCGGGCACACACTTGATTTCAATAGGAACTTTTAAAATGTAGATGGTGAGGAAGATAGATCTGGATCTGGAGCCATGATTCAAGCAAGGATTTTTGGTAAGTTATTATATTATAATTATTTATTACACTCTTCATTATTTATACAGCAAAAATATTAGCATTATATTATGAATCATGAACATAGAGATGAAGACGTTTCTTACCATTAAGTGGCTTATACCCGGCATAGCCGTTTGTTGGTGGCTGAACTCCTCCGTAACCACTCACGCATCTTGACCAAATTTACCACGGTGATAGTGTGGACACTGAGAAGTGTTTTGAAGCGAGATGGTTCATGTACGATGTACCATTGAGGAATAATCACCGAAAAACAGTTTCACGAGCGCGCCTAAGGCCGCGAGACCGTAGTAAGATGTCTTATTTTCAAGTAAGAGTCCTGCTCGCTCAGCTCAATTTATTTCAGTCGCACCCTGCACTGAATCACTAGTATGTTCGATAAACGCTTATATATTCTATAAACGCTTGCAACGCCAGATATGTCCCTCACACGCTGATTTCTACAGGGGAAAGAAAGAGAAGTGAATAATCAAACTAAAGACTTCCAGTAGTCTCATCAACCCTATAAAAACATGATGTTAGTCAGCTTTATTATATATGGAAGGATGGCACTTTAATGGTTAAGCTGGCCTATTCATGCTGGAACCCAGTGTTGTGTTGACTACGATTCTGTCTGCTTTTTCAGATGGTGCAGGTGGTGGACCACAAGCCAAAAGTTGTAAGAAATACAAATTTGTTGAACGACATGTATTCATTCCTCCCTTGTCGTCATATAGGATAATTCTCATCATATTATGTCATATGTAAAATAATTTGTCGCCATAGTATGAAACAGCCAATGAGCTTATAAATGCTAAAAAGTTGATTCTGCTACTGAATCCTTAACTAAATATCTCAAAACTTCGCTTACCTAACTTTTTTTATCTACCATAATGAAACCAGTTCTCCGTGACTACACTAATTTTACACAAATTTTAATAGTGAACGCACGAAGTATCATTTTATTTCCGTTAAATATTACGTTTCTATTACAGATAACGATAATAACTTCGGTAAGTAACGGTAACATGTATTTTAGAATTCACATTAGACTGATTTTACCTTATATTTTAATATCTAAGTGATATCTACTACGTCAAAACTCGCGGGGTTGAGTTCCACTCAGTGCAAATATTTATATTCATGAATATGGGTTTGGGTGTTTCTTCATAAAATATGTATTTACAAAAAAGTTTCTAATTATTTGATCTGCATCCTAGAACCCATATTACAAACTAAGCTGCCACGCTGTATAGTTTAAACCCGAATATATTTTACTAGCTGTGCCCCGTGGCTTGGCCCGGGGCACACTTCACTCCCGTGGCACCCATTTGTCCCAGGTATATCCGTAATTTATTAGACCTAAATAATGTATTGGCAATTTACCCAATTTGTTAACATTTGTGGTTACTGCTCTGCTCTTCTGGGTAGTAGCGTGATGATATGTAGCCTATAATTCTCCTCGATAAATGGGATTTCTAACACCAAATTTTTTTTTCTTTTCGGACCAGTAGTTCCTCAGATTAGTGCCACAGATTACTAAATAGTTTAGTGCGTTCAACCAAACAAACAAACAAACTCTTGAGTTTTATAATAATAGTATAGATTTGTTTATTCTTAACAGATGGACTACATTTAGGGTACGGTACAGGTAAGACACACTTTCCTTTGTATGAATAGAAGAAGAACAGTACAAATGATTATTTACCCTACTACAAAGTCTACAAGGTGTCATAAAATAAGAGTGTTAATTTTGTTCCTTCCAGCCTTTAACCTTGCTAAATCCGCATCAAATAGTGTACTAAATATATCACTAACTTAACGAATGTAACTTAGCCTATAGGGTTACCCAGAATATATTTCCGGTAACCATCTCTGAAACCAAAAAGTAAAAAGAAATACACTCGCACAGCACATTTAGTCACGACCAATGTGTGGATACACAAAGGTTTATCAGTAAAGAAACGTTATAAAAAACCGGCTAAGTGCGGTCCGTACCATTTATATGAAACGGCAAAAAAAAACCCCAAATATTTTTATATTTCTATTTTTTTATTTGTTATTATAGCGGCAACAGAACTACATCATCTGTGAAATTTTCAATTGTCTAGCTATCACGATTCATGAGATATGGCCTGGTGACGGACAGCGTCCGGTAGACAGCGGAGCTGTAGTAGAAATAAGTTATTATAAAATTATTAGTTAAGAAGCTTTTTCTAATACTTGTGAATATATTACAGGCCTTGGATTTGAACGCTCTAACTCTGGGGCTAGTTCACAAGCAGAAAGCGGTAAGAAAATATTGTCACATCAATAAAATAATATAGTTCATTATTATTCATGTAATCTGCTGGTGGTAGAAATTAGAATGACACAAATTTGTCACAAAATTCGGCCGGGTGGGTACCACCGTGCACGATTGCGAAAAACCCTCCATAGTAATCCAATTTCGGTTTGATTGCGTTCAGGGGTCAGCAAGTGCATAGCCGGGCAGGGGGATTTAGGTCGCAGCACCAGTGGGACCGGTGGGTGTCACGTGTTGCTGCGACGACAATCCTCTTTTGATGAGGCCGTCAAAATGAGTGCCACCATTGTTAACATGGTATGTGTATGTAATGGTAACCCTCTTTCCTGAGACTTTACTTTCAGCTTACCATCAGGCGAGGTAAAGTCAAACTGACGTGTCCTAAATATATTTAAAAAAAATTTCAACTAACAACAGATGTAGCATTTAAGTACCATGAAGTTAAAAAATTTCCGTAATTCTAACGTAAACGTAATTCTTTTTTCATGGTCTATTTCCACTTTTATTCCCAAAGAAAATACTTATCCGTTGCCACCAGCATGCGAGTAGAAAAAAAGTAGAATCATTCAAAGGAAAGTTGGGCCTTCGGCACACAAAATATGAACGTCCGGAGTACATAACGCACTATTAAGTAGATATTAAGTGGGAAGTAGAAAGTAAAAAATGTAGATGTACAATAGATCATCGGTGAAACCACCTGTTAGTGTGTACTAGTTAAGTGGCTCTTACGGGAGTACCGACAATTCTATTGACATTAATAAACATTGCAAAGACAGTGAAAAGCTGAATCCATGGTTTTTTATACAATCCCATAGTTATAAGTGTTACCTGCTATAAAAGAGAGAAAGAGTTCAAAGTTGTGAAGTCTAAGACCACAGTGTACTTGGTAGTTACCAAGTACACAATAAAGTCATCTGTTTATACTCGTACATTTCTAAAAGCAGTTTTTGTGGCCAAGCCATATCCATGGAGCCATATCTCTCTTCAATTACCAGCCAATGACAAAAACCAAACAAGTGGTGTTAATTTTAGTATCCACGTCGTAAAAAGTGTACGCCTCGGGAATTATTGTTACAAATTAATATTATTATCTCTTCCTTTAAGACGCGGTGAATTGAAAATGAAGTATATTGTATAAATTTCATTGCTTTTCAGCATCATCTTCATACACCCAAAGTGCAATACAAAAAACTAGTGAAGCTGGTAGTACAGATGAAGGATCTCATGAATCAAGTAAACAGATGAAAGAGTCTAGGGGTCCAACACGACCAGATCCTAAATCTAATGAATCAGGCGAAGAAATTGGTAGAGTCAAAATTACAAATGAATTTGTAGTCTACCGTACTCAAGTTGACGGTACCAAAGAAAGCTGTGAAGAGTCTAACGGTACAGAAGGATCAGTTTCTATATCGAATAGATCAAATGGTGAAATTGGTGCAACAGGCACAAGAATAAAATCAGGTGTATCTGACAGTCCAGATGATAAATCCAATAAATCAAATGAACATAGTAAAGTGTCTAGTAATTCGGAGGGGGCACTTCCTAAAACGAGTAGACCTGATAGTGAAACTGACGTAACAGGCACAGAGCAAGAAATTGGAGTGCCCAAGAATCCGGATAAAGAATTTAGTGAATCAGGTGGACAGAGTAATAGGTCCAGCAGTCTAGTCACATCAAATCCCACGTCTACTGAATCTAATGGTGAAACTGGTGAAACAAGCACTGACGAAGAAACCGGGGTCACCGAGAATCTAAGTGATAAATCAACTGGAATGAATGACTGGTCCAGCAGTCCAGGTGGTTCAGGTTTTATATCTACTGATACAGGTAATAAAAACGATGATTTACACACAGGAGACCAGAGTGAAGGGTTCAGTGGTTCAAAGGGTTTATTTCCTTCATCTAGTGAATCAGTTACGGAAAATGAATCTTGTGTATCTGATAGTCCAGATGATAAGTCTGAATCTAGTGAAACTGGTGAAAAAGGTGTTGAAAAAGAAACAGGATTCACCGAAAATCCAAGTAATAAATCTGGTTCTTTAAATGGAAAGAGTGACGGGTCCGGAAGTTTAGATGCGTCAGGTTCTACATCTACTGGTACAGGTAGTGAAACCGGTGATTTAAGTACAGTTAATAAGAGTGAAGGGTTCAGCGGTTCAACGGCATCAGTTCCTTCACCGAGTGGAAAAGGTGATGGAACTGGCGTAACAGGTAAAGGAAACGAATCTGGTGTATCTGATAGCACAGGTGATAAGACAGATAAATCAAGTGATCAGAGTAAAGAGTCTAACGACTCAGTGGGGCCAGTTCATACATTGAGTGGATCTGATGGTGAGCCTAGTGTAATAAACACAGGAAAACAATCGGCAGTGACTGACAGTTCAGGTACAATGTCTGAAAAATCAAGCAATCAAAGTGAAGGGTCTAGGGATCCAGAAGGGACAGTTCCCACTTCCAATGAATCTAATGGTGAAACTGGTGAAACAAGGACACAAAAAGAAACCGGAGTCACCGAGAATCTAAGTGATAAATCTGATAAATCAACTGGAATGAATAACTGGTCCAGCAGTCCAGATGGTTCCGGTTTTATATCTAACGATACAGGTAATAAAAACGATGATTTACACACAGGGGACCAGAGTGAAGGGTTCAGTGGTTCAAAGGGTTCATTTCCTTCATCTAGTGAATCAGTTACGGAAAATGAATCTTGGGTATCTGATAGTCCAGATAGTGAGTCTGAATCTAGTGAAACAGGTGAAAAAGGTGTAGAAAAAGAAACAGGATTCACCGAAAATCCAAGTAATAAATCTGGTTCTTTAATTGGAAAGAGTGACGGGTCTGGAAGTTTAGATGCGTCAGGTCCTAGATCTACTGGTACAGGTAGTGAAACCGGTGATTTAAATACAGTTAATAAGAGTGAAGGGTTCAGCGGTTCAACGGCATCAGTTCCTTCACCGAGTAGAAAAGGTGATGGAACTGGCGTAACAGGTAAAGGAAACGAATCTGGTGTATCTGATAGCACAGGTGTTAAGACAGATAAATCAAGTGAACAGAGTAAAGGGTCTAACGAATCAGAGGGGCCGGTTCCTACATTGAGTGGTTCCGGAGTCACCGAGAATCTAAGTGATAAATCTGATAAATCAACTGGAATGAATGACTGGTCCAGCAGTTCAGATGGTTCAGGTTTTATATCTAACGATACAGGTAATAAAAACGATGATTTACACACCGGGGACCAGAGTGAAGGGTTCAGTGGTTCAAAGGGTTCATTTCCTTCATCTAGTGAATCAGTTACGGAAAATGAATCTTGTGTATCTGATAGTCCAGATAGTGAGTCTGAATCTAGTGAAACAGGTGAAAAAGGTGTAGAAAAAGAAACAGGATTCACCGAAAATCCAAGTAATAAATCTGGTTCTCTAATTGGAAAGAGTGACGGGTCCGGAAGTTTAGATGCGTCAGGTCCTACATCTACTGGTACAGGTAGTGAAACCGGTAATTTAAATACGGTTAATAAGAATGAAGGGTTCAGCGGTTCAACGGCATCAGTTCCTTCACCAAGCAGAAAAGGTGATGGAACTAGCGTAACAGGTAAAGGAAACGAATCTGGTGTATCTGATAGCACAGGTGATAAGACAGATAAATCAAGTGATCAGAGTAAAGGGTCTAACGAATCAGAGGGGCCGGTTCCTACATTGAGTGGTTCCGATGGTGAGACTAGTGTAACAAACACAGGAAATCAATCGGGAGTGACTGACAGTTCAGGTACAATGTCTGACAAATCAAGTAATCAAAGTAAAGGGTCTAGCGATCCAGAAGGGGCAGTTCCTACTTCCAGTGAATCTAATGGTGAAATTGGTGATAAATCTGATGAATTAACTGGAATGAATGACTGGTCCAGCAGTCCAGATGGTTCAGGTTCTACATCTACTAGTACAGGTAGTGAAACCGGTGATTTAAGTACAGTTAATAAGAGTGAAGGGTTGAGCGGTTCAACGGCATCAGTTCCTTCACCGAGTAGAAAAGGTGATGGAACTGGTGTAACAGGTAAAGGAAACGAATCTGGTGTATCTGATAGCACAGGTGATAAGACAAATAAATCAAGTGATCAGAGTAAAGAGTCTAACGACTCAGAGGGGCCAGTTCCTACATTGAGTGGAACTGATGGTGAGCCTAGTGTAACAAACACAGGAAAACAATCGGCAGTGACTGACAGTTCAGGTACAATGTCTGAAAAATCAAGCAATCAAAGTGAAGGGTCTAGCGATCCAGAAGGGACAGTTCCCACTTCCAGTGAATTTAATGGTGAAACTGGTGAAACAAGTACACAAAAAGAAACCGGAGTCACCGAGAATCTAAGTGATAAATGTGATAAATCAACTGGAACGAATGACTGGTCCAGCAGTCCAGATGGTTCAGGTTTTATATCTAACGATACAGGTAATAAAAACGATGGTTTACTCACCGGGAACCAGAGTGAAGGGTTCAGTGGTTCAAAGGGTTCATTTCCTTCATCTAGTGAATCAGTTACGGAAAATGAATCTTGTGTATCTGATAGTCCAGATAGTGAGTCTGAATCTAGTGAAACAGGTGAAAAAGGTGTAGAAAAAGAAACAGGATTCACCGAAAATCCAAATGATAAATCTGGTTCTTTATTTGGAAATAGCGACGGGTCCGGAAGTTTAGATGCGTCAGGTTCTGCAGCTTCTGGTACAGGTAGTGAAACCGGTGATTTTAGTACAGTAAATAAGAGTGAAGGGTTCAGCGGTTCAAGGGCATCAGTTCCTTCACCGAGTGGAAAAGGTGATGAAACTGGCGTAACAGGCAAAGGAAACGAATCTGGTGAGTCTGATAGTTCAGGTGATAAGATAGATAAATCAAGTGATCAGAGTAAAGAGTCTAACGACTCAGAGGGGTCAGTTCCTACATTGAGTGGATCCGATGGTGAGACTAATGTAACAAACACAGGAAATCAATCTGGAGTGACTGACAGTTCAGGTTCAATGTCTGGCAAATCAAGTAATCAAAGTAAAGGGTCTAGCGATCCAGAAGAGATAGTTCCCACTTCCAGTGAATATAATGGTGAAACTAGTGAAACAAGCACACAAAGAGAAATCGGAGTCTTCGAGATTCTAAGTGATAAATCTGATAAATCAACTGGAAAGAATTACTGGTCCAGCAGTCCAGATGGTTCAGGTTCCATATCTACCGATACAGGTAATAAAAGAGGTGATTTACGCACAGGGGATCAGAGTGAAGGGTTCAGTGGTTCAAAGGGTTCATTTCCTTCATCTAGTGAATCAGTTACGGAAAATGAATCTTGTGTATCTGATAGTCCAGATGATGAGTCTGATTCTGATGAAACTGGGGAAAAAGGTGTAGAAAAAGAAACAGGATTCACCGAAAATCCAAGTAATAAATCTGATTCTTCAATTGGAAAGAGTGACGGGTCCGGAAGTTTAGATGGGTCAGGTTCATCTACTGGTACAGGTAGTGAAACCAGTGGTTTAAGTACAGTTAATAAGAGTGAAGGATTCAGCGGTTTAAGTGCATCAGTTCCTTCATCGAGCGGAAAAGGTGATGGAACCGGCGTAACAGGCAAAGGAAACGAATCCGGTGTATCTGATGGTCCAGGTGACAAGACAGATAAATCAAGTGATCAGAGTAAAGGGTCTAACGAATCAAAGATGCCAGTTCCTACGTTGAGCGGATCCGATGGTGAAACTAGTGTAACAAACACAGGAAATCAATCTGGAGTGACTGACAGTTCAGGTACAATGTCTGAAAAATCAAGTATTCAAAGTGATGGGTCTAGCAGTCCAGAAGGGGCAGTTCCCAGTTCCAGTGAATCTAATGGTGAAACTGGTGAAACAAGCACACGAAAAGAAACCGGTGTCACCGATAATCTAAGTGATAAATCTGATAACTCAACTGGAATGAATGACTGGTCCAGCAGTACAGATGGTTCAGGTTCTATATCTACGGATACAGGTAATAAAAGCGATAATTTACGCACAGGAGATCAGAGTGAAGGGTTCAGTAGTTCAAAGGGTTCATTTTCTTCATGTAGTAAATCAGTTACGGAAAATGAATCTTGTGTATCTGATAGTCCAGATGATAAGTCTGAATCTGGTGAAATTGGTGAAAAAGGTGTAGAAAAAGAAACTGGAGTCATCCAAAATCCAAGCAAGAAATCTGGTTCTTCAATTGGGAGGAGTGACGGGTCCGGAAGTTTAGCTGGTTCAGGTTCTACATCTTCTGGTACCGGTAGTGAAACCGTTGACTTAAGTACAGTTAATAAGAGTGAAAGGTTAAGCGGTTCAAGGGCATCAGTTCCTCCACCGAGTGGAAAAGGTGATAGAACTGGTGAAACAGGCAAAGGGTACGAATCTGGTGTGTCTGATAGTCCAGATGATAAGACAGATAAATCAAATGATCAGAGTAAAGGGTCTAACGAATCAGAGGGGCCAGTTCCTACGTTGAGCGGATCTGATAGTTCAGGTACAATGTCTGAAAAATTAAGTAATCAAAGTGAAGGGTCTAGCAATCTAGAAGAGGCAGTTCCCACTTCCAGTGAATCTAATGATGCAACCGGTGAAACAAGCACAGAAAAAGAAATTGCATTCACCGAGAATCTTAGTAATAGATCTGGTAAATTAAATGGAGTGAATGACGCCAGCAGTCCAGATGGTTCAGGTTCTATATCTACTGATGTAGGTAATGAAAGCGGTGATTCACGTATTGGAAAAGATTTATATGATAGTTCAGGTAATAAATCTCGCAAATCAAGTAATCAGAGTGAAGGATCCAAAGGTTCTGAAGGATCAGTTTCTACATCGAGTGTAGATGATGAAACTGCAGCAGAATCAGTAAAAGGTATGTCTGATAATGCAGGTCATAAATCAGATAAAGCGATTGAACACAATAAAAGGTCTAATGTGTTAGAAGGATCACTTCCTACATCAAGTGAACCAGGTAATGAAACTGATACAGAAAATGAATATGGTGAGTCTGCTAGTACAGCTGACAAATCAAAGCAATCAAGTGGACAGTATAAAGGAATTAGTGGCTTAGAAGGATCAGATCCTACATCGAACGGATCAAGTGATGAAACAAGCACAGGAAGAGATAGTGGTGTGTCCAGTATCCCTGGTAATAAATCTGGAGGATCAATTGGAAAACCCAAAGAGTCCTATGGTTCAGAATATTCAAGTTCTAAATATAGGGAATCTTTTAGTTATTCAAGTGACACAAGCACAGAACAAAAAACTGAAACTAGTAAGCAGAGTGAAGGGTCCAGTTGTTCAGAAGAATTAGGTCCTAAATCTATTGCAACGAGTGAACAGCGTAAAGGGTCACGTACTAAATCTGGTAGGTCACCTAAACCTACTTTTTCTTGTTCAGAATTCTTTTTTTTAACCCTATAATAAAGTTATAAATTGTATAACCTTTTTCGGACATACTAACTTTTAAACTTCCGTGTTCCATGAATACAATAATGTTAACGGGAATTAACTCGATCCTTAACGCGAAATGCCTTATTATCAACTTTACACCGTTAACATTAGTGTATACTGTTTGGGTGTATTTTCAGATAGTGGAAGAGTTCACCCTGAAAAGAAGTCTAATGAAATCTTATTTATACCAAGTAAGATAATAAACGACAAGTTGAAAGATCTTCACATCCCTGAATTATTAAGTCCAATTTCGAAAGGTATGTATTTCCTGACCACTGCTATTCCCTAAGGGTGTCAGAATTAGGCTATATTCTAGGTATTGCAAGTCAACGCCTACAACCGCCCCCGCTGGCCGGCGGGGGAGGGGGGGGTATCCGAAGGGATTTCGCACGTAAAAAAAATAAAAGCCAATGCCTACATTAAAATAAAGGTACCCTACGTTAACCAAATGCAGTCCTTCGATAGCAAAAATTTTCTTCATTCTCAGGCTTTTAGTCTAAAACTTTCAATCTAAATAAGCCTCACTTCACTTACACAATAAACAAAATTTCAGAGTAATATACCACGGCAAAATATATATATATATCTACTGGTGGTAGAAATTTGATGACACAAATTTGTCACAAAATTCGGTCGGGTAGGTACTACCGTGCACGATTGCGAAAAACCCTCCATAGTAATCCAATTTCGGTTTGATTGCGTTCAGGGGTCAGCAAGTGCATAGCCGGGCGGGGGGATTGTGGTCGCAGCACTAGTCGGACCGGTGGGTGTCACGCGGTGCTGCGACGACAATCCTCTTCTGATTAGGCCGTCAAGCTGAGTGCCACCATTGTTAACATGGTACGTGTATGTAATGGTGACCCTCTTTCCTGAGACTTTACCTTCAGCTTACCGTCAGGCGAGGTGAAGTCAAATTGACGTGTCCTAATTATAAAAAAAAAAGCCTATAAAAGGTTTTTCCGTGTAGCGACTGCCATCTGACCTCCACAACCCACTGGCGATATCGAAGGTCTGTAGCAAACTGGTCTTTCTGGCTCCTACTACCCGTAACGAATGCCACAGACGTTAGTATGCAACCAGGACCGATTGCTCAACGTGCGCTCAGTGTTCATCCATCCTAAGACATACCTTGCTAGTATTGCTTAACCTTGCAATTTGTTAAACCTTTTTTTTATATTTACAGCTCGTTCTCATGCTAGTAACAGATCTCCTGAAAAATTAAGAAAAAATAACAGACCTAAACTCTGCTTGTGCAAGGACCAATAAAATTACCCGAAAAACATCTAGGTAAAATACATAATTAAGTAATCGTCGATCATCTCATGACTATTAAAGTAGTAAGAATTACATAGACCAGACTATAAAATAATGTTATACATAAAACCATAAATTATGTATACAAATTCTATCTCTACTATTATAAAATTGTAAATTAGTTGAGTCTGTACATTAGATTTTTTTTTTAAATGAGTAATGTTAAATAAACGATTCTGAACACAAGTATATGTATTTTGGAATACTTATCTGTTTGTCTGTTACTACTCCAAATAAATTCAGCTTTCTCTTAAAGTTTCAAGACTCCAAGAAATTAAGAGATACTATGATCAGCCATTATATGGTCGATCTTTTACAACCGCTCGCAAATGCTTCAGAAGTACTGGCGGTACACTTTCCCATCCGGCTAATACTATATTATAAATGTAGAAGTTTGTGAAGATGTTTGTTACTCAATCTCACTCAAAAGGCTGTACAGATTTGGCTGAAATTCAGATGGATATATTATAGTGTCGAATAATGCATAGGCTACTTTTTATCGCTGAAATCCCGCAACCCGTGGCCAGGTTCCCACAGAACTCCACGCGAGCGGAGCTGTGGGCAACAGCTGATATATTATAGAAATCATCCAGGTATTAATTATATTGTTACAACGATCGTCGATATCTCGGAAACTACTGATCGAATCTTCTAGAAATTAAAACGCATTGTTAATGTCGAAGTACTCTATCGATCCGTTTAGAAAAATCCAGAAAAGTCAATACAAAATCACACGCCCTTTTGTCTACCTATACCAACTTTACCTACAAATCGCGATAAAAAGGGCATTCACCTCTATCGTCGGCACGACTGTGTAGGTACTTATTTTCTCGAACGCCCCAGTAAATACCTACTATTCTCGAACGCTCTAGTATATTCTACCCCGCTTATTAAGAGCTATAAAAGGACGCCCGGCTATCGACACGAATCAGTTAATTTTCGAAAGCGAAAGTGAACACATCTTACCGAAGTGAACCAAGAGAGTTATACCTGCGACTTAAGCAACGATTGTGGACTACTGTGAACTGCTGAGCGACTGGAACTGTTGAAGAGTACTGTGTGTGCTAGTTATTTAGTTGTCTAGTTTGTGGTGAGCGAATAAACCTCTTTGTTGTGTAAACGGCATTTAATTTGTACCCCGCGCACGTAACAACTGGTGTCAGAAGTGCGATGCCGTTATTACCACGTGAAGACGAAGGGCGTACTCCACGGACCAGACGTCAAGTGGAAATGGATGCTGCACGTCAACGGAGCCTTGAAGAGGAAGGGCGTCAGGCCGATCCTGCTATCTCAGCGGTAACTACGGCAGCACCAGATGGAACCTCGTCCGATATCAACATGATGACGCTATTGGCTTCTATACAGCAGATGATGCAGGCCAACCAAGAGGCTAGTCGACAGACGATGCAAGCCTCCTTGCAAGAAATGCAGGCCAACCAAGATGCTAGTCGACAGACGATGCAAGCCTCCTTGCAAGAAATGCAGGCCAACCAAGATGCTAGTCGACAGACGATGCAGGCCTCCATGCAAGAGATGATACAGGCCAACCAGGAAGCTGTCATGGGTAAAATCGATGCAGGCATCCATGCACTGGGAGATAAAGTGAAGAACCTCGAAGACGGCTTGCAAATGCTGAGTAAGGAAGTGGCTTCGAAGACTGGGACCATTGACGACTGCTTGCAAATGCTCAGTAAGGAAGTGGCTTTGAAGACTGGGACCATGGACGGCCGCTTACAAGAGCTCGAAAGAGAGATTGTCAGGCTAAAAACCTGCGGACCTGTTGTCGCGACCTCACCATCATCAGCGAAGTTCGACCTACCACACTTCGATGGAACCTCCTCGTGGACAGCCTTCAAGTATCAATTTGAGATATTGGTAAAAACTAAAGGCTGGAGCAACGAGGAGTCTTTTATGGCCTTGACACTTGCATTACGAGGAGATGCCTTAGTAATACTGGAAAACCTGCCACCTGAAGGAAGGACACTGGAGTCCCTGATGGAAGCATTAGACACACGCTACGGCGACAAGCACCTGGAGAATGTCTACCGAGCGCAGCTACGCGAGAGGAAACAAAAAGCTGGTGAAAGCCTCCAGGAATGGGCTGTAGAGGTTGAAAGGCTCGTTCGTCGGGCCTACTCATCGACACCCGTGATGATCGAGACCACTCTACTGGAGGCCTTCCTAAACGGTATACGGGACGCAGAAGTGAAAACTAGTGTACAGTTGCGTCACCACCAGACCTTAAAAGAAGCACTGGCTTATGCCCTTGAGGTGGAAACCGTACGGCAGAATGCCGGGATAAGTAAGGTCAGGGAGATCAAGGAGGTAGTTGAGGAGGAGAGGAAGCCACGGTATGTCCCAACGTGTTATTCCTGTAGAGGAAGGGGCCATATCCAGTCAGAGTGTCCTTCGAGGAAACGGAGGAGGGTCACGGACTCCGGGACCCAAGTCGATCAAGATGTTCCGTTAAACTAAATGTCGCCAGGGCCGCGGGGCGGGCGCTGGCTGGTCGACATGAGGCCCCAACCATCACAATAACTCAAGTTGTCAATGGAAATAATCTGATCATCGAGGCCATCTTAGACAATCAACCTTGCAGTTTAACAGTGGATACTGGAGCTTCACGTACAGTTGTAAGGCCGGAATTGCTGAAACGCACCATAAGGTGGGAAAAACGATCTCCGAGGTGCCAGCTTCAGACAGCTACTGGCCAGCCAGTGACCGTCCTCGGTGAAACAGATGTGGAGGTAAGAATTGGCGACCAAATATACCACCAGTCAGTATTAATTGCTAATATTACTGATGATTGCATTTTGGGACTGGATTTCTTGAGGAATCACCGATGTGTCTTGGATATACCTAGAGGAGTGCTGAGATTTCCTGATCAGGAAGTTTGTTTACAAGGATCGCACCCGTGCACTCTTTACTGTTTAACGGATACGACGTTAGCTCCTAAATCGGAAACATTAGTCAGAGTGAGGTTTCCTGTGAAGACTGAACAAAGAAGATGTCTTATTGTGGAAGATACCGGCAGTCATGAAAACTTAATAACAGCGAGAACCTTACTGATGCCGAACGGAATCGCTAGGGTGAGAATCCTCAACCTCAGTGACGAAATAGTTCTCCTGAAGAAGAATAGTGTGGTTGGAAAATGTGAAGAAGTAAAGTACCTGAGGCGGCTGAACAACACTACGACTAAACAAGGCGGTACACAAATCTCCGAAGATCACATCCAGCAACTTCTCGAGAATTCAAAGGAAAACTTATCGGCATCAGAATTGCGTCAAGCCGGAGACCTCTTGCTACAATTCAGAGACATCTTTGCAACCGGAAATGACTGTGGAAGGACTGGGCTCGTGAAACATCGGATTGACACAGGTGACTCCAGGCCTATAAAACAAAGACCTCGACGTTTACCATGGGCAAGAGAAGAGGAGGTAGCAGTTATGATTAAAGACATGGCCGATAACAAGGTGATTGAACCTTCTACGAGTCCGTGGTCATCACCTGTGGTACTAGTAAAAAAGAAGGATGGCAGTACAAGGTTTTGTGTGGATTACCGAATGTTGAATAATATCACAAAGAAAGACAGTTATCCTTTGCCTAGAATCGATGATACCCTGGACATGCTAAGTGGTATGAAATGGTTTTCAACCATCGATTTAAAAAGCGGCTACTGGCAGGTGGAGATCAGTCCGGACGATAAAGAGAAGACAGCCTTTAGTACTGGAATTGGAAACGGTTTATGGCATTTTAATGTCATGCCATTTGGTTTATGTAATGCACCGGCCACGTTTGAACGCCTCATGGAAAGAGTAATGGTGGGTCTACTTGGAGACGTCTGTCTGGTTTACCTGGACGATGTTATAGTTATGGGACGTAGCTTCAAAGAAAACCTGAAGAACCTGGAAAAAGTTTTTACTCGGATTCGTGAGGCTAACCTTAAACTGAGTCCAAAGAAGTGTGCTCTATTTAAAAAGGAGGTCAGCTATCTTGGACATGTGATCTCAACGGAAGGTGTCAAAACCGACCCCGAGAAGATAAAAGCCGTTCAAGAATGGCCTGTTCCAGAGAACAAAACGGAGGTTCGCGCGTTTCTGGGACTATGCGCGTATTACAGACGCTTCATTAAGCATTTCTCGGATATTGCTAAACCACTACACCGACTGACGGAAGATAAACGAGACTTCGTTTGGGACCTGGATTGCGAGCAAGCTTTTAGTAGGCTTAAACAACGATTGTGCGAATCCCCTATATTGGGTTATCCTACTAGGGAAGGTAGATTCATTGTGGACACGGACGCCAGTAACACCGGAATAGGTGGAGTGTTGTCACAAGTGCAGGGAGATCGCCATGTTGTAATAGCGTACTTCAGTAAATCGCTATCTAAACCGGAAAGGAATTACTGTGTAACTCGTCGTGAACTTCTCGCTGTGGTGAAGTCTTTACAGCATTTTAATAAGTACCTTATAGGACGAGAGTTTACACTAAGGACAGATCATGCTGCGCTACAGTGGTTGCTGCAATTTAAGAATCCGGAAGGCCAAGTAGCAAGATGGATCGAGCAACTACAGGAATTTCCCTTTGTGATAGAACACCGAAGTGGAAAAGGGCACGGCAATGCTGATGCTTTGTCACGAAGGCCGTGTGTCGAAGATTGCAAGCATTGTCAGAGGAACGAAGCCCGAGAAGAGATTAAAGTCATAAAGGTGAATGGACTTGACGACGAATGGAGTGGAAGCAGTATGAAGAAGGCGCAAGAAGATGATGATGATCTACAACCTATACTGCACTGGAGACAACTTGGAAGCAAACCCCGATGGAGTGATGTATCTGCTTACAGTTCAACTACCAAAAGCTATTGGGCCCAGTGGGACAGCTTAGTTCTGGTAGAAGATGTCCTGTATAGGAAATGGGAGTCTAACGATGGTAAGGAAGTAACCATGCAAGTAGTGGTACCACGAAGCAAGGTGGCCCCACTCTTACGGCACATCCACGATGGTGTTTCTGGCGGGCATCTCGGAGTCAAGAAAACCCTGGTTAAAGTGCGACAGCGGTTTTACTGGCTTCGTTGTCGGGAAGATGTCGAGGATTGGTGCCGTAAATGCACTGCATGTGCTTCGGTTAAAGGACCGCCGACAAGAAGCAAAGGAAAATTGAAGCTGTACAACGTTGGAGCACCGTGGGAACGTATCGCCATTGATGTTGCTGGACCTTTTCCAACGACTGATGAGGGTAACAAATACATCATAGTAGTGCAAGACTACTTCACTAAGTGGCCGGAAGTATTTGCGACACCCAACCAGGAAGCAGTCACTGTAGCCAAGAAACTAGTTCAGGAAGTGGTCAGTCGATATGGCGCACCTATGGAGATCCACTCCGACCAAGGACGGAACTTCGAGTCTGCTCTGTTTCAAGAAATGTGCAAACTCCTCGGTATAAACAAGACCCGTACGACTCCAGCGCACCCACAGTCAGACGGAATGGTCGAGAGGTTTAACCAGACGTTGGAAAATCACTTGGCTAAAGTTGTCGACGAACACCAAAAAGATTGGGACCAGTACATCCCACTGTTCCTGATGTCCTATCGATCTGCGGTGCATGACAGTACGGGACACACTCCAGCTAAAGTAAATTTTGGTCGAGAGATAAGGCTACCAGTGGATGCAATAACCGGCACGCCACCCGAAAGTCCTAAGCCCGTAACGGACTACGTGAGTGAACTTCAAAACCGGCTGGACGAGGTGCACAGAATGGTACGGGAAAACAATTTGAAGACAGGTATAAGGATGAAAACCCGGTACGATAGAAATGCAAACACCAACGGTTTTGAAGAAGGAACACTGGTATGGTTTCACAACCCGCTACGCAGAAAAGGGAAATCTCCAAAACTTCAAGCTCGCTGGGAAGGACCCTATACGGTTGTCACAAGAATCAATGACATCACCTACCGCATTAAGAAGGGCCTTAGGGGAAAACCAAAGGTAGTCCATGTGGATAGGTTGACGCGATATCATGGAACAAATGATGCTCGGGACGAGCATGATTAAGAGGGGGGTAATGTTACAACGATCGTCGATATCTCGGAAACTACTGATCGAATCTTCTAGAAATTAAAACGCATTGTTAATGTCGAAGTACTCTATCGATCCGTTTAGAAAAATCCAGAAAAGTCAATACAAAATCACACGCCCTTTTGTCTACCTATACCAACTTTACCTACAAATCGCGATAAAAAGGGCATTCACCTCTATCGTCGGCACGACTGTGTAGGTACTTATTTTCTCGAACGCCCCAGTAAATACCTACTATTCTCGAACGCTCTAGTATATTCTACCCCGCTTATTAAGAGCTATAAAAGGACGCCCGGCTATCGACACGAATCAGTTAATTTTCGAAAGCGAAAGTGAACACATCTTACCGAAGTGAACCAAGAGAGTTATACCTGCGACTTAAGCAACGATTGTGGACTACTGTGAACTGCTGAGCGACTGGAACTGTTGAAGAGTACTGTGTGTGCTAGTTATTTAGTTGTCTAGTTTGTGGTGAGCGAATAAACCTCTTTGTTGTGTAAACGGCATTTAATTTGTACCCCGCGCACGTAACAATATATTAAATAGCAAAATAGAATAGTTTTTAATAAGATATGTATTAAGAAATTTAAATAATAAAGTTTGATATACAAATAAAGAGAATAACAAAAAAATATTAAAATACTTTTATATTGATATGATATGAAGATTTTAAAAGTAATACATAGCTTGGATGATTCTGTTCTACTGCAACAAGATCTCGACAGATTTGTTGCCTACTGTTCTCGAAACAAGCTGCAGCTGAATATCTCAAATTGTTGCTACATGAGCTTTACGCGGCGGCTTGTGACTATAGACAGTAGGTACACGTTAAATAACCAAATCATTAATAGAGTGGACCATATTCGTGACCTAGGAGTGATCCAAGATAGTAAACTTGTATATGACAAACATATCGATTACGTGGTGAATAGAGCATTAAAATCGATGGGTTTTATCATGAGAGCCTCGGCATGTTTTCGATCCTTGAAATCCGTCAAAATACTATTTCGTTCTTATGTTCGCAGCCACTTTGAGTACGCATCCCAGGTGTGGAACCCGCAGTACTACACCTATAAATCGCGTATAGAAAGTGTTAAGGACCGTTGTTCGTGACAGCCTACCCCTAGTACGGTTCCGAATAGACTGCCACTACTTGGTCTGCTTCAGTGGACTGTATGATGAGATGTTGAGTCGAAGAATGAAACACTTTGGATGGGTGGCTTGAATGACGTCAGCGAGGCATTGGATGGTCTTGGCCCAGCACTACCCTTGATGTACTACTTCCTGTTGAGCTTCCTTGTTCTTGACCGCGTACTGAAAGAGAGTAATTTCCTACCAAATGGTCCCTGCTTTTATAGTTTTTGATAGTGCTGGCCCGCGATCCAAACTACCTCACCTCCGCATTTCCATTTATTCACAAAACTCATGTTATACATATTGTAACGTTGTGGATTCTTTACAAATCAAATTAAAACTATATCCATAAATTAATCGATATTTTAGTATGTTTCGCAACTTTTTACTAATTATCTATGGTTGTGCGAGCGAGATTGGACAACACTAGCCCAGTTATCAACTGACGGCTCTTAAATCGTTCCTTTCCTTGGCAACCTTCGCCGAGGAAGGTCACTTTGACCCCGTGGCCAACTGCTATCGGCTCCGGGTAAGTTTTGAAATCAACATTTCCTACTTCTTCTACAGGTGAAGACTTTCCAGCGGTGCAGCTTATTGCCTGCTAAAATGCATGGCTTAATATATTTTATTTTACTCTGTGTTATTTCAGCCTACCTATTTAGTGCCACGAGGCTGATGACCCCTACGGTCAGAGGTCGCGGCACCAGGTTGTGCTGCCTATTTATATTCTTTTTATTATAGCTTCTAGCTACGCTGCATTGCCGCTGGGAGATTCTCTTCACCTGCTATTTTAGCGGGTCACTTGGACGTAATTACCCAGTGACAGACTGACCCGCAC
This sequence comes from Cybosia mesomella, assembly GCA_946251805.1. Classification (NCBI taxonomy): domain Eukaryota; kingdom Metazoa; phylum Arthropoda; class Insecta; order Lepidoptera; family Erebidae; genus Cybosia; species Cybosia mesomella. The sequence goes on from OX276395.1 coordinate 11,179,619, forward strand.
TTTTTCTATTTCCAGGGTCTTCGCACCGGGCTTCGCACCATAATGGCGGTAGCGAGGCACACCAGCGGAGACCCTGGCACGCCGGCATCACCACTAGCCACGTGTCCACCAGCTAAGTGCATACTACCATCTTTGCACAACGGACCGAACAACGCCACGGCGTGTGGGTGCGGGTGTGGGGCGACACCTCTTCCGTCGTCCCTGACTCTTCAGTGGTCGCAGTTGTGCTGGACGTGGTCTGCTCGGAGCTGGCTGTGGCTTCCGACGCACCACTGGTCGCGTAGCTTCTGGCCTCTTCAGTGGCCGCAGGGTGTAGTACTGATCTTGGTACTGGTGCTGATGCTGATACCGGTTCCTCTTCCTGACGACGCTTCCCTCCATCCCTGGTGAGAACCATTCTTCTTTCTTCAAGTTTATACTTACCTGGATCTTCGACGGATCGTGGTCTTTATTGCTATCCCTTAACCCGACTCCAAAGGACCATAGATATTCGTGACAGCCTACCCCTAGTACGGTTCCGAATAGACTGCCACTTCTTCCTTAGTTGAAGAACGATGAAACGTCTATGGCTGGTAGCTTGACTTGAAGTTGACCTGGATCTTTGAAGGACCGTGGACTTAATCCGGCTCCGAAGGACCAATGTTAATGGCAGTTGTCCTTCGTGACAGCCTACCCCTAGTACGGTTCCGAATAGACTGTCACTTCGTCACTTCTTCGACGAATGATGAACACATTGGATGGGTGGCTTGAATGACGTCAGCGAGGCATTGGATGGTCTTGGCCCAGCACTACCCTTGATGTACTACTTCCTGTTGAGCTTCCTTGTTCTTGACCGCGTACTGAGAGAGAGTAATTTCCTACCAAATGGTCCCTGCTTTTATAGTTTTTGATAGTGCTGGCCCGCGATCCAAACTACCTCACCTCCGCATTTCCATTTATTCACAAAACTCATGTTATACATATTAATCATAGAGTATATATGTATACCTGTAGCAATAAGAGTTGCACGACAATAGGTATTTACGCCTGTACCGCGCGAGGTCGGGCTACTGAATGACGGGCGGAATGACCCCTCAGACTTATATATGGCCCCTGCCTCCCGCGAGCTACTATATAATAAAATGGCACCACCCGGGGGAGCGCATATTCGCTTCTTACATCATGGGGGGCAGTCGCGGGGCGTAATTAAGCTTACATACTATACATAGTCGTATTTCCTATTTATACGAAGTTATGTTAGAATCTGAGTAATGCATTGTCGTAATTATATTTGCTACTTATGTTTTTCAGGGAGTGGACTTTCTTTATTAAATTTGACTCTAACATACTTAATTACTCAGAAAACTAACTCATAACAGTAGTAAGCTATAGCTTATTATCAAAGTAATTACATAATTACGTTTTTAATTTACGTAAACCTAATATTTTCATAATTCATTCATTACATTCACGCTTACTAATCTACATGTGTCACTGGCACATGTGTCCATAGTCTATTTGTGTCGTGCACAGAATTGGTGCAGGCGAAATTCCTACGATACTTAGATTTTAAAGCTAAACAATTTTCGTCTGACTACATTGCTAGATGTAAGCGGTATCTACCATTTTCTTCCGCTGGAATATAGGCGTAATGTAAGTGACGTCTGTTACTTGGCTAATATACTAAATGGCTCTGTTGACTGCCCGGAACTCCTCGCTAATGTAGGCCTCCGCACCAACCTACTGGGCTTAAGACAGCGGCCAGTGTTGAATGTCCCTGTAGCTTCAACTAATTACAGACGCTGTGGTTTTCTTATTCGTAGTGTAAGAAAATTTAATGAGGTATCGATACCCCTTTTTTTTTTTTTTTTTTTTTTCGTGCGGAAATCCCTTCGGATACCCCCCCGCGTGCCAGCGGGGGCGGTTATGTCGGGCTTGAACCGACTAAAACCGCACGCCGTCTCGGGTCTACAGACGCCGGGGTGTAAGGTTGCCCATAGAGCATATCCCTCGCACCCCGACTGACCCTGGGCCATCTCCGGTTTCGAGATGGCCCCCTCGGGTTTGGGAACCACGGTGTCCCCGTCTTGCCCCGGTTTGGGGGAGGGGCGCTAGTCGCCCCACCGTCCCGGCCTGCTTCTGCTGGGGTGACAGGTGGCCTCCCCCGCCACCCCCAGGCCTGCGCTCATGGAGGACGGAGGTCGTTAAGCGACCTCCGGCGCCTGAGTTGCCTGCGACGCGCGGCGAGCAAGTTGCGGGCTCGGCGGACCGGGAGAGTTCTAAGTCTCTCCCGGGCGCGCTCCGCCCCCTCCTTCGCGAGCATTACATGCTCGCAGAAGGAGGCGGGGGTATCGATACCCCTAGACTTATATTTATTCTGTACAAGCTCGAACGTAATTAAAAGACGCATGGGTGACAAGTTCTTTGGGTGGGTGCTAGCCAGCGTCGAAGAACTCAATCAGTGTAGTGCTGTGGATTGATCCGGTGCATTTTGTATTTTTTTTGTTGTTTGTGGTTTTTTTATTTTATTTTGTTTTTATTTTTTATCTTTCTCTATGTATACCTACATACATTTTTTTTTATCTGTATTCTTATCATCTCATATCGTTAGTATCTTTTGTTAGTAAATTAATTAGTAAATAAATATTTATATATATATACTTGTGTAGGCTTGTAATTAGCAATATTGTCATCATACTTTTAATATATAAATTGTTATTAGTCTGTAAGCCTTCTTAAAATAAATAAATAAATAAAAATAAATAAATAAATTTATTTGGTTGACGTAAATATATGCAGCCAATGAATGAGATCAAAATTAGAATGAGTATTTAAGTAATGAATCTAACTGAAGCTGGGTTTTACTTGTCCCAGTTCTCAGTACACTTATGGAGTACTTGAGGCAAATAATTCGAACAGGAGCCTTTGCGTCCAAGGATATATAAGAGTGAGTTGCTTTGCAGAATAAACATTATCACATATTCGATGAAGCAGTAACTATTTGCATAATTCCTATAAAAAAGACAAGATCGGGGTGGCATAACTTGAGAGTCATCTTGCTATTTTACATATGACTCACAAATCATACCCACTCGTTTACATTGTTACCATTCATAATTATGTTTATCCGTGGATATACCTTGGAGTCCGAAGACTGCTTACTGCTTCTCCTGCTTTTGATGTAAAAGTGATTAAAAATTCATCCGAACATGCTAAATCTGATATTGAGAAAGTACTGAGTATTTTGTGGATCACCTTTCAAAGATAATTTCCAGCTGAACCCATCATCAAATAAGTGCCTGGTTCCTGCCAATTGACAGAGACAAATAGGTACTTACCAGTACCAATAAAAATATTCTGTAATTTATTCTACACTGAATGACGGTACGACATGTTTTAGTAACTTTAGATTCCATCTTCGTCCGAGCACTTATCCCGGTTGGAACCCGAGATCTGCCCGTCTACTAGCTACTAGCTCCCCTCCTTTCATTGCGGTTTTTTTATCTTGGTTTTTACGATGTTGTACAATTAGAATCTCTCCTCGGATAATATACACTTACGCCTAGCGGCTCGTATCGCAGCTCTTCTTGTGTCTCGCGGCAGAGCGCGAGCTATTCAATTTATGGCGGCAAGAGTCTCGGCCAATGAGGCCCTCGATGAGAGAGAGAGAGCATACATGTACACACACTCGTTCCGTCAGTTATTCTGAAAATTCCGACGTATTGGATGTTGAAATCACTGCTGCTGTTTGTCTCTGTGCTGTAGGCTAATACAATTTTTTTATATATTATCCATAAAAGAAAATTCTTAAACCCAAATAGTATTTCAAAAACTATAATTTAGGTTCATTCGACCACATATGGAAGTCCGTCTTGACACAAATATAGAGAACTAAATGAAGAAGTGTATACATGCTCGAACGAGATCCTTTGACTCGCGTGCTAAAAAATCGACAAGCGATCGAGACCGACCGGGGCAAGAACGAGAGGGTGAGACAAGATGAGAGCACCATGTACATACTCACTCTCGGCTTGTCTCGGCATGTCTTGTCAAATGTGTACATCCGCCATTATGTTCACTTTCCCGCGACGCGGTTAGCAATCTTTGGACTATCAACTATGGATCCCTTTGGCTCGTGTCCAAAAAACCACTCCGAACGCGAGCCGAGCCACGAGCCTACCACTTATCATTTTGAAGCTCCCTGGAGAGCACCACAGCTAATTCATTCTATGAGGTATAACTGTGTAAATCAGCTGGTAGCCGTCCCCAAGGTACAGGGTGGAATTTTTAAGTCGTCTAAATACTTTAGATAGCAAATTTATCTCAAAAGAAACATTCCTTTATTTTCGAAAGGAAAAAAATACTTTTTTAAAGATTTTTTAGTAACTCGTTTGCAACACTCGGTCGGTAATCGAAACGGCTGAAATCCGAAAAAATAACATTTTGTACTTTTATCGCATCAATCGATTTTTACGGTTCATCCTAAGGATCAAATCTCTCTAACAAACATGGTAAATTGGATAAAAGGAAATGAAAGATATTCGAACCGTTCTAATTTTATCCCATAGCATACATGAATACCAACAACTTTTAATTATAAACCTATAAGATTAAAACTTTAACTAAAAGTGGAGGGGGAAAAAAATCATAACTTCTAACCGGTGAACATTCAGCAGTCGGAAACATTTTTAATCGATAGGCCATTTTTAAGTCTAAAATAAATGTCTGAAAAGTTTTTCGCTAAAAGTTACCGTTTTCGAGAAAAAAAAATCCGTCCGTAGTTCTCTGTATAAAATAATATTAATTGCTTCACGACATCTACCTGTGCGTTCCCCCTGCGGGAACGGATTTTTTTTACTCCTTTTTTATTTTGTATTTAAAAGAACAACAAAAAAAGCAACAACTACGAACATTATGCATTTATTATATGTGTTATGATCCTCATGTAACCAGCGGATCAACCAATTAAATACATCCATGTCTCCAACCCGATTCATTTCGTTATATATTGTGCAACATATCCTTACGATAGAGTTACAGAAAAAGGTGTTATTTTGTATCTAAAAGAATAGTTGAGACAGCGCGACCTGTTCCTATGGCCACCTTCCTACTTCACCTTGAGACCCTGACTAACACCAAAGAGTTTGTCAAGACAAAACAAATGAACCCAAACTCGACAGGTTTATCTTGTTTAATTTAGGAAATCCTATGGCCACCTTCCTACTCCAATTTCAGACCCTGACTAACATATAAAACCAGAGAGTTTGTCAATACAGAACAAATGTGCCCAAACTCGAAAGGCTGATCTTGTTTGTTTTTGAAGTTCCTGTGGCCACCTTTCTACTCTATCATCAGACCAGCTCCGTGTGTCCGTGGTGCCATATTATTGCATTATAATCCAAACTAAACGTGTATGCAGAACTTCAACTCAATCGGAAGCCAACAAATGGTCGAACAATGGTTTAAAAAATTCCAACGGACAACATACATCCTAACAGTGCAAGCTTATACTTGTATAAAGCCTGTAAAAACTACAAACAAAATTCAATCATTCAGTAGTCATCACTACATAGTATAAAACGAAGTCGCTTTCTCTGTCCCTATATCCCTATGTCCCTATGTATGCTTAAATCTTTAAAACTACGCAACGGATTTTGATGCGGTTTTTTTTAATATATAGTGATTGAAGAGGAAGGTTTATATGTATAATAACATCCATTGCACCCATGCGAAGCCGGGGTGGGTCGCCAGTTTTAATATATAAGTGACGTCAAAGATAACTGGAGGGTAAGCAGAAAGAAAGATCAGTGTCCCATTTTTATGCGAGTTGAGTTGACCACTTCCATCCGTTAGTTTTTTATGTATTCAGAATTTAAAAAAAATAACCACTGTCCGAATTTTCAGCGATATTAAAATTGTTAGTAAAGTATCTGATGGCCCTTTGAGTAAAATTACATTATCTAGTCGCATTAAATTTATAAGTTTAGATTTCTGGATTTCCTTTTATGTCATTTACTATGTTTGTTATAGAGATTTGATCCTTATGATTGACCGTATCGATTGATTCAATTCAATTCAATTTAATTAAAATCCGAGAGACCACAAAAGTACAGGTTGTACTTTTGTGGTCTCTCGGATTTTAGTCGGTTCGATTACTGAGTGTGGCGAGCGAATTTCTGAAAACCTTCGAATGTAGGTTTGTTTATTACTAAAATTATTAATTAAAAAATCAAATAACCCAACTGCCCTCTGCTATCAAACTTATTTCGGTCTTTTTAGGGCAGTTGGGTTATTTGATTTTTTAATTAATAATTTTATTCTATACTTTTTAGTTTTGATATATATATTTTTGAAATCCCCTTTTAAAGTTCTTCATTTTGATACCCTACTCGATAAGTTTGAGTGAAAATATTTTTTGAATAACATACATTTTAGCGCCAAAAATCCAACATTTCGTTTTTTTATTATTTTGATATACCCAGTGTCACTCTCACAGTAAACACGAATCTAACGACATCTCTCAAGCTAAAATCCATCGAGCCGTTCAGGCTGCAGAGCGTGTCAAACAATTATACATACATACATACATACATACATACATATATACATACATACTCTCGAAAAACCCGAGCAATGAACCCTTGTTTATTTAACCTTAATAACTAAGTTCTTAAACGAATGTAAGTATTCCTAAGTTATTTTGAGTCGGCGCCAAGTGGTTGCAACTTTTCAAGGTACGAAGGAGTATGGCGAAATTGAGTGCAGAATGTTACCGATAACACAAATAACAAGGTAAAACCCTTGATGAAGCTATTATCGACCTCGGAAAAAAAGTGTTTGCCAAAGAGTAGGCATGTTGTAACCTTTTTTCTTATTAGGGTTACTCACCGGCTAGACCAGGTGAGCAAAGGAGTTCTTAATCCCAGGGCGCCTTTCTAGAGGGTTCTAATTTATTTCATAGGTCTCCTGATCTTCAATGAAAGACACTCACAAGTTATGCATACACATATTTAGAGGCTAAGACAGAGAAAAGTAAAAAAAATATATATATATATATTCAAAGGAAACTGAGATACAGAGAAAATGGTAATACAGAATATATAAGTTTAGATATAGAGAAATAGGCTTGAGAGAAGCTTCAGGTTAAAACACACAGACACATATTTAACAGATGATTACAAGATATTGAAAAAGAGTTCAGGTACACAAATATGTAGGTATGTAAAAGATCCTGGTACACACGAGCGAGTCTCGGAAGAGGTCCTCACCAGGTGCCAGTCAGCACTTGGTAAGACTTAATATTATTACAGACTGTGAGACTTCTTTGTTCATCAGCCTAGTGCCGGTCAGCAGTGGTACAGCTTAGTAATAATATCGAATCCGTGATCTTTCTACTCATAAGCCTAGCGCCGGTCAGCAGTGATAAAACTAAGTAACAATATAGATTGCTTGACCTTTTTGCTCATGGACTCTGCGGGGCACCAGTGGCTATACTGCGGTGCGGCAAGTCCCGGAACGGCCCTTGCGATCTGCTTCCTGCTGTGTATCAGCAAAGACCTCGGGTATTGCTCGCCACAGAGCCAATGCTAAGTACACCGAACTATTTCGAGATGTTAACTCGACCAAACGACCCTGCAGCCAAGACACACAACTCTTATGAATATCAAACCCCCATAATGAGAGTAACTTGACACCGATGGAATAAAATCACTTACCAGTTTTCTGCTGGGTACACAAACACAGTTTAACTTCTAACTTTCAAAAACTAAATTCGATAGCACAATATATAAGGAGTATTGACACTACGAGTGACCTCTCGTCTATTATCAAGCAAAAAATGAATCTTAGGGCCACTGTGACGACTTTTATATACCAATTTATTTCTGGAGACTACTCGAATGATCGGCCATATGTCTACCTACCAGAAAAATCCTTAAACTTCGACGATAATATATCTCACGCCTGCTCGCGTGGATTAGCCGAACTACGTCGTAATGACCACAGATAGGCACATTAGGCCATTCGCAGTAGTTGCTACTGTGTCTCACAGATGGCGCTAACTCTAATTACAATTTAATATTATCTAATGTTACAACCGCCCCCCCTCTTAATAGTATTTCCTGCGGGCACGATACGCAGGGAATACCCCATAAAGACACAAAAAAAGAATGTTAAAACAAGAAAAAAAACCTTAATTCTAAGAGAACAAAATCATTAACAACCTAAGAGACAATCCATCTATACACCTTACTAAGCACCGACTCTTGCACTGGTTAGGCGAAGTAACCAGAGTCGAGGTACCTTACAAAGAAAACGAATGCTCCCTTCACTCACTGTAGTAGCCCCAACACTTCTAAGGCATGATAATAGTGGTAGAGTATTGAGCAGATGATAAGGAAGGATTACTCGATACGGTGTACGGACGATTCGATAACGCACCACTATCAATGGACACGCACATACACAGAGATGACTATCGTCAGCTATGACGTTTCGACCTCACATAGCACTAGCTTTGCAAGCAAAGACCTAGTGCCATATTGTCGAAATATTACTAATGGTAGGTACGGGAGAGAGGGTCGGCTGATCCTCTTCCCTATACTTCAAAATGTCTTAATATGGTACTCGCCCAGGTTCTTACCTTCCAAATCGGACAGTCTATACACCAAAGGGGATCGCTTAGCGGTCACCACACATTTCAGGAACTTTGGGGCTAACTTAGTGGTAAAGTTCTTTGCTTTATTCGACAGATAGAACGTTCGTTTATATACTATTTGTCCCACTTTCAGCTCTACATGCCTCTTTCTGAAGTTATAATATTTTTCATTACGCTGGGGGGCAACGTTCAAATGTTTCCTCACCTGATCGTAAATGCGTTGAATTTCTTTCAGCTTGACACCGAATGCAGAGGGATCGTCAATGGAGACTGAATTAGGGTGGCAAGTAATGTCCGACTGTCTATAAAGAACCCCATCCCCAATAAATTCCCTACCATGTACTAGGAAGTATGGGGTGAAACGAGTCGCTTCGCTCACTGCAGTGTTCAGTGCGCAATGTAGTTCAATTAGGAATTCGTCCCATTTCTTGTATGGAGACTTTACATAACAAGAGATGGCTTTAACTACGTTTCGGATGGCACGTTCCGCTTGGTTTGTCTGGGCATGATACCTAGGGTTATAATAAATATTTGGCACGTTATACTTAGTTAAAAGATCTTTAAATTGCTTACTGACAAACTGAGGACCATTGTCCATATAAATGGTTTACAGACCCCATGCACGAGAAACACCCTCTTCTCAATGAATCTCGCGACCATCGCGCCTGTTGCAACAATGATTGGACACAACATGACGTATTTACTAAAATAGTCGGAGACCACAATCAGATGGACATTTCTATTGCTAGAAGTGGGGAAAGGACCAAGTAAATCAACAGAGATGGCTTTAAATGGCCTCGACACGCGTTTTGGACTACCCATGAGGCCAGGACGAGACGTGTTTACGGGTTGGTACTGTTTACAGACTTCACAATCCCCTACGTATCGTTTGACGTCTTCGTACATTTTGGGCCAGTAATAATTTAGGGCTAACCTTTTGTGCGTCTTCCAAACGCTACCATGGGCACTAAGTGTGTCGTCATGGTACTTGGTGAGGAGGGGTATTCTATCCTCCAGGGGTACCACCAACTTCCAGTCAAAGTCTGAAGTCAGAGAATATTTGTATTTTGAGAATCGATACAATAGGTTGTCCCGTATATCAAAATTAGGTAACTTCCTAGGGTTTTTCCGCACACTATTCATAATAATAATAATCGTGTATTTACCAAGAAAGAAAATTACAATTTACATTCTATTATTTCTAATATAGGTACATTACTAAGATTTATTACAGAAAAACAGGGAAGTTAAACAATCAACCCCACACTAGGTCTAGCCTGTCTCGTGGGGTTTTTATGTAGAATTTCCAAATGAGTTTTATCCATTAGCGTACGGCTGATTATTGTGCTACAATTGCTAAGTACTTTAGCTTATTCCATGCAAAGAGTAAAACAACAAAAAAAAAAGAAAATACATAGCAGATTAATGGGTGAAAGTCTTGTACGCAGACATCACAGACTTACGTTACGGGCACAGAATTATACTATCAGTCTACGCTCCGAATACATAAAAGAACTGGTGTACGTATGTCTCAAAGAATCAAGAATCAATTTCGTTTATTCAGTTTAGGCACATAAAGAGCACATATGAATGTCAAGGTTTACAATTGCGTTTGTCAAAATTATCAAGATGTAAATAAATCATTTGAAAATGATTCTTTCGCTGGTTCGGTAGTTGGATCTACTGAGAAGAGACAAGCAAGAAACTCAGGTAGATCATCGTTATGCTTTCTTTTTTATTTATTTTTTAATGTATAGTTTTGTTTTATTTATAATAAATATGTGCGCAAGAGTTAATTAGGTTGACCATGCATTTTTATCAGTAAGATATTCATCTGCTTTATAATAACCTTGTTTCATTAAACCTTTTTTCAATTCTATTTAAAACTTCTATTTTAAGTGGCAGGTCAACCAAATCCTGAGGGATTTTATTAAATATTTTTATACATACAACCTACAAACGAACTACCAACTTTATGAAGTCTGAGTTTTGGCGTTGCAAGCTTATTTTTATTTCTGGTATTAAAATTATGTTCATCCGATTTTTTTTTGAACAGATCTAGGTTATTTCGTACATATAAGATGTTGTCGTACACATATTGGGAAGCAACAGTTAAAATATTAATTTCTTTAAATAGTTCCCTCAGCGAGTCACGGGGTCCGAGGCTATAGATTGCTCGTATAGCTCGTTTCTGTAATATGAATAAAGACTCAATATCGGCAGCTGAGCCCCACAGCAGCAGACCATATGACATAACGCTATGATAGTAACTAAAATAAACTAATCGTGCCGTTTCCTCGTCAGTCAGTGACCTGATCTTTCTAACCGCATAGGCAGCTGAGCTAAGTCTACCTGCTAAGGGTTTGATATGAGAACCCCTATTGCAGTTTATTATCTAACGTTAGTCCAAGAAAAACGGTGGTATTGACTACTTCAACAGATTCATTATTCATTGTAATATGTGTATCTTTTTTTTTTTTTTTTATCGTGCAGAAATCCCTTCGGATACCCCCCCGCGTGCTAGCGGGGGCGGTTATGTCGGGCTTGAACCGACTAAAACCGCACGCCATCTCGGGTCTACAGACGCAGGGGTGTAAGGTTGCCCATAGAGCATATCCCTCGCACCCCGACTGACCCTGGGCCATCTCCGGTTTCGAGATGGCCCCCTCGGGTTTGGGAACCACGGTGTCCCCGTCTTGCCCCGGTTTGGGGGAGGGGCGCTAGTCGCCCCACCGTTCCGGCCTGCTTCTGCTGGGGTGACAGGTGGCCTCACCCGCCACCCCCAGGCCTGCGCTCATGGAGGACGGAGGTCGTTAAGCGACCTCCGGCGCCTGATAATATGTGTATCTATCTGTCTTACATTGGGCATGGTAAATTTTACACATTTTGTTTTCTTCGCATTGAGCAGCAAGTTGTTACTCAAGTACTACTTTTTGTCTGTCAGTTTTTAAAATTAATGATGTGTTATCAGCAAACAATACTGTCTCACAAAGATTTTCAATGAAGTAAGGAAGGTCATTTACATAATATATCAGAAATAAAAGGGGTCCTAATATCGAGCTCTGGGGTACTCCCATGACTAATGGGGCACCAGAAGAATTGGTGCCATTAAAGTCTGAAAGTATGTGTGTGTGTGTTTGTATGTGTGTGAGGGTGAATATGTGTGTGTATGTAAGTGTTTGTTTTATGAGGCTACTGTTACTACAGATTCCGATTCAGAATACGATAGTGATAAAAGGTATTTCTGAACAATAATTTTGACCTGACTGGTTCTGCAGTGCTTAATATTGCATACTTTAGCGATTTTATTGTATATATAACAGAGCATAAATTAATGCATATGCTGTGCAAAACTAGTTCTCACTCGAAATGGTACGCTTTTGTAAACTCGCTCAAGGAGTTGGGGATAATTTTGTGACTGTGTGGCTATCTTGTGTTGTTTTTGAACCATTTTAAGGATCTACAATTGCCGAACGTTAAGTGTGGAGGATTCTTTATAAAGAGCTTTGGTGGAGAATCTGAAAGGCTTCCTGTACCTGACCTTCAATACCGATCTCTGTGCTCGCTCAAGGAGCTGCATAATGGATATGCCGACGCCACCCCATACCGGAATACAGTAACAGATAATTGATTCACATAATGCAGTACATACGAGGTGCAGAACTTTTCTATTGGCAGAGTTACGTAGCAACTTCATTACGTAAATCAATTTCCTGGCACGCTTTGCTACTACTTCGATATGGGGTTTGAAAGAGAGTCTAGGGTCAATTAAACGCCGAGATATTTGATGCATTCTACCTTTTGGATCGATTCACAGGAGCATATGGTTCATTTGCAATTGCTAGAGTGGATTTTAACAGCATATAACAGTTTGGGTTCAGACGCCTTAGTTTTATAAAAACACAGGTATTTAGTTTTTTTAACATTAAGAGACAGTAGGTTTTTGTCAAGCCATTGTTTTAAGTCTGTCATTGTTTTTTGTGCATTTTCATGCACTGATGCCCATGATTTGCCATGAAATAAAATAACAGTGTCATCAGCGTAACAAATGGATTCCGAATGTGGTCCAATTGTGTTATGGATGTCATTCATATAGATAATGAATAGCGTTGGGCCAAGGACACTTCCTTGTGGTACTCCGAATGTGTTAATTGTATTGGTGCTGACATATTCTCCTATTTTTACATGCTGGCGTCTGTTTGATAGATATGTTTTAAACCAGTCCAGAGGCATGCCTCTAACACCAAAAACCTCTAGTTTTTTTAAGAGTATCGGAATGGCCACTGTATCAAAAGCCCTCGCAAGATCTACAAAAACTCCCAAGCACTTTTCATTACTATCCAGATAGTTTGTCACATGGTTGATTAGAAGGGTTACCGCATCTTCTGTGGATTTGCTGCGTCGGAACCCAAACTGTTTATCCAAGATAAGCTTGTTTGTTTCGAGGTAAGATATAAGGCGTTTGTTCACTGTTTTTTCTAAGATTTTGGAAAATATTCCTAACAAAGATATGGGCCTATAGTTCGCAGAATCTTGCTTCGATCCGTTCTTGTGTATAGCAATCACCTGAGCTTCTTTCCATTTATCAGGAAATATTCCAGAGCTTAGGCTAAGATTGATAATATGGGTTAGCGGGTTTATAATTTCCTTAAGAATTACCTTAATCAATCGAGGCGTGAATGCATATGTGCCTGCTGCGCTATCACTATTGAGGTTGCTTATAAATCTGTCAACTTCATAGACGTCAAGTAGGCTGCAAGAAAAAGGTAGCGGCAGCTGGTTCTCCTAATTTCTGTTTTCATGGTGTAGATGTACCATGGGTCTTTAGTAGAGATCGCATCGAGAGAATCAATTGTTATTCGCGATAGAGCGTCTGGTACCACATAGTCCTTACCCTTACGAGTGCTACGAGGATCGTGTGTCTGTATTAGTTCCCAAAGAATAGAGGTTGAAGTTAGATCCAAAGAACAAAACGGGGTCTTTGCTGGTTATGATCAAGAAGTTAAAGGATATAGAATCGTTTTTCCTGTTAACAGAAACGTTGAGGTTCATCGAAATGCAGTTTTCTTGCTTAAAAAGGCATCTGAACCTTAAATTCCAAAGAGCCAAGATTTGGGTTTCATAGCGCTTGCATTGACTGAGAAAGAGAGTAAACAGGTAAAAAGTATTTATTTATTTATTCATTTATTTAATATTACTACAGACACTATTATTACAGAAGGACCCAATACAATAGTGTAGGACATTTCTAAATACAATATAATAACAAAAAGACAACAGATACAATGAACAAAACACACGCATATTAATAAGAAATAATATCTAATACAATATCTAGTTCGATATAACGCAATAAGCGGCCTTCGTGAACTCATTCAGTGGACACGAAAACAAGTCTATCTGCTCGGCCACCGTGTTGAGCGTACGCAGCGCGCGCGTAAGCGGCGCCTGCTGCAGCAGGTTAGTGCGCGCGCTTGCCACCACGAGCAGGCGCGGGCGCCGCCGCCGCCCCACGTACTCGTCCGGCGCGCACAGCCCGACCTCCCGCAGGATAGCTGGGTTGTGAATGTGCCCGCGGAACACTTTGAACACGTACGTGGCTAATGCAACCTCCCTTCGAACTTCCAACTTGTAGTATCCTACCATACCCAAAACAAATAACGTAGGATACAACAATGGATACCCTGGGTATACGCCGTACAGTTTGTAATACAAAAATCGAATAAATTTATTTTGTATCCGTTCCAGCATTAATTTGTACTTAGCTTCAGATGGGGACCAGATTACTGCATTACATTCCAAGTGACTTTTAACTAATGCCTCATACAAGGTTCTCAAAGCTCCGATATTGGTAAACTGGTTTGTATGCCTTAAAAGAAACCCAAGATTACGGTACGACTTTTTACATACTTCATTAATATGAGTGTTAAACTTCAAATCACTACTGAAACGAACGCCCAAGTCTCTGACCTCGCTTATGCGCCGCAGAGTCGCCCCCTCCATGTGATATTGGTAGTGATGAGGGTTGCGAGCACGGCTAAAAGACAACACGGAGCACTTAGACACGTTAAAGTAAAGCTTGTTGTCTTCGCTCCACCTGACCACCCTATCTATATCTTGCTGTAACAAGTCGTGATCGGTATCCTGTACCACTTTACGTACTAATTTAAGATCATCCGCAAAAAGCAATGGTGTCGAGTTAGTAACTACATCTGGTAAACTATTGATCATTAAAATGAAGAGAAGTGGGCCCAAGTTGCTGCCTTGACTCACACCAGACCTCGTAAAATATGGCTCGGAAAAGCACCCCCCGCAGTCCACGTACTGGCACCTATCCCGCAGGTAGTCCGCGAAGAACGCCAACGTATGAGGTGTGCAGCCTGCGGCTGCCAGTTGCGTTAAAAGGATGTCGTTATCGACCATATCGAAAGCCTTCCTGAAATCGAAGTAGGCTACATCCACCTGCATACCAGCGTCCAACGCAGGTACTAAGCGCGACATTAAATGGAGCAGGTTACCAGCAGTCCCTCGCCCGGTACGAAAGCCGTGCTGAGCGTCCGATAACTGGGCACTTACCTGGCCATATAGGCAACCGTGAATCGTGGCCTCGAACACTTTCGCCGGCGTGCTAAGAACCGCTACGGGTCTGTAACTGCTGGGATCCGAGCCTCCTCTTCCCTTCGGAACGGGCACGACTCGAGTGATTTTCCAACGTTCTGGGAACGTTGCGGTGTCTATACAGGTATTGAATAAATGTAGTAACGGTTCAGCGAGTACCTCACGAGTATCCCTAAAGATGAAAGCAGGTATACCATCCGGTCCCATGGAGCGCTTGGGCGGCAGGCGGGCCAGCGCGACGCGGACCTCGCGCTCGCTCAGGCGAGTGAGGGACACCCGCGCACCAGGCGCGCCCGCCCGCGCCGCGCTCGCCGCCGCCACGCACAGCTCCGCGGGATCCTGATTGTACACCGAGTGGAAAAACTCGGCAAACTCAATTGCACACTCTTTTTGTGATAACGTGCGGCCGTCTATGATAAGTCCCTGTTTAGTGGAATTACCTCTCTTAAACCGCATGTAGTCCCAAAACGCTCGCGGATCCGTCGCTAGATGACTCTGTACGCGTTCGCAATATTGATTGTGCGCTCGTGTAGTCTCCTCCTTAACTTTTGCCCTAGACCTACTAAAAAATTCATAATCACTACGCGATTTGCTCGCCTTGTATTTCTTATGCAACGCATGTTTATGTCTAATTTCGCTAACAATGTCAGGTGTATACCACACCGGATATATGTACCTATTCCTACTTTTTGCACCTATTTGCTTACAAGGGATACAAAGGTTAAAAGCTTCATATATCTTACTGTAAAACAAGTCTAAAATAAGTTCCGGGTCTCTGAGACTGTACAAATCACTCCAATCCATAGTAGCAAACAAGTAATACAAGTGACCAAAGTCGGCCTTATTAAAGTTCCATTGCTCACGTATTATCGAATCCTGTTGTGAGTCAGAGTGTAGTCCGGGAGCAGCGAGTGAAGTGGGGGGCACGGCACGCGCCCGCTCGTTGCCCACGGCTAGCGGCGGGTGGTGACGGTCTACGGGCTTCAAACCCTCGTCTGCCTCGCTCACGCACACGCCGCTGCGCGCGCTCAACACTAAGTCCAGCTGCCTACCGTTACAGTTGGGTACCGTGTTGTACTGAATGAGTTCACAGAAGGCCATAAAGTATTCAAAATAATTACGAACATTTTCACTACATGAGTACAGATTGAAATCACCTAATATGACTAAGTTTTTCTTATATTTGAGACACAGGTTTTCTAATAAGCTAAACAATATCATATATTCATTATCGTCTGTACTCGGTGGGATATATACAACGCAACATGTCAATAAAAAGTGATTATGTTTATAAATACTAGCACAAATAAATTCGAACCTGCGACTGTCTATGTCCGTGTCACCTGGCAGCGCCACTGGGCGCAAGTCGAACCGCGGTGTGGCCATTAAAAGCGCACCGCCCTGCTTCCTCCCGTCCGCTCGGTCACATCGCAAAATCTGGTACCCAGGGAGCACAAATTCCGCGTTTTGAATACCCTCGTTTAACCCAGTTTCCGTGACAGCGAATAAATCAGCTTCTGATGATTCTATAAGGGACAGAAATTTTGTTGTTTTTGTTCTAAGCCCGCTAACGTTTTGATACAGCATGTTGATGTTTCTACTGCTTTTACAGTTGAATTGGTGTGGTTGTTCGTCGAAAAAAAATCCACTCACTGTACTCGACGTTTAAGGGCCATACCTCCGGATCGCACAACTTATCGTAGTTTCCTTCTGTAACCCCTATTTTAAATGAGGCGTAATCCCGATCGGTTTTGGGTTTTATTTTCTCAATAATTATTTCGGAGTCACTTTGCAGAACATTTTGTACATATTTCTTTAACATTTCTTCCGTTGTGCTTTTCTCTAATCTCCACACATGTAGAAATTTTTTACGTTCTACTGCCTTCAGGAGCTCAGATGACGCTTTGCCTCCTCTCCTAACTGGGTTTCTCCTCTTGTGATTTGAAACTTCTATCCAGGAATTATCATTAGTTTTTGTGTCCACTAATTTGCTGGCCACGGCCGCGTAGCTAATTTCAGACCCTGATGCTTGTACCTGCAACTTCGGGCTCTCGTGCTGGTGGTCTGCATTATTGCTTGTCCCTGGTGGGTTCCGGAAAGCATTGGACCTTGGCGCCGTTGGAATTGGTTGACGGCGACTACTTGAGGGGTCTTGGATTTTGCTGCTAATATTTTTTTCTTTAGTTTCAAGTTTCTCAGACTTTAACGTTTTGATTTCATTCTCATACGAAAAGCATTTTTTATTCACTTGCTGCAGCTCCTGCGTCAACTTACTGTTTTCTAATAACAGAACCTTAACGGTGTCCTTAATTTCATCTATAATTTTCATTTCGAGAGTACTCAACTTCTCCAATATCACTCTATTAACCTTTTCCATTATACCTACCAAATTATTAGTATCTACGGTTTCTAATAACTTGGTTGTTTCTTTAGTGCAACTATCTTCAAACGACTGGTTTCCTTCCTTATCGTTTTGGCTAGATATTATCCCTGCGCGAAGACTTCGCACTGGAGTGTCATCCGTTACCCGTATACGCTGAGTTACGTTGGCACAGGAATCACACTTAAAGTTTTTTTTGATTTGTGCCTGCCCATCTTTGAAGGCAGCCGGGGTAATATTCAAACATCTATAATGGTATCCCGTCTTGCATCCATTGCATTTAAGCAGGTCACCTAAATCCACTTTTTTGCAGCAAATAACACAGTTCATTATTTCAGTTGAATTTTCAAACGTAAATATTTCAACCAGTGACAGAGCCGAAGATAGATAGTTCTCGTGAGTGCGAGAGAGAGCGGTACGATATTTCGCGCCACCCACAACTTTTATTATCACTGATTGTTCACACCAGGTTCACACTGATTTAATTTTGTGTTTATACTACAAATTCTTACTAAATAACACTGTCCTCCACTTCGTAGTTATACACGAACACAAAAAGTCCACTTTAGAAACATATTCACAACTATACAGTCCGATTTTACCCCTTTTACTTTTAAATTACCGGGAGCGATCCGTATGCCGCACAGCTGTTTGATCAGAGATCAGAGTAGTGAAAGAATAGCAAATATCTCAGAAAGTGTACAACAAGAAGATGAGTCGTTTTATGATGAGGCCATAGGAGGTGAAGAAGTGTTCACTGAAACAGACCAGGCGGTGAATGTGGAAAATGAGCCCAGCGAGGCTGCAGAAAATGTGCTAACTGAAACTGAGGAAAGTGAGTCCACCATTGAGAGACCAAGGAGAACTATTAAGCCTCCGAGTTATTACCGACTATGAGGTAGGCTTATTGAGTTTGGCTGATGATAGCGAACCAAGCACTTATGATCTACAGAGACTGTTTCTTCCGTCGACGGTGGCAAGTGGAGGGAGAGATTCACAATGAGCTTCAAGCCCTCAAAGAAAATAAAACGTTGGAGTACATTGTGAGACCAAATAATTGTGAGACCATTGACATCAAATGAGTGTTTAGAAAGAAGAAAGATGAGAAATGCAACATAGTATCCTACAAAGCTCGTCTTGTCGCTGGGGCTATCAGCAAAGCATACTTTTTTCTGAGATTTATAGTCCAGTAGCAAGATTAACGTCTGTGCGGTTCTTTTTAGCTGTAGTGCATTTTCGTATAGGGAGGTAGAAGGGAACATATATTTAACTATGCCAAAAGGTTGTGAAAATGATTTAAAGCTTAAAAAGGTTTTGTATGGCCTTAAGGGCTCTCCTAAAAATTGGAACAAAATTTTTCACAATGTGATGAAAGAGCTAGGTTTTGTGAGATGCAACTATGAATATTGTTTATATATGAATAGCAGTAGACTAAAATAGGTTGATGATGCTGATGATGATGAAAGAAAGAATGTAAAACCTACATATTGCTATATGTTGATGATTTGTTATTAACTTCCAATGTTCCTTCAGAATTAGAATAGGTAAAAGTATCATTGAGTAAACATTCTAAAATTAAGGATTTAGGACCAGTTTGTAATTATTTAGGAATACATATAGTTCAAAATTTAAGGGATTGCACCATAGTATTGAACCAAACAATTTATTTGAAAAATTTGTTACAAGAAAATAAAATGTCTGAATGTAACTCAGTGTCAACTGCAATGGAGGAAAATTTTGTTCATTCCGTTCTTTAAAAAGAAAATTCAGAAAGCCAAAATATTGAGAAAAGATGTAGGAAAGTAATAGGATCTCTCATGTATGCTATGTTAAGTACTAGGCCAGATCTATGTTTAGCCATAAGTATCCTAGGAAGGTATCAGTCATGCGCTAGCTTAGACATGTGGAATTGTTTAAAAAGAGTATTGCGCTATATAAAAGGCATATTGTCGATGACCTTAGTATTTGTCAAAGATAAAAAGTCAGATGTATTAATAGGCTTTGCTGACTCGGACTTCGCAGGTGATAAAATTGACCGAAAGCCAACTGGAGCATTTATTTTTAAAATTGTTTGAATGTAGTGTCTCATAGGTTTCGAAAAAGCAATCTACTATCTCTTTATCATCCACGGAGTCAGATTTTGTTGCTCTTAGTGCTGCATTGCATTGCATGCATTAGTGAAGCGCTTTGGTTAAGTTAAGGTTAGTATAAAACCCACAGTTTCATCATAAGCTCAAACATGTAGACATTAAAGTTTTATCTGTTAGAGAAAATGTTTATGAAGAAAAATTTTTGAACAAGTGGCAGATTTTTTAACCAAGCCTTTGGTTACAGTTAAGTTTGCTAAATTTAGAGAGATGACTGGTTTGATAATATTCGAGTAGTTTTTAAAGTTTGTAACATTGAAGGAGGGTGTTAGAAATGGCAATGTTAACATATCAACATTGTTTTTGCGTAAGTAGCTCCCTCTAGTGACAAAAGTATGTAAAAGTCTTCAGATAGCTTTGTAATGCTGTGTGCTCGTTATAAAACAAAACTTCAATAAATCTTGCCTAAACAGTCTTTACTCGTACTTCTCATTCGAGTTCCCCACCTTCAAGAAGTTACTTCTCGTCTGTACTTACGTCACATCGTGAGGTTTTTTTTGTAATACTCAACCCAGCATTAAAAATCTGTAAGTGAACAATGAATCACTCCCACCCTTAGAGTAAGTTTTTTTTCCAAATTTAACTTCAACCCTATCCAATATTTTTTTTAAATCAAAATCGGACGGCTCTGTAAAAAAAATTATACGTGGTCATATATTACAACAATCAGTGAGTGAACAATCAATCATCGCCTGTTTTCCTAAACTTAGGGTTGGATTATTTTTCAAACTTATATGGGACCAACTTCGGGGTATAAAGAACCCTTTTCAATATTTTATGAGTATGAGTATTATAAGTAAAATTGGCTATCTTCAAATGTTTGATTGATTAAGTTCATACGGAACAATTGTCATAAAGGTGACCATAAAAGTATTTAATTGATATCATGAAGTAACATTATTTACAATAATATTTTTTTTAAACACGATCCGAATAAAAACGGTTACATGCAACGTCAATAAATATTTTATTAGTAATTCAGTCTTGCATATCACTTAGACGTGCTCTTTACAGTTTTAGAATTGGAAACATACGTCGAGTGTTGTAATGGCAAACTTATTGTGTATTTTACTTTCTGTTGTGGCTGTGACAGTCGTTAAAGGTACTTGAGACTTGTATAAATTAGCTTCAATTGCTGCAATGAGTTAACTGAAAACTAAGTTATATGTATGTATTAAGTACCCAATGAAATCCATGGAGTAAAATGTGGGAACGCAATTTAGTCCGCCTCAATCGCAGTTTCTATAGTTGGTAGAATCCATCCTAAATGAAATCTAGGTTATTTATTATTAGTTTATCTTAACCGGAAATAATTGCACAAATACTTTGTCATTTTATGATTTTCACACAAATAAAAGGTTATTTTATGACAAATGTAAACATTTTACATTTAATTTTAGAAATTGCAATCGGATAGTGCAAGTAGCCCTGCGACTGAGCTCGCCACAATTGAACCGAGCACTATGAACACCGACCCAAACGGTATTGGTAAATTTTATGAATAGTCTAGGTTGATTACTGATCGAATCCATCTTCGTCAAGACATCGGCAAAGTGATGGAATTATGAGGAATGATTTTCGATACGAGGGTGATTTCCACGACCAAGTAAAGGAATCACGCCTGGCGAGCCACAGTCCCAACGGTGGATGTTGGGATGCTTAATCAGTAGTTATAAAGTACTTTAGGATGACTTAGCGCTTTAAGCACTGGATGCATAATCACGTCGTCACAGAATCTTCATGCAAAGATTCAAACCAAAGATATGTCTTGCATTGTTACAAAAAATACAAGAAAAGAAATACAAATTGTTATCACAATGTTTGTACATTGTGACACTTTTTTTGCCGAGGTGCGATATGCGTATGGGACCCATCCAAGACCCTCAGGGGCAAACCATCTATGCCTGCAAGCCGTTAACGGAGATAGAATTCCACGCAGGCGAAGCCATGTGTAACAGCTATTATAGTGTATTAGCTTTGTCTTCAGATGCTGTTGTTACTGAAATACCTTAATGAGATGCAGATAACAAAAACGCTACTCAGAATTCTTAAGAAAACTACTGATTTATTGACAAACCAAGCCGTAGCCGTAACATAGCCGTAACTATTTTCGCCGTCAGCCTATTAATTGAAAATTAATTACAATCTTTAGCCTATAATTCTAAAATTAACTAATTTGATTCATAACTCGTTGGCAGATAATAACGACTGTACAGCAGAGACTATCCCCATCGATAGCACTATGAAGGATTCAAATGGTCATGAAAACGGAAGACGTGGCGGCCACGGTGGTTGGAGTGGCCATGGCCATGGTTCCGGTATAGGCAGCCGTCTGGTCGATGACGTCGTCGGCGGCGTTGTCGATGGCATTGACAGTGGAAGTGTCGCTGGCGTCGCCAGCGGCGTCCTCAATGGTGTTGGAAAGGGTATTTTTTTTGACTAATCCCACCCTTATTCCCACTGTAACTCCTGAATACCAGGATCAACAGTAGTGACCCAAGAACATACCGAGTAATGACACTCGGGAAGCCCAGGGAAACTTAAACTGCCTTGGAAACCGCATCGGAATTAAACAGAAGGTAATTGGTGGAGTTCCAAATATAATAAATCAACTTCACTCCTTAGCAAACGGGAGACATAAAAAGGCAGACCAGCTGTAAAAGAGATAAGTACCACGGACACAAATATTACGGGTCATAAGTAAGCTATATTTGATTCACGAGATAAGCATAGTATACTGCTTCACTTGCTCAATAACAAAACAGTGGGTGTAAATTAAAAAAAAAGGTTAAATATACAAACTGTTTTGCTATAATATATGCATTATAACCACTAAAGATACGTTCATATTACTGTATGGGGCTGTGTTTTCGGGTTCTAGTCGGTGATGAGGTATCTATGCCGCGACCGAAGGCACCACAACACAATGCAACATATTGATTTAAGAACCGATAGCATTCTGTCGCACCACACAATATACTGAACAATAAATCGAACTTTATTATGGACATGATATTTGAGGTGAACTGATCCTAGGTATCTTTAACAGTTGCCGTAAAATCCATAGCTTATTCACACATTTTTTTGAGCAAGACCCACGTTTCGCAATAATACAAGAACGTAGACCCAACGTACCATCCCATGATGCGGTGTCTTATAAAGTACCTTAGCATGACTTAGCGCTTTAAGCACTGGATGCATAATGACGTCGTTACAGAATCTTCATGCAAAGATTTGAATCAAAAATATGTCTTGCATTGTTACAAAAAATATATAGTCCATTGAAATGTTACATAACTATATGTTACGTAACTATTTTCGCCGTCAGCCTGTTAATTGAAAATAAATTACAATCTTTAGCCTATACTTCTAAAATTAACTAATTTAATTCATAACTCGTTGGCAGATAATAACGACTGTACAGCAGAGACTACCCCCACCGACAGCACTATGAAAGATTCAAATGGTCATGAAAACGGAAGACGTGGCGGCCTCGGTGGTTGGGGTGGCGGTGGCCATGGTTCCGGTATAGGCAGCCGTCTGGTCGATGACGTCGTCGGCGGCGTTGTCGATGGAATTGACAGTGGTAGTGTCGCTGGCGTCGCCAGCGGCGTTCTCAATGGTGTTGGCAAGGGTATTTTTTTTGACTAATCCCACCCTTATTCCCACTGTAACTCCTGTATACCAGGATCAACAGTAGTGACCCAAGAACATACCGAGTAATGACACACGGGAAGCCCAGGGAAACTTAAACTGCCTTGGAAACCGCATCGAAATTAAACAGAAGGTAATTGGAGGAGTTACAAATATAATAAATCAACTTCACTCCTTAGCAAACGCTCCCGTTTGCTAAGGAGTGAAGTTGATTCACACAAAAAGGCAGACCAGCTATAAAAGAGATAAGTACCACGGACACAAATATTACGGGTCCTAAGTAAGCTATATTTGATTCACGAGATAAGCATAGTATACTGCTTCACTTGCTCAATAACAAAACAGTGGGTGTAAATTAAAAAAAAAGGTTAAATATACAAACTGTTTTGCTATAATATATGCATTATAACCACTAAAGATACGTTCATATTACTGTATGGGGGTGTGTTTTCGGGTTCTAGTCGGTGATGAGATATCTATGCCGCGACCGAAGGCACTACAACACAATGCAACATATTGATTTAAGAACCGATAGCATTCTGTCGCACCACACAATACCCTGAACAATAAATCGAACTTTATTATGGACATGATATTTGAGGTGAACTGATCTTAGGAATCTTTAACAGTTGCCGGAAAAATCCATAGCTTATTCACACATTTCTTTGAGCAAGACCCACGTTTCGCATTAATACAAGAACGTGGACCCAACGTACCATCCCATGATGCGGTGTCTTATAAAGTACTTTAGCATGACTTAGCGCTTTAAGCACTGGATGCATAATGACGTCGTTACAGAATCTTCATGCAAAGATTTGAATCAAAAATATGTCTTGCATTGTTACATAAAATATGTAGTCCATTGAAATGTTACATTTTTCAGGCCTTACCTTGCGTTTTTTAGAGGACGCAATTTAATTTTTTTTGCTGTGTAGGGGGGGTCAGTGTAAAGCTAAAACCAAGTTTGTGGGGTCGCCACCCTTGTCCCACGGCCGCCATCTTGAAAATAAGGGTTGAAATGTTTTTTCTCTTACTCTTTTCCCCACCACCCACGAGGTAGAGTCTGGAGGCGCGTTTTTTTAAGTGGTATCCCCAATATGCATAATCCACGGTGATTTTCTAAATTTGAACTACTCCGTCCCCAGTCTTTTCGATGGACCAGCTAGCGGCTCAGCATCTGATCGGCTTTCTGAATTAAATATCAGTGGAAGAACTGGAGAAGGAAGGGGTATTAATGGCGGCAGTTCATCATCAAAGGCAATATCATTTATTAATTCTGAGAGCCCCATTACGTTGCTGCAAGTCTCTCCAGAACAATGGAAGCACACTGCAGAACATTTCAGCCCTGCTTTTCTACATCCACACATCGCTCCATAGTTTCCTTTGCATTTCACAAGATCAATTTTAGAAGCTCAGGGGATGCTGGAGGCTTAGAGCTCTGCACTGGCATCAATAATTTTCCACATTTTTTTCTAGCCTCAGTCTTCAAGATCATTATTATTACCAAGCCACGACTGGACCTGATGGTAGGCTCGGAAAGTATGAAAGCGAGCTGTGTCTTTTGTTGGAGGAAGTGAAGATAAGTTAAATGTACTTTTTGTCACTGCCTTGGCGAATTGTTTGTATCTTAGGCTGTCAAGAGAATTATCATCTTTATTACCACCGTATAAGGAGATAAAAAACGTTTCTGAACATTATCGCTTATAACTTTTTTATTTATAGTTCTACGGCAAAAAGTTACTGCACCAAAGTTGTAGAGAATTTAATTTGCAACAAAAAATGTTAACAATTTTTTTTTATCAGATAAATAGTTTAAGAGATATATCGTGAAAACCATTTTAAACCCTATTTTCAAGATGGTGGCCGTGGGACAAGGGTGGCGACCCCACAAACTTGGTTTTAGCTTTACACTGACCCCCTCTACACATCAAAAAAACAAAATTGGGTCCTCTAAAAACGCAACCCCAAATGTAACTTTTCAATGGACTAATAAGAAAAGAAATACAAATTGTTATCGCAATGTATAAACATTATGTTTGTACATTGTGACACTTTTTTTGCCGAGGTGCGATATGCGTATGGGACCCCACCTAGACCCTCAGGCGTAAACCATCCACGCCTGCAAGCTGTTAACGGAGATATAAATCCACGCAGGCGAAGCCACGTGTAACAGCTATTATAGTATATAAGCTTTGTCTTCAGATGCTGTTGTTACTGAAATACCTTAATGAAGTAAAGAAAACCACTGATTTATTGACAAACCAAGCCATAGCCAACATAGCCGTAACTATTTTCGCCGTCTGCCTGTTAATTGAAAATTAATTACAATCTTTCGCATATAACTAATATAACTAATTTAATTCAAAACTCGTTGGCAGATAATAACGACTGTACAGCAGAGACTACCCCCACCGATAGCACTATGAAAGATTCAAATGATCATGAAAACGGAAGACGTGGCGGCCACGGTGGTTGGGGTGGCCATGGCCATGGTTCCCGTATAGGCAGCCGTCTGGTCGATGGCGTCGTCGGCGGTGTTGTCGATGGCATTGACAGTGGTAGTGTCGATGGCGTCGCCAGCGGCGTTCTAAATGGCGTTGGCACGGGTATTTTTTCTTTTTGACTAATCCCACCCTTATTCCCACTGTAACTCCTGTATATCAGGATCAACAGTAGTGACCCAAGAACATACCGAGTAACGACACTCGGAAAGCCCAGGGAAACTTAAACTGCCTTGGAAACCGTATCGAAATTAAACAGAAGGTAATTGGAGGAGTTACAAATATAATAAATCAACTTCACTCCTTAGCAAACAGAAGACACAAAAAGGCAGACCAGTTATAAAAGAGATAAGTACCACGGACACAAATATTACGGATCCTAAGTAAGCTATATTTGATTTACGAGATCCGCATAGTATACTGCTCCACTTGCTCAATAACAAAACAGTGAGTGAAAAATTAAAAAGGTGATATATACAAACTGTTTTGCTATAATATTTGCATTATAACCACTAATGATACGTTCATATTACTGTATGGGGGTGTGTTTTCGGATTCTAGTCGGTGATGAGGTATCTATGCCGCGACCGAAGGCGCCACAACACAATGCAACATATTGATTTAAGAACCGATAGAATTCTGTCGCACCACACAGTACGCCGTGGCACAGTAATATGAATCGAACTTTATTATAGACATGATATTTGAGGTGAACTGATCCTAGGAATCTTTAACAGCTGCCGTAAAATTCATAGCTTGGTCACACATTTTTTTGAGCAAGACCCACGTTTCGCATTAATACAAGAACGTGGACCCAACGTACCAAGACCCATGATGCGGTTTCTTTTAGTCAGATACCAGCTAACCTGGCAAACTTCGTTCCGCCTTAGAATCAAGTTACGTTGTTTACCTTATCAGCTGAATTTATTGCGCGAATGTATCAAACTTTTAATTATTCTAACTGCTAGTGCAGGCACATTATCCCGATCACAGCCGTAGATGGCCCAGAGTCAGCCGGAATGCGAGGCAATTGCCTTATTATGCCACCTTACACCCCGGAATTATAGACCCGAGATGGCGTGCGGTTTTGGTCGGTTTTTGTTTCAGCAAAAAAAAAATGGTAGACAAATCAAAAAAATCGAACATCATAAAATCGGTCCACCTGTTCTCGAGTTATAAACGGTATTACTTTTATACAAATAGATGAATGGGTATGAAGCAAAAATGTCGTACGAGGTCAGATTAAGATGTCATCTTAACCTTTGTTTCAGCAATTGTTTTGCATTAGTAAAGTGATAATGACACAGACTCATTCTTAATCTAAGTTCTAAACCTTTCAAAGTATATTTAATAAGTTGTTGTTATACTATTAACAGGTTTGGACACCCTTAGAACTCGTAAGCCAATCGTGGGCTTACTAAGAAATTTTAAGAATCTGAAATCACGCTGCGAAAACCTTCGCTTCCTACCAGTGAGTATCATAATAAAATATAGGTAATAAACCAGTTCGCGCCCTGGCTTCGCCCTGTGCAATTATAGCACCAAACCGTGAAATTTCTAAAAAAAAATTCACTAGTTCACAATTTGTAATGTTACAGTTCCTTTGAATTTATTATGACACGGTTCATTCACTAGTCAGATAAGTAGAAACGCAAAAAGTAGACTTAATCTAAGATCAAACTAGTGAACAAACCGTGTCATAGTAAATGTTGATGGAAAAAAGTTAGAAATGGAATCTAGCACTCAACGACCTCAAAACGAATTCCATTATATACAGTGTACTATTGTGTATGGGGTGTAAAGTGCCCCACCAAGTCAACCTCTCCTACAAGCCGGTACACCTGTAATTGATGGCTTAGGCTGCACAGCCTCGTCCGTTACTCAGTCCGTCAGAGAGTGGATTTCCTCACTGGGTTGGAGTGTCGGCGGTCCGGTCAGTCGCTCTATAAAAAGGAGGAGTAGAAGTTCATATCTCTTGCCCCTAAAACCAGGATCTGTGCTGGGATGAAGATGATGATGACAGTAGTACAATTTAGTTTTCACTTAATACCACCCTTCTTTTTTTTTTTTTTTTTTTTTTTCTTGCGGAAATCCTTCCGGATACCCCCCCGCCGAGCAGCGGGGCGGTTATGTCGGGCTTGAACTGACTAAAACCGCACGCCGTCTCGGGTCTTCAGACGCCGGAGTGTAAGGTTGCCCATAGAGCATATACCTCGCACCCAGACTGACCCTGGGCCATCTCCGGTTTCGAGATGGCCCCCTCGGTTATTAACGTCTAAAAAGGGATTGCTTTATCACCTAGTCAAACTTACTTCTAGGTATTAACTTGGTCATCACAGAGGACACTCCGTCGGGGTGGGAGTCCTCTCGCTCGGTAGCATGATTGCAGCAATGGTGCGGGGCGAGCCCGGGAGAGATTTGGAACTCTCCCGGCTCGTCGAGCCTGCAACATGCTCGCCGCGCGTCGCAGGCGACTCAGACACCGTAGGTCGCTCAACGATCTCCGTCCTCCATGAGCACAGACCTGGGGGTGGCAGGTAAGGCCACCTGTCACCCCAGCAGAAGCAGGCCCAGGCGGTGGGGCGACTAGCACTCCCCACCTTTCCGGGGCAAGTAGGGGACACCGTGATTCCCAAATCTGAGAGGGCCATCTCGAAACCGGTGATGGCCCTGGGTCAGTCTTGTTGCGAGGGAAATGCCTTATGAGACGGCGTGCGGATTTAGTCGTATCAAGCCCGACATAACCACTGCTGCTAGCCGGCGGGGGGGTATCCTAGGGAATTTCCGCACGGAAAAAAAAGGTTTATGTATAGGTAAATATTAGTATTATTAGTGTATGAAAGACTATGGGCGCGTGGTGACAGCCAAAATATATATATATCGCGATCCAATATCGTGATCCAGTGTAAGGACGAGTCGCACATCAATAAAATCGCGTTTGCACATCTATATTATTGACAAGATCGCGATATATATTGACTGTCTTCACGCATCCTATAAACCCAAAACCACATTAACCATTAACAAATTACAGGGCTGTATCGTCATGGATGTTTTCCAGGCAATATCTGGCACCTTGGGAGATTAAGAACGTCTTTTTAATAATTCAAATTCATCAAATCTAGACTTGTAACCTAATGCGTTCTAATAGTTGTGTGATTTCTAGATTAATCACTAAATTCGAGAGGAAACAATATAAATGAAATTATTTTCAATAAATATATTAAACCGATTTTTTTTTCTATTCTAACCTTCGTGTTAACGCCACATACATTCTCCTACTCATAACGCCATCTGTGTGCTCATTTTAGTATTTTAATCAATTAAATATACCCGCATAGTTTTCTTGGTTGACACTTCGCAATGCATATCCTGTCTCTGTCCTACTTTGGTACGACCTTCGTGCATAGTTGGGAGAGAGAAAGCAACAAAACGCTATGACAGCCCGCCGGGAAGTTTTTTTTGTTTATCGGAACTAATGTGTCAATCAGTCGTCGTTTGGAGTTTTCGCAAGACGTCACGCACGACGCTTTCGCCACCGCATCCCTTCGCTGTTTACCATGAAATAGCCACCCGCCGCGACAGATACTATAATTTTGTTGTGCACCTCATATACATAACATTAAGTGCTGTGTATAATTAATTAGTGAATCGAAAGCCACGGAAGGAGCCCCTGCATTATCCAGGATCTCTAGCCACGGAGAAGCCGCTTCCAAGGTACTGTGCCATTCCATTTCCTCACCCCCGCAGAGCGTGTGTCAACCAATTGAGTTCTGTAGTCATTATTCGAACCCGCGCCTTACAATCCATTGATTTTCACCCGCATAGGTGGGTCCTTTTTTCCCGGGACCTTCCGTTATCATTTCGGTCCTTCGAGCAGGATTATTATTACCATTTTGGTTATTCGTTACCGTATTATTATCCGCATTTTTGGTAGTTCGATGCAGGATTACTCATAACTTAATCCTGTCGTCACCGCATTATTCGTTAAAACCACATAGATTCAGCCGCATTTAGTATAGGTTAGGTTATTCACTTCATACCTACCTAGAAATCCGCATAGAAACAAGTCAATATTGAATTGTATTTGTTATTACCGCATCCGCATCTTTTTATAGGCCATTACTGCCTAATTACCGCATTCATACCTAGAAAGGTTTAGGCCTAGGTTTAGGTTGAGAACTTGGTAGATACCTACTAGCGTCGCTCACCAGCCCAGCTCGCTATTCATTCATATTGTTGCTAACCGCGCCGCGTTAGCAGCTTCATCAAGTGTGTACCGTGACGGCCCAGCATAAAACTATCTGCAACATCCTGCACTCAATGTGGCCATACTCCTTCGTACCTTGAAAAGTTGCAACCACTGGAGGTATGGCGACACAACCATCGCTATCTTTGAGTCTGCTTCCTATGTTTTCATCGTCAAATTTTATTAATATGCAATCCGGTAATTCCAATTCCTCCTGTTCATCCCTGCGTAGTGCTGGCCATTTTATTGTTTTTATCATACCCATAGCACCATTGACAAGTGTGTGACTAAAAAATCTTTCTAGTTTGGATCTATAAAAATCCTATTATATTATAGATTTTTTTTTACGTTTGATGTATAGGATACATGCGAAATGTTTCTTGGAATTTGAAAATATCCGGTTTTTATGCAGTTTTATCTGAACTAGGATCGCCCGGAAATTAAGCCTTGTAAGGACTAAACGTAAATCTAGATTTTTTTACTACGCGTACAGGTATTTACGTGTACAGGACGCAATGCATTGCTGTATAATGAACGCGTAGTCAAAAGTTGGCCAGACAGTACAGAACAGAGACGACTGGAGGCGACTCGCCGCGAGGCGGGAGTCGACAGGCCTGCTTATGTTGTATGTGCATACTGTATAGATACTGACTTTCGTTCTTGTTTACACCTAACCTACTACGCGTACATTGGAACGCTTAGTTCGCACAAAGCTTTAAGCCTCGTATGTACTAACTCTCACCTACATTCCACTGTTAGTAGAGGAGCCGGGGTTGGATGGTGTGAGGATCGACCTTCACCCATCTGATAACCAGATGGGATATATTTTTATCAAATATAATTCATCTATTAACATACCTATGATGACTTGCCTGTCAAAAGGTGTTTATTTTTAATTAAATTAATTTTAATATTTTTTTGAAAATCGGGCAATTTTTATTCCAGCGTATCGATTTTAACATAAAGAATATGCCTTGAAATTTTATTTAAAATTTGAAGGTGGGCTTAGGGCTCTAATTTCTGATGCCGTAGCCATTAATATTAGGCTTGATTCGGACTCATACACTATTGTTTGCGGTGCATCCGGTAGTAGGACGTGGTTGGATCATTGCTTAGTTACTCAGTCTGCACTAAACACTATATCTAATATCTTTATACATTACGATACTTATTGGTCTGACCATATGCCTATGACAATAGAGTGTAATTTAAATAGTGTAAGGGCTAAAGTCACAGATAGTCCGATCCCCGTGAACAAGACTGTATGGGGAGATAGGAACACAGAACAGATAAACCAGTTTTCAGCATCTTGTAATGCCTGACTTAGAGAGATCCATTTTCCGGAGACGTTCAGACAATGTGCCGATGGCTTTTGTAATGAACAGGGGTACATGAGGGAACTTGATAATCTGTATAATACTGTAGTCTCTATTCTGTCGGAAGCTGCAACTGAGAGCTAGGCTGTTTTAAGTCGCGGGAAAGGTAGTAAGCGTGTCCTGGGGTGGAATAGACACGTTCGGAAGTCGCTCCACACGGCGCGACTTAAGCATAGGGTGTGGTTACAAGGCGGTAGACCCGGGACTGGCCACCTCTTTGAAGAGATGACAGAGAGCCGTAAAATTTTTAAGAGTATATTGAGCTGGTATATGAAACATCAGGATCAGTTTAAGATGGATCTTATTGCATCTCATCACTCTTCAAAGAGGTTCAAGCAGTTTTGGAAAGCCACAAATAAGCTCAATCCGAAACCTAAGCGACCCGAGAGTGTTGACGGGGAAACTCAGGTGGGACGCATAGCTGAAGCGTTTGCACAACGCTTCAGAAATGTGTCTCCTTTGGGGACGTCACATGGGAAGCTCATGGGCACGGACGGTCATGGCACGGAGCTGCTTCGATTCTCAGCGAGGGAGGTGGCCACAAGAATAAATAAGATGGCTAGAGGTAAATCACCGGGTCATGACGGTCTAAGCATAGAGCACCTTAAAAATGCGGGCTGCCATCTACCCCGAGTTTTATCAATGTTTTACTCGCTGTACCTGAGTCATTCCTATCTGCCAGCGGCTTGCCTAAAAACTATTGTTATTCCAATACCAAAAAAAAAACGGGTGACATGGCGGATGGTAGTAACTACAGGCCTATATCGTTAGCTACTATAATAGCGAAGGTACTGGACGGTCTGCTTGATACCCAGTTAGATAAATATATTGAGATACATGACGCGCAGTTCGGTTCAGGCCTGAACTATCAATCTCTGTTGCGCAATATTGAGTCTCAAGCATACCGTCCAATACTACACCACGCGGCGAACGCCTGTGTATGCATGCTTTTTGGACCTCTCGAGAGCTTTCGATTTAGTGTCATGTGACACGCTCTGGAGAAAGCTTGAGGAGAGAGGCGTGTCTACAGATAGGGCGGAAATGTTAACGCCACATACATTCTCCTACTCATAGCGCTGTGTGCTCATTTTAGTATTAGTTTCGTACTTCAATATTTTAATCATTTAAATATACCCGCATAGTTTTCTTGGTTGACACTTCGCAATGCATTTCCTGTCTCTGTCCTACTTTGGCACGACCTTTGCGCATAGGTGGGAGAGAGAAAGCAACAAAACATTATGACAGCCCGCCGGGAAGTTTTTTTTTTGTTTACCGGAACTAATGTGTCAATCAGTCGTCGTTTGGAGTTTTCGCGAGACGTCACGCTCAACGCTTTCGCCACCGCATCCCTTCGCTGTTTCCCATGAAATAGCCACCCGCCGCGATAGATACTATAATTGTGTTGTGCACCTCATATACATAACATTAAGTGCTGTGTATAATTAATTTGTGAGTCGAAAGCCACGGAAGGAGCCCCTGCATTATACAGGATCTCAAGCCACGGAGAAGCCGCTATAAAGGTACTGAGTCATTCCATTTCCTCACCCCCGCAGAGCGTGTGTCAACCAATTTAGTTCTGTAGTCATTATTCCAACCCGCGCCTTACAGTCCATTTATTTTCACCCGCTTAGGTGGGTCCTTTTTCGCCGGGACCTTCCGTTACCACTTCGTATTAAGAGCCCGTTATAAAATCTCACTGCCAAGTATATCAGAGTTGTTGTGAATGGCTACGGCATCAGAAATTAGAGCCCTAAGCCCACCTTCAAATTTTAACTAAAATTTCAAGGCATATTCTTTATGTTAAAATCTATACGCTGGAATAAAAATTGCCCGATTTTCAAAAAAATATTAAAATTAATTTAATTATAAATAAACACCTTTTGACAGGCAAGTCATCATAGGTATGTTAATAGATGAATTATATTTGATAAAAATATATCCCATCTGGTTACCAGATGGGTGAAGGTCGATCCTCACACCATCCAACCCCGGCTCCTCTACTAACAGTGGAATGTAGGTGAGAGTTAGTCCATACGAGGCTTAAAGCTTTGTGCGAACTAAGCGTTCCAATGTACGCGTAGTCGGTTAGGTGTAAACAAGAACGATAGTCAGTATCTATACAGTATGCACATACAACTCAAGCAGGCGTGTCGACTCCCGCCTCGCGGCGAGTCGCCTCCAGTCGTCTCTGTTGTATACTGGCTGGCCGACTTTTGACTACGCGTTCATTACACAGCAATGCATTGCGTCCTGTACACGTAAATACCTGTACGCGTAGTAAAAAAATCTAGATTTACGTTTAGTCCATACAAGGCTTAATTTTCGGGCGATCCTAGTTCAGATAAAACTGCATAAAAACCGAATATTTTCAAATTCCAAGAAACATTTCGCATGTATCCTATACATCAAACGTAAAAAAAAAACTATAATATAATAGGATTGTTAAAGAACCAAACTAGAAAGATTTTTTAGTCACACACTTGTCAATGGTGCTATGGGTATGATAAAAACAATAAAATGGCCAGCACTACGCAGGGATGAACTGGAGGAATTGGAATTAACGGATTGCATATTAATAAAATTTGACGATGAAAACATAGGAAGCAGACTCAAAGATAGCGACGGTTGTGTCGCCATACCTCCAGTGGTTGCAACTTTTCAAGGTACGAAGGAGTATGGCCACATTGAGTGCAGGATGTTGCAGATAATTTTATGCTGGGCCGTCACGGTACACAAATTAGGTAGGTACGGTACAACACTTGATGAAGCTGTTATTGACCTCGGAAAAAAATATTTGCCAAAGAGCAAGCATATGTGACACTGAGTAGAGTAAAAATACTTGAGGGTATTACTTTATCTGTTTGAGGTTTGTGTAATAGCCAAATAAGGTATTACACAAACCTCACGATGAACAAACTTTAGCAGAAATGCAGAGAATGAGAGGTCTACACACAAGAGTCTGACAGATTTAAATCTCATTCATGGTAATTTTTTTTTGTAATACTCAACCCAGCGTTACACAAGTGTCGGCTTTAAGCCGTACCTCTTTCTGTTGGTAATAGATGCACTGACATCGGATATACAGGAAGAGGTACCCTGGTGTATGCTATTTGCCGACGACATTGTCCTTGTTGGTGAGGATGGAACCGAGGTCCAGAGCAGATTGGTAACATGGCAACAAAAGCTGGAGAGTGTTGGCCTTAAAATCAGCAGAACCAAAACAGAGTACATGTTCTGCGATTTCGGCGGTGTCTCTAGCCCCACAACCATAGCACTTGAGGGAACCCCTATACCAACCTGCTCCGACTTCCGGTATCTCGGTTCACTACTACAAAGTGATGGAGAATTAGATCGAGCCGTAAAGCATCGGATTAACGTAGGTAGAATGAAATGGCGGCAGGTTACGGCAACAACGTGTGACTCACGAATCCCCCTTAGACCTATGGGCAAAATCTACAAGACCATGATCCGGCCTGCTGTCCTGCATGGATCAGAGAGCTGGCCCGTAAAGGCGACGGATGAAAGACTTCTGCATGCAGCCGAGATGCGAATGCTGAGATGGATGTGTGGTGTGACAAGAATGGATAAGATTAGGAATGAGTACATTCGAGGAAGTTTAAAAGTGGCGCCAATAACCGAAAAGTTGCGAGGAAATTGCTTGTCCTGGTTCGGACATGTAATGCGTAGGGATGAAAGTAATATCGTAAGGAAGGCATTAAGTATGGAAGTGGACGGTTACAAGGGGAGAGGAAGACCTAAGAGGAGATGGATGGACTGTGTGAAAGAAGATATAGTTAAGAAGGGAGTGAATGTTAAAAATGACCGCAAGAAGAGATGAATGGAAAAAGCAAACATGTTGCGCCGACCACAAATAAATTTTGGGATAAGGGTAGGAGGATGATGACTCAACCCAGCATTAAAATCTGTGAGTGAACAATAAATCACTCATATTTTCCCACCCTAAGGGTAAGGTTTATTTTTCAAATTTACATGGAACCAACTTCCAGGCACACTTTTTTTTTTTTTTTTCGTGCGGAAATCCCCTCGGATACCAGCGGGGGCGGTTATGTCGGGCTTGAACCGACTAAAACCGCACGCCGTCTCGGTTGCTCTCTTGCCCCGGTTTGGGGGAGGGGCGCTAGTCGCCCCATCGTCCCGGCCTGCTTCTGCTGGGGTGACAGGCGGCCTCACCTGCCACCCCCAGGCCTGCGCTCATGGAGGACGGAGGTCGTTAAGCAACTTCCAGGCACCCTATCCAATATTAAAAAAAAATTAAAGTCGGACTAATCTGTAAAAAAAATTATACTTCATACATTACAACAATCAGTGAGTGAACAATCAATCATCGCCATTTTTACTACCCTTAGGGTTGGAATTTTTTCCAAATTTATATGGGACCATTTTCGGGGGAGACTCCTCTCAAAAGTTATACGTGATCATCCATTAAAAAAAAATATACGAGTCGAATTGAGAGCCTCCTCCGTTTTTTTTCGTTGGTTGATAAAGTAATGTTTCCTATGAGTAAAATTGGTTCATTGCTATGGAACCATTGTCATAAAAGTGAAAATAAAAGTATTTAATTCATGTCACGAAGTAACATTATTTACATAATTAATTTTTAAAAACACGATCGAAATAAATACAGTTACATGCAACGTCAATAAATATTTTATGAGTAATTCAGCCATATATATATCACTTAGAAGTGTCCTTTACAGTTTTAGAATTGGAAACGTTACGCCATTACAACAATCGGCGTGCTGTAATGGCAAACTTATTGTGTATTTTACTTTCTGTTGTGGCTGTGACAGTCGTTAAAGGTACTTGAGACTTATATAAATTATCTTTATTTCCTGTAATGAGAAAAATAAGAAAGAGTAGGAGCAAATTTATTCGACAAAACTAAGTGCTATGTATGTATTAAGTACCCAATGAAATTCATGGAGTAAAATATGGTATCGCAGTTTATTCCGGCTTCATGACAGTTGCTATAGTAGGTGGAATCCATCCTAACTGAAATCTAGGTTATTTATTATTAGTTTATTTTAACCGGAAATAATTGTACAAATACTTTGTCAGTTTATGATTTTGACACAAATAAAAGGTTATTTTATGACAACTGTAAATGCTTTTAAATTTTATTTTATGATATTGCTACTTTTACACATCTTTTGCTAATAATATAAATTATTTTAAGTTTTATTAGTTGCTAGCACTACGGATTGCGCAAGTAGCCCTGCGACTGACCTAGCCACAACTGACCCGAGCACTATTAACACCGACTCAAACGGTATTAGTCAATTTTATGAATAGTCTAGTTTGATTGACATCGGTAAAGAGATGGAATTATGAGGAATGATATTCGATACAAGGGTGATTTCGCCGACCAAGTTAAGTGATCACGCCTGGCGAGCCGCAGTCCCAACGGTGGATATTGGGATGCAGGATCAGTAGTTATAAAGTACTTTAGCATGACTACGCTCTTTAAGCACTGAATGCATAATCACGTCGTCACAGAATCTTCATCCAAAGATTTGAATCAAAAATATGTCTTGCATTGTGACAATAAAATACAAGAAAAGAAATACAAATTGTTATCACAATGTATAAAATTATGTTCATACATTGTGACACTTTTTTGCCAAGATGCGATATGTGTATGGAGCCCCACCAACACCCTGAGGGCAATGGCTGGTCGTAAGGCGGTGTATTCTAATCACATTTATACATTACGAATGTAACATCCTACTAATACCTACTATAAATGCGAAAATTTGTATCGATGGGGAGGAATTCATTGACATCTAAAATTTGTATTATTATGGATGTATGAATTCTACACAGGTGAAGCCGCGTGCAATACTTGTTATAGTATCATTAGCTTTGTCTTCAGATGTTGTTGTTACTGAAATACGTTAATGATTTCGTTCGAAAATGCTACTCAGAATTCTTAATAAAACTACTGATTTGTTGACAAACCAAGGACCGTGACAAGGATCATGAAGTGACGGCTAGCCGTAACTCTTTTCACCGTCAGCCTGTTAATCGAAAATAAATTACAATTTTTCGCATATACTTTTAAAATTAACTAATTTAATTCAAAACTCGTTATAGGCAGCGACCAGGTCGATGATGTCGTCGGCGGCGTTTTCGATGGCATTGACAATGGTAGTGTGGATGGCGTCGACACGGGTAACTTTTTTTTTGGACCAATACCACCCACATTCCCACTGTAACTCCTGTATACCAGGATCAACAGTAGTGACCCACGAATATACCAAGTAATGACACTCAGGAAGCCCAGGGAAACTTAAACCGTCTTGGAACCCGCATCGAAATTAAACAGAAGGTAATTGGAGGAATTACAAATATAATAAATCCACTTCCCTCCTTGGCAAAAGGGAGACTCAAAAAGGCAGACAGACACTTGCTCAATAACAAAACAGTGGGTGAAAAGTTAAAAAATTTGGTTATATTTACAAACTGTTTTGCTATAATATATGCATTATAACCACTAAAGATACGTTCATATTACTGTATGGGGGTGTGTTTTCGGGTTCGAGTCGGTGATGAGGTATCTATGCCGCGACCGAACGAAGCCGCCTCAACACACTGCAACATATTGATTTAAGAACCGATAGCATTCTGTCGCACCACACAATACACCGCGACACAGTAATATGAATCGATCTTCATTATGGACATGATATTTGAGGTGAACTGAGCCTAGGATTCTTTAACAGTTGCCGTAAAATCCATAGCTTGGTCACACATTTCTTTGAGCATGACCCACGTTTCGCATTAATACAAGAACGTGGACCCAACGTACCATCCCATGATGCGGTGTCTTTTAGTCAGATACCAGCTAACCTGGCAAACTTCGTTCCGCCTTAGAATCAGCTGATTATCAGCTGAATTTATTTCGCGAATGTCTCAAATTTAATTATTCTAACTGCTAGTTTAGGCACATTATCCCGATCACAGCCGTCGATGGCCCAGAATCAGCCGGGATGCGAGGCAATTGTCTTATTAGTCCACCTTACACTCCGGAATTATAGACCCGAGATGGCGTGCGGTTTTGGACGGTTTTTGTTTCAGCAAAAAGTATAGGTGTAGACAAATTTAAAACTTTGAACATTTTAAAAATCGGTCCACCCGTTCTTGAGTTATAAACGGTATTATTTTTATACAAATAGATGGATGGGTATGAAGCAAAAATGTCGTACGAGGTCAGATTAAGATGTCATCTTAACCTTTGTTTCAGCAATTGTTTTGCATTATTAAAGTGATAACGACACAGACTCATTCTTAATTTAAGTTCTAAGCCTTTCAAAGTATGTTTATTAAGTTGTTAAACTATTAACAGGTTTGGACACCCTTAGAATTCGTGAGCCAATCGAGGGCATAA
This sequence comes from Cybosia mesomella, assembly GCA_946251805.1. NCBI lineage: Eukaryota > Metazoa > Arthropoda > Insecta > Lepidoptera > Erebidae > Cybosia > Cybosia mesomella. The sequence goes on from OX276395.1 coordinate 11,218,587, forward strand.
TAAGAAATATAAAGAATCTGAAATCACGCTGCGAAAAACTTCGCTTCCTACCAGTGAGTATCATAATAATATATAATACACTAGTTCGCGCGCTGTCAAATCAAGAGGTTCCGTACCCTATTTATTACTAAGACTCCGCTTTCCGTCTGTCTGTCCATCTGTCACCAGGCCATATCTTACGAACCGTGACAGCTACACTGTTGAAATTTACACAGATGATGTATGTCGGTATATAATATTAATAAATATTATTTAATAATAGCAATAAATACTAAAAAACAGAATAAAATAAATATTTAAGGGTCTCCCATACAACAAACGTGTTTTTTTTTGCTCGATATTTATAACGGCAACACATAGACGCTTAAAATATTCAGACTATTTAGTTACATATCCACTTTAAGAATACACAATTAAATTAAAATAAAATAAATATTTAAGGACTCTCGTACAACGAACGTAAATTTCTTGCCGTTTTTATAGATAAGGGTAACCCTTCGTTCGCAAGTCCAACTCGCACTTAACCAGTTTTGCATCGCGTTTGCACATCTATATTATTGACAAGATCGCGATATATATTGACTGTCTTCACGCAACCTATAAACCCAAAACCACATTAACCATTAACAAATTACAGGGCTGTATCGTCACGGATGTTTTCCAGCCAATACAAGGCACCTTGTGAGATTAAGAACGTCTTTGTAATAATTCAAATTCATCAAATCTTGACTTGTAACCTAATGCGTTCTAATAGTTGTGTGATTTATAGATTACGACAAAATTCGACAGGACAATATAAATAAAGTTATTTTTAATAAATATATTAAACTGAGTATTTTTTTATTTTAACCTTCGTATTAAGAGCCCGTTATAAAATCTCACTGCCAAGTTTATCAGAGAGTTGTTGTTAAAGGCTCCGGCATCAGAAATTAGAGCCGTAAGCCCACCTTCAAATTTTAAATGAAATTTCAAGGCATATTCTCTATGTTAAAATCCATCCGCTGGAATAAAAATTGCCCGATTTTCAAAAAAATATTAAAATTAATTTAATAAAAAATAGCCATGAACACTTTTTCATCATGCCCGACATAACCGCCCCCGCTGGCCGGCGGGGGGGTATCTGAAGGGATTTCCGCACGAAAAAAAAAAAAAGGTATGTTAATAGATGAATTATCTATTTATATAAAAGAAAGTCGTGTTAGTTACACTATTAATAACTCAAGAACGGCTGAACCGATTTATTAGCTGAAAATTGGAGGGGAGGTAGCTTAGAACCAGGAGAAGGACATAAGATACTTTTCATAAAGATTAAAAAATATATATAAAAAAAACGTGAACATTGTCCGGGAAGCAGCAATTGAACAATTTCTATCCATTTTGGATTACAGGTATGAATCCATCTGGAACGAATGCACAATGGCGCTGATCTGCGCAATAACTTGAGATGTTTTGGAGGCGCAATGATTTTACTGTCTGGAGGTTTCCGCCAAACACTACCAGTAACTCCAACATCAACTGCTGCAGACGAAATAAATGCTTGATTCAAATCATCGAATCTATGGCGCTATGTAAAGAAACTTCAGCTGACAACAAACATGAGAGTTGCATTACTGACTATCGGTAATGGTCGAGTACCTTTTTTTTTTTCGTGCGGAAATCCCTTCGGATACCCCCCCGCCGGCCAGCGGGGGCGGTTATGTCGGGCTTGCGCCGACTAAAACCGCACGCCGTCTCGGGTCTTAAGACACCGGCGTGTAAGGTTACCCATAGAGCATATCCCTCGCACCTCGACTGACCCTGGGCATCTCCGGTTTCGAGATGGCCCCCTTACTTGCTCTCCACTGTGCCATCTGCTAATCAGAGGGACACGTGGAAAGCTTCCGAACAGCCCTCAACAGGGCCGTCCTCGCCTCGGTCGGAGTTGGCGGTAGGCGGCAGCGTCTCTCCCACCCTAGGAGAGAGGCGCTGCCGTCTACGTTGCCCAGGGTGCACCGCGTGGAGGTCCCCAACCAAGCACCCCAATGGTCGAGTACCTGTCGACCAATCGAGCGGATTGATTTCATTTCCTCAGAATTTCTGTAACTTTGTCTCATCAAAAGACGAACTCATCAACAAAGTATTCCCAAACATCATTACTAACCACAAAAATAATGACTGGTTGAGTGAGCGAGCAATTTTGGCGGCTAAGAATAAAGATGTAAATGACTTAAACTTCATAATTCAGAATGAGATAATTGGTATACTGCATTCTTTCAAATCAATTGACTGTGTAACAAATGAAAATGAGGCCACCAACTATCCAATTGAATTTTTAAACTCCTTGGATGTACCGGGCTTACCACCCCACAATTTACGATTAAAGGTTGGTTCCGTAGTAATCATGCTTCGAAACATAAACTAACCAAAACTGTGCAACGGAACGCGTTTGGTGGTAAGGAAATTGACGAACAATGTGATTTACGCGACGATACTCAAAGGAAAATTCGAAGGTGAGGAAGTTCTCATCCAAGGATCCCGATGATCCCAACCGACATGCCGTTTGAGCTTAAACGACTTCAATTTCCGATCCGTCTTGCATTCGCCATGACCATCAACAAACTTAAACGTTTGTTGCCTGAATCTAGAAAATCCATGTTATTCCCATGGTCAATTATAAGTGGTATGTTCACGGGTCGGAAGACCATCTGTGTTATTTGTTCTTGCACCTGATAATAAAACGAAAAATGTCGTGTATCTCAAGGTGCTTCACTAAAAAGTGCACCCATGCACTAATATACATGGCCAATAAAAAGTCATTAAAATACTTCCTTTTTTAATTTACATTTTATCCAAATAAAAAATTGACCTTGACAAAGTCAAAAGTCTGCTCATTTATTGCCTCTAAGGCGGAACAAAGTTCGCTGGGTCAGCTAGTGGCCAATAAAAAGTCATTTAAATAAGTATTTCCTTTTTTAATTTACATCAATTATCCAAATAAAAAATTGACCTTGATAAAGTCAAAAGTCTGCTCATTTATTGCCTCTAAGGCGGAACAAAGTTCGCTGGGTCAGCTAGTATTTGATAAAAATATTTCCCATCTGGTTATAAGATGGGTGAAGGTCGATCTTCACCGGCTCCTCTACTAACAGTGAAATGTAGGTGAGAGTTAGTCCATACGAGGCTTAAAACTTTGTGCGGACCAATGTACGCGTAGTCGGTTAGGTGTAAACAAGAACGATAGTCAGTATCTACACAGTATACAACTTAAGCACGCGTGTCGACTCCCGCCTCGCGGCGAGTCGCCTCCAGTCGTTTCTGTTTTATACTTATCTATCTTATACTTATTTATCTTATACTGTTCTATACTAGGCTGGCCGACTTTTGACTATGCGTTCATTATACAGCAATGCATTGCGTCCTGTACACGTAAATAACTGTAAGCGTGTTGAGCTACACCTGTACGCGTAGTAAAAAAATCTAGATTACGCGAAAGTACCTACATTGGAACGCTTAGTCCGTACAAGGCTTAATTTCCGGGCTATCCTAGTTCAGATAAAACTGTATAAAAACCGGATAAATTCAAATTCCAAGAAACATTTCGCATGTATCCTATACATCAAACGTAAAAAAAATCTATAATGTAATAGGATTTTTATAGAACCAAACTAGAAATATTTATTAGTCACATACTTGTCAATGGTGCTATGTTTATGATAAAAACAATAAAATGGCCAGCACTACGCAGGGATGAACTGGAGGAATTGGAATTACCGGATTGCATATTAATAAAATTTGACGATGAAAACATAGGAAGCAGACTCAAAGATAGCGATGGTTGTGTCGCCATACCTCCAGTGGTTGCAACTTTTCAAGGTACGAAGGGGTATGGCCACATTGATTCTATTCAATTCATTTATTTGTGGATCATAGGTTTGTGTACAGTTCTTATTCTAGGTTACATTTAAGTGCGCTATGTCCTACCATAGAATATGGTGTACAAATTAAATATGCATAACAGAATTTAATTAATTAAATACTATAAGAATATCATGGAAAGGATTTATCATTCAAGAATTCGTCATTAATATAGTAAGCCTTATTTGCCAACACTTTAGTAATTTTACCCCTAAATATTGTAATATTTTCCGATCGGATCTTCGCAGGTATCCTGTTATATATGTTGGTTGCCATACAAAACACACTGCTACGTAGCAACTGTGTTTTGCTTGCCACGACTTTTAAATTGCCCTCACGTCGTGTACCAGGAGGGTTGACATTAAATAAATGAGGATTATTTTTTACAAATATGGCCACCTCAATTATATAAATGGATGGAACTGTTAAAATATCTAGCTCCCTGAATTTAGTTCTGCATGATTCCCTTTTCCTTAGGCCCATTGTAGAACGAATGCAGCGTTTTTGATCAATAAGTACTCTCAACTTGTCAGTGGAGTTGCCCCAAAATATAATACCATACCGGAGAATGTACTCCACATGCCCATAGTATGCCGTGATAATTTGCTGTCTTTGGCATAAGCCAAAGATAGCAAATTCAATTCTTTCACCTGTGCACCATAAGGTCAGCTACCCTGAATGTTGTGCATTGTGTTATCGAGACATGTCTCTTTCGCTAGCCTTGTGGCTTGTTTAAATTGAAATTTTAGATTATAATGTCGATATTGAAAATGTTTTGAGGCATTCGTAGGTTTAAGAATGTCAATATTAAATTCACCGCATAATAACACTTTAACACCATTCCTGAAACAGATTTTTTCGAGTATTTGTTCAAGTTTAGCAAAAAAGAATTTTGAGTGGCTCCGTGGTGGTCTGTAAATACAGATTATATAAATTTTATGTAAAGGCAATACGATCGCAGAACATTCAATTAAATTAATTACTGACATGTTAACAATATCATTAATATTTTCAAAATTATAGCAGCTTTTTATCATCATACATGAGCCACCCCGACGCTCAGTTAACTCTTAACTCCATAACACGAAGCTAACCTGAAACTACCTAAAGTTAGCATGTTTAAATCCTCATTTTTCATATTATGTTCTATTATGCATAATACATCCAAATGTTTACCGGCGTTCGCCATATTACATATATGCACATACATTTGATTTGCTTTCTTGATGAGACCATTAATGTTTTGATGGATGAGATACATAAAGCTATTCTCGAAAAAATATATTTTCTTCACAATTATTTTGGTTTGTTAGTTCTTGCTTATCTCTGAGGTTACATACACTTATATTTTGATCGCTATTATTTGAGTCTCCATGAGTTGGAGTAGTTTGTGTGCTTTTATGAACTTGGACCTATATGGACTGGATCCTACCAGTATACACTTGTCTCTTAGTACTCTCTCTTTTTATTTAGTTATGTTATCTTTGTATGTCATATGTAGTATTTCCCTTAATAGATGTCCACTTCAGTTAATTGACAATAGCTATATGGTAACATCCTACTATAATCTAGATCCAAAAAGGTCACATTGTTATACTGTTGACAGATATACTTTATTTCATGATTAAGATTAACTTCGTTCAAATGTGTTTTTTTTGGTATTTCACTTACAAGAACATTAGTATATCTCACAGAGTTTAGACAAAAACCTAGGTTTATACGTAATTCATACAGATTCTTGTCATTAGTTCCAATAATTAAAATTAAATAGTCCCTTTTGGTTAATGAGAGTATCTCAGATGACATTGATTTTATGACATCTTCGGTTCTTGCACCAGCTTTCCAGAAGCACGTTACTTGATAGGTAATTCCTAGAAGTCTTCCAAGTGATTTTCTTACTCCTTTTCCTTGTTGGTCAGCTATTATGTAAACCTTTCTCTTTGGTTTCTTTGGGGTTTGTGGTTCAATAATTTCATCTATGTGTTCCACTTTTACTTCTTCATTAGTACTTTCCAGTTTTGCAGTATCATTAGTTGCCTTGATGTCATGCTTTTTCGAAGTATTTAAGTCCCCATTTTCATTAAGTTCCCTGTCTCTAAGTGTAATAATTGATGCTTTACGTTTTTTATTCTTTTTTGCAGACTGTGCCAGCGGGCTTGGCATGTGTACCACATTCTTGTAATTTTCAAGTATTTGACGGTATTTATCAATATTTAATTTTAATTCTCCATTCTCGATGTTGAGATTATCTATTTCTTGGCGGGTTGATAGTAATTCAGTATTTAATTTTTCGATTTGGTTCATAAGCTGCATATTGGAATGTTTCCGTATTGTCCGGTAGACTCATAATTGTTTCGTAAAATAAAGTAGAATTTATTGAGTTACTTTCAGGTGTATATCCTCTTTGTTTTCGGAAAGTGACATTATTATTATCGTCCATTGTTATTAGAGTGCTTATATTTTGATAGAAAACGTATATTATTTAGTCTTTCTAATTCGTTATTTTTCTAGTTGAGGTGTTTCACATTACCTTACGCGAACATACTCCCGGGCTTTGGAAGCTTGCCTTTCAAAACAAACACACTAAAAAAAACTTCATGGCGGAACTTCAGGCAGTGGGCAGATCTTGCTAAATGCCCTTCGGGTTACTCCGCTGCTCGTCCTGATGTCAGCAACACGATTGATCGATGATCGATTGATGGATGATCGGCGATAATTCATCCAAGACGCCACTTCAATGGTTCGTCTTTGACGACAACAAGGGAATCAGGTTGCGATCTCCACTTAGTTTGCTGTTGCAATTCCGTAACTCCATTTACTCCATCAATACCAGAAGTGCTGACGAAGTTGTCAAAATCCTGTCAATAAGTTGGAGGAGCAGTCTTCAGAACGTGGCTCTGGCAGGGCGGTGAGTGAGCGCCCGATGAGGAAATGACCAGCAGTGAGAGGGGTCAAATCATCAGGTTCGGTCGATATCGGCGTGAGTGGTCGCGAATTTAAAATGGTCTCAATTGGCTTCAAGTTCGTATTCAACTCCTCATACGTAAGGTGACAATTTCCCAACACTCTCAATAAATGATATTTTGATGACCTAACACCAGCCTCCCAGAGTCCTCCGAAATGCGGTGAATACGCAGGGATAAAGTGGAAATTTATTCCTTCGTTGGCCTAACTTTCACCTAACGAGTTACAATTACCTTTTAAAAACTTAGATATCTCGTTATATGTACCTACAAAGGAAGTTCCGCTATGGGAGTAAATACTAAATATCCTGCGGCTTACCAACGGCGTGACAAAAACCGTCGCAATGCGAACACATAATTCTGACTAGACAAACCTCCCACCAACTCTAAATGGACAGCTTCGGTAATGAAACAAATAAATACGGCTACAAAACCCTTTACATTGCGGGAACCACGCCCTTGTCTACTAATAGCTGCCAACGGTGCAGCATAATCGACTCCTACGCAGTCGAAGGGATGACCTCCGGGGGAGGCTCGGTTTGAGATAGATTTCCCATTAACGCGAAACTATTTTGAGCCTTCAACCGGCTACAGCGTATGAATTGGCGATAACATTTTTGGGCTAAGTTACGACCTCCAATAGGCCAATACATCTCTTTAATTGATGCTAATAGTAGCTGAGGACCCGCATGCACTAAAGTTTTATGCTTATAAATAAATAATAATTGTGAAAAACGATGTGTGGACTGTAAACCAATAGGGTGTTTGTTATCATTACAATAATCGGAATTTTCTTATCTACCCTCATAATATTATTTGTGTCTAAAAATACACTAAATTGAAGTAATGGCTTTTCTTATTCAATAATTGTTTTTGAACGCATGTATTACATTCAGCAAAAGATTTTGATTCTGATAATTTAATATCTACATTTAACGATTGTTGAAGTTCATATGTTTTAAATTTATATGTTATTAAATACGGTTACCCTTACACCTATAAATGTACCGCAAAATGTAAGCTACAGTACGGTTTAATTTTAAAAAATTTGAAAAGCTGTTAAAATCATTGAACCCTGTAGATGATGGGTTATAAACCGTAGCTTGTAAAACAACTTGTCGTGTTTCGGGTAAGACTTCCTTCTTATAAACGTTTGAAGACCAATGAGATGAGTAGGTGACGGTATTCAACTGACACGTCATCATTGGCTCATTTGAATTAAAACGCCACAGTATTTGTAACAAATGACGATCATCTGGATGTACCACTACCAGCCGGTACATCTTTTCTACATCGGCTGCGATAACATACCTATCCTGTCTAAACCGAATAAGAATAGACGTCGTCGTCAATAGTCGTCTAGCACCTGTGGTCCTACCATCAGAATATCGTTGAGTGATACTCCTGATGTGGTTGGACTACTGTCATTAAACACAGCCCTCAACTTAGTAGTTGTGCTAGTCTCACGCAAGACACCATGATGAGGTATATAATGTGAGTCAAGCCTAACATTTAATAACGCTGATATGTGAATCCATGACTCATATTCCAGCATAAAGGCAGTATACAATTTTCCTAAAGTAGGTTTGGCTGTATTTCTACGCTCTAAGGATAGGAAACAATGCTTCGCTCTAAAATATGACTTTCCTAAAGTATCGTCCTTCATCGGTAATTTCACGCAAAATCGACCGTCTGCTAACCGAACAGTGTTTTTAATAAAATGTTCTTCACACAAGCTTTCCTCTTTAGAGTAATGATGCTTAGGACAGATTTCTTCTAACTGCCAAAACCGTGTTAATTGGGTTTGTACATCACTAACAGAAGAATCACTATAATCACTTTGTGCAAAATTACATTTAATAGTATTAAAGGAATACGTAATAAAACTACTGTTTACCGGACCGGATACTAACCACCCTAATTTGCATTCGTATAAAATAGGTTTTCCTCTGCCTAAATGTATTTTTGAGACCCTAAAATGTCCCAAATAATATCTGCACCAATAATCAAATCTACGTCAGCAGGTGAGTAAAAGTTAGGATCCGCTAACATAATGTCAGACGGTATATTCAGCTCCGATAAATTTATAATACTGCATGGAAGTTTATCGGTAATTGACGATAGAACAAAACATCTAATATTATCGGAATACTTATTATCTAATGACTTGATACGTAAGTCACACATCTTTTGAATGTGTGAGGTCACATTATTAATCCCTAGCACTGATTTATTTATATGTTTAGCTGGCAAATTTAATTGAGTAGCCATCCTATGTGATATCAAACATGATGTACTACCGCTGTCTAACACTGCACGCACAATATGTTCATAATTGTTCGAGTCAATTATCTTAACTAATGCAGTAGATAACAATACCTCCCGTGCGCCGCCGTGACTAGTGTGATCAACGTTCACAGCTAACGTCAGGTTAGATGGCGGTGAGACCGCATAGGGCATCTGAGCGGCTGTCGGGGCACTAACCATATTATCGGTTTGTTATAATAACGGTTATAATAAGCGGTAGCCTAGTGGTATGGGGAAAGGACTGCTGAGACGAGGTCTCGGGTTCGATCCCAGGTTTTACCATGGCACACACCAATAACTTTTCGATGCTTTTCGAAGTTATGTGTGTATTTATCGCAGGTTTATAAGTGCCCCGTTAATGGCAATAGGCTCGCCACCTATTACATTGGGACCTAAACATAAACTGGCGAAATGTGGGTGCTAGCACCTCTGCCTACCCCTTCGGGGATATAGGCGTGAGTTTATGTTATGTTATGTTATAATAATGTACTATTTACCATTGGAATGTTTGTGGTTGAATAATCAGCTATATGGATCATCGTGTGATGTTTCCGTTTGCAAATCTTACAGCCTTTTAGTTCACAACGGTTTGCGAAGTGTCCACCGTTAAAACAATTAAAACAAACCTTCAACGTCGGTAATAACTTCAACCGTGATTTGTTATCTAATGCTACGAATTGTGAACAAGTGTTTAGGTTATGATCGTGACTTTTACACATAGGACATTGTTTTGGTGATTGAGTGGAACTTGTGGTCTTACTATCCTCTACAGAAACCATGGTTTTGTGTTTTATCTGAGGTTTATTTGTTGAATAATTGAGTCTTTGATTAGAGATACGCGCCGATTCAATTTTTTCAAATAAATCAGCCCGGCTACGTAGAAACTTGTTAAAACACTCTAATGTAATAATATCATTTTTATTCATGCGACTTATAAACTCTTTCCAGTCATAGAATGTTTTCGAGTCTAACTTAGGAGTGATTATGCTTATAAGAAGAGAATCCCAGTACGTAACAGGTTCTCCGAGTGATTCCAGTGATTGTAAATTCCTATTTATCGTATCAATTAGATTCCTAATATTAGTGGATGACCCTTTTGTGATAGGTTCAATATTTAATAAAGCTGAAATATGCTTTTGTTTTAACAATTGTTTATTGTCGAATCTATCACAAAGAAGTTTCCATGCAACTTCATAGTTCTTTGCAGAAAAACTAATTGATTGTATGATTACCGCAGCTGCCCCCTCAAGTGAAGCTGTCAAGTAGTGAAACTGATTTATATCATCAATTTCACTACTGGAGTCTATCAGGCTAGAAAACTTATCATGAAACTCCAACCAGTGGTCATAGAAGCCACTAAATTTTGGTAAACTAATAGTGGGTAACTTAACAAGGTTTTGCCTCGAAGATTTACTGACAACATTCACACTATCGGTATCCGCAGAGTATTGATTCAATAATTCTTGTACTCAAATTCATTCCTCTCTATAATCTGAACATCTAAGTTGTCACCTAAGCATTCGAGTTGTAATTGTACGTCGTCATACTGTTCGTACATAGATTTAATCTTACCTATACGTAATTCTAACTCAGTGATGTCAGTAGGGCGCAACGAAGCAATATTTAAAATGTTTAAATATAAGGAAAAGGCTGTTAAACGGCCTTTGTAACTGCCTTTTCCTAATTAAGACTTTCATCAATTTTATATCTTCTTCGGACATTCTGGGAGACAAATGTTACGTCTTTCTGTAATTTTACAATAATGCAAGTGAATATCTAATTTTGTTAACACTTTAAAGATAAATAAGCTATTTTATAATTTATATTTATCTAAGTACCTTACATTACATATATGTGTGACACAAACTGCACTAATTGTAAAGAGCTTTAACTTAAACAGTATCATATTAATATTAATGGTTTTTATTCCTTTAACATGATTACAAATAATAAGCAATAACTTTAGTACTCAACTACTTTATGAAACATGAACACTTTCAACACTACTGAAATAATTAAGTAATTTTACGAGTTAACTTAGTTATTTATCCAGCTAACAGCAGAAATAAACATAAATATAACTAAATGAAACAATAATCTCGTAAAATTAAACAGTGAATGTGTTTAACGAACATCAGAGGTGCAAAGTTCAAACTGTTCACAAAATAAAAGTTAAAATAATTAAAATGAGTACTGACCTTAATAATTGCCTAGCTTTTTTCCTAAAGTTACCTTAAATAGAGTGATGGGTGGAAATTACGGTAAATTAACACATATGATTGAATATCGAGACCACTTGACCTTTGTACCTTTTCTCGATACTCGTAGACCAATCCACCAGTAAATCTCTCCAAATGATTTTAATACTTGATTGAGGTTCTTCAAGTAAATACGGTTCGATCCAGGACCAATGATTGGGAGATACTCCAGGAATTTTTGAGGGAAAAAAACTTCAGCTGCTCTGATATAAAATTTTAATCTGCTCTCGTACAGAGATGGTGAGCAAGTGCGGTACTTGACAAAAATTAAATAGGTACCGGTACAGATTAACTTAAAATTAACAACATGCAAATTGTTATTTCATCCTAATTTTGCCGTGACGAATGATGCAGGCGCGTCGCGAACAATATTAAATATTAATATATTAATAATCCTTGTTCTTAGTTTTATCGTCCTAAGAAATTTTTCTCCCAAATGAAAATAAGATTTTATAAATCTCTTTATATTAGGGCCAAACGCGTAAGCTAACATGAGTCTATGGTTCATGTCGGGAATATCGGCGCTTGAGTTTATGTTATCCGGTGAAAATGGGGTTGTTGCTGTTGTGATGTTGGTAGTCTTGTTTCGTGACGTCAGAATCAGTTGATTTTGTTTATATTTCGTCTTTTGCATGTGTGTATCAACAAATACATGAAAACAGCTGGTTATCGTTGTGTGAGTGTTGTTCAAAATTGAGGTAACCGTTTTGGAAGATGAAAAAATGTTGTTTACTCACGTTATAACCAGGTAATGTTAAAAATATCTTGTCGAACGACTTACAGGTTAGGTCTTGACGTGTTTTAACGCTATTTACACTTAATTTATGCACTTTTTCTATTTATACAATTATCCGATACGGTGTAGGTGGTAGAGTCAAGCAACAGTCCTTTTGGCCGTTTCCCATCAGGTGGGCCGTGTGCTTGTCTGCCACCTTAGGGGTATAAAAAAAAGGTTAATCCAAGACGTGGTTACCGAGCCGGGGTTGCCCGCTTTCTCTCTCTTGAGTGCAGGATGTTGCAGATAATTTTATGCTGGACCGTCACGGTACACAAATTACAAGGTACAACACTTGATGAAATGTTATCGACCTCTGAAAAAAATAAAATTGCCAAAGAGCAGGCATATGTGGCACGGAGTACAGTAAAAACACTTGAGGGTATTGCTTTATCTGCTTGAAGTTTGTGTAATAGCCAAATAAGGTAATACCTCACGATGAACGAGCTTTAGTAGAAATGCAGAGACTGAGAGGTCTACACACAAGAGACTGACCGATTTAAATCTCATTCATGGTGAGGTTTTTTTTGTAATACTCAACCCAGCATTAAAATCTGTGAGTGACCAATAAATCACTCCTATTTTCCCACCCTTAAGGTAAGATTTTTTTCCAAATTTACACGGAACCAACTTCGAGGCACCCTATCCAATTTTATTTTTTTATTAATGTCGTACTAGGCTGATGAAACTGTTATCGACCTCGGAAAAAAAAATTTACCAAAGAGCAGGCATATGTGGCACTGAGTAGAGTAAAAGCACTTGAGGGTGTTGCTTTATCTGCTTGAGGTTTGTGTAATAGCCAAATAAGGTATTACACAAACCTCACGATCAACGTGATTTGACTCACGTGCTGGAACACAAGAGACTGACAGATTTAAATCTCATTCATGGTGAGGTTTTTTTAAATGAAAACTACTTTAGCGGCGTTGTGTACTTTTTTTGTAATGGGTAAAAAAGGTTCGCGTCAGTAAAACACCTGACCTGAACGTAAGACAACAAATATAGAAGCGCTAATTTCACACTGTACTTAACAACCTTGGTGGCGCGTTCGTCTCGTAATGGTCGTTGACTTCGTCAAGACTGAGATCGATTCCGACCGAGGCCCAAGAAACACTTTTTGTCATCATATATAACTTTTTGTAATATTTATTCTATTTTGTACCATAAATCTATTGATATAAAATAGAAATTAAACAAAGTGCATCTATTGATGAAAAAAGTGACGAAGAAATATACATATAGTCATATAGTCACGCCTTTTTCCCATAGGGGTAGGCAGAGACAACATCTTTCCACTTGCTACGATCTTGGCATACGCCTTTCGCTTCTTCCACTTTCATAATTGTTTTCATACATGCACGCCGGTTACGGGTACTTCTGACCTGGCCCTTCTTCAAAACGTCATCGATCTGATTGGAATACGTACGCCTAGGTCGACCTTTACCGGGTTGCCCAGTAGCCCTCGCCTCATAAATCTATTTCGTTAATCTCCTTTCATCCATCCTCTCTACATGACCGAACCATCTAAGCATCCCTTTCTCTATCTTGGTCACTACATCTTCTGCCATACCACAACGTTCCCTTATCACGCTGTTCCTCACTCGGTCCATCAGGGTCACTTCAGCTATACTTCTCAGACTTCTCATTTCAACAGCATTCAGCTTACTCTCATGTTCCTTCTGCCACACCCAACATTCACTACCATACATAAGTGTGGGGACGAGTACTCCTCTGTGAACAGCCAGTCGTGCCTCTTTAGGCACTTTCTGGCTGCTCATAAAATTATGCAGGGCCCCATTCACTTGATTACCAGCCAAAACTCTTCGCTCAATATCACAGTCATACTTTCCATCCCTTGTAAACTTTGAACCCAAGTAAACAAACTCTTTCACTTATTCTACTGTTTCTCCTTCAATTGGAATTCTATAATTTGTCATGTTTTCTTCTCTTTCAAAAATCATCACTTTGGTCTTACATTTATTTTCATTCCTTTGTTTGTTAAGGCCCCATGCATAATATTAACCATCGCCTGCAACTCCTGTTCCGATGATGCCAATATTACTTACTTACTTACAATATTACAAATAGCGAAAGAAAATGAGTGAGTAGGTACTGTATATATATTGGCGATGATGGTTCTGGTAATAATGATGTTGAAAAAGTCGTTGAAATTATTGATGGAAGTTGAATTTTCTGAGTGATAAACTTTTTAATGTAAAATAATTGTAATAGTTCTGAAGTGTTAAATTTTTAATGTAATATAAATTGTCATGTTTGTGTACGATAGCGCAATAAATGAATATTGTATGTTACTACATAAAGGATAGTACTTTTATACTGATAATTAAAGCAATTCGTGCAAAATTATTCCCTATCCATTCCAAAATATCAAAAATGCACAACGTTAATATTCAAGTTTCCCCCTCCCGGAGGGCAACACTTCGTTTTTTTTGTCATACTGAACCCAGAATTGAGTGAACAATAAATCACTCCTATTTTTCCACCCTTAGGGTAAGTTTTTTTTTTCCAAATTTACATGGAACCAACTTCCAGGCTATCCAGGCTTCCAGACTAACTATCCAATATATTTTTTTTAAATTAAAATCGTACTATTGTTTAAAAAAAATATACGTCATACATTACAACAATCAGTGAGTGAACAATAAATCATCGCCGGTTTTACTACCCTTAAAGTTGTAATTTTTTCCAAATTTATATGGGACCAACTTCGGGGGAGAATCCTCTCAAAAGTTATACGTGATAATCCAAAAAAAAATATACGCGTCGAATCGCGAGCCTCCTCCGCTTTTTTTCATTGGTTGATAAAGCAATGTTTCCTATGAGTAAAATTGGCTATCTTCAAATATTTGATTGATTAATTTCATTGCTACGGAACCATTGTCATAAAAGTGACCATAATAGTAGATTAGAAGCCAAGGGCTGTAAGGCATCAATTGCAGCCCGAGATATTTTTCTATAGGCGCCCTCGCTGCGCTCGTGCGCCTATAGTTCGAGGGTGCAATTGATGCTTACTCCCGAGCTAACTATTCTGCTTTACATCTTGATTGTGAGGTAAGTAGAAAAAACCGGCATTACAAGAATAAAACATTTTATTTGTTGGAATTTATAGTGAAATGAGAACAATTTTCAAATTTTAAGGACAGGTGATTTTGGATAAGTATGTTAATAGTTTGAGATTGTGATATTTGTTGGTCATTGATAAAATCTGACGGGATGAAGCTTTCTTCAGCAGAAGTTGATGGTCCATCTCTTGAAAAAGATGTTTCATTTTTTGAAAGCTGAATAGTTTTCGTTATTTTGTTGGTATTTTACTTTTATTTTGTATGGAATCTTCAATGTATCCTTCAACCACCTTGCTGGATTTCCACCCACCGTGCCTTTTTATAGTGGTTAAGTTAGCCCCAGAATCGGCTAAAAGTGTAGCCGATGTTCTCCGGAAGCAATGACCTGTGTACAATTCCGGGTGTGCTAACTTTAAATAACTTGCGATTTGCCTCGCCATACTTCTGATGGTATTTTTTCGAATAACTTGTTTGTAGCACTGGCCTTGGTGGTACTTCAAAAAAAATCGGTTGGTGTTTACATTTTCAGGACGAAGAATTCTGTATTTTTGTACGAATTCAGAGAATACTTGAGAAACTACAAATGTTCGGTCAATTTTAGTTTTTGTGTTCGGTAGTTTATTTACTAACAACTGGCCCTGTTGTTCTATGTTCTCTATTGATATAGTTGTCAATTCAATACCTAACCTAAAACAAGCGAAATATAAAAATGAGTATGTTTAGGATATTAGAGTATAAAAAATTAATTATGAAGTATTACCATTATATATGATTATTATTTTACGTATGTACCTTTACAGCTAAATATATGTCATCAGGGGCTTCTTTTATGAATGTTTTCACGTCTTGCGCTCTAAAAACCTTTGACTTTTTACTTTTGTGCCCAGCAGATTGTCTTTTTATAAAAGATGATAATTTTGAATAGTTCTTGATATTGATGTCGTGGTTAGTACTCATAGTTGCTTTTAACATAATAACTAGATGGCTGCAGCTTTTTTGATAGCTCACTAAAGAATATGTTGCGGTAAATATGTTAAGAATACAGTCTCGGATAAAGACTTTACTCGATTTTCTATTCGCCACTTTATGAACTCATCGTAAGTTTTCAAATATCTCTCTTTAGAAGTTTCAGGCAAAATATTGTTAATTGCTGCTTCAGCTTCCATTTTCCTTTTTTTTTTGAATCGGGAGTGCAGCTTATATCTTCATCACTTGAAGAACTCGTGTTTTTTCCTAATTAGCACGTAATTATAAAAAAGTCCCAAAAACAAACAATATTTAAAGTAAAAGTTTTCTACTCCCGCCTTTTTTCATTAAAAAGAATCACGTAAAGAACTTTTTTTTTTCAAGATCGAAATTGAGCTTCGCCGTTCGATATTTAAAATTGATGACTATTATACTCACACGAAGACAAGTCTGAATAGCAAAGCAACCTCTTTGGTCATTGGGCTGAATGCATGATGTCTATTGCCAGTATGATGGTTAGATGTACGCGAAATTTTTGAAAGAAAGAAGTGTTTTTTTTTAATTACTGACCGCCCTAGGGCTTTTCTAGCTACATTATTACCCTAGAGCGCTAATTAGTCACCTACAAGCCCCATTTGGAGGTAATAAGAACATACTTACCGAACATGAGAGATGTAAAAGTATTTACATATCTCTTGCTCTGTAAGTAGTCACTTACTTCCCTGAATGTCGGGGTGTATGGATATCATTACAGCATAGGTTTCAAAGCCTACCATGTAATGTTAACATTACAGCATAGGTTTTGGAATTTGAAAAAAGAACTGTCATACATACTCATACTGCAAGTAGAATATTTTTTTTAAAGTTTTTTTTTTTCTCGGTATATAATTTACGCAAATCGGAATCGAGACAATTTATATTAGAATTTATGAAGATTTTATTTTAAATATCGAACTATTTGTTTCGCAGTCACATCGTATGTTAGTTGAAATCGATTTAAAAATCAAACTGGCCAGCACGATTTGACGCGCTTGCATGCCATAAAATCGTGAAGAGTAAAAAAGGCAGTCGACTAGCTAGGCGCGAAAGTAATTTGTTTTCGTGTTTTGGAGTTCTTTCTCAAAAGATTTGAAAAATGTCAAGTGAAGAAGACATGGATCTTACCCGAGCATAAAAGAAGAAGCAAAAACTGTTTTAGAAAATCTATTACCGCCGAACTCGAAAGAAAGATATGTAAAGGCCTACGACGAATTTATGAAGTGGAGGTCAGAAAAAAAAGTTAAATCTCTTTCTGAAAGTGTTTTTATATCATATTTTAATTAATTATCTAAGAAGCTACAACCTTCCAGTTTATGGTGCTTTTATTCCATGCTAAAAGCTACAATGATGACAAAACATGACGTGGATTTGAAAGATTTTTCTAAAGTTACTGCTTTCTTTGAAAAGGCAGTCTGACGGCTTTACAAGCAATTTTACTGCAGAAGAAGTACAAAAATTCTTAAATGAAGCTCCGGATGAAATTTATTTAGCAATAAAGGTACGTATTTACTTGCCCTTTTTAATAAGTTACCAAAATATTTCATAAAAATACTATGCGGATTTGGTGCATATAATACAACTTACCTATGTCTTTTTTTACAGGTTGTTCTAATTTTTGGGATATCGGGTGCCTGCAGAACCGTAGAATTGACAAACTTGACAATAGAAAATGTAGAAAAACATAACAAATGAGTAGTAACTCATAAAACTGCCAACACGAAAACTAAAATTGACCGGTCATTTGTTGTGCATGAAGAATTTGCAAATTATGTTGAAAAGTATCAAGCTCTTCGGCCTGAAAACATGGATACAAATCGTTTTTTTCTTAATTACAGTGAAGGAAAATGCCACAGACAAGTAATAGGAAAAAACAAATTTACAGGCATACCAAAGCAAATAGCCACATGTTTAAAACTGAGTAACGTAGTTATACACCGGGCATTGCTTTGGCAGAACATCAGCGACTCTATTAGCTGATTCTGGCACCAACCTCACTCTGTTAAAAAGGCACGGCGGCTGGAAGTCCGGCAAAGTGGCCGAAGGTTAAATCGAAGATTCGGTGGAAAACAAAAGCAAAATTACTTCTAAAATAACAGAAAATATAAACTTGATATCGCCACGTCAAAGCACATCATCTGAGCCATCTTTTTCTGAAGAAAATAGTACCAGTCAACTGCCGCCATTTACGATGCAAGAACCTCAAGTCACTCAAACTCAAGTCTTATCATCACAAACTCATACTCAAACTGTAAATATTCCTAAAAAGAACTTGACCATATCTTTTACAAATTGTTCTAATTTTACTATTAATTTTAATTAAATACACATGTGTCTCTTTAATAAATGTTCACAGAAACCTGCTGTCTTGTTTTTTTACTTACCTCACAATCGATATGTAAAGCAGAGTGTTTACCTCGGGTGTAAGCATCAATTGCATACTCGGGTTAATTAGCGCCCTCACTGCACTCGGGCGCCAAAGAACTTGTATGCAATTGATGTCATACAGCCCTTGGTTAACAATCTACTATTAATTCATATCACGAAGTAACATTATTTACATAATTAATTTTTAAAAACACGATCGAAATAAATACAGTTTCATGCAACATCAATAAATATTTTATGAGTAATTCAGCCTTATATATCACTTAGAAGTGTCCTTTACAGTTTTAGAATTGGAAACGTACGCCGATTGCAATAATGGCAAACTTATTGTGTATTTTACTTTCTGTTGTGGCTGTGACAGTCGTTAAAGGTACTTGAGACTTATAAAAATTATCTTTATTTCCTTTAGTAAGAAAAATAAGAAAGAGTACGAGCAAATTTATTCGACAAAACTAAGTTCTATGTATGTATGAAGTACCCAATGAAATTCATGGAGTAAAATATGGTACCGCAGTTTAGTCCGCCTTAATGACAGTTGCTATAGTTGGTGGAATCCATCCTAACTGAAATCTAGGTTATTTATTATTAGTTTATTTTAACCGGAAATAATTGTACAAATACTTTGTCAGTTTATGATTTTGACACAAATAAAAGGTTATTTTATGACAACTGTAAAAGCTTTTAAATTTTATTTTGTGATATTGCTACTTTTACACATCTTTTGCTAATAATAGAATTTATTTTAAGGTTCACCAGTTGCTAGCACTACGGATTGCGCAAGTAGCCCTGCGACTGACCTCGCCACAACTGACCCGAGCACTATGAACACCGACTCAAACGGTATTGGTAAATTTTATGAATAGTCTAGTATGATTACTGAATCGATCGTCCAATAATTCTCATCTTCGTCAAGATATCGGTAAAGAGATGGAATTATGAGGAATGATATTCGACACAAGGGTGACGTGAACCCACTCCTAACACAAGCATTTAGCTTAGCTGGAGGGGTTAGGGGGAATGTTAGTAGTTTCGGTTACTAATATTCTTAAAAAAAAAAGAAGCATCGAATGCATCTGGGAACCACACTAAGATGATGATGATGCATGTATGATATGGAATGGGGTAAGAAAGCGGCATTGGCGTAACGTTATGGCTAGTCGTAAGGCGGTGTATTCTTATCTCATTTATACATTACGAATGTAACGTCCTCCATCCTATTAAAAATGCGAAAATTTGTATCGATGGGGAGGAATTCTTTGACACTTAACACTTTTATTATTATGGATGTATGAATTCTACACAGGCGAAGCCGCGTACAATACCTACCTGTTATAGTATATTAGCTTTCTCTTCAGATGTTGTTGTAACGAGCCGCAGATAACAAAAACACTACTCAGAATTCTTAAAAAAACTACTGATTTGTAGATAAACCAAGGACCATGACAAGGATCATGAAGTGACGGCTAGCCTTAAATCTTTTCACCGTCAGCCTGTTAATTGAAAATAAATTTCAATTTTTCGCATATCGTTATAGGCAGCCCCCTGGTCGATGGTATCGTCGGCGGCGTTTTGGATGGTATTGAAAGCGGTAGTGTCGATGGCGTCGTCAGCGGCGTTCTCAATGGCGTTGACACGGGTAACTTTTTTTTTTAGACTAATACCACCCACATTCCCACTGTAAATCCTGTATACCAGGATCAACAGTAGTGACCCACGAACATACTGAGTGATGACACTCGGGAAGTCCAGGGAAACTTAAACTTAAATTGGAAACAACATCGAAATTAAACAGAAGGTAATTGGAGGAATTACAAATATAATAAACCCACTTCCCTCCTTGGCAAACGAGAGACACAAAAAGGCAGACCAGCTTTAAAAGAGATAAGTACAAATATTACGGGTCCGCATAGTATACTACTCCACTTGCTCAATAACAAAACAGTCGGTGAAAAATTCAAAAAATTAGGTTTGAGGTATATACAAACTGGGGTGTGTGTTGGGTAACCTCCTCGAGTGTCGCTCCGATTCCGATCCCGCTGCAGTCCGGGGGGAACGGAATCGGAGCGGCCGGTACACCCTGGGCGCCGGTCAATGGCTTCCCCTTCATAGGGTTGGCATTGATCGTCGGCCAATACCCAACGTGGCGGGAACACATCGCTCTCCGTACTCCTCTGCTTTCAGAGGAGACAGGATGAGCGATGCTGTTAGTGGTGAGATGGCCCAGGGTCAGTCGGGGTGCGAGGGATATGCTCTATGGGTAACCTTACACCCCGGCGTCTGAAGACCCGAGACGGCGTGCGGTTTTAGTCGGTGCAAGCCCGACATAACCGCCCCCGCTGGCCGGCGGGGGGTATCCGAAGGGATTTCCGCACGAAAAAAAAAAAAAAAAAAGGTATCTATGCCGCGACCGAAGCCGCCTCAACACACTGCAACATATTGATTTAAGAACCGATATTCTATCGCACCACACAATACACCGCGACACAGTAATATGAATTGACCTTTATTATGGACATGATATTTGAGGTGAAACTGATCCTAGGAATCTTTAACAGTTGCTGTAAAATTCATAGCTTGGTCACACATTTCTTTGAGCGAGATCCACGTTTTGCATTAAAACAAGAACGTGGACCCAATGTACCATCCCATGATGCGGTGTCTTTTAGTCAGATACCAGCTAACCCGGCAAACTTCGTTCCGCCTTAGAAACAAGTTACGTTGGATACCTTATCAGCTGAATTTATTTCTCGAAAGTCTCATATTTCTAATTATTCTAACTGCTAGTGCAGGTACATTATCCCGATCACAGCCGTAGATGGCCCAGAGTCAGCCGGGATGTGAGGCTATTGCCTTATTAGGTCACCTTACACCCCGGAATTAGAGACCCGAGATGACGTGCGGTTTTGGACGGTTTTTGTATCAGCAAAAAAAAAATAGTACAGTATACAATTCTAAAAAAATCGAACATCATAAAAATCGGTCCACCCGTTCTCGAGTTATAAACGGTATCACTTTTATACAAATAGATGGATGGGTATGAAGCAAAAATGTCGTACGAGGTCAGATTAAGATGTCATCTTAACCTTTGTTTCAGCAATTGTTTTGCATTATTAAAGTGATAACGACGCAGACTCATTCTTAATCTAAGTTCTAAGACTTTCAAAGTATGTTAAATAAGTTGTTGTTATACTATTAACAGGTTTGGACTCCCTTAGAACTCGTAAGCCAATCGTGGGCTTACTAAAAAATTTAAAGAATCTGAAATCACACTGCGAAAGTCTTCGGTTCCTACCAGTGAGTATCATAATAAAATATAGGTAATAAACCAGTTCGCGCCCTGGCTTCGCCCTGTGCAATTATAGAACCAAACCGTGAACTTTCTAAAAACATCCATTCAAAAAACATGAACGAACACAAAATTAAAAAAAAAACCTAATTAGGTGCAGTCGTTCAGAAGTTATGCGGGTACATACGTTTCCGCGATTCATTTTCTGGGTTCCGTACCCTATTTATTACTAAGCCTCCGTCTGTCTGTCCATCTGTCACCAGGCTATATCTTTATATATTATTATGTACAGCATTTCTGTTGTGTATGGGGTGTAAAGTGCCCCACCAAGTCAACCTCTCCTACAAGCCGGTACACCTGGAATTGATTGTTACTCAGTCCGTCGGAGAGACAATTTCCTCTCGAGGTTGGAGTGTCAGCCGCCAGTCGCTCTATAAAAAGGAGAGGTAGAAGTTCATATCTCTTGCCCCTACAACCAGGATCTGTACTGGGATGAAGATGATGATGACAGTATTACTATTAAGTTCTCACTTAATACCACCTATTAAGGTCTAGTTAGAAAAGGGATCGCGTTTTATCACCTTGTCAAACTTACTTCTAGGTATTAACTTAGTCATCACGGAGGATTAGCCCATGGTGGATTGACTAGAGAGATGATACGGAAGCCTCTCATAACGACTGACGCAGGTTATCTCCGGTAAGGGGAGCTTCGTGAACCACCTGCATCGGATCAGGAAGGAGCCAACTCCTGAGTACCATCATTGCGACGCGAGCAAGGACTCGGGGCTGCACACGCTGGTAGATTGCCTGGCGTGGGAGGTACCGAGGCGTGACCTTGTGCCCGCCATCGGGGTGGGAGTCCTGATTGCAGCAATGGTGCGGAGGGCGAGCGCGTGGGCCATCACCACCTTCTTCTGCGAGCATATAATGCTCGAGAAGGAGGTGGCGGAGCGAGCCCGGGATAGATTAAGAACTCTCCCGGCCCACCGAGCCCGCAACAAGCTCGCCGTGCGTCGCAGGCGACTCAGTCGCCGGATGTCGCTCAACGACCTGCGTCCTCCATGATCGCAGGCCTGGGGGCGGCCGGTGAGGCCACTTGTCACCCCAGAAGAAGCAAGCGACTAGTGCGCCCCACCTTTCCGGGGCAAGTAGGGGACACCGTGATTCCCAAACCCGAGGGGGCCATCTCGAAATCGGAGATGGCCCTGGGTCAGTCGGGGTGCGAGGGAAATGCCTTATGGACCACCTGACACCTCGGCGTCTGAAGACCCGAGACGGCGTGCGACTTTAGTCGGTTCAAGCCCGACATAACCAACCACGCTGGCTAGCATCCGAGGGGACTTCGGCACGGAATAAAAAAATTATAAGTACTTATATGAAAGACTATGGGCGCGTGGAGACAGTCAATATATATATATCGCGATCCAATATCGTGATCTGGTGTAAGGACGAGTCGCACATCAATAATATCGCGTTTGCACATCTATATTATTGACAAGATCGCGATATATATTGACTGTCTTCACGCAACCTATAAACCCAAAACCATATTAACCATTAACAAATTACAGGGCTGTATCGTCATAGATGTTTTGAAGGTAATATCTGGCACCTTGGGAGATTAAGAACGTCGTTGTAATTATTTAAATTCATTAAATCTTAACTTGTAACCTAATTAATGCATTCTAATAGTTGTGTGATTTATAGATTAATTACAAAATTCAACAAGAAACATAATATAAATAAAGTTATTTCTTATTAAGTATATTAAACTGAGTCTCATTTATTTTAACCATCTTATTAGGAGCCTGTTACAAAATATCACTACCAAGTATATCAGAGAGTTGTTGTTAATGGCTACCGCATCAGAAATTAAAGCCCTAAGCCCACCTTCAAATTTTAAATAAAATTTCAAGGCATATTCTCTATGTTAAAAACTATACGTTGGAATAAATATTGCCCGATTTTCAAAAAATTATTAACATTAATTTAATTAAAAATACCCATGAACACTTTTTGATTGGCAAGTCATCATAGGCATGTTAATAGATGAATTATATTTGATAAAAATATATATCATCTGGTTATCAGATGGGTGAAGGTCGATCTTCACCGGTTCCTCTACTAACAGTGGAATGTAGGTGAGAGTTAGTCCATACGAGGCTTAAAGCTTTGTGCGGACTGAGCGTTCCAATGTACGCGTAGTCTATTAGGTGTAAACAAGAACGATGTCAGTATACACACATAACTTAGGGCTATATTTCACCGGGACACCATGGTAGCGCAACCAGTCGCCGCCACCAACAAAATTTATACAGCTCTATAGAGAGCTACTCACCGTCCGTGTCTGTTTGGTTGCGCAACCAATTTGGCAGTGCGACCAGCTCCGACGCGTGCACAGAATGTTACCGGTTGCGCCGCCGCGCCGCCACGCCGCGCTGGTCGCGCCACCACTAACTACTATAGCGCTGTATAGTGTCTCACTCTTCGACCAGTCCGGCCGCCAGTGTGTGTATCTTGTGTATATTGTGTCTTGTTTCAACAAATCATTTTCACACAAAGTCAGTAACTTATCAAAGGACCTCACGGACAACCTCACATAGCTAAAAAACTTATCCAAATATCTGTTTACATCGTCGTATATGTTAACGAATTGTCCTTTCTTACATCGATCTGCTAAATAAGGTCGAACCCACCACTGTTTCTTTATTCTCTTGAACTCTCTTTTCCTACGTACATACAGCAGTAGTACTATCTCTTCGAGGTCCATTTTCATATTGTCTCATTGCGGTGTGGCTACTCTGGTGTCTGTATTTGTTCTTGACAGTTGTTCGTGACACCCTACCCCTAATACGGTTCCGAATAGACTGTCACTACTTGACTTGACTTCAGTGGACTGTATGTTTAGATTTTGGTCGAAGAATGAAAACACTTTGGATGGGTGGCTTGAATGACGTCAGCGAGTCATTGGATGGTCTTGGCCCAGCACTACCCTTGATGTACTATTCCTTGTTGTGCTTCCTTGTTCTTGACCGCGTACTGAGAGAGAGTGTAATTTCCTAACAAATCGTCCCTGCTTTTATAGTCTTTGATAGTGCTGGCCCGCGATCCAAACTACCTCACCCCCGCATTTCCATTTATTCATATAACTTACATTATACATATTAATCATATACTTTATATGTATACCTGTAGCAATAAGAGTTGTTTCCTATTCATACGAAGTTATATTAGAATCTGAGTAATGCATAGTCGTAATTATATTTGCTACTTATGATTTTCAGGGGGTGGACTTTCTTTATTAAATTTGACTCTAACATCCTTAATTACTCAGAAAACTAACTAATAACAGTAATAAGCTATTCGTCTTAGCTTAATATTAAAATAATTACATAATTACGTTTTAATTTACGTAAACCTAACATTTTTCACAATTCGTTCATTACATTCACGCTTACTAATCTACATGTCACTGGCACATGTGTCCATTGTCTATTTGTGTCGTGCACATTCTCCCGCCGTCGCTGACCCTTGTTCGTCTGCGAGCTCCGTTGGTAGCACGACGATCTTCTTTGTAGGCCTCCGTAGTACGTGCCCACTGCTGGTGGTGATGTCCACGACTCGCACCTCGCCGTCGGCTCCTGGGAACACCCGACTGACGCGTCCTCGCGGCCAGGTGTTGCGTGGCAGATTGGAGTCGCCGATGATGACGGACTTCGACTTTCACTGCTTTCACCATACGCTCCCATGCCCCCCCCATGAAGGGTGTGGAAGGGGGTATGTGCTTCCACACGATGTGTTGACTCGTAGTTTCCTTTTTCTTCGTGGTATCTTCTATCTCGGCGAGGCGGTGTGCAACGAAAGACTTATACGCACGCGGCTCCGACCTTATCCATGTGAGTGCGGTTCGCGAGTCGCTCCAATAGGTCTTCTCTGTTAACTCGTAGTCGTGTTCTTCCAGGGTGGTTTGAGCCAGGCGCGCTCCCAGTAGTGCAGCTTGAAGCTCGAGCCTCGGCATGGAGATGGGCTTCAACGGGGTCACTCTGCTCTTCGCGGCTGCTAATGACACGGTCACTGACCCGTCGGTGTGTTGCGTACGCCAGTACACAGCTGCGGCGTAGGCTTCTTCACTCGCGTCGACGAAAGTGTGCAGTTGACGTGAGATGACTGATGTCGTCAGGTGATCGTAGCAGCGGGGCATCCTCAGCTGTTCCATGTTGTTGAGCTGAGTGAAGCATTTGTACCATCGTTCTTGTAGCTCTTCTGGGAGTGGGTCGTCCCATTCCGTCTTATAGCGCCATGTGTCCTGAAAAATACGTTTACTGGGAGTTATTATCGGTGAGATAAAGCCGAGCGGATCGAATGAGGCCCTTATCACACTTAAGGCTTCTCGCTTCGTTGGAGGTCGCGTGTTTGTTTCCACTTCGCGCGGGATTTTCAAGTTGCTCGCGTTAAAGCCAAGATGATCTTCGTTGACGTGCCATGTTAGACCCAATGTATTTTCTGTCTCTTGGCCGCCGAGTTCTACTGTAGCACTGCTGTCTTGTGGCAGTGATAAGTCTTCTATCTCGGTGTCGCCGTCGTGTACCAGTCGAGGCGGCTTGGGCGGCTTGGCGGGATTGATGACCGGAAAGTGAGGTAGGTACCACGTCCTTCCCTTCTGCGGTGGAATAGGGGCTGGTTCTGCGTAGCCTGACTTGCTTAGGTCTTCCAATCGTTCTTCATATTTTTGTTCCAAATCTTCATCCCTATCGAGTCTTCGTTCGAGCGTAAGCAGACGTTTCTCAGCTTCCTTGTAGTTTTCTTCTTTCCACGGCAGTCCGGTCTCATATCTTCCATCTGGTAACCGCCGGCTTTTTTCTTCCAGAATCTGCATGGCTCGCAGTTCACTGCATCTTCACGCGGGCGTCGGGGTTCAATGCCCAGTGACTCCAACTTGAAGTAATTCTTCACTGTATCTTCAATGGAGTCCTTTTCGTGCTGTTGTAACTTACCGCAGAATGACACTGTTGCAGTCACTGAACTGCTGCATCCGTGGAGCACCCATCCGAGCTGAGTGAGCGACGCCACCGGCTGGTTACGGTTTCCGGTGCGCAGCTTACGGGTTACGATGAGATGCCAGTTGTCTTGTCCTAATAACACTTTGGGTGAAGCCTTTTCGTACGTTATCTTATCACGTATATCTTCCAGATGTTCGCAGCCGTTGAGATGCTCTTCATGCACGGTATCGGGTGAGAAGCGGAGTCGGTTCATGGTGCAGGCGGTTAAGTCATACTCTTTATCGGCGTACTTCCCTTTGATGAGTAAACTGACTGTCTTGCTCTCGTGCTTCATGTCGCTGTTTACACCTTGGATCCTGATTTCCTTGGTTGGTCCGTCTGCCCCGATGACGTCGGCTATTGTCTCATCTATCAGGGTGATCGTGCTTCCCTCGTCCAATAAGGCGTAGGTATTGACGCTACCGCTTGGTCCCCTTAGTGTCACTGGTGCCATCTTGAGGTAGGCCTTGCGCTGACTGCGGGGAACTGCTGCTGTGGTTACTTCTGCCGTTGCGCGTTCGACTGTGCTAGCGGACGGACGTGCTTAGTTGCGCTCTGTAGTTTTTATTCCATTTTACTGTGATTTTGGTGGTATTTCTTCGGGATTTCGGGAATTAAATTCCCGAACCTGGGGGAGCACTGCTCACCAATCATCCCTTACCTTTTTTTTCTGGACAATTTGTTATTTTATAGTGTATTTTTTTGTGTATATGTGCTTATGGACACGAGGTGCCATAAATAGTGTTTAAGTGCGATCATCCGGGTTGTATACCGCGGAAAAGGACTCGCACTAATTGCGTAAGTGTTTATTTTTTAGTTAATAGCTTAGATATTATAGTGATCACCTGAAATTCAGGTTGCTTTAGTGAGCACATGGTTAACCTCACTTTGAGGTTAACCACTCGGACATATTTTTCTCTGCATGCTATTTACCCGTTCGACGTTTGACGTTTGACGGGTGACAGCTTACGTTTGACAGGTGGCACTGACGTACGACACTTGTGTCGCGTTTAGTAGCTGCCGTGTGAAAACAGGGGCGTTTTGAGGGGACGCTACCGCTTTGGACGTGAGGGAAGAGAAAAAAAATTTTTTTTTTTGTTTTCTTTCTTTATTTGTTTGTTTTTTTTTTATATATAATGTTGCTAGCCACATAGCTCGGGATCAAACTTTACGAGATTGATTTTGGCTGTCTCTGGCGGGTGACAGCTGTCAGTTATCATTTCGTCTGGCGTTTGCTGACGGCTGACGTTTGACAGCTGACAGGTGGCGGCTGTCGGGTGGCGTTAGCGTCTGACGTTAGCGTTGCGTTTGGTCGCCAAGGTTTTCGTGACAGGTGTTGGCTGTCGGGAGGCGTTGGCGTCTGACGTAGGCGTTGCGTTTAGTCGCCAGGTTTACAAACTTGTGAGTGCAAGTCACGTTTATTGCTCTCGATAATTTTATATTATTTTTGAACTTTTTTTTTTATTTTCTTTTTTTTCCGTAAGTAGTGTTATCGCCTATGGACGACGACGAGGATCTTCATCGGCAGCAGGCGTTGCTGGCTGAAACGCTGGCGCGCAGACGCATCGAGATTGACTCCCTTGAGGAGCTAATGGGTGAGGTACCCTCTGGGTCACCATTCGCTGCGCGAAGTTCTTTGGCTCGGACTCCACCGAAGAACGTGCTGTCCAGTATTTGTCGCGAACTTATGGACACGTAAACTTTTTCTTATTCTTGCAATATTCTCGTTCTTCGTAAAGTATATACCCGATTCTTCATACGTTGTCTTGAAGGCGAGCCATTCTGTACTGCTCCCGCTGAAGAACGGTAGTTCCCGTATATACTTGGGTGGCTCCCTGTTGCTTCTCATAGCCTGGGAGAGGGCCGCGTTGAGCGTAGCTACGTCGATTACGGAGTTCTTCACTGGAGCACTTCCTTCTGATTTTTCTTGGGTTTGACACTTCTCCACTAGGTGGCCTCTATCTTGGCCGCTCTGAGTGTTTTCCTCGATGTCTTGCCCCTTTTCCTTCAGGTTGGGTGCCGCAGCGTCATCCTTCTGTAGCCACGTGTTTATACGTACCGATGCCAGATCTTCTTCAGACCCGTCGTCGCTGCTCTCGTCCTGTTGTAGCCGCTGTAGACGGATCTGCTCTATTTCTGCTTCGGCTTGTAATTGCTTGAGCTTCAGTTCTGCCAAGCGTTGTTTGACCTCCAGTTCCTTCTTCTTTCTTGAACTGGTGGAGCGGCGTGACCTCGTGTCCAGCGGCCGCATGGTGCGCTGTGAGCTATGCTCCCCATATATACCAGCGCGGGTGTGGGGCGACACTTCTTCCGTCGTCCCTGACTCCTCAGTGGTCGCAGTTGTGCTGGACGTGGTCTGCTCGGAGCTGGTTGTGGCTTCCGATGCACCACTGTCCGCGTAGCTTCTGGCCTCTTCGGTGGCCGCAGGGTGTAGTACTGGTCTTGGTACTGGTGCTGATGCTGATGCCGGTTCCTCTTCCTGCCGACGCTTCCCTCCATCCCTGGTGAGAACCATTCTTCTTTCTTCAAGTTTATACTTACCTGGATCTTCGACGGATCGTGGACTTTATTGCTATCCCTTAACCCGACTCCGAAGGACCATAGATGTTCGTGACCACCTACCCCTAGTACGGTTCCGAATAGACTGTCACTTCTTCCTTATTTGAAGAATAATGAAACATCTATGGCTGGTGGCTTGACTTGAAGTCGACCTGGATCTTCGAAGGACCGTGGACTTTAATCCGGCTCCGAAGGACAGAATGTTCTTGACAGTTGTTCGTGACAGCCTACCCCTAATACGGTTCCGAATAGACTGTCACTACTTGACTTGACTTCAGTGGACTGTATGTTTAGATTTTGGTCGAAGAATGAAAACACTTTGGATGGGTGGCTTGAATGACGTCAGCGAGTCATTGGATGGTCTTGGCCCAGCACTACCCTTGATGTACTATTCCTTGTTATGCTTCCTTGTTCTTGACCGCGTACTGAGAGAGAGTGTAATTTCCTAACAAATCGTCCCTGCTTTTATAGTCTTTGATAGTGCTGGCCCGCGATCCAAACTACCTCACCCCCGCATTTCCATTTATTCATATAACTTACATTATACATATTAATGATATACTATATATGTATACCTGTAGCAATAAGAGTTGCACAACAATAGGTATTTACGCCTGTACCGCGCGAGGTCGGGCCGCTGAATGACGGGCGGAATGACCCCTCAGACTTATATATGGCCCCTGCCTCCCGCGAGCTACTATATAATAAAATGGCACGAGCCGGGGGAGCGCATACGCTTCTTACGTCGTGGGAGGCAGTCGCGGGGCGTAATTAAGGTTATATACTAGTGTACAATGTCGTCTTTCCTATTCATACGAAGTTATGTTAGAATCTGAGTAATGCATAGTCGTAATTATATTTGCTACTTATGATTTTCAGGGGGTGGACTTTCTTTATTAAATTTGACTCTAACATACTTAATTACTCAGAAAACTAACTAATAACAGTAATAAGCTATTCATCTTAGCTTAATATTAAAATAATTACATAATTACGTTTTAATTTACGTAAACCTAACATTTTTCACAATTCGTTCATTACATTCACGCTTACTAATCTACATGTCACTGGCACATGTGTCCATTGTCTATTTGTGTCGTGCACAGTATTGTATTTAGTTTTGATTGCTTTCAGACACCACAATGGCGCGACTGATTGCGCCGCAATGGTGTCCCGGTGAAATATAGCCCTTAAGCATGCGTGTCGATTCCCGCCTCGCGGCGAGTCGTCTCCAGTCAGTTCTATACTGGCTGGCCGACTTTTGACTACGCGTTCATTATACAGCAATGCATTGCGTCCTGTACACGTAAATACCTGTACGCGTATTGAGCTACACCGGTACGCGGAGTAAAAAAATTCGATTTCCGATCATAAAAACCGGATATTTTCAAATTCCAAGAAACATTTCGCATGTATGCTCCTATACATCAAACGTAAAAAAAATCTATAATGTAATAGGATTTTTATAGAACCACACTAGAAAGATTTTTTAGTCACACGCCGGTTATTGCTTTATTCACGGTAAACGCATAATCTGTGCCCGATTTGAATATCAAAGAAACTTGTGAAAAAATTCACCGTGAAATATTCCACCCTAATAATATGAACAGCAGATGGGATCCAAACAAAATCGAATTTAGAAATAAATAACCATTGAAGACACGAGTATTATAGTGTTAGCATAGAGAAAGTACATGGCTTATTGATTTATATTCTGACTAGCTGTTGCCCGCGGCTTCACCCGCATGGAATTCCGTTTCCGTTCCCGCCTTCTATTGGCCTATGTGTTATTCCAGACTAGAATCTATCCCTGTACCAAAGTTCAGCCAGATCCGTTCAGCCGTTTGTTCACCATTGGTGTTTGTTTTGATGGAAACATCATATTTTCTCCAGAAATGTTTTACAGAAAAAAGATCGTAAATGCCAGTATTACACAAAATGATTGTTTCTGGTTTCACAGTACTGTGCATTTCATAAAAAGTAGCCTATGTGCTATTTTCATCAAGATCCGTTCAGTCGTTTTTGCATGAAAGAGTTACAAAACTATTCATCCTCATAAACTTTCACATTTACAATAGGTATTTAGGCATTCAGAGAACAATAATATACCTAAATACTACACTATTCGTTGACCGTCTGAAATTGTAGATGAACCGTAGAAAAATAAAAAAGCTAAAAAGATTTAATATTCTTGACAGAGCTATAGCAAACCTTCGTATCCATATTTGATACCCTTATTTGTACGAATTTCGTTTAAGAGATGAAATGAGCCATGTGAGCAAATGGAAGTGGCTGTGCACTACATCTGCGAACGCAAATCTCATTTACCTTTACTACATTTTTCCAATAATTCTTTTGAGGCCGAAATACGTTCTTGCGAGATTTTCAACTCAGAATTTGATACTACGTATGCACGTGAGATGGATGAGAAAAATAATGGATTTATGAATACATTCGCTGTTGTATAATCAGTTACATATGAGTCTTAAGGGACTAGTTTTTGGTTCCAAAACTATGAATTTATGATGTTCATATGCGAGAGAAAATGTTTCGTAACATTTTCTCTCACTTTAAAGAGAAAGGAAAGTTTCCTACTTTACTTACTAAAGCAAGAAAACTTTCCTACCCGTGAGTTTTTCCTAATATTACTCCATGGTTTGTAAATTCTACCCTCCCACTATGGTTTCATATTGGACTGATATATTATTAATATTCAAATATGATTATTAAATACCTATCAATTAGCATATTACAGTGCACTGCTGGACATAGGCCTTTCCTAACAGGTATACGTCATAGCTCCAGGTTGATAATTGCTCCGCATCCAATCTATCCTTCTTTTTCGTGCGTAAATCCCTTGGGATACCCCCTACCGGCCACCGGGGAAGGTTATGTCGGACTTGAACCGACTAAAACGGCACGCCGTCTCGGGTCTTCAGACGCCGGGTGTAAGAATCCTTTGATGAGATCCTTTGAAATGGACTGACAACCTTTTGTCAGGTTGTCAGTCCATCTGGCGTTTTTTTTTATACCACTCAGGTGGCAGACAAGCTCACGGCCCACCTGGTGGGAAGCGGTTACCGTGGCTTATGGACGTGTGCAACACCAGGGGCGTCACACTCGCGCTGCCTTTTTTTCCCTTCCATTTCCCTTTTCGTGATTTTCACCCCAAGACTTGTTTACTCCAAATTAAATTTAATGTAGCATTTTGGCATCAAATTAGATTGACTGAGACCAAGCTGCATACATGTGAGTGATAGTCAGTTGCAATAATGGCAAAAATCAAACATGACAACCTTACCTGCAAGTCTGTACAGCAGCTGATTGACAGACGAGGTTCTGGCGCATCTCAGACGGCAGTCGTTCCAGTAACATGCAAAATAAATCAATTTAAAAAAAAGAGAAGTAAAAGACCGACTCTGGTCTGTATAGTGCAAGCTTTGGATACAACAGAGATTCGTACATCTGAAGTTGAAAACCGAAGTTTCGAGCAATTCATGCCATAAAATGTATTTATTCCACAATCGGA
This sequence comes from Cybosia mesomella, assembly GCA_946251805.1. Classification (NCBI taxonomy): domain Eukaryota; kingdom Metazoa; phylum Arthropoda; class Insecta; order Lepidoptera; family Erebidae; genus Cybosia; species Cybosia mesomella. Next base: position 11,251,670 of record OX276395.1, read on the forward strand.
GCCCAAAAATAGCACGTGGCCTTTCATTCGGCCTAAACGTTACCGAAATCCTAAGTACCTTCATGTTGTTTTTCGACCGGATTTCGGGCTGGCCCCAAATTTCAGATGTACGTTTCATCCCCTGATCTACTGGGACAGTTTTCAATTTTGGTTTTGGAAAGTTATAAGTACTTTTAAAAGAAAATATACAGCCTAAACTATTGAGCAGGCTAAGACTTTTGTCTTGGGGGCAAGACGGGGACATCGTGGTTCCTAAACCCGAGGGGGCCAACTTGAAACTGCAGATAGCCCTGGGTCAGCCAGGGTGCGAAGGAAATGCCTTATAGGCCACCTTACACCCCAGCATCTAAAGATATGAGACGGCGTGTGGTTCCAGTCGGTTCGAGCCCGATATAACCACCCCCGCTGGCTGGCAGGGGGTATACTGGGGGATTTCCGGACTACAAAAAAAGGCTATAAATAGATTCACGCTTTTGCGAGCTGGCAATGAAAACTTTTAAACACTGAAAACTAGAAGCTCATACGACGACAGATCGTTGAAAATGCTGCTTACTGCTTGGCTCTATAATAAATTACCTGTAGGATCAAGAATGTTCCTTCAATAACTTAAACGATACAATTGTAATGTTTGTCGTTAAAGAGTTCCATTTTTTGCCCTCGTGGTGCAAGTCTAGTCTAATCCAGAATGTCTGCAACCATAGTTAAGTACTTCTACCTCATAGGATGGACATTATACCCTCAATAATTTGAACGAGACAATCGTGATGTACTATGTTAAGAGTTATGTTGTCTGCACTCGTAGTCCAAGTCTAGGCAATTCCAGAACGATCTTGACCATAGTAATGAACACGTGTCACATTTTGGTCTAAAATATAAAAATGTTCCCTTGTGGATCTCTGGAGTCTCAGGTCAATTGTCAATATCCATTTTAAAAAAAACAGTCGATTCTAGAACGTCCTCCTCTTTCGATGTCGGTTAAAAAGTATAAAAAAGTAAAACATTTAGGTATATACAAATATATTTTTATTTACATCATATTTCAAATAATCTCTAATTCCATACAAAATACAGCATTCTACACAAACATACATAATATTAACTCAATGTTTCTTGTAACCCAAGAACGAGTCTGCAAATTACCGAAAAAATAACATCTCTGAGAGTTTAATTCATACAACAATAATAGCTATTTTTTTTTACAATGGTATGGCAAACAAGGTAGGTATTATCTGTATGTTTATAAACATAAACTGATAAATTCTAACTGAGAACATCTTCAGCACAGCTTCAAGTCTTACAAAAGCGTCAACGTCATCGCATAGTTGCAGGTCTCATGAAAACTGTTGGAATGACTTCACCATCCCGTTGTCGATTAAAAGTCAATGTTTATTATACTTGTATATACCATATGATGCTGATCCGATTTCATACAAATCACAGTTTACTTTAACGCCATTGAATAGGTGAACAAACTCGCACCCACTAGGTATTCCAAAATTGCAATCGATTAGCATTGCAAGACTCGTACCAGGGTTACAGGCAGGTAATAATTTTATTGTTATCACAGATATTACAATCGATTATATTCATTTACATTTAGGTAAGCATAGTTATTATTAATAGTTAAGCATAGTTTAGGGGGTTAAATAATATGGTAACACATTTAAATTATTATCGGTAATTTCCCTTTTTTATATTTATTCTCTTTCATACAATAGTTACAACCAGCAAAACTGAAACCAGAGCTTTAAAGAACATACAAATGATTTCCTTAACTTTACCAACGACAGATATGGTTAGTCCATCTCTGACGCCAAAATAATGAATTTCAACAGAAACTTATGCACATATTTTTTACGTGCATGTTTTTTTAGTTGCATCCATTAAATATGATTTTAGGTATATCTTTGAGAAATTAAAGATAGAGTCAAATTAACATAACATTAATTAATCTTCCTAATACTTATTTTCGAACTTTCAAACGTTATTACATGTTAGTCAAAGAAAGATGAGATAAGTTGAGAGTGGAAGAATAAAGTTATAAAGGGCTTCACGAAACTAACTACACTATTACTTTATACACTCAATACTACTAATTCATGCCACAAAGCTAAAAGTAGTCTGTTCAGAAGCAGTTTCATTATTCAACGTAACAATTTTTGAACCTTGTTATATTTTTTGTCTCAAAGAGATCTTACGAATTTTTCTAACTCGATAACCCCTTATTACCATAAAATATATAGAACTCAAGCGCACGTACAGCTTACCTACAAAAATCTACACCGGCCACCCAGCATACAGATGATACTTATTCTTTGATGCAAATACCTTCGTTGAAACGTCTACATTAGGATAGTGTAAGAAATATAAACACGTTTAAAATTTGCCATGAAACGCTAAAAACTGAAAACACACTAGATTTAAAATTATCATTTAGAGCAGACGCTGTATGTTATGTTATGTTTATGTTATATTAACATAAATCGAATGATTTGAAATCAACAAAATTTCGAGAAAGTTCGAAAATGGTTCTTCTGAAAAGAAAGTCAAAAGAAAATATGGGTTTTTTTTTTCACCAAAAGTCAATAGTAGTGTCTCAGACCAAGATTACTCTGTTTCGAGCTTACTGCACTACATTCTACACCTGCAGCCTGTGGGCTCATTTTACTCAAAAGGCATACAGTGCCCTTCGTGTCCAGTATAATAATGCGTTCAGGGTGCTGATGGCGCTGCCGCGCTTCTGCAGCGCATCGGGTATGTTTGCCAAGGCACGCGTAGACTGCTTCTATACAGTGATGCGGAAGCGTTGCGCCTCATTAGTCCGCAGAGTGCGCGCCAGTGCCAACAGCATTCTGAGCATGATAGGGAGCAGGCTGGATTGCTGCTACATGTCACACTGCACCAAGGTTTCAGCTGCGCCTGTCACATTGCTGCGCTGAGCACTGTATTATGTCATACTAAATAACAATTAGCACTAACGTAGTTTATAAGCCATTATTGTTACTAACACAACTAACACAATGAGTCAAGTTACTTGAATAAATAAATTGTATTATTATTATTATTATTAAACAATTCCTGTTTTGTAGTTTTCAAAACCCCTTCTTCGATTGTCTTTACGTTCATTATTTCCCAAGTTTTCTTATATACTAGCTGACCGGGTATACGTTCTCCTGCCCTAACTATGAATATTGAATTTGGCCATCATCATCATCATCTTACCATGGTCCCTGGTTGCCGCGGAGGCTTACAAACCGGGGTCCGCTTACTCCGTTCTCCGCCTTTTGGTTTGTCTTATACTGCTTTTATGGGAGCGTCTGACTTCCCATCCCCGAAAGGAATGCCTGCGCCAATGGCTTGTCCGTTAATAAGCTGGTTGATTAATTAAAAACAAAAGCAATATACTTATTTATTCTAATGCTTTATGATAATTATACAAACATTTTAGTCTTTTTTTTTTCGAGCGCGTATTTGAATAGTTTTGTTGGTATTCCGACACGAGAACAGTCGACATACAACTAGCCATGTGAAAAACATGGATTTTCAGTTTGTAAAAATGACGCCAATTACAAACGACTGACAAGTCAAACGTCATAAGGTTAAATTACAAAAGTTATTGTTATGGTCGTTGCATTTTCTTAAATTTTCTAAGTTTCAGCGCAATTTTCTTAATTTTTTTTATTGTAAGAATCTTCTACGAATTATTAGAAAACATTTATTAGGGGGCATTAAATTACCTACAAAAGCTTTATAGTGAAATTTAATAATGAAAGTAATTGAAGCCCGTAGACCGATCATAAGACAAGTAAAAATAAAAATAAAATATCATCTTTGGATTTCTTAGGATAACTCTAGAATCGTGAACATGTAAAAAATTATAGCCAGACCTGAAAACAAGACACTTGGAGCTGCAGCCTACTTTATTTTTGCTAAAAAACAGTTATCCTCCGAATTACAACCATTTGAAAATCAGCGTAAAATTGGAATTATTTTCAATATCCTTTAATTTTTGTGAATCATTTTAATCTAAACATTCAGTTGGATAAGTGAATGAATAGAAATGATTACAAACATCACTAACTTTTCAAAGACTACGCCAACTTCGATGACTAAGTACCACGAATTTTTATCTGACAAATATTTTCATTAAAATAAAAATCATCAAATACATAGTAGTGTCGAAGCTGATGGAATAATAAAACTAGGTATCGGAAATAACTTATTAACGCAAATAGACTTTGCTATTGACTACTTTCAGGCGTTATAATCGGCATGATGGGTATCAATAGTGAGTATGAATTCATGTTATTTTAATTTATTTCTATAGGGAACAATTACTACTGATGTACAGTAAACGGCGCTTTGGTTGGCACGTCGCGAGGCAGAGATAGTGCCCAACAACAATAGAAAACTGACACATACTATTCGACTAGAATTATAGCACTAGTTCAGTAGGTGACGGCCGTTATTAATGGGACTTCTTAAATTATTGTCATAATAATAAAGATAGATTTCCAGTGAAAAAAAAAACGATCACTATTCCTCTCTTGTATATGCTGATAAACCAACAAATAAAAAAGGGATTCGACGCGACCTCTGACGCTCCAACACTTGCATCATCCACGATGCAATTGAGCGAAATAGGGGGTCGAAAGTATTCGCTTAGCAGGTGGGAAGGCCCCATCTGACGAAACTTAAAACTGAGGATGGCAGAACCATCACCTCAAGGTTCGAGATTCTTGAAGAGGTTGAGAAGTTCTACGGACAGCTGTATGCATCACGGATGACTAGACCGATGGAATACAGCGATGAAGATCACAGAGCTCTACTCACGCGCCATTACACCGAGGAAATACCCGATGTAGAGCAGTGCCAGATAGAGGCGGCTCTCAAGCAATGCTAAAGAATTGCAGACCCACCTCACTCTTGAGTCATGTCTACAACTTGGTATCAACTTTGACAAAACCAAGGTTATGTTCACCGAACATGTCAATGTCACACTGAGACCGATTGTCATCGAAGGGTCGACATTCGAAGTTGTTCAACAGTATGTTGAGCAGGTTATCCAACTAAGTAGAAACAACTTCGAGAAATAAGTCAAAAAAGGATCCAATTAAGTTGGACAGCATTTGGCAAACTACGTCGGGTTTTCTCCTCCCCTTTGCCGTAATACCTAAAAACAAAGGTGTTGACCAGTGCATCATACCTGTTGTGACTAGGTGTCGAAACGTGGATATTGACAGTGAGGCTAGTCCACGACTAAAAGTCACGCAGCGGGCTATGGAGCGAGCTATGCTCGGGGTTTCTTTGAAGGATAAAATTCGAAATGAGGTCATCCAACAAAAAACTAAAGTCACCAATATAGCTCGCAGAATAAGCAAGCTGAAATGGCCACATCTGCCGAAGGACCGTTTGCCGATGGATCAAACGAGTCCTTGAGTGGAGACCACAAATCAGCAAACGGAAGGTAGGACGTCCCCCAGCAAGACGGACGGAAGACCTGATAAAGGTAGCTGGGATAGACTGCATGCGCAAGGCGGAGAATCGGGTGCTATGGCGTACATTGGGAGCGGCCTATGTCCAACAGTGAACTGCAATAGGCTAATTGATTGATATGCTGATAGCCAGTCTATAGTTCAAGATCTGTGTACGTTCACTGTCAATCCGATGTACGAGCGTTCTCTACGCTCTATAAAACCGAAGTAAGCCGATCTTAGCCGGACCTCTCTCTCGTCTTCATTGATTTGTAATTTTACGAACGTATCAACATCAAATCTAAAATCAAATAGCAGAACCTACTTCAAAATTCATATTTTATGTACTCTTTTTAAAAGATAAATTTAATCCGATGCCAAATAGAATATACAAATAAAAACACTTTAGAGATAGTTTAAATTAGAGAGATGCGCAACAGAAACGGTACCACATTCTTCTTCTCTTACTAAAACTCAGCTAAATCCTCTATAAAAATCGAAAAGTAACCGATATATAGTGAAGCCTGCCTGGTATGGAAGACTATTTAAGTTGAAAGGGCGGTAACAATTCATACTTGCTATTCATATCCATCATGTTTTAATTAAAGTGCCTGATAAAACCTAATAGCACTGTTATTGAAGTTATCAAGCGCTTTACTATGAAGGCGACTGTTTATACCTTAGGGACATTTCACCGAGGAGGCCATCTCGAAACCGGAGATGGCCCAGGGACAGTCGGGGTGCGAGGGAATTGCCCTATGGGCAACCCTACACCCCGAAGTCTGAAGACCCGAGACGGCGTGCAGTTTTAGTCGGTTCAAGCCCGACATAACTTCCCCCGCTGGCCGGCAGGCCCAGGCATTCAGAGGGGATTTCCGCACGCAAAAAAAAAGTAAGGTACATTTCACCGCCCCCGGAGATTAACATGGTAATAGCAAAATATGGATTTTTCAGGTAAAATAAACTTATGTGGTAGACTCGGTGGAAAGGTTGTAAATCTCAGTTCATTGGGAATGGATACAAGCTGATTTACACAGGTGTACCTACTGGGGAGAGCGGAGTAGCCGTGGTACCTCCTAGCAGCTTCAGATCGACGTCTTAAAGGCGCAAGGTCGTGGAGGTGCTTATCGATGGGATTTTTACCCACCTGATAAGTGCCTAAGCCCCACAGGCTGGTCATAGCGAAGCTGAGTAAATGTCGTTCTGGGAACAACTCGGAGAAGTGCTCAGAGTATACCGTCGCAGACAGTTGTTCTGGGTGGTGATCTGAACGGTCATGTTGGTGATAGTTGTAAGGACTTGATTTTAGTTACGGTGTTGGGTATGCGAAGAGTAAGAGCACACGTTCTAAATAGCAACGTGTATGGTTACTGATCTTGTCATCGTGAACACGTATTTCTAAAGATGTCCAAACATTTTATCACCTTTATGAGCCAGGGAGAGCGCTACTCAGAACGTTTTCCTACTCAATAGGAGACACAACATCGGTGAAGTGGCCAACTGCGAGGTCTCACTGATTAACGTCGGGTTCTTGTCCTGGACCTCTGTGTGAAGCCCAAAGACAAACACATGGTGTAGGTACTAACCTTTATAACCACTTACCGTGTACGTACCTCACCGGTAAGATCCCAAGCTAATGGAGGCTGAGTATCATTACTCCATTCTTCAAGTGCAAGGTGCAGGAGTGTCGGAGCTACCGCAGTATAAATTTATTATGCCAAACTACGAAGCTTTACGAAAAGATAATTAACTCCCGGATCAGGCAGCAAAAATAATAATAATAATAATACATATTTCGGAGTGTCATTGGGCCCAAGAAAAGGACAGCACGAAGAATACGACTTCGCATTACCTTTTTCTGGATATGCAGAAGGCCTTCGACTGTATTCCTCCCGCGATGATCTGGTGGGCAATGCGGTTTAATGGGGTCACAGAATTATAATTATACTGACATCATCTGAGGCATGTCCCACAATTCCGATTCCGTGGCAACCTAAGCGGATTTTAACGAGGACAATAGACGTTTACAATTATTTCACGTATTTGTTTTTTAAGAATATTATTTTAAAATATTATGTCGTATTTTTAATGACAAAACTGTTTTACTAACATTATATATATACTTCAGATTTTTTTGTAAGAAACCATGTTTGTTTAAAAAAGTGACGAATAAGATTACTTTATTTTATAACAACATGAAGAATAGTTGTAAATTCTTGAAAAAAATTGGACAGATGTATTGAGCACCCTAGACTTCAAATATGGAATAACACTAAACTATGGAAACATTCTCCGGGAGCGGTGATTTCTATTTTGGAAATTTAGTTTTTTTCTTTTTAGTTATTGAATTAGAGATAATTTTTAAATCTCGCATTTTCATCCGAGCGTTTATATTAAATCTCTTTTATCTTCAATGCCAAATACAAGCTATTAGCATTAGACAAATATTAATATCATAAAACATTAAATAATAAGAAACACGTCAAATAATAAAAATATTAAAATTTTGGAAGGTATGTTTTTGAGATTTATCGTGATCAATGCCTCAATATGTCAACAACTAACTTCGAATAGAAACATATTTTTAAAGCCTATAATGGTCGTACTGAGCCCTGTCGTATATCAAGTCATGTTAGTGTTGAGTCCCAGTCGCATTCGAGGCTCTCACCTTGGAATCCGTGGTCCACTTTTTGGCTTTACTTGCACGAACGTCGTCTTTTACGACGTCGAGCCAGCACTCTTGAGTCTACCTCTCCAACCGGGGCCTAGTGAAGATGGCATGGCCAAATATTTGTTACCCATGTAGCCAGGTGGTTGCTGTAAAATGTGACCAGTGGAGATGACTCTCCTGCATTTCGTATCTGCTTGTCTGTAATTTCCCGGACATGAAGGCTGCCGCGGGTGCAAGAGTCTGATCTTTACGCGTCACTTTGCACATTAACCGTAGCATATTTATGTCTGTGACACGCACCTCCTGCTTATGTCATTCTAGCAACGACCACGCTTTACAGCCGTTTAAGAGGACAGGCCTAAGGATGGTTTCTAGACTTGGCCCTTCAACCTAACCGAGTTACAAATGACAGCAGCCACTTCACGCCACTTAATTCATGTGACAGCTATGCGTGCCTTGATATCACAATCGAAGTACCTACAGATCCCAGGTACTTAACCTGGTCCGTGCGCTCGACCAAGTTATCGCCTATACGAATGAATGTAACATCTGTAGAATTATTCATCATCTAGTATTCGGACTTCACCGCATTAAGCTTCAGGCAACCGTTCTTGAGCGTCTCCTTCCATGTCTTCTCAGTTCGTACCAATCTGCCCTTATCCGCGTCCGCCCTCCGTTATGCCTTCTGCATCTCCAGTGAAAGGTAATGCATAGATATATTCTTCGTCCTATATTCGCGCAAAACCAGGATCAATATTGACATGTAACCTTTCGGATCTGAAATCAATTAGCCTCTCAAAGAGCTGCATGGTCTGAGACAAAGTGTTAATACCGTGGTAGTTGCCTCCTGCACTGACCCCTTCCCTTTGAAGACCTTGCCTTCATTGGCTTGACATCTTCCTGATGAGGATTCCATGGTCTAAAAAGTTTGTTAGGATGCCCACACCACGGGGCCTTATCACGTTCTAGACCTCGATGGAGACTCCATTAACTCCGACTGTGTTTCGATTCTTAATGCGGTGAAAAGCAGTCTGAACTTCTGCACGTGTTACCAGTGGCACTAGTCTTTGGTTTCGAGGGAGGTTCAGTGGCTGTACCACTTTATACTGCTTGTTTAGCAGCTAGTAGAAGTATGAACACTATCTCTCCTTTAATGCGAGTTCCTCGTATACCAGACCACCCCAGGATCTTTAACACAGTGGCATTTGGAAATATCTCGTGCCACTTTGACCCCGGAATGCACCAACGCATAGATAAGCTTCTGTCCCTTGGACGATTCCAACTTATCGTAGAATGATTGTAGCGTAGAATGATTGCGTCTCGCCTGACTGTAGCCACAGCTCTGTCAGTGGCGCGTTTTGCGGCTCTGTAGGCGTCACGGTTTTCAGGAAATATGGACGATTTGCGACTTTTTAAAGGGATCTTCTTATCCCTGGTCTCCCTTGGGACTATGTCATTCCATTAGGTCAAGTCTTTTACACTTATAACGAATGGTATGACACAATCAAGGTAGATTTATCAAAACACCGTCTAGGATTTTGCTCCCTCTAAATTTATACAGAGGGGACACGCTAGGTGTGTCCAAGACGATCATTTCGTAAATGTTAATTTGCAACACTTATTGCATAAAATTACATAAAAAAGCAACCTCGCTTGTTTCTTGATATTAACTGTATGTTATTAACATCAAAACCCTTTATGGGTTTTGATGTTGATAATAATCCTGGATATTTTTTGCATGGATACAGTTGTGCACTATAAATCTGTAAATCAGTATTTGCATTTTAAGCTTTTGTTATATAAATTGTAAATACCATAAAATACATGCACATTCAATTAAACATTACATTAAACATACATCATACTGAATTTTTGTAAGACTCTGTTAAGTCTCACAAAAATTCCGAAAAGTCTTTTAAATAGTACATTCGCGCTGCATACATTTCACAGTTGCAAATAATTTTATAAAAGAAAAGATGCTCAGGTAATAATTAAATAGTTATTTTGTACAAATAGTCGTTGAAACCGTAACATGTTTTATTCGGACTACATTTTTCTATCTTCTTAGATAGGTGCGCCTTCTGTAATAAAACCGAGGTATCCCTGAGCCTGTAAAAAGAACAAAACAAATCATTAGCTAACATTGTAAAAATAATATTTCGAACTTGTCAACGTAAAGAAGTCATTAGAAAGCGTCTTTATTGACCTATAGTACCCGGTTTTTGATTTGGCAGGTTGTAAGAAGAGTTATCTCCTCCTCTACCACACTGCGTAAATCAACAGCTTGATATCTTTTCAGAGTAGTTAAAACCGAAGCTATAGTTTCAATATTTCATAAACATAAATGGTTTTAAGTACTCTATAAAGGTATCAAACTGTCAGTTCGATGAATGATGAAGGAAAACGATCTTAGCCGGACTCTCTCGCTCGCTTTAAAAGCCGGGTGCTTTCCTCCTTAAAGTTTTTTTAAAGTAAAGCTAAAGTCATATAGTTAATAATAATAAAATACATCCTATAAAATAGACCAAATGCTCTTTTTTCCGGGGTTTTTGCCATAGTTGACAACGTTCATGTTAAAAAACACCATTCAACTTCATTTAACATTTGGAATTGAATTTGGAAATTTTAAAAATGTGTAAATGTTTTAGAGCTAATTTGAGTGATCTCATTCTTATTGTTCAAATTTCACTCAATCACTTAGCCTGCTCTATCTATCTATCTTATGGAGATTGATTCTCAATTCTTCTTTCTGATCGAGAAATTATTGAGTCCTAGCGGGCTCCTGATATTTTTCATTTCTTCTCCAGGAGTTCTTTTCAGCTTTGGATTCACAAATGATATAGTGGAACCCAACGTATGCTTGTGTTTTTTTTTGTCTGTTATTGTTTTCAATTAGTCTCCATTCCTTCCTAACCCGCATCGTATCACTGTTGTCAGGATGTCTGCCATGGGTTTTTCCACACAAAAACTATATCTTCAGGGTTTATAAAGTGAATCCTGTAAAGTATAATTTATTTGATTAAAATTATATGCACTGACTTCACACGATGAAACAAAGAAGCAAAATCTGTTCTCATTCAAGAAACGTCCCCTGGCTGCATAGGCAGTTTTTATACATCTATTCGACCACGTTAAAGTAAACTGTGATTTGTATGAAATTGAAACAACGCCACCTAGCGGGAAATTTGTGAATTTGAAAGGAAAATAGTTCTTTAACTCCATTTTTTACTTTATAACTATGACGTCATACAAAAAAAAACATGGGGTTCTCACTATGCTGTCTGGGAAACGCTTTTTGTATGAGCTGAGTAGCAGAAAACTTTGCTGGTTACAGGAATACCCACTGCCCTTAATGGCCCGGAGTACTAAGTTTGTTGCCACCACAATCTTACTACCGAGTCGACTCATAGTAGGTCATCTGCTTTCTTGAAATAGCCATAAGGTAGACATTATGGCTGTCTAACGAAGCAGGTGACCTAAACCCTTGCCTCGTCAAAACCAGACATTATTCCCCTTGAGCAAGGGTTACACGAATTAATGATAAAACCAGAATGGTCACGTATCTACTAAGGAGTTCAAACTGAACATCCACACAGACACACATTTCAAGGAATGACCTTCCTGTTATATACTTACCAAATGAATTCAGTATGTCGTTCTTTAAAGAAGATTTTTACAGGATCTGGATTGTATACGTGTCACCGCTGCAATTGCAAATGACAATTGGGGGTATGTTTAACTTTCCGTCGCTGAAAATTAAAGTCAAGAGGAAGTGTCCTTAAACACCGTTAGTATGAAAACTATTATCACAAGAATCTCATATGTTATGACCAATCACGTTATACCAAACAGTAACGTAATTGGTCATTATTTACAACTAAGACAAAGCCTAAAATAAAATACCCAGTAACTACTGGCATTGCACTGCAAATAATTTTGAACATCTTCACATCATTTTGGCATACAAGCGATACTACCCTACCCTTTGATTTTATGTTTTGTGATTCCATCAGAAATATACTTGTTTGTCACTATAAAAAATATTCCTGGGAATTTTCTTCGCACTCACACCGAACAACGTGTTGTAATAGTCAGTGTTGTGAGATCGATCCTAATAGCCTCCTTCACGGTCAGTCTCGAGGACGTGGTAACTAGGTACTAGTACGGATATCCAAATGTAACTAACAGTGTACGTAACGTCATAGACGGATAACGTAATATTGCTACCCATTTCTATTGAAGTTCAATACTTTCTAATGATTTGCGGAAAAAAACTAAATTAAACTTTAATCGGCATGCAATATATACCGAACAAAGGTAGTAATCAAAAGTTACAATAATAATGCTTATTTTGTATTTGGATTTCTGACTCATTATTTCACTTTGGTCATGTATTTTATTGTGATGTGATCTGCTTGTAGGTATATAATTGCAAACGTGTTATATATATATATATATATATACCCGCGGCTACGGGTTCGTTTCATTTATCAAAAAATAAAAAAAACGACGCCGATACGACATTCTATACAGCGCTTTCTAGACCCAAAGTAAGCATAGTTTAACTAGCTTGTGTTATGGGTTCCAAAATGCGGATAAACATACTTATATACTTTTTTTTTGTTAATACATACCTATTATACATAGAAACACCCAGACCAATACAAATAGACATGTTCATGAAAAATTTGGAGGACCCTTTACTAGGCGAGAATATTTTATAAAGAAAGCGCACAATCGTTTTTTTTTTCTACCCGTTTACTAGTTTAACTGTACCGTTTACTAGTTTAACGTTTACTAGTTTAACTGTAGAAGCTTTTCAATCTACTGAAGATTGCAGTTAAAATAACCCGATACCATCAGAAAGAAACTCCACCATCAGAGACAATTTGTGCGTGTGCTTGTGCATGTGCGAGGGTGCGTGTTCGTGTGCGTTTGCACTCTTCCTTTTTTTTGATCATATCAGAACGATATTACTCAAACATAAATATCATATTATTCACACATATACAGATAATAAAATCGTGCCGAGGTGAAAACTGTACATTGAAAACTTTTCAAAAAAATAATTGCTAAAAGTGCGATTTTCAGAATTTTTGTCTGTTTAGCTGTTTGTCTGCTTTTATTATCGATGTCCGAGCATCACTTGAAAACCGCTGAACAGATTCACATTTCGCATGAACATTCTTCTAGAATATGGTCATAAACTGCGCTATATATCATCACGCTATTATAAGTGTGATAGGAGCAGTAGGGTAAAATCGACTAAATCTATTATTGATGATTTTTTAATCTTACAAAAAGCAGATCATCACGAAATTCAGAAGTTCTGTAGAACTCAGACATGGTCAACGTTCGAACTATAAATCATCATCACGCTATAGCTAAGGGCTGATGAGCAGTAAAATATGAAATCTCGAAACTACAGAGTTACCTACTTGTAAAAGATAGTTAATTAGAGATTCAACCTTTAATAATAAATTTCATCACGCTATTATATTAGGTAACCGGGTAAAATTAATTTCGATATTACATATAAACCTGTATTTCTTTAGATAAATGATTGAAAATATAACGATGAAACCGAAATGCTACGTTCGAAACTGCAGAAGTAAACATACCTTGATCTAAAGATTTAGATCGGAAAAAGAGAACATCTAGGACTTGGACCCGAGACCAGTCCCTTACAGGGGGAATGCTCTGACCAACTGAGCCACCTAGACACGTCCCAGATATTCGAAATAAACAAAATGCTTAAAAATTTAATTGAATTAATTAGGCGGAGTCATCAAAAAACAATGTTTAAAAATGACTGTAAAGTTATTCATTGTTTCCGTAGTTCGCGAAAATTACGGTAGATGGCTCCAACGTCGCCTTTTAAGACGTATTAATCTATCGGAGATTTTCGAATATCTTTGACGTGTCTAGATGGCTCAGTTGGTCAGAGCATTACCCCTGTAAGGGACTGGTCGCGGGTTCAAGTCCCGTCCTAGATGTTCTCTTTTACCGATCTAAATCTTTATAAAAAAGTAAGCATACAAAATGCTTAAAAATTTAATTGAATACCTTGATCTATTCCGCATTGAACGACTGCCATCTGACCTCCACAACTTATTGCGACTGCTATACTTTTCTATGTTTGTATGGCTACCGGGACCGACGGCTCAACGTGCTCTCCAAGGCACGGAGGAGTCTCAATGTGTCAGAAGGTCCATTCTTCTGACACATCATGTCACCCATCATAAAACTGCCTTGGCTAGTGTTCCTTAACTTTGCAATGTATTAACCTACTCGGATACCACTAGCCACGCTCTATCTATCTATTCACTATCGTTTTCTATTTTAACCCTTTCTGCTGAGAATTTCCGCACTCACTAAAATTGCGCCACTAATCACCAGCTAACCTAATACCTTAATAGGGAATATACAAGTTATTTAAATTCCCCTAATTTTTCCCCCGATACGCTATGGGCTAAACTTTACAACTAAGTCATCATTTACGTGTTGTGTTTATATTTATTTGCATAAAACTTCAACCAATTCAATTCAAATTAAACTGTGTTATCAAATTTTAGCCAGTGAATTTCATCAAGTAAAATATGAGAACATAGTTTAGGTGAACGGATTTTCACTGAATTTGTAAGTATTTGCTGTGTTTAAGTCTATCTAAATTTAAATTTATAAGCAATCAGATATTTTTGTCATGGTAGTGTTTTTATAGTCTCGTACTAGACAACATCGATAAAAAAGTTTGTTGGTAATAATTAAAACCTAAAGTCCTGACTATACATAATACTAAATATCGAAAGCGCGCGAACAATCGCCATGTTAAGGTCAAAGTTAGTCGATATTTAATAATGTTGTTTTAGAAAATAATTTAAACGCTTTCTACAGTATTTATATTTTATATTGTGTTATAACGAAGTAAGAATTGAATTAAACAAATAAAAAAATTATGCATATTTCCTATTGATAAACGGTGAAACCGGCGGAGTGCGCACGAATATTTGCGCACCATACAGCCCTGAGTATGGCCACGTCTGGAAAGGACGTGGTTTACCCACCAACTGCAGTAGAACCGCGATAATTAAGGCGATAGTCACAGCAGGTCATTTTAGTATGGTATGACCAGTATGACCTTTCTAGCTTCATTTTACCATTATTTATTTATGGTTAATTCTTAATTTTACCATACCAGATTCCAAAAAAGTAACAACAGATGATTGCTCTCTGATCGTTTAAATCTATTATAACTCTTTTTATTGCTCATGTTTTAAAGATCTAACTTAAACTTCACCTCCTTCATAATATCATACGTTAAATGAAAACTTTTCCGAAGTAATACAATATTTTCATTCCTTCGTCAAAATCAGAACTGCTCCGCTCATTGTTTATCCGCTCTAACAATTTAATACAAAGTGTTACAAACACATTCAATATAACCGAAAATAATCACTCAAGTAAAGTTATATCAGTATTGAAGAGTACTTGAAATCCAGACACAAAGTATTCTGGTATCTATTACATTAACTTTAAGGTTGAATTCGGGTCTTCTATCTTGTGTCGGATTTCACGCTCGTCGGCTCGGAAATGCACAAAGTTTCCTTTTGTGGCGTTTCTCATAACTTGATTTGTGACGGCGCAACCCTTCAGCCAGGTTCCGGCATGGCGCCGCAGCGGCGAGACGCGTCACTTCCGGCATGTGGTGGGACCACACACATGGGGTAACGCGGGCGGTGGATATATTTAACTACTTTTCTCTATTAAATTAGCACTTAGGTTGCAAACATTCGGCCAATTCACCTAGCAATAAGCAGTTAGCGTAGCCTTCTAAGCCTCTTGGCTTAGAAGGCTAGGTTCTTACCTTTTCTAGAGAACAGATAGATAGAATTTCTATAGGTACTGATATATATGAAGAAATATGAACTTTTAGTGTTTACTAGTAGTTATTGAAGATTGTTACTATCCATATCCTTGTTCCGTCATCCACTCCACACATCACATAAATATGTTGTTGGCAAAAACCGCATTGTAATCCGGATATCAGGTACTTGCAAATCGATACGACACTTATAAGAAGTTTAAAATCAAGTTAAAAGGCAAGTCAGTTAAAAGCTGGTATAAAAAAGTAACGAAAAGTGCATATCATTACTAAGCGAGAGAGTGGTATTTTGCCAGTCAAGCCAGCTCTGCTAGTAAAAGTATGGCTCTACCATCTATGAAACCAGCTGCAATAATTACAAATCAAGTGACTCGTATCAATATGTAATTGTGTCGTGTTTGACCACTCTCTGATCTGAGGATATGTATTATGATAAACGGATATGACCACGTTTAATGTAAATGTGCCACACATCATTATGTTACATTTTCATTTCGTCTATCTACTTACGATAAAAACGAACAGTGGTTTATGAACACTATTTCAATAGCGGACGTTTTATTTATCAATATATATTGTTTTGTTATGTCTGCATCTATGTCAGTAATTACGGATATGGGCTAAGTGTTGTATTGTGTTGTGAAATTTTAGAACGTAATTTGGTTTCTCAATTCAATCTGTCTAGAAAGTTCGTTTTTATAATTGAGTTCCAATCAGAAAGAAAAGCGAATTTTATTTTAATAGTAAGTCCCTAGTTTCGGTTGAAGCCCTCTTTTCTCACTAAACGAGAGTCCTGTATAAATCGAATAGATAACGATATTCTATTGTTTGTTCAGCAGTCAAGATCTAATAAGGGTGTCTCACAGCCGTTTATATTATAGCATAATATTGATAGCATTTCAGAACCGCATTTGTTGCATGAAACATGACTCTCGCTTGATTATTATTTAGTAATTAAGCTTATATTTACTAAACGCTTATCGCTACTGTTATGACTATGTCATCACACTTATATAGAATAAGCGATGCACGTATTACAGACGTGCAAGTTTTAAGTCAGACAAGAACTCGTGTTCATTAAGAACAAACCTGGAATTTAATTCCTGCTACAATTTAAACAGGCTAAAGTGTATGCTCATTACTTGTTATTATATACTCAAACTACACTATGAGATATATCATCATCAGATATATACTCAAATGTGCCCCTTTACATGTTAATTTGTTATTGTGCATATTTTTTAAGTAACAGGTGTTTTATTTTTATTATAACTAATGTATGTACCGCTAGATGGCGTTGTTAGTTTTAACGAAATCTTGCTGTTTCCAAAGTTTTTAGTGCATTATAATTATTTGAATTCACAAAGTAACAGCATCCTTACTGAAAAAAAACATTTTTAAAGGATAGTAGCATCATGTTAACGAGAATTAACGCAATCATTTTCAGTACCGACGTGTACGAACATCCTATTTTTATTATTTACTAGCTATACATCCCCGGCGTTACTCAGGTGTCGACTATTTGCGAGGATTTTCCAAAATTTTCGTTCATATAAACCCTGTCCTGGCTACTGCGATTAAGATAACAAAGAAATCATTCGAATTGGTGAAGCCGTTCTCATTTTTGTGCACTTAGTAATAAATTTAGCGATTTATTTTTATTTATATATATCAAGTGGGCTTGCATTTAAAGATTTAATGGCAATAGAAAAAAGCCGGCCAAGTGCGAGTCAGACTCGCGCACTGATGGTTCCGTAAAAACTGGATTGAGGGTAAACTTAACGTTGCTGTAGAGCTTCTAGTCTTGACAGACAGTGATTTTCGTGATGTGGATAACCACATATTTACGGTTTTCAGACAGTTCCTTTTTGCTTGTGCTATAAGATCTAGCTTCTTCATGATATTGTCGGAAGTTTACGTCGGAAGTGTAATGTCACACATTGAAATAAAACTATTTTTAACGGATCTGTCGCGATTTATTTGATGTTATTTTATATTTTACATTGATCCCGACGTTTCGGTTGCTTTTCAGCAAACATGCAACCATGGTCACGGGGAGACCCCGTGACCATGGCTGCATGT
The DNA here is from genome assembly GCA_946251805.1 of Cybosia mesomella. Lineage (NCBI taxonomy): Eukaryota > Metazoa > Arthropoda > Insecta > Lepidoptera > Erebidae > Cybosia > Cybosia mesomella. The sequence continues at coordinate 11,269,779 of OX276395.1, forward strand.
TTTATTTCAATCTAGCTTCTTGCCACTATCTACAAAATATCATGATTCTAGCGCAACAGGAAGTAACCCGATTATGTTTTGATTCCCTTGCGATGGTCTTAATATCTTCTTTACCTTCACGTAGCATAAAACAAAGTCGCTTTTAGATGTCTGTTCGCTGAAAACTTCTAATCTACCCAATCGGATTTTGATGCGATTTTGAAAACAGATAGAGTGATTCAAGCGGAAGCTTAACATTCATAGTTTGATAATGTTTTGTGATATTTTTTTGGAATATGACGATAATTGTTAAATTGAACAAAGAAATCAAGACCCGACTGAGAGCGTTAAACGAATACGCTGCCTAATCCCCTTTTTTTTCGTGCGGAAATAGCTTTGGATACCCCCCCGCCGGCCAGCGGGGGTGGTTATGTCGGACTTGAACCGACTAAAACCGCACGCCGTCGCAGGTCTAGAGAAGACAACAAAATAATGTATCGTGAGACTTTGTTGTTCCTCTTTTATAGGTCTATAAAAAAGTCCGGAATAGCATTTATCTATCTCTTAAGATAGCATACTATAGCCATTTTAACTCTTAAAAAAAAACATTTTATGTATGAAAGCTAATTGGACGAATACACTATCAAACTGTATAAAATTAAATATAAAGACTTTAAGCTTTTCGTATACATATTGCTTGCCTTTTACACCACACAATTTCATTAAATATTTTCTGAAATATCGTAATATTAAAACTTTCACGCAACAAACATTGAAGGTTTACAAATTTATTCCCGTTTGAAGTCAGGACCCGGGCGCTTAGTGCTACATAAACGACAAAATCTTTTGATTGCGCTGACGTGGAAGTTTGATTTTTTTCCAGTTCCAAGATGTTGAAGATTTCATGATTGTAGCTCAACGGGTGACCCTATATGTAGGTTTTAATGCCAAGGGCAATTTGGTGATAATTTGTGAAATTTGCTACATAAACGGCTGTACCTTTTGATTGCATTAACCTAGAATTTTTTTTTCCCAGCTTCAAAGGGTTATCGACTTTAGTATTTGGTATAAATTTCAACTTGATGCCTATACGCGTTCCTGAGACAAAGGGCTTGATGGACATACAGACGGACAACTAAGTGATCCTGTAAAGGTTTCATTTATTTCCTCTTAAGGTAAAGAGCTCGAGCTCTATATAAGAGCCCGACGGTGGGCTGTTGTATGTGCCTACTCCGGAGAAAGGCATGAGTATGTATGTACTACTCTGTGTAAAAAGTATCGGGAATATGTCAATAAAAAGACCCGCGTAAAAGAGGTCGTTCTAATTTTTTTACTGCATATTGGTAGCACTGTACTGATTTAGCGCGCAAAATTTGAGCGGGATCTGTCATTCAATTTGTTTTAAACTACACTTTTTGTTGGTCATAGTTTTGAGTCCTCGGCGATTTTTACAATGGAAAATATTGTTGAACAAAGAGTGTGCCTTAAATTTTGTGTTTCGAATGATATTTCATGTGGTGAATAACTAAAAATGTTGCGAAATACCTACGGCGAATCGTGTATATCGAAAACAAGGGCTTATGAATGGTATAAGGCTTTTAAAGAAGACCGAGAAGTAGTAGTAGACTTGCCTCGTTCTGGTAACCTTCAACCGCTACGACCAAAGAAAACATCGACAGAATCAAGAAGCTAGTGCTCGAAAATCGACGTATGAGTCTGAGAGAGTTGGCTAGTGAGGTGAACATATCTTTTAAGTCCGTCCACAATATTCTCATTGACATTTTAGGCATGAAACGCGTCGCCGCTCGACTAGTTCCAAAAGAGCTCAATTTTGTTCAAAAAGCGCAGCGAAAGCATGTCGCTGAAGACATGGTTTCCCGAGCTTCTACGGATCCGACCTTTATGAAACGTATAATTACTGGCGACGAGACATGGGTTTATGAGTATGACATGCAAACAAGCCAACAGTCTTCAGAATGGCGTCTCGAAAACGAGCCGAAACCCAAAAAACCGCGGCAAAGTCGCTCCAAAATCAAGGTGATGCTGACAGTTTTTTTGACTACCGTGGTGTGGTTCACTCCGAATTCCTTCCAGAGGGAGAAACAGTGAATAAAGAATATTATATAGGCGTCATGAAGCGTTTGCGTGAGAGTATCCGCCGAAAACGTCCAGATTTGTGGCGACACAATTCATGGATGCTGCACCATGATAATGCACCATCACACACAGCCATTATAGTGAAAGAGTTTTTAGCGAAAAATTCAACAAAAGTTCTCGACCAAGCACCGTATTCACCTGATATGGCTCCGTCTGACTTTTTTTATTTCCCAAGTTAAAATTACCACTTCGAGGAAAACGTTTTGAGTCGATAGAAGCCATAAAAGAAAATTCGCTGAATGAGCTAAAGGCCATACCGCAAATAGCCTATGAAAAATGTATGGAAGACTGGGTGAAGCGGTGGGGCCTACTTTGAAGGCGATAAAATAAATTTAGATGAATAATTTGTATTTTTTGTTTTATTGACCAATTCCCGATACTTAGTATACATAATGTAACAAACATTATAAATTATTTGAAGAAAATTTGTACCATTTCACGAAAAGTTGAAGGCCGCTCCCTTCGATGTTTTAATTGTTAGCTGAGTATTTCAAATACTCACCCATTTAGTTTTACTTAGTTTACACTAATAATAATTATTATTATTATTGTTCTTTTTTACATAGCAAGTACGTAACACAGCTATCTTTTATTATTATGTAATCAATGATACGCATAAGATCTCGTATAAAAACGGAAACCAATAAACTATCACGTCGGAAGTTTATGTAGTAATTCACACTAGCGGGAGGTGGGAGATGTCATAACATACTTAGAATATTACTATAGCCTGATTAGAGACATAATTAAATATCCTGGCCGCCTATTTCTGGCTGTTTGGCGTATCTCTGGATTTGTGAACGAGTACGTTCAAAAATGGGTGTTATCGAATACAGTTGACCAGTAAGATTCAAAACTGAAATCTATCCCATACTTCTGCTCTCTTCCTTATATGCGGTGCTTGTACGCACAATCCTCTACACTCTACATTATTAGGAGTCTAGACGGTACTGTTTATGTGTGTTCAACACAGATATATAGTACCGTGTAATTAATATATTCAACATGGAAATAAAACTATTTTTAACGGATTATATCGTGATTCATTTGATATTATTTACACCGAACCCGACGTTTCAGTTTCAGCAGCCTTGGTCACAGGGAGTCTCCCCGTGACCATGACTTTTTTCGATGTGTTCATTCGCGTAAACTTCTGAAAATATCATAAATTCAACATTTTATATGTGGGCACATACATACAACCCACTATTATTACATGATAACAACCCACTATTATTACAAAAAAATCTTCTCCATGTTAACAGATTTTGTTTATGGATAACGTTATGATTTTTGATTTTTTTACGCTGGAGTAACATTATATGATATAGGTACTTAACGTACACAGAACACAATACAACATATAATAACTTAACATAAACATACAAATGTGACGCGTATAGTATCATCTAATGGAGCAAGTTTCTTGCTTTAACGCCACGCAATTTTAAGCACATTCTTTCTATAAGAATGCCATCTAAACCAAGCTATTTCCAATAATATTCAGCACTTACAACTTCTTTACCAGTTAAATATTTTTTTTATAAATACCTTTAGAAATACGAAACAATACACATTGAAAGTTACTTCAACCACAAATCTTAAAAGTAGGGATATGTTCAGAACAATGACAAAACAAACAATTTCTTCATAAAAGAAAATACATGTCTAAGCTGTCACAGCAAAAAAGCTTATGAAACTGTCTCAAGTTACCAACTTCGGGGAAGTTTCAAGACATATACGTTTTTACCGTTCTCCATTTAAACAATTGCTGTATTATTTACAAATAAAATGCATGGTAACTATTCTGGGGTACTGTAGACACTATTTCATGAGAGAAAAAATTGTAGATTTACAAAAACAAAATGTGTTTCCAAAAATACAAAAGGTGCTTTGTTTACACAACTGTAAATGTTCTATTATAAATTAATTCGGCAAACATACACGACAACTCCCCCGTATTTTTGTGTGAGCAAACATATAAATATGCATAAGATAAATATCACGAGAGACCGGGGCAGAAATGGGTACAGGGTTCAATTAATTTCATAAGTTTCAACTCTTTTATTAAATCATAAAATGTGCGCGCCACTGCTCACTACCCGTCCATAGACTTGTGATATGTCAATTTCATAATTAAAATGCGTTTGACCGTGGTCCGAAGGGCCCACGAGATTAAGAGTGGGCGCAAATTGAATATTCCATTTGGTGAACAACGGGTTGAAACTGAACCCGAAAATATAAATGAAGTCATCGAGAAATTTCCTCAAACACAATTAAAAAGGTCCGTTATGAATAATTTCATCTCTTAGTGTTTGATATTATTAATTTGATGAGCATTTTTAATTTGGAACGAAATTAAGTTATAAAGTAAATTTAAATTTTTAATTAAAATTCATGTTCATGTATCTATTCACGGATTTACGATAGAGTAATCACATTGAAGATCGGCTTACGCCGAAGAAGTTTAGTCTGGTGGTTTGGTCCTAAAGTCCTCATTGCGTCGGGACAGAATTGATGATTCAACCCTTATAATGAATCGATATCGGTACAGCCTCTTGTTTGGAAGTATTATATTTCTAATTTTAGAGCAGTTAATAGTTTTCTTCCCAAATTGCAACTATAAACCAAGTTTGTATATTTTGAATGTGTTATGTATTTTGTCTTATTCCGCTGCATGTGCCAAGTGGCGTGAGGTGACTGATGCCATTCGTGACCCCAGAATGCCAGTTTAGGTTGAAGGGGCAGATCTATAAAACCATCATGAGGCGTAATTCTTTTACACGGCCACGAGGCGTGGCCGTTTCTAGACCGACACAAGCAGGAGCTGCGTGTCATGGAGATGAATATGCTGCAGTGGATGTTTGGAGTCAGGCGTAAAGATCGCGTGAGGAACTCTCTCATCCGTGGCAGCCTCCATATCGTGGACCAAATGCAGGAGAGTCGCCTTTGCTGACGTGCCTATATTCTGTGGCGACTGCCAGGCCCGTGGGTAATAAATGTCTGGCCATTTCACCTCCGACGGGCCCTGGTAGGAGGGGTAGACCCAAGAAGTACTGGCCTGACGTCGTAGAAGATGACATGCGTGCCAATGGTCTCACTACCATGGATGCCCAAGATCATGGGAAGTGGAGAACTAAAGTCGGAAAGCGGACCAAGAAATACGAGGTGAGAACCTAGGATGCGACCGGGACTAACGTAAAGATGCTGATGATGTATTTTGTCGTATGCACATTCGAGGTAAAACTCGTAGGGCGAATGCGGAATAAGCCAAATAGTCAATTATGTCAAAAAGGCTGTCCATAACGCAGTATTAGCACAAAATATATATAATTTATTCATGTGTTAGTGCCGACACTAACGTGAGGAGCTATACTGAATGTTGGTATGAAAATGGTAGAACGCGTAGTATGGTATGCATTAGGGCTGATTAAAAATATATAATCTGAATGTAGAAAGATATGTGAGGACTCAGGACCAGCACCGATGGGGTGAAGCCCTTGGGGGCTTCCACACGCTAAAAAAAAAAGAACTCAGCACCCTTTTTTTTTTTTTTTTTTTTTTTATCGTGCGGAAATCCCTTCGGATACCCCCCCGCCGGCCAGCGGGGGCGGTTATGTCAGGCTTGCACCGACTAAAACCGCACGCCGTCTCGGGTCTTCAGACGCCGGGGTGTAAGGTTACCCATAGAGCATATCCCTCGCACCCCGGCTGACCCTGGGCCATCTCACCACTAACAGCATCGCTCATCCTGTCTCCTCTGAAAGCAGAGGAGTACGGAGAGCGATGTGTTCCCGCCACGTTGGGTATTGGCCGACGATCAATGCCAACCCTATGAAGGGGTGAAGGGGAAGCCATTGACCGCCGCCCAGGGTGTACCGGCCGCTCCGATTCCGTTCCCCCCGGACTGCAGCGGGATCGGAATCGGAGCGACACTCGAGGAGGTTACCCAACACACACCCCAGAACTCAGCACCCTAGAAAAATGTTTGCGCACAAAATATACCATATTGAAAAACTTGCTTCGAGAAAGGAATAAAATACATGTTGATGTGTATAATGAAGTTAAGGGACATATATCAATACCTTGGGGCTCAAAGAGCGTAAAGCATAAAACAAGGACTTTCTGGAGAGCCATTATGGTAAAAAAAATGGAATTTTCGTTATTGCTTTCTGATTTTTAGAATTACATAAAAACATCCAAGATAAAATGTTATTAGATTTCTGAGGAGATTTTCAAAAATAGCCCTGACCCTAAATTGACGGAGATAGCATTTGCTTCACGACTGAAAAATACAAATTTATATCCCTTAAAAATAAAGTCTAAACTTGTATAATAAGGGTTTAAGTACTACTTTCACTAGATGTTGCAAAGAAATGGGGAGTATAAATCATATGGATAGTCATTTAAAGAAGTATACGAAAAAATTCGTAAATCGATTTTGTAAAAACATATGGTATTTTTTTACAATATCGATTTACGATTTTAATAGTTACGTTATTAGGGTTCCGTTACGAAATGGCAAAAAACGGAACCCTTATAGATTCGTCATGTCGGTCTGTCTGTCCGTCCGTATGTCACGGCCACTTTTTTCCGGAACTATAAGAACTATGCTGTTGAAACTTGGTAAGTAGATGTATTCTGTGAACCGCAATAAGATTTTCACACAAAAATAGAAAAAAAACAATAAACGTTCCCCATACTTAGAACCCATACGTGTATGGATATCTCTTCTATGGATAGGTCTTCAAAAATGATATTGAGGTTTCGAATATCATTTTTTTTCTATAGATAGATAAAACTAAAAAAATATATGATGTATATTAACCATGTAAACTTCCACTGAAAATTGGTTTGAACGAGATCTAGTAAGTAGTTTTTTTTATGACGTCATAAATCGTAAACCGCAATTTACCTTTCATTCAATCAACTCAAATATAAAAATTTTACTTGCTGCTACGGAACCCTTCATGGGCGAGTCCGACTCGCACTTGGCCGGTGTTTTTTTTACTTTGTACTCAGGATGTCAATAGAAACTAAAATAATTACGAATTGAAAAAAGATCTTCTTTTCAATTTAACAATAATATCAAATTACAACAACTATTCATTTACATTTTCTAAGTCAGTTTTATATGTTCTAATAAGCTCCCTAATCTCACCTTACAATGTTTTGTGCAATCTAATCAAGTCTCCTAGTAATAATAAAGATGTTTCTATAATTTTAAAAATCGTTGCGTGAGTTCGTAGGTGTCATTTGTGACACATAAATGCCGGTTTAGTTGACGGGGCAGGTCTGTAAAACCATCATTAGACATGTAATTTTACAGCCGTTGCCAGAGCGACACTAGCAAGAGTTGCGCGTCACGAAGCTGAATATATGCGAAGATCGCGTGAGGAACACCCGCATCCATGTCCGTGACATCGCAAATAAAATACAGCAGAGTTGCCTTAGCAGGTGCGGCCGTGTTTTGCGGTAACCACCTGACTACGAGGATAAAATGTCTTCGGGTAACAAAAGAGGGGAACACCACTGCCGTTTAGGTATCGTGAGGGATGACATGCGTGCCAATGGTCTTACTAGGAACTAGGGATGCCAGTCATGCGAAGTGAAAAACGGACCCCGAGCTCCGAGGTGAAGGCCTCAGAATGACAGAACACAACGCTATGAGATGATAATGATAATGTTACAATGAGAGGGCTAATAGACTACAATAAGTCGTCTACCAGGCAAGTCTTAACACTTAAGTACTTTTTGATAAAAAAATAACGACTTCAAAAAGGTACAAAATGTTAAAAATTACTGAATTAATAATTTAACTCAAAAGACAAAAATGACCGTACGACCATTCAGTTGAAGTCGGTGCCAAGCTAAACACAATCCTCAGTTCCACCACATCGTAGGTCTTCACGTGAAAGCAATGTGTAAGCCAAAGCAATATGTGTGAGCATGCCTTGGGTCTCGTGCTGAGCAACACCATTTAAACGGGCAGACACGTCCGGATTGAAGTCTTTGTCAGGCGCCTTGATTGATATTACCATTTTACTTAAACGAGTTTGTCGCTAAGGAGTTCCAATGTCTGCCTTCGTAGTCCAATTCTAGACTTGGACTACGAAGAAAAGGGCAGACTACTAGTCTAACACAGAATGTCTGCAATCAAGTTCGGTACTTCTACCACATAGGACGGACATAATACTCTCAATAATTTGAACGAGACAAGAGTGATATACATAGTTAAGAAGTTATGTTGTCTGCCTTAGAGTCCAAGTCTGGACAATTCCAGAACATCTTTGACCATAGTAATGAATACGTGTCGCAATATGGTCATAAATTTTAAAATACCTCAATCAGTTCACATGTTCTATTTGATATTGAGGAGTTCCCTTGTGGGTCTCTGGAGTCTCAGGTCCAATACCAATAAAATGGACATGAGACTAGCTCGAAGCTAAATCAAACCGGTGCATAAAGCGAGCCCATTTAGCGCATACAGACGTGATGTTATATCATGAAATTGCATAAGCAATGCCTAAATATGCGATAGCAGCAATCGCGGTCGATTTGTTGGCATTAATTGAAGAGTTCCGTGTAGTGAGTTGCACTTGAAGTGCCAAAATACAACAATTTTCTAAATTTGTCTGCAAGAGTTAGAGCTATCTTTTTGGTGTTGAAATCAACACGCAGCCCTGATAGACGACCTCTGTGGCGTAGCGGTAGAGCATTCGACTGCTAAGTCCGAGGTCGCGGGTTCGATTCCCGCTCATTGCAAATATATATATATTTGCATTGGTCTGGGTGTTTCTATGTATAATATGTATTTATTTACATAAAAAAAAGTATCTAAGTATGTTTATCCGCATTCTAGAACCCATTTGACAAGCTCTGCTTAGTTTGGGTGTAGATGGCGCTGTGTGATATGTCCTAGAATATTTATTTATTTATTATTTATTTATAGTTTGGTATGTACGTCCTTCTGCAGCTTAACTCTGAGACCTTTTGTTCTACAAAGCTGTAACTTGATATATATTAGGTACATATTCGTCAGGGGTGTGTGTTGGGTAACCTCCTCGAGTGTCGCTCCGATTCCGATCCCGCTGCAGTCCGGGGGGAACGGAATCGGAGCGGCCGGTACACCCTGGGCGGCGGTCAATGGCTTCCCCCTCACCCCTTCATAGGGTTGGCATTGATCGTCGGCCAATACCCAACGTGGCGGGAACACATCGCTCTCCGTACTCCTCTGCTTTCAGAGGAGACAGGATGAGCGATGCTGTTAGTGGTGAGATGGCCCAGGGTCAGCCGGGGTGCGAGGGATATGCTCTATGGGTAACCTTACACCCCGGCGTCTGAAGACCCGAGACGGCGTGCGGTTTTAGTCGGTGCAAGCCCGACATAACCGCCCCCGCTGGCCGGTGGGGGGGTATCCGAAGGGATTTCCGCACGATAAAAAAAAAAAAAAAAAAGGTACATATTCGTCACCCGCTGGCACGCGGGGGGGTATCCGAAGGGATTTCCGCACGATAAAAAAAAAAAAAAAAAAAGAAAGGTACATATTCGTGGCAGCCATCGGGGTGGGAGTCCTCTCGCTCGGCAGCATGATTGCGGCAATGGTGCGGAGCGCGAGCGCGTGGGCCGCCGCCACCTCCTTCTGCGAGCATGTGATGCTCGCGAAGGAGATGGCGGAGCGCGCCCGGGAGAGGTTCAGAACCCTCCCGGCCCGCCGAGCCCGCAACACGCTCGCCTCGCGTCGCAGGCGACTCAGGCGCCGGAGGTCGCTTAACGACCTCCGTCCTCCATGAGCGCAGGCCTGGGGGTGGCAGGTGAGGCCGCCTGTCACCCCAGCAGAAGCAGGCCGGGACGGTGGGGCGACTAGCGCCCCTCCCCCAAACCGGGGCAAGACGGGGACACCGTGGTTCCCAAACCCGAGGGGGCCATCTCGAAACCGGAGATGGCCCAGGGTCAGTCGGGGTGCGAGGGATATGCTCTATGGGCAACCTTACACCCCGGCGTCTACAGACCCGAGACGGCGTGCGGTTTTAGTCGGTTCGAGCCCGACATAACCGCCCCCGCTGGCCGGCGGGGGGGTATCCGAGGGGATTTCCGTACGAAAAATATTTATTTATTTATTATTTATTTATAGTTTGGTATGTACGTCCTTCTGCAGCTTAACTCTGAGACCTTTTGTTCTACAAAGCTGTAACTTGATATATATTAGGTACATATTCGTCACCCGCTGGCACGCGGGGGGGTATCCGAAGGGATTTCCGCACGATAAAAAAAAAAAAAAAAAAAAGGTACATATTCGTCACACCGAAGCTTTATTAATTTTAGGTCTAACTAATATTGGCTTATAGAACCTAGCCCATTATGATAGTGGGAACAATATGTTACTTATGCCCCTAATCTTCAAATGAATTTTGGCTTACGTAAGGAAAATTATAAGATTGTATTCGTCTTTCTTGGGAAAATTGCCCCGTGGATTATACAGATCGATAGAGAACCAAAAACTTAGTAAAAATATGCAATAAGGTCGAAACGGCCGAAATGTGGTTTACGCCCTTTGAGCCCCAAGGTATCCATATAGGCTTCTAATATCAAAACTTATTGCTTGACAGGCGAACTAACTCGTGTGGATGTAATAAAAATGGACGTTATTTAATAGGTATAGAAAAACAAGTTGAATTCCTGAGACGAGCTCAGCCGAATACAAGGAATTTTCGATTTTGCGATTATTTTTTTTGCGATTTTTTCTTTATCTTGCAATGGTTCACCCCAGTACGAATCTATTACCGAAAACAGCAACTCGATAGCTCATCTCCTTCATACCCAAAACCGTGACAGAAAATTGGCAACGACGACGTCGACGACGACGACAACTCGATAGCAATAGGGCTTTTCTAAAGAAAATCCCTAAAAATGCAAGGCAGTCTGTGGGAACTGCCGATAAAAGTGAAAACTAATTTAGGAAGCGTGACGATGACACGAGTTTCACGGTTTTTGTCAACCCAAAAAGTACACATATATATACAGTACACATATAGCTCATGGAAAGCGTTCGATGATGATGACGCGAGTTATATAATTTATGTTCACCCAAAAACTGCTTATCGCGCTAGTTTTCACTTTAAACATTTTATTTAGTACCAAAATTCAGTTTTACTATTTTTAATATAAAATGTTATTTTCTTTTTCTATTTAATCAATTCATTAGATACTTTCTGCTTAGTAATACAGCACATTCGGATTATGTGTTGTTACCTAAATAACAGCAGACAATGACACGAATGACTCAGCGACGTGTCTGACCAAAACTAAATTGCTCGCAGCGTTTCCTACTCCGAGTCATTACAGCCCAACTCATTGATAGATTATAATTTGACTTGTCAAAATGCAATGCCCCCAAGCCTGTTACAATGTTTCTTATCTAAAAGACCTTCTACATACCGCACTACTCAACTGGCCATGACTTACTCGATTAAACTGTGAGTCTTTGAAACCAGAATTTATTTTAAATCTTTTAAGGGGATGAATCATAATAACAGCTTTTCAGTTAAATATATAATTATACGACAATTTTTGAGAAATTTCAATCAATCTGTCTATGGTTCAATATATGCCTCTCCTAATATCTTACCTGCTTCAATTTTGTACATATTTTCAGTGAATGGTTGTGTAGCGTAGCTCAAGTAGCACAGTAGCGAACTGCTAAGTCAATAGTATAGTCAACTGCTAAGTGCATTCAACTGCTAAGTCAAGGGGCGTGTTCGATGCCCGCTTAGTGCAAATTTTAGGGTGTGGCCCTGTTTCGATATATTATAGGTAAAATTATTATTAATTATTAAAATTAAAATTATTTCTAAAAAAATTAAAGTATACAAGTATGTTTCTCATCTTTCTAGAACCCATATTACAAGCCTTGCTTAGTTAGGTGTTTATTAGTATCATACCACGAGTTATTCGGATCCTGGTTCGAATCGTGCTAAAATATTTCTTTATTATTTATTTACACATTAATTTAAAACTTAGTCTATAAATTTGAGACTCGTATTTTTTTATCTAAACATTAAGTTATAAAAAAACAACTTATATGAAAAATGAACATGTTACATACATACAAATGAAATAAATGATCATCTACATTTGACGTTAGCTACACGTACCTATCTCAGTAGGTTCTAGGTGATTGCCACAACTCAACGTCATGCGTGGAGTCCTAACCTCTGTAGCCTAGTATTAAATCTCTATAGAATGAAGGCGTCATGTCCTCTGTATTCTTCTTGTCAGTAGATCTAGTTGAACATTGGTACATAGTGGAGTATTAGAATTGTGGTTGTCCAATGTTTTACCATATTGGTGTGCAAATGGCCCTACTTACTATTTTCAAGGTATTTATTGAAACAAGTTGAATTCCTGAGACGAGCTCAGCCGATTACAAGGGATTTTCGATTTTGCGTTTTTTTCTTTTTTTTTGCGATTTTTAGCGATTTTTTCTTTATCTTGCAATGGTTCACCCCAGCACGAATCTATTACCGAAAACAGCAACTCGATAGCTCATCTCCTTCATACCCAAAACCGTGACAGAAAATTGGCAACGACGACGTCGACGACGACGTCGACGACAACTCGATAGCAATAGGGCTTTTCTAAAGAAAATCCCTAAAAAAAACAAGCCCAAAGGCCTGACGGAGAAATAAGAAACAAGTTTAACAAAAGGAAAAACCAAAAAAAAAGAGCCTAGAAGGAGGTCCCATCTCCACCAAAGGCTCATGGAGAAGTGAAAAATGGGATTTAAATAACGATACTATGCATCATGGAGGATTGGTTTGAGAGGAGACATGGCTAGCTCTCCTACCGATCGAAGCCGGTGAATATCTGTTAAACAGTGTATGACTTTAATTGTGATTTTCCATTCATGAAATAACCCACACTAGATGAATGGATTTGTTGTTTAGTGTTTACCTTGAATGCGAATACGATTAATACTCTACTATCCCTCACACTACGCATCGGTGCAGGAGAGTGTGTAGCGACCTTCGGCTTCCGTAACTGCGTGGGGTAGGGCTGCTCGTCTATCCTAACAGAAGCATACCTTGAGATTGCAGCGTGACATATTCCGTGCGGTGCTTTATGGCTGAAGGAGGTTAAAAGCCTCTGAATTTCCAAATGAACCCACCTGAACTGAACGACACGCGGTCAAGGTATGCCAGGGGGTCCTGGCAAATTCTTTTCTAGGTTATACTCAAAGTCCCACCTATAGATCCCAGGATCGCAAGAATGAGTGGTTCTAGTCGATTCGACTCGGACAAAACCATCTCACCGTTAGCTCCAGTGAGCCGGACTTGTAGGGGTTGCCACACCCAAAAAACCGGCCAAGTGCGAGTCCGACTCGCGCATTACTTAACGTTGCTGTTGCAACACTAAGATACCCAATATAAATAATAAAAAAAACAATGGGCTAGCCACATTTGCTGAAGGATCCAAGGCCGCACACGAGTACTCGAGAGGGGACCGCGAATAAGCAAGAGAATTGTTGGACATCACCAGCAAGATGAACTGATAACCTGAAAAATTTTGCGGGGGTAAACTGGATGACAAAGGCGATGGATCGGATGTCATAGCATAGGCCTATGTCCAGCAGTAGACTGCAATAAGCTAGCAATAAGTTGATTGGGTAACGTCTTTAAATTCCTTTTTTATGACGTGAGTAACTATATTTTTATGATTTTCAGACGTTTGCCTTTACTTGTGCTATAAGATCTAGCTTCTTGCCAAATTTCATGATTCATATTATGATTCCCTTGCGAGAGTGTAAATATGCTGCATAAACGGCAGCATCTTTTGATTATGTTGACTTAGAAGTTTGATTTTTTTTTCACAGCTCTAAAGGTTTACAACTTCGAGTGTTTGATATCACTTTTAGCTTCAGACCTCCACGCATTCCCGAAAAAAAGATCTTGACAGACAGACACTAGACAGATGTACGGATAAAGAAGTTATCCTTTAAGGGTTCCGTTTTTCCCTTTTGAAGTACGGAACCCTAAAAAGAAGCGTGACTATATTTATACACACAAAATACAAACTAAAAGCTCATGACGTTTTCTATTTAATAAGCACAGATTAAAACTGACTCTTTCTGTTTCTAATCAATACGAGTTAATTTCAACAACGGGTTTTGGTGCATGCTGGGGCTGCCGTGGTGATGCAGTGCGTCCGGTATGTTCGCGTAAAACAGAGTAAATGATTTTTATGCAGTGATCAGAAAAACAAGGGCCTCTTTTATGGAACGTGTGCAGGAATCTGACAATGTAATATTGAGGGCTAGAAATGAAGCTAACCTGTTCTTCGTATATAGCCTTCAATGTTTTAGATTATATTATGTTATAGTTATAATTCTATCGAATTTAAAACATTGTAAATGTGATTAATACGGATCTAAATGGCGTGAAATAAATGATTTTACTATTATGATTTATGGAATAGGCACTTACTTCATAGGTTCTACCACTAAATATTTTGTACATTCGTTAATGAAAACTATATACCTAGATATGTTAATATTTCACTCTCCAACCTATAAAATTTGTTTAATTTGTCAACTTGTCATTTATCAGTCCTGTCTAATTACTAGCCTCATGTGCAAATTGACGTAAAGCTGTTCATAATCTGTGGCGCTGGTAGTCGGGTAATTTACAACGTGCATGAGCGAATGACCTTCGTCATACCGGATCAGAAAGCAACGCTCTGTTTCCCTGTTAAGTTTATTTATAATTATTTTCTTTTGACAGCTATTGTCCAATCAATCACGACTTTCAGTACCTATGAATTTATTGTCATAACTCACTCATTTTACGTAATAATACACGTTAGTTATTTATTTTGGATAATTGACTCAGATTGATAGATATTATTAACACACTTTTTTGTATCGTAACAGAAATGGTTGGACCTTTCAAATTGGAATCGTAAAATAAATTGCAGTAAAAGTGTTGCTAATAGTGGATATAATGTTAACATAAAGTACCTACCCATATTTCTGTTCATTATCACGACGATTATTCCGCAGTGGGATACCCACTGCGGAATTTATTCATCAAATGATTGCAAACTGTCATCAACCTCAGTAAGTACCTACTATTGTCAATGATGGGAACAATAGCCTGGCTAATTGCAAAACAATATTAACCTACTAACACTTCCTAAGATTATGTGCGTCAATTCAATCTTTAATACAATATAGCTGGTTTAAATCATCAACAATGGATTTGAATTATGCAGAACACTAAAAGGTACCTCTCGAGATTTCGACAAAAGATTTATTTGTGTAACGTCTGCCTCAACAGTCTGGTATAATAAATTCATGGGTTAAAATTTGTAGATCACCTTTACTACTAAGCGACTGACTAGCTGACTTAACAACTCTAACAATTGGCGTTATCGCCGAGTCAGAACTTTAATCGATGCGATCTTCATCGTACCTCATAGTAACTCGGCCCTTAGCTTGCTCTATTTGTTAGAAAACACACATTTATCTCGTTATTTTTATTAATATAATATAGATTCATTCAATTCACTCCGTTCAATTCATGTAATTGTACATGGCTTACAGAAGCAGTGATTTAATTATATTTATTTACCTACTTTGCTACAAAGTGTTAATAATAAGTAAATAAAATAAGTAAATCTAAAGCAAATTAATATATTCATAAATACTTGATTCCAAAATATACTGTGACCACTAGTTTCGTGCAATGGCCGCAGAAGTTGTGGCAGATGTGACATCTCAATAGAGATTGCATCCCATCAACATTACTTCGGGTCGCCACCTTTGGCGACCAAGGCCAATCGGGGTCTCAGGAATATTCTACCTAGTGTGTACCTTGTTTCCTGGTAACACAGGCTACATGACGAAACACCGTGCGATTTTAATCGATTTGAGTCCGACATACCTCTTCATCGTTAGCCCCGATGAGCTGCAGCCCGAGGAATACCGGACGTAGAATAAAAAGGCGAACGTACTAAATATTATCCAATCTATGGTACTATAAAAACGTAAAAAGGCACAACTGCTGATGCCGAGTTGCGGAAAACTAGCTTGTATACACCTAGAAGGGTTATATTACAGGCAAGCTTAGTGGTAAAGAAGTCGGCCTTACGATTGAGAGGTCCCGAGTTCGAATCCTGGCCATTACACTACTTACGTGAACCAACTCCTAACACAAGCAATTTAGCTTAGCTGGAGGGTTTATGGGGATACTAAGAATTTTGATTACTAATATTCGTTAAAAATAAACAGTTTTAGTTCTTGCTAGCTGCTATCCGCGACTTTGTCGGTGTACAACTTTTTTCTTGACAATTTAATGGGTTTTATTGTTTTTAGGGTTTCAAAAGAACAAAAAACCGGCCAAGTACGAGTCGGACTCGCCCATTAAGGGTTCCTTAGCAGCAAGTAATTTTTTATATTTGAGTTGACTGAATGAAAAGTAAATTGCGGTTTACGGTTTATAACGAGATAAAAAAAACAACGTGTTGCACTCCGAGAGTGCCGACAGAAGTGAAAACTTGAATATTAACGTTGTGCATTTTTTATATTTTGGAATGGTTAGCGCATAATTTTGCACGAATTGCTTTAATTATATCAGTATAAAAGTACTATCATTTATGTGGTAACATATAATATTCATTTATTGCGCTATCGTACACAAACATGAATATTTATATTACATTAAAAATTTAACACTTCAGGACTATTACAATTATTTTACATTAAAATGTTAATCTCTCAGAAAAATCAACTTCCATCCATAATTTCAACGACTTTTTTACCATCATCGCCAATATATTTATAAATTACTCACTCACTTTCTTTCGCTATTTCTTTGTCACTTTTTTCATTAATAGATGCATTTTGTTTAATTTCCATTTAATATCAATAGATTTATGGCACAAAATAGAATAAATATTACAAAAAGTTATATGATGACAAAAACTGCTTCTTGGGCCTCGGTCGGAATCGATCTCAGTCTTGACGAAGTCAACGACCACTGATTAGACGAACGCGCCACCAAGGTTGTACAAAAAGTGCAAAACGCCGCTAGAGAATTTTTCACTTCAAAAACTACATACTACATCTCGTTCAAAACAATTTTCGGTGGAAGTTTACATAGTAATGTACATTATATATTTTTTTTAGTTTTATCATTCTCTTATTTTAGAAGTTACAGGGGGGGGACACATTTTGCCCCTTTGGAACACGTCCAAGTATGGGGGTCAAGTGGGGTCACACGTAGGGGTTTGACGAAAAAAAAATTTTTGAGTTTCAGTTCTAAGTATGGGGAACCCCCAAAAATTATTGTTTTCTTATCTATTTTTGTGTGAAAATCTTAAAGCGGTTCACATAATACATCTAGTTACCAAGTTTCAACAGCAAAGTTCTTATAGTTTCGGAAAAAAGTGACTGTGACATACGGTCGGACAGGCAGAAAGACATGACGAATCTATAAGGGTTCCATTTTTTGACATTTGGCAACGGAACCCTTACAGGATTCACCTCGTTGTCCGTCTGTCTATCTGTCAAAACACTTTTTCTCAGGGATTCGTGGAGATAGGTATCAGTCGGTCTATAACATTTTGAAGCTGTGAAAAATTAAACTTCGAAGTGAATGCAATCAAAAAATACAAACGTTTATGCAGCATATTAAGACAAGCCCAATCAAATAAAAATTGGCAGAAAGCAAATTCTTATCGGAAATGTTCGAAAACCGTAAACATGTAGCTACCTACAAAAATAAATGCAATTAATAATTTATTTCAATTAATGTTAGCCTATTGAAGTCTACTACTGGACATAGGCCTTAGCCACAGCGATTCTCCGCCTCCATCATATTTCTAACCTACCTTTTTCAAATCAACGGTTCCTCTGACTGGCGGTCATCACAGATCCCACATTAGCGGTCTCCATTCTAGGGTTTGTTTGCGGCCATCGGTCCTTCGGCAAATGTGGCCTCGCCATTGTCACTTCAGTTTGCGGCGAGTCATATTGATAACTCCAGTTTTCAAAAGTAACGTTAAGTTTGGCCCTTGATTCAGTTGTGTACGGAACACTTGTTACGCAAGTATGACTGGCACTTTACTGGGTTTTACTTATTATTTTTCTAAAATAAAAATGGCCAAGTTATTCCTTCTAACATCTGATCTATCTATCCATCATAATCTTGAACATACTGGTTACAAGTTCTAAGCCCTAAATATTATTCAGAGGTAATAAATAGCTTTTGCTACAACAACATTCTCTGTGACTTCACTTTATGTATTTTCCCAAAAGGCACATCTCTCATTAACTAGACTCAAACATAATTGACTCTAAAAAGTTATGCAAATAACTAAATTTCACAATTACCTAACGATAGTTTGAAAACAGTAGCTTGAGTCTTAATGAACAATTATCAAATTAATAATGCCAGGTTGACTTTTATACCTCATTTGATTTACTATGACATATAACGCACTGTCTCTACGTACAAATTGTCCTTCAGAGACATAATATCTCCAGAACCACTTTTGTGATTTACATAATTATCTTTTGTATTTTTTAATCAGGTTTTAATAATTCACAAGTGTGCAATTCAAAAATGGGTGATACCACACACAGATTAATAAAGAAACACACTTAATCCATTCACTTCATGCTGAAATATAAACGAAAAAAATAGGGAAATTGAGCAGGACGTTTGGCAAGGCTAGAAGATTTAAAATAGACCGAAACAGCTACTGAGTTAACGACAGATCTTGATAATAAATTCAAAAACTTCAAATTCGATCATCAAACGACTAATGTTTTCATAGCGAAAATGGACAAGCTCATCACAAAATCTAAGATTTCCAAGTAAAGCACAGTACTATACATATATATATTAGTGGATAAAAACACAAATAAATCGCGGTTTGCTATACACGAAACATGTACAGGTATTTCGGTATGTGTACGAGAATATTGCAGTATATTACAAAAGCTGTTTAAATGAGTTGGTAATTATAATTGTTAATTATAACTATAATTATGTAGGTAGATATAAATCTACTTAATACAGGCACTGGCAGTGCAAACATGCAAATTATTGTGCAACGCAGGTAATAAATAAAACAGATAAAAATTCATTACATTTATTTCTAATTTATAACTAACATGGGCTCTATTCACAGCTTCATTCACAACAATATACAATCAAAAATACAGCACAATAAATAATGTATCACAACAACAATATACATCATTGGAAAGAATTTAACTTAAACAACAAAATGTTACCATTTATCCCGCTATTGGCATTTTACCAAAACCCGGGGAAAACAGTCAGTTGGAAATAATTCATGCAATAACTACCCATGCAATTAAATTTGACTACGGCATTATTTAACAAAAAAAAAATAATTTACGATCAATATGATATTCTCCAATTAATCGTTTTTGGTAGAATAACATATTAAAATAATCACTTACAGTTACAGTTAAACACACAAAATTGTAACACGAAGTTTGTCACATTAATTTAAGTTTTAGATCGTTTTTAAATTTAGCTTGACCTTTCAAAGTGTAGAAAGGCAAGGCTACCACGACGTCACTTTTCACGAGTATACAATACTCTTACATAAATGGTCTAAGTAATTAGTAAATTAATATACATTTCAAATACATAATTACTTCTGTCACCCTTCTGTTAGTTCCATTTTTTCTATACAAATTAACTATGCTTTGTGTTACTTTCTTAACTCTAAAATATATACAGATACTTACTTTTTACAATTTATTTACATGTATTTCCTAAATGAACATCGTGCTACTATTTGTGTGCCTATTATTAATACTAACTACATATTGACTAGTTACTCATCGGCCGTAGAAATTACCTTGCGAGGAAGGGGGTACGAAACCGTAGCCTGAAGCACCCACGACAACACCGCTGGACTGTCCTGCGTCACCGCTAGGCGATGGAGGGAATAGAACTGGACCTGAAAAGTGATATACAGAATACGTAAATGTATGTCCATATTGTAAGTATTGTTTTTTTTATTAAAGTGTCACAGTTTTCACAATCTCTACATCTAAGGAACCCAAATCTGTAGGTAGGTATATAATAAATAGATAGAAAGGTAAGTATTTAGCTGTAATTCTGTTAATCATACATTTTATATATAAAAAATCCCAATCCTAATCAACAATACTATGTAATTGCACAGCCAAATAGTCACCTCGAAATATAATTATTTTAGCAACAAGTTGAGTTGGCGACGCATCGTTATTAAATTGAAAAGTGGAACTTTTTATGATTGGCAAATAATAATTACTTGATGTTAATAAATGTCAATATTTTAAATGATAAAAGCTCACCGAGTATTGTTTTGCTGAAACGTAAGAAAGTAGACTAAATAGACTGGAATAGGTTTTAATGATTAATACTTGATTGAGGACTAGTGGAGCTCTCACCTGAACCTTTGTGGTTATTTTTTTAAACCACTCAGAAGTTGGAGCCCTACAAAGCAAAAGCCTGGTGCTTTGGTGAGTATTTATCGATTTGAAGATCGTATATCCATTCTGGCAGGGGTTTCGAATTTATTGGTGCATAGGAACATAGGTGCATTTCTGGTGGGCGTTTAAACACAAGCCTTAATAAATAGTAAGGTGGTAAGTTTTTTGAAGTGCATTTGTAAATTACTTATAGATAAAGACAAAACAATTCAGTACCTTTTGCTCCGCTGTTCGTGAAGTCAAACTCATGTATTTGTATGTAACGGAAACTTTGAACGCGATTTTAGAGCACTTCTAACCGTCGTCGGTTTCTTTTGAAATTTTGCGCACTTATCAAAGATTGATGACGATACAATAATTTATAAGTGGTATACATATTTTTATTAACTAAAAAATTAAAGATCATTTAAAAAAACTGAAAAACATTGGGGTATGGGTTGAGGTGCTTGATGATAACATTGTTGCAAGTTTTTTTTTAACAACATATATTTTTTTTAATCACTCTATTTTTTAATACCAAACTCACTAACAATTTTTTCTTTTTAGCTAGGTCATGTATTAAAGCAAGTTTTTAAGCGTTTTATTTTATTAATAATACAAAAAGAAAAGAAAATCTGTTAACAAACAGAGGAGAAAAGGTACTATTTATCTTCACCTATTTATATATCTACCTATAAATTTGGGTTATTTTGTGACAGAGATAGGAAAAACTGCGGCTGCGGTACTTTGCATGATGACTGCAAAAAAAACACGTTTACCAAAAACTTGAGTTTTCCGTAATAGCCGAATTCGAAATTTCGGTGAATTGATTTGCTCTCTAAATGCAAACCTATTAAAATACAAATAATACACAAACGGATATAATCTACTTGATAGATGTTTTATTAGATTTGATATATGATGACAGTATATGCTTGTCTTAAATATATATAAATATTAGAATTGCACCTGTGAGCCCACAACCTATTAGTACATAATTATGATAAGCGCATACTTTCAGTCACGTTTCTAAAAACAAATAAAACATGTAACGATAATGAACAAAGGCCAGACATTTTTTATTTGAACAGATAATAAGATTACAATCAATCTGTCATTTTATAGAGCAACTAACGACTGCGATAAAATTTGTCAGCGGATCTGACAAAAGTGAATTCATAAACCGTTAATCAATTGTCAAGATTATATCAATTAGGTAAACGAATTTGACAATGAAATAAGTACTCTGACACTTCACCGACTAATAAATTTGGACGACCATGGCCTTAAATTAAAGGTTGGTACCTTTTTTTTTTTTTCTTGCGGATACCTCTTCGGATACCCCCCCCCCGCCGGCCAGGGGGGCGGTTATGTCTTGCTTGAACCGACTAAAACCTCACGCCGTCTCGGGTCTTCAGACGCCGGGGTAAAGGGTGGTACCTACCATTCAACGATTTTGCCTCATGGTTTTAATTGGTTCCCTACTTGAAATCGAATGACGCGAGATCGAATAGCATTTGCTCGAAAACGTTTACTCGATAGTACCTACTTGAAATCGATAAATTATGAGCTCGACAGTTCACTCCCTCGATGTATCAAAATCTCGAATAACTATAAGCTCGAATCATCGGTAGCGCGAAGGCTCATTATTTTGAAACATAATTTCTCGACCGACCATCTAATCGATTTATAGAATATCTCGAAAACGGTCTAGTGGTTCCGGCGCTTCTGGGTTAGGTTAGGTTAGAACTGTGACCCCAACAGAGCGCGAGCCGAGCGAGCGTAGGAGGCGTGCCACGGCAGCGGCCGGCGAAACGCCGGAACCACTAGTTACGAGGAGGAACTTACAAGGTACATTTTAGGTGTGAATTTTAGGTGTATCAATAAATTACCTACGTTAAACAATCTTTGTACTAAGTACCTTCGTACATATTTTTATTTAGCCCGAAAAAAGAGGGTAGTTTTAACCACAATGTCAACATTATATACACATAGTATTTCTATCGAGAAGGGAACACCCAACAACTCTGAAATATTTTATTCTGAATTTCATATAACCGAAGAAATGTGTTTTTTTTTATGGTATTGATTGAAACTATTCATTTTTTTTACATACATGTTGAGAACTAGGCGGCAGGGCGCCAAATTAAGGGGGAAAAATTGACATTATTTTTGCGATAGGACGCACCGTTTTCGAGATATTCTATAAATCGATTAGATGGTCGGTCGAGAAATGATGTTTCGAGATTTTGATACATCGAACAATGAGCCTTCGCGCTGCCGATGATTCGAGCATATAGTTATTCGAGATTTTAATGCATCGAGGGACTGAACTGTCGAGCTCATAATTTATCGATTTCAAGTACTATCGAGTAAACGTTTTCGAGCAAGTGTTATTCGATCTCGCGTCATTCGATTTCAAGTAGGGAACCCATTTTTAATGATCAAGACCAATAAACATAAATAACTATCGTATAAAATTGTACATATGTTCTTTACTCGACCGAATTATAAATTCGGAATAAAGAATTTTAATTTATAAAACGAACCAGTTAAGCCTTTATTGAGATGAACGTTAGTGAATTATTTTAGACATTTATTGGATTGTAACCGCCAGATCATGAATAAATACGAGCTGTATGTAGCTTATGCAAAAATCCTGTGTCAAATAAGTAGCAGTTTCAACACCGCAGCAACATGATTATAAAAAATTAAACATGGCTTAGCGCTGAGGACATTTTGTGAGTACAGTCCTTTCTTAGTCACTTAAGATAGGAAAAGACAAGCCCATCTAGTATGTGGGTACTCAAAATCAGATTTCAGCTTAACAAGTCTATATTATCATTCAAACATTTTATCATTAAAATCACAAACACAATTCGTCATCATTTAGTGAATACAGAATAAAATAATATTTATATTTGACATAATAATTGAGATACGTTACCAATCATTTTGCCCGTAATTGAGACATTATGTAATTAAGTCTTCTTACGTGAACGGACAGGAAATTACGGATTAAGATTGTATCGACGATGACATTTTCTCATGTTTCTGCTAACAGTCGTAAAAAGAGAATTTCGTAAATACGAATATTTATTGTATACTCTTGTAAAGATTTTAACTTTCTCATTATCTCATGATTAAATAAAACAGGCAAGATATGACGAAACACACCAAGCGGTTTTAATTAGATCGAGGCTGATGTATCCACCTCATTGTTAGGACCGGTGAAGTGAAACCCGAGGAGATTTCCGCAAGTGAACAAAAAAACGACAAGAGTGGTTCGCAAATCTACTAACTACTAATTTACTATTACAATTTGCAAATCTAATTCGGAATTGTATGTTAATTGTTATATCTACAATAAAATTTCCTGGGCGTCCTAATATTATTTGCTATCCATACATCAAACATAAGACCGCACAACAGCCCAAAAATATCGCCTTAATAACGGAGCCAACATTATCAAAAAGATAAACTTTATTTCATAAAATCGTTCTCAAACTATACGAAATTCATCTATTAAGTATTCTTGTTGCGATTTTATTATTTTGATAATCAAGGTTACAATCGTAACTAGCTGTTACGGTTATATAACAAGTTTATGTAAGATATTATTTTTCATATCACTTCTATTCCCAGTTAAAAGGATAATCTAACAAGTTTAGTAATTAATTAAAAATCACTGCTAACAGGCACAAGTAGGTATTTAAGAAAATACAAAAATTCTAATTCTTTTTTTACGATACGCTATCTTTATTAGTATTCTCTTTTTAAACTTGGCTGTTAGAACCACACCCTACGTAGTAAATAACTCGAATAGCGTGCACGCACACAGAAAACAACATCCTTTAATTACATACTCCACCCACGGGATATAGCAGGCCTACTATCGAGACTAAATGATAATACTCAATTATTATATCAACCATCTACCACCATTTAAAATAAAAGTAATGGCTCTGTAACCATTAATAAGCCTTTCCAAATATACAAACATACAATTATTACCCAATCAATTTGCAACTGTTACATAGTAATGGGACAATAAGCTTTCGTCAATTAGAGGTTAATCTAAGTAACAGTTAATTTCGCTGCTAATTATTCCTAAACTAAATTATAACGTCATGAATGTAGGTCTATGACAAATAAGATGTTACTTCACTATATAATGGCAGCTTTTAAGTGGACAATTACGCCATAATATGCAAACTCAAGGATATTTGAAATAGTTAAACTATTGGTTACTATGTATTACGTTTTTGTTCTAACAAATTATTATCAATTGTGTTTACATAAGTATACTTAAGTGGAAATAAAAACATTTCAACACGGTTGAAATTATTTTAACCTGATTATCAATCATAATCTTGAGGTTTCCACAAATAAAAAATAGAGGAAATATTAATAGATAATATTTATCAGACATATATTTCAAAAGAGCAAATTAACAGTCTTATATTTCAAGAATTTTAAACATAGTAGAGAAGAAAGTGGTAATGTGGCCCCTGCAGATATATCGGCCCCCTTAAATGTTAATCATTTAGAAACACGCCACTATATTTTGAATGCACGGCGAAGTTCTTGTGATAGCTATCGAATGAATATTAACAAATCCGTAAGATGACTTAACGTTTAAACGTTTTGAACCAGTCCATAAACGTAACTGGCAAACTTTTAAAACCGCTCCGCAATTCATTCATTTATACTGAAAAACTAAGTTTTACGTTTGGTGATTTACACAATGTGTTTGACAAACGTTTTCCTACTGGATTTTAAAGGTAATTATGCAAAAATATTTGACTAATATTTGCTTTATGACTTGTTATAATATTCTTTAAACCTACATGTAATTGGGTCCCCTCACATTATATCTTTTAAATCCCAAGGGCCATTTAAATGTTGAATTAATATATTATTTAAAAAGAAATCATTTTCAGATGCTACGACTAAGTCTACTGTCCCCGTCTGCCAAGAAAAGGAAAACCCGGAATCCTGATCAAATGAAAATGGCAATTTAAGCTGTGTGGACCAAGTCCATAAATGGTCTTGGTCCTTACAACCTGGTGATTTTACCAAGCTGCCATATTACCCTCACTTGATCTCACATTACCAAATACGTATTATTTATGATTATATACATTCTTTATAATTCTGTTGTCTTTTTATTTTTCACAAAGTGAGGCATGCATAGGCCAATGAGTGAGGAACTCTTTAACGTACCTAGTTGATTTATAAGTCTAGTATTTTTTACATGAAGGCTCAAAAATAAAGTAGGAGACCACATTACCACCTTCTCCTCAACCATAGGAGACGATTTCATGTTCATAATATCTAGTTCCAGTAAAGATAGATATTAGAATTTTTTTGACCGAAATAAACTTGACTGTATATTTGCCTAGTCTTACATCACAAACAATTAATCGAATTATTTTTCAATTAACTTGAAATTAAACATTAAACATTTCACACAAACACTAAAACTTCTTTTTGATTTTTCTTATTCAAATCAAACAAAGGTACATTGTATAACCTAAATTTTGGTCAAAACAATAGCATAATTTCACGTACCTTACGAAGTTTTACCGTGGTGAAACAACAAAGTCCTACCTTGTCAGTAGTTCGCATCGGATTTATGAGGTAATGGCGAATGAGTTTGATAAAAATAATTAGTAAAAAAAACTGTTTAAAAACAAGCTTTTACTTAAAAAATCTGTTGTATTAAAACGAAAATAATAATTTTAAGCAAGAGTTAGACTGATTTTAGAAGCTTGTATCGTGCAAGATTTTTTTTCTGTGATCTAATTGCGATACGAGCTTTTGAAACCGTTTGGACCTTTTTTACAGAACAAGTTAAGAGTGAATTTATTAAAAAGTTATATAATTGATATTGTCGGAAGTTTACGCGAATGTTACACATTGAAATAAAACTATTTTTAACGGATTCTATCGCGGTTTATTTGATATTATTTTATATTTTACATTATTACAGTTATATAATTCATCAAAATATACTGATATTTAGTTAATAAGGATCAGACTCATCTGACTAGATACTGTCTATCACATAATTTATTATAATGAAGACTATTCAGTATTGCATCCCTATATCAGATACCTATCTAAAATTAATACGTGTCCTGCTAAAATATGACTTTGGCTTCCGTGTTATAAATATAGTATTTTTATATATTAATTCACAAGTACCGAATTCTGAAGATCTCGACTAAATTAAATTTTATAAAAGCAAATAAACTAATGCATGGTTTTTTTTAATGCTGTTTGCCAGTATTGAGTGTTTCATGATTCAATCGCATCACTCGTCATGAAACGTCAAACCATTATCGATAATGACAAGGTAATTATAAAATGATCAAACTATAAGAGTTCAAAACTGTCCCTTATTATTTAGGCGTTAATTATATCATCTATAAGTATAAAATCGTAACGAGGTGAAAACGTTTTATCAAATAAATAATTGATATGTGTACAACTCTTTTCAGAATTTTTGTCTGTTTGTCTGCAGTATCTATCTATCAATATTCGAGCATCACTTTAAAACCTCTGAACAGATTCGTTTGAAACTTTGCACAAACGTTCTTCTAGCTAGGGTATGGACTTAAAGTTCAGGAACATGGACATATCATCACGCTATTATGGTTCTGCTAGGAGCAACAGAGCAAAATAGATATAAGTTATTATTGATTATAATTTTGTTATTACAAGTTATTACAATACACATTTTGCAGTTCGATAGAACTCGGATATGATCAACATCCGGACTATAAATCATTACGCTAGCTAAAAGATGATGAGCAGAAAATATAAAATCTCGGAACTCCAGACTTTAAGTAAGTTAAGTTCTTTAACTTTAAGATAGTTTATTAGGGACTCATAAACGGGGGTGCTTGGTTGGGGACCTCCACGCGATGCTCCCTGGGCAACGGAGACAGCAGCGCCTCTCTCCTAGGGCGGGAGAGACGCTGCCGCCTACGGCCAACTCCGACCGAGGCGAGGACGGCCCTGTTGAGGGCTGTTCGGAAGCTTTCCACGTGTCCCTCTGATTAGCAGATGGCACAGTGGAGAGCAAGTAAGGGGGCCATCTTGAAACCGGAGATGGCCCAGGGTCAGTCGGGGTGCGAGGGATATGCTCTATGGGTAACCTTACACCCCGGCGTCTTAAGACCCGAGACGGCGTGCGGTTTTAGTCGGTTCAAGCCCGACATAACCGCCCCCGCTGGAGACCCCCCGCTCTCCAGCGGGGCGGTATCCGAAGGGATTTCCGCACGAAAAAATAAAATAAAAAAGGGACTCATAAACGTTTCATAATCAATATCATCACGCTATTATATTAAAGAATCGGGTAGAAGTTATTTCGATGGTACATCTAAAAACTATAAAAAATAAGTATTTGTAAATATAACAATGAAATAACTTAATACATGTTGGGATCGATACCTACTGCAGAAGTAAACATACCTTTATCTATTCCAAATTTAAGGAGAACAAAGTCTCGGGCAATAGCTAGTTCATAATAAAATAGTGACCCATACCACTGCTTACGACACGTATAGTTCGGTAGGCCAGTCAAACTGGATGGGCATTATCTAGTTGTAAAAAAAATATATCAATCAATCAATTAGCCAATTGATAGTTCAGGGTGGGAGGGAAATGCGCTATGGGCAACCTTACCCCGGCGTCTAAAGACCCGAGACGGCGTGCGGTTTTAGTCAGTTCAAGACCGACATAACCACCCCCGCTAACCGGCGGGGGGGTATCCGAGGGGATATCCGCACGAAAAAAAATTTACTCTATGTTTGCAAATCTTAGTTTCATTTACTTTACAAGAATTAATATCACATAATCAACGGAAATAATATATTAAAAAACAATATAATCAAATCTTATCGCAAAATATAAATAGAGCTTCAATAATAAAATTAATATAATAATATTATGCTCTGATTACCGAACAAGAATCCATGACATTGGAACCACGAAACAGAGCGCATGACTGTTGGCAAACCCTGTTCGTGACTTCGACGCGAAACAATTAAATTAATCATAATATATATAAGCCCTGTACTCACTATGTTGATCATTATCATCTAGCCCCTTTCGATTACGTTAATATTATTAATATACTAATATATTAATATATAATAAACCCTAAAATGTTACATCACATTTATATCTTACAATTTATAGTTTTTATGTTTAAAAAAAAATTGTACAATAGTGTTACTAGTGTGTATCTAGTCTAAAATCGGACACGTTTACTCACACGATATTATCAGATATTTTTTAATGGTAAGGTAATTAAAATTCTTGACTAAACCACGTTCCAGTTATCACAATACGATGCGATATTATAGTAGTAATAAATTTAAAAAATACACAGAGGTTATTATTTTTGTTATGCAGTTTAATAATATGATGTCTTATAAAAAGGTTAAATATGTTATACCAAAAGCCTTGTAAGAGGTTATTATTATTATTATATATTATGTATATTAGTAGCAGGCTATCGAGATAGCAAAGCAAATTATTATTTTTATAATTTCTTTCACAGTGGCGTAAAGTTGTTAAAACCGAAACCTTAACGAGGATTAATTTTTCATGCTTTTAAATAAATATTCTGTTTAAACAATACCTGTTCCTTTTTCAGCAATTTGAAAAGGGACATGCAACAAACAAAACAAAACGTTCAAACTAGAATATAAACAAAAGTAAAGTAGAACGTCAAATTGATCTTACACACAAAATAATATTGATTTTAAATCAGATTAAGTTAAATGATTAATCATTTGAAGGATAATGGAGTGAAGTGAATAACTAAAACATTATGGGTTAATGTAGACAGGAAAGGTAATCATTACCAAATTTATTTACAAAAGAAATAGGCATTCATGAAAATAAAAAAATGGTAATAAATCTGAATAGTATCGATCCGGACAGAATCTGTAAAAAAAAAATAATCTTATTTTAAAAACACTTGTGATAATATTTGTTGGAAATTCAACCCCTTCGGCCGTTATGAAATCAAGGTTTAGAGATATTTTCAATTAAAAATATTATTATAGAGAGATTATTTACATTTAAGGTAAAGTACTTTACAAATGTAGAAATATTTGTGTATAATACAGTGAACTAACAAGCACTTAAGATAATTTCTTTAATTTGTAGGTTTTTTTTGCCTTTATCTTTTTTGTAATACGATTACGATTAAACAACGCTTACAAATAAACAAAGGTAATATAACCAATTACTTATATTTAAATATTATAAATATTAATTATCGTAAGTTGTCATGCTATTTTATAAATATCGTGTATAGAATGTTATATAGCTGTTTATAGTGTGCATACCTAGTGTATGACTGAGTATGTGTAATTTTATAAAAAACAAACTAGTAAATTACCTTGAAAATAAATGCCTTATTCCTGCCAATTACTTCGAGCAGGAAATAAAATATTATTGATATAGTGTCAATCTCATATTATTAAATAAACAAGTATTTACATATATTAAATATATGTTAAACATTTTAAATATACCATATAAATTATTATACATGTAATACCAAAATAAATTCACTAAAATAACAAAATATACAAGTGACTTAATACAAAGACTGAGTTGTATTTATTTAGGCGACACGCTATGGGCAGCTGTGGTAATTAATTTAATCTGATTGAGGGATGCGTTTGTAAACGCTAACACTTGCGCTGCTTGCGCCATGTCCTCGGTTTTTGCTCGGCTAAGCATGATTTTGTCATTAGCAGACCCTTCTAAGACTATGTCATACTGTGGTT
Organism: Cybosia mesomella; assembly: GCA_946251805.1. Taxonomy (NCBI): domain Eukaryota; kingdom Metazoa; phylum Arthropoda; class Insecta; order Lepidoptera; family Erebidae; genus Cybosia; species Cybosia mesomella. The sequence goes on from OX276395.1 coordinate 11,300,229, forward strand.
ACGCGTACGAACAATATTGAAGGGGAAATATGCCATGGCTAGCCAATCTGTCCATATTACTTAATTTGCTATGGAATTAGCAATTCTTCATGGATAGTGTATATTTCTAGTAAAATTTTAAATGCCAACAACAATACAATAATGTGTAGATCGATATATTTTATTAAGTCAACTTTTCATACTGAACCTTTAGGAGAAAAGCCTTTCTTTTTGAATCAGACATATAACATGTAACCTCGAAGCCACCAAGGTAGATCCATAGCATTTAAAATTGCGGCCTGTACCTTCTGAACTTCACCCTAACTCTTGGTGCGATACAATCATTGATGGGCTGTATATTTAAAAAAATAGACGCATCTTACTAAAAGAATTCACATAAATTATTCTGTCGGACATGATCATAACAAAATAGTAAGAAATTAAATAATTTAAATGTTATTCAATCTTGCTTGAATCAGGACCTTGGTATTATGAATTAATATTTAATAGCAGTTCTTAATAATATGTGTTTACCTCCCTAGCTGTGTGACATTGTGTTTTTTTTATTAACTATTATTTACATTTTATTAGTAAGACCACGAAGGATTACTTTGTAAATAAAAATGAAAAATTATATGGGTAACTTATAAAATCATATACAAAAAGAACAATAATAATTTAAAATGTAATGAGTCACCGTCTCCGCTAATGAGTCAGAGCTCCTACACGATCCGTTTAGGCATGAATATCTACAGATGGCAGAAAGAACCACCTTAGTGTACCTAAGCTGCTAGGAAAGATACGGAGCTGGTTTCTCCATTACAGATCTCTCATAGTGAAAAAGCAGAATATGCGATCAGGTTTTCGAAGTCATGGCCTCGAAAATTTTACTTCCACCTCCAAGCTTATAGGTACTTCTGGCGAAGAGAGGCCTCTTTGAACAGTCTGTTAAAGCCAACCAGAGTTTAAAAGATTGTGGCACTCTTTCTACTACTACTATTTCATCTTTGGGTTCAGTATATTTCATTAGTTTTTCAGTTATTGTCCAAGTTCTGTATATCGCGAAAACTTATGCCCTTGTCCATGTAAAGAATTTGTAAACCGATTTCTTCCTTCATGTACACTACTTACGGAAATCAGAAAGGAAAAAAACTACTGTCACCTTTGTATGTTTTCGCTCCGAATAATCGCAAGAAACACAGTTTATCCATTTACGTTTTCTATTTACGTCTAGCCCACACTTTTGTGTTACAAAGTCACAACAAACATTGTGTTAGCGGTATAGTGCTATTTCTAACACAAAGAATATAATTCATGTATTATATGGATCAAGGCCCGATGCCTTGATACTTACTTTATGATGTTGCATAAGTTTAGCACAAAATTCATTTTTAGTCAAATTCTTAGAAAGTAATATGCCTATGAAACTGTTTGTGTCTAAGGTGTAATACGCCTCCAGAGTTTAAATATACCTAATTACTTTCTGCGTAGAATTAAAAAAAAGCAATAAGTACAAGAAGTTTACGATAAAGTGACTCCAGGCCATTTAAGAAATAAAGATAAGGTACAATGAATTACTTAATAGAATAAATAGATTAATTGTCATCCGTGCCAACCATGTCAACCGTGAATTCTACAAACATTTTGCAGTGCTATATCGAGAACCAAAATCAATAGACTAGACTACTAAAATCAAATAAAATAGGATTACGATACTGCCACTGTGTTTACTTTATTAAACGTCAGTTTAGGCATTACTTCACTATTTTATATCTATTATGTCTAAATCAAACATACCTACCCCTAAGTTTGTATGAATATACAAATATTGTACATATTGTAACATTTGCATGATTGTGTTTTTACTTTCTAATAAATTATAAAGGTCTAAAATGTTCATGCACAAATGTTGAATTTACTATTTCTGACATCATACCCTTTTCAATTTAATCAGCAATGATTTACATAGAGTAAAATTGAGATCGCTTAAATAATAAAATGTAAATAGGCCAGAGTTACGGTTTGTTCAAACATATAAAAGCGCAGAGCCAGTTAATTATGTTTAAATTCCATACAGCCATGCCTTGTATTACTCTTACAACATTCCGTAATAAAACTTTGTTCTGTTTTGTTGTATCAATTGCATGTATGTAGGATTGTAGGCGTTGTTACGCGCGATATTCGAAATAGGAAAAAATAAAAAAGTAACATTGACCAACTTTCTGGCCAGATAGAACCCAATCTCTTGTTTTGTTTTTTTATTTATTTCATGGTATATGGTGGTTATGAAACACACTAATGATATTTCTTTGTCTAAGAATTTAAATATATCCATTAATCAATGTAATGTTTAATTTAGAATACATACATTAATAAATAATGAAGTATACATCATATAACTAGGACAACGGCGTTGTAATATTTCAAAATTATTCTAGGAAGTTGTATACATGAAGTGTACAACTTCCTAGAATAATTTCAAGACATTATAATAAATTTGAAACTTTAAAAAGAGATACATTTTTGAATCTACCTACCTACCTACTTTTAAAATAATCATTAATACCCCCCCTCCCCCCATATTGAGGGAGAGTGCGAGATAATATAAAACACACGCAAGTTGGTGCGCTGTTTAGATTTTCTAACATATTGCTATAGGGATATTCTAGTTAGAATTATATTCGAACAGTACATACAAAATTTGCAGACAACGTGTAAAATAATAAGTACTTGTTATTTAGGTATTCAATAGATAATTATAAGGAAAACCAAAAAGCATACTTTCCAAAATTTTACTAAATATGTATTAAGCTACATCTTCATTTATTCGAACAAGAAGTAGTCTAAATTATAGTTTTGAACCTTTAGTTGCCTACTTTGATTAAACTTTATCTCTTATCTCGACAAATACAACATTACCAAAGTTGAAAATATGCACTTATTATAATATATAACTTAGGGACAATTGCTAAGTTTTTTAAGTGAACTTCTATTGCTATTTTATCACTGATTTGCAAGTGGTTACAAGTTTTGAAAACCAAACTTACCTTACTGGGTGCATTAAATTACAGAGCATTTGACTGTTCGCCGCCGAGATTGTACCGGAGCTGACATATCGTGATGATAATAACGTTCACTCATGTATATTTTATCAGTCACTAGTTTGCTATCATCAATTGCTCATGGCTTTAGTCTTACTTGGATACTATATAATTTGAGAGGCAGAGTTCTCTTATATAGATTTTGATAAAACATTTTCTTCGACTGTTAATTTCCTACTTAGTCCACTCCTTACTTGCCGACCAATTTTCCAGCTTGGTAATACCTCATCACTCTTAAAGTACTTACATTGACTTAACTCCACAATTACGGTGTAAGTTAATATAAAAAAGTTGTAAGTTTCATAAATAATTTAAGGAAGTATTCATTCGCAATATGGACACCTTCTTCTTTTTGTTTCTTAAAGAGATCTATTGACCTCGAGAATGATTCCGGGTATGTATGGTTTGATTTTTAATGAACAGTTACATCGTTCATAGAAAACAGACTCACAATGTGGCTTGAAATAAGTATTTGTAATTCACAATCACAAACATTTTATTCCATGTATGGACAAAATAACCTCATGGAGTATTATTACTGGATCGGCTATGTGTGCCTTGAGCCAATGCGCCGTGCTTTCAATGCAGTATCTATGCGAGTGGCCGAAGAAGACTAGTTGAACCAGTGCTCTTGGACTTGGAACTTTGGAAATGGAACGTAATATGTCACAACTTATGTCGTATGTCGCCTATGTCGTAGTAAAATTGAATAAAAATATTAAGCGTCTTAAAATAAAGATATAAATAATAAATACCTAAAAACTCCAAAGGAAAAATGGTATACTTGTCACAAAAGGTAGTAATGTGTGTATTTTGGAAATGAACGGAGAGTTCTATTACATAACCAGAAAAACTACAGATTCATCAAACTATTGACAATCAACAATTCCAGACACTCTCACTACCGTACGCATAAAGACTTTTCGTAACATTCAAAGAGCAAAGATATCCATCTGCTACACGACCGAGTGGCTTATCAACCGTATATCCGTTTTTGGCTAATATTGTGAAATGTTTTGACCAGACACTTAATTGAATTAATCGCTTAATAGATAAAGCGATGACTGGTTGCGAAATTAAAATAATTAGCATTCTAAATAATTAGTATATCTCAAAAAAATGTACTTTAGTGTAAATGTGAGCCGAACAGATGTTTGTTTAATAATAATAATATAGTTTCTTTTTTCTCTTCCACAAAGGTACATAAAATATATTTTAAGCATTTCATATAAGTAACAAGTCGATTCGTGCTTAATTCCTCTTTTCCTTATAATTTTAAACTTACATTAAATTAATCTATTTTACACAGAGTTAGGCTTTCGTGCGACAGTTGCAAGACTGCAGTTAAACTGCGTGAAGCAGTATTTCGCAACATGTCGATAAGCATCACCCAACAATTGTTCTTCTCATGACCTTGAGACTGCGTTATTTGTGTCTTAATACGCAATTACATATTAGGGTGATCGTTATGTGTGACATTGTAATAATCTAGTTCACCATTGGCATTCTTAACTAATTTTTAAATGGTTCAAAGATTACTCAGCTAATAAAGTACTTCTTTGTGTTTTGTAATGAAGGAGCGTTAATGAAATAATTAATGCGTGCTTGTGACACGGATAAAACCACTTCTACGCTTAGATATAAATCGCTAAACTGTTTAGTGTCGTATTTCACATTCATGACATGTAGTGCCAAAGTATTGTTACATTGTTACCGTGTGAATGATTTTTTATTATTAAAATATTTGCTCTATATATTCAACATTTTAGATACAGTTAAAATACAATTCGTGCCTTCGTAGTATTTGTGGAAGTTTCCACGAATTAATACTACTTTTATAGCTAATACTACTAATAATAACTATAATACTACTAATACTACTCACGACGTCGGTTGGGCAGGCCATGGTGAGTCTACGATGGTGAAAGTTTCGCTATCTCAAAGTGACCGAGTTTTATTCAATTGTTACTGTTACTTTTAACGCAAAATCGTTGCTGTGTTTTGCTTTTTCTTAGCTTCAAACCTTTCAACTGACTTCCATTTGTTGAAAGCGGTTTAAGGACTAACCGTCACGAGCCGTGGGCACAATTATTTTTAATTTTAACAGTTTGTTTACACATTATTTAGTCTACATACTTAATTAACGTGATTTGAGTGGTCTGATACAGCGATGTAAGGTTTCAAGTTTCATGATAGCTAGTGAGTATTTATATTATCCTTATGTCAGCTTTTGTGTCAATTATATTATTTGAGGCCGGCCCTATACGAAAGTTCAAAGCTCTGGACTTATAGTGAGTGGGCCACCAACCGGCTTGTTACAACGCGACGTTAAGGACTCACAGAATGTGGATGTGTATTTTATAACTAACCTAGTTTTGTCATTTTTATTAGTGTTTCTTAATCATTTATAACAAATTATGTATATATAAATATATATATATATATATATATATATATATATATATATATATATATATATATATATATATATATATATAATATAAAATAGTACACACGTAATAAGTAATATACAATAATAATAAATAAAAATTATAATCAAGATTCCAATAGGCACTATGTGTTAAATCTCTACGTTCTTTTAAATTTTCATTTTCCAATTTATTGACGAATAATGTATTTCATGTGTGATTTGTATATAAGGCATTCCGTAGTTGAATTTCAATACCCTACAATATTTTTTAATTTCTTTGGTTACTAACCTGTATCCCCCCTGGGATCCCTGCCACCAGCGCTTGATAAACCAGAAAAACCGGAATATCCGGAATATCCGGAATAGCTTGGTGCCCCAAAGCTAGACCCGAAGTCCGAAAAGTGAATACCGAAGTGGCCGAACTGTGCTGACGACAGTGCTATACACGCACTTAAGACAAATACCTGTGGACAAGAGAAACAATAGACATAAATACTTTGTTATTTATCCGAAGTACATGTACGTCAGACATTCTATAGTAAATATTAGTTTAGCGTACATATAATGTTGATATAAAATCTGGGAGGAACCCTCAGTACTTGAGAGCTATAACGGTCTAGATTTGTGAAGTCTGCCAGCTGCCAACCCACACTAAGCGACTATGATTATGAGCTTTTTTTTTAAGTGCGGAAATCCCTTCGGGTACCCCCCCGCCGACCAGCGGGGGTAGTTATGTCGGGCATGAACCGACTAAAACCGCACGGTGTCCTCCCCAAGTGTCCGGTGCCGGGCACCCCGAGTAAGCCCTCGAAAGGATAACCCCAGGGTTACCGTCTGACTTTGGCCGCCACCACGGCCTCGCCTGGTGGTGTCGGGTTTTATCCCGCGTCGGTGAGTTGGCAGGCGTGTGTAGGGCACACATGACACGCCTCCGCCACGGCCTGCTTCTGTAAGGATGGCTAGTCGGCCAACTGCCGTCCTCAGGTCTCGATCATGGAGGTCGGTAGTCCCGGGCGTAGATAAGTCTGCGGCGTCACACAAACACAAACTTTAACCTTTAAGAGTATTTTCAAGAACTGTCTAATCAAATCCTGGCTTTCAAAGACTGCATCAATATACACATGGAATTAAAAAACCTGGACAAGTGCGAGTCAGACTCGCGCACGAAATGTTCCGTACCATTGGGAGCCCCCCCTAACTTAGTTTAATTTAATTTAATTACTTATTTTTAAACTGAATTTACAACTAAATATTCTGTGAATATTTCAATGATAAATCACGTTTCATGTATTTCTTAAATATTTATTTTATTCTATTTTAGTATTTGTGGTTATAGCGACAACAAAAATACATCATTTGTGAAAGTTTCAACTGCCTAGCTATCACGGTTCATGAGATACAGCCTAGTGACAGACGGACGGACAGCGGAGTCTTAATAATAGGGTCCCGTTTTACCCTTTTCATATGGAACCCTAACAATACATTTATCTGTACAATCACGACTCCTGAAGGTCATATTAATGATATTTGTAACTTCATCATAATTAAGATTATTTTAAAGATTGAATAACTCCTACTCACGTATCAACACATCGGAATATATCGCAATAGATACACAACATTGGTCAAAAGTCAAATCTATTAATAATAATAATATATAGATGGTATCAATACTTGACTTAGAAGTTACAGATATATGTTCCTTACATATGACCCAAATTCGCCTTATTTATCAAACGAACAAAGAACCTTTTAATCGAACATTATAACAATTAAGTAACATGTACATACTAACATATCATTTATTTAATCACCTCAATCTATCAATCGCCTTAGGTAGGCCGCTGCAGGTCTTCCGCGATCTAATTTCGAAACTTAAATTATTTGTATGTGCAATAATAACTCTAATCGCGCGTTTCATGCAATCACAAAAATTATTTACTGAAACCTCTGTTTCATTTAGTTTACTGCATAGAAACTAATTTTTAAATAACATTATGGAATTAAGCGAGTATACGGCACGGCTTGATGGAAAACTGTCTCAGTTGTCTATGTGCGTTTGTAACTCCACAACGACGTTTGATTTATGCAATATCCAGTAATTTTATGAAGGTTAGTAAAAAAAAGATTAATGAACAGAGTGAAAAAAGAGACCATGAAATACGGACTTATTTGGATAACCTGGATATTATACTTTATGAAGTATGCTTATGAAGTATCTTGGTTAATAGTATTGAGCAAACAAAAAAAATATTTTCAATGACATTAATTTCAATGTACCAGTACCTATAAATAGAACGTCAATTTAGTGAAACAATTACCCATGTGGAAAGAATTTCATCATTGTATTAATTTGAAAGTAGGTATATATTGGAGTCAGAAGCAGGACGGGACGGCGGCGGGGCGACAAGCGCCACTCCCCCAAACCGGGGCAAGACGGGGACACCGTGGTTACCAAACCCGAGGGGGTCTCGAAACCGGAGATGGCCCAGGGTCAATCGGGGTGCGAGGGATATGCTCTATGGGCAACCTTACACCCCGGCGTGTTAAGACCCGAGACGGCGTGCGGTTTTAGTCGGTTCAAGCCCGACATAACCGACCCCGCTGGCCGGCGGGGGGTATCCGAAGGGAATCCCGCACGAAAAAAAGAAGGTATATATTGGAGTATGTAGTTGCTAGTCAATTAAATAGTCCTTTATCTATAAGTTCATCTGTTATTAATAACTTATAACTAAAAAACGCTATACCTACCATAGTCTGGCAATGCGAAACTTTTAAGATTGGTTGACATAATCACGGATGACCTTTGTGGTTCTATGGCGCATGTTACTGAGGGCATGAGCACGGAGCCTATTGCCCATATTTACTAAGCTTGGTGTAAAAAACTGTATTTTACACCTTTGTAATATAAACAATAATGTATTACGTATTCTAGATGAGACGACAATCGACGTAACATTTGCCTCAATTGAAGTAAATTACTTACTATTTCTAAACAATACCGTTTTTAATTATAATAGACAAATATATCACGGAAGCACAACAAAAATCATTACGTAAGCACAACATACAGTCATACAGAAACAGGTTCAGATATAAAACAGGTATGTGAACTTGATATGTGACCTCAGTGAGGCAGTGGGTGTGCGTGAACTCTGCACAGCTGATATGTGTGCACGTGAGTAAGCAACAGACTGGCGACCAAAAACGTTTTATGTTAAACTATTATTATGATTGTTTTCATACATAAATGAATTCGAAATTTTTAGTTATTCGTATGCTTGCTATTCATCAACAATAATACAGCTTAACACAGTTTTATGTAGAGTGTACACGTAGGGCTATTTTATGAGCATGGCTATGTGTATTAACCGGGAAAACATACGATACAAAATTTACTAAGAAATTTATGTAAAGAAGCTAGCTACTTATCTAGCCAACATACAGCTTTACATCAAGTTTCATTCTATTTCACTGGATGTCAATAAGCTCATATTATTCTTTCCCGTGTGCTAAGTACCTACTGCTTCAAAAAATGTATTGAACATAAATCTAATAATAATTGATCTTCAAGACTGGTTGTCAAATTCAACTACGTTTTCCATAATCCATAAAATTTACTGTAGAACAATAAAGCTTTTATTTGAAACTACATAATGTGGCTATACATTGGAAATTTATTATAGATCGATAGGTTGCGTATGATAAAACAATTTATCTAGAACGATAGAGTTTTCGCAACAACCCAGTAAGCACTTAGGGCCTAGTTACAGTCGCCCGTCTGCATAGTCCTACGCAACCTGCCTATTGCGGATAAGTTGTAAATGCTTTCTGAAACCAATATGGTAATTAGTTCAATACACTTTGCTTACAACACTGTGATATATTTTGCTGCCGGTTTGTGGTCTTTTAGCGATAGATTAGACTTATGGCTTGGGGACTTAGTACCTATTACTGCCGACTTTATTTTGATACTTCCGCGTATTGACTTGAACGTCCGGTTTACTGACCTCAATCTGTAATTATAATGAAAAGTGTTTATGTATGATTTTAGGAATTATCTTGAAAGAGATATTATTATAAACAACTCTATATTTTTCTGGCCTGTGCTGTTGATCTACCGAACCAAAAATATATCACTTTACTGGGAGCCTTTGAAACAAAATTACTAATTTAGATTTTTACAATCTATTAGTAAGTTTCTATTAGTAAATTTTTACAATCTATTAGTAGTTTGAAATTTAATGGAAATTGATTAAAATTTCATCTCAAATAGATTTTAATCCTCGCTTCTCTCAAATTACGGATTATAAAATATAGGGAGAAACACCCACAAGAAAATTAGTGCCATAACACCGTACATACTTAAAGTCTTAAACTTACTTGCATAATGTCGTTCATAAAGAATGCAGGTAAGTACAGAAGAAGATGATTACAGTAAAATGTACCCGAGTTACGATATCAACAGTTACATTTTTTAAAGTGTAAAAGCAAGAGATAAACACGTAATTTATTATTAAGTAGTGTAAAACTGCATTTGGCAGCGTAAACCCCAGAAGTGAAATGAATTAGTTGAACCTTCGAGATGTTACGTATCGGTGCAGTAGGTACATAAACAGTTCAGCAATAAAATAATTTGAATATTACTTGTTGGTGGAGCAATACTTAGTTTGAATGCTATGTAGGAAGTTTAGTAGGTAACTGGTACTAGCAGTTGATGAAACAGAACGCGATAAAACTAAGACATAATTATTTACTACGCATTATACAATACTGTTCATTGTTGGAAACTTTGAAAGGGAAGAATGTCTAGAGATATCGCACTAATAATGGATCATAATAGTCATCCCCAAGGACTCTGTTATTAGACTTACAAAGACTACACATTGTTATATGTAAGTATTAGGGATTTCAAAATTTCTTCACCACTACAACACTCGAATATTAAATCTTCTCCGAGGTGCCTTGCGAGGCGCTATTCAGATGCGAAGTCTAGAGTATTTATCTATGGAACACAAAAAAGTTCCTAGATTTCTTTTTTAAAGTCGATTTCTTTTTTTTGCAAATATATTATAGACAACAATTAAGTGTTGCCAGCTAAACCACCTGTGTAATGTGTATTCTAAACATATTTATCTCGTGCAATATGCAAAATATATGCTCAATGCACTGTGCAGTGGAGTCCTGATTCAGAAGAATATTCAGTTTGAAGAGATCTGTACTTTCAAAGGCATGTATATTACCTTTTTATTTTGTTCATTCATTTTTCATTCATTTTTCATTCATTTTTCATTCATCTAATGTATGATAATAAATCATTACGTGTTAAAATACGGAATTATTTACGGATTAAGATAAAATCACTATTAAAGTACAAACATTTTTTTAATATAATTAAGCAGAGCTTTTTGTGTATTAACCTATTGGTACTCGTATCAGGTTATGCATGATTCAGTTAATTTTTTCGCCATTTTTCGTATAATAGTAATAATTATTTAGTAGAACATTAATTTCTTATTCAAATTTAGAACTTCCTTACTAAGTGCTTTAGTTTACAAAAACCATTAGCTACCTACAAAAAAACAGGTACCTACTATAAGTAAACATTTTTGAAGTAACGCAAAGTATCTTAAGGTCATAATTAGGTATACTTATTGAGAATGAATGAGCCAGTTGTATTTAATATAAATCTTCCAACTTTTCTGTTGACCCCAAGTAAATAAGATCACAGATTTTTTTTTTTTTTTTTAATTTTCACTTAATATGTAAAGTAGGGGACTGAAAATAAAACATCGAAAAATTTTACGAATAAATTTTATCTGAGGGGTACGTAGTTGGTTTCCACACGCTAAAAAAAAAGTCGTACGTAGTAGTGGACAAGAGTTTCAACCAGGGTGGAATCTCAGATCAGTTGAACAGAATTTTCGTACGGTATTTTATCTAGTTTTAATTAAAGATTTTAAAATGTTTAATAAATATGCAACTTCAGGCCATAGAACTAATTCAGAGAGTAAATGAGTAACCAGCACCATAACATGAGGTGGGCCGTGTTTATCTTAACCATCTTGGTTGTAAAGCTTTTTTGAAAAGCTTTTAAAAAGTTCATAGTCTTTATACGAAACAATTTAAATTTGTTCGACGGATAGAATTGTAGCCAAGTACTCGGGATCTATGTATCCGTGCATAAATGGCACTCGCTCACGTACTTGATAAGATTGTTGTCATTGCAAACTACTTTTTCACTAGTAAATTGATATCTGTCGTAATATTTATTATTCCCAATACAAGTATTATTTCGCAAAACTCTTATAACTTTAACTAAGTTTCTAAAATATACCTTTTGTTAAGAAGACTCAAGGCGACACGTGCTGGGTCAAAAACAGTAGCGACGTGAACGCAAGTTTAAAAACAGTAATTTACAGGCGAAAGCGTCTCTATACAATTTTTTTTTTTACAAATATCCTGCACTCCTAGTCAGGACAATAAAAGTAACGTGTGGAATTTACCATTTTCATGAGATAAACATCAATAAATAATTCATTCATATACACATAAAAAGATAGTGCAGGAGAGTCACCTTCGCTGGCGCGGCCACATTCTGCAGCGACGGCCAGGCTTCGTGGGTGATAAATGTCTGGCCATGCCACCTCCGCCGGGCTCCGGTAGGAGGGGTAGACCCAAGAAGTTCTGGCTTGACCTAATAGAAGATAACATGCGCGCATGTGCACGCATGACACCTTGATTGACTTTTGGGTCGCACTATCATGGATGCTCAAGACCGTGGACTCAAGAAGTGGAGAAGTAAAAGTCGGAAAGCGGAGCCCAGACTCCGAGGCGAAACCGAGACCAGATTATTCCTTTTCATAATCGAGGTTTTAAAAACCATGCTCCATGCACTTTGTGAGAACTAATATTAAGGATACTGTTTTGAGACTATTAATAGGATATATTTTTATAGTATAATTCTATACCAGCTGTCCAACTCATACAACCAACCGTTTGTCAATCTCACCCATTTATGAACTTGACCGCGACAACATTATTTAACCGCACTTATATACCTTTTTTTTTTTTTTTTTTTTTTCGTGCGGAAATCCCTTCGGATACCCCCCCGCGTGCCAGCGGGGGCGGTTATGTCGGGCTTGAACCGACTAAAACCGCACGCCGTCTCGGGTCTACAGACGCCGGGGTGTAAGGTTGCCCATAGAGCATATCCCTCGCACCCCGACTGACCCTGGGCCATCTCCGGTTTCGAGATGGCCCCCTCGGGTTTGGGAACCACGGTGTCCCCGTCTTGCCCCGGTTTGGGGGAGGGGCGCTAGTCGCCCCACCGTCCCGGCCTGCTTCTGCTGGGGTGACAGGTGGCCTCACCCGCCACCCCCAGGCCTGCGCTCATGGAGGACGGAGGTCGTTAAGCGACCTCCGGCGCCTGAGTTGCCTGCGACGCGCGGCGAGCAAGTTGCGGGCTCGGCGGACCGGGAGAGTTCTAAGTCTCTCCCGGGCGCGCTCCGCCACCTCCTTCGCGAGCATTACATGCTCGCAGAAGGAGGCGGCGGCGGCCCACGCGCTCACGCCCCGCACCATTGCCGCAATCATGCTGCCGAGCGAGAGGACTCCCACCCCGATGGCTGCCACGAGGTCACGCCTCGGCGCCTCCCACGCCGGGCAGTCCGCCAGCGTGTGCAGCCCTGAGTCCTCGCTCGCGTCGCAGTGATGACACTCAGGCGTTGGCTCCTTCCTGATCCGATGCAGGTGGTCCCCGAAGCATCCCTTCCCGGAGATCACCTGCGTCAGTCGGTAGGAGAGGCTTCCGTGTCGCCTCTCCAGCCAATCCTCCATGATGGGCCTTACCGCCGCTATTGCGGCGTGCCCTGCGCTTGGTTGCCCAAGTCGTTCCTTCCACTCCACCACGATGGCCTGGCGGAGCTGGGACTGCACGGCCTCGATTTCTCGAGGCTCGGGGTTCCATCCCTGCTCCCGCGCCTCCTTTCGCCACTGGTACAGTTGCGAAAGGGCTCTCGCTTCCAGGTCCCATGGCGGAGTTCCGGCAAGGAGACTCGCCGCCTCGAAGGAGATCGTGCGGTACCCTCGGATGACCCGCACTTATATACCTATTGATCCGCACGAGCGGTACTCCGTCACGTGCCTATCACTTATTTTAATCTTGATAATTACCTAAATTATTACGAGCAGAAACAAGGTTTATTTGCCTAGTAATTGTGTACAAGCTAAATAATTTTCATTGCAGAACAAGGCCACTTACAACAGCCTATGTGATGTGTGTCGATCATGCTAATTGTGATTTCAATAATCTTACTTATGCGGTACTGATTTAGAAAACAAACGAGTCTAAAGCTTTATATACATATATATATATACTCGTACGTTATAGACTGGCTATATTGCAATATAGAAGTGTTGCTATGCGATATGTCAAATTTTACCCTGTTTACAATTTGTTTATGTTATAGGGACATTAAACATTTACGGTAATTACATATTATTAATTCATATAGCAGCTTCGTAAAAGTACCAACCAACCACCTGCCAGTTCAGGGTTTGGTTGTACTTTTTATATTTATTGATTGAACGTTTAGGAGATCCCATCACAAGAAATATTCAATAGAGCGTAAGTTTTCTTAAAATAAAAAAATGTATATACCTAGACATTCGGTATGGATATCTTGGTTAAGAACGTTATTAATATAGTATCTGTTACTGTTCCTCTTTAGGCTTCATTCAAACATTAGGTTAGACTGGGTTACAACAAATTCACACTAATCACATGACCATTGTCAATATAGCCACGACGAAACGACAAAACGATAAATATATCAAGAGGTTCAGTTCATGCCACATTAGTGCTTATGCTCGAATTTTAAATTTATAGGTTAGTACATATGCTTATTTTTTTTTCTGCATTATGGCAATCTGTTCTAAAACAATAAGCCACTTGTTTGGCTGGAACTACATGTCCTGATTATTTATATTGTCTTCATCGAGAGCCAATCAATTGCTGAAATTTCCAGCAAGCCCTCTTCTTGACTCAGTCTACAAATCTTTGGGCGAGACTGGGAATGCCATGTCTCTTCAGTCGATTGTACTGTAGTCCACCCTCTCCACTTAGGGCCTGTGCGAGTTGGTTTGCATGAGTTGCTAGTTTCTCCTGGTATTTCAGGCTTGCCTGGACTATTTCCTCACGAACAGTATTTATGCCTAGGTCGAGATACATGTATTTGTTGCTAATACATTGGGGTATACTAAACATGGTTCTTAGTGCTTTACTTTGTACATTTGCTTATTAAACTTATAGTTATGAAAAATATAATAAAGCTTCTGAAGAAAGCCCATGTCTTTCGCATAATCTCTATTTGTTTTATGTATTGTTGTATACCACTAACTTGTTTCTTTCTACCCGCATGTAAAACCAATAAATAAATTAGTTTAGTTGGGTAATGTTAGGTTTCCACATAACAATGTCAAAAAGTAAGTAATGTAAACATATATTATGCCCACGAAGAGCAAATTATTTTTCCATCAAAGAATAGTGTCATTTGTTCAAGATATTTCACACCACACGTTCCGACATGGTGTTTATCGCTTTTGTTAAGTCTGTGCTTATGTTTACTTGCATTCGTGAGGGCCAGCGTTCGATTGCCGGGTCGAGCCAAAAATTTCTACGGTTATTCTGTTAGCTTATACTCTCATTGACCCGAACAACAAGATTTAATATACTTTAACACATTTGTCTATCCAACCTCTGTGGTGAGGCGGTAGACTGTTAGACTGTAGACTGCTTCATCGAAGATCGAGGTTTCGGTTTCAGCTCTAATGCATGAATATTTATATATATTTACATTGGTCTGCATATTTCAATGTATAATATTTACAAACTATAAGAAAATAGGTATATCTAAGCACGCTCATCCGAATTCAAGAAACCATACTATAAGCTAGTTGACCTATGCTTACTTTGGGTCTAATAGTGCTGTGTAGAGTAGAATATTATTATTTAAAAATACTGATAAGAAAACGTAGAGGTTAAACTGCGTCTACAACCTATTTACTTCCAACTAATTACAATCAAGTGTGCGCATCGGCACACCTAATATCATTATCAAAACAAATGAATTCACAAGCAGTTTACATTGCGTTATTAATATACGCACTGAATACGCCCGATGTTTACTTGAATTACAAAAAACTAACTCTTTACACACACATTAATGGATCACGAGCTTTTTTTACCAAATAAAAGTATGCCTTAAGTATTTGTTTTTAGAGACCAAATATCGAAATTTAATGACCATATACCTGTCATAAAGTCTAAGGAGTTTTGAGATAAATGAGCTTCAATTAAAATGCAATCTTCGTGGTACATTCTCTATTGACGTAGAGGTGATAGGCAAAGGCGTGTGTAATAAATACGGTTCTGCCTCAATGGCCTTCCGAAAATGGAACAAACTATTTAAAACATAATTCGAAGGATCCAGTAGTATCCATGAATCATTTCAGCTACAATATGAATCACATTTGAAATTCAATTATGATTGTGCAATCTTCAGCTACACGCACTTAACCATTTGATATTGTTACCAACCTCCACACTGGGTGACTTTTAGATATAGTAGTATGCTTTTATCAAACAGAATTTGAAACATTGTAAAAATACTAGCCATTTGCTTTTCGGGCCACGCGCAATGTAAGGTTCCGTATTAACCCATCATTTGTCATATTAATTAATTCATCAGTTGTTATTACGGGTTGAAACATCAATATATCATTTGTACGAAATGTTTACTTCTCCAAGTATATATTATAAGCTAGCCAATTATTACTCTTTTTACTCGGAAACTCTAAAACCTACTTAGCTGTGATAGTTAACCCTGGGGTTATCCTTTCGAGGGCTTACCCGGGGTGCCCGGCAACGGACACTTGGGGAGGACACCGTGCGGTTTTAGTCGAGACACGACATAACCACCCCCGCTGGCAAGCGGGGGGGTATCCGAAGGGATTTCCGCACGTAAAAAAAAAAAAAAAAAAAAAGCTGTGATAGTTTTTATTTTAAATTCGTCATATACAACTACTACTGTGAATTTTTCGCATTTGCAAAATCCACCATTTGCCTGGTAGAAGTAGAGGACACTTGCCTCTAACAATCAAAAAATGTATACACAAACCCACAAGTAACATTAAAAAATATAAAAGACTTATCCAATGACACCCGACGCTGTAAGGTAGACATAACTTTAACGTAAGTCTTATGGGGAAGACTAAATCTATTTTAATTCAATCTTCACACCCACACCACACAGGCTTACCTTATATCGTAAATATGCAGTCAGATTCACCTATGGTCATTATTGATCTACTACAAAAATGAGCAAGAGGAATTTCAACAACCGATACCTCTTTGCCTTAGGAAAGAGTATGCCTATCTATGTGTTCATTGGTTTATGTTTTGAGGAAAGCTTTGAGATGATACCGACGGCTACTTTCTGCCATTGCGCCGCGTACCACTGGCAATAAGGTATTACTAGCTTCAAACGGAATTGCCTCCAGCGGTCACGCAAATTATGACATAAATTTCTTGCCATGACTTTCACATGATGCTACAGAATAGGGCGCGTTCAAAGTGCTTACTACAGTAAGTGTCTATGAAACTAAAAGATATGTATTCCAAAATATTATGAAACTTTATCAACTTCAATATTATCAAACGACATCAGCTATGCCCGCCCGCGCGGAGGCCGGTTATCGTTTTTTGGTCATATCTCCGGTTCTACTTAAGAAATTGCAATCAAACATACGGCAGATTTTAAGTCTGAACAAGACCCATAATCTTTATTTTTGCTTCCATCGTGAACAAACAGATAGACTGTCTGTCTATCTGTTTGTTCACGATGGACAAGAATTCAAAAAAAAAAGTTATTGTTTTCAGAATCGTTCATTTAACATAACCCAAGTTTTATTTTAATGTACAGACACAACTAATTTACAATTTAATAATCGTATAGATGAAAAATATGAGCTCCAAAACAAAACCTAAAAAGTAGACCTTGAATAATAAATGTGTTTATTAATTTATATTATGATCTTGAATTTTTTTTATCTATTATCTTAAAAACGTTATCTATTTGTTTGTCATATATGTATTACAATACTGTGATGTCTGGGGGTGTGACTTCACAGCTTTTCGTCGTCAACTAGTGACAATTAAATTATAACACAAATAATTTTATATTCACTATTATTTATTCACACATATAACTCCTATCAACGTATTTTAGGGGACTTTACGCGAGATTATTTAGTTTTAATCAACGAACTATAGAGGAACGCGGATTCTGCCCAGTGATTGAGCCTAAGATTCACTTCAACTCCAGTACTCCCTCGTCACCCGCTGTCTCGACTGTCCGCCAACCAATTGTTTATTTTTATTTTAGTTTTATTTTAACTATAGTGTACGAAGGAGTCCGCAAGGAGTCCGAACACTACAATACACACTCTGTTTAACGGCTTATCTAGACACCAGATATCAGTTCTTCTTGAAGTCGTTACGGTCGCAAAGGCATAGCCGACAAGCTGCAACGGTCTACAGAAGATGAAACATATTTCATCACGTAATTTTTAATACGCATTATTATTTATTCTTTTCACTTCACAGAGTTTGATTATTTTAATTTACGTCTATATTTACGATCCATTTTTACTTTATAATAGAGTCCGATTCTGGAACCCAAATATAGCCAATATTAGTGAATCTAAAAAAAAGGTATGTCTTACAAAACATCGGATTGGAACTAAGTATCTTTATTCGTGTTACTAGGTGTTCAGTAGTTTATATTTACCAAAACAGAATATTATATTACATTGTGAATATATCTAATTATAGTAAGCCTGAATCTGGGTACATTTAACAGGATGTTCATCTGTTCACATTTAGCGCATGGCGAACCAAATCAAAACACTATAGATCCTAATATGCTCGTGGAGATCTCTTAAATAATTAGGCCACAGTAGAACGTGACTTGTGCGTAAAATGTGTACACTACAATTCACAAACCGTGCGCATGCGTGCGGTGAAAATGAATCAAGTGTGAACGCACTTGAGCAGTTGCGACACATGACGCAACTGCGTCCGAGCTATTGTGCGACTTTGTTGTTAGGCTTTAGTTAGTATTATACGTCTAATGATAGCACAATGCAGCACTTAGAATCTCTCTAATCAAAAAACTCAGATATTATTACTTAAGTGAGTGGTTGATACTACCTATTCATCTTAGAACCTACATGTTTAATCAAGTCCATTCTCACTAGCAGGTTATCGTATGATTATCTATACAAAATAGTTTGAAATTACACTTTACTTTGAATGTAAATACTTCACGTGTTGCCAATAAAATTACTGTGTCGAACTATTAAATAATATAACCGGGTAAAATACAGAAGTTATAGGAGCATTACACACGTAACTTTTGTAACGATTGTAGATGTGCATTTAGGTCTTGCGATGGAGGAATCGTGTTCAAAATGAATGAAAATGCACTTTATAAATTGTTTGAACTTTATATAATACTAGGTGATTAAAATATTTGTACTAACACTCAAAATTTATGGAAGCTTAAAGGTTTAGGTACTCTCCCAATTTGAAATTGGGTCAATACAAGTTTTATTTAAAAAGTGATTTTCAATCAACTAAACTTGTTCGAAATTTGCTCAGAGCAAAACTGCTCGAAAGCCCTATTATATCACTATTTAAATGATTTATGGATGTAGGTCACAAAACGTGTAAAGTATGCCTGAGTTATCATTATTGTGCTACATACATACATTAACATGTCCTAATATCTACCAAAATGTTGCCTTTTATTAGAATTCTGGTAATTGTGCAGGAAGTTAAAATGGTTAAAACAATGTCATTTAGAATAGCACTGATTGCGCAGAGTAGGTATCATATAAAATGATTCACTAAGCTTGCGCTTCATATTAAATTAAAGGATATAGGTAAATATTGATCCTGGACGAATAAACCATTATGTCAAGGACACCAACGCTCGCTTATATTGGATCATCAGTATTCATCTGTTTGACTATTAGTAGCATTGCTGGTGCAACGGTTTCACCGATCACCACTCGTAATAGATAGGCTAGTATTTAAGTTGGAAATACAGGTTAATTTGACAAGACAATAGATTGTACATTTCATCACCATTAAACGACTGCACATTTGAGATTTGACTTAAGTCAGTGTCGAATTTATATAACTTGATTATAATGGCACTAAAGCCTGTGGGAAAACGATGTCAAACGTACACTTTTTTATTGCACAATAGGTAAATTTTGCTATAATAAATAACAGCCTCTTATAAAAGGAACTTATAATTATTCACGCAGATGTTCCTGTGCTAAAATAATAATTAATTTAGGATGATAATTCTTATCACGAATACCGGATGCTAGGCAAGGGCAAACGGTTCATAAATAAAGTACTCATCAGTAAGTCCAGTTTCACCAATTATTATGATGATGACTCGTATACCTTGTATGAGATCACTTTATGATTTGCAATGTTTTGGTTTTTTTGTAAACCAATTTTTTTTTGCTATTCTTGTCAATAAATTGCACCGTGAAACATGTTTAACTAACATGTTTGGTTGCCAAACCCGAGGAAGCCATCTCGAAACTGAAGATGCCCAGGGTCAGTCGGGGTGCGAGGGATATGCTTTATGGGCAACCTTACATTCCGGCGTCTGAAGACCCGAGACGGCGTCCGAGGGTATTTCAGCACGAAAAAAAAAAGGCACCTAATCCAGCTTTGGTTAAATTAGACACTACATATACAAAGCTCTGTATTAAACACCGCTCAACAAAATCAAGGTTATTGCAGTGTTGTGTTTCTGCTGGTCAATATAATAGCCAAAACTCATGGGAATGTTGGTTTTCCGAATTGATTAAGTATGGATAAAAAAGAAAAATAACCTGAACTACGAAGAGTCAGTTTAGATTCCATAATTTATGACTAAACTCAAAAACTTACTACCTAGTTATCGTATCGTACCGTAGCAATCTGCATATTGCAGAACGCTTCATAAGAAATGAAGGCTGCCCTAGTGACAATCCCGGGTACTTAAGTTGGGACCGAACCATACAAAGTAGTTTAAACTGTGTGACATATAGTATAATGATTTATACCGCAGTTACGGGATATTATGTTCAAGCTAAGTTTATTACGGTAACAAATATCATAAAACCTAAATGCTGCCGTCGAAATATTCAGTAAATCCCTTTGACGATTTAGATAATAAAGTACAAGTAAGATGGCGGACAAAGGAAGACACACAAAGGGACACAAGAACAGAGATCATTCTAGGTATAAAATCTTAAGAATAATACCCAGTACCTTTTTTTTTTCTTTTTTTTCGTGCGGAAATCCCTTCGGATACCCCCCCGCCAGCCAGCGGGGGCGGTTATTATCGGACATCTATATCTATACAGATAATAAAATCGTAACGAGGTGACAACTGTAATTTGAATATTCTTTCATAAAAATAATTGATGTGTGTTCTAGGAGCGATACCGATGCCGAAATGTGATATTTGAATTTTTGCCTGTTTGTCTGCTTTTTATAATCGATGTCCGAGCATCACTTGAAATCGTTGAACAGATTTGGCTGAAATTTTGCATGAACATTCTTCTAGGGCACGGTCATAAACTGCGTTATATATCATCACGTTATTATTAGTATGATAGGAGCAGTAGAACAAAATCGGACTAAACTGTTATTGATTACAACTTTATTATTACAAGGTCGATCTTTACGAAATTTTGTAGTTCAATAGAACTCAGACATGGTTAAAATCATCTCGCTATACCTGAAAGGTCATGAGCAGTAACATGTAAAATCTCGAAACTCCACTTGTACCCACGTATAAAAGATAGTTGATTAGAGACGCATAAATGTTTCATAATGAATATCATCATGCTATTATATTAAGGAATCGGGCGGAATTGATTTCGATGTTACATATGTTAGAATTGTTTAGTAAATTATACAGAAATAGTAACTAAATGAATATCTAATTGTAATAACTGCTAATTCCTCTTATATGTGATATTTAATATTAATCATTTGAACAATATTATAAGTAATATAATATAACGTGGGTAGTTGTAGAATCGTAACATCGAAAAAGTGTATAAAGGTAGAATCATTTCCAATGTAAGGCAGTCGATTCTTGACGGTCGAACAGTGAACACTAATGTGTAAGTAGAACAATATATTGTAATTGAAGTGTAATAAAGTGATAAGCATTACTAGAAGTGTCTTATTCCCTGAACTCCTTCACATATTTCTCTATCTATTTCGAACAAATTGTCAATGTAAAACGAGTGCACCGCATCACCTCATTCAGCCCGTTAAATGAAATACCTAACCTAATACTTACGTTTTAGTATCGAGACCTGCAGAAATTATACCTCGATCTATTCCGAACTTAGAGCGTAGGGCAGTCGCGGGCAACAGCTAGTCCTATCTATAATAATATTATAAAGAAAAAGGCCGGAGTTTGTTTAAGTTATGTTTGGGGTAATCTTAATACTAGGTCTGCAAGGCGAATCGCTGCCTGCAATGTTGAGCTGAGTGAGACTTCGTGAATCAGATTTTGAAAATTTCGAACAGTGATCATTTCTCCGTGGCAAGTCCGATTTTGAAAATTCTTTTTGAAAGTCACATGCTTTCTGAGCGTGTAAAGTTTGGTTACAGTGTCTCGAGCGGTTATTATGTAATTCTATCTGGAATTTTTTTAACGGTGATCATTCCTCTGTGGTAGTATTGATTTTTTCAAAATATATCCACAAACCTTCCTCTGATTGACCTCTTTAATCATGCCAAATTTGGTTCTGATTGGATTAGTAGTTTAGGAGGAGACCTGTGACAAAGAAAATCCTGAAGTCTGGTATGAGGAGCTTTCGCTCGACTTCGTCTCACTCAGCTCAATTACACCATTTGAAACGTTTACAATGGACGGAGATGGATAATTTTCACATATATTATGCGAAAATTACGATGGCTGGAGTTAAAAAAAAAACTAATATAAACCCAAGCGAAGCGAGGGCGGGTTGGTATTAGTAGTCATAAAGGAGAAGAACCGGAGAAGAACCGACTGAGTGCGTATTTAGTGGAATAGTGACACCCACACGATTACTTCACCAGGACCCACTCAGTGATTAGGTAGGCGTGGTTTAGTGCGTATCTAGTCAGGGTGTACTTTTAACGTCATTGACTTTAGTCCTGAAAACCTTTCATTAATATTTAGTTACAAACATTACGGTAGTGATGTTGAACTATCGGTAGTTCGTAGTTAAAAATCATATTGTTATTAGTTACTAGCTGGCTGATACTGAAATCATCATAGTCGTAAAGTTTTTTTTCATTGCTTATTTTCTACATAAATTTCTTAATATTTCTTCCCGTAAGAATATTTTACAAAGTATAAGTAAACTTGATATTGTCGGAAGTTTACGCGAATGTCACACATTGAAATAAAACTATTTTTAACAGATTCTATCGCGATTTATTTAATGTTATTTTATATTATGATGTTATCTATAGAATCCGTTATAAATTTTTGAAACTTGTAAAAAATATGAATAAAATCGGTTAAGTCGTTCTTAAGTTATGACGTGACCAAGGAAAACAGGGTTTTTTTTTAATTTTACGTGCAGAAATCAGGAAAACAGGGATTCATTTTCATATATTACTTATTACATAGGTTATGCCTACGGCTTCGTCCGCGCGTAGGTCAGTTATCGTTTTTTGGTCATAACTCCGGTTCTACAAAACCAATTGCAATCAAACATACGGCAAATTACTAATAGAACCGCATGAAAATCTGTTCAATAATTTTTGCGTCCATCGCAAAAAAACATAGACAAGAATTCCAAAAATAATATTTTTGTGTTCAGAATCGGTCGGAACATAACCCAAGTTTTTTTTAATATCCCCAATGTACAGACCCAACTAAATTACAATTTAATAAAAGTATAGATAGATTGATCCTGTGATCAATGTATATATTTAGATATGCTTTTCTATATTATGGAATAATACATACTTAAATGAAGCATAATAGGTACGTATACCGATTCTCGTCGGTTATCTATAATTATTGTGGTATTTTTTTAAATGTAACCTTTGCCGACGACACGCGACTATTTAAAGTAGCAGAAATAGTATTTTTGATTTGATTTAATTTTACCATTTGAGCAATACTCATGCATGAGGGAATAGAGACGAATTCGTGGGCTCTAATTCAACTTTTTAGACTACGTCTATATTTAATACAGATTTAGTATAAGTTGTATTAATCAAATCGAGCAAATCACTACGTTAAAGCTCACTCTGATACGCTAACAAGAATAATAATTATATGCGGAGTAACACTGCATTGAATGGCAGGTTTTCAATGCAGTTTAACTGTTGCAGCAGTTGTGTGAAATACTTTATAAATATATATTATGTGTTGAAATGTTAAATAACAATTATTTACACAAGCGAAAACATGTTAATATTTTTGATATAAAAAATGAATTCGTGTAATTCTGCTGGTGTAAAGAATTGTTATTTAACATTTCAACACATAACACCTTCAGAATTTCAAATTCACTGTGCTAACACACGTGTTATTGGTGAGATACCAGCCAAAATGCTCGAAAAGTAACTCAAAATTGGGCTTCATGTATGGATCACCTAAAACGTATCGTGGCTAACATTTACAAGAAATAATTTTTTAACATAAATGGTAAGGACTGATTTTGAATCCACAATAATAAAAACAATTTTTATGTTTTTTTGTAAATTTTAGTTTTTAATTTACAAAAAAAACATAAAAATTGTTTTTTTGCTTCAAAATCGCTCTATGGACTTGATATATTGTATTTTTCTTTTTGTATATTAATACTCAATGCTATCTTAGCACTTCAATCACCTCCACCTACTGATGTAGGTATCTACTGTATCTCTAGCCAACAAAAATCTACATAATATTAGTAATAGCTGTTGCCCGCGACTTCGTACGCGTTAAGTTCGAAATAGATAAAGGTATGTTTATTTGATGATATATAGCGTAGTTTATGACCATGCCCTAGAAGAATGTTCATGCAAAATTTGAACCAAATCTGTACAGCTGTTTTCAAGTGATGCTTGGACATCGATAGTAAAAAACAGACAAACAGACAAAAATTCTTATAATCACAATTTCGGCATGGGACAGAACAGATATCAATTATTTTTTTGGAAAAATATTCAAGATCAGTTTTCACCTCGTCACGATTTTATTATATGTATAGATGTATACATAAATCTCTGTTTCCCTACTTTTTTATAATTCAATAGGCTCGTGTTCCGCTTTCTATCTTTTGGTAATGAAGTGGTGACGTGGTCTATGATGAAGTACGCTTGCCTGGACGCGGAATTCATTTTTTTAATACGAGACTTCCGGAAGTATTAGCGTATTTTTTTTTTATTGTAATAAAAGCTACTTACTAATTTAGATTTTAATAGTAATAAAAAGCAAAGCCAGTGAAAACTCAAGCTGGATGATACAAAGTAAAAAGCCAATTCAAACAAAGGCATATTTTATATTGTCGGAAGTTTACGATTTAAATAAAATTAATTTGAACGGATTCTATCGCGATTTATTTGATGTTCAAACTACAAGACAACAACCATCTTTAGTCTCCCCGTGACCATGGCTGCTGAAAAGCAACCGAAACGTCGGGATCAATGTAAAATATAAAATACCATCAAATAAATCGCGATAGAATCCGTTAAAAATAGTTTTAGTTAAAGGCATATTTTCTATGATCACAGATACACGATATTTCGAAATATACGAGTGTAATACGGAATGGCTCATATTACACTCGTGGGTGGTAGAGCTATTCTTGCCTCTGTAAGATTGGATTGGGGAAGTACACTATTAAATGAGCTTGTAGGCAACCTAACCAACCATATTATATATTTACCGTTATACATATGAAATATTTATATATTATCTTTATATAAATTGCCTCTTATTTCAACTAATTTCATGCTATGAACGATTCCCGCCCTGTGCAAATGTTTGTATGCATGAATTTGTTTATCTGCATTGGCTGAATTAGCCCATTTATAGGAATTTACAAAAAGAACTGTATCTTCATCATTATTCTAAAACAATCGTACAAGTAACGTTTAATTTGGTTAGATTTCACTGCGTGGTTATGCCCTAAAATTTAAAAAAACTACAATCTTCACAATGTCTTAATATCTCGATTTCTTCAGATACTTCAAGTGTCACCAACAAGGCTACAAAGCCAAGGTTAAACACGTTACTCGTTCCGTCAACAGTAGACTCAACATCATTATGCCACACCTCTATATCAAAGTTGTTTAAATGTAACAATTTACTTATTACGTAACATAGAAACAGACTGCATATCAGATCGAAAGCGAAACGTCGAGAATGCTACAAACATCCTGAATTTTTATGTTACATTTTATTATTATATTATTATTTTATTTAAGTATTATATTATTATTGTGAAGGACGTCTTATTTGTGTAAAAAATACAGTTTTCAGTCTTATACCGTTACACAACTCGTCTATTTTCATTTTACTGATTAGTCGATAAGGTGGATAGTCAAATTAGGAAATGCATTCTTTTTCATAACTTTTCTTACACCATTAAACCATTACTTCTTACCGACACAAAATTTTTTTTTGCTTAATTAGACTTAGAATCATGTGAAACGTCGAGAAAAGTGATAAAAAGTGGGTGTAAGATTTTGATTTTTTTTGCGTGATTTTAACACTTCGGTGTCCACCTGGTTGGTGGCCCGAAGATACAACAAGTGTTAGCGAAACTGCCAAATGCAATTTCAAGTTAGTTATAAATCATTGTCATCATCTTAACGATGATCCTGGTTGTATTTGAGGCTTCCATCTCGGAGCCCAGGGTCCGCTTTCCTAATTTTTCTATTGCAGGACTACGTCATTTAATGCAGGTCTACGATGGTAAGATGATGATTGTTTTTTCGTGCGAAGTCTATGGAAGGCTATGTCGGACTCGAACCGACCAAAACCTCACGCCGTCTCGAGTCTTTAATACCCAGATACTGATTCTGTATCGAAGAAGTATCAGGATGTTATATTTTTTGAATTTATATCTTTTAATAGGTCTTTACCTATGAAATTGTCGAAATTTTCTTACAAATTCATGAGTTCGTTTTTCCTGTAATTTAATAGCTATTTCCATTATTTATATTTTGTTTGAAAGTTGATTTCAAGATTTTACAACTCTGTATTAAATTTTGTTTTTATTGGCCGCTTGATAAACTAATTCGATCTTCAAAAACAGTACTTCCTAAATGCTATTCATTTTGATGATAAATTTCGTATTACTTAACAGCTGTCACTTTTCAGAAACGTAATAAAAGTTGCTGTTTGTTAGCTTAATGTTATCTCATTCATATACAAAAAAAATCTTAATATTTGGATTTGTCATTCCTAAAATAATGCAAAAAGGGAGGAACCCCAATTTTCAGTACTAACAGTACTGAAAATTGGGTTTCCTCCAATTTCTTCAAGAATAACGGTAATTTCATATGTAACGACCTAATATTACATCAAGTTATATTCCTATTTTTTGTCCTTAACTATAAGTACGGTAACATTCAAAGTAACTCTCACTGTCAAATCTATCCATCTACTCCTTTTAGAGTGTTGCGACCACAAACTCGGGCCCGAGCCCGGGCTCCAAACTATTTCTCTTGATTTGGCGTATCTTGGCTTTGACGGCAACGACTACCGTCTGTTTTATGTACCTATTACAATTTTATAATAGTATAGAATAAATAAGAAATTTCTTATGGCGCCCGCTTAAATATCATCGCATAGCCGTATTTACACATTATGCCATCTGTCTCGGTCTCAACTATAATTAATCGACCATTATATCGTCAAGGTATATTGACTGGTAGAGAAGTGGCCACTAACAAAGAGGTATTAATCAACGATCTGACGTGCTCTAACGACTAACACTAGTTTGTTATTAACTGAATTAGGATACGTTAAATTAATAATTGACCAAAAACATTGCGGTAATATAATATTAATTATATGATAAGGGGACTTCCATGGTGGTCGAAATAGCGTCATAATAGCACTAACTGCTGCCCGCAGCTTCGCCCGAGTAGAAACCTCATATTGTGGGAAATTCCATTCGCCTAGTTTTGCATAAAAGAGTGACAAACATTCACTCAACTATATTCACTAACTTTCACATTTATAATATTATTAGGAATATTGTTAGGTACAAATACACTGGGCTGTGTGTTGGGTAACCTCCTCGAGTGTCGCTCCGATTCCGATCCCGCTGCAGTCCGGGGGGAACGGAATCGGAGCGGCCGGTACACCCTGGGCGGCGGTCAATGGCTTCCCCTTCACCCCTTCATAGGGTTGGCATTGATCGTCG
This sequence comes from Cybosia mesomella, assembly GCA_946251805.1. NCBI lineage: Eukaryota > Metazoa > Arthropoda > Insecta > Lepidoptera > Erebidae > Cybosia > Cybosia mesomella. The sequence goes on from OX276395.1 coordinate 11,328,258, forward strand.
GCCAATACCCAACGTGGCGGGAACACATCGCTCTCCGTACTCCTCTGCTTTCAGAGGAGACAGGATGAGCGATGCTGTTAGTGGTGAGATGGCCCAGGGTCAGCCGGGGTGCGAGGGATATGCTCTATGGGTAACCTTACACCCCGGCGTCTGAAGACCCGAGACGGCGTGCGGTTTTAGTCGGTGCAAGCCCGACATAACCGCCCCCGCTGGCCGGCGGGGGGGTATCCGAAGGGATTTCCGCACGATAAAAAAAAAAAAAAAAAGGTACAAATACACTCATGCTTCTAATAACACCCATAAATCACAATCTATATTTTTTGATCCCACGAAAGTAGGCCTACTTGTGATCGGATTATTACGAAATAATCACATATTACTCTAGGCAGAGCCGCTGACAAAAGTTAGTTTATAACCGTTTTCTGTGTGAAACACAAATAAACATTTAATTTATACCTACAGTCAACAACAAAAGTGGATCAACGCTTAAATATTTACAAACTTTTCTTACATAAAATATGAATACCATGTAATGCATATACTACATGTAATTTTATAATCCCTAGAAAACAAAGCTAATATAATATATTTCATGTTTTGTTTATTAGTTTATGAAAGGTTTAAGAGCTAGTGATTAATAAATTAGAATTAGTCAAGCCACTTTTGTCCTTGATTGTATAATGTACATACTGTACCTACATCTAAAATGCAATGTATGATAAGTAACACAATTAAGGTATTTTTATGCTAAATTATACTTTTATAAATAATTTGCTACACAAATTTTCAGGCAGTGTTTTGAGCCCTAGAAAATAAATGTATATCACCAAAAAACTTCGCAGAAATAACAAATCCAATAAACTTCTTAATTTAAGTGCAAGTCGTATAATTCACATTAATTTATTACATTGGATACAGTTCCGCATTCCGAAAGACAAGCCTTTACCTACTTGACCGTGCGGTCTGTCGCCCGGGCGGATTTCATACATTCTCGTACTTCCCGGCACTATTATTAATTATCATACCTACATTGCGGACATGTACTTTTTCATTGATATGTATGAATAAGGATACATTTATGTTGGCTGAGATCCGTGACATACCTGTCACAAACACTATATGTATCAATGAGCGAAACACTTAAAAAATAATTCAAGTTGAATCAAAAATATCTTTATTTAGTATAGCCAAAGCCAAAAATTGATTGTAAGTTGTTTGGCGATGGTTATACATAAATAACTTAAGGTTATCAGAGAACAGGCATGTGGTTTTTTTAATGAATTTATAAACATCAACTTCAAGCCATCAACTTTAACTTCATGATAGACGTTACGAATTATGTCCAAAAAGAAAAGGCTACCATTTTAAATGAAAACACTGAATGCCTTTTTCACACTTAGGCCGCTGAACGAATTACAGCAAAAGCTTGCATAGCGATAACTTATAACATATTTTGGACTGGCTGTTGTCCGCGACTTCTTTCTCGTAAAATTCGGAATAGATCAAGGTATGTGTACTTCTACAGTTTCGAAACCAACATGTATCATGAAGAAATAGATGTTTATATGTCTATATGTCACAATGTCTGTTCATATGTCATAATTAATTCTACCCGGTTCCCTAATATAATAGCGTGATGATATTTATTATCAAAGGTTGATTCGCTAATCAACTATCGTTGTAACTCTGTAGTTCCGTAATTACATGTTTTACTGCTCATCACCTTCCAGCTATAGCGTGATGATATAGTCTGAACGTTGACGTTGAACATGTCTGAGTTCTATGAAACTGCAGTATTTCGTGATGATCTGCTTTTTAATAATAAAGAGATGATTCAATATAGATTTGATCTATTTTACCCTGTTGCTCCTATTAAACTTATAATAGCGTGATGATAAGATAAGATAAAGATAAGATATATAGCTCAGTTTAGAACCATACCCTAAAAAACATTCATGCAAAATTTCAGCTGAATCTATTGACCGGTTTTCAAGTAATGCTTGGACATCGATAATAAAAAGCAGACAAAAATTCTAAAGTCACATTTTTGACGATTATTCTTTTGAAAAAATATTCAATGTACCATTTTCACCTCGTTACGATTTTATTATATGTTTAAGTAATTACTGGGGAATTGACTGAGTTTTTTTTACCACCGGCAGACAAGTCACGGCCCACCCGAAAGCGGTTACCGGGGTCTATGGACGTGTGCAACACCAGATTATAGAGAACCTCAGAACCAGAGAAGAATCCCATATTGTAGTTGCTTGCGAAAACCCCAGTCATATCAGGTCAGTCCACAATCTAAACGTTATGGGTTTCAACGTACGAGGATGAATCCCCTGTTTGTGGCGAGCGGTGCGATGATAGAATTTGGCCGTAGGCATCATATCCAACAATTCTCCCGAACAAATACAATTATATAGTGCTGCAGGCTCAGCTGCAGGGTCTCTGCTCCTTTGACTTTTCCCATTACCGCCCTTTACACCCCCAGACGCAGGAAATAAGGAAGGCTTCTAGGGAATATTCTCGTAAGCTGTCTTGTAATTGATGATCACCTCATGTAAGTCTACTAGTTCACATTTATTGATATATAGTCACACATGACTAGTATCAGTAAATAAATTCAGTCTGTTGCACTAAGGTATGTATTTCTTTTAACATTTTTGATATGCATCGATTTCAATTTTCCAGTCAAACTGGTTACCATTATTCAAGTTAGGTAATCAAATCAGAAAACTAAGCGTTGTACCAAATTGAGTTATGTTCGATAAATACGGTTACTAGGCCTTCCAATTCAAATAAACATTATCTACCACTTAAAATCACACCTACATATGTAAATGCATTAAAATCCAAATTAAGGAAGTATGACTTAAATTTATTAATGACTATGTAAAATTAAATATTCAAATATGTCATTCAACTGTCGTAAGAGTTTAAGAAATAAATTATTCTTAATGCATATGTAACACTTCCGAAAAAAATACATTTACCTTAATAATAACGCTTAACATACTACTTTTTACAAAATTACAAGTATTTATCAAAAATGAAATTATCTAATAATATAAATTTCTATTTTAGGTAATATTTTAATAATAGTCAGAGAAAATATTTTAAAATAATCAACTTTGTAAGTCGTGAAAATAGATCGCTTATATCACACCGATCACACGATAAAAAGTCGGCTAGGGCCATGAATGGACAGCACACGTCACGTAGCGGAAAGCCCGGTGCGCAAGAGCAGACAGACACTACACTCATGCTCACATGACAGGCGCGGGCGTGAGCGCCGGACCGGTCGTACAACTTCCGCCTTCCGACTACCTTTGTAATTATATTTTATTTATTTTGGCTCCTTCGTTTAAACTATGATAAAATTTGACCTTTTATGTCACCGGAACAGTATTGATTAATCTTGAATTAGTACCATTATTATGTTAATAAACCGTTCAAACTGGATTAAGGGACTAACTTAACTAAAGTTACCAATAAATAAATCACAGCGAACTGAAGAAACAATGGGTTGGCTACATCTGCCTAAGGCCTGAACCTCCACGCGTTCCTGAGAAAAAGGACTTGACAGACAGATGGGCGGAAAACGAAGTCATCCTGTAAGGGCTCCGGTTTTTCCTTTTGAGTTACGGAACCCTAAAAATCAAAGTATGATTTGATTGATACCAGTGGGACTGTGCCACTTAACTATGTAAGTACATAATATAGTAGGTACATTATTGATTGATCAATATAATAACAGGCTATGCATAAATAAATGTGGGCTCGTATGTGGGTCTAAGTACAGGAATAAGGTCACAGGTAAAAAATCAGGCAGATTAGATAACGATATAATATGATGTAATTATCAGGAAACGGTAGAAGATGTGACGGAGATAACAGGTTAAGGTAAGGTAGGCAAAATTGGCCCAAATATGGAAAAAGGTGTGTAAGTGACATCGAGGTGTAGACAAGTGATGATACATGAGAATTCTGCAAGGAAATGTATTGCACATTTCTGTTATTTCTGTCATTTAAAAATTGAGGAAGATAAAATCGTTTACCTGTTGACTAGACAATATAATGTCGTTTTTATTTATCGTGTCCCATATAAAAAAACATACGAAAGAAAAAAATACATAGTTGGAACGGATAGGACGTTACTTACGTTTAATTTACTTGTGCCTTATATACCAACGGGGTAACCAGTAACAACACGCTCGTTACAAGTTGCAACAGACATCTTGCACCTTATACATAAATCGATCTATAATAGGAGAGCGGACCTCGGGCTCTGAAGTGCAAGCTTTGAACGCAACCAGGATTGGCTCTCGGATGATGACAAGATGATGACCTTTAATATACCTTATTTGTTTTTTTCGTGCGAAGTCCCTTCGGATAGTGGCCAATAAGATAATTCCCTCGCACCCCGGCTGACCCTGAGCCATCTACGGTTTTGAGATGAACCCATCGAAAGCCGTCTTTACCAGAGAACATTGTAACATTTTTTTTTAACTATGCTAAATTATTCAAGCTAAAGCATCCGATAGGCATCATATATAGAATAATAGCCATGAACCATGGTCTCTACATTATACAAATTTATTTTGTAAATGACCTCAATTATTCAAATCCTACACAACCAGTAATCATATTCACTAACAGACGTTACAAAGAAAATAACATGATATATGTACCGCTTGTTGTTCCGGTTTTACCTGCATTCATGTTACAAGATCTGTTCTTTTACTTTTAAGAATATCGTAATTGAATTAAGCAACAATATAAATCCAATAATACACATCTGCCTACCCCTTCGGGGATACAGGCGTGAAGTTATGTTATGTTATGTTATAGATCCAATTATACGATCCGCCCCGATATAAATACATGCACATATTCACGCTTCTCTTCCTATAGGGTAAATAGAGAGAACCATCCGCTGTCTGTTTCTATACACATTTGAAGATATTACGAAAATAGGGATAGAACAGTAAAAAAAAGCAATAAATACAGTGGCTATGATTGCCATGTACTCATAGGTACGTGCCAATACATGCCGCTCTCTACGTTACATCAAGTTAAGAAAAGTAAAATAAAATGCTCGTCAACGCAAGATGTTGCGAAAATTCCTCACCGTGACTTGATTTATTGACAAGTGGCGTAATAGAATTATCGTAATGATGAGACGATGCATCGTCACATGTGTTCGTGTTGACGATAAAATTATCAAAATACATTGGTAGCATTACAGAGGAAAGGTATAAAATACTTACAATATTCAATAAATTTCCTCAGATATGTGAATTTCGGAGAATTGCATAGTTGATTTGCAACTGTAATGCACTAAAGTAATAACATACTGAACTTAATACATGCTATCTTCAAAGGTTGCCCAAACGTATGATTACAACCGCGCTCATCTATTTCTACCATCCCACTGTTAAATTATCAAACCGTAAAAAAATAAAAACAAAAGACTACTCAGATAAACGTACCGAAACAAACACAAAGTCAGACAACAGTATTGGAAGATGTCAATTAACAGAAACAACTACGCAAGGCCACAGTTAATGTAAACATACAATAAGGTCTTAGGACGCATTATAGCGCTACGACATATTTAAGATCGCCTTGACGTAAGGCCAGAACACTTGGATCTGGAAAAAGGAAGTGGACAGATAATATTCTACCCTACAATGGAAAATTCGTCTATTCACAATTATAGTGTCGTTATACGAAGGTCAACGTCATCCAGTGACATTGACACAGCTTCATGTCTATAGTATTAAAATCGCGTTACTACGTCCCATCGCGTCGCTAATCTACTCATTGGATGATAAGTAGGTAAGGAAAGTTATGTATATATATATATATATATATATATATTCAATTTACACGACCCTGGTTATTTAAACAATTATTATAATTATATATTGTTTTCTTACAAGTTGGTATTTACTATTATTTGGGTGAAATTATTGTACATCCTTCAGACATCCTATTCAATAGTCATTGAAACTGAACAAAAGTCAAAACAAGCATTGTAACGGTGCAATCACAAATCGCTTTCTACCTACATTTTACGAATGCGCTTTCTAATTACACAATACTTACAACATAGCTCTTAAAACAGTGCTAACCTATCATTTAAGTCCTTATTTTGGTCACATCTAAGATATGTGAACCACTAAATTTTACAGTCTAACAAAATGTTGTTATAAAATGCCTCATCTTAGTTGATTTTACGTTCAAAATAACAATATATATATCACTGATACGTACCTACTTCGAATCTCCGTAATTAAGTATGTTAGTGAAGCGAGTACCTTATAAAAAATGGTAGACTGAAAAGGAAGTAGGTCATTCACTCACAATCCGCGAATCCAGAAGGTCGCTTTTTACATAATTTTATCTCGGTCACGAGCTACCTGATGATCTAGTGAACATCGCTTATGAATATATGGGAATAAACCACAATAAGGTCCAACTTTTTATGAGAACCATTGTTTGACGCAACTACACCCTTGGCCGTAATTAATCAAATTACTTTTGTTAGATTAACGCAAGCGTGTAAGTTTGGTTACTCGTTTATATGTGGACGTGACCGAGTTTTGAGAGTACTGTGTACCTCCGATTTGATATTAAATTAATTACCTGAATACAATGTTCTTGCATTACTTAACTAGGAAGTGTGTGCGCTAACCGCGTTATGATGCAACTTAACATAATTATATGTGTATAACAAAAGCGACTTCATAGTATCTGACGCATATTGAAAAAAGCGGCCAAGTGTGAGTCGGACTCGCCCATTAAGGGTTCCGTAGCAGCAAGTAACATAATAATATATTTTTTTTAATTTTTATATTTAAGTTCATTTAATGAAAGGTAAATTGCGGTTTACGATATCTGACAAATTAAAAAAAACTACTTACTAGATCTCGTTCAAACCAATTTTCTTTGGAAGTTTACATAGTAATGTACATCATATATTTTTTTTAGTTTTATAATTCTCTTATTTTAGAAGTTACAGGGGGGGGACACATTTTACCACTTTGGAAGTGTCTCTCGCGCAAACTATTCAGTTTAGACAAAAATGATATTAGAAACCTCAATATCATTTTTGAAGACCTATCCATAGATACCACACACGTATAGGTTTGATGAAAAAAAAATGTTTTGCGTTTCAGTTCTATGTATGGGGAAACCCCCAAAATTTATTGTTTTTTTTCTATTTTTGTTCACAGAATACATCTACTTACCAAGTTTCAACAGCATATTTCTTATAGTTTCGGAAAAAAGTGGCTGTGACATACGGCCGTACAGACAGACAGACATGATGAATCTATAAGGGTTCCGTTTTTTGCCATTTGGCAACGAACCCTAAAAATGTGTGCAAACCCATTTTGACTGAAATCATATTAATATCATACTCATGATGATCATACTGGTCATCGATGATAAAAAAAAGAGATTTTCCCGTAGATAGGTTTATGTAAGTGGCAAGCTAACTGTTCTCAGCTTTGGATAACGAACTTAGTTTTGGAGACTAAACCTACCAAGGTCCGCATACCAATTTATACACAACCTTGGTATATATTCCTGCATTAATATAATTAAGCACTTTTAGATAACTTAGTTTCAAAATATGCATAAAATATACATGAATCATTTGTGACGACAGTGGATAAAAAACAGTTAAAACCCGAAAATTCTACTTGGATATAAAGAACATCCGTTCCTAAAAATATTGAAATATACAACAATCTAACTACATACCAGATTACTAGATTATGTACCTATATTAAATTACTGATATGAGCAATACCATAGGTCAGTGCTACCATCTATCAACATTTCTACGTAACTGCAATCTAACAGTTATGTGATAATTTTGATAGATAACATGAGTTTAAAAGTAATTTATTGTTGGTAAACGGTTCGATAGTCAGACAATCGTGAAATACAACAATTGGTGCTACAAAAAATGTATCACGTTTAGTTAGAGGTCACTATTCAAGCATAACTAAACAGATCTTAATATAATAATTATTTATTTGTTAGTTCAAATTAGATAAAACAATAATATTCGAATGATGAGTACGTCCAACTAAAGTATTTGAGATCCGGCCTGGCTCATTGAAATTTGCCCTTATGTACGTATATATCTCTGGTGACTACATCAGAGGGTGGTGGAGTCTATGTAGGAATTATTACGTATATTATTCGTACGTTATTGAGCCAGATTCATAATCACAGTACTCCATTGCGTATCATCTATTACTATTCAATTAAGTTCATCTACCGACGGCTAGTAGTTGTAGTTTGTGTAATTCACCCTTCATTCTACTTCGACATGTATTGTACGATCGTAAATAAATTAACAGTTATCCTAAAAATACAGTTGTATTAAAATTTACGTAGTTTATTTTAATTTATTTAGAATAGTCAATCAGGTTCACCAGTGAACTAATTGAGAAGTTAGCGGCTTTAATGGTATGGACAAGGTACTTAATATCATAAGAGGTGAGAGTTATGATGTTAGCAAGGTTCAAAGTATGAATGTAGAGTACTTTATTTAGTTAGACTTGTAGGAGCAGAGTTAGGCCCAAGAAGGAAAGAAGTAATTGAGGAGATGAAGTCTGACCGGAAAGTATGGAAGAGAATGCATGTTGCAACAAAAGTTGAGTTGAAACAAGAGTTGACAGATAATGTGTCAGTTATTTCAGATTTACCTATCAGAAAACTCTGACATCTTCTGTTTTGGTCCATAGGTAATAATCAATATCAACTTCTTTTCAAGACCACAGAAATAATAATAGACTTATTAGACTTTATTTTTCAAAAGCTCAGTTAATTTATTCTAATATAATGACGTTGGTACTCAAATTTGTAAATGCCAGAAGATTAGCTTACTATACAGCCTAATAGAATTGCACTGAATTACATAAATTGTTTAGAAAAGAGTCTCAGCGTTTTCAAACCGTGCAATTTTAAGCAGAATTCAACGCTAACCCTGTTCTTGGGTCTATTGTATAGTATTTTCTATACTGAGGTACTTTATAATCTCGGAAATTTAATGGTTAGTTGCTATCGAGCAAGATCGCTGGAAACAAGTCAATCGAGCCTAAGTGCCAATAAACAGCGAAATGAATTATCAAACTATTATTTATTGGAGAGAACACTTTAACATAAAACGATTTACTAGAAATATATTGAGCTATGTAGTAAATATATTTGGCAAAATGAAAAGGTGTGATAAGAACCTAGTCACACAAAGTCCGTGTTATAAATTTTCTAATATATATAATGTACATGCACAAACTTAAACTGAAATCTTCATTTCAAGTATTACCAAGCGTTATGGTGATAGGGTGCTTGGTTAGAATTCGCCGTCGTCCACCGTAACCTGATTACTCTGTTTTACTTTTTGATAGCAGCGTTACTGCTACCGATTAGAAATCCTGACCTTGTGACACTTAAGAAAAAAATTAACATTATGTGAACATAATCTGTGTTAATACCTTTGGTATGTATTGATAATGTAAAGTAATCGGCTATGTAATTACATAGGCCGTATGAAGTAGCCGTCTTTGGCCAAAAATCATTTTTATGCTGCACCCTGAGCAACGGAAGCAGCATCGCTTCCCTTTTTGTGTACAGTTGGGAGTAATTTACTCAGACCAGCATAGAACCGCGACACGACAAACTGACTAGTTATTCATCTTTGAATTCCTGCGAAGTGGTGTTTAAAATCTGCCAAAATCAGGACGACCCGTAACCCTGACCCACGTGGACATATTTTAAATCATACCTTATTTTACATTTCATCTATGTCATAACGTTTAAAACAATACAAAAGAATGACAAATTAAACATTTGAGGAGCAAAATTTACGTAACGCTTGTTACTCGTCACGTTAGCTAAGCGTAAATACTATTTTCTACTTTGTTAAAATATGAAATTACAATAGATTTACGCATTGGATTGGTTCCCATCGTTTAGGTATTATAAAAAATTGTGCTTAAGTTTTAGTTTTTTTCTATATATAGTCTAATTTTTTTATTAGCACACGTTTCTTACAGACACATATCAAACAGTCATCGTCCTGCAAGCTGCAAGCCTTATTATTCCCTATAAGTACATATATTATATCTCGAAATAGAATTTTGTGCTCTTAGGTTATAACGCATACCATAGACCCAATGGTCATAAATCAATGTATATGGTTATACATACATTCTGATTTCAACAAACAAAATGTCAAAAGTTAATAGTAAACAATACATTTTATATTTCACTGCATTACAATATCAAGATCACGGTCGTTGCGCAAAGCGCGTGCAACTTAGTATTTATACACGATGTTCTATCTCCAACCATTTTCTGTATATTAGCTTTTTAGCTAGTGCATTTTGACTAAAGGAATCTTTTTAATGGTCACCGAACGAGTGTTTCTTTGTAAAACAGTAAACAAGTACATCTTATTTCTGAACGTAGTCACGGAGGGCACGTCAATATGACTTCAAAATATGAAATAATCAAGGAAAAGAGTTATCAAAATGCAAAATGTAACACAATATTTTCAAATGCAGTGTATTGCTGCTTAATGTCACGATTTAAAATGGTAAGATGGTAACTAGCCAGTCGAGCTGGTCCAATTGTTAAGAAGTTAACGTTAATTAATTACAATATCAGTTTCGTGATCATAGCATCAATATCATTTTAGGTTGGAGTTTGGTAATGCTGTCTATAATAGGATAAAAACTATCAATGGCTTACAATTTACAGTCTAGTGACGTAATCGAATTAATAATAATGATACACTAGCGATTGCAATGCTTAAAATTTAATTTAGTTAAATTGAAATGCAAATTGGCATAAACAATTACGAGCATGAGTTAGCCGGTTTAATTATTTAGATGTAGTGAAATTAATATTCCTGTCAATGCAATAAGTTTAGTTATTTAAACTGCTTTGGTAGTACATACTTTTGTCAGACTATCAATTAAGTATTGCCTGTCCAGGTTTTCACCATCTTGTGCAAGTTGTACAAACTGGCTTTAGGAAATTTTAACTTTTTGTTAATAATGTTTTTTTGTATTTGTTTTAATTAAGCTTTGTGATTAAAATATCTTAACGCAGCAACATGACGTTTATTTTATTTTAATAAATGTAACATTTGTGAAGGAATAGCTTTTGTGTATTTTGAAAACATATACAAGAAATCTTGAATCTGCTGACCCGTTCCGGCGTGACAAGTGACAAAGTATCAAACATATATAATCACTCAATCACAAACTTTATGATATAAAGAGGATTGTCAATTAATTTTAGTCGGTCATTTATTTTATTGCTCGACACTGTTATCTATTATTATTGGAAATTCAAATAAAAAATTTGGTTAAACTATAGTCACTTGCAAGTTTTATCTATCATGTTTGTAAATGCAATGCAATTGCATTTTATGCAGTCAATGCAGAGCTCCTGTACTATCACCTACCTTCACCTACCTACGCCTACCGACTCTGAACAAAATGAACAAAAGTGTTAGGATAAAGGCGAGTTTCATGATCTAGTCCACTAATGAGTGCAGTAAGCAGCGCCGTGAACGCAGTAAGCTAAGTAGTTGGAACGTTGTATGTTGCAAGTTCAAATTATGGAACCTATCTGTATTTGTTTCACTCACGTTAGAAGGTTCCTAGTATAAGAACCGTCTGGAGTCAAGAGTCTAAACATACACTAGTTAACATAATATTGTACTAACACTCTTAACACATACATACAAATATTATAAATGCAAAAGTATCTCTATTCTGTCGGTCTGAAGGTTATCTTTACACGCCTAGACCGTTGAACTATTCAGTTAAAATTTGGCATAGAAATAGCTTTGACATAGGGTACTTTTCCGAAGTGAAAAGTGTTTTACGTTATTCTAATACTCTTTTTTCAAGATAAAGCTTTCAGCGCTGGTGGAACCACGGATTGTAGCAAGTATTATACAAAGGTTTCTTTTTTTTATTTTCAAAAAACACATTCAAGTTATCAATGTGATTCAAAAAGAGATATTGCGAATATTTTTAGATTATATCTACTATCTCCGGGTCTACTTAACAAATTTCAATCGAACATACAGCAGATATTAGGCTTGATTAAGACCTTTGTAATGAAAAAAGTGACATCAGAATCCGTTCAGAAGTTTTTGCGAACAGACAAACAGCAAACAGCCAAGAAATCCAAAAAAAAAATATTGTGTTCAGAATCTTTCATTTAACATAACCCATTTTTTTTTAAATATCTCCAATATACAGACACACACAACTAATTTACAATTTTATAATAGTATAGAAGAATAAAACCTGCACAATTATACATTTTACGTGGTAAATTCATCCGAGGTCAAATATAACGATTTGTTTTGATAGTATAATTAGACTTGCATTTTATGTATGTTAATTGTATATTACATACTAGCTTCCCCGTGTATATCAATAATATATTCGTTAGAAACTATTAGAAAAGCATGTAATATTTAGATCGAATACATTTATGAATCGGTAACAAACTAATCACGGAAATCCGTATTTGAAGTTATCGAACTAAATGATTAATGTCGCGTTGTTTGGGTGTTTCTGAGTCACAGAATACTGAAAGTAACCACTAAATTATATCATGATATTCAGTATTATGCAATTTTATTTAAATTTGAATAGTATCTTTATTTTAAATGCTGACATAAATACTTACAGCACAGGATGTCTTTTTTACGTTGGTTGCACATTGCTAAGGTCAAAATTCACCAATAAAAATCCATCCTAAATATTTAGTTAAATTCTTTCATTATTAAAAACTTAACCCTCATAGATTAGAGCCATGTTTAATTTCATATAGTTTGTGCAAGTACTGAAAGCCTTACTCTTCTATTCCTTTTCTCATTTTTGCTACTTCAGTAAAACTGAATCGTTGTGTGAAAAGTAGACAGAGTAAGGTAGGTTTTATTTTATTTATTTATTTATTATAAAGGAACAGTAACAACATGTTTATAGAAACAATGTGCACGATAATTTCCACAGTAGTCAGACTATGTCGTGGACATTAACGCCCAACTCCAAGAGATAAAATTCCGCAGTTCCAGATATTATTAATTATAATGATTAATTATAAATAATTTACAAGGAGGAACATTGAAAGTATAAAAGTGAGTGTGTGTATGTGTAAGTGTAAGTGTGAGACGATGTGTGTGAGAGAAGGAGGGTGTGTGTGTGGGGGAGGGGTCATAGAAAGAGTTATGAAATGCGGTTTTGAGTGAGAGTCCGTAGCCGGTTGGACCTAGTCAATCAAAAGCTTTCGTTCCTTGTAGGTGAGACTGAATAACCATTTTGGTCAGATAGGCAAGAGTAGTTCATGGAAACCCAAAACCTCTTTCTTTCTCTTTCGTTCTTGGAAAATGCAACGCGTATAAAATCGCAACTTTGTTTGATTTTCTATATAGCACTTTTTAGCTTACACTATTGTTACTTTTATAATTTGCTCGCTGCGCCCCCGCGGTTTAACCAGCAGTTTATTATCTCAGTACAAAAAAAAGTGAAATAAATCTTTAAGGTATTCCCCCGAATTTCTATCATCATTTAATCCTTATAGAACGGAATACTGCATTGTGTTGCTGTTGAGTTACCCAAATAAATAGAAAAACAATTAGTAACCAATATAATTACTCACTCACAAACTCGTACAAAATGTTAGTCAGATTTAAAAAAGACAAGTTATGTTAGCTTAGACAAGGTAGGTAGTGAACTTCGCGAACAAGTAACAGCGACAATATTCTAAATATTAAGACTAGGAACAACTATCTGTTAAACAAACGTCAATAATTGTCCTATGTGGGTATAGAACCCACAACATTCCGCTGACGAGGTGACCTGTAAGTTGTCACTGAACTTTCCTATACTTACATGCGAACGTGGGCTCACTACTACGTGAAACTTTATGACTTATTCTGTGCTACTACACTACCGGGTAATATTGCCGCTGCGTGTGCAAACAGCTGATCAGAGTACCAAGAATCTTACACGCGTCTTTGATAAAGGAGCAATGTTGATAAAATAATAAATATTAAAGCAAAGAGTTACATCATGACACAGTCCAAACTGCCCAGACATTAGTAGATACGTACTTTTACCTAATCGCGTACTTAAAGTGTTACGAAGAGATAGTATCTGGTAAACTACAAGTTTTGTACTCTTAATTTACATTAGAATAAACATTTGTGCGATTGTTATCTGTTTCTTTTTATATAAATTAGATGTAATAGCTACTGAATATAAGGTTTATTTGTTTGGATTATACTCGTAGCTTCCGAATGATAACGCAAATGGAAGGAAATGTTTATATTATTCATGATGAAACATTTTTGAATTCTAACAGACGTCAAACGTTCACCTATCATTTTCTACAAGGAATATTCTCAAGCCCAGAAATGAGACTTTTTGACCGTACCAAATAACGAGAGATTGGAATCTGGAATTTGCTGTAGGCAAATTATGTTATTTCTGTCTTATTTAACTAGTTGAAAAGGGAATACAAAACGTTTTATTGTTAAATCACACTATTTTATAAATAAAGGGTAACAACTATTGTCTATTCTGTGTTAATGTTAGGTCGTTGAGCGACCAATTAGGTACCTATGCTCCAGCTTCGCTCCGCTTAAAGACCTCCGTCCTCCATGAGCGCAGGCCTGGGGGTGGCAGGTGAGGCCGCCTGTCACCCCATCAGAAGCAGGCCGTGACGGTGTGGTGACTAGCACCCCTCCCCCAAACCGGGGCAAGACGGGGACACCGTGGTTCCCAAACCCGAGGGGGCCATCTTGAAACCGGAGATGACCCAGGGTCAGTCAAGGTGCGAAGGATATGCTCTGTGGGCAACCTTACACCCTGGCGTCTGAAGACCCGAGACCCGGCGTGCGGTTTTAGTCTGTTCAAGCCCGGCATAACCATCCCCGCTGGCCGCCGGCCGGGGGGGTATCTGAAGGTATTTCCGCACGAAAAATAAAAAGTTACCTATACTCCAATTTCATTTACCTAAATTTGTGTGAGCCCAGTGCACCTCTATGTTTACTTTGAATATGAATGTAATAAATTGAAGATACTAACTTGTAATTTACATCAGAAGTATCAATTTCAGTTGAGCAAGTTAACTCGGATTCCAATCAAAATGGTAGGGATATTCAGTTATTAAAATATGTTGATACGTTCGAGCAACTGCTTTTTACCATACTTTTTATATTTCCAATTACATCATTATTAATAATAAATATTATATTAGCTTTAAGCTGAGTTTCTTAAGATTATACTTGTCATCACAACTGGTTGTTATATAAGATGAGAAACCGAAGTGCACGCGCGTATGGACGTCGTTTAACGACTTCTTATACATACACAGTACTTAAATAGTTGTACGTAATATAATTTTCCAATAATATTAAAAGTCAAAACTCTATAAAGTCTCAATTTTATTAGTAAGAAATAGTTTTATTGGTTATATTTATCATACATTTTCTTAACTTAAGAATTTTATTTTTAACCCACGTGCGTAAAATCCAACATCCACAACCAAAAATTGACCAGATTTAAAAATTGCTTGGATTGAGTAATCTGGTAAGGTGGGGGAAGGCCACAGAAAAACAATGTTATACTTGTGGTGAGGCAATAGGGACGGCTAGACACATATTAGTAGGATGTAGGGTGCTTCTCGATAGAGGCCATTACTCACGCCGCCACGATAAGGTGCTTATCATCATACGTGAAGCAATGAGTCTGGCAGTAGCTAGAGCCCAAAAAGGATTGACTACTAACAGACGTCATATCAACTTTGTGTCTGAAGGTTCATCCATAACACCCAGGAACAAACCTTATTCAATCTTAGATACTGCCCCAGATTGGACTCTCCTAATCGACACGTATGAAAAGCACTACAAAATTCCGGAGGATGTTGGGGTTTCGTCATCTAGACCTGACATATTCCTATATTCTAAGAGATTAAAACATGTGGTTCTTGTGGAACTTACTGTACCGTGGGAAACAAATATACCGAAGGACCACACAATAAAGAAAAATAAATACTATGATCTCACAAACGAATTAATCAAAAACGGTTACGTGGTTAATTTGTATGCAGTGGAAGTGGGAGCGAGAGGTATACCAGCAAAATCTCTCTATAACCTACTTAAAGATCTAGGCCTATCGAGAGCTACAATAAGCTCATTACTAGGACGAATGTCTAAAGCGGCACTAGTAGGTTCGTATCAAATTTGGTTAGGCAGGGAGGGGAACTTGGGTAGTGAAGGTGAGTGTTGATGTACATCAACAAAAGGGGCCCCTTCTAAACCTACACTTGGGTCGCAAGTCCCAGGCACTGTCCCGAGTTCCCAACTCAGCAACGCGATGGACCCGGCACCCGCACGGAGAATCCATGGATTGCTAAGATTACGGTCTCTCTAGTGAATGTGTAATTCTCAAACCCAGAAATGAGACTTTTTGACCGTACCGAATAACGAGGGATTGGAATCTGGACTGGAATTCTGACTTATTTAACTAGTTGAAAAGCGAATACAAAACGTTTTATTTTTAAAGCACACTATTTTATAAATAAAGGGTAACAACTATTGTCTATTCTGTGTTAATGTTAGGTTGTTGAGCGAACAATTAGGTAAGGTATGTGTAGTAGTAATTGTTGTAAGTCACTAGTTCCACTCATTTTTTGTATTAGTAGTAATGAAAATCTAAACAAATGATAATTAATTAGTAAATTGAAATAATTCACGCACTATTTGTAATTCGAACACATATTTCTCACTATTTAATACACAACTGCGTAATGTAAATAAACTACAATTGACTCATTTCGTCATTCTTATTCATGAACGTCAATACATATTTCTTTTCGTCGTGTTAAAGAACTTGACACAATTACGCGAAAATTGAAACACTGACACTTAAACAATTACAGCTTTGCGTGATAAATTAAAATAAGAATATAGAGTTCATTACGTGTATAGATAAAATATTATTTAATACATAATTGTTATCCTTGTAATAATTATAGTTAAAAACGCTAACAGTAAAAATCTCATACTTGTTTCACATGTTACAAGTAAACCCAGTATTTTTAAATCTTCACTGTTTTATTAATCAATATTATGTAATAAAAATACTCACAATTTTAACGCAATGGTTCATGGTGAATGTGATTTATCAAGCTGTCACTGTCACAGAATCACTGAAGTTGCGCGCGCACTATGTCCGAGTGGCGGGATGCTTACAACTGACGATGACGAAGGCGCAAGCGCAGTACTGCAGGACAGGCCGCTCCCGCTGCAAGCAAAGCAGTGGTGGGTCCACAATTACCAACACGATAACCGGTACCCGATTCTACTAAATCACGTTTATATTTTAAAACAGCTTAGGTATGAGGATTTGTGTAGAAATCTTTCAAAATTGAAACAGATCAGAATTGGATCACGAAAAAATTATCGTTTGTTTTACGTACAGTATAGATTCGTTGCGGGTGGATGGATGTTGGCAGCGTGCGCGTGAGTCGGGTAGTAAGCGCTGGGGCAACGTGTTCACATTATATAGAACGGTACGACCTCCGACACGCGCTGGAAGTGCGCCTGTGCTAAACCACGTGTTTGTACTGCTATGACAACTGCAACACGCTTGTGATATAAAAAATATATTATGACCAGGTACCTAAAACCATAAATATATACTAAATTAACTAAATAATTTATCCTAAATCAAGTAAATCTTACATAGTTCAAGGTCTCAATTTACGCCATAGCATCTGATCCTGCGACTGCTGCAAACCATAATTAATTACTAGTAATTAATAATTAATACCTTTAAAACTTCTAACTGGAATATTTGGAAGATTACAATATGGGGTTCTTCAAGAAGGGCATTAGAAGGTTTTTACAGGGTCGGCAGTGCGAGTGTGGTGCCCCTGGTGTTGCACACGTCCATAGGCCACGGTAACCGCTTCCCACCCATCAGGTGGGCCGTGTGCTTGTCTGTCATCTGAGTGGTATAAAAAAAAATTATGGCAAGAATAACTCACTCTCTTTAAGTAGTAATATCATACATTTCATGAGATTGTCGGAAGTTTACGCGAATGTCACATATTGAAATAAAACCAGCAGCAATAAATTTTCAGCAGCCATGGTCTCGGGGAATCTCCCCGTGACCATGGCTGCTGAAAAACTACTGAAACGTCGGGATCAATGTAAAATATAGAATAACATCAAATATCCAAATCCGTTAAAAATAGTTTTATTTCAATTTCGTGAGATTTCTAAGTCGTGAATTAAACAGAAAAGGCAAGAGGTATAAGCATAATCAAAGCTATTATTACGTATCGTCGCGATCGCATCGATACATACGATACGATTTTGCTTTGATTATGCCTCACCACTTATGCCTTATGTCCCTTGCCTCTTCAGTAAAATTCACGCCTAAGATTGCTTTAACAGGAATAAGAGTTTAGGAAAGGAGCTCTTTACTTTTTAATTCTCCTGTTTCCCCGTTACTTTCTCTACCTCATAGCGGGAAAGGTATGAATAACACCTTTGGTATAGGCGGCGTTCATTGATCCAGGTGACCTTTTAGCCTTCAGCTGGGCCGTGCGCTTGTTTGCTGCCTTCATAGTATTGAAATAATAAGCTTCTCTGGTCTCTTCTTGAATTCTGGCTGCTTTGGGAAGCAACTGCGTCGTGTGGTCTGACAACCGAAGCCTCCATGTCAAGCTGCATGGGTCTCGAATACCCAGTACACTACATTTTGGTGCTAGGAACTCAAATCTGGTGCAGGTAGACTCTCGCTAGAGACGATGTTTTTGTGCATTATCCATAGTCAGAGCGCAGTGGTCCGAGCCTAGATTTCATTAAGAGTTGATAATGTTAAGGCACCAGGTAGCCTAAAGAAAACAAAAGAGGAATGACTCACTGGCCGCTGAAGAGCGCTGAAAGACCTGTGGCCTGTAAGTTTGGCTACGTAGCTGAAGTTGATCCGAGACGGCGACGGAGCGGTCTTAATTCCGGAGTGTAAGGCAACCTATTTTCTGCACTCTTCCGGCCGCCGAAGGTGCTTTGGGACCATTCAATCAAAAAGCGTAGATTCACCCCCGGCAATGACCTCCTAGTGACGTGACAATATGTAATATAGTAATTTAAAGTATTTATATAGACTTTCAATCGGAACAGTATCAGAGATACATAAAAAGCATTCGATCTTTTTTACTTATTAAGCAATTTATAATTACGGCTTGCAAACTTCAAATAATATGTGTAACTATCTGACCAAGCAAACATTGTTTTTGGTGTAAGTATAAAACTGCAGAATGAAATCTCAAAGTTACGTGGCACTTCATGTATGGTACATGATTACACGTCATTGAACTACGATTAAATTATACTGTTTATACAAAAATACTAAAATTAAAGCAGGGGTGATGGCAGGAGGGTGAAAAATAATTTACGACCTATTCTCATACCAGCCAAATATATGAAACAATATTGCATTAAAATTGGTTGAGCCGTTTCGGAAGAGTTTGACCACAAACACAGTGACACGAGGTATTTATGTATTAAAATTCGTATTTATTTATTGATCGTGTTATAGGAATTACACTTAAAGTAACTTTATAGCAAACTACATAAGAATATTTCAAGCCATAACAAGTATTCACTTATACATTAAATATACTTAATTCTAATCAAGTGTGTGAACAGTGTGTGTAATGTTAGTAAACGATACACTTCTTCAATATTGTTAATTTTTTATTCAAATGAATTGTGCACTTAACATATACATACTCGTAATTAGATAAATGGATGAAAGTTAAAACAGAATTAATGTAAAAAAGATTACGAGTATTTATTCAGAATTATCTAATCGTTCATTTTATATTACTATATTGGGTATAGCCGACTAAGTTGCACTTAAGATTTTAATGTTAGTAAATATAATGAATGATTTCTACTAGTTTAAATAAATCACTTTAATACTTACTTCAATCTTCTTTAAACTCGGGTTATAAATAAATAGGCAAAATGCATTTTACGACAGTTATCAAGAACTAAACACTTGCAACACTAGAAATGTCACCTGCAGTTGCTAATGGCGATGGAAAACAGGGGAATAGGATAAAATAAAGGAAGTTAGGGAAACTCCAGTAAAAGTCCCAGAGTATGAAATGCAGTAAACGCTACTTAAAGCCGATGTTAAGCAAGTAAAAGGTGAGATTTTTTTTACCATTCCCGGTCGAACCAGCTCAATCGTAATGGAAATAGTATAAAGGAATAGTGCAGTATTTATCCTTCTAATATTACACGTAAAAGTTTGGGAAGATGTTTCGATGTTTGTTACTTAATCACCCTCAAACGGCTAAATGGATCTGGCTGCAATTTGGTACAGCAATAGATATAGTCTAGAACAGCGCATATGCTTTCATCTCTAGAATAGATTCCCATGGGTTGCAGGAACTGGAACAAAATTACAAGCTGGTTGAGCCGCGGTCAACAGCTAGTAATTAAAACGTTATTTAGAAAATCGACGTCAAAAAGAAATAATTTAGATATATAAAAGGAAAATTAGAGGCCTAAAATTTACTTTGAGATTGGTGGCAATAAATCGGGCTATTTTATTGAGTCTACCACAATTTTTTTGTGTACCACAAAAAATTTTGGCTTATTTCATAATTTGGAGTTATTACTTTTTGAAGTCGATTTAATTTATTTATTACGACATTTTAATTTCGTAATCTATAATTTTAAGTAATTATTAGTAGAAAGTAGCCAAATATAGCATAGTATCCCTAATGTGGAATACCGAAATTTCTCGTAAACAAAGATTCTAAGTGTTTTGTCCATGTTGAGTGTATGTTGTTTTGTTGATGTCAGAAAACTTTTACGAGTACTTAGAAAAAACTTCTTTTTCGTAATGTAATTGCAAAAAGTAATTATTAATTGCTTCCACAATTTTTTTTTCTATTTTGGTGTGAAAATCTTAATGCCATTCATAGAATACATCTACTTACCAAATTTCAACAGCATAGTTGCTGTTGAAATTTGGCGAGGACGCCGCAGACTCATCTACGCCCGGGACTACCGACCTCCATGATCGGGGCCTGAAGACGGCAGTTGGCCGACTCGCCGTCCTTACAGAAGCAGGCCGTGGCGAAGGCGTGTCGTGTGACGCCTGCCAACTCACCGAAGCGGGATAGAACCCGACCCCACCAGGCGAGGCCGCGGTGGCGGCCAAAGTCCGCCGGCAACCTTGGGGATATCCTTTCGAGGGCTTACCCGAGGTGCCCGGCAACGGACACTTGGGGAGGACACCGTGCAGTTTTAGTCGATACACGACATAACCACCCCCGCTGGCCAGCGGGGGGGTACCCGAAGGGATTTCCGCACGTAAAAAAAAAAAATATATGTCGGCTGTTAGGCTTGATTTCTCCAATTTAATTTAAGATGCGTTATCACATTTTACTCCATGAATTTCAATGTGTCAAATGTCAGAACTCAGGATATTTGAACGGATTTTATTTATTTATTTAGGTCCACCAACAACTGTTTACATTCACACCAGTATACATGACAATATAAATAGAGGACAAGTCTTAATGTAACAGTTACTTAAAGGTAGACACAACATGCAAAAAAGTGACATTGAAAGAGAAGCTTACCTACATTGCAAAGTCAGTAACAAAGGTTTTCAGAACAAAAATAGTTATGACAGGATTCTTTTTTGTACATATTCAGTGGTATCAGAAATAAATTAAGCCAGTTCTGGCAAGGAGCCGTAAACTGACTTTTGCAAGCGATATGAGTGGAAGTGGATATCAACAAGATGGCTGCAACTATTTATCACCCTGCACAACCTAGCATAAGGAGAATTAGCACCAAGAACAGTTCTTCTCAATGGTGGACACAGTGGTGTGACTGGCTTGCGTGGAATCCTCGAAGGTACGCGAAATTTGAAGAGGCCTAGTAGCGGGGAGCAGTCAAATTTGTGATTGAGAACTTTGGAAGCAAACACTGCATCGTTGAATTTGAACCTATTAGAAAGAGGTTTGATATTGAAGTGTTTTAGTCTGCTATCGTAGGAGCGGATACTCTTCGCCACGCCATTTGAAAACGCAAGGTGATAGAGAAAACGCTTTTGTACACGTTCTAATCTTAATGAGTGGGTGGCATAGTGTGGCCGCCAAACCACACTGCAGTATTCCAGGATGCTCCTAATAAGAGTGTTGTACAGTAACAATTTGGTTGAATTGTTGTGAAAGCTTTTGCAAGTTCTTAAAACGAAACCAAGCATCTTAGAAGCTTTTTTAATAATGTGGTCAATATGCGGCGTGAATGTTAATTTTGTATCAAAAATCACTCCAAGGGAAATGGTGTCTAGTTCATTTCACCGGTGAAATCCACCCTGACTTTTCATAGTTGAAATAAATATCAGATAGTAAAAAACTAAAACTAACTAACCAAAACTATCTAAACCAAAACATCTTTGTATTTTTGCTTAGTTGAAAACTTTAATAAATTAATCATTTATAGTAATTCCAATACAATTACATACATACGTTTAAAATGACAGACCCTTAGTAGTAATATTTTGAATACGCAATACATGTATTCATTTATTTCTGGAAAGACGTACGTATATGGAATTTTCATGTTTCTATCTTCAAAAGTGACAATCTCCCCATATGAAATTTCAACCCCTATTTCACTCTCTTAGGGGGCCATCTCGAAACCGGAGATGGCCCAGGGTCAGTCGGGGTGCGAGGGATATGCTCTATGGGCAACCTTACACCCCGGCGTCTGTAAACCCGAGACGGCGTGCGGTTTTAGTCGGTTCAAGCCCGACATAACCGACCCCGCTGGCTGGCGGTGGGGTATATCCGAAGGGATTTCCGCACGTAAAAAAAAAGGGATAAAATTTTGAAAAAGCGCGTTTACACTTGTTCATTTATTTTTAACCAGAAGCTGAGGTATGAACGTATGTGCTTCTAACTTTAAAAATTACGGACTTCTATACAAACGTTCATCCCTTATTTTGCCACCTCAGGACTGAAATGTCCAAAAATCCTTTCTTAGGGGATGCCTACAATTTAAAAAGCATCTACTGCCGAAATTTCAAGATTTTAGGTTCAGCAGATTAGGCTCTGCGTTGATGAATCAGTCGGGACAAGCTTTTTTTTTATACCACTCAGGTGGCAGACAAACTCACGGCCCACCTGATGGGAAACCGTTAATAACCGTGGCCTATGGACGTGCGTATATGTATAGATGAAGCTGTTCTGATGATGGAGTCTGATGTCCATAGGAACTCTTGAACTGAACAAGATTATTTGGGCTCATTTGTTTTGTCTTGGCAAATTCTCTGATGCTATATGATATCCACGGTCTGAAAATGAAAACTGCCGGTAGTCATAGAAATTTCTGAACGAAACAAGATAAACCCGTCATGTTTGGGCTCATTAAATTTATCTTGGTATGCACTTACTAGAAAACTTGTACATTACATTACAACAAAAAATATTTAGTTGTTTTTTTTTTGGATTTTGTTTTGTTTTGTTTGTTGTAAAATTTGTAAACAGTTGCATAGTAATGCTATGCATATCCTAATTAATAAAGATGCACTGTACTGCAAGGTTGACAAACATAAATTTCCCTCCAGATAATAAACAATTTGGGTGTTTGGCCCCATCAAGAACTTCGGGGCCAAACCAACCTCACCTACAAGCTGGTGCACCGGCTGATTGACAAACGAGACTTTGACGCAGGCTTTCCTCTAGGAGTCGGGAGGTCAGACGGCAGTCGCTTCCATAAGAACCGTATTAGCCAAAAAAAAAATCGAGTTCAAAAACCAATAAGCACACAAAAAGACTTTTCAGTTGAAGTCGGTGCTGTCGGTTTATTTTAAAAAAAGTGTGGGGTGATTTTTAAGATATTATCAAAATGATAATCACTATGTCTGTCAATAAAATATTTATATCTGTTGACCCATGCACCCCACGCTTTTTTTAAAATGAAATACATTTTTTTTATTTACACTATTATTAATTTATATTTATTGAATTTTTTGAATTGAAAATTGAAACTTAATTTCGATTTTTATAGTTCTGATTTCTATAAAAAGCGTGTTTTTTAGTTTTTTTAAAGTATTATTTATTTTATTTAAATCTGTAGTTAAGTTATTATTCTTTTTTCAGTTCTTTTTTGGTTTATAAAGTCGTTTTTTTTTTAATTTTACTTATTTCTCTCTTTCAGCGAACGTAATTTATTGAAGAGTTTTGTCTGTCTCCAAAACTTATCATCGGATCTTTTTGACATTTAAATGGGACCACTTGGGAAGTATACCATTTGTAACAAAAAAAAATATTTTCAAATCCATCCAGGCGTCTTCGAGTTCACCGATTACTCGAAGACGCCTGGACGGATTTGAATAGACACAATATTTGACATACATTAAAAAAAAGATTCCAATGAATTGAGAACTTTCCTCCTTTTTGGAAGTCGTCTAAAAAGGAGGAGATGGAGTAAGCGAACCCCGGGCTCCAAGATGAAAGCCTTTAATGCAACCGGGAGTCACGCTAAGATGATGATAATAGTAAACAATCATAGTAACTGATAAAGGCTTCCAACATAGAGACCGTTACTCGCGCGTTGATGTCTCTGTAAGAAAATTATTCGCTCTTTGGAAGAAATCAAAATTGTAGCAAGAAACCTATTCCACAATCTCCTTCGCAACAAGATTTTATCTACGTTTATAACTGCATACACATTACACAAATACATATATTCACGCCTGTATATCCTTTAAAGGGTAGACAGCGTCTTATTCACGTTACTTAATTGAAAGATGAAATGATTGCAATCAACCTGGCACTTTAGGATTTGCAAATGGGTATTTGAGAAAAGACAGAAAAAATTAGAAGTACAAGTTGAAAAGTAAAAGGTCAGAAAGCAATATATACTTTTGAAAAGGACTTTAGACCTTAAATCAATAGCACTAGAATATTTTCTCATACTGGTAGTTCCCGACGAATATAACCTGCTGCTACTAATAGTATAAACTCGGAAGGACGTTCGACGATCCCACTAATTAAAAAGGAACGAAAAAAATTACGATCACGACCTCATTCACTAATATGGGCACAATGTCAGCATAAAAAAATATGTGTGCATGCACGACACGATGTGATACTTTCGCTGTATATAAATAAAGTTGTAGCTGAACTTGCCCTTGTAATATAGAACTAAAGTTGAAATGATACAATAAAATCAATAAGTTAACTGGTGTTTCAGCTTCCGTGTGCGGCTGGAAGGTGACTGCCCGGCTGGATCCAGGGCAATGTCAGAGAGTGGCACTTTTAAAAATCCTTCTTCTCGAATTTTTATTTCAATAGTTTATGGATTTGTATGATGTAATATTAATAGTGAATGAACTGTTATGAAATTTGAAAGCAGTGTAATAATTACTTTTAAGATATGTATCTAAATTGAAAGTATTTTATTTTTACATATTATTGTTATGTATTTATGTTACATACTTTATACTTTTTTTTTACAAAGCCCGCACTCCCAAAACTTTTAGGTGGTGAAGGAAAATAGGTATGCAATGGGATACATAGTACACACAAAACTACAAGATCTATCTATAAAATGTACAAATATAGCTCAATCCACATTCCTTAACTAGATAGTAAAGTAGGTAGCCTGTGTTTTTCGAAATACTGTTAAACCTACAGAGAGAACATGAATTCAATTACGAGTATATTATATTATAGATAGTATAAGACATACGCCTGATTGAAAATATAATCAGTAATAAAGATGGTGAGTATTGTTCGGTAGAGGTGTATTGACCTCTGCCTACCCCTTCAGGGAATGAAAAGGGATGTAATACTCTATTACGCCATACGGCCATCGTCATGCACCAAAGCACCAACCCATTAGGTTCACGAACGGCTGGCACATAATACATTGTATAAATTTTCAGTATAAGTGTGTTAATGGAATTTTGATGTTATTGTTTTATTTCCAAATACACAATTAAGATAATAATTATTTCTGCCAAACAATTTAATTTACATTCGTTATTTCTTTAATAAACACTCTAATAAATATTGTAAGTAGTTACATTTAAAACTGTTAAGTAAATTTTAATGTATTAATTCTCACTACAAAGACGGAAGGAAATATAAAAATTCACACGCGAGTGAACCCTTCTTAAATCTAGTACTAAGCTAAGTGGAAATCAAATTCATACGAGTTGTGGGTTATATAGTAACCTCAGTGTGTTCTCAGTAAGAATACATCTAGATGGCCAAGAGAAACGGCATGACAAATTTTGCCACTGTAACTTAATACGGGCAAGCCAGGGAATTCGATCCCGGTTTTTAAAGTTCCGTAGCCAAATGGCAAAAAACGGAACCCTTATAGATTCGTCATGTCTGTCTGTCTGTCCATTCGTATGTCACAGCCACTTTTTTCCGAAACTATTAGAACTATGCTGTTGAAACTTGGTAAGTAGATGTATTCTGTGAACTGCATTAAGATTTTACACACACAAAAATAAAACAGTAAATTTTGGACTACTTAGAACTAAAACTCAAAAACATTTTTTCATCAAACCCAGGATAAGTCTTCAAAAATGATATTGAGGTTTCTAATATATATTTTTTTCAAAACTGAATAGTTTGCGCGAGAGACACTTCCAAAGTGGTAAAATGGGTGTGTCTCCTAGATGTAACTTCTAAAATAAGAGAATGATAAAACTAAAAAACATAAATGATACATTATCATATAAACTTCCGCCGAAAATTGTTTTGAACGAGATCTAGTAAGTAGTTTTTTTTAATACGTCATACATCGTAAAACGCAATTTACCTTGCATTCAATGAACTCAAATATAAAATTTGAAAAAATGCATTATTATGTTACTTACTGCTACGGAACCCTTCATGGGCGAGTCCGACTCGCACTTGGCCGCTTTTTTTAGATTTCCAGCTGATTAGACAGACAGACGGACAAAGAATTACTTCTTTGTCCGTCTGTCTACTAAAAAGGAACCCTTATAAGATTACTCTTATAAGGGTTCCTTTTTAGTATTCCGCATGGGATCACTTCGTTGTCCGTCTGTCTGTCTGTCTATCCATCTGTCTCTCTGACTGTCAATCCAGCTGCCATTTCCAGGTCATCAGTTCGTCGAGGCCGCTATCCCTTTATCGATTCGCAGACTCCAGGACGCTTTTGCAGCCAACGGTCTTTTAGCAGGTGGCCGGTCCATTGTCATATGGGTGTAATAGATGGCATAATAACAGATAGTATAATATCACTTGACATAACGTTCACATGACATAACTTTACTATGCTATAAATTCGAATAACCTAATTTCATATATACTATTAATTTCATAATTTTTGTATAACCTTCGTTGCTCTAATAATATTTAGAATAACGTTCACTTCACATAATTTTGAAAATATATAAGGCTACTTTTAAATAATGTTCAATTGACCAATTTTTCATATTTACTCATTTCAGCTAAAATTATATAATCAATGATTAAATATCAGGACATCATACTGTAATGACTTCATCTAGCCCAAATGATTCACAAACAATAGAGGGGATTCGGTTAATAATTCAATAACAGTAGATAGTATATGACGTAAGAGTAGTACTCACACATGACCGGGGTTTTTTTTTGAGATAGAGAACCCTAAAAATATTTTATGGTTTAAGCACATACATAAAGAACCCCTAACTAATCAGATGTAGAGTCAGACTCAGTCAGACCGACCAAACTTAATATAATTTAGTATCAATCAAATCAAAATACTTCTATTCTTTCAGGTGGTAAAGTAACACTTATGAACATCAAGATTAAGGCTTCTACATTAACATTTACAGCCTAATTCGCAAGGTATTAGGTAAATACTGTGAGATAAGAATCTAGAAATACAAATCCACGGTCAGTCAGTTTCAATAGTTAATTATTAACATTGAAATAACCACAACTAACACAACCCATGAAGAAATAATAATTCAATGATAGCATTATAGTGTAGTTTGAGGTAGCCAGCGATCCCTTTACCAAATCACAGGGAAGGGAAGGGGGACCAATCAAGATCTTTGCGCCAAAATCAACCTCTCCTGCAAGCTGATACACCTGCTGATTGACGGAGGAGGCGCAGGCTCGCCGGCGAGAGGAACTCGGGGTTGTAGGTAAAACGACTGACGCTGCCACTCCCCGAAACAGAACATAACATAACATAACATGACATGACATGACATAACTTCACGTCTGTATCCCCAAAGGGGTAGAATTCGCCAGTAAAATTGAAAAGTAAAAAGCCAAAACTAACCAAATTATGGAAAGGAGGAGCAAGAAACCAGACGCCGGGCTCAACAAAAGTTGTGAAGTCCTTTATATAACAAACTATACAAAGTTTAAACATTAACAAAAAATTCTCTTAACGTTGATTAATATACATTCATGTAACAGTCTGTTAAGTAGGTAGTGAGTTTCTTACCAAAAAGTATTTAATAATATTAGGTATTCATAAGGCACATTTTTTTAATATGTATAAAGGAAACTAATCTGATAGCATTGGGCTACTTAGTAATGCTTGCTTGCACAATAAATCGTGTATTTTTAATATTTGAATAAAATGTATATGTATAAAAAAATATTCACATAAAATATCGAGAGTACTGCACTAAGCTCCTGTACTGCAACTGAAGCATCCAAACGTCAATCCTGAAAATCGTGGGATCAGGATTTTATCGTGAAAATGTCGGGCGTGAGTAGCGGTCGGAAGAAAAGCTATCGCTTTTTACTTTTCATTTTGATTATCAAATCCCCTAGACGCGCAACTAATCAGAACACACAAAGGAGGAAAAAACCAGTCAGACTCGCGCACTGAGAACCCTCAGTTCAACCGAACGAGCTATGCTTTGAGTATCTTGGTAGGATAAAATAATCAAAATGAGGTCATCTGACAAAGAACTATAGTTACCAACATAGATCGCAGAATAAACTGACTAAAATGAGAATGAGCTGATTATATCTACTGAAAGAACGACCGCAAACGAGTCCTAGAATGGAGACCGCGATTCAGCCAACTGAAGATGGAACCCTCCCCAGCCAGATGACCTGACAACCGGAAAAGGTAGCTGGGATGGACTGGATGTGGAGGGGGAGAACCGGGTGCTATGACGCATATTGGGAGAAGCCTGTGTGCATCAGTATGCTGCAATAGTCCAATTGACAATTGATTGACAATCTGTTCAGAATTCCATGACTCCTGCACTCGGTATGGCTGCTAACAGCCATACAGTTTCACAACTGTTCATACAATTTCACAATTGTTATTAAAGTCGCGAATAAAGGCTAGTTAGAAATATAAATGAATATGACATGTTTAATAAACAAATTATGATAAATATAAAGATTTTGTATTGAAATGAACTACCTTAACGCTATAATAGTTATCCCAATTCACACCGGTTGTACGATGACAAATACTATAAATGACGCATACCCACGCTTTCAACAAGGTCAACGGTCATTGTCTTCATTACGTATGTTGATCATTGAATGAAAAGAAGGAGGAAAATAATAGAAGCTTAAGAAAACGTACAACCGTCATTCATGCGTATTTCCTTTGTTCACCTGTAAGGAAATGAATTAAATTACTACTTGCTGTATTGTATTTAGATTAGATAGAAGAGCTATTAAAAATCAGGTGAATGCCGATTATCTAGTCTAACACTAACACGCTAGACCAAGACAACACAATGCACGTTACCTGTAAACACAGGTAATCCTCGTTTTTGGGATGTAGGGGATTCTCTTCAAAAATGGGGATTAGCTGTGTAAAAAAGAACTGTCTTTTTTCATTAATTCCGCAGAAAAACATTTGCTTGCATTTTATTACTTTAGCAATAATTTAAGCATGACATTCGTACGTATCATAAACAATTTTATACAATTCAGCATTTTTTTAAACTCTTGAATAATTACCTTCTATTTTTTAAATCTATAAGTATGTGATTAATGTGGCTATATACTGGTATTGCTGTAATATATAAATATATATTTTAATATAAATCATATTCTTTGTATTTGGCAAGTTTTAATTATATTTATTACGTACAAGACGTTTTTGTGGCATTGTTTACACTCATAATTCAGATCAGTTATTTATTACAAACGAACTGCGCCCTGGAGTTTTAACTGTAAACTGTTTTTATAGTGTAAAAAGCCATTTTGGAATTTGAAATAATTCACCATATAAGTAATTACTATTCCAAATTTCACTTAGCCTACTTTAACCGTCACAGCGTGAAAAAGTGATAATCATAGAAACTATTTTTCTCACAAACAATTTTAATATTAATAAGATAAATATAAATACTACGTTAACATAATTCTAGACATGCAGAAGGCCTTCGATTATGTTTCTCCCGTAATGATCTGATGGACACCGTGTTTAAAAGCATTCCAGAGTTCTATTTTTACATCATCCGGGACATAACATGCACCTACCGCGATTCTGTTTCCGTATTTCGGACCGCTGTTGGTGATAATAATCTAAACTAGGACGGGACGGTGGGGCGACTAGTGCCCCTCCCCAAAACCGGGCCAAGACGGGGACTCCGTGGTTCCCAAACACGAGAGGGGCCATCTCGAAACCGGAGACTGCCCAGGGTCAGTCGAGGTGCGAGGGATATGCTCTAATGGGCAACTTTACACCCCGGCGTCTGTAGACCCGAGACGCGTGCGGTTTTGGTCGGTTAGAGCCCGACATAACCGCCCCCGCTGGCCGGCGGGGGGTATCCGAAGGGATTTCCGCGAGAAAAAAAAAAGGGGTACTAGTAGTGCCGTGGTTAGAAGCAGAGCATACAATGCATAACCACTATAATAATTTGTTGATACTTTAGATACTTTAGAACGTCAAGGATATAACTAATTATTTACGGAGAATCTAGAAAGGACGGTCTTTTTTGCTAACGGTAACGGTTGACTGACCTATCAGTTAACATGTTTTTAACTTAAATAAAATCAGTGTAAATCGACGGTTAAGTGATCAAAGAACCTGTGGTTGAAAGGAAGAGTACGGTACCACAAATTTCTGTGACTGTAGCTTTTTTTTCCTTAAACTTCCTAACAGCCGCTTTTTTCTGATAAGTAAATTATCCCCCTGTCAATTTTCTAACCAGAGGCATATACTGGAAAAAGAGAAATCCAAAACGCGTGAGCCACGCGTCCTGGGTAGAAAATTAGCCATAACCAGCAACGCCTCGTTAAAGAAAAAATAACCCTAAACTACATAATATTGTAAATTCGAATGATGATTATAAAAAATTCAAAATGTTTGTTGGCACATATAGCTTCCGAGTCAGATATGTTTCATAATATTAAGTATATAGACTTTTGAGAATTTATTATCAATAATAAATATCATTTTAATATTCGAATATATTTGGTATATTTAGTCTTTATCAAATTTAGCTTCTTCATCACGTATAGTGACTATCATTGGTTCAGAATAATACAACATGAAAATATCATGAATATGAAACAAAATTATCTTGTGACAGGTTACCACAAGATTATCTTGAACTTTACCAATGTGAAGTTAATACATGGCTACTTTAAGTCAAATGA
The DNA here is from genome assembly GCA_946251805.1 of Cybosia mesomella. Lineage (NCBI taxonomy): Eukaryota > Metazoa > Arthropoda > Insecta > Lepidoptera > Erebidae > Cybosia > Cybosia mesomella. Next base: position 11,359,995 of record OX276395.1, read on the forward strand.
TCATATATTATGACATCCATTTTATTAAACCGTATAGTTTAATGACGTACCTAATGAGGTATGATGACAGCATGTTATTTTAATGTTGGTTTGATGAGTAAAAAACTATGAAAATCTTTAAATTATAACTAAATACTCCAAAACATACATTATGTTAGATTATTTTAAAATATTTCCTTACTTATTTTCAGTATTGAGACTATCCAGTTGTCAAAGATGTTATATAACATCAAAATAAATGTAAAACTTACAACATTGAACTTGAATACAATAATTTGACATCGACCTAATTATTTGACCATGGTTCAACGAATGTGCCATAACCAATGATTTATTCTCCATTAACATGTTTTTAGCAAAAATTAACAAAGCGTTACGTTGATGAATTTTGATTATATATAATATTGTATTTTATATAGTATGTATAATATTTTTTTGAGTACAATAAATAATTTAAATATGTTATCTATTTTAAATACAAAGTTGATTTTTAAATTTTAAAGAAATAATTTATAACGATAATTTGGAAATGATTTTAAGGCAATACCTGACCATAAACATATTTCCTCCTACCAAATTGTTAATTCTTGTTTTTTAGGATAAAAAATGTACTTACATCTATAGCTACACTAATATTATAAAGCTAAAACGTTTGTTTGTTTGGTTGGTTAACGCGCTAATCTCTTGAACTGCTGGTTCGAATTGAAAAAATATTTTTGTGTTTAATAGCCTATTTACCAGGGAAGGCTAAAGGCTTGTACTTAAGGCTACAGGCATGTAGGTATGGGTTTTATTTTTATTTTTTTAATCTTACACCTCTCGGCTTAAGCCAGAGCCTATTCTTGGGCAGTAACGGTTTTCACTATTCTTGTTTACAATATTTCTAGAACCCGCTCAGGGTTTATTTCTCCTTATTTCTTATATTTTACTATATTTTATCTACTACATTATTTTTAATATACCTACCTACTATATAATATTTACTCTGCTATACTATATTTGATATGCTATATCTATATAATACTGCTTTATGTATGAGCGTCTATATTATAATTAATCTTATATCTCGCTTTCATTCTAATCCTTTTAGTATACTTCCTTTCATACTTTCTTTCCGTGCCTTTCATACTGGTGGATATGGGGGTTAGTGGTTTTGATTATTACTCACTTTTATTTTCATGTATACTTTATATCTCTACTTATTTATATAAACATTACTTCTTTTCTTACTCACTGTTACACTTATGCTTACTTAATTTATTAATTTCCACTAAAAGTTTATCTGTCTGCTTGATATTCAATAATAATACCAGCTTGAGATTTTCATGTGCTATTCCGTTTATTTACTTTCTTAACAAAATTTTCGGCAAAAGTTATAAAATCTTTTGTATGTTTTGATATAAGTGTTAGAAAATTTTCTGTATTAATTTTTTATCCTGTTCTTTGTTCCAGGTCGTACCTGTCCTGTGCAAATATGGGGCAGTCCGCGATAAGGTGTGCGATCATCTCCTCGACGCCCGGCTCGTCGGTCCTCCCTACACTTGAAACGGGTCAAGTTTGCGGAGAACTCACCACGTCCTGATAACAGCTGGGTCGTAGTTCTGGCGATCGCCATCTTGCGGACGATGCTGTATGCAGCCAACGCGCATGTGAAGAAAAGCTTAGTTACAGAAGCGGTTTCGCACAGTCTGTACCTTTCGTTCCATTCGCCAAGCGAAATCTGACGCAGACCTCGCCTCCTTGGCGAGCTGGTCGTCCCTCTCATTCCCCTCCAGCCCTGCGTGGGCCTTGACCCAGAATAAGGATATTTCCTTACTCTGGGTCAAGCCCCGCTTGATGTTAACCCTAGCCTCAATTGCTAGAGGGTGGAGGGCGCGACGGTTAATTATCGTCATGAGTGCGGCTCTGCTGTGACTGAAAATGCCGAATTTGGCCGCACCTCGCCTGAGGACCTCACTGGTCGCTTTGCATATGGCCAGGAGCTCGGCCTGATAGACGGTGCAATGAGGTAAGAGAGCAAGTTTGAGAGTCCTGGTTTCGGCCCCGTTATTCCAAATGGATCACGCGGCGCCGACACGACCCTCAATCTTGCTCCCGTCCGTGAATATGCACAACGCGATATTACTCGTGCGTTGATTCTGATTCTCGTCTACCAGACTTGTGAACTCCAGGTTTCACTGCTGGTAGAAATTTGATGGCACAAATTTGTCACAAAATCCGGCCGGGTGGGTACCACCGTGCACGATTGCGAAAAAACCTCCATTGTAATCCAATTTCGGTTTGATTGCGTTCAGGGGTCAGCAAGTGCATAGCCGGGCAGGGGGATTGTGGTCGCAGCACTAGTGGGACCGGTGGGTGTCACGCGGTGCTGCGACGACAATCCTCTTCTGATGAGGCCGTCAAGCTGAGTGCCACCATTGTTAACATGGTACGTATATGTAATGGTGACCCTCTTTCCTGTGACTTCACCTTCAGCTTACCATCAGGCGAGGTGAAGTCAAATTGACGTGTCTTAACATAAAAAAAAAGTTCTTATGCTCCGCGGGGTGAGGCGCCTCAATAGCTGGAGCCATCCATTCGGTCTCTCTGTCTCCCAACCATGACTGGGATAATCCTCTCTCAGATCTCAGATCTCAGATTTCACGAGGGAGCATTCCAGCCAAGATCAGTCCTGAGTGCAGAGAGACCATGCGGTAGCTCTTACACAGCTTTTGGGCGAATCCGCGCTGCACCACGTTCAGCTGCTTACGAATCTCAAGCTTCTCCACCGCAGCGCACCAACTGCTGGCCGCATACAGCACCGCCGGCTCCACAGCCGCATTGTAGATGGTCCGGATCACCTCGGGATGAAGTCCCCAACTGATCCGGGCCATCCTCGCTAGCTTGTGGTAGATGCCGATCGCCTTTTTGCAAACGTTAGTGACGTGTGTGTTGAAAGTGAGTTGGTGATCTATTGTGAGCCCCAGGACTTCGATGTGTTTAGACAGTCCAATGTTTATCCCGCCCATGCTGAGGCGTGGGACATCGTACTTAAGCCTCCGCGTGATTACCATGGCACAAGTTTTGTGCGGTGCGAATTTCAGCTTCATTCCAATGCCCCACTCCCGCACATGCTCGAGAGAGGCATTGGCCTGTCTCTCAATTTCCAGGGCACTGTCCCCATCGAAAACCAACACCACATCGTCGGCGAAAGCTTGTACGTGAACAGCCTGATGTAGGTATAGGTTAAATAGGTGCCAAAGGGGATCGAAGTATGTCACGGGCGAAGCCGCGAGGGACAGCTAGTAATCAATAAAATTCTTCCTCAGGAATAGCAAATACTTCGTACTAATGTCTTCTGATGTCGACTGAATTCATATTTGATATCATTATATCGTATTCTTCGGTCTCACTGAATATTTTACGCAGGTTTTAACCTCGAATCAATTCATAGCTAATCTATGTTTTATCTTCTATTCTTGTAGCCTATGCACTGATTACATTCTAGTGATTACAGATCCCATTTGTTTTTTCTGACGTTGTTTACTTAAATATTGTGAAACATATCCTTCTAATTCGGACTGAAAATATCTGGTGAAGGAAAAGACCAGAGCCACCATGTCTCTTAAGTGGGTGTCGTACAAGTTGACTAAGATATAAGGCTGTTCTCTGACATCCGAGAAAAACAAAGTGCTCGCCAGAGACAAAAAAAAACAATATGATGGAACTAACAATATGTTCTGGACAAAACTTAGTATTTAGACTAAGTTTTATCCAGAACAATCTAAAAATACAACCTGTACACGAGTACAAATATATAAACTGACTGACAAATCCAAATTCAGAATCTTCGCTCGTTTGGTCAATGTTAATCACAAATGTGAACTCTTCTTCTATAAAATTCCTTTTGGCTCTAGATCTTGACGGCAGTCGGGTTCTAAGATTTCTGATTTATATTTTAGGGATTTTTTGTCATGAAATGTCAATGTTTGGTCAGGACAACATATACCGGGATCGTCGAATTTCAACTGCTACGTGTGAGGTCGCGGGGGGCTTAATTCCCGCTCAGTGCAAGTAGTTGTCTGCATGAATGAAATATGCTTCTATTGGTCTGGATATTTCTATGTAATATATATAATGTATGTTTTTACAACAAAAACAAAAATAAGTATGTTTATCCGCATTCTAGAACTTAAATTACAAGCTCTGCTTATTTAATTTTTTTTTTTAATTTACGTATAACGTTCTACAGGTGAGTGTTAAAGCAAAGATGCTTCGAAGAAAGAAAAGAATATTACTACAGTAAAGGTGTATTGCTCATTAGACCATTGATAGATTATCTTCATTACCAAACATTATACGGTACGACAAACAAAGGCAGCAAACCCCGCAAACCTTCACCTTGCAGATCCCCCAACCAAGCGTGACTTTGATTAAAAAAACAGTTATTACTTAATAATGACAGTATTTTGGTGCCAAGTTCATAGATATGAGTCGATTATATGAAATATATTCGATAACTAAGTCGCTTGTGAAATACGTTTTGTACTTTCGTGTCTTTGCGCCGTTTAATAACTTTTTTTAGCAATTGCAATATATGGAGTTCAAACTAAAGTGATAAACAAACGTAGAATCCATCTACGGGTACGGTACAGATGCAGTGTGATTTTATATATATATATTATATAGGCTGTGTAGTAATGGGAGTTACAATAAGTAGCACGTTGACGTAGTTTGGATACGTGAGCGAGTGCGTTATGCGTACTTTTTTTTCGTGCGGATATCCCCCCTGGGTGGTTATGTCGGATTAGAACCGACTAAAACCGCATGCCATCTTGGGTGTTCAGACGAATGGGTGTAAGGTGGTAATAAGGCATTTTCCTCGCACCCCAATTGTCATAGGACCATCTCCGGTTTCGAGATGACCCCTTCGGGTTTGGAAACCACGGTGTCCTCATCTTGCCCCGGGAGGGGTGGGGGGTCGCTTCTCAATCCGGCCTGCTTCTACTGGGGTGACAGGCGGCCTCACCTGCCACCCCCAGGCCTACGCTCATGGAGGACGGAGGTCGTTGAGCGACCTCCGGCGTCTGAGTCGCATGCACCGCGCGGCATGCATGTTGCGGGCTCGGTTTTAAATCTCTCCCGGGCTCGCTCCGCCGCCTCTTTCTCGAACATTACTTACTCGCAGAAGGAGGCGGCGGCGGGCGTTATGAGTAACTACTGTGCGAATGACAAATCAAGTAGGTATGTTTAAATGTGTAAGGAAGTATAAATAAAGAGAATACTATGATCCGTGTATGTTGGTAATGTTTTGATAATCAGAATAAGTATTAGAAATTGGATGACTAGTTATTGTATGGTATGGAAGGTTTAAGATACAGGATAGTAGGCTTTATCTTTACCACAAAAGAAAAGAAAACCCCTAATTGGAAGCTGTTATAGATAGATAGATAATATATACGTTTATATATACGTTTCTTCACAAACGAATTAATCTAAAACTGTTACGTGATTAATTCGTATGCAGTGGAAGTGGGAGCCATACCACCAAAATCCCAGCAAAATCTCGGTATAACCTACTTAAAGATCTAGGCCTATCGAGAGCTACAATAAGCTCATTACTAGGACGAATGTCTAAAGCGGCACTAGGAGGTTCGTATCAAATTTGGTTAAGCAGGGAGGGGAACTTGGGTAGTGAAGGTGAGTGTTGATGTACATCAACAAAAGGGGCCCCTTTTAAACCTACAATTGGGTCGCAAGTCCCAAGCACTGTCCCGAGTTCCCAGCTCAGCAACGCGATGGACCCGGCACCCGCACGGAGAATCCATGGATTGCTAAGAATATCAGTCTAGGTGTTTAAAATTATTGATCTCACATACTCTACCGTGATATACCGTACAAATACTTAGTCTACATAACATGCTCTTATAAGTAATACAATTCATGAAACGAAAAATGTGTGGCATTATAAGTACCTATATTATATAGATGCTTACCGTTAGTGAAGCCGATGGCTGAGCAAGAGACAATGATCGGAAGTCACAAGTTTATAATCTGCTGTACAATAGAGGTAGAGTCGTGACGAACGTTCCTACCATTGCCCTCAAAAGTATACTATCCGATTGTTGACAATATTAATGCTATTCTTCTATCAATGCTGTGAAGGTGAAATACGCATTAACATTGATAGCAATACACATACTTGTGATACTAGGTGCGTGTAAATCTGTGTAAATCTATAAATATTAAACATTGTCGTGTTAGTGATGAGTGTGATGACCGCCTGAACTCGAGATCGGGTAGGACCGATTTTCATGACCTTTGTTTATTTAGATTTATCTCCGCCTAATGTGCCTTTTTGTTAACATAGACAATGAATTTGATTCTTGAGGAAGAATTGAATTCATTGTCTATATTAACAAATACTACTAATATCACATACAAAGAAGAACCAATTCCATGTATAATGAAAGAGGAGGTTATTAAGGCTATTAGGTCACAAAAAAAAAAGAGGAAAAGCACCAGGAGAAGATGGTATCTCCAACGAAATTATTTTAGGAACTTCTGAAACTATGCTAACCACAATCACAGATCTTTTTAACGAAATTTTAACCACCGAGTACATACCGCATCAATGGACTACGTCAACTATAATCTTACTTCACAAAAAAGGGAAAACTGATGATATTGCTAATTATAGACCCATCTCTCTAATGTCTAACATTATATAAAATATTTTCAAAAATACTACTAGAACGCATGACAAAACTATTAGACGAGAATCAACCCAAAGAACAAGCAGGGTTCCGCAGTGGTTTCTCTACGATAGACCACATTCATACCATTAAACAAGTCATACAAAAATGTAACGAATATAACACAAAATATTATATGGCATTTGTAGATTATAACAAGGCATTCGATTCTTTAAAACACTGTAAAATTTGGGAAGCCCTAGCATCACAAGTGATCAGTAATAAATATATTCGTCTAATTACTGGTATATATCAGAAAATGAAAGCAAGAATTCGAACAGAGAGGACTGGAAAATATTTTAATATTAAACGCGGCGTCAGGCAAGGAGACCCGCTGTCACCAAAACTTTTTTCTGCCACTCTGGAACATGTATTCAAAAACCTAGACTGGAGCGAATATGGTATTAATATTAACGGAGTGTTACTAAACCACTTGCGATTTGCAGATGACCTTATAGTAATGAGTGAACAACCAAATACCTTGCAAAAGATGCTTGAAAATCTTATCTACGAAAATGAAATAGTAGGTCTGGTAATAAACACAATAAAAACAAAAGTAATGTCTAACCGAGAAAAAATCCCTATTAAGCCGAACAATAGCACCATAGAATACGTAGACGAGTATACATACCTAGGGCAGATAATATCACCAACAGACCCCACAAAGAAAGAGATAAACAATAGAATAAGCATAGCATGGAAGAGATACGGGTCCCTAAAGGAAGTCATGAAAAACCCTGGGATAGCAGTCAAAGCCAAGACGAAAATATTTAACTCATGTATTTTACCAAGTTTGACTTATGGTTGCCAGACATGGAGTTCAACAAACGATGACATTAAAAAACTACAAACCTGTCAACACAGCATGGAATGCAGTATGCTCGGTAGTAAGATAAGAGATAAGATACGACTAAAGACAATACGATCACAAACAAAAGTTACAGACGTGGTATATGGTATCAAGAAACTAAAATGGAAATGGGCAGGTCATATGGTAAGGAGTCAGAAAGATAAATGGGCTAAAGCTGTAACAGAATGGTGTCCCAGATATAACAAAAGAAAGAAAGGTAGACCACATCGGAGATGGGAAGATGATATCAAGAAAATAGCAGGACCGTGTTGGGTGAGACCAGCACAAAATAGGGCACTCTGGAAAGCCCTTGGGGAGGCCTATGCTAAAGAGCAAGACGATCATTAGTACTTACCGCTGTCAATACATATTAAAATGTAACAAAAAATGGTTGTTAATAAAGGCTTTATTATTATTCTTATTAATGTGCCTTTTTGTGGATTTTTTTTGTGGATAACCGTGCACCCCCCCCCCCCTACCTGACCGGCCAGCGGGGGTGATAATGTCGGACTCGAACCGACCAAAGCCTCACGTCGTCTCAGGTATTTAATGCCGGGGTGCAAGATGTCCACGAAATAAATTCAGCTTATAAGGCAAGCAACATAACTTAATTCAAAGGCGGGACGAATTTTGCCGGGTCAGCTAGTATTACAATAATGAAGACCTCAAAATATTTCACAGCCATTGATAGTATAATACCGATCACTTAGTGATCATAACCAGCAGTTATCCTCTCGCTAAACTTTAATAAGGATATATCTCGATGAATACGTAACCTATTTAATATATGTATTCTTGGAATAATTGTGTGATTCATAAAAGCAGAATTCCAATGGAATTGGTGGCCAACCGTATGTTCAAGGTTAAAGGGCAGTTGGGATTTGCCGTTTGAATTTGAATTCACTTTACTGAGGAAATACCTCCAGCCACTGAAAACAGCAGTCTACACTACGTGCTAGTTTTATTGTTGTAGTAAAGCAAGTACGCAATAACTTATACAAAATATTTTATGAAATATGAATATATTTACAAAAGAAGTATATTAATACGTTTATCTGCAGTCTAAACCCCATATTACTATTGTAATTTGTAATAAAAATATGCTCCTACTTGTCTACTATCCTCAGCTATAAGTAAAAACGTAACTAGCACTATAAACCAATGTCCAAAATACAAGCGATATTAATAGTTTTACAAACAGTCATTAGGTTGGGTCTAGAATTCATATTTATTTGCCTTTAAAATAAACTGAAAGTGCTCCTTCGTTAGCACGGGCATCGATAATGTAATAAGAAAGCATAGTAATATGACGTTAACTGTGCGGCTGCAATGGTTGAAGACCCTCTTAGGGTAAAAAGACGTAATAGTTATTTTCACTTAACTTGGCTGCCAAAGATAAAATAAACCATTACCTGGAAGAGATAATATTTAGTTATTTATTAGAACCAACTCATTCTCTCCTTTCCTCAATGATAAAAAAACAACATAAAATACGTTCAAAAATAATTTATGTTTTGTCAAAATTTCCATCTAGCTTTGTACATTTCGTCTACCTGCTTTTCAAAGCATCTATACCGGTTTAAAACGAAGATTCTAGAAAGTCTCCAAAACCTTCGATAAAAAGGTTATCCTCAAAAAATAAAACTGTTTTTGTGGAGTGATCCTGACCATTTCTCTTTAATTTCTTCACGTAATCGATACAAAAGAATACAATAGTACACCAAGTTTGTTGTTTTTCCTTTTGCTAGGTAGTCTACCATGAAGATACCCTTAGAATCCCAGAAACTAGTGCCACCACCATGTTTGTTGGAAAAACCGATGAAATTGCTTTGTCTTTCTGTGGGTCGGTTGTTTTGACTCTGGAGTATAAAGACGTACCCATATTTCACCCATTGTCAGAAAACTGACTAAAACATCTAGCGGATCAGCCTTGAACATTTTGCTCAACTGAAAGAAATCTGGGGACGTCTTCAGACGCCGGAGTGTCAGGTGGCCCTAAGGCATTTCCTTCGCACCCCGGCTGACCCAGGCCACCTCTGGTTGCGAGATGGCCCCCTCGGGTTTGGGAAACAACAGTATCCCCGTCTTGCCCCTGCAAAGAGGGGGGCGTGCAGCACGCTACCGCCCCGGCCTGGGTCTGCTAGGGTGACAGGTCGCTCCAACTGTGTATTAGTTATCGTAAAAGAAATGTTAAACAGAAACTACTTAAATTAAAGAGATACTTAAATTAAAACTAAGTAACCCTATTTAGGGTTACTTAGTTTTAATTTAAGTAGTTTCTGTCTCTCGATAGGTCATTACATTATTTTGGAATGAAACATTTTTATTATAGATTTTAATCTAGATTCATGTAAGGACCTGGGAATCAATCTTTAAAATTCTTTGATTCCAAGGCCAGTACTTCAGCTATTACGGTGACGGTTGTACTCAGTATAAATATTACTGTCTTTTTTTCAAACACCAGGAATAGCGTTTTTAGACGACCTTCTATAGATAAAGGGTGATAAAAATCTATTAAGTACGTTACATTATAATTGTATTTCCTTATTTGAACGTGCCGCCATATGTGGACAAGGACCATGTTTGAGCTATGAAAAATCTTTCAACTTTAGGCTTTTTTCCTTACAGATTAGAATAAGGTATATTACATCGTCGAACACATTATAGTATCTAACACACGCCATCAACGTTAAAAGAAAAATGTGTAGGTATTATGTCTGATAGAAAACTGAGTTAATTCTTACCATACCTTTTTTTTTTTTTTTTTTTATCGTGCGGAAATCCCTTCGGATACCCCCCCGCCGGCCAGCAGGGGCGGTTATGTCGGGCTTGCACCGACTAAAACCGCACGCCGTCTCGGGTCCCCAGACGCCGGGGTGTAAGGTTACCCATAGAGCACATCCCTCGCACCCCGGCTGACCCTGGGCCATCTCACCACTAACAGCATCGCTCATCCTGTCTCCTCTGAAAGCAGAGGAGTACGGAGAGCGATGTGTTCCCGCCACGTTGGGTATTGGCCGACGATCAATGCCAACCCTATGAAGGGGTGAAGGGGAAGCCATTGACCTTCGCCCAGGGTGTACCGGCCGCTCCGATTCCGTTCCCCCCGGACTGCAGCGGGATCGGAATCGGAGCGACACTCGAGGAGGTTACCCAACACACACCCCAGCATACTGCTACCTAACGTCAGTAAATACGTGAAAGGGCCTTACTTCACCGGTTAAGTTTAGCCGGTCTATTCGTGCTGTAAAAAAGCACATATCTGCCACCCTTTTTTTTGGTTCCTGCGGAAATCCCCCTCGGATACCCCCCCCCCTCCCCCGCCAGCCAGCGGGAAGCTCGAACTGACTAAAACCGCACGCCGTCTCCGGTCTTCAGACGTCGGGGTGTAAGGTGGCCCAAAGGCATTTCCCTCGATATGTCTGCCACCTAATGCAAGAAATCTACCACAAAATTACCGATAATTTTTGTCGGGATTATTTCCTATTTTACTTCCTCCTAGCTAGACCCACCAAGATCTTTAGTGCTTAACTTAATCTCACCTGCAAGTTGGTACACCTGCTGATTGGCGGACCTCGGGGGCAGGCTTTCCTCTCGGGGTTGAGGGTTCATATGGCAGTCTCTCCCGTAAAAGTCGGGATAATCCAAATATGGAAAAAAGGAGAAAGGGTAGCAGAGTGGACCCCATACTCCGAAATGCAAACTACATACTCGTATGTAGTGTTGCTACGCTCAGATGATGTTCCCCCTTCCTCCTAACTTCATTATTTTATGTATATTTCGGTTGACTTCGATAAGATGTCACCCTTACTAAAACACTGTTGGCAGTATTTCTCTGTAACAATCGTTAAAACTACAATTACCCAATAGGAGTTTACAGTGCGGTGGCCGGTCGTTAAATACTGCAAGCCCATGCATTTTGCAATTTATGTAATTAACAACCCACCAGAAATGTGTAGCATAGAACAAAAAAAAACAATAAATTCAGTGTATAGGTATGTACACGAGCACATCATCCGCAGGTACCGCACGATCTCCTTCAAGTCGACGTGTCTCTTTGCCGGAACTCCGCCATGGGACCTGGAGGTGACCATGTGAGGATCGCAACTGTACCAACTGCGTCGCGAGTACTCGGGGCTGCACACGCTGGTAGACTGCCCGGCGTGGGAGATGCCGAGTCGTGACCTCATGGCAGCCATCGGGGTGGGAGTCCTCTCGCTCGGCAGCATGATTGCGGCAATGGTGCGGAGTACGAGCTCGTGGGCCGCCGCCACCTCCTTCTGCGAGCATATAATGCTCGGGAAGAAGATGACAGACCGCGCCCGGGAGAGATTCAGAACTCTCCCGGCCCGCCGAGCACGCAACTTGCTTGCCGCGCGTTGCAGGCGACTCAGGCGACGGAGGTCGCTCTACGACCTCCGTTCTCCATGAACGCAGGCCTGGGGGTGGCCGGTGAGGCCGCCTGTCACTCCAGCAGAAGCAGGCTGGGACGGCGGAGTGACCAGCGCCCCTACCACAAACCGGGGCAAGACGGGGACCCCGTGGTTTCCAAACCCGAGGGGCCTATGTCGAAACCGGAGATGGCCCAGGGTCAGTCGGGGTGCGAGGGATATGCTTTATGGGCAACCTTACACCACAGCGTCTGAAGACCCGAGACGACGTGTGGTTTTAGTCGGTTCAAGCCCGACATAACCGCCCCCGCTGGCCGGCGGAGGGGTATCCGAGGGGATTTCCGCACGAAAAAAAAAAAGGGTACCCGAGGGAATTCCGCACGAAAAAAAAAAGTTACTCGAGCACAATTAAGATGAGATAGTTTATATAGATTGTGAAGGCAAAAAAAATCAAATCAGAAGCTGTGCGTAGAATAACATAACTCAAGATAAGGAGCCCACGTACAAAAATCGTGGCATACTCAAGCGCGTCAATTTAACATCATAGAGGATACCTTGAACCGAGTTGAGTACACTCCGCCATACCATACCCCTTCATAAAGAGACAGTCAGTTGGCAGTCGCTCGGATAATCCAAATCAGTTGCAAAATTACAGTATTACCAGACGTGATGTACAAAAGATAAAGAAAAACCAAGTTTTACTCAGAGACAAATGCAAAACCTTTACAGATTTTTTAACACAAAGTACATCTAATGATATGTTGTTACCGCAGGCTGCGGTTCGCTGCCTATTACCACTCATGATACCAGTACGCTTAGGCGGAAAAGTACGTAAAGATTAATGTTTTAACGCTTTATTACGACTGTTAACTACACCAACATTACTGGACAAGTAATTATTTAAATTCTTCAGTTCCGGATCTTCGTCACAAGGCTCGTTATGATTAATAAAATCATCAATCTTACTACAATTAGGTACATATGCGAATGGATGGATTGATGGTTTGTTATCCAACTACGCCAGATCGGCCGAACAGTTGTGGAAGAAATTTGGCAGAGAGGCAGATTATAGTCTAGAACAGCATATAAGCATAGGTTCCTTTGTAACTTTGTAAGCAAATATTGTGAGATAACGTTGTGTTGTCATTGCATATGCATGGAGTTTAAAAAAAACCAAACGGCCTTGTTACGTTAGTTCTATTTTTTTGGGACTTACTCGTACTTTTTAACCAACTTCAAAAAGGAGAAGGTTCTATGTTCGTCTGTATCTATGTTTTTTTGTCTATCAATGTTCTCGGTTGTAATGGGGATTTTTATACGCGGTACTTTAAATCCATCGTGCACGTTATTCAATACAGTTGTATGGGATCTATTTTGAAGGCCGAAAAGTATGCCTACTTTTGTAGGCGTACTTTTACGTCCCTCATCTGCGCAGGCCAAAATAGGTTCGGACGCCACACAGTACAACGACCTTTTTGCTCACCTGGAGGAACTAATAAATAAGGAATACTAGTGATCTGCAATTCTAATCAATTATGAAGTCATTGAAACAATTAAGTGCTGGCTTAACTAGCAGAAGAGCCCCACCCCGAAAAGGCCTTGGCCACTTATAACAGATTGGCTCAACCGCTTTGTTTGAAGCTTCAATGTCCAAGCATATTCCAACGGATTCCCGTCTCAACCTCAATTTCGCAAAGATGACATGATAACATGACATGACAAGAGTAAATGATAGACTAATCAAAATTAACAGTTAATAGTCAAGCACATAATAACATCTTAAATGCATGCGAACACGCAATAATTACATATTTAATCATAGTAAAAAGGCAGGTACTGCAATTGTTCTTATTGCAAACAATTAATCGAATTAGGTGAATGCCATGGTTACATATAAGTAGAGGAAAGTAACCAAATATGGAATAGTGTCCCTAATGTAGAATACCGCCATTTCTCGTAAACAAAGATTCTTAGACGTAATAAGTGCCACTATCCCTTTCTAAACACTTATAGGTGGTGACGAACCAGTCGAGCAAGAACTTTATCCACGCTGAGTATTTTCTAACGATACGCATGGGGCAACGTGGATGAAACGCCTAATGTGCGGTTTCTGGTCTAGGTTTAGTGGTTATTGCAAATAAATTTAGGTGCTTTTCCATATTTAATCCCAAGTTCCTAAAAATTCTGGTACAATTTACGGTTGATTTTTGATAGTTTTTAAAGTATTCCACATTTGGGGTACCTTTTTTTTCGTAGTGAAACCACCTCGGATACCCGCCCCCCGCCGCCGGGCAGCGGGGGCGGTTATGTCGGGCTTGAACCGACTAAAACCGCACGCCGTCTCGTGTCTTAAGACGGCCGGGGTGTAAGGTTGCCCATAGAGCATATCTCTCGCACCCCGACTGACCCTGAGTCATCTCCGGTTTCGAGATGGCCCCCTCGGGTTTGGGAACCACGGTGTCCCCGTCTTGCCTAGGCTTGAGGGAGGGGCGCTAGTCGCCCCACCGTCCCGGCCTGCTTCTGCTGGGCTGACAGGCGGCCTCACCTGCCACCCCCAGGCCTGCGCTCATGGAGGAAGGAGGTCGTTAATCGGCAATCGAAATCAATAATTATTGCATTTCTAGATACCTTTATGTAGATTTTGTTTTGTGGAATTATATTACTTATAATTAATAAATATAATATAAGACAGTTACTATGTTAAACGCTAATATATGGTTGTTTCTAATTACTTTCAAAAGATTTTGTTTTTTTTTTATACTTAAAAAGCAAAACGGTATTTCATATTTGGTTACTTTCGTCTGGTAAAAGTATTGTAATTCATGTGTTAATACTGTTAATTAGTTATTGAGATATGATAGTTGTTGTACCGGAAGGAAGGATCACGGTGGCAAAGACCTTGCATCTACTTCCTATATCCGTAATCGGATTAGTCCGGCAACAGCCTCCACATGCGACCTAATGAAATGTATCTATACAAACTTAGCTGCAAAATTATCTTTATCTTTACATTGTATAAAACCAAGTCGCTCCCCGCTGTCTTTGCGCTTAGATCTTCTAAACTGCGCAACGGATTTTTATGCGGTTTCCACTGTCAATTAGACATTTTTTAACGGAAGGTTTGTTTGCATAATACACAACCGAACGAAGAACGGAAGATCAAGTTACACTGAGCGGGTCACAACCTAATCTATATACATAAAGCAAAGTCGGGTAGTGAAACTCGAGAACGGGGCGACGGATATTGATACTTTTGATTTTTTTTTTTTTTCCGCCTATACTGTGCCATTAGGTGTTTTTTTTTGTGAAATCCCTACGGTTCCGTATCCCAGTATCCCACTGTGCCTATACTAGGAATTAGAAAAATTAAAAATATGAGACATTCACAACATAACTTGATTCTAAGGCGGCACGAAGTTTGTCGGGTAAGCTAGTTTGTTATAAAGTATGAATCCTATGAATAATTGTAAACCTGTTTTTGAGGTTGAATCCCTACAGTTTGCGTTTTTAAGACACTCTCTTACCTCAATAAGATGAGGTTGGGCTATCTATCTCACGGATGCGACTTGTAGTGACTGCTCGAATTCAACATAATAGCCTCAGAATTTAAACCTTCTTCTACTTTATGAGAGCACCAATTCCGGTTGTATCCAAAAGTTTGCACTTTGGAGCCCGAAATCTGCTCTCCTACTCCTCCCTTCCACAATTTAGCTTATTTTGAGTATTACGGGAGCGACCACTATCTGACCCGGAGAGGACAGCCTGCGCCACAACCTCGTCCATCAATGAGTAGGTCTTAGTGGTCAAATAATAAATTGTTTGTTATTGGAAGTACATCAATATAAAACTAGTTTGATTCACGATTTGATCGGGTCTAACTCTTTTTTGGTGTGATGCTTCTATTACATCGTAACAGTACTCGTGGAGACTAAAATAATGAATACAGAATCAATGTACATGAGGCCACTGCGCAGTAGGTATGTGGGGAGTAAGATTAGGCTTAAAGAGATTTGCATTCCTTAAATGTGGTTTTGGCACGTAGAACGAATGTGTAACGAATCTCGACGAACATGCACCAATAAAATTGATGATGCTTGAAATAAAGCCTGACAAGAAATATTCGAAACTGGCAGGCATTCAAAAGTTTAAAAAAATAGCCTACCGCCATCTAAAGCTAAATTAAGCATAGCTTGTAATATGTGTCTAGATTATGGTTAATCATACTTCTATAGATATTTTTTGTAAATACATATGTAGGTACTATTAACAACTCGATCGATACAAATAGACATAATTCATGCATGCAAATATTTACACTGAGCGGGAATTAAACCTGTGAACTCTGACATAGCAATAGAACGCTCTACCGCCACACCACACAGGCGGTCAAAGGGTACAGGAAGCTCATACATGTGTATAGATCAATCCATTTGTCTACTGCAGTCCCTGCTGAATATGTGTATATGGCCTGAAGGCTGGCTTACTGTTGTCTCTGCATACCCTAATATGTATGTATGTAGTGGAGAATAAAAATTGTGATTAGCACTCATAATATAATTTCCAGTCACTGTGATCGTTACTTGACAGATTCTTTTCTCACAGGCGCTACTTATTGTATTACGAGCCTAGCTCATTTTTATATGATTTTTAACATGACTTAAATTAATAGTCATTTAAATGTTAAATGTGAATTTACACCAATATAAAGTTACTTTCTATATATTAAATTTACGTTATTGTTAGACATCTAGGATTTTAGGCGTTATGTTATCGCTTTCAAGGACTACCTTCTCTTGAAGCTAAATTAAAATTTTTGGTTGTTGCAATGGTTGTCGATTTAAAATAGGTTGATTCGCACGATAACTTCTTCATTTAATCGTAGGTAGGTGTTTCCATTCTCTTTATTCATATTTATTCAATAAAATTAATTAAAATTATGTAGAATAAAAATGTGTTCTTTTTTTTCATTTGATTTCATATCTATATTATCGACTCATATGCTTCCACATATGCCCACGCCATAACCACGTCCGTTATTTAGCACGGCAGGGGCCCCGAATGTATCAATGGGCCCAATGGCCGTTTAGATAGGTACTGCCCGTGTTCTAGGAATACAAAAAAGTAAACACTTTAGATCCAAGCTGTGTATCCGCACAGAATAGACAGAACACAGAATAGTGATAGATATCGGTTTTGAAGTACATATTTATATGTTGGCATAGAACACACAAATCGAGTAAATATCTATGTGTTACAACTACTAAACATTAGGTACCAGGATTAGCTAAATGAGCTTACGTGACCACTAGCACGAATGTTTAACAAGACGCGATTGATAAGTATGACTAAAATTGTAATGAAATGAAATTGTAATGAAGATGTAATTGTATGAACCTTAGGGGTAAAAAAATAAGTACTATATCGTTATAAAGCAAAGTATTGCTCTCTTTGTAAATAAAATACTTCCCCAAGATATTACCGCTTAACGTCCAATATTATTATATGGTATTTAAAACTTATTAAATAATAATAAAAAATGAACTTACCAAGCAAGGTCGGACCTAAGTAGGTACCTACTATAATACCAACATCGGTATGCAGAATTTTACCTTGTCTTGACAAGTAGTCATCACGAAACTTGTGCATATTACCTATATCGTTTACCATATTCTTTAATACTTTTTATTATACACTTTCTTTACTCGGAAAAACTCATTTGGAAAATTTAATACAATGCTGACTTGGACAAAGTTGGAACTAATCCACTACGCCATTTAGCATAGCGGGAGATGAAAAACAGCTTGTAAACAGGTTTGAAAGGTCGGGATTCTTACTTTAACTGCCAAATTTCAATTCTGTTACCATTCACCTATGAGCTGGCTATCGACTGCTGCTAAGCATATCAGTGTAACTCGAGCTATCAAAAAATGACTAAGGTATGTAATGTTGTGCGAGGGATATGCAGTCTCAGCAGAAGCAGGCCGGGACGGTGGGGCGACTAGCGCCCCTCCCCCAAACCGGGGCAAGACGGGAACACCGTGGTTCCCAAACCCGAGGGGGCCATCTCGAAACCGGAGCTGGCCCAGGGTCAGTCGGGGTGCGAGGGATATGCTCTATGGGCAACCTTACACCCCGGCGTCTGTAGACCCAAGACGGCGTGCGGTTTTAGTCGGTTCAAGCCCAACATAACCGCCCCCGCTGGCCGGCGGGGGGTATCCGAAGGGATTTCCGCACGAAAAAATAAAATAAAAAAAGGGATATGCGGTCTCTGGCGGCCCGCAACGGGGCTGTTCTAAACAGCCCGTTAAAAGCGATGGCCGTCAGAGTCATCAGGGGGTATCGCACGATCTCCGTCGAGGTGGCATGTCTCCTAGCCGGGAACCCTCCATGGGACCTGGAAGCGAGAGCCCTTGCGTTGCTGTACCAGTGGCGCAAGGAGGCGCTGAAGCGGGGCCATAGGCCGGAGCCCCGAGAGATCAGGGCTCAGCGGTCCCAGCTCCGCCGGGAACTCATGGAGACATGGAGGGTGCGACTTGAGCATCCAAGGTGGGGGAATCCACCATTGCGGCGGTGAGGCCGATCATGAAGGAGTGGCTGGAAAGGCACCACGGTAACCTCTCCTACCGGATGTGCCAGATATTTATCGGTAAGTATCTATGGCGCCTCCGTGGTGTGGCGGTATTGAAAGCGGCCGCTACGCAGGAGGCGCGGGTTCGATCCCCGCTCAGTGCAAATATTTGTATGCATGAATATGAGTATTTGCATTGGTCTGGTCGTGCCTCGGAGAGCACGTTAAGATGTCGGTCCCGGTTGCCATACGAATATGTATGACAGTCGTTATAGGGGAAATGGGTGAAATGGCCCCACATAGAAGGGCTGATCACCCGTCTGGTCAAACGGCGTCCCCACTGGCAGTATATATCTATGGCGCATCCACCGGGAGACAACGCCGCAGTGCCAGCACTGCGAGGATCCTGGCGCAGACACGTTGGTGAAGTGCCCTGCGTGGACGAGTCAACGTCGGGATCTCGTTGCGGTCCTGGGCGTAGACGTTCTCTCGTTGGAGACCATGGTGAGGGCCGTTGTCTCCGACGGGAGCAAGTGGTTTCTGAGAGCAGGTAATGCGCGCGAAAGCGTTGGCGGAGAGGGAGCGGCAGTGAACTCTGCCCCCCCCCCCCCGAGTTCCGCAGTCTGCGGCGAGAACGACGCAGACTCATCTACGCCCGGGACTACCGACCTCAATGATCGGGGCCTGAGGACGGCAGTTGGCCGACTTGCCGTCCTTACAGAAGCAGGCCGTGGCGGAGGCGTGTCGTGTGTGTCCTACACACGCCTGCCAACTCATTGACGCGGGATAAAACCCAACCCCACCAGGCGAGGCCAAAGTCCGCCGGTAACCCTGGGGTTATACTTTCGAGGGCTTACCCGGGGTGCCCGGCAATGGACACTTGGGGCACCGTGTGGTTTTAGTCGGTGTGATTTCGACACGCCCACCTCATCCTCGGCACCGATGGGGTAAAGCCCGTAGGGGTTTCCACACGTAAAAATAAGGGATATGCAGTGCGAGGGATATATGCTCTTTGGGCAACATTACACCCCGGCGTCTTAAGACCCGAGATGGCGTGCGGTTTTAGTCGGTTCAAGCCTGACATAACCGCCCCCGCTGGCCGGCGGGGGGTATCCGAGGGGACCTCAGCACGAAAAAAAAATGTTTTATTTAATATCGATTGATGCTTGCAATTAAAACCGGATTTTTAGGAAATATACCCCTGATACCGACGTGGATACGATACGAATTACATTGTCAGTAGGTAGCTAGATCCGCGAATAAAATAAGGTAATACGGATACGAAACACTCAACTTTACCAATCGTTGTATGCACGATCGATTTTGTGTTGTTTAATTACGTGTTTTGAAAGCGGCAGTTGAATGTGACAATGCAGCGTAGATTTTATTTTATAGTGCTAGATGTAAAATTTACAGACGAAATGATTGACGTAAGAATACAGTTTAAAAATCAACTTATGTGCCGCGTAGATACTGGCCAGCCCAACACAACACCTTGATCAGGCTAAACGAAAGGAATATTCCTGGTGGTCCCCACTCTGTCGTCCCCACTGGGTACGAGTGGGAAAAAAAAATCCTTCGTCCCCAGTGGTGACGATTGGAACTTTTTATTTCCCACTCGTTCCGCTATAGACCGAGAGTCAAAATGCATGGGGATTTCAATGAGAGATTTCACGGATTGTTAAAATGTAAAGCATTACGACTTTCTTTAATTATTTTTTTCCCACTTGTAGGTACCCCACTGGGTCCCCACCCTGTCGTCCCCACTTGGACGACAGGGTGGGGACGACCGGGAATAAAGTGAACGAAATCGTCTTTCGCAGCGCCCTATAAATCAACACTTTCATATCATATTAACTTAGCTTGCCTTTGTAGATAGTTTCGTTTACTTCTAAGCGACTGACTCGGCTGACTACAGAACCGCTGAATGCCATGCCACAATTTGATAGTACCGCTCAACCGAGCCACACCGGGGCAGACTAAACATATACTAAACTTTCCGGAAAAATTCCGATGGCGTAAATAAATTCATCTATAAGATCCCTTTTACCTGGGTACCTACTTAATGCGTACCTTAGTGCATAAGTTACAGGAATCACAAAACATACGGCCCACCTGATCGTACACAATAGATAGGTACATCCTTGCCTATTAACGCTTTTTTTTTTCAAGTAAATAATACTCCTCAGAGCGCCAAATCCCAGGGCCAGTAGCATCCAAAGCTTTGGAGCGCGGGTCGCTCTTTCACTCCTCCTTTCAATTAAGTCTACTTGGTTTATTTTGACTTTTAAGGCCGTCTGACCCCCAACTCCGAGAGGAAAACCTGTGTTGGAGAGCCTGCTGTGTGCCGGCTTTCAGAGTTTGGCTTAAGCCCTGAAGATTTTGGTGGGGCCGGTACATCTACTTTCGAAGTGCATACTAAAATATAGAGCATAGTATTTTAAACTCACGCACGTAAGCATACTCGGACTTGAATACTTAATCAAGGCACCGTTACATAACAGATTAGAATTTTAAAATTGCCATGTAAAATGTATATAATTGTGTGTAGTTAAACGCAATACTATTTACATTTATACATGCAACAGTGTCTCGTGCGGCCTCTAGTAGCGTATTGGGTAATTATCATGCACTCTATGTCGAGACGATGTTGAGGTCGAACCAAATAGGACAGAACGATAAAGTAATGGTTATACAGAGGTATATTAACACCCACATCTCGCTAATTATGCGTAAGTACTATACTAGTGGGTTACACTGCCATTGACATTGGGATAGTTACAAATTTTGGGCTAAAGATAGAGAAAGGTCGAGAGAGCTAATGCAATGAAATTAATAATAAGAAATAATTTATACTCTGTCCAACAATTTATTTAACTTTTGACAGCTCAATTTTTCATCAAATAGTTATGTCGTAATGCGTAGCCTATTCGATTTCACACAACAATCGATTTTATATTTGAAGTAGTTGCAATCGATTTTATACGTTGATATTTTATTTCTGTTCGACATTTTATATCTTTTAAAATCTTATTTTTTCTATGCCAGGTGTTTGACTAAATGAATAATAAGCAACGACTAATCATAATAAACAATATTGAAGTACCTATCTATTTTGTTTTTACACAATATAATGATCACTTTTAATCCCTAAACACAATTTCAACACCTAGATGTTTTTCATTAAGAGTAGGTACAAGAATTCACTAAAAAATACAAACGAAAGGCAAAAATAACCTGCGTAAATGCAAATAAGGGTAAACAATTACTTGCGATTCATTGATTTGTGGCGAATAAATTCGATTCCAACACTATTTGCGGTAAAATGTAACTATTTTTATTGTGCGAGTGAATTATCGTATATTATAATTAAACAAGACATTAAAGAATTTTATTATTTTATTATGCTTTGGCGGGCATAGCCGCGACGGCCATGTCGTACCTACACTCATCACACTAAAACAATTTGTTCCATTTCCGCCTAGAGTAAATAAATAAAATAGTATTCTTGGACATAGTACAAAGCACCGTCTAGAGCCAAATTTTGTAACATCTAGAGAGACCAATGCAAATAAACATATGTGCAATTAGCGGGAATCGAACCCGCGACCTCGACCTCGACCGCGAAGCAGGCCAGGTGGGATGCGGGCTGCGTCTATAATCTGGGTGCTGTTCATACACAGACATTACCACTTTGCGACGGAAGGAATGCTGCATGAATGCCAAGGTATTTCCTTCTGCAGTCGACACTGCTAGTTAATGTCGAGACATTAAGTCGTACCAAGTAATTCCATCATTATATTTTTGATTTATCTATTCTCTTTGGGCCTTTTTAACAGCTCGCGTGGAACTCGCACGTTCGCGCAAGTTGCCACCTGCCGATTCTACCTATGTCCCCAAATGAAGCCGTAGAGACCTTTCCGGACGGAGTGTTGGGTGGACAGCCTAATCGCGACTGCTGTGTCGTGGTGTTCCACCACGACACAGCAGTCGGGATCCATTATTTAGGCAGAATTGAACCAGTCTAGATTTTAATACGTCGCGACCGTAAATTAGTTGAGAAAGCTCGTGAAATGCGTAAGGACGGAAGCAGACAGCAGGCGGTTTATTCTGTCTACCTCAGGAAGTGAAACACAGGATAAAAACGTATGTATGTGTAACAATAACTTCTACATATACCTACTACCAGACAAGCTGTTTAAAAAAACACAAAAATTGTCACGGTTCCGGGTATGAGGTGGGTATGGGGGAGGGGTACGGGACGCAAAGACAAGATAGATTGTTGCCACTTAAGTGGTATGAAAAAATAAATAATTTTGACACCCTATCTGTATCGTCATAGCTCGCCTTTTTATAATATCAACTGTATGACAACTACAAAAAGTTGTAAGTTTGATGGACTTTCGCGATACAATTTTCTATTTCATTAAACCAGTCAAGTAGTATACATAGAAGTAATTGGTGTGTAATGTTTTATTTTCTACAGTATTTCTATAAAATTTTTCATTAGTTTTTCTTCCTTGCAGCCCCAAAAAGTCGCCGTTCTCGGATGGTGGTCTGAATCCGTGCTTTGAACGTGTGGAGTTATGAATAAAAGGTTTGAATAGCTACTTATCACAATGAATCAACATAGTGATGTTTCTCTAGTTCTGAAGATGAAAAAAATAAATTGTATTATTTTATTATATTTATTTTAAAAACAACAGACTTAACACATTAAAAGGAAAGCAATAACCTGTATAGGTACATTCATATACAGGATGGAATTTTGTAATGCCACCTGGAGGGAAAGTACTCTTAATACTGCAGATAGAAAATTTTACTCAAAGGAAACATTCCTTTATTTTTGAATAGAAAGCAAACTGCATTCAAAGATTTTCGAAAATTCTCTTCCACACCCAGGAATCGAACGGGCTAAAATCTGAAAAAGTTCGATTCCCGGGTGTGGAAGAGAATTTCGAAAATCTTTGAATGCAGTTTGCTTTCTATTCAAAAATAAAGGAATGTTTCCTTTGAGTAAAATTTTCTATCTGCAGTATTAAGAGTACTTTCCCTCCAGGTGGCATTACAAAATTCCACCCTGTATATGTAGCTATATTTGTCGTTATCTTTCAATTTACAAAATAAATTCTGAAACATCTTTTTGAACAACGATACCAAAAGCATTCCAAATTGGTTCATCTATTTACACGTTCAGTCAGTATCATAAGTAAATGATGATAGTACAGATTTTAAAATTAAAAATCTCAATGTAAACTATTATTTACATATTTTGATCCAAATACAAAAACATTTTGATAGAGCCCACTATGACTATTAAAATGACTACTCAAAATGCTGTTATTTTCATTAATTCTTATTATTCTTACTTTAACTGCCAAATTTCAATTCTGTTACCATTCACCTATGAGCTGGCTATCGACTGCTGCTAAGCATATCAGTGTAACTCGAGCTATCAAAAAATGACTAAGGTATGTAATGTTGTGCGAGGGATATGCAGTCTCAGCAGAAGCAGGCCGGGACGGTGGGGCGACTAGCGCCCCTCCCCCAAACCGGGGCAAGACGGGAACACCGTGGTTCCCAAACCCGAGGGGGCCATCTCGAAACCGGAGCTGGCCCAGGGTCAGTCGGGGTGCGAGGGATATGCTCTATGGGCAACCTTACACCCCGGCGTCTGTAGACCCAAGACGGCGTGCGGTTTTAGTCGGTTCAAGCCCAACATAACCGCCCCCGCTGGCCGGCGGGGGGTATCCGAAGGGATTTCCGCACGAAAAAATAAAATAAAAAAAGGGATATGCGGTCTCTGGCGGCCCGCAACGGGGCTGTTCTAAACAGCCCGTTAAAAGCGATGGCCGTCAGAGTCATCAGGGGGTATCGCACGATCTCCGTCGAGGTGGCATGTCTCCTAGCCGGGAACCCTCCATGGGACCTGGAAGCGAGAGCCCTTGCGTTGCTGTACCAGTGGCGCAAGGAGGCGCTGAAGCGGGGCCATAGGCCGGAGCCCCGAGAGATCAGGGCTCAGCGGTCCCAGCTCCGCCGGGAACTCATGGAGACATGGAGGGTGCGACTTGAGCATCCAAGGTGGGGGAATCCACCATTGCGGCGGTGAGGCCGATCATGAAGGAGTGGCTGGAAAGGCACCACGGTAACCTCTCCTACCGGATGTGCCAGATATTTATCGGTAAGTATCTATGGCGCCTCCGTGGTGTGGCGGTATTGAAAGCGGCCGCTACGCAGGAGGCGCGGGTTCGATCCCCGCTCAGTGCAAATATTTGTATGCATGAATATGAGTATTTGCATTGGTCTGGTCGTGCCTCGGAGAGCACGTTAAGATGTCGGTCCCGGTTGCCATACGAATATGTATGACAGTCGTTATAGGGGAAATGGGTGAAATGGCCCCACATAGAAGGGCTGATCACCCGTCTGGTCAAACGGCGTCCCCACTGGCAGTATATATCTATGGCGCATCCACCGGGAGACAACGCCGCAGTGCCAGCACTGCGAGGATCCTGGCGCAGACACGTTGGTGAAGTGCCCTGCGTGGACGAGTCAACGTCGGGATCTCGTTGCGGTCCTGGGCGTAGACGTTCTCTCGTTGGAGACCATGGTGAGGGCCGTTGTCTCCGACGGGAGCAAGTGGTTTCTGAGAGCAGGTAATGCGCGCGAAAGCGTTGGCGGAGAGGGAGCGGCAGTGAACTCTGCCCCCCCCCCCCCCCCCCCGAGTTCCGCAGTCTGCGGCGAGAACGACGCAGACTCATCTACGCCCGGGACTACCGACCTCAATGATCGGGGCCTGAGGACGGCAGTTGGCCGACTTGCCGTCCTTACAGAAGCAGGCCGTGGCGGAGGCGGGTCGTGTGTGTCCTACACACGCCTGCCAACTCATTGACGCGGGATAAAACCCAACCCCACCAGGCGAGGCCAAAGTCCGCCGGTAACCCTGGGGTTATACTTTCGAGGGCTTACCCGGGGTGCCCGGCAATGGACACTTGGGGCACCGTGTGGTTTTAGTCGGTGTGATTTCGACACGCCCACCTCATCCTCGGCACCGATGGGGTAAAGCCCGTAGGGGTTTCCACACGTAAAAATAAGGGATATGCAGTGCGAGGGATATATGCTCTTTGGGCAACATTACACCCCGGCGTCTTAAGACCCGAGATGGCGTGCGGTTTTAGTCGGTTCAAGCCTGACATAACCGCCCCCGCTGGCCGGCGGGGGGTATCCGAGGGGACCTCAGCACGAAAAAAAAATGTTTTATTTAATATCGATTGATGCTTGCAATTAAAACCGGATTTTTAGGAAATATACCCCTGATACCGACGTGGATACGATACGAATTACATTGTCAGTAGGTAGCTAGATCCGCGAATAAAATAAGGTAATACGGATACGAAACACTCAACTTTACCAATCGTTGTATGCACGATCGATTTTGTGTTGTTTAATTACGTGTTTTGAAAGCGGCAGTTGAATGTGACAATGCAGCGTAGATTTTATTTTATAGTGCTAGATGTAAAATTTACAGACGAAATGATTGACGTAAGAATACAGTTTAAAAATCAACTTATGTGCCGCGTAGATACTGGCCAGCCCAACACAACACCTTGATCAGGCTAAACGAAAGGAATATTCCTGGTGGTCCCCACTCTGTCGTCCCCACTGGGTACGAGTGGGAAAAAAAAATCCTTCGTCCCCAGTGGTGACGATTGGAACTTTTTATTTCCCACTCGTTCCGCTATAGACCGAGAGTCAAAATGCATGGGGATTTCAATGAGAGATTTCACGGATTGTTAAAATGTAAAGCATTACGACTTTCTTTAATTATTTTTTTCCCACTTGTAGGTACCCCACTGGGTCCCCACCCTGTCGTCCCCACTTGGACGACAGGGTGGGGACGACCGGGAATAAAGTGAACGAAATCGTCTTTCGCAGCGCCCTATAAATCAACACTTTCATATCATATTAACTTAGCTTGCCTTTGTAGATAGTTTCGTTTACTTCTAAGCGACTGACTCGGCTGACTACAGAACCGCTGAATGCCATGCCACAATTTGATAGTACCGCTCAACCGAGCCACACCGGGGCAGACTAAACATATACTAAACTTTCCGGAAAAATTCCGATGGCGTAAATAAATTCATCTATAAGATCCCTTTTACCTGGGTACCTACTTAATGCGTACCTTAGTGCATAAGTTACAGGAATCACAAAACATACGGCCCACCTGATCGTACACAATAGATAGGTACATCCTTGCCTATTAACGCTTTTTTTTTTCAAGTAAATAATACTCCTCAGAGCGCCAAATCCCAGGGCCAGTAGCATCCAAAGCTTTGGAGCGCGGGTCGCTCTTTCACTCCTCCTTTCAATTAAGTCTACTTGGTTTATTTTGACTTTTAAGGCCGTCTGACCCCCAACTCCGAGAGGAAAACCTGTGTTGGAGAGCCTGCTGTGTGCCGGCTTTCAGAGTTTGGCTTAAGCCCTGAAGATTTTGGTGGGGCCGGTACATCTACTTTCGAAGTGCATACTAAAATATAGAGCATAGTATTTTAAACTCACGCACGTAAGCATACTCGGACTTGAATACTTAATCAAGGCACCGTTACATAACAGATTAGAATTTTAAAATTGCCATGTAAAATGTATATAATTGTGTGTAGTTAAACGCAATACTATTTACATTTATACATGCAACAGTGTCTCGTGCGGCCTCTAGTAGCGTATTGGGTAATTATCATGCACTCTATGTCGAGACGATGTTGAGGTCGAACCAAATAGGACAGAACGATAAAGTAATGGTTATACAGAGGTATATTAACACCCACATCTCGCTAATTATGCGTAAGTACTATACTAGTGGGTTACACTGCCATTGACATTGGGATAGTTACAAATTTTGGGCTAAAGATAGAGAAAGGTCGAGAGAGCTAATGCAATGAAATTAATAATAAGAAATAATTTATACTCTGTCCAACAATTTATTTAACTTTTGACAGCTCAATTTTTCATCAAATAGTTATGTCGTAATGCGTAGCCTATTCGATTTCACACAACAATCGATTTTATATTTGAAGTAGTTGCAATCGATTTTATACGTTGATATTTTATTTCTGTTCGACATTTTATATCTTTTAAAATCTTATTTTTTCTATGCCAGGTGTTTGACTAAATGAATAATAAGCAACGACTAATCATAATAAACAATATTGAAGTACCTATCTATTTTGTTTTTACACAATATAATGATCACTTTTAATCCCTAAACACAATTTCAACACCTAGATGTTTTTCATTAAGAGTAGGTACAAGAATTCACTAAAAAATACAAACGAAAGGCAAAAATAACCTGCGTAAATGCAAATAAGGGTAAACAATTACTTGCGATTCATTGATTTGTGGCGAATAAATTCGATTCCAACACTATTTGCGGTAAAATGTAACTATTTTTATTGTGCGAGTGAATTATCGTATATTATAATTAAACAAGACATTAAAGAATTTTATTATTTTATTATGCTTTGGCGGGCATAGCCGCGACGGCCATGTCGTACCTACACTCATCACACTAAAACAATTTGTTCCATTTCCGCCTAGAGTAAATAAATAAAATAGTATTCTTGGACATAGTACAAAGCACCGTCTAGAGCCAAATTTTGTAACATCTAGAGAGACCAATGCAAATAAACATATGTGCAATTAGCGGGAATCGAACCCGCGACCTCGACCTCGACCGCGAAGCAGGCCAGGTGGGATGCGGGCTGCGTCTATAATCTGGGTGCTGTTCATACACAGACATTACCACTTTGCGACGGAAGGAATGCTGCATGAATGCCAAGGTATTTCCTTCTGCAGTCGACACTGCTAGTTAATGTCGAGACATTAAGTCGTACCAAGTAATTCCATCATTATATTTTTGATTTATCTATTCTCTTTGGGCCTTTTTAACAGCTCGCGTGGAACTCGCACGTTCGCGCAAGTTGCCACCTGCCGATTCTACCTATGTCCCCAAATGAAGCCGTAGAGACCTTTCCGGACGGAGTGTTGGGTGGACAGCCTAATCGCGACTGCTGTGTCGTGGTGTTCCACCACGACACAGCAGTCGGGATCCATTATTTAGGCAGAATTGAACCAGTCTAGATTTTAATACGTCGCGACCGTAAATTAGTTGAGAAAGCTCGTGAAATGCGTAAGGACGGAAGCAGACAGCAGGCGGTTTATTCTGTCTACCTCAGGAAGTGAAACACAGGATAAAAACGTATGTATGTGTAACAATAACTTCTACATATACCTACTACCAGACAAGCTGTTTAAAAAAACACAAAAATTGTCACGGTTCCGGGTATGAGGTGGGTATGGGGGAGGGGTACGGGACGCAAAGACAAGATAGATTGTTGCCACTTAAGTGGTATGAAAAAATAAATAATTTTGACACCCTATCTGTATCGTCATAGCTCGCCTTTTTATAATATCAACTGTATGACAACTACAAAAAGTTGTAAGTTTGATGGACTTTCGCGATACAATTTTCTATTTCATTAAACCAGTCAAGTAGTATACATAGAAGTAATTGGTGTGTAATGTTTTATTTTCTACAGTATTTCTATAAAATTTTTCATTAGTTTTTCTTCCTTGCAGCCCCAAAAAGTCGCCGTTCTCGGATGGTGGTCTGAATCCGTGCTTTGAACGTGTGGAGTTATGAATAAAAGGTTTGAATAGCTACTTATCACAATGAATCAACATAGTGATGTTTCTCTAGTTCTGAAGATGAAAAAAATAAATTGTATTATTTTATTATATTTATTTTAAAAACAACAGACTTAACACATTAAAAGGAAAGCAATAACCTGTATAGGTACATTCATATACAGGATGGAATTTTGTAATGCCACCTGGAGGGAAAGTACTCTTAATACTGCAGATAGAAAATTTTACTCAAAGGAAACATTCCTTTATTTTTGAATAGAAAGCAAACTGCATTCAAAGATTTTCGAAAATTCTCTTCCACACCCAGGAATCGAACGGGCTAAAATCTGAAAAAGTTCGATTCCCGGGTGTGGAAGAGAATTTCGAAAATCTTTGAATGCAGTTTGCTTTCTATTCAAAAATAAAGGAATGTTTCCTTTGAGTAAAATTTTCTATCTGCAGTATTAAGAGTACTTTCCCTCCAGGTGGCATTACAAAATTCCACCCTGTATATTTAGCTATATTTGTCGTTATCTTTCAATTTACAAAATAAATTCTGAAACATCTTTTTGAACAACGATACCAAAAGCATTCCAAATTGGTTCATCTATTTACACGTTCAGTCAGTATCATAAGTAAATGATGATAGTACAGATTTTAAAATTAAAAATCTCAATGTAAACTATTAATTACATATTTTGATCCAAATACAAAAACATTTTGATAGAGCCCACTATGACTATTAAAATGACTACTCAAAATGCTGTTATTTTCATTAACAAAATATAAATTACTTTGCACAAAACCCAATTTCTAGAATTTGAAAATTATCATCTACTTTTGACGCTGGCTGTTTTCTTTCATAGTGATCCTTGTGAAAGATCTATTCATAAATGTTCTTTAAATTCATGCCAGAAACTTTGAAACCAAGAAAATTGTATTTTGTTTTTCCACATAAACAAAACAAGTTTTGAAGTTGAAGTTGATCATCGTATTTAATTAGCTATGAATCATTAAATTAAACGTGATAACCCCCTTCGCAGACCTGTCATTCGAAGGAACGGCAGTAATGTTTTGACAAAATAGGCAATATTGACCAAATTGCTCAGATAAATTATCATTGTTAGCAGAGAATGGCAAGAAAACGATCGCCGCGAACGACGTGACGGAATAATGATTGTGTAATAGGGGGGTCTTTCAGGTATATTTTTGATATAATTATTTTCCCAAGTGACTACAATATGGGGTTCTTCAAGAAGGGTATTAGAAGGTTTCTACAGGGTATGCAGCGCGAGTGTGACGCCCCTGGTGTCGCACACGTCCAAGGGTCACGGTAACCGCTTCCCATAAGGTGGGTCGTTTTTTTTATATATTTAGGACACGTCAATTTGACTTCACCTCGCCTGATAGTAAGCTGAAGGTGAAGTCTCAGGAAAGAGGGTCACCATTACATACACGTACCATGTTAACAATGGTGGCACTCAGCTTGACGGCCTCATCAGAAGAGGATTGTCGTCGCAGCACCGCGTGACACCTACCGGTCCCACTAGTGCTGCGACCACAATCCACCTGCCCGGCTATGCACTTGCCGACAATATAGGCAATAATGACCTGAACGCAATCAAACCGAAATTGGATTACTATGGAGCTTGTGCTTGTCTGCCACCGCAGTGGTATAAAAAAATAAAATAAAAATTACTAGCTGTTGCCAATGGCTCTGCACACTGCGCAATTTTCTTAATTTTTTTTTCCGTAAGAACCTTCTACAAAGTATTAGAAAACCTGAATGATAAAACGAAAATTACTTAGTTGGTCTCAAGTTATAGCGTGACCATATAAAATGGATTCATTTATTCAAATACCCATATACATTACAAGACGTTAAATTAATCAGATAAACCAAAGATATTGAAAATATTACGTACAAGACGGACGCTTGTGCGGCAAAGATAACAAATAATACTTATGATACTATAAGTATAAGTTTTTCCGTGCACATATTTTTAGGTAAGTATTTCGGTCACGTAGAATATTTTTTTAACTTCTATATTTAATCTGACGGTGGAAAGCGACGCCATTTATGAATGCTTGAAAAGAAACTTTACACAGGTATGTTAGCTATCGCTTAACAAACGAAAACTATTAAAATATAAATCTAGATATTGAAATTAGTTCTGTTTGATTGTATAGTATTAAAAACTGCAGGTTAAGAGATGAATGTAGTCCAAAATAACCAAAAAAATATCTTAGATAGTAAGTTTATTTCAACATAATAGCTTATTTCAGAGAGCCAAACTATTTAGGTACTGTAAACATAAATGATATGTTTATAGTATCATAAAAGATCATTGCTTTAGTTTTAATTACACTACATTACATTAAAAATCCAAAAATAGAGAGTTCAAAAAGATTATAATATTCTTTCAAATTCGTTTTAGATAAATGTGTCTTTTATGAATCGTGTCTCTTCTATTTTGCCATTGAACCAGAATATAAAAAGTGCCCCGTAGTACGGGTATGCAATTTCAAAACCTAGAAATAGACATTTGACAAATTTCATCGTTATTTGTGCATTATATAGTTAGTAGATTTTTTTTTTCAAATTCTTTTTCTAATGCCTTTTTAGATGTTTGTACGTAAAACCTATAAAATGCAAAAAATCATTTTCTAGCAGGTGTCCTTTACTAGATTTTAAAACTGCACATCTGAGCTATAGTTTATGTGCCACAATGCTGTAAAGATGTACATAAACTAGCACGCGATTGATTACTATTTTAATTGATATTTACCTTAGGTTTTGTTGAAAATTAAAACCAATCACGTCACTGTTTTGTGTGACGTGACTTACGTGATCATTTATAAAATGCGAAATTTCGGAGACACTAGTACCTATACCAACGAGGTTTAAGGGCATTTAGGCCGTTCGCTGCCTCGTGCATGTGCACGAATGCGGGCGTTGTTTCGTGCAAATTATACTAACTTAATCTTGTGCAGATAATTTGTAGAGAATCGTGCATATAAATCTATACTATTTGCATGACGGGCGGGCGCCCGCATAGGTCACACGCATGAGGCAGCGGACGGCCTTAATCTTGTAAAAATATATTTTTTATATTCCTTGATCAATAATAAACGGATACTAAAGAGATCCCAAAGAAATAAGTCTATAATATATACCTATTAACATCACTACACTGATATTACATTATTGTAATGTCAACAATATTGAACATGAATTTAAAATAGTCTAACATTTGTAAACTGATTTAAAATAGTATACCAGCTATTTACTATATTGTTTATGTATATTTTTGCAAAATTATATGATCCTAATACTACAAAAACGTGTTGCAAACTGATAGAACACTTACATATCATAAACCTAATATAAAATAATATAATACATACTTTTGATTTGTCATTTCGGGAAGAAGAGTCAGTGCGGCATCCTCTTTATCGATCTCTTCTTCCCCGCTTATTTCAGTTAAATCACCTATGTAAATCACCTAGGTGAATGAAGTATTCCCAACCGGTGGACTTAAATCACCCGGCTTTTAAAATCATAGGTGAATAAAGTCAACCGTAAGAAACGAATATTTTGAGTATACTTTAATCACCTTGGATATGAATATAATCGATGTAAAACGGGTAAAGTGGGTTAGGTTAGAACTGTGACCGCAACAGAGCCGGAACCACTAGTCATCGATTATATTCATATCCAAGGTGATTATTATACTCAAAATATTAGTTTCTTACGGTTGACTTTATTCACCTATGATTTTAAAAGCCGGGTATTTTAAGTCCACCGGTTGGGGATACTTCATTCACCCAGGTGATTTACATAGGTGATTTAAGTGGAATAATTCTTCTTCCCAACTTGCCAAATCAATAGCTGGGTACTGTAGTTGTGCGATTAATTCGCACAAATAAAGAAATATTGTTTTTATGAAGCGACTACCCAAAAACGGAGTGTAATGTTACAAGGTTCATGCACGTTTGAAAGTTTCTTTATTCCACAATAACTTTTAAATGCCTAAACAGATAGATAGATACTCTATAATGTACACAAATCAAAGGATGTTATGGGTTATAGCATTAGAGTCCTTAAATAATTTCAGGTGACAACTTCACCATAACTTTGAAATGCCCGAACAATTTTGGATATATGGGATTTCGTTATAAAGTACTAAATATCCCGAGTGGGCAAAATTATTGTTAAGTAATACAATATTTTTGGCAGGGTAGTCGCTTTTTTTAATTTTTTTATATA
Source organism: Cybosia mesomella (assembly GCA_946251805.1). Lineage (NCBI taxonomy): Eukaryota > Metazoa > Arthropoda > Insecta > Lepidoptera > Erebidae > Cybosia > Cybosia mesomella. The sequence continues at coordinate 11,393,491 of OX276395.1, forward strand.
TTTATCAGATCGCACCACATTACATATACAATAATCTGGGATTCGAATCAGATGCATTATATAAGACTTTAGCAAAAAAAAAGTTGCCAAGAATTTACTCTTAGAATGATAAAAATTAACGGACCTCGTGGTTAAAAGTATTATGTAATTAGTCATTTGAATATCCTATGACTTATATTTTTGAATTGTAAAGAAATTGAAGCATATTAAAAAGTACGGATACCGGCAATGTTCTTGAACAAAATTCGGCGTAGTGGAGGGAAAGTCCGCGCATGTGCACTACGGACCAACCAAAAAACACAATAAACGGACTGATCAACCAATGACGCGAGCCCTTTGAGCCGTAGGTTGGTTTAACATAATCTATCATTGGTTAATTGGCGCGCCTCAGCCGTCGCACCCCGCACTACCACCAAAGAGACATAAAAACGCTTTCTGCGCAGCAAGAGTCTCAACTCTCAAGACGTTTGGCGGTCACTATATATATAATATCGCCCGATTCCAATCCCAGGTATTTTGATACTTAATCATTAAACAAAGAACATGCGGCTAAATTCCAGCATCTTTTTAAGAACATGTAGACGTTGAGGGTTCGCCTCCAAATCTTTATTGCTAAACTTCTGCCCGCTGTAAAGAGAAACACCAGTTTTAGTCGCCTCCAAGACAATTAGCTAAAGAGATACGGTGTAGTGGGCAATTACACATTGCTTGACAAAACATTTAATCTAATATTTATTTATAGGTCACCGAAAATCACTAATAAAAAATCACTGGAAGCGTTCAGTAGTAAACATTAGTGTTCATTTGTCCACCTCTTAGTTTTAACATCAGGTTAGATCGATCCCAACAAATTATTGTATTATAATCTAGATTTCACATCCTCGTATAGTTTCAGATGGATGGGTCAATAAAAATTAGATTAAGATCGACATCATCGTCTTTAGCATTTTGTCCGGGGTCTCTTTTGGCATATACGGCTATTATAAGGGCCACTGCCTTCTGTCCTCCGAACTCCGAGAGGAAAGCCTGCACCAGAGTCTCTCCCGTCACTCAGCAGGTGTACCGGTTTACAGATGAGGTTGACTTGGCCCCCGAAGAAATTGACGGGGCTCTATACATCCTGTACTCTTGACAATTATTACAAGCTAGCAATTTAAAGTGGCGGAGTAATCTATAAACGATGTTTAAAAATGATTGTAAGGCTCACAACGCACTTGCGGCAAGTCGCATGCGGACAGCGGGATGCAGTTAGCCGCATGTCTATGTGCGTTGCATAGACGTGCGGCTGTCATTCATTATTTTCGTTAGTAAGAATTTTCGGTGGATGGCTACAGCGTCACCCTAAGAAGTATGCATGGGAGAATTGCGAATGTATATAGCGTGTCCAAGTAGCTCAGTTGGTCAGAGTACTCCCCTTAGAATGGCATCGGTCGCGTTTTCAAGTCCCATCCTGGATATTGACTGTTTCTGATTTAAATTAATAAGAAAAAAGTGTTAGGAAAGCTATACATACTATGTGAGCGAGCGCGCACGCAGACATGCCAGATGCGCGTAGTAGGTCGGCGTGGGGTACGACACGGAGCGCATGCAGCGTGAGTACAGGTGGCACAGGTAGAACGTGAGCTGCTCCACCTCGTCGTCGGGGATCCGCCCGTCGTTGCACACAGCGTGGTAGCGCGTCGGGCGAGCCGTACCCTTCAGCGCGTGGTGGGATACCTGACACACACACACACACACAAATAGTCACTCACTTGATAGGATGCAGAAGATATCCTATTATCCTATATGGATGTATGGATGTATGGCTGCATGGATGCATAGATGCATGGATGCATGGATGTGTGGATGTATCGATGGATAGATGTGTATGAATGAAAAATGACCTGAAAGGATCTGACTGAAATTAGGTACGGAGATACATTATAGTCTGGAATAACTCCTATGAGTTATTCCAGACTATAATGTAAGTATGTAGTCTATACTACTTTAGTTTACTCTAAGTTCCTATAGGAAGCGGGAATAGGATTAGAATTCCTCGCGGGCGGAGCCACGGGCAACAGCTAGTAGTAGAATACGAATTACAGTACCCAGTTTGGTGGAAGAGTGAGAATACATTAAAATAAAACTATTTTAGCGGATTCTGTCGTAATTTATATCGTGTTATTTTATTATTTACACTACTCCCGACGTTTCGGTTGGTTCTCAGCTACCATGATCACGAGGAGACTAAAGTTTGAAGTGTTAGTTATCTGAAAATATTTTTATCCTGAACTATGTCGAATTGTTGTTTGGGGTCCTAGTCGGTTGAATTTGGAAAATTATGTATACAAACCAAATAAAAGTCCAATTCTGATGAGTGTACAATATCAGTATCCACTACTGTACCGGGTTCTACGTTCATATGACTGTTGTGGCCTTTATTAAAGAATCTGAAATGAAATAATAACAAATCATAACGAAGTTTATTCCATTGTACAATGACACCTAAAAAAATATGACAAATTACAGTATGTACAGGATAGACAGTTAACTAAAACTGACAAATTCCGTGGACATGAAATAACAAGGTATGCAACTGCATACCTTGTTATTATATATATAAATATATATAAATTGAATTTATGTATACCTACTTATAAAAATGAATATTTGGTAATTTTTATGTCTTCGAACTGCACTTATGGCGTTAACTCCTACTTTTTTACCCGACTGCGCCAGATGGAGGGTTATGCTTTCCGAGAGTATGTATGTATAATTGTTTGGCGCGCTCTACAGCCCGAACGGCTCGATGAATTTTAGCTTGCGAGGTGTCGATAGTCGTATTTACTGCCAGAGTGCTACTAGGTGGCGCTAAAATCTACGTTGTAAAAAAATATTTTCACTCAAATTTATCAAGTAGGTTATTAAAATGAAGAGCTTTAAAGAGTGGTTTCAAGAATATACATAACTAAAAATGTATTTTCTTTCGGTTTATGAATTGCCTGCTATCAAACTTATTTCGGTATTTCTAGGGTTTTTTGATTCTTTTATTTTATAATTTTTAAAATTAGAAAAAGAAGGATTGCTGTTTATGCCGTGCATCAGTAGGTAAAAATGAGAACGAATATAATTTTATCAGTTCTTCAACAACCACTTGGCTGTAGACCGTTTGATTGCTAAGTCAGAGGTCGTGGGTTCCATTCCTGCTCAATGCAAATATTTGTGTGTATGAATATGAATATTTCCATTGGTCTGGGTGTTTCTATGGATAATATGTATATAGTTACAAAATGGATTTAAGTATGTTTATCCGCATTCTAGAACCCATAACAAAAGCTAATTAAGCTATACTAACTTTGGGTCTCAATAGCGCTGTGTAGAATGTCGTAGAATATTTATTTATTTATTTCTTCAATGAGCTCAGTCAAACAGTTAATTTTATCAAAACATAAACACAGGATTTGCTACTAGCTCTTACCTAGTATGATGCCTTTTCTGTACAAGTAAAAACAAGATTTCGGGTTTTCTAGTTGCACCTGCCAGTCGAGCATATGCAGCGTGTACGGCGGCAAGTTCGCTGTTCATCACCTGGCAATTATAAAGAATCCTATATTATGGTTACACGAATATGTCAAGATTGCAGGAAACCGGTTATTTATTTCACTATGGTAAACTAACTAGTTTTACTCACAAGACGGCGAGATTTTTAGTAATACAATATTATTATATTACTTATAAATGAGGATTACTACTTAATATTTATTTTTGACCACTTCTGTGGAGGTTGTAGGTCTCGGGTTCGAATTTCGCTCGGTGCAAACATTTTTATGCGTGAATATGTATATTTGCATTGGTCTGGATGTTTCTTTAACCATATGTATGCATTAATAAAAAAAAACTAACATGCTTGTCCGCATTCTAGAACCCTTATTACAAGGTATGCTTAGTTTGGGTTTATCTTGGTTGGTTTTGTATATTGGATAATAACGAAGCTATGGATTAATAACCACAAAATTCAAATTACCTGAACAAATTGTCCTTCCGATACGCCGTCACGGAATACAAATATTTTCTTCGGCAATTGATCCCTATTTCGGTCTTTGTAGACTTTCAGATGATCGAACATCATATCTTCAAACTCGACAATCATTTCTTTCTGTAATGTAGGAAAAAATGGGTATATTAGTAGTATTTTATGTGAACTCCACTATAAAGAGAATAAGAGAGATGGAAGATTTTCAATGAGTATTGGGGCTATTAGGTTACTATTGGCTAGGCAAAAGAATGTATGTGTGTGTGTACTTGTACGCACGTACGAAGTTAAACTTCTTTGGCGTAACAAGATAAAAATATTTCTTATTCTTTTTACCTTCGCGTTATCCTACGTTTGTACAAATAATAATGCAAAACTTTTTTTGTTTATGATGTAAATAAATAATGCATACCGTCAACTAACCTCAAATTCTACAAAGGTACTCAAAGTAAAATGTAGACTAGCTAATTCAGGGTATCGGTTATCTAGCTAAGTTCATGGTGTCGGTTTATCATGCCAGTGTGCGCGCGCATCGTAAAAATGTACTCTCATCATTTTTCCCTAACGCGTTTCGTTTGTGAAATCTTGATATCATTATGATTTGCCTATAAAAAATACTTGCCTTGGGCGTCTGTATACTCAGCTCAATGTTATACACGTAACACTGTGTATCAATGGATGCAGTAACCGCTGCAATACTGGGCACGTTAGACTGTAACAATACATCAATAAATTAGTAACAAGTTTATTAGGAGATTTATAAACTACTAGTTGTAGGTGTAGAGGCTTATCTAACTCCCCTGCTAGTCGGTGCATCTGCTAAACAACAGATGAGGCTCTTGCGCAGGCAGCATATACTGTTAATACTTTCTTCTCAGAGGTCAGACGGTAGTTACTACCAGAAAAGCAGTCATACCAATATAAAACAAAGCGGACCTCGAGCTCCAAAGTGTAATCTTTGGACGCAACTGGGAAATCGAGATGATGATTATAAATTACTAGTTGCGGCTCCGCCCGCGTGGAATACTGATTTCGTTGCCGCAACTCATAGGAACCTACTCCAGGTATAAAATGTTGCCTATTTGTTATTCAAGAGTCTAGAATAATAAATAGGCTAGTCTAGAATTTAGACTATAATCTTTACAGCAAATTACGTTCAGTCGGTTGAGCGTGATTACCTTATAAATATGCAAACATCTTCACAAACTTTCACATTTATAATACGAGTAGGATAATAAAACTGACCTGGTCTGGAGATGGATGGGTCACGTCAGCACCAACTATCATCACACCACCACCCTTCAAACAACGCGGCAAGGTTCTTTCACCCAAAGCTTGATTAATGCCCATCAGTTTTGAATTCACCTATGAAAAACTTAGATAATAAATATTCGAGAAACAATGTTTAAAACAAAATAAAATCAGACTTCGAAACACACATTTGTATTAAGAGAGAACCTGGTACTTTCCCAGTCGAACCGGCAGTTCCTGGGTTTCATCCTTATTCAATACTTTGAAAAAATACATGTCCATAAAATACATACAAATATTTTTAACGAACGAATAAAAAGGGTACCTTTAGGAGAATATTTTTGGCCGTCATCATATTCATTTTACGCGTCGTAGCCTCTTTGATGCACTGTGTAAGCATACCGACTTCACGCTCAGCCATTTGTTTGACCTACAAGATACGCAAATTTTAAGTTTGTTATTTTCTCTATTTCGTTAACATGTACAGTTAGCTATAAAATTGAGTTAACACATGTCAATTTATAGAGCACCATACCTCCAAAACGTTTCATAAAATGTTAGACAAAACTTAAAATATATTCGCCTTGTCCTTCGAGAATTACAAAAATTTTCAATTCATGCATTTAACAAAAAGTTTTTTTTACTTCCTAATTTAAATTAGATTGCAAATGAGAAATAATATGTACCTTATGGTAATGATCTCGTCCCCTTGCGGATACGACCACGAACATGAACCTAATTTTTTGGTCTAAAGCCCAACGGAGTACTTGATTAAGAGACGTGAGCGAAACGTCGAACCTTTTTATAGACGGGTCTGAAATGTTCATGCCCATCTGTTTGCCAGTACTCATAAGCTATAAGGAAGATAAAAATATTTGTTAAAATAATGGTATTATGAATACTGCCTTCCTCATTCAATAATAAATATATGCATATTAAGTTACTGGTAGCCTTTTTCAGATCAGTCTTTCTATGTAGAGTACTATTAGACAAGCTGTTTAGAACAAAATAGTGTCGCAAATTTGGGGTGAGGCGGGAAATGCTGAGGAGTAGGTATGGGACGCAGATACTAGATGCTTAAGTTAATGAATATTGACTTCTATCTATACAGGCATAGCACATATTTTTGTAGTGTCATCTGTATAACAGCTACAAAAAGCTGTTTCCAGTTGATGGTTACAGTCCAAAAAATCTAAATAGTGCATTTGACACATGCGTTTAACAGAAGATATACCATAGGACGTAAACAGCCCAGCCCAAAGCGTGATATCCGGTAACTCCGCTTCGCAACGTGGAATAATGGGCACGCTGATCGGTCGCGCGAGGGAGTTGGCCGATGCACTTTGCAGGCGGAGGGTGGCCGTGGCGTTCCTGCACTCGAGTGCCCGGTGCAACGAGTGCAAGACTCGGTGGAAGGGCAGTAGATCCCGGCACCTAGTGGGGAAAATGGAGGGGCCGTGGTACTCTCCCGGGAGCTTCAGAGCAACATCTTGGAGGTGAAACGCTGTAGTGACGGACTTGTGGTCGTGCGGGTGCTTATCGATGGGATTGTTACCTATGTGATAAGTGCCTATGCGTAAGGGTTTGGCGGAGGCTAATCTGTTATTCTCCCCATCGATTTGTAGACACACTACACTAAACGACACCTGGCAAAATGCACGTCGTAGATTATTTCAACTGTAGTTGATGGCTATTGCGATACCAATTTTTAGGGATTTTCTTTAGAAAAGCCCTATTGCTATCGAGTTGTCGACGTCGTCGTCGTTGCCAATTTTCTGTCACGGTTTTGGGTATGAAGGAGATGAGCTAACGAGTTGCTGTTTTCGGTAATAGATTCGTGCTGGGGTGAACCATTGCAAGAAAAAGAAAAAATCGCAAAAATCGCAAAAAAAAAAACGCTAAATCGAAAATCCCTTGTATTCGGCTGAGCTCGTCTCAGGAATTCAACTTCTTTTGTTCTGTACAGCCAGTCTAGTAGTATACATAGAGCTCATTGTCTGGATTAAATAAAGTTTTTCATACCGTCTTTATAACCATCTCATAGTCATTGGTGGGGTTCGTTTCAATGGCAATGAAGCCCCAATTAACAAGTGATTCAGGCCTCAATAGCTGATTGGCTTGCCATTGTCCTTGCCTGAAAAAGCAGAATTTTCACAGTATATTTTGTATATTATAAAAAGTGTAAAATAAATAAATTTTATTATAAAACTAGCTGTTGCCCGCAGCTCCAACCGCTTGGAAGTCTGAACCCGTTCCCGCAACCCATGGGAAACTATTCCAGCCTTTGTGTTATTCCAGACTATATTCTATGCCTGTTCCAAATTTCAGCCAGATCCATTCAACTCTTTGAGTGTGATTGAGTAACAAGTATCCAAATATCTTCACATCACATATTTATCTCTTTCATATTATCGGATGCATTTCGGAGAGTGTGCGCTGGAATTGCAGAACTTGTTGCCTCCAAGCCCTTTCCACCAACGAACGACCAGACGCGACGCGCCACCACTACATGGTGGATATTCCACTCATACGCACGAAACGTTTCGGCGACACATTTATTATGCGTACAGCTGAGTGGAATTGCCTGCCTGTGAGTTTCCGGAAAGCTATAACCTCGGAATCTTCAAGTCTCGAGTGAATAGGTTCCTTCTAGGCAAACGTGATCCATCGTAGACCACATCGTCACTTACGACCAGGTGAGATAGAGGTCAAACGTGAGCCTATCAACCATTAAAAAAAAACTTTCAAATTTATAATTTTAGTAGGATACTATTTTCAATCGTACTTAATACTGCCACGGTGGTAAAGAACTATACTCCCCCTCCTGATGGTAAGCTGTTACCGTTACTTAACTCGTAAGTTACCTCCCTAACTCCCTCCCCAAGGATCTCTCACAGTAGAATGGAAGCGGCGATAGCCCAGTGGCGTACGTAACGGACTGCTGAGAGGTCTCGAGTTCGATCCCCAGTCCCCAGAATGGATATACTGCCCTAGTCTTCTATGCCCTTAATTACTCAAAGATATTCAGGTTGAATTTCACTCAGGAGAATATTTTCTCGGTAGAAAACAATAACAAAGCTATCATCAACTTTGAGGCGGCGCTTTGGTTGGCACGTCGGGAGGAAGTGAGAGCCATGCTAAGATCAGCCATGCTTCGGTTTTGTAGAGCGTTCCGTTTATCTGACCATGAAGATATCAAACTGACAGTCCGTTGTACGACAGAGATACCGCTCTACAAAACCGAAGCAAGCCGAGCGGATCTTAACCGGACTTTCACTTTTTTTTTTTAATATATAGGACACGTCAATTTGACTTCACCTCGCCTGATGGTAAGCTGAAGGTAAAGTCTCAGGAAAGAGGGTCACCATTACATACATGTACCATGTTAACAGTGGTGGCACTCAGCTTGACGGCCTCATCAAAAGAGGATTGTCGTCGCAGCACCGCGTGACACCCACCGGTCCCACTAATGCTGCGACCACAATCCCCCGGCTATGCACTTGCTGACCCCTGAACGCAATCAAACCGAAATTGGATTACTATGGCGGGTTTTTCGCAATCGTACACGGTGTTAACCACCCGGCCGAATTTTGTGATAAATTTGTGTCATCACATTTTTACCACCAGTAAGTTTCTTTCCGACATGCCAACACAAAAGCTACGGCGGCTAAAGCGGTCTATGCCTTCGTGTTCCACTTTCTTACTTGACTCGATTCTCAGTTTGTGTCGCTATCATCCTCATAGCGATTTTCGAGTTGCGTCCAAAGTGTGCACTTTGGAGCCCGAGTTCCGCTTATTCTTTTGATTGGTATGTTTACATTCTTAATTTAATCATATAATATCAAAGATCTTCTCTGGCGACACTTTTTGGAAGATATCAACATTATATTTTAATACATAAAAAAATAAGTTACTATAATGGTGTACCACACTTTGACAAGCAAAACCTTTTAAATGCCCTCTTTCTTTTTGCTAACCAATCGAAGTTTCATATTTATATGTATACAAAAACTCTAATACAACAAACCTGGGTGTAGCAGTTCCCCGTCCTATGTCCAACAATGGTGGTTCCAGAACTTTAGCTTTCACTTCATAAAACTTGTCTGAAATCTCCAAGCCAAACTTCTTAAAATCGGGGTTCCTGGAGTATTGCATCTACAAACGTAAAAGCAAATTTCTGAAACTGTACACAATCCCAAGACATCTTTATCTTTCTTTACCATTGGAAAATTGTAAATTAGTTGTGTCTGTATTTGGAGACATAAAAGAAAAGTACTTAATTATGTTAAATGAACGATTCGAAACACAAAAATATATTGTTGGAATTGTTGTCTATTTGTGTTTGTTCGCGATAGACGCAAAGACTACTGAACGGATTGTAATGCGGTTTTAATCTATTAGAAAGGTTTTGGTCAGACTTAAAACAGCGAACACGATAGAGCGTGAATAGTAAAAATAAAGAGATAAAAAGAAAATTTCAACCGATCGAAAAAAAAAACATCCAATTTTTTTTTAGCTTCAGTACCTTTTTTTTCGTGCGGAAATCCCTTCGGATCCCCCCCCCCCCCGCCGGCCAGCGGGGGCGGTTAGATCGGGCTTGAACCGACTAAAACCACACGCCGTCTCGGGTCTACAGACGCCGTTACAGGTTGTAACTGTCGCGTTTCCCTAACAGCCTAACACCCAGTATAGGTGTACCTACAGAGGTACGGACAGTTAGTATTGTTCGCAGCTTCGCGCAGTAGAATAACCAGTTATTATAAAACTCACTAACATAAATGCTAAAAAAGTCAATAACATCCACTTACACTAGAAATCACTTCTGTGATTTTCTGCAAACGCTTGTCGGGCGGTGTAGCCGCTTCTCTTACCATTTTGGCTACCTGGGTTTCGTTGAGTTGTCTGGCCAGTGGCTGTAGAACACAAAATATTTTTACCTTTAGACCCCCGATCACAGATAGCAGGTTTCAATTACAGGATATGCCAAGTCCAAGATTTTATTTGCATGACGCTGTTGAAATCCAGATCAATAAGCCCAGCGTTCTAACGTGTACTGAACTAGATATGGTTACCACCAATTTTTATCGCCCGACGCAAAACGAGGAGTGTTAGAAGTTTCTTTTTTATAATAAAAATAAAAGTTTAATATACTAAAAAAACACGTTTTAATAGAAGCCAAAACGAATTTCATTGTTACAAAACGTGGGGTGCTCGATGATGGTTGTTGTAAGCACCTCAAGCGTAAAGCCCGAAATCGAGTTCAAAGATTCCGTTACATAAAAACAGAAACATATATACATATCAAGTTAAAAGTGTGTCAAAAATTAGTTTACAGAAAAAGGGCAATGTTCAAATATTATTTGTTCGTTTACGCCATGATAAATCTTCTATTGTGGGGTTACAAAATTGGCTTAGAAAACCTGTGGTGCACTCTTTTTTTTTTTTTTTATCGTGCGGAAATCCCTTCGGATACCCCCCCGCCGGCCAGCGGGGGCGGTTATGTCGGGCTTGCACCGACTAAAACCGCACGCCGTCTCGGGTCTTCAGACGCCGGGGTGTGAGGTTACCCATAGAGCATATCCCTCGCACCCCGGCTGACCCTGGGCCATCTCACCACTAACAGCATCGCTCATCCTGTCTCCTCTGAAAGCAGAGGAGTACGGAGAGCGATGTGTTCCCGCCACGTTGGGTATTGGCCGACGATCAAAGCCAACCCTATGAAGGGATGAAGGGGAAGCCATTGACCGCCGCCCAGGGTGTACCGGCCGCTCCGATTCCGTTCCCCCCGGACTGCAGCGGGATCGGAATCGGAGCGACACTCGAGGAGGTTACCCAACACACACCCCCCTGTGGTGCACCCTAACAGTATTAATCACTACCCCTCGTTCGCATTCTCTTTTTAACCAAAATTGCGAGCACGCAGCCATTATAGAGCTATATTACCAAGGATATTAAAGAAAAATAATGAAACTTCAAGTATTACCTGTCCATAAGCAACATCCAAAAGCTCGACTGGGAAGTAAATGGTCTTTTCTTTAGGCCCAACCCAAATGCAATTGAAATGTGGATATTTGATTCTAAAAGATACAAATCATTAATAAAATTAGACTAGATAAGTAGAGGGAAAATAAACAAGCGTATATCGTTGTACTTATGTATCTATTTTAGGATAACTAGATGCTTATAGATTTAGTTCGGAAAAAGTGAACATCCAGGACGGGACTTGAACCCGCGACCAGTCCCTTAGAGGGAGAATACTCTGATCAACTGAGCTACCTGGAGACGTCCTAGATATTAGGGATTCTCCGATATATTGTGTGTCTCGGGGCGAAGCTCACTTTTCCTGAACTAAATTTATTTGAAAAGTTGGCATACTAATTAATTGCTTTATCATTTAATTGAACTAGATACTTGTTACAAAATGGCCCTTTAAAATGCTGTCAAGTCGCGTTTCGGTATATGACGGAAGCGCCCGATACCTAATCGTGCTATCCCAAAATATGTATTTACACAAGTAAACAACCTTTTTTTTATTTTTTATAATCTAATAATATTCATTACATCTAATGTTACAAAATTGCTAATAGCTCGCTCAAGCGTTTCATAACACTGATGTATTTTTTAGTTTACTCATATATGAATTCCTATAGCACGGCATGTTAAGAGGCGTTATGACTATAGCACGGTTTAATATATAATATCTGGGTGAATTTTTTTTAATGAAACTTGGTAGATCGATTTATCGCCCCTGTAACCTCCTGTTAGTAAATTTCGTGAAAATCGTTGGAGCCGTTTCCGAGACTTAGATATATATATATATATGAATGGGAGAGGCCTATGTCCAGCAGTGGACTGCAATAGACTAATTGATTGATTGATTGATATATACAAGAATTGCTCGTTTAAAGGTACTAGATAGATTAGATACATATACCCATTAAATAACGTACTCGGCACGAGATCACTAATTTAAAAATATGATTTACATGAATATTATTATATTGATCAAATTTGGGCTTTTGATCCAGTAGGGAAGAACGAAACTTCTATTATTTTCACACGAATATCAATGTCATATTTCATGCACATTTTTGTTCTTTTGTTTTCTTAAATATCAAAAACTAGTAACATTTGTGTGATAGTAATGCTAACTTAGTAGACTTGTCCCTTCCCTCGTTTGTATCTCCATGTTGAGCCGCAATTAACTGGGTTTGCCATGAAAAATCCCAAGCTGCGGACCGAAGTTTTCGGCAATCGGCACTATGAAACACATTTAACCCGCAAGACGGCACATGACACTTCGTTCGGGATTAACCCTACAGGCAGAGACCCGAAATGACTTCATGCTATGTACCAACATGGCTAAATGCTACGTCTTTCATTACGTCGACGACCTCTGTGGCGTAGCTGTAGTGCGTTCGACTGCTAAGTGAGATTTCGCGGGTTCGATTCCTGCTCAGCGCAAATATAAGCTAAGCAATGGGCTATGGTCTAGATAGCGATGTGTAGAATGTCATAGAATATTTATTGTTTTGTGCGGGCCCGAAGTTTCGCATTTAACATGGCAGCCCCCAGGTCACGAGTTACTTACTTAAAATCACTGGAATATAGTATGTACAGAATGTATACTTACTCGTAGCCTTTCTCCGAGTAGTATTTACCAACTGTAATCGCTCGTGTTGTACCGCCCGGCATATTCAATTGGAATTTTAATTTGTATGGTGGATCTACTAGCCCATTGCAAACGAATTCACGTTTTTGACCCGCAGTTGGAGTATCACCCACCATTGTTGCTACCACCTAAAAATGAATACTTAAAATATTAAGAAATGAAAAAAACTAGTGGCCTGTGGGGTGGAGAGATTAAGATCCTTGTGGCTCAAGCCTTCGTCACCTGCAAACCCGTTCTACTACTAATTTACGGATAAGGCTTTCCTCTCCATAAAAGCCAAGATAAACAAATCTATAAGTAAATCAGAAGTGGACCGCGGGCTCCTAGGTGCAGGCTTTGGACACAACCGAGATTGGCAATCGGATGATGATGACGACTATTAATATTTTGTTACGTCCAATAACTAAATGGTTATTCTAAATTCATATAAAAATAACACATTGGGCATATTTACCTTGAGACCTTTTATGAAGTGCATGAAGTTATCAACTTCAATAGGTCGCTGCTTTTCCACCGGAGCAGCAATGCTCAAATTGAAATCTTTTGTAATTGCTTGGATCATCGTTTGATGTTTAGGAAAACCTTTATGTGCAACTGTAATCAGAAAACCACAATAAATTTTGAAGACTAAGGCACGCTGATCGGTGCTAACTTTTTACAATTTCTTAGATTTTGCATTTATCACAAAAATAGCGACCGGGGAACTAGCTTCTGCTAATTTAATTTGCCGTCCTTCACTTATCTATCATGAATAGAAACACAAATCAATAAAATAGAAATGTCTGTTTGTAATATAAAATAAAAGTTCTAATTAATGCATATAAATATATTTATATATTATATGGTACTTATAACAAAAATACATTTTTTTTTAATTTTGTCTGTATGTCTGTTTTCCTGTCTGTTTCTTCCGGGTACTCTCCGAAGTGGCTGGGACAATTTTGATGGGATTTTTACTGTGAATAGCTGATGTTATAAGGTGTAACTTACTTCGTCTTATAACATCAGCTATTTTCATTTTTTTTAAAGCTATAGTTAACCCAGATCGAAATCCACACGAAGCCGCTAGTATTAAATATAGATGAAGTGGCAACAAACCTCGTTAGCCTGGAAACTAGTGTCACCATACTCGCACATTGTTCATAATTTTAGAAAGAGGACAAGGCTAAAATTGAATGTCAGTGTCAGATAGTCAGTCGAAATGGTAACCCTCATTTCTGTGACTTCCCCTTTAGCTTACACGAGAAGTTATATCGATATGCCTTCTATAAAAAAAAGGAATTTGTCGGCTTGTAACTAAGCCGTAAACAGGATGTTTTTTTTTCAAATGGGTTTGGATGGCCAAATCTGAAACTATGAGGAACAGCGAAAAATGTTCAAAGGAGTCTCAGGTCCGATTTTGATGAAACTAAAACTGCAACATAAGATTTTTCAAAAATCAATGCTTCTAGCCAAGATTCAAACCTATTGATTTCGAAAAAAACAGCCCGTATTATTACACCATACGATAGGTGCTGCTAATAAGGAACGAATTCAAAAAAAAAAGTAAGTAGGTACATGAAATTTAGTATGCAGGGGGTTTCTGGGGCGATAAATCGATCTAGCTAGGTTTCATTTTAATAAAACGTCAAAAAAGCCGATCAGCCATGGTATTCTATAAGAGGGTTTATAAATCTCGACAGCTGAATCCGAGATGAAATATCATATTCGTCATAAGAAATTTGATACTCACCGCGGTTTCAGTTATCGAGATACATAAACGTTCTTACAGAATGGCATGGCAGAGCTCGGTCATCCAGACATTCAGTAATAATACATGTACTTTTTTTTCAATATCAATGTGTTCGTTTTCTGGCTAGGAGCATTGATATTTTTTAATCCAATGAAGCAGTTTTGTTTTCATCAAAATCAGGTCCGAGACTCCTTTGAACGTTTTTTTTTAACCTTTTCCTCATAGTATCGGATTTAGCCATACAGGCCCAGTTGGAAAATTCACCCTGTTTGAACGGGACTATTCGTGGTCATATGCGTACACGAGTGATTCGGTGAATTGTTCAGTGAGTATCTAAATGAGGCATTAAATCGACGCTAACAAACAAATACACACATATTTAATTCTATACGGATAAACAAGTAAAATCATACAGATATATACCATCAATATTAATAAATGCCTTGCTGGTGAATATGGCTGACTGGAACAGCCCTGTCCACATTTCATATCCGTGGCCTAAGTCTATAGGTTGTGCTGGGCGTTTGAAAAACTGCCGGCCGGCCTAAAATATAAACAAATATGAACATTTGTCATCTGTGAACATTTTATGGCTGGGATGACGATTAGAACAGAAATCATTAGACATTAAGGACTTCTTGACTTAATCATTATACTTAAGTAGAATTTTTGACATTATACATTGTTTTTTATTTGAAATTAATTCTTTCTTATATTCAAACATGGATAAAAATAGAAAGATTATTCTATTTACGTATCCTCTTTTTTACGGTTGCATGTAACTATTGTAAAATAAAACACAATTTTTGGATTTCATATGGTTCTTTGTGTAAAGGGCATACAGAGATTAGGTACAAAAAGTTCGGTAACTGTTTTCCATCATGCAGTTAAATACAGTCAGTTACGAAAGTCACCAAACGTTTAAAAAAAGACAAAAAAGTAGGTGCTGTAAATGATTTGTGTTAAAAAAAATATTAATATGTATTTGTAATTAATTATATAATACCTTGACGTAAGACTCCAAAGTGCCTTGCCGTAATATGACGTCGATACATTGCACCTCCTCAGTGGGATGAAGTACCGACGCTCCACCTTCACTCATATAGCTATAACAATACAATTAATTAACTTTCAAATGTGGAATGATACTTACTTAATTAAAAAAAATCGCAAGTGTGGATTGTAACCCTGCATCCAAGAAATGCGACGTAAATCACTATCATGTTTAAATATTAATAAGTTTGATACGAAACTGCGGTCTGACTGTATGTATGTATACGGAACTAAGCGGTCACTAAAGGGTCGAGCTATCCGATCCTGATCCATATGTGAAGTTCAATTTTGAAATTTAGTGAAATAGCTCGTTTTGAATCGTTTGGACGTAATTGGCCCCCTAGACCGTGCGATTTGACTCTGTTGGATTATTTTTGTGGAGTTACGTTAAATATCTTGTTTATACCGATAACCCAGCATCGATTTAAGCATTAGAAAACAACATTACAAGTGTTATCGGTGATATACCAGCCGATATGCTCAGCAAAGAGTTACTTTTTAGATATTGGATTGAAAAATAGTATCACCTATAATATAATCGTGGCCAACATTTAAATGAAATAATCTTAAACATAAGCGCCTTCGCTGCGTTAAGCGGGTGCCAGTCGCGGGTGCCCATCGCGGATGCCCGCGCCGTGCGCCCGCCTGCTCCGTTGCGGGCGTCCGCGACGGGATTCCGACGCCAGATAATTTTGATAGCGTCGGTGTACAGTCGATAACTATGGATCATTTATTGATATATTACTTAGCCAAAAGACGACGACGTGAACAAAGGCGTCAGCCAATCAGCCCATATGTCACGTCTAGATTGTTGTGTGGAGAATTTGTAACCAAGTTTTGGTTATTAAGAGAAAATGGCCAATTTTTTTTTAGTTATTTTAAAATGTCACCGTCTACATTTGACGAACTGTTTTCGAAACTTGAAACATATTTAAAACGTAGTTCTAATACGGTGAAAGTACACAGGGTATCAGTTATATTACCAATAAGTAAGTAAATAAAACGTTCAAAATAACACGTTCCGTATCAATAAAACTCAAAGTTTATTGCAACGACTGTACAAGCACGGCGCGGGCGACACGGATAACGTAGCGGCTCAATGATTTTGTAGAAACTGAGTGCCTAGTGCGAGTTTTGTTTAATTTGTCTCACAAAAACGTGCGTATAGGTGAAGATTATTTTGTATGGCTAGATAATAAAGAATAGCATACGATACAATCTATACAGAGTCATCTAGCGACAAACGCACGTTTTTGTGAGACGTATTAAACAAAATTCGCACTAGGCACTCTGATCCTTTCGCGTGCTCCGTCGCGCGGACACACGACGCGTGCCCCGCTGCCCGCGTGGCGTGGGACGGCTCGCGCGGACACACGACGCGTGCCCCGCTGCCCGCGTGGCGTGCGACGGCTACCCGCCTCGGAGAATTTCAAATATCTGGGACGTGTCTAGATAGCTCAGCGGGTCGAATTCTGACAATTTCGAATATCTGGGACGTGTCTAGATAGCTCAGCTGGTCAAAGCATTCCCCCTGTAAGGGACTGGTCGCGGGTTCAAGTCCCGTTCTAGATGTTCTTTTTTCCGATCTAAATCTTTAAAAACCAAATGCTTAAAAATCACACGTTATAATGAAATTGTTACAAATCTGGTGCAATCTCTCTGGGATGAGTTCTCATATATTTAGTTATAGTGTAAGAAATGTCGTTTTAAAATTATTGTTCGTGTTTCTTTGTGATACTGACATTTGAACCTCGCTACGCGTTTTCGAAGTTGGCTCGTGCTTCCCTTCCAAATTCAATGTTACTTATGCAAGGATACCTAAAGGGGATACTTTCTGACGCTGACGAATACTTATCGATACGCGACTGACTAACCCCGTTAGCTGTGCTGGGATTCAAACCTACCTCCACCTGGAAATTGCATGTTAGTAGAAGAGGACCCTAAAGCACAACACTAGCTATACCAATCTATCTTCAGACCAATGTTCCCCTTTTCTATAACTATGGTCTAGACATGAGGTGGTCGCAAGAAGGCACTGTGCACGGCACGGGCCATCCACCACAACCGGTGGCTAGCGACAATCTGTTCGTTCACATGATTTTTTGAAGTTTTGTATGGAATCTACGCACATGTGTAACGACTGGTGTACACTCGCGACTCAGTGCCCGTAACACGCCACCACGCCAGTGGCGGACACTCATTGAACAGCAGGAGAGTGTTACAAATTGTATCGCCCAACGACTAACAGTGGCGGCCACCGACCACTGATGGCAGCCGCCGACCACCTACGTTTGCGCTGTGCTAAAGGACGTGGCGCGCTACAACCATCGGTAGCTGTGGTCGGTGGTCTCTTTGCGCTGAGCCTTAGAATATATTGCAAAAACTTACTTAAACACCTATTTATTATACTTACATCTAGGCCGATCATTATAATATATGTTCAAGAAAAATAAGAATAATGAAAAGATATGAACGTTGAAGGCACATACTTACCGTTTAATTTTTTCCAATTCAACAACCCCTGTAGCTTTAAATGAAACTTCGAAACGTATGACCTTCCCATTGGGGTCCTCACAGTCAATCTAAAAAATAAAGTTTTCATCTCTAAAAGATCAGAATCAGACTCAGTGGGATCACCCGTCATGGAGATCCGTGTGTGGTTCAGGGATTTAGTTCTATATTTTCTTCTAACGAATAAAATAAAAAATGGATTACGCGTGGAATTTTTTGGATTTCGGTCACAGTGTTCGGCAAATTGTTTTTTTTTACGTTTTAGAAGTCTTTAAAAGTCTAAGCCTAAGTCTTTATATAAGCCTTTAATATGGTCAGCAGACCCAGAAAAGTGGCAAAGGCTCCATATCGATTCTACTTCTACAAACACTAACGCCTTAGCAATATCGATAACAATTTGGTAGCCAAGTGTACAAGAATTATAACTCGTAAACATATCGCTTCCCGGCAACAAAAACGTCATAACACATCATAAGCAGGTATGTTTCGGCATATTTGCAAATATTCTATTTGACCGGCTGTAAAATCGTCGTATAGTGCACTTAGTCGCCGAAAAATGGTAATCAATACGACAAATAATAAAAAATCATAAATGTAATGTTTTCTCAAGACATAACATGTTTTTACATTGTGACACTTTTTTTTGCCGAGGAGCAATATGTCAATTCCATACATATTTCGCCTTCAGTGGACACCATTCAAACTAGAAGTATATACACATAATATATACATGTAATATATCATCATCATCATCATCATCATCATCATCATCAACTTATTCTAGTCCACTGCTGGACATAGATCTATATAATATATATTATATGTATTTATGAAGTAAAAAAGTCGGTATGTTGTTGAATTTGTGGATAGCGCTGTTAGTTACGCAGATACTGTATTTCTGTATTTAAGACTATTGTTTGTAATTTATCTGTTTGTTGTCCTGAAAATAAATTAATAAAGGAGCAGTCAAGCTATATTATTTCTCTAAAACGCACGAACAGTGAAAATGATAGCGGAAGCCTGAGAGCAGCGCCCGCTCTCCGATTGTCGCAACTCTACGGGGGGTTCCGCAGAAAACGCCAGGCTCACAGATAAATGTTTACTTCGCTTATATCTTCACGCATTGGTAAGAACACTGTGCCCGTTACGCTGCATCTGCGGTTTTCCTAGACTATTTGGTGGAAATCAGCCTTAATCATACGAATACAGAACATATTTGAATGCACTAACAGAAGTATTAAAGCGTTCCTGTCCGTTAACGTTAGGTAGAGGCCGCAGTGAATAGCAATTCTTCATCTGATCAAATGCAAGTAGCTCCTTTGGAAAGCATTTTGCTTTAACTCTTTTGAATACTTCTGGAATCAATCTTTTCGGTTTGTCTGGAATGAATGTGACGTCATACCGCGACTGTAATATAAAACACGGAAAAATTATAATACTATTGTCAGTTTTAACTTATTTTATATGTAAAGTAATCATTTTTTCCTTACTATTTTTAAAGGCTTGAATGTCATTTCCAAATAATTTGTCAGAATCATGATATTTCTTGCATTAACAAGTCTACCAGGGAGTTTAAGAGGTATTTTATAACGGCATACAACATTTTCTTGTGAATATTGCCCAGGTTTTGATGATTTTGATATGGATGAAGCTGAAGATTGAAGCGATGTGAATTGTTGGGGTGGAGAAGGTTGAGGCTGTGAAGTAGGTTGACCAGGCTGCATAAATTGTGGAGTCGATTGTGATATAGGAAATTGTGGTTGACCTCCAGCCTGTACCCTTCCTCTACCATAAGGACCAGCTGCTGCACTACTCGATTCTGACGTCGCAGAGCGAGGGGTAAATCCAGGTGGCGGAAAAGATGTGGAAGGTGGGATCAACGTTCTAGGTTGTGATGCGCCAACAATTGCGGTTGGAGCCTGATGCGAGGTTGGAGGAGTAACTATTTGATGATCGCCTGCATCAGCTGAGCTGAGCTGAGCAGCTGGAGTCCCAACTTGTTGAGAAATCGAAGCGGCTGCATCACCTTTTTTCTTTCTGGGTCGTTTTTTTTTTGCGCCTCCCAAACCTAAACCTTCAAACTCTTCAGTAACTTCTTCAACCTTTGCTTCAACTTTAGGTTTAGATTCCTCTACAGGCGCTTCCGATTTTTCCCTATCTGGAGTTGGTTCCGTCTTTTCCCTATCTGGAGTTGGTTCCGATTTTTCCCTAGCAGGAGTTAGCTCCGCTAAAACCGCAACAGCTTGCCTTGCTGTCTCTTGTTTCGCTTGTTTCTTTTCTTTTCTTTGTTTTTTTCTAGATCCGAGACCAAGCCCCAGACCTTCTTCTTCCTCGACTACTGCTTGTTCCGGTACTTCTGCAGGTTCTGGCGGTTGCACCTCCTTCGGACCTTCGCTTTTATTACCTTTCTTTTTTCCTGTAATGAAAAACCAAATATACTGGTTGAGTTTACTATATGCCGTGAGAATAAAAATCGCACACTCAAACTCCCTATATCTTTATCAGCATCATCAACCTATATTAGTGCACTGCTGGACATAGGACTCCCCTAATGAGCGCCATATCGCCCTGTCTTATATTTTTATCAGTGATTACTCTAAAATCCTTTAAACCAAACTAAAATGAAACCATTTAAGGGTATTCCTAAATATTTACGTATTGTCCCTGAAACCAAAACTATCCTCAAAGTGGTAATTTCACACTGTCGATTCTATTCAGCTTTCCATTCTAGCACTATGCTACAGTAAATACCTAGTGCTATTTGGGTGACTTCTCCACCGGCCAACTAGCATGCACAAGTAGTTGTGTGGTCGGGAATGCTAATCGAAAATCCTACACCATGGCACAACAAGTTGTGCAGTTTTCTATTATTAAAAACTAAAAAATGATAAAAATAATTAAGCATCAGTAAAAACAGATGAGCAATGGTAAAAACAAATGAGCATCCCAAGTAGGGACTAAAAAGTGAAAAATAACTGATTCACTGATTTAATTCAAATGACGAAAATATGCCATTTCTGTTAAAGTTGGAGCCAAAGCAAAGAGGATAGGATAGGTCCCTCGCACTCCCTGGTGGAGGAAGCTGTGGCCCGGGGTGAGGTGGTGTGGACATTGCCAATGCCTTCAACACCTTACCCTGGAGCTGCATTAGAGAGGCGCTCGTTTATCATAGAGTGCCTCTCTACCTCCGCCGTATCGTTGGGGCTTATCTTTCGGAGAGAGCCGTTATCTACCCAAGTAGGGCAGGGCTCGGTCAGCGAGATATGTCGTGCGGTGTTCCACAGGCCTCGGTACTGGGGCCGCCCCTGTGGAACATCGGTTACGACTGGGTGCTTCGCGGTGGTCTTCTGGAGGGTGTTGACTTGACGTGTTACGCCGACGACACTCTCGTGACAGTACGAGGCCAGACGCACCGCGAGGCAACCAAGAAGATCACGGCCGGGGTTGCCCAAGTCGTTGGACGTATTCGGCGGCTGGGTCTCAAGGTGGCCCTCCACAAGTCCGAGGCCCTTTTTTTCTATGGGCCCCGGACTCGGAATCGACCACCAGAGAGATCCAGTCTTATCGTAGATGTAAGCATCGCTATCGAGTCCTCGATGAAGTATCTAGGGCTCGTACTCGATGGGCGGTGGGACTTTGGATATCATTTCCGCAGTCTGGCCCCTAAGCTTAAGGGGGTGGCGGTTGCGCTGTCGCGGCTGCTGCCCAATCTGAAGGAGCCCGACGCCTCCTGCAGGAGGCTCTACGCTGGAATCGTGCGGTCCATGGCTCTTTACAGGGCACCAGTATGGGCAGTGAACCTGAGGGCTAGCAACGTCGCAATCCTGCGATCCCCCCTGCGGTTGCTGGCCGTCAGGATTATAAGGGGATACCGCACCGAAATCGAGGGGCAGCGATACCAACTCCGCCAGGTGCTCGTGGAGGAATGGAAGGAAGGACTTGGGCAACCAAGCGCAGGGCACGCCACGATTGTGGCGGTAAGACCCGTCATGGAGGAATGGCTGGAGAGGCGCCACGGAAGCCTCTCCTACCGGCTGACGCAGGTGCTCACCGGACATGGCTGTTTCGGTGAGTTCCTGCATCGTATACGCCGGGAGCCGACGCCCGAGTGCCACCATTGCCGGGGCTGCTCCGTGGACACGCCACATCACACACTGGCAGAGTGCCCAGAGTGGATGGAGCAGCGCCGTGTACTTGAAGCAGCCGTCGGAGCGGGAAGCCTCACGCAGACCCTGGTGCTGGCCATGGTTGGCAGCGAGAGTGTGTGGAACGCCGTCGCCTTCTTTTGCGAGGCAGTGATGCGCGCAAAAGAGGCAGCAGAAAATGTACGGGAGAGAGCTAGCACTGTCCCGTGCCGTAGAAGGCGCAACGGGCGGCGGAGATTGCAGAACGATCTCCGTCCTCCATGAGCGCGGGCCTGGGGGTGACGGTCGGGGCTAGCCGTCACCCTAGCAGAAGCAGGCCCAGGGCGGCGGAGCGTCGTGTTTCTGCGCACGCTTCTCTTAGGGGGAGGGTGGATTACATCCCCAATAACGCGTTGGGGTCGCCAGCGCTGGCGACCGGAGCCGTTCGGGGTCTCTAGGATATTCTTCCTAGGGCACACCAGATTCCCCGTACCACGTGGCTGACGCAAGAGGGACTGGGTTCAAGTCCGACATGCCCATCTCACCGTTAGCTCCGGTGGGGTGAAGCCCGTGGAGGTTTCCGCACGTTAAAAAAAAAAAGGACCACTCGCACTTGTTTTTTGTTGCTTATTTTTACTTCTTTTTTACGCCACCGACACAGCATGAACTGCTTACTCTTTTATCCTTCAAAATAGATGCCGTACTGTGATTAATAACGCACCCAATGTATTAAATTGCTGTGTACAAAAAGTTATCCGAACAACCGAGGATATCGATAGACTAGACAAGTCTGCTGGAAGAAATTTCGTAAAGTAATAAGCAGTACCATCACCCTCCAACTAAAGAACCTCAAGAAGGAACATTCCATAAAAATACAAATAAAAATATCCTCAACAAAATCATGTATATCTGTACTTTAAACACCCTAACACTAAGGACCGAAGAAAGTCTACAGGAGTTGGAATATGCTCTAACGGATGTCAAATGGGACATATTGGGTATTGGGGAGATGAGACGGACTGGAGAAGGAATAGAACAAAGACAAAATTACATCATGTACCACAAAGGCGGCACAGAGGCCTTCTATAGGGTGGGGTTCCTCTTCAAGTCCCAATATAAAAACTATATCATAGAATTTATAGGCATATCGGACCGACTGGCAGTACTACACATGGATCTCCCAAACTACACAGAACAGCTGCCCATCATCCAAGTTTACGCGCCGACTGAGAAAGCAGACAAAACAGAAGTAGAGGATTTCTATGACACCCTATCTGAATTAGTTGGAACATACCCTAAAAGTCACATTATAGTTATGGGTGATTTTAACGCTCAGGTTGGCTGCAGACGGGCAGGAGAGGAACAGATTTTGGGAAAATATGGTCATAGCAAAAGAAGCACCAACGGTCAGATAATGATAGATTTTTTACTAGAAGCCAACCTGACACTCCTCAACTCAGTTTACAAGAAAAATCCAAAAACAAAGTGGACTTGGGTCTCACCAGACGGCAACATCAGAAATAAAATAGACTACATACTAACAAACAAAATGAAACAATTCAGCTACACACATGTTATACAAAATCTAAATTTCAACACAAATCACCGTATGGTGCGCACTTGTCTCAAGTTACATCCAATAAAACAATCAAGGAAATTCAATGTGAATAGTATAAAGATATCTCCAGACACAGACCATAAAGTACAGAAGATAGCGGATATAAGACCTCTAGCCGAAATTGTAAACTCGCACATGCCCGTTTTAGAAAAGTACAAGAGAATAGAGAAGAAGACCATAGAATGTGTGAAAACTACCTCGAAGGGAAACAGAACAAGCAATCACAGTGCAACAACACTGAAACTTCTAGCTGAAAGAAAGCAGTTAATTTCGGAAAAGAAAAAAGAAAATCATAAAAATATCTTGGACCTCAGCAAAAAAATTTAGAGAGAACATGAAAAAAGATAGAAAGATAAGAAGGTTACAAGTGCTAAAAAATCATATAGTTAGAACCGGTGGAAGAAAGACCCTGAAAGAATTAAGAGAGAAAGGAAAAGAGTGGATTCCAAAAATAAAGAAAAACCGAACTGTCACAACAAAGCGAAAGCATATCCAAAATGAAGCCACAAAATATTATAGTACCCTGTATTCAGATTCCAACACAACAATAGAGACCAGTACAACTGAGAAGCAATCAATGTCAATAGAGGAAACTAACCCTGTACCATGCATACTCATAGCGGAGGTTGAAAAGGCAATTAAGTCACAAAAATTGGACAAAGCACCCGGGCCAGACCGAATTCCAAATGAACTAATGAGAGGAACCATTGATGAGGTGAGTCCGATCCTGACAACAATGTTCAACGAAGTCGTCCATACAGGGCCCATTCCAGACCAGTGGGGGGAATCCTATATCACACTGCTACATAAAAAGGATTCCAAAGACGATATTGGCAACTACAGGCCAATAAGCCTCATGTCGAACATATACAAGGTTTTCGCTAAAGTGATGTTGGATAAGCAAACAAGAGTGCTAGACGACAATCAACCAGTAGAACAAGCAGGCTTCAGGAAGAACTACAGCACAATTGACCATATTCACACTGTAAAACAACTTCTGGAGAAATATAGAGAGTTCCAAAAACCATTATACCTGGCTTTCATTGACTACTCATAAGCTTTTGACAGTATAAAACACTGATCCATATGGTCAGCCCTCAAACATCAAGGGCCCTTAAAGCCCTTAAACTTGAAAATACTGGTCATCCATTCCCAATAAAGAGAGGAGTCAGGTAAGGGGACCCACTATCACCGAAGCTGTTCTCAGCTGTACTGGAGGAAATCTTTGTAAAAATGGAGTGGGAAAACATGGGTCTAAAAATTAACGGATCTCGCCTAAATCACTTAAGGTTCGCCGATGACATAGTCTTGTTCGAAAAAAACCAACAGCTCTTGAACTTATGCTGAGAGAACTAGCCGAAGCAAGCAATGAAGTAGGATTACAGGTGAACTCGGACAAGACTAAACTAATGACAAACTCGAAGGAGCTGGACATTATAGTGAATGGGCAAAAACTGGAGTATGCCAGCGAATACGTTTATTTGGGTCAAAGCATATCTCCCACAGACCAAATGTCCAAAGAAATTGACAAAAGGATAGCCTATGTGTGGCGAAAGTATTGGGCATTAAAGGAAATAATGAAGAGCAAAGACTTAGGCTTAAGTATTAAAAGGAAAACGTTTAATACCTGTATCCTCCCATGCATCACCTATGGGTGTGAGACATGCTCTCTCACTAAAGATCAACAGGAAAAGCTAGCAAGGTGCCAACGAGCCATGGAGAGAAGCATGCTGGGTTTTAGGTTGCAGGACAGGGTAAGCTGCACCAAGATCAGATCTAGGACCAAAGTCCTAGACATCCTCACCACCATAGACTCGAGGAAGTGTAGATGGGCCGGCCACACAGTGCAATGTGGGCTAAATAGGTGGAGCCAAAAAGTTACTCTGTGGTACCCGAGAGATGGGAAGAGAAGCAGAGATCGGCCACTGAGGAGATGGGAAGACGACATCAAGCTCACTGCAGGCCCATTCTGGGCTCATGCAGCGAGAGATAGAGCACACTGGAGGGAGTTGGAGGAGGCCTATGCCAAAAGGCATACCGAGACAAGAGATCTGTTATAACTAACAACACTGCCTAGATAGATAAGAAAAGTCCCGGAATAAAAAGACTATATTATTATTCCCTTTATTCCGCGGTATGTACAACCTCATCACAGATGAACGCGGATGATGCATTCGGTATGCAGTAAGAAGCGTACGGCCTCTCCTATCCAGGGTGTCTAATTCGGTCTGAGTCCACCTGAGTATGCTGAAGGAGTACATTAAAACCGACATGACACAACCATTATAGACGCGCACCTTATTACCGCCTGACAAAAGACTTTTACCATCTATTGAATGTAATGAATTAATGTGTGTGCATAAATTTCAAATAAATAAAAATAAATAATTGTTAGAAGTTTATGCAAATGTCACACATTGAAATAAAATTATGATTCTTTTTTCTTTTTTTTATTTATTTCCTTTATTTAACTTTAAATACATATAAATTATATTTTTAAATACATTCTATATATAAAAAAAAAATCTAATATATTTAAAAATATAAAAAATAGTGGCCCACCGGCATCGGGAACCGGGACCAATCTACCGGTGGTTAGGGCTCCAGAGAGAGGAATCTCCTCACAATATGTGCCGTGTCGAGGAGCACTGCCTTCTGGATCAAGCCCTTGACCCAACTGCCTAACGCGAGCCTCTGGAGATGTTGTTCGAGGCTCTTGGCAATCCATCCGTGAACCGATACAACTATCGGAACAATAATCGCCGAATCCACAGTCCACATGTCGACAACCTCATGAGCCAAATCCAAATATTTTATTTGTTTTTCTTTTTCGGCTTTCACAAGATTCTCGTCATGTGGAATGGTGATATCGATAATTATTGCGCGGCGCTCTGATCGATCTATTAACACTATATCAGGTTTATTAGCTACAATAGTCCTGTCAGTGATGATAGATCAATCCCAGTACAACGTGATATGCCGATTTTCGAGAACTGCGTCGGGCACATACCTATAGTACGGTACCTCTGATTCGACAAGGTTGTACTTTAGAGCAAGCTGTTGATGAACAATTTATTTATTTATTTATTATTAAAAGCAAATCATTACATTATTATACAGTAATAGCAACAAAGAAACCACTTATGTTTATACCTGTGCTATAAAAATAACAGTGAGACAACATTCAAACAAAGTAGAACAAATCTCCACTTACTGACAATAAAAAAAAATTACATTCATAACAAGAAAAACAAAACAATAATAGAAATCAGCACTACAAAGAATTTAAAAAATATGCTTTAAGTTTACATGTAATACCTGACACAGTGCTACATGACTTTATATTAGGAGGTAGATTGTTAATGAGCCGAGGGACAATTATTTTTACTTGTTACAAACTGGGAATGGTCATGGTCCTTGTTAAAATAGTTTTATTTCAAAAGCTGCTGAAAAGCAACCAAAAGGTTGGGTTCAGTGTAAATAATGAAATAACTTCAAATGAATCTGTTAAAAATAGTTTTATATAAAAATAAATGGTTATTATAAAATATGGTTAGAATATAGAAGAAGAATAGAAGAAAAATATTGTTATAACAGCACTTTTTTGTTTAATTTATTTTTGAACTGCATGTTAAATTTATATTTTTCACATTTTGTAATTTGTTTATATTTTTGGCAAATAGGGTATAGATAGAGAAATATTGTAAATACATTTTCTTTGCAACAAATAAGTGTCATCATCATCATCATCATCAGAGCAGCAGGTATATTGATGTACACACTTCAACATATCCACTAAATGTATTGTAGTAACATAACAAAAGCATATTATTTTTCAGTTCATCATTTCTGTTTTTTCTGATCATATATCTAATAGGAGAGCTCCTGGTAATCCAATTACACAAACCCTTAATCATTACTGCATAACTCTTCAGGAAAATACCCCTCCTGATCATAAGGTCCAAGTAGCTGAACGGATGTGACTAAAAGTGTCTAAAGAAATCTAGGTGATCAAGATAACCATCATTCTTCTTGTTTGAATGCTATGAATGCAAACTGGCAAACACAATATAGGTGTGCTACAAAAATATTAGGAGAAAAATTGAGGAACATAGAATACCAGCTATCCTCTACATATGATGGATGTCAAGGTATACAATGAACATCGACATTTCTTCAAAGGTGTCATTTGCCTATTTTAAATATGTTACTATTGTTAGGGTAATCTTAAAAATGTTAGATTATATCTATCTACTATCAATGGAAGGTAAGTAATAATATATTGTGTCGAATAATACTCATTAAATATTGAGTACACTTACCTGGTTTCGGCATTTTTTTTTTCTCTTAATCTCTCTTCACTGCTGTTAATTAATGTGAGCGGATCGTAATAATTTATGAACACCAAAGAAATACACTTCAATTACTGTAATGAAATGGAATCGTAATAATTTTGAATAATAATGTTATATTCCTTATGTTCTAATCTGTGTTATATTCTGAATCAAAGAGAATATAAGCACTACGTTTATTCTGAATGAACAAATATTTATTCGGAGCATAGATTATTATATATATACTAGAAAATTCGGAGTGCGGTGCAAGTTACAAAGAGAATCGCATCGAAAATCGATAGATTGGTGAAACTGTGTTGCCAGATCAATATAACAAAAACGTATATAACACACAGACTTATGATGACAATAAGATACCAGACGAAATACTAAATTTAAATTTTGACTATGACGCAAGACCTTTTTCTTTTTAGTCACTTGGTAATATGCACTATCCTTTTCTTTACCCTGCACGTACACACCCTCACATAAGCATAGATATGAAGTTGAAGCACTGTGACCCAGTCGTCACTTGTCGATGTATTAGTCGTCAGATAATACTTATTAGACAGGGTCGGATTCAGTGCTAATATTAATGTGTTAATTGGAAATAAGAAAGGTTTTTTTAATTAAATAACCATTCTACTCGTTTCTCTTTTAATTACAGTGACCTGCCTAATATTTAGGATAGGAAAATGTTTAATTCTGGCCTTTCTCAATCAATTTTATGATGTGAACATGAACATTTGCAGTTTTTTTTTTTTTTCCCCTATGGCGATCCCAACGATTCCGCCAACAACTCAGTTTTTATACTGATCGAAATAACGTGTGAGAGTACAAGTGAAAAAATATTATATTGAAACAGTTGATTTTGAAAGGAGGCCAAAAGGTTTATAGTGTGTTGAAGTACCTGAAAAGAGGAGACAACATTAAAGCAAACACAGTGTTATGTGGTAGAGCAAACGAACACAGTTTTACAGGTTAATATTGTTAAGATCTATAAAGTAGCATAAAATATAAATGAGTGGGGAATTGACATAAGTCAGGAGGGTGTTAAGGTTGGCAGGAAGAGGAATATCGTTTGAGGGTAGGAGATCATTCAGGGATCCGTTTAACCTAGTACATGAGAAGAAAATGTGGTCAGGTGTTCCTTCGTCCAAACCGCACTCACACAAGGAGCTATCCCTTATCCGTATCTTGGATAGAAAAACATTAGTACAGGCATGGCCCAATCGGAGACGGCAAATAACAGAGGTTGCTCTCTTAGAAGCTTTGCGGAATTTAAAAAACCAAGGTTTACAAGGTATACCATTTTGGATTGAAGCATAATAATAACAATTAGTCGAGCTGGACTGGGACCAATGCACATTCCACTGCGATGATAAGCATGCTTTAGCGAGAGAGAGTAAGTTCTGTGAGAAGGATCTGAACTGGTCACGAGATCCACAAGCTGAAGCAGTCCTGGCCAAAGAGTCAACCATTGTATTACCTACGATTCCGCTATGTCCTGGTATCCATACTAGTGAGACCACAAGTCCTCCATTGTGGCACCTGAGAAGAGAGTGTTTAATTTGTAGTATTAAGGGAGATCTAGATTTACTGGAGAATTGGTTAGCCATGATGGCCAACAAACAACTCTTGGAATCTGT
Organism: Cybosia mesomella; assembly: GCA_946251805.1. Classification (NCBI taxonomy): domain Eukaryota; kingdom Metazoa; phylum Arthropoda; class Insecta; order Lepidoptera; family Erebidae; genus Cybosia; species Cybosia mesomella. The sequence goes on from OX276395.1 coordinate 11,423,447, forward strand.
AAAAATGACTGATTTGCTGATACTGTGAGACTCTATATATAGCAATGCCTCCAGAATGGCAATAGCTTCTCCAGTAAAAATAGTGTTGATATTAGGAGATTTAAAAGATAATATGATGCCATACTGGGGGATCCAAACAGCAGATCCAACACAGGAGCTATCCAACAACTTGGAGTAGTCTGTGTATATGGCTATAGAGTCCTGCCATTTTTGGCTGATTAGGTGTTGAAGAATCCTTTCGGCATCCACCGAATGTTTACTAATGCCAGAGTCTATAATGATATCAGGTGAGAAAATTATTGCTTCATATGGGATTTCAAAGAACGGGTTATATTTGGAATGGAAACAGGGGAAAGATAGGCGAACATAATTCACAAATGAATTGAATAATCGGGGATGATCTCTATGTGTCCAATATCCACCAGATGAAACATATTCAGACAGGGAATGTAGCTTAGGGATCAAAGCGTGGAAGGCAAGTTGGGTGGTCTTATACAGATATCTATCGGAGAGGTATTGCCTCGTCAAGAACAAAGGAGGATCCACACACTCTAATTGTAGAGCATTTATTGGGCTGGACTTCATGGCTCCCAGAATTATACGAAGGCATTTTGACTGGATCCTGTCTAGCAAATTAAAGGATGCTTTGTTACAGGGCTCAAGAAGAAATGATCCATAATCCAGATGACTACGAATCAGAGCATTATACATCAGTTTCTGGCAATAGGGATGAACCCCCCACCAGACACCGCCCACGGACCGTATGATATTTAATTTTTTTTCACACTTCTCAATGGTATACTTAATATGATCTGTCCCAGACAACTTAGTGTCTAAAATCATACCTAAAAATTTAACATTATCTTTAACAGGAAAGATTTGGTCTTCACAGGCGATCACACAATCGGGAATGGATCGGCGACGGCTGAAGACAACAACCGTGCTTTTCGAGATTGATAGAGATAGTCCATGATCCGCAAGCCAAATGTGAAGGTAGTGAATCGCAGAATTTAGTTTTGACACCGCATCCGACATTTTCTCCATGGACACATACAGAGCAAGATCATCTGCATATTGCAGGATGTTACAGAAGGAAGTTACTGATAGATCTAAGTCAGCTGTGTATATGCTGTACAGAAGGGGGCTTAGGACAGAGCCCTGTGGGAGACCTTTCCAAATGATTCTAGGGGGAAGGATAGAATTTTGGTACTTAATTAGTATGTTCCTCCAAGAGAGGAAATTTGATACAAAGTTTACAATCTTCTCTGGAACACTCAGCTTAAGCAACTTTTGCCTGAGCACAGGAAGAAGAACATTGTCATATGCGGACGCTATGTCCAAAAACAAACCCACACAGAAATTATTTTTGGACATAGCTATCCGGACATCAGTAGTAAAGATGGAAAGACTATCGGTAGTGCCCAAACCCCTGCGAAGCCCAAACTGGGTTTTAGAAAGAAGACCCTGACTCTCCACAAACCATTCCAATCGGTTTTTAATAAGGTGTTCCAATATTTTAGCCATTGTACAAGAAAGAGCAATGGGCCGATAACTTGAGGCATCATCGCTGGGTTTGCCAGGTTTTAAAATTGGAAGAACAATTTGGGATTTCCACTCTTCTGGAGGAATACCTGAGCCAAAAATTAGATTAAGAATGCTTAAGAAAATTTTTTTAGAAGATAGGCTGCTCTTAACAATGAAGGAGTATGGGATGCCATCTACCCCTGGAGAGGAATCTTTTAGTGGTTCCAAAACTGCTAGGAGCTCATTAAGAGAGAAAGGGGCATCAAAGCGATGTCTGAGATGGGGGGAGGAGTGGTGAACAGAACACTCCGAAGAGGTAGGAACAGATGGAGGAGCCAATTTCTGCGTGAACTCCTGGATCTAGACAGAAGAGTCATTTGAAGCAATGTGGTTAGATGATATAGAATATTTAAACTTTCTAATATTTTTCCATACCAAGGATGAGCGAGTGCGAGGGGATAGGTTCTCGCAAAACCTGCGCCAACCATCACGTTTCTTCTGAGAGAGGAGTCTGACTGTTTCAGCAACCTTTTGATAGGTTAAGTAATTTGACCGGGACATTTCTCTCATATATGCTTTTTCAGCATCCTTTCTCTTCCTGCATGCAGCTGAACAGGATTGATCCAACCATGGCAAGGAAGGTAGATTATTCCTGGGAGACTTCTTAACTGGGAATGACTTGTCCGCAGCAATCATAAGAGCATTTCTGAATTGGGAATACACAGAATGGTAGTTAGCAGGGTCAGGAGTTGGTAATAGCTCTATTTCTTGATCAAGCCAATTAGAATATACCTCCCAATCAACTCTTGAGAGGTTGTATTTTAGAAGTGGATTAAATGTATGGTTTTGAATTTGGTCGGTAAGCGTAGAGATGAAAATAGGGAAGTGATCACTCCCGTGGGAGTTACTTACGACCTGCCATAAAAGACATGAAGAAAGAGAAGGAGAACACAGAGATAGATCAACAGCAGAAGGGCCAGGATGTAACAAAGTCGGTCTGCGAGTGGCACTGCCATTATTGAGAATGCAGAGGTTCACAGAATCCAAATAATCCAGAAATGAAGAAGACAAGTCATCGCATTGATATGATCCCCAAGAAGTATGGTGGATGTTGAAATCACCCAGAATGACTATAGGAGGAGAGATCGAAGTTATTATGTTAATAAGGTCGGAAAGGATGGAAGGATTAGGGTATGGAATGTACACAGAAAGAAAAGAAATGTTCATTGTTCTAACACCAACAATATGTAATAATTCACTGTGATGGGGGATGAGAATTTGAGAGAATATAATATTTCTGGACACCAATATAGTGGATCCAGCATGACCGTCATTCCTGTCATCCCGAAAACAGGCAAACCCAGACACCCTAAAACGGGAGTTGGGCCTAAGCCACACTTCCTGAATGGCAACAATGAGCGGCTTATATTTATTTATTAGGTGTAATAGTTCATTTTTTTTATTATGAATGCTCCTACAGTTCCATTGCAGAAGGGGAGGGAATTTGACTGGTAAGAACCAACAGCTGAGAAAGTTTGTTTCTAAATTTGTCCGGAAGCTTAGTATCACTAAATCTAGTTAACATATTGATGAGGGTGGAGAGTAGTAAATCGAGGAGGTTATCATTAGATGGAGATTTTGTTTGGTCAACTAAGAGAGCGGAGCCATTAGGCATGGAAGAAGGAGGAAGTTGAGTTAAGTGGTTATGGGCCTGTCTGTCATAGCCAGGGCTTGAGGCTGGGTTGGAATGTCTATGAGGGGAATATACCGTTTTCCTGTAAGATGTTTGGGATGGGCCCTGAGGAAAGGAAGATAATAATTGTTGGGAATTGATAGGAGGGAATTGCTGGGAACTAGGCTGGGAGTTTACCATATTTGGAGATCTTGTAGTGTCTGCAAAAGACTTTCTTACATGGGGGAATCTAGCCGAAGCCTCCATATAAGAAATATTCTCCTGAGACATTGTAATTTCAATCGACCTCTGACGAGAATGTTCAGGGCATGAAGAGTCTTTAGCAGAGTGGGGCCCAGAATAGAATAGGCATGTGGGAGCTTGGGTTGAGCAAGTTGAACCTTCATGGGCTTGGCTACACAAAAAGCATCTTGGGGAAGATCGGCATTGGGAGGTGACATGTCCAAATCTGCAGCACTTGAAACATTGGATTGTTGGAAGGACGTAAGTTTCCACTGGTAAGGAGTTATAAAAACAATATACATCATCATCATCATCATCATCAACCTATTCTAGTCCACTGCTGGACATAGATCTCCCCTAATGAGCGCCACAGCGCCCTGTCTTCAGCTTGCCGCATCCAGCATCTGCCCGCAGTCTTTCGCAGATCGTCATCCCACCTGGCCGGAGGGCGTCCTAAACAATTTACGTGGGGTGGTAATTTCTGGCCCGTGAAAGTAACTACAATAGTTTGAGTTGGCACATATGAGGGGGTGTTATTATCATTTGTCATTCTCCTGTTTAACCTCCTGGCCTTCATTAGTGTACCAAAGCCCGGAGGAACCTCTATGGACTGAACCACCTCCTCCAAGGTCCATTCCACAGGAACTTGCCTTATAATTCTCATACGGGAACACGCAAATGAGGGAATTGTCGTATCATACTTAGCCCTTGATAAAGCCGGATGAGTTAAAAAAACTATTCGCGTCAGTGGCAGATTTGAACTCGACGGAAACTCGGTTTCGGCCAACTCGCTTTACGCCTCCAGGTACAATGTTCTTAATATTATTACAAGTAAGGAAGTGTCCGAATTTAATTGAGCGGAAAACTGTACCTTAAGAGGAATCTCCGGCGTCTCTTGTGACATGCACTAAAAAGGGGCCTGAGTCCGAGTCTGAGTATATAGCAGGCTTATCAGCGTGATCTGGGTGAATATAAGTGGATTGAACTGAAGGGGAAGATTCAGTTGGGTCTATTGTAATTTTTTTAGCTGCACCAGAATCTCCCTGTGCATCGTTCGGGCGCTTTTTGGTTGAAGAACTGGGAGTTCGATTGAGGTTGCTCAACCTCAGTCGATCTTCAGACCCTCCAGGATCGGGTGGATGGTTATCCATCCCTATGATAAGAGTTAATTTTAGTACTTACCCAGAAACTATATGTAAACTAAGCACACAGAAACAATACAATAGCACTAAAATACTTCAACAACACAGTATTATCCGTAATAACTCTTTTGGAATAGATCAACACTTGTAGCAAGCACAATGTCACCGACCAACCTCTCTTAATTCACATTTGCAGTTACACAGTAATACGTAGAGGTTGACAGCCTTAGTTCGGCCCTGTCTGAGCTACATTACTCATGTGGAAAATGTGACGTCAAAATAAATCGAAAATGTTCGGTCTGTGTCTTTTAAAGATAAAATATTCTTTATTGTACACCTTAAATGTAGTGTAATAACTTTAACTAAAACTTAATGTAAAATACGTGGCCTTATCGCTAACAGCGATCTCTTTCAGGCAAACTTTGGATGGATAGGAACAAAAAGAGATTATAAGGGCTGTATACAATTAACCATTAAAGGGAAAAAAAATTAGATAAATTAATAAATTACATATAAATATCAGGCATTTTTCAAATATATATACATAATACAATATTTAAAATATTTTCATATATAAAAAAATATATAAAAGTGTCATATATATATATATAGGTACCTATACTATATATATAGTATAGGTATACTACACAATATTTTAAGGACATAATCACACAAAACAATCCGGTTTATGATAGTCACCTAATGGGAGATGGACAGATAGTGATTCTTTACCATATTATTAAAAGACACCATTGAATGTGCTCGTTTTATATGTAGTGGTAGTACATTCCACAGGCGAACTGCTTGAATAGTGAAAGATTTATTGAAGAATCTTGCAGAATGTACGGGCATTTCTAGTCTCAAATTTTCCGATGACCTCAGAATCTTGAATGTGTGTCACGAAGGACCTTGAACCGTTCTTTAAGATAAAGGGGAGTACAAGGATTAACCAGTATGCTGTATAATAAAGAAAGTATATGAGTATTCCGTCGAAGGCGAATTGGGAGCTACTGGAGTTTGTTACCGAATTCGGATACGTGATCATTATTGCGTAAACCAAATATAAATTAATACAAACTGTGTATAGTCAATGCGTGACATATCCAGGGGCTTTCAATAGCAATGACTTGTGTCTTTCCGGGGTTTATTTGAAGCCCATAGTTGTTGGTCCATTCACATATGCGTTCCAAGTCCATATTTATTAAATCGCCCCATGAAGAAAAGGAATATTGTATGCGCGTACGTTGTCGGCGGAATTTACAAACGGATACTGAATAAAAAAAGCTTAAAATATAGTAATAGATAGGTCAGGACAGGACATTTAAAAATAATGACATAAATTTTCGGCTCGGAAATATAGTGTTACAAATTTAATTTATTGCTTGGTAGGTATAAAGGTAGGTGTCCTCATTTTATGCCACAAGCACTAAATTGACGAACAATAATAGCGTAGCTTGTCTTAATGTTCTTTAGAAAAAATTTAGTACGTACAACTAATTGTCAAATCCTTTCATTACAGAAGATTTACAGGAAAACATTTCATATATAATTTCTACATCGTTACTCCTCATTAATAACCATAGCTCTTGCAATTTGATACTTTCAGAAACACAAGTCTCATCAAAAGTGTAATTCATAAAATGTCTGTCATGAATGTAAACTACAACAAATCTATGTCCAAAAACAAACCTAGCTATCCGGATATCTGTAGTAAAGATGGAAAGACTATCGGTAGTGTCCAAACCCCTGCGAAACCCAAACTGGGTTTTACTAAGAAGACCCTGACTCTCCACGAACCATTCCAATCGGTTTTTAATAAGGTGTTCCAATATTTTAGCCATTGTACAAGAAAGAGCAACGGGCCGATAACTTGAGGTATCATCACTAGGCTTGCCAGGTTTTAAAATTGGGAGAACAATTTGGGATTTCCACTCTTCTGGAGGAATACCTGAGTCAAAGATTCGATTTATAATGCTTAAGAAAATTTTTTTAGAAGATAGGCTACTCTTAATCATGAAGGAGTATAGGATTCCATCTACCCTTGGTGAGGAATCTTTTAGTGGTTCCAAAACCGCTAGGAGCTCATTAAGAGAGAAAGGGGCATCAAAGCGATGTCCAAGATGGGGAGAGGAGTGATGAATAGAACACTCAGAAGAGGTAGGAACAGATGAAGGAGCCAATTTCTGCGCGAACTCCTGGATCTAGACAGAAGAGTCATTTGAAGCAATGTGGTTAGATGAAATAGAGTATTTAAACTTTCTAATATTTTTCCAAGGAAGAGCGAGTGCGAGGGGATAGATTATCGCAAAACCTGCGCCAACCATCACGTTTCTTCTGAAAGAGGAGACTGTTTCAGCAGCCACCCTTTGATAGGTTAAGGAATTTGACCGGGACATTTCTCTCATATATGCTTTTTCAGCATCCTTTCTCTTTTTGCATCCAACTGAACAGGATTGATCCCACCATGGCAGGGAAGGTAGGTTATTCCTGGGAGACTTCTTAACTGGGAATGACTTGTCCGCAGCAATCAGAAGAGCATTTTTGAATCGGGAATACACAGAATGGTAGTTAACAGGGTCAGGAGTTGGTAATAGCTCTATTTCTTGATCAAGCCAATTAGAATATACCTCCCAATCTACTCTTGAGAGGTTGTATTTTAGAAGTGGATTAAATGCATGTGATTAAGCGTAGAGATAAAAATGGGGAACTGATCACTACCGTGGGAGTTACTTACGACCTGCCATAAAAGACATGAAGAAAGAGAAGGCAAGGACACAGGGACAGATCAACAGCAGTAAGACCAGGATGTAACAAAGTCGGTCTGCGAGTGGCACTGAAATGAGAATGCAGAGGTTCACAGAATCCAAATAATCCAGAAATGAAGAAGACAAGTCATCGCATTGATATGATCCCAAGAAGTATGGTGGATGTTGAAATCACCCAGAATGACTATAGGAGGAGAGATAGAAGTTATGATGTTAATAAGGTCCGAAAGAATGGAAGAATTAGAGTATGGAATGTAAACAGGAAGAAAATAAATTTTCATTGTTCTAACACCAACAATATGTAATAAGTCACTGTGAGAGGGGATGGGAATTTCTGAAAAACCAACATAGTGGATCCAGCACGACCGTCATTCCTGTCATTTTGAAAACAGACGAACCCAGACACTCTAAAACGGGAGTTGGGCTTAAGCCACGCTTCCTGAATGGCAACAATGAGCGGCTTATATTTATTTATTAGGTGTATTAGTTCATTCTTTTTATTATGAATGCTCCTACAGTTCCATTGCAGAAGGGGAGGGAATTTGAATAGTAAGAACTAACAGCTGAGAAAGTTTGTTTTTAAATTTGTCCGGAAGCTCAGTATCACTAAATCTAGTTAACATATTGATGAGGGTGGAGAGTAGTAAATCGAGGAGGTTATCATTAGAAGGAAATTTTGTTTGCTCAACTAAGAGAGCGGAGACATTTGGCATGGAAGAAGGGGGAAGTTGAGTTAAGTGGTTATGGGCCTGTCTGTCATAGCCAGGACTCGAAGCTGAGTTGGAATGCCTATGAGGGAAATATACTGTTTTCCTGTAAGAGGTTATGGACGGGCCCTGAGGATGAAAGGGAATAATTGTTGGGAATTGATAGAAGAAAATTGCTGGGAACTAGGCTGGGAGTTTACCATATTAGGAGATCTTGCAGTGTCTGCAAAAGTCACATGGGGAAATCTAGCCGAAGCCTCCATGTAAGAAATATTCTCCTGAGACATTGTGATTTTAATCGACCTCCAACGAGAATGTTCAGGGCACGAAGAGTCTTTAGCAGAATGGGGCCCAGAACAGAATAGGCATGTGGGAGTTTGGCTACACAAGAAGCATCTTGGGGAAAATCGGCATTGGGAGGTGACATATAAAAATCTGCAGCACTTGATTTTGATCTTTTTTTTATGTTGTTCTCAATGTTATTACGAGAAAGGAAGTGTCCGAATTTAATTGAGCGGAAAACTGTTCCTGAGGGGGAATCTCCGGCGTCACTTGTGACATGCACTAAAAGGGGGCCTGAGTCAGAGTCTGAATATATAGCCGGCTTATCAGCGTGAGCTGGGTAAATATAAACAATTTGACCTGAAGGAGACTATTCAGTTGGGTCTACAGTAATTTTTTTAGCTGCATCAGAATCTCCCTGTTCATCGTTCGGGCGCTTTTTGGTTGAAGAACTGGAAGTTCGATTGAGGAGCAACCTCAGTCGATCTTCGTCCCCTAAAGGATCGGGTGGATGGTTATCCATCCCTATGTTAAATGTTAATTTTAGTACTTACCCAGAAAATATCATGTTAACAAAGAAACAATACAATAGCACTAAAATACTTCAACAACACAGTATTATCCGTAATATCTCTTTTGGAATAGACGAGCACTTGTAACAAGCACAATGCCACCAACCCAAAAAAAAAAATGTCTAAGGACGCGGTATTTGCTGATAACATGACGCAAGCTACACTTTCACTTTCAGGCCATGAAAGGTATTTTTCTGCTTATTTTACCTTTTTTCTGCCTAGAATCAAGAAATAAAAATGATTTGGGTTAGTTTAGGATGATTATAACATCATGATTTTTGTTGTAGTTAATTAACAACAATAACAAACCAACCAATAAAATACACTGTTCTTACTAAAATAAAGGGTTGTCTACTACAGTGAAATGCATACATCATCATCATCATCATCATCAACCTATTCTAGTCCACTGCTGGACATAGGTCCAATTTCGTTTTATTGATTTTTTACTCGAGATATGATTATGACCCAGGAAGGCATCGGTTGAAGAAGCCGAAGCCATCAGATCCATTTTTCTTTCCTCATTCCTACTTTTAATATGGAAAATCCTGGACAGACAAGTTAGAGAAAAAAAGGTGGTGAAAACTCAACTCAAATCAACATAGGTAGATACAATTGACGAGCTAGTCGATTGAAACAGCCCTGCATAATTTATTCATCAGGGTGCAGAGTTCAACTGCAAAAAAAATGTGTGTGCACTCCGGGAGCACCGACAGAAGGAAAAGCTGAACAATTACGTGTTTTTTTTTAATCACACCTCCCTCCCTCTCTTCCCCCTTCCTACCTCTCTCACTCCATCCCTATCTTCCTCCCTCCGCCCCTCCCTCTCTCCACTCCTTTCTCTGTCCCTCCCTTTGAATATGAAAAGCCTGACAGGACGGGACGTGACGATGACACGAGGTCTATGGTTTTTCTTCACCCAAAAAAGCGATCTTAAAGTAAAATGCAAGTGCTCAACGCGCCTAAAGAAGTTTTCAGTTCAACGAAATGCGTGGAGGGAAGAGAAAGATGTACGGGGCGTTTTGCCTTTGTGTTACGTTTTAACAATAGACATCGATTTCAATATTGAAGCGCATCACTATTATAATACGTCATATGCAAATTGATGCAATATGATGCAATATGATGTTTTTTTCTAGAAATTAATAGTAAAGAAAGTAAATCAGGGAGTTCCCCTAATATCAAAACTAGTGTTGCCAAATTATTAAATCCGAAAACTCATTGGAGTCTTAGAAATTGGGTCCCGTTTATCTTTTGGGTACAGAACCCTAAAGGGCGTTTACGTATATAGGACCTTAGGTCCTTGGCTCTCCATTAGATCCTGATAACTGTTTTACATTGAAAGCAATACGTACTTGTCTTGGTGCTTATTTACATGAAAATGTTTTTATTGGGTGCCTATTTTATTTAGTATGAATTAATAAGCAGCCGCCGCTGCATACCGCGTCCCGCGCAGTTTTAAAGTCTTCTAATTAAGACGCTCAAAAGACCCACATACCAAGAGGCATGTATCTCTACGACACAAAATAAAAAGAGTTTTGCGTAGTGTAATATATATAATAATCTATGGTAGTGTACATAGATTATTAATGGTAGTACCTATAATTTGTGTTATTTGTAATATTTTTGAAGATATAACTGTTTCTATTTATGGGTGAAATTATAGAAATATTTGCATCAGATATATGTTGTATTCATCTGTACTTTGCGTCTGCGTTTAAAATAATATAAGCGCAAATTTAGTCATGTGTTTTGAAGTGTTTCCGACTATGTACGATAGTCGGCAGTTCAATCGTGTCTTTATTTGAAATATGGCTTATTACAATGCCGGCTACGATGCAAATATAATCAATGCACCTGATTATATTGAGGATACTAATATTAGAGACGATCTTACTGTTATTCCTTTAGAAAAGGATAGTTTTGGTGAGCATCCTTCAAAAATAACATGAAAACAAGTGCCGAAAAAGACACATTGATTTGTTTACTGCCATTATTAAATTGCAGCGATATGCGAATTATGTGGACGTGTTGGTCGTCGCAGGCAATTTTATACGAGAAACAATAAGTTTTGTTCACTTAGATGCCACGCAAGTAGTACTAGAAGACGAAATTATATTTGGAGGTTTAAATTGATGGAAGGTGCGGAACACATGGCGGACATGGTACAGCTAGAGCCGCTGCCACAGCTGCAGCACTGGCAAACAACATGTAATGAATTGCAGGTATAAAGATGTTTTTCTCATTTAGGGCTTATTGTAGTTCCCACTTGACTCCTAAGTTGGGACCGTCTGTGTCCAAGTTCCAAAGTGATCATTACCACACACATACATACAGCAATTTTTGTATTTACTGGATTTGTAAAATTACCTATAGTAACAATATGTTTTAAAAGATCTATTTACTTAAATCCAATGTATCTCGTTTACGGCTAGTCTTTTGGAGCTCTAAAAACATTATAATACAGCTCTTCAGTAGCTATGGTCGAAAGGATCTACTGCAAAGATACACCAAACAAGTGGAAATATAATCTGCTGAAATTACAGTTGAAATAATCTAAGAAGTGCATTTTGACAACTGTTGTTTAGTGTTGGGTGTCTACAAATTCATTGTGAGAATTACAGATTGCAGCAGATTTACCTCTGTCAAACCCCCCTGCGCTTTTAGGAGCCGGCGGGTGCACGCTGCTATAAACTTTATTTTCATAACATTAACATATAGTTTCAATTCAATGTATAATATTCATTACCATTGATTTGTTAAATCTACAATTTTTTAATTGGCTTTGGTTTTAATTTATTAAATAAATAAAATTTCAGGCTGGTCCTATAAAGTATTCAGCGGCATTACTTGCCAACAGCTATGAATGGAAGGATGAACTGTTTGGATGTGACTTTCTTGCTGCACCTGTTAGTTTATTCAAGCATGCCCCTCTGCATGAAATGTGGGATAATACATTTGAAGGCATGAAAGTGGAAGTGAAAAATACAGATTCGAAAGAAAATCAATTAGATAAACTTAATGATTACTTCTGGGTGGCTACTGTATTGAAGGTGAGTAAAGTAAACTCTTTGATTCATAGAAGTTTTTGAGAACTTCTTTAAGGATTCAATGAAATTTTGAAGTAATTAGTATGCTTAAATTTTCTCTCAATTTAGTTCGGAAAAAGTGAGCTTATATGGAGGAGGAGTGCAGAAATTGAAAAATTTGGATTCAAACTTAATTTTTTAATAGAATATAATCATATTGAGACTATCAAAGCCGCCACTAGTAATAAATAAATACTGGTAAAGGCACTAACTATTTGGCACAGTGATCATTCTTCTTGCATTTTACAGGTAAAAGGGTATATGGGACTTTTGCGCTATGAAGGTTTTGGTAGTGATAATTCTAAAGATTTTTGGGTTAATCTTTGCTGTTCCGAAGTGCATCCTGTAGGATGGTGTGCAACACGTGGCAAGCCTCTAATACCGCCACAAAGTATTCAAGATAAATATACAGACTGGAAAAAGTAAGTTAAGAGTAAAGGACTATGTTGCATTTTCTACTCATATTGTTAGATATCATTGTATTTTTTAGAACCAACCAGTACTTGAACTCATTTTGAAAAATCAATACACACTGTTCCACACTATTTAATAGTGGTCACTAGGAAGGAGGAAGGAACGAATTCTGGGCAGTAATGATATATTTCTGGGAACTCTGACCATTGTTTGGTCAGTTCCAGGATGCCCATAATAGCTCCCCCGCGATCTGTGCAGGGGAAGCAACAGCCTTGGCAATACTCGTCAGCAGACTGGGATGGACTTCATGACCAATTTGCATCCATCCCGTGGGTTGAACGTTGCTTTAAGGATAGGGTCCCGTCGAATAATGCTACTGCTGTCGCCGATGAGATCAGTTTGGGTATGGAATACTATGGTGCCCGTGGGGTGCGTTCCTGGTTTGGGCGTGGGTGTGCAGAAGCTGTTCCTGAAGCAGTTGACGTACTGAACTTGGGCAAGTACACGCGCCTCGTGCGATCCCAACGTACGTACTTTAAGAGAGCCATAAAGGTCTGTAAGAGGGCTTACATTAGAGCAGATGCCCAGCGCATGGCACGGCTTGGTCAAGAGCTTGTGGCGCACCCCGCGGGTAGCCGCGGCTACTGGCGACTGGCCAAAGCTGTGCAATCATACTTCTGCCTGCATTCGCCCCGGCTGCGTACCTGATGGATCCCTGGCCCATGAGCCGTAGGAGAAAGCAGATTTGCTGGTTAGTCTCTTTGCGGCCAAATCTCCAATCGATGATTGCGTATGCAGCCACCGATACTGCCCAGCCGTGACCACGTAATTTTCCACGTTGGTATTCACAATGCCACGTTGTCGCCAATACTTACGCATCTGCACCGCATCTCTTACACCTCGGCTACAGTGCCGCTGGCTTGGAAAGAGGCGAATGTACAGCCGCATCCCAAGACAGGGGATCGTATAAACCCGGGTGACTATCGACCCATAGCCGTCACCTCAGTGGTATGCAAGGTTTTTGAGCATTTCGTTAACGCATAGCTCATACGTTACCCAGAGGATCACTTCTTAATTAATGAACGGCAATATGGCTTCAGGCCGAAACGGTCAACGAGTGATCCTCTGGCGTACCTTACGCATGGGTGAGGCCATGGACAAGCATGGCAAGTCAGAGACATCGCTAGGGCTTTCGAGCTGCCTGCCATTGGTCCGCTTCCTTGATTGTGCAGCTGGGTTGAAAGCTTCCTGCAGGAGCACCGTATTCGAGTGCTTTGTGATGGACGAGCTTCGGAGCTCTTGCAGGTAAATGTACCGCAGTGGTCCGTTTGGTCGCCCAATCTGCATATCTACGATGCTGTTGGTCGGCACCATTCCTTGCTATGCAGATGATAGTACCTTGCATGGGCGACCAGGCAACCAAGCAGGCTGACATTGAGGAAAAAAGGCAGCTTCTTGTCGCTGAGCTTGACCGGGTCCTGTATCACATTTCTCAATCGGGCTCTGAAATCCTGGTCGAGTTTAGTTTTCAAGAAGACGCAGGCATGTACGTTTACAGCAAAGGTAGTCCCTTCCTTCCCCCTCCCTACTCTTCGGGACACAATTGCCAATGCAGGACAATCTAAATATACTTGGTATGGATGTTCGCTGCAAAATGAACAACAAAAACTACATCGAGAGCATCATCAAAACGGCCTCGCGCAAACTCGGAGTGATCAAGGTGAGACGGGTTTTCACACCAGAGCAGCAGTGTCTTCTATACAACAAATCTGTTCTAGCGTTGAATACTGCTCACATCTCTGGGATGGCTCTGCACAGTACTTACTAGATGCTCTCGACAGTTTACAGCGACGTGCAGTCCGCATTATTGGGAGTCCAGAAGTCACCAACACCCTTGATTTGGCTTTTATAGGAGTGACTGCCCTCTGATTTCCTAACTCGGAGAGGAAGGCCTCGTCCATCAATCAGCAGGTGTGGTTGGATTGGCTCAGAAGGTCTTGGTGGGGCTCACACCAACACCACCAACATGTTAATAGGTGTAAAATTCAACTTTTTGAACTGTGTGCATAACTCCTGAATCTATATTGCAGAGTTCTAGTGAAGCAGCTAACAGGTGCGCGAACATTACCAGCAAATTTCTATAGTAAATTAAATGACAGCTTAGTTTCAAGATTTTCTGTAGGTTCTGTAATGGAGGTTGTTGATAAAAATAGAATTTCCCAAGTTAAGGTGAATATAATATTTTGGTTTTGTAGATAGTAAATGTAATAATACGAGAACCTAACACAGTCTCAGAAATTATACTCCTGGTGTACCTATATATCGTCAAGTGCAAATTAGCAGATAAAGAATCCATATTAATATAGCGTTTGTCAAAAAGTCTAAATTAATTTGTTTTTATAGACCATTACAATTGTATATACAGAACGACAAAAAAATATTGACTATTGTTTACCAAATGAGAGCCAACAGTTCATATCCAAGCTTGTTTGTCATCTAACCTTAGCAAACCTTGGAGTCGACTTTATGATCAAGGGGTCTCGGGTTCCAATCTTGGCCATTACACTACCAACGTGAACCCAGCCCTAACACAAGCATTTTAGCTTAGCTGAAGGGGTTAATGGGATAGTAATTTCGGTTTGTATTACTCTTTTTAGCAAAAATAATACAAAATAAGAGTACTATCAACGAACAAGCATGAAAAGTTCATGCTCTAATTAGTAAGTGCGAGAACAATGTATGAGTGTCAAATAACGCGGTACACACTTATGACATCGTGATATTATTAAGATAACATATCTACTTCATTTTGATATAAGATTATAAAAATTAGTGATATAACTAACTCTATACTAATTTAAACTATTATTAAGGCGGGCTGTTGTCTCTGCCTACCCCAGAGAAAAAAAAGGCGTGATATACCTTACTATATATAAGGTATAATTTACGTTAAATATAACTTCAATAAAGCGTAAATTAAATGAAATGATGCATACAAAGTGATTTGCTAAGCGGCTCAACATGATAATATAATTTTAATCCCTTTTTTATAGGTAGCTACAGTTTGTGAAATAGTAGGAAAACGCTTACATGTCAAATACTATGATAGTGTTCCTGAAGACAATGGCTTTTGGTGTCATGAAGACTCTCCACTCATACATCCAGTTGGTTGGGCTTTTAGAATTGGACATCCTTTAGACGCACCGCAAAGCTATTGTCAAAGGGTGGCTGCTGGTCGGCTAATATCAATTGACACAACATCAGATATGTTTCATAAGTATCCAAGCAATGAACCACCTTTATTTGCGGAAGGGATGAAGTTAGAAGCAATAGATCCATTAAACCTTTCGGCTATATGTGCAGCAACTGTGATGCAGATATTACATGAAGGGTACATGATGATAAGAATAGATTGCTACCCGGCGGACACATCGGCAAGTGACTGGTTCTGTTACCATCAGAGGTCGCCTTGTATATTCCCAGTTGGATTTGCAGCAGCTAACAACATTCCACTAGTGCCTCCTGCAGGGTAAGTGTCACATCATATATGAAGACATTTAATTTCCAATTAAATTCTAAATTGAATGTAGACTTGGGAATAAATTCTATGACTCTCTAGTCATAGGATTCTTAGTCTTGATATTAAACAGCACTGCAGAGGTGTACAAGAATAGGCAGTTTTAGAATGTTATTTGTAGACAAGTCCCCTAAAAATCTGTCAGTTCACCCTTAGCTTTTGCATATGTTTTAACAAAATATTCGGATGGTACAAGAGTTCTCGAATTCCACGCGGGCGGAGCCGCGGGCAACGCGCAAATATTATACAATTGACACCATTATTAATGATCTTTATATTACTACCATTTTTTTTAAGTTTGTATTTCTTTTTATTGTTATTTTAGTCTTAAGTAATAAGAATAACATTTCCCAATTCAAAATGGTAAAAGTATGAGCCCATAAAAATTTGAATATTACTAATTTTATAATTTATATTAACTAAGAAATTAATTAATGTATTTGTTACAGCTTCTTAAAAGAAGAGTTCACTTGGGAGCAATATCTGCCTGTCTGCGGGGGCATAGTCGCTGATCGATCTTTGTTCCCGACGCGGGGTCACGTAGTGTCGCACGGCTTCGTAGCTGGCATGCGGTTAGAGTGCGCTGACCTAATGGACCCAAGACTTGTTTGTGTCGCGACTGTTGCTAGAGTAGTGGCAGACTTACTCAAGGTACTCATATTCATATCATCATTATATTAGCGTGGTTCACGGTTGCATTTGATTACACTTCGGAGCTAAAGGTACGCTTACTCCTTCTCCTTCAAGAGGAAAGGACTAAGGTTTGGCTTATACGGCTTTTCTGAGAGCGACTGCTATTTAACCTCCCAACCCCGAGAGGAAAGTCTGCACCAGAGCCTCGTCCGTCAATCAGCAGCTGAGGTTGGCCTGAGCCACTTGAGATCTTGGTGTGTAAAACAAAAACACCCCAAGGTACCTATATCACTAACCATATCAAACTATATATCATCCATCCTCATAGCCATTTCCAAGCTGCGTCCAAAGTTTGCACTTTCGAGCCCGAGATCTGCTTATTGTTTTTGATTGGTTGAGCGACTGCTGCCTGACCTTCCAGCCCTCAGAGTAAAGCCTGTGTTAGATCGTCGTCCGTTGTTTAGCCGGTGCACCAACTTGCAGGTGAGGTTGGTTTGGGCCTCAAGGATGTTGGTCGATCCCTGTACATCCGTATCTTAAAGGGTATTGATATAGCACGCGCGTCGGGAAAAAAGTGAGAGTCCGGCTAAGATCTCATTATGTGCAATCTTCTCTGATCGCAGGTGCACTTCGACGGTTGGGGAACTGAGTATGACCAGTGGTTATGGGCACATAGTACCGACGTGTATCCTGTAGGCTGGTGTCGGGCGGTAGGCCATAGGCTCGAAGGTCCATTACAGCCCCCGCCTAGACCACCGCGCAAGCATCCACCGAAACAGCCAAGGCGACGTAAGAAACAAGGTAATCTTATTACATATATTCTTATACCTACGCCTTTTCCTCTCGGGGTACGCAGAGCCCAACAGCCCGCCATCTGCTTCTATCCTGACACACTTTATGAGCTTCCTCTACTGTCATCAAACCTTTCATGCAAGTCCGCAGGTGTTTCAATACATCATTAATTTGATCTGTGTATGTTCTACAAGGTCGGCCCCGACCTGCTTGCCCACTTACATGTACCTTACAAAACATGATGTGTTATTTGCTCAGTACCTCAGTACTCATTCGTTCTTTATAGGTTAGCATATATTTCTAAGTGCATTTTATTAACTAAACTACTACATGGTATGATTGAACAAAGTGATTGATATGATAACATATGAGTTCATATTTAATATAATTATGATACTTAGTTTATAGTCAAACTTCATCCATCTAAACTGAGTTTTACTCCATGAAATTCTTTTGTAAAAAGTGGTATGGTACCACGTTTTACAATTGAAATATAAGTACATAATTATATTAAATATGAACTCATATGTTATCATATCAATTACTTTGTTCAATCATGCCAAGTGCATCAAAATTAATCTACTGAATGATCACTATTTTCTTACAATGCTTGCAGTTTTGAAGGTAACACCGCCACCTCTAAACACAACAGAGGATAGTTCACAAAACTCAGACATAGGTGATACAAAAAGTGATACTAAAAGATTTTCACTACCGACAAGTATGTCAGAAATTTCGGCTGATGCAAAACCCAAGTGTGAACTAAAACCGGAAACGGAATCCGACCCAAATCCGGTACCAGGGTCAATACCTGAACCCGTCATGGTGGAAGCCACTCCAGTCACAATGGACGTTGATCCCGAGACCAAACAGGATACTAATGAGCTACTTGAAGAATGTCTACAAGATATTAGTGAAGATACACCGGTCAGCTATTTGAATATAATATTTGCTGTCATAACTCATAATAAAATAACCCATCGTCAACCAACAGTCATATGCATTGGGACCAATTTCCATTTGAGGCTTTTAGCTCTGAGCCCGGAGTCTGCTATTTGGCTTTTTCTACCCCACTCTACCTGGTGTTTGGCATCTCTGGCGCGTATTTCCATTTAGTACAAGGCCGTGAGTTTGTCTGCCAACTGAGTGGTATAAAAAAAAAAGAACGCGTAATGGCGTATAGTTTGGAAATCACTTTTTTTTTGATTTCCAATCTATGGAAGAGCAGTACGTAAATACCCCGCGTATACTTCATAGTGGCCAAATTAACAAGCTTGTTCCAAATTATACAGCGCCAGTACGCATACGGCTTGAAGCACGTGTCATTGTTATGATTAATTTTATTATGTTGTATGTGCATAATTCATTTAGAGGGTATATTTGGGATAAAACCCGTGTCGTTATTTTGATCATTTATCAACATCTATATCATGGTATTTTTCAGAGTTTACCCACACCTCCGGACACAGGCAATGATTCAAATCAAAGCATTGCACAGCTGTCTCCAGATATAAAAGAAGACGAGGACTCGGATAAGGTGATACCCAGACTAGTCAATACCTCAGTACCTTTAGAGGTGCTTAACACAGTTGATCCAGAGAATTGGACGACTGCAGATGTAGCCAAATTCCTCACAGTCAATGATTGTCAGCCATATTGTATCAACTTCATTAATATAAGTGGTCCAATGATGCTACAACTATCTAAAGACGAAATCATTGAGCTTTTAGAAATGAAAGTGGGGCCTTCTTTAAAAATTTTTGACTTGATACAGCAGCTAAAATGTAAAATTAAACAACCTCAATGTAGAATGCTTAACTTTAAGTAGCTAGTATTTTAATGGTCAGGCAAAATAGGTGATAATGTTTAAACCTAGGACTAATTCCGGTAGAGATGAAAATTTATTTAGTCAGCTAATTTTATATTAGAGAAAAATAATTGATAGATATATTTGAAACTGTAAGTCTCTAACTTTACTCCGATTATGAATCTAAATTTATGATCTAAACCATCCAGGAACCTGCATGAACATATACATAAAATTTCTAAAGCTTTGATATTGCATTCCATGCTTCTACCTTCAAAACAAATAAACTTGGCATACAAACTTTCAACCTTTACTTTACCAGAAGTATCCTTATCTTCAATACCTAATTCACCCCTCTTAGGGGTAACCTGTTTGAGCTGGTTTGTGGTGGTATAGATTCACAACTGGACCCAGAAGGTGCAATTGGGTTCAAGGAAATACTTTATTATTTTTTACCAAATTTATTTTAAGTGTGTGAATGAGTTGGCTGAATGGTTGCTATTTGCAATTGGATCTGGTAGGTGGGATTCGTTTATAAGATTTTTTTGCGAATTTTATCCGTGCGAAACCGGGAATATCATATGAGATGGCTTTGGGCGTTTACAAAACAGACTGCTAGAAGGATATAATGTAATGTAAAATACAATTTATTTATATACCTTTTTTTTTTTTTTTATCGTGCGGAAATCCCTTCGGATACCCCCCCGCCGGCCAGCGGGGGCGGTTATGTCGGGCTTGCACCGACTAAAACCGCACGCCGTCTCGGGTCTTCAGACGCCGGGGTGTAAGGTTACCCATAGAGCATATCCCTCGCACCCCGGCTGACCCTGGGCCATCTCACCACTAACACCACTGAAAGCAGAGGAGTACGGAGAGCGATGTGTTCCCGCCACGTTGGGTATTGGCCGACGATCAATGCCAACCCTATGAAGGGGTGAAGGGGAAGCCATTGACCGCCGCCCAGGGTGTACCGGCCGCTCCGATTCCGTTCCCCCCGGACTGCAGCGGGATCGGAATCGGAGCGACACTCGAGGAGGTTACCCAACACACACCCCAATTTATTTATATACCTAAATTTTAAGTATTTGCTACCTTTAGAATCTTTTTTATCTGCTTTGGCAGTATTGTCGGTTCTGAAATTCTTTATTTAGCATAAACTGAGATAAATATTGTTAAATCAAAAAGTCGGGCTTCATTTTGTTTTGTAGTTTTCTTATTTCATTTTGATAGTGAGAACACGTTAAAAATTTCAGCTGTACCGAAATGTTTAAAGATCTTTTTTTTTTTTTTTTTTATCGTGCGGAAATCCCTTCGGATACCCCCCCGCGTGCCAGCGGGGGCGGTTATGTCGGGCTTGAACCGACTAAAACCGCACGCCGTCTCGGGTCTACAGACGCCGGGGTGTAAGGTTGCCCATAGAGCATATCCCTCGCACCCCGACTGACCCTGGGCCATCTCCGGTTTCGAGATGGCCCCCTCGGGTTTGGGAACCACGGTGTCCCCGTCTTGCCCCGGTTTGGGGGAGGGGCGCTAGTCGCCCCACCGTCCCGGCCTGCTTCTGCTGGGGTGACAGGTGGCCTCACCCGCCACCCCCAGGCCTGCGCTCATGGAGGACGGAGGTCGTTAAGCGACCATCTATTTTGCCTGATCTAATAAGCTTCTTCCCGTCACGCGTCTAAAACTATCGAACGCTAAATTTACGTCGGATACATTATGTAGTTTCGAATGCCGTCCTTGCGACGCACGCTGCTGCGTATTATTTTTCCACTGCCTCACAGGTTCGAAAGCTCATGGACTCGAATGAAATAGTCGCGAAAGACTGTTTTGGAAAACATTTTCACTGCCTCATACGCTCGAATATAGTCACGTAATCCAACTTTCCGGACTAGTGGTAAGTGGTGTTGGGGTCATAGTTCTAACCTAACCTAACCCAGAAGCGCCGGAACCACTAGTCACTCTAATCGCAACAATGTTTTTCGAAACAGCGTCTTTCGCCACAATTTCATTCGAGTCCATGAGCATTCGAACCTGTGAGGCAGTGGAAAAATAATTCGCAACAGCTTGTGTCGCCACAGCGGCGTTCGAAACTACATACGACTACGAATTTAGGTATAGTAACAGTACAGATTGTACAAAGTATTGTATTGTTCTTTTTTAATACGGCGCTTGCCTGACACTGGTGCATCCAGCTATTCGAGGAACCTCTTCTAATTCAAGTACAGGATTTGTGTATTGTTCTGTGGTGGCCTTTGAATTTATGAAGAAAGCATGGGATTCGCTCAGTGCAGTGGAGCAGCTTATTTAGCGTTATAAATAACGTAGAATAAAATAGTACCATAATCACCTGCCGCCTATATTTTGATATCGCGTAGTAACCTAAAGTTATTTAAAAAATTATATAAATGATAAAACATATTTTGGACGGTCATGTTTATTATCAGATTTGAGCTTAAAAGACAATGCTGTCGTTATATTATTGCCATTATGTTTTTACGATTGCAATATCAGTGAATCAATTTAGTTTATAGATTATCGTTTTATTTAGGCATTCTAGGATGAAAAAATATGAAAAATGTTAGGGAAAATAATATGAATATGTATAGCTTCACTATTATAACTTTCAAATTATAATCATGGATGTATGTGGTTATAACTTTAACTATTTTATCATTTTAAATATACATATAGTATTTTCAAAATATTTAAAAAAATTGTACTGTCAACATCTTTATATTTGACAAGTGCTTTAATCAACAGTGAACTTCATTCCAATGAACACTAGCGCGACGATACCAACGTCAGCCTATATCTATACAAATAAATAAATTGAAGTGTCTGTTTGGAATGTTAAAATAACAATGTTTTAAGAAATGCATATGAATGTATGTACGATACTTCAACAATAAAGCTATTTTAAAAAATTTTGTATGTCTGTCTTTCCGTCTGTTTGTTCCGGGTAATCTTGTAAGTGGCTGAGCCGATTTTGGCGGGATTTTCACTGCAAATTGCTCATATTATGAACTGTAACCTAGGCTACATTATTTGATTGAGTTTGAACCTAGGTTACAGTTAGCTCAATATTTGGTAACTTAACGAAATACGAGTTTTTAAGTTACCATACACAACTTGTTTATTTCTTTAATAAACAGTTATTTCTCTGGCCCACAAAGTTGTAAAATGATAGATAGGACCAATTGCCAGTTCACAGACAATATGTACTTTCACGTACAGAAACACGTCAAAGAATAATTTACTTCTGTACAAGTCTATTATTTGTTGGCGATTATTACCTTTCTCTTGACGACTTACATAAGCATAAATTGTCTTTTATTCGATTTATATTTTAAACGACTATATTGTTCGTTAATGCATAACTGAGTTTTTGGTGTGTGAGAGGGACTTTTTGTGTTGTTGCGTAATATTTGTGTAACTGGGTCGCATTTAAATTATTTGCGTTATTGCAGTGTGTTAAGAGTTCTTAGTTTTAAGTTAAAGTTAAAAGTCGTGCAAAAGAAATAATTTATTTACGTTTCGTAAATAACGACTAATAGGGTGCGATGTTTTTCATGAGTAGTCATAGTAGTTAACAGTATTCTCCTATTATATCTTAAGTCCTGAGCTATAGAAAATTTCAGATCAACAGGATTTAGTCTCATTACTTTCGCACATTCGTATCTTTGAAAACATGAGTTATTAGAAAGCAGCGTGAAATCAAGCATTTTGTTTAGCATAATACGCAATACTTGAAATAACCCTTCCTTGGTAGTCGGGTAATGATGAGCAGATGATTCTTAGTAGTAACTAATGTTTTCAATAAATCCGTTTGTCGTTTCCTAGTCAACCATCCATAAGAGTAATTATTTTAATTTAATTTTATCTTGTTATCAACATTACAATACATTAGACTAAGAAAAATAGGGTTAAGTGTGGAGTATAATGATCGGCAAACATCTTGACAATTTACTCTAGCTGTGCAGAAAGCGTTCTTTCTCTTTATGGTGGTAGTGCGGAGGCGCGCTGGCCAAGCGCGCGAATTAACGAATGATAGATTATATGAAACTAATTGCGGGCTCAAAGGGCGCGCGTCGTTGGTTTATCAGTCCATTTATTGGTTATTTGGTTGGTGCGTAAGTTTCTGATGTTTGTTTAAGATGTTTGCCGGCACTTATATTGAAGACATTTTGTTTTGCATGAATTCTGATTGGAATCAATGAAATCATGAATTTTAAGCTAACCTAATTGTATTTGCTTCCCATTTAAATTCCAAATCAATACAAAATCATGCGACATGTAAACATACAATGGTGTGCTATAAGAATTCTTTTTTCTATGCAAACTTTAACTTTAGCATGGTGTCAAAAAAATTTTGAAGATTTACGCTTAGATAAAATATACCCCGTGATAAATATGCCTTTGTTAGTGACTTACATATGAATCTATATCAATTAGAACCAGTGGGCATATTATGTGTAATAGTTTGTTTGATATTAAAGACAAAAAAAAAATTGAAGTATTTTTATTTAATACTGATTTTATACATTCACATAATATAATGAAAAAAAATAGATATTGTACGTTTACTATATTTAGAATGGTATTGTATGAGTTCACTCTGTCGTAAATAAATCAGCGTTACTCGAATAAAGCACAACAAGTGCCAGTTTCGAAATGATTATCCGATTACGTCGTCATTGCTGACAACCACAGAGTAATTAATATGCTACTGACAACCATTTAAGCGGAGGGCCTCGTGATGAGTTCTTGTATTACTTTAGCCAGCAAAATGTCGATTACATTTCTCACCAATACACGTCTTTATTAGTGCTCAAGTCTTGTAAAATTTGGTTTGTTATGGACCTGAAATTGATCAGAATTTCAAAATTGAAGGATTCGTTTTATTTCAGCAAGCCAATATCAATTTTCTCTCAGGTTTAGTTTATATTCGTGTATGTGAATCAATAGTTTTAAAGGGCCGCCAACGCTTAGATGACACCCCTAGTGTTGCATGCGTCTACCCACTTCGGTGATCGCTTACCATCAGATGGGACTACCTATGTGCTATTTTTGGAACCTTCGTGAAAGTTCTGAACATTAAAAAACTTAACTTAAAAAAAACCTAAATAGATATCAAAATATAAACTTATATAGTAAAATCTGACTTTAATTTTTCCGTGCGGCAATCCCCTCGGATACCCCTTCCGACGGCCAATGTGGGAGGTTATGTCGGACTTGAACCGACTATAACCATACGCCGGCTCGGGTCTTCAGATGCCGGGGTGTCAGGTGGCCCCCATAAGGCATTTTCATCACACTCTGACTGATCCAGAGCCATCTCCCGTTTCGAAATGACTCCCTCGGGTTTGGGAACCACGGTGTCACCGTCTTGCCCCCGGAAAAAGAGGGAGCGCTACGTGACGCCGCTCCGGGCTGCTTCTGCTAGGCCTGAGCTCATGGAGAACGGAGGTCGTTGAGCGACCTTCGACGTCTGAGTCGCACCGCGCCTCGCGGGCTCTGCAGATCGGGAATGACCTGAGTCTCTCCAGGACCCGATTCTCGAGCCTTACTCGCAGGAGGCAGCGGCAGTCCACGCGCTAGCACTCCGCACCATCGCCGTGAGCAAGACGCCGAGCGGGAGGACTCCCACTCAGAGTGCCCGACCGGCACCTTCCACGCCGTGCACTCCGCCAGTGTGCAATCCTGAGTCCTCGCATGCATCACAGTTATGTTACTTAGACGTTGGCTTTTTCCGGATCCGACACAGGTGATCCCCAAAACACCTGCGACAGCCGGTACGAGAGGCTCCCGGGTTCCTTCTCTAGCCTCCATTATGGGTCTCACCGCCGCTACTACGGCGTGCCCTACCCTTGGTCGCCCAAGTCGTTTCTGTAAGGAACTTGGTGGTGTGGACCACCACGATGGCCTGGCAGAGCTGGAACTGCACGGCCTCGATTTCTCGAGGCTCAGGGTCTCGTCCCAGCCCGCGAGGTGCGGGGGGTGCTACTGATATAGTTGCGAAAGGGCTCTCGTCTCCAGGTCTCATGGTGGAGTTCCGGCAAGGAGGCTCGCCGCGTCGAAGGAGATCGTGAGGTACCCTCTGAATTTCCCTGATGACCCTGTTAGCTATCATATAGGGCAGTGTAGGGCCATGGATCGTACGATCCCATTTTAAAGTCTTCTACAAGAGTCACCGGGCGATCGGGCCCCCACATGTTGGGCAGCAGCCGCGCCAGAGCGGTAGCTGTGCCCTTCAATTCGGGGGTCAGACTTTGGATATGTTCCCCGAAGTCCCATCGGACACAAGCTCCAAATATTTCATTTGGGGCTTGAAGCCAATGGGAGTGCCCTCTACTATGAGACTGGATTCCTCAGATGGCGCGCTCCGAGGTCCATGAAAGAATGGGGCCTCGGTTTTATGCCGAGCCACCTCGAGACCCAGCCGCCGGATGCGCGTTACGTCTTGGGTCAACTGCGGTCGTGGCATTCAGGGTCAGAGTCACGAGCGTGTCATCCGCGTAACACCAATAACAGGTGGCCCCATCTGTGAGCTAATTGCGAAGCGCCCAGTCTTATCCAATGTTAATTTGACCTTTAATTTGACAGCAATCTGTACATTATTCTTACTTTCACAATTCAATATAGAATAAATTATGAAACTAGGAGCATACAATTTTTATATATTCTATGAATATATTAATATTCTACGACATTCTACACAGCGCTTTCTAGACCCAAAGTAAGCATAGTTTAACTGGCTTGTGTTATGGGTTCCAGAATGCGGATAAACATACTTATATACTGTTTTTTTTTTCGTAAATACATACATATTATACATAGAAACACCCAAACCAATGCAAATAGACATTCATGCATACAAATATTTGTACTGAGCGGGAATCGAACTCGCGCTCCCTGTCATAGCAGTCGAATGAACTACCGCTACGCCACAGAGGCCGCCATATTGTACCTATACAGGTAGTTGGCACACAGTAAACTCCAACCATATCATTAAATGGGTCGTCGTCGGTATTATTACTAGTATGAATATTAGCACTCAAAAAAAACTTATACCTTATCATATGTAGTTGGACTGATGAAGAATAAAGGGCACAACACAAAATATTTCCAGATCGAAGTGCATGACATTTGTGGTACTCTGAGCACCAATATGTTTCATTCATACATGCTTCCATTTCACTCAATTCTGAAAAATAAAGAAGTGTAAGAAAAACAACATAATATGTTGAAAAGTTCCTGAAAGTAGGCGAATTTTTATCACCATCATTGAGTCTACTCCTACCAGGGCTTTTACGGAAAATAGAAGAACATACCATTCAATATTGTACCTATCTAATCATGCGTATATGTTTGAAGTAATAACACAGCATGCAGCATGAATAGTAGTAATGCTATAAAGGACTTCTTGTAAAGAGGAAGCAATGTTATCAGTCTGTACCATTGATGCATCAATATACCCACAACTAACCATATCTAACTTTTTGATAGGTTTGAAATTGTACCTTTGTTGTTAGCATCTTTGAGCTTCAGTTCTGGGGCCAAATCCCGCGCAGATGTAACATAAAAAGTTCGCAGAATATCCATTCGGTGTGCCCCCGACATTCCACGGCCTTTTGAATTGGAAATATGCAGATGACGTGAGAATACGCCTCTCCGCTTATTGATATTCACTATGAGTATGCTGAAATTAGTTTCCAACTTAAAGCATAGAATAAAAACAAACTGTATAAAGTATTTTGTCAGAAAGTTCACGCTGAGGTTACAAATTTTAAATGTAACTACTTTTAACACCCCTTTATTCTGATTGACCAACTGTTATGTGGAAGCGTGTGTTTTATATGTCTTTTCTCGTCGTAATTTGTTCTATACCCTATGTTCTGTAGCTTTTTAGGGTATAAAAGTAGACGTACAGCTTACAGCAAGTGCGTTGTGGCTATAAAGGTAAAGAAGAAGGTAGTGATATAGATATAGCAAGGAAATAGAAAGGTACTGTGAATGCTGAACAACCACGCCTCCTCAGATGAGAGATATTCTTTCTATGTTAATTTTAAACATTTCCGATTCAATAAAAAATGTTATTCATTTTGTACCTACTGACAAATGCTAAATTAGTGTTTGTGATTCTAGTACTAAAAACTAGCAAAATAAGTAACATACCCCAAGATACAAGGTTCAAATGTTAAACTCATTGGAAAATTTCGTGGGTACGCAAGTTTCGCTTCCTTAATTATTTGAGCATATCCTTCCCAGCAATGTAAGACTATTTCGTCTATTTGAGATAACGGTGGTGTGGCTCCACATACCACTAAAATGTATACATCTGCAAGCAGTTTACATGTTACTGCTCTGAAGGCAACCTTAAAAAAATTATTAAAAAGTATTAATGCTTTTTTTTTAAACAGGGCTTTCTAGTTAACCATTAAGTCTGCAATACTCAGTACAGTATAATGACTCCTGCCTGTCATACTCTGTTCTCAAAGGAACAGCTGCGCTATCATGGTTTATAGTTGGTTCAAGACTGGAGTATCAGCTATACCTTACTCTGGAGCCGCCACTCAGATGATGAGGAATATAGAGTAGAGATAGTGGATGTCAACTATGTGAGCTACTGCAAATCAGTGGACCCAAAACTAAAGCTTTGTAGGAATAGAGAAGTGTAGTTTTTTCTCCATAAAACTGTCAGAACATCTTTTATTCGAATTCATCAAATACCTATTTCATGATGAAGAGGTTCATTACCTTACACTGCTAATCACAATAAAACAGATAAATGCCTCATTAATTGTTTTTGTACAAATATGAAAAACAGATTACTTGCGTACATTAGGGCTCATTTGCGGTAAATATACAGGAGTGTCTCGTAAAGGAGCACCATCTTGTGCAGCTGCAAGTAACAGCATCAGTTTAGCCTCTCTTGGGTCCAGTTCACAGAAATCTGAACTTGTTGCTACCAAGTGCCCTTGGATTATGAGACATGCCCATCGCCCTGTCACACTTTCTGCATAATGATCTAATGCTTGCTGAAATTCAGAATTTAAAAATTCCATAAAACATAAATAACAATAAAATTTAACAATGAAAATATGAGGTATTAATACTGTTATTAGTACTTCCATAACACACCACACCTCATCAACATCCTCATAAGGATTTCCCAGTTGCGTTCAAAGTTTGCACTTTAGAGCCTAGAGTCTGCTTATTGTTCTTGTTATGCCTGCTTCATGTAACTGCCGTCTGACATCCCAACCCCGAGAGAGCCTGCATCAGAGCCTTATTCTTGTGATCCTGATAATTTATTACACTATTTTTAGTCAAAAGGGATGGTTAACTCATTAAACAGCAGGTGTAATGGCTTACAGGTGAGGTTGGCTTGGCCTTGAGGGTCTTGTGAAGCCCCAATACCTAAGTGGGTCATACTTTTCAGAGATTTCAGTAATATAACATTTATTGTTAATAGTGTAAACATAAATGATAAGCGTAATGTATAAAGAGAAGTTTTGTACCTGTAACTGTTGAGATTGCTGACACAAAATACTCTGTATTAAATCCAGTACTAATGTTGGAACTGGACTTGACAAAGCAGCAGGATCTAATGACTCCAACAAATAGTCCAGTATAGGGTAGCATTGCCTTAAATCTCTCTTTACTTGATCAATATTTTTCAAGATCTCAAGTTCTTTTTTTCCGATGCAGAAAATCATAGCATCATAGACACATGATAGGAGAAGTTCTAGGTCACATTGCAGCCCTCCAGTAGCTATTCCAATCAATGTAACACTGTAATAAAGCATATGCATATTAAATATAGATACATTATTTTGGAATGTTTTCTTTTAGATTTATAAGTGTACAGTCATCCTCAGAAGTTTTAATACTAACACATTATTTTTGTAATGTTCAGAGGACAAATTCCATGTTTTTAAATTTTTGCTTGATATAATATGTAAAGATTTATAGCTAAGGTAGTCAATAACTTGCAATTGGTGTTGAACTAATACGAATGGTGACTGTACAACATGAGACAGTGATCAAAGAATATAGAGATAGAGATATCAAATAGCTACTGGTTTCAAACTGGAGTCAGGGAGAATAAGAATATTATACTTGCCTTTTACAGTACTCCTTCCAAAGTATAGTTCCATTGTCTACCAAAGTCTTAATCATAGATAGATCATGACATTTACTAAACATGTTTATGCCATGTAAAGAGGCTATTGTAGAAAATTGCATCTGAAATAATTAAATAACAATATTAAACCCCGATGATAATAAATTATATTTATTAAATAAAAAGATATTTATATATATCAACTATACCTACTGGCATACAACAATAGTTAAAAGTTAACACCTTAGTATTTATAAAAGTATGTACTTACATTTTCACCATTTCCACGTTTTCTCGAGAAAATGGGGACACCGCTCTCTGTAGCTACTGCTATTACAATCACAGACATACTGTTTAATTGAGAGTAAAACTAACACTTAGTTCCTAGGAGGACTTGGTGTAAATACTTCTAAACTGAAAATAAAGTTTTATTTTCGCATAACTTTCAATGAACTGCTTTACGAACTTTGAACTTTACGAAGATTTTGTTTCCTTGTTTAAGATTTTATTGGCACCTGGATACAAAGAATTTAATGCCTGAACTTGGTCTATAGATAGAAACTTAGTTTCTGAACCATGTCAATTCAATTCAATTCTTGATTGATGGCTTCTGTGTGATGCCACAACTTGCCAATGTCAGAGTGTTGTGAAAAGTCATTCGGAACTGAGAGATTGTAATGTTGAATGAAATTGTACGGTCAAAAAAAAAGAATCAATAAACTTGGTTCTCAAGCAGAGTTGAAGTGTGATCTACAGCTACAAATACAACTGAACCATGTCTAAACTTTACGAAGTTCATTTCAGTGCTGCCACTGCCACTTTATATTTGAAGTGCAAGTGCTAAAAGCTCATGTTTTGAGCATTGTTGACATTTGTGTCAATAATGCATAAAAGTTGTTAAATATTTACTTATCAGCCAAAAGTATTTATTTTATTATTTAATGTTTCGTAAATTATGACGAAAATGACTAAAATATTAACCTAGTACCTATTCCTAGTATTAACACTATAGTCGAAATTATAATTAATTCTTCTTCTTTTTTTATTAAAGTGGCACCTAACAATAATAATAATATTTATTTAATTAGATTCCAGCAGATTCCAGATTAGACAATTTCAGTGTTGCAACGTTATGACAAGTACTAAATAGTGACATTGCGAAATTATTCGATACGGAATCTAATATTTCCGGATCGATTCCTCTCGTTTATAGTAGTATATCTAAACAACTACTACTTTAATAGAAACTAAGTATATCAGGAAATTAAATATTTCTGAACGGATTTAGTTCTGACGATTAATTAAATCAGGGATCTATCTTCTATTATTTTTCTTTAATAATTGTGTGTGAAATAAATAAAAAAATGTGATCATGAAGGAACATGAGAAATAAAACAAATAGATGTATTATGGTAATATTTTATTTTATAAATCGTCGCCGTCATCGCTATCGCTATCGCTGTCACTTTCTGTAACATTTATTATAAATGTGTCTGTGATATTGTCAATTAACAAATCTAGCCTACTCATTTTTTCCTCTTCTTTGACAACATGGGATACGCATTTAGACTATTCGGTAGCCATAATTTTTTTAATGCCTTCCTCCAATAAATTTCTCACGTCTGTCAATTTGAAGGTTTTATTATTTTGAGCTACATCCCCTTTACCTGCGCCCATATCAATTCAATAGGGTTCAGCTCGCAATGGTAAGGGGGCAGTCTTAAAACCGTGATCCCATGTTGTGCTGCCATTTCGTCTACAGCGTACTTATTAAAAGACTCGTTATGTGGAATCAGTTCTAAAAGCGTAGCTTTAACCATATCTGGTTCGTAATGAATATTTGTATTTAAAAGCCAGTCTTGAATGGCAGCTGTTTTCCAGCTCATTTTTTGTGCCGTTTCCAATTTTCGGGAGTGGTAAGGTGCATAATATCATTATAAGTTTTGTTTTTAATATAAAAAAAAATTAACTTTCTATAAAATAAAGCAGCGGTTACTAATTAATAAATAATTATTATGAATAATTATGTATTTATTTAAATAAAAAACAATAATTTAGTCTTTAATTGGCACACCAATATTATGATTACATAAACATAAATCGCGATTGTTTATCGATTTTTGTGTTCATCACTACACTATTATTATGTGGTATCATTATTTTACAAAATGATAGTAGCTAATGTCAAATGTGGAATCGAATTATAATTCCGACTATAGGTACTAGGACAACCTTACACCCCGGCGTCTTAAGACCCGAGACGGCGTGCGGTTTTAGTCGGTGCAACCCGACATAACCGCCCCCGCTAGCCAGCAGGGGCGTATCCGAAGGGATTTCCGCACGAAAAAAGAAAAAAAGGTACTAGGACAAATAAGCTTATCGTTTTATCATACTGTTTTCTCTAATCAGTTCACCCAGTATTGCCGTAAGCGTAGGGTCCTCTCCTCAGTAACTCTCTGTAAGTTCTATAACTATTGTTAATTCAATCTAAAAGAAGTGGATAAAATGTGGTCGGGAATACAGTATGTACCTATGTTCATTTGTCTACCATAATGACGTTGTATGTAGCAACACTGGTCCAAAGTGTAATTTTTCTAATGTCGAGATCGTTGAGTACCTTGAGCTTTATTTTGATGAATGATGTTAAGGTTTTAAATGAACTTGAAGGGCAGTCTAGCCTCACGGTAATGAGATATTCCCCCTCCCCCTAAGAGAAGCGCGCGTGGAAACGCGACGCGCTGCCGCGCTAGTCCTGCTTCTGCTAGGGTGACGGCTAGCCCCGACCGTCACCCCCAGGCCCGCGCTCATGGAGGACGAAGATCGTTCTGCGATCTCCGCCGCTCGGTGCGCCCTCTACGGCACGGGAGAGTGCTAAACCTCTCCAATACCTTTTCTGCCGCCTCTTTTGCGCGCATCACTGCCTCGCAAAAGAAGGCGGCATATCATTACCCTGCACTAATATTGGAAATTAGGTAGGAAGGTACTACTTCATCTTAAATAGGTACGAATAAATAGGGGTGTGTGTTGGGTAACCTCCTCGAGTGTCGCTCCGATTCCGATCCCGCTGCAGTCCGGGGGGAACGGAATCGGAGCGGCCGGTACACCCTGGGCGGCGGTCAATGGCTTCCCCTTCACCCCTTTATAGGGTTGGCATTGATCGTCGGCCAATACCCAACTTGGCGGGAACACATCGCTCTCCGTACTCCTCTGCTTTCAGAGGAGACAGGATGAGCGATGCTGTTAGTGGTGAGATGGCCCAGGGTCAGCCGGGGTGCGAGGGATATGCTCTATGGGTAACCTTACACCCCGGCGTCTGAAGATCCGAGACGGCGTGCGGTTTTAGTCGGTGCAAGCCCGACATAACCGCCCCCGCTGGCCGGCGGGGGGGTATCCGAAGGGATTTCCGCACGAAAAAAAAAAAAAAAAAAAGGTACGAATAAATAAAATTTCAGTGTTTGTTTATAATGATAGCATAACAGCTTTTTAATAAATGCATATGAGTGTATGTAGGTACGAAAACTATAAAAAACCAGGTATTTAAAAAAAATCTGTTCCAAGAAAAGTAATGGGGTTCCGTGCAAAAGAAAACCCAGATGTCTTAAGTCCACGCGAACTAACTCGCGGGCACAGCTAGTTTAAAACATAAATCTGTTACTTCATCATAATTATCTTTATTAGATAGATAGAAAACACTTTATTTGTACACCATTTACAATACAGACGCAAGTAGCACATTAACTATTATTAAAAGGTTATTGTAATGTACAAAGGGCGGTTACCGCGTTAATAATGAGAGCCAACTATAGAGTATAAAAATATTCTCGGATTTTTGTATACCTAGGTACCTTATACGATCTAATAATAAAATTCTCACGAGATGTATTTGAAAATATTTATTTCTAAATATCATTTTATGAACATAATTAATTTATCTTCACAATAGATAAATTAAAATACGTTACTTACATACAATTTATAAAACCTATGCCAACGTACACTCAACGACAAAAATAACAGATTAATAAATTCTAATATATTAATCACCCTAGCTAAACTTTCATAAAATAATAAACAAAACATTAAATACCTTGTCCCATTGAGGAAAAAAGGTTTGTAAATAATTTATTGTTAAGAAACTCCTTCCAATGAGCGTACTACAAAGAAAATGGTTTAGAAATAAAGCTGTTGCTAATTTTGTAAATACCTACTAGGTATATTGTAGAAGACTAGTATTTTTTTTCGATTGCCCCGAATAAGGGTTTATAAAAGTATTATTTTAAGGTTTTTGAACTTTTTTTTAGACCCCTATTTTGTACCACTATAATATAATAATAAGTACATAAATTAAGTACCTCTATGTATTACTTATCTAATACTAATGTCTTATATGTGAGTTACACTTTCTCTATTTTCTGCATCCTCACTTTGTTTGGTTTTTGCTGAAACAAAAATTAATGGACGATATAGCTAACATGAATTTAAATACTCACATATTTCATATCGGAGAGACCTCTACCGTCAGAAACATGAAGCTTAAAAATAAAGATTATGAAGAGTTAAAGAAGCATAAAACAATAAAATGTCGGAGATATAAAAATAATTACAACCACCAAAGGTCACCAAAGGTCGTCATTTTTGAACCGTGATGACGAGCGGCTCTCAGTCCAGCACTGAGAGCCGCTACTACTAATCTTTTTGAAGATGATAACCTTCATTTTCTCTATTAAAATTGTTGGGATGCTTGAATATTTAGATAGCTTCTCGAAGTAGCCGTTGGTAGAAATATGAAGTAGAACCTTCGTGTTCTGAAATTTGATGGTATGATTACCCACATACCTATGATAGGAGCAATACATGATCGTGTACCCAAACAACACTTATTCGACAAAAAATACAAGATCCAACTTCATGAGGACCACCGCTGTGAGGCTTTATGCCCAACGGAATTACGCATCTTCACAGATGGATCAAAAACTGGCGCAGGCACCGGGGCTCTTGGGGTCTTTTCGGAGGACCTTAATATATCCATTTCAAAACCACTGGGGACCCATAACACAGTATTTCAAGCTGAATGCATAATGATTACCCTGGCAGTTTCAGCGGTAATGGCCAGGAGAGTGGAAGGCCACTCAATACGCATACTCTCCGACAGCATGGCCGTGCTGCAAGCTTTAAACAGCCACACTATAAACTCGGGACTAATACTGGAGTGCCGTCTTAAATTGAACCAAATAGGTCACTTCAACAACATAACCTTGCAATGGATTAAGGGCCACAGCGGCTCGCGCGGCAATGATGCAGCAGATAAGCTTGCCAGGAGAGGATCTGACATGGTGGTAATGGGTCCTGAGCCCATAATACCGATCCCCTTTTCATACCTAAGAACCATAGTAAACAAACGAACGAGAGATTAACACAACAGCTATTGGATAAATCTGGAAGTTTGCAGACAGGCGAGGGAAGCACTCCCTGTGCTAGAAACTAGACTGACCAGGCGTCTTCGACAACTGATCAAACGGCAACTGCGCATGACCACAGCTGCCATCACGGGGCACGGCTCCTTCAATAAACACCTTTTTATTTTAGGAATCACCGACAGCACTCTCTTCAGAGCCTGCATGAGAGAGGAAGAAACGGCGGCACACGTGCGTACACTGCCCTGCAACCGCCATATACAGGGTTAAGTACTTCGGAAATACAGGTACGCTCCGGGAGATCGCCAGCAGCGTGAATAGCTTGCTGGCGCTCTTCAATGAGGTGGGGTGGATCGAATAAAATGCCCACCCTCACAAAAAAACCGCGCATTGTCGTGGAGTTGCGGATATCAGCCCGTGATACCATACCATACCAATACCATACCCACACCCAGGAGGATGGTAACCATACCATTAAATTTCAGAACGCGAAGGCTCTAGCCAGCACTTCATATTTCGCCTCTTCATCGCTATTTTGAATTTTGAAATTCAGTATACAGTCTTTGTTATACTTACGGTCATATTTCGTAAGGAGTCTTGGTCCCATTATGGCGATCATTAACGCTCCCAATGGGGCTGATATGACCACACTGAGTACGCTGACTGTTAAAAGTACTTTCGCGTAAGATTTTTCGACTTCTGGTGTAATGTCTGTTGTTTGACCATTTTGCACCAAATCTAAAGCAGCTGGTCCCAATGCTGCCTGTAAATTTATATAAAACATTAATTTAATCTATTACTTGATTATGTACATACATACGAACATACATACACATACATAGCTTATATACCTACACATATTACGCTTCTGTTAATTGCGGTGATCTCATATGATATATCTAAAACGTACAAATATTAAAGATATGTAATTTACCTGCACTGTAGCTTTTGCCATCCAGGTAAGTCCAATAAAGATTTTCTCCTTACTGTTAAGACCACAACCGAAGCTCACGAAGTAGGTAGATATTGCTCGGAGGGCCAAACACGATAAAAGACAAATGGCCCCCATTTTTAAAACTTCAGGATCTAAGGCACTAATCTGTAAAAAGTAAAATGACAATTAGGCCATCTCATTCGAGCCTTTTTTTATTACGAATACTCATATTCATATTTTATATTTACACATGCTATTAACAATAGGTATATAGGGTACACATAACTGTATAGACATGTGCAAAGGTGCGTTTTTGTTTTAAATTATTTATATTGTATTTACTTCAATCGTTTACCGTAACTTGAGCTCCTGTTAAAGCAAACAATATCGGCTCAAAGAAAATCCACATTATTCTGAAAATATTGCTGACTGGGTTTTTATTTACTGGCCAGCCTTGTTTTTCCCAAAAGAATGCGGCTACAAAACCTGAAGAAACAATAGCTAGAGGTCCTGAAATGA
The DNA here is from genome assembly GCA_946251805.1 of Cybosia mesomella. Taxonomy (NCBI): domain Eukaryota; kingdom Metazoa; phylum Arthropoda; class Insecta; order Lepidoptera; family Erebidae; genus Cybosia; species Cybosia mesomella. The sequence goes on from OX276395.1 coordinate 11,459,656, forward strand.
AACAATATTTTAGTTTTTTTTTTCAATTTCGAAGCATTTTTTATAGGCCACCTGTATCATTTTTACCTGCACCGCTCCAACCAATCATACTTGATATGAAATATGAGAATAATCCTCCAAGAAATAAGGCCAGGAATCTCAAAGGCACTGCATAAGTATCACCCTTCTCGGGTAGAAAAGCAGTGAAAGCGCCCCAAAGTGATCCCACAAGTATTCCAGCCATGATGGAAAGTGGACCCTGGAATTAGTAAGTTGATATTATTCTGGCGGAATCTTACCTAATTGTTACTGTACCTAATATGGGAATGATAATTATACCTACGTATGATTAAATTACTTTACCTTAATGATATTGAAGGTCGCGGATCCCGTTGAGAACATTGCATTTAAAATGATGGCGAATATGGCTACACTGATGGAGTCATCTATTGCTGCTGCTGCAAGAACAATAGTTGGAATACCCTTGGAAACTCCGTACCCAACATCACGGAGTCTAAACAAACATGGGACGACTACTGCAGGTGAAACCGAAGCAATCATCGAGCCAAGGAGAAACCCTGCAACATACCTAAAGATTTAACAATCATTACGCGCGTTTATGATATGCAAATATTCAGTTAAAAACTTTGTTTCTTAGGAATGTGAAACATAGTTGAAAAATATCGAGAAAAGACTCGAATGAAGTGAGTCGAGTGACTCGAGTGAGTGAGCGTGCGATACTTGGTTAGTTCCAGTTTGCCTCAGAAATATTGAATCCGAAAATGCACAGCGAAACAGGCCTGATGCCGTTGATGACATCTACAAACTGTTTTACTTAATTTTCTATCTCTCTGTATAATTTTTATCTTAACAAGCTCAAGTTACTTAAGCTCCTAGAACTTACCCCAGATCCATGGTAAGTGCAAGAGAAAATGTGTACTGATGGCTATAAGAACGCATTCTATCAGCCAGGGGAGCAGACCAAGCTGTAGAACGGCTGCATAGTGTTTCTTTAATACTTCAGCATCTAGACCGAGACCTGCTCGGGTTAAAATGATAACTAACGCTACTTTTCTGTAATTTAAATCATGGAGTAAGCATATGCATAAAAATTATTATAATGCCTGGAAATAAACCTGTGATAATGTCGGATATTGAACGCTATCGCTATTGCTATCTATTATGTTATGGCTGCGAATACAAGTCAACGAAACGAGTAATTCCGCGAAAAGATACTGATATTCTCTTTTCCTTCTTGCCATCGCCTTCGATGGTGGATGTTACGTCATAGAAACGTAAAGATGGGAACCTGTTTGAATAGGATCCTTAGAAATCTAACTACACCTTTTTTTTTTTTTTTTATCGTGCGGAAATCCCTTCGGATACCCCCCCGCCGGTCAGCGGGGGTGGTTATGTCGGGCTTGCACCGACTAAAACCGCACGCCGTCTCGGGTCTTCAGACGCCGGGGTGTAAGGTTACCCATAGAGCATATCCCTCGCACCCCGGCTGACCCTGGGCCATCTCACCACTAACAGCATCGCTCATCCTGTCTCCTCTGAAAGCAGAGGAGTACGGAGAGCGATGTGTTCCCGCCACGTTGGGTATTGGCCGACGATCAATGCCAACCCTATGAAGGGGTGAAGGGGAAGCCATTGACCACCGCCCAGGGTGTACCGGCCGCTCCGATTCCGTTCCCCCCGGACTGCAGCGGGATCGGAATCGGAGCGACACTCGAGGAGGTTACCCAACACACACCCCAATCTAACTACACCTGCACTTCAGACAAGTTTCCGAATTTATAAAAGTTACTGTAAATTAAAAATTTCCATGCAGGAGCAGTCTATACCAGCAAGTCAGTGATTGAAAGGTGAAATTAACATTATAATGAAGTGTACCATAAGCTATAAAACAAAATGCACTAAATTGGTGCGACCAAGCGTTGATAACCAAATTGGGCACATAAAAGAAAAGTTTCTACAAGTTCAATAAACATATACATATTTACCTAATGAGTTAAGAATTTATATGTTATGTGAAAAATTACCTTAAATCTTGGTTTAATTTTTTATAGTCGTCTGTCATATGAACTAGTTTTAAATTCTGGAAAAGTATTCCTGTAAGTAGCATGCCTATAAGCGCTGGTAGTGTAGTAATCTTCAACCAAATCCATCCGACTAAGTAAGCAGCAATCACCAGAAGAGTCATACTCAGAAGTTCGCCTTGCAAACCAATTGCCTCTCCGAGTTCTGCGTATAGGATACCCCATACGAGAAAAACTAAACAAATAAAGAATCAGAAAGACTTTGATATGATAATTGCTGACCGAGGTTTTTATTGTTCTCTACTGTATAAAATTATGGAAAACTAGCGACTCACGCTTCGGTTTATATGTTTTTTTTTAACTCAAGCCACATAATGTATTACTTATGTCCATCAGGGATAATGTACCTTTCAAATGGTGACAGAATTTTGTCAATGCAAATGTGCAGTGGTTCTCAGCATTTAAACAAATATTTTAGTATAGATTATGGTATTTTTTTTGAAAACCATCAATATTACCTACTTTTTTATTTCTATGACGAATACTACTAACTGAAATGACTAGAAATCCTGTTAACGTCTCCAGCTAAGTTAACTTGGTATTTTAGGAGTGGGTACACGTCAATCGTGTTATAGCCAGAGTGCGAAACCGTGAAATTTCGATCGTAAATTCGACGCTTATTATGCATTTTAATATTGATGATTGTTTGTTTCCTCGTTTCGTAGAAATAGCTGGAGCAATTTGTTAATTATACTACCACTTTAATTATTGTAATGTTCTGGCCTAAATGATCACATTTTTTAAATTTCAAAATGTTTAGAAAACCCACAGATACGAGTAAATTTTACCACTGTAGGCAACGTATTGTCAGCAACGAGAATACAATGAGTTCTTAGTCCAAGTATAAGAGTAAGTAGTAATTATATCTTAGCATTTCCTTTTTTAAGAATACTTGAGATCTAGGCTAAAATGCTCTTTAAATGAGATTGTAGACACTTTGCGTGTACATTGTGACTTCATACGTAATAAAGGTTATTAATATTATTATGTTACCTAATTGGTGCTCACAGGAAAGGGTATGGAGCATTACAGCGAAAACAAGTGATTGGAATTCATCATCTTTGCGGCAGGCTCGAAGATGAATATCACTCAATTGCAGTTATTTTCGGTTGGTACAAAGCGGTATATACCCATAACTTTAAAAAAAAACAAAATGAAAAACTTACAGAACATAATAATGCAAATTTGTTGCGCTGACTGTCTATACGTTGGAAATATTGGAAATGGGAAAAATTTCAACCACCATGATGGCTTCCAGGATGGTGTTGGATCCTCTTGATGGCATCGTAAGCAAAAAGATTCCCACCAACTGCAAATTTTATGTAAAAAAATATTTATAAGGTGCTTTTTCGCAACTTTGCATTTGTTCCGATTCCGAAGAGTCGCTCGCATAATGAGTCGCGTAAGCCAATCAACAACAGAAGAAGGAGTAATTGGACTCCGGGCTCCGAATGGAGAGTCTCAGATGCAACCGGCAACAACGCTGAGGATCATGAACGCGGTAGAAATCCAGGTACATAACAATATACAAAACGTATACCTACAAGTAACAAAAAAAACAGAAATATCCTACCTATATGGGCGTTTTCCAGGCTTGTCATCGTTATCGTCTGTAAAAAGAAAACATATATTATTTTTTATTTAACCATTTAACTCACATTTGTGCTACCAAAAAAAAAAACAAATAGCAAAAATACATTCTCAAGAAAGACAAAATATATGGAGTAAGCGAAAGCGCGTGATTGCGTTGTGATAGGCTTAGTACGTCGGAGCAAAAGAACCGGTGAAGAAAAGAAGGAGCAAAGTACCAAGTGCAAGTTCCATAAAATATGGAATAACTTCCCCATTGCGTTAATTCAGTAAACGCACTAAGAACCTTAAAGCTTGCAGGTAATGCGAATTAACGGTAAGATACTCGCTCTCGGATTGAAATTTTTAATGGTTATTCATATTTATGTTAATTCATAGTTATGGTTAAAATACTAAAGATAAATACAAGTTTTCTAAAGGTAATAGAAGTTAAAATTTAAGTTATTTGGTGAAACTACATTACTAATACCGGTTGGAATTAGTTATGTACACCTTTGGTAATAACAGTAACTTTTGTAAGGAAAGACAAAAGAAAACTTTCAGAGATCTATTTTTGGACAGTTATTACTTCCGGTACCACAGGAAACTTACCTTCTCTTACATACTTTTTACAAAGATTTACCAATATCGAGAACGCTATTCTTGTTTTCTTTGGACATGTTTTTATGTACAAATAGTAACATGCTACATTTAGTAAAAAATCACAGCTTGTAAATAGCCAACAGGGTGACTATTTACAAGCTGTGAATTCTTAATAATTGCCAAAAAAAACAATTAGGTATGTGGGGTGCCAGCAATAATACCCCTTCCCATGGATAAGAATAAAAAAAATGTGCTCTTACTTTAATTTACGAAAAATATAATTAGTGTGCCGCTTATATACTAAAGAGAAATATATGTACAATCGTTAACAAAAATTGTTTACCTACGAACGTATAGACACGAACACCTATAAACACACAAATGAAATGAGTATTATAACAATAACAGTTAGCAAGAAACTAATAAACACATAATGACTTAAATAAGAAACAGAAGTAGCTATACTATACCTGTTTTGCTTTGATCCTGTTCCATATCTAAGTTTATGTAACCGTACCGCTTAACTGTAAGCATTTGAAAAAATATTTCTATGATGAGTGTGCAAAAAATAAACTGTAGACTATAATTGTGTAACTTTATAACTTATAAGACATCCGATAAATGTGAATGAGTCCCGCGATATGATAAGACCATTGATTACGGCTTACGGCCAATGAAATTACCTAAAGAGTCAAAAATCACAATTGTGTTATGTTGTATTGATTTATAGTTTTTTAAGTTATTAATAATAAAGATAATATAACCGCGGTAGCCTAGTGGTATGGGTAATGGACTGCTGAGACGATGTCTCAGGTTCGATCCCAGGTTTTACCATGGCACACACCAATGACTTTTCGATGCTTTTCCAAGTTATGTGTGTATTTATCGCAGGTTTATAAGTGCCCGGTTAATGGCAATAGGCTCGCCACTTATTACATTGGGACCTAAACATAAACTGGCGAAATGTGGGTGATAGCACCTCTGCCTACCCCTTCGGGTATATAGGCGTGAGTTTATGTTATGTTATGTTTATTATTAAAGAAACTACAATAGAGCAAGAAACTCCTCAGGAAGTTCCTACAAAGGATACACATAGGTCCATCCATCGATAAAGATACTTCTGCAAAATCACTACTTTTTGGACAGCGATTTGAGAGCGACTGAAGAGTTTGTTCTGATTTGGTTGGAATTGAAAACATCTTTTTTATGTTTGATAGCCAGGGGAGCGGAGCAGTAATCATATACGAGGGTCAAACTGAAAGTTCTTAGAAAATCAAAAACTGATTACATTAGCCAGTTATTAGTTTTATTATATCTTTTCAAAATATTGTCCATTCACGTCAATACACCGCTGCATGCGATGGAACCACTGGGAAAAGCACTTTGCCCACTCGTCCTTAGGGGTCTCTTCAATGGCATCGCGATACGCAGCCACCGCTTCTTCAGCATTCATAAACCGCTTTCCTTTAAGTTTTTCTTTAATTTTTGGAAATAAATAAAAATCACAAGGCGCGAGGTCGGGGCTATACGGGTAACGTTTGATGTCGCCAAATAGTCGATCGTTCGCTTGGCGGTGTGCGACGAGGCGTTGTCGTGGTGAAGGAGGATCCTACTGCGAGGTCGTTTCTCTCGAACTTTTTCCAAGACAAGTGGCAAACAATTGGTAGTGTACCATTCTGCAGAAACTGTTTTTTGATCCTCTAACACAATTGTTACGAAATGACCTATCCTTCCAAAGAACGAGGCCACCATTTTTTTTCCCGCACTTCGATCTCTCTTCACTTTAGTTGGCAACTCCTCGAAAGGAAACACCCACTGAGCAGATTGTCTTTTGGTTTCAGGATCATAACAGTAAATCCAGCTTTCGTCACCTGTTAGTATGTCGAACACAGCATTAGAGTCACCTCCGTTAAATCTTTCAATCATTTTACGGGGACACCGTGGTTCCCAAACCCGAGGGGGCCATCTCGAAACCGGAGATGGCCCAGGGTCAGTCGGGGTGCGAGGGATATGCTCTATGGGCAACCTTACACCCCGGCGTCTGTAGACCCGAGACGGCGTGCGGTTTTAGTCGGTTCAAGCCCGACATAACCACCCCCGCTGGCACGCGGGGGGGGTATCCGAAGGGATTTCCGCACGAAAAAAAAAAAAAAAAAGGTACGTACGGAGTTATCGTTTTTGCATAAAAAAGATTGGTTTTTTAATATTAAACTCATATTTTAATTTATTTCCTATAGTTTTAGGTACCTAAACTATTACTTTTTTAAACTAAGCTTTCAAGTAAGTTAAGTCAATTGATACTTACATAATATAACATAACTTCACACCTGTATCCCCAGATAAAAATAAAAAACAAAATGTAAGACACAGACAATAAGTCTATTATTAATTTAATTTAAGTAATATTTATTTTGTATTTTTGCAAGAATTAAACTTACCACAATTTGACTACTGGGTTTCCAAGGTGTTTCGATCACTTAATTTTAACTAAATTTAAAGTCAAATTTCCTTAATAAGAATATACCGGTTAATAAAATTTAATTTCTTTATTTAAGGATCGTACGTAAAAAAATTATTTAACATCCATATCCATACGCATGCGTTGTATCAGTATTGTTTTCGTACTGGCTGATAAAATAAATCTACTTGGTTAATACATTCAGCAAAGATGTTCGTGAGGAGGCCGACTGAAGTCAAAAGTCAACAAGATAAATGAAGATGTACACTCACAACATATTTTATTGTGGACATAGGTACAAGCGTACAAGTTAGCAGTGCGCGTGATTCAATTCATATTTGCTCTGGTAACACTGCTGACCACACAGATTAGCGATGATAAATATCAATAGTCAACTAACACGTAGGAATTGCATTATCTATGATAGAAGTTTTCATTAACTTGACACTTGAAACGAACCACCGCACCGCGTAGAAATCATAACCAGAAATTTCTTGGGGTCTTGCCCAAGAAATTTCTGGTTATGATTTCTACGCGGTGCGGTGGTTCGTTTGCCTATTATTTCATCTGTAGTTTGGCACAATTTTGCCGGGTTGATAGAATTGATGTAGATAACTTTTAAAATATGTCTCATAATATCACGGAACATGACTTCGTTACTATTTTTAACAAAATTTGATGATTCATATTCTTTCACAATGTATGTAATATTGTATTAATAAATAAACATACATACATACATAACTTCGGGTAGGCAGAGGTGTATAACACACCCACGATTCGCCAGTTATGTTAAGGTCCCAATGTAATAGGGGGCGAGCCTATTGCCATCTACCGGGCACATTACTAAGCGAGCGATAATTAACATTTATCAATGCACACATAAAAACTACGAAAAGTCAGAGGTGTGTGCCCGGGGCGACTGGGGATCGAACTCGAGATCTTGTCTCGGTAGTCCGTTACTTACGCCACTGGGCTATCGCCGCTTTTATAAATTATGTAAATATAATTAATAATGTAAATATAATGTAAAAATATGAAATAAATATAATCAGGTTTTTAACCCCCGACGAAAAAACGACGGGGTGTTATAAGTTTGACGTTTCCGTTTGTGTGTGTGTGTCTGTCTCCCGATCCATCGTAGCTCCCGAACGGATGAACCGATTTTTAATTTTTTATTTGAAAGGTGAATTCTATAGGAGGAGGTATAGGGAGTATTCTTAGCCATGTCAAGGGATTTTTAAATTTTTAATTTTGTTTTTTGATGTATGTTTTGTTACCTCATTTGATTATTCGGTATTCGGTCTAATATAATAATTAATAGTGTCCGTTATGTTAGCGTACACAAGAGCTATATCGAGTTGGTTACTATGCCATTAAACTCTGTGTAAATACTGCCTAATTAGTGTAAAAATAAAAAAAACTCTTCCACTCTAGTCTGGGAAATAAACACCAATTTCACTGTGTACGCTGGCGTCACGATCAAGCTAGCGTACACATGGCCGTACTCGATAACTACTAATTGTAAAGTAACAGAGCTTACACACAAAAATAGTGCTCTAATACTTCTCCCACTATGCAAAATTTCATAACGATTGCTCTTGTAGGAACAGAGATATTGAACAAGACTTCAATGACATTCGGAGCTGGCGTTATGGCAGCGTACACATAATAGTTCTTAAAGAAAGGGAACTTTTCTTTTAATAAATGCTATATGTATAAATAGTGCGTGAGATTCTGCCTCTATTAGTGTTAATACTTTATGCGAATTCGCAGTTGCATTCTTAAAAATCTATGTTAAGTTCTAGGAACAAATGTATTGTCGTACAGTCGCGAACAAAATGAATTATTAGTGAAATTATAAACAGAGATATAGCGTTATTTTCTAATATAAGTTAGCATGATGTGTCTTGACAGGAATAAAGTTAAAATGATTACCTATATATGTGCTTGACTGTAAAAAGTTGGTTTGCGTGGAATGGAACATTTTCAAACGCTAATGTGAAATACACCATAATACTTTCTCCCTTGCGTCTTATGGCAGCTCTCATGGTCGTTCACTTTCAGTTTTCACGTTTCAGTTTTAGTTCTGTATTTTAAATAACTTGACAAATCACTTTTGAGCATATCTGTACCTGTACTATGAACAGAAATTAACATGGATTTTTTAATTATTCCACTGCGAATTCGCATAAAGTATTTACACTAATAGAGGCAGAATTTCACGCACTATTTATACATATAGCATTTATTAAAAGAAAAGTTCCCTTTCTATAAGAACTATTATGTGTACGCTGCCATAACGCCAGCTCCGAATGTCATTGAAAAGTCTTGTTCATTTCTCTGTTCCTACAGAAGCAATCGTTATGAAATTTTGCATAGCGGGAGAAGTATTAGAGCACTATTTTTGTGTGTAAACTCTGTTGCTTTACAATTAGCCGTTTTCGAGTACGGCCATGTGTACGCTAGCTTGATCGTGACGCCAGCGTACACAGTGAAAATGGTGTTTAATTCCTAGACTAAAGAGGAAGAGTTTTTTTTATTTTTACACTAATTAGGCAGTATTTACACAGAGTTTAATGGCATAGTAACCAACACAATATAGCTCTTGTGTACGCTAACATAACGGACACTAATTAATATGTAAACATATCTCCAGACTTAGAAATTGTTGGTATAGTGGTACTTTCTTTACTTCTTACTAGTGCCATACTGAAGACTACATCCCAGTAGTCATCAGACATTGAGAAGTTAGATGGATAGCTGTAATTCATCTAATCTATTTATAGGTAGTTACATACAATACACATTTGTTGTGCCTAGTTATGTTCAGGACCTCCAAAGAAGAGACCTGTATTACTCATCTTTTTAACTAGACAATTCCTGTGGCCAGAAACAAGTATCTCATACTTAATATACCTTTTTTTTTTTTTTTTTATCGTGCGGAAATCCCTTCGGATACCCCTCCGCCGGCCAGCGGGGGTGGTTATGTCGGGCTTGCACCGACTAAAACTGCACGCCGTCTCGGGTCTTCAGACGCCGGGGTGTAAGGTTACCCATAGAGCATATCCCTCGCACCTCGACTGACCCTGGGCCATCTCACCACTAACAGCATCGCTCATCCTGTCTCCTCTGAAAGCAGAGGAGTACGGAGAGCTATGTGTTCCCGCCACGTTGGGTATTGGCCGACGATCAATGCCAACCCTATGAAGGGGTGAAGGGGAAGCCATTGACCGCCGCCCAGGGTGTACCGGCCGCTCCGATTCCGTTCCCCCCGGACTGCAGCGGGATCGGAATCGGAGCGACACTCGAGGAGGTTACCCAACACACACCCCTCATACTTAATATATCTCATACGTAATATTTCAATTGGGTAGGTAGGTGTAATACAATTTCAGTTCGGCACTGTAAGTGTAGGATATTTTTTTTTTTTTTTTTATCGTGCGGAAATCCCTTCGGATACCCCCCCGCGTGCCAGCGGGGGTGGTTATGTCGGGCTTGAACCGACTAAAACCGCACGCCGTCTCGGGTCTACAGACTCCGGGGTGTAAGGTTGCCCATAGAGCATATCCCTCGCACCCCGACTGACCCTGGGCCATCTCCGGTTTCGAGATGGCCCACGTCGGGTTTGGGAACCACGGTGTCCCCGTCTTGCCCCGGATTGGGGGAGGGGCGCTAGTCGCCCGCACCGTCCCGGCCTGCTTCTGCTGGGGTGATAGGCGGCCTCACCTGCCACCCCCAGGCCTGCGCTCATGAAGGACAGAGGTCGTTAAGCGACCTCCGGCGCCTGAGTCACCTGCGACGTGCGGCGAGCATGTTGCGGGCTCGGCGGGCCGGAAGAGTTCTAAATCTCTCTCGGGCGCGCTCCGCCATCTCCTTAGCGAGCATTACATGCTCGCAGAAGGAGGTGGCGGCGGCCCACGCGCTCGCTTTCCGCACCATTGCCGCAATCATGCTGCCGAACGAGAGGACTCCCACCCCGATGGCTGCCACGAGGTCACGCCTCGGCGCCTCCCATGCCGGGCAGTCCACCAGCGTGTGCAGCTCTGAGTCCTCGCTCGCGTCGGAGTGATGACACTCAGGCGTTGGCTCCTTCCTGATCCGATGCGGGTGGTCCCCGAAACTCCCCTTACCGGAGATCACCTGCGTCAGATGGCACGAGAGGTTTCCGTGTCGCTTCTCTAGCCAATCCTCCATGATGGGCCTTACCGCCGCTATTGCGGTGTGCCCTAAGTGTAGGATACCTACTGCCTCCGTATTTCCGAGTTTTCCGACTTAATCGAGTATTTCTGACATGATCGTAATAGATATTTATAAAAAGTAGAGGTAATAAGGATACATACTAGATTGAGTATAAAGCAATAGTCAAGCAACAATCAGACTAAACTGTAGGTACAGTATGTCGATGATTAGAGTACCTGATACGAGATATTGTAATACCTACTTTACGTTGTTAACAGATGGAGAATATCGTGGTGGATAGATTTATCTAAGATAGAAAGAGCAATATCAAGATACGATGATGACAATGCATCGGTGATCTGCATGCAACTATTGCTGAACTAAGTACAGACTTAATAATATTTTATATATTTTACATATCTGTCTTACGCAGGGTTTACTCATAGTAGGTACGAGAGGCTTCCATGTCGCCTCTCTAGCCAATCCTCCATGATGGGCCTTACCGCCGCTATTGCGGCGTGCCCTGCGCTTGGTCACCCAAGTCGTTTCTTCCACTCCACCACGATGGCCTGGCGGAGCTGGGACTGCACGGCCTCGATTTCTCGAGGCTCGGGGTTCCGTCCCTGCTCCCGCGCCCTCTTTCGCCACTGGTACAGTTGCGAAAGGGCTCTCACCTCCAGGTCCCATGGCGGAGTTCCGGCAAGGAGACTCACCGCCTCGAAGGAGATCGTGCGGTACCCGCGGATGACCCTGGTGGCCATCACCCACTGCGGAGCGCGCATTCGCACACTTCCGGCCTTCAGGGCCTCCACCCACATTGGGCACCCATACAGGGCCATGGACCGCACGATCCCCGCGTAGAGTCTCTCGCAGGAGTCTCCGGGACCCCTCATGTTGGGCAGCAGCCGCGCCAGAGCGAGAGCTGTGCCCTTCAGTTTGGGGGCCAGACTTCGGATGTGATCTCCGAAGTCCCATCGGCCGTCGAGCACGAGCAACAAATATTTCATTTGCGGGCTTGATGCCGATGCGATTTACTCCCACGATGAGACTGGATCCCTCGGGTGGCGTGCTCCGAGGTCCATAAAAGAACAGGGCCTCGGTTTTATGCAGAGCCACCTCGAGACCCAGCCGCCGGATCCGCTCAACGACTTGGGCAACCGCGGTCGTGGCCTTTAGGGTCGCTTCGCAGTACGTCGCCCCGTACGCCGTCACGAGCGTGTCGTCCGTGTAGCACGTGACGGCGGCACCGGCTACGAGCTCACCGCGAAGCACCCAGTCGTATTCGATGTTCCACAGGAGCGGCCCCAGGACCCATCCCTGTGGGACACCGCACGACATTTCACGCCGACCGAGACCGGTCACGGTTGGGTAGATGACGGCTCTCTCCATCAAATACGCCCCGATTATGCGGCGGAGGTAGAGAGGCACTTCGTGATACACGAGCGCCTCCCTAATGCAACTTCAGGGCAAGGTGTTGAACGCGTTGGCGATGTCCAGGGACACCGCCAACATCACCTCTTACTCATAGTACCTATTCATTTTTAAATGGCAAAAAACGGAACCCTCATAGATTCGTCATATCTGTCTGTCTGTCCATCCGTATGTCACAATCCCTTTTTTCGTACTATAAGAACTATGCTGTTGAAACTTGGTAAGTAGATGTATTCTGTGAACCGCATTAAGATTTTCACACAAAAATAGAAAAAAAAAACAATAAATTTTGCAGGTACTTAGAACTGAAACTCAAAAAAAATATTTTCATCAAACCCATACGTGTCTATCATATCTATAGATAGGTGTTCAAAAATGATGTAACTTCTAAAATAAGAGAATGATAAAACTAAAAAAAATATATAATGTGCTTTACCATGTAAACTTTCACCGGAAATTGGTTTGAACGAGATCTAGTAAGTAGTTTTTTTAATACGTCATAAATGTTTTTAAGTTACCTTTCATTCAATCAACTCAAAAATATTTTTCAACATGGTTTTCAATTACACAAGGATTAACTTTTAAAATATTTGTATTTATTTATTTTAATTGTAGTTAACGTTTAATTCTTCAGTGAGTAGAGTTCAGCTCTTAATTGTTTTTCTTTCCGCAGAAATAAGTTGCAGAAGACAAAAATTATCTTTATCTTTATTGTTCAAGATTCTAACTTCAAGCATAAATTTGATTTCATTTAGTGTAGTATGGTTACTACGTTAAATGAAGTCGAAATCAAGCAACTCAAGCTAAAAATACTTTTGTGAAGGTACTTAGTAGGTTCTTTCGCTACTTGGCCAGCGTATAGCCAGTAAAGTAGGTATGTACCTTTTTTCGTGCGGAAATCCCCTCTGATATCCCCCCGCCCGACACCGGAGTGTAAGGTTGCCCATAGAGCATATCCCTCGTAAAATAGGAATAAATTAATACCTATGTAGGTACCCAATAATACCCAAGGTCAGTCGGGGTGCGAGGGATATGCTCTATGGGCAACCTTACACCCCGGCGTCTTTAGACCCGAGGCGGCGTGCGGTTTTATTATAGTCGGTTCAAGCCCGACATAACCGCCCCCGCTGACCGGCGGGGGGGGGGGGGTATCCGAAGGGATTTCCGCATGAAAATAAAAAAAATGTAGCCGATAATTAAAATGAACAGAAAAAAAGATTAGGTATAATCTAGGTAAATCGTTCACGTTAAAACTTTCAATGATAATGACCTTTAACATAACAAACAAGTGAAAACATTCAAAAGATTGACAACATAACCTCAATTTATTAGGTGGACTTTTGGTGCCACAGGACATGCGATATGAGACATATTACAACAAACAAACATTTGTCTAAAAATACTTATTCACATTACAAATATTGGTGTTACCTGCTTAGGTACCTAAATTTTTCTCATTCAATTAATGTTGGATTCACATTCAATACCGAATACAGGTATTCTTAATAAATAGCACATTCTAAATTGGAAATCCAGTTATTAGAAAAAAATATAAATATAAATTATGTACCTACATGCTAACAGTGTTTGTTTTGTATGTAGATATCTAATCAAGACGAGGAGTTGCTTAAACCCTTACAACTTTTTGTACTACAATAGAAGCCACAGATAATATACAAAGTTATAGATAATATAGAAACTCTCCAATATAGTGCATTGTCTATGGTATAGCTTTACGAGCATGTATTATTTTTACCAGATTCTTTAAAGTATTACCAAATCATTGTTTAATATAAATTAGTACCTACCTTCTTAGAACTGTGAAAATCTTATTTAACAATCAATATGGTAACAACTCAACAAGTCATTTAACTTGAATTATAACAATAACACATATCTTCTTCTTCTTTATATAAAAATGAATTGCTGTTCGTTAGTCCCGCTAAAACTCGAGAACGGCTGGACCGATTTGGCTAATTTAGGTCTTGAATTATTTGTGGAGGTCCAGAGAAGGTTTAAAAGGTGAATAAATATGGAAGTTGATATCGATTGAGGCAGTACAAAGTCTGCCGGGTCAGCTAGTTACATAATATTATTCTAATACAGATGTACACGAACTAGAAAAAAATTTGGAAGCCACTGGAAGTGATGTAGCCGCGCTGGCAAAATTAGTAAAATTTTTCTCCAATAGATGTCTACAATAATTATAGATTCCATGCAGATTTTGTACAAAGAGGTAATCGATAGCGTTGTATTAAATTTGCGTTCACTTCAAATAATTTCAACTGGGCTTTAGGGCACTGGACGGGTGTGTACGTATACTATCTACGGTCGTCAAGGTCAAGGAACAGAACGTAGAATGAGAATACATGCTACAGCTATAGACTGGCTATTAGCGTATACGAGAGAGGAATAGCGGTAGTTTTTTATTGCCAGGCTATGAAATTTTCCCATGATATAAAACCCAGTCTGCGGAACAGAGCGAGGTAGCATAAATCAAATTTAATAACGAAATGTTCTGTGACATTCTATACAGCCCTATCTAGACCCAAAGTTAAGCATAGCTTAACTAGCTTGTGTTATGGGTTCTAGAATGTGGATATACATCCTTAGATACTTTTTTTTGTAAATACTTAGGTTCAGTGCGTGAACCGAGCGAGCGCAGTAATAAAAAAAACAATTAACAGCTCTGCTGCCAGTCTCCTTTAACCCGGAGACAAGGGTGAGGAGTGAGACCACGAGCAGGTAGTATTCAAGCCGTAGCCCCACCACTCACTTTCACGCAATCACTACTTCGTTCCGAAGCGTGATCTAAAGCCGACAGTGGAAACGTAAATAAAACTGAAACTTAATATCTCACTAAAATAAAGTGTCTAATGATCCGGATCTACACCAATGTGCGGTCAACAAACTACAAAATCATTAATCAAACACAGAAAGTCGGTACGAATATAAAACGGTTCAAACAACAAAAACACCGCAATTTTATTGAAACCGGTTAACCGACAAACCCTCAAAACGGTCAAAAGGCATTCGAGGAACCACCCCGAACTTAGAACACATGAAACAAAAGTAATATCAAAAATTCCCGGGAACTTGAATTCCCGTTACCGTAAATAGGTTAGTTCGGTCACAATCGACCACCAAAATTACCCGGTAATCCCGAGAAATATTAAACTATAAAATTAGCTATTATAAACGCTAGGATACAAACAAATCAAATTATACATTACTTTTACTTTTATAGCAAGTAAACACAGATGAATATCTATTCAGACCTCTCGGCGGGTCCAATCAAACACATGAATAAACAACAATTCACAGTTAAGCAGATTTTTGGCACGTACTTGTTTCAATAATCAAATTAAGCCGCAATTGACACCCGATCGAAATCGACCAGGAAATATTTTAATTACAATAACAATTTCAAGTTTTTACGGTGAAAATAGTCAAATTCAATTGCACCAAAAGGCAAAATAATACCGATAAATTAACACTCAAAATGGCGGACTCTAACCGCGTGTTAGGTTTCAAATTGCAAACCAAAATTAAACCAATCCGTTATTTATTATCAACAATACATAAAATATATTAAGAAATGGGTCACTGACCTTCAATGGACCCAAGATTGGTAAGTGTGCCTATTTAGTGTATCTAACTATATGTGACATGAATGTACGTGTAATTGAATATACAATAAACTAATTATTCAGTAAAATAAAATGTGAGATATACTTCCCATAGAATGTGTTTTCAACCGCAGCAAGGTTCCAAGTCCAACGAACGCGATGGGCGTATTCACTTTATTTAGCAAATAGATAACTATCTCGATAATTAATTTTCACCAATTAATCAACATTCAACAAATAAAATCACAACAATGCTCCCCCAAAGCGAGTGGCACGGCCATCCCAAAAACAAAAATCCCAACATCAAAACAAAAATACTTAAAGATTAAAACTAAACAACACATACACACACGTACAACACGTACATATTATACATAAAAGAACTCAGACTAATGCAAATATTCATGCCCACCAATATTTCCACCGAGCGGGAATGGAACCCGCGACCTATGACTTAGCAGTTGAACGCTCTACCACTACGCCACAGGGATCGTTTGATTGCTCTGTACGTGTGAAAAATTCCAGTTCATTATAAGGTTGCCTGAAAGAAATCGCGTTATTAAATATTGTGTTTATTTTATTGCAAATGGTTTTCAAATTAAGTGTTATCAGCCTATATGTTTTACTTAAAGGTTTATTATCTGTGAATTTAACCAACTTCTAAGGTGCTTCCATAATATGTCGAAATAATTTAAAATTAAATCTAAATGACTATTTATACTGTTGATTGATGGCACTTGGTGGAACTTGCTACACATATTGAAACAAATGTATCACTTGTACAAGTACAAGAAACAAGAGTACAAGAAAGTGATACATTTGTTTCAATATGTAAATCTAAATGAATTAAAAATCCAAATCAGAAATAAAATGATTATCATAATCAAATAAAATGACAAACAAAAAATTATTAAACCTATGTACGTGATCTGTGTTGTGGTGTGGGTGTGCGTGTGTGGCGTGGGGAGGGGGAGGACTTCATGTAAAAAGTAAGGGTCACTATTTAATATACTCCAGGCGTCTTTCTGCCAACTCACCGAAGCGGGATAAAACCCGACCCCACCAGGCGAGGCCGCGGTGGCGGCCAAAGTCCGCCGGCAACCCTGGGGTTATCCTTTCGAGGGCTTACCTGGGGGTGCCCGGCAACGGACACTTGGGGAGGACACCGTGCGGTTTTAGTCGAGACACGACATAACCACCCCCGCTGGCCGGCGGGGGGGGGGGGGTATCCGAAGGGATTTTCCGCACGTTAAAAAAAAAAAGGCGTCTTTCTGTTTCAAGGTAAGTGGGTGATTTTAACCAGTCCGTTAGTACTTTTTTGCACTTATAATATTGTGATGTGTATTGTCACGTCGCAAGGGTGGCGCCTACTAAAAAGGATAAGGCAACCTCTATGCTGGTAGATTAGATAGGTAAACGGAGGCAGGGGTTTCACCGGTCTATTAGCAATGAGATGAAGAGGGGTATCTACCGCCATTCAATCGGTCGCTACCGGCCAGGTCGCACTAGTGCCTTATACACTATTCAATTTAAATATAGTACCTACCTAGTATAAGATAATAATATAATATGATATAATAAATATAATATAATACATATAATAATAAATATATAAATATTAACAATCTTGATAAGTGTTGTGTGTTCCCGCTGAGGTGAGTTGCTTCCCTAATAATTATATTACCCATCAGCTGTTCTCTTCCTAGTACTTTTTGGGGGCTGCTTAGCGCAGATTAGCACGGGAAGGGTTCTGCGCTGGCTAGGGTCTCTCAACGCACGGGAGCCTCCCTAATGTGCTCGGTCTGCGTTCCAGGATCCACCTCCTACCTCGTCGGCTACCTACCCGCTAACTTGGCCGCCAGTCTGGAGCTGGTCGCTGCTGGTCCGTTACTTATACAGCCTCGCCTACGGTCTCACCGGCACAGAGGAGACTGCGCACCCTCGACAGGCCAGTGCCTTCACTTAATTGTGCTTTTTATTGTAGTCGGAGTGGGCGGAAGTGGACAATATATTATTGCATACTATCTATATCGCGTTTAATTCTAGAACCCACTGCCTACGTCTCTGTGGCCTGCCAGGAGGCTACAGTATAAGTATAAGTTTATGTGTAGTTCTTTATTCTATTATATATATAAATCTCAACACAAGTAATTGGTATTGGTCGTAAGCACCACCATGCACTTCTTACTATTTACGTAGGGTACAGTAGGGTAAAGTTGATGATCATATCCAGGTGTCAAAAGTAGGTGATGTTACAGAACGTCAAAAGTAGGTGATGCCATTGAGGCTCTGCGTTGAATTATCAGTCAGTCAGTCAATGAGTCTGTCAGTCAGTCGGGACAAGTAATTATTTATATATAGATTAGAGTAGATACTAACAGGTTTCTCAGGTTAATGAAAACAAAAAATCAAAATAAACTCGCTAAATATTCACTTGTTGGTCTAGCAACAAAGAACGTAAAATACTGAGTCACAATTTACCAATGACATAGTAAAGTCACTGAATTTAAAGTTTGCGAGAAAAATCTTTTTCAATGTTTACAACTGCAAAAAACTACTTTGATTTGTTTAAATGCATAAAAAACTCACCTTGTATTGTATTATAAACTTTATTGGACAAGTTTTACCACTAAAGCAACGTACGGTTAGTTGTTTCCGGTACAAGCTAAAATTAAGTTTCGTTCTACGTTCTCAATAATATAACGTATTCATAAATTATATTTATAGATTTTGATTTAATTAACTTTAAATCCCTCCATGCAAAGGAAAGGGAGCATTTTGACCTATCAGCAGCTATTATCGAAATATTTATTTGTTGAATCATCTCCATATATTCGAATATTAGATACCGTTGTTCGATTCTCGTGTCGGTAAAGTGTTATTGGGTTTTTTGTAAGATTACTTAGGAGGCGAATAAAATCAAATTTGTCGGTAATAGGCCCTGACATCGAGGTAATAATAAACTACGTAATGGGCCCTTATTAAGTGAAGCCAAAAGCCCTTCTCGAAATGTATATGTTTTTACATCTCTGCCTAGTATAATAGAGTATAGATGTATGAGAAGTACACTTAATAAGTGGTCTTAAATTAATGTCATATCAGTTATATATCATAATTGTACGCGACGCAAACGTTTATGTGCATTTGCCTGTATGGTTCGTTTTGGTTTAATTATGATCAATTTGTTCAGTTTTTTCTTCAGTGTCTTACGGCCTTTTCAACGTATACCTGAATAACTAGCTGTTACCCGCGTAAAGAACCTAGTGATCCCTTTTTCGTCAAAGAGTAACAAACTTCCATCCTCTCGAACTTCAAATTCATAATATAATTAGGATAGATGTCCTAATATAGGTAAATGCTTTTTCTATCTAACTCCTTATTCAGATAATGAATATTTATAATAATTTTTTATAGCCCTTTATCTGGATACCACACTTTATATATATTTTGTCGCCACGGGTACAACCTAACGGAGGCTAAACAGTGAGGTGGCTATGTCGGAATCGAACCGACTCAATCCACACGGTGTTCCGTCACAGCAGTAACACCTTCAATAGTAGGAGTAGGTACTACTCGCTACTTCCATTCATCTAGCCTAGTACCACAGAGAATGATCGCCGGATCGATTAACAACATAACATAACATAACTTCACGCCTGTATCCCCACCCACACCCACGATTCGCCAGTTATGTTAAGGTCCCAATGTAATAGGGGGCGAGCCTATTGCCATCTACCGGGCACATTATTAAGCGAGCGATAATTATACAACCATAATTATTATTAATCGACAAAAACTACACCCCGACGAAGCGGAATAACTAATTATCCCGTCAAAGGATCGATCAATAATAATATCTTTTTATTATACACCAAGGACATTCACGAATCAGAAATATAATTTGTAGTACATACATACAATTGGCGGCCTTATCGCTCCTAGGCAATCTCTTACATGCAACCATAGATTGGGGAGTAGGTAATATAGAGGAAAAAAGTATTGGGGCAGTTTGGTGTGCATTGGAATATTGAATAAATAAGTACTACACTAATCTCCATCGCATTTCTGTCATTGGCTTAAATTGTCGCCATCGTCAAGGCGTAAGACCTGCCATAATTAAAAATTGGATTGAATTCAACATTTACCCGCATAAACCCTGCAAACGTTTGTGTCTATTTACATATATTAGGTAACAAGTAACAAATAAAAGGAGCTTCAAATATGTACAACTAATTATAAATAATTACTAAACTATATTAAATAATATAAACAAAAGGGGAGAGACTGTAAGCTTAGGCATCGAAAAATTCCTTCTATTCGATGTCTTTAATACAATGATAGATCTATTTTTATATTATACTAGCTGACCCGGCAGACTTCGTACTGCCTCAATCGGTAACAACTTCCATATTTATTCACCTTTTAAACCTTCTCTGGACCTCCACAAATAATTCAAGACCAAAATTAGCCAAATCGGTCCAGCCGTTCTCGAGTTTTAGCGAGACTAACGAACAGCAATTCATTTTTATATATAAGAAGAAGAAGAAGAAGAAGAAGAAGAAGATTATAACTAGTCCAGCCATAAGTTTTGTTACAAATGAAAATGCATTTTTTTTAAATGAAGTAATGTAATATTGTTAAAATGTATACCTACATATTTATTAAAGTCTTAGCAAAAAATAAAAATATATTTTATTCGAAATGGCCACCTTTGGCTTTTATATAGGCCTTTAATCTGTATATCGCAGGTTTATAAGTGCCCGGTTAATAGCAATCGGCTCGCCACCTATTACATTGGGACCTAAACATAAACTGGTGATATGTGGGTGCTAGCACCTCTGCCTACCCCTTCGGGGATATAGGCGTGAGTTTATGTATGTTATGTTTAATCTGTATGGCCACGAATGTATGGATTTACGCACTGTTTCTCAGGGAAATTTTGCCACTGCTTGCACCAAAGATTTTTAAGAGATTCAATGTCTCCGTGTCGTTTAGAGCAGGCCATGTCCTCTAAAACTGATCATAATTTGTAGTCTAAAGGCTTGAGGTCTGGGCTAGATGAGGGCCAGTCTTCAGCTCCAATAAATGCCGGAACGTTGGTTTCTAGCCAGGCTTGGGTAGTTCGTGCCTTGTAACTAGGAGCAGAGTCCTGCTGGAAAGTCCACGGTATATTTAAAAAAAGTGTATTGCTGAGAGGTTTCACAACATGATCCAAGACAATATCTTGATACACTTTGGCTATAGTGTTCACTCCTTTTTCACAAAAACGTAGCTTTGTGACTCCCTGATAAGACACGCCCCATAAACCATCAATGACGCAGGATGATGACCACGTTGTACCTTTCCGACCACTTGAGCAGCTTCCATAAAACTGTGAGTTACTTTATCATTTTGCTTATTGTAGTGTTCTTCAATCGTGAGTTTTTTTTCATCGGTAAAGAGGATATTTCTGTGCCTTTCACCTGCGTATCGCCAGAAGGCGCTTTGATCGGTCCACTCTCTTTAATCGTAAAGATTGATTTAGGGCATGTCCTGTATATCGACGATAAGCACCGAGTTTCAGGTCTTGTTTTATAAAACGTGACAGAGTCCTAGCGGGAATCTTCATTTCTCGCGATAAGATTTTTTGCTTCCTTATGGGGTTTCGACGAATCCGTTCGTCGAAATTAACAGCATTAATAGCCTTTGTAGTTCTAACAGCACGCGGCCGCCCCGATCTTTCCTGGTCTTCGACAGACGAAGTGTTGTAATATCTATTGATAGTACAATATACGAACATACGGCTGATACCTAGTTTTTGAAGTGTCTGGAATATGACCGACGGCTCCATACCCACTTTGTGCAAGGCGATCACTGTGATCCTATTTTCTTTAACACTCCATTCCATATTGTAATTCGATAATGAAAAATGAACACGAAAAAATATGTGAAATGGCGCGAAATCGAGTGAAGTTTTTAAAATAATATACATGTTCCCAATTCAAAATATTTAAAAAGTTGAAAAAGAAAGAAAAGTTTTGATGTAACAGTATTTATGGCCAGACTAGTTAGATATTTTTAATAGGTACCTTTTCTGTCTCTCTGTATCTCTTTTATGTTGCGTTTCTTCTATAAGCGGCCTCAGATGAGATAGAGACTTAAGAAAATAAATAGGTAGAGATTAAAGTTCTAAAATACATAATAGATATAGTTAGATAATCGATATATAAATAACAATACTTGGCCTTGGACACATATGATCAGACTGCATTTTATTTTTACTTTTACTGTTCCGTTACATATTTGTATTCATGAGGTATTTTGATGGCTCCTTTGCAAAGAGTTCATACAAACGACTGTGTTATAATAAAACCAGCTTTCGTCTGAACTGCAACCCACATTGGTAAGGGGCAATTTTACTTTTCCCTGCCGTGGGTTTCGCACTGTGCTTATAGCTACGAAACGGTAAAGGCCGTCCGCAGGCTGCGTTGTTTATTTTTTGTGTTTAATTCAAAATATAAAAAAGGAACTGCCAAAAAGAGCTACTAGAAGTGAAAAAGTTTTTTGTGGATTGCTTTGCCTATGGAAAATTTATTTAAATTGATTATGTGTTTTAAACTTGGAATATTTTTGTTCTCATTATTAGTGGTTATGACTACATGTAAGTATTGTTGTTATAAACTGATATTCTAAACTAATTTATTGACTGCTAGTCCAGTCAAAATAGACAAAAATAAGTCATAACTAAGGAATAATTCGCATAGAGCTGAAAATTGGCAGAGGCGTACAATACACCGTTATAAATAAAATGTCAAAAATCCCCATCGATCCTACTTATGCAAAAAAAATTATTCAAGGTCAAATGTACAAAATTAAGGGTTTTTCCATTTTTCTCGAAAACAGTAAGTTTTATCGTGAAAATAGGTCAGACAAAGTTGTAGATCATACAATTCTCTACAAAAATGGTCCAGTCACCTTTTCTCTTACGACTCACCATTCGTGGGATATCGCGGTTTAAATAATTAAAATTAATATTTTACATACGAGTAATATGCACTAAACGCAGCCTGTACACGTCATCGGACGTTTAATATAAATGAAAATAAGAAACTATTGGTTTCTGTTACTTCACAATAAAACTTGTATAAATTGAATGAGTATTTTAAAATAAACTAATGAATTTTCTAATTATTAAAACCGCGATATCTCACGAACGGTGAGTCGTAAGAGAAAAAGTGACAGACCATTTTTGTGGAGAATTGTATGATTTATAACTTTGTGTGACCTATTTTCACGATAAAACTTACCGTTTTCGAGAAAAATGGAATAAACTTTAATTTGTACGTTTGACCTTGAATATATTTTTTTGCAGAAGTAGGATCGATGGGGATTTTTGACATATTATTTATAATGATGTATTTAACGTCTCTGCCAATTTTCAGCTCTATGCGAATTATTCCTTAGTCAAATGTCTATTTTGACTGGACTATGCCTTTAATAATGAAATACTAACTGCAGGCTGCGTTTTTACCCGCAGTTTATTTTACCTGTATCAAATGTAGTTGGTATTAATTATTTTTTTGACAAAGAAATTGTGTCATGTAAATACAATAAAATTTGGTTAAAAAATAGGTAGTTGTTGACCTGAGACTTACTAAGTGGGTTAGGGCGTAGTTTAGCAAACTTTACTGGTAACAGAGAGGTTGATGGCTCTTCTGAACTGCGAAGGAAAAGACTTCAGAAAAAAGGCTGAAACAGGCATGAAGATGGTTGACAGGGTAGCCTGTCATTAACGCAAGTAGAAGTGGCGTGCTGGTGTGTCGCATTGCGATTCTTAAGAGAGGAGAAGGGGTTGCACCCTCCAAAAGGACGATATTACCGAAGATAGTTAATAATAATAATAAATAAATATTTTAGAAGAAATTACACAACGCCTATCTAGACTATCTGTCCTATCTAGACCCAAAATAACCATAACTTGTCATATGGGTTCTAGAAAGTGAATAAACATTCGTAGATACACTAGATACATAGACACGCGACCTCTGACTTAGCAGTCGAACGCACTACCGCTACGTCACAGAGGCAATTCGCTTTTCAATATTTGGGAGATCGACATGAGATCGAGACTAGATTGAGACTGAATTTTGAAAATCTTTTTATTACGAGAATTGGCCCCCTGTAGTGCCTGTTTCCAATTTGATTAAAATATAATACATGTTTAATAATTAAATCAATGATCATTGAATATATATTTTCTACTCTTACTTTCTACTCGGTTGACTTGATAGAATGGCCTGCACTAGTAACATAACAAGAGAAATTGATTATAATATGTTTCACTTGTAATTTACTTATTATCTAAATCCGATCTAAAGCTGTTGAGAACCACGCGGGTATGTTTTAGTAATTAACATTCTTTTATAATTTTGTAACAGTTGATCATCATTTAATGGTAATTTTCCTATTTTAATTCAATTCATCTAGACTTCCAGTTTCTATTTGGTGTTCCATTGTATCGTTCTATTCAGTTTTCTTCGTAATTTGCCCTCATTCAGAATTCGCCTTGGATGCCAATTCATTTAGAGCATGAAATAATTCCTTGCGGTATTCTCCTTTCATCCCCTATAGACCTTGGTAGCTGGCGTTGGATTATTTTGTCCGTATTTATTAGGTATTTAGATTCAAACGTTAAAACGTATGATTTAGAATAATATTATGTAATCTGTGGTGTGATTGAATTCTGAGGCCTATAAAACAATAGCTGTTGCGCGCGGCTTCGCACGCGTAGACTTCAGTACATCTTCCCGTTTCCCATGGGAGCCTATTTCAGGGGTAAAAAGTAGCCTATGTTATTTCAGACTCTAATCTATCTCTGTACCAAATTTCAGTTAGATCCTGTGAGCCGTTAGAGCGTGATTGAGTACGCTACATACAAACTTAAAAAAATCATCACCAACTTTCACATTTATTAAGATTGTCTTGATTAACCAATTGAAAATGAATTGGATACTATTGCAGCTGGTGAACTGATCACGACTATACGTTATCTCAATTTTGTTAGGTATCGCACAATAGTTTTCTAACGGCAATGAGTTTCTTTTCGTTTGAGCCATTGATGTACGTAGGTATTTTACTAACATATATATACCTAACTAAATATAACAGGTATATTTAGTTAGGTATATGTTACTAAATCACAATGGTTCGAGTAATCTTCGGCGCTTATACAGTTTATGAACGTATACAATACAATATACATACACGTTTGTACGTTACCTTAGATGTGCGAGTCCGACTCGCACTTTGCTGATTTTTGATAAAATCACTACCCGGGATTGAAGTTAGTCAAATAAGGAAGTATGTAAAAAAAAGGAACCTCGTACAATATTTAATCAATCATCAATTATTTTGAAGTAATGATTTACTTGGAAAACCCTAATGACTTAAATCTATGTTTGCACTGAAATGCAGATCACTTTTCAAGACGAATGTCAGCTCACTTAAAGACCAATTAAATAAACATAGTTGTGTAATTGGTATTTTTTAAAATATAGGTAAGTATGTGGTTTCTCGTTCACCGGATTTTGCTACCCCAATTCATTTGTATTTTCTATTTTATACAAATTGATGCCGTGTCAGAATTCCGTAACACATTCCGTATCAATTGGCTTCCAATTTTTAATCCCAATCTTAACATATCTCATACTACCCCATATCTCAAACATTGTTTAAGCTCCTGCATGAAACACGGTTAGGTCGTTAAGCGTTAAGGTTCTCAGAAAATTTGGGTGTAGAAATACCAATGAATCACACCAAATTCTTATAAAAAATATTCACTGTTCAAGCCGTTTGCTTGTCCATTCAGTGCTGGTTTTAGCACAACTAGCGCCCTGGAAGAGATTTCTACGGCGCGGCGCCCCCTACTGAAATTCAATCCCATACGAAACGAAGCAAAGAATATAAGGAAATAACCATTAATCAGAAGACATTGCCATTTATTATCAAGAAATAACCTTATGTGTAGTTGTAGTATGTGTAGTAACACAGTCGTAACGAACTCTTGTTGTAATAAAAAATCTATATTCTTGTAGTTACCATAAAACACTTACATTGTAACCAGATGACCACAAGATTATTTTTTACTAACATTTTTATTTTTATCGGTGAACTCTTTCTCTTAGTCGATGTTATCAGTAATTTCATTTTCGGTTGTCAAAATGCTAAGTTTGTCAATCTAGACTGAGATATTGTTGATCGCGGATAGATTTTTATTATAGCTAATAAGCACAGCTTAAGCTTGGCTTATTAGGTCTTAAGTCAAACTTAAGGTTTGAAACTCCTCTCCTCACTAGCAACCGTAACAACTGCTTACTAATTGGTTCTATAATAAAGTACCATTAAGCCCGTTACACACGTAGCTATAATATATATTAATATGCCGTGTTATAATATATATTATAGTAAGCTACATACACGGAGACGATGCTTTAATATATATTTTGCCTTCATTTCTTTGATGATCGGCCTCGCATATGCACGCGTTTTGTAATAAAGGGTGTTTTGATTACTAATTTGGTTATTATGAATTCAACAAGTACATGGCTATTGGATTTAATTGACAGTTCTTCAGAAGACGATTCTGATGCTGCTTTTCAGATGTTAGTTGCTCTATCAGGCACAAAAAACAGAACGAAGTGGATTGAATCGCATATATAGAATAAAAAAAGTCATGGCGAATTTAATCTGTATCGTGAACTATCCTCAAAAAAATTCGGTCAATATTTTAGGAGTTCAAAATCATCATGAAGCGGAGCGGGAGCGTCAGGCAGGAAAGGGACAGAGGGAGAATTACGCTCGAATCCTCGAACACGTTGGAACATGCTGTATATTCAAAATATGTCGTAATATGTCTTGCTATACCATAATATGCAATAATATATATTACTATACGATAATATACATTACGGTATAAGTACGTGACGTCATAGAAATATATATTATAGCTGCGTGTGCGGTCACTTGAAAATTTGTATTGAAAAGATATATTAATATTCCTTGCTATGAGTCATATTAATATAAATATAGCTGCGTCTGTGACGGGCTTAATCCAGCATGTCTACAACCATAGTTAGGTACTTATACCGTATAAGGTCGACCCTCAACGACTTGAATGAGACATTCATGCTGTACATCGCTAGGATGTTATGTTGTCTGCCTTCATAGTCGAAGTTTAGACAATTGTAGCACGTCCTTGACCATAATAATGTACACGTTTCATAGTATGGTCATAAATTTTAAAATACCTCGATCATTTCACATTTTCTATTTTATTTTGAGAAGTTCCCTTGCAGATCTCTGGAGCGTTAGGTTCAATACCAATACAATTTAAATGAGACTATCGCGAAGTTAAATCAAACCGAATGCAAAATAATTTTTAAAATCGATGCATAAACGACAGATATAGAACTAAAAATACTGCATACGTCTGCCAGCCCATTGAGCGCGTAAAGGCGTGATCTTATGTTATGAAATTGCATAAACAATGCCTAAATATGCGAAAGCAGCAATCTTTGTTGTTTTGCTGGATTTATTGAAGCTGGAGTTACTTTCGAGTTACGAGTTTAAATTTAAATGGGACCATTACTGAATATATGTATGTCTGCCTAGCAAAATAGAATTTTGCAAATCCCTCTATATATGAAAATGAAAAAAAGACCAGGATTCCGGGTTTCCACATCTTTCATTCAACAGTTGAACATTCAACCTCAATATTTTTTTCTTGTATCTCTCCCGAATTATCGCATAAACTATTTTAATAAAAAAAATTAAACCGACTTCAATATCCAAAAAGGCACTGAAAAGTGTAAAACACCCTGGTTCGAGATGGCTCCCTTGTGACGGGAAGACGGCCATATTCTACTTGTAATGCTTTATAATATTGTGTTTTGAGCTTGGCACCGACTTCAACAGAAAAGTCTTACGTGTTTTTTTATATTTGGAATTAAAACTGTAATTCAGTTATTTTACACTTTTCAGTGCTTTTTCTCCCTTTTAGTGAATGTTATCAAAATTTTGTTTCCGGTTGTACCCCAAGATGTCACCTCAGAGTCCGGGGATCGCTTATATTTTCTCCTCCTTTTAATTTGGCTTATAAGGCTTTTATGGAAGTGGCTGCCGTCTGACCAAATTGATTTCTAACCAGAAGCAGGTATGTGAAATTTCCGGCGTCTAACTTTAAAAATGACAGATTTTTATACAAATACTTTCTTAGTTACTACTGTTACTACTACTGTTACCTATAATGACACGCTCTGCCTATGTTTGCGTGTCCATAAAAAACGTATTTTTAGTCTTTCTCACTTTTTAACCGATGAAAAACGGAGGAGGTTCTCAAGTCGACGCGTTTATTTTTTTTATGTATGAGCACATTAGTTACTACTGTTACTACTACTGTTACCTATAATGACACGCTCTGCCTATGTTTGCGTGTCCATAATAAACGTATTTTTAGTCTTTCTCACTTTTTAACCGATGAAAAACGGAGGAGGTTCTCAAGTCGACGCGTTTATTTTTTTTATGTATGAGCACGCATACCTAACTTTTTACAGAGTAGTTCGATTTTGATAATTCTTTTTTTATTGGAAAGAGTATACCCCGAAGTTGGTCCCATATAAATTTGAGAATAAAAATCAAACCCTAAGAGTAGGAAAACAGGGGATGATTGATTATTCACTCACTGATTGTATAGGTATGACTACGCATAACTTTTAACAGAGTAGTCTAAAAAAATATGAAATAAAAACTTTTTAATAAAAAACTAAACCGCCGAAAGAACTGAAAAGAAGAAAATAATAAATCTTTTTTATTTAACCTTAATAACAAACTTCTTAAAGTAATGAAACTATACCTTTTTTTTTTTTTTTTTTTTTTTTTTCATGCGGAAATCCCTTCGGATACCCCCCCGCCGGCCAGCGGGGGCGGTTATGTAGGGCTTGCACCGACTAAAACCGCACGCCGTCTCGGGTCTTCAGACGCCGGGGTGTAAGGTTACCCATTTACCCAACACACACCCCAATGAAACTATACCTAAGTATATATTTTGTAAATAGTTGAGTTTAAATTAACCTTAATAACTAAGTTTTTAAACTAATGTAAGTATAGCTAAGTAATTTTGAGTCGGCGCCAAACAATCAATGTACACAGATCACTAAATTACCTTAAATTTAACGAAATAATCAAATCTAATTAACAATGCAACATGAAATCTCCAGCGATAAACATTAACATTCCAAAAAACACGCTCTCCGCACGACCACTCGCATAGACAACAACCCGAACGGGCACACGTGTGTGTTGTCTCGCTGACATTAATTTCGTGAACGCTCGGCATATTCTGGCAAAGGGGCGTGTCGCGCCGCGCCACCGCCGCGTATAACGCTTTACGTAATTAATCAATTACAAAGCTTGTTTGGCGCCGACTCAAAATTACTTAGCTATACTTACATTAGTTTAAAAACTTAGTTAAGGTTAATTAAAAACTCAACTATTTAAAAAATATATACTTAGATATAGTTTCACTACAGAAGTTAGTTATTAAAAAAAGGTTTATTATTTTCTGCTTTTCAGTTTTTACGGCGGTTTAATTTTTTGTTAATAAGTTTTTATTATTTGTTTGGCATCACTATACAGCTATCTCCACTTTTTGTACCTAAGTACAAGTATTTAGAAATCTATGTATGTTTTTTACCATCAAAAATTGGACACGGTCTTTGCCATTTCTATATATTGCAATTTATTGTTCATTGTATTGTCAGCTATCTCAAGGTTAGCTTACATGCCTGTCTACGAGACGATCATTACAGGTGTTGTAAATACATTGTTTTTCGAACAATACCACTGTTATGGGTAAGTAAAAGTGGTTTTCTCAAGAGTGAGATACTAATGCATCTGTTATGTGAGAACAATTTGCCTCGTGTTACAATTAGGTACTGCTTTACATTAAAAAGTCACCGTCAAACGAAGATGTTTAATTTTTTAAATGTACTACTAAACAACAGTTAACTGCATGCGTAGTGCGAAGGTACATACGTAGTAGTGGCCAAGTCGCGTGGCGTGGGTATATATATGCACTTCAGTGGGCTACTGAGTTCCTATTGAATTCTGCCACTATGTGGCAGAATTCAATAGGCTCGCGGTATTACTCAGGGCACCTCGTAGGCTTATGGTAAAGACTTCAAAGTTTTTGAAGCCAAAGATGACATTCAATGGCACCGGTTAAAAACTTTATTTTGTGTGTCTGTTTATTTCAATTTCGTCCGTGCGTAAAACAATAAGTTTTAGTATTAAATGTATCAATCACTTTCATTCTCATTATTTTATCCACTATTACAAAGTATCAACATACTTGGGTGTATGGAGCCTCACCAAAATCTCTGGGGCCCGAGCCAATCTTATCTACAAGCAAGTACACCTGCTGATTGAAGGTTGAGGCTTTGGCGCAGGCTTTCCTCGTACTTCTTTTTAGTTTCTCGAAGTTTTTTCTTCACTAAGCACATACCTCTATCGTATCGGTGGAAACGTGTCATTTTATAGATTAAGCGATACAGATTTCATATCAGTTTAAAGTATCATAAAATTAACGAAGTAATCGTCTGGACACATTTAATGTTTCCACCCTGTGGATACATTTACCATATTTATTTAACGGAATAAACGAAGTACTCAGGCAGAAAAAAGGTAGATTTTCTATTATACTCCGACTTATAACATATGGCGTAAATTATGTAGTACTTACGAGTATGTCATTAACTCAACGGTTTTAGGAATCACTACGTAGACCCAATTGCTACTACCGTTTTCGTATTCAGTCAACCACATACTTGTTGATGCACGAAAACTGGAACAACTTTCAAAGAAATGACAATAAATGGACGGAATGAACAGAGTGCAGATTTAAAATATACTCGCCATTTAATTTTACCGTTCCACGATGTAACGACAGTTTTATCAGTTTTTTCGCTATAGGAACTAGATACTATTTTATTTGTTTATTTTGAAATAATACTGTAATAAAAGTCATTATGTAACACGAAACTAAGGTGAAGATACATGCCCTGTTAGTTAAGAATTGGTAGTACAATCAAATTCAAATGTTAAATAAATCCAATCAATGTTTCAAATTGAACTTAAACTTTAAACTTACAATTTCATTAATGGTGTACGTGTGTGTTTGCGATGGTTAGGGTGTGTGTGTCGTGTGGAATGTGTTTGTAAGGGTATGTGTGTGTGCTTCTGAAGATGAAGTATGTGCTCACATATGGATTTCTGAAGTCAGATTATGTGGACTTGTATACGTGCACAGGCATCTTGTTATATTACCTGATGAAGAAGCTGTTCTGTTTCCCCATAGTCAAGACCAAGGAGCCAATTAGTCATAATCTTCCCACATTCTTGAGTATTTCTAGAGTCAATGTTAAGTATTTTGTTAACTTTTATGAACAAAACACGTGCGAGGAAGTAAAAGAATCTTACACCAAAAGAAGTCTTGTGAGTGTCATTCAGGAGTAATGTAAATCTACGCGCACGTGCAGATACGTCATTTGAATTTGTTGTTAATGCATGCTGTTTCAATATAACCTGGTATAAAATTGGAGCACCGTCAAAACCTCACAAAATTGGTTCAGTTCTTTTGTAGGGTGACGGAAAGGTTTAAAGGTACAAATCTTTAATACTGCTCTATGTGTGCGTTCCAGTTCTGTGCGGTGCCTGTAAGACAAATATGATAGAGGCGAGATACCCACGAGGCGAGTGAAAATATTTAACATTTACAGAATTTTGTAGCATAGGACAGTTGCACATAAACTGTGGTGCGTGATTATGATCAGCCCCTCAAATGTTTTTGTTCCGGATCCGCCCATACTGTTATTATCTGACTCGTTTTAACACATGTCGAGAGACATATTTATTACTCTTTTTACAAGCTAAAAGCTAAAGTGGGTGGCCATCTATGGGTGTAGGTGATACTTATTCATGTCCATCCGGGGGTTTGTAATACCAAACAGTAGGTATTTTGTTTTAGCTACATTAAGTGACAGTGAATTAGCACAGAGATGTTCAATTACTATCTCGAAACCATTTAGTGCAGCGTTAAAAACATACTCGGAAGAGCGCCCTAGTTAACATACGTGCCGTGTCATCCACAAAAACCAGTTTACCCTTCAAGTTCAATTAACATATTTCTTTGCCGTATACTAAGAAGAAGGTAGGTCCAAGTATGCTCCCCTGAGGAATGTCACAAATCATAGGTAAAGGTTGATGAAATCAAAGTAATTGTATTTTGAAGTGTATCTCATCGTAATCAACTGAAAATATTGAGCCTTCTTTTACAAATTTATTATAATGGAGAAAGATCCAAGATCATAATGATTCCTGAGGATGAAGAAGAAGGGTCATCCCTTCGTCCTCAACTTAGTGTTGCCTTCAAAGCTTCCATTTTGGTGCTCATGGTCCGCTTTCCTACTCCTTCTAACGATGTTTTTTTGCCGTATTGGCTATTATGGGAGTATTATGACCACGCAGTCCTGAAAGAAAAACCTGCGCCTAAGCCTTATCTGTTGCTCAGCAGGTGCACCGGCTGGCAGGTGAGGTTGGCTTGGGTCGCGAAGGGCCCATATCTATTGCCTTGGTTGACCCATGTCAAAATTCAAATTAAGTATTCGTCCAGCATAGTACACAATAATATGAGTAGAAGATAATGTTAACATTTGTTGGCTTATTTACAGTGGAACAATGCATTTGCCTTAGAACACAAGCATAGAAAGTTTAAAAATGCGGTTATACAGTATTATGTCAAGATTCTGATAACGTTCCACTGTGTACCTGTAGATACTATCGGCGAGTTTTACTTATGAAAGTAGGTATAGATATAGTTTAAAGACATGTTTTGTTTCAAACAATATTAGTAACTTACCGAAATTACCAATATTCCTGCTAACCACTCCTGCTAAGGTAAATATCTTGTGTTAGTTACAAAAAGTCAACATCCAGGACGGGATATAGGAATAGTTAGCATGCTAATTGCTTCAAAAATTGCACAAATCCCTCCATTGTTTTAACTTCTTGAATAAATCTGAAAAGAAAGTATAATTTATCTACTTAAGACAATTGCTTTGACGTTAGCAAAAATAAAAATTGTTAATGTATGAACGTATGACGTGCACATATTCAGTATAGCTACCTGTTATGAGCAAGCCAGTTTACAGGGAAAGTGGACGAAGTGGTTTACACTCTTCCCTCTGTTAGTAACAGCTTATGCAACCACTTGACGTTTATTTTTATAGTGATAACCACATAAACGGTTTTTTGCGTGTAAGGGATTATTTTAATGAATTAAATTATTTGCCTATTAGGAGATATGTTACGATTAACACTCTATTCCCACATTACCATTTATGTTAATACTTACCGCGACGAAACATTGACGACGGTGTTTTTGGAGCTCCACGAAGAAGCTGATTCTGAAAGATTGATGATTGATAAAAAAGTAATGTTCCGCTTAAACTTTGCTCAGTTCTCTTAGGCGTAGTCACATAGAAAGTTAATGAGCCAATTGTTTTATTACAGTATCTGAAGCGGAAGGAGATCTATCGTCAATGCTTGACTTCCGTTACTTTCGTTGTGTTATGAAGCGAGAGTGGGATTGTCCCGACAGTGAAATCAACTTCTTCTTTTACTCGCCGTAAGTAAATTATATGTGAACATTTAGCGTTTATATTTATAATTTTATTATTCTATCATACAGAAGGCGATTTCTTCATGGCGAATGGTCAAAAATATAATTGCAAAAAAAATTTTATCTTACCCATGCAATGGCCTGTTATTATTAATCCAAATCTACATCAATAAAGTTTTAATACTCATTGAGTGACAGACGATGCATAGTATGAACCAGTGGGCCTGGAATTTAGAGTATAATTATATTATGGGTCAAGGGATACATTCCCTTTCAGAATTTGCTAGATACTGACAACTTCACAAACTGTGCAAAATAAAACAATAAATAAATGGATGTGCAAGTACTTTGTAATCTTCAGATGACTTGTTTAATATATTTCATGTTTTGTTTATCGTTTTATGTTGTGTTATATTTAAATAAAACTATTTTTCACGAATACCATCGCAATTTATTTGGTGGTATTTTATTAGTTTTCTAGCTAAGGTTATCAGTAACTTGATTGTTGTATGCAGCTACTTCTGAGGTCTACTCTGAGGCTATAGAAGCGTGGTATTTTACATATGGGTAACACATAAAATGTAGATGAGTACCAAGGAAGAACCAACGTATGATCAATTTCTTCTAAGTAATTAGTTTCTGAGGCTACGATAGACAGAGTGTAACGGATATAATCAACATGGTATGGCTAAACTAATACGCGAAAATGTAGCGATGTTGTGGCGACGTTAAATATCTATTATTACAGTGACTAAGAAAAGCTATTTCTATACAATAAAGTCCCACCCAGATATTAATTAGAACTCATGAATTAATCATACAATTGAAATATTTTTAAATAAATTTGGCTTAAATTTTGCAGTCTTCTTGCTCTATGGAACAGTAGGTTGTGTGCATTAAGAACCTTTTGTTCTAGTGAAGGTAATTAATAGTGAAAATAAATTACACTGTAAAAAACTGATTCACTCACTAACTGACTCATCAACACCTAGCCGAAACTTAGAAAACAAAAATTTTGTACAGAGGCTACCTACGTGATGCAGACAAGGAACAAGGAAAGATATTTAAAGGGGTAAATGGAACCCCGCATTAAAAGTATGTATAGAACTAGCAGGACTCTTACTTGAAAATAAGACATCGAAGACACGCTCGTGAAACTCTTTTTCGGTGATTATTCCTCAGTGGTACATCGAACATGAACCATCTCGCTTCAAAACACTGCTCAGTATCCACATTATCACCGTGGTAAATTTGGTCAAGATCGCGCGAGTGGTTACGGAGGAGTTCAGCCACCAACAAACGGCTATGCCGGGTATAAGAGCTTCGCTCGATTCGCTCGCTCAGCTCATTTAATTCAATTATTGATACAAATTTCATAACGAAATTTCGTAAAATACAAAATTAAAAAATAACGGCATTGTCCGTTACTCTATAACGATAAGTGGAATTGTAAACTTGTTGTATGTCGTAATACATAATAGCGAAACGTGTTTAGAAACATATAAACCAATAGGTATGGATCTGTCAAACGTTAAAGTGAAATAAGGTTAGAAAAATAAATGAAATACTAACTTCTAATAACACCCACATTTGAACCACTATGTTTTTCAGTTACACCTGGTGAACGTGTGTCAATTTCAAAGTTAATGCTGTCAAAGTCATTTTTTATGGTTTATTCCACCTTGTGAGGTGGCATTTTAAGTCTCTTTATCCACTTCAAAGTTCCAATTATGTAATTTAACCACCTCTTCTCACTTATGAGGAAAAGTGGAATAATTATTTTCTCTATTCCTTACAGAGCATACAAACCAACTTCTTTTAAAAATTGAAAAAATTAAAAATAATTGGCTTTCAGTGACCATCATCACAGAACGTACATTGATCCACGGTACCCGGATCTTCTGAATCGCGTAGGATGGAACGTAACAAGAAAAAACGTTTTAATCATACATGGCTTCAACGGCACCCATAACAAAACACCGATGACTTTTATTCGTGATGGTAAGTCCAAACATCACACCAAAGGTACAGGATGTTATTTGTCGGATTTTAGCAGGTTCGATTACCGAGTGTGGCTTGCAAGTTTTCGAAAAACTCTGAATGCAATCTGCATTCAGAAAATGAGTAAAATTTGTTATCTTTACAGTACTTTCCCTCCAGCTAAGGTTAAAAAATTCCATCCTGTATCACCATCATCATCATCATATCAGCCGTAGGAAGTCCACTGGTGAACATAGGCCTACCCCATCGACTTCCATTTTGACCGGTCTTTAGCGGCCTGCATCCACCGAGTCCCTGCGCTCTTTGTTAGGTCGTCTGTCCACCTTGCGGGAGGCCTTCAAGAGATGTTTATACAGGTGACTTGGATATCTCGTTTCCGTCTGGCTACTTGGTTTAGTCAGTTTTGTGGCATAAGTTTGAGCTTAGTCGCGGGTTTTACAGTAAGGGAATTTTCTATTAGTTAGCATATTATAAAAGAAGCCTCGTATATCCCATTTCAGTATACAAGACATTAAGTTCGCCTTTGGCATTAAGTCCGCCTTATGCATTAAGTTTTCAATAAAAAAAAAATTATACTCGGCGTGCACCACCATAATATTATTCTGCATACAATGTTGCAAGCCACAGCAGCGAGAAAGTTGATATTGTTAACTTCATTTTGTTCCATAGCCTACTTGTCGCGGAAGGATTACAACGTGTTTACGGTGGACTGGTCAGTGCTCTCAAGGTTTCCATGTTACCTATCCTCTCTGTCTAACATGAAGTAAGTGAAAATGTACCTACTGCACATACACCTTATTTATTATTTACATCGCAGAAAATATTATTTTGATAATAATTTTACATATCATTATCAATGTTTAGCGAATCTGATGTAGACAATTACGGTACATTACAATCGCCCTTCTGTCGTCGCATCAATTTCTTGGGGCAAAAATTTGAGTAGGTACCTACCGATTCCTTCCGCGAGCTGCTGGAGACGCTGGAGCGGGACCCTTGGGGGCGGCCCTACCGGATGGTGAGGGGCAAGCTGCGCCTCAAGGCTCCGCCGTGAACCCGGTTTCTCCAGCCGGATCTGCTCGGAGGAGTTGTTGGCTCCCTGTTCCCAGCGCGAGCGGTGGAACATGTTCCACCGCAGATGACTCCGCCTCGGTTGCCCATGGCGCCCGACGTGGAAGACGACGACGTGCCTGAGGTCACTTGGGTAGAACTAGAGCTGGCGGTGAGAAGGCTAAGAGCAAAACACACCGCCCCGGGACCCGACGGCATTCCAGGCCGAGCGTGGGTCCTAGCTCTAGTCGACGACGCTCTTGAGCCCCGACTGAGAGGGCTTCTCAGCGCATGTTTGGAGCGGGGCCAGTTTCCGAAATTGTGGAAGACGGGGAAACTGGTCCTCATCCGAAAGGAGGGACGCCCGGCGGACTCGCCGTCTGCCTACCGGCCCATAGTGTTGCTCGACGAGGTGTGCAAACTCTTTGAAAGAGTAATTGCGAAGCGCCTCGTTGAGCACCTCTCAAGAGTGGGGCCGGACCTGGCGGATGGCCAATATGGCTTCCGCCAGAAGCGCTCCACCGTGGATGCCATCATGCGCGTGAGGGATGCAGTAGCCCGGGGTGAGGTGATGTTGGCGGTGTCCCTGGACATCGCCAACGCGTTCAACACCTTGCCCTGGAGTTGCATTAGGGAGGCGCTCGTGTATCACGAAGTGCCTCTCTACCTCCGCCGCATAGTCGGGACGTATTTGACGGAGAGAGCCGTCATCTACCCAACCGTGACCGGTCTTGGTCAGCGCGAAATGTCGTGCGGTGTTTCACAGGGATCGGTCCTGGGGCCGCTCCTGTGGAACATCGGATACGACTGGGTGCTTCGCGGTGAGCTCGTAGGCGGTGCCGCCGTCACGTGCTACGCGGACGACACGCTCGTGACGGCATGCGGGGCGACGTACCGCGAAGCGACCCTAAAGGCCACGACCGCGGTTGCCCAAGTCGTTGAGCGGATCCGGCGGCTGAGTCTCGAGGTGGCTCTGCATAAAACCGAGGCCCTGTTCTTTCATGGGCCTCGGAGCAAGCCACCTGAGGGATCCAGTCTCATCGTGGGAGGAAATCGCATCGGCATCAAGCCCCAAATGAAATATTTGGGGCTCGTGCTCGACGGCCGATGGGACTTCGGAGAGCACATCCGAAGTCTGGCCCCCAAATTGAAGGGCACAGCTCTTGCTTGCATGGGACCTGGAAGCGAGAGCCCTTTCGCAACTGTACCAGTGGCGAAAGGAGGCGCTGGAGCAGGGATGGAACCCCGAGCCTCGAGAAATCGAGGCCGTGCAGTCCCAGCTCCGCCAGGCCATCGTGGTGGAGTGGAAGGAACGACTTGGGCGACCAAGCGCAGGGCACGCCGCAATAGCGGCCATAAGGCCCATCATGGAGGATTGGCTGGAGAGGCGACACGGAAGCCTCTCGTACCGACTGACGCAGGTGATCTCCGGGAAGGGGTGCTACGGGGACCACCTGCATCGGATCAGGAAGGAGCCAACGCCTGAGTGTCATCACTGCGACGAGAGCGAGGACTCAGGGCTGCACACGCTGGTGGACTGCCCGGCGTGGGAGGCGCCGAGGCGTGACCTCGTGGCAGCCATCGGGATGGGAGTCCTCTCGCTCGGCAGCATGATTGCGGCAATGGTGCGGAGCGCGAGCACGTGGGCCGCCGCCACCTCCTTCTGCGAGCATGTAATGCTCGCGAAGGAGATGGCGAAGCGCGCCCGGGAGAGATTTAGAACTCTCCCGGACCGCCGAGCCCGCAACTTGCTCGCCGCGCGTCGCAGGCGACTCAGGCGCCGGAGGTCGCTTAACGACCTCCGTCCTCCATGAGCGCAGGCCTGGGGGTGGCGGGTGAGGCCACCTGTCACCCCAGCAGAAGCAGGCCGGGACGGCGGGGTGACTAGCGCCCCTCCCCCAAACCGGGGCAAGATGGGGACACCGTGGTTCCCAAACCCGAGGGGGCCATCTCGACACCGGAGATGGCCCAGGGTCAGTCGGGGTGCGAGGGATATGCTCTATGGGCAACCTTACACCCCGGCATCTGTAGACCTAAGACGGCGTGCGGTTTTAGTCGGTTCAAGCCCGACATAACCGCCCCCGCTGGCACGCGGGGGGGAGGTATCCGAAGGGATTTCCGCACGAAAAAAAAAAAAGGAACCTACCGATTTGCGAGGGATATGGTCTATGTCGGGGTGCGAGGGATATGCTCTATGGGTAACCTTACACCCCGGCGCGGCGTTTTAAGACCCGAGACGGCGTACGGTTTTAGTCGGTTCAAGCCCTACATAACCGGCCCCGCTGGCCGGCGGGGGGGCTTCCGAAGGTATTTCCGCA
Source organism: Cybosia mesomella (assembly GCA_946251805.1). Classification (NCBI taxonomy): domain Eukaryota; kingdom Metazoa; phylum Arthropoda; class Insecta; order Lepidoptera; family Erebidae; genus Cybosia; species Cybosia mesomella. Next base: position 11,498,691 of record OX276395.1, read on the forward strand.
CGAAAAAAAAGGTACCTACCGATTTCGCAGGCGACTCAGGCGCCGGAGGTCACTTAACGACCGCCGTCCTCCATGAGTGCAGGCCTGGGGGTGACAGGTGAGGCCGCCTGTCACCCCAGCAGAAGCAGGCCGGGACGGCGGGGCGACTAGCGCCCCTCCCCCAAACCGGAGCAAGACGGGGACAGCTTGGTTCCCAAACCCGAGGGTGCTATCTCGAAACCGAAGATGGCCCAGGGTCACTCGGGGTGCGAGGGATATGCTCTATGGGCAACCTTACACCCCGGCGTCTGTAGACCCTAGACGGCGTGCGGTTTTAGTCGGTTCAAGCCCGAAGGATTTCCGCACGAAAAAAAAAGTTATGTTAGCGATACTGAACGAAGTTATATGAAAATAATTTTAGGATTTATTTTTAGGTGAGTAATAAAGCTAAACATCAAATTTGTAATCATAGGATAGTGAATCCTATCATTACAAATTCGATGTTTAGCTTTATTATTTAAACGGACCAAAAAATGTAGTGTTAGATTTATTCGCACCATTTCTAATTGTAGGTATATTGTATTATTTTTTATTATTAAGAAAGCCTAACGCCGGCCGTGAAAGCCTAAAGATTAATATTATAGCTTTGGTCCCAGTTTGCTTTGACTTATACGGCTTTATGGGAGCGACTGCCGTCTGGCCACCCAACTCCGAAAGATAAGCCTGCGCCAGAGCGTCGTCCGTCAATTAGCAGGTGTACTGGCATGCAGGTGAGGCAGGCTTAGACTCCGAAAATCTCGCTGGGGTCCTATAAACAGGGATATATTTAATTAAAAAGTGTACTCTATTTTCAAATTACACAAAAGGCATACAAAGACACATGACTTTTCTAGAAAGGCTGCGCAGTGTACGGCGCAACTATATTCTACCATCACTCGTGCGGGCGCGTTGGCAAAAGAGATTACCTGCGTAGGCCATTCCTTGGGCGCTCACATCTGCGGCATGATGTCTAACCACCTCACTGAGAAGCAGTACAAAATAGTTGGTGAGTATCCTATTTTAATACCTACTAGAGGCTTACTGGCATAGTTATAAATAATTTTCTCGGATAGCCGGTCTCTATTTTCTACATCCTTGTGTGTGGGAGTCAGGATTTTTAAAAAATATTTAGTCCGTCAAATTGACTGCACCCGGCTTGATTATAAGCTGAGGTGAAGTCCAAAAAGTAGTGACCACCATTTCCAGAGATTATCCCTAGGACGGTGGCCCCCTACTTAGACGGCCTCCACAGATGCTTTTTCATGTCCCACTTAAAGAATCCAGGATTGTAGGAAGAAGGGAACACGTGTGTGGGAAAAGAGTTCCAGATTTTTATCGTACGACAAAGAAACGAGTCACCAAATGACTTGGTTCGTTTAATGGTTCAAAGGTGATCAATTTTCCAATGTGGATCTATTCCTTGATGGTACATCCATCATATAGGCTCTAATTTTTAAAGGGGGTGGGAGCCTCCTTTAAAAAGTCTGATGCTATTTTTTCCTAGGCAGAATGTCATCTCAGGTATCCTCTTTAAATGATACTTCCACCCCTGAAGATAAAGTTCTAGCCATCTACCTACGACCGGCAAATAAAGAAAGTCAGAGATTCGTGGCATTTTAAGAATTCTATTGCCCACTAGCCAATGTCAGTTCAATGATGGGGCTCATAAAAGTAGAATCTCTGTATGTGTGTAATGGGTGTGACTCTACAGATTGTGTGACAATCCTCATGTGATAATTTTTTAAGGGTACACTCAACGAAAAAAGTGGCTTAAGAAATTTTATTTTTTAAATTATTGATCACTTGAGTTCTTAAACCTTACATTAAATATATTAACTTTGTCCTCTGGGAATTATAGAACTAATTATTTAAGGTGTCAAATAATTAGGTCTCTGAATTTGGTGAGATGACTTGGTATCCACAAAATATGTATTTGAAACAAAAAAAAATATCGAGTAAAATAAAAATAAAATATTTATAAAAATATAAAAATGAAAAAGAATAACACCACCAGCGACCAGCGTCACGTGACGCGACGAGCACACGTGACGCTGGTCGCGATTTAGGTATTTCCCACACATCCGCTTAAAGAATACTGCGAGGACTGCACGCCTACCACGTGCGTCACGGGCTCGTCGCGTCACGTGACGCTGGTCCCTGGTGATGTTTTTTTTTTCATTTTTATATTTTTAAATATTAAATACATATTTTGTCGATACCAAGTCATCTCACCAAATTCAGAGACCTAATTTTGTGACACAAAAATAAAAATAAAAAAGCGGCCAAATGCGAGTCGGACTCGCCCATTAAGGGTTCCGTAGCAGCGAGTAACATAATAAGGTTTTTTTTATTTTTATATTTGAGTTGATTGAATGAAAGGTAAACTGCGGTTTACGATTTATGACGTATTAAAAAAAAACTACTTACTTGATCTCGTTCAATCCAATTATCGTTGGAAGTTTACATGGTAATGTACATCGTATATTTTTTTTTGTTTTAAAATTCTCTTATTTTAGAAGTTGCAGGGGGGGGGGGGGCTTGCACAGTAGGGTTGCACACACATTTTACCACTTTGGGAGTGTCTCCCGCGCAAACTATTCAGTTTAGAATAAAATGAAATTAGAAACCTCAATATCATTTTTGAAGAGCTATCCACAGATACCTCACACATATGGCTTCGATGAAAAAAAAATTTTGAGTTTCAGTCCTAAGTATGGGGACCCCCAAAATGTATTGTTTTTTTTTCTATTTCTGTGTGTAAATCTTAATGCGGTTCACAGAATACATCTACTTACCAAGTTTCAACAGCATAGTTCTTATAGTTTCGGAAAAAAGTGGCTGTGACATACGGACGGACAGACAGACAGACATGACGAATCTATAAGGGTTCCGTTTTTTGCCATTTGGCAACGGAACCCTAAAAATGGTGTCCCCTTTTTCTGCAATATTATTTTGAATGTAGTAAGATTGTGATAGGTTTTTTTTGGATTTGAAGTAAAAGAATATGTAACAAACTTTGTTTTATTAGTGAGTTATACTCGTATATGAAAAAGCTTACAGATAATCACAATATAGTATAAAAATAACTTTTTGGTTGGTAGTTAGATACTAAAACAAGAAATACGTATAGAAAATGCAGAGCTTAGAGCAGTGGTTTTTTGGGCAGTGACAGAGTGATGGTCTTTGTCTCCAAGTAGGCGCTGATGCCATCCTCACCCCTGGAAAAAAGTATATTATGCCACATTAGCTTTTGAAACTAACTACCTTTGCAATGTTGAATTTGAAAGAAAACTATATAAAAAAAATTAAAAATTTAGTCAGAACGAAAGTTAAAATATTGGTTAATTAATCATTATTTACTTACAACTCCCTGCCAAGTCCTGAGTCTTTGAAACCACCGAATGGGGTTTGACTCGTTACGTGATCGTATGTATTAATCCTGGAAAAAAATACTAGTCAGCTTTGTATGAATGAAAGAAACATATTTTACTTTTTTTTTTCTTGCGGAAATCCCTTCGGATACCCCGCCGCCATATTATACCTATTTATAGTTTTACTTGTTCTGTGGCTAGATTTGTAAATAGGGGATAGCTAAATAATAAAGACTGAACGAATACCAATGACGGTAAGGCTAGATAGTCTAGAATGAGATAATGCTTATTGTTCTATAATCTCACTATCGTAACTGACGTTAACTGATGAATCTCCAAAAGAATCTACCAAGGATCGCGTTATTTTACCCTTCATCACCGCCGGGATGTACGGTGATACCGAAATCGATTTATTCAACTAAAGATTCTGAAGGTAGGTTCAATCACCGACTGGACTTACCAAACGGAACCTGCCCGGACTTGTTTAGCAAAGCTCAGTGCTGTAGTAACATCATTGGTAATGACACCAGCTCCAAGACCGTAGTTGGTGTCGTTGGCGCGATCCACTACTTCTTCAAAAGTGTCAAACTTCAAGATGCTTTGGACGGGACCAAAAATCTGAAACGATATGTATTGAATTGTTTTGTTGAATTGTTGTATTGGATTTGTTGGAAACTTAATTTTTTTACATTTTTTAGTTTAATTAACTGATCTTAATTTGAAACCTCCATCACCTTCCCAGTTGCATTCAAAGCTTGTACTTTGGACCTCCGAATTTGCTCTGTGATTGTTTCTTCTCTTTTCCATAATTCACTTAGCATTACGGGAGTGTTTACCGTCTGACCTGACCCCCCAATTCAAAGAGATATAATAAAGGCAACGGGTAAAAATAATTACATTACCACTTACAAACGTACGGGGTCATTTACCTACCTCTTCTCTTGCAATCTTCATGTTGTCAGTGACATCTGCAAATACAGTAGGCTTGATGTAGTATCCCTTTCCTTGAATCTTATCACCGCCAGCTACGCATTTGGCACCGCCATCCTTACCAGCTGTGATATACCCAAGTACTTTATCGTACATCTCTTGATCGATCTGTTAACAAATTTTACCAAATAAATATAATATTCAGCATGGCGGTGGTGATGACAGGTCAGAATAACATTCATGTCAGTACTGGGAAGACGTTCCTGCTGAAACCAGAGAATCCTGCAAAAATACGCTAGGTCTTCAGAGGTAGCCAAGACAAAAGGAAATTAGTTTTTGTGCTGTTCACATGCAGAACAGCAAACCCACAAATCCTATTCGGTTCGAATAGGGTTTGCAACATACAAGTCATCCCCTTGGTGTAGGTACTTAATGGTAAACATATATTTTCAGGCTCGTATTATCTTGTTTACTACTGTATACTAGTAGTATTTAAAAAACATCGCTGTCTTGATATTCTGTTGGGGTTCCGAGTGAATTTTTTCATAAGGGAATCATATTTCAGAGTCAAAAGTTGCCCGATATACAGCAACCAACGTGTTAACATGTGATATTTATACAACACCAACTTTTTGTATCGTTATAGACATGACATCATGGTACCGTTTTAACGTACTGATACACCAAGATACACAGATTTAACCAATTACGCCATTCAATTTATGCAATCGGCCATTAAGTGGGGTGACTATGGGAGTCATTAAATATATATATAACTTTTATAGCATCCCGATAAAAAACTAACCAAAGTTATGCTATTTTATAATTTCTTGCTGTTTTCAAAATACAGTACACAATTACAGGAATCTTATAACTACAATGGATGAAATAGTTTAAATTCAAGACAGCAACATAAATCTGAAAGCTTCAAAAATATATATACATTCATAATAATATAGAATTTTTATAAACATACTTGTGGTCCTTGTTGCACATCATCGAAGGGATTACCAACAGATCGTTTCTTAGCGATTTCAGCTGCTTTTGTGACAAATTGGTCGTAAATACCAGATTGCACATATGTTCTAGTACCAGCACAGCAACACTGTCCACCGTTAGCGAACGCTGCAGCATGAGCAATTTGAGCTGCTTTCTCAACTGTAATTATTTTTAAGCATTGATTATTAGGTTATGTCACTGCCGTATAGTAGGTATACCTATCAAGGTTAAAGTCGAATCGAAACACGACGGTAGTTTAGTTACTAAGGCATCTTGCTAGTCTTGTAATCGAAAAAAGATTTGGGTAGTAACCGCCACCGATGCCTGGACGGCGATGGACTTCGGGGGATTAATTTATTAGAAAATTAGGTGTTACTGTAAAAAAAATGTAAAAAAAGCGTTGCTAGTATCTATAAGAGGCATTGTTTTTATATGTTATAAAACCTATTTAAATTTTATAAAGCATAGTGCAAAATTCTGATTTCTGAGAAACTCATTACGCTATTACATGTAAGAAAGTCTGACAAAATAGTGATTTGTATATTGAAATAACTAACTGTTGCCTGCGGCTCCGCCCAAGTGGAATTCTGATTCCGTTCCCGTAACCTGTTAGTTATTCCGGACTATAATCTATCCCTGTACCAAATTGCAGACAGATCCGTTCAGCTGTTTTTGCGTAAAAGAGTAACAAACATTCATACATCCTTACAAACTTTTGAGTTTATAATATTAGTAAGATTATTTTAAATCCTGCATCCAATGCAGTCAGTACATTTTAATCCCTGATAAAACGGTCCTGTCGGCCCTGATCGAAGGAAACGTAACTGACCGAAGATTGAACACTGTAGTACAATACATTTTAATTCAATTGTTTGAGGATATATTTTTTTTTTATATTTAGGACACGTCAATTTGACTTCACCTCGCCTGATGGTAAGCTGAAGGTAAAGTCCAAGAAAGAGGGTCACCATTACATACACATACCATGTTAACAATGGTGGCACTCAGCTTGACGGTCTCATCAGAAGAGGATTGTCGTCGCAGCACCGCGTGACACCCATCGGTCCCACTAGTGCTGCGACCACAATCCCCCTGCCCGGCTATGCACTTGCTGAACCCTGAACGCAATTAAACCGAAATTTGATTACTATGGAGGGTTTTTCACAATCGTGCACGGTGGTACCAACCCGGCCGAATTTTGTGACAAATTTGCGTCATCAAATTTCTACCACCAGTTATATTCTTTTCGTGTGAGGGAAAAGGTGTTAGTACATAAGAACTTTGGCATTTACCATCAGCATCGTTGAACACGACCAAGGGGCTCTTGCCGCCGAGCTCTAAAGTAACTCGCTTCAGATTTACTGCTGATGCTGCACCTACGATGATGCGGCCAACCTGTAAATATACATTACATGTTATTATTACAGTTTGGGTCGGCTTTTCAGTCTAACTACGACACAGCGGAACTTCGATATTTTCCATGAAGCGACTGCACCCTGACCTCCAAACCCATTGGCGATATGGAAGTTCTGTAGTTAGATCAGTTGTTGGACTTTTTAGGGCTCCAACTACCCGTAACGACCGCGATGTTTTCGTAGTGTTCGTATGGCAACTGGGATCGACGGCTTAACGTGCTCTTAAGGCAAGGAGGATGTTAAGAATGGTCAGCTATTCTAAGATAGACGGCAAGGAGTGAGAGAATACTTGTAGATCAGATGGTATGTTTCTATTGAGAGCTATGATGATGTGATTCATATCTAGTATCACATCAATCAAGGAAAATTGCTTCTCTCATTATTACGTGCGAGAGAAAATATATACAGACAAGTGATCGTTATCGTTAACGTAACTCAGTAAAGAGTCACAGACTGACAGAACAGATAACAAAGTACATAATTAAAATGAGTGTTATACATTGTCATACATGTCTTATTTCGTCGCGTTTCCTCTTATTTTATTTTTGTACGAATAATACGAATGTTACGGTACTATATCACTTGGGGCGATTAGCGCCCCTCCCCCAAACCGGGGCAAGACGGGGTCACCGTGGTTTCCAAACCTGAGGGGGCCATCTCGAAACCGGAGATGGCCCAGGGTCAGTCGGGGTGCGAGGGATATGCTCTATGGGCAACCTTACACCCCGGCGTCTGAAGACCCGAGACGGCGTGCGGTTTTAGTCGGTTCAAGCCCGACATAACCGCCCCCGCTGGCCGGCGGGGGGGGGGTGTCCTAAAGGATTTCCGCACGAAAAAAAAAGGTACTATATTTAAATACCTGGGTCATATACTGACTGATGACCTCAAAGATGATGAGGACATTGAGAGAGAGCGTAGGGCGTTGGCGGTGAGAAGCAATATGCTGGCTCGCAGGTTCACTCGATATACAGAACTAGTTAAGATAACGCTTTTTAAGGCATTCTGTCAATCTTTCTACTCGAGTGGCCTGTGGGTGAGTTATACGCAGCGATCCTACAACACCCTGCGTATTCAATATAACAACGCTTTCAGAATGCTGTTGGGGCTGCCGCGGCGATGTAGTGCCTCCGGAATGTTTGCTGAAATGCGAACTGACGGATTCAAGGCGATAATCCGCAAAAAAGCTGCTTCCTTGCTACAACGCCTGCGCAATACCAACAACAGCATTCTGAAAGACATTGCCCATAGGTTTGACTGCCCTATCCAAAAACATTGGGTAAGGGTAGTCAATGGCAATTTGTGATTTAAATGTAATTGATGTACTAACAATACTAACATAATTCTAAGCAGATTGTTACTAATATACTAACACTATGGACTTAAAATGGTCTGCAATAAATGATATTATTATTATTATTATATCACTGATGTAAAAATGTAATTTCATTATTGTATGGAGTATAAAATCTTCATAGAACAATATTACAAAGTAATAACTTAAAATGAGTATGTACGACTACTCGTATTCATTGAGATCTTGGCATTGGTCCAGGTTGTATCTGAGGCTCTCACCTCGGACCCCGATATCCGCTTACTCCAACTCCTTATTGATACCCACAACTGCCGTATGAACTCCCAACTCCAAGAGGAAAGCATGCACCCAGCACCTCGTCCGTTAATCAGCAGGTGTACCGGCTTGTACGTGAGCTTGGCTTGACCTCAGAAGGTCTAGGTGGGGGCTCGTCTTATACGGAATAAAACATAAAAGACAATTATTTACCTCAGTGGATCCTGTGAAAGCAATCTTATCGACATCAGGGTGGTGTGTAAGTGCGGATCCAGCGGTAGGACCATATCCTGGAACTACATTGACCACACCGGGTGGGAAGCCGGCCTCCTTGATGAGGGCCGCAATAGCCAGGGCCGTAAGAGGAGTCTGTTCGGCTGGCTTGAGAACTATTGTGCAACCTGAGCAATTGTTTAAGATTAAAGCAAGATATTGCTGAGCATCGGTTATTCTAAACAGTTTGTATAAGAATGACCTTATTCAATGACCTTATTTTCTGCATGTTGCATAAAAAATCATAATAAAACTTCTGGCTATTTTTAGCTGACCATATCAGTACAAATTACCAAGGAGTTTGTATACAAGGTTTTTAAAAATAGTTTATCTTTATCATTGGAAACACACGTGTCATTTCTCCTTTAGATCTTCGTTTAATACAATGATATTATTGTTCCGCATTTATAGCATTAAGAATTAAATTGCACTAGATATAATTAAGCAGAGCATAGCAGATAAATCGTGAAAGTAGAGTGAATGCAGTCGAGGTGAAATCATTGCGCACTGGTCATACCGGGTGTCTGGGTAACGCTCCCGAAAACGAAGACATGCGATAGTACTGACGATAAAAAAATTGAGTGAATTTTTTTTCGTTCGGTTAAATTCTCGTTTTAAATACATTTATTAAAAAAAATATATTAGCTTTATTCACGTTCTATCGTGTTAGTACAGCTAAATGAAATGATAAATTTCATTAAAATGCACCATTTCTCCTAAAAACATGAATGTCGCACTGAATATCGGTGCAACGTTGCCGGTCTTTGATCCCGGCGGCGCATGGGGTCATCGACCAGTTTAATTTAGCTGCACTAACACGATGGAGCGTGAATTATGCTCATAAAAAATCTTATAAAAATGAGTTTTAAAATAAATTTAAACCGATCGAAAATTGAATGTATTTTCTTTTGATACATGTAGTTTCTTTTGTATATAATGATGATTAACAATGTTGCACGTATATAATTTTTATTAAAAAAAATTTACAAGCCAATTAAAATATAAGAAAGAATTAAAAACACATTTATTATGAACCTTCCACACAATTATATAAAATCTAAAAAAATATATAAAAATTGTTGTGCGACTCCATAAGGTCGCCATCTCAGCATGAATTCTGCACATTACATGCAAATTAATTATATGATGTGCAGCTCTGAATACAGCGTCTTCACGACGAGGTCTCGCACGAATAATATATCTAAAGTAAACATACCTGCAGCTAAAGCGGGTGCAATCTTCCATGACATCATAGGAATAGGGTAGTTCCATGGTATGATCTGACCAACCACACCGACTGGCTCCTTCAATGTGAAAGATAATACTTCACCATCTGTAAGAAATTTAATATTATATATTATATTTTATATGACTTCTTGTATATTCATCGTTCATTAACTTCCACGCCTGTGCCCCCGAAGGGGTAGGCAGAGGTGTATTGCACACCCTCGATTCGCCAGTTATGTTTAGGTCCCAATGTAATAGGGGGCAAGCCTATTGCCATCTACCGGGCACATTACTAAGCGAGCGACAATCAACATTTTATTTTATTTCTTTTGTATATTGTATATTCCAGTAGTAATAATGATAAGTATCTACACACAGAATTGTATGTACTCTACGAAGATATTCGGGGCCCACGCCAGCCTCACCTATTAGCCTGGATATCTACTATGGAAGGACGAGGGTCTCCTCCAAGGCAGGCTTGTTTAGAAGGCAGTCGCCAAAAAATGCCAAGAGAAGTCAAATCGTGAAAAAGGGAGAGCATGTGGCTCGAATGTGTTATCTTTGGATGCAACCGGGACCAACGTTGTGATGAGGAAGATAATTGTAATGCTTATATACAAAAATAAGGGCATTTCTTCAAAACATCTCTGAACTGTCGCCATAAAAATATGTACCTCTCGTGTCTAAGGCAGGACAGGACTATCAAGCGTTCAAATTATATTCAGACGCATTTCAAGTCTATTCCGACTAACAATAATAGCTTGAAGGTCACGCGAATGTAATATTACAACAAAGGAAATATTACTATTCAAGGCATATATCTCTAAGGCTCGTATTCTAGAACAATACTCAGTCATGAATCTTGACTTAGACTAGTTCTAAGTACAGATTGTATTCATCAATAAACTGCCGCTACGGTGGCAAAGATGTATTGATTGCATGGGTAATTACTTAGATTAGTACAAATAAAAAATACATGAAAAAAAATCGTTTCATTTTTGACGTAACAACGTCTTATAAATCGATGGAGCCGGCTGCACGCACGAAAAAACATGACGTATGCGGCTTTACCACATGACGTATGCGGCGTTACTACCGTATGCGGCGTTACCACATGACGTATGCGGCGTTACTTCGCGTTCTTATGACGTTGTCTCGTTCAACTATCGTCAGTAAACCGACTTTATTTTCTTACAACGGCAATTTCATAGGTAAAGACCTAATATTGTATATATATATATATATATATATATATATATATATAAAACGAAGTCGTGTTAGTGATGACCGGCATAAACTAAAGAATGATTTCCATGATTTTTGATTTTTTAGATTTCATTTTGTGTTTTTTTTGTTATTCCCGCCGCCCAGCGTAGGTGGTTACGTCGGACTCGAACCGACCAACACCTCTCGCCGTCTTCGGTTTTAAATCGGGTGCAAGAAGACATTCACGAAATAAATTCAGTTGATGAGGATTTTCAGGTCAGCTAGTTTAATAAGTATAAAAAATAATATTAAACTAAAATTTATTTTTCTTAAAAATAATTAAATTAAATTAAATCTTCTGTAAAATTTGGTGCCATGCAACAACGACATTTAAACCGAGAAGAAATGGTTCGTGTGAGTGACATCAAGGCAGTAGTCGGGCCACAACATCCAGACAAGGACGTTGCGAATAGACAACCAAATTATGCGGCAATGTAACAACTGGTTTTTGCTCATTATTGATACTGGCAATAGGTAGAGGCTTGAAATATTCACAGAATATTTAGTTATATATTCATTTATTTTTGTTTATTATTTTTATTTATTTATTGATGTTAAAGTCTCTCAAAATTTTCACAAAAACAGAGTGAAGGGGATAATGTTTCATTATCTATTTAGTAAAAGATAATAGTCTAGAAAATAAGCGTTTTACAATGCAACCATAAATATAAGATTACTAACAAAATCACGCTAAATAATGTTGGCAATATCGTGGCAAATAACGTCATTAGTGATAGATATATCCGGTACTTGTTTGATAACAGTGACGAACGAAAATGAGTTCTTTCGTTAGACGAGTGTTTCAAGATCTTTATTGTTGAATATGGTACAAGAGTGATATTCACATTTTCACGCCGGAGGTCGCTTAACGACCTCCGTCCTCCATGAGCGCAGGCCTGGGGGTGGCAGGTGAGGCCACCTGTCACCCCAGCAGAAGCAGGCCGGGACGGTGGGGCGACTAGCGCCCCTCCCCCAAACCGGGGCAAGACGGGGACACCGTGGTTCCCAAACCCGAGGGGGCCATCTCGAAACCGGAGATGGCCCAGGGTCAGTCGGGGTGCGAGGGATATGCTCTATGGGCAACCTTACACCCCGGCGTCTGTAGACCCGAGACGGCGTGCGGTTTTAGTCGGTTCAAGCCCGACATAACCGCCCCCGCTGGCACGCGGGGGGGTATCCGAAGGGATTTCCGCACGAAAAAAAAAAAAAAAAAAAAAAAAGAAAGGTATCTATTTAGGTTGAGTAATATTTCAATTTAATTCATGATATATTATATGAATTAAATTATCCATTTTTGAATATTTTTATCGATTTTAATTTTTGTTACAGAAAGTGGAGCTCTATTTTTTATTTATTATCTTTTAAGGCCATTAAATCCTTCAAGGTCAACACCAGTAGCAACCTTTTGCACGGCAAAACTAATACCAAACGTCTTCGGACGACGACGCGCGTGCTGTAGTGTAGATATTAGGTTAGATTCCACACAAGTGGAATTATTGCAAGCTATTGTTTCAAATCTTTAATTTGTTAATCATTTATTTGTATCCTTTAAGTACCGTGTTGACTACCACTTAATGGCCTAATTATTGTAAATAAAACCATGATTCAATGATTTTAGGGTTTTATTAACTTTCTTTTACATATATTTACTACTGAGAAATCAGGTAGGGGAATCTAATATTTTCATAAAATGCAACTGTTAATAATTAGGTTTTGACTAAGTTAGGTTAAAACAGTGACCATTAGTAGATCCCCAGATCACCTCTATTGTTGGTGAATCATATTACACACACCAAATAAAATACATAAATGTTGATGAATCACACATGATTCACTAACGATAGAGTGGATCTCTGGGAAAGTGGTAATTTGAATTAATTGACCGTGTTGGGTGGCCATCAACTTGACGACCAAATTACAGGTTAGTCTTTTTTTGTGTTTCTTAACTTATTTATTTGGTCTACAAATATTTGATCTCTGATAAATCTACAGTAGGTGAATCGTTAATTAAATTAATCAACCGTAGTTCAATAAACCGTAGGTGAATTGACCGAAGCGGTGATAGCCCAGTGGCGTGCGTAACGGACTGCTCACTTTTCTAAGTTATGTGTGCATTAATAAATGTTAATTATCAGTCGCTTAATAATGTGCCCGGTAGATGGCAATAGGTTCGACCCCTATTATATTGGGGGCCTTAACATAACTGGCGAATCGTGGGTGTGTAATACACCTCTGCCTACCCCTTCGGGGAAACAGGCGTGAAGTTATTTTATGTTATGAATTGACCGTAAGTGAGTTGACCATGGCACCTTGTGGCGCTACATATCGCGGTCATACCCAAAACCCAAATTATTACATGAAGGTAGTTAGGTATGATTTTTATTTTGTATGAGGGTAGATATTCCCACGGCTGTAACTTGTGTACTTAAAGTGAAATACTCTGTTACTGCCTTGCATTTCTGTAAATTAATTGAACGCAATCAATATTTTTCCATATTTTTTTATATTGTGCTTACATTAAACGTTATTATATAACACTAGCTGTGCCCGCGACTTCGTCCGCGTGGATTTCGATTTTTATGGTTTTAGTTCTTTTGCGCGGAACCCTAATTTTTTGTGGACCAAATTGTGAATCTAAACCATCCTCGAATCCCCTTGAACTCACACAAAAACTTTCATCAAAATCGGTCCAGCCCTCTAGGAGGAGTTCAGTGACATACACACGCACACAAGAAATATATATATAAAGATATAGATATATATACGTTATTATAGCAAGGGAAGCCAAATTTGAAAACTACTTACATTTAAATAAACATTGAATAATAGTCGGAGATACGATAGTTTTCTGAAGACGAGATGATGTTATATTTTACGTTTATTTTACGTTATTTAGAATTAATATTTAAAAAAAAATCGTAACATTTGGGTTTTGGATACGACCGCCATATAGCGCCCCAATGTGCGTAGGTGAGTTGACCTTTAGATATTTCGTTCATTAGTTATTACAAACATCTGTGAAACGACCGTAGGTATTTTTTTTTTTTTTTTTTTTTTTTTACGTGCGGAAATCCCTTCGGATACCCCCCCGCTGGCCAGCGGGGGTGGTTATGTCGTGTCTCGACTAAAACCGCACGGTGTCCTCCCCAAGTGTCCGTTGCCGGGCACCCCGGGTAAGCCCTCGAAAGGATAACCCCAGGGTTGCCGGCGGACTTTGGCCGCCTTCGCGGCCTCGCCTGGTGGGGTCGGGTTTTATCCCGCTTCGGTGAGTTGGCAGGCGTGTGTAGGGCACACTCGACACGCCTCCGCCACGGCCTGCTTCTGTAAGGACGGCGAGTCGGCCAACTGCCGTCCTCAGGCCCCGATCATGGAGGTCGGTAGTCCTGGGCGTAGATGAGTCTGCGGCGTCCTCGCCGCAGACTGCGAAACTCGGGGGGCAGGGTTCTTTCCCGCTCCCTCTCCGCCGTCTCTTTCGCGCGCATTACCTGCTCGCAGAAAGAGGCGGCGGCGTGCCACTTGCTCCCGTCGGAGACCACGGCCCTCACCATGGTCTCCAACGAGAGAACGTCCACGCCCAGGACCGCAACGAGATCCCGGCGTTGACTCGCCCACGCACTCCACCAACGTGTGGAGCGCCGTGTCTTCGCCAGGATCCTCGCAGTGCTGGCACTGCGGCGTTGTCTCCCGGTGGATGCGCCACAGATACTTACCGAAACACCCGTGTCCGGTAACCATCTGGCACATCCGGTAGGAGAGGTCCCCATGGTCCCTCTCCAACCACTCCTTCATGATCGGTCTCACCGCCGCAATGGTGGATTCCCCCCACCTTGGGTGCTCAAGTCGCACCCTCCATGTCTCCATGAGTTCCTGGCGGAGCAGGGACCGCTGAGCCCTGATTTCTCGGGGTTCCGGCCTATGGCCCCGCTCCAGCGCCTCCTTGCGCCACTGGTACAGCAGCGCAAGGGCTCTCGCTTCCAGGTCCCATGGAGGGGTCCCAGCTAGGAGACATGCCGCCTCGACGGAGATCGTGCGATACCCCCTGATGACTCTGACGGCCATCGCCTTTAACGGGCTGTTAAGAACAGCCACGTTGCGGGCCGCCAGAGTCTCCGCCCATACGGGGGCCCCGTATAGGGCCATACTTCGCACGATCCCCAGGTACAGTCTCCTAGTGGGGGCGTTGGGTCCCTTAACGTTGGGCATCAGCCGCGATAGCGCGGCCGCAGCCCCCCTCAGTTTCGGGACCAGACTTCGGAGATGAGGTCCGAAGTCCCATCGGCTATCGAGTACGAGCCCAAGGTACTTCATCGTGGGCTCGATGCCGATGCTTACGCCCCCTACGGTTATGCTGGTTCCCGCAGGTGGCCCCCTCCGAGGCCCGTGAAAACACATAGCCTCGGATTTGTGGAGAGCCACCTCGAGTCCCAGCCGCCGTATTCGACCCACGACTTGAGCAACGACCGTAGGTATAAGTTGAACTTACTGGAGTAGACAATTTTAACAGTATATCATATTGACTGCCTCTGTGGCGTAGCGGTAGTGCATTCGACTGCTACGACAGGGGGCGCGGGTTCGATTCCCGCTCAGTGCAAATATTTGTATGCATGAATATGTCTATTTGCATTGGTCTGGGTGTTTCTATGTATAATATGTATGTATTTACAAAAAAAAAAAAAAAAAAAAAAAAAAAAAAAAAAAAAAAAAAAAAGTATATAAGTATGTTTATCCGCATTCTGGAACCCATAACACAAGCTAGTTAAACTATGCTTACTTTGGGTCTAGAAAGCGCTGTCGTACAATATTATATGACCATAGTTTTTTGAATATAGTTATAACAACTTTAGTTATAATGATACGTAACCCAGGATTGCTAGGATCATAGCAAGTGGAAAGATGATATCTCTACCTACCCCAATGCGTAAGAGGCGTGATTAAATGTATGTATAAATAAATGATTTATCGATTTAATCTAATGATACAAAAATCTTAATTATTTTTTAAATTAATTATGTACGTACTAGTAAATAATTAATTATATAGATAGGTAAGGATAAGATAGGTGTTGTACCGTGTGATTGTATGCCACGTAATTGGTATAAAAAAGAAATTAAAGTATAAAATTATGACTGTATTATTCATGCTACTTTTTATCAGTGAATGGTTTCAAAGAAGGAAATGTGTTTAGTTGATAATCATGGTATTAATATAATAATGGTATTCTAAAATATTTTCAGTTTACCTAATAAATGAAGACGCGGAGTGGGAGCACTGATTATATTATCAATATTATACATATAAAATTAATCCCTGTTTCCCTCGGTCATAACTTCTTGAGAACGACTGTACCGATTTACTTAATTGTTTTTAAGTTATCTTATATGAAACTATCATGGTCACTTACATAAGTATTAGAGTTAACGGGATATTTACCATGTGTTTTAAGAGTGTCCGATATTTCGGCACTGTTGCAAGCGCCATGATCACGGAGGAACTGAAGAGGCGGTTAACGGTGAACGAGTTTAAGAGTAAATATATCGATCTACCCTCTTTCGTACTCGTCTCTGACGCGCAACACCACTACCACTGATCTCACTACACACTCGAACTCGATCACGATCGCGACACACGACGCTTACCGTATTTACTCGCGAATTTGTTTTGGCTTGTTCCCGGTTATTTTTGCACAGACGGACCACTGGATGCCAGACGTTCGGCAATTGAAACCCATCCTCACGATTGAGATTTCTGTGCTTTTTGATTTCTATCGCTTCCCTAACCAATCTTGGTATGTAGTGGCGTTCTGTCGAGAGCATCTGAGGGTTATGTAACTCAATCCAGTGGTCGGTACCGGACTCCAATAGGTGTTCAGCGATTGCAGATTTTTGCGGTTCATTGTTTTTGACTGCCCTGATGTAATCTTTGATTCGGCACGTGACCGTTCTTTTGGTTTGTCCTATGTAAGAACTGCCGCAGCTACAGTCAATCTTGTACACTCCCGGCCTGTCCAGTGGAAAACTATCCTTGGGTGTGCGTAGATATTGTGACAGCTTTTTCACATCATTTCACATTATCGGACACTCTTAAAAACACATGGTAAATATCCCGTTAACTCTAATACTTATCTTATATTAGTAGACGGTTCTTAGTTCTTATGTGAAGGAAAATCAGGAAAATAGCGAATAAGACTATTTCAGTATTCCACAAATGCGGAGCTGCAGGCTAGTAATAGCTAGTACATAATTAGATAGTAACTGTAGATCAACATTTCTTACACGTGGGTTTTTGTTCAGAGCTAACTTGTGGTTTAGTGACCACACATTAGTTACAAATTGATAAAACATCCGTTGCTGAATGCCATTCTCCTAATCACCACAAGTGGCAAAGGTCTAAAAATATCTATGGACATAGATATGAGAATAGTACCTGTGGACTGTTGACTGAATAACATTGCAATTGAATACAAAAATCTTCGCCTAGAAATATAATTTATAACTGTGATATGTAAGCTAGAAATTATATTTTTATAGATGTTTCAATTCTAGGGCGACTGACCTTTATTGCACAACTCCTAACGTAGCGTAGAATCTATAAAGTTAAATAGCCTATATGCTTCTTATGATAAGCGGGCCCAAACAAACACAAACTTATTAAACTTTCTTATAAGTATAGATCGTGGTTAAGTAAACTACAATTTATATAATTGAATTCGATATATGTATTGCGATAGCTACATAACCTAGGTAACCATCGTTATTGTACTTTAATTGGTAACATCTAAATTGTAACATGATCCATTTCTTTTCTTATAATTTTTTTTATTGCTTAGTAAATGCCCGTAGGTATAGTACATGATTTGCTGTATGATAAATATAATTGTCTATTTGAATTGAATTTTGTATAGTTTTGAATGGAACTTCAGAAGTTAACTTTTGAAAATATAAAATTGATATATGAAAGTTACTAGTTAGCACATAAATAATGTGACGGTTATGACAGTAAGCAGATGATACAAGTATGGTGCTAAAACATAGATAAAATTGATTGCAGCTATTTGAACTTATGGGCCTAAAACAACCTTACTTGCAAGCCAATACACCTGCTGATTGACGGATGAGGTTCTGGCGCCGGCTTTCCTCTCGGATTGGTTTGAAGGAAAGGAGGAGTAGAAGAGTGAACCACGGGTTCCAAAGTGAAAGCTTTGGATGCAACCGGAATTGGCGCTTGCATGATAATGATGACGTAAGTAGCAATGCATCTGTCGTTTGTCTAGTAACGGTACTCAATATTTCCGAGTTACTATACCTGCAGGAATGGTGTTGCCGCATATTTTATCAGCCTTGCCAGCGTAATATCTCAAAACCGTAGCCGAAAAGTACACCTCTTCTTCAGCTGTCCTGACTGGTTTCCCGCAGTCAAGTGTTTCGAGTTCTGCCAAGTACCTTGCTTGAGATTCCATAAGTTCGGCTAATTTGAGCATCAGGAAACCACGTTGAGATGCATCCATTGTACGCCATTCTGAATAACGATGAAACGCCTTTTTGGCAGCAGCTACTGCCAGGTCTATGTCAGCCTGATATAAAACAAAAAATCTAAGTAGGCATGTGACGAGGTCCCTTTAGCGGAGTTCGAGATTAACGAAGCGGAGGTAGAAAAAAAAGGCATTAATTGAAGCTTTTTTGAGCAACCGAGGTGGGAGGAAGCCACCATCGCTACGGTGAGGCCTGTCATGGAGGATGTCTCTCCTACCGGAGGTCACAGATGGTAACCGGGCACGGGTGCTTTGGTTTCGTTGGCACCGATGGGATTAAGCGCCTGGTGGCTTCCACACTTAAAAAAAGTTTTTAAAACATACAGAAAAAAAAACCAGATAGACTTAAGGTTGAAATTAATTAAAAAAATAAGTTTATTTTAGGATGCAATAAACAAAGTTAAAGGATTTTCGGACAATGCGTTCTGTCGTGTACTTCACGCGACTGAAGACATCGATTGTGACGTCAAGGTACGCATTGCAGCCGCGTGGGCTAAGTGGCGTGAGATGAATGGTGTCATTAGTGACCCCAAAATGCCGGTTAGGTTGAAAGGGCAGGTCTATAAAACCATCATTAGGCCTGTCCTTTTACACGGGTGCAAAGCGTGGCCATTGCTGTAGCGACACAGCAGGAGCTGCTTGTCACGGAGATGAATATTCGGCGGTGGATGTACGGACTCACGCGAAAAGATTGCTTGAGGAACTCGCGCGACCGCGGGAGCCTTCATATCTGAGACATCACCTAGATATATTAGAGACCGCAGATAAATCACCTTGTGGTGCGGCCACGTTCTGCGGCAACCGCCAGGTTACGTGAATAACAAATGTCTGGCCATGCCACTTGAGCTGGGCAGCGGTAGGGGGAGACCCAAGAAAGGCTGGTTGCACTTGGTAACAGATAACATGCGGCCAATGATCTCAATACCATGGAATGCCCAAGATCGTACGAAGTGGAAAAGAAAAAGCAGGCCGACCTTGGCTTTGAGGTGTAGCCTCGGATGCAATCGGGACACAACGCTAAGATGGTGATGATGATGATGCGTTCTGTCTGTCATCTCATCCCCGTTTTTTAAAGCTGAGTTTCGTTATTCCTTATAACAATGACTTTTTTTATACGGCCCCACCGTTGGGAAGCGGTTACCGTGGCTTATGGACGTTTGCAATACCAGGGCGTCATACTCGCGTTGCCGACCCTTTATAAACCTTCTGTGTCACTTGAGAAAAACAAAGCTGGGAGATAATTCCACAGTTTGAGCATGAATGGAATGAAGTTTCTTTCATACCCTACTTGAATTTCCTGTCTATGGCGATAGAATGTGACTGTGGGTGTCATGTCGCAGAATTCTTCTAAACATACACCATTATACAGAAGGTAGAACAAGCACAAAGAGGCTTCTATGTATACGAATAGACTGGCTGTACGAAACAAGTATCGATTTAAAACTACAAACTGATCACTAGTTTTTTGTAGTTGTCATACAGGTGACATTACAAAAAGGCGTGCTTTGCGGGCTATGCTTTTACTTATACCTAGGTGTCAAAATTCATTAACAAACCTCCCGTTTTTCAACCGTGACACAAGTTTTGATCTGAACAGCTTGTCTAGTATTACGTAGGATTCATAGTTTACGATCGATTATTTAAGGTAGCTCACATTGTTATTTTCCAATGAAATGAAACCATGAAAACACTTACTTTGTCTCCTTCGGCCACCCGAATTATAACAGTCTCATCTTGAGGGTTGATAGTGGGGAAGGTCTTCTTGCTGGCAGCGTCCACCCACTCATTGTTGATGAACAACTGTGAAAACATATTACACTAATTTATTTTTTTTACTTCCAAAGTCACGTCCAGTGCCGTACATCTGAAATAATGTTTGTTTTATATGTAAGGTGACTTGGGGTAGTACGGATGAGTTTTCGAATATTTCAGAGTAGTTCAGATATCTAGACAGGCGGCAGCATCTTCAGCCAAAGTCATAGAAAAAGCAACTGGCGAGGCAGCAGCCATGTGTATATTTACACGTACCATTTCGGACTACTTCTGACCCTTTCACAACTCGAAAACTGTTTAATCTACATATATGAAATTTTGATCCCGTTCCCGTAACCCTCTAGTATCTATCTAATATCTAGTATCTAGGGATACAAAACCAATATATGTTATTTTAGACTATACTCTATCCCTGTACAAAATATCAGCCAGATTAGTTCAGTCGTTTGGGCGTGATCGAGTAACAAACATGCAAGTATCTTCACAAACTTTTACATTTATAATATTACTAGCTGTTGCACGCGGTTCCGTCCGCATTCCTATGGGAACCTATTCCAGGTATAAAAATATGCCTATGCCAAATTTTATCCAGATCCGTTCAGCAGTTTTTGCATGAAAGAGTATATTACAAATAACTATGTATTAATGATGAATATTAATAATTTCTGTACTAAAAGTAATGATATCCCATCAAAAACATAAATATGAAATGAGAGCCAGGTTCAATATTATATTATGAGTCGTTGACGTCTTCAGTGATAAAAGAATTGCAATATACAGGGGTGCCAAGTTCTGTGCAGAAAATCTTAAAATTTTAGTTACAAGAACCTAAAACATTATAAAATAAATTGATATAACAATTTCTTGTGTCGTGGCGCAACTAAAATATTTTCTACAATAGGTAAAATAAATTCTTAAATTTTAACAGACAATTATTTACAATTTCACTTGGGATGTAATTCAAGCTCAAATTTGCATACGAGATACTACTTTATAATTTAAGTTTTAAATAAAAAAAAATATATATCTCTCTGTCTAATCTAATCTTCAATCTAAAATCTGTAGAAAGATTTTTACGATAATTTGCAAAGAAAGAATAAGCTTGTCTTAAGTACGATGTACGCTAACTATTTATTTGTAATCAGAATCACACGTAACGCTATCGTTGGGATAGTTCTGTGGTTGTGACTTATTTAGATATGAGATAGTTAAATAAGACAATTAGTTATTCTCCAAAAAAAGTAGATAATGATGTACTTACTACCCACATGATGAGTTATTATAACAATTAGCTTATGAAAGTATTTAACATTGGGTTATGGCAAACTGCAAATTATAACATTTAGCAAAGTTATAATTAGCAAAGTGCACGTTTTCATGACTAAATTCATAAGAAATAAAATAGTACCTGTAATAAATACTTCAAAAATACTTACAAGGACATATTAATAATCTAAGCTTACAAGCTTCTTGTATAATAAAAAATTTGGAAATAGCCGGGACTTTGTATAAGTTTTATGAGTATTAACCAATTTTATTATATAGGTACTGATACGTACTTCAAGTACCTATTTATATTATGTGGGTGGACAAACTTACATGTTTATTTATATTCTTTACAACAAGCCCAGTTTTCGAAGATATACGCAGCATGACAGTCAATATAAAGTAATAAAGTAAACCAAAGAGAAAAAGGTTTGCCCTGTATGTTTACAAAAGAGTTAATAAATCATATGGGTACCACGAACTATGCGTCTGACAATTTCTGCACAGCATTCTTACTGAATATGAATAACATCTGGATCTATTGTATAGTATTGTTTCAAAAAGCATACACTAAATAAATGAAATACCTGAGTTCATTCCTTACCTTAGTATATTTTACGTCTATATCCATTTTGTATTTATATAACACAATTCTAACGAGCGCATTCAAAGCCGACTTCGAGCAAACTGAACGGAATAAGTGAAGTGAATACGGAGTCATCGATTAATAGTTGCCAGTATCAAGTTCAAGTTTCTCACAATACATGCGTGTAATATGAATTCAGTAGATTCAATACCAGTGGCATATCAACGATCGTGTTACGTTCAGAATTTTAGGTTCAGGTTTTACACGATTTCAAAAGAGAGTCTGACTGATGAGTAATACTTTAATTCCGACATAATTTCACATTCATTTATATGCAATCCTTATTATAGCGATTTCCCAGTTGTGTCAAAAGTTTGCACTTTGGAGCTCGTGGTCTGCTTATTGTATTTGATTGGTATGTCAGCTTTTTCTGGAGCGAATGCCGTTTGACCTCTGAACCCTAAGAGGAAAGTCTGCGACAGAGCCTCATCCGTTATTTAGCAGATGCACTGACTTGCAGGTGATTTTGGTTTGGGCCTAAAAGATGTTGGTAGGGCTCTGTATACCCAATTCTTAAGTAGTCGTATGCTTTATAAATTAACACGAAAGTATGTGAGAAAGGCATTTAGACGTTTACAATAATGAGGATGTTCTTCTTGGCAACAGACTCTTACGATTAACTGTCATTGTTTATTCTGGTATTTTGTATCGTGGTGAATAATAATAATTTTTGTAATACAGTTGTAGCAATACATGTTTGTACAGCTACCATTAGTAACAAACCTTTTCAAAAGAAAATTGGATAACATATTAAGTCGACGTTAATCGTTTTTAAGATCCATTATTTGTTACCTTACTTGCAATACTTGGTTTTTTTATAATAGTAGCTGTCTTATAGCTTTTAAATTGTTAAATACTAAAAGTGGTATTATGTATCTTAGTTCTACCTATTCACCTTAAATGTGGGTAAATTTTCTTCCAGGCAATACTACATTGGAATTTCAATGAACTTGAACTTCAAAATTATGATAACCATGTATTGAGTAAGAAAAATAGTTCGTAACACGGGTCAGGAAGATCTCAATTTCATTGATAATGTGTTGTTAACATAATGTAATTTAATAATAAACATAGCTCCGAGACCATTTGTTTCCGTTCCTTCCATCTTCATACTTGTAGGTAATTCCTTTGATTATATAAATCAAAGAGTAATTCAAAGATTTTCTATCTGTTACGGACGAATCATAAAATTATCTGAAATTGTGGGTGGATATTTGAGTATGAAACTCAAAAGGTAGATATTACAACATACATACATACATACATATAGTCACGCCTTTTTCCCGTAGGGGTAGGCAGAGACAACATCTTTCCACTTGCTACGATCTTGGCATACGCCTTTCGCTTCTTCCACTTTCATAATTGTTTTCATACATGCACGCCGGTTACGGGTACTTCTAACCTGGCCCTTCTTCAAAACGTCATCGATCTGATTGGAATACGTACGCCTAGGTCGACCTTTACCGGGTTGCCCAGTAGCCCTCGCCTCATAAATCTGTTTCGTTAATCTCCTTTCATCCATCCTCTCTACATGACCGAACCATCTAAGCATCCCTTTCTCTATCTTGGTCACTACATCTTCTGCCATACCACAACGTTCCCTTATCACACTGTTCCTCACTCGGTCCATCAGGGTCACTTCAGCTATACTTCTCAGACTTCTCATTTCAACAGCATTCAGCTTACTCTCATGTTCCTTCTGCCACACCCAACATTCACTACCATACATAAGTGTGGGGACGAGTACTCCTCTGTGAACAGCCAGTCGCGCCTCTTTAGACACTTTCTGGCTGCTCATAAAATTATGCAGGGCCCCATTCACTTGATTACCAGCCAAAACTCTTCGCTCAATATCACAGTCATACTTTCCATCCCTCGTAAACTTTGAACCCAAGTAAACAAACTCTTTCACTTGTTCTACTGTTTCTCCTTCAATCAGAATTCTACAATTTGTCATGTTTTCTTCTCTTTCAAAAATCATCACTTTCGTCTTACTTACATTTATCTTCATTCCTTTGTTTGTTAAGGCCCCATGCATAATATTAACCATCGCCTGCAACTCCTGTTCCGATGATGCCAATATTACTTGATCATCAGCGTACAGGAGGCATTTGACGGTCAAGTCATTCATTCTTAATCCATACGCACTCTCTTTCAGTTCTTTCAAGCAATCGTCTATAAATAAGTTAAACAGTCCCGGCGATGCCACACATCCTTGTCTAACACCTTTTTCGATGTTAAACCAGTCTGTGCAAGCTCCGTTTATCCTGACACAAGCACTGGAACCCTCATATAGAGATCTCAGTGCTCGTATCAAGCTGCTGCTTACCCCATTCATAGACAATGTTGACCACAATTCATTCCTCACCACTCTATCATAGGCCTTTTCCAAATCTACGAAAGCGCAATAGACTTTTTGGTTGTGAGCCAAAAATTTCTCGGCTATACTTCGTAGGGAAAAGACCTGATCCATGCATCCCCTTCCTTTCCTAAATCCCGCTTGTACATCCCACAACTTTTCATCAGTTTCATTCATCACTCTTTTCATCAAGATTTTTGCATACAGTTTGCCAACGATGCTGAGTAAGCTAATGCCTCGGTAATTCTTACAGTCTTGCTGTGACCCTTTTCCTTTGTACAGCGGTACGATGACGGCTTTGCACCAGTCTCCTGGTACACAGCCGCTCCTCCAACAAAGGTTAAAAAGGAGGTACAGCTGACTAGCTACCACGCCTTGTCCAGCTCTCAGCATCTCAACCGTAATCCTGTCACACCCTGCAGCCTTGCCCAATTTCATGCTGTTCAATGCTTCCACAATCTCTTTCATACTGATATCGCTTTCATCACCTACTTCTCTCAAGTCCCTGGGAAGAACTTGTGCCGGCACATCTTCTTTCTCAAATAGGCTTTCAAAATATTCCTTCCATCTCTTTAGCATGCATTCTTCTCCTCTCACAAAACTTCCGTCCTGGTTTCTGACTTTGGCCAGTTGTGAAGTCGTATTTGCACCTCTGGATGTCCTTATTGCCTTCCAGAAGAACTTTCTGTTCTGCTGGAAGTTGTCAGATAACCTTCTACTAAACTCATCTCTCTCACTCTCTTTCTTTCTTCTCACAAGCTCTTTTACCACAGTTTTGTACCTCTTATACTCATCCCTTGCCAGTTTTACCTCTTCATCCGTTGCTTTCTGCACTCTCTGATTGGCTCGTACCGCCAACCATTTCACCCAAGCTTTCTTCTTCTCAGACACTGCCTTTCGGACTTCCACGCACACAGTCTCTAGTTTACACCCTTTTCTTATCTTGCATACACCACACGTTTCAACTGCAACTTCCACAATTCCTTCATTAAACAACTTCCAGAATTCTTCAATCTCGCTTATTTTGTTCAAATTGACAAACTTCTTCCTCAACTTACTCACAAACTCCTCTTTCATACCTTTCTCTTGCAAATTCTCAACTTTTATGCGCTCTAGTTCACTAATGGACTCATACACACGATGCCGCCATCGCTTAAATAGGCCTCTTATGCGGCTTACCACCAGGAAGTGGTCTGTGTCAATTCCGACACCGCGGTAAGCCCGGGTGTCTAGCACTTTCTTTCTCAACCGTACATCTACAATTACAAAGTCAATCATACTTCTCCGATTTCTTTCTTCTCTAGTATACAAATGAATCTTTTTGTGGTCGAACATCGTGTTTGTTACCACCAGATTCATTTCCAAACATATTTCTAGCAAACTTTCACCGTTTTCATTCACTCTTTCACCGCCAAACTTTCCCACCACACTCTCATATCCATCACGTTTCACTCCTATCCAACTATTAAAATCACCAAGCATTACAATTCTTTCATTTTGATTACATTTACTCAAGACATCTTTCACACTAGCCCAAAAGGTCTGCCTCTCGCTCTGGGCTCTCGAGGACCGGTTCCACGCCGCATCTTGTGGAGCATATACTCCTACAATGAAGATGCGGGTAAGGCCAACCTTCAACCTCACCCAGAGGAGTCTTGGGCTCACACACTCAAAATCAGTCATACATTCATTCATTCTGGCGGAAAGTAGTACACCAACACCCTTGCTGGCTCTGCAGGATTCCGCCACTCCTGACCAATAGGCTGTATACTGGCCATGCGTGGTGATGTCACAACCTTTCCGCTTTGTCTCATTCACACATAGAACATCTAGATGTCTTTTACTCATCATCTCACATACTTCCTCAATTTTATCATTCATGCTTCCCCTAACATTCAGTGTAGCAAAGTGGCTGTCCGTAGCCCACTTTTCGCCCCCTCTGGAAACGAGACGTGACGGGTTGCGAACCACGTCGCCGTCATTACGGGAGTTAAAAAAATCCATTGAGTTCCCACGAGGAGCTAGGGAAATATGTGGTCCACCCAGACAGAGCCCCGCATGTCTGGGTAAGGCTAGCCTAGTTCTGGGGTCGCCCGGTCCCAGGGCATGACCTAACCTAACTTATATCTACGACGCTAACAACTAGGCTCGCCCCTAGCCACGCAGCCCTCGGCACGACAACCACTGGCTTGGCATATACACTCCTATCTTTCCGTTCTTCGTTCCAAATATTCCAGCATCCAGGACAGTTATTATGCTCTCTACAAATTGATCTCTGCAGTCCAGGAACAAAAAACAAACAAACAGATATTACAAACCTACCTTAAAGTAGTTCCTTTTCAATTCATTTATTTTTACGAACTTTTATTTAATTATTAACTTGGAAGGTCCTGTGTGTACTTCCAAGAAGTACACACAGGACCATTACGGTATAATGTGGGACTGTTTCAGGGATGCTGCTTGTCACCAATAGCATTTAACATAGTAATTAATATCTTAATTACCAAGTTAATACGTCACGAAAAGAAATGGGGTTATCGGTTTAAAGTAAATAACATATACTCAGAGTCCATCTTAGCTTTTGCTGACGATCTCGCAATACTGACGCGCAATCCAAAACAATGTCAGGAACTATTAAAGGAAGTCGATGAGTTCTGTTCGTGGACAAATGGACTGAGGACGAAGCCCAGTAAGTGTCACTGTCTATGTCTGGGTAGACGGGACACCAAATTTACCTCTTACGACCCGGGACTCTTCATTGGGGGTAAACCAGTTTCCATAGTCGCTGAATCGGTGCCATTTAAATTTCTTGGGAGAAAGATAGACTATAAAGGACGCACACCATCCTTAGATGAAGTTGTCGATACGTTTATAAATGACCTAAATAAGATAGATCAGATACCACTAAACAATATCAAAAAAGCTTGGATATATGACAACTACTTAACATCACGTCTGACTTGGCCTTTTCTGGTGTATGAATTCGGTAAAACCTTACTGGCGAAAATAGATGCAACTGTCATAAAATCGCTAAAATCGTGGCTTGGACTAGCGCACTCTGCTGATTCCTCTGCTCTATTTAGGGATCAAAATAATTTTGGGATGAAACTTAAGAAACCATCGGAGCTCTATAAACATCTTAGAGTTACCAAAGCCCACATCTTAGGAAAATCCCAAGATGTCACAATCAGGGCACTCCCGAAAGATAATAACGCGTCCGAGCTTGAATCTAGACTTCTATTCCATAAACGATTTATGATAGGGGCCCAGTCAAACAGAGTGGGGTTGGGAGTACGAGAGCCAGAAAGGGACCAGGATATACTTAAGTCCTTTCTAAAACAAGACGAAAATGATAAATATCGAGTGCACGCGATGAATTTGGAAATCCAAAATGAATGGTTGACAATGGGAGAGTTCTGCATACCGATGGCCTTAAAGTGGCGCACCTTGATCTATGACTGGTCGCCGGCCCTGTTAAAATTTTATCTTAACGCCTTTCAGATGACCCTCCCAGACCAGAGTAATCTGGTAAGGTGGGGGAAGGCCAAAGAAAAACAATGTTATACTTGTGGTGAGGCAATAGGGACGGCTAGACACATATTAGTAGGATGTAGGGTGCTTCTCGATAGAGGCCATTACTCACGCCGCCACGATAAGGTGCTTATCATCATACGTGAAGCAATGAGTCTGGCAGTAGCTAGAGCCCAAAAAGGATTGACTACTAACAGACGTCATATCAACTTTGTGTCTGAAGGTTCATCCATAACACCCAGGAACAAACCTTATTCAATCTTAGATACTGCCCCAGATTGGACTCTCCTAATCGACACGTATGAAAAGCACTACAAAATTCCGGAGGATGTTGGGGTTTCGTCATCTAGACCTGACATATTCCTATATTCTAAGAGATTAAAACATGTGGTTCTTGTGGAACTTACTGTACCGTGGGAAACAAATATACCGAAGGACCACACAATAAAGAAAAATAAATACTATGATCTCACAAACGAATTAATCAAAAACGGTTACGTGGTTAATTTGTATGCAGTGGAAGTGGGAGCGAGAGGTATACCAGCAAAATCTCTCTATAACCTACTTAAAGATCTAGGCCTATCGAGAGCTACAATAAGCTCATTACTAGGACGAATGTCTAAAGCGGCACTAGTAGGTTCGTATCAAATTTGGTTAGGCAGGGAGGGGAACTTGGGTAGTGAAGGTGAGTGTTGATGTACATCAACAAAAGGGGCCCCTTCTAAACCTACACTTGGGTCGCAAGTCCCAGGCACTGTCCCGAGTTCCCAACTCAGCAACGCGATGGACCCGGCACCCGCACGGAGAATCCATGGATTGCTAAGATTACGGTCTCATATGAACATACTTGACTTATCTGGAATACGTAGGTATCAATTAAGTAATCTTGATTACCAATTCATTTTTGAAATTGCTTATGATATTATATTTTTATGATTAGCTACTTAACTTATTATAGTACCGCCAACTGTATCATAAAACTCATTAGGGTATCGCTATCTTTTTTTATTCATTAAACTAGTCTAGGGTTTTAGGCTGAAAATGAAAAAAAAAGGCGCCGCATGCGCAGTTCGAACTGTGAAAAAAATGGCGCTTCCTTGTAACCTACCTACTTTGTTTAATTTAAATTTTTCCTATGAGTGAAGATAAAGTAGTGTATGAAACTGTATATAACTTAGGTATTAAAACACTCGAGTCAACCTATTATCGCAGATAATGGGTTGACTCGAGTGTTTTAATAGATGAGGATAAAAGATAATGAACAGACTCTCGTGTTTTCATACCCCTTCTTATATGGCAGTTGCATAAACTACTATTATTTTTAATTTTATGTACCTATATGCGTTTATAAAGTGCGTATGTATAGAATCGTCTTTGAATTCGTAATTCGAATTTTTATTTGAGTGTAGATAAAAGCCTTATCAATATCTGTACCATTTACCCAGATAAGCAACCCATATCGAAGTATAGATTCAAAATAGGTATTATGTAAACTTGAGGACGGCAGTTGGCCGACTCGCCGTCCTTACAGAAGCAGGCCGTGGCGGAGGCGTGTCGTGTGTGCCCTACACACGCCTGCCAACTCACCGAAGCGGGATAAAACCCGACCCCACCAGGCGAGGCCGCGGTGGCGGCCAAAGTCCGCCGGCAACCCTGGGGTTATCCTTTCGAGGGCTTACCCGGGGTGCCCGGCAACGGACACTTGGGGAGGACACCGTGCGGTTTTAGTCGAGACACGACATAACCACCCCCGCTGGCCAGCGGGGGGGTATCCGAAGGGATTTCCGCACGTAAAAAAAAAAAAAAAAAAAAAAAAAAGGCTGTACAAGAGGTACTTCAATTTGTTAATTAAGTTTATCAATTTTTGCAACGCAATTAAGAAACCTAATAATTTGATTTCATATCTACTTTATTGGTTATCTCCAAAATGAAATGTATTTTAATCCTAGAAATGTCACATAATTAGATTTGGTTGGAAATTGTACGTTATCGAAATGTATAATAATATAAATAATCAATGTATAATAGTTAAGTACAGTAGTTGATTTGACTTCTATATACAGGGTGGAATTTTCTAATGCCACCTGGAGGGAAAGTAATCTTAATACAGCAGATAGAAAATTTTACTCAAAGGAAACATTCCTTTATTTTTGAATAGAAAGCAAACTGCATTCAAAGATTTTCAAAAAATTCTCTTTCACACCCGGGAATCGAACCGGCTGAAATCTGAAAAAAATATACCCTGTACTTTTATTGCATCGATCGTTAGGGTCAATTATAAGGATGAAATCTCTCTAACAAACATGATAAATTAAATGGAAGGAAATACTATTATAAGATTGTAAATTATTTGTGTCTGAACATTGGAGTTATTTAAAAAAAAAGTACTTGGGTTATGTGAAATGAACGATTCTGGAGACAAAAATGTTATTTTTCTTTTATAATTCTTGTCTGTTTGTTCACGATGGACTTAAAACTTCTGATTTATGTGAAAATGACAGATTTGGATGCGGGTTTTTTAATTAGTATTAGTCAGACTTAACTCTGCCTTATGTTTGATTGCATTTGGTTGAGAAGAATCATAGATATGACCAAAAAACGATAACCTTATTCTGCGCAGGTGGAGCCGCTTACATAATATATACATCAATTGTTTGAACGGGCTGAACTGTGGAACTATCAATGGATTTTTAGGGTTCCGTTGCCAAATGGCAAAAAACGGAACCCTTATAGATTCGTCATGTCTGTCTGTCTGTCCATCCGTATGTCACAGCCACTTTTTTCCGAAACTGTTAAGGACCGTTGTTCATGACAGACTATGACCTAATAAGGTGCCGAATAGACTGCCACTTCGCGGTCGCCTTCAGTGGACTGTATTTTGAGGATGTTGAGTCGAAGAATGAAACACTTGGATGGGTGGACTTGATTGACGTCAGTGAGGCATTGGATGTACTTGGCCCAGCACTACCCTTGATGTACTACTTCCTGTTGAGCTTCCTTGTTCCTTGAGAGACTCTTGTTGTCTACTTGTTGCCCATTGTCCATGTTTCCTACCAAATGGTCCCTGCTTTTATAGTCCCTTGCAGCGCCGGCCTGCGATCCAAACTACCTCACCTCCGCATTTCCATTTATTTATAAAACCCATGTTATACATATCAATCACATAGCATATATGTATATAGGTAGCAATAAGAGTTGCACGACAATAGGTACTTACGCCTGGGGTGTGTGTTGGGTAACCTCCTCGAGTGTCGCTCCGATTCCGATCCCGCTGCAGTCCGGGGGGAACGGAATCGGAGCGGCCGGTACACCCTGGGCGGCGGTCAATGGCTTCCCCTTCACCCCTTACCCCCAATACCCAACGTGGCGGGAACACATCCTTACACCCCGGCGTCTGAAGACCCGAGACGGCGTGCGGTTTTAGTCGGTGCAAGCCCGACATAACCGCCCCCGCTGGCCGGCGGGGGGGTATCCGAAGGGATTTCCGCACGATAAAAAAAAGAAAAAAAAAAAAGGTACTTACGCCTGTACCGTGCGACGTAGGGCTAGTGAATGACGGGCGGATTGACCCCTCAGACTTATATATGGGCCCTGCCTCCCGCGAGCTACTATATAATAAAATGGCACCAGCCGGGGGAGCGCATATTCGCTTCTTACGGCGTGGGAGGCAGTCGCGGGGTGTAATTAAACTTACATACTAGTATACAAAGTCGTATTTCCTATTTATACGAAGTTATGTTAGATTCTGAGTAATGCATTGTCGTAATAATATTTGTAATTATGCTTTTCAGGGAGTGTACTTTCTTTATTAAATTTGGCTCTAACATACTTAATTACTCAGAAAACTAACTCCTAACAATTACATAATTACGTTTTTAATTTACGTAAACCTAACATTTTCATAATTCATTCATTATATTCACGCTTACTAATCTACATGTCACTGGCACATGTGTCTATAGTCTATTTGTGTCGTGCACATTCTCCCGCCGTCGCTGACCCTTGTTCGTCTGCGAGCTCCGTTGGTAGCACGACGATCTTCTTCGTAGGCCTCCTCAGCACGTGTCCGCTGCTGGTGGTGACGTCCACGACTCGTACCCCGCCGTCGGCTCCTGGGAACACCCGGCTGACGCGTCCTCGCGGCCAGGTGTTGCGCGGCAGATTGGAATCGCAGATGATGACGACGTCCCCGACCTTCGGGGCGACGCCGGTGCTGGTGGGCTCCCGCCGGTGTTGCAATAGGGGAAGGTACTCCTTCACCCACCTCCTCCAGAAGATGTCAGCCAGGGCTTGAGCTCGCTTCCATTGTTGGCGAGCAGTTACGTCGTCTGCAGAGAAGTGCCCTGGTGGTGGCACATGGCAGTTGGGCCCGATGAGGATGTGATTTGGCGTGAGGGCCTCGGGATCGTTAGGATCAACCGAAACATGTGTGAGGGGTCGCGAGTTGACGATATTCTCGACCTCTGCTAATAAGGTTAACAGGATCTCGTCGCTGGGATGCTTTTCTATCATGGTGACACGAAGCACTTCTTTCACTGCCTTCACCATTCGCTCCCATGCCCCCCCCCATGAAGTGAAGTGCGGAAGGGGGTATGTACTTCCACACGATGTGTTGACTTGTAGTTTCTTTTTCGAGCGCGTCGAGTGCGGCCTCTGCTAGCTCCTTTTCCGCTGCCTTGAAGCACGTAGCGTTGTCACTCCATATTTCTTTGGGACACCCACGTCTGGCGATGAATCTTCTTAGGGCGGAAACGGCTGAGTCGGAGCTTAAGGAGTGAACGACCTCTACATGTATAGCTCGAGAGGTCATACACGTAAATAAGGCTCCATATCTCTTCTCTCGATGGCGTGCGACTGTAACTTCTATAGGTCCGAAGTAGTCTAGACCGGTGAACGTGAAGGGACGTGTGTTGTGAGCTAACCGGGCTGCTGGTAAGTTGCCTGTGACCGGTGACGCTGGTTTCGCCTTTCTTATACACGACACAATACACACTTCTTTATCTCATTTTTCACTGCGGGACGTATCTTGGTAATCCATAACCGCTGCCGGAGTTCATTGACCGTGATCTCGGTGCCACCATGCCGTAGCTTCTCATGTACATGTTTGATGTAGAGGAGTGTGTACGGGTGTTTGCCGTCGAGCACCACAGGGTCCGATGTGTCTTCTCCCAGCTCCTTCGCAGCTGATATGCGTCCTCTCACGCGCATAGTGCCGTGTGAGTCTAGGTACACGCTTACATTGTTCAGTCGGTTGTCGCGAGGAGTTGATTGATCTTTTGTCATACGTACTATTTCACTCGCGAAACTATCTCGTTGACTGGCGTTTATACACAGGTGTTCGGCGCGGTTCAAGTACTCACCTGATATGTTTATGTAGCACTGTTTATCGCGTACCACTGTGTTATTCTTATTATGCACTGGTATGGCTTTCTTCGTACGCCAATCGGGATTAGCTTTCTCTATCTTACGAGTTCGCTTTCGAGCAGCTGACGTTTCACACTTATTCGGCCGGCACAAATCGATGAACTGGAGTACTCGTGCAGTCGTTCGTATGAGTCGCATCCATTTTGAGTACTTCTCTATACGCAGTAGTTGACTTGTGCTGGGCTGCTCGACATCTCGCGATGTGTGACACGCTTGTCTTTTTTCGCCCGTGTCGTGATGAATGACCTTTTCTTCTGTGGGCCACTCGGTTGCTGGCAGGCGCAGGAAATCGGGGCCGTTATACCATCTGTGTTCGGCCCGGAAGTTGTCGGGGGTTGCCCGAGTTGCGTCGTCTGCCACGTTGAGTCGAGTAGGCACCCAACGCCATTCATTTTTCTTCGTGGTGTCTTCTATCTCGGCGAGGCGGTGTGCAACGAAAGACTTATACACACGCGGCTCCGACCTTATCCATGCGAGTGCGGTTCGCGGGTCGCTCCAATAGGTCTTCTCTGTTAACTCGTAGTCGTGTTCTTCCAGGGTGGCTTGAGCCAGGCGCGCTGCCAGTAGTGCAGCTTGAAGCTCGAGGCTCGGCATGGAGATGGGCTTCAACGGGGTCGCTCTGCTCTTCGTGGCTGCTAGATTGTAGCGGCCGTTGAGCTGCGTGAACCACCTGCACCATCGCTCCCGTAGCTCTGCTGGGAGTGGGTCGTCCCATTCCATCTTATAGCGCCATGTGTCCTGAAAAATACGTTTACTGGGAATTAATATCGGTGAAATAAGGCCGAGCGGATCGAATAAGGCCATTATCACACTCAAGGCCTCTCGCTTCGTTGGAGGTCGCGTGTTTGTTTCCACTTCGCGCTGGATTTTCAAGTTGCTCGCGTTAAAGCCGAGATGATCTTCGTTGACGTGCCATGTTAGACCCAATGTTTTTTCTGTCTCTTGGCCGTCAAGTTCCACTGTGGCACTGCTGTCTTGTGGCAGTGATAATTCTTCTATCTCGGTGTCGCCGTCGTGTACCAGTTGAGGCGGCTTGTGCGGCTCGGCGGGGTTGATGACCGGAAAGTGAGGTAGGTACCAGGTCCTTCCCTTCTGCGGTGGAATAGGGGCTGGTTCTGCATAGCCTGACTTGAGTAGGTTTTCCATTCGTTCTTCATATTTTCGTTTCGGATCTTTATTCCTATCGAGTCCTCGTTCGAGCGTAAGCAGACTTTTCTCAGCTTCCTTGTAGCTTTGTTCTTTCCACGGCAGTCCGGTCTCATATCTTCCATCTGGTAACCGCCGGCCTTTTACTTCCAGAATCTGCAATTCTCGCAGTTCGGGATCATCTCGGGGGCGTCGGGGTTCGATGCCCAGTGACTCCAACTTGAGGTCCTTCTTCACTGTGTCCTCAATGGAGTCCTTTACGCGCTGTTGCAGCGTACCGCAGAATGACACTGTTGCAGTCATTGAACTGCTGCATCCGTGTTCGGGATCTTCTCGGGGGCGTCGGGGTTCGATGCCCAGTGACTCCAACTTGAGGTCCTTCTTCACTCTGTCTTCAATGGAGTCCTTTACGCACTGTTGCAGCGTACCGCAGAATGACACTGTTGCAGTCATTGAACTGCTGCATCCGTGGAGGACCCATCCCAGCTGGGTGAGCGACGCCACAGGCTGGTTACGGCTTCCGGTGCGCAGCTAACGGGTTACGATGAGATGCCAGTTGTCTTGTCCCAATAACACTTTAGGTGAAGCCTTTTTATACATTATCTTATCACGTATGTCTTCCAGATGTTCGCAGCCGTTGAGGTGCTCTTCATGCACGGTATTGGGTGAGAGGCGGAGTCGGTCCATGGTGTGGGCGGTTAAGTCGTACTCTTCATCGGCGTACTTCCCTTTGATGAGTAAACTGACTGTCTTGCTCTCGTGCTTCATGTCGCTGTTTACACCTTGGATCCACGTCTCCTTGGTTGGTCCGTCTGCCCCGATGACGTCGGCTATAGTCTCATCTATTAGCGTGATCGTGCTTCCCTCGTCCAATAAGGCGTAGGTATTGACGCTACCGCTTGGTCCTCTTAGTGTCACTGGTGCCATCTTGAGGTAGGCCTTGCGCTGACTGCGGGGAACTGCTGCTGTGGCTACTTCTGCCGTTGAGGTCGTGATGTCTTCTTTCTGTTCTTCACGCTCTCCCGGCGGCATATCGCGATGCAGTAGTTGGTGATGCCTCATCTGGCACCCGTTCTTCCCACAGGCCGGTGCTCTGCATGTGACGCGTCGGTGGTTACCTCGAAGACAGCGAAAACAGACTCTATTCTTCTTGGCTGTTTCCCATCTCGCGGTGATGTCTAGGGCGATGAACTGCTTGCAGTCAGGTAGCTTATGATCCCTGCTACACTGTGGACATCTCTCTTCTGATGTCTTCTTGTTGATGGTGAGCGTCTGTTCAACTCTTCTGCTTCTTTGAGGACGATAACCGGCTCTTCTGTTGTCTTCTGTGTGGTTCACCTCTGGGAGCGCGTAGGAGCTGCACTTGTCTGCCTCTTCTGACAGAAACACAGATATCTTCTTCAGTTCTGGTATGTCTTCTTTCTTCTTTGCAGCGAAGTCGTACCACTTGTTTCTGAGTATAGGTGTGAGTTTCTCGATGATACTTCTGCACATCTCTGGACTGTGTAGGTAGTGCGGCTTCCTCAAGGCTTCTATGGTTCCCACGATGTTTGCTATCTTCCCAGCGAAGATACAGATGTCCTTGGCGTTATCGGTCACTTTGTTGAGAGTCTTGAGTTTCTCCATCTCGACGTGGATGAGTGCTTCTGGTCTACCAAATCTTCTCTCGAGGGCCCTTATGATCACCTCGGGGTCAGGTTGACTCAGCATTAGACACTCGACTGCTTCTTGTGCGAGTCCACGTAAACTTTTTCTAATTCTTGCAATATTTTCGTTCTTCGTGAAGTATATACCCGATTCTTCATACGTTGTCTTGAAGGCGAGCCATTCTGAACTGCTGCCGCTGAAGATCGGTAGTTCCCGCATATACTTGGGCGGCTCCCTGTTGCTTCTCATAGCCTGGGATAGGGCCGCGGTGAGCGTAGCTACATCGATCACGGAGTTCTTCACTGGGGCACTTCCTTCAGATTTTTTCTGGGTTTGACACTTCTCCACTAGTTGACCCCTATCTAGGCAGGTCTGAGTGTTTTCCTCGCCCCTTTTCCTTCAGGTCGGGTGCCGCAGCGTCATCCTTCTGTAGCCACGTGTTAATACGTACCGATGCCAGATCTTCCTCAGACCCGTCGTCGCTGCTCTCGTCCTGCAGTAGCCGCTGTAGACGGATCTGCTCTATCTCTGCTTCGGCTTGTATTTGCTTGAGCTTCAGTTCTGTCAAGCGTTGTTTGACCTCCAGTTCCTTCTTCTTTCTTGAACTGGTGGAGCGGCGTGACCTCGTGTCCAAAGGCCGCATGGTGCGCTGTGAGCTAGGCTCTCCATATACAACAGCGCGAGTGTGGGGCGATACCTCTTCCGTCGTCCCTGACTCTTCAGTGGTCACAGTTGTGCTGGACGTGGTCTGCTCGGTGCTGGCTGTGGCTTCCGACACACCACTGTCCGTAAAGCTTCTGGGCTCTTCAGTGGCCGCAGGGTGTAGTACTGATCTTGGTACTGGTGCTGATGCTGATGCCGGTTCCTCTTCCTGACGACGCTTCCCTCCATCCCTGGTGAGAACCATTCTTCTTTCTTCAAGTTTATACTTACCTGGATTTTCGACGGATCGTGGACTTTATTCCTATCCCTTGACCCGATTCCAATGGACCATAGATGTTCGTGACAGACTATGACCTAATACGGTTCCGAATAGACTGTCACTTCTCCCTTAGTTGAAGAACGATGAAACGTCTATGGCTGGCAGCTTGACTTGAAGCTGACCTGGATCTTCGAAGGACCGTGTACTTTATCCGGCTCCGAAGGACCAATGTTAAGGACCGTTGTTCATGACAGACTATGACCTAATAAGGTTCCGAATAGACTGCCACTTCGCGGTCGCCTTCAGTGGACTGTATTTTGAGGATGTTGAGTCGAAGAATGAAACACTTGGATGGGTGGACTTGATTGACGTCAGTGAGGCATTGGATGTACTTGGCCCAGCACTACCCTTGATGTACTACTTCCTGTTGAGCTTCCTTGTTCCTTGAGAGACTCTTGTTGTCTACTTGTTGCCCATTGTCCATGTTTCCTACCAAATGGTCCCTGCTTTTATAGTCCCTTGCAGCGCCGGCCCGCGATCCAAACTACCTCACCTCCGCATTTCCATTTATTTATAAAACCCATGTTATACATATCAATCACATAGCATATATGTATATAGGTAGCAATAAGAGTTGCACGACAATAGGTACTTACGCCTGTACCGTGCGACGTAGGGCTACTGAATGACGGGCGGATTGACCCCTCAGACTTATATATGGGCCCTGCCTCCCGCGAGCTACTATATAATAAAATGGCACTAGCCGGGGGAGCGCATATTCGCTTCTTACGGCGTGGGAGGCAGTCGCGGGGTGTAATTAAACTTACATACTAGTATACAAAGTCGTATTTCCTATTTATACGAAGTTATGTTAGATTCTGAGTAATGCATTGTCGTAATTATATTTGTAATTATGCTTTTCAGGGAGTGTACTTTCTTTATTAAATTTGGCTCTAACATACTTAATTACTCAGAAAACTAACTCCTAACAGTAGTAAGCTATTTATCTTAGCTTAATATCAAAGTAATTACATAATTACGTTTTAATTTACGTAAACCTAACATTTTCATAATTCATTCATTATATTCACGCTTACTGTCACTGGCACATGTGTCTATAGTCTATTTGTGTCGTGCACAGAAACTATAAGAACTATGCTGTTGAAACTTGGAAAGTAGATATATTCTGTGTTCCGTATTAGGATTTTCACCCAAAAATAGAAAAAAAAGACAATACATTTTGGGGGTTCCCCATACTTAGAACTGAAACTCAAAAATTTTTTTTTCATCATACCCATACGTGTGGTATATATGGATAGATCTCAAAAGATGATATTAAGGTTTCTAATATCATTTGTTTCTAAACTGGATAGTTTGCGCGAAAGACACTTCCAAAGTGGTAAAATGTGCCCCCCCCCCCTGTAACTTCTAAAATAAGAGAATGATAAAACTAAAAAAAAATATGATGTACATTACCATGTAAACTTCCTCCGAAAATTGGTTTGAACGAGATCTAGTAAGTATTTTTTTTAATACGTCATAAATCGTAAACCGCAATTTACCTTTCATTCAATCAATTCAAATATAAATTTTTTTTAAAAAAAACATTATTATGTTACTTGCTGCTACGGAACCCTTAATGGGCGAGACCGACTCGCACTTGGCTGCTTTTTTTGTGTACTATTTTCTTACATATGAAAGCTGAGTACTTGGGGAAGGTTAAAAGTTCTTTAAAATCACGTTGCGATTCTTAGGAGCCGCGCAATAAGACAAGTGGGCGATGTAATAAGACATGGACGGCCGCCCGAATGCAGTTAAGTTAAAATTCTGCAAGTGAAACCGCGAGGCACAGCTAATAATTAGTATTTATTCAATCACGGTCTTTGGTTATGATTTGGTCTTCAATGAATTAATTTGTAAACTATTTTTAGTTTAGACAGTCCACTACCGATTTTAGGGAATTAGCTCCTAAAACAAAAATGGTTAGATGCGAATGGAAGACTTAATTGGATTTCAAAAAAATAAAGCACAATTTGCTCTAAACACTTACTGATAAGGATTTGGATATAAAAGTGATTTAATTGCCACAGCATTTTTTGTAATTATGTATAATATCATCAACTATTTACACATTTTCTGACGAGCTTACTCACGTTTAATTTAAAAAAAAATTTGTGGTCTGTGAACCTAGATAACGCACCAAAAAATAAGCTGACAGATGTATCTCAGTTTGATACAAAATCAAGGCAGGATACTAAGTAAGTTACGAAAGTAAAACTTAAACGATTCCAAGCTTGAAATCGATGATTGAAATGAAAAATTAGTACAATTGAAAAGGTGTAGAGATTTCGATTAACAATGAGGAAACTTGTTTAAAAATACTGATGTAAAGGTTTAATGCGTTTTATTCATTAGTATTAGTATAGTAAAGATTTAGACATTTTTATTTCTAAAATTAGGTAAAGTTACGAAGAGACGAGTAAGTAAGAAATAGTTTTTCTTTGTTTCAATATTTATAATTTCTTCTTTACTTTCCTTAGTTGTTTTTTAAAAATCTTCAATGTGAAATAATAAAAAGGTAGCGTATTCTTGTATTTGTGTTTTCATGAAAATCTTTAATATTTATTTATGCAACTGTGGTATTATGAGGGGTATTAAAACATGAATGTGGGTTTATCACACGAAGCGAAGCTGAGTGTGATAATAGTATCACATGAGTGTTTTAATACCTTTTTTTTTTTTTTTTTATCGTGCGGAAATCCCTTCGGATACCCCCCCGCCGGCCAGCGGGGGCGGTTATGTCGGGCTTGCACCGACTAAAACCGCACGCCGTCTCGGGTCTTCAGACGCCGGGGTGTAAGGTTACCCATAGAGCATATCCCTCGCACCCCGGCTGACCCTGGGCCATCTCACCACTAACAGCATCGCTCATCCTGTCTCCTCTGAAAGCAGAGGAGTACGGAGAGCGATGTGTTCCCGCCACGTTGGGTATTGGCCGACGATCAATGCCAACCCTATGAAGGGGTGACGGGGAAGCCATTGACCGCCGCCCAGACACTAATTAAACAATTGCATACAAGACTTTATCTACACCCATGATAAACTAATAATACATCTTCAGAGAATGATGTACTGCCCTTTGATATTTTCCAATTCATGAAATCTTGGTACGCCTTTTCATACTGTTTTCTAGATTTTTCCGGTAGTAATTTGTTAGAAATGTCCTTTGCTGCATTCGAAATGTCTGGAGGTGCGTTATCAAAACTTGAATCGCTCATTTTCGTAATTAAACAAAACAATTTGCAAAAATAATAGCGAAGAAAATTAGCGGGAATTCGAATTCGAACGAATAAGCTTTAATTTTTTTTTACGGCGCGCCGCCGCTGTGGTATTGCAATGCAACGCGCGTGAATGACAGTTCTTTTTTTGAAACTCATACTTCCACGCATCGAGCGGTAAGAATTTGGCTGTCTGATGAGTAACCCTTTGCGCGGAAGAGATTGAAAAAGCGAAAGGAGTGTTATTATGAAATTTCATACAACATTATAACACCCGTTCGGATGATATTATGGTTATTAGGACATTGGATGTATTAATGTTGGCAATAAGCTAACTGTTTCAGAATCTTTTATAGAGGATTTAAAGCATGGGTGTAGATAAATTGCATTAATATGTATATATTCTAAAATAAATTTACATTTTCAAAGAGCAATATAGCTGGTATAGTGATCTACTGTAAGCTATTGTATTATAAGAAATATGATACTTTAGATAAAACGTTAACAGTGTTTGCACTGACGTCAGTGACGTGACGAAAAAACCTTCATCATCATCATCATATCAGCCGTAGGAAGTCCACTGCTGAACAGAGGCCTCCCCTGTCGACTTCCATTTCGACCGGTCTGTAGCGGCCTGCATCCACCGAGTCCCTTCCCTGCGCACTTTGTTAGGTCGTCTGTCCACCTTGCGGGAGGCCTTCCTACGCTGCGCTTGCTGTTACGTGGTCTCCACTCAAGAACCTTTCTGCCCTGCCCACTGCCACTTCAGCTTGCTGACTCGCTCTGCTATGTTGGTAACTTTAGTTCGTCTACGGACCTCCTCATTTCTGATTCGATCTCGTAGAGAAACCCCAAGCATAGCCCGTTCCATAGCTCGCTGTGTGACTCCGAGCTTCCTTATGAGGCCCTTAGTGAGAGACCACGTCTCGGCACCGTAGGTCATCACTAGTAACACGCACTGATTAAAGACCTTATCTAGAAATAATATCTATAAAAAGTATATCAACATAGGTATATGATTCGTTGAGTTTCCACAATTTTGAGTCCAAGCTATTTACATCCGTATAACTGATATATTTAAGGGTAGACGTCACTTAAATTTTAGACATCTATTAGAGTGGTAAAATATATGCCTCCAATGAAAAGCACTGGTTCTCTGTGTATGTAAATGCAACTTTGTGAATTTGGCAACACCGAATTCTTAGTATTTTTGCTTAGATGCTACTTAGATGGACTTCGGACCACATCTCCGAAGCGTGGTCCCGAAACTGACGGGATGTGGCCGCACTATCGCGGCTGATGCCCAACGTTAAGGGACCCAACGCCCTCACTAGGATACTCTACCTGGGGATCGTGCGAAGCATGGCCCTGTACGGGGCCCCCGTATGGGCGGAGACTCTGGCGGCCCGCAACGTGGCTATTCTAAACAGCCCATTAAAAGCGATGGCCGTCAGAGTCATCAGGGGGTATCGCACGATCTCCGTCGAGATGGCATGTTTCCTAGCCGGGACCCCTCCATGGGACCTGGAAGCGAGAGCCCTTGCGTCGTTGTACCAATGGCGCAAGGAGGCGCTGGAGCGGGACCATAGGCCGGAGCCACGGAAATCAGGGCTCAGCGGTTCCAGCTCCGCTGGGAACTCATGGAGACATGGTGCGACTTGAGCATCCAAGGTGGGGAGAATCCACCATTGCGGTGGTGAGGCCGATCATGAAGGAGTGCTTGGAGAGGCACCACGGTGACCTCTCCTACCGGATGTGCCAGATATTTATCGAGTATCTGTGGCGCATCCACCGGGAGACAATGCCACAGTGCCAGCACTGCGAGGATCCTGGCGAAGACACGACTCCACACGTTGGTGGTGTGCCCTGCGCGGGCAAGTCAACGCCGGGATCTCGTTGCGATCCTGGGTGTGGACTTTCTCTCGCTGGAGACCATGGTGAGGGCCGTGGTCTCCGACGAGAGCAAGTGGCACGCCGCTGCCGCCGCCTCTTTCTGCGAGCAGGTAATGCGCGCCAAAGAGACGGCGGAGAGGGAGCGGGAGAGAACCCTGCCCCCCGAGTTCCGCAGTCTGCGGCGAGGACCCCGCAGACTCGTCTACGCCTGGGGCTACCGACCTCCATGATCGTGGCCTGAGGACGGCAGTTGGCCGACTCGCCGTCCTTACAGAAGCAGGCTGTGGCGGAGGCGTATCGTGTGTGTCACACGCCTGCCAACTCACCGACGCGGGATAAAACCCGACCCCACCAGGTGAGTCAAGCGGCCAAAGTCCGCCGGTAACCCTGGGGTTATCCTTTCGAGGGCCTACCCCTTGTGCCCGGCACTGGACACTTGGGTAGGGCGCCGTGTGGTTTTAGTCGGTCCAATTCCGACACGCCCACCCCATCATCGGCACCGACGGGGTGTAGCCCGGGGGATTTCCACAAGCTAAAAAAAAAACAGATGCTACTTCTATTGTCTTTTCCTGTTCTGTGATTACTTAGTTTTTTCTTTTTAACCAGCTTCAAGAAGAAGTAGGTACCATGTTCGTCTGTACCTATTTTTGTTGTATATCCATCGATATTTTTGTCGATTATAAACCGATTTTAAAAATCCGTCTTGCACCGGGTTCGGTTTAACTCCAAGTTCGTCTCATATAAATTTTATTAGTATTGGACCTAGAACTTCAGAAATGCAGCAGGAAACTCCTTAAAATCAAATAGAAAACGTGAAATTATCAAGTGTATGATCGAACTTGACATCAAATATATATTTTTGGAACACAGATTTTGAAAGGCCGTGCCGATTCTGCTGTTACAAAAGTAACAACTTTTTTTTAATAAAGTATAGATTTGATCCGACGGCACATAGAACAAAATTTCGATATTCAAATGAAATAGTTTTAGAGATAATTTAGTTTAGTGAGATGAGCAACAGAATTAACGCCTTCTAAGATACACTCCTCACCGTGAGCATTCGCCTTTAATATACATCACTAAGGGAGTGGGGAGTGGAGAATGAAGTGGATAATGGAGTTGAGGGGAGCGGAGTTTTTTTTCTTTTATTTATTTATTCAGCAAAGGCTGTTTTTTTTTACAATTTGTTATTGCGCCAAACTGCTAAGGCAGTAGGAGTGGAGAGTGATGGAGTGGAGTGGAGTGGAGAGTGTAGAGGAAAGTGGAGTGGAGTGGAGAGGAGAGTGGAGCGTAGTTACTGTAGCAGCACATCTCTACACGGATTAGATAGATTAGGTTAGAAGTGTATACCCATTGAATAAGTTTACTTGTCACATACCAAGAGAAATAGGATGCAGGGCACTGTCTACATCATTCATTAGGCTAAATCATTCATTAAGCTACAAAGTCAACCTCCCCTGTAAGTTGGAAGGTCAAACGGTAGTCACTCCCATAAGAGCGATATAAACCAAATTAAATTAAAGTCGGTTTAACTTTTTTTAATAAACTAGGTTATCTTCTATTAATTATATATTATAATAATGAATTATTAGTGAGGATCTTTTCGCTCTACCGATCATTCTATTCGATCTGTTGTAGATTGCGGTGATCATTCGAAATACGAGTATAGTGAACGAGATATTTATCGAGATTTGATGACAGTGAATGCTTGAACGGTACCCAGTTTCTCACAATATATAGAAATAATATATTTTATTTTATTAGAATAGCCGCGGTAGCCTAGTGGTATGGGTAATGGACTGCTGAGACGAGGTCTCGGGTTCGATCCCAGGTTTTACCATGGCACACACCAATGACTTTTCGATGCTTTTCGAAGTTATGTGTGTATTTATCGCAGGTTTATAAGTGCCCGGTTAATGGCAATAGGCTCGCCACCTATTACATTGGGACCTAAACATAAACTGGCGAAATGTGGGTGCAAGCACCTCTGCCTACCCCTTCGGGGATATCGGCGTGAGTTTATGTTATGTTATGTTATATTTTATTTTTTATTTATTGAACTTTATGCACAAG
This sequence comes from Cybosia mesomella, assembly GCA_946251805.1. Lineage (NCBI taxonomy): Eukaryota > Metazoa > Arthropoda > Insecta > Lepidoptera > Erebidae > Cybosia > Cybosia mesomella. The sequence continues at coordinate 11,543,243 of OX276395.1, forward strand.
TACCTACATAGGCGGACTTAATGCCACAGGCATTCTCTACCAGTCAACCAAAGGTGGTGCAGAGAGAAACTTAGTAGGTGCATTATTGAGAGCCAAAATTATTGTTGAAACAACTTCAAATATAATACTGTATAGTGATATCATACCTACACTACAGTATTATGTATCAATACCTTCACATATAAATAAATAAATATACATAAATATAAATAAATATACCATATACATAATAATACACAATATATAACAAATCATAAATTCGATAAACATAAATTAAAAGTATGAGGAATTTGAAATTATTGCCGTGATGGTTCTGCCAGTTTGTTGAGAAGTAATTGGCGAACTTTAGCCTTGAACACGTGACTGCTGGTGGCCTTCCTGATTTTAAGAGGTAGCGCGTTCCAAAGAAGTACAGATTGTATTGGAAAAGAAGAATGAACAAACCCAGAAGTATGTGCAGTACAGATTAAAAGAAGATTATTTTTTGAGCGAAGGTCTCTATCATGGTTTGTAAAAAGGTATTGAAAGAAAGGCGATAGGTAGATAGGAGGAGTCTAGGAGATGTAAGAATTGAATAGAGAGTAGTAAGTGCACGTAGATTTCTACGTTGGCGGATTGGCGGAATATAATTCATAAGATGAATACAAACTTAACTTAATACGAAATACCTACCAGCAAATGTGTTAAATTATATTACATAGCGGTATCTGTATAAATATTGATAATTTTTTTGTCGTTTCAATTTGCAATCTGCTTTTTTATCAATCATTGTGTAATGTCAAGACCGTTTAGATAGATAACAGGTTTTACTAGCAGTAGGCCAATTTTACTATTGTTAACATTTATATTATTTTATACTGCATATCGGTAAAGTAATATACAGAGGCACTTGAAAGTGGCTTAATCGTTTGACACTATATACAATGAAGCGTGAGTCCGCCGACGCCCGTCAGGGTGCCGCCTGTCGTGTTCGCATTAGCATGTATTATATATACGTATTTTCAGACACATCTAGTTATTCGATAGGTTCACGATCGATGTATGTTATTTTTTATAATATTCCCGTCACTGATTTTATTTATGCATTCTCTCCGTTTCTGTATATATCGTGAAGTAGGTGTCCAAAATATATACGAATCAAAAAACTCCATACAGTTAAAGACCTCCTTTTTTAAATCAATCAAAACAGATTACAGGAAGAACAACAAAAATGATTAATAACAAAATGAAAATCTATAAAAGGCATTGGCATTCAGTTTATTCCATGTTTTGATTTATAGTTGAGGTTTCTTCGGCAGGCTGAAGGACACAGTCTTGTTTTCTAAGTATTGCAGAATACCGTCTTCACCACTGAAAACATATTAGGTTATTAGATAAACTTAAATAACTTAAATACTGATAAAGTATAACATAAAGCAACTAATCGGCTATTCTAATAAATAGCAAAGTCTTTAAAAAGAGAAACAAAGGTTATTTGCCTATTGTCTCTAACCATATTATATTTCGGATTTTCTGATATTTTAACGTATATAATGTGCAATGTTTCAATTCAAATACAATTAAATTCTAAAGTAGCAACTTACAGTTCACGTCCAATGCCAGACTCCTTGAATCCCCCGAATGGTGTTTGTGGTACCACATGTTCGTATGTATTGACCCTGGAAGTAAAGAAACAAATGACGTTAGGTCAAAGTCCAGGAGGCGGTATTAATATAAACAATCAATCAGTCTGTGACCATGTCCAGTACAACCTGGTTGAAACGTCTGGCAGTTGAAAGGCATGTTCATTCCTGTACCTTGATCTCTTTATTACATAAATTCATGTATTCATTTCAGTTATCTCTTTATTTTTCTTTTAATTATTTTTGGCAAAGAACAGTAAAATCAAAGCCACTTACCACATGGATCCAGCGCGCACGTGTTTGATGAACGCTAGTGCTGTCGTGATATCATTTGTTATTACACCAGCTCCCAAGCCGTAGTTGGAGTCGTTAGCACGATCTACCACTTCTTCGAAAGTATCGAATTTCAGGATGCTCTGCACTGGGCCAAAGATCTGATAAAATAATATATGAGTATTATTTACAGTAGCATTTTTCGACTTGTGATGAGACAATCAATAGCAGAATACCTTGTAATGCCTTACTCTGGATGAGAGGCATGATCAGCATGTTATAATAACATTCACAATAAAGTTGGTTCATGTTTGAGTATAAATCGTTTATATTTTCATACGTCTATCATCCTCCGAGCCTTCTCCTAACTTAGTTGGAATCGGCTTTTCAGCCTTACTACAAAGCGGCTGAACTTAAATATTCTCCGTGAAGCGACTGCCATCTGACGGCTACGTCTATATAGGGATTGAAATGCCTTCTAAGCAAGTGTTCAAGTTTTTTATGAGTTTAATCAACTAGACAGTCAATAAGAAAATTCTAAAGCTAAGTTTAGTTGTCATTGATTTTAAAGTTGTTTATAGATTTTAAGTGTTTTAATATTATGAACGTATAGGTCTTAGTACTGTTTATTCTTTCAGTAATTAAGCTTCTATTCGGGTACTACAGTTTCCTAGACTTTTTGATGTTAATAGGAATTACCTAACAAAAAACTTTAATAACACTTTATCCGACCCAGGATTCGACCTCAAGCGCAACGAAAACGCAAAAGTGTTTCAATATTAATTATATTATTAGTAAATATATTACCTCTTCTCGGGCAATCTTCATATCATCTTTGACATCAGCGAAGACGGTGGGTTGGATGAAATATCCCTTGGTGCCTTGGCGTTCTCCACCAACTACGCAACGAGCTCCACCCTTTTTACCGGCATCGATGTAGCCCATGACTTTATTGAACATGTCAGAATCCACCTGCAGGTATAGTTGTAATTATTATATCTATTTCTCATTTACATCATAGAAAAATAGACAAATAGAGAGTTGTCATTTATTGTACTCGTAAGTCTGATATGTCCACGAGTGATTATACGAACATCTGTTAATATATTCATCAGCACAATTAATAGAATTAAGATCATAGCAAATTTATATTTTATGATAAATAATGAATATTTTATGATTTTTATGTAGCGTTATTTATTATTGATATATTTATTTATTATATATTAGTTGTTATATACTTATATAGTTATTTATATAACGCTAGATATAGATAGTCAGTTAAAAAATATCGACATAATTCGTAGATAATTCATAGATATTTTTAGTATTTTACATAATCAATCAGTACGTAAACCGATATCAGTACCATTTCTAATGTATTACTTACTTGAGGTCCTTGTATGACATCTTCGAAGGGGTTTCCAACAGTTCTTTTCTTTGCAATTTCGGTAGCTTTAACTACAAACTTGTCATAGATGCCAGATTGCACGTAAGTTCTTGTACCAGCGACGCAGCACTGGCCAGCGTTCGCAAAAGCAGCATCGTGAGCAATTTGAGCTGCTTTGTCAACTGTTGATTTACATTTATATGTTTATTTATTTGATTTCTAAATGTAGATGCATTAATGTTATGCAATGAATAGATATTTTGTTATACAGATCACACACAGTAATATTTTTTTTGCTGTTTGTGCATACAATTTCTCAATCGTATTTAAAAGGTTAATTTTGATATTCCTTCTGCAAGCGTTTGCTGTGTATATATATAAAATTACTGCCTTCGTCTAGTTGTCTAGAATTTCTTCCACAGAGTTTAAATAGGTGATGCGACAGTCCTTCTCATTCTCACCAGTCCTATTACATATACATACATATTCAATCCATCCATTTATCCTCACAAACTTTCACATTCATAATATTAGTAGGTTTAAATGGTTTAAATATAAACAGTAAATCTTAAGTAAATACCTGCAATGTACAATACCTCTCTAAAAAAAAAGAAAGTATATATAAAAAAACCTAAGAATAATTATTTCAGAGTCATATTTACCGTCAGCGTCATTGAAGACAACTAGAGCACTCTTGCCTCCAAGTTCAAGTGTAACACGCTTGAGATTGGCTGCAGATGCAGCACTCAAAATAAGTCTGCCCACCTGGGAATAATTACTACCTATTAGTTACCAGAGTATCCAGGACTGACCGAGATGTTCGATAGAAAGTGATATATTTCTAAATCGTTTACGTTAGTTAGTAATTTTTCACTCGAATGATCTAGCATCATCTTCCATCAATTAGCATTTAACATTGATCAGTGCCAATTGTTCTAACGTAATCTGAGTGGTTACAGCAATCTACTAGCAGTCCATATCATATAGGTCGTCAATCCTATACCTACTATGCATACACAACTGAAAATTATTGAATTACCATATTATGTGGTTTATTTCTTGTAATTACCTCAGTGGAGCCAGTGAAAGCAACTTTGTCAACGTCAGGGTGGTGGGTTAGTGCAGCTCCGGCTGTGGGTCCATAGCCAGGAACTACGTTGAACACTCCAGCTGGGAAACCTGCTTCCTTGACTAGAGCTGCTACAGCCAAGGCAGTGAGAGGAGTTTGTTCAGCAGGCTTGATGACAAGAGTGCAACCTTTTGAGAGTGATTTTTTGACATACAGATATAGTTTTTTGTTGTTATAAAATATTTTACAAAATCCTACAAAGCGCTATCTAGACCCAAAGTAAGCATAGCTTAACTAGCTTGTTTTAGAATGCTTACATACTTATATTTATATATTATTTTGTAAATACACACATATTATACATAGACACCCAGACCATTATAAATATATATACATATTCAAGCATGCAAAAGTCAGAGGTCGCGGGTTCGATTTGAGTGCAAGACTCGAATCGAACCCGCGACCTCTGACTTAATGGTCCAGCGATTTAATGCTACGCCACAGAGGCTACTAGTACTAGGCACCACACAGTGTCTTCAACATCGCCTCTGCGACCTAAGGTCGATAGCTGAGGCAGGTTCAGATATTAAATTATTACCTCTGGCAGGCGAAGGCGGTATGTCCTCGTCTAATTGCGTAATATATATACTTTTACATGTGTGTAACGTTAAAGTAGATTTCGGTAGATTTAAGTCACTTATATCCATTGAAATAACATTTTTTAGTTGCATTTTATACATACCAGCAGCTAAACCAGGAGCAAGTTTAAATATTAACATGGGAATGGGATAGTTCCATGGTAATATTCCTCCACAAACTCCCACGGGCTCTTTCAGAGTGAATGTCAACACCTCACCATCTGAAAAATTATAATTATTTTTTGATATTGTCTCCAGCTTACATGATTTCCTGTAGGTGTGAAAAAAGATTGTAAGAACGTGATTTTAATTGTATTACTATGCCAAATAATCTTTTTCGAACTTCTAAGATGAAGAAAAGACAGCAAATAAGTATTATATAACCACACAACATACCAAACGATTAAGGGTTACCGTGGTCTATAGCCACATTAGCCATAGGTATCCCTCGTCTTATGGCGAGGAAGCAGAAGGGAAAAGAGTATAATAAGAAAATGGTAATGGAAGGAAAACTACTCTCAAGATTAAAAAATGGAAAGAAATTTATACTATTACTTCACAGCAATATTAAGTAAGAGGGTTTTTGAACTGTGAGCAATTTAGGCTTTAGCTAAACACAAACTATATCTAACTCATCATTTGTAACAAAATTAACCTGAACTAGCAAAATAATACCTGCAGGAATAGTATTGCCAAGAATTTTGTCAGCTTTGCCAGCATAGTATCTGATGATTCCAGTGGCCCAGAAAATTTCATCATGCGCTTGCTTAACGGGTTTGCCACAGTCCAGGGTCTCCAGTTCACTCAAGTACTTAGCATCTCTATCTATGAGATCTGCTAGCTTGAGTAGCAGACGACCTCTTTCGGAGGCATCCATAGTACGCCATTCAGAGTAACGATGGAAGGCCTTCTTGGCGGCTGCTACTGCCAAGTCTATGTCAGCCTGTCGACAAGATTACCATGTTTTTGTTAAGAACCTACGATTATCAGCGAATCACTAGCAACACAAAGAATTAGTTGTTCTGTCGGTGCAGTTTTTCTTATTTACATAATGCAACGGTAATCGCGGAAAAGCGGTGTTTTCAATTTATTTGTTACTTATAAAAAATGTAAACAACAATAATTATAGTTAAGAGGGATCAGAAGACCAGACTGCAAAATTATTTTAAATGATTCAGAAGCTCAGTAAGTATACACACTCACTCATGCATCTAAAATAGTGATTGTAATTCGGCGTCACCTTTATTATGACAAATATTGGAGAAAACTGTTAAATTCTCATCGTTGAAACAAATAAGATGACAAACAAAAACCAGAAGCAATAAAATTTTCAAAAATAATAATGTAGAATTTCGTAGAATATTTATTTATTTGTAAAATAAATAAAATTGAAGTGTTTCTTTGTAAAGTTTATAATATGTATTTACTTACACCAAAATATAATTTTTGTAAACTTTTGTCTGTCTATATTTCAGGCTGTTTGAATTAGGTAGAATAAATGCCGCGCAATAAAAATAAAACCTATGTAAGTCTTCGCGCATGGAAAAGTGGGCACCACTATTTTGAATAAAGTTAGATTATTTGAATTATATCATTAGACATTTTGTTATTATTTCAAACGTTACACACCCAAATTAAATAGTTGTTCTAGAGAAATGTTAAGAATTTTGAAATGAAGGCGTTTCTATAGAAGCATGTCGCAGCCTGGGCAATGGAAGTAAAGCTTCTGAGCATAGACCTTTCTGCCATTCGTTGGGGAAGAAGAGAAGTTCCATCCAATTAATATTCAACCTAAAGTAGAAGTGGTCCCTGTTTTAGGTTAGATACTCAGATTCTCGACGTACCTACCTCTCTAATTGGTCTTGTGTTATTACACAGTGGTGGGCATGGTCTGGCTAATGACCGGCAACTGATATATTATACGAACCGTGAGTCTTCGGAGCTTGGAGGATTAAAACCTCTATAAAAAAGGCTGGGTGCAAGCGTTTTTCATAGTTATTTGTAAGACTAATTTGTAATCGTTACCTATATATAATTAGTTGTCCCGACTGACTGACTGATTCATCAACGCAGAGCCTGGACCTACAAACTTGAAATTTCGGCAGTAGAGGCTTTTTATGTTGTAGGCATCCACTAAGAAAGGATTTTTTGAAATTATATTTCTAATGTGGCAAAATAAGCGACGTACGTTTGTATGGAAGTTCGCCACTTTCAAAGTTAGAAGCACGAATTTACATAAACCTACTTCTGGTTAGAAATAAATGAACACGTGTTTAAGCGTTTTTCAAAAGTCAGACAAATTTTATTTATACTTACATATTATATTTTTAACAAAAAGGCGGGTTTCTACCTACCTCACCACTGCGTACAACGTGCTGATTCATCAACAACTCCTCTACGAGTTATTTTTAACGCCTCGGCTAAGACAACTTCTGGACTAAGCCTCAATGACTGTATGTACAGCGGTCCGAATTTGCAAACTGATCTACTTTCGTTAATTTTGAAGTGGAGACAATTCAAGGTCGCATTAACCGCTGACGTGGAGAAGATGTTTCGACAAATTATGTGTCATGAAGAAGACCAGAAGTATCAAAAAATTTTCTGGAGACACTCTCCAGAACAACTGCTCAAAGAGTATACACTAACTACGGTCACATATGGAACGAAAGCAGCTCCCTTCCTTGCCATGATGACCCTGAAACAGTTGGCACAAGACGAACGGCATAACTACCCAGAAGCTTCTGCTCTTCTGGAAACTTCCTTTTACACTGACGATTTTATATGTTCCGTGGACAGCCTTCAACTTGCGAAGCGCATTAAAAACGACCTTACGGAGCTACTCAAATCAGGTGGTTTCAACTTAAGAAAGTGGAAATCAAATGAGCCGCAACTATTACAAGACTCACAAGAAATGACGTGTAACAAATTAGATGCGTATCACTTTCGCCACCACGAAACTGCTAAGACATTGGGCCTACGATGGAACCCTACTGAAGATAACTTTACGTTTCAACTAACGATTGACACTGCCTCAAGGCAACCCGTCACAAAACGTATACTTCTGTCCCAAATCTCCAAAATCTTTGACCCTCTGGGATGGCTCAGCCCGGTGACTACTAAGTTGAAATTATTATTTCAAAGCGTGTGGCAGACAGACTTACAATGGGACGACCGAGTATCGGATTCTATTAATACAGAATGGGAGAAAATTAAAACACAATTATTCGAGATAAACAACTTGCAAATACCTAGATGGATGCAAATCACGAAAAATGGGCAAATAACTTTACACGGATTTTGCGACGCGAGTATAAACGCATACTCCTGCGTTATCTACACTGTAACCAAAGAAGGGACAGTGGTCATAGTAGCCGCAAAATCACGACTCGTTCCATCAAGGAAAACAATAACATTACCTCGCCTTGAACTATGTGCGGCTGTACTGCTATCAAACCTCATGAAGAAGGTTTTAGAGTGCTTGTCAATACAGGATGTTACCTTATACGGGTGGTCGGATTCCACTGCAGTATTGGGATGGTTAAACGGTGATCAAAATCGCTGGAACACATTTGTTTCGAATAGAGTACAGAAGATAAAGGAAATCATACCGTCAAGCTCATGGCACTACGTTAAATCTGTGGAAAATCCGGCTGACTGCGCCAGTCGAGGGATACTACCTAATCAACTGAAAACACATAACCTATGGTGGAGTGGTCCAGAATGGCTTCCCACTTATCAATTTACAAAACTACAGTCGTACGAAACAAATGAAGAGATGAAGAGGTTACAAACATATGTTACGCTACAAGGTCACGAAAATGACGTCATTGAACAGCTACTCAAGAAAAACAGTTCTATGACTCGGTTAACCCGGATTATCGCGTGGATATTTCGCGCGGTATCACGCAACGAGCAAAAGCCCTGCTACTTAACTACGTCTGAATTGAGGAAAGCAAGAAACATTATTCTTAAGCACGTACAACAAACCGAATTTGCAGAAGACATCTATAATTTAAAACAAAAACAACAGGTCGACCGAAAAAGCAAACTATTACCTTTGAATCCTTATCTTGACCCAGAAGGCCTACTTCGAGTGGGTGGGAGGATTAACAATTCTTACCTCGATCCTGAACAGAAAAATCCAATAATTGTACCATCAAATACTCACTGTACCAATATGATGATTGATCAAGCTCATAAGGCAACATTCCACGGGGGACCACGTCTTACATCAGCTAAATTGAGGAAACAATTTTGGATTATTGGCGGCAACAGGGCAGTCAAAAAACAAATATTTAACTGTGTCAAGTGTAGAAGAAATAAACCCATAATGCAAAAACAATTAATGGGAGACCTACCGGCAGCGCGGTGTAATCCGAGCCGGCCGTTTTATCATACAGGTGTGGACTACACCGGTTACATTGATATAAAATCAAACAAAGGGCGAGGTGTAAAAACAACTAAAGGTTATGCTGCTGTCTTCATCTGCATGGTTACAAAAGCAGTACATCTTGAGGTCGTGTCCGACCTCAGTTCGTCAGCTTTTCTGGCAGCACTAAGGCGGTTGGCCTCACGACGAGGAGCACCACGCCACATTTATAGTGATAATGCCACCAACTTTACTGGATCGAATCGCTTACTAAGCCGAGAATATATGAACTTGAAAGAAACTCTCGACTCTGCCTTCTATACTGCCATTACAGACATGAACATAGAGTGGCATTTCCTGGCTCCAGCCTGGCCCAGCGCAGGTGGATTATGGGAATCCGGAGTCAGAAGCCTGAAATTCCATCTTCGAAGGGTCATTGGGGAACAAAAACTAACCTTTGAAGAGCTGTCAACACTTCTATCAGAAATTGAAGCATGTCTTAACTCAAGACCACTCTTGGCATTAACTGAAGACCCGGAAGACATAGACTATCTTACGCCATCTCACTTTCTATCTAGTGGCCCTACACTTACTATCCTCGAAACAGAAACAGATGAACGAACTCGCTGGCAACTTGTCCAAAAAATCTTCAAGGACGTATGGAGACGATGGCAATCAGAATATTTAACGCAACTCACACCCCGAAGCAAATGGCTACAAAAACAGCAAAACTTGAAAATTAACGACCTTGTCATCATACACGACTCAAACCTGCCAGCTGGAAAATGGGCATTAGGAAGAATAGTTGACCTTCACGAAGGAAAAGATAACTGCGTACGAGTAGTCAGTATTCGTTCCAAAGGTACGATTATTAAGCGTCCCATATTGAAAGTTTCTAAATTACCGATTTGTACGAACTCGGATACTGATAACAATCAAGCAAAATACGAAAACAAGGATAACTCTAACGAAAACGAACAACAAAATACAAGCAAAAGAAGTCGAATAAGAAAGCGTTCGTTGTGTAACGTAATTTGGACTATACTATCACTACTGGCGTTTATCATTTCACCCACCCGGTGTAACTACAGCCTTACATCTATAAATAACAATCAGAGCATCTACTTTGACAAGGTGACTGATATGCACTTTGTTCGTGACGAGTGGAAGTTAGTAATATACTACGACATGAACCCATACTGGATAGGAGTTCAAACCTTCAAGAACTATATTTCTACATTAGAAAAAACATGTACCTGCCTCGTGAAACCAAACCAATGTGACGTAGTACTACTACAACTACATCACGCTTACTCGGAGCTCGAGCACTACAGCGGTCTACTTCTCGATCAAAAGCTAAAGCCAAATAGACAACGAAGAGGGCTCATAGACGGGATTGGTTATCTTGCCAACAGTTTATTTGGAGTTCTCGATGCACGTTTTGCAGAAAAATACGAGAAGGACATAGACTCTATCAGGAAGAACGAAAAGCATCTTGCCTTATTATGGAAGAACCAAACATCCGTGATGGAAGCTGAAAACAATATTTTTAAGCGAGTGGAGCAGTCAGTTGAGAAACAAAATAAAATATACGCCGAACATATCATTGCGCTGGATAAGGCCACGAACACACTTGCGACTGAATTGAGCAACCTGCAAATTAATAATGCGTTTACATTGATGTCAATTGTTGCCAATGGGTTGCTTGTAAATCTAAAGGATCTTTTGTCGACGCTGTTGGACACGATCACGGGAATTCACAACGGGAAATTCAATATACACTTGCTAAGTCCTCAACAGCTTACTGCCGAGTTAAACGTGATTTCTGGTCAGTTATCCAGAGACTCAGCACTTCCTATACAAAACTTACAAGAAGATTTACGGAAGCTCTACCACCTTCTGAGGGTACAGGCAAGAATGACTGTGAAATATTTTATATTCGAAGTCGAGATCCCATTAATTACACGAGACTCGTATGAAATTTATAAACTGATCACTATACCTCAAGTTATAGAACGCAAGATTATGGTGAACGTTCAACCTATAGCTGACTACGTTGCCATAAACCTACAGAAGGATGCATATATACCACTGTCCGAAAACGAATTACGAAGGTGTGAACCATTCAATTTGGAAACGATAATGTGTCCACTTCAGCGCCCAATTTTTTATTTGAAATCTAAAGATTATCTTTGTTTAAAAGATAAACATTCGGATCAATGTAAAACTAAACAAACTTACTGTCGGGATATGTGGATCAAGCTTAACAAAATAAACACGTTCATGTACTACTGCTGTGAGCTACGAACAATAAGAATTATCTGCGAGCGTCAAGTTACCGTCGAACGAGTCAGCAAGGCCGGCATTATCAACCTCGGGAATGCCTGTGTCATCAAGGGCGAGGCCTTCACAATATACTCGAACACTCATCAGACTAACTACATTAATTTACAACCAGATCTACTTTCGATCGAAATACCACCGATAAACGAAATTTTTAATTTAACAATTCCTAGAAGTAAGCTCATAATAACCCAGGAAGGGCTAACTGACTACAAAGAACAACTCGACAGTATCGGTGAAAGAATTAAAGAGATGCAGAATGAAGGAGACGACCTATCCTTAGACGGAATGTCCTCAAATGACATACATCAGTACGTGGTGTTGTATCTTCTCGCGGGCGCAGTGCTTTTTGCGATGGGAGTGTACTTGTGGCGACGCACGAAAGCACGATGCTCACCGGCTCTCCCGCCCCTACGTCCTACGGAAACCACTATAGAACTCGCGGAGCGGACTCCAATACCCAGAAGACCGATGACATCAGCTGCTTCGGTGGAGCTCGAAGCGGAATCCAGCAGGCGGATAGACAAAGCAATGTCACCCATAGTTAAGAAATCCTTATTTAAGGATAATAAACAATGACATTTTTAAGTTAGAATAAGTTCTTTTTTGTAATTTTTATTGTATACTTCTCTTTTACAATTTCTCTTCTTGCCCTTGGGAGCATGTACGGTTCACATAAACCGCAACAGTGTACAATAACATTTACATGTTCCCACGGGTCAGCATTTTTACGCTGGTACCTAGAACGACATCGAACCGACGTCAGTCGGCTTCGACCCACTGAACTAAACGTAATTAAACTGTGAAACCGTCAAACTACCCTTTTACTTCTTACAACCTCCTCAACGACGATAACTAACAAGTTTTGTAGGGGGTTCACTACACCCCATACAAACAATATTAAATAAAATATGTTTAGAATAAGGAAAAAAACGTAAAGAGGAACCTATAAGTTGGATTTGAAACCCTGTCATCACGTCACTGTATATTTTTTTTACACCATCAGGAAGTAGAGATTTCAACGAACAAAAAGCCCCCCACACACAACTTTGCCCTTTAATTTTTTTCCATAGCACTTGTAGTTTTGCCGGAAATCGAGATAAACCATTTTTTACCCTTAAAAACTCACCCCTCCCACTTCCTGAACTCGGATCGACCGTAGTTTACTTTTCCTTTCATTTTTATCATATTCCCCTCATTTTCTAATGGGTTTCATCCTACTGTAATTTTTTTTGTTTTCAAAAATTATCGACCCTGGTCTAGTATAGTATGATACTGAAATAAATTTTCACACACACATATTACAATACCTATTGGGTTAGCTTGAACTGCAGACTCTGCTGAGATTGTATAGGTCTGTAACATCTGTCCTGGCTGTCAGAGTTATAGTGCGTAGTACGGAATGGGTATTGTTTAATGTGCCTGGTGAGGGCAATACGCTTGCCCCGTGGGATAACGTGGGTATTTATTTTATTTATTTATGTAGGTACGTAAATGCACCTCTGCCTGCATTATGAGTGTGATTATAATTTGTGTAAGTTTCTCAAAGAATCGACATTTGCTTCAATAACTAAATACATAAGTAACTTTGTGGTTAAAACTATTAATATTTAGGTAAAAAATACGGTAAAAAGAATAAAATAAAGAAAACTAAAGAAAACTAAAACTAAACTAAAAAAGAAAAATAAAAAAAACGAAGACACTGAAGTCGTGGCTAGGGCTAGCTCAGTCGGCCGACCCGTCGGCACTATATAGATCCGCGAATAATTTTGGAATGACGCTTAAGAAGCCATCAGAACTCTATAAACACCTAAGAGTAACTAAAATGCACGTCTTATCGGAATCTAAAGACGAAATAGTAAAAGTCCTTCCAAAAGATAAAAATGCATCGGAGCTCGAATCACGCCTCCAGTTCCATAAAAGGTTCATGATAGGCTCGCAGACTGGTAGAGTAGGTCTAGGTAATATTCAGAGACAAACAGATAAAGAAATAACAAAATCTTTTCTTCAAGCAGACGAAAACAACACCTATAAGGTGCACGCAATGAACCTAGAAATGCAAAACGAATGGTTGACTCTAGGTGAATTTTGTATTCCCATAGCCTTAAAATGGCGTACCATAATATACGACTGGTCACCGGCCTTACTTAATTTTACCTGAATGCATTCCAGTTGACCCTCCCCGACCAAAGCAATCTGGTCAGATGGGGAAAAGCCACAGATAAAACATGTAACTCATGTGGTGAAGCAACTGGTACGGCTAGGCACCTACTAGTGGGTTGTAAAACGCTATTAGACCGGGGTCATTACTCGCGCCGTCATGATAAGGTATTAGAAATCATACGTGAGGCTGTAAGTTTGGCGGTAGCTAGAGCGAAAAAAGGATTAACCACAAACCAAAGAAATGACATTGCGTTTGTAAAGGAAGGCTGCTCAAAGAAATCACTTCAAAAGCCTTATTCAATTTTGATAGCTGCCGTTGACTGGACAATACTCGTAGACACGTATGAGAAGCACTATAGGATACCGGAGGATGTCTGTGCCTCATCATCCAGACCCGACATATTCCTTTTTTCACGATTGCATAAGCGTGCAGTGCTTGTAGAACTCACAGTACCGTGGGAAACTAATATACCTAAAGACCACGCTATAAAGACAAACAAATACTTTGATTTGACTAACGAGTTAACCAAAAACGGCTACGTGGTTAAACTCTATGCCGTAGAAGTAGGAGCAAGGGGAATTCCAGCTAAATCCCTGTACAACTTACTTAAAGACCTCGGATTGCCAAGAGCTTCAGTAAGCTCTTTATTAAAACGTATATCAAAAGCGGCATTGTTAGGATCTTACCAAATTTGGATAGGTAGGGGGGGGAACACTACTGGCGGTGGAGGTGGGCGCTGATGCATCACAGGGTGGCCACCCTAAGCCTGCGTCTGGGTCGCGGGTCCCGGTCGCCGTCATGGTGTTCCTCTCTGTACCACGCTATGGACCCGGCGACCGCACGGTGAATCCATGGAGTGCTGAGAATCGGATCTCTTAAAAATCTGACAGCCCGGAGAGACGGGATGACTACTGGAAAGACAGTTGACGCTGGAAAGACAGATGACAATTGGAAAGACAATGGACTGCTGGAAAGACAGCCGCGGGCAAGGGCCTAGCAAGCCCTGCCCTAGAATTTATCGCTAAAAGTCCAATAAAGAAAAATACCTCCAGGACAATCCGAGAGGGGGGGCGAAAGAATTGTCCACCGGTGGATAAAACAAACGACAATGGCGAGAATACGGACTTAACATGTGCAACGTGCGGGAAAGTATACAAGAAGAGAGCCTGGTTTCTGAAGCACTTAAAATCACACGATGGTGTTGGAGCAAGACAGTCGTCTGTAAGTTCTTCAACTATTGCCACGGATAGAGTTGACCCTCATATATCCCAAGGTGAGCCAGAGTGTGACACAAACCAGGAGCCCATAAACATCCGGGCCCGTCTTAGCATTCCCTCTTTAAAGTCGACCACCTGGAAAGCCCACGACCAAAACTTAGCCATCCTGTTAGAGCATCCCGGAACAAAGCAGGATTTAAACAGTCAGGTAGAATCTTTCCAGGTTAGCATTTACTCATATCTACATGAGCATTACCCACCATCATTACCATACGCGCGAAAAAACCGAGAAAACGCGTTCAAAATTAAAATGAGAAAGAAAAAGCGGGACCTTATCAAACGACTACGGTTTGCTAAAGCTATGGGCGATAATCAACTTAGTCATCAACTGGCCAGAGCTTTAAGGTCCATACTGAAATTAATTCAAGGAATTTCTGTTCAAATAATAAATGAAAACAATAATTTTAATAGAGCAAAACATGAAGTAGAGTTCGATAAGGACCCGTTTAAGTACTCGAGGAATATTTTTAGCGACAGAAAGCAAGATAGGCTACTGCTAAGTAACGATCAGATCCATAGCTACTATAAAAGTAATTATGAGGTGCCTAAATACGAAAAACAATACAGTAAACCAAACGCGCAAAAACCATTAGGCCCTCATTTCACATTTGACTGTAATCCACCTAGCTTAGACGAAATAGAACACCAAATCAAAAAGAAACCAACAAAAACCGCCCCAGGGCCTGATGGCATACCTTACATTATCTATAAAAAATGCCCATCGGTACGTAAACATCTTCTAAGCATATTCAATAGGATCTGGTCGAGTAAAGAAGTCCCAGCGGCCTTCGGCAAGGCTAATTTTGTGCTCATTCCAAAGAAAGAAATAGTAACTAGTCCAAAAGACGCTAGACCAATAGCATTAACCAATACAATTTCTAAAATTTTCTTCTCATGGCTTCAATTTAAAATGACAAATTTCATGATCAATAATAACTATTTCAGACCAAACCACCAAAAAGGGTTCCTACCCGGAATTTCAGGATGTCTGGAACACAATTCTTTACTGGCGGAAAGTTTAAAAGATGCCAGATCAAATGAAAAGCAAATAACAGTTTGTTGGATAGACCTAGAAAACGCTTTTGGCTCAGTACAACACGAGCTTATGTTGTTTGCATTAAAATGGTATCACTTTCCGTCCATCATTTGGGAAATAATATCCTCTTATTATGGTAAATTAAAGTTTGTGATTAATACCAAAGATGGATACACGCAACCTTTAAATTATAATGTGGGTTTGTTCCAAGGTTGCTGTTTATCACCTATAGTTTTCAATATAGTAATAAATATTTTAATAGACAACATTTCCACACACGACAAGAAGTGGGGCTATCGGTTTAAGCTAAACGGTAAATATACGGAGTCTATCCTCGCTTTCGCGGACGATTTGGCAATACTGACTCGTAACCCAAAGCAGTGCCAGGACCTACTGCGTAGAGTAGACGATTTCTGTACATGGACAGATGGAATGAGAGCAAAACCTAGCAAATGCTACTGTCTATGTCTGGGTAGGCGGGGTACCAGGTATACTTCATATGACCCAGGGCTTAGTATAGGCGGGGAAAGCGTTTCAACTATATCTGAAACCGTGCCTTTTAAATTCCTCGGAAGAAAGATTGACAACAGAGGTTGCACTCCAGCTTTGGACGAATTAATTGATAGTTTCATTATCGATTTAAAAAAGGTAGACCAACAACCAATAAGTAATGTTAAAAAAGCTTGGATCTATGACAATTATTTAACCTCGCGTCTTAACTGGCCGTTTCTTATATATGATATAAACCAGAGCCTCCTCAAAAAACTAGATGCGAGTGTCACGAAGACACTGAAGTCGTGGCTAGGGCTAGCTCAGTCGGCCGACCCGTCGGCACTATATAGATCCGCGAATAATTTTGGAATGACGCTTAAGAAGCCATCAGAACTCTATAAACACCTAAGAGTAACTAAAATGCACGTCTTATCGGAATCTAAAGACGAAATAGTAAAAGTCCTTCCAAAAGATAAAAATGCATCGGAGCTCGAATCACGCCTCCAGTTCCATAAAAGGTTCATGATAGGCTCGCAGACTGGTAGAGTAGGTCTAGGTAATATTCAGAGACAAACAGATAAAGAAATAACAAAATCTTTTCTTCAAGCAGACGAAAACAACACCTATAAGGTGCACGCAATGAACCTAGAAATGCAAAACGAATGGTTGACTCTAGGTGAATTTTGTATTCCCATAGCCTTAAAATGGCGTACCATAATATACGACTGGTCACCGGCCTTACTTAATTTTACCTGAATGCATTCCAGTTGACCCTCCCCGACCAAAGCAATCTGGTCAGATGGGGAAAAGCCACAGATAAAACATGTAACTCATGTGGTGAAGCAACTGGTACGGCTAGGCACCTACTAGTGGGTTGTAAAACGCTATTAGACCGGGGTCATTACTCGCGCCGTCATGATAAGGTATTAGAAATCATACGTGAGGCTGTAAGTTTGGCGGTAGCTAGAGCGAAAAAAGGATTAACCACAAACCAAAGAAATGACATTGCGTTTGTAAAGGAAGGCTGCTCAAAGAAATCACTTCAAAAGCCTTATTCAATTTTGATAGCTGCCGTTGACTGGACAATACTCGTAGACACGTATGAGAAGCACTATAGGATACCGGAGGATGTCTGTGCCTCATCATCCAGACCCGACATATTCCTTTTTTCACGATTGCATAAGCGTGCAGTGCTTGTAGAACTCACAGTACCGTGGGAAACTAATATACCTAAAGACCACGCTATAAAGACAAACAAATACTTTGATTTGACTAACGAGTTAACCAAAAACGGCTACGTGGTTAAACTCTATGCCGTAGAAGTAGGAGCAAGGGGAATTCCAGCTAAATCCCTGTACAACTTACTTAAAGACCTCGGATTGCCAAGAGCTTCAGTAAGCTCTTTATTAAAACGTATATCAAAAGCGGCATTGTTAGGATCTTACCAAATTTGGATAGGTAGGGGGGGGGAACACTACTGGCGGTGGAGGTGGGCGCTGATGCATCACAGGGTGGCCACCCTAAGCCTGCGTCTGGGTCGCGGGTCCCGGTCGCCGTCATGGTGTTCCTCTCTGTACCACGCTATGGACCCGGCGACCGCACGGTGAATCCATGGAGTGCTGAGAATCGGATCTCTATACTTAAAATAAAGTGGGATTTGCAATCTACGCCTTAACCACTAGACTACCAAAGTTATTATGCGTGATGTCAACACCTGTTAATAATAGACACTCATAAACTTGATTATTTTATTGTTAAGTGAAATATCAAAATTCTAACATGAACATACATGAATGAAATCTAATAAATTATAGCTAATTTTACATTTTGACTTTCATCCCCTCCCCCAAAGGGAATCGCTCTGAATAACTAGCTTAAACTAAAAAATCCGTTCCCGCAGCTGCGGGAACGCACAGGTAGATTTCGTGAAGCAATTAATATTATTTTATATAGAGAACTACGGACTTTAAACAGTTTATTTTTTTTTTCTCGAAAACGGTAACTTTTAGCGAAAAACTTTTCAGACATTTATTTTAGACTTAAAAATGGCCTATCGATTAAAAATGTTTCCGACGCAAGAATGTTCACCGGTTAGAAGTTATGATTTTTTTCCCGAAAAATTTTGGTTTTTCCCCCCTCCACTTTTAGTTAAAGTTTTAATCTTATAGGTTTATAATTCAAAGTTGTTGGTATTCATGTATACTATGGGATAAAATTAGAACGGTTAGAATATCTTTCATGGAACGTGAAATTTTGAGGAAAAACTGATTTCACAAAAAGTGAGGCCCTACCGTCCCCTTAGGCCGGATTCCACCCGTTCACGAACTTAAACTAAGTTACCCCAAGCAATTTTTGACCGCAGTTTGAAAGCGATCGGGGCAAAAATGCGACCGTGAGAGTGCCGCAAATTTTGGGAAGTGGAACCATACATACATATATACGTGGGACACTCAGAAAGTTTTGCGAAAATAAAAAAAAGTGCTCTATAGGTAAATATTTTTTTATTAAATCTTTTGAAAGTACTCTCCACCAGCCTCTATACAAAGTTTCATGCGTTTGAACCAGTTTTCAAAACACTTTTTCCAATCCGCCGCAGATACCTCGTTTACAGCCTGCTCAAACGTTGACAGCGCATCTTCCGGCGACGAAAATTGTATCCCTTTGAGCTGATTTTTTATTTTCGGGAATAAAAAGAAGTTGCACGGTGCAAGGTCAGGGCTGTAAGGAGGGTGACCTAGGAGTTTAACCGGAGTGCTGTCCAGGAAGTCCCTCGTTTTAAGCGCGGTGTGTGCGGGTGCGTTGTCATGGTGGAGTAGTATCCCGCGGAGCCCTTTGTTTGGTCGCTTGTAGCTCACTACAGAGAAAACTTCTGCCAAGCATTTGGTAGTGTACCATTCAGCGTTGATGCTTCTTTGATTTCGTAAAGGGATTGATAACAAGTAGCCAGACAAATTGAAAAAACTCGCGATCAAAATCTTCCCTCCGCTTCTAGATCGCTTCACTTTGGTAGGTGTTGATTCGTTTTGAAACACCCAAACCGTCGACTGGCGTTTTGTTTCTGGATCATACTGATAAATCCACGACTCATCACCTGTAATGATGTCATAAACACGCCGAGACGCGCCTGCTTCAAACTTGTTTATCATATGACGACACCATTCCACCCGGGCCTGCTTCTGAGCATCGGTGAGATTGTGCGGCACCCAGCGTGAAACTATCCTTCTCACACGAAGATGCACGTGTAGAATCTCGTGAAGGCTTCCCGATCCAATCTGAAGAATGTGCTGAATCTCTTGATATGTGACTCGTCTATTATCTTGGATTAAATTTTTCACTGCTAGCACGTTTTCTTCCGTAACAGCCGTCAAAGGGCGACCACTTCTTTCTTCATCCTCCAAAGTCAGTCGACCGCGCTTGAATTCGTTATACCAACGATACACGGTCGCCTTGGAAGGGCCTTCATCCATGAATGCCATTTGAAGTCTATCGTACGATTCGTCTGGTTTCAGGCGACACTTGAAATCGTAGAAAATCATAGCGCGAAAATGTTCCCGACGCAGATCCATTTTTCAATGAGACACAATAATTGAAATTATCTTGCAAAAAATTCAGAGAGAAATTTTGAAATTGGAACGTACTTATTTTTACTCATAAATAATCATATTTTAGAAATAGATTATAACTGACCAGTCTCTCATATATAAAAACTTATTTTCGCAATACTTTCTGAGTGGCCTGGTATATATATATATATAAACTTTTTGACCAGTGGTCATTTCGGACTCATGGGGTCATAACTAGACCTCCTATGAAGAATTTTTTTTTAAATTCGACAGTAGTCAAGAAACCAATAGGTAGATCGATTTCATTGAAATCTACTTAAAATTGTAGAAATATCAGGAACTTAGTTACAAGAGCTACTCAACCAGTCAAATACCTATATTGATATACTTTTTATCGATATTATTTCTAAGCTAGCTGTTGCTCGAAACTTCGTCAAACTTCGTCAACCGCGTCAAATTCGGAATAGATCAAGGTATGTTTACTTCTGCAGTTTCGAACCCAGCATGTATTAGGTTACCTATTTCATCTTTATATTTTTGTAACATTATATGTAACATCGAAATTAATTCTATCCGGTTACCTAATATAATAGCGTGATGAAATTTATTATCAAAGGAAAATTAAGAATACTCCCTGCTACTACTACTTAGCTACGTTCGGGGGTTTTTAAATTATAAATTGAATTTTTGATACACATGATGATATTCTGCTGGCGTATTGTCGAATATATTTATCAATGCTTACTTATATGTCAGAATATCTCTTTAGGAACCAAGTGGACTGAGATAATTTTTTATTGCTTCATGGTAGCTTTTACTAAATTATTTCAGTTCGTTAAAACACAAATGTCGCAAACAACAAAAGTAGTCTATAGTAGGTATACCTTGTCTCCCTCAGCCACTTCAATGATGACAGATTCATCTTGAGGGTTGATAGTAGGAAAAGTCTTCTTGCTGACAGCATCCACCCATTCGTTATTGATGAACAACTGCCATAAAACATAATGTTAATAACAATATTATAGAATTGCCACTGAAGCCTAAAAGAGAACAACACATTCAAAATACCACAGAATAGATGTAAGTGGTTTTTAAATGCATATTTATCAAAATTAGCTTTTTATAGATGAAAAAGATTAGAAAATCACAACAAAAAGATAAAAAGTTAGGTGGTAGTAACAATATTTATCAAGATACGAAATAAGTTGATAAAGAAACCTTAAATTCAGTTATCTACTTTCATGACAATATTCACTGATAGTGCGGTATCAATAATATAATATTTGGTGTTATGTGTTCTTGATGTTGGTACTGGTTTAATGCCTTGAGATCGATTTTACCTGAGATATAGATCATCGTCTTGGCTCGTTGTATCATCATCCTCCGAACTTTTCCCAACTAAGATGGTGTCAGGTTTTTCAGTCTAACTACGAAACGGCTGAACTTCGACATTTTCCGTGAGGCGACAGACATCTGACCTCCAAAATTCATTGGTGATATGGAAGTTCTGTAGTTAGATCAGTTGTCGGACTTTTTACGGCTCCAACTACCCGTAACGACTGCCATAGATGTCCGTATGGTAACCGAGACCGCCGGCTTAACGTGCTCTCCGAGGCTCTCAATATGTTAATATGGTCACCCATCCTAAGACTGACCTGGCTACTTAACCTTGCAATCCTACTTGTTTATCAGTTAGCCACGAGCCCCTCTCGTCATGAAGGCTTGTTGTATGAAGCCCGTTACACAGAAGCTTTTTGGATAACGCAAATGGCAGCGCTTATTTTGCCTTTTTTTTAAAAGGATTTTGATATTTTCTCTCCTCCAATTTCGCTCGCAATTTGACTCTTCCTAGATTTTCTCGAGTGTCGTGCTTGGTGCTTTTAAAAGGTATGCCGTTTGTATAATATGAGATCATAATTAAAGTGTTTAATATTGAAAACTGTAAGAGAAGTGAAAAATCCACTTTCATAAAGGGGTAGTATAAGAAATTTCCTATATTTAGAAAAATCTCTCTCACTATCCTACTCAAAATGTTGTAACTAGATTAAGTAAACATGTTTGTAAATGGACCACAAAAACAGTCCGCTGTGTTTCTTGCCGGAGTCTTCTTAGGACAGGGCCGCGTTTCAAACCGGCGGCGGTCATTCATTTACTAAACATTAGTTTTTTGACGTTTTGTAAGTGCCGTTATAAATGAATTTTAACTTTGATAAGACAAATGCGACTAGGCTTTCGCTATGGTGCTGAACGTATGTATCTGTATGGTACGGTACAGAAAAAATCAATAATATTAGCGGGAACGAATGAACTTGACAACATATTTTTCAATTGCGGTGAACTATAAGTACGAGTTAGTAGAATATAAGGAAAATATAAACCAATATTTGTGTTACCATTTTTATTACTTTCGACCGAATATGAATGAAAAGTATTTTACTGGTAAAATCGGTGTGAAGGTGAATGTTTCGCGTTCGGTTTGCCTTTGATTTGTCAACATAGTTACTTTTAATCATTGCATAAAAGCGTCGGAACGGGATGAGTGTAAGTAAAATAATAAAATAACACCAAATAACTCGAGATAGAACGTGTTAATATAGTTTTATTTCAATGTATTGTGCAATATTCGCATACACTTCCGACATTATTTCTTATTTTACACAGTAATATTATAACGTACCTTGGTATATTTGATGTCAACTTTAACCATTGTGAAGCCGGTTTATACCCAGTACGTCCTCGCCTCCTGAAGTCCTATCGAAAGTGAATTATTTATCTGAATTTTATGCTTGTGCGCTGTGTACCTATATATACCTCAAATTATATCGTGTAATCTTTGTTTGATATGTGGATAAGGATAACAATTCCTTAATGTACTCATTGTTATGTAATGTTCCGTACATTTATTTTGGAAATATCTTTTGTAGTGAAGAATGTAACTAATTTTTAAATTCTAAATTTAATATTATAATCCACACTGAGACGGTCCATTGCGGGATCGAGTGTCTCAAGAATTAACCTGTCGATATAATTGGATTTTTCTAGTGAATGTTTATTCAACCAATCTAGGTTCTAGTGAAATAATTATGAATGAATGAAATGGTAATGAAATTTTTTTTTGATCTTATTTGAATGATCTAAATTTAATTAATCTTTGTTCCTATCATTGATAAAATAGAATGGATAATTATCTAGTTTATATGTCACATCATCATCTACCTGTCCTTGTCCCAATTATTTGGGGTACTGAGTTACAAAACAAATTCTATGTTATTATAACTAGCGCAAATGACATTTTTTGTTTCTGATAATAGGACAGAACTTGGTCGCAGTGTCCGGTGTCAACATAATTGGCGGTTATTACTTTTTAAATACAGTCGCAGTTGTTTATCTTAAGGCGCGTCTCCGGCGCGTGTTTTATTCTACACACTATATAAAATGGTCTACACAAATCATATTTTGTTGATATACACATTCGGTCTCCTGCAGATTGATATAAAGAAATGTTTTGAAAACTTTTGCTGTTTTTTTACTTTACTTTGACGTTTACTGTCAAAAAGCCGAATTCTGTTGTAAATATTTTAAGTATATTATAGAGGTAAAAATCTTGACAATGTACTCTCGATGCGCAGTTACGACTTTGTAGGTCTCTCTCATCACAGGCTCAAAGAGCTCGCGTCATTGATCAGTCCTTTTATTGGCCTTTAGCCCTAATCTCGGAGACGATGTTGTCAGTTGCTGTCAAATCAAATGACATGACACGATAATATTCGACCCCCTTTAGCCGCGCGGGGGGAAATATGTAGATGTTTTCCATTGGTCGCGGAAAGCAAAATCATTGTTGATACCAATATTTCGGCCTCAAAATGTGTATCAAAAATCACAGACTAAAAAGCGAAACCGTGTAGACCTTTTTTTGTAGTGTATAAAGTAAAACACGCGCTGGAGACGAGCCATTAGATTTTGGTAAGAAACAAGCTTATTGTTGAAACTATACTGTCGGTATTTTTAAGCGGATAAAACTCTGTGTTTGGTATTATCACGAAACACTTGGAATCGGCGGTCGGTTAATGTCAAGTCGGAGCAACAGGAAACAACAGTGGCGGCGTAACAATGCTTAATAGATTTCAAATTATTTTTAAGAAAATAAGATTCTTACTACTGATTGCCGGTTGCTTGTGTCAAGCACAATATACTTAAAGTTTACGTTTGCACGGCACCATAGTATGAGATAGGAATTTAATGTAATATTTATATATTTTCAATAAAAAGGTTCTCGCATTTTTCCCATCTGGAACCTGTTGGACTCGTAGATACATCGTACCTATATATCTCGTATTCTAAATATGAAAATAAAACAGGCTACAGATAAGTTCAAGATATCTATTAGTAAAAATATAATTCTACCAAAATGATTTGAAAGCGTATGTAAAAACAAAATCTTCACTTACACTGTTTACTATCCCGGCAGAATTACTCAGGTTACGCAACGTTACGTCACACTTTGGGCAGTTTTTACCTCTCAATGAACCTGAAGTCACTGACAGTGTGACCGTTTTAAAAATCCACAAACTACTACCCGTATGGAAATTTTCTTCTGAAATCTATTGTAATCTTGGGCAAAATCTACTCAAATTCTACCATTTCAGTTTATTTTGCTTTGCTTTATTTTGATTTAGATTGCTTGTTTCATTTGGATACAGAATCCTTAAAAAGATAATCTTGATATTGTAAGTAGCAGATAGAAACTAGATCTACATAGAAACTACCACTATTGTGATGATGATTTCACATTCAAAATTTAATATGTTAACTAAAAAGTGCGGTAAATATTATTGAAAGAAACCGTTACCTAAAAAATAAGTTGAGATAGATATCATATAAAATGTTGACAAACCGATTTACATATGGGCGTGGCCACGGGAAATGTATATAATATATACACGGCAGCTTTTTTATTTTTTTTATGTGTGGAATCCCCCCACGGGCTTCACCCCATCGGTACCGACGATGGGGTGGGCGTGTCGGAATCGGACCGACTAAAACCACACGGTATCCTCCCCAAGTGTACCACCCCGGGTGAGCCCTCGAAAGGATAACCCCAGGGTTACCGGCGGACTTTGGCCGCCACCGCGGCCTCGCCTGGTGGGGTCGGGTTTTATTCCGCGTCGGTGAGTTGGCAGGCGTGTGTAGACACACACGACACGCCTCCGCCAGGGTCTGCTTCTGTAAGGACGGCGAGTCGGTCAACTGCCGTCCTCAGGCCCCGATCATGGAGGTCGGTAGTCCCGGGTGTAGACGAGTCTGCGGCGTCCGCGCCGCAGACTGCGGAACTCTGGGACAGAGTTCTCTCCCGCTCCCTCTCCGCCGTCTCTTTCGCGCGCATTACCTGCTCGCAGAAAGAGGCGGCGGCGTGCCACTTGCTCCCGTCCCTTCACCATGGTCTCCAACGAGAGAACGTCTACGCCCAGGACCGCAACGAGATCCCGGCGTTGATTCGCCCATGCAGGGCACTCCACCAACGTGTGGAGCGCCGTGTTTTCGCCAGGATCCTCGCAGTGCTGGCACTGCGGCGTTGTCTCCCGGTGGATGCGCCACAGATACTTACTGAAACACCCGTGTCTGGTGACTATCTGGAACATCCGGTAGGAGAGGTCCCCGTGGTCCCTCTCCAACCACTCCTTCATGATCGGCCTCACCGCCGCAATGGTGGATTCCCCCCACCTTGGATGCTCAAGTCGCACCCTCCATGTCTCCATGAATTCCCGGCGGAGCTGGGACCGCTGAGCCCTGATTTCTCGGGGCTCCGGCCTATGGCCCCGCTCTAGCGCCTCCTTGCGCCATTGGTACAATGACGCAAGGTTTCTCGCTTCCAGGTCCCATGGAGGGGTCCCGGCTAGGAGACATGCCACCTCGACGGAAATCGTGCGATACCCCCTGATGACTGACGACCATCGCTTTTAACGGGCTGTTTAGAACAGCCACGTTGCGGGCCGCCAGAGTCTCCGCCCATACACGGCAGCTTAATGTATTATAACTTAAAATGTTACCTTCGATTGCGTCTTTACTCTGTGATGATATCTAGCAAGACAAAACAATACTTTTTGGTCCCGATTCATTAGGTGACTAGAGGATGCGGTAAAGTTCTTCAAAGAGAGTTCTTCGAAAGTATTACCTATCACTTGAGTTTAAAATTACAATATAAGTTATTTTTGTTGTTTCCAGTAAAACCACGGCAAGTTTTGCTTAAAAGATTTGTGTTGCCATGTTACATTTGGTGATGACGTGTTACTTAAATACGTGATACTTAAATTTACTATTAGTTGTTAACTTTTCTAACTAACATTGAACTTACTTGCTGCATTGATAATAAAATGCACAAAGCATTGGATATTTTAAGTAATAGGATTCTGTGCCAAAAAAACAGTTAAGTGCGAGTAGGACTCGCACTATGAGGAGTCCGTACACAACTGGACAAATTAAATCTTGCTTTTGACAAACTGGAGTTACCAATATAACTCGCAGCAAACTGAATTGACAATGGGCTGGCCACATCTACCGAAGGTCCAATCGATAAACAGATGGTGAGACGTCCCCTAGCCAGATAAACTGACCACCTCAAAAAGGTAAAGTTAGAGAATAGCATGGAATAGGAATGAAAGCGGAGGTCCTGTGGTTCAGGCCTATGTCCAGCGGTAGACTGCAAAAGGCTAAAATTAATGAATAGATAAATAATACCTACAGTTAAATTGAAATTGTATAGTTCATTTATTGTTGTCCCTCCTTGTTTCATTATCAATTTCAAAAAAACTATTTAGAAATAAAGTTATCACTAGTTCCATGGAACTAAGATTGAAACTAATGAGACCCACCACTGAAAGCTACTGCTGCACATAATTTATGATTGTTGTGAGTTAATTATGACTCATAATATATTCGCTAAATGCTTTCCTATTTTATTTTGGGGTAATATTATGTAACATGTTGATTGATAGATGATAATATGCTATCGTTATCGATATGAAAACATATAATACATATTCTGGTACAATGCAATTAGGTCATATCTAAGGTTTGCATGTCATAAACATGGTTCATTACTTAATTAACCATGTTTATGATATGCAAAACTTACCCTATACGTACCCTATACATATTTTTATGGACCACTAAAAATCACTACTTGTAGTGGTCCATAAATAATCTTTAGGACACAACAATACTTAACAAAAAAAAAACCGTTAGTCATTCAATTGGCCTTGGCCATTCATTGTTTTTCCATACACAACAAGCTTTGTGATTTCTTCTTGCTCAATATTGTGTAATTGAGTTAGTTGATTTGGCATAAGATAATCACCTAGATAGGTAATGTATTTAATTTTAGATTTGATTAACGTATCTAAGGTTTAAAATTT
Source organism: Cybosia mesomella (assembly GCA_946251805.1). Lineage (NCBI taxonomy): Eukaryota > Metazoa > Arthropoda > Insecta > Lepidoptera > Erebidae > Cybosia > Cybosia mesomella. The sequence continues at coordinate 11,570,891 of OX276395.1, forward strand.
TAATAGGAACATGGACGCACTCACATAGTTTCAGGCGTTCAATATTAATATCCTCAGTGGTGTTTGTAATAGTATAAATAGCTGTTGCCCGGGCCTTCTTCCGCGTTAAATTCGGAATGGATCAAGGTTCAGGCAATAACGGCGGTAAGGCCCATCATGGATGATTGGCTAGAGAGGCGACACGGAACCGTACCGACTGACGCAGGTGATCTGCGGTAAGGGGAACTTTGGGGACCACTTACATCGGATCAGGAAGGAGCCAACGTACGAGTGCCATCATTGCGACGCGAGCGAGGACTCGGGGATGCATACGCTGGTAGACTGCCCGGCGTGGGTGGTGCCGAGGTGTGACCTCGGGGCAGTCATCGCGGTGGTAGTCCTCTCGCTCGGCAGCATGATTGCGGCAATGGTGCGGAGCGCGAGCGCGTGGGCCGCCGTCCTTCTGCGAGCATGTATCTAATGCTTGAGAACGCAACATGCTCGCCGCGCGTCGCAGGCGACTTAGACGCCGGTCGCTTAACGACCTCCGTCCTCCATGAGCGCAGGCCTGGGGGTGGTAGGTGAGGCCACCTGTCACCCTAGCAGAAGCAGGCCATGACGGCGGCGCGACTTCCGGGATAAGACGGGGACCCCGTGGTTCTCAAACCCGAGGGGGCCATCTCGAAATCGGAGATGGCCCAGGGTCAGTCGGGGTGCGAGGGAAATGCCTTATGGGCAACCTTACACCCCGTTGTCTGAAGACCCGATACGGCGTGCGGTTTTAGTTGGTTCAAGCCCGTCATAACCTAAAAGGTATGTTTAATTATGTTTCGTAGCCAACATGTATAGGTTACCTATTTCATCGTTAAATTTTCAATCATTTATCGTTGTATTGTAAAAAATTCTACCCGACTCCCTAATATAATAGTGTGATGATATTTATTATCAACGGTTGAGTTTCTTAAACAACCTTTTACACGAAGATAAAGTGCAGTTTTGAGATTTTATATTTTACTGCTCATCACCTTTTAGCTGCAGTTTTGAGATTTTATATTTCCATGTACAGTTTTCACCTCGTTACGATTTTATTATATTTATAGATTAATAGACTCACTCTTGGAAGGCACCAATAAAGATCTTTGTGAGGCACATTTCTGAGTAAAATAATGTGATATGTTTTATTAAAGACTTAGTAGCTCTACCAAACCTTAACTGGCTAGATATTCGGCCCGAGGGGGCTTTTTAAAGCCGTAATTGGTATATGGTCAGCCGGGGTGCGAGGTAATTACCTTATTTGGTGACCATACATCCGGCATTAGAGACCTAAGACGGCGAGCGGTTTTGGTCGGTTCGAGTCAGACAGAACTACCTTGGGGATATTCGCCAAAAAAATGGCGCAGTATAGGTGGAGACTATCTAAAAAATCAAATATCATGAAAATCGGTCCTACCGTTCTCGAGTTACAAACGGTATCACTATCCCGACTTCAGTAAGAAGTAGGTTCTATTTTCGTCTGTAACTAAAAAAAAAAAAAAATAGAAAATTCTATCGAACATGACGTCAATTTTTTTTTAGCGTGTGGTAACCCCCACGGACTTCACCCCATCGGTGCCGACGATGGGGTGGGCGTGTCGGAATCGGACCGACTAAAACCACACGGGGTCCTTCCCAAGTGTCCTTTGCCGGGCACCCCGGGTAAGCCCTCGAAAGGATAACACCAAGGTTTACCGGAGGACTTTGGCCGCCACCGCGGCCTCGCCTGGTGGGGTCGAGTTTTATCCCGCGTCGGTGAGTTGGCAGGCGTGTGTAGGACACACACGACACGCCTCCACCACGGCCTACGTCAATAATGTCTTTTGTTTGGAATACATATTTTGAAAGGCCGTATATAGTGTGTGGAGTGAAGTGGAGTGGAGAGTAGAGCGAAAAGGAGAGTGGAGTGGAGAGGAGAGTGAAGTGGCGAGTGGAGTGACAAGAAGTGGGTGGAGAGTGGAGTGGAGAGATGAGTGGCGAGTGAAGTGGAGAGTGGAGTGGATAGTGGAATGGAGAGTGCTGTGAAGAGTGGACTGGAGAGTGGAGTGGTGAGTGGAATGGAGGGTGGAGTGGAGAGTGGAGTAGAGAGTGAAGTGGAGAGTGGAGTGGAGTGGAGACTGGAGTATAGAGTGGAGTGGAGAGTGGAGTAGAGAGTGGAGTGGAGTGGAGAATGGAGTGGAGAGTGGAGTGGAGGGTGGAGTGGAGTTACCAAAACGGCGCATCCCGACACGAATAGATTAGGTTAGAAGTGGTACCTACTGGTATTCCTACTGATTGACGGACGAGGCTCTGGTGCAGGTGTTCCCTTCGGGGTTGAAAGGTCAGACGGCAGTCTCTCCCATAAAAGCCGTATAAGCCAAATTAAAGGAGGAGAAGGAGTAAACGATCCCCGCTCTCCGAAGTGGCAGCCTGGGATCCAACCAGGTACAAACTTAAGATGTTAAGTTACATTCACTAAAAAGGGATAAATTAAATATTAAAAAAAAACAACCGACTTCAATTGCCAAAAGGGCAAAGAAAAGTGTAAAATGGCTGAATTACAGATTTCATTCTAAAGATAAAAAAATACGTAAGGCTTTTCTGTTGAAGTCGGTGAAAAGCCCGAAACACAACGTTATAAAGCACTAGCTGTTGCCCGCGGCTTCGCCTGCGATGAATTCTGTTTCCGTGCCCAAACCCATGGCAACCTATTTCAGGAATCCAAAGTAACCTATGTGTTATTCCAGGCTATAATCTATCCCTAGACCAAATTTCAGCAAGATCCGTCGAAGCGTTAAAGCGTGATTGAGTAACAAACATACATCCAAACATCTTCACAAACTTTCACATCTATACATCTATAGAAATAAATAAAATTGAAGTGTCTGTTTGTAATATTAAAATTACAGATTTTAATGATTGCACATGAATGTATATTATGTTACTGTAAAAGCCCGAACTGCGGTAAATTCTAACATTTTCCGGTAAATTTTAGGATTTACCAACACGACTTGGTAAATGTACATACATACATAAACTCACGCCTATATCCCCGAAGGGGTAGGCAGAGGTGCTAGCACCCACATTTCGCCAGTTTATGTTTAGGTCCCAATGTAATAGGTGGCGAGCCTATTTCCATTAACCGGGCACTTATAAACCTGCGATAAATACACACATAACTTCGAAAAGTCATTGGTGTGCCATGGTAAACCTGGGATCGAACCCGAGACCTCGTCTCAGCAGTCCATTACCCATACCACTAGGCTACCACGGTTCCCGGTGGTAAATGTAAGAATTTATAAAAAGGGACTAGCCTTTCGGGCTTTTACCATTAGAATTTAGTACATGCTAGTATTTACCAGTGACGGTATGTAAATGTAATTATACAAATCAATTCCGGCGGTGGGTTAGGTTAGGTTAAAGCTGTGACGCCAACAGAGCGCAAGTCGAGCGAGCGAAGCGAACGTGCCGCGGTAGCGGCTGGCGAAACACGGGAATTGATTTGTATAAATAACATTTACCAACCGCCACTGGTAAATAATAATAATAATAATAGAACAATATAAAATTCATACATCACACGAAGAACCCAACACACAACTCGTACACTTCTTGGACACTCTCAAACAAAAACTTACAGTTGTAAAAAGTAGGCTTAGTAGATATACAGCATGCACTCAACGTAAATCACAAAACAATCAATTTCGCAATAATGAAAAATAATTTTATCGCAAGTTACAGCAATCAACCACAAACAGAAACACACCTAACAACACTGGAAGCATCACAAACTTACCACAACTGGATGAGTTACAAAGTTTCTGGTCTAGCATATGGGAGAACCCTGTCAGACATAACACTGATGCCGAATGGATAAAAAATGAAAAAAATAGCCACACCAATACGGCTGAAATGAACTTTGAATGTATACCAATAGAAACTTTCCAAACCACTATTAAAAATTTACACAACTGGAAAGCACCAGGTTCCGATTGTCTACACAACTACTGGTACAAAAAATTCACCAATTTACATCCATACCTGCACAATCACATTAACAAGTTTATTACAGACTCTTCAATAATGCCTCCATATATTACCGAATGTTTAACGTATATGATCCCGAAAGACCCCGAAGATACTGCTAACCCTGCCAAATACAGACCAATAACATGTCTACAAACTATTTATAAAATAATCACATCATGCCTTACTCACATGATTTATAAACATCTGGAAACCAATAATATCTTAACAGAAGAACAAAAAGGCTGCAGAAAGTTCAGCCAAGGGTGCAAAGAACAATTAACTATAGATTCAGTAATACATCGACAGACTCAACGTAGCAAAAAAGATTTATGTACTATGTACATTGATTACAAAAAGGCATATGACTCAGTACCTCATACATGGCTAATGGAAGTTTTAGATATATATAAAGTAAATCCACAGATAATTAAATTTTTAAGTAATGTTTTGGAACAATGGACAACACATATACATTTGAGTACCCATACAGAAACCATGGTGACAGACCAAATTAAAATTAAACGAGTAATATTTCAAGGAGATTCACTTAGCCCGTTATGGTTTTGCATGGCTCTAAACCCTCTTTCTAAATACTTAAATTCATTAGACTCGGGTTATCTACTTGATTATTTAGAAAACCCAACTGACAGACTGACTGAAAAACATAAGTTTAAAATCAACCACCTTTTATACATGGATGATATTAAACTCTACGCAACTACACCGGATGACTTAGACAAGTTAGTTAAATTCACTGAAACATTTTCCAGCGATATTTCAATGGAGTTTGGTATAGATAAATGCAAAATCAATTCAATTAAATCAGGAAAAGTTTATAAATATTCTTATGAGGTACAGACTGGTGAAACTATAGAGTCTCTTGACGGAAACGGTACTTACAAGTATCTAGGTTACATTCAGTCCAAGCAAATACATCATAAGGAAATAAAACATAAACTTACTCACCAATTTAAACATCGATTAAATTCTATTTTGAATACCCAGTTAAATTCCCATAACTTAATTAAAGCTGTAAACACTTATGCTATTCCCATACTCACATACTCTTTTGGTATAATTACTTGGACTAAAACAGAGCTCAAAAATTTACAGCGAATCATAAACACCACCATGACAAAACATAGAAAACATCACCCTAGATCTTGTTTGCAGAGACTTACATTACCCAGAGAAGAAGGTGGAAGAGGTACTATAGATGTGATAAATTTACACAACAAGCAAATAACAGTTTTAAGATCATATTTTAATACAAAAGCTACTACCTCAAAATTGCATAAAGCAATAGCGTATAATGATCAGAAACATACCCCATTAAATATGAATGATTGGACAATACAAAACAACGAAACCATTAAAAGCATACAGATGAAAATAGAAGAATGGACCCAGAAGTCCCTACACGGCAGGCATCGGCAAGACTTATGTCAACCGCACGTCGACAAGAAAGCATCGAACGAATGGCTCCGTGGTGGATATCTTTTTCCAGAGACAGAAGGATTCATGGTAGCAATACAGGATCAAGTTATCGAAACACGAAACTATCAAAAACACATAATGCTCCACCTTGTCTCTGATATTTGTAGGCGTTGTAATAGTTCCACTGAAACTATCCAACATATCACAGGTGCATGCAAAGCAATAGTGCAGACCGAATACAAACACAGACATGACCAAATAGCCAATATTATTCACCAGAAAATAGCTATAAAATACAATCTCCTTTCTACAACACCTACACCTTATTATGAATATGTTGCCGAGACCGTATTAGAAAATAACACACACAAAATATATTTTGACCGTGCCATATTAACCGACAAAACTACTCACTTTAACCGACCAGATATAACTTTAATTGACAAAATAAACAAAACTGCACAACTCATAGATATTGCTGTACCTAACACCCATAACTTACAAAGTACTATATCCGACAAACTTTCTAAGTATGAAGACCTCAAAATGGAAGTTATCCGCATGTGGCGATTAAAAAATGCTACCATAATTCCGATAGTCCTCTCAACTACAGGGGTAATTCGTACTCAGCTTCACCAGTCTATTAAGACTTTAAATTTACCCTTCTCAGTTTATAAAATTCTTCAAAAAGCAGCCATACTCAACACTTGCTGAATAGTAAGGAAATTCTCACAAAACGACAATAGAACGAACACGCACGTACCCACACAGACTCAGCAACGCGATCCCACAAACCTTAAGGCTTAGGCCCTTGTCTTCCTAAAACGCCGGCAGGAGCCGAGTTCCTAAAAAGAATGACAATAAAATAATAATAATAATAATAATTTATTTGCACAAATAAGAGTTAACAATGATTAACACAATTATCTATTACAGCTCAAAGAAGAAGAACATATCATAATGTGGTACGTTGGCACCTGTACTAATATATTTAAACATTGTATCACAGGTGCCAGCGCCTTCCGTGATAGAGGATCAATTTCAAATTATTATGATTTAAACATGTAGGTATAAATTGGAAATGTAGTAGCAGTATTTAAAATATATATAAGAATAATTTTAATTTATAATTAAGGTTATTAATTTATCAATATATTGATTTTAATGCAGTAAAGAGTATGGGCTGAAGTAAAAAATTATTAAAGATTAAAAAGTGAGTGAGTGTGGTATGTGCGTGTGTGTGAAGCCGGCAGAAAAAAATAAATACTAGCATATACTAAATTCTAATGGTAAAAGCACGAAAGGCCCGTCCCCTTTTTATAAATTCTTAAATTTACCAACTCGTGTTGGTAAATGTAATAATAAAATAATATAATAAAATAAAAAAGATCTACCGGAAAATGTAAGGATTTAATTACCGTAGTTCGGGCTTTTAAGTAACATTTACACAACAAAAATTCAATTTTAAAAACTTTTTGTCTGTCTGTTTGAAAGAGGTAATCTCTGGAACAGCCGGGCCGATTTTGGCGGGACTTTCACTGGCAGATAGGTAATATTACAAGGCGTAACATAGGCTACGTTAATTTTAGAAAATAATTAGGAATCCGCGCAAAAACATAAAACCCTGAAAATCTAAATCCACGCAGACGAAGTCACGGGCACAGCTAGTTTATAATATTAGTAGCATATTGTCTAATTAGGTTTCGTTGATTGATCCTTTCCATAATGTGTTGCGCTTTCTTCATACCTAGATTGATTTTTGTATTTATCCCTGAAATAGGTTCTCACGGGTTGCGGCAACGGGTACGAAATTTCACGCAGGCATAGCCGCAGGCATCTACTAGTCTGTATATATTGTAATTCTCAATGATACAATTTTATGTACATATTTTATAATATAATAACAGTATTATAAACTCTTATATTGCAAGGAATTATGTATTCAATTCAGTCCATATTTCGATTTACAGTTGTGGCTTCTTGGGCAGGCTAAAGGACACAGTCTTGTTTTCCAAGTATTGCTGGATACCTTCTTCACCACTGAAACACATAAATTGTTTGATTAAAATTGCTTCATTTCACCCAAATGATCAATCGTATTAAAAATTTCTGAGAAGACCAAAGTAAACACTTAGCTAGTTGTTTAATAATACATTATGTAATAACTAGCATCGCCACGCGTTTTCACCCGCGTAAGTCTTGATCCCGTGGGAATATTGGGGTGAAAAGTAGCCTATATTACTCACAACATACAAATCTTACATACAAAAATCTTTCCTCTTAATAATATTAGTATAGATTGTACATTAAGTTCAAGGCAACTCAAATTTTTGTAACCTATATTGTGGTGAGAAAATAAATATGTTTTTAATTTTATGTTACACATTTTCATATTCTAAATATCCATATTTTTTAATACATTCTACATAAAAAAAACAAATATATTTAAAACTATAAAAAATAGTGACCCACCGGCATCGGGTACAGGGACCAAGCTACCGGTGGTTAGGGCTCCAGACAGAGGAATCTCCTCACAATACGTGCCGTGTCGAGGAGTACACTGCCTGCATCAAGCTCTTGACCCAACTGCTTAACGCGAGCCTTTTGAGATGTTGATCGAGGCTCTTGGCAATTAGTCCGTGAACCGATACAACTATCGGAACAATAATTGCTGAATCCACACTCCACATGTCGACAACCTCGTGAGCCAAATCCAAATATTTTATTTGTTTTTCTTTTTCGGCTTTATTATTATTTTAAAACAACTTACAGTTCACGGCCAATTCCAGACTCCTTGAATCCGCCGAAAGGTGTTTGTGGTGCCACGTGGTCGTACAGATTGACCCTAAAAGTAAAGAAAGGTGTCTCGTTCAATTTGCATTCAAATAAATGTTTATACACAACAATATATTTTTCATCATGGTGTGCATATTTCAACCGTTTTAAAAATATACTTCAATGCTTCAAAACAATCATTATTTATGTGTCCATAATAAAAAAAATATTTATCGGTTTTGGGAAATTGGTACATATTGCTTATATTTACGCGTATTTAATATCAATTACCTCTCCAACCAACACTCCGTCATCAAAGTTGTTGTTAGTTAGTGTGTTGACCATAATTCCTTGCAATTCTAATTTTTATAACATCTACGAAAATTTTTACTCACTGTCGAGGCCTTACTTGGAGGCTACGACTGCCATCATCATCTTAGCGTTGTTCTTGGTTGCACCTGAATTATATTTCGCAAAGCCAATTTTGCCCCCGAGGTCGAGTTCCGTTAACTCCTTCGCCTCCTTTTGATTTCACTTATACTGCTTTTATGTGAGACTTTGGGTTGGGACCCTTCCTCGCCTCGCCTCGCCCCGTTAATCAGCAGGTGTATCATTTTGTAGATGAGGTTGGCTTGGCTCCAAAGGATAGAGCAAAGAAGGAAGTTACAACTATCATTGCAGGTAATTTTGGTTTAATAGCTCAGGTACCATCTCAAAAGTAATGCTCATTAACATTTTTATGGCTCACATCAGTAAAGAAAAGTAACATACCACATGGATCCAGCGCGCACGTATTTGACGAAGGCTAAAGCTGTGGTGATGTCATTAGTGATCACTCCAGCTCCCAAGCCGTAGTTAGAGTCATTGGCACGGTCTACCACTTCCTCGAAAGTTTCGAACTTCAGAATACTCTGAACAGGGCCGAAGATCTGATGATCATAATTAAATTTGTACAAGTAGTGAAGGCTTCATGGCTTTGCTTTTCAAGAAATTCAACGTTTTAATAGCCTACAAAATCTGTTAGGCATCTACATTTGAAATTGGTTCTACTCAATGTGAACACTCAAAGGAGAGAGAAATCACTTAGATAATCATTGGTCAAAATTGGTATACGGATATGTAATGAGTTCAGATATTTTCAATAAGTTCAACGCAAAGAAATTAAGCGTAGAAACAGCATTTGTAAATACTTTACCTCTTCCCTAGCAATCTTCATATCATCTTTGACGTCAGCGAAAACGGTGGGTTGGATGAAATATCCCTTGGTACCTTGGCGCTCCCCACCAGCTACGCAGCGAGCTCCACCTTTTTTACCGGCATCAATATAGCCCATGACTTTGGTGAACATGTCCGAATCCACCTGTGAGATAGTTTTTGTAGTAGTTTTAGATATAAAAACCTTAAATACTGGCACTACGAATTAAATAATAATATTGATAGGCAGGGCCAAATGAAAGGAGTCTTCTATAAACTTTACTTACATTATAGAAAATAAAAGATATATATATATATATATATATATATATATATATATATATACTAGGAATTCAGTGCACCCGACTGAAATAAATTGAGCTGAGCGGGCAGGACTCTTACTTGTAAAATAAGGCATCTTACTACGGTCGCGCGCATAGCTAATGCCGCGCGCTCGTGAAACTGCAGTCTCGACCAAACGGCTTAGCCACGTATAAGAGCTTCGCTTCGCTCAGCTCAATTAATTTTACCCCTAAGGCGGTAAAATAAGCGATGCACATTTGTGTGGAACAAGTTCGATTATCTTCTGCATAAGAAGTGCATGTAGTTTAATAAACTTCCACGGCATCATAATATCGACTTTTTCAGCACTATTGTGGCAACAGTTAGACGGTCCTTAACTGATTCATAAGTTGACTATAATTACACCGACCGATTGGTACCGATCTTACAAGATTCAATTAAATTAAGTTACATTCCTTAGGATAACTTTATTTCAATGTGAGAAACTTTTATCTATCTGTACAATATAAACAAAACTATCTAAGTGCATGTAGTTTAATAAACTTCCACGGCATCATAATATCGACTTTTTCAGCACTATTGTGGCAACAGTTAGACGGTCCTTAACTGATTCATAAGTTGACTATAATTACACCGACCGATTGGTACCGATCTTACAAGATTCAATTAAATTAAGTTACATTCCTTGGGATAACTTTATTTCAATGTGAGAAACTTTTATCTATCAGTACAATATAAACAAAACTATCTAAACTAAAATATTTACATACTAAAAAAGAGAAGAAAGAATTACATACTCTTTATGTACAAAGTGAAAAGTAAAAAGTTTATGTGTCAAAGAATTCCTCCCCATCGATGTTGACTGGTAACGTACCCAAAAGGCTGGCGGTATTGCTACGTTGGATGGCAATTCCGATTCTTTGCGCCAAAAACAAGCCAGTATTTGGTTACGCGATGCGTTTGCCAGTCGCTTAGCGATTTCTTTGTAAAGCGACCGTGCACTCGGGCCCCACGAACTTAGTGTTTCGACCCCAAACGGCTCAAAAATATAATTGCTGACTAAATTATTATATTTGCGCTGTTTGAGGGTGTCCACAGATGCGGCAGCAGCACAAGCGCAGCCCGTCGTACCTGAAAGATGAGAAGGCCGTCTCTAGCCATCGTCGCGAACCAAACAAACCAAACAAATCGACAAGAGCCCGGCGGGTAACATCATTTAGGTGTGCATGACGTGAAATGCGTCCTGCGCTCCTGCCGCATGATAGGCCGTGATGCCCAAGGTGGTCGACTGCTTCTCCATAGTGCCAGCGATGAGGAGAGACACAAGGAGCACCCAAACGAAGACAAGCTGCAATTATGAATGTATTGTCGTCCAACATAGTGCCTATGTTGGCGCTGGAAGAGCCTGCAGCCAGACACCGGACTCCCATTCCCCGACAGCCAAAAGGCGAGCGCGCTCTGCAATATTATAAGATGTGTTGATCTAATGTTGCCTTGACATGTTGTAGAGCGGCCTGTCCCATTGCCTCTGGGAGAATAGGTTGTTGGTCCATTTACATTCCTGACATCTTGTTCTTTTTTTGTTTATTTTGTTACGATAATGACTTAATATCTAAAATTATATCAATATTGTTGTTACCTAAATGTGGTTGATGTAAATAGTAATTTGGTAATATTTATTGCATACAATCAAGTTTTTATTTGGCCTGTAAGCCTGGTGTAAAAAATTAACAAATAAAGACTTGGATCGTTTGCGTCAAATCTAATAAAAACGTATAAGGGACCTAACTAACCAACTAATAGTATTCATGAATTAAAAACGAAACCTCTGATTTAAAAAAATAATTCAATGTAAAGATTACTTTTTGAAGTATGTTGAATAGTCTGAAATTAATAGGTATTACAGCTATACATATAAAAAATAACCGAGTTATAATCGTTAATAACAACGTGAATAGATATTTGAATAAACCTTTACTTAACAACTTTGTTTGGTTACTGACTGTGTCTAATATACCGGGTGATAGGGAAACGCTACCGAAAACGAAGACAGGCGATAGCCACATGTGGTCGGTAACCACAAAAAAAAAATTGAGCGATGTGTTATTTCGATCGGTTAATTTTTTTAAAGATTTTTTTTTTGAATACCTAATTAGTATTATTCACGCTCCATCGTTTTAGTACAGCTGAATGAAACGATATTTCTAGACAAAATGCATCACGTTTCCGAAAAATTCAATGCCGCAATGGATGAATATCAGTATGACGTCGCCGGTCATTGACCCTGCACGAACCCGCACGCCGCGCAGGGTCAAATACCGGTTTCATTTGGTTGTACTTACACAATGGACGATGGACAATTAGGTCGAAAATTCCTTTGACTAGTTTTTCATAATTTCTAGGTAATAATAATGACAATTTTTTTTTCCTAAAATAGTCCTTTTCAACCTTATTTCAGTTTTTATTCCTCAGATTCGGGATAAGCGTCATCAACAGATGTAAAAAAACATGTTATTACAAAAATGTCATTGAGGTTGAAAGCTGCTTGCACTTTTTCGCGAGATCTTTGTATCAATCAATTAGCCTATTGCAGTCCACTACTGGACATAGGCCCCTCTCATTGTACGCCATAGTACCCGATCCTCCGTCTTGCGCGCCCTATCTATCCGCTATAGCTGCCTTTTTCAGGTCGTCCGTCCAGATGCTGCTGGACGTCCTACCTTCCGTTTAACGATCCGTGGTCTCCACTCTATTACTCGTTTGGACCATCGGCCATCGGTCCTTCGGCAGATGTGGCCAGCCCACTGTCACTTCAGTTGACTTTTAAGTCATGGACTAGCCTCTCTGTCAATGTCACAGGTAGGACGCACTGGTCGAACACCTTTGTTTTTAGGCATTGTGGTAAAGGGGAGGAGAAAACCCGACGTAGTTTGCCAATCACTAAATTTGACATAGTTTGCAATTTTTTCTCCGACTGTCACTAGGTTAACGTGTCGTCTGGCTTTAAATGACTGAGGAGGGGATTAGCGCAGTAACTACTGATCTAGTTACTTAGGTAATATACTTAGACATCAATGGCTACAATAGTTTATTTGAGTTACTTTTCTAGTATTATGAGCTAAGGTATTCTCCTTAACTGAAATATTACGAGCAGTTAATATTAGATTTTCTAACGTATTCTTTACCTGAGGGCCTTGTATGACATCTTCGAAGGGGTTTCCGACAGTCCTTTTCTTTGCAATTTCAGAGGCTTTCGCGACGAACTTGTCGTAGATGCCTGATTGCACGTAAGTTCTTGTACCAGCCACACAACATTGACCAGCGTTCGCAAAAGCAGCGTTGTGAGCAATCTGGGCTGCCTTGTCAACTGTTGATGTACATATAAATGTTTAGAAACCATGAAAATGATGATCAATTGATAAATTTATTATGAACTCTTTCACTATTCATATCCTCAAAAACCCTGGTCTCCAGTGGCTAAGGCAGAGGTGTATAAATACTCACAATTCAACTATGTGCAATATCCTATTATTATCAACTAGCTGGACTTCCTAACATTTCCTAACAGAATACAAAACATTTTACCCGATTCGGATATGATACTTACATTAAATTAGAAAAATTATGACGAAACTCACAAGAAGATTATGTGAAAATGGCTTAGGCGATTTCATCGCATTACAAAAGTAAATTTTTTTCGACAAAACGCTGGTTCCATTCTGGTAAATGTTGTGAAAGTAAATTCGGATACTTTGTCTTAGTTTGATAGTCTCGTAGGAAGTTTTAGGTATATTTGAATTCTTTTAAACATAACTGGCGAATCGTGGGTGTGTAATACACCTCTGCCTACCTATACGGGGATACAGGCGTGAAGTTATGTTATGAATTCTTTTGTGTCAATATACACGAATATTTACCGTCAGCGTCATTGAAAACAACCAGAGCACTCTTGCCTCCCAGTTCAAGTGTAACGCGCTTGAGATTGACTGCCGATGCTGCACTCATTATAATTCTGCCCACCTGTAAATATTAATCCAAATAATCCAATAAGTTAGATTGCCTAAGTATGCAAGGCTCGGTATTATCAATACTTTCGGTATTTATTCAATGAAAGTAACATAAAGAGTCGAATTTCTCCGAAACCACCATGCCACGGTTTGGCAGATATCTTCCGTTTTTAACCTACCTCGATCACAAGAATTTAGGGTTGGGAACGATCTGTAAGATGGAAAACGTCGCCTTTATCCAATGAAAATAAATCCACAAAAAATGTTTAAATGCTCCAGGTATCTATCCACAAGCACAAAACACTTTCCATAAAAAAAAACTTATAACCGATTTTCAAGTTTCAAAGTCAAATTTCACATACATACTTAGCTCCATTATTGACAGTTATTCGAAAAATCTGAATTAATTATAAGATCTGCCCTAAGTATTTTAAAAGTGTCTAAATACGATGTTTTTCTTTATTTTCTAGTTTAAATTTAAACACTTGATCATGGTATACTTCGCATAAAATGTATTGCCACTTCTAAAATGTTTTGCTCAGGAGGCAAAGATTGAAAAAGTTGCGAACAGAACAAGAAGAAAATTAGTCCTCCTACTAAACAAAATAAACACAGGAGAGATGCTTTTGCTGATGTTGTTCAGAGAACACTACTAAGAGTTTTTAGAACCATCCCCCAACTTCAATTTTCTGCCCGCTCTCACATAGCTATTGGACTTTCGTACTTACTCCAGCAATTCATTTAAACTCGATAATTCACCACAATTAATATTGACAATACATAACGATGTTTTATATGAAATGTTATCTGATTAATCTAGATCCTAGCATGATCAATTTAATATGAAGCTTGTACTTAATATATATCTCGCATAATATATTATATTCATAAAAGTAATTAGTGCATTTTACGTATTTACCTCAGTGGAGCCAGTAAAGGCAACTTTGTCGACATCAGGGTGGTGAGTTAGTGCAGCTCCGGCCGTGGGTCCATAGCCAGGAACCACGTTCAGTACTCCAGCTGGGAATCCAGCTTCCTTGGCAAGAGCTGCTACAGCCAAGGCAGTGAGGGGAGTCTGTTCTGCCGGCTTGATGACGACAGTGCAACCTTATGGAAGGTAAAAAGTAAAGTATATGACTTTAATGTGCAGTACGATGACGGTCGACGGGCATTCCACCTCTTACACCAATCTGTGTAATCCGGTAATATCTCCAGCAATGTGTGGCTATAGCCGGTCTGATTTTAACATGTTCTCGGCAACGAGGTTGCCGGCGGCGGTTAAAAGTTACGTAGGATAACGAACGTTTGTAAAAAATAATATATTTCCATTGCTTGGTTATATTTATGAATCCAATTAACATTTACCCAGTTTTATGTGCGCGGCATTTACTGCTCCAACGCTGTTTAACCTTGTGCACGGTCGAATATATACCTTTATCGTATGCAGAGGATCTCAAGTTCTTGAGTAAATTTTTTATTAAAAAGAAATTTTAAGATGGTAGGTTTTATAGTTTTTTTTAACGTGTGGAAACCCCCACGGCCTTAATCCCATCGGTGCCAACGATGGCATGTCGGAGTCGGACCGACTAAAACCACACGGTGTCCTCCCCAAGTGTCCATTGCTGGGCACCCCGGGTAAGCCCTCGAAAGGATAACCCCAGGGTTGCCGGCGGACTTTGACCGCCACCGCGTCCTCGCCTTGTGGGGTCGGGTTTTATCCCGCGTCGGTGAGTTGGCAGGCGTGTGTAGGGCACACACGACACGCCTCCGCCACGGCCTGCTTCTGTAAGGACGGCGAGTCGGCCAACTGCCGTCCTCAGGCCCCGATCATGGAGGTCGGTAGTCCCGGGCGTAGATGAGTCTGCGGCGTCCTCGCCGCAGACTGCGAAATTCGGGGGGCAGGGTTCTCTCTCGCCCTCTCCACCGTCTCTTTCGCGCACATTACCTGCTCGCAGAAAGAGGCGGCGGCGTGCCACTTGCTCCCGTCAGAGACCACGGCCCTCACCATGGTCTCCAACGAGAGAACGTCCACGCCCAGGACCGCAACGAGATCCTGGCGTTGACTCGCCCACGTAGGGCACTCCACCAACGTGTGGAGCGCCGTGTCTTCGCCAGGATCCTCGCAGTGCTGGCACTGCGGCGTTGTCTCCCGGTGGATGCGCCATAGATACTTACCGAAACACCCGTGTCCGGTAAATATCTGGCACATCCGGTAGGAGAGGTCCCCATGGTCCCTCTCCAACCACTCCTTCATGATCGGTCTCACCGCCGCAATGGTGGATTCCCCCCACCTTGGATGCTCAAGTCGCACCCTCCATGTCTCCATGAGTTCCTGGTGGAGCAGGGACCGCTGAGCCCTGATTTCTCGGGGCTCTGGCCTATGGCCCCGCTCCAGCGCCTCCTTGCGCCACTGGTACAGCAGCGCAAGGGCTCTCGCTTCCAGGTCCCATGGAGGGGTCCCGGCTAGGAGACATGCCGCTTCGACGGAGATCGTGCGATACCCCCTTGTGACTCTGACGGCCATCGCCTTTAACGGGCTGTTTAGAGCAGCCACGTTGCGGGCCGCCAGAGTCTCCGCCCATACGGGGGCCCCGTATAGGGCCATGCTTCGCACGATCCCCAGGCACAGTCTCCTAGTGGGGGCGTTGGGTCCCTTAACATTGGGCATCAGCCGCGATAGCGCGGCCGCAGCCCCCCTCAGGTTCGGGACCAAACTTCAGAGATGAGGTCCGAAGTCCCATCGGCTATCGAGTACGAGCCCAAGGTACTTCATCGTGGGCTCGATGCCGATGCTTACGCCCCCAACGGTTATGCTGGTTCCCGCAGGAGGCCCCCTCCGAGGCCCGTGAAAACACATAGCCTCGGATTTGTGGAGAGCCACCTCGAGTCCCAGCCGCCGTATTCGACCCACGACTTGAGCAACCCCTGCCGTGGCCTTTAGTGCCGCGTTTCGGTACGCTGCTCCCCGCGCCATAACGAGGGTGTCGTCAGCATAACACACTATGCTGACACCCTCGAGCAACGTACCGCGCAGCACCCAGTCGTATCCGATGTTCCACAGGAGTGGCCCTAGGACCGACCCCTGTGGAACACCGCACGACACTTCTCGCCGCCCTGGCCCTAGCCAGTTCGGGTAAACTATGGCCCTCTCGGATAGGTATGCCTCGACAATGCGGCGGAGGTAAGGAGGCACCCCGTGATACGCGAGCGCCTCCCTAACGCAACTTCAGGGTAGGGTGTTGAAGGCGTTGGCGATGTCGAGAGACACCGCCACCACCACCCCACCCTGCGAGACTACTTCCTCCGCCAGGCGCCTAACGCGCATGATCGCTTCCACGGTGGAGCGCCCCCGGCGGAAACCGAATTGGTTGTCCGCCAGATCTGGCCCCACGTTCGTGAGATGCTCGACGAGGCGCTCTGCAATAATCCGCTCAAAGAGCTTGCACACCTCGTCGAGCAAAACGATCGTAACCGGATGGCTGATCACGCTGAAGGACCAGTTTCCCCGTCTTCCACGCCTTTGGAAACTGGCCCCTCGATTGTCACCGCTCGAATGACTCCTATCTATTTCAAATGGGTTTTGAGGTGGACTTATATACATACCAGCAGCCAAAGAAGGAGCGATTTTCCAAATAAACATCGGAATTGGATAGTTCCATGGTAAGATACCACCACAAACTCCTACTGGCTCCTTCAGAGTGAATGTCATCACCTCACCATCTGAAACATCATCACTATATTTAAAATTGTCTCCATCTCACATGATTTACTCAATTCGAAAATGATTTTTATTTTATGTAAGGCTTAATGTTGTAAAGTTTAATTTCATGTAAGTGGGCAGACAAGCCGGGGGCGACCTCGCAGAACATACACTGGTCACATTAATGAGGTATTGAAAAAAGGGCAGGCCAAAAGTACACGAAACCGGTGGGATTGCATGAAAGGTTTAATGACAGTAGAGGAAGCTCGTGAAGTGTGTAGGGACAGAAGCAGATGGCGGTCTGTTGTCTCTGCCTACCCCGGAGGCAAAAAGGCGTGAATATGTGTACGCATGTATGATTATTATTTTAATTACCATGACTAAAATAGTAATAATAATAAATAGAGTATTTTTTTTGAAACTTAAAATAAATATACCTTTATAGATTGATCATAATGATCATACTTTACATTAGAATTCATTAGATACTAGATGTTTATAGGGTTATAAATAAGTAGGTACTATTTTATCACACTATATGTGTTTAAGTGAGTACTCAAACGGCATTTTCTTCAAGGATGTTGATGAGTATAAGCTAGTATAAGTGCCTATTTTGGGTCTGTAATTTAGAAGTATCGACTGAAATAATATAATTAGACATTGAACACGAGTACTATATAAGTGGACGTTTGAGCTTTCATAAGGTATTTTTTTTTGTTATTTGTTATATCAATATATTTTTTTTAGTTGCCATCGATATTTTTATTTCTCAAAAAACGGTGAAGTCTGCTGCGCCATCATTCATGGGCCAATTTTGAGAATACATGGCATGAAAATTAGAAACCTACCTACAAGATGTGTAAAAGAATCCAAATAGATTATAAAACTTAATGTGAATATATTTTATAACAGAACATGTGTGTAGTGTATTGTACTGGGCTGGTAATGTCAAAATATCTTTAATAATCACAAAATACCTGCAGGAATAGTATTGCCAAGAATTTTATCAGCTTTGCCAGCGTAGTATCTGAGAATTCCAGCAGACCACACAATTTCTCCATAAGCTTGTTTCACGGGCTTGCCACAGTCCAAAGTCTCCAGCTCGCTCAAGTATTTAGCATCTCTCTCCAAGAGATCTGCCAACTTTAGTAGGAGACGACCTCTTTGGGATGCATCAATAGTACGCCATTCGGAATAACGATGGAAGGCTTTCTTAGCAGCGGCCACCGCTAAATCTATGTCAGCCTGTGGACGAGACGCCATATTAGAGCAGTAACTAACTTACAGAGTAAACTTTGCAGGAATTTTGAGCCTTATGTATATCTAAATTTTTAAAATTAGGTTGATAAAGTTGTTTCTCGTAGGATTTTTTGTTCCGATTCGTTCCCGAGGGATGTAAATCCATTACAGATAAGATGTGCATATAATGTTCAGATTAAGTTTTTGCTAAATTAGGGGCTCCAGCCCTCAATTAGGACCTCAGCAGGTATTGAACTGCGGAGGTACTTAATATTATAGACGAAGGTCTCAGATATAATTATATCTGTGACTTTCTTTCATATATTAAGTACTAGATTGTTTGTCGTATGGCCATCAACAAGTAATTTATTCCGTTTCAATAACAAGTTTCTGAAGAATGCGGCAACAACTGACCATTAGGTAGTAATGCAAGTTGCCACCTAGTGATAGAAAAACAATCGCTATGTGATTAGACATAACATAACATAACTTCAGGCCTGTATCCCCGAAGGGTTAGGCAGAGTTGTATTACACACCCATGGTTCGCCAGCTATGTTAAGGTCTCAATGTAATAGGGGGTGAACCTATTGCCATCTACCGGGCACATTAGCCAGCGATAATTACATACATGACATTACATTACATAACTTCACGCCTGTATCCCCGAAGGGGTACGTGAGTGTGGGTGAGCGATAATTAACATTTATTAATGCAAACATAACTACGAAAAGTCAGAGGTGTGTGCCAGGGGCGACTGGGGATCAAACTCGAGACCTCTTCTCAGCAGTCCGTTACGTACGCCACTGGGCTATCGCCGCTTTATGTGAATTGAATATAAAAAAACAGATATTGAAGGAGTCAGAGAAGTAAATCCACATGGTAATCCCAAAAAATCTATAATGTAGATAGCCATCAGAATATCTTGAACATTGCTGATATCAAACTATTTGTTACAAGGCAATACTCGTACATCTATCTAGAAGGTAATCTATAATTGTTTGATAAGATGTTGTCGTACTACTTATAATACTTATTTTATATTGAATTCACTTCTAGTTAGTATGAGCGAAAAGCTATTTTTGTTCACATATATCGACGAATATAAAAAAATCGGTTGTCTGTAAAGTCGGTTTACTAAGGATAGTTGAACGTGACAACGTCATAAGAAAATACTGATGGAATGGTTGCATTTGCCCTGTCGCTACGCGTCACAATGACGTTCGATTGCATGCCTCAGAGCGAGGTAACGCCGCATACGAGGTAACGCCTCATACGTCATGTTTTTTCGTGCGTGCAGCCGGCTCCATCGATTTATAAGACGTTGTCACGTCAAAATTTGGACCTCTGAAATAACCTCTCTAAAATAGGCAACGATAGAAAGAAGCTTATAAAAAAAGGTTGTTGAAGGTAGTTGAAGTTTGTGAAGTTTCAATAAATTCAGCCTAAGTAAGAAATGTGACATATTACAAAAATTAATAATGATGAATCCCATAGTATAGAAGGTTGCCAAGACGAACAGAGTTTAAGATATTTTCATTGTTGAAAAGTATTTAAATTATACTTTTGAACTAAGATATAGTGTATAAACTTAGGACTTATAGAATTTGGCATTATAACTTTAAGTCTAAAAGAAAACTAACACTTGTTAACAGTGAAGGTTTCATTGTAATCAATAGGTCTGCCATGAAACAGAAGAAGAAGGCAGGCTACCTGAAGGTTACATGTCCGAAGATGAGGTCCGGGGACGCATTTCTGTGCCAAATAATCCGAAATTACCAACCGAAGTTTCTTATGATAAAACGGATTTATTCCACAATCGGCACCGAAGACGGCACTTGACACTACGTTCGGCCTAAACCCTACTGAAAGACTCGAAGTAATTTCATGGTATGTAAATGCTATGTCTTTCGTTTGTGTTTCGTGTGGGTCAGCAGTTTCGGATGTTCGTTTCAAGGTAGCCCTCCAAAAATATCGAAAATTTACCTTGTCGCCTTCAGCCACTTGTATGATGACAGATTCATCTTGAGGATTGATAGTGGGGAAGGTCTTCTTGCTGACAGCATCCACCCACTCGTTGTTGATGAACAACTATATAAAAAAGTTGAAAACATTACTTAGTGCATTGTATAAAGCATTTTTTTCATTTTCATTTAAAGATGTTAGCTAGTGTACAAATTCTTCTTTTATTTTAAAAAATCGACTTAAATAGAAGGTATGTGTAGATCAACCTACTGGTAGGTTGATACGCGTAAAGTACGCCAAGACATCTTTATATTGCAAGTAAATGGTTCTGTAGCATTTTACTTTATTTCGGTTTAGTTTTCTTTTTCAGCTTTTACATTGTTTTTATGAAAAGGTTGATCTTGTCTGCTAAACAATAGACCGATTTTCCTATTTAGACTGCATATTAATAATGAAACTGGTCAACTATATTTACTTGAGAACCTCATAATACAGTTGTGGCGATACCACATATACCCAGCGCCATCTAGCGACAACAAGGTGAACTACTTGGATACTACTACATGAATACCAATCCTGAATCGCGAAAGTGAAGTTCGCGCGGTGGTATAGCATATATACAACATCCCAACGACAACTGTTGGGCCGCGGCCCGCCAGGCGTGATCACCTTGCCTGGTCGGAGGATCCTCCCTTTGTGTTGGAGGAACATCACACTCCGTTCCTCCACACAGTCTTCGGGGCTTGCTTGATTCTCATGTACAGTAAATGACAGAAGTCGCTTAACAAATTCTTATCTATTGATCACCTTAGCTCTTAACCTTTTCATAAAATAATAAACAAAATATGCATAATTTTCTAGGGAATATAAAAATGGTTCATGCATTCCTATGTAAATAAGGTTTGTAAATATTTAAGTGTTAACCAACTTTTGTCGTTGACTGTACGGTACAATTTTATTATCATGAAACATTATATATTTTATATTAAGTCGCATAATTCTTAAGTCTATGGAACAGCATAAAGGTTTAATTTTCCAATTTCCAGGTAAGCACTCGTAACATTGAAGGTACACAGTCAACGACAGAAAAGTCGCTTAACAAATTCGAATGTATTGATCACCTTCCTAACCCTTTCATAAAATAATAAATTAAACATGCATAATATTAACTTTATCCTCTGGGGATTATAAAAGTTCTTAAAAATCCACTATTGGTTTATGTATTCCTATGTAAAAAAGGTTTTGTATATATTTAAGTGTTAACCAACTTTTGTCGTTGACTGTACTTATATGTCGCGAGCTCTCGATAAACACAATGGTCTAATAGAATCAATTTACACAGTCAGTATTGAGAAGAGAATTACCTATTGTGGTTTTGTACGAACCACATATGCATGTCGATATTGTGTATTGTAAACCACAAATATCACGGAAGTGTGAAATTACAGCAAGTCACAAAGTATAACGGTTTATTGTACTGCACAGGGCTCCACCTATGGTACTAGAACGTAACTTAAAGATAGACAGAAAGAGATCCCTGTAATCATCATCAGAGCGCCAATTCCATTCATCTACTCCTCCTTATGAGTCGGTTTATTCTGGGTTTTACGAAAGCGACTGCGGTCTGACCTCTCAAACCTGAAAGGAAAGGCAGGTGTACCGGCTTGCAGAAGAGGTTAATTTAAGCATTGTCAATTTTTGAATGGCCCCATATACATTCAGATACTTTTTTTTTTCGTGCGGAAATCCCAACGAATGCCCCCCCGCCGGTCATCGGGGGCGGTTATGTCGGGCTTGAACCGACTAAAATCGCACGCCGTCTCGGGTCTACAGACGCCGGGATGTAAGGTTGCTCATAGATCATAACCCTCGCACCCCGATTGACCCTGGGCCATCTCCGGTTTCGAGATGGCCCCCTCGGGTTTGGGAACCCCGGTTTCCCCGTCTTGCCCCGGTTTGAGGGAGGGGCGCTAGTCACCCCACCGTCCCGCGCCTGCTTCAGCTGGGGTGACAGGCGGCCTAACCTGCCACCCCCAGGCCTGCGCTCATGGAGGACGGAGGTCGTTAAGCGACCTCCGGCGCCTCAGTCGCCTGCGACTCGCGGCGAGCATGTTGCGGGCTCGGCGCGCCGGGACATTCAGAGAGCCTAACAGTAGCCAAAACACTGTCTATAATAAATAGTAAAAAATCTTGTAACTGGTACCTTACACGATTCCTATTTATCGTACAGCAGTTGCAAGTTGTTTCGTCTGGCTCTGGCTCTCAAAATATACATACCTTATAAATATCTTTTGTAAAGTATGATATGTACATACTAATAAACTGCAAATGACACCTTATCATCAAACTATGTTTATGAAATAAATAAGTAAAAGGACTATCAATTTCTGTCAAAACTCTTTCGATAAATAATCATTTATTTATTTATTTTTCCACAGCACTATTTTTACAGGTTTACCCAAATACAATAGTGTGGTCCTTATATATTAGAATATAACATAATATTATATACATTGCTATTTTCATAAACTCATTCAGAGAATAAATAAAAATTAGACCATGAATCGTGAAACCTCTCCTTGGAACCGGTGTTGAGGTATAGACATATAAAGAGACATTTTGTCTTAATAAGTTAAGACTGTGCCAGCTGGAGAGTAAATATTTTGTACTGTCTTATCAGTTAACCATGTAAATATTTCATTACCTAGAATCATTAATTTTATTGTTGAATAATAAAATGTCTCTTTACGGGTGTGGAGAGCCCAACATTCTTGACGATCATACCGACCTCACCTGCATGTCTGTGCTACCTGCTAAACAACGGAAGAGGCTCTGGCGCAGGTTTTTCTTTCAGACTTAGGAGATCAGACCTAGTTACTCACGGTAAAGTCAACATATCAATCAAAATCAATTAGGGGACATCAGACGCAACTGGAAATTCGCTATGACGATGATGAAATTGTTTCTGTGTTGTGTATTCGTTTTCGGGGTCGGTAAATAAGCAATAGCGTTTTTTTCTTAAAAAAAAATCATTAACAACCCCTGGTTTGGTAGGAGTACCCGGATAGGTTGATTCCTTATTATAAGGGACCAATACTCTTATTGTTGAAATGTGAGTAAGTACTTATTGTTTCGTGGATACACAGATTAATATTGCAAAAAGATTTAAAATAGATTTTCACACATTGGAGAATTAAATCAGTGCATCCATTTAATTGTACCTTATTTTTTTTATTTTCTTGCGGAAATTTCTTCGGATATCCCCCTGCCGACCAGCGGAGCCGGTTATGTCGGGCTTGAACCGACTAAAACCGCACGCTGTCACGGTTCTACACCCGAGACGCCGGGGTGTAAGGTTGCCCCTATGGCCCCTATGGGCCATATCCCTCGTACCCCGACTGACCCTGGGCCATCTCCGGTTTCGAGATGGCCCCCTCGGGTTTGGGAACCACGGTGTCCCCGTCTTGCCCCGGTTTGGGGGAGGGGCGCTAGTCACCCCACTGTCCCGGCCTGCTTCTGCTGGGGTGACAGGCGACCTCACCTGCCACCCGCAGGCCTGCGCTCATGGAGGACGGAGGGCTTCAAGCGACCTCCGGCGCCTGAGTCGCCTGCGGCGCGCGGCGAGCATGTTGCGGGCTCGGCGGGCCGGGAGAGTTCTAAACCTCTCCCGGGCGCGCTCCGCCATCTCCTTCGCGAGCATTACATGCTCGCAGAAGCTCGCTCGCGCTCCGCACCATTGCCGCAATCATGCTGCCGAGCGAGAGGACTCCCACCCCGATGGCTGCCACGAGGTCACGCCTCGTCGTTTCCCACGCCGGGCAGTCCGCCAGCGTGTGCAGCTCCGAGTCCTCGCTCGCGTCGCAGTGATGGCACTTAGGCGTTGGCTCCTTCCTGATCCGATGCAGGTGGTCCCCGAAGCTCCCCTTCCCGGAGATCACCTGCGTCAGTCGGTACGAGAGGCTTCCGTGTCGCCTCTCTAGCCAATCCTCCATGATGGGCCTTACCGCCGCTATTACGGCGTGCCCTGCGTTTGGTTGCCCAAGTCGTTCCTTCCACTCCACCACGATGGCCTGGCTGAGCTGGAACTGCACTGCCTCGATTTCTCGAGGCTCGGGGTTCCGTTCCTGCTCCCGCGCCTTCTTCCGCCACTGGTATAGTTGCGAAAGGGCTCTGACCTCCAGGTCCCATGATGGAGTTCCTGCAAGGAGACTCGCCGCCTCGAAGGAGATCGTACGGTACCCGCGGATGACCCTGATGGCCACATCCGCAGACTTCTGGCCTTCAGGGCCTCCGCCCATATTGGGCACCCATACACAGCCATGGACCGCGCGACCCCCGCGTAGAGTCTCCTGCAGGAGTCATTGGGCCCCTTCATGTTGGGTAGCAGCCGCGCCAAAGCGAGAGCTCTGCCCTTCAACTTGGGGGCCAGACTTCGGACGTGCTCTCCGAAGTCCCATCGGCCGTCGAGCATGAGCCCCAAATATTTCATTTGGGGCTTGATGCCGATGCGATTACCTCCCACGATAAGACTGAATCCCTCAGGTGGCTTGCTCCGAGGCCCATGAAAGAACAGGGCCTCGGTTTTATGCAGAGCCACCTCAAGACCCAGCCGCCGGATCCGTTACACGACTTGGGCAACCGCGGTCGTGGCCTTTAGGGTCGCTTCGCGGTACGTCGCCCCGCACGGCGTCACGAGCGTGTCGTCCGCGTAGCACGTGACGGCGGCACCGTCTGCGAGCTCACCGCGAAGCACCCAGTCGTATCCGATGTTCCACAGGAGCGGCCCCCATTTAATTGTACCTACAGTAAACACTTAAGTTAATAATGTGTTATTTTATGTATTTTTATGTAGAGAATGTCAGATATAATCTGCGCACGGTTTATTCAGATGCGTCTGGTTTTCTAATTATTTTCTCCATTACTCGTATTTTAATGTATTAGGTATTACTTTTGGAAGGCGACCACTCAGATTAGCATTGACCACACAAAAGCAATGACCATTGCCCAGTATACTATTAGGTACTGTTATTATTAGACTACAGTACACCAGTGAAAATAATTACGTTTTACTTTAACTAAACTGGATTGGATTGTGATAACGCAGTTTCATTTGAATTTAGCTTAGTCATCAATGTCAATTCCGGTCGTTATTACCGGTTGCATCCAAACCTTGCACTGTAGAGCCCGAGGACCGCTCTCTTAGTCTTTCTCCTGTTCATGTGACTTATCTTGGTTTGTATGGAAGCCACTTCGTCCGTAAATTAGCAGGTGAGGTTGGCTTAGGCCCCATAGATCTTAATGGAGCCCCATACGCCCTTCGACTTGTTCTTGGTCTTTCAGTTTATTATATTTATAACATACTTATATTTTAACACTTCCCCGAGTTGCCCCACTGTGTTGATCTTAAATTTTATGACACTTTTGTTATACCTATATTATACAATTGAGTTTGGCAAAGATTTACCCAAAATAATACACTTTCAGATTGTCACATAATCATGTTATTTAAAACGTATGTTGATAACACAAATATAAACTACGCTGATTAAATATGGTGATGCGATAATCCGCATTGAAATTCATATTAAGAGCGACTGAGCATTCATTGGCATATGAGTAAATCCTATGTGTATATCACTGAAATAATTCGTTACCGCTGACACATGTTTCACTAAGTTTAACCACACAGATTTATTTGAAATACTCAAATGTATAATTCCAAAAAAAAGTAATGATATCAAATAATAGGAAGATGAATAAAGACATACCTTGGTATATTTGATGTCTACTTTAACCATCTTGAAGCCGTTTCGTCTATACGTGCGTCGCCTTCTGTGGCCTACCAAAAGTGATGTGATTAGAGTACGCCGTTCGTGCGCTATGCATGTGAGTATACATCAATAAACATTGCGTCATAACGTGGTATATATAATGCGTGGACTACAATAATGATTTTATTATCTAAGTGTTCCGTATGTTGATTTAAAGAGCTAGGAGGCCATGAAAGATTCATATGAATTTTATTTGATTTTTGAACTGTGTGACCACGTAATAATCTAATGACACTTAAATCAAAAGAAAATCTCTATTAGGCTGGAACAAGTCTTGATTTTATTATCTCAGTGTTCCGTATGTTGATTTAAAGAGCTAGGAGGCCATGAAATATTCATATGAAATTTATTTTATTTTTGAACTGTGTGACCACGTATTAAGCTAATGACACTTAATCAAAAGAATTTTTTTATTAGGCTGGAACAAGTCAAGAATTGTGAAGAATCAATATTTTCGTGGCCCATGTTAATGTCACCTGGTGACTGAATGACGAGGCTGTGTCGCTCGCTGTGACCTCTCGGGGTTGGGGTCTCTGACGGCAGTCATTCCCGTAATCCAAGATAAATCAATCCAAAAGGGAAGTAGGAGTTGGGGGCTATCTCCGGGCTCTAAAGTGCAAGATTGGCGCTTGGATGATAATGGAGAAGTCAAAAAATATTTGATAGAAAGAGGAATTAACGTAAAATACGTAGGTACATCATACAAGGGGTGTGTGTTGGGTAAGGGGTGTGTGTTGGGTAACCTCCTCGAGTGTCGCTCCGATTCCGATCCCGCTGCAGTCCGCTGATTTCCGCACGAAAAAAAAAAAAAAAAAAAGGTACATCATACAAAAAACTCTTTGAAAACAACTCATGACGTAGTAACTGAGCGGACATGTGATAAGGAGAGTCAAGCAATATTACCACAGGTTATCTTAAAGATGGGTGATCTATAATAGAAAGTCTTGGGAGAGAAGAGTTAAGTTAGTCAATGTGAAGTATCCGTTCTTCCATATCTGAATCGTACATCACGCAGCGCATGACATCCCGGTCCAAATATTTCAAGCATTCATGGGCTAATCTGACCGTTTTCCATTAGGCGAGTATCAGTTTAATTAACACAGACATGTTTAGAAATTATAACTAATATTCGTATAATATTTTACATGATAATTGCAGTGTTCTAAAACAAGGACCTTTTTCTCATTGCACTAGGCTTCTCCTTACCAAATTATGGAAAGTAAGAGGAGAGCAGACTTCGGGATCCAAAGTATGGAACCGGCATCTGTGTTCGGATGAATAAGAAGAGTTACATTCGGTATACCTGTCTACAAACCTGAACAACGCAATCTGATGAAAGCGCGTAGCCACACGCGTCGGTCGGCTGTTGTCGCTGTGTATATTCGTGTACCTTTTTTTTTTCGTGTGGAAATCCCTTCGGATACCCCCCCGCCGGCCAGCGGGGGTGGTTATGTCGGGCTTGAACCGACTAAAACCGCACGCCGACGCGTGACATGTCCACGCTTCTGTTATACAATAGCTTATATTAACTACATTCACAATTGGTAATATTTTATCGGTACCATACCGTCAAGATGTCTTATCATTACAATATGTGCACATGTTGCAAGAACCTCAAATAATTTCATTCTAAGAGAATGACGATAAAAAATACTTTCAACATTAGTTTTATCTACTTCCTTCTCACACGTCATTCTATTCTGGATTAATAATAACGTATCGCTAAATATATAAATCCTTGGGAGTCTGTTGAACCCTAAAATAAACTCGCCCACTGCCAAGTTCATTTGTGATGGATACCATTCACAATCCTAAAAGAAATTGTTGTTAGACTAATGTTTTTAAAACTTATGAAATATTGTCTCGACCATTTATATATAATAATATATTATGTATTCTTTCAAAATATTTCACAAATGGGGGTTACATTCTTAGATGGTACAATTTTTAAGGTGCTAATGTTATTAAATACTGTCGACCCAAACTAGGCGTGTAAGACGGTATCCGGCCGTCATGTGGAAGGTACAATATTTTTTTATGTTAAAGATAGTGAACACAAGTCACCGTAACATAGATACAATATCACATATATAAATTCAAAATCAAACAAATAAGATAAAAAAAATAAAAAAAACCGGCCAAGTGCGAGTCGGACTCGCCCATGAAGGGTTCCGTAGCAGCAAGTAAAATTTTTATATGTGAGTTGATTGAATGAAAGGTAAATTGCGGTTTACCATTTATGACGTATTAAAAGAAGACTACTTACTGGATGTCGTTCAAACCAATTGAGAGAGTGTGTATGTGTGTTATGTGTAATAAAAATGTGGTTATAAAAATATTAATTAATCGTCTCAAACGTATAGCCACAACACCAATATGGATGTCCCACAAATATAGTATGTGCACCAACTTTCTTTTTTTACGTGCGGAAATCCCTTCAGAAACCCCCCCGCCGGCCAGCGGGGGAGGTGACTTGAACCGACTAAAACCGCACGTTGCCTCGGGTCTTCAGATGCCGGGGTGTAAGGTGGCAAGGCATTTCCTTCGCACCCCGGCTGACCCAGGGCCATCTCCGGTTTCGAGAGGGCCCTCTCGGGATCCACGGTGTCCCCGTTTTGCCCCGGCTTGGGGGAGGGGCGCTCTTCGCGCCGCCGCCCCGGCCTGCTTCTGCTAGGGTGACAGGCGGCTCCACCTGTCATCCCCAGGCCTGCGCTCATGGAAGGCGGAGGTCGTTTCAGTTGTTCGGACGTAACCCTATAAGTCATGTATGTGTACCTTTTTATGCCTTATGTAAATAATAATCCCTTAGATTTGTTGCTTTTAAAGACCTTGATGTTTTTTACGAGCTTCGTTTTATGTATATTATGTAAAATAACAGGCATTGAAAAAAGAAAAATACAGAATTACGGATTTAATGCAAAAGATAAAAACACCCGTAAGACTTTTCTATTGAAGTCATTGAGCATTGCTGATCAAAGGTTCGGCCAAATTTTGGCCTAAACCGAAGCCGAAACTAGATTTGTTGGCCGAAACTAGCCGAAACCGATACTTCGGTCGGACATTACTTAAAACAAAACTACTTATGTGGCTGTGTGACAGTTAATTATCACCGCCAAGTACTATTGAGATTTAGCAAGATTAGATACTCCAAGTCCAAGTTCACCAGAAAGTTCTAGGCGATTCCATGGATTGATGAACACTTTACGCAATTCCAGTACTTAGTTATGGCAGTTTGTAGCATTTCATTTACATTTTTATTTCTCCCTGGTTCTTCTGGTGGTAGAAATTTGATGACACAAATATGTCACAAAAATCGGTCGGGTGGGTACCACCGTGCACGATTGCGTAAAACCCTCCATAGTAATCCAATTTCGGTTTGATTGCGTTCAGGGGTCAGCAAGTGCATAGCCGGGCAGGGGAATTGTGGTCGCAGCACTAGTGGGACCGGTGGGTGTCACGCGGTGCTGCGACGACAATCCTCTTTTGATGAGGCCGTCAAGCTGAGTGCCACCGTTGTTAACATAGTACGTGTATGTAATGGTGACCCTCTGTCCCGAGACTTTATCTTCAGCTTACCATCAGGCGAGGTGAAGTCACGTGACGTGACGTGTCCTAAATATAAAAAAATAAAAAAAGAAGAATCCCTAACAGAAAATTATTTATAAAATCATAGGTACGAATTAAACCGACTCGCGTTATCACAATACAATAGTGTCTCTTTAATATTGTTTAGTTCAGAAAGTTATAGCTTTATCTCCTATATGTGCTGAAATGTTTAAATTTGTGCATCTGTTGACCCGTAAACTTCAGTCTCTGGACACTTTTCAACCTTTATTTTGGTCATGTGACAGAGTTTCTACGATTTCATTAGTTGAAATGACTCGAGAGATTTATGAGTCTTTAGTGCTGGCTAGGCTAGGAATTATTCATGTAGCTAGACTAGAATAGTACGTGAGGTTGGATTTAGTTATTTTAATATTTTATACTATTATAATGATTACAAGTATATTTTCTATTATTAAATATACATCGTGGAAAATATGTCAGTGAACCCTGTGACGTGGATAGTTTCTAACTAGTAGTGCATCTGTTATTCTCTTATAACAACCTCTTTATGTGAATTAAATATTAGTAGCTCAGCTAGCGGTCAACCATTATCATTATGCATTTCACTTTCTGTTAACCTTTGTTATGAAAATTATTGTATAAAGATATGAATGAGTGACCTATGATCACTTAAGACCTGTTATCAGTTGTGGTTATGAGTCTGGCTTCGATACCAAAAAATAATAATCATATATTATTTACACGAGGACGATTAAATTATCTACAATAATGAAAGGGGTCTAATTTGGATTGCGTATTATAACGATATTGTCTCTTCAAAGTTCCTCTATAAATCAATTTTCTTGCGTGTCTCTCTTATCAGCTGGAGGCACAGAAGCAGGGAGGGGATGGGTGTTATCGCCGTCCCTGGATTTGTCGAATAATCAAACATTGATCACCATGGCAATCATGTATTTGAGGCGATTTAGGTCGAAACGCTCATGATTAGGGTATCCGTACTCTCACAATCTTTTTAGGAAGGTTGCGAAGCGACCACGAACAATAACCGAAATGGATTGAAAAAATCTTTACGGAGCCTAACCACAATATGGCTGTGTTGCTCCATCAGCTATGAATTCACATTGACATGATAACGGACTCACTGGAACACAATTGCATCTTTCCATATTCATTAATTTATTATGTGGTAGATCTTCTCTCCGATGTTGGTTCCACACCAATTCCATCAGAATATGTTATAAGCCCTCTACCACTCTACATGTTTCGTAGTTTGACAAGCTGATAAGCCAATAAGGAAGCAGATCTGAAAGCCTCAGGATTAGCTGCAATAAGCATTGCCTATTAACACCCACATTTTGCCAACCAAAAAACAGTATAACATGAAGGAGAGAAAGTCATGACAAAAAGGCTCGTCTCCGGATCTTAGGGGCTGTGGTAGGATTGGCTAGAGAGGCGACACGGAAGCCTCTCGTACCGACTGACGCAGGTGATCTCCGGTAAGGGGAGCTTCGGGGACCACCTGCATCGGATCAAGAAGGAGCCAACGCCTGAGTGCCATCACTGCGACGCGAGTGAGGACTCGGGGCTGCACACGCTGGCGGACTGCCCGGCGTGGGAGGTGCCAAGGCGTGGCCTCGTGGCAGCAATCGGGGTGGGAGTCCTCTCGCTCGGCAGCATGATTGCGGCAATGATGCGGAGTGCGAGTAGCTTAACGACCTCCGTCCTCCATGAACGCAGGCCTGGGGGTGGCGGGTGAGGCCACCTGTCACCCCAGCGGAAGCAGGCCGGGACGGCGGGGTGACTAGCGCCCCTCCCCCAAACCGGGGCAAGACGGGGACACCGTGGTTCCCAAACCCGATGGGGCTATCTCGAAACCGGAGATGGCCCAGGGTCAGTCAGGGTGCGAGGGATATGCTTTATGGGCAACGTTACACCCCAGCGTCTGAAGACCCGAGACGGCGTGCGATTCTAGTCAGTTCAAGCTCGACATAACCGCCCCCGCTGGCCGGAGGAAAATCCGAAGGGTTTACCGCACGAAAAAAAGGGGCATTGGTAGGAATATATTGAAACTTCATGGTTTTAGCAAGTACCAACTTGGCTGCGGTGATTATATAAAGTGGATCAGAATGCTTAAAAAAATATTGCCTTTTATTTATTCTCAGGTTTAGATCCAGGCAGACCTTTAGTGTCAGCATATGGATCCAAGTTATTCCGCCTAGGTCGAGAGGACGCCCATGTGGTCCAAGTAGTTCATACGAATGCTGGTTACCTTGGTGAGAGTGGACTGGTGGGTCACGCCGACTTCTGTATAAATGGAGGAAGAACACAACCGGGTTGTAAGGGGCACGCGATGCGTAAGTATCTAACTGCCTTGCCTTAAATACTTGAGTACTTATTATTAAAGTGGCCAACAAGTACATGACACGTGTATTGGTAAGCGCTTAAGTGCCTATGAAAGCTCTCAATAACAGAGATGATCACTATCACAGTGTTGAACCTATCTACCTTTCAAGATGCTCTAAATGCAAAATGTGAACTGGATGGATGGACTCTATACAGTAAACTACCAATGCATTTTACTAACTATGCATTTGAATTTGTGTTTATTTATCTGTTTACCTTAGATACAGTACAGGTAAATTCATATTGTACTAGAACTTTTAATGAAGTGGTCTTCTATTTTTTTCTGGAGAGCTTGAAGAATGAAGCAAATGGTCGAAGTCAGCTAAGATAGTATCAGTAAGTAGCAGGGTGAACTTTTATCTAATGATCTATTCTGTCTGTATATATATTCTGTCTATGCAGACTTTGACCATGTCCATGCAGATTAAAACTTAAGAACAAATTTGAACCCATGATACGGTTTTTTACTAAAAGTTTAACATACTTAATTAATTACCTTTTCTTTAAATTTACTCATTATCAATAAAATTAATTCATTTACCATTTAACTGTATTAAATGACTAAGTTTACCGTGGTTCACTACTGGTGATAGGTCTAGCCTATTTTGCTCTGTGTCTTGGCGATCTTTTTATAATAGTTAGTTATTTCCTTTTGTGCTTATAATTTATTTTAAATAAAAAATACTCAATCGCATTCTGTAGTTGAATATGGATTATACGACAATGAATGCAGCTCACATCAGGTGATGTCACCATGCTAGGGGTAGTATGGATAATTAGGTTAATAATAGTGAAATGTATCGTTAAGGACTTTACAATCATAAATTAACAACATATTTAACTGACAGAGGTTGATTGAACAACATTTTGTCGTTTATTACAGGTATTGCACGATGTAGCCACTTCATGAGCTCATGTTACTTCGCTGCAAGCGTGAGGAAAAGCAAACGTCTGGTGGGAATACCATGTGCTAGCACATGTCCTAAGGAAGAAGGACATTGGAATCTCAGATTAGACAGAAAAGCAGTTGTACTAGGCGAAGATGTTCCAGATGGGTTGGTTTCTATTTCTTTATTATATCTGCTTAAAACTGTATCTCATACGATTAAACGAGCAATTTTTGTACATATCGGAAACAGTTCTAACGATTTGGGGTGGTAATTTGTATCTATTTGAAGTTTTGCTTTCTGAGTATATAAGGTGTCACGAAATTAGGTCTCTGAATTTGGTGAGATGACTTGGAATCGACAAAATATGTATTTGCAACAAAAAAAAATCGTCTAAGTTTTTAACGGAGTTTAACTTTAAGTTATCGTTAGATTCTCTGTATCCTAATGCATTTATCTCAAAACTAAGAATAAAATTCAGACTACCCAGAGAAAAATGGAAAGAATCTGCCTAGGTATCAAATTAAAAGATAAGGTGAAGAACGTTGACATCCGAAGAAAGACAAAAGTATGCGACGCCTTAACTTTTTCGCTGAATGGGAAATGGAAGTGGGCAGGCCACTTAGCTCGTTACAAAGACGATAGATGGACCCAAAGGTCAGTGAAGTGGTCGGGATCGAAAGGTACCAGAACAAGAGGTCGACCAAGAGCTAGATGGGCAGACGAATTGGTAGCGAGAGCAGGCGAAAGTTGGATGAATACAGCTAAAGATAGAGAAGCGTGGCATTCCTTGGGGGAGGCTTTTACCCGAACGGGGTCCATACATAATAAATAATTGAAATAAATAATAATATAGAATTAAAATAAATAATAATTTAAAATTATAATAAGATTAGAATTAAATAACTTAACTTTGAAAATAGAAATTTTGTATGCTTAATATAATTAAATAATTATTAATGTTCATATATATATGTACTTAAATCCATCATGTATGGAATTAAATAAAGCTCTGTTACTATTTTATTACTATTACTATTAATGCATTTGTCAAGAAAATATTTGAAACTATTTAACGCTAATACGAACGACGATGCACCTTGTCTCATAATTTTGTCATTAGTGATATTATTGTTATCTGTTTTCTTTATTATAAAACTTCTCCTTTTATAATGGTAGAGCTAAACAAATTCGTTTCAGAATCAACGTAACATCCAAATATCCTAACCATATCCTACTTATCCAGTCTTAGGAAGTTTTCACTATTATTTAATCTTATTATGTTTGATTTTCAGGTCACGGGGAATGTATTGTGTCAGTTTTGCACACACTCACAGTTGCCCGTTTGATTGATTTCAATAGCTGCTACTGAATTACTAACCTCAACTAAACATTTACTAATAGGTGTGTAAAAAAATCTTTAAGAGATAGATATAAAATATTGTTAGCTCTTTATCAGTGTATCGAAAGTATTGAACTTTGTCTTCAATGTGACTTATGTATTATCACGGAATACTCGTAGGTACCTATATTTTAGCATTAGGTACGAAGTTTTGTTCTAGTTTTTAATGTATTATATAGGTTTAAGTTTATAATTTTGTTATTCGATCTACGTCTGTAGATATTAAATCTCCAATCTCCAAAGAATTAAATGATACCTTGTTTTTGCAAGTGATGTCAAATAATCTAGATGTTACCAACACACTGCTTATCCGACACAGAGGATGAGTGATTGAACCTTTGAGTTCACGAATAAACGGACAGTCGTAAAACCACAATACGCGGCCCGATATGGAAGGATCCAACCAACTACCTACGTTCATCTTACTAACTACTGGCTGTAACTATTGCTCACAATATTCGTAGTGGTCGTTATTCGACTTAGGTAGTTGATCGAATCCTGTAACATAGGCACGCTTTAGGCTCCACATACCTACATAGTAAGCTATTTATTAACTAGTTTCAAAATATTACGTTATGCATACTAAGCGTCATGGTGCTTGAACACTGTGCCATTTTTCTTTTTTTACTGCTGAAGACTCTTTATTAAGGGTTATTATACTCCTTTATGAACATTTAATTAGCATATTTGAATAAACTGAAATCATATTTGACTAGAACTAAGTAGTACGTTGCTCTATTAAAAATAAAGTGGCATTTACATTTAAAATTTATGACAAGATTTACCCTTTTTTAACATCTCGCGAAAATGCTGTCAGTAAGTCAGTAAGACAATGATAACAACGGCATTTATCGCATGCAGCAGAGTACTCACTTGAATTGTGTTAGTATAAATTATACTATTTTGACAAAAGTCTATGTAGGTTACATTGTAAATAATTTATTTTAATTGCGTAATTTTATATTAAGTAGTTATTATTTGTCACTATTTTGTTTTGTAGATGATTAAAATAAAACTTTTGAATTAATGTGACACTGGTTTATTCTATATTAATGATTTGCAAATATGGTACTAACAGAAATCGAACAGTGAAAGTTGCATTCATCATTATAAAATATGGATTTAAACGTCCAGTCACCAAACAGAAAGCTGCCAGCCCAGTACTTTTCAGCAATTTTCTGTACATCAACATTAAACACGTATTGACCCTGGAAATTAATAATAGAAACTGACATTAAATGTTTTTATTCCTTATTATTATCTTACATATTTTAAATAACTGAACCTATTAAAAGAAATCCATTGCTCTATCAGACATTGTTGAGCATTGAGCTATTATTACTAACGTACAATAGCTCAGTCTTGTAGAGACGATTTTCCCGCCGGCGCCGAAGCAGTAGTAAGTGTCACCCTAATACAGTGCAACCAATTTCATCCAAGATCAAGCGGATCTACACCTCTCTTGCCACACCTTATAGATTTGGAATTCACGTGTTTCCTTCTTCCTAAAATCTGGCGTTTTTTAAGCGAGGCGTGAAAAAGGATTTGATGAGGCCGTCAAACTGAGGGCTAAAATTATTACTTTATTTCTATCTGGAATGGTGTCCCTCATTCCTGAGACTTCCCCTTTAGCTTAGCATCAGGTGAGGTAGTCATATTGATGTGCTCTACATGAACAAAACAGAAGGACAAATAGTATATAAATCAGCCCTGTAGCTTCATCTGTATAGTCTCACTTACTTTTAGAACGACGCAATCCTTGGTTATATTCATGATAGACTGGAATAGTGGTCTGAAGAATAAGTGGTCACAAGGTTTCTTCATTTGAAACCTCAGAAATTCTACACCATCTTTCTGAGCTACTACTTTACCCTGGAACAGTTTTAAAGATAACGTATTATTCGGTCACATGTAGGTGTATTATTCGGTCACATACAGATGTGATTTAAATAGCAATGAAACATTATTGTACGCTAATGCCCATAGTGCATTTTTAGTCAACTAGTTATCACCAATGGCTAAATGCACAGCAGGGTGCTAGACTGGAAAGGCTAGCACCGTTGCCAAATGAAATGCTGGTTATATATCAAATCTTTTTTAGGGAGATTACTGCATCCAGCTAATATTCGGCCAAGTTTTCGGATACTGGGTTTCTTCATGCTCCACTACTTCACCATCTTTAGATTCTTTCCGAGTGTTAGACATGTGCGTTTGTCAATAGAGGGCCTCGTGAGTAGACCGTTAATATATATCAGCTATTCTTACTTCTTTAAATTGAGTTAATTCTATTCTCAGAAACTATCTCTTACTTTTGAAGTAACAAACAAATATGTACTTAACATATAACATATGACTATTTGTAAGTTGAAGACGATATGAAATTAAATTTTAGCTATAATAGCATCTCCAAGTGCCTGTAGCGCCTTCTATTAAAGTTGGAGCAAACCGTGTCACAACGTTTACTTTTGGTGTTAGTATTAGGAATATGCTTTTTGCTCTTATTTGTGGAAATACGCATATCAACGTGTGGCTTCGAGGATTTTGAAGACATAATTAGACGGTGAGACACAGTTTAGAGTACCTAGGTACTGGAGACTTTACCTTCCTTCATTTTCTTTTCCTAATTATTCTAAACTGCGAATGATACGTGCCGTATAGCTAGTGTTTATATGCCACTATAAGTACTATATTTATATATATGTGGTAACCGTAAGCTCATTTGCTACCTTAAGAGTAAATAAATACAAAGTGCAATATTTGAATTTAACAAATTCTAATCATACTGACTTCATAAAAGTAGGAGGTCCAAAATTCGCCTATATTTTTTGTCTGTTTGCGCACAAATTTCTATAGAACTCGCGCTGTGGGTACGTGGGGTCACAATTACCAATTTAAGAAATGCCGCTGATTTGGTTGTTTATTAAAATTCTGGAAGGTGGCTAACAAACGGACTCACCCTGGACTCATCCCCTAAAATTTCAACACGTTTAGTGTTACTTACTTTAGTTGGGCTGGTATTTTTCAAAACACGAAAGTCATATCTTATCAAATTGTGTCCAATTATATCAATTTTGGAAATAGTACAGTCCCTTTGTTTAGGTCCCTTGCACGAAGTGAAGCTAGTCATGCTCATATTGAACGTACCCTGAAAAAATCAATATACCTAGACAAACTAATATTTTTTATAATTTGATGTTCCGAGTTTCTATTCCTTCTATAAAACGTCCTATAATCATGTTAATTTCAAGTTTATACTCGGATTTAAAAGTTATTAACTTAAAGTTAAGAAATGCCGACGATAATACGACGGATAACCTCAAATCTTGAGTATCTTTAATTTAACTTTTTTTTTTCAAACAACATTAACCAATGTAATTGTGTACATACGTGTACAAGTGATTCTTTTCTTTTCAATAATTTCAATATGTGTCGCAAGTTCCACCAAGTGCAATCAATCAACAGTAAAAAATATCTATAAATAGTGGTTTAGGTCTAACGGGACATTTCTCAAATGAAAGGAAGAAAAATTTGAAAAGAAATTTCCAAGTGTTATAGGATAGGTACTTAAAATGTTAACAAAAACTATATTTAGTAAAAAAAAGTATTTTCACTCAAACTTATCGAGTAGGGTACCAAAATGAAAATTAGAACATTACACACATACTTACGTATTTTCTATAGCTATGTAATAATAAAAAGTATATAATAAATTGATTGATTAAAAAAATCCGACTACTGCAGAAAAGATCGAAACAAGT
Organism: Cybosia mesomella; assembly: GCA_946251805.1. Lineage (NCBI taxonomy): Eukaryota > Metazoa > Arthropoda > Insecta > Lepidoptera > Erebidae > Cybosia > Cybosia mesomella. The sequence goes on from OX276395.1 coordinate 11,609,376, forward strand.
TTGATAGCAGGCGTTACCCATTAGCAAATCATAAACCGAAAGAAAATTAGAGGTTCCTGCATTTTTTTTTCGTGCTGAAATCCCCTCGGATACCCCCTCATCGGTCAGCGGGGGCGGTTATGACGGGCTTGAACCAACTAAAACCGCACGCCGTCTCGGGTCTTCAGACGCCGGGGTGTAAGGTTGCCAATAAAGCATATCCCTCGCACCCCGACTGACCCTGGGTCATCTCTGGTTTTGAGATGGCCCCCTCGGGTTTGGGAACTACGGTGTCCCCGTCTTGTCCCGGCCTGCTTCTGCTGGGGTGACGGGCGGCCTCACCTGCCACCCCCAGGCCTGCGCTCATGGAGGACGGAGGTCGTTAAGCGACCTCCGGCGCCTGAGTCGCCTGCGACGCGCGGCTTGCATGTTGCGGGCTCGGCGGGCCGGAAGAGTTCTAAATCTCTCCCAGTCGCGCTCCGCCATCGCCTAGAGGGTACCGCCTGTTATCTAACTTGTTTCGGTGTTTTCTACAGCAGTCAGGTTTCCGTTTTTATAATCTATACTTATTCCTTGGTTAGTATCTGTACGATATTAAATATATACTTACGAAATCTTTTCCCTTTTCTGTGTTTATGAAAACTATGCAATTTAAAGTAATAAAAATTATATTTACTTTCAACATAATTATGTCCTCAAAAACACGTACGCTGGTAGTCAAAAAGTATAAACAAGTGGCAATTATTTTAGTCTTATTAGTAGGTACATACATAGTTTAGTCTGAGAGTGACTTAATGATGTATATTTACATACAAAATGTTGGTAAATGATTGGTTAAACTTAGTTTAACAGGAAGTGAAATGAATAGGTATATTTAAAAATTATTACATTTAGTTTCGTATCATGGTAGTTATTTTAATTATACTTGATTTTTATCATACCATTGGCAGATAATTTCGTTTCTGATTTGACTGAGTAGGTATCATTAGAAAATGAAACGTTGGAGATATTTTTATTTTTTGCAGTTTTAATGGTAAGCGTTTAAACACAGTATATCAGAACAGGATTCTTATAATATTAAGCGAAGTTCGGCTCTCTGTCTAGATTTTCTTCAGTTTCTGTTAATTTCCTTCTTGTGGTTATACTTAGCCCTGCCATAGTCTAACACCGTTTGATTTTAGATAGTTATTACGAAGGTGGTACCCAAGGACAAAACACATATAAACAACGCCAAAAAAAAACTTAAAGGAATAAGACAAATAACGTAAAAAGACGTCTAAATGGTCCGGGGATGTATAGCGGGGCTACTCTAGGAGCCATCTCAATTATGTTATTCATGGGTCAGAGGAAGCAATGCGTATGTATCTTATGTAAGGCAAAACGTTTTGCTTTTGTTGTTTTCAGAATGGCTTATACATTTTCTTAATAACTTATAATACCTATATAAAGCCCGCTGCATAGGTGACGAGTTTTCATACGGACGGGACTGGAGGGGAAATTTTTGAAATTATCTTTTCATAAAAAATGTATTTAAAAGAGCATATAAGGATGGGACGGGAACGTTTTCCCGCCCCGTGAGTGCCCACCCACGGGGCGGGAAAACTATCGTCGTCGAGGATGTTTAGCAGGTTGCGCCCCACGCGTGCCTCATGCCGTCCGTGTTTCTGCTACGTATGCACAGTTACTCCTTTCAATCTGGAGAGAAAAGTAGTAGTGATGTATTGCTGATGCAAGTGTTGAAAACGGACGACAAAAAATTAATCGAGTGTGTACGGTCACATTCAGTATTATATAATTTAACTAAAAAATAATGTAAATAAAAACTATACCTACGATTGTAAAATTGTAAATTAGTTGTGTTTGTACATTTTTTTTACGTGCGGAAATACCTTCGGATACCCCCCCCCGCTGGCCAGCGGGGGTGGTTATGTCGTGTCTCGACTAAAACCGCACGGTGTCCTCCCCAAGTGTCCGTAGTCGGGCACCCCGGGTAAGCCCTCGAAAGGATAACCCCAGGTTTGCCGGCGGACTTTGGCCGCCACCGCGGCCTCGTCTGGTGGGGTCGGGTTTTATCCCGCTTCGGTGAGTTGGCAGGCGTGTGTAGTGCACACACGACACGCCTACGCTACGGCCTGCTTCTGTAAGGACGGCGAGTCGGCCAACTGCCGTCCTCAGGCCCCGATCATGGAGGTCGGTAGTCCCGGGCGTAGATGAGTCTGCGGCGGCCTCGCCGCAGACTGCGAAACTCGGGGGGCAGGGTTCTCTCCCGCTCCCTCTCCGCCGTCTCTTTCGCGCGCATTACCGGCTCGCAGAAAGAGGCGGCGGCGTGCCACTTGCTCCCGTCGGAGACCACGGCCCTCACCATGGTCTCCAACGAGAGAACGTCCACGCCCAGGACCGCAACGAGATCCCGGCGTTGACTCGCCCACGCAGGGCACTCCACCAACGTGTGCAGCGCCGTGTCTTCGCCAGGATCCTCGCAGTGCTGGCACTGCGGCGTTGTCTCCCGGTGGATGCGCCACAGATACTTACCGAAACACCCGTGTCCGGTAACCATCTGGTACATCCGGTAGGAGAGGTCCCCATGGTCCCTCTCCAACCACTCCTTCATGATCGGTCTCACCGCCGCAATGGTGGATTCCCCCCACCTTGGGTGCTCAAGTCGCACCCTCCATGTCTCCATGAGTTCCTGGCGGAGCAGGGACCGCTGAGCCCTGATTTCTCGGGGCTCCGGCCTATGGCCCCGCTCCAGCGCCTCCTTGCGCCACTGGTACAGCAGCGCAAGGGCTCTCGCTTCCAGGTCCCATGGAGGGGTCCCGGCTAGGAGACATGCCGCCTCGATGGAGATCGTGCGATACCCCCTAATGACTCTGACGCCATCGCTTTTAACGGGCTGTTCAATACAGCCACGTTGCGGGCCGCCAGAGTCTCCGCCGTACAGAGCCATGCTTCGCACGACCTTGGGCTTCAGCCGCGATAGCGCGGCCGCAGCCCCCATCAGTTTCGGGACCAGACTTCGGAGATGAGGTCCGAAGTCCCATCGGCTATCGAGAACGGCCCAAGGTACTTCATCGTGGGCTCGATGCCGATGCTTACGCCCCCTACGGTTATGCTGGTTCCCGCAGGTGGCCCCCTCCGATGCCCGTGGAATCACATAGCCTCGGATTTGTGGAGAGCCACCTCGAGTCCCAGCCGCCGTATTCGACCCACGACTTGAGCAACCCCTGCCGTGGCCTTTAGTGCCGCGCTTCGGTGCGTTGCTCCCCGCGCCATAACGACTGTCAGCATAACATGTTATGCTGACAGTCGTATCCGGTGTTCCACAGGAGTGGCTCTAGGACCGACCCCTGCGGAACACCGCACGACACTTCTCGCCGCCCTGGCCCTAGCCAGCTCGGGTAAACTATGGCCCTCTCGGATAGGTATGCCTCGACAATGCGGCGGAGGTAAGGAGGCATGCCGTGATACGCGAGCGCTTCCCTAACGCAGCTCTAGGGTATGGTGTTGAAGGCGTTGGCGATGTCGAGAGACACCGCCACCACCACCACCCCACCCCGAGAGACTACTTCCTCCGCCAGGCGCCTAACGCGCATGATCGCTTCCACGGTGGAGCGCCCCCGGCGGAAACCGAACTGGTTGTCCGCCAGATCTGGCCCCACGTTCGTGAGATGCTCGACGAGGCGCTCTGCAATAATCCGCTCAAAGAGCTTGCACACCTCGTCGAGCAACACGATCGGCCGGTAACCGGAAGGCTGATCCGCCGGCCGCCCCGTCTTCCGGATAAGGACCAGCTTCTCCGTCTTCCACGCCTTTGGAAACTGGCCCCTTTCGAGGCATGTGCTAAAGAGCGCCACCAGTCGAGGCCCTAGTTCCTCAAGGGCCAGGACCCATGCTCGGCCTGGAATGCCGTCGGGTCCGGGGGCAGTGCATTTCCGGGCTTTAAGCCGGAGCACTGCTACACCCAGTTCACTCTCCCTGACTTCGGGCACATCGCTCTTCTCCGCATCCCGCCGCGAATGTGGCCGCTCTTGAGCGGCACCCCCGCTACCCGTTTCGGACGAACGGGGCTTTGGCCTCGAGGCGGCGCACGTTCTGCTGTCCGCCCGGTGCTCGGCCGCTTTGTCCTCCGCTACACATTTGTAGCAGCGCGGCGGAGCATCACAAGCACTGGCCTTGTGCCCGGGCTGACTGCAGCGGAATCACCGATCCCCCACGGTGTCTCCCGCTGTGCACTGCACTCCCACATGCCCCACGGCCAGGCACCTGAAGCACCTAGTCTCGCGGGGCTGCAGGAGTTGCACCCGCGCCTTTAGGAAGCCCCGAACGAGGAGGCTCCGTTCGTCCGCAATTTTCTGCGCCGCTGCGACGGGGCAGTTGACGACTGCTGTGGCGTGACCGGTGGAGCTGAAGCGGATTTCTCCAGCTCTCACCTGATCACGGGGGCAGCCGCCCGCCTCCACGACGGCGTAGATGACTTCCTCCGTCGTGGCCGCGTCATCTCTGGATGACCGAAATGCGCAAACCTGCGCATTTGTTGGGTCTGGTGACGCGGACGGCTTCGGTATTCAGCGACTCCCTCAGCTTGGCCGCTAGGGCGTAGGCTTTGGGGCCGCTGGTGGCGCCGGAGATCTCGAAGAGGCGAGCTCCGGTGCGAGTTGTTTTGCACCGGAGCCCCCCCTCAATCTCGAGGGCCTTGAGGTCCACTGAGGCTTTAACCTGCCTCAGGACCTGGGCGTACCACACGCCCTTCTCCACACCCTCCATCGTCACCGTCAGGACGACGGCAGTGGAGCGTGGGGTGCAGAGCCTCTTCGGCGCCTTCGCCGCAGCGGCTTTTGTCGCCTTTTTGGCGGCTCCCGCTACCATCCATTCCTCCCCTCTGGAGGAACGCTCGGGTGCAGCGGGAGTGGCGGGTATGGCGGGGGTGGGGCTGCCGCGCTTTTTCCCCTTCCCTTGTGGCGTTGGGGCCACTGGGGTGGCGGGGCCGGGCTTACCACCGGCAGCAGCTGCGAAAGACGCAGCCCGTGCCAGTGGGGGACGGTAAGCCCGGTCCTCCAAAACACCGAACCGCCTCTCGATAGCCGCCAAGAGCTGCACCACACTAGGCGCAGGCTATAGCGGCGGATTGGGCGCCGGCCTAGGTACTGATTTCGGCGCCGGCTTAGGTGCTGACTTTGGCGCCGGCTTTTGCGCTGAATGTTGACGTAGGCGCCCCCCCTGGCGGCGTAAGAGCCCTCGGGTGGTCCGCCACCTCTTGGGCTCTTGGGGCCTTCTGGGCCTCCGGGGATCCCCTGATCATCTGGGTCAGTTGCCTGAACTCTTCCCGGAGGACCCGCTGTTGCTCCAAGGAGTTGGCCAGCTCAGTTTCCAGGCTTGTGACCCGGGCCCTGAGCTTCGCCTCCTCCTCGGAGACGCTCCTACCGAGGAGCTCCTCCAGTGCCGTCCTGGCGACGGTGACGTTTTCCGCCGCCGTCTTTTTTTTTCCCGACACATTTTTGGACCCCTTAATGGTGTCCGTAATGCGGGCAAGCGCTGCGAGGAGTTCTCTCGCCGCGGGGACGCCTTGGTCCCTGCCACTGTGTAGTGGAGGGACGTGCACCGGCTGCTTCAGCGTTCTAGTCGCCGCGGTGGCCAATATTTTGGCCGGCCGATCATCCTCACTCGAGGAGACCGTCCGTTGTCCGGAGCTTCTGCTCCGGTCAAGGGACGGTCCACCCGAGCGAGGCCGCTTACGTCGGAGACCCTCCTCGGTCTCCATACGGCTGGATACTGACTCGTTGTCCTCCACCTGTCGGTAACAGAGTAGCGGGTCTGGTGAAGACGGCCTTGACAGACCGCGAGTGAGGCCCCCGCCTCACCTCCTCTTCACCCCCCGCTACCTCCGTTTCATCATCTCGGATGCCGTTGTCCACGCCAAGGTCGTCGTTAATTGTATCGTCCGGGTTTTGTGTTTTATTTGAGTTGAGTGGACTATTCATTACATGTCCCAGGAGTATGGGGGAAAGATGGTCCATCCAGGCGGAGCCCCCTGCACCTGGATAAGTCTATATACTTACTATGGAAGTCGGCTGGTATCCATAGGTCTTGACGACTTCGCTGTCGGGTGTTATAGACTTTTCCTTGTCGTGGGCCGGCCAATAAAGGCAAGCCCTCCAGTCGGCAAGTTCACAGCGTACCCTTCTGGAGCCACCAGTCAGGTCGTTGCTGATCACCTGCCGATTACGGAACGCGAGAGGATGGCTAGTCATCTCTCACCGGTGGCGGCACAAGTGCCCGTTGGCCCCTGCGTGAGCAGTGGATCCCCCAGGACCCTACGGTGGCCTCCACCACTAACAGCATCGCTCATCCAGTCTCCTCTGAAAGCAGAGGAGTACGGAGAGCGATGTGTTCCCGCCACGTTGGGTATTGGCCGACGATCAATGCCAACCCCATGAAGAGGAAGCCATTGACCGCCGCCCAGGGTGTACCGGCCGCTCCGATTCCGTTCCCCCCGGACTGCAGCAGGATCGGAATCAGAGCGACACTCGAGGAGGTTACCCAACACACACCCCTTGTGTTTGTACATTACAAAAAAATACTTGGGTTATATTAAATGTAAGATTATGAACACAACATTTTTTTATGGGAATTCTTGTCCGCTTATTCGCGATGGACACAAAAAATACAAAACGGATTTTGATGCGGTTTTTTCTTATAATTATAATTGGTTAAGAAGAACTGGAAATATGACCAAAAGTGATAAATGACCTCCGCGCAGGCGGAGCCACGGGCATCAGCTAGTAAGTAAATAAAATCCATCTCTCCTTGTTCACCACACTAGCACGTTAGATCAGAGTTACGGTCACGGTCCGTATGCATTTACACCACGTTCCCGTTTTGAATGAGGCAATGAGTTCTGATTCCCTAAGAAACAGATGCAACAGATACTTCTAGGTGACACCGGGAGGCTAGCTCGTAGGAAACGGAAGTAGCGCCACTGTAGCGCCGAAGATGGGTACAGCCAACGACAGGCCGCAACTTCAGAGCTCCGTCCCAAGTAGCACATAACAGGCACAGAACACACACAGCTCTGGGCAAGAAGAAAGAAGCCACGGCGCACGGACGATAACCTAATAAAGGCAGATTGTTACAGTGACCCATCCAGCGCCACAGCAACAATACAGATGAATACAGGTAACAAAGAGAGCATGTTTCTAGTCTCCGCGTATCTACCATGCTGACTACAAAACACCTTCGCCAGAAATGGAAGAAATAAGAAGAAAATACCAAGGTAAGAACATTGATATTATTCTAGGCTGTGACGCTAACGCCCACCATGTGGTGTGACGCAACACGGACTGCAATAAAAAAGGTGAATTACTCCTAGATTTTATTAAACAACAGGTTTGACATACTAAATGTAGGCAACACACCCACATTCGTTACCAAAACCAGAAGAGTGGTGCCAGATATAACTATAGCTAGAAACAGTATAGGCCGGCACATCACATACTGAAAAGTAGATGAAAGCGACTCTAAGTTGGATCACAGACGAATAACCTTTAGTCTGGGAGCCAAACTCGAGAAAACCCTAATCAGAAACGCGAGGAAAACCAACTGGGTGATATATGAACATCATATTAATTGGACTGCAGAGAACAATTGTAGAGAGTATAATAACTGTCCTGGATGCTGGAATATTTGGAACGGAGAACAGAATGATAGGAGTGCATATGCCAAGCCAGTAGTTGTCGTGCCGAGGGCTGCGTGGCTAGGGGCAAACCTAGTTGTTAGCGTCGTAGCTATAAGTTAGGTTAGGTTATGCCATGGGACCGGGCGACCCCAGAACTAGGCTAGCCTTACCCAGACATGCGGGGCTCTGTCTGGGTGGACCACATATTTCCCTAGCTCCTCGTGGGAACTCTATGGATTTTTATAACTCCCGTAATGACGGCGACGTGGTTCGCAACCTGTCACTTCTCGTTTCCAGAGGGGGCGAAAAGTGGGTAACGGACAGCCACTTTGCTACACTGAATGTTAGAGGAAGCATGAATGATAAAATTGAGGAAGTATGTGAGATGATGAGTAAAAGACTTCTAGATGTTCTATGTGTGAATGAGACAAAGCGGAAAGGTTGTGACATCACCACGCATGGACAGTACACAGCCTATTGGTCAGGAGTGGCGGAATCCTGCAGAGCCAGCAAGGGCGTTGGTGTACTACTTTCCGCCAGAATGAATGAATGTATGACTGATTTTGAGTGTGTGAGCCCAAGACTCCTCTGGGTGAGGTTGAAAAATGGCCTTACCCGCATCTTCATTGTAGGGGTATATGCTCCACAAGATGCGGCGTGGAACCGGTCCTCGAGAGCTAAGAGCGAGAGGCAGGCTTTTTGGGCTAGTGTGAAAGATGTCCTGAGTAAATGTAATCAAAATGAAAGAATTGTAATGCTTGATGATTTTAATAGTTGAGTAGGAGTGAAACGTGATGGATATGAGAGTGTGGTGGGAAAGTTTGGCGATGAAAGAGTAAATGAAAACGGTGAAAGTCTGCTACAAATATGTTTGGAAATGAATCTGGTGGTAACAAACACGATGTTCGACCACAAAAAGATTCATGTGTATACTAGAGAAGAAAGAAATCGGAGAAGTATGATTGACTTTGTAATTGTGGATGTACGATTGAGAAAGAAAGTGCTAGACACCCGGGCTTACCGCGGTGTCGGAATTGACTAAGACCACTTCCTGGTAGTCAGCTGCATAAGAGGCCTATTTAAGCGGTGGCGGCATAGGGTGTATGAGTCCATTAGTGAACTAGAGCGTATAAAAGTTGAGAATTTGCAAGAGAAAAGTATGAAAGAGGAGTTTGTGAGTAAATTGAGGAAGAAGTTTCACAATTTGAACGAAATAAGCGAGATTGAAGAATTCTGGAAGTTGTTTAAGGAAGGAATTGTGGAAGTTGCTGTTGAAACGTGTGGTGTATGCAAGATAAGAAAAGGGTGTAAACCAGAGACTGTGTGTGTGGAAGGAAGGCAGTGTCTGAGAAGAAGAAGTCTTGGGTGAAATGGTTGGCGGTACGAGCCATTCAAAGAGTGATGAAAGCAACGGATGAAGAGGTAAAATTGGCAAGGGATGAGTATAAAAGGTACAAAACTGTGGTAAAAGAGGTTGTGAGAAGAAAGAAAGAGAGTGAGAGAGATGAGTTTAGTAGAAGGTTATCAGACAACTTCCAGCAGAACAGAAAGTTCTTCTGGAAATCAATAAGAACATCCAGAGGTGCAAATATGACTTCGCAACTGGACAAAGTCAGAAACCAGGACGGAAGTTTCGTGAGAGGAGAAGAATGCGTGCTAAAGAGATGTAAGGAATATTTTGAAAGCCTATTTGAGAAAGATGTGCCGGCACAAGTTCTTCCCAGGGACTTGAGAGAAGTCGGTGATGAAAGTGATATTAGTATGAAAGAGATTGTGGAAGCATTGAACAGCATGAAATTGGGCAAGGCTGCAGGGTGTGACAGGATTACGGTTGAGATTGCCAAGATCGTAGCAAGTGGAAAGATGTTGTCTCTGCCTACCCTTATGGGAAAAAGGCGTGACTATATGTATGTATGTATGTATTAATTGTATTTCAGATTCGTGTTTTTAATGTCCTTGGTGTACAATAAACAGATGTTATTATTATTATTTCCTTTATTAAATTTAAAATACATATAAAATATATTGGCAGATGCTGGATGAGGCAAGCTGAAGACAGGGCGCTATGGCGCTCATTGGGGGAGACCTATGTCCAGCAGTGGACTAGAATAGGTTGATGATGATGATGATGATATTTTTTAATACATTCTATCTAAAAAAACCGGCCAAGTGCGAGTCGGACTCGCCCATGAAGGATTCCGTAGCAGCAAGACTTTTTTTAATATTTGAGTTGTTTAAATGAAAAGTAAATTGCAGTTTACGATTTAAGACGTATTAAAAAAAAAACTACTCACTAGATCTGGTTCAAACCAATTATCAGTGGAAGTTTACATGGTAATGTACATCATATATTTTTTTTTGTTTTATCACTCTCTTATTTTAGAAGTTACAGGTGGGGGGGGGGGCACATTTTACCACTTTGGAAGTGTCATTCAGTTTAGAAAAAAATGATATTAGAAACCTCAATATCATTTTTGAAGACCTATTCATTGATCCCCACACAATTTTTTTTGAGTTTCAGTTCAAAGTACCTATGGGGAAACCCCCCAAAATTTATTGTTTATCTTTCTATTTTTGTGAAAATCTTAATGCGGTTCACAGAATACATCTACTTATCAAGTTTCAACAGCATAGTTCTTATAGTTTCGGAGAAAAGTGGCTGTGACATACGGACGGACAGACAGACAGACATGACGAATCTATAAGGGTTCCGTTTTTTGCCATTTGGCAACAGAACCCTAAAAACAAATATATTTAAAAATATAAAAAATAGTGACCCATTCGCATCGGGTACAAGGACCAAGCTACCGATGGTTAAGGCTCCAGAGATAGGGATCTACTTTCAATACGTGCCGTGTTGAGTAGCTCTGCCTTTGGCATCAAGCCCATATTATTAAAAAGTATAGTCCAGGCGACTACAACTCGTTAAAAGATACAAAAGACATAGAAAGAGAAGCCAATCGACTGGATGAAGCTCTAAGTGAGGCGGCATGCCCACTCAAAGAGATCAGACCAGGCAAAGGATAACCATGGTGGACAAAGGCACTAGAGAAGAAAAGCTAAAAGACCAGGCGAGGCAATGGCTACCTGACTACAGGGAAGGTCTTTATCTATAGCGATAGCCAGGTAGCGTTTAAGGTACTTGGCAAAGTAGAGACAACATCAGCAGTGTAGTCCGAGTGCAAAAAGTCGTTGGAGAGGCTGTATAGAACAGTTGACGAGACGATTGTATGGGTACCCGGTCATGAGGACAAAACAGGCAACAAAATAGCGGTTGAACTGTCCAGGAAAGAAGCTGATGACAACCAGGTAGGCCCGGAGCCCAGGGTATCAATCGCTCACCAAATAACCAAGGGAGTAATCAGACGAAGTACAGTCTGGAGGCCTCTGTGGCGTAGCGGTAGTGCATTTTACTGCTACGACAGGGGGCGCGGGTTCGATTCCCACTCATTGCAAATATTTTTATGCATGAATATGTCCATTTGCATTGGTCTGGTTTTTTCTATGTATAATGTGTGTTTTTCCATAAAAAAAAATAAGTATGTTTATCCGCATTCTGGAACGTATAACACAAACTTTTTTTTTATTTTATTTTTTACTTGCGGAAATCCCTTCGGATCCCCCCGCCGGCCAGCGGGGGTGGTTATGTCGATAACCACCCCCGCCGATAACCCCAGGGTTACCGGCGGACCTTGGGTGCCAGCGCGACCTCGCCTGGTGGGGTCGGGTTTTATCCCGCGTCGCTCGGTGAGTTGGCAGGCGTGGGTAGGATATATACAACACGCCTCCGCTACGGCCAGCTTCTGTAAGGACGGCGAGTCGGCCAACTGCTGTCCTCAGGCCCCGATCATGGAGGTCGGTAGTCCCGGGCGTAGACGAGTCTGCGGCGTCCTCGCCGTAGACTGCGGAATTCGGGGGGCAGGGTTCTCTCCTGCTCCCTCTCCGCCACCTCTTTCACGCGGATTAACTGCTGGCAGAAAGAGGCGGCGGCGTGCTATTTGCTCTCCCGTCAGAGACCATGACCTTCACCATGGTCTCCAACGAGAGAACGTCCACGCCCAGGACCGCAACGAGATCCCGGCGTTGACTCGCCCACGCAGGTACACTCCTATACTATATACACTCGCAAGCGACGATACGATAGGGTCTGCCCCGTAATCAAACACAGAACTAAATTAGCCAAAAAACACTATAGAATCATCTCCGGTTTCCTGTATAATAGAATTAATAGAGTCCTTGACATATATCCTATGACCAAATTCAATTGTAAAAACAGACTGAAAGAGTGGTTAGAGAGTAAGACCTACCAGGACACCGAAAACCTTCTACACTTAGAGATATAATAAATATAATAAAAGATAACATTTCTCAAACATGAAATCATTTTTAAATCTGACAAGATAAGTTACAATAATATTTTCGTATATCTATTGGTTTCACCAGCAACATACACATACATACTCAAATAATAACACGCTCAATTAACACAAATACACCACACACTCACACCCACATACATATTATTAGTTAAGTCGAGACATAATATTGTACTCCTAGCATTAAGTAAAACTTAGCTGGTTCCCAAAATAACAGACTTGCCTAACTTGGGATTCCAGTATTTCCTGCTGCTACTTGAATATTATACGCCATAGCGCCTGCTGCATATGCGTGGCAGGGACCGTCTCTCTTCTACCCTTAATACAGGTTCACGCCTAGCACGGGAGTTTGTCTTTGCCAGGCGTGCAGTAACTTTTGCTGAACTGTATAATACTATTAGTTGTAGTAATTTTGTCACCTTTTAATGAAAAATAAAGATATTATAGATATTATTATAGAGACTCCACCAACGTGTGGAGTGCCGTGTCTTCGCCAGGAGCCTCGCAGTGCTGGTACTGCGGCGTTGTCTCCCGGTGGATGCGCCACAGATACTTACCGAAACACCCGTGTCCGGTAACCATTTGGCACATCCGGTTGGAGAGGTCCCCGTGGTCCCTCTCCAACCACTCCTTCATGATCGGTCTCACCGCCGAAATGGTCGATTCCCCCCACCTTGGATGCTCAAGTCGCACCCTCCATGTCTCCATGAGTTCCCGGCGGAGCTGAGACCGCTGAGCCCTGATTTCTCGGGACTCCGGCCTATGGCCCCGCTCCAGCGCCTCCTTGGTTCTCGGCTCTCGCTTCCAGGTCCCATGGAGGGGTCTCGGCTAGGAGACATGCCACCTCGACGGAGATCGTGTGATACTCCCTGATGTCTCTGACGGCCATCGCTTTTAATAGGCTGTTTAGAACAGCCACGTTGCGGGCCGCCAGAGTCTCCACCCATACGGGGGCCCCGTACAGGGCCATGCTTCGCACAATCCCCAGGTACAGTCTCCTAGTGAGGGCGTTGGGTCCCTTGACGTTGGGCATCAGCCGTGGTAGCGCGGCCGCAGCCCCCCTCAGTTTCGAGACCAGACTTCGGAGATGAGGTCCGAAGTCCCATCGGCTATCGAGTCTGAGCCCACCATCTCGAAACCGGAGATGGCCCAGGGTCAGTCGGGTTGCGAGGGATATGCTCTATGGGCAACCTTACACCCCGGCGTCTGTCGACCCGAGACGGCGTGCGGTTTAAGTCGGTTCAAGCCCGACATATCCGCCCCCGCTGGCCGGCGGGGGGGTATCCGAAGGGATTTCCGCACGAAAAAAAATAAAAATAAAAAAGGTACTTCATTGTTGGCTCGATGCCGATGCTTACGCCTACGGTTATGCTGGTTCCCGCAGGTGGCCCCCTCCGAGGCCCGTGAAAACACATAGCCTCGGATTTGTGGAAAGCCACCTCGAGTCCCAGCCACCGTATTCGACCCACGACTTGAGCAACCTATAACACAAGCTAGACAGCGCTGTGTGGAATGTCGTAGAATATTTATTTATTTATTATATATTTATTAATAGAGACCAACCGAAGACGGAAATCTTCAACAGGCATGAGACAATCAAAGATGTTCATTCAAGGCATAAATAAAAGAAGAACGAGCCAACTGATGAAACTCTCCAGAGGAGCATGAGACTCGTCATAGAAGTGTTAATAGGACTCCAGCGACCTACCTGATACCTGACACTGATAGACGTGAAAAGCGACCTCAAATTTCCGGAGTGCATGGATGGCGACGAGACCTGCTTCCACCTGCTCGCCGAATGCACCATGTAGTCACTGATAAGATGGAAGACCATGAAGACATCACACTGGACAAAGAAGACCTCGAAGATCTGAAGATGGAACAAATCGTAAGATTTTGCAAGGCAACCAGGGGGACCAGGGGAAATAGGAGAAATGGCCCACTCAGGTAAGGTTGACCACCAGCCCGGGCGTCGGCGTCCTCGTTGGAAATAATAATAATGCAAGTCTTTTCGTGGCTATTATAAGCATTTGAAAATTACTCACCATTACTTGTGTAAGAGTTGGGATAGAGTTAAAGTAGTATCACAATATTCACAACATATGCGAGCGCGTCAATTATTGTAATATTATGCAAAGAGCAATTAGGCATAATGATTTGTTGATTATATTCAGCTTTTGTTGATTGTTGTTGCCCTTTGCACCTGGCTTTGTAGAACTACTTAGACAAGGACATCAAATTATCAAAGGTTCTTGTGAGTACAAAGTATCCTATTTAAAAGAAGTCTCGAAATCACCAATGAAAGTAATTGTGATCAGGTCAGATTAAACTTTATTATCACATTTTAATAAATGAACACTGGTGAAATAGCTAGAATTACAATAGTGAATAAAAAAAAAAAATGTTGTTCATAAAGAAAATAAGTCAACACAATAACCACGTCGCTGGTCTTTGTTTTCAAATATGTCTGGTCTTATTTTTTGAAGTTAATTCTATTTGCATGACACCGCAAACGACATTACAATAATCATTAAATAACAATATTTTCGTCGTCACATTGCCGTACATAAACCTGCCGCCAAAAAATTTATGTGCTAAAGCTTGAATGTCTACATGGAATAAGTAGTGACCCTGAAAACATATTTATAAATTAAAAAAGAATAGAATTTGAATATCAAGAAAAGCTCAAGAGATCAAGACATTATACTCTTTATTTTCAAAAATAAAATATAAATTAATTGTCATTTTTAACCCTAAAATGTCGGTTAGGTTAGCCCTCACTGTTGCGGCCACGTTAAGTGATTTTAGAGAGACTCAGTAATTTTAGAAATCTGTTTTTTTTTAAGATGAATGAATAAGTATTTAACAGTATACCTTGAAGAATCCACATCGATCCTGCAATGAAAACAAAGTTTGAATTATTGGCTTTATAAACACGTGTTCGCATACATTTTTCATCTGTAACCGTAATAGCGGCTGATTCTGTAGTGTAGCAATTATTTTAGCCTGAAATTTAAAACTTAAGTTATTATAATAATATTATTAAGTCATATTTTAGAGCCTACTTTAAATTTTCAGTTCATACAACATAAAGTCAATATACTCAGTTAATAACAAGATTTACTACTTAACTTACTCTGACATTTGTTGCATCCTCTTTTATTGTGATATTGTACTTCAGACGAGTGCTATCATCAATATTTATCTGTTCATCTATGCAGCTCTTACGTTTCGGACCTTTGCAAACTGTGTAATCTATCAATGATAGATCAAATTCTCCCTGAAAAACCAAAATAACTATTTACTAACATAAAAGACAAAAGGATATATCTAACATATAAAAATCTCGCGTTACAGTGTTTACTATCAAACTCCTATGAAACAGCTTGATCGGGAGTTTTTTTGTGTATATTGGTAGGTCTGAGAATAGGTCGTAGACTATTTTATATACCTCTAGGCTGCGGGAACGGGATCCCAACAGATACACTTGTTGTTGTATGGGCAAGTATGCTCATATAATTTTCACGTCACTTTAGACAAAATTATTTATCATTATTAATGATTGGTAATGGGTTTTTTGTTTATTTGCATATCACTTGATAGAGAGACAGATACCGCAGTAGGGCCTCGCTTTGATATTCATTCACGCAGACGATTGATCTGATAAGAACAAAGTTTTCAGAGATATTAAGTAAAAGATACGCATAGGTGCCTGTGATTATTTTTATATTTTTCAGAAACTTAAGCATACATACTTAAATACCTGCACACTCCTTTGAATGTACAATGTTTGTCTAAGTTTTAAATATTTGGTTTTTTCAAATATTTATTGTATTGACACCGAGTATTCAGGTTTTGGAAACATTATAATGAAATGTGACAACCCAGGGTGTCGTAATAGATTATAGGAAATTGCTATTTGCATGTTTACTAGCAAAGATAACAGGGGGAGAATAGATCACCAAAATCAAGATTCCTAAATAGCATTAGTATCAGGTAGTTAAATTGGAGAACGTTAGCCTTAAGGACTGCAGAATCAAAACAAAATATTTGTATTCAGACTCTATGTTCGTTTAAGTACTCATAACTTGCTAGATTATTCTTATTGATCTGTTATAACTTCCAGTATCTCGGATCTCTACTGCATGCCAAAATACGTTAAGCACCGAATCAACTCAGATGAAATGAAGAAAGATCTTTGTAATGAAACCTGAATCATGAATGGCCTTAAAATTTAAGGTGAAGTTAAGCCGTGTCAAAGCTTGCCTTACTTTGTGGATTATAATGATTAAATTAATATAATAAAGTATATTACATAAGTAGAGATAAGAATTTTAAGGTAGATATATGGAGTGAAGAAAATTCACAAGGCAGAAACCGAAAACTTACAGAAAACTTCAGAAAACTTACCGGTAACCGTTTATCTATGTTATGAGCAAGGATGAAATTGAATGCTAAGAAACGCAATGGAAGAAGAACGATAAAAATATGAATAGATCGTATGACACATAACATTTGTGGAAATCATCATTTCAAGGGAACAGAGATAAATTACTTGATGACAATTGACTTAGGATCAATTGATCCGACCCTAGATGAAGTGATAGCAAGGCAGGTAAATAGTGATCGATGGAACAGATGTAGCAAAAAGCATTCAATACTATAACTTAGACAATGCACAAATAATGCAATTAATAAAAGGTGTTGAAATAAAACTATTTTAACGGATTCTACCGCGAATTATTTGATGTTATTTTATATTACGACATTTTGGTTGCTTTTCAGCAGCCATGGTAACGGGGAGACAGGTCACGGGGAGTCTCTCCGTGACCGTGGCTGCTGAAAAGCAACTGAAACGTCGGGATCAATGTAAAATATAAAATAACATCAAATAATTCGCGATAGAATCTGTTAAACATAGTTTTATTTCAATGTGTGACATTCGCGTAAATTTCCGACAATATCAAATAAAAGGTATTTACATATTCCTTCACCGAATTTACAACTGTCGAATAAAAAAGGATAAAAATTAGATATCTACACATCTTGATGGAATAGATTTATGTTTCAAATGCAGTATCAATGTAATGTTAACAATTCCTATTTCATAATAGTAATAATTATGATGGTCTGTTTTGTAAATTGTTTTCGTTTTTATACAGCAGACTATTATATAAATGCTGAATAAGTTTAATGCGTTTGTCTGTTTGTTATGTTCAGAAGTTCAGTAGGTACTAAATACCTAGGGTGCTTGGTTGGGGACCTCCACGCGGTGCACCCTGGGTAACGGAGACAGCAGCGCCTCTCTCCTAAGGTGGGAGAGACGCGGCCGCCTACGGCCAACTCCGACCGAGGCGAGGACGGCCCTGTTGAGGACTGTTCGGAAGCTTTCCACGTGTCCCTCTGATTAGCAGATGGCACAGTGGAAAGCAAGTAAGGGGGCCATCTCGAAACCGGAGATGGCCCAGGGTCAGTCGGGGTGCGAGGGATATGCTCTATGGGTAACCTTACTCCCCGGCGTCTGAAGACCCGAGACGGCGTGCGGTTTTAGTCGGTCCAAGCCCGACATAACCACCCCCGCTGGTCGGCGGAGGGTATCTAAAGGGATTTCCGCACAAAAAAAAAAAGGTACTAAATACCTATCTATGACTATCTGTGTAGGCACTGTGTATCTCCAAGGCACCCGAATTATCTTTAAATATTGTATTTTTTATAGGAGATCACTATAAATTTTGTGACCATTTTACTACCAAACTTACATTTCCATATATATAAACAAAATATTTTTTTTTGTTTTTTATTATTACAATATTGGCAATACAATTTCTTTTGCCTTTCCTTCGCCTTTTTCTTTTCTACTTATTACTTATGCCTTCACTTGTGAAGCCGTCACTTTTTTGGATATTGTGCCGCAGGGCTACGTATGAAACTTTAGCAGAATGTTTGAGCTTCGATCTTTGGATTAGCTTGTATGCACTTTCACGTACGCGCCGAGGGATGCCGTGAGCTCAATCCATTTAATTTTATTTTATTTAAATCATTAATTTCATAAAAAATTGCATTGGTGACATAGGAATTTAATTTTAGTTTCTATAAATTCTGTGAAAACTTAATTTAACTATTCAACATGCTTTGTACACTGGAGCTCTTAAAATAAAACCCTTAACCTCAATATAGTGGTTTTTTTTTTTTACATAAATTAATTACTATTAATTAGTATAAAAACAATAAAAATAATAAAACAATATCTGTATACCTATATACAAAGCTGCAGGTTTAGGCGTCAAAAAATTGCTCCCCATCGACGTCAACTGGGAGGGTGGCCAGAAGGCTGGCGGCATTGCCACGTTGAATGGCAATGCCAATCCTTTGTGCAAGGAATGAACCAGCCCTCTGGTCACGGGTAGCGTCTATAAGCCGTTTAGAAATTTCTTTAAATAAAAGACGGGCACTTGGACCCCATGATCCCAGCGTCTCAACCCTAAACGGCTCAAATAAGTAATTACCTGTTAAATTACTATATTTGCGCCGTTTAAGGGTCTCTGCCGAAGCAGCGGCAGCGCAGGCGCAGTCCGCAGTCCCTGGAAGATGTTAAGGCGCAAGGGTGTCAGCACATATCGCATCCCACACCAAATGCCTTCCCATCTTCCAAGGCACCAACGACATCCCATCCGGCCTCTTGTGATCGTCGCGCGCCAAACCAGTAGGTTCTAGTACGGCTGGAACGCCGGCGGTGACAAGAGCCCGATGGATAATGTCATTGATGTACGCGTGCCGCGAAAGCCGTCCTGCGCTCCTACTGCATGAGAGGCCATGGTGTCCAAGGGTACCCATTTCTTCTCCACAGCGACAACGATGCGGAGAAACGCAAGGAGCACCCAAACGAAGGCAAGCAGCGATACGGAAGGTGTTATCGTCCAATATGGCTTGAAGCCAGACACCGGATTCCCATTCCCCCACAGCCAAAAGGCGAGCACGCTCCGCAACATTGGTAGAAGTAGAAATGAGATGTTTTCTTACCATGTTGCAGAGCGGCACGTCCCATTGCCTCTGGGAAGATGGGTTACCTGGCAAATCAGCGTTTGGGCAAAACATTTTCCAAGCATTTAAAGCTATCCTATCATTTAAGGTTATCCTTTCGAGGGCTTACCCGGGGTGCCCGGCAACGGACACTTGGGGAGGACACCGTGCGGTTTTAGTCGCGACACGACATAACCACCCCCGCTGGCCGGCGGGGGGGGGTATCCGAAGGGATTTCCGCACGTTAAAAAAAAAAAAAAAAAAAAGCATTTAAAGCTTCGGCCTTGCCTGGCACTTCCGAATTAGTTAGGCTAGGGGTTAGGATTCTTCTAACTAATTCATCCGTGCCATGCACCGACGATAGAAATGCTGGTAGACTTACGTCGGTAATTTTGCGAACGCCGAGCCCGCCTAGACGCACAGGCATGGATGCCTGAAGCCAGACACGGTCGTTCATATCCACATTTAGAATTTTGCATAGTGTGTTTTGAATCACGCTATCCATTTTACCTAAAAGAGCCAAATATTTAAAAAGTTGAGTTGATCGGAGAACATTTGTAAATTTAGGAACGAAAAGACAATACCGAATTATAGTGAAAGCAGAATGGATGTTAATTTGTTGCAAACGGTCCGAAGCTTCACAGAAATTTTGAATCTTTTCTTCTACGAAAGAGTCATATGCTTCCTCTAAGATTAGGGACCCAAGGAGGCGGAGTGAATCTTTTTGAACAATTTTTAAATTTGGGGCCAAAACGTTGAATTTTGATAATGTGGAAATGATGTCAATGTTATCACTCAGAAGAATTTCACATTTAATGGGATTTAATTGCAAACCAATGGATCTGAATTCATCTTTTAAAAAAGCCAAATCTTTTAAAACTGTATTAACGTCTCCTCCTAGGGTCCCATCATCTAGATACCATATGTTAAATTTAGAATTTAGCTGCCGAATTACAGGATGTATAGTAAGGCTGAAAATGAGTGGCCCAAGAGGGTCACCTTGTTGACACCCGACTGATGATTCTAAAACGTTGTCCTTGTATAATAATTTTGAAGGGTACCTGTAACATTGCCAGAGAAATTTAAAACTTTTGGGGGTTTCCAATTTTGCTTGTGTCAACAATGTGTCCCTATTCACTGAGTTGAAGGCATTCTTCAAGTCAACTTTAAGAATGACTTCTCCTCCATTGCAGCCAAGGTACGTTGAAAGGGCATGTACGGCAGCCTCGCAGCCCCCTTTGGAGCCAAAGCCAAGTTGCAGGGGCTGGAATTGGTTGGTCTTCGCTGTAAGCTTTACAACATAGCTTGGCTGCCATACGCCTGTACGTACACCCTACGGCAATGGGACGAATACCACCGTCCTTCTTACGTAAGGCGCATAAAATGGCGCCACAAAGTAAGTCGACGATGGCATCGCACACATTACCTGATAGCATGAGGTTTATTAAGGCCGTTAGCTCCTTCAAAAGTGCATCGCCAGCTTCCCCGGGACCCAGTAGGTCTTTTAGGTGTTGCGGGGTCAAACCATCTAGGCCGCCAGCGGATCCGCTCTTGAAAGAACTAACGGCAGCTAAAACCTCCTTGGCTGAAACAGAGAGAGATTCGTCATCCCTATTTGGAGGTTCTGGAAATGAAAGTTCACCTCCGGAAGATTAAAAGTTTGCAATCCTCCGTTGACTATCTGTGTAGGCACTGTGTCTCTCCAAGGTGCCCAAATTATCTTTAATATATACATTCTTATAATTTTTTTTATAGGAGATCACTCTATATTTTGATACCATGCAACAAACATCTTTCACATAAACACAATTTTTATTTTTTATTTTTTATTATTTTAATTGGCACAACAATTGACAGAAGTTCAGTAGGTACTAAATACCTACTGAACTTCTGAATATATCATAATAATGGAACTTACCAATGAGGTAACTGAGGGACATAGATGAGAACATATGCTTTACCTAAATTTGTCTGTTATTCCTCACGATAATTTTACATACTTACGAATGAAATTGCTGGCAAAAGCTAGTACATGGTATAACAGTCATATAAAAAATCTAAATCTAATGACAACAATCTATGTTAGGTAGGTACATAGAATGTTGTCATTAGATTTAGATTTTTTATATGACTGTTATACATTTAGTGCCTAATACGTATTTAATGATGCCAGGGATCAGGCGAGGTAAAGTCATATTGACGTTACAATTATAAATAAAAAAATATATTTACACTGATCTCAAAATATAGATAAACTGCTTATTATAATGGTATCCAAAAGTGCATATTTAGGTAGTTAGTTAATTATTTTATCAACTACTTTTTTTTTGGTTTTGACTCCCCTCAATGTCATAACACGAAGTTACATAAGATCTCGATCGTATGTCTCGACTTTTCAATAAACTATGGTTAGTACTTTAAAAAAAAAGTATAGATATACGCCTTTTTCTTCCCGGGGTAGGCAGAGCGAACAGACCGCCATCTGTTTCTGTACTTACATACTTCAGGAGCTTCGTCTACTTACGAACAACTTCATTAAACCTTTCATGCAAGCCGGTCGGTTTCAAGTGTTTTTGACCTGCCCTTTTTACAATACCTCATTAATTTGATCAATGTATGTTCTGCGAGGTCGATCCCGGCTTGCCTGCTCACTTACTGTATGTCATTCGCCTAGTTCTCATTCGTTCTCAGTGCCCAAACCACCTTAACATACCCTTTTCAATTCTTGTTCTCACCATTCTCGTATTTCTGTATCCCTCTTCGTTTCTGCCAACCTTACTCCACACATACTGCGTAATGAATGCATCGTGACTGCATTTACTCTACTTTCATGGCTTTTCTGCTGTACCCAACTTTCACTTCTATACATTAATGTAGAAACTAGCACGCCGTTTTGAATCGCCAGTCGTGCTTTTTTGACACTGACTAACCATTCATAAAAGAATGTAGTGCACTATTCAAGCGCTTTCCCGCTATCACTCTCTTTTAAATATCTCCATAGTATTTACCATCCATCGTGAACAAACTACCCAAGTATACAAACTGTGAAACTTGTTCTACACATTCACCGACAGTGGACAGTAGAGTGGAGTGGAAAGGAATGAGGAATGGAAAGTGGAATGGAGTGGAGAGGAGAGTGTAGTTGAGAATGTTATGAAGAGTGGCGCGGAGAGTGATATGGAGAGTGAAGTGGAGAGTGATATGGAGAGTGGAGTGGAGAGAAGAGTGAAATGAAGAGTGAAGTGGAGTTACCAAAACAGCGCATCCCAACACGGAAAGATTAGGAATACACCCTTGGGGTGTGTGTTGGGTAACCTCCTCGAGTGTCGCTCCGATTCCGATCCCGCTGCAGTCCGGGGGGAACGGAATCGGAGCGGCCGGTACACCCTGGGCGGCGGTCAATGGCTTCCCCTTCACCCCTTCATAGGGTTGGCATTGATCGTCGGCCAATACCCAACGTGGCGGGAACACATCGCTCTCCGTACTCCTCTGCTTTCAGAGGAGACAGGATGAGCGATGCTGTTAGTGGTGAGATGGCCCAGGGTCAGCCGGGGAGCGAGGGATATGCTCTATGGGTAACCTTACACCCCGGCGTCTGAAGACCCGAGACGGCGTGCGGTTTTAGTCGGTGCAAGCCCGACATAACCGCCCCCGCTGGCCGGCGGGGGGGTATCCGAAGGGATTTCCGCACGATAAAAAAAAAAAAAAAAAAAGGTATACACCCTTCGTGTTAGGTCACTTGTAACAAAGCACGAAGAAATAGAAGCCCGGCAATGCGGGGCGACGTCTACATCATTCACTAAGCTAGAAAGTCAGCCTCACCTGCATGCTGGTACTCCTACTAATTGACAGACTAGGTGCTGGTGCAGGTTGTCCTCTCGCGGTTGGAAGGTCAGATGGCAGTCATTCTCATAAAAGCCGTATAAGCCAAATCAAAAGCAGGAGTAGGAATAAGCAATACCCGGACTCCGAGGTGACAGCTCTGGATGCAACCGGGAATAAACTTAAGATGCTGAGTTAAATTCACTAAAAAGGGAGAAATAAACAAGCAACAAGCAAAACACAAGCGACTTTAATAAAGAAAAAGGCACAGAACAGTGTAAAATCTTAACTGAATTGCAGATTTCATTCTAAAGAAAAAAAAAACACGTAAGACTTTCTATTGAAGTCGGTGCCAAGTCCGAAATACAACATTACAAAGCATCACAAGTTCAATAGGGTTGGCTACCCGTATAAACGCACAATGTACCCGCACGCACAGATTAATTAAAATATACTTAGCACGTGATCGGTAGTATTTTGCTGCAGACATGGAGACCTCACTCTTACACATTTATCGCTTGCACGGAGAGACGCATTATGAGATAGAACTGGACCTACCCTATTTACCTTATTCTTTTTTGGTCTGAAAAGGCACTTTTCAGTGCCTTTTGGTTATTGTAGTCGGTTGATTTTTTAAATTAAAATAGTTTATTTCTCCCTTTTTAGTGAATTTAACTCAGCATCTTAAGTTCCTAACTGTCCTATTCTTTAGTTGCCTTTAACGACATCCACAGGAAGGTATGAGATATTTACCAGTGCCACGTTAACCACGCCAGTAATTTTGCGACGTGATCAGATGGTCTATCTGGACGTGTGGTTATGGTGAACGATATCTCTGAACGACATTTAATAATATACAAATATAATTATTTTGACGGAATTTAACTCGATCATGGTATAGGTATGTCTCAGTATACGAGTCCCATTAACATCTTCGGGGCCTAAACCAACAGCACCTGTAAGCCGAGACACTCGCTAGATTGTCGGACTAGCCTCCAGTGCAGTTTTCGGCTGGGGATCAGACGAAGGCTACCGTCGACATGTAACAGTACCTACGTTATTGTTTAGTTTTTATTTCTTATCAACTGATTTCCAATAAGGTCGAAGATTCTCAATTCATCGGAATCCTTTCTTATGTATGTTCGCCGATTACTCGAGACGCCTGAACAGATTTGGAAAACTCTTTTTTGTTTCCAAGGGTATACTTGCCTGGTGAACCCATTTAACTTTCATAACGATCTGATACATGCCAGCAAATCAACCATGATTACTGCTATCGCATATCTAGGCATTGTTTATGCTATTTATCATATAACATCACGCCTATATTCTCTAAGTGGGTTCGCAGTTCAGTTATACATGTTTCGTTTATATTATGTCTGTCGTTTATGACCTGATTTCAAATATTATTTCAACATCGGGTTTGGTTTAGCTACCGGAAATAGGTGGTCCTATATAAAATAAGTTAAGTTCACTAAAAAGGGAGAAATAAGTAAAATTTAAATAAAAAATAAAAGCGACTTCAAAAAACCAACAAAAAATACAATAAATACAGGGCACATAGGCATTTTTTTTATCTCGGTGATAGGTTCTTGTGGATCATGGGAACAGAATCAATCAGTGATTCTTGTGCGCGGAGCCATAAGTAACAGCTGGTAATAAATATATATCTAAGCATACGTTAAAAATAAAATAAAACAACACTGACGTAATTTTTATTCTAATTCCTCGATATCATCTAGAGTTTATTTTTATCAGTTATTTTTTTAGGAGACAATTCTATCTGCATTACACTACAATGGACAGTACAATAGTCAGTATACATCAACATGTTGGCAGTCCAGTTTCCATAAATAAACTTGCCGCCAAAGAATTTCTGTGCCAAGGCCTGCATATCTGTGGTAATAATGTAATGGCCCTGAAAAATAATTACTTACAATGATATGTATTGAAATGTTAACAGGACACGATGGAACAGGCACCTGACACTGATAGGCGGGAAAACCGACGCCAGATGCCGGTAGTGCATAGATGGTGACGAGACCAACTGCCACCTGCTTGCCGAATGCCCCATGTACTCACTAATAAGATGGGAGACAATGGGGTTGGATACACTTTACACAAAAGACCTGGAGGATCTGAAGGTAGACCAGATCGTAAGATTTTGCAAGGATACAGGTAGGTTCGACGGAACGCCGTGATTGCCGGGTAACCACATCCTTCCCAAAAGGGAGGATCAAGGGAAATTGGTGCAATGACCATATAAGGTAGGGTTGATCACCCGCCAGGTCACCGGCGTCCCCGTTGGAAATAATAATAATAATGGTATGTATTGTAAAATATAATCTGTTTATCAATCAGTTATCATCATTACTGGACACAGACCTATTAATGTGTCCCATAGGATCCGGTACTAAGGAAACTCTACGGGATTACGTCAAAAACAAAAAAGGCCGGGTGAATAACCCAAGATAAAAGAAGAAGAAGATAAAAGATTGCCAAATAAAGTTTTCATAATTACCTCATAAAATCCACATTTTTTTTGAAAAGAAAACCAAATTTGTATCATGGGTTTTGTAAACATGTGCTCACATACGTTTTTAATCCGCAATCGCAATAGCTCTTTATGATTTAGAGTGCCAATTACTTTTGCCTGAAAAAAATGAAAATAATTGCAGACAATATCAAAATTAAGATCTAAATCTGGTCTATGTATGTTGATCACAACTTTTTCAACCAAAAGAATCGTAATTGCGCTTACTCTGACAATTGTTGCGTTCTCTTTTATTTTAAGATTGTACTGTAGACAGGTGTCGTTAAGGATAATTACTGTTTCATTTACACAGCTCCTACGTTTTCCACCATTGCAACCCGAGAAATGCCTTATTGCTAAATCAAATTCACCCTAAAATAAATGTGAGAAGACATAATGTAAATACATTTGATTCTTCAGAAAAATAGAGTAATATAAGGTAATGCATCTTTTCTTCAGTCTTTCTTTCATTTGCCTGTAGACTCAAACATCAGCAGAACATTAACGGCGAGAGTACTCAAAGATTTATCTTCAGCCTTCTTTTGAATGGACTGAATAAAGCTGTAAAATCTAAACGTTATGAATTACTACCAATTAACTAATAAAACTACTAAACGATGCTAAAGGATCGTCAAAATACATGAACGACAGAAAACAAAGCTAGCTAATATGATGACGTCAGGTTGCATTCCTGAATATAAACTGGCTAAAAAGCTACTATTTGACTAAATTTTGTTTGGTTTTTGAGTTCAGGTACCATCCTGTTCACGTTATTTCCACACTGCTTATGTTTTTTACAGATTAGTGGTTATTTTTTAAAGAAAATTGTATGATTTTAGTTCAATATATAGTAGGGTAAAGTTAGTAGGGTAAGGTATAATAGGATAAAACGTGATGAATACGGATCAAGGGGTGAATAGGGATAAATTTCATTATATTTTTTTAAATAACATCTTTAAAAATTCAAGTATCTAACCAGATATTTAATGATTCTGTTGACTATAACATTGAAATAGTCTATAGTTTAACTTAAAAGAAAGTAATTGGCAAATCTATTTGACCATTTTATCCCTATACACCCAATTGTACTGTAATAAACTAAATAAAATTTATTTACGTAATTCACTCCTGAGTTTGCAGCTATTAAACAAAGAGAAATAAAACCAAGATATCTCAACATCATGGTGTACTGTGCTGAATGGATTTTTGTTTTAAAAACTATGTATATTAGTATAAAGCCATTATTCATTTTCATAATAGTAATTGTTTAACGGTCTGTTGCACGTAAATAAGCTTTATTCATAGTTAAAAAGTAAAAAAATCAATCTAATGATAATATCTTATGCTTAATGACTACATTAAACATATTATTATTGACACTGGTAACTAAACCAGATGCCAACGATCAAGTTAGTATGGAGTATGTAGGTAATATTGTAATATTTTCGTGTGTTCAATAAAATATTTTTATATAAGCCCTGTCAATATAATTTCACCCCACCTGATGGTAGGCGCTGAAGCTGAAGGCACAGTTTCAAGAATAAAGGCCACCATTATAGATGCCAACAACGGTCAATGCTCAAATGATGGTCCTTACTTTGATGATCTCAATAGAGGCATTTTCACGTCTTGCTTAAAGGACCATGAAAGGACGTCGGAAACAAGTGTGTTGGTAAATAATTCCAAGTCTTTTTGGTGCAGCTAAGTAAAGAGATGTTGAATATTTTAGTTCTCTATAAAATTGATTGCACCGTTTGACGACGTTACGTGTTGTAAGGAATAGGAAAGGACATGGGTTTATTTGGAAATATCATCGGAACACTCACTAGAGGTCTGCATGTACGATATAGGTATTTAAACTAGTATGTTCAATATCGTTAGTTTTAGAGTGAACGCATGTACGGACAGACCATTACATAAAATTTCAAAGTGAAGTTTGAATTGTGTTCTTAAAATTACAGAGGCGTCAAAGTATAGACTTTTTTTTCTCGTGGGGACTCCCACGGGCTTCACCCTACTGGTGCCAGCGGTAAGGGTGGGTATGTCAGAATCAAACTGACTATGCCGGGCACTACGGGTACGTCATCGAAAGGATAACCCCAGGGTTCCGGCGGTGAAAGCATCGACTTGGTTTAATTTATATTGATGTGAATGGTCCGATTCTTGTATCCAAATCCAAAGCCCAAGAATATGCTGAATAGCAAAAAAAACCGTCGTTTTTCTTCATGTCCTATCAAGTTATACCTATATCCGCATAATTTAAAAAACAATGTTCTAATTAAAGTACCGCCACCATTTCATGTTTTTACAAAAATGTTATCTGATTCTCGATCAGCTATAAACTATCGATTTGTTTTACACATGTTTTGAATTTGCATTATCAATTGTAAAATCGATAAATAATAATGTACATTAATAATAATTATCATTTTTGCGTTCATACTATAGGTTTATTAAGACGAAGTGGTAAGTCCAGAAGCGTAAAAGAGGTGTTTTAGAAACAGTTTTTGGGTATCAATTGCTAAAATACATGAAATGATATTCCTACTGTCGTAAAGATAAAGAAATGCTTTGCATTGTTATACAATTCGAAACATGATTAGAGTGATTTGCCTCGATAGAAAAAAATCGTGAATATCGTAAAAAATCGTAATTTTATTGAAATTTTACAATTTTACGACGATTGTAAGGAAAAAACAAGTGCAAAATTTATATTTTCATAAACCTATACATTATCTTGTCTCGATACCATTTATTGTTTTCTTAGTATGAGTGTGAGTATGAATGCTAATAAGGGTCACCGTACACTTGACCGGGTATCGGCATTGTCTTGTATCGATACCATTTTTTTTCTCAGTATGAGTGGGAATGTTAAGACCATCTTCACACTATAAGAAAATTTCTTGTGTACGATAAGAAATGTCTGATCAGATATTTCTTAGAGGCCTCCCATGCGACGTAACGCCGGAGGAAGTGGGGGAAGAACTCAGGAGCCCGAATATGTCCGCAATATTCGGGCTCGAGGAGACCGACCGGGCTGCATCCTGCATGCAGTCCTGAGGAAAACCCCTACGACCGTTCCAGCGATCTGGGAAGTCAAGGCGATGCTCGGTGTTCCCGGAGTCGTCATCGAGGCCTGGCGAGGGAAGAGGAAGTCTGCACAGTGCCACCGATGCCAGAGCTTCCGGTACAGCAGCCTTACGTGCCACCGAACTCTGGCGTGTATTCGCTGCGGGGGCGAGCACAGGGCGGCACAGTACCCTCGGCCGAGGGAAGAGCCAGCCACCCGCGTCAACTGCGGTGGCCCTCACTCCGCCATCAACATCAACTGTCCTGTGTTCCGGCCCTCCCGGCCGGAACAGGAAAGTCTGAACAGTAGCCATTACCGGAAACAGCTCGCACCGACAGCCCCCTGTCACCGAGAAGCCGGCACCGGTAAACCCCATCCTAGAAGGGGGACAAACAATTGGAGGCTCGCTGATGACTACAGCGAACGATCCCACTCCCCGCGGAGCCGCGGGAAACCGCATGAGATGCCGGGGGAGGCGTAACCGTAGGCAGAAGGCTTCCCAACCTGAAGCCGAGGGAGAAAACCCTGAAAAAACCACGGAGACAGTCGCTCCCGTAAAAGCCAACTCCCGCCCTGAAGCCCCAACGCGGTGCAAAGGACGCCGGCAACATCCCAGAAGCCTCCAGCTTCAAGCACAAGCGCGGACAAGGCCACCTTTAGGCGCATAACGTTCAAAGCCCAAAATGGTAAGCACTCGCGCTTTTACCATTTTGCTCCTTTAACATTTTGCTCTTTTACCATTTTGCGAGTGCTTACCATTTTGCGCTTTGAGCTTTATGCGCCCACACCCAAGGCCGCGGTCATCGACTTGCTGCAAAAGGTGCTCATCGCTCTTCGCGCTGGCGAAGAACCCATGAGCATCGTCCGTACCGTCCTCGTGGGCATCGCAAACCAATAAACATTATAATCTCCTCCTCCCTTCTGATGGCCGATCAGACAAAAATTCTAATCTAGAAACGTCATCTACTCAACTATCTTTCGTGAAGGGTTGGTCTTGACTCCCACTGTTCCTTATTCCCACCGTTTCTGGCGGCAACCAGGAACCAAGAATATATAGTGCAAAAATCTACTATCACTAACTTATATCTTAAATTACTATCACTAAATTTTATATAAATTAAGCTTTTTAAATAGATCTAATAAGTGTCACTTTATTTTGGAACTCTCTTTTTACGTTTTACTATTGAAAAAAATTGAAATAAAAGCATTAAAATAAATATTTAACTTAAATTTTTTTTAGTCCGCGGTACCTACATTGGTTTGTATGAAATTGTTTTTAAAACAAAATTGGTGGGAACCAGAAACGGTGGGAATCAAGAACAACCCAAACCAAAACAACACCAATCAACTGACATTCGACGTCTTGCGGAGGACAAGAGCTTTTCCTGGATGCATTCACATTATAAGAAATATCTGATCAGACATTTGTTATCGGACACAAGAAATTTTCTTATAGTGTGAAGAGGTTATAATTGATTTCATTCCATTCTTACTCTTCTTTTGTAAAGTACTTTTCTTTTGTAAATTACATACTTATAATACATATAGAAATACACCCCGACCAGAAACAAATATCTGTGGTTCTCACAAACATTTGGTCCCAGCGGGAATCGCCTAACCTCCTGCATCGTAAGCTGGAGCTCGCCCGACCACGCTACAGAGGCTGTTACGTACGTACGAATATACGGTGATCATTTCACTTCTACTCATACTGGTGAAAAATAAATTGGTATCGATACATAACAATACCGATATTACCGATACCCAGTCAAATGTCCGTTGACCCTCAATTTCACGTCAACTTATCATACTGATGAAAAAAAAATATTGGTATTCGTAAATGACAATACCAAGGGAAAGGATAGAGGTCATAATTGGGGCCGACACCAATGCTCATCATCCGCTATGGGGCATGAGCACTAGAAACAACAGAGGTAAGTCCCTTGTTGAATATCTTTTCACTACTAACCTTCCCTTACTAAACACCGGCTCTGAACCGACCTTCGTCACCAAAAAGAGCCGTACGATTATTGATTTAACACTAGCTACTGAAAACGCAGCCGAAGCCATCATGAGCTGGCACGTCTCCAAGGAGGCATCCTGCTCAGACCACAGGTGGATTCGCTTCAATCTATAGGCGGGGACACTACAAATTCTGCCAAAACGCAACCCGAGGAAAACCGACAAGGTCAAATTTGAGCAGCATCTAGCAAATAGACTTGCTCAACAGCGCTCCCTACTGACTCTCGATAACATCATACAGATTGAGGAACAGGTAAACCACCTAGCCAAATCTATAATAGACAGCTACCACATAGTATGCCCAGAAACCCTACCTCCAAAAACCCCAGGCAAACAGCCATGGTGGGGTCCAGAGCTAGAGTGCAAGAGAAGGAAGGTTAGAAGGGCTTTCAACAGGGCTATGAATACTTGTGCAGATGAACACTGGGACGCCTATCGTTCAGCCAAATCCAGCTACAAAAAATGTATTAGATACCGAAGCAAACAGGGATGGCGAAAATTCTGTGGGAACATAGAATCATGCCAATAAGCAAACAGGGTAAGAAAAGTCCTAGCACAGACAAAACCGCTGGCACTGACCGCCCTTAAAAAACAGGACAACACACTCACAACATCGCCAGAAGAATCTAGACGCGTACTCATCGAAATCCACTTCCCTGGATGCGTCTTCACGACGATAATCAACTGGCACGATGAAACCAATAACACCTACTGTCCGAGACTGGCAGTACGCAAACAAAGTGGTCACACTGGAAAAAGTCCAGTGGGCCATCAGTAGTTTTCACCCTTATAAGGCAGCTGGCCCCGAGGGATCATCTCTGCTATGCTACAGTGAGGCGACAAATTAGTCGCGAGCAGACTGGAGCGTATCTTTAAAGCCTGTCTGGCACACAGATACGTTCCGAAAGGATGGCGGGAAGTAGGAGTAATTTTCATCCCGAAGCCAGGAAAGGGTGATTACACGAATCCCAAAGCACATCGACCAATCAGTCTGACCTCCTTCATGCTAAAGACCATGGAACGCCTATGCGAGAGGGATCTGAGAGATGGTGCACTAAAACAGCTACCCCTACATGCAAACCAGCACGCATACAGCTCCGGTAAGTCTACGGAATCAGCCCTCCATCTGGTATTCAGCCGGATAGAGGAAGCGATCGAACAAAAAGGCATTTGCCTAGGAACGTTCATTGACATCGAAGGAGCTTTTAATAGTATTTAATAATGAAAAGGCCGCCTATTTTCAAACCAACATCAATAAAAATATTAAGGACTCTAGACGATTGTGGTAGAATTTAAAATTTACATCCTCCCAAAGCATGGAGAAACCTTACTCCCAAGTCATTTTGATGATCCTGATGCTACTAACCTAGCATTTTTGGATGTTTCAGGTTTATCAGTCCCATCTGTCTCCCTACTGCCCTATTTTGAACACAATAGATTTACTTCATCTCGGTTTTTTTTGTATACCACTAAGGTGGCAGACAAGCACACGGCCCACCTGATAGGAAGCGGTTACCGCGGCCTATGGACGTGTGCAACACCAGTGGCGTCACACTCGCGCTGCCGACCCTGTAAAGGTAAGGGGATGGGAAAGTAGTTTGGGAGGGGATGGGAGAGGAGTTTGGGAGGGAATGGGAAAGGAGTTTGGGCTCCGGCACTCTCACTCACCAAACGGAACGCAACAGTTCAAATACTGTTACTTGGCGTCGATATTCTGTGAGAGGGTGGTGATTCCCCGGTCGAGTCGGCCCATTCATGCAACGGCCAAAATGACTGTTGCTTGACTCTACCACTACTAAAATTTTGATCTAGTATCGGTCAGTTCTGAAGTAGTGCTCAAGATTATAAAAAGCATACACACAAATGCACAGGGTGTGGATGGAATCAGTAGTGATATGCTGCTAATGACTTTGCCTTCAACCCTACAGGTTTTTACTGACATTGTCAACACTTCCATCATGACCCACAAGTACCCAGACCAATGGCCATGTGCTGTGGTTCGTCCTATTGCCAAAAACAGTTATCCACAAAAGTACAAAGACTTAAGGCCTATAAGTATACTCCCTTGTCTGTCAAAGGTCTTGGAGCGTGTGGTTCATACCCAGGTGATGGAGTATGTGGAAAAAAATAAAATACTACCTGAGCTACAGTCAGGGTTCCGTAAGGGCAGGGGCACAGCTACAGCTCTGTCTGATGTGGTGGGGAATATATTGGAGGCGAGGGATGAGGGAGAGGGCACAATTCTGGTACTACTGGACTTCTCACGGGCTTTTGATGCTATCAAAACAACACTACTACTTTCGAATCTGACATACTATGGAATATGGATTACACAAGAGAAACAGTGGAGTGGTTCCATAGCTATCTCAATAATAGGATTCAGTGTGTGGAAATTCATACAGAGGATGGGACCAAGGATTGTTCCACTCCACGCCGAGTATCCAGGGGCGTGCCCCAGGGCTCAGTACTGGGTCCACTATTATTTACCCCGTACAGTGCAGATGTCGGTAACTCCTTTACCAACTGCAAGTACCACATGTATGCTGATGACATCCAGTTCTATAAATCATTCAAGCCCTCGGAAGCAAGAGCTGCTGTCCGGCTTATCAATGAGGATTTGGAGAGCATAGTGACATGGGCAGAAAATAACTCACTGGTGCTGAATCCAAGCAAGTCGAAGTTCATGGTTCTGGGCTCAAGACAACAAATTAATTCAATTTTGACGGCCGACCCTGTGCTATTAATTAAGGGAGAGGCAATTGAGATGGTTGAATCTGTCACCAATCTGGGGTTGACGTTAGACCCAGAAGTACGTTTTGAGGCCCACATAAATAAAACTGTAAGCAGCGGTTTTTATAGATTGAAAGTACTTTATAATATTAGAAAATACTTAAGAACCCCTATTAGAAAACTTCTGGTTGACAGCTTAGTGCTGTCAAAATTTAATTACTGTGATGTGTCACACTGTGGTCTACGGCCCCTGTCTATTAAAACGTACATAATCATTAATCCAGAGAGTCCAAAATGCTTGTGCCCGATTTTGCGTAAACATCCCAAGAAGGAATCATGTCACCCCTTTCATAAACGAGCTTAGGTTGTTGAAGATGGCAGCCAGGAGGAAGTTACATCTCGCGAGTTTATTATTTGGTGTGATAAATACACAGAAACCCACCTATCTTTATAAGAAATTAAGCTGGAGGCATGAGAAGCAAAGGTTCAGCAAGAGGTCAGGGGTGCCCCCTCTCTCACTACCCAGGTACAGGACAATGGCTTTTAGGGGTTCCTTTAGACATGCAGCAACACACTGCTGAACGTCCTGTCGCCCCCGGTGCGCTGCCTGAAAACAAAAGCAGCGTTTATTCTCCGTCTGAAAAAATTGTATATGGAGGAACAATTAAATAGTTGATACAAGAACTTATTTAACTATTTTCATCTTTCAGTTATCAAGGTCTCAATTCATATCATAAATCTTATATTCAGACAATGTAACCTAATAAACTAACTTTTTTATCTAGTATTGAAACTTACCTTGAGTTTGTTTTTCATATCGATTCACAGCAAAATTAACTAGGACGGTTACCAGTTTCGCAATAAACCCAAACTTAAGCGTAGCGAGATTTGCCTATCCAACAATAGGTCAACGTGACCGGTCGACTTTTTCCATTGATTTTGTTTTTCAGTGATTATTCCTTGATGGTAAGACCGATCTGGACATTCGACCCCTTACGACACTCAGTAATGTCTACTTGATCACCGTGGCAAATTTGGTCGAGATCGGTCAAACGGTCTCGGAGGAGTATCATTTGTTTGAAATGCAACTTTGAAACCAAAAACCAAATTAAATAATCGAGCAGGAACAAATCACACTATACATTATACACATTATACAAATAAAGTAAATAGGTATTTTTATATTTTTTTCTATATTTAGAACACGTCAATTTGACTTCACCTCGCCTGAAGGTAAAGTCTCAGGAAAGAGGGTCACCATTACATACACGTACCATGTTAGTAATGGTGGCACTCAGCTTGACGGCCTTATCAGAAGAGGATTGTCGTCGCAGCACCGCGTGATACCCATCGGTTCCACTAGTGCTGCGACCACAATCCCCCTGCCCGGCTATGCACTTGCTGACCCCTGAACGCAATCAAACCGAAGTTGGATTACTATGGAGGGTTTTTCGCAATCGTGCACGGTGGTACCCACCCGGTCGAATTTTGTGACAAATTTGTGTCATCAAATTTCTACCACCAGTAGATATATATATATATTTTGCCGTAGTATATTACTCTGATGTTTTATTTATTGTGAGTTATGTCATATAGATTGCATCATCGAATGGCATTGCGCCGCATCCGATGATGACAGAAACCAAAGACAAAAACCTAAGAATAAATGTTGCCAGATTTACATTATCCGTTTTCTTATATACAATTTATGTTTAGTATTATTTGTGACACATTTTTTTTTTAAATTAATTCTGTTTTTTATTTTGTAGTTTTAATTTGGTTTTTATTTTTAGTTTTCTCGGTTTTTGTTGTATTTTATAAATTGTATCAGTACTTAACACAGTTTTATGCATGGTAAAGGCGCCATCGTATTCCTGTCGGTGCCTCTGAAAACCAGCGCTGTCATGTTATCCGCATGACAGCATCAAGCTGAGAGGCAGCCCGATTCTGCGCGGATATGGCGTACATCGGCACACAATCGGTTTATTCCACACTGAGTATTTTTGTTTGTTTTTGTTATTATTAGTATTATTTGTGTCAATTTTTTTAGGGATTTTCTTTAGAAAAGCCCTATTGCTATCGAGTTGCCGTCGACGTCGTCGTTGCAAATTTTCTGTCACGGTTTTGGGTATGAAGGAGATGAGCTATCGAGTTGCTGTTTTCTGTAATAGATTCGTGCTGGGGTGAACCATTGCAAGATAAAGAAAAAATCGCAAAAAATCGCAAAAAAAAAAATTCGCAAAATCGAAAATCCCTTGTATTCGGCTGAGCTCGTCTCAGGAATTCAACTTGTTTTAAATTAATTCTGTTTTTTTATGTTGTATATTTTTGTTTTTAGTGTTCTCGGTTTTTTGTATTTTGTTTAATTTGGTGCTATGTACGTGTATCCGTATAGAATTAAAATATTTTTTTTCTTATTTCTTTCTTTCTTTCTACCCGGTGCGAACGAACGGGGCCTTGGCCTCGAGGCGGCGCAGGTTCTGCTGTGCCCGGGCTGACTACAGCGGAAGCACCGATCCCCCACGGTGTCTCCCGCTGTGCACTGCACTCCCATATGCCCCACGGCCAGGCACCTAAAGCACCTGGTCTTGCGGGGCTGCAGGAGTTGCACCCGCGCCTTTAGGAAGCCCCCAACGAGGAGGCTCCGTTCGTCCGCAATTTTTTGCGCCGCTGCGACGGGGCAGTTGACGACTGCCGTGCCGTGACCGGTGGAGCTGAAGCGGATGTCTCCACCTCTCACCTGATCCCGGGGCCAGCCGCCCGCCTCCACGAAGGCGGAGATGACTTCCTCCGTCGTGGCCGCATCATTCAGACCCGAAATGCGCAAACCCGCGCAATTGGTGGGTCTGGTGATGCGGACGGCTTCTGTATCCAGCGACTCCCTCAGCTTGGCCGCTAGTGCGTCGGCTTTGGGGCCGCTGCTGGCGCCGGAGACCTCGAAGAGGCGAGCTCCGGTGCGAGTTGTTTTGCACCGGAGCCCCCCCTCAATCTCGAGGGCCTTGAGGTCCACTGAGGCTTTCACCTGCCTCAGGACCTGGGTGTACTCCACGCCCTTCTCCACACCCTCCGTCGTCACCGTCAGGACGACGGCTGTGAAGCGTGGGGCGCGGAGCCTCTTCGGCGCCTTCACCACAGCGGCTTTTGCCGCCTTCTTAGCCGCCATCTTGGCGGCTTTCTTCGCTTTCTTGGCGGCTCCCGCTACCACCCATTCCTCCCCTCTGGAGGAACGCTCGGGTGCAACGGGAGTGGTGGTTATAACAGAGGCAGGGGTGCCGCGGTTCTTCCCCTTCCCTTGTGGCGTTGGGGCCACTGGGGCGGCGGGGCCGGGCTTACCACTGACACCTGCCGCGAAAGACGCAGGCCGTGCCAGTGGATGACGGTAAGCCCGGTCCTCCAAGCCGAGCCGCCTCTCGATGGCCGCCAAGAGCTGCACCACACTAGGAGCAGGCTCAGACGCACTCTCGGGTGCCGGATTGGGCACCGGCCTAGGCGCTGTTTTCGGCGCCGACTTAGGTGCCGGCTTTGGCACCGAATTTGGTGCCGACGTAGGCGCCCCCCCTGCGGCACAAGAGCCCTCGGGTGGTCCGACACCTCCTGGGCTCTTGGGGCCTTCTGGGCCTCCGGGGATCCCCTGACCATCTGGATCAGTTGCCTGACCTCCTCCCGGAGGACCCAGGCCAGCTTGGCCAGCTCAGTTTCCAGGCTTGTGACCCGGGCCCTGAGCTTCGCCTCCTCCTTGGAGACGCACCTACCAAGGAGCTCCTCCGCGCCGTCCTGGCGACGGCGACGTTTCCCCGCCTATCGGTAGCGGAGTAGCGGGTCTGGTGAAGACAGCCTTCGCTGACCACGAGTGAGGCCGCCGCCTCACCTCCTCTTCACTCCCAACTACCTCCGCTTCATCCTCTCGAATCCCGTTGTTCGCGCCTTGGTCGTCGTTTATTATTTCGTCCGGTAAGTTTTTGTTTAAATTATTATTTGCCATAATATGTCCCACGAGTATGCGGCAAAGATGGTCCGTCCAGCCGGAGCCCCCTGCACCTGGATAAGCCTGTATACTATGGAGATCGGCTGGTATCCATAGGTGTTATAGACTTTTCCTTGTCGTGGACCGGCCAATGAAGGCAAGCCCTCCGGTCAGCAAGTTCACAGCGTACCCTTCTGGAGCCACCAGTCGGGTAGTTGCTGATCACCTGCCGATTACGTACCGCGAGGCGATGGCTAGTCCTCTCTCACCGGCGGCGGCACAAGTGCCCGTCGGCCCCTGCGTTAGCAGTAGGCCAACCCGCCCCTGGATCCCCCAGGACCCTACGGTGGCCTCCACCACTAACACCATCGCTCATCCTGTCTCCTCTGAAAGCAGAGGAGTACGAAGAGCGATGTGTTCCCGCCACGTTGGGTATTGACCGATGATCAATGCCAACCCCATGAAGGGGAAGCCATTGACCGGAGTGGGATCGGAATCGGAATGACACGCGAGGAGGTTACTCAACAGAACACACACCCCTTTGTTGGAGGTGTCGGAAAAAAATAAGCCATCTGGGAACTTTCAACGAAAACCCTGCCTAAACCTTTTGAGATATAACAAAATGATGTGGGTGGAATTATGTATCTTATACAGATTGTGGTGGTGGGATAGGCTTCCATAGGTAGCAGGAACGGGATCATAAATTCACGCAGATGAAGCAGCGGGTAACACCTATTTTTAAAATAAAATAGGAAATTTAAATGAGAAATCATCATAATATTGTCGGAGTTTACGCAAATGTTACATATTGAAATAAAACTATTTTTAACGGATTCTATCGCGGTTTATTTGATGTTATTTTATATTTTACATTACAAAAGCAACTGAAACGTCGGGATCGATGTAAAATATAAAATAACATCAAATAAACCGCGATAGATTCCGTTAAAAATAGTTTTATTTCATTGAGAAATCATCGCGATATCGTTTGCGATTATTTTATTTTGTAAGTTGCAATACCCAGAGAGGCAGTAAAAAGTTAGAAAAGAAACTGTCAAGTGTCAAGTTAAAAATTTAAACTTCAAAAACGGTACGCTTGCGAATAACTATTTGAAAAGAGGCATTCATAAAAAAAATAACTATTTGAATTTTTTTTATTGACGAATAAGCATTATAAATAGATCACTACGATACTTGTGACCCTGACGACTACGGCTTTAGCATGGATTCCGCCACAAATTCTCACGATAACCCCAGCATGAACTTGGACTCGAACGACTTGGACTCCGCTTTGAACGACTTGGACTCCGCTTTGAACGATGACCCTACCTTTTCATACTCCGATATTAACCCAGACTCGAGTTCTTCCCAATCTTCTGGAGCTACCTTGCCCAGAGATACCCTCTTATGGTGCATTAATATAGTGGTATAAACGTTAGCCGGCTACGTAGACATGTTTGGGAAATAGCAGAAGTTCGAAATCTCATACAGCGAAAGCGGCAACAGGTAGGTTTTATGTGAAATCATGTTTTATTGTATTTGAGTATGTCGGTATTTAAGTTTAAAAAATATGCTCAGCAATAGCTAAAATCGATTGTAAACGTGTATTTCTGTGAAGAATAAAACTATTATTTTCTATACCCCAAATTTTATTTAAAGTATTACATTAAAAATTCAATGGTATGGTAAA
Source organism: Cybosia mesomella (assembly GCA_946251805.1). Taxonomy (NCBI): domain Eukaryota; kingdom Metazoa; phylum Arthropoda; class Insecta; order Lepidoptera; family Erebidae; genus Cybosia; species Cybosia mesomella. The sequence goes on from OX276395.1 coordinate 11,648,254, forward strand.
TTGGGTGTGTAGCCAGTTTTTTGACGACGTTTCGTGGGCAGGCCCCCTACAAGGTGGACCGACGATTTAGCCAAGGTCGCGGGAAGCCGCTGGATGCGGGCAGTGCCGATCGTTGTGGAGATCCTTGGGGGAGGCCTATGCCCAGCAGTGGAGGTCGTTTGGCTGACATGATGATGATGGTAAATTGCCATTTACATAAACCTGGCCATTTCCCTTTAGTATGCAGAGGGTTTCGGGGGTGTTGTGGTTTGTTACGCGATTCCCTTCGATGACTGTTCCTGCGTGATACTGTGATCCACAGGCAATGGCTACTTAGATATGTGTACAGTGAGAAATTTTGGACGATGAAAAGGTTAAGTAGTTATGACGGCGTGGTGATGAAATGTCTTCAACCGGCGGGTTCTCACTCACACAATATTATGATTTCTGGGACGTCCCTTTGATAAGTGGTAAAGTCTATACACTGAATGAGTACTGTTTTTCTGGTTTAAGATTAATTTAGTGTTTAACGGCCTCTGGGCTCCTAGCTTGGTCTTGAGTTTTTGACTTTTGTCATGATTTAAGCGCACACGCACCGCAATTCAGAATCGGAACCAGGAGATGGGAGGGATAGGGATGTGCCACACCGTACACTATTTAGTATATGAACGATGAACAGGAAATAGTTTTATGATACTTTAACAGGAGGCGATAAATCGATCTAGCTAGGCTTCATTTTTAGAAAACGTCTAAGCAATAACCCGAGCCGAGCTCAGTCATCCAGATGTTCTACGTTTTAACAGAGCAATAAGAATGGTGCCGGTATCGTTTTTTTTTCATGCAGAAATCACCTCGGATACCCTCGGTATGTCGGGTAAACCGACTAAAACCGCACGCCGTCTTGGGTCTTCAGATGACATCTGTCTATCTGCCTAAATTCTAAATTTCATGAAAATCGTTGAAGCCGTCTCCGAGATTCTGATTATACAAGATTGTTCATTTGAAGGTATTATATAAATCATCTGTAACAATTGAAATAAATGAAATGATTTTTTTAAGCAATTAGTATGCTTACTTTTCCTATAGACTTAGATTGGAAAAAGAGAACATCTAGGACGGGACTTGAACCCGCGACCAGGGTGACGCTCTGAACATCTGTAGTTCAGAGCGTTCCCCTTGTAAAAAGTATTTAATAAAATATTTTGAAATAAAATTCATTCTTGTATTTGAAGTATATTTTTATTTCTTTTCAGACAATTCAATCAGGAGGATGCCACAATGCACATTGCAATAATCACTATAAAATTGCATCCTTGTTGTCCAGTTACCGTATATAAACTTGCCACCATAGAATTTCTGGGCCATTAGTTGTACATCTATATTAAATACGTAATTACCCTGTGAAAAAGAACCCTCATAAACACGAGTACAGAACTTAGTAGAGTACTTATAGTACATGTCCTAATCAAGGACTATGGGGTATGTGTTACCTGAGTGTTCATAAAATCTCCATTCAAGTTTAGTTCTAGAATAAGGTCAGGATTCATGACTGAGTATCATTCTAGAATACAGACTTAAAACTATGCCCAGTCAAGCTATATTAAATGTAAACGGCAAAAAATCTTAATCAGTTCCGTACCTTAATAATTTCGCATCGTTTAAATAAATTTTCAAGAACTGGCCTTATAAAAATGTGGTCGCATACGTCCTTGAACTGCAGTCGTAATAATTCTTGGTTTTTCAGAGTACTGCTTATTTTACCCTAGAAATGAAAACATAAACACACCATGAACATGAGGGACTAATCACACCCGCATTTCCATTATTGTAACTCCTGTACACCAGGATCAACAGTAGTAACACCACAAATACCGAGTAATGATACTTGTGATGATGATGATACTGTCCAACACAGTTCCTAAATTAATCAGAAATGAATTAGATGGTTGGAAAAATATGTAAATTCACTTCCCTTCGTAACAAGCGGGCGACTAGAGACTACACCTACCTAGCGAACTACCTATAAAAGAGAAAAATCTTGTGCCACTCACCCTGACCACTCCTGTGTTTTCCGCTACAGTCCAATTATACCGTATAATAGAATTGTTAAGGATAGACAATTGTTGACTTACACAGGTTTTTCGTTTAGGACCTTTGCAAAGTGTGTATTCTCTCACTGCTAAGTTAAAATTACCCTGTAAAAGTAAGTTTTCAGAAAAGTTACAAATATCAACTAACCGAAGATGTAATTTGTAAAATGAATAAGTGGAATAAAGTTGAATGGACAATGGGAGACCTTATCCTTAGAAATAAATTTCTTTCAGGCAACTTTAGATTGGACAGGAGTGCAAAATTGTAGTTTTGAGTTTGTAGGGCGTCACACGACTATGCCACATGGAGGGAAAGTATCTTAAATAATGTATATAATTTTACTGAAAGAAGACTTCACTTTGGCTTTGGAGTTAATTTAAAATGCATTCAAATATTTTTAAATATTTGCCTGTCTAAACTGAATATCAAACCAAATAAGGGGTAAGAAAAAAAAACAGCTGTAATAATTTTACTATTCCGATTGAAAGGCAAAATCGTAAGGATAATTTTATTCCTAACAACATAGCATCCTAAGTTAAAGTCATGCCTTGAAATTTAACCTTTATTTAAAGGAAGACTAGACTAATTTAGAGATACTTGACATTTTAGGACGCGAGATTAATGATCTTCCCGATTCAGTACGACGAAATCTCATTCTTCAATAAGATGGGGCTCCGGCTTATAACAACCAGAGGATAAGATGAATATTTTTCTTCCTTGTTAGTTCTTCTTATTAAGTCCATAAGTATCGATGAACTTATGGACCAATTAGATGGCCGCTAAGAACCCCAGACCTAACTCCACTCAATTTGTTTAATGGTTTTATGAGTAGAACTAGATATATAAACAAAAGTCGCGATAACCTATATTCACGCAGGCTGAGCCGCGCACATCAGCTAGTAATATTATAAATGTGATGAAGATTTTTGTGCGTTTGGATGTTTGTTACTCAATCACGTTCTAACGGTTGAACGGATCTGGCTAAAGTTTGGTACAGGGATAGATTATAATTATAGTCCTGAATTACACATAGGCTACTTTTTATCACTGAAATAGTTTCCCATGGGAAGTGGTAATGAGAACAGAATTCCACGCAGGCGCAGCCACGGTCAACAGCTTGTAGTATATAATAATATATCAAATATGATCATAAATAATCTCGGAATAAGAAAATTTTACAAAAAGAGTAGGTATATATATAATATATATAAATTATATATATAAAAGTATTTACATAATCCAACACAGAATCTACCACTATCAAATATAATAAAATAACACTGATATAGCTGAACATTATACAGTGTTTTGTTATGAAAAGGTTTTATTCAAATGCCATTTAGTAAAACATATTGAAAACGATCTGTAATCTATCTGTAATCGACCTTTTAGAACGGTTTGGTGCTCTTCAATTGTGATCATACTTAATAGTTTCTAAATAATGTATGTATGCACGTAAAACCATATCTTTTTTAAATGATTTTAACCTATGTAATAAAATAACCTTTTATATAGATCATCTAAATAAAGAGTGTCACAGCTAGAACTAGATATTTGAGGATGACAACCGATTTGGACTATTTATTTTTAGGTGTGTTCGATATTTTTGGAGCAATATTTTTAAGGAAGAAAATTTTGGTTGAGCCAATATATTATGAAATTATCAAACTGTCTTATAGTTGTACCAAGCATTCTGTGAACTGAAGGGTGGCGCCACCGTCTATCTGAGAACACTAATATGTAGTGTAATTCAATGAAATTTGACAGTGACAACCGTAGTTCTGATTTGCACTATTTCACAGAAAGCTGGTACAACTATAATCATAATTAGTTGTAGTAAAATAAAAAAATCGGAGTTTTCGTAAAGGCACAAAACATCTATCTACGTTTAACGCTGAAATATGAAAGCTTTTGAGATTTATAAGATTATAAATGTAGCAAATTAAATTCCGACAAAAAATTTAATCACCGAGAGTTAATTGGTTGAATTAATTTTTTTTTTTTTTTTTTTTTTTTTTTTTTTTTATTTATTTTGGTACATCAACAGTATACATATATAACTTCATCTTCTGACATGCATCCGTTTTACAATTCTTATATGCATACCTATTATAGATATACACAACATTTGCTATTAAAATAGAAGCTATTAAAATAACATAAATATTTGATTCTACTTAATAAAATTTAAATTTAAATAAATTACATTATCATTCAATTAATTTTAGAAAAGATTAAACTATTTACATATTTACAATAATTCTAATTGAGGAGAATAATAATAATAAGCAGTTCATTTTTGTTTTGTAAGAATCACATATAAATAGAAACATAATTGCATTGATTTTACTAATTGTAATTCCATGTACCTACTTTTTTTTTTTTTTTTTTTTTTTATCTCAGAATTATTTTAATTAAGTGAGAAACCTTTAGCGACCCTCAATGCTGAAGAGCCCTCGCGAGGGTTTCAAAACATTTTCAAGAGATTTCTTTTGAACTTGTTGATGGAATCAACGAAGATATCAAGATTGTTCGAGCTCCCACTTAATGAGTTGTACTCGGAACAGATTCGGACCATAGGGGATTGTCTGCCAACATTGGTTCTGCAGAGCGGAATATGGAAAGTTCTTATATTTGGGTGTCTCGGCGTTCGGCTGGGCACATTGAGTCCGATGCTAGAGAGTAGCTGGCTACAGTCTATACTGGCATTAAGAAGTCCGTGCAGGAACACTAGGTCCTGGACTTTGCGGCGAAGAAGGAGTGTCTTCATTTTAAAGAAGGTTAATCGTTGGTCATAAGGGGCCCTATGTGAAATCCCGGGCAAAGTGTATGCTAATTGTCTCGTGAACGCACGCTGGATACTTTCAATTCTTTGTGATTGAACTGCATGTGTGGGACTCCAGACTACACAGGCATACTCCAGATGACTTCTAACCAGCGCGTTGTAGAGCAAGACTTTCGTCTCGGTTTGGCGGAATTCTCTTGTGTTCCTCCTAACGAACCCCAGCATTTGAGCTCCCTTTCTAGAAACTGCATCCACGTGGGTGGAGAAACGCAATTCGCTGTCTAATATAACCCCCAGGTCCCTAATTTCATTTACCTCCTTTAACACTTTACCATCGATGCTGTAAGTTGAGTCAATGGGGCATCTTTTTTTAGTATATTTTATATGGTAACACTTATCTGCATTGAGCATCATACCATTTCTGCGACACCACTCGCGGATGCTGTTGAGATCGTGCTGAATCAATTCAGTATCAGATTGGGAATTGACTGTATGGTATATTTTGAGGTCGTCAGCAAATAAGCAAAATTTTGAGTGATCGATACAGTCCGAAATATCGTTGATAAATAGGGAGAAAAGCAACGGTCCAAGATGAGATCCCTGTGGTACACCAGAATCGGCGAGGTACACCCCAGAGTCATATCCCTTTACTGAGACAATCTGCGGTCTATTGAGAAGGTAGGAACGAAACCATTCTAAAAGATTACCGTAAATACCGTGGGCTTTGAGTTTTATCAATAACAAGGGGTGACTCACTTTATCAAAAGCACTGGAAAAGTCGGTATAAATGGCATCGACCTGTCCCCCCCCATCAATATCCTTAGACAGATCAGACACAAATGACACCAAGTTTGTGTGCACAGAGCGACCAGTCCTAAAGCCATGCTGAGCCGAGGTAATGGCGGCACTGATATGATTTGTGATAACTGGACATATAAGGGACTCACACAGTTTCGAAAAGCAAGAGAGAATCGAAATGGGGCGGTAATTTTTTACATTGCTATGATCGCCCTTTTTATGTATAGGAACAATACGAGCTTTTTTCCATTCATCAGGAAAAACACCATCTTTGAAGGAACGATTAATAATCATAGTCAACGGTAAAGCGAGTGCAGAACCACAGCGTTTGACAAAAACAGGAGGTATTGTGTCCGGACCAGCACCCTTTAAGATATTCAGCTGTTTTATTTTTTTTAGCACTTCTCTCTCAGTGAAGTTAATATGGCATAGCGAGTTATTTAGTTTTGAATGTAGAACAGTACCTCCCAGCTGATCGACAGGGTCAGAGCTGTAGACGGATGCAAAGTGTTCCGCAAAGAGATCCGCAATACCAGAGCCAGTTCTCTCAGTTAAGTCACCCGAATACATTGTTGCCGGTAATGTTTGTTCACCCTTACGTTTATCTTTGATAAATTTCCAGAGGGATTTCGGACCTTTTGCTATATTTGCTTCCACTTTTGAAATATAATTACTATGGCTAATTTTGCTTAGTTTGTGACAACGCTGCCTTAAAATGTCATATTCAATTTTGTCGCGTGGATTTTTATATTTTTTGTACCTAAGCCGAATCTTATCCTTTGCCGAAATGAGACGAATCAGTCCGACATTAAACCAAGGCGGGAACTCAGACAATCGCACCCTGCGGAGTGGTACATATTGCACAATTACCTCCCTCAACAAATCATAGAATGCAGCCACCATGTCATCTACTGTCACGGATGCCGAGAACACCTCATTCCAGTCGGTTATACTCAGTCTCGCCACAATGTTGGCATAATCGGCCTTAAAGAAGTTAAAGTCACTTCTTGGGTTTGACTTAAGGTAGTCGTGCGTAATTTCGATAGAAACGTGAAGAAGTAAAGGAGGATGCCTCTTATCGACTTTGCTTATCGGATCGGAGAGTGGACTCATGGTGCAGTCCGAAAAGTTTGTGAGAATAAGGTCTAGAAAGACATCGTCAACATTGCTTATGTTGTTAACCTGCTTCAAGCCATTTAGGGACATAAAGTCAACAAGAGAATAACCCAAGGCACAGTTGTAATTTGAAGGGGTCAGATAGCATTCTGTAGTGTGGTGAGTCCATTTGATAAAACGCATATTGAAATCGCCCAGTATTATTATGTCACTAACGTGGTTGATAATGTTAGTGGTATTAGTAAGGTACTTATCCAGTAATACTGACGTGACTGGAGGTGGCAAGTAGACGGCGCATACGACGATTTTTTTCAATATATTGTTCACTTTTATATGGAGTGTAACCCATATATCTTCACACTCACTTTCCCACGAGACTATGCGAGCAGATGGAATACTACGCAATACTGCAACAATAATTCCACCACCATCCTGCTTGCCACCACTCACTAAACATCGGTCCCTCCGGTGGACCACATATCTCGAGTCAAACAATTCGCGATTATATACACTCTCCCTTAGCCAGGTTTCCGTTAAGACTATGACGGGATAATTATTTACAGAGATTTTTTTACAGATATCGACAATCTTGGTCCGAGTACCACCGACGTTCTGATAGTAAATGTCAAGCATTGTTACAAATTAATAGTACCAATACACTAACCGAGACTACTATAAAAAAATTATACAATACTCTTCAAGCTCTCAACACTACGAATTAGGATTGCTTGGCTTTGTTCATCTTTGCGTACAAAAATTCTACCGTTACGTACCCAGGTGAATCTGTATGAGAGTTCCTTAGCCTTTTTACGCGCTGCAGCGTGGAGAGACTTGTTGCCTGGCGTTAAGTGTTCTGCTACAAATACCGGAACTTTAGGTCCACCAAGACCTAGGTGTTGTGAACTCAACCTGTCTTTAACATTCTTCTTATTAAAATTGGAAACAGCAGCAAGTAAGATATCTCGATGACGTGGACTGCGAAGTTTCACCACGATTGAGCGTGGTCTGTCGCTTTGTTTATTGATTTTTGCAACTCGAGTTGCATGGAGAATATCTTCATCGTTAATTGCGCCGCCCACAGTTTTGACTAGTTGCAGCGTGGTATTAATCAGGTTTTCGTTTCTAAATTCAGGCACTCCGACAATTTCAATGTTATTATCTCTCATGTTTTGTTCCACGCATCCCAGCCTATCCGAAAGGTCCTTTACCGTGCCCCTCAACTCGTTGTTCTCTTTCTGCAGGTGAGTAATGGCGGATGACTTTTCCTCGATTTTATTTTTCAGTTCCTCATACAACTTGTTAAAGAAAGCCATAGTTTCTTGGAATCCTGAGATTTGCTCGTTGATTGCTCGAAGTTGATCAGGTATGGTCTCTTCGATACTGGACCTAATAATCATCTTAATTTCCTGCTTTAAAATGGAGCGCAGTTTATTTTCCGTTATGTAACTATCATTACAAGCTGTGGTTTCGAGTCTGGTATTACTTGGTTTGCTCCGTATTGTGATGTTGCACGTGTCAGATGAATTCAAAGATACTGCCGTGGAATTCTGAGAAGATCGTATAGGCGTATTCGTATTGTCAGTCTTGGGTTGCTTGCAACGGCATTCGGGACACTGCCATGCATTTTTGGTGTCGCTGTCCATAGTGTTGAACCCTTTTTGTGTTATATTAGCACACTCTAAATCATACTTCCGCGCACAAATCGCACATTTAATGCATTCTTTGGCTTTAGTTGTTTTTTTACAGCCACCACAAGTGTTAATCGTTGATGCCATTTTGCTTCCTTTTCTATTTGTTGTTGTTAAATTGTTAATTTTACTTATTATTATTTTTACCCCAAAGGCGGATTCAGATTTAGAGATACCAATTGTATTTTTGTGCTTTTGCAACACTGACCAGACTAGTTACTCTTAAATAGCTTTAGAGATAAAAAGACTCATTATCCATAACCAGAATTCAAATTATAAGATTGACAGCTGCCCTCATTCCGTGTCAGCTGATCGTGTTTTTGTTGGGTAATTACTAATTAAATGAATATGTAATTACACAGGTTTCTATGTGTAGGTGCACTTTTAAACAATGTTGACGTTAAAAATTTACCTTGATAGTGCTATATCGTTGTGGAATTGACTGTTTTCTCATCGACGGGTGATCCATAACATCACTTTCAGGTTTGTTTTCACACTTGTAACGTTAGGTATAGGTTAGGATTCGAAAAACTAACAAAATTTTATTTATTCTTCCAGAGGTTGGATAAACGTCTGTTAACAACTTCTAACACACACACACACACAATTTATGGTAGTACCAAGAGAAAATCGCTTGCGATGATATGGGCATGTCATGAGAAATCTGTCATGGCTATTAAACTGCCTGAGAGACGTCAAGGCTGTTCATCGACTTCATGGATCTCCAAAGATATGATGACGATGGATCTAAAATCCACAGTCACACAATAATGGACAGACTGGCGAAGTAGTACTAAGAAGGCTATCCCCAAGAGTTTTTTATTTTTTTTATTTTTTAATAGTTTATTTCATAATAAATTACATATTGTATGATTCATTTAACAACATCACAAAAACCTTTATAGATTTATCTGGATATTGGATCACTGTCGTTACACATTCAACACAACACAAATTACTTTAAACATACATATAAAAAATATAAAATCAGGTGATCGTTCCATTCGTTACCAAGTAGGAATTTCGTCCGTAATACGTACAAAACACGAGCGAGGCTTGACTGGTAGAACATAAGCAAGATTACGATAGATAACTGATAACAAACAAAAGTCGCGATAACCTATATTCACGCAGGCTGAGCCGCGCACATCAGCTAGTAATATTATAAATGTGATGAAGATTTTTGTGCGTTTGGATGTTTGTTACTCAATCACGTTCACTGGTGGTCATAAAATATTAGTGTTTGTGTGCGATAATTCATATACAGGTATGGGAGATATGGGGTGTGTGTTGGGTAACCTCCTCGAGTGTCGCTCCGATTCCGATCCCGCTGCAGTCCGGGGGGAACGGAATCGGAGCGGCCGGTACACCCTGGGCGGCGGTCAATGGCTTCCCCTTCACCCCTTCATAGGGTTGGCATTGATCGTCGGCCAATACCCAACGTGGCGGGAACACATCGCTCTCCGTACTCCTCTGCTTTCAGAGGAGACAGGATGAGCGATGCTGTTAGTGGTGAGATGGCCCAGGGTCAGCCGGGGTGCGAGGGATATGCTCTATGGGTAACCTTACACCTCGGCGTCTGAAGACCCGAGACGGCGTGCGGTTTTAGTCGGTGCAAGCCCGACATAACCACCCCCGCTGGCCGGGGGGTATCCGAAGGGATTTCCGCACGATAAAAAAAAAAAAAAAAAAAAAAGGTATGGGAGATATTAGTTGTACGAGGGATACAGGGAGGCCAGAGGTGCCCTCCGAGCAGAGATAAGGCGGGCCAAAAAGGAGGCCCGCTGCGAACTGCTGGAGACGCTGGAGCGGGACCCTTGGGGGCGGCCCTACCTAATGGTAAGGGGAAAACTGCGCCCCAAGGCCCCGCCGTTGACCCAGTGTCTCCAGCCGGAGCTGCTCGGAGGAGTTGTTAGCTCCCTGTTCCCAGCGCGGGCGGTGGAACATGTTCCACCGCAGATGACTCCGCCTCGGTTGCCAATGGTGCCCGACGTGCATGACGACGACGTGCCCGAGGTCACTTGGGTAGAACTAGAGCTGGCGGTGAGAAGGCTGAGAGCCAAACGCACCGCCCCGGGACCCGACGGCATTCCAGGCCGAGCGTGGGTCCTAGCTCTAGGCGACGACGCTCTCGAGCCCCGACTGAGAGGGCTTCTCAGCGCATGTTTGGAGCGGGGCCAGTTTCCGAAATTGTGGAAGACGGGGAAACTGGTCCTCATCCGAAAGGAGGGGCACCCGGCGGACTCACCGTCCGCCTACCGGCCCATAGTGTTGCTCGACGAGGTGTGCAAGCTCTTTGAAAGAGTAATTGCGAAGCGCCTCGTCGAGCACCTCTCAAGAGTGGGGCCGGACCTGGCGGATGGCCAATATGGCTTCCGCCAGAGGCGCTCCACCGTGGATGCCATCATGCGCGTGAGGGCTCTGGTGGAGGATGCAGTAGGGTGAGGTGATGTTGGTGGTGTCCCTGGACATCGCCAACGCGTTCAACACCTTGCCCTGGAGTTGCATTAGGGAGGCGCTCGTGTATCACGAAGTGCCTCTCTACCTCCGCCGCATAGTCGGGGCGTATTTGACGGAGAGAGCCGTCTTCTACCCAACCGTGACCGGTCTCGGTCGGCGTGAGATGTCGTGCGGTGTTCCGCAGGGATCGGTCCTGGGGCCGCTCCTGTGGAACATCGGATACGACTGGGTGCTTCGCGGTGAGCTCGCAGACGGTGCCGCCGTCACGTGTTACGCGGACGACACGCTCGTGACGGCGTGCGGAGCGACGTACCGCGAAGCGACCCTGAAGGCCACGACCGCGGTTGCCCAAGTCGTGGAGCGGATCCGGCGGCTGGGTCTCGAGGTGGCTCTGCATAAAACCGAGGCCCTGTTCTTTCATGGGCCTAGGAGCAAGCCACCTGAGGGATCCATTCTTATCGTGGGAGGTAATCGCATCGGCATCAAGCCCCAAATGAAATATTTGGCGGCCGATGGGACTTCGGAGAGCACATCCGAAGTCTGGCCCCCAAACTGAAGGGCACAGCTCTCGCTCTGGCGCGGCTGCTGCCCAACATGAAGGGGCCCGATGACTCTTGCAGGAGACTCTACGCGGGGATCGTGCGGTCCATGGCCCTGTATGGGTGCCCAATATGGGCGGAGGCCCTGAAGGCCGGAAGTGTGCGGATGCTGCGCGCTCCGCAGCGAGTGATGGCCATCAGGGTCATCCGCGGGTACCGCACGATCTCCTTCGAGGCGGCGAGTCTCCTTGCCGGAACTCCGCCATGGGACCTGGAGGCGAGAGCCCTTTCGCAACTGTACCAGTGGCGAAAGGAGGCGCGGGAGCAGGGACTTAACCCCGAGCATCGAGAAATCGAGGTCGTGCAGTCCCAGCTCCACCAGGCCATCGTGGTGGAGTGGAAGTAACGACTTGGGCGACCAAGCGCAGGGCACGCCACAATAGCGGCGGTAAGGCCCGTCATGGAGGATTGGCTAGAGAGGCGACACGGAAGCCTCTCGTACCGACTGACGCAGGTGATCTCCGGGAAGGGGTGCTTCGGGGACCACCTGCATCGGATCAGGAAGGAGCCAACGCCTGAGTGTCATCACTGTGACGCGAGCGAGGACTCAGGGCTGCACACGCTGGCGGACTGCCCGGCGTGGGAGGCGCCGAGGCGTGACCTCGTGGCAGCCATCGGGGTGGGAGTCCTCTCGCTCGGCAGCATGATTGCGGCAATGGTGCGGAGCGCGAGCGCGTGGGCCGCCGCTACCTCCTTCTGCGAGCATGTGATGCTCGCGAAGGAGATGGCGGAGCGCGCCCGGGAGAGGCTCAGAACTCTCCCGGCCCGCCGAGCCCGCAACATGCTCGCCGCGCGTCGCAGGCGACTCAGGCGCCGGAGTTCGCTCAACGACCTCCGTCCTCCATGAGCGCAGGCCTGGGGGTGGCAGGTGAGGCCGCCTGTCACCCCAGCAGAAGCAGACCGGGACGGTGGGGCGACTAGTGCCCCTCCCCCAAACCGGGGCAACTCATTAACTTACTACATGGATGGACATCAGAACAAACTATTTTGGCTCTCTCTCAAAGAAAAAGTTTGTGGATCATATTCATGGAGCATTTAACATATTAAATATTTGGGTATACAAATAACACACGAGGTTATCAGGGGGTATGGGTTGCCACTCCAATTCAACTTGCTCCTACTTATATAAAACAGGTCCACCAGTTTATGGGTTTCGCTTATAATTTGAGAAAACTCATTCCAAATTTTGGCATAGTACCATCTGTGTATTAAATGTTTAGATGTTAAAGTTAATAGGTATTGGTCTTGAAGTATCGATGGCCCAAAATAAATAACATACTACGACCGTATGTTACTTTCTTAGGCAAGAAATTTACAAAAATCCCCCTAAACACAATAAATACAAAGCGTTCTTACAAAAACACGATTACGCAACCTTTCTACTACGTCAACATTATAAACAGATTAAACTACGTTTACTAAAAAAGTCATTGTATGTACAATTTTTTTGAAGCCCAAACGTTGTACGATGTTTAAATGTTTTATTTATATTATGTCTTTTATTTTTGGAATAGGTTTAATGATGGAACAAGTAAGTTAAAATACTAAATTGAACAATTGAAATAATAGTTTAATTTTTAGGCGTGAGTTCAAAGAACACCCTTTACTTCGGTTTACGCTCGTATCAAGCGACTTAATTATATAAATTGCCTATGAAATGAAGGGTTTCCGTTTTTTGTTGTGGGTTTATACCTGGGCAATTATGAAACGAATTGTGCAATCAGGTATAGTGTGAATATAAAAATTGTACAGTAAATTACTTATAATCGGTTTACAATTACTTTTATTGCAAAAATTAAATTTTCATCTCTTTGACAATCGAAATATTTACATTTCAGGGTGAGTTCGAAGCAAGGGTGACTAAACACGAAACTTGTAGAGGTCCTAAACGTAAAAACTGCACTACGAGTGTATCTACATTAGAAAATGAGGGTCTTTTCAAGCTTGATATTACAGTTATGGAAGATGTAACAGTAATCAGAGTAAGGTTTTAATTAACTATTCATTATTTTTCATATATAGTGAACCAAACCTGTATTCGAGATAATATTCTAGATGCTACCTGATGGCAGTCGCACTAAGCGCCTGCGCTATGTCGTGTGTGTGCACGTATGCAGGTGCCTGTTTCGGGCAAATAATACTGAGCTAATTTCGTGCAGATAAATTACACAAAATCGTACAAAAGATTTGTACAACGTGCGGGTTCTCGTATGCTTGACACGCACGACGCGGGGTAGGCATTAGCGCAGGCAAGTTATAATTCAGTATTGTTTTAAGCTGAATCTTATAACAATTTGTTTTACATGCTTCATATTTTATCTATTTATAAGTAACAATAAGTAAAAATACATTCTGATTCTTCTACATATATTTTATACTTTTCTACTATTTTCAGGGTAAAATGATTGGAGTGTTAAACAATAACGAAATGCTTAGGGTAAACTTTAAAAATGCGTGTGAGCATATCTTTTTGAAGCCTCTATTCCAGATGCTCTACAATGAAACCGATCGCTGCGGTGTTTTTAAGGTTAAAAATTCTTTTTTACACTAATTACAACATACAACATTTTTCTGTCAAAATAATATTACTTAATTAACTGTCTTGAAATATATTGTGTATCGACATTAAAACATTGATACAAATATTACTATCTCAATGCATTGAAACGTCATAGGTTAAGATTAGACTAAAAAGAGAAAGATGACTATTTTACTAAAATCGGAAAATAAACTTTGTCTAAAAAAGCAACTAATCTTGTGGTTTTTCTTTCCCAGGGTCATCATATGTTTCGTCTCAATGTACCAGATCTTATTCGCAAGTTTTATGGTGGCAAGTCCATTTATGGTAACTGGACATTCAGCACCCTATTCTACAATAACTATTGTAATATACACTGTGACTTCTTCAATGTCACTATAAGTCCGAAAAAATCTTCGATGAAACGCATCGACTAAGAAAAAGTTTATACTTTACACACTAAGTTTAACGTTTACTTGCCATAAAAAATATTAATCAGAGTACCTTTTTCTTTTTTTTATCGTTCGCAAATCCCCTCGGATACCCCCCCGCCGGACAGCGGGGGTGGTTATGTCGGGCTTGAACCGACTAAAACCGCACGCCATCTCGGGTCTTCAGACGTTGGGTGTAAGGTTGCCCATAAAGCATATCCCTCGCACCCCGACTGATCCTGGGCCATCTCCGCTTTCGAGATGGCCCCCTCGGGGTTAATCACAGTAGGTACCGCCGCGAATATTTTGACTTATCAATTCTGTTATGATTTGTGTGATATTGAATCAATGCATTTTCAATAACTTTCAAAATAGGGGTACTTAAGTAAGTATTATTAAATATATATATATATATAGCTAAGATATAGCATTATTTTTTACATATATTTTCATTTACTACCGAAGGGGTAGTAAATGAAAATATATTAAATATATTTTAATTCATGAATTAATAAAAAAATATGAATGAAAGAAAAACCGAATCAACTTGAAACTTTTTGCATAAGGTTGAGGAAAACTCAGCTGATATCTTACAATCAGTCATTCTTTGCTCCAGGGTTGGCAGTAATAGTAGATAAACGGAAAATGAACCGATGCTATGGGGTTATTTTATCTTTTTGAGATACGAAACCCTAAAAACATAAATAGTTCAGAAACTATCGAAATTAGCTCACTGTCGAATATTTTTTCTCAACTAAGGCCCTCTTCAGACCTGAGCGGTATTTGCTGCCGCTGCGGGTAGAGGCACATACCGCGCGGGTGTCGCTCAATAATTCCGCAGCTAAAGCGGAATAGTTGGTACATAGCTAGTTAATAGTAATACCGCATACCCACGTGGTTTTCTCTACCGCAGATGATAGTGAATACCGGTTAGGTGTGAATAGGCTTTAACAACATAATAACGATAAATGCCGAAGCATTTGTTTATAAATAATAAATTTTATTTTCGTAAATATATTGAATTACATGAAGTAAGGTTTGCATTGTATTACAAAATACCATCCGTGAAAATGCTTTGAGAGATGTCATGTTTTGATAAAAGCAAATACCAAATGTTATGGCTGGTTAAACACAAACAGCGCTTACATGTTTGAATAATACCTTTGTAAGTTCAATTCAAATTATAAATTGACAAGCAAAATAATAACTCTTGCGAGTATTATATCTATCTATATACTATTATTAAAATTGTAAATTAGTTGTATCTGTACATTGGAGATATTTAAAAAAAACATGGGTTATCAAAATCCGCCGTATGTTAAATTGAAATTGGTTAAGTACCTGCCCACGCGGAGGTCGGTTATCGTTTTTGATCATATCTCCGGTTGAAGATATGATCAAAAACGATAGCCGACCTCCGCGTGGGTAGAGCCGCGGACATCAGCTAGTAAATTAAGTATTATAGAAATCACAGATTTAAGAGATACAGACCGGACACGTAATTTTAAATTTATCTATGACGTACGATCTCTTTCTTTCGAGCCACTTGGTGATATGCGCTATGCTTTTCGTTTCCCTGTACATAAACATTACTTACACAAGCAAACATGTCGCCGCCATGGTAACGAGGAAGAAATATAACAATTTTGATCTATTAGTTCTCAGTTGTTAGACAGGGTCGGATCGCGAAGTTTGCAGACAGGCGAGGGAAGCACTCCCAGTGCTTGAAAATAGACTAACCAGGCGTCTTCGACAACTGACCAAACGGCAACTGCGCACGGCCACAGGTGCCATCACGGGGCACGGCTCCTTCAATAAACACCTTTTTATTTTAGAAATCACCGACAGCCCCCTCTGCAGAGCCTGCATGAGAGAGGAAGAAACAGCGGCACACGTGCTCCTACACTGCCCTGCAACCGCCACCTACAGGGTTAAGTACTTCGGAAATACAGGTAGGCTCCGGGAGATCGCCAGCGCGTGAATAGCCTGCTGGCGTTCTTCAAGGAGTTGGGGTGGATCGAATGAAATCCAGGGTCGGATTCAGAGCTAATATTAATTGGTTACAAGAAAAGAATAATACTTTTTAACTTTAAATGAATAAATAACTCAACCATTCTTCTCGTTTCTTCTAATTCCAGTGACCTGCCTAATAAATTGGATAAGAAAATGTTTAATTCTGGCCTTTCTCAATAAATTTTATGAACGTATGCATCTGAGCTACTTTACGTCTGTGATCAATTTGGCATCACAAAATATCGGACAATACCGTCTGTATTTCAGATTGATCGACGAAGCATCCCACCCATGCGCCATGTTATACAAAAATAAATCTTAAGTAGCGATTTAGGGTTTAGTATCACAAATAAGTGATGAATTTTGACGAAAATCCATGGTCAGCACGAGTGTGAAAAAGGTGCCCAAAAAGTGCCAACAACGGTATTTCTCGATTAAAAAAAATTTTGCACAAAATACTAGGCTTTTTGCAATTTACAATTTGCACTGGATTCAGTAGTCCTCCAGAAAAACTGAATCCATTGACGTCTTCTAAAGCTCATTCGATACATTTTTCAAAAACACATTTTTTAATGGAGCATTTTTGTACGACCTCATGTTTTCTTTTAATCAAGAAGAACCGTTTTTCCACTTTTTAGGCACTTTTTTCACCCCTGTGGTGCTGACTATGGATTTTCCTCCAAAATTGACAACTCATTTTTTATGCCAGAACCAAGAGAGAGACCTAAAGAAATCGCTGCTTATAATTTTTATTTTCTAAAAGCTTCGCCGATCAGACTAAATCTCAATCAAATGTCTGTGATGGAAATAGTATTTTATCTATTAGATTAGTATGTTACGAGAGATATAAGATTCGTGTATTATGCAAAAAGGTGTCATAATAAACTTTTCACAGTAATTTGACACAGAAAACCACAAAAAAACTTTACTGTTACTATTTATACTTCACTAGGAATTATAATCTGTTTTTTATTAAAGTCACAGAATGTCAAATTTTGAGACATAATTCCATAATATAAAAAAGACGGAGTTATTTCTTGGCTAAAATGATGGTAAAAACGATATATAAGTGCAAATGATCATATATATAATTGTGATAACATTAGAATTTTCCTGTTTATGTTGTGTAATAGCAGCAGGGGGACTATGGGCTGGTTCTTCGTCAGGGACCAGGCCAAGACATAGGGATGAACAGACCTTAGTTGCTGGCACAATATGGAGTCAAATAGTAATTCCCATAGGTCTGATTATATCGGTGATTGTTGAAGAACCCCTCGATAATGTGGTGCTTGGATATTTTTTGATCACTGGTGTTATGATTATGTGTACCACGGGTATTTTACTGGTTTGTAATTATTTTAAACCCAAATATTTTCTTAAGCTTAACTACTATTTAGTATCTGGGCAAGCTATCTTTGCTGGCCGGTTATTTTGATTGAATCGTCATGATGATTTTTGCGGGGCCAGTGTGCTAATCAATAATAAAGTACCTCAAAGATTAACGAGACGGTGTCACTTTAATATTTCATCAAAATATTGTATTTTTATTCACACTCATCTATATATATAGTCAGTCGTGCCTCATTAGATACGTTCTAGCTGCTCCTAAACTTGAACCTGCGACTTGATTTTCTGCCAAAACTCTTCATCCAATATCACTATCATACTTTCCATCTCTCGTAAACTTTGACCCGAAGTACACAAACTCTTTCACTTGTTGTGTTTTTCTCCTTTGATGAAAATTGCGCAATTTCTCATGCTTTATACTTTTTAAAGGCCATTTGCCTTCATCTTATTTACTTCTTCACCTGCAGCTCTGCACCCATGATGCTATTATTCATCATCATCATCATACAGGAGGCATTTGATGTAAGACGTTCATTCTTGATCCATATTTACTCTCTTGCAGATCTTTCAAACAATCATCTATAAAAAAGTTACACAACCCGTGCAAAGCTACAAATCCGTGTCAGCGTCACACCTTTTTCTATGTTTATTTAAGGAGGGCACAATAGACGTTAAAGGTTAAGTTTCTAAAGGATAAATGGGACCCTTTATTGCCCGTGATCTACCTGCGTAGTCCACCCGGGTGGACCACGGGAAATTATTTCTTCCCATGGTTCACTTGAGACTTGTTAAGCATTTATATTACCAAAATAGAAAACCTATTTTCTATTCTGTTAATTCTATAAAAATATCAAATTATTTTGTTGCAGATGTCACGTGAGTGTAATGCAATAAAAGCCAGACGAGATACAACTCAAACGTCGTCCGTCGGTAGCAGATATGACTCTACCTATTTCGCAATAGGTCTCTTAGTGACCGTAGGATCAGTACTCAAGCTTTCCGAATTTATTTTAGTCTGTAGCATTTAGAAATGATTGATAGATATTACTTTAATAAGTAAAACAAGTGAAGATTACGAAAACTTATGATATCATAAAGCCATTACTTGACAAAATTACAGCTCAATTCTAATAATCAATTTCGACTACCTTGAAAGTTCAGAATTTGGTTACCTACATTATATTTTATATTATTCAAGACGTAGTTTTATTTATATTTTGATTATGTAATTTGTGTATTATACCAAACTACCTGTGGCCGTCGGCTTCATCCACGCGAAAGCCTGTTCCAGCCTGACGAAACACCGGCCCATGTTGTTACGAACTGCAGCGAGGTCGCGGAACAACGGGCACAACACCTGGGAACACCAAGCACACTGCGAGAGGCCTGCAGCAGACCCGGCAGCCTGGCCGCTTTTTGGAAGGAGCTTGGATGGTTGGAGTAGGGCAGTGGATACACTAACCACATCACGCAAAAAGGCCCAACTATAAGGGACCACATGCGGAAAATGAGCCCGCGTAAAGAAGAAGAAAGAAGAAGAAGAAGCCTGTTCCCGTTCCCGCTACTCATGGTAACCTATTCCAGGAATAAAAAAACGGGCCAAGTGCGAGTTGGACTCGCACACCGAGGGTTCCGTACAAACCTGTAGGTATAATAAAAGTTCACCCATCACGACAATCGAGTCATAGTTATGGTATTTTTAGTGCAAAATGAAATTTATAACATTATAACATTTTTTATTATATGATGTAACAAAAAATTTACGGTTTTCGCAATTTTTCCTTTATCTGTACTATAAGACGTTACTTCGTACCAAAGTTCAAGATTCTAAGTTCACAGGAAGTACCCTGTAGGTTTTGATACCCGTGCGAGTTTCAAATTTGCGGAAATTTGCGGCATAACGGCTGTATCTTTTGATTGCTTTAGCTTAGAAGTTTCATTTTTTCACTAGACTTGAGTATTAGATATAAATTTCAGTTGGTACCTCCACACGTTCCTGAGAAAAACGGGCTTGACGGACGGACGGACGGACAACGAAGGGCTCCATTTTACCTTTTGAGGGTTGAAAGAAAAAATCCGTTCCCGCAGTGGGAACGCACAGGTAGATTTCGTGAAACAATTAATATTATTTTATATAGAGAACTACGGACTTTAAACAGTTTAATTTTTTTTTCTCGAAAACGGTAACTTTTAGCGAAAAACTTTTCAGACATTTATTTAAAACTTAAAAATGGCCTATCGATTAAAAATGTTTCCGACGGCAAGAATGTTCACCGGTTAGAAGTTCAGATTTTTTTCCCGAAAAATTTTGGTTTCCCCCCCCTCCACTTTTAGTTAAAGTTTTAATCTTATAGATTTTTAATTAAAAGTTGTTGGTATTCATGTATACTATGGGATAAAATTAGAACGGTTCGAATATCTTTCATGGAACGTGAAATTTTGAGGAAAAACTGATTTCACAAAAAGTGAGGCTATACCGTCCCCTTGTAGTATTTATTTTTCGTCTTTAAGAGTGACCTTGCTAGGTCTCACTATAAAGTCTATCTATAGCTAATAATTCTATGGAATCTTTAGCTGCTTTTCTCTAAATACTGTATATTTTACTTATTCACACTACTAAGAATCTTATTATTAAGTACTTGCGTTTTTCTTTGTAAATATATAAACAAACTTATGTTTTGATCGTTTATTTTGTTTTTTCTTTCCAAATGAATTCTTAATTTATTGCTTGTTAGTGGTTATGTGTTCCTTTAGAAGTTTCCCTGATTTGCTTCGTTTACGGAGTCCTTTGCTGGATTGTCGTAGCCACGGGCTTTCTGCCTTTTCCTCAAGTTTTATTTTTCTTCTTCCTGTAAATATAGATTGATTAGTTTCATTTCTTGTTCCCTGTTTGTTTCGTGGAAGAAGTTTTAGGACTGGTTTCTAAATTTTGTCCCAATATGTTAAACTTCAAGGTAAAGTTTATATTATCGAATTTCTATTCGATAATATTTTTATTTCTTTATTTTCTCGTATTAAAAACGTAAATTGTTTGTTTACATTAATTTCTTGACGTAGGCTGTCATTCCACTGTCCTCTCATGGACACCCAGAAATATCGTGAGTTTTGTTATGAATGATATTCAACCTCTTGATAATTGGCAGTCTATTATTGATTTTTTGGTGTCATTTGAAAATTTGGTTGGTTGGATTTTTCCACGCGTTGAAAAGTGAGAAAAGAATTGGGCAGAGCTGAGGCTGCTGGGTGAGAGTTTGGAGCCATTCTTGGGGCGATATAGTTTCTTTGTTTCTGTGAAAATGGTGATTGTGTTCTGACATCGTGAGAAAATCGATTATAATTATCTTCTTTGGTATAAAATATTAAAGTGTTGTGATTCGCGTTTTGATGGGTTTATTAATCAAAACTGAAGGACTTCCGTGAGGCGATACGCCACCCCACAGATCCATCACCTTAGTGTTACTTAACGAAAATAACTTCATATCTTTCAATATCCTGCAGATAAGTGGTCTTCATTTGTACTAGTGATGTTCATTGTCTGAAGCACGCCGGCCGAAGATCACTACCCTCGAGACCTATCTCGGGCAGTTCAGCAAGGTCAGCGTAGTTTTCAACCGTCATCTGTGGTCCGGGCGAGCTGAGTCATACCTTCCATCGGTCCTCGAGTTCGAACTCGGGCCGATCACCGTGATCTACATCTCCTTCTCATTCAATGTTACCATTTTTTTATTTCAAAATTCTGTATAATATTTAATTAATTAGAAGTCTAATACAAAATCTTCCGGGTTTTCTTATTTTCTAAGACTGGACGAGGCGGGGTTCTTTACGCCATTGCGTAGGTAATTCCGTTTCGTTACACCCTTAGGCCGGATTCCACCCGTTCACGAACTTAAACTAAGTTTACACCCAAGCAATTTTTGACCGCAGTTTGAAAGCGATCGGGGCAAAAATGCGACCGTGAGAGTGCCGCAAATTTTGGGATGTGGAACCATACATACATATATATAAACTTTTTGACCAGTGGTCATTTCGGACTCAGGGGGTCATAACTAGACCTCATATGAAGAATTTTTTGAAAAATTTGACAGTAGTCAAGAAACCAATAGGTAGATCGATTTCATCGAAATCTACCTTTTTTTTTTATCGTGCGGAAATCCCTTCGGATACCCCCCCGCGTGCCAGCGGGGACGGTTATGTCGGGCTTGAACCGACTAAAACCGCACGCCGTCTCGGGTCTACAGACCGGGGGCCGGGGTGTAAGGTTGCCCATAGAGCATATCCCTCGCACCCCGACTGACCCTGGGCCATCTCCGATTTCGAGATGGCCCCCTCGGGTTTGGGAACCACGGTGTCCCCGTCTTGGCCCGGTTTGGGGGAGGGGCGCTAGTCGCCCCACCGTCCCGGCCTGCTTCTGCTGGGGTGACAGGTGGCCTCACCCGCCACCCCCAGGCCTGCGCTCATGGAGGACGGAGGTCGTTAAGCGACCTCCGGCGCCTGAGTCGCCTGCGACGCGCGGCGAGCAAGTTGCGGGCTCGGCGGTCCGGGAGAGTTCTAAATCTCTCCCGGGCGCGCTCCGCCATCTCCTTCGCGAGCATTAGATGCTCGCAGAAGGAGGTGGCGGCGGCCCACGCGCTCGCGCTCCGCACCATTGCCGCAATCATGCTGCCGAACGAGAGGACTCCCACCCCGATGGCTGCCACGAGGTCACGCCTCGGCGCCTCCCACGCCGGGCATTCCGCCAGCGTGTGCAGCCCTGAGTCCTCGCTCGCGTCGCAGTGATGACACTCAGGCGTTGGCTCCTTCCTGATCCGATGCAGGTGGTCCCCGAAGGCTTCCGTATCGCCTCTCCAGCCAATCCTCCATGATGGGCCTTACCGTCGCTATTGCGGCGTGCCCTCATCGAAATCTACCTAAGAAAAAAAAAAATTCTTAATTAAAATTATTAATTATGAAATTTTTTAGGGTTCCGTACCTTTTTTTTTTCATCGAAATCTACCTAAAAAAAAGGTACGGATCCCTAAAAAATATATTTATTTAAGAATTAAAATTATATTATAAGCCTATATGTTGTTACAGACTATAAGCTATCCTTTTACCAAATTTTAGCCAGATCCCTTCAGTCGTTAGAGCGTGATTGTGTGACAAACATCCAAATTTCTTCACAAACTTTCACATTATATTTATTATTATTATTACTAGCTTTTGCCCGCGGCTCCGCCAGCGTAGATGTCGGTTATCGCGACAAAACATAGCCTATGTCCTTTCCCAAGGTCTAATCTACCCCTGTACCAAATTTCAGCAAAATCGGTTCAGTGGTTTTTGCGTGAAAGCGTAACAAACAAACTTACATTCGCATTTATAATAGTAAAATTATAGTAGGAAGTAGGATAGTACAATGATATATTAATTGGACTTTATAAACTTACATAAACTTCTGGTATAGCGTTTCATTAGTAATGAACCAGTACATTTAAACTCACATGGACATCTCTATCTCCAAGATAATTGTATTCTATAACACAGCGAATTTTTTTTCGTTATTCCCTCAACTGATACACTATGTGAAATCACCATCATAGCGTTATTGCCGGCTTGGATCGAGCAGTGAATTTTTCAATTGGTCAATAAAATGGACAATATTGTCCAATATCATAACTTAGGGATGTGATGGAGCCCCTCCGAGCGGAGATAAGGCGTTCCAAACGGGACGCCTTCCGTGAGCTGCTGGAGACGCTGGAGCGGGACCCTTGGGGGCGGCCCTACCGGATGGTGAGGGGCAAGCTGCGCCCCAAGGCCCCGCCGTTAACCCGGTGTCTCCAGCCGGATCTGCTCGGAGGAGTTGTTGGCTCCCTGTTCCCAGCGCGGGCGGTGGAACATGTTCCACCGCGGATGACTCCGCCTCGGTTGCGCATGGCGCCCGACGTGGAAGACGACGACGTGCCCGAGGTCACTTGGGTAGAACTAGAGCTGGCGGTGAGAAGGCTAAGAGCCAAACACACCGCCCCGGGACCCGACGGCATTCCAGGCCGAGCGTGGGTCCTAGCTCTAGTCGACGACGCTCTCGAGCCCCGACTGAGAGGGCTTCTCAGCGCATGTTTGGAGCGGGGCCAGTTTCCGAAATTGTGGAAGACGGGGAAACTGGTCCTCATCCGAAAGGAGGGGCGTCCGGCGGACTCACCGTCCGCCTACCGGCCCATAGTGTTGCTCGACGAGGTGTGCAAGCTCTTTGAAAGAGTAATTGCGAAGCGCCTCGTCGAGCACCTCTCAAGAGTGGGGCCGGACCTGGCTGATGGCCAATATGGCTTCCGCCAGAGGCGCTCCACCGTGGATGCCATCATGCGCGTGAGGGCTCTGGCGGAGGATGCAGTAGCCCGGGGTGAGGTGATGTTGGCGGTGTCCCTGGACATCGCCAACGCGTTCAACACCTTGCCCTGGAGTTGCATTAGGGAGGCGCTCGTGTATCACGAAGTGCCTCTCTACCTCCGCCGCATAGTCGGGGCGTATTTGACGGAGAGAGCCGTCATCTACCCAACCGTGACCGGTCTCGGTCGGCGTGAAATGTCGTGCGGTGTTCCACAGGGATCGGTCCTGGGGCCGCTCCTGTGGAACATCGGATACGACTGGGTGCTTCGCGGTGAGCTCGTAGGCGGTGCCGCCGTCACGTGCTACGCGGACGACACGCTCGTGACGGCGTGCGGGGCGACGTACCGCGAAGCGACCCGAAAGGCCACGACCGCGGTTGCCCAAGTCGTTAGGCGGATCCGGCGGCTGGGTCTCGAGGTGGCCCTGCATAAAACCGAGGCCCTGTTCTTCCATGGGCCTCGGAGCAAGCCACCCGAGGGATCCAGTCTCATCGTGGGAGGAAATCGCATCGGCATCAAGCCCCAAATTAAATATTTGGGGCTCGTGCTCGACGGCCGATGGGACTTCGGAGAGCACATCCGAAGTCTGGCCCCCAAATTGAAGGGCACAGCTCTTGCTCTGGCTCGGCTGTTGCCCAACATGAGGGGGCCCGATGACTCCTGCAGGAGACTCTACGCGGGGATCGTGCGGTCCATGGCCCTGTATGGGTGCCCAATATGGGCGGAGGCCCTGAGGACCAGAACTGTGCAGATGCTGCGCGCTCCGCAGCGAGTTCTGGCCATCAGGGTCATCCGAGGGTACCGCACGATCTCTTTCGAGGCGGCGAGTCTCCTTGCCGGAACTCCGCCATGGGACCTGGAAGCGAGAGCCCTTTCGCAACTGTACCAGTGGCGAAAGGAGGCGCGGGAGCAGGGATGGAACCCCGAGCCTCGAGAAATCGAGGCCGTGCAGTCCCAGCTCCGCCAGGCCATCGTGGTGGAGTGGAAGGAACGACTTGGGCAACCAAGCGCAGGGCACGCCGCAATAGCGGCGGTAAGGCCCATCATGGAGGATTGGCTGGAGAGGCGACACGGAAGCCTCTCCTACCGACTGACGCAGGTGATCTCAGGGAAGGGGTGCTTCGGGGACCACCTGCATCGGATCAGGAAGGAGCCAACGCCTGAGTGTCATCACTGCGACGCGAGCGAGGACTCAGGGCTGCACACGCTGGCGGACTGCCCGGCGTGGGAGGCGCCGAGGCGTGACCTCGTGGCAGCCATCGGGGTGGGAGTCCTCTCGCTCGGCAGCATGATTGCGGCAATGGTGCGGAGCGCGAGCGCGTGGGCCGCCGCCGCCTCCTTCTGCGAGCATGTAATGCTCGCGAAGGAGGTGGCGGAGCGCGCCCGGGAGAGACTTAGAACTCTCCCGGTCCGCCGAGCCCGCAACTTGCTCGCCGCGCGTCGCAGGCAACTCAGGCGCCGGAGGTCGCTTAACGACCTCTGTCCTCCATGAGCGCAGGCCTGGGGGTGGCGGGTGAGGCCACCTGTCACCCCAGCAGAAGCAGGCCGGGACGGTGGGGCGACTAGCGCCCCTCCCCCAAACCGGGGCAAGACGGGGACACCGTGGTTCCCAAACCCGAGGGGGCCATCTCGAAACCGGAGATGGCCCAGGGTCAGTCGGGGTGCGAGGGATATGCTCTATGGGCAACCTTACACCCCGGCGTCTGCAGACCCGAGACGGCGTGCGGTTTTAGTCGGTTCAAGCCCGACATAACCGCCCCCGCTGGCACGCGGGGGGGTATCCGAAGGGATTTCCGCACGATAAAAAAAAAAAAAAAAAAAAAAAAAAAGGGATGTGATGGAGCAATCAATGAATATATAAATTGGGCATACTGTTAACTGACAATGATGTTCCCCTGACATGAAGGAAGGATCCTGCGACCGGGCTCTCCAGATGTCTTCATCTGCCACCCTAATCTAATCACCCCTATCAGGGAAGCTATGTGCTTGTTTACCAACTTAGTAGTATGTATAAAATAACCATATGTGTTGAATTAAAATCGTTACATCTAGTACCTCAATGTTTATAAGAAATGAATGAAATGACACTCAAATAGATTCAACAGTTCTAAGTTTATAAACACGCACGTGTCAAGATATAACCAAAATACAAAATTTATATTAGTACAAAGTTCCAACTTATAGATTCAACTGTATTTTGAGGAAAAGATAAAATTGTAAAATTTGTTTACCTATTTTCCATTATAGTCCCAGACCCATGAATGTCAGACTTGCGACGTAAGTACTATGTCGCAAGTCTGACCTTCATGACTATAGAAGTTAAAACATTTGGCAAGTATAAACCTTGAATCGTGGCTATTTTGGTGGAACAAAACTTTCAATGTCTGACAGAGTATTAGAACTTTCCAAGCTGTCTATTTTCTTAGGAAACATATTATATATTCAAATAGTTACCTTAGTAACATTTCACTAAGTAAGTAAGTAAGTAACAATTCACCTTTATACTATTACGTAAGAAGAAAGCAACAGACGAGGCTTTGGTGCAGGTTTTCCTCTCGGGGTTGGAAGGTCAGAGAGTGATCGCTCTCGGAATTCCGATATACCAATCAAAAAGTGCAAAATTTGGATGGCATTAAGCAATGGCTATGAAAATGATGATGATATGAGTAAAATAATGATGAATAATGCGTGCATAGAGCCCCACTAAGATCCATACGGCTCAAGCGAACTTCATCTACAAGCCAGTAAACCTGTTGATTAATGGATGAATCTCTGACACAGGCTTTCCTCTCGAGTTTGGGGGGTTTATAGCCGTTTCCGTAAAATACAAAATAAAACAAATTGAAAGGAGGAGTTAAGGGTTTATGTCGGACTTGTCGGCTCCTTAATTCGATTTTCGAATGCTACGCTCTACAGTCGATACTATACAGACTGCGTCGGAGGCCTATTGCCGGTGACCTCATCAACAACATGACTCAGACGTAGTTGCGTGTAGTGAGCCCAGAGACCTAGTGAAAACGTATTTGATCATTGTTTACATCCATTAGGGCAGGGCTCCGCTATAGTGATTAGCCCACCTATCTAAGACAGCTATGGCAGACTATTTGCGGGATAGACGGGTCCACTACGAGGACTGCGAAATACGTGTGCTGCAGTAACCCACGTCATGCGCTGTTCCTCAGGGGTTGGTGCAGCACCGGGAGCTTGACGCAGCATTTGGTGTTAATCTCTCACTGTCAGCCATTTTTCGCTGAAGGGGCCATTATATTCAGTTTAAATTCGGTGGAAATTCAATATAATATTTACAATTTGAAGCGCACTTCTTCAAACAACACAATTACTGTTTATACAACATCGGGCGGAAAATTTTAAACCTAGTTGCATATCGAATGCTACTTGATATTATATTTCGCTTTAATTATAGCTGTAACACGCACGAAGAACTAATTATATTTGTATACATATATAATTTATTAAGCTATGCCAGCAAGTGGATACCCCATCGGGAAAGGCGCGTGATTTTATGTATAATTTATTACGATCATGTATAAGAAATTCCATTTATTTGTTATGAGCTATCATGTAATTCACACAAAAACCCTTTAGCTCAATCGAATTAGAATTCGATATCAAAGAAATTATAACTAGAAATTTTCCTTCGGACATCTTTGAGGGGGTCACTGATAGTCTACGTCCTGATTTTCAGGATTCACACCCTATTGTGTCATCAAACATCAGTTTTTATTGAATTACTCGTTTATTTTCAAATTTACATGTCAGATTATCATTACCAAAGTGGTTTGGAATTAAATTTTCTATAATTTTGGTCCTCATAAAATATGAACGCAAAATTTTTCAAGGCATTGTTTTTAAGAAATAATATGCTCATTTGTGTGTTTGTGGTTTCATGTGTATATAAATAGCTACGCCCACGAATTACAGTAATCTATTTTGCGGAAATTATACCGTTTAAAATATTCCTAAAATACCAGCAACTTAGCGTGGAATATTGCATAACCCACCTATCGCGATATTTAATGGCAACGCTTTGTCTGTGCTCTTGCTTTAACCAGTAACAACGTATATAAAGTATTCAATGTTACCCAATATTTTAGTTTAAGACTCATGTGCGAGGGTTTAGAGTGCAGCTAGTTAAGATGCCTTTTGGATTGTAAGTGCTACTAAAGTTAAATTACCTACTATTTTAATTTACCAATTGCTCATAAAGTACCCGATTTTTGATTTGACACGTGCATCTAGCAGATGAATGATAATCCAGCTACTACGGTTATTTATTACGGTTACTATGTTTTGTAGAGCGTTCTGTCTGTCGCACATCTGACTGTCAGCTTGGTACCTTTATAGAATAGGTAAAATTGTTTGTGTTTATAAAATATTAAAACTGTAAATTAGGTTTTACCGATTCCAACTATATTCAAAATATCAAGCTATGTAAATACGCTGTGGGATAGAGAGAATACCTAACAAAACCGAAGCAAACCAATCTCATTCAGACTCTCACTGTTCTTCCCAGCATGTGACATCATAAGCCGGGTACTGTATGTAGGTATTTTAAGTTAAAAGTTAACGTCGAAGGTTAATTAGATATGAGATCTCAATTTATCTTCGGTTAGTGTTCCACTGGTTGAAAACCAGGTGAACGTATCTACAAAGAAGTTGATCCATCTTGGCCCCCAATGGACAGGTTTTTAAGAAATGCTTAGAAAGTAATCTACGGTTAAAAAAATAACTAATTTACGATAACGTTATAAAGAGTTCATATTTTAATATCATTTCTGTTTATTCTATGGAATAAAAAGCAATAACAATCACAGACGAATACGTACATTGGAGCGTTTTTTCAATTTTAAAATGATTTTGCAACTGATTTAGTTAACTACTTTTCTTACTTAATACCTATCCATTTGTTATTACTGATTTGGATATTAAATTGTTCAGTTTAACAAAGATAAAATGTTTTGAATTGAATTTAATAATTAATTAGCTGATTAGCTGCGACGGGTTGAAAGAATTCGATCATTTTGCTATCATACTCATATATTATTTTGATTTTATTTTTGTCAATATTCCGGTTGGACCGATAAGAAGAAGTGTATCGTTGAAATCCAGATAAAATTACGAATACATTGATATAAGTTTCATTATGGGTAGACAAAAGTTGAAATTAAACTAATTACGTAGGTACTAATTAATATACTAAATATATAATATAATACTAAATATATAATATAAATACGTAATAACTAATTACTCCTTTACGTATTTTGGAGAAATACGATGAAATGAACATAGAACTATTACAGAATGGTGAAATAGAGTCTTTTTAGGGTTCCGTAGCCCCTCCCCCCCTCTGTAACTTCTAAGATAAGAGAATGATAAAACTAAAAAAATATATATGATGTACATTACCATGTAAACTTCCACCGAATATTGATTTGAACGAGATCTAACAAGTCGTTTTTTTTATGCCATAAATCGTAAACTGCAATTTACCTTTCATTCAATCAACTCATGAATAAATAAAAAAAAATATTATGTTGCTTGCTCCTACAGAGCCCTTCATGGGCGAGTCCGGCTCGCACTTGGCTGCTTTTTAGGGTTCCGTTGCCAAATAGCAAAAAACGGAACCCTTATAGATTCGTCATGTCTGTCTGTCTGTCCGTCCGTATTTCACAGCCACTTTTTTCCGAAACTATAAGAACTATGCTGTTGAAACTTGGTGAGTAGATATATTCTGTGAACCGCATTAAGATTTTCACACAAAAATAGAAAAAATCAATAAATTTTAGGGGTCATACTTAGTAATCAAAAATAGTGTTTTTTTATTTTTTTATTTTTATGTTTGATATTACTTTTTTTTATTTTACCCGATATTTTTTTTTTGTTTCAAATACATATTTTGTCGATACCAAGTCATCTCACCAAATTCAGAGACCTAATTTTGTGACACCTTATATATATTACAAAGTTTTATAGTTATCTACTTATATTTCAGTATTCTTATAACCGGATTGTTGGCGTTTGGTGCTTATTGGACTACAAAGTACTTGATGAATATGCCCGAGGCAACCTCAGCGATCTCAACTGAGACGCCTACAGGACCTTCGTCGCCCAAATTCTAATCACTGTTAAGCACAATGTTTTCGCCGCAATCGATTGAAGTAGCAATAAAATGTACTTAGTTGTTTAGTTGCCTTAATTAAGGTTTTTATTTTTTAATAAAATTTGATATATTTTGATCATTATTATTTTAGCATATTAGTGATAACCTGCTAGTCGGTGCACCTGCTAAATAAGAGACGAATCTCTGGCGCAGGCTTCCCTGTCGGGGGTGGAAGGTCAGACGGCAATCACTCCCGGAGAAGCCGACATTCTAATTAAAAAATATTAATAATAAGCGGACCCAGGGCTCCAAAGTGCAAACTTTGGGAGCAACTGCAAGTCGCTATGATGATGATGATGAGTGATAATAATGATGGATTTAGCTCACGAGCATTTTTATTTAGAACACCAAGCCTATCGCTTGGTGTTCTAAATTTTTTTACACCATCGTATTTTTTTTACCCGGCCTGCGCGTCACTCCAATTAAGGTTTTTTTTTAATATTTAGGACACATCAATTTGACTTCACCTCGCCTGATGGTAAGCTGAAGGTAAAGTCTCCGGAAAGAGGGTCACCATTACATACACGTACCATGTTAACAATGGTGGTACTCAGCTTGACGGCCTCATCAGAAGAGGATTGTCGTCGCAGCACCGCGTGACACCCACCGGTCCCACTAGTGCTGCGACCACAATCCCCCTGCCCGGGTATGCACTTGCTGACCCCTGAACGCAATCAAACCGAAATTGGATTACTATGGAGGGTTTTTCGAAATCGTGCACGGTGGTACCCGACCGAATTTTGTGACAAATTTTTGTCATCAAATTTCTACCACCATTCGTTCTTCTCATCTATTTTTCATTATATTGTAGTGGAGGGGGCGTGTGTAAGATATATATAGTGTATGCAATGAATAAATGATTAGTCTTACGAATGCTGTTATAATACTAATCATTTATTCATTGCATACACTATTTATATCTTACACACGCCTCCTCCACTACAATATACGTAAATATTAATGTGTTTGTGACGACTTTCGTTGAAACCTAGATCGGTACAAGAACGAAATGAAGAGTCGATTCATAACATAATATTAATTTGAAACTAATTGAGGAGTTTATTCGCCGAATTTACGGTAAGATGCAATTTAACCTATAATCAGTTTTAGGTTCCTTTATTTTTTAATTTTAATATTTTTTATTGTTCAGTTCCCCTAAGTATTTCGTGTAAGTGTTTAATCAACATTAATCATTGTTCATTTCGAAAAATGTAAAGACTCATTTACAAAAGTCAAAAGGAACAAGCTGCTTCTAAATGAATTTGCACTTTATGCAATTACAATTCACAATGCAGTAATAATGTGTAGAATGTTAAAAATATGCAGATTAATGGATAACTTTGTTTGGACTTCATATTATTAAAGTTCAAGGGACTCTCTCTCTCTCTCTCTCTGTCTTCACCTCTTTAAACGATTATCACACGGCCTACCCACCACATGTTGTTAGAATATGCCGGAAATATATATTATATTTTCAATAGGTAGGTGTACTATTGGCATACTTCTTGCCAAAGTTGATGATGCGCATTTTCATATTATGGAACGGGCAATTATATTTAATATTATTGTAAGCGTTTATGAATCATATTTGATTTTTGAATGTCTTTCGGTCAATCTGTTTCGGGTGATCTCCGAACTGCCTAGGCCCATTTGGACAGGATTATTATTGCAGATAGCTAGTGTTTTAAGGCTTAAATTAACATAAGTTCAGTTTTTTATTTAAGAAAAGTATTAGAGTTCCGTGCAATAAAAAATAAAACCCAGATATAAGTCTACGCGAACCAAGTCGCGGGAACAGTTAATTTACTCACAAAAATCTCTGTATTCTGCTGAAATTAAGTATATGATACTGATAAAATATAGCCAAACATCAAATATCTTTTTATCAATTTCGGTTGTCATTAAAACGTGTCTTTACTGAAACTGAGGTTATTGTAATTTAAGAGGCTATCATTTCGTATGCGATTCATTTGTAACTGGGACTGTCAATGTAATTACAGCTGCTTAACTATTTTGAAATAAGTACATTGCAGAGAAGAATATGGTATACGGATTGTAAGTAAATATAATACTATTCCTATTTATTTATAAAACAAAATCAAAAATTAAAAGCAAAAGAGGCTCATTCCAATTACGGAGATGGGAAATTGTCTGAATAGTGGAAATGGAACCTTTATTGGTCAATGCTTATTATTACTTCGGTTCTCTATATAACCCGAGTTTAGAGATTTAAAAGACGACGCTTTCCGTGAGTGCGTCATGAGCTCTATACATCTTATACCCTTAACTAATATTGTGCGTCATGAACATTATTTGTCCATATCTTTAATACTTAAATACTGTCTTTAAAAGCTAATAACTATATGGAATTTTTAGTTATTTTAATCAAGGCTAGTGAATAAACTGTAGTGTAAGCAGGTGCTTACACTACATTCATTAGCCACAATTCACTAGCCTGAATAACTACTGCTGCTAACTACTACTAACTGCAGGTGCAGTTCTGATCAATATTTTCAGAGTTAGAACGTTATAAAAAAATCGAAATTCATGAGAAGTATTTTGCCATATAGCACAATGTTAACTTCCCTCAATCAATTTAGGATATGTTACAAAATTGTACTGAAATAAAATATCAATAATTTAAATAGATTTTATTATGTTATCATAGAAACTATTTCCCTACATATAATTGTATTCAATTTTTTAATAAATCAACCATCAAATATACACAGTAAGTAGATACTTCTAACTCTTTGTATTTTACGTCGCTTATGTTTTGCACTATTGACATGGGTCGAGATGGCTTTTTTCGTATAATATAGTTTCGGTTGTCCTTTTACGTGAATTTGTCATTATCTATCTATCTTCT
This sequence comes from Cybosia mesomella, assembly GCA_946251805.1. Taxonomy (NCBI): domain Eukaryota; kingdom Metazoa; phylum Arthropoda; class Insecta; order Lepidoptera; family Erebidae; genus Cybosia; species Cybosia mesomella. Next base: position 11,681,491 of record OX276395.1, read on the forward strand.
ATGCATATATAATTACTTGGCCTGACTGACTGACTAATTCATCAACGCAGATCTAACGAAATTTCATAAACCTACTTCTGTTTAGTAATAAATGATTTTGAAAACCATACACTGTCATGTATAGCGTTGGTTTTCAAAATTTTACCCCTAAGAGGGTGAAATAGGGGTTGAAAGTTTATATGGAAAGTTCATCACTTTTGAAGGTAGTAGCATGAAGTTTCATATACGTACGTCTTTTTAGAAGTAAGAAGCCAGAAATATCATGTTGCTTCTGGTAAGATATGTGTTATTCAAAATTTCACTACTATTGGAGTGAAATAGGCGATGAATGGTTCTATGCAAAATCCGTCATTATCCAAGTAAGAAGCACGAAACTTCATATAGCTGCTTCTGGTGAGAAATAAATGTACACGTCGTGTATTGTCGTTTTTCAAAATTTCACTACTAAAGGGCTAATAAGGGATGAGTGGTTGTATGAAAGCTGTATAAATGCGTTATATGTAAAGTGTTTAAGTTTTGAAGGAATCAATTTAGCCTATCGCAGTCAACTTCTGGAGATAGGCCTCTCACAATGTGTGCCCATAGCGCCCAATCTTCCGCCTTCCGTATCCAGTCTATTCCAGCTACCTTTTTCAGGTCGTTAGTCCATCTGGCTGGTGGTCTGTGTGCAAAAACTTCTCATGCCGCATATACATAGTGGAATAAAATTAGTTACAGTGCGTTTTGACCATTGTTTTGGCATATTTCTTATTCTTCAATTTAAGTCCGGTTAACAAATATTTAATTATCCCTTTCATACACATAGAAAAAACTCTGAAAACACCTTCCGCCGCATGCAATGAACTGTATTTTTGGCACGATCATCTATGGTTCTATAGAATTCACACGTGTTAATGAAACTAGTAGAGACCCAGCTGTTTTATTCACGGCTGTCTAGACAGATTTACAATAGATTAAAATAGGACTATAATCCTAATATTATAAACGTAAGAGTTTAAATAGATATAGGGATGGATGGATGTTGGGCCTACTTGCACGGTAAAACCATCAAATGAATTTAACCAATATAGTTATTGGTCCTAGCTTCATTGTATATTACAACTATAAAATAGACATTGTAACGATTAAATGTTTTTATCGAAGTTTTTAAATGGAGTTGCAATAAAGTTAAGGTGACTATATATGCATGTAAGATTTAATAAAGTTTATGAATGTAATTGAGACTACTACCGGCTAGGGCGAGCAGAGTTAAATAAAAGGTTGATTACAATGTATAGTATGAGATTATAATCGTGAATAGAATGTTACATAAATTTATATCTGGTATTTGAGTAAATGAACCTCAGGGGATGGATTCATAATAAATATTCTGCCGTGGCGTTGTTCGGTCCGTTGTGCAAGATGTTAGGATGCACTTAGCTAGTGGACACGTGGCTGGTGGTGATGCCGGCGTGCCAGGGTCTCCGCTGGTGTGCCTCGCTACCGCTAAGATGGTGCGAAGCCCGGTGCGAAGACCCTGGAAATAGGAAAGGTGCGGGTCAGTTTGTCACTAGGTAATTACGTCCAAGTGACCCGCTTAAATAGCAGGTGAAGAGAATCTCCCAGCGGCACTGCAGCGTAGCTAGAAGCTATAATAAAAGAAATATAAATAGGCAGCACAAGCTGGTGCCGCGACCTCTGACCGTAGGGGTCATCGGCCTCGTGGCACTAAATAGGTAGGCTGAAATAGCACACAGTATAAAATAAAATATAATAAGCCATGCATTTTAGCAGGCAATAAGCTGCACCGCTGGAAAGTCTTCACCTGTAGAAAGAAGTAGGAAATGTTGATCTCAAAACTTACCCGGAGCCGACAGCAGTTGGCCACGGGGTCAAAGTGACTTTCCCCGGCGAAGGTTACCAAGGAAAGGAACGATATAAGAGCCGTCAGTTGATGACTGGGCTAGTGCTGTCCAATCTCGCTAGCACAACCATAGATATAGAATATGTATTTAGTAATAACTATCGAAACATACTAAAATATCGATTAATTTAGGGATATTGTTTTAATTAGATTTATAAAGAATCCACAACGTTACAATACCCCCTCAATTAGTTCAGGGTTTTTGTTACCCAAAAACCCGATACTGGACTGCTCAATACAATGCTTGACTTACGCTTACACATACATACTTTCTTACATACCTCCTCTATCATTTTCATCCATACTTTGCGGTTACCACTTAAATAATGTAGCACACGCTTCCTTCCGAAGAGAGTTTCCAGGATAATAGGCGCTGGAGACTCAGACGTAAATCTAACAAGATGGTAAACATTGAAATGTCACAGACAACAATTTCAATGGGAAGAAAAAGAGCAATAAATACCACTATATATTTTCGACTATAAAAGATAAAGTGTTATGTTTTTAGTATAGGGCTTATTTTAGATGTATACATTACCGCATCTGCAATAAGGCTTATTTCACGAGTTTGCAAACCGCTCGGAAGAAGACATAACAGAGATATGCAATAAGGCTTGTTTTTGGAACTGAGTTTGCACGACCGCTCAGCATAATAGTGGTATAAAACCATAAAAAACAATACCCAGATACTGGTTGAATATCCCAGCTCCAAGAAAAGGTATCCGTTGGTTTAAAACGCCAACGGACCCACAAATGGTACAAAACCATAAAAATAAGGTATCCGTTGGTTTAAAACGCCAACGGACCCAAAAACAACATCAGTTGGTTTAAAACGCCAACCGACCCACAACAACCTTTACTAGGCAAAGCCTAATAATAACAGAAAACGAACATAAAGTTCAAAGTTCCATCTCAAAGAGGAGAAAAGAAGAAGAAAATATATAGTAGTGGTAAGGTAATATGATTTAAAATAATAAAGACAATTAAATTGTCAAAAATATATAATTAACAACTTTTAAAGTTATGACCAAGTCAAATTATTATTAAAGTGTTATTATAAAAGTAAAATAGTTTATTATTTGACCCACGTCAGTGAGTATATATGCAAACATCAGTTGCAATTGGAACAACTAGTGTTCAAAAAAATTTACAAAATTTCAAAAAAATTAAGAACCCATGGTTTAACAAGGTAATTCTCTAATGTTTTGTAGTCGTTTATGTTTGTATTTATATTTTGTGGCAAAAAGTAAAAAAAAAATTTTTCAAGTTCAAAGTGACCATGAAGGCATTTTAGGGTTGATCCAACGGATCATACAAAAAATTGCAACAGGCAAAATAATTACGAAGTTGAAAAAACTAATAAGTTGAAATATATATATAATAAATTATTTTGGGGCAAGTCCAAAATAAATATTATTCTTTATTCACTAATGAATAAATTTTAATGTTTTGTTCAAAAAAAACAGAAACATAAAAGGGAACAGTCATCCTAAGAAAAGTATTACAACATGATAGAACATTAACCAATAGGTTAAAAGATTGCAAAGTCCAAAAGTTGGTATTCATCAAAGAATAATTTTATTTTGTTTTTAAAAAAACAAGACTAATTTTTAAACAATAACTAGTAGTAATTTTATATTTTAGTATACTGGCAACCTTTTTGCTTGTCAAAACCATATGACGTTTGACAACTAAGTTTCAAACAATTTCAAAACAAACTTTGATAGAAATCAAATGTTCAAATATACGAACCGAAGATGTAATAACAATTGAAAAGTGTTACATTATTTAGTAAGAAGACATAATTGACCTGTAGACCGTGTCTACCAACAGGATACATGAGTTATTCAAGTTATAAAGTTTTCGTAATATGTGACAAATTGGGTAGCTACATGAAATTAATTTTTTTACTGGTGACCTTTTTATAGGTAACAATATCATTACGACCATTGTAGTATTGAGATATAGGTAGTGTATTACCACAGTGCAATAATTATAAAATGCAAGTTTTAGTTACAAGTATGTGTAGGTATATACTTGTTTGCCACAATAGTGTATAAGAGTGTTTAAGTGCAAAGGAAAGTTTATTGAATATTTACATATATTTACAACCATAGTGATTATTAGAACAAAACAAGTGTTGTTCATAGTTAAGAAATTAGGTTGCTATCTAATGAATAAATTTATTAATTTAGGTTAGGTTCTTGTATTGTATTATGTTTGATTAAAAATGTTTTATATGAAATATATTGATTATTTTACCTATATTAAGTTTATAGTTATGACAAGTCATTTTAAAAGGACTCGGGGGAAATGACTAATGCATTGCTGACTTTGAACGGTCAAATTTATATAAGCGGTAATGATTTTAATGACTTTAAACTATACCAGACAAAACAATCCCATATGCAGAACAAGACGAGGTCTACAATTTAAGTATTTTTTATCTTTGTTGTTCTTTTCAAAGATTTTATTAGTTGTATGGAGATCTTTTATTCTTTGTATTTTTTTTCAAAGAATTGTTTTCATTTTTTTTTTCAAATACAAAAGCTAATTTGGATACAGAAATCCGATAACAAGCAACACTGACTACAAAACAGTTGAGTAAGTATTAAATTTAAAAGGTAACCCAAAGTTAAGTAAAAATAAAAGCTATGGTGCGATGAGCGAGATTGACATAAAAATTAAGTAATAAATTTAGTTCAATATAAGGTAACTACTAGTAAAATCAAGTAGTATATATGTAACCTGTCAGTGAGTTATAAACTATTTGTGTATAATACATCAAAATAGTATTAATATATCATAATAAAGATAAATTTCAACCTGCAATAGGTTGATAATAACTTAATATATGTTATTATAATGCACATAAAAGGTAAGCAAGTATAAAAAGTATAAATTCACTGACTGGGTGTGCGACAGACACCTATACAAAAATAGAATTAAAAAGTAAGTAGATAACGGTTGAGATCAACAAGTCCAAGAAACAAAAGTGAATAGATCCTTATTTTACCAGTGGTATAACAGTATAATATGCAGTTAAAATGACCATAAGAGGTATTAAACCAGTCTAGATGTTAAAAATGCAAAATATTTGTAAAAAGTAATGTTAATTAGCCTTGTTGTTATATTTAACACAAGTAATTAGTTAAATAAATGAGTAATTTCACTAAAATAATGGAAATGTATGCATTATTCAGTTAATTATAAAAAAATTGAAATTAAAAATTATTTTCAACTACCTTCATTTAGTTAAAATGAAAAATAACAATAAAATTGGTGAAAAAAATCACCGCACTGGTAAAATAAAGAGGAAAATAAGAAGAAATAAAGTACTTACGGACCAAACACACAATACCTACGGCAGAATAATACCTTGTAAGGCGCCAATGTAACGATTTATAATTTTTATAGAAGTTTTGAAATGGAGTTTATCAATGATGTTAAGGTGACTATATGCATGTAAGATTTAATAAAGTTTATGAATGTAATTGAGACTACTACCGGCTAGGGCGAGCAGAGTTAAATAAAAGGTTGATTACAATGTATAGTATGAGATTATAATCGTGAATAGAATGTTACATAAATTTATATCTGGTATTTGAGTAAATGAACCTCAGGGGATGGATTCATAATAAATATTCTGCCGTGGCGTTGTTCGGTCCGTTGTGCAAGATGTTAGGATGCACTTAGCTAGTGGACACGTGGCTGGTGGTGATGCCGGCGTGCCAGGGTCTCCGCTGGTGTGCCTCGCTACCGCTAAGATGGTGCGAAGCCCGGTGCGAAGACCCTGGAAATAGGAAAGGTGCGGGTCAGTTTGTCACTAGGTAATTACGTCCAAGTGACCCGCTTAAATAGCAGGTGAAGAGAATCTCCCAGCGGCACTGCAGCGTAGCTAGAAGCTATAATAAAAGAAATATAAATAGGCAGCACAAGCTGGTGCCGCGACCTCTGACCGTAGGGGTCATCGGCCTCGTGGCACTAAATAGGTAGGCTGAAATAGCACACAGTATAAAATAAAATATAATAAGCCATGCATTTTAGCAGGCAATAAGCTGCACCGCTGGAAAGTCTTCACCTGTAGAAAGAAGTAGGAAATGTTGATCTCAAAACTTACCCGGAGCCGACAGCAGTTGGCCACGGGGTCAAAGTGACTTTCCCCGGCGAAGGTTACCAAGGAAAGGAACGATATAAGAGCCGTCAGTTGATGACTGGGCTAGTGCTGTCCAATCTCGCTAGCACAACCATAGATATAGAATATGTATTTAGTAATAACTATCGAAACATACTAAAATATCGATTAATTTAGGGATATTGTTTTAATTAGATTTATAAAGAATCCACAACGTTACAACATAAATCTTTATCCCGTTCTAACTTTCGATCTTACCAAGTTAATATTTACCCGGAAATGTAATAATAGGTCTTTACCTATGAAATTGCCGAAATTTTCTTACAAATTCACGAGTTCGTTATTCCTGTAATTTAATAGCTATTTCCATTATTTATATTTTGTTTGAAAGTTGATTTCAGGATTTTACAACTCTGTATTAAATTTTGTTTATACCATACCTACTCTAAAAAGCTTATTTTATTCACGCAAAACAGCGAATAAAAAGGCCTTTTATTCACTGTTTTGTTTTTATTCACTATTTTGCTGTTTGAATTTGGAACACAAAAATATATCCGGTCTCTATTTCAATGCTTACACAAACTCCTTGCGCTAAGATTCGAAATTCAAAACTCTTTGGTGCAAATAAATTGTCGAGATTTGATTGGTCGATATTTGCGACAAGGAGTTTGGCATTAGATTAAAAACAGTTTTGTGTTCTTTGCTGCCTTTATAGAAAAAGAAATAGTGAATTGGCGCCATTTCAAATACTTACTGTGAATTGTACGGACACAAAGTTTAGTGTTACTTTATAATAAAACGATTGAATTATAATACATCGATTATGCATTCAAGTGACGAAGAAGATATTGTGTTAACACCTGAATTTATGAAAGAGAGGGCAGCCGATATTGTCGAAAACTTGCTACCCAACAAATCACGGCTGGTTTACATTAAAACCTACGATGAAAAATGGAAAATGGAAAACTAAATGGAAAAATGAAAATCAAGCTTCGGGCACATTTTCTGAGTCTGTTTTCTTAACTTATTTTAATGAACTGTCGAAGAAAAGGAAGTCATCGACATTATGGAGTATATATTCTAAGTTGCGGTGTACTGGAAAAATAAGGCATAACATTGATATAAAAACATATTCTAACTTGCAAGCCTACCTTAAAAGGCTATCAGAAGGCTATAAACCGAAAAAATCCCTGGTTTTTACCGCTCCAAATGTTGAACGCTTTTTGAATGAAGCGCCAGACTCGCAATTTTTGGCAGTCAAAGTAAGTAATCTTCAACAAATCTTGCTTAATACAAGTAGGTATTTTAGAACTATTTAATTGTAAATCTATCAACATCAATTTTGTAACAGTTTTTCTATTTTTGTTTGCAGGTTGCGTTAATTCTCGGTATTAGTGGAGCCTGTCGTTCAAATGGGCTTGTTAAACTGACAGTGGATGACGTGCAAACGATCTCTGACACTGCTTTACTGATTACTTTAAAGGATACAAAAACGAAAATCGACCGAACCTTCCTAGTCAGAGATGATTACATGAAAATCGTAGAAAAGTATCAAAGTTTTCGTCCTCCGAATACAAACAATAACAGATTCTTTTTGTTCTATTCTAAAAATAAATGTACAAAAAATCCAATTGGAATAAATAAAATTGGTTCCATGCCAAAAGACATTGCAACATTTTTAAAGCTACCAAATCCCGAGATGTATACAGGGCATTCTTTCCGAAGAACCTCTGCCACGTTATTAGCAAACACTGGTGCAGATATGACGGAATTAAAGCGACATGGTGGATGGAAGTCCACTACCGTGGCTGAAGGTTATATCGAAGATTGTATCGAAAATAAATCGAAACGCAGCCTTCAGATAGCAAGCAGCATAAACCTAAAGAAACCTGAAGACCCATGGACTCCACACCCTTCAACGTCCAAAGATGCCCCAGAGTTTCCTCCAGCAGAAAGTTCTGACCATCGACAAGAAATAGATATTGTTTCACAAGTTGACCACTCTAATGATAATAATAAGAAAATTACGCTTAATTTCAGTCATTGCTCTAATTTTAATGTCCATTTCAATTAATGTAACAATTCTTATTTCTTGATTAAATTTATATTTTCGCTTAAATTATGTCTTTTCTCGTAGTCATGGTATAAAGTATAGTATGCAACTCCTGAATAAAGTACGAATTTATATCGAGGGCCATGAATCACTCGCGTCGTTCAGGATTCTAACAGTTGAATCACTCGCTGCGCTCGTGATTCAATCATTAGAATCCTTCACTTGCTCGTGAGTCATCTACAGCCCTCGCTTTAAATCCGTCCCTTATTCACTAGTTGCATAATATACTATTTTATTGGCCGCTTGATAAATTAATTCGATCTTCAAAAACAGTACTTCCTAAATGCTATCCATTTTGATGATCAATTTCGTATTACTTAACAGCTGTCACTTTTCAAAAATGTAATAAAAGTTGCTGTTTGTTAGCTGAATGTTGTCTCATTCATACACAAAAAAATCATAAAATTTGGATGGCATTCCTAAAAAAAATGCAAAAATGTTAGTACTGAAAATTGGGTTACCTCCAATTTTTTCAAGAAAAACGGCAATTTCATATGTAACGACCTAATATTATTTATATCTGATTGCGTTAAATTAACTATACTCTGGTAAAAATCTGAAAAAAAAAAACTATTGGAAAGAAACATAATTATCAAAAAATCTGTATTAGTAATCAATGACTTACCCTCTTGAGTTCTGAATTTTGGTTTTCAATAAAAGTATCCTTATGTCTTTCACTCTATATGTATATGCTCAAAGCCTTATTTTGACCTAATATACTAGTAATAGTTGACCGAGTTATAAAATGTACTTGGAGAAGTAACATTTCATACAAAATGATATATTGATATTCCAACCCGCAACAACATCAGCAACATTCATGTGATACAATATTATGATGGACAAATCTACATTGCGAGTGGCCCGACATGCACTATTTTTTGATTGTAAATATTTATCCACTTTCGTTAAATACATGCAAGTCGGTCATTGGACTAACAACGAAGAGCTTGAAATTATGGCCAAGCTGTATTCATATTATTTTATAGTGGGCCAACTATATCGGGACTTACTACACTTCAGTTTATTATTGCGATAATTAACGGCATTCCCATTGCCGTGTTTATCGTTAAATAATTCGTTGTAGGAGCCATACACGTACGTTTGTCATTGTGCTCCATGAGCGCGACAGGGTCACACGTTTGTCTTCACTAAAAACATATTGTAGCTATGGAGTGGAGTAACGAGAAAGTAATTGCGTTTATTGAAACTCTGCAAGCAGTGGCTCTGTTTGCAGAGTCTCAATATTTCTTCTCGTCTCAATGATTGTGAGATCCGAAACTCAAAAACTAAAACTATTTTTAAAATTATTTTATCAAATCCCACTGGTAGTTCCAGAGATAAGCGCGTTCAAACAAATAAACTATTCAACTTTATGTTATATGTATAGATTAAATTTAAAGCAATAAATATAAATATACTTTTACAGTAGGGTAGACTGGGTACGATTGTGCCAGGTTGTGACAGTCGTTATATTAACGAAGCTATAAGAGATACCAGATAGGTTACAAGCGGAGTAAGGAGTGCTGTACCCGTGCGAAATGCGAATGTGTTTCACAGTATTGCGTCATAACCCGCCATTAACGCTTGCACGGCATTACTTTTTAACAGTCAAAGGCATTTTGATTTCATTTCTTTTGTTTATGATCGTTATACGTGTACAAATAGATTATTGAATGTTTTACTCATTGTAAGTTAAACAATAGTTAGTAAATATCAGTAATTACTTTCTACGTAGATTATTATTATTTTGTATCGTTATGGCGACTGGTCTTTATTTGCAAATAAGTTGTGACACAAATTACATTTTCTTTTTGCATTTAGATACCCAGGAAACGTTTGTGGAAGATAGAAAGAGGGCAGTGTGACGTAAGAAAATATGAATATGCTTATTATTATCATCCTGTGATGATAATAATAAGTCCTGGTTACATACTAAGCTTGTATTTCAAAGCCCGCTCTCCTCTCCTACTCTTGTTCTTAATTTGGCGTATCTCACCCCCAAACCTTGAAAAATAGCCCGGATCAGAGCCTGAGAGTAGGTGTACCAGCTTGCAGGTGAGGTTTGCTTGGGCACCGAAGATCTTGGTGGGGTGCACCATGACCAAACGTCATGATGAATAGGAACAAAATATAACTATGGGGGATCTCAGCTTGACCAGCCACCATATTAACATTAACGGTGTCTGTATTGGTGACCTCTATTCCGGAGACAGGTTGCAGCTCATCCTTAAGCTTACTATCAGGTGAGGTAAAGTCAAATTGACGTGTGCAATATGAAAAAAATAGTACCTATTCTCTGTAATATACGGACGGTGTGTAATTACTTTGGATATTCTTATAAAATTACGATACAACCGTATCAGTATTAGTACATTTTTGAGGAAAACTTTCAATGCATTTATCTTTGTCTCTGAAGAGTGTTAAAAAGAGCTTGATAGATATTCACACTGCCAAGAGAAAGCTGTACAGTACTTTCTTAGTAACTCTTCTCTAAGTCGATTGGTAAGGTAGTCCGCTAAATAAAAACGCAAGGGTGTATAGAGATATGTGATGAGGTGCGCAGGGAAGTGTGTGTGTGTGTTAATGCGAGTCTGCAAGGCTGTCTAGACAAGCAACTTAGGCAAACACTGCGATCTCATGCTGTACTCTTTAGGTAACCCAGTCCAGATCATACTCGTATATTTCTTATGCTACGTCTACAGTAAGGCAATAATTATTGCGCTAATCAATACCCATTCTTACCGATTTACTGATAAAAAGAGTGTTAACCCAAAAAATAATCATTTGCCCCCTGCTTGTTACGTGCGACATTGTTACTAAAAATTCGTAAAAAATACGACTTGAAAATGGCACGCGAATAAATAAGATTTTCAAAGTAATAGTTACATTTTTTAACTATAAGATATTATGTTATAAGAGAAACTATATTTATTCATATATTCAACACAATTAAAACACATGTTCAGCTTAGGCACTATATAAATGGCTCTTTTGCATTTCATGCAAAAGTTTTTTGTAATTATTTAGGCATAAATGAACACAAGGCACTTTTTTTGCATCCTCTGACTCACTCAGTAAGTCTAACTGTTCTGCACACTCATCATTATCAACATCATGAAATAACGCTAGGAACGAATTGTACGCTACAAGAATGATGCGAACATTGTTTTTTTCTATAAATCATTTTGTGTCGTTGTAAATTTTACAATAGTTTATACCTTTTTTTTTTATTGTGCGGAAATCCTTTCGGATTCCCCCCCGCCAGCAGGAAAGGAGAGGGTGGAACTAACTAGCAGAGCTCATCGGATCACTCGCCATGGTAGAGGCAGTGAAATACTGCCAAAGACGCAATATCTCTACGCAACTGCAAGGGGTCAACGAGGGAGTTGGTGACCTCGGGACTCTCAATAAAGTAGTCCGTACGTCGCTGCAATCCGTCGAGAGGATCTAGTTAGTACTGTGCAGAGCCTGTGTATTGTCTCCCAGATCTGATAGTGTACGATCTCGGAGGGTCACGTGACCATGGGTCCTTTTTTTCCCTCCGGACCATCTGACCACCATGAACTTGCCACCGGTTGTGAATTGAGACGGAAACCACCCCATTTTACCACTGGTGGTCAACTGGGAAAAACTTATTCCCAATTCACCACTAGTGATAAAATGGGACGATTTTAGTTCTAATTGACCACCGGTGTTAAGATGGTGTAGAATTTTACCACCAAGGGTGAAATGGGACAAATGGGACTAATCTGCTATACACTATCTAGCCTGTTACGATTTGCTTTGAGTAGAATCCTCCTTAATTATTTTATTGCAAAGTAAACATGACTAGATTGACACACTAGAGTGACAACTTTTCCTGGGGTTATCTAACTCAAAGAAAATCATTTTTAATGATTACCTACTTATTAGTGCAGTATTTCTGTGAAAATGTGTGATCAAGATTCTGTGCCTGCATGTAGTAACCCAATTACTTACGAATATATATCAAGCCAAAGGGGGGAGAGCTACTTTTACATGACGGACGAAGATATCACCTAAAGAAGACCTACAAAAACAGTCACAAAATATGGGTGCGCTGTAACAAGAAGTACTGCAAAGGTAGTATAACGCTTAATGATAAACAAATAAAGGTAAAAGAATCTGTCCACGTTCCAAATTGTCAAATCATTTAGAGGGATGGCATTCAAAAATTAACAGATTCATAGGCCAAAAAAAACTACATTACCACACTGTTAATTTTTTTAAAGAACGACGTTCAATATTACTCAATATTCGAAAGTAATAAGGATTGTAACATTACAAAAAAAAAATCGTGATCGGGCCGAAAGCGATAAAAAATAAAGAGGGCTGTAGGAGCATTAAAGGATAACAATGTTACTGTCGGCCACTGTCTAGAGATAGTTAGCCCCTTTGCTGACTAATGCCAGAAACCCAGAAATAGATACTAAATATTTTTTTTAGAATAATATAAAGAATAATTTTTAAATGAAGTATGTACCTAATTTAGATCCAAATAGTTTATAATATATATATAGGTTATGATAGCTAAGAGCGGATAGTTTGGTTTAAGTACAAATAAATACAAATAAATGTTTTGGTAGTAAACGGTATATTTATTCAAGTGGTTTAGATGATCTTGATTTTACTAAATTGAAACTGATCTTATAATTTGACCACTAGTGGTAAAATGAGACAATTTTCACCACTGGTGGTGATATGGGAGTAGTACTGTGTTATTTGGTCACTGGTAGTCAGTTGGGATATAGAAATCCCAAGTCACCACCAGTGGCAAGTTCATGGTGGTCAGATGGTCCGGAGGGCTTTTTTTGCACTAAGGATCGTTGTGGAGATATATAGGATGAAGAATACGTCTCTGCATTCCATATTTCTGGCCATGCACGATGCCTTCGACTGTGTTCCTCGCGCGATGATCTGGTGGGCATTGCAGTCCAATATTGACATCATTCCAGATATGTTCCACGATTCCGATTCTGTGGTTCGGACTGCTATTGGCGACACGAAACCCATCGCCATCACAGTCGGGGTACACCAGCGATCCGTCCTTAGTCCGTTTCTGTTAAGCGTGATATTAGACGTTCTGTCCGACAGCATTAGATATTCGCATAAGCAACATCTGTGATTGTTCATGTATGCTGATGATATTGCGCTGGCGGATGCGGACAGGGGTAGCGCCTAGTGAAGACGTGGAAGGAGGTAGTTGGCAACTGCGGTCGGAAGCTTAATGTGGTGAAGTCTGGATGCTTGGCGTTGAGCTCAACAGATCCCAATCCCGTCCGTGTAGGTGATGACTAGGTCGAGCTCACGGACCAAGTCAATTTCTGGTACTCGTATCTTTGTTGCCGTAACTATTTAGTGTGTTTCTATGTATAATATGTATTAATCATATATATCATATAATATAATATATCGTAGAATATCTATTATGCCAGGCTCTTTTCAACTTCATGTGTTATAGTCATACGTGCTCTGAGAAACCATTACTTGAATAATAGTGAATGGTTTCTTTTAGGTTTCCCCAAAATCACAATGAAGATACATGGTTCTCGAGCGATCATACACTCATATGTTCAGATCATTTTAAATATGAAGATAAATACCTTAGAAAGGCAGGTCGACTATATCGCAAAATATGCTGGTAAATATTAAATTAAATAAATAAAATGCTGAAAAATATTATTTAAAGGAAATTAAAATTATATATAATATAACATTTGAAATACTATTTTTATTAATTCCCTGTGCTAGTATTTAGTATAGATACGTAGTTTCAAGTAGGCGTGGCAGAATAAAGATATATCGCATTTGTGCGCATTGGTCGTTATCTATGAGACCATAACCCCCCCCCCCCCCCCGTTTGCAACGCGCTTTCAATAAGCTGCACCCTGTGTTTTGTGAATATTACTTATTTTTTAATTAAAATAAAATTGGTTCTGCTGTTTAGAAATAAAATATTAACAATAGAAAGTTTTTGATTTCGATACGACAAAGTCCAGTGTTGTATTATTTAATATTATATAATATTATACAACATCGTACTCGTGAATGTAGACTCGTTAACTTTCAATTGTATTTTGCTGTAATTAGTACGACCCTTCATTTTTATCGATATCTACCACTATTATCGATGAAAACGCGTCAAGCTCTAAAGCCCTGCTATTACTCTTACTCTTGTTGTGTTGACGTCTCTTTAACGTTTGGTTGGTATTAAAGTGCCTTGTAGCTATCATCCGATTGGCTAGTACTAAGTCCCGTCTTTATGCTGTGGCTCACACGGGCTCACGGCAAGTTTTTATTACGCCATTTTATTGACTTAACTTTTGTATATGTAAATCCGAGCGCATCTCACTCGGAATTACCAGTTTTTTGTAACATAAACCGATTACAATAATCTTCGCGGGCAGCGACAATCAAGATTTGCGAATTTTCTCTGCTGACACCATGCAACCCGCTGGGATGGAGCGCGTGATCACGCCCAGCGGAACGCCGTAGGTCAGCTTCGGATTGAGCTTTACATCTTACCTATATGCGTGATGGTGTGATGCCAAATCGATCCATCTGCGTCACTGTCAGCACCACAACGAGGCCAGGAGGACGGACAGGCCTGAGGAAGTCAGTAGCGGACGTGCGCTACAGAGAACTACGGACCCCGACTGTCCCGTAAGGGCACAATAAGCATTTTGTTATTAATTTGCTAACATGTGTGTTAGAAAACCTAAACCACGTGTGTCTTTCTACGTTACAATAAACTATTGTTAAAATGGTAACTCTTTAGTTTACTTTCTTCAAATTTCCCTCAGGTTTCCATCTCACATAAAAGATCCCCGGACCAAGGGGTCAATGCACCTACTGAGAGTCTATCCGAATTTCTTGTAAAATATTTTGTCGCTACCATTAACTTACCAACCAACTTCTTTTATTTAAACACACCCTATTTCTCTCTTCTTTTATATGCGATAAGCTAGCTGGTGAAATATTTTTTGTTGGTATCGGATAAATGAAATAGTTTTAATAGCTAATAGTACATTAGCTATTAAAACTATTTCATGTCCATAATAGAGATTAGAAGTAGTAGAGTCAAGCAACAGTCATTTTGGCCGTTGCATGAATGGGCGGGGAAGCACCTCCCTCTCACAGAATATCGACACCAAGTAACAGTATTTGAACTGTTGCGTTCCGTTTGGTGAGTGAAAGTGCCGGAGCCCAAACTCCTTTCCCATCCCCTCCCAAACTCCTTTCCCATCTCCTCCCAAACTCCTTTCCCATCCCCTTTCCTTGACAGGGTCGGCAGCACGAGTGTGACGCCACTGGTGTTGCACACGTCCATAGGCCGCGGTAACCGCTTCCCATCAGGTGGGCCGTATGCTTGTCTGCCATCTTCGTGGTATAAAAAAAAAAAGAGATGACGACTTTTCGCAACAGTAAATTTATTAAATTATTTTTGCAGCTTTTTGATTGGAAGCGTTTTGGTGGGAACCATTTACTGGATAACTTCCGTATGTCAGGAGCAGGAAGCAATGTGGTCGCCTGGCAGCGGTCTTATAAAACCAGAACCTTGGTTACAAACTAATTACGGTGGATATGGTGGATGGTCACCAAGTGAAACCCAACATTCTGGGTGGTCACCAGGTGCATATTTAAATTTGTTTACTACTACAAGGAGTACTACTAAAAGGAGGAAGACTCAGAAAACCAAGAAACCACCTAGAAAGCCCATAAAATTTCCCTCTAAGTTACCTACTAAGCTACCAGTAATTATACCACCATCATCATCATCTGAGGTAATAGGAGCAGTGCCTCAAATTCCGCTCAGCTCAATATCTGACACGTCATCTCTTGGGGAACCAGCGAAGCAGCCTCCTTCGGATACGGAACCATCCTTTGATGAATTCCTGAAGCCTCCTGAACAAGACGAGCAAGCTGGTGGAATCGATATAACAAGTCCACCGGTTCAAGCAAGTCCACCCTTCGACCCTTTTAATTATGATGAACCTTTTGCATGGATAAGCAGAGATCATAAAGAAGAAGCTTATGAAGATCAGCCGCGTGACTTAGCAAATACTCGGCCGCCGGATAAGCTACCAGTCGAGGGTTGGGGATATGATTACGACAATACAGGTTAACCGTTTGTTCTTTCTTAAAATATGCCTTTGATGTAAATAATAACGCGAAAAAATAAAAAGAGATATCTCGCTCTTTCACTCTTCTTGAATGCCTCTGCTTTTTTATTATTAAAAGGATGAATTAAAAATTATTTTTGTTAGGAGTGGGTTTACGTTGGTAGTGTACGTTGCAAGACTTGCAATATACCTACACAAACTTATCGATTACTGCTGCTTAAACATTGATGTCTATATTACTAAAGTAAGATCAGAAGGCCAATTCTCGTAATAATAACATGTTCAAAATTCAGTCCCAGTGTAGTCTCGAACTCATATTGATCTCCCAAATGACAAAAAAGGTTTTTTCGTAACAAAATTTTCAAGATCGAAGATTGACTTTAATGTAATTATATCGAAAAGTGACTAAAAGTTGAAAATAGTACAAATACTTTGCAAATCAGTCTAAATCGGTATTCTGCATTTCTGCTAACCTTTTTCATTGATATTGTAATGCGGACGAAATGACTATTGTATTCTCTTCCCTCTATAAACGTCAAAATTGTAATTTTTGTACATTGAGCTATTAATTTGTATGCCAATGGTTTTGTGAGATTGAGTTTGTAAGGTGTCAGCCGTCTAAGTTACAAGGAATATTATTATATTGAGTAAATATATAGAAATAATATATCTAATGCTATATTATTGTTGACAACGTCAGGTTGTGATTAGCTTGTACGTATATATTGTTAATGTCTTGAATAAAAGGACACGTGTGTTTACTAGAATGTATTCGAGGCAACTGAATCATAGATTTACAAACACTATATTCTATAGGTATACTATCAAATGAATGAAACGACCAGACCCACACCCAACAAAAGGGCACTGGCCTCATCTCCAGAGGACTGTATGTAAATAAACTTAAGTATTATAATTGTATTTTTATCTTCGGAGTCTTCTTCGCTGGCGCTTAATCAGAGTACACCACTGTGTGGAAAGAATAGGCATGCTTCTTTAGGTAGAAATATTAATTCAGACAAAGGCCTTGTTAATACACCTTGTCCTTTATATTGTACTGTGACCACTCTGAAAAAACATCTTTTTCAGGATGAAGCGCCTTGATTTTTCCCAAAAGCCATCTCGTTGGCGGTAGTTCTTATTCCTTGATAGTCACAATATCTCCCACGGTAGGTGATTGTATAGGTTTTTCTCATTTAGTGCGTTGTTGCAGAGTATTCAAATAATCAGTATGCCAAATTCCCCAAAACTGCTGTGTCATTTTTTGGATTAATTGCCATCTAGCTAGCAGATTGATCTTCGTATCTTCAAAATTGTTGTCAGAGACACTGAGTAACGGTACGCCAATCAAAAAGAGTTCAGGTGTAAGTGGCGTCATTGTTTCAGTTATATTATCTATTTGGCACAACGGACGGGAGTTGAGACATGCTTCAATTTGAGTCAGCAAGGCTGCCATCTCGTCATAGGTAAGTTTTGTATCTTTATTAATTTTAACTAAATGTTTCTTTACATAATGTATTCCTGATTCCCAGAGTTACTTGCATAACTTGCTATTCCTGGTGGGATAAAGTGCCACGCGATGTATCTGTTGCTAGCCTTTGAGCGATGTCATTTGCAATATTGTTTTTGCCGGTACGCAACAGATCTTTCAGCTTTATCGCCGCTCCAACGAAGTTAGTCCCGTTGGCGCTGTATAAGTTTAGACATCCACGACGTGCGTCAAACCTTTGGAATGCAGCTAAGAAAGCCTGCGACGATAGATTCGTAACAGCAGTTACTCTCGCAGCTGGTAACTCACCCATAAGCTGATATTGTACTTTGCTCTTGTTAACAATGCAGGTTTTACACCTGACATATATATCCAATAATTACTTCTTATGTAGGTCATCATAATTTGTATCCCTCCATATAATGTCCTTTTGTGTGCTTCATCCATCAATAAAGTTGTAATATGTTGATTTCTAGGTACTATTGTTGGTCCTGGTTGGTTATTCATGGTATCCAAAAATGGCGTTAAAGTTGATAGAACTTGATTTTTGAACCATCCCATTTTTTCGTATGTCTTCTATGTCTCTTTCGTTTATTTTAGTTTGATAGAATTTAATGCATTTCTTCAAAAGAATATTCATTTCCGTAATAGTTAAATGCATTTGTTTATCATTATTCATCATTAGTTGTCGGCAGTAAGCGAGAACCCTTTTCATTTTAGTTAAATTTGAAAACCTTTCCCATGTTGGCTTTTCTTCATTATCTCAGCTGGCAACTGTATGTGCACATGGGGACACCGGTGGACCTTTGCTTAACGTTTTTTCAACGATGCGTGCATATTCTTTGACAACAAACAGCAGATCTATTGGGCTTGAAACATTATACTCAGGATCAGCTAGAGTGAAACTCTCCAGGTGCTGCCATTGTTTTATGGACTGAATATCCCGGAACCACGCAATTGTAACAAGGTTGATTTTCTTTCACATAGTTATTACGTTCATCTATATCCTTCTTAATAAATTCCTTGCAGTGGCTCAGAGTATGTGTGTCACTACAGAGGACGCAGGTTTTATCTTTAGTTATACTCACAGCATGGTACGTTCGTTCTTTTACTGTACGGTCTTTATTTGGTTCTGGCTGAATTGCTTCTAACGTCCTAAAGCTTGATTGCAAAAACCTTCTTAAGACAACCCAAGATGGTATTCCTGAAAAATTATCTTTACAAGCATGTTTTCCCATTCTTTTTGTGACTCCTGGTTCAATTTCTGAATCACCAGAAATATAATGAATATATTATACTATTTTCTTCTGGCTTCAAAGGTTTTCCAAACCGAAAATACAATGAAACGTTTGTTTCGATACTTCTCTTTTAACAATAACCATGCTTGACTGTAGTTGCAATCCGTAATTTAAATGGGTCGTAATAACATTTCTGCCTCACCGGTAACACTTGGCTTCAAATAGTGTAATTTGTGTACGTTACTTAAAGTAGAATTACTATGCACAAGAGATGTGAACATGTCCTGATACGAAGGCCACTCTTCATATTTTCCCGAAAAGGTATGTAACCTTTTTTCTTAATAGGGTTACTCACCGGCTAGACCAGGTGAGCAAAGGAGTTCTTAATCCCAGGGCGCCTTTCTAGAGAGGTTCTAAGGTGGTGCATATGTCAGCTGATCTCCAATTAAAACTCGTGAATCAGATGTACATACATATATTTAGAAACAGAGAAAGAGAAAAGATACATACAGATATATAGTAGTAAGTTACACAGAAGGATACTAAATAGAAGACACAGGTATACAGATATTCAATTGAACCTGGTACACAAGAGCAAGTCTCGGAAGTGGTCCTCACCAGGTGCCAGTCAGCACTTGGTAAGCCTTAATACTATTACAGACTGCGAGACTTCTTTGTTCATCAGCCTAGTACCGGTCAGTAGTGGTACAGCTTAGTAATAATATCGAATCCGTGATCTTTCTACTCATAAGCCTAGCGCCGGTCAGCTGTGATAAAACTAAGTAACAAGATGGATTGCTTGACCTTTTTGCTCAGAGGCTCGGTGGGTCACCAGTGGTTGTGCTGCGGCGCGGCAAGTCCCGGAGCGACCCTTGCGATCTGCTTCCCGCCGTGTGTCAGTCAAGACCTCGGGTATTGCTCGCCTCAGAGCCAATGCTAAGTACACCGAACTATCTCGAGATGTTAACTCGACCAAACGACCCTGCAGCCAAGATACATAACTCTTATGAATACCAGACCCCCATAATGAGAGTAAGTTGACACCGATGGAATAAAGATCACTTACCAGTTTTCTCCTGGGTACACAAACACAGTATAACCTCTAAACTTCCAAAAGATAAGTTGATATCACAATATTAATATAACTAGAAAGGTACGTTTGAGAGTGAGCGCTCTCGCTGTTACACACAAAGTAGAAAAACTAGGGACAGAACGACGACGGTTATATAACCTAATAAATATTCTAAAGTATTCATGAACCATCCATCAGCACTAATTTTCTAGAACCAAAATGCTGCTATATCATCATTGCCTCCCACGACCGCTTGTGGTGAAAGGCCGAACTACGTCGTAATGACCACAGTTAGGCACATTGAGCCATTCGCAACAGTTGCTACTGTGTCTCACAGATGGTGCTAACTCTAATTACAATTTTAGTATTATCTAATGTTACAACCACCCCCCCTCTTAACAGTATTTCCTGCGGGCACGATACGCAGGGATTACACCATAAAGAAACAAATTGAGATTATTAAGGAAGAATGTCAAAACAAGAAAAGTACCTTAATTCTAAGAGAACAAAATCATTAACAACCTAAGAGACAATCCATCTATACACCTTACTAAGCACCGACTCTTGCACTGGTTAGGCGAAGTAACCAGAGTCGAGGTACCTTACAAAGAAAACGAATGCTCCCTTCACTCACTGTGGTGGCACCAATACTTCTAAGGCATGATAATAGTGGTAGAGTATTGAGCAGATGATGAGGAAGGATTACTCGATACGGTATACGGACGATTCGATAACGTGTGATGTAGTATGTACTTAGATACTTATTATCCAACATACGGTTACAAGTATGTAGGATAATAAGTTTAGTATATATTCTATGATTTATCCCAAATATAAACAGTATACAATCGGACCTCACACGTTTCATTTCGTCTCCCAACACCCTGCCTTACATGGCGACCGTGACACAGGAGTCGGGTACCGCCCGCGAGCGTATTCCATATACGGACTAGATATTTCAAACAATATTGGCTAAGTGGAATGTTACAGTGGTTTTTTTTTACAATGGAACAAAGAGTTTTAAGGCGTACATCGCGTAATACGCGTCTAAGTGTTGTTAAACCGTACTTTGGTGAATTATTATATAACAATGGGTTGTTCTGAATCAAAAGAAGAAGTAGTGCTTGCCCAAAACACTGGAGTGGGTTCCAATGCAGCCCGAACAGAACAGCTACAGGAACACACAAACACAATTTTGGTGATAATTTGCACGATTTTGGCGATTGGCATACTTATTATATTATACAAGCTGTATAACCATTGCCATAAGAAGAAGATACAACGGCATATGAATGAAATATCTTTAAGGCGTTACGCCAGTATTTTTAAGAGACACCAGGCACTTGGAGGTGCCCTACCAGAAGCTGCCAAGGTCGATGTCATAGGCGTTTAGCAGAGAGTACATTCGATTCCCAATTCTCAAGGCGGCGATGCAACATGATACAGCCACAGGCTCACGGACAAGTTCAAGCGATTATGTAATCAATTTATCACGGACACCTTGAACAATATACCTATTATACTCGTGTATAGAGTAAGTACTAGATATAGGTAATTATAACCGTATAAATGTATAACAAGATATAGTCTGCTGTCTGGCTGTTATTTTGATACAGTTTTTTTTTTATTATTTCTATTCCTATAACCGATACTTTGTGTATTCCGTAATAAGTATGTATCAAATAACAGTATCTACTGTAATGTTATAAAAATCATCTATAAAATTATTATTAATTGTCATTACAGCTAATATGTTATGGCTGAGGAGTTACATATAATATTATTAGAGCTGAAAGCCATAAGAACATACTTAATAAAAATAGGCCCCTCTCGTCGAGTAGGTAATATTTTAGAAGTCAAAAAGAAGGAGGCGAATATTGTTTTATTAAAGTACAATAAGTTTTTAGAAATATACAGATCTTCTTTAGAAACATTTTCGAACGAAGAAATTACATTAATTACTAAGATTTGTGTAGAATTTGATAAATTATTTTTAGAAACTCTTTCATTGTGTAGTGTACAAGAAGAGAGTAACCTCTCATCCAATATCATGGCTAGTACGTTTGATTTAAAGACAGCGCTACAACTTTTACCGATTATGACTGATAAGATTGATAACACAAAACAACTTATCGAGAGTATAGAATATTATGATTCTGTGTTAGAAAACCCTGCGTGTAAAACGAAATTAATACAATTTGTCCTCAAAAGTAGAGTGTCGCAGCATGGCAAATTATTATTATTACCAAGTTAAGAAAGTGTCAATGAGCTTATAAAGCATATGCGTAAGTTATTGTTACCGAAAAAAAGTTACACTGCTATCCAATCAAAATTGCAGTACTGTAGGCAGAATAGTAAAAGTATAACTGATTTTGGCAAAGAAATTTCGGAACTTTTTGTTGATTTAACTATCTCGCAATCCGATGGCAACTCAAATAGTTACAGCGTATTAAAGCCATTAAACGAGAAGTTAGCAATTAAACGATTTTCTGATGGGTTACGTGATCGTCGACTAAGCACGGTCATTGCCGCGCGTAACTTTTCTTCTTTGACGGAGGCCATCCAGGCGGCTCAGGACGAAGAGGCGCCATTCCAGCAGTGCTATTCTCTAAGGACCACAGCCTTGCGCGCAGCGCTGCGCTCGTCGACGAGCTCGCAAAATGCTGCTTTGGATTTATATTTTATTTTATTTTATTTTAATTTTGATTTTAATTTATGATTTAGATTTAGATTTAGATTTAGATTTAGATTTAGATTTAGATTTAGATTTAGATTTAGATTTAGATTTAGATTTAGATTTAGATTTAGATTTAGATTTAGATTTAGATTTAGATTTAGATTTAGATTTAGATTTAGATTTAGATTTAGATTTAGATTTAGATTTAGATTTAGATTTAGATTTAGATTTAGATTTAGATTTAGATTTAGATTTAGATTTAGATTTAGATTTAGATTTAGATTTAGATTTAGATTTAGATTTAGATTTAGATTTAGATTTAGATTTAGATTTAGATTTAGATTTAGATTTAGATTTAGATTTAGATTTAGATTTAGATTTAGATTTAGATTTAGATTTAGATTTAGATTTAGATTTAGATTTAGATTTAGATTTAGATTTAGATTTAGATTTAGATTTAGATTTAGATTTAGATTTAGATTTAGATTTAGATTTAGATTTAGATTTAGATTTAGATTTAGATTTAGATTTAGATTTAGATTTAGATTTAGATTTAGATTTAGATTTAGATTTAGATTTAGATTTAGATTTAGATTTAGATTTAGATTTAGATTTAGATTTAGATTTAGATTTAGATTTAGATTTAGATTTAGATTTAGATTTAGATTTAGATTTAGATTTAGATTTAGATTTAGATTTAGATTTAGATTTAGATTTAGATTTAGATTTAGATTTAGATTTAGATTTAGATTTAGATTTAGATTTAGATTTAGATTTAGATTTAGATTTAGATTTAGATTTAGATTTAGATTTAGATTTAGATTTAGATTTAGATTTAGATTTAGATTTAGATTTAGATTTAGATTTAGATTTAGATTTAGATTTAGATTTAGATTTAGATTTAGATTTAGATTTAGATTTAGATTTAGATTTAGATTTAGATTTAGATTTAGATTTAGATTTAGATTTAGATTTAGATTTAGATTTAGATTTAGATTTAGATTTAGATTTAGATTTAGATTTAGATTTAGATTTAGATTTAGATTTAGATTTAGATTTAGATTTAGATTTAGATTTAGATTTAGATTTAGATTTAGATTTAGATTTAGATTTAGATTTAGATTTAGATTTAGATTTAGATTTAGATTTAGATTTAGATTTAGATTTAGATTTAGATTTAGATTTAGATTTAGATTTAGATTTAGATTTAGATTTAGATTTAGATTTAGATTTAGATTTAGATTTAGATTTAGATTTAGATTTAGATTTAGATTTAGATTTAGATTTAGATTTAGATTTAGATTTAGATTTAGATTTAGATTTAGATTTAGATTTAGATTTAGATTTAGATTTAGATTTAGATTTAGATTTAGATTTAGATTTAGATTTAGATTTAGATTTAGATTTAGATTTAGATTTAGATTTAGATTTAGATTTAGATTTAGATTTAGATTTAGATTTAGATTTAGATTTAGATTTAGATTTAGATTTAGATTTAGATTTAGATTTAGATTTAGATTTAGATTTAGATTTAGATTTAGATTTAGATTTAGATTTAGATTTAAACTATTTAATCGATTTAATTTAGATTTACAGTTTTGGGGAATTTGGCATACTGATTATTTGAATACTCTGCAACAACGCACTAAATGAGAAAAACCTATACAATCACCTACCGTGGGAGATATTGTGACTATCAAGGAAGAAGAACTACCGCCAACGAGATGGCTTTTGGGAAAAATCAGGCGCTTCATCCTGAAAAAGATGTTTTTTCAGAGTGGTCACAGTACAATATAAAGGACAAGGTGTATTAACAAGGCCTTTGTCTGAATTAATATTTCTACCTAAAGAAGCATGCCTATTCTTTCCACACAGTGGTGTACTCTGATTAAGCGCCAGCGAAGAAGACTCCGAAGATAAAAATACAATTATAATACTTAAGTTTATTTACATACAGTCCTCTGGAGATGAGGCCAGTGCCCTTTTGTTGGGTGTGGGTCTGGTCGTTTCATTCATTTGATAGTATACCTATAGAATATAGTATTTGTAAATCTATGATTCAGTTGCCTCGAATACATTCTAGTAAACACACGTGTCCTTTTATTCAAGACATTAACAATATATACGTACAAGCTAATCACAACCTGACGTTGTCAACAATAATATAGCATTAGATATATTATTTCTATATATTTACTCAAAATAATAATATTCCTTGTAACTTAGACGGCTGACACCTTACAAACTCAATCTCACAAAACCATTGGCATACAAATTAATAGCTCAATGTACAAAAATTACAATTTTGACGTTTATAGAGGGAAGAGAATACAATAGTCATTTCGTCCGCATTACAATATCAATGAAAAAGTTTAGCAGAAATGCAGAATACCGATTTAGACTGATTTGCAAAGTATTTGTACTATTTTCAACTTTTAGTCACTTTTCGATATAATTACATTAAAGTCAATCTTCGATCTTGAAAATTTTGTTACGAAAAAACCTTTTTTGTCATTTGGGAGATCAATATGAGTTCGAGACTACACTGGGACTGAATTTTGAACATGTTATTATTACGAGAATTGGCCTTCTGATCTTACTTTAGTAATATAGACATCAATGTTTAAGCAGCAGTAATCGATAAGTTTGTGTAGGTGTATTGCAAGTCTTGCAACGTACACTACCAACGTAAACCCACTCCTAACAAAAATAATTTTTAATTCATCCTTTTAATAATAAAAAAGCAGAGGCATTCAAGAAGAGTGAAAGAGCGAGATATCTCTTTTTATTTTTTCGCGTTATTATTTACATCAAAGGCATATTTTAAGAAAGAACAAACGGTTAACCTGTATTGTCGTAATCATATCCCCAACCCTCGACTGGTAGCTTATCCGGCGGCCGAGTATTTGCTAAGTCACGCGGCTGATCTTCATAAGCTTCTTCTTTATGATCTCTGCTTATCCATGTATATTAATGTTGATAAAAAAGTAATTTAGTAATTCGTAGGCGATGTCAGAGGTTTATAATTACATATGCATAATGTGTAAGGATAAGTCACTTTATGTCATCTTTTGTTTATTAGTTAGGTAGGTCTTAAAAGTACATTTCGCAAATACAAGTAAATTCGCAACCTGTGCGAGAATATCAATTTAATCGAGTTGCATTCGGTTTAAAATGCTGCCCTTTCTTAGCTATGCGCACTGTGCGACAGCTAGCGTTCGACGAACGCGTAGCGTTCGACGAACGCGATCGTTTCCCGCTTGCCGCTGATGTGGCGTCTCACGAATTGTACATGGATGATTTGATTTGGCGACCTCTGTACCTACAGTAGGGGAGGGGGAAGCACTCTCACGAGAACTCATTGATTTATTCAATGCTGGTGGGTTTAGTTTAACTAAATGGTATAGTAACTCCCCGGAGTTATTAGATTCTGTACCGCAGTCAAATCGCGCCGCAATTGAATTAAAGTGACAACTTTAATTTGCGCTAAATCTAAAGTGGCTCCAGTCAAAGTAGTTTCGTTTGAACTATGCGCCGCTGTGCTTATGCCGAAACTTGTTCGTCTGATTAATTAGACTTATAGCGCACGTACAAAAATTGATAATATATTCGCTTTTTCAGACTCGAAAATAGCGCTGTCTTGGATTAACTCTCTACCGCATAGATGGGACATTTATGTTAGTAACCACGTCGCAAAATGCCAAGAAAATCTTGAACCACGTCATTTTTATCACGTTAGTGGCATAGAGAATCCCAGCGACTGTCTCTCTAGAGGTCTTTTACCTTTTTACCGCATCCGCTATGGTGGAATGGTCCGTTTTGGCTCTGTACTCTGGTGGCAAGTTGGCCAATCACACCTTTTATTCCATAGGACTGTGAAAAATTACCCGAATTAAACCGAACAAATTAAATTGAACCCGAAAAAAAGCAAAACACTTCTTTGTTCTGCTTCCAATACCGCTACACCTGGTGTACTATATGACCTCGCTCAAAAATTCTCCTCATGGAATAAAATTCTCCGCATTATAACTTACATTCTAAAATTTACTAGAATTGGACCTCGTGACAATAATAAAATATCTGCTTCTCAGCTCTTCATATCTGAAAGATATTTAATGCGCGACGTCCAGCGCGCTCATTTTCTGCAATTAGTTATTGACTTAAAAACTTATAAAGTTGTTCCCGCACCGCTCCGCAAACTCGACTTGTTTATTGACGAGCACGGAATTATAAGAGTGGGAGGTAGGCTTTCGAACAGTAGCTTACCATACGAAGCTCAACATCCCACGTTGCTGCCGAAGCATGATCATGTTACTTACCTTTTAATTGTTTATTATCACCGCGTACATTGTCACACAGGCGCCAACGTATTGAGTTCATTACTTCGTCAAAGGTACTGGATATTGGCTTCGCAGATGCGGTGGCTCGTCAGGCGGAGTTGTACGAGGGATACAGGGAGGCCAGAAGAACCCTCCGGGCAGAGATTAGGCGGGCTAAAAAGGCGGCCCGCCACGAACTGTTGGAGACTCTGGAGCGGGACCCTTGGGGATGGCCCTACCTAATGGTCAGGGGCAAGCTGCGCCCACGGGCCCCGCCGTTAACCTGGTGTCGTTAGCCAGAGCTCCTCGGAGGAGTTGTTGGCTCCCTGTTCCCAGCTCGGGCGGTGGAACATGTTCCAACGCAGATGACTCCGCCTCAGTCGCCTATGGCGCCCGGCGTGGTTGACGACGATGTCACTTGGGTAGAACTGGAGCTGGCAGTGCGAAGGCTCAGAGCCAAAAACACCGTCCCGGGACCCGAGGGCATTCCAGGTCGAGCGTGGGTCCTAGCTCTAGTTGACGATGCTCTCGAGTCCCGACTGAGAGGGCTTCTCAGCGTATGCTTGGAGCGGGGCCAATTTCCGAAATTGTGGAAGACGGGGAAACTGGTCCCTGGATATCGCGAACGCGTTCAACACCTTGCCCTGGAGTTGTATTAGGGAGGCGCTCGTGTATCACGAAGTGTCTCTCTAAGTGTCTTCGCCGCATAGTCGGGGCGTATTTGTCGGAAAGAGCCGTCATCTACCTAACCGTGACCGGCCTCGGTCGGAGTGAGATGTCGTGCGCCATGTGAAACATCGGATACGACTGGGTGCTTCGCGGTGAGCTTGCAGATGGTGCCGTCATCACGTGTTATCCAGACGACACGCTCGTGACGGCGTGCGGTGCAACATACCGCGAGGCGACCCTGGAGGCCACGACCGCGGTTGCCCAGGTCGTTCAGCGGATCCGGCGGCTGGGTCTCGAGGTGGCTCTGCATAAAACCGAGGCCCTGTTCTTTCATGGGCCTCGGAGCAAACCACCTAAGAGATCCACTCTCATAGTAGGAGGCACTTCCAACAGCATCAAGCCCCAAATGAAATATTTGGGGCTCGTGCTCGACGGCCGATGGGACTTCGGAGAATATCTCCGAAGTCTGGCTCCCAAATTGAAGGGCACGGCAAACGCTCTGGCGCGGCTGCTGCCCAGCATGAGGGGGCCCGACTCTACGGGGGGATCGTGCCGTCCATGGCCCAATATGGGTGCCCAATCTGGGCGGAGACCCTAAAGGCCAGACATGAGCGGATGCTGCGTGCTCTGCAGCGGGTGACGGCCAACAGGGTCATCAGAGGTTACCGCATGATCACCTTCGAGGCGGCGAGTCTGGGATCCATGTCCATGGGATCTGGAGGCGAGAGCCCTCTCGCAACTACATCGGTGGCGAAAGGAGGCTTGGCAGCAGGGACGGGACCCTGAGCCTCGAGAAATCGAGGCCGTGCAGTCCCAGCTCCGCCAGGTCATCATGGTAGAGTGGAAATAAGGACTTGGGTGACCAAGCGCAGGGCACGCCGTAGTAGTGCCGGTAAGACCCATCATGGAGGACTGGTTAGAGAGGCGAAACGAGAGCCTCTCGTACCGGCTGACGCAGGTGATCTCTGGGAAGGGGTGTTTCGGGGACCACTTGAGTCGGATCAGGAAGGAGCCAACGTCTGAGTGCCATCACTGTGATCCAGGCGAGGACTCAGGGCTGCACAAGCTGGCCAGTGTTCGGCGTGGGAGGTGCCAAGGTGGGCCCTCTTAGCAGCCCTTGGAGTGGGAGTCCTCTCGCTCGGCATCCTGCTCACAGCTATGGTACGGAGCGCGAGTGCGTGGGCTGCCGCTGCCTCCTTCTGCGAGCAAGTTCTCTATGCTCGAGAAGTAGGCGGCCGAGCGGGTGCGGGAGAGACTCAGGTCTCTCCCAAACCGCAGAGCACGCGAGGTGCGGAGGCGACTCATCCGTCGGAGGTCGCTCAATGACCACCGTTCTCCATGAGCGCAGGCCTAGGGGTGACAGGTGGAGTCTCCTGTCACCCCAGCAGAAGCAGGTCGGGACGGTAGGGCGACTAGCGCCCCTCCCCCAAACCGGGGCAAGACCGGGGCTAGTCACCCCGCCGTCCTGGCCTGCTTCTGCTGGGGTGATAGGCGGCCTCACCTGCCACCCCCAGGCCTGTGCTCATTTAGGACGGAGGTCGTTAAGGGACCTCTGGCGCCTGAATCACCTGCGACTACTTATTATATATATGATATATACGATACTTATGCATTTATAATAAAAATACAAAACTGGTAATCTTGTGGTAATCTCTAATGGTCGCTGTTTAGTTTTAATTCGTATTTATGTTTTGATGTTGGTACCGCGTATTGATAGGACTAACACCAATCATATTTTTTTCTTTGCGTACCCGCGCATTATTGTTCGTGAACTTCACGCCAGTCAATGGCGAGTTGAGTTCGGAGTACAGCGAGACGTCGGCGGTCCAATCTTCAGACGCCCACAATAAAACCGTTTAAAGTTCCAAACCAAAATTCTTCACAACACAACCGCGAACCTCAAGAAGTTACCGATTTAAAGGGAAGTGAAATATTTTATAATTTTTGTAATCTATTGTATAATACATTCTCAACATACATTCGACTAGGATTATGGTGTGACTACGAGTCGGTACTGGATTAGATTAGGTACATTATCACGGGGCCATTTGTTCCATAATACGGGGCTGTCAGTAATAAGGTTAGTTAACAACCTACTTATATATTACATTTTCTGGCTATTTTATTTAATTGTTTGCTTGTGCAATTGTGTTATTTTGTTTGAAACCGATTGATCTTTTGTCGAATTAAATACAACGCGGATTTCGGTTGTAATAATTGTATGCTTTGGGACGTATCGAGTCGTCCATTTTTTTGATACCCGCTTTGTAAAATTCGTGACGATGCTAGAGCTGTGGACTGGGCACTGCCAATACAGTTGATGAGCAAGTTGACATTTTTAATTCTAAGTTGATCCAGCTTTACGATGTGCATGCGCCTATACGCGCTATTAAAGTCAGACACATGCCATCACCATGGTTGACGGACGAAATCAAAGCCGTTATGAAAAGAAAGGCCGCAGCAAAGTCCAGGTACAAAACAAAACCAACGGAATTAAACAAAGATAAATATGTCACAATAAGGAATCAATGCAACAAGATGTGTAGGAATGCTCAACGCCAACATATCCATAGCTCCGTACAAAATGGGGATCCAGCAAAAGTCTGGAAGTTTCTAAGATCACTAGGAGTTGGTAAGCAACGCCAAGAGTTTAATTCTAAAGATCTAGACTTAAATTCACTTAATCGGTATTTCTCTTCTTCGTCCAACTTTAATGGGACAACAAAAACGAATACTGTAAATTATCTTTCATCGCTACCAACTCCTGATTACTCTCCATTTTCCTTCGATCAATTTGCCGCTTGTGATGTTAAGAAGAGTATTCAATCTATCACTTCCAATGCTGTTGGAAATGACTGTATCAGCCGCAATATGATACTTCCTATTCTTGACGAGCTCTTACCAGTAATCTGTCATATCCTTAATAGCTCCATCATAAATAGTACGTTTCCATCAGCATGGAAAGAAGCTCAAATCACTCCCTTACCTAAAAAGCCTAAACCTTCATCGTTCGTAGATTACCGTCCTATTTCTATACTACCTTTCCTTTCAAAAGTCCTCGAACGCCTAATCCATAATCAAATCAACGCATTCCTCTGTCGCAATAACTTGCTAAATCCCTTTCAGTCTGGCTTCCGTCCTGGTCACAGCACCACGACAGCTCTCATCAATATTGCGGATGATATAAGATCTGGCATGGAAGATGGCAACCTTACAGTTCTATGTCTACTAGATTTCAGCAATGCATTCAACACTGTAGATTTTGATATTTTACTTGCTATTTTGGGCTCTTTTAACATATCTCCAACGGCAATTGACTGGTTTCGTAGTTACCTGTTTGGTCACCGGCAGCGAATAAAACTTGACAATGTATTCTCATCATGGTGTACCACTTCTGCCGGTGTACCACAGGGTGGCGCTCTTTCCCCGTTGCTCTTTTCAATATTTATAAACACTATCTCCAATGATTTCATTTCTTCCTACCATCTTTATGCGGATGACTTAGAAATATATTGTCAGATACCTTCTGACAACCTGTCGCAGGGTATTCTGACAATAAATAAAGACTTAGACCGTATATGTGCATGGACAGGAGTGTACGGTCTTCAGATCAACCCCACTAAGACGCAAGCGATAGTAATTGGTAGTTCTTACTACATTTCGATAGTGTACTGGGCAACACTTCCTCAAGTTTGTTTCAACGGAGTAACAATTCCTATCTCCGATAAAGTGAAAAAAATTTGGGTTACGCAAGTTTGATCATGTCTCTGAGTTTCGTACTAGGTTCAAGTGGCTGCCTATCCGCCGTCGACGGGATACTCACATTCTTTCCCTTTTATATAACACCCTCTTCAATCCTTCTTCCCCTAACTATCTCAAAAAACGCTTTTCATATTTGCATGACACGCACACGAGGTACTTGAGATCATCGGAAAATTTGAAATTGTGTATGCCTAGACATTCCACAAGGTTCTTTGATAAATCTTTTACCATTGAAGCAGTGCGCCTGTGGAACGCGCTGCCAGAAACAATAAGACGTGCACAAACTCCTCAGACATTTAAAACACTGGTGAATGAGCATTACTTGTCACTGTAACATTCATTGTGTTGAAGATAACTATGTTCATATGTGATAGTTTTTAATTTATATGCGTATATGTATATATATGTATATGTATGTGTATTCATTGAAGTAGGTAAGTCAATATTTAACGTCCTCACATTTGTATGTATAGACTTTTTAGATAAGTACTATTATGGTTTATATTTTGTATGTACATTATATGTAATAGAATTTAAATATTATGAGGTATGATGTAAGTATTTAAATTGTAAGTACACCACATGTTGCCTGTTACTCCAAAACTACCATTCCATCAGAAGGTTGTCTGTAAGAGATCGCAGTCCGCGATAAGACCGCCCATTGTACTTCATTAGTTATGTTATTATCTACGTATTACTGGTGTACGATAAAGCATATTCTATTCTTCTATTCTATTATATTCTAAAATTAGTTAGTATTTCATATTAAATACTTGATTAATCTTGCCTAAAAGTCGAATGTTTTCGAATCTCTTGTGATCGGAATTTATTCTTTGAATGTGCATTATTGTTTTGATTTGAGTGTCTAATTTAATTATTTATTTTTGGGACTTTGTGGGATTTAATTACGATAATATTTCCGTCCAAATTTTGCATTCGTGTATAGGTTTTGAGTCTGGTCGGCTCCCGGAACTTATTTGAACTGATATTTATAATTTTTCCTATTTATTCTCTAAGTGACATTCGGAATTTCAATAAGTTGGTCGGATCCCTTTAACTAATCTAGTAATAATTGTTTGTGCCGATTTTGCGGGTATAGTTTGGCATCGGATTTTACTAGACACGGTTGATAAATTAATGATTAAGTTTTACGCACGTTTCCACCACGCGATTTTTTAGACTTAAGTTAATATCGTTGACTTACGACGATATCGGTGCCTCGTAACGCGGTTTCCGAGCGCGAAAGCGACTAGTGGGGCTACGGTTTGAAAACTACCTAGCATACCTAGCATTTTTCGCCTTTGTTCCCTCCTGAGTGAGGGAGCTGGTAGCAGAGCTACTTCGGAATCATTGCTCCGGCTACGTTCGCGTACAGTGGCACTGTGAAGAGCAGGGAAGGTCTGGAAACCACCACTGGCGACTTGCTAAAACTGTCCTCGTGAGGTGATCTCTCAAGTTGGCACTGTGAAGGGCAGGTAAGGTGTGGAGACCACCGCTGGCGCTCGAGTTACATTTCTAAAATAATAATAAAAAATGAGGCTGAAACTGGGTAGATACCTTATGTACTGTGACGTCTGGGGTCTGGCGTCACAACTCCTGTGTGTGTGAACTTAGCAGATAATTGTCCAGCAGATCAAAAAAAAAAGTGAGTTCCTTTCGCATGCAGCTGAGTTCTATAGTTCCTGATAGTTTTTAGAAATAGTTCTGGCGTTTTTACCCCAAAAAATGTCTATTAGAAAAATGATCTGCTAACTTCACGTAGCAGATCACTTTGCAGCAGATCGAAAAAAAAGGTAAGTTCCTGTCGCATGCAGCTGAGTTCTATAGTTCCTGATGGTTTTTAGAAATAGTTCTGGCGTTTTTACCCCAAAAAATGTCAATTAACAAAATGATCTGCTAACTTCCCGTAGTAGACCACTTTGCAGCAGATCA
This sequence comes from Cybosia mesomella, assembly GCA_946251805.1. NCBI lineage: Eukaryota > Metazoa > Arthropoda > Insecta > Lepidoptera > Erebidae > Cybosia > Cybosia mesomella. Next base: position 11,714,944 of record OX276395.1, read on the forward strand.
AAAAAAAGGTGAGTTCCTTTCGCATGCAGCTGAGTTCTATACTTCCTGATAGTTTTTAGAAATAATTCTGGCGGTTTTACCCCAAAAAATGTCAATTAAAAAAATGATCTGCTAACTTCACGTAGCAGATCACTTTGCAGCAGATCAAAAAAAGGTGAGTTCCTTTCGCATGCAGCTGAGTTCTATACTGTTTGATAGTTTTTAGAAATAGTTCTGGCGTTTTTACCCCAAAAAATGTCAATTAAAAAATTGATCTGCTAACTTCCCGTAGTAGATCACTTTGCAGCAGATCAAAAAAAAAGGTGTGTTCCTTTCGCATGCAGCTGAGTTCTATAGTTCCTGATAGTTTTTAGAAATAGTTCTGTCATATTTACCCCAAAAAATGACAATTAACAAAATGACCTGCTAACTTCCCGTAGCAGATCACTTTGCAGCAGATCAAAAAAAAGGTGAGTTCCTTTCGCATGCAGCTGAGTTCTATAGTTCCTGATTGTTTTTAGAAATAGTTCTGGCGTTTTTACCCCAAAAAATGTCAATTAACAAAATGATCTGCTAACTTCCCATAGTGGATCACTTTGCAGCAAATCAAAAAAAAGGTGAGTTCCTTTCGCATGCAGCTGAGTTCTATACTTCCTGATAGTTTTTAGAAATAGTTCTGGCGTTTTTACCCCAAAAAATGTCAATTAAAAAAATGATCTGCTAACTTCACGTAGCAGATCACTTTGCAGCAGATCAAAAAAAAGGTGAGTTCCTTTCGCATGCAGCTGAGTTCTATAGTTCTTGGCAGTTTTTAGAAATAGTTCTGGCGTTTTTACCCCAAAAAATGTCAATTAAAGAAATATGATCTGCTAACTTCACGTAGCAGATCACTTTGCAGCAGATCAAAAAAAAAGGTGAGTTCCTTTCGCATGCAGCTGTTCTTGGTAGTTTTTAGAAATAGTTCTGGCGTTTTTACCCCAAAAAATGTCAATTAAAGAAATATGATCTGCTAACTTCCCGTAGTAGATCCCTTTGCAGCAGATTTAAAAAAAGGTTAGTTTCTTTCGCATGCAGCTGAGTTCTTTAGTTCCTGATAGTTTTTAGAAATAGTTCTGGCGTATTTACCCCAAAAAATGTCAATTAACAAAACGATCTGCTAACTTCCCGTAGCAGATAACTTTGCAGCAGATAAAAAAAAAGGTGAGTTCCTTTCGCATGCAGCTGAGTTCTATAGTTCCTGATAGTTTTTAGAAATAGTTCTGGCGTTTTTACCCCAAAAAATGTCAATTAACGAAATGATCTGCTAACTTCCCGTAGCCAATCACTTTGCAGCAGATCAAAAAAAAAGGTGAGTTCCTTTCGCATGCAGCTGAGTTCTATAGTTCCTGATAGTTTCTAGAAATAGTTCTGGCGTTTTTACCCCAAAAAATGCCAATTAACGAAATGATCTGCTAATTTCCCGTAGTAGATCACTTTGCAGCAGATCAAAAAAAAGGTGAGTCCTGATGGTTTTTAGATATAGTTCTGGCGTGGAATTGGGAGTGGGAGTGGGAGTGTGTGAGTGTGAGTGTGAGTGTGAGTGTGAGTGTGAGTGTGAGTGTGAGTGTGAGTGTGAGTATGAGTGTGAGTGTGTGTGTGAGTGTGAGTGTGAGTGTGAGTGTGAGTGTGGGTTTGGGTGTGGTTGTGGGTGTGGGTGTGGGTGTGGGTGTGAGTGTGGGCATCGGCGTCACCTTCGGCGTCAGCGTCGGCGTCTGCGTCGGCGTCGGCTTCTGCGTCGGCGTCGGCTTCTGCGTCGGCGTCGGCGTCGGCGTCTGCGTCGGAGTTTGCGTCTGCGTCGGCATCGGCGTCTGCGTCTGCGTCTGCGTCTGCGTCTACGTCAGCGTCGGCGTCGGCGTCGGCGTCTGCGTCGGCGTCGGCGTCGGCGTCGGCGTCTGCGTAGGCAACGGCGTCTGCGTCTGCGTCTGCGTCTGCGTCGGCGTCGGCGTCGGCGTCGGCGTCGGCGACGGCATCGGCGTCTGCGTCTGCGTCTGCGTCTGCGTCTGCGCTACCCTCCAAGGCCAGCATCCCGATGCCTCCATAACAGAGTGAAACAGGTCGGTCAGTCCGTAGTGGAACAGCTACTTCGACCCATCCTCCCGAGTGGATGCACCGAACTTCGTACCGGAACACAGCCAGGCTATTTGGCGGTACGTCTTTGCTCGGTGGGTGGTCACAAGCCATCGGTCGAAACCTACCACCAGAGTATCACTTGATTAGCACCACCCAGGGGCCACGTGTAGGGATTCATTCCTACGGACGCAGGTGATTCAGACCCCTAGAAATTAAAAAAAGGGTTTGAATAATAAAATTGTAGTCAAAAAAATTTTTTCCTCCGTCGAGTCTTTTTTATATACATACTTAACAAGAACACGCCATAAAAGTTAACTAGGAATTCAGTGCAGGGTGCGACTGAAATAAATTGAGCTGAGCGAGCAGGACTCTTACTTGAAAATAAGACATCTTACTACGGTCGCGCGCTTAGCTAAGGCCGCGCGCTCGTGAAACTGTTTTTCGGTGATTATTCCTCAATGGTATTTGAACAGTAGATGTAACTGAATTACGGATTTAATTCAAAAGACAAAAATACGCGGAGGACTTTTCTATTGCAGTCGGTGCCAAGCCAAATAGGTGCTTACCTATTAGCACACAACATAATATTATTCTTCTACTATTGGAAGCATGTCTCCCCGCGCAAGCGATGATGTTCTAAGCGTAGGTAGAGTGTCCACGTATCTGTCTCTGTTGTTTCTGTCTTTAGTCAAAAAATGTCAATTAAAGAAATGATCTGCTAACTTCCCGTAGTAGATCACTTTGCAGCAGATCAAAACAAAGGTGAGTCCTGATAGTTTTTAGAAATAGTTCTGGCGTGGAATTGGGAATTAGCAGATCATTGTCCAGCAGATCAAAAAAAAAGTGAGTTCCTTTCGCATGCAGTTTAGTTCTATAGTTCCTGATAGTTTTTAGAAATAGTTCTGGCATTTTCACCCCAAAAAATGTCAATTAACGAAATGATCTGCTAACTTCCCGTAGCCAATCACTTTGCAGCAGATCAAAAAAAAGGTGAGTTCCTTTCGCATGCAGCTGAGTTCTATAGTTCCTGATAGTTTCTAAAAATAGTTCTGGCGTTTTTACCCCAAAAAATGCCAATTAAAGAAATGATCTGCTCACATTCACACTCACACTCACACTCACACTCAATCTCACACTCACACTCACACTCACACTCACACACACTAACACTCGCACTCGCACTCGCACTCGCACTCGCACTCGCACTCGCACTCGCTACGGGAAGTTGGCATTTTTTGGGGTAAAAACGCCAGAACTATTTCTAGAAACTATCAGGAACTATAGAACTCAGCTGCATGCGAAAGGAACTCACCTTTTTTTTTGATCTGCTGCAAAGTGATTGGCTACGGGAAGTTAGCAGATCAGCTGCATTCGAAAGGAACTCACCTTTTTTTTTGATCTGCTGCAAAGTGATTGGCTACGGGAAGTTAGCAGATCATTTCGTTAATTGACATTTTTTGGGGTAAAAACGCCAGAACTATTTCTAAAAACTATCAGGAACTATAGAACTCAGCTGCATGCGAAAGTATCTCACCTTTTTTTTGATCTGCTGCAAAGTGATCTGCTACGGGAAGTTAGCAGATCATTTTGTTAATTGTCATTTTTTGGGGTAAATACGCCAGAACTATTTCCAAAAACTATCAGGAACTATAGAACTCAGCTGCATGCGAAAAAAACTCACCTTTTTTTTAATCTACTGCAAAGTGCTGCAAATTTGCCATGGTGATAGTGTAGACACCACTGAGTGTTTAGAGGGGTCTACTGTTCAAATACAATGTACCAATAATCACCGAAAAACAGTTTCACGAGCGCGCGGCCTTAGCTAAGCGCGCGACCGTAGGAAGATGTCTTATTTTAAAGTAAGAGTCCTGCTGGCTCAGCTCAATTTATTTCAGTCGCACCCTGCACTGAATTCCTAGTTAACTTTTATGGCGTGTTCTTGTTAAGTATGTATATAAGAAAGACTCGACGGAGGAAAAAATTTTTTTGACTACAATTTTATTATTCAAACCCTTTTTTTAATTTCTAGGGGTCTGAATCCCCTGCGTCCGTAGGAATGAATCCCTACACGTGGCCCCTGGGTGGTGCTAATCAAGTGATACTCTGGTGGTAGGTTTCGACCGATGGCTTGTGACCACCCACCGAGCAAAGACGTACCGCCAAATAGCCTGGCTGTGTTCCGGTACGAATTTCGGTGCATCCACTCGGTTGGATGGGTCGAAGTAGCTGTTCCACTACGGACTGACCGACCTGTTGCACTCTGTTATGGAGGCATCGGGATGCTGGCCTTGGAGGGTAGCGCAGACGCAGACGCAGACGCAGACGCAGACGCAGACGCAGACGCAGACGCAGACGCAGACGCAGACGCAAACGCAGGCGTCGACGCCAACGCCGACGCCGACGCCGACGACGACGCCGACGCCGACGCCGACGCAGACGCAGACTCAGACGCTGACGTAGACGCAGACGCCGACTCAGACGCAGACGTAAACGCAGACGCCGACGCCGACGCCGACGCCGACGCCGACCCAGACGCAGACGCCGACGCCGACGCCGACGCCGACGTAGACGCAGACGCAGACGCAGACGCCGACGCCGACGCAGACGCCGACGCCAACGCAGAAGCCGACGCCGACGCAGCCGCTGACGCTGACGCCGACGCCGACGCCGACGCCCACGGCCACGCCTACGCCCACAATCACACTAACACTTACACCCACACCCACACCCACGCCCACACCCACACCCACACTTACACCGACACCCACACCCACACTTACACCCACAATCACACTCACACTCACACACACACTCACACTCCCACTCCCACTCCCACTCCCACTCCCACTCCCACTCCCAATTCCACGCCAGAACTATTTCTAAAAACTATCAGGACTCACCTTTTTTTTGATCTGCTGCAAAGTGATCTACTACGGGAAGTTAGCAGATCATTTCTTTAATTGACATTTTTTGATGGTAAAAACGCCAGAACTATTTCTAAAAACTGTCAAGAACTATAGAACTCAGCTGCATGCGAAAGGAACTCACCTTTTTTTTTTTATCTGCTGCAAAGTGATCTGCTACGTGAAGTTAGCAGATCATTTTTTTTGACATTTTTTGGGGTAAAAACGAAAGAATTATTTCTAAAAACTATCAGGAACTATAGAACTAAGCTGCATGCGAAAGGAACTCACTTTTTTTTTGATCTGCTGGATGATCAGCTAATTTCACACACACCGAAATTACAAAGAAAAAAATACGCACCGACTTTAAATACCACTAAAAACAGGCACTGCAAAAAGAAAAATAACTCAATTACAATTTTATTCGAAAGACAAAAATACGCGTTAGACTTTTCTTCGTAAGTCGGTGCCAAGGGCTAAACATAACATAACATAACTTCACGCCTGTATCCCCGAAGGGGTAGGCAGAGGTGTATTACACACCCACGAAACACATCGGAAAAATTCAATATCATTCGAGACGTCTGATTCCCGTTTGGTTTGTGTGGCTAAAGACAGAAACAACAGAGACAAATACGTGGACACTCTACCTACGCTTAGAACATCGTCGCTTGCGCGGGGAGACATGCTTCCAATAGTATAAGAATAATATTATGTTGTGTGCTAATAGGTAAGCACCTATTTGGCTTGGCACCGACTGCAACAGAAAAGTCCTCCGCGTATTTTTTTCTTTTGAATTAAATCCGTAATTCAGTTATTTTTCTTTTCTTCGGTGCCTGTTTTTAGTGATATTTGAAGTCGGTTTTTTTATTTTTTTTATTAATGTTTTATTTATTGGACCCTTTTTAGTGAACGTAACTTAATTCATATGGCACTACCAGCACCCTAGAGCCAAACCCGATGTTGAAAAAATTCAAAGATTCCGTATAATTTAGAACCTTCCTTCATTTTAGATACGGCGCGGTTTCATATAAAAATAGACAAAGAGAAGAGCAAAGACGTACCGCCAAATAGCCTGGCTGTGTTCCGGTACGAAGTTCGGTGCATCCACTCGGGAGGATGGGTCGAAGTAGCTGTTCCACTACGGACTGACCGACCTGTTGCACTCTGTTTTGGAGGCATCGGGATGCTGGCCTTGGTGGGTAGCGCACCCTGCACTGAATTCCTAGTTAACTTTTATGGCGTGTTCTTGTTGAATCTTGAATGAATCCCTACACGTGGCCCCTGGGTGGTGCTAGTCAAGTGATACTCTGGTGGTAGGTTTCGACCGATGGCTTGTGACCACCCACCGAGCAAAGACGTACCGCCAAATAGCCTGGCTGTGTTCCGGTACGAAGTTCGGTGCATCCACTCGGGAGGATGGGTCGAAGTAGCTGTTCCACTACGGACTGACCGACCTGTTGCACTCTGTTATGGAGGCATCGGGATGCTGGCCTTGGAGGGTAGCGCAGACGCAGACGCAGACGCCAATGCCGACGCCGACGCTGACGCCGACGCCGACGCCTACGCAGACGCCGACGCCGACGCCGACGCCGACGCAGACGCAGACGCAGACGCCGATGCCGACGCCGACGCCGACGCAGACGCCGACGCCGACGCCTACCCAGACGCAGACGCACACGCCCACGCTCACACCCACACCCACATCCACACCCACATCCACACCCACACCCACACCCACGCCCACACTCACACCCACATCCACACCCACACCCACACCCACACCCACACCCACACCCATACCCACACTCACACTCATATCCACACCCACACCCACACTCACACTCACACTCACACTCACACTCACACTCACACTCACACACACACTCACACTCACACTCACACTCACACTCGCACTCGCACTCACACTCACACTCCCAATTCCACGCCAGAACTATTTCTAAAAGCAATCAGGACTCACCTTTTTTTTTGATCTGCTGCAAAGTGATCTACTACGGAAAGTTAGCAGATCATTTCTTAAATTGACATTTTTTGGGGTAAAAACGCCAGAACTATTTCTAAAACCTATCAAGAACTATAGAACTCAGCTGCATGCGAAAGGAACTCACCTTTTATTTTTGATCTGCTGCAAAGTGATCTGCTACGTAAAGTTAGCAGATCATTTTTTAATTGACATTTTTTGGGGTAAAAACGCCAGAACTATTTCTAAAAACTATCAGGAACTATAGAACTAAGCTGCATGAGAAAGGAACTCACTTTTTTTTTTGATCTGCTGGACAATGATCTGCTAATTTCACACACACTGAAATTACAAAGAAAAAAATACGAACCGACTTCAAATACCACTAAAAACAGGCACTGCAAAAAGCCGACGCCGACGCCGACGCCGACGCCGACGGCCACGCCCACGCCCACGCCCACGCCCACACCCACACCCATACCCACACCCACACCCACACCCACACCCACACTCACACTCACACTCACACTCACAGTCCCAGTCCCACTACCACTCCCACTCCCACTCCCACTCCCGCTCCCGCTCCCGCTCCCACTCCCACTCCCACTCCCACTCCCAATTCCACGCCAGAACTATTTCTAGAAACTATCAGGGACTTTAGAACTCAGCTGCATGCGAAAGGAACTCACCTTTTTTTTGATCTGCTGCAAAGTGATTGGCTACGGAAAGTTAGCAGATCATTTCGTTAATTGACATTTTTTGGGGTAAAAACGCCAGAACTATTTCTAAAAACTATCAGGAACTATAGAACTCAGCTGCATGCGAAAGGAACTCACCTTTTTTTTGATCTGCTGCAAAGTGATCTGCTACGGGAAGTTAGCAGATCATTTTGTTAATTGTCATTTTTTGGGGTAAATACGCCAGAACTATTTCCAAAAACTATCAGGAACTATAGAACTCAGCTGCATGCGAAAAAAACTCACCTTTTTTTTAATCTACTGCAAAGTGCTGCAAATTTGCCATGGTGATAGTGTAGACACCACTGAGTGTTTAGAGGGGTCTACTGTTCAAATACAATGTACCAATAATCACCGAAAAACAGTTTCACGAGCGCGCGGCCTTAGCTAAGCGCGCGACCGTAGGAAGATGTCTTATTTTAAAGTAAGAGTCCTGCTCGCTCAGCTCAATTTATTTCAGTCGCACCCTGCACTGAATTCCTAGTTAACTTTTATGGCGTGTTCTTGTTAAGTATGTATATAAGAAAGACTCGACGGAGGAAAAAATTTTTTTGACTACAATTTTATTATTCAAACCCTTTTTTTAATTTCTAGGGGTCTGAATCCCCTGCGTCCGTAGGAATGAATCCCTACACGTGGCCCCTGGGTGGTGCTAATCAAGTGATACTCTGGTGGTAGGTTTCGACCGATGGCTTGTGACCACCCACCGAGCAAAGACGTACCGCCAAATAGCCTGGCTGTGTTCCGGTACGAATTTCGGTGCATCCATTCGGGAGGATGGGTCGAAGTAGCTGTTCCACTACGGACTGACCGACCTGTTGCACTCTGTTATGGAGGCATCGGGATGCTGGCCTTGGAGGGTAGCGCAGACGCAGACGCAGACGCAGACGCAGACGCAGACGCAGACGCAGACGCAGACGCAGACGCAGACGCAGACGCAGACGCAAACGCAGGCGTCGACGCCAACGCCGACGCCGACGCCGACGACGACGCCGACGCCGACGCCGACGCAGACGCAGACTCAGACGCTGACGTAGACGCAGACGCCGACTCAGACGCAGACGTAAACGCAGACGCCGACGCCGACGCCGACGCCGACGCCGACCCAGACGCAGACGCCGACGCCGACGCCGACGCCGACGTAGACGCAGACGCAGACGCAGACGCCGACGCCGACGCAGACGCCGACGCCAACGCAGAAGCCGACGCCGACGCAGCCGCCGACGCTGACGCCGACGCCGACGCCCACGGCCACGCCTACGCCCACAATCACACTAACACTTACACCCACACCCACACCCACGCCCACACCCACACCCACACTTACACCCACACCCACACCCACACTTACACCCACAATCACACTCACACTCACACACACACACTCACACTCCCACTCCCACTCCCACTCCCACTCCCACTCCCACTCCCACTCCCACTCCCAATTCCACGCCAGAACTATTTCTAAAAACTATCAGGACTCACCTTTTTTTTGATCTGCTGCAAAGTGATCTACTACGGGAAGTTAGCAGATCATTTCTTTAATTGACATTTTTTGATGGTAAAAACGCCAGAACTATTTCTAAAAACTGTCAAGAACTATAGAACTCAGCTGCATGCGAAAGGAACTCACCTTTTTTTTTTTATCTGCTGCAAAGTGATCTGCTACGTGAAGTTAGCAGATCATTTTTTTTGACATTTTTTGGGGTAAAAACGAAAGAATTATTTCTAAAAACTATCAGGAACTATAGAACTAAGCTGCATGCGAAAGGAACTCACTTTTTTTTTGATCTGCTGGATGATCAGCTAATTTCACACACACCGAAATTACAAAGAAAAAAATACGCACCGACTTTAAATACCACTAAAAACAGGCACTGCAAAAAGAAAAATAACTCAATTACAATTTTATTCGAAAGACAAAAATACGCGTTAGACTTTTCTTCGTAAGTCGGTGCCAAGGGCTAAACATAACATAACATAACTTCACGCCTGTATCCCCGAAGGGGTAGGCAGAGGTGTATTACACACCCACGAAACACATCGGAAAAATTCAATATCATTCGAGACGTCTGATTCCCGTTTGGTTTGTGTGGCTAAAGACAGAAACAACAGAGACAAATACGTGGACACTCTACCTACGCTTAGAACATCGTCGCTTGCGCGGGGAGACATGCTTCCAATAGTATAAGAATAATATTATGTTGTGTGCTAATAGGTAAGCACCTATTTGGCTTGGCACCGACTGCAACAGAAAAGTCCTCCGCGTATTTTTTTCTTTTGAATTAAATCCGTAATTCAGTTATTTTTCTTTTCTTCGGTGCCTGTTTTTAGTGATATTTGAAGTCGGTTTTTTTATTTTTTTTATTAATGTTTTATTTATTGGACCCTTTTTAGTGAACGTAACTTAATTCATATGGCACTACCAGCACCCTAGAGCCAAACCCGATGTTGAAAAAATTCAAAGATTCCGTATAATTTAGAACCTTCCTTCATTTTAGATACGGCGCGGTTTCATATAAAAATAGACAAAGAGAAGAGCAAAGACGTACCGCCAAATAGCCTGGCTGTGTTCCGGTACGAAGTTCGGTGCATCCACTCGGGAGGATGGGTCGAAGTAGCTGTTCCACTACGGACTGACCGACCTGTTGCATTCTGTTTTGGAGGCATCGGGATGCTGGCCTTGGTGGGTAGCGCACCCTGCACTGAATTCCTAGTTAACTTTTATGGCGTGTTCTTGTTGAATCTTGAATGAATCCCTACACGTGGCCCCTGGGTGGTGCTAGTCAAGTGATACTCTGGTGGTAGGTTTCGACCGATGGCTTGTGACCACCCACCGAGCAAAGACGTACCGCCAAATAGCCTGGCTGTGTTCCGGTACGAAGTTCGGTGCATCCACTCGGGAGGATGGGTCGAAGTAGCTGTTCCACTACGGACTGACCGACCTGTTGCACTCTGTTATGGAGGCATCGGGATGCTGGCCTTGGAGGGTAGCGCAGACGCAGACGCAGACGCCGATGCCGACGCCGACGCTGACGCCGACGCCGACGCCTACGCAGACGCCGACGCCGACGCCGACGCCGACGCCGACGTAGACGCAGACGCAGACGCCGATGCCGACGCCGACGCCGACGCAGACGCCGACGCCGACGCATACCCAGACGCAGACGCACACGCCCACGCCCACGCTCACACCCACACCCACATCCACACCCACATCCACACCCACACCCACGCCCACACTCACACCCACATCCACACCCACACCCACACCCACACCCATACCCACACTCACACTCACATCCACACCCACACCCACACTCACACTCACACTCACACTCACACTCACACTCACACTCACACTCACACACACACTCACACTCACACTCACACTCACACTCGCACTCGCACTCACACTCACACTCCCAATTCCACGCCAGAACTATTTCTAAAAGCAATCAGGACTCACCTTTTTTTTGATCTGCTGCAAAGTGATCTACTACGGGAAGTTAGCAGATCATTTCTTTAATTGACATTTTTTGGGGTAAAAACGCCAGAACTATTTCTAAAAACTATCAAGAACTATAGAACTCAGCTGCATGCGAAAGGAACTCACTTTTTTTTTTGATCTGCTGGACAATGATCTGCTAATTTCACACACACTGAAATTACAAAGAAAAAAATACGAACCGACTTCAAATACCACTAAAAACAGGCACTGCAAAAAGCCGACGCCGACGCCGACGCCGACGCCGACGGCCACGCCCACGCCCACGCCCACGCCCACGCCCACGCCCACACCCATACCCACACCCACACCCACACCCACACCCACACCCACACTCACACTCACACTCACACTCACACTCACAGTCCCACTACCACTCCCACTCCCACTCCCACTCCCGCTCCCGCTCCCGCTCCCACTCCCACTCCCACTCCTACTCCCACTCCCAATTCCACGCCAGAACTATTTCTAGAAACTATCAGGGACTTTAGAACTCAGCTGCATGCGAAAGGAACTCACCTTTTTTTTGATCTGCTGCAAAGTGATTGGCTACGGAAAGTTAGCAGATCATTTCGTTAATTGACATTTTTTGGGGTAAAAACGCCAGAACTATTTCTAAAAACTATCAGGAACTATAGAACTCAGCTGCATGCGAAAGGAACTCACCTTTTTTTTGATCTGCTGCAAAGTGATCTGCTACGGGAACTTAGTAGATCATTTTGTTAATTGACATTTTTTGGGATAAATACGCCAGAACTATTTCTAAAAACTATCAGGAACTATAGAACTCAGCTGCATGCGAAAGAAACTCACCTTTTTTTTAATCTGCTGCAAAGGTATCTACTACGGGAAGTTAGCAGATCATATTTCTATAACTGACATTTTTTGGGGTAAAAACGCCAGAACTATTTCTAAAAACTGTCAAGAACTATAGAACTCAGCTGCATGCGAAAGGAACTCACCTTTTTTTTGATCTGCTGCAAAGTGATCTGCTACGTGAAGTTAGCAGATCATTTTTTTAATTGACATTTTTTGGGGTAAAAACGCCAGAACTATTTCTAAAAACTATCAGGAACTATAGAACTAAGCTGCATGCGAAAGGAACTCACTTTTTTTTGATCTGCTGGACAATGATCTGCTAATTTCACACACACAGCTACTGAAAACGCAGCGGAAGCCATCATGGGCTGGCACGTCTCCAAGGAGGCATCCTGCTCAGGCCACAGGTGGATTCGCTTCGATCTACAGGCGGGGACACTACAAACTCTGCCAAAACGCAACCCGAGGAAAACCGACAAGGTGAAATTTGAGCAGCATCTGGCAAATAGACTTGCTCAACAGCGCTCCCCACTGACTCTCGACAACATCATACAGATTGAGGAACAGGTAAACTACCTAACCAAATCTATAATAGACAGCTACCACATAGCATGCCCAGAAACCCTACCTCCCAAAACCCCAGGCAAACAGCCATGGTGGGGCCCAGAGCTAGAGCGCAAGCGAAGGAAGGTTAGAAGGGCTTTCAACAGGGCTATGAATACTTGTGCAGATGAAGACTGGGACGCCTATCGTTCAGCCAAATCCAGCTACAAAAAATGTATTAGATACCGAAGCAAACAGGGATGGCAAAAATTCTGTGGGAACATAGAATCATGCCAACAAGCAAACAGGGTAAGGAAAGTCCTAGCGCAGACAAATTCGATGGCACTGACCGCTCTTAAAAAACAGGATAATACACTCACAACATCGCCAGAAGAGTCTAGACGCGTACTCATCGAAACCCACTTCCCTGGATGCGTCTTCACGACGACAATCAACTGACACGACGCAGTAGGTGTTATGGTTTCACCATAACACCTACTGTCCGAGACTGGCAGTACGCAAACAAAGTGGTCACACTGGAAAAAGTCCAGTGGGCCATCAGTAGTTTTCACCCTTATAAGGCAGCTGGCCCCGATCGAATCATCCCTGCTATGCTACAGTGGGGCGACAAACTAGTCGCAAGCAGACTGGAGCGTATCTAAAGCCTGTCTGGCACACAGATACGTTCCGAAAGGATAGCGGGAAGTAGGAGTAATTTTCATCCCGAAGCCAGGAAAGGGTGACTACACAAATCCCAAAGCACATCGACCAATCAGTCTGACCTCCTTCATGCTAAAGACCATGGAACGCCTCTGCGAGAGGGAGCTGAGAGATGGTGCACTATAACAGCTACCCCTACATGCAAACCAGTACGCATACAGCTCCGGTAAGTCTACGGAATCAGTCCTCCATCTGGTAGTCAGCCGGATAGAGGAAGCGATCGAACAAAAAGGCTTCTGCCTAGGAACGTTCATTGACATCGAAGGAGCTTTCGACAAAACCAGCTTCACCAGTATTAAGGCCGCCCTGTCAAAACATGGAGCGGAACCGGTACTAACAGACTGGATAACAAACATGCTTAGCAAAAGAGTAGTTCGCTTTGGGGAAGAAGATCAGACAGCTCTGATAGCCAAAGGCTGCCCGCAGGGTGGAGTTATCTCTCCCCTTCTGTGGAATTTAGTGATAGACGACCTAATCACAAGGCTGAACAAAAACCGCGACTACACAATAGGCTTCGCCGACGACCTAACAATCCTTATCTCAGGGAAGGTAGCGGGAACGGTCTGTAACCTAACCCAACAAGCCTTACGCATCGTAGAAAAATGGTGCGGGTAATTCGAACTATCGGTGAATCCGAACGAAACTGAGTTAGTCATGTTTACGAACAAAAGGGTATTAGGTGAATACCGATTACCCAAACTCTTTGACACGGAACTCCAACTGTCAAAAGAGGTAAAATACCTTGGCGTTATTCTTGACAGCAAGTTAAAATGGAGTAGCCACCTAGACAATAAATTACAAAAGGCCGGGATTACCTTCTGGCAGTGCAGAAGAATGATTGGTAAAAAATGGGGGCTATCACCGAAAATCATCCTGTGGCTTTACGAAACAGTAATCCGCCCCATGATAGCGTATGGTACTATCGTCTGGTGGCCAAGGACCGAAAACAGCACAATAGCGGCTAAACTACAACGGACCCAAAGACTAGCCTTCATGGCAACCACTGGATGCATGAAATCTACCCCCACCGCGGCAATGGAAGCCATTCCCTTGGATCTGTTCATCCGCCAAGAAGCAACAGCTGCGGCTTTACGCCTGAGGGCACTCAACCTATGGAGCGAGAGAAACACACGACACACCTCACTGTTCACAGATCTCATAAAGGAGATACCCGTGATAGGAGCAATGAATGATTGTGTACCCAAACAACACGTTTTCGACAAAAAATACAAGATCCAACTTCATGAGGACCACCGCTGTGAGGCTTTATGCCCAACGGAATTACACATCTTCACAGATGGATCAAAAACTGGTACAGGCACCGGGGCCGGCGTTTTCTCGGAGGACCTTAATGTATCCATTTCAACACCGCTGGGGACCCATAACACAGTATTTCAACCTGAATGCATGGGGATTACCCTGGCAGCTTCAGCGGTAATGGCCAGGAGAGTGGAAGGCCACTCAATACGCATACTCTCCGACAGCATGGCCGTGCTGCAAGCTTTAAACAGCCACACTATAAACTCGGGACTAATTTTGGAGTGCCATCGTAAACTGAACCAAATAGGCCATTCCAACAACATAACGTTGCAATGGATTAAGGGATTAAGGGCGGCTCGCGCGGCAATGATGCAGCAGATGAGCTTGCCAGGAGAGGATCTGACATGGTGGTAATGGGACCTGAGCCCATAATACCGATCCCCTTTGCATACCTACGAACCATAGTAAACAAACGAACGAGAGATCAACACAACAGCTATTGGATAAATCTGGAAGTTTGCAGACAGGCGAGGGAAGCACTTACCGTGCTTGAAAATAGACTGACCAGGCGTCTTTGACAACTGACCAAACGGCAACTGCGCACGGCCACAGCTGCCATCACGGGGCACGGCTCCTTCAATAAACACGTTTTTATTTTAGGAATCACCGACAGCCCTCTCTGCAGAGCCTGCATGAGAGAGGAAGAAACAGCGGCACACGTGCTCCTACACTGCCCTGCAACCACCACATACAGGGTTAAGTACTTCGGAAATACAGGTACGCTCCGGGAGATTGCCAGCAGCGTGAATAGCCTGCTGGCGTTCTTCAATGAGTTGGGGTGGATCGAGTGAAATGCCCACCCTCACGCAAAAACCGCGCCTTGTCGTGGAGTTGCGGATACCAGCTCGCGAAACCATACCATACCATACCATACTATACCATTGTGAGCAGATAACAATAGCTCTTTAAAATTCCTCCAATTATCATTCACATTTGAGTTACTGTCCATCAACGTGCCCGCTTCCATCATTTCCTGAAATCGTGTCTTAAAATTTGTCTGTTCTCCGGGTGTAAGCCGTCGTTTCTGTTTGCCAAAAATGCGTTGACATTTTTTCAGTTTAATTATCATTTTCGACACTAGAAGGGCATGATCACTGTCACAATCGGCACCTGGGCAGGTTTTGGTATTTAGAATACACGATTTCCATCTCTGAGGCACGGTAATATAGTCGATTTGATTTCTGGTTCTATCCCCAGGCGATATCCACGTGTAAAGTCGTCGAGGATGTTGTTTGAATCGGGTATTCATTATGGAGAGAGAGTTTGCCGCACAGAACTGCAGCCATCGTTCGCCTCTGTCATTTCGTACGCCAAGTCCATATCGTCCCACAACATCCCATAAGTGTGAATCATTCTCCGTGTATCCTATTTGCGCATTCATATCTCCTATTAAGATATTCATATCCCTTTTGGGTAATGAGTTAATGGTGTCTTCAAGTTTTGCATAGAATGCGTCGATGTCGGCTTCACTGGCGCTTGCCGTAGGTGCATACACTTGAATTATATTCAGAAGACATGGTTTTGTGTTTATCTTCACCGTGATTATGCGATCGCTTACCGGGTTGTATCCAAGAACACATTTCTCGACTTCTGAGGATACTGATATAGCTACAGCAATGGTGTTTCTCTCGTTTTCAGGGCCAGAGAAGTATATTGTGTGCCCTCTGCTCGTTTTGTAGAACCCTGTGCCTCTCATATGTGTCTCGCTGATCCCTAATATATCCAGCTTATAGACCTGTTGTTCTTTAACAATAATTTCCTTCTTTAGTACTTGGATCATGCCACGGACATTCCATGTTGCTAGTGCAATAGCCTTTCTGAGTGATCTTTGGCTGGTAGATCACTTTGTTCTTTCACCAGTAGCGTTCTTCCCACACTGTGCCTGGCGAGTCACGTCAGTATGGCCAGTAGCATATTTCACACCATATGACCTGGAATCAACATGGCGCCGGGTTGCGGCCGGATTACATGCCATTCTATCTCTTTGTGTTCTCAAACTCATACTGCATTTCTTGGGAGTATAGTGCAGTGGTTTCCCGTTGCCTTCTGCACCAGACATTTTAGGGAAGATTTGATTTCCCAGGCCGCTGCAGCCTCTGCCAGAAGGTTGCCCATCTGGGAGTTAGGTTATACCGCCTATGCTCGGTCGCCAGTGCCTCGTCCGTTATATAGCAGGGAGCACCCCCAAGGGCACCGCCGCCAGCTATTCTGATAAGAACCAATGACGCGTGCAGGTGAGGTTGACAGTTGGGTCGGATAAGCTGTTGGTTTCGTTCTCCTCTTGCTCCCCGTTGCTTGCTTCCGTTCTCCCATTTCATGCATGGGCCCAATTTGCAAACGCGACCGCGGCGGATGTAGTTCTCACATAACTTGAGACTTCTCACCGATTGTGCTCTCTCGTTGACAGATTGTCCTAGAAATTGATCACATCTGTATATGCGATGGTTTTGCTTGCACAAGGGGCAGCTGTACCTATGTATCGTATGTGGTTGCTGTGTGTGTGTCTCTGCTGCGAGCCCTTTGTAATGCTCGGCAGGTTTGTATTTTTCAGCTCTGGTGCTAATATTTGTATTATTGTTACTCATGTGCAATGTTTCAAGTAAATCAGCCCTGTTTTAAAAAAATGAAGTAAATTGTGTTAATTAGATATTTTTATAATCTGATTTGTGTTCTTCCCATTCCCGTAATGTCCTAGCGTCTGGTTTTGTACTCATAATGTAAATAACAAGCGTATCCCATGACTTGGTGGGTTCCCCTAATGTATCAAGTGCTCTTAAATTTTTAGTAAACGTATCTATGATTTTACGTATCGATTGATAAGATTCCCTTTTAATTGGCTCTAAAGCAAAAAGCGCTTGTATATGATTTTGAATAAGCAGCCGTTTATTGTCATACCTTTTTTTTTTTTTTTTATCGTGCGGAAATCCCTTCGGATACCCCCCCGCGTGCCAGCGGGGGCGGTTATGTCGGGCTTGAACCGACTAAAACCGCACGCCGTCTCGGGTCTACAGACGCCGTGGTGTAAGGTTGCCCATAGAGCATATCCCTCGCACCCCGACTGACCCTGGGCCATCTCCGGTTTCGAGATGGCCCCCTCGGGTTTGGGAACCACGGTGTCCCCGTCTTGCCCCTGTTTGGGGGAGGGGCGCTAGTCGCCCCACCGTCCCGGCCTGCTTCCGCTGGGGTGACAGGTGGCCTCACCCGCCACCCCCAGGCCTGCGCTCATGGAGGACGGAGGTCGTTAAGCGACCTCCGGCGCCTGAGTCGCCTGCGACGCGCGGCGAGCAAGTTGCGGGCTCGGCGGACCGGGAGAGTTCTAAGTCTCTCACGGGCGCGCTCCGCCACCTCCTTCGCGAGCATTACATGCTCGCAGAAGGAGGCGGCGGCGGCCCACGCGCTCGCGCTCCGCACCATTGCCGCAATCATGCTGCCGAGCGAGAGGACTCCCACCCCGATGGCTGCCACGAGGTCACGCCTCGGCGCCTCCCACGCCGGGTAGTCCGCCTGCGTGTGCAGCCCTGAGTCCTCGCTAGCGTCGCAGTGATGACACTCAGGCGTTGGCTCCTTCCTGATCCGATGCAGGTGGTCCCCGAAGCACCCCTTCCCGGGGATCACCTGCGTCAGTCGGTACGAGAGGCTTCCGTGTCGCCTCTCCAGCCAATCCCCCATGATGGGCCTTACCGCCGCTATTGCGGCGTGCCCTCGTTTATTGTCATACCTGTCGCACAACAAATCCCAAGCGATTATATAATTGCTAGCTGACAGCTCTAATGATTTTATTACCTCGGCAGCGCTACCCTCCAGTGAAGATCTCAAGTAATGAATTTTTTGTATATCTGAGACTGAAGTACACTCATGAATGAGCGAGACAAACAGGTCATGAAACTCCAACCACTGCTCGTACTGACCGCTGAACTTGGGAATCTGAATAGTAGGTAGTTTGATACCGTGCGAGCTCGTGTGCCTCGCCTTGTTCGTATCCTGGCGACTGCGACGCTCGTCACCAGGCTCGCCTAAAACATATGAGGCACTACAAAAGTTGCCGTCCTGTTTTGCAAGTTTATTGGCGTTTAATATCTCCTGCGCAACAGCAATTTTCACATAAAATAATTCTTCAAACTCCGTGCGCGCGGCTGAGTGTACAATTAAATCCTTTTTATCAACGGCAATCTCGATTTCGGTTTGAATTTCCTCAAATTGATCTAACAATGTATTCATTTTATTTAATCGAACTTGCAGTTGGATAGCTTGTAATGACGTCATCTACATAGTTGATGAAATTAGTTAACCGGCCCTTAACAACTCCCCTTTTCCTTATCAAATCTTTTAATTCCGCTGACATAATGACGGGCTATGCGATAATGGCTTAAAATCCTATAATTGTATACAAACAATGATGTTAAAACTGTATTATATAATAAAATAATCAAATTCCGTTGTATAAATCAAATATGAAACGTAAAATTAATGGCTAAAATGCTTTGTATAAGTTATAAACGTGTAAACAAATCAATATAATTCTAATTTGCAACCAAATCCGATGAGTTTTAACGCAAGTTTTGTTTTTCAAAATTCTTTATTAAATCATCAACATAATAATACATAACGATACAGACATAGTTAGCACGTTATACAAATAAAATTAATTTACTTAGGAGGCTGAGGGCGCCTATAAAAGTTTGATAAATGTAAATATGTAGGTACTCTTGAAAACATAAGTTATTTATCACGGTAAGTACATGATAGTTACACAAAGTGTATGTTTTTATTTGTAAAACTATTGCAAGTTAGTTTTACTTGTTGCATATAATACAAAGCACTTACGATATTATATTAAAATAATTATCAGTACATGAGGGTATACATAAATTAAATTGCAAAAAATTATTGAACTACTTGTGTAAACAACAAACATGTTTGTCAGCCGGATTGCTGGCCACTGGACGCGACCCGTCCGCTCACGCGCGCGCCGCTACAAAGCAGCTGACGCGCGAGCGGCCGGCCCGCGGCCTGGGGTCAGCGTTGGCTGGTCCATTGCGCTAGGAGGGAACAATAGATAGTGATGTGGAAGACGATATCGACCATACTTGTCGATATTATGGTAAATCAGATATTTTAGAGATCGCTGTTTTAGCAACCAACTATTTTGATGCATAGGGAATTTATTGTAAAAAGATAGTGTGAGCTTTATCATAAATTCTAGTAAAGTAGGTAATTTAATTTGAAGATGAAGCAATTTTAAATTTGTTCTAAAGGGTGTGTTGTATGCAATTTTGACAGCTTTATTTTGAATTACTTGGATATTATCGTGGTTCGACTTGCTTGTGTTGCTCCAAACAGGACATGCGTAAGTCAGGATAGGTCTCACCAGTGTTGTATATATTCTAAGCTTAGTCCGTGGGCTCAGGTTGCTCCTTCTATTTAATATGGTACTCAATGCTCCCATGGCTTGGGCACCCTTTCTTTTATATAATCGGAATGATTGGACCAATTGATTTTATTATCCATTACTGCGCCTAAATACCGCACCGAAGTACTCCAGGGAATCGAATGCTCATCTATTTTTAATTTCCTTTTGGGTAGCTGACGTAGACGAGTAAATAGAATAGCTTCAGTTTTAAGTGCGTTTAACTTAAGTTTCCAATTACTTAAGTATGAATGAATACTGTCGATGGACATTTGCAGCCGCCCGATTATAATATCGATATCATCAGATGATGTAAATGACGCCGTATCATCAGCAAAACAAGCTAGATGGGTGCGAATTTGAATCGGGATGTCACAAATATACAGGAGAAACAAATAAGGCCCTAGAGTGGAGCCTTGAGGAACACCGGCTGGCACCGTACATGGCGAGGACTTCACATCGCCTATGTGAACGCTGAAAGTTCGACCAGTCAGATACGACTGCAAGAGTTTGACAAGGCTTAGTGAAACATTCAGTGCCACCAACTTATGAAGAAGGCCATCATGCCATACGGTTTCAAAGGCTTTTTCTATATCAAGTAAGAACATACATGTTGACTGATTCAGATTTAAGTGATGGGATACATGCTCAACAACCCTAGCCAATTGTTGACCGGTGGAATGACCGGCTCTGAAGCCGAATTACTCCTCGGGCAGTAAGTGAAACGTTGCTTGTGACAAACGATTTAGAATTATTTTTTCGAATAGTTTGCCAAGGACAGGTAACAAACTTATCGGCCGATAACTAACAGGATCAGTAGCCACTTTGCCTGGTTTTTTGAGCGCAATGACTTTAGCTACTTTCCAGCAATTCGGAAAGTAGCCAAGTGATAAGCAAGAGTTTAAAATTTTGGTCAAATAGACGACTGCTTTTTGTGATATATTTTTGAGAAGCAAATTATGAATCCCATCCTCACCGGGTGACTTGCGGGTTTTTAACCTACAAATAGCTTTCCAGACTTCGCGAGGTCTGGTAGGATGACTAGTAACAGAGGTGGAAAATTCATTTAATTGGGCTAATGAGGCGTTAACGCTGCAATCATCAGCGCTCTTCCAGTCATGGGTAAGTGTCATATTTGTATAGAAAGATTGCGCAAGGGCATTGCATTGCTCAGAGGTGCTACTAGACAGAGACCGATTAGAGAGCTTCAGAGGCGGTATGATATCAGACTTCTTTTTTAATGATTTGACTACTTTCCAAATATCGTTTTTAGGATTGTCAACTTTGGCTAACTTATCATCCCAGACCTTATCAAGGTGTTTTTGAATGCAAGACCTTATACAATACCGACCGAATACATTGTTAGATCAATTTCGTTTACAGCTGTACGTAGATTACGTTTTTGTGCTGAACTGGGTAAGAGGTGTTCTTTACGACGCATCTGATTTTTACGACTTATCATTTGCCTTATGAAACGGGGTAATCTTGTTATACTGGTCTGACTATGATTATTGCCTACAGGAATGCATTCGTTGCGAGCTTCATAAATACTCGTTTGCAACAGCTGAATAGCATTGTCAACTTCAAGTGGAGTTTTACAAACAGTAGAAGAAAGTAACAGTTTCCTATCTATAGAAGCTCGAAAAGCACTCCAGTCAGCATCGCGATACCTAAAGAGCCGTGGTGCAATCTTGCGTTCAAATACACCACCCACGGAGCAAAAAATGGGCAGATGATTGGGTGACAATGCCGTGACAGGTCTTACGCAGCTAACTTGGTTGACGTAAAGGCTTAGAATTAGATCAGGGTTAGTCGGTCTAAGGTCTGTGCGATAATTCAACTGTGTGGGAATATCAGGTGCATGGATAATATAATCATTACTGTTAATTATTGACAATCATTTGCTGTAAAAGACTACTGCCACGAGCATTTCTGAACGGACTGCGCCAATATTCATGATTAGCATTGAAATCACCGAGTATGAGAACATGGTTACCTAAACTAAACAGCAAATCTAAGTCACTATGAAGTAACGGTAGATTTGGTGATTGATATGCAGAAATTATGATATGCTCAACATCAGACAGATTAATCTTAATACCAATAGCCTCGATATGCTTAGTTTTAGGAATAGAAATAACAGAATGTAAGATTTCATGCTGAATTAGTAACGCAACACCAGCAATGACATGGATTTTAAGATCACTCACAGCTAGGTCCAGGAGCTCGCGTAATTTGATGCGTACCCCGTCGGCGTTCCAGGATAGTAGACGTAGTTCAGCGTTATCAAACATAGTGGCCGAGGTGAGTTAGGACGAGCATTACTTTCTCGAGCATAGTGTTGCATGATTGGAAATTAGCCTTCAGGTTCTTGATCGTGATCAAGATGTCCAACATTTCTTTGGTGGTGGCGTCCTCAAAGAGTTCATCAGGATTAACAACACTCTCGACCTCAGGGGTTTCACATTGTGCAGCAATCTTGGCCCATGGTTTTGTCGTACCAGTGACGTTGAAGCCAGTGGAAGGTATCGTGTTGATTACAACATCTCTGCTGACGGGGGCCTTCCTGGGGATGATTGGAGGCATCAAAGGTTTTTCGAATACCTTTCTTTGGCTGATGCGCTTGAGGTAATCCATTCGGGATTTATACTTCCTGTAATTTGCCGGGTGATCTTCATTACAATTACAGCAGCGGGCAGGTTCTTTGCGGTCTTGTTTGGGGCAATCAACCGTAGCATGCAGGTCAGTGCATTTGACACAACGCGCGGGCATATTGCAATTTCTGGGCGATTGGCCGAATCCTTGACATCGAAAACATTGCGTTCCATACAAGTTCGATGCCCTGAACTTGTGTATTGTAATAACGCAGTGACATAGGTATCTAATTTGACGAAACTTGAGGATATCCGTACCAGAAGGGAGATGTACCAAAAACGGTGGACACGCCACGTTCACCAACTTGGCAGACTGAAGTTTGGTGACTTTCGCCCCTGCGAACCCGAGCTTATCCAATTCAGCTGGTAGTTCCGTTTCAGCATATGCAGGCAGACCTCTAATTACCACTTTCGGCGACTTCTCGTCCTTCCTGGTGTACGTGACAAAGTTGACATTCGTCTTCATCAGTCCTTCTTTAAGCGCCTGGTGGGTCTCAGAAGTGTAACATATTATGGCCGCTTTATTGTTACCTTTGTACTGGAAGGGGAAATGGTTGGTGAACGTTGCAACACGGGATCTTATAGTTTCGTGTGTCCAATCCTTTTGGATATTAAGGATTATTGGAGGAATATGGCTCGTTTTCTTGGCAACGGTGACGGCTTCTTTGTATGGCTTATCTTTCTCAGGAGTTGCCATCTCAACATCTAACGGAAGATTTCCATACCTGTTTTGGGTGGAGGAATTTCGAGCTTGATCGAATTTAGAGTGACTCTTGAATGAAGAAGTACGTTTCGGAGCTTTCCAATCATCGGCCTGCTCATCAGCTAGTCGTTTTGCATTGATGCTGCCGATGGACGACGACCGTTGCAGATAACGATCCATCTTTATGCGGATGTCACAGTGGCCCTTATCGATAACTATCAACAGTGGCACGAACCATCACTATGGCCGGCATTTGGCGAGGTGATGATTCACAACACAGGTAAATAACAAAGTGCGACACGTATGAACACAACTAATGCCGAACGACGAGTGAACGCAAGTAATACATTAGATAACTTGTTTACTTGAAATCTGCAATGTTACGGGCTAGATTCGTCTAGCCACTACTGAGGCTGCGAGAACAAAGTATGCTCGCATTCCAATGCAAGATACCTTTTTTTTTTTTCGTGCGGAAATCCCTTCGGATACCCCCCCCCCCCCCGCCGACCAGCGGGGGCGGTGATGTCGGGCTTGAACCGACTAAAACCGCAAGGTACCTATCGCAAATGCGCAAATTTTCAATTCTAGGTAAATTACGATTATTTAAATGTTTCAAATGTATTTTTGATTAGGCACTTTTATGATGAAATTAACGTTCAAAATTCGTATTAGGACACAATTTAAATTTTAACTAACTACCGCTAAAATGCAAAATTTTAACTAACTACCGTTCAATTGCGCGAGTTTGTAATATAACTATTCATTGCTACTTACGTATCACGATTTCAATTGGTTACAAATTGGAACAGACTCACTCTAGATCACTCGTTTTGGCCTTAAATTCCATAGTAATCCGACCAATTTGTTGCACTTTGGTATATTCTTTGTAATGATATTTCTTGCACTTAACGGTAAATGATGTCGTAATGCATGTACGATGTATTTTGTATGGCTGATTTCTTGACTCTTCGGTTCTGGCTTTATTAGACGTGCTGGATTCCAGTTAGGGCTTCCGTTCTCCTAGATATTTGGCTCGATGAAGGACCATGTAGACTTTGGCGTCAAATTTACACTGCTGGTGTTAACTGGCTTGTTCGGGATTGATAATGACGATGATTTTTGAAAAATAACGTAGCTTGTAGTTTCCAATGCATTTAATACGATTACTTTATAATTATGACAAGCAAAATGAACAATAATTATGTCGAATATAAATTAGGACGTATGTTCGTGTGTGCACGCTAACAGCGAACGGCGAAGAGTGAGTGTGTGTGCGTTTGTGCCCGCGCGTCCCTCAACCCCTCGGTGGTCCGGCGGCGATCAGTTATGATTCTCGACAAATATAACAAAAAATGAAGTGCTTATAAATTATTTGTTTTACATTTTACCTACCTACTTTTGCTGCTGACGCTACTATGCATTTGGTAGGGTACACACGTTAGGCAGTTCGCTGAGCTAGAGACGCATGGAAGGAAACACGCTGTGCTGGCCGGCATAGAGTGATGTAAGGTCGGCTGCAGTTATGCTGTTAGAGCCGGGCCTGCTACCCTGGACTCCTCTTGATAAACCTTCTTAAACAGTACTGGTGGTGAGATCCGAGCCAGAGATTGTAGCTATATGTATTGTTTCTGTTCAGTTCTCGTTGTATTCTTCTGTGAACCGCTAGTGCACTTTTTAACTATGTACTTACGTGTAGTATAGAATATTGACTAATATAAATATGATTGTGGTGATCAAAGTTTCCAGACTATTTATGGTTTGTCTTTACACCATGATGTCCGTTTATTCAGTGCCCAAATACATATACATAAATACAATACATACCTATGGTACAATACACTGATACATGAAATGATTGAAATGATGAAATGATGCTAAGTTGCATTATTCGCTTTACTTACAATGGAAGTTAAGTATTTGCATCATATACTACAATTTCTTCCACTGTATTCCGTTTCTAGTTCAAGATTTTCGTCTTCTTTTACTGTTCTATCAGGCCTTTGTATAGTTTCTACCTTTTGAAATGCGTAACTCGTTTTTGTTAATATGCCATGCACGCGAGGTCATGAAATTAATACAAATATTTATTTCAATTCAGATCAATTTTTGGTGTGGCGAACTATGCCCTTCATTATTTAAGTGACAAAAATCCTAAATAAACAACGGTTGTTATGTAAAACGGGTGTATAGGGTCCATCAACATCCTCGAAGCCCAAGCCAACCTCACCTGCTAGTCGGTGCACCTGCTAAACAACGGACGAGGCTCTGGCGCAAGATACTGGTGGTGATACCAAAAAACTTGACATTGGCGTCTTCGCCATTAATAATTTTATAAACATTTATTATATTTCACTTGACATTGGCGAAATTGCGGTGATTCTACTGCAGAAGCCATTAATTAAAGCTGTATTCTGTATTCTGTTATGTAAAACATCAAGTTTATGACAGTACGCCACTTGTAGTTCCTGTTGCCCTGACTACAATTATAGATGGCGCTAAAAATCAAATTTTCTTAATATTCTACTTTATTTCGTGCATTTATCATATTTTTAATTATGTTATATACGTTCGAGGCGGAGACAAATCCAAAAAATCAAAGATCATGAAACTCTGTTCAGTCGTTCTTGAGTTATAAGAAAGTTCGTTATTACCTCTTTTTACCGACTAAGAGGCCGAATTAAAAAAAACGTTTCTTAGTATACCTCCACGCATCAAAACAAACACACCCTACAAATTTCAAGTCTCCAAGACCAGCATTTTAGGCTGTACGTTGTCTCTGTCAGTCAGTCAGTCAGGACAAACAGTTTTATAGTATAAGATACCTACTATTATACCTACTATTTTTTTGATCCTGTTCTTAATGAGCGAATTCTAATTCCTTTGAGATGTCACCACTTACCCATAACACAAGGTAAATCTTATCACGGGTACCAGAGTTGAACTGCTGTTTGTGTTTAAAATACGGATGTTGTTATTATTGAATTAAGTTCATAATTTGTGAGCAAACTAAAAGTGAATAAATGATTTTATTTCTTTATTATCATTTATATAATGGTTTCGATTCCATTCTGCTTTATCTTGCCTGGGGGATGGGATCATGCAGCCTTTATATGGGACCAACTTTGAGTTAAACCAAACCCAAAGATATATTTAATGGGTTTCAATATCGTTGGACATAGATTTTTTTTATTACAGACGAAGGCAGAACCTCCTTTTTGTAGTCGGTTAAAAATTAATTAAATAACATAACATAACACAACGCCTGTATCCCCGAAGGGCCGTGATGAAGGGAGGTGTATTACACACTCAAGATTCGCCAGTTATGTTAAGGTACCAATGTAATAGGGGGCGAGCCTATTGCCATCTAATGGACACATCATTAAGCGACCGATAATTAACATTTATGAATGCACACATAAGTACGAAAAGTCTGAGGTGTGTGCCCGGGGCGTCTGGGGATCGAACTCGAGACCTCGTTTCAACCGTCCGTTACGTACGCTATCGCCTGGGGTGCGTAACATGGGCTATCGCCACTTTTAAAATAAATTAATACAGGTGAACATACTATTGAACCTCCTCCTTTTTGAAGTCGGTTAAAAAGCCGTGTAACTCATAACGTCGCTATAGACTCATACTTGTGAAAATCGAACAAATGTATCAAATATATAAATGGTTGGAGAGAGACTGGTGGTGTTGGTAGAAATCTGATGACACAAATTTGTCACAAAATTCGGCCGGGTGGATACCACCGTGTACGATTGCGAAAAGCTCTCCATAGTAATCCAATTTCGGTTTGATTGCGTTCAGGGGTCAGCAAGTGCATAGCCGGGCAGGGGGATTGTGGTCGCAGCACTAGTGGGACCGATGGGTGTCACGCGGTGCTGCGACGACAATCCTCTTCTGATGAGGCCGTCAAGCTGAGTGCCACCATTGTTAACATGGTACGTGTATGCAATGGTGACCCTCTTTTCTGAGACTTTACCTTCAGCTTACCATCAGGCGAGGTGAAGTCAATTTGACGTGTCCTAAATATAAAAAAAAATCTTTTATACAGTAGAAGACTTTTAGAAATAATTATGTATCCCACCAAAAACGAGCCTTTGCTTGTACTATAAAAACTTTGTCAGATCCTATGAAGAGCCAAGCTTCTATCTCTGCAAGCCCTGTATAGCGCTGTATAGCTATGTAGCCCTGTATAGTGTTCTGTGTGAATTGTAGTCTAAAGATTTCTACAAATCCTTCACGTTAGTCAAAATGTGTGGTTAAATATTTATTCATGCACACAAATATTTGTATTGAGCGGGAGTTAAACCCGTACACCCTCACGTAGCAGTCGAATGCACTACCGCTACACCAGAGAGGCCGCAATAGGAAAAAATAAACCCTTATCCGAAAGCAACCTTAAGTTTGTCCCTCAATCAGTTTTATACTGAACCCTCAGTGCGTTAGTCCGACTCGCATTTGATATTTTTTTAGGGATTTTCTTTAGAAAAGCCCTATTGCTATGGAGTTGTCGTCGACGTCGTCGTCGTTGCCAATTTTCTGTCACGGTTTTGGGTATGAAGGAGATGAGCTATCGAGTTGCTGTTTTCGGTAATAGATTCGTGCTGGGGTGAACCATTGCAAGATAAAAAATAAATCGCAAAAAATCGCTTAGGCTTAGCTTATAGGCTTCGCCTATATATGCCCGTAATTTGTTACATTTCATAATAATGTATGGGAATCTGCCGGATTTGTTGACATTTATGGTTACTGCTCCGCTTCCTTTGGTAATAGCGTGATGATATATAGCCTATGAGACTCACAAATAATGCGACTTCCTTTTCTTCTTTCTTTCTGTTTCACGCCGGAAGCTCGAGTGAGGAACTCCCGCATCCATGGCAAGCGAGTTGCCTTCGATGGTGCGGTCACGTTTTGCAGCGACTGCCAGACTATGTGGGTAACAAATATCTGGCCATGCTGCCTCTACCGGTCGATGTAAGGAGGAGTAGACACAAAAAGCGTTGGTTTGACGACGTAGAAGATGCCATAAGTGCTAATGGTCTCACTACTATGAATGCCCAAGACTGCACGAAGTGGAGAAGTAAAAGCGGACCCCGAACTCCAAGGTTAGAGCTTCATATGCGACTGTTACTTATATGTATAGATTTTCTTGAAATTTATTAATAAAATATAGAATAAAACGCCCTGTCGACGGAACTGCCATCTAGCATCGCTTTCAATAAGTAACATGTAATACAATTAGGCATTACAATCACCAACAATTGAAAATGAGTTTTCCATGTATTTGCAAAGTGTTTATTCAACAATGCTAATTGTTCACTTCAGAAAATGTTAAGGCATTTTCAGGGTTATTACCGATTAGGGATAAAAAGATCCTATATTATACATCCATAAAAGAATAATTGTACTGTTTTCAGCTCTGAAGTGCTTGTCAATTATTTGTGTATGAAAATTGACTGCATATTATACATTCATAAAAGAATAATTGTACTGTTTTCAACTCTGAAGTGCTTGTCAATTATTTGTGTATAAAAATTGACTACATATTTTGTTTATGTTGCAGACAGTTTAGTCAATGCCGACTTTGGGTCTTACTTTTGGTCACCCCAAGAGATTTCTCTACTTAAAATCACTTCAATATACTACTAAAACTGAAGTGTTATCTTTCGGCACGTTGAGCACTTTCCATATGAGCACTTTTTGGGTGAACAAAAATCATGAAACTCGCGTTTTTGTTTTGAATATCACCATTCAGACTTCAAAAAGGAGGAAGCTCTATCTTCGCCTGTATCTATGTTTTTATAACTACGACTTCCTTTTTTGTAGCTGGATGGATGGACGATGAGAGGGCGTGAGGGTGGGAGGGAGGTAGGTCGGCAGGTGTTAGTGGGGGAGCGAGCCAGGGAGGGATAGATGATGACGATTCAAAAAATACACACGTAATTGTTCAAGTTTTCACTTCTTTCAGCACTTCCAGAGTGCCACTGCCGTTTTTATACGTTTCGCATCATCAAAAACATCGAGCCACATCCTGATCAATGTACAAATAGCCATCCAAACGTAACTATAAAATTATACCCAAAATAAAACGGATGAATGATACAATATACAAATAATAACAATAAATTACTTATATACTTAGGTTAATTCCTCTCTTTGGTCCCTTAGTATAAATTTCCATTTACATCTGCATGTGATCGTGAGATACGATGTTTATGTTATTGGTGCCTCCTGTTTGAAGAATAAAAAATAAATGAATAAAAACTAACTGTATTGATGATGTTAGAAAAAAATCACGAATAGCGTAGCCAACAGGTGAACTAGTATTTTAATAGAAGTTTATTTTAAGTTTTTTTTTATACATTAAGGGTTTAGTTAAAAATCGTTTCATCTCGGTCTGTTCTATTCTATCTAAGTAACTAGTTTCATTGATTAAAACATGAGAACCTAATTTAGTCAAACTCAAATATTTTCACTGGTGAAATCCGACCTCAGTCTCGCTTTTCTATCAAAGTTTAGCTTATTATTTTTAGGTAGATATATTTTCTCTGACAATTTTGTAAATCACTTATACGAAACCGTAACGGTTAGAACTTAACCTTACCATAGTCTATTGTTAAAACCCAATAAATCTTTACGATCGCAATTCATACTGTGTTAGTCTTTGTCTGAGACCGACGATCCCATAGAGAAGTTAAAGTACAAGTTTTTGACGGTAAAATGGTGTATGGATAGTAAGTACAACAATATATTTTTTATTTATCTTAATTTTCATTAATATCTTATAATCAATATCAGTACAAGCCCACTGATTATAAACATGTGTAATAGGAAAGTAAAAATATAATTTGACATGTTCATTGTTCATTATTTTGTATTTATTAACTACCTACCGTGTTAACTAACTAGCCTCGCTTTGCTTTGGTTTCTATAAGTTTTTTTTCTCAATTCAAGCTATCGTAATTGACACTTAATATAAGACAAACACTTAATAAGATTTTTTTCAATATGGGCCGGATTTCTGAAGATTATCCCCAATGTATAGAAATCAGTGTTTGTTATGGAACTCTTTCGAAACGGCTAGACCAATTTTTAGGAAAAATTTTTTGTGTAAATTTGGAAGGTCCGAGAATATACGGATGAACGGGATTATATGCGGGCGAAACCTGGGTATTAACGGTGCCACCGTCTATTTAGAGGGTAGTCAGCTCTCTTTCCGTGTCTAGAGGCGAGCGCGTGATAGAAGCTTGCCAGCTTACCTTAGTCCGTTAATAAAGTGACTGGCTGCCCAGCCAACTTCCATGGGTTTGTGGGCATTCAGCTGTCGGAGAGACTGTGAGATTGCAGTCGGTTCAACTCCTACATAATCGCATCATCATACCCACGGCGTAACCCCTTGAGTTATAAAGCAGAATCTTATACTATTTTAAAATTGTAAATAAGTTGTGTCTGTACATTGGAGATATTAAAAAAATGGGTTATGTTAAATGAACGATTCTGAACACGAAAATATTTGTATTTAGTATGTAGTTATGTACCATCACTGACCACAGCCTGCGGTAGGGCTGTAAGCTTCAACGCAGCACTTTCTTATCGCTGGAAGGTGGCGTGATGCACTGGCGACGGTCTGTCGCGACCGCGATAAGCTTAAGATATAACCATGTACTTAATTTAAGCTTTAGTCTAAGATCGACTCTTGTAATGTTAAGTTTGAAGGACCATTATAAAATCTAATTTGTCTCCAAAAATAATTTCATTTAAACATCGTTCTCGAATTAAAAGTGGCGCAGCCGGTAGGATTGCCGCTGTTGCCTTCGCGAAAAGTTTATTACAAAACTGTATAAGTGTACCGAATGTGATTTCATGGATTTTTGAAACATTTCAAAGTGACCTTGCAGAAGTAGAACTTTTTCTCGAGAGGTGACGAACTATACGAAGAACCATTTTCGTTACTTACAATCAGTGGCCTGTCACTGATTGTAAGTAACGAAAATGGTTCTTCGTATTACTCGTCTCACGTATTATTCGGCAATCTTCGAACCAAATAATTATCCTAAGATCACGCGTAAAACGGTGCGGGGTAAGCAGCGATATTAATAAAGGCGGTTGAACTGTGAGTAACCTTCTACATCCTAGCATTTCCTTCCCGTTAAATCCATTTAACGCGTTATTTAGTTTGTTAATATAATTAACACATTTTATTAAGTAATAAAATTAATATTCTCTTAATTTTATTTGAAATTTCCTCATTATAGAGATCATACAATTTGATTACTCGTATTATTATTTAATTATTATGATGAATTAATATTATCTTAATTTCATAAGGCGGTGATAGCCCGGTGGCGTACGTAACGGACTGCTGAGATGAGGTCTCGAGTTCGATTCCCAGTCGCCCCGGGCACACACCTCTGACTTTTCGTAGTTATGTGTGCATTAATAAATGTTAATTATCGCTCGCTTAATAATGTGCCCGGTAGAGGGCAATAGGCTCGCCCCCTATTACATTGGGACCTTAACATAACTGGCGAATCATGGGTGTGTAATACACCTCTGCCTACCCCTTCGGGGATACAGGCGTGAAGTTATATTATGTGTTGTTATGTTAATTTTATTTGAAAATTCTTATTAATACAGAAATCATAGAATTTGGTAACTTTTTCTTTTTTTATTGAAAGTTTTAGTTGTTTAATTATGAAGTGAATATAATCTTCACGCTAAGTGTTTTAATAAATAAATTAAAATAAAAGTAATAATAAATGAATAAAATTGTATGTATACTGAATATGACCACATTGACCAGAACGTTGACACGACTTATGCTGCAGGGACTGACAATTTGAATTCTACTGAACTACAAATTTTCAAGTAAGTCCAACCCAAACGGAGCCGAAATGATAGAGTTGAAATTCGAAGCTGGTCGAAGACACCCCTATGTATACATTCCTGAAATTAATGGTAAATTTATGTTAGACACGGGAAGTACTCGCTCTTTCATAAGTCCCCAAATCGTTAGTGAATATTTTCCCCATTTAGCATTTTATGAACCGTTATACTGTCACAAGTACACACGCGACGAGTGAACATTATACTGTGGCAAATATTCCCCTTTTTTCTATTTTTAATACATACGGTTTTTATAAATTTTATGTGTATGAAGTAGATAGCAAATATGATGGTTTGATTGGTATGGATCTAATGCCAGCAATAGGTGCCAACATATGTTTCAACGATAACACCCTAAAAGCAAATGGTGTCATTATTCCAATAATATATAATGCTAACATTGAAATTATATTAGAACCGCGCACCGAACACCGAGTGAAGTTACCTGTAAATCAGAAAGATGGTTATGCTATAATAAATTACCAACAGTTCTATGAAGGAGTTCGAATGCCAGAAGCGATAGTTCAATGTGAAAATTATTCAGTATTTACCGTGATACAAAATGCAACTGATTGTAAATTGATGCCGACTATAAATGCCCTCTTTTAAGGTTAATTATTTTAGTAATGAATGTTTGCTTAATGCTACAACTACAACGGATCTTACAGATGTTGAGATCGATTCATTATCGACAGAAGCCTTAAAAAAAACCTACGTCTTGATCATCTCAGTCAAGAAGAAAATAACCTCATTAGTCATCTATGTTACGAATATCGTGAAATATTTTACTGTGAACAGTTGCGTCTAACTTTCATAAATGAAGTGAAGCATCACATACGAACAATTAACGAAGATCCAATCTATGTTAGGCCATATAGGTAACCACAGACACAGACTGAAATCAAACGATTCTTAGGCTTTGTAGGTTACTACAGGCGGTTTATCAAAGATTTCTCAAAAATTACTCAGCCACTTACAGCAGGTTTAAAGAAGAATAAAAAGGTTATAATAGACCGAAATTTTTCTGTAGCTTTCGAGAAATGCAAGGAACTTCTTGTCAATGCTCCTATCTTGCAATATCCAGATATTAGTAAACCATATGTATTAACTACTGACGCTTCCGAAGTAGCGATTGGTGCAGTATTATATATATAGTAACCAATAGCATATGCCAGCCGAACCTTAACAGATACCGAAAAGAAAAATAGTACGATTGAACGTGAGTAATTGGCTATTGTATGGGCCACCAAATATTTTTTGAGGCCTTATTTATATGGGCATAAATTCGATATCTATGCTGACCATAGGCCACTAGTCTGGTTATACCAATTGAGGCTATTGATACAAAACCCAACCAAGTACTTGTATTTAGCTGGTCTCGTAATAAACTCCAAGTCAAGGACTTATCTCGGCCCAAATAAAAGGTATTAGAAATATTTTTGTCCCTTCAGGGTCAAGACCATATCAGAACTTTTAAAAAAAATCACATAAAACCAAAACTTTAATATTTTATTCATTTTGAGAACAAAGAACACAGGAAGGATTTTAACAATATAATAACGTCATTATTTAAAAAGGATATGGTTAAATTCTACGAATGTACTGAGCGTGCTATCTATGTTGAGGATGAGCAGGAGCAAAGAGCTATTGTAGTTAAATAACATGAGGGTAAAACGTGTCACCGAGGTATCACAGAAACTGTTAAACGGATACGCCGTAATTATTCTTGGCCAAATTTGTCAGAGATAATTTCCGCTATTATTAATTCATGCCAAGGTTGCAAAGTTTCTAAATACGATAGGAAACCCATTAAACCAGCATTACATCTTACGCAGACTCCGACCGCACCCTATTTTTTTTTTTTTTTTTTCGTGCGGAAATCCCTTCGGATACACCCCGCCGGCCAGCGGGGGCGGTTAAGTCGGGCTTGAACCGACTAAAAGGTTGCCCATAGAGCATATCCCTCGCACCCCGAATGACCCTGGGCCATCTCCGGTTTCGAAATGGCCCCCTCGAGTTTGGAAACCACGGTGTCCCCGTCTTGCCCCGGTTTGGGGGAGGGCCGCTAGTCGCCCCACCGTCCCGGCCTGCTTCTGCTGGGGTGACAAGCCGCCTCACCTGCCACCCCCAGGCCTGCGCTCATGGAGGACGGAGGTCGTTAAGCGACCTCCGGCGCCTGAGTCGCCTGCGACGCGCATCGAGTATGTTGCGGGCTCGGTGGGCCGGGAGAGTTCTGAACCTCTCCCGGGCGCGCTCCGCCATCTCCTTTGCGAGCATTACATGCTCGCAGAAGGAGGTGGTGGCGTCCCACGCGCTTGCGCTCCGCACTATTGCCGCAATCATGCTGCCGAGCGAGAGGACTCCCACCCCAATGGCTGCCACGAGGTCACGCCTCGGCGCCTCCCACGCCGGGCAGTCCGCCAGCGTGTGCAGCCCTGAGTTCTCGCTAGCGTGGCAGTGATGACACTCAGACTCAGACCGCACCCTTTCAGGAAATCTTCATAGATTTATTTCCTATTGAATCACAGTATTATCTTTCCTTAATCGATGCTTTTAGCAAATTAGGACAGGCTGTACAAGTTATCTCTCGTTCAGCACCTGAAGTTGTTAGAGCACTGATGAAATATTTTTCATATTATGGTATTCCACGAATAATAAATTCTGACCCTGGATCTGAGTTTAATAACGAATTAATAAACGAATTGGCAGACTTATATAAGATTAAATTGCACATAGCTACCCCAAATAACCCAAACTCTATGTGTCTTATAGAACGTTTCCAGTCTACAATTATAGAAATATATAGATTGGCCAAATACCAACAGAAATATACAGACGTATCTTCCGTAATGACTTACGCTATTATAGCTTATAATAATACCATTCATAGTAGTACTGAGTTAACCCCGTTTGAAACTGTATTTGGTCATACTGAGTTAAACGTTAACGTTAAAGCATTTGACGCGGAATTCGATAAAATGTACAGACAACAACTTATTGAAGTTAGGTAGAGCGTTTGTAGAGTATGATGAGTGGTTGGTTGTTAAGGTTATAAGTCTTCGGGGTATTATTGTTGATCTTTCTTTTAACGTTGAGAAATATTCGGAATTGAATCAAATGCTATCGAATAAATCTTGTGCTGAGGAGTTCAGGAGTCTTAAAACATAGGTTGATTATATTCGAAACGAGACTATAGAAAAATTACAGCAGCTAGTTCATATAAATTGAATGGTTATCTTTTGTGGTCAGTTTCGCTATAAATCCTTCAAGTAATTTAATGCGTGCACCCTATATTACTTAATCAGTTTATCGTAAATTTTAAAACAATATATATATAACTTAGCGAAATGGAAACGGCCTTAGCATTCAGTAAAGTATCCGTTTTACACAAAACCGTAATCGACCCTGATGAATTAGTAAACATCTTAAAGCATATTAGCAAGTATGATAATTTAATGTACTTTATAAAGGAACAGAATATCATTAATATTGGAGAATCACTATCAGTGAAGGCTTATCTTAAGAATGAAGAAATAAAGTTCATTATTGAAGTTCATTTATTTCATAACGTTACTTATAGTTACTACAAATGGTACTCCCTTCCTATGTTTGAGGAGTCCTTAAACCAAACCTTCGTCGTTATCCCACAGTTTCCTTATCTCTTAGTAGAAGGATCTATCTTTCGTTCAATTGATCAGCCTTGCCAAGAGATAACCGTTAAAGAATACCTCTGCTCTGAAACTAAACTAGTTTTATACGTGATGATACTGTATTAAACTCCAAAGAATCAGCCCAATTAGTTGGATAGTGTACTCAAAAAAAAACCTGAAATCCTATCGCAAACTTGTGAAAGGGATGACTCCAAGGAAATTATACGAGGAACATATATTGTAACTATCAAGGAGCAATGTGATGTGCTTATAGGCGATTTACAAATTCATGGCCGACGCTTCTATTTACAAAAAGCGGATGAAATGCCTATTCCTATAATTACATTACCTGACATATAGAAGCTGGTTTCTGATGCTGTCGAAATGGTACCTGTGAGCCTTAAAGGAGGTAACTTGGATGATATACGCCAATTGAATTATATCTTGAAGAAAAGTGACAGTGTAAAAGGTGAAAGCAAAAGTGATAGTGCAACCAATTTCCTTTATTTGTTAAACACGATTGTCATTTTATTGATAGTGGTTATAATTATGCATAAGTATTCACATATTATATTGAGAATGTGTAAAAGGCAGAATAGTCGTCCGAGAGAAAATGAGGACAATTCTGTCCAGCTGGAATTAAATAGGGTCGGCCAGAGACCAGTGTTACTGATGTAATAACTCTATTCTCTGCTTACATTTAGTCTTAATCATTTCAATATGACTCTGTATGATTATTTTAATAAAATCATTTTGCACAATCATTTTAATATCACTTGATATAATGATTTTAATTTTGTACAATCATTTAAATTATCGATTCGTATAACCATTATAACGTCATTTTGTCTAATATTAATTTGTATAATTACATAAATGAAGTATAGTATTTTATTGTTTTCGCGAAGTTCTCGACAATTGTCTAAATTTTGATAACTTCGGTCCAAGGGGGGAGGAGTTATGTACCATCACTGACCATAGCCTGCGGTAGGGCTGTAAGCTTCAACGCAGCACTTTCTTATCGCTGGAAGGTGGCGTGATGCACTGGCGACGGTCTGTCGCGACCGCGATAAGCTTAAGATATAACCATGTACTTAATTTAAGCTTTAGTCTAAGATCGACTCTTGTAATGTTAAGTTTGAAGGACAATTATAAAATCTAATTTGTCTCCAAAAATGATTTCATTTAAACATCGTTCCCGAATTAAAAGTATGTTTGTTTGTATGTAGTAAATATTTTTTTGGAATTCTTGTCAGTTTGTCTGCTTATCTGTTTATTCGCGATGGACACTAAAACTACTGAACGGATTTTGATGCGGGTTTTTTTCATTAGAATGGTCTTGGTCATACTTAAAATCTGCCATATTTGATTACAATTGGTTAAATATAACCGGAGATAGGACAAAAAAAGGATATCCGACCTCCGTGCGGGCGGAGCCGCGGGCATCTGCTTGTGATTAATATTTACAGTATATCTTGTATTATACCTCATATTATTATGTTATCTTGTAAACTTAGCTTAATTTAATGCATATATTATGTAAATATCTACAAAATCTATAGATAGGTACATAAATAAATACTTTCTAAATGATTGAGAGGATTCAGGCCAGGACATAGCACGACTACTGCACTCCTAAAAGTAACAGGTGACATCAGGGACGGGATAGAAAAAGCCAAGGCCACAGTAATGGTCTTAGTAGACTTCTCCAGTGCATTTAATTGCGTGGACCACGA
The DNA here is from genome assembly GCA_946251805.1 of Cybosia mesomella. Classification (NCBI taxonomy): domain Eukaryota; kingdom Metazoa; phylum Arthropoda; class Insecta; order Lepidoptera; family Erebidae; genus Cybosia; species Cybosia mesomella. The sequence continues at coordinate 11,752,602 of OX276395.1, forward strand.
TATACTTTTGGCAATCCTTGCCCATATTAAGATCTCTTCAAACAAGCTGGATGGGTTTTCCTCATATCTTCAGGGTCGCCAGCAGTCAGTTTGTGCTGATGAGATGTCATCGAGCTGGTGTAATCTTGATTCTGGGGTCCCTTAAGGCGGCATACTTTCTCCTCTTCTATTTTCTATATTCATCAATCTCGGAACCTCCGATCTTCAGTGTGCATATCACTTGTATGCCGATGACCTACAGTTGTATAGCCAAGCCTCTGTGGACAATCTCTCGGAGGCTATTGATAGTGTGAACGCAGATTTAGGCTTGATAGGTAGTTGGTGTGATAGGTTTGGTCTGGCCGTCAACTGCCAGAGTATTATAATTGGCAGTAGTCACATAATCAACCGGTGGAACGATGTAACTCTGCCATCGATAACCTTTAACGGAAAAAATATTCCTGTCACACCTAGTGTTAAGAACCTGGGCTTACACATTGTCTCGACCCTGGGTTCAGGTCACTAACGTCTGCCAGAGGGTAACTGGGACACTCCGGGCTCTTTATTGCCTCAAAAATTTTCTTCCAGCCAAAACAAAGATAATGCTTGTGCAGACTTTACTTTTTCCTGTCTTCGACTACGGTGATGTGTGCTATCTCAACACGAATGCAGATTAGCTCGATAAACTTGACCGACGTCTCAACAATTGCATTCGTTTCATCTACAATCTTAGGAAGTACGACCACATTACCGTACAGAGCTGGGTTGGTTGCCGATACGTCGGTGACGCAGTCTGCGAGCTGTTTATTTAATTTTTACACTTCTAAATTCTACCAATACCCCTGTTTACTTAAAATCTCATCTTCCTCTACTTGGCTCTAGCCACGATAAATATCTGCGCTCCTCTAACAATCTTCTTTTGCACTGTCCAACTCATACGTCAAGTCGTGTCCACTCCTCTTTTCTGGAGCAATCCATTCTTCTTTGGAATGCCCTTCCCCTCGAAATCAGGATGTTGACTAACCGTACCACGTTCAAAAACAGAGTACGCCAACTCTATAATAACTCATAGGCAGAACATTTGTATCTTTATTTATTGTTTAAGTATAACATATTATATTATATTATAATCATAAACTTAAATATATTTAACATTATAGGCATAATAGGTAAGTATTCTATTTTCTTTTCTTTTTTTATTGTACCATTCTTTCTTTCATTAAAATCATTCGAGCACCTACTGGGACTTATCTCTGCATCACCCAAAGGTTGACTGGTAGAAAATGCCTCTGGCATTAAGTCCGCCTTTGTACAATTTTATTTTGTGCATAAAGTTTAAATAAATAAATTGACTGATTCATCGACGCAGAATCTGAGGTTTCAAGCTTGAAATGTTATCTGTTGATATCTTTTATGCACAAAGCGTCCAATAAACAAGAATTTTTGGAATTCAACCCCTCTTCCCCAAAGTCTGGAAAGTCCGTCATTTTAAAAGTAAGATTGTACTGAATTTTATATACCTGCTTATGGTTAGAAATAAATGAGTAGTACACGTATATAAACGTTTATTTAAGTTTGCTCTATTTCATTCCTAAAAGGGTGATTTGTACTGAGAAATGATGAAGAATGAATGAATTGAATTATGATAAACTGCGGTAGCCCTGGTAACCTAAACACAATTTTAATCTTATCTTGGGTACCAGACTTCATCAAACAAAACAGTCAACTGTATACACTGTACTGTGAATTGTGTTCATACGAATGTAACTTTTTGAAATAATGTGTGTGTTTGAATATGTCCCTGGATGGTTTAGATTCACAACTGAACCCTGCAACGATATCGGATTGTTTTTCACAAATTATGTGGTATTGGTGTATACCACAGATATCCGTGGTGTATACCCACTATACACCTGCTGCTGACTACAGCTAGCAATATTATACATTTGTATAAGTTATGTCTGTTTTTTTACAGCCTATTAATTGGCGCGTTTATGATGGTTTCATGTTTATGGGGAGTTAAATACTACAACGCTGCCGGCCGTAGTGATATCGTTACCACACCAAAGCCCTTAAGACCCGGTAAAAGACCAGGTGGTGGTAAGAGACCAGGTGGTGGAAAGAAACCAAGTATTACTCACATACCACAATATCCGCCGTGGCCAGCGCCGCAAGCACCGCAACAGCCTGTTGAAACTCAGAAACCTGGTACAACTTCTACTACTACTAAAGCTACTTTATCAGTTCCTTTTGATAAAGACGCCCTGCTAGGCCTTGTGGGTGATGGATGGTTTTCAAACGATGTCTTTTTTGGATGGGAACAAGGTTCTCATGCTGGATTGGAGTGGGGTACTGGTCAAAAGCTCCAAGAAACTTTGCAAGGAGATGGGGATCTCAGTTTTCTTCAAGCTTCTCTTGGTGCTATTCCTGGTTTTAGCATGCCAACACAGATGCCTTCAATGTCATCAAACTGGTTAAGTGATTTACAAAAAGTGTTTGTTCAAGGGGACATAAGTAAAGACATTTTGGCCAATAGTGGGTTTTCTGGTTGGTTATTCGGGGTTACTACAACTCCTGGGGGTTCGACTACAACCGAAGAAGAGTATCACGAACAAGTATCAGACTATAATCGTATTGTTGTGACTGCCGCGAAGGATCATCTTAAGCCTCCACGTGGCGGCTGGGGAGTTGATTATAATCCTTATTTCTATTTTTATGGCTAAATTCAATATAGGTATAATAAGGTAGCTTGTTAGCAAAAAGGGTCATTATTTTCTGCTTGATTGAAAATGTCTTCAACTTATGTTACAATTATATAGGTAAAAAAGACCATGCAATTATCAACAAAAAAATCTTTAGAAATTACCATTTGAGATATATATAGTCATTCTAAATTTTGCAGAAATCGTATGCAAAATACGTAAACATTTCCGTACGTACAATACTGAAGAAATGTATGATGGCGCATTTTTTAACGTAATTTCAAAGGATTTTTTTTGTAACATAATATATATATATATCTTAGTACTATACCTGATTGTTGTACATTCTATTTTAGATGAACTATTTTTTTACGAATTACTTGCTGAAGAATCAATCATATTTTAATCAATTAATCAATTTAATTATTAGCATCAAATATGGTTACAGAAATCTTGAAAACTAATATGTACAGCATATTCTGCTCCATAGAGTTTGCAAATTTTAATATTTCAGTATACAAACACAACATTCTATCATTGCCATTCGATTTAATTTAATGTGAATAAACTTAAATGTGATAAAAAACATGTATATTATAGTTTACTGTTAGTGATATATGATTAACGATTATACAATGCAATAGATTGATATCGATATTATTAATCGAAACAATGTCAATAAATGATCTACAAATTATTTTGCGAGCCTCCCGGACCCTTAGACCAACTTGATAGCACAACTAGTTGTGCGGTCATTTCATATTTCTATAACGATGGACCTGTGGCACAACCAGTTGAGTACTAATAATTGAGTAAAAATCACAAAGTAGGTGGAACATTTTGAAATCTAATCTTTAATTCATTTAATTTGCCATGGTCACTTAATTTTAATATTTAATAGTTAAACGTCAATTTTAGTTGGTTCATCATCATCATCTAAGCGTGGTTCCCGGTTGCATCGGAGGCTTTCACCTCAGAGCCTGAAGCCCGCTCTTACCTTCTCCTCCTTTAGATTTGGCTTCTGCAGCTTTTGTGCGGACGACTGCTATCTGACCTACCAACCCCGTAAGGAAAGCCTGCGCTAGACCTTGTCTGTTGATCACCGGATTGTAGGTAAAGTTGACTTGGTGGGGCCCCATACATCCCTGATTGTGAAATATAATAATAGCTAAATCATTATTTATATATATATTTTTTTTTTTATTACTGGCACCTCCGATTTTAAAGTTTCAGAGACTTTCTCAGTCTTGTTCCTTTCATAACAATTTTCTCTTGTGTACATATTAATATCATTCATCCACAATCATTCCAATACGTGCGGACACCCTATGCTTCTAGTTTTAATTTTCCGTTATTCCAGTAATAAACTTGTAGCTATCTAATTTTATTTAATAGCATATCTTTTTTTTTTTTTTTTTCTTTTTTCTTTATCTTTGTTTGTATTTTTATTATACACATATATATTTTCATAATGTCATTTGTGTTAACCTTATTTCTATATTTTAAAGATTATTTACTATTTATCGTCTAGTTTACTCTTGTAATATTTTGACACTGTCTATTTTTACTTAAGGTATAACATACCTTTCTCTCTATGTTTGTTTGTATACATATTTTCTTATATTCCTATTTGTTTTAGCCTTATTCTATATTTTAAAGACTATTTACTATTTGTTCATTTATAACCTGTTGGCTTCTTATTTGTCTAGGGGAGTGGGTTCTTATTTCTAATATGTTTTGTTTCCCATATAACCATATAACTATCAATCATACTTTCTATTACGTATATTTACTATAATCTCGTCTTCTGAGCCAGTTCCAGTATGTACTAAGTTCTTTCAACATTTTTATTATTGCGTTATTTTAATTGCTGTTTAGTTTTAATATAGGGGATAACCTCATGTTATTCCTTTTATTAATGTGTTATTATACTTTGTTTCTATTGTTGACTGCTTTTATAATTCTAACACAATAATCTAGAAACATTTGCCTATCTGTACCAATTAATATATGACTCAAATTGTCTCTTGTGATGTTAATTTGCAATTTTTGTCCCACGTCATACCGCTGCCTTGCGAAGACCGGGCATTCGGCAATAAGGTGGGGAACATCCTCATTTTTATCCGGATCCTCATTTTTATCCGGATCTCAGGTGCACGATGGATTCTCCTTGCACTTGAACCTTGTCAAGTATGCGGAGAACCCACCGTGCCCCGTCAGCAACTGCGTGGTGTATTTAGTTGGTTCGAACTTTCTTATAATGCCGTATGCATCCACCGCGCTCGGGAAGAAGAGCCTTGTCACCGAAGCGGTCTCGCCAGACACATACCTCCGGTTCCATTCGCCAAGCGAGTCCTTACGGATGGTTCGCTTGACGAAGGAAACCGGACAAAGGTCGTAGTCCGGAGCCCGCCTCAGTCCCAAGGCTGCCTCTTTCGCCAGTTGGTCGGCCCTCTCATTTCCCTCCATCCCCGCATGCGCCTTAATCCAGAACAGCTTGACAATTTTGTTCTGCTGGAAACATGTTTTTAGGTTTTTCCTAGTCTGCATGGCGAGGGGATGAAGACAAGTGGGATTCGCGACCGTCTGGAGTGCTGCGGTTGAGTCACTGTAGAGTCCAAATGAGGTAGCCCTATGTTTTAGGATCACCCTCGTTGCTGCACATATCGCCAAGAGTACCGCCTGGTAAACCGTGCAGTATGATGGCAGGCCAAGTTTGAGGGTTTTGGTTTCGGCCCCAATAGTCCACATGGATAATGCGGCTCCAACCTTGCCCTCAATCTTGCTGCCATCGGTGTATATCTGCATTGCAGTGTTAATTGTCTCTCGTAATTGCTCACTAGTCTCCAGGTGTAGGAACTCCAGGCGTATATGCTCCGCAGGGTGAGGGTTCTCCAGAGCTGAGGCCGGTCGCTCGACCTTCCTCCCCCCAAGGCCTGGCTGTGGATCCCCCCTCCTGGCCCCGTACAGCAAAGCTGCTTCACGGACACGGAGGTCAAGAGGGAGTATCCCAGCCAATAGCAAAGCTGAGTGGAGGGAGACCGTGCGATAACCTTTGCAAATTTTTTGGGCGAAACCTCTCTGGATAGAATTTAGCCTCTTTTGGACTCCCAGTTTCCCAACCGCTCCCGCCCACGCGGCGGCTGCATACAGCACTATAGGTTCGACTGTCGCTGTGTAGCTAGTGTGAACGATTTCTGGATGGCGACCCCAACTGGCCTTCGCCGCCCTGGTCAACTGCTTGTAGATGTTGGTAACTTTTTTGCAAACGTTATCTACGTGAGGGTTAAAAGTTAGCTTGCTATCAATAGTGAGGCCAAGAATTTTGACCTCGTTAGACGTGCCAATGTCTATCCCACCCATGCTCAGACGTGGTGTGTCATACTTCAATTTCCTCGTCAGGACCATTGCGTTGGTCTTATGGGGCGCGAACTTGAGTTTGTTTTTGTCACCCCACGTCTGAACATGGTCGAGAGCGGCATTGGCACGTCTTTCTATTGTAGCAGCTGTGTTACCGTGGAAGACCAGGACGACGTCGTCTGCGAAGGCCTGTACGTACTCGCCCATTCCCTCCAGGCTTTTTAGCAGCATCTTCTCAAATATCTTGCCCAAGACTGGGAGCAGTCCTATGGGCCTATATGATTTGGGAAGACAATAGCTTTCTTTTCCTGGCTTGCGAAGCGCGATGACGGTTGCCTCTTTCCAGGTCTTCGGAAAGTGGTGAAGCTTTAAGCATTTGTTTGCTAGACTGAGGTACAGCTCGGGATCGTTGCTGATGGCGCGGCTGCAGATGTCGGCCGTGAAGCCATCCGACCCCGGTGCCTTCTTGGAGTTGAAGGATTTGGCCGCCATTTCAAGTTCAAAGAGGGTAAACGGGGGGTCCAGCGGTTCTCCGCAGGGCTCCTCGATCACCCTCCTTGCCCTTTCCCTCAAGCAGGCCTACTCATGCGTATCCTCCTCCTCCAAGTCTTCGAAAAACCAAAAACACCTCGGCTAGGAGCTTCACGGACTGCTCTGCGTTCAAGGCCGCGCCATTCAGTTCCAGAGGTACGTCTTCGGCTCTCTTGGCGGTTCTTCCAATCACTCTGTAGATATCCTCCCACATCCCCTCACGGTCCTGCTTGCAGCAGAACTGCTTCCAGCTAGCGATCTGAGCCTTCTTGGCCTCCGTCTCGTACTTTTCCATAGCCAGTAGGTAATCACCCACGACTTTCTCTCGGCGAATCGGTGCGGCGCACTTGATACGGCGCCTCCTGGTGACTACCTCCCTTTTTAACTGGGCAATTTCCTCGGACCACCATGGAATCCTTAACTTTGGGTTTTGGATCGTTTTCGGCATAGAGACTGTACAGGCTTTGGTAATTATATCGGAGTACTTATCTACCATGTTGTCCAACTCGGACCGGCTCCCAACTTTGTTCACCTCTGAAGCTGACAGGTTTCCCTGACTTCTCAGCTGTGTGAACTCCGTTCGGAACCGGTCCCAGTTGGCCTTTCTGGTGTTGTACAGTCTCGTGGTTCGTTGGATATCGATGCCTTTAGATTTTTGTAGCCTAATCCCAATGGTGATTCCATTGTGGTCCGAGCTCGTGAGGCCCTCCTCAACTGCCCAGTTCTCCACCAGGTTTAGCGCATTTTCCGTACATACAGTTATATCCACATGGCTGTGGAATCGCTGGCTGCCTCTGATGGTATCAAATGTCGGGGTGTCACCTACGTTAAGTACCTGGAGGCCCAGCTCGGCGATCACTGCCAGAAGCTCCTCTCCTCGGGAGTCCACCAATACGCTACCGCACCACGTGTTCCAGGCATTACCGTCTCCCCCTATGATGAGTTTACCCATCTCGAGGTTCGCGACAATAGCTCTCAGTTGGCGAATGTATGAACCCATAGGTTGGTCCGGCTCGAAGTAAAAGGAAACCAGTGAGATCTTCCATGCACTTGTTGCGAGCCCGACCACTACGATGTTGTTCGTGGTGAGGTGGGGGTATTGGACAACATCAATGTTGCTGTCAAAGACGGCTATTGCCGCCTTGACGATGCCCTCCCCCTGTGCATTATTTTGGAAGACCCTTACTCCGGTATAATTCCGCATACTTCGAGCCGCCCCAACGTAGGGTTCCTATATGAGTGCAGCAGCGACCTTTCGCTTGGTTGCCTCAATCATGAGCTCTTGTGTCGCCAGCTTTTTCTTCATAAGGTTTGCCTGGAACACGCGGTATGCCGAGTCCCCCATTACCACCTTAGCAATATGCTACTGTGGATCGGGCTATCGACTCCCAGCGTTTGCGGACGGGACACTCGTCGCTGAAGGCGTTGTGGTCTGTGCGAGCCATTTCAACCCTGATCCAGTTTTTGCACTTTGGGGAGACGTTTAGCGACCACAGCTCGCACTTCGCCTTAAGATGAGGGCCCCCACAGTGGCTACAGGTGTCTGTCTCCTCGGTGCAGTATCTCCTGGTGTGGCCGTACGCCAGACACCGGGAGCACTGCACCAGGGGAGACTGGTCCATTACCCGGACTCTCTGCAGGTCCACGTGAAGTGCACCTTGCCCTGTCGCTCTTCTCCATATAACTGGAGATACCGACAGGACAAGGTGGTGCGTGTGGGGGTTCCTCGTCTTCTTCTTGTATTTGAGCTGGATCCTATCGTCCCCCTTGTCGAGGCCGCCAAAAACATCCTTATTCTGTTTTCGGAGCGCCTGGAGTACTTCCTCATCTGAGTTAATGCTCAAGACGTCCTTGAGGATGACAAGAGGATCTTTGTTTTTAACGTCCTCGACAATGAGGCGCTCGGTTTCCAGTTTCTGTCTGGCCTTGTCCCTATCCATATGCGTTGGGCACCCGAGGATGATTTTTCAGTCTTTTGCCCGACGCACCCTTTCCACCTTAATCCATCCTTCTTTGGCGTCCACCGCCTGGCGCACCCGCTCGAGGACCTCCTCTTCCGTCTCATCCTCCTTCTCCGACGAGATAATAATTGAGTGCAGAGAGGGCCTGTCCGGGTTCTGCGCGGATGGTAAATTTGCGGCTACTGACGCATAGGTGGGACTTTGTTGCGCCACTGCGTTCTCTTGCATCGCCAGCTGGATGTTTTTCATCATATCAGTGTTTTGGTTGAGGAGCCTTGTCTGCTCCTCAATTTGTGACGAGAGTCTGGCGTAATCATTTTGCTGAGGGGTCGGGCTGATGGGCTGCTCGCTCTTGGATCCTTTCCCGCTGGAATTCCCATCCAGCTCCTTCACTAATTCATAAAGGCGTCTTATTGCCCTTTGTACCCCGAGTTTGATTTGAGTCTTGAGGTTGCGCGTTCCCTCTAAAAGTTTCATGCCACTTTGGGTGTAAGCTTTGGCCTCTTCCCCTATAGACGTGTACGTACTTCGTACTTGGTTCCCCAAAGCTCGCGTTTAAGTCCGCTTGACTCCCAGGCACCTCGGTAAATTTTTTACCGGGCGCGGACCCTTCGGGTTTTGTCCCGGTCGCGGCTGCTCCTGGTTTGACCTCGCTGCGTTTCGGCCCCGCTGCGGATCCGCCGGGTTTTGGTCCGGTCGCGGCTCCGCCGAGCCTTGCCCCTACGATTTTTGGTCCAGACACAGCCCCGCCGAGTCTCGACCCTGACGCCTTCTGTGATGTGGGTTTTGCTGTATCGCTGCCTTGGAAGGACTCAAGACTCTTCCTAAAACCAGACTTAGGACTGGTACTGGCCGGAGATTTACCCACTGGCCCTTGCCACATCCTTTAAGGGTGTCCCGATCCTGGCCATCTTAAAATTCTCTTAATCTAAGCCCTATCTGATGGTATGTAAAGGTACCACCAGGTGTGTGCAATTTAGTGTTAATGTAGTTGGGGAGTGTAATGTGATGAGTTGTGTGCAAGTCGTGTAGTGTTGTGCTTGTTTGTGTGTGCTGTGTGGGTGAATGTTGTGTGCGTGTGTGATTGTGTGAATGTGAATGCAGTTGCAACTAATGCTGCGTGCCGTCTAGTCAAGAGACAACTGGAATAGTCCTAAATTTGAGTCAATATAAAATTAATTAAAATTAATGTGTCGCTAAAATTTAACTAAAATGATATAGGTACCTTTATATTGCAGTAATATATGTCGTACGGTCTAATCAAGCAAAAGCAAGACTAAGTTAGAATAAGCAAGAAATAAAGAAGAGACAATAACCAAGAAGTTAGAGCAGGAATCTGCAATTTGGAGACAAAATTTTCCGATTTCCGGAATCTCCGCTCCAGCCGAGTCTACCTGCCTGAGGCAATTAACTGTGGGCCCACCAACCCCGGGCGGACGAATTTTTCCGTATTTCTCGATTTCCTCGGAAAGTACAAGTCCCAGAGGGACGGTTGAGACGTCGGGAGACGCGCGTTGTCAGCGCGCTCACAAAAGTGTCGTTAAATATATGGACCTCGGTACAGAAAATTTATGAAAAACGTGAAAAACCAAATTTTTAAGTCACTAAATAGACTTTAACCGGAGCTACTGTCGCGGCTATGCGTCCCAGCTCAACGAGAACGGTGGCGTTCGACGCGGGGCGCCCGTCCGTTTCTAGATAAGTGAGAGGAACTATAGCCGCGTATAGAAAATTTTTGAAAATTTAATAGAAACAAAATTAACGGGTAATCCGCGTGGAATCGTGTGAAAAACCCGGGATAACTGGAGTCAGGTGGTGACAGCCGCGAAGGGCTGAGTCGTACCAGTTCCCACAGGTGTCACGAGCCACGGGCACCTTGCGTAAGTTCGGAAAAATTACAAACAAAAATTTACCTGGCCAAATATGTGAAAATCGGGAGAAACGTCCCGAAAAGTGCCGAAAACCCGGTTCTATATACGCGTTAGTGGTTTCAAACGAGGGCGATGGGCGATGACGCATCATTGATTGCTCCTCTGGAGTAGCTGGCGTCAACGTCAACGGCCAAGAGTCCGACCGACCGGCCCTTCTCAGGGCCAGCTGACCCCATTGCACGAGGGGGTCGGGGTATGGCGGGCCTGCAAGGCCCGCGGTGGTGGTCGCTCCAGGTACCCCTCTGCTGTTATCAGAGGAGACACTGCGAGCGACGTGTTGATCCGAGGGGATCAGGGGACGGGTCGGCCCACTGCTCGCGCAGGGGCCGACGGGCACTTGTGCCGCCGCCGGTGAGAGAGGACTAGCCATCCTCTCGCGTTCCGTAATCGGTGGGTGATCAGCAACGACCTAACTGGTGGCTCCAGAAGGGTACGCTGTGATCTTGCTGACCGGAGGGCTTGCCTTTATTGGCCGGCCCACGACAAGGAAAAGTCTATAACACCCGACAGCAAAGTCGTAAAAACCTATGGATACCAGCCGACCTCCATAGTACATAGGCTTATCCAGGTGCAGGGGGCACCGCCTGGATGGACCACCTTTCCCCCATACTCGTGGGATATGCTATGGACATTAACCAACAAATTAAAAATAAAACGGACCGATCAAAAACTAACACAGACCAAAGCAAGGAAAAGGACAACGAGAACGACGGAGTCTGCGCGGAGATCGCGCAGCAAACAAGCGTGGAGGTGACGCCAAATACCTCAGCGGTGTCGGAGAAATTCGACACCGCTAACGAGCGAAGCAGGGCGAGCAGCCCGGTGGGTCTGGGCGTCCAGCGGACCCGGAAGCGCAGGAGGCGCGCAAAGGCTCGGGCGGGGGAGGACGTGTCGGATGAGGACTTTACCCTCACCGGGACGACCTCCTCCTCCAGCAGCGACGAGGCGAAGCCGGCGTCCAAGGTGGCTGCTGGCCGCCGAGGGGCGCGTGGTGGCGTGAGGGCTGGGCAATCCACCCGAGCCCTATCGGCTATTGGAAGGGCCGTGAGAAACTCACCGCCGAGGCCTTCCACCTCAGCGGTGTCGGTGTCGAAGCCATGCGGGAGGACGCGGTCACTCATGGAGAGACTCCAGAAGGTGACCGCGTCCTTCCAGGGGTCCCCAAACCCTGAGCAAGAGGCGATGTTGAGCATTGTGCTCGACATCGCCTCCGAGAATGAGGGCCTGGCGGCGCAGCTGGCCGAGTCCCGTCGGGAGACGGCTCGACTAGCTGCAGCCGTCGAGGAGCTCAAGAGGGGGATGGCGAGCTCGGTTCAAACGGCGCAGCGGGCGCAACCGGCGGAGCCGGCGCGCGCGACTCGCTCGTCCGTGAGTCGGTCAGCGCAGCCTGCGCTGTCGGCGCGGCCGGAGCGGCCGGTGCAACCGGCCCAGCAGCCGGCACAGTCGGTGCGGCCGGCGCAGCCAAGGGCACCGCCGGCGGAGTCCTGGCTCCCCTACATGGAGGCGCTGGAGGAGAGGATGATGTGTCGGATGGAGGCCCTAATGGACTCCATCCGCCGCCCGCCTCTGGCGCCACCAGCGGCCGTCTACGCGGCTGTAGCCAAGAGGGGCCCCACCCGCCCGGCTGCGGGTGCGGTTGTGACCCTGCCGGAGCCGGCTCCTCAGCCCCCTCCCGCTCAGGGTAAGGGGAAGGGCAAAGGCAAGGGGAAGGGCAAGGGGAAGACGTCCCCAGCCCTGGCCCCAGCCCCAGCCCCAGCCGTGGTTCCGGCTACCTCCACCCCATTGGAAGGGGGCTGGGAGGTGGCTGGAGCCAACAAGAAGAGGCGGAAGGCCGCCAAGAAGGCCGCCAAGAAGGCCAGGAAGGCCGCGGCCGCCGCGAAGACAGCGCCGGGGAAGCTCCGTGCCCCTCGTACCACGGCCGTCGTCGTCACCCTGACGGCGGAGGCAGCGGGTAGGGGCATGGGGTATGCCGAGGTGTTGGCCAAAGTTAAGGCCAACGTCGATTTAAAGGCCCTCGAGATCCCGGGTGTCCGGTGCAAGAGCACACGGACGGGAGCCCGGCTTCTCGAGGTCCCTGGCGCCGCCAGTGGCCCCAAGGCCGACGCCCTAGCGGCTCGGCTGAGGGAGTCGCTGGACGCAGCCGACGTCCGGGTGTCCAGGCCCATTAAATGCGCAGAAGTGCGCATTACGGGCCTGGACGACTCCGTCACGGCAGAAGAGCTCAGGCTCGCCGTGGCGGAGGCCGGGGACTGCTCCCCGGACACAATTAAGGCCGGAGCTATACGCTTCGGCCGCGGTGGACAGGGGGCAGCAGTTGTCGGCTGCCCTATCGCGGCGGCCCAAAAGGTCGCTGACGGGCGGAGCCTCCTGGTAGGAGGCTTCCTGAGGGTGCAGGCACGGCTCCTGCAGGCCCGACCGGCCAGGTGCTTCAGGTGCCTGTCGGTGGGCCATGTGGGGGTGCACTGCACAGCGGAGGTAACGGCGGGTGACCGTTGCTTCCGCTGTGGCCAGCCCGGTCATAAGGCCGGCACGTGTAGCGCCCCGTTGCACTGCTTCAGATGTGCAGCGGGGGGCAAGCCGGCTGACCATAGGGTTGGCAGCAAGGCCTGCGCCGGAGGGGAGCCGAAGCCGGGAGGCCGGCCTTCCGCCCCTAGTTCGCAGCGGGATGCGGAGATGGGGGTTCCATAATGGATCCTCAACTCCGCATTCTGCAGGTGAACGTTGGCCACGGTGCCCATGCTCAGGATCTTCTGCGCCAGAGCATGGCACAGTGGGCCATAAATGTCGCCGCTGTCGCCGACCCATACACCCACCGGTTCCTCGGGCCTACCTGGGAAACCGCGCTGGATGGGTCGGCGGCACTGGTGCACAACCCTGCCGCCGGCAGCCCCCCTCTTGCCGTCGTTGCAAGGGGACCCGGCTGCGTGGCGGCGGCGGTTGGGGATATAGCGGTCGTGGCCGCTTATATCACGCCGAACCGAGACCAAGCTGCATATGAGCAATGGCTCCGTCAGCTGGCCGTCGTCGTCAATGCCTGCCAGCCCCGTCCGGTCCTTGTGCTCGGGGACTTCAACGCCTGGTCTTATGCCTGGGGTTCCCGACACGAAAGGGGCGCGACGGGGCATAGAGGCAGGGCACTGGTGGACTGGGCCGCACGACTCGGCCTAGTCCTCCTAAATCGGGGAGCCGTGGACACGTTCGTGACCTCGAGGGGTAGCTCCATCGTGGACCTATCGTTCGCGAGCCCCTCGTTGGCGCGACGTGTTCAGGGCTGGCGCGTCGTTTTGGGGGAGGACACAAGTTCGGATCACCGATACATTCGGTTTGACGTGTCCCCCCCTGCGAGCGACGCGCCGGCTGCACCGGCTCCACCCGAGCCACGTTGGGCGCTTAAGCGACTTGATCGGGAGCTCCTCCTGGAAGCCGCCATCGTACAGGCCTGGGCCCCTGCGCCGGACAGGCCTGTCTGCATAGACGATGAGGCGGTGTGGTTCCGGGAGGCCATGACCCGTGTCTGTGACGCGGCGATGCCTAGGGCTCCGCCCTATAATCCGAGGGGTCAGGTCTACTGGTGGTCGTCGGAGATCGCGCAGCTCAGACGGGGCTGCGTGATCACGCACCGCCGGTGGGCCCGATTCCGTAGGAGGCGTCGCCGCCCCGCAGATGCGGAGGCCCGAGAGGCGGAGTTGTACGAGGGATACAGGGAGGCCAGACGAGCCCTCCGAGCGGAGATAAGGCGTTCCAAACGGGACGCCTTCCGCGAGCTGCTGGAGACGCTGGAGCGGGACCCTTGGGGGCGGCCCTACCGGATGGTGAGGGGCAAGCTGCGCCCCAAGGCCCCGCCGTTAACCCGGTGTCTCCAGCCGGATCTGCTCGGAGGAGTTGTTGGCTCCCTGTTCCCAGCGCGGGCGGTGGAACATGTTCCACCGCAGATGACTCCGCCTCGGTTGCGCATGGCGCCCGACGTGGAAGACGACGACGTGCCCGAGGTCACTTGGGTAGAACTAGAGCTGGCGGTGAGAAGGCTAAGAGCCAAACACACCGCCCCGGGACCCGACGGCATTCCAGGCCGAGCGTGGGTCCTAGCTCTAGTCGACGACGCTCTCGAGCCCCGACTGAGAGGGCTTCTCAGCGCATGTTTGGAGCGGGGCCAGTTTCCGAAATTGTGGAAGACGGGGAAACTGGTCCTCATCCGAAAGGAGGGGCGCCCGGCGGACTCGCCGTCCGCCTACCGGCCCATAGTGTTGCTCGACGAGGTGTGCAAGCTCTTTGAAAGAGTAATTGCGAAGCGCCTCGTCGAGCACCTCTCAAGAGTGGGGCCGGACCTGGCGGATGGCCAATATGGCTTCCGCCAGAGGCGCTCCACCGTGGATGCCATCATGCGCGTGAGGGCTCTGGCGGAGGATGCAGTAGCCCGGGGTGAGGTGATGTTGGCGGTGTCCCTGGACATCGCCAACGCGTTCAACACCTTGCCCTGGAGTTGCATTAGGGAGGCGCTCGTGTATCACGAAGTGCCTCTCTACCTCCGCCGCATAGTCGGGGCGTATTTGACGGAGAGAGCCGTCATCTACCCAACCGTGACCGGTCTCGGTCGGCGTGAAATGTCGTGCGGTGTTCCACAGGGATCGGTCCTGGGGCCGCTCCTGTGGAACATCGGATACGACTGGGTGCTTCGCGGTGAGCTCGTAGGCGGTGCCGCCGTCACGTGCTACGCGGACGACACGCTCGTGACGGCGTGCGGGGCGACGTACCGCGAAGCGACCCGAAAGGCCACGACCGCGGTTGCCCAAGTCGTTAGGCGGATCCGGCGGCTGGGTCTCGAGGTGGCCCTGCATAAAACCGAGGCCCTGTTCTTCCATGGGCCTCGGAGCAAGCCACCCGAGGGATCCAGTCTTATCGTGGGAGGAAATCGCATCGGCATCAAGCCCCAAATGAAATATTTGGGGCTCGTGCTCGACGGCCGATGGGACTTCGGAGAGCACATCCGAAGTCTGGCCCCTAAATTGAAGGGCACAGCTCTTGCTCTGGCTCGGCTGTTGCCCAACATGAGGGGGCCCGATGACTCCTGCAGGAGACTCTATGCGGGGATCGTGCGGTCCATGGCCCTGTATGGGTGCCCAATATGGGCGGAGGCCCTGAGGACCAGAACTGTGCGGATGCTGCGCGCTCCGCAGCGGGTTCTGGCCATCAGGGTCATCCGAGGGTACCGCACGATCTCCTTCGAGGCGGCGAGTCTCCTTGCCGGAACTCCGCCATGGGACCTGGAAGCGAGAGCCCTTTCGCAACTGTACCAGTGGCGAAAGGAGGCGCGGGAGCAGGGATGGAACCCCGAGCCTCGAGAAATCGAGGCCGTGCAGTCCCAGCTCCGCCAGGCCATCGTGGTGGAGTGGAAGGAACGACTTGGGCAACCAAGCGCAGGGCACGCCGCAATAGCGGCGGTAAGGCCCATCATGGAGGATTGGCTGGAGAGGCGACACGGAAGCCTCTCCTACCGACTGACGCAGGTGATCTCAGGGAAGGGGTGCTTCGGGGACCACCTGCATCGGATCAGGAAGGAGCCAACGCCTGAGTGTCATCACTGCGACGCGAGCGAGGACTCAGGGCTGCACACGCTGGCGGACTGCCCGGCGTGGGAGGCGCCGAGGCGTGACCTCGTGGCAGCCATCGGGGTGGGAGTCCTCTCGCTCGGCAGCATGATTGCGGCAATGGTGCGGAGCGCGAGCGCGTGGACCGCCGCCGCCTCCTTCTGCGAGCATGTTATGCTCGCGAAGGAGGTGGCGGAGCGCGCCCGGGAGAGACTTAGAACTCTCCCGGTCCGCCGAGCCCGCAACTTGCTCGCCGCGCGTCGCAGGCAACTCAGGCGCCGGAGGTCGCTTAACGACCTCCGTCCTCCATGAGCGCAGGCCTGGGGGTGGCGGGTGAGGCCACCTGTCACCCCAGCAGAAGCAGGCCGGGACGGTGGGGCGACTAGCGCCCCTCCCCCAAACCGGGGCAAGACGGGGACACCGTGGTTCCCAAACCCGAGGGGGCCATCTCGAAACCGGAGATGGCCCAGGGTCAGTCGGGGTGCGAGGGATATGCTCTATGGGCAACCTTACACCCCGGCGTCTGTAGACCCGAGACGGCGTGCGGTTTTAGTCGGTTCAAGCCCGACATAACCGCCCCCGCTGGCACGCGGGGGGGTATCCGAAGGGATTTCCGCACGAAAAAAAAAAAAAAAAAAAAGTGGTTTCAAACGACGCGGGGCGTTCTTGTGAATACTGCTGTGGTGTTACACTCCGGTACCTATATAAAAACACACAAAATGCAGACACTTGCTAGATGTAAACAAATAAAAAGGAAAAACGCTGGAAATTTATGATTTTCTAAAGAAAATCGTCACAGCAATGAGTGCTCGGCCGTATGAATAAAATGATGTATCGCACCCGGTATCTACAGCTGATTTAAAATTTTCTATCAATCCAAATCATTATATTTCACATAACCTATCATCATAAAATAACAAGGAAAGCTAAAATTACTATGCTTGGAGACACCGTCCAACAACTGTGACTGTGCTCAAGTATACCAAGTTGATTCGGTAAAATATCTTGTGGTCGACGGGTCGACTATGGGCTAATGAGGATTAATCATCTAAATATACTTACCACCAGGACTAGAATGCATTGCAACTAGCTAGCGCTAGTGAAAAAACCTGAATAAATGTTTTATATTTCACTCTACCTGTTTACCCTTAGTAACCGCTTCCCTTTATAGGGTTTCTCCTCCTTATTGTGAAGGTGACGCGAGGCGAACGTTACGTACCAGCTGGTTAGGACCATAGTGGACCGACTTGTGTATTTGGCTATAAGGGTCAGGCGGTCACTGTAGGCTGCTGTGGTACCCCTGTTGAAGTCGATGATGGATGCTAGATGTCGACGACCCGATCACGGCTCATGTTGAAAAAATGAGTGTGATGATGCTGCTGATGTGCTCCGTGAAGGCTGCTTTTAATCACGCCATGGTCGCTGTTGCGGCCGCAATTACACACGGTGGCGCGGAGGGGCGCGTCCTGTTCCTCCGCCCGCGCCGCTCCTATGACGCGGCCGTCATTCTCTTCCCGCGCGGCGCTGATCCGTACGCCACACACGCTTGCGCGCGTGCTCTAACTACATTACCTTTTTCTATATTAAAGTCAATTTTCTTGTGTGGGAACTGTATTACAAGTATTTAATAGTTACATCAAGTCCTTTTTTCATTTATATAAGCCCCCTGAGCCTTAAACATGGTGACCCCGACGTGATAGTTACGTACCTACAACTTCCCGCGAGTCGACGCTTCGAGAAGGACGAAAGGAGATAACGCAACGGCTGCATGGTGTCGGAACAAAGGCAGTCGAGGATTCTGGATTACTCTGGAGAATACATCGGCCCGTTAGTTAGATACATTCCGACAACGACGAAAAAGCTGAGATAGCTTAAAGTGCCACGTGCCCAACGCACCCTCCTACGTCGTGTGTGTTCTGCGACGTCCCTTCGGAAGCTGCAGCCACCCTTACTTCAAGCCCGCCGGTCAATATGATTGCGCCGCAGCCAAGGTTTAGCAAGGAAAGTGCACCATTCCATTTTTTTTCTTTCTTTCTTTAACAGTGTCCCCTTTACTTGACTACTTAGCGTTGCCTTTTCATCTCTCGTAAGCTCAAGCTTAGGTTTTACGTTCTTTTTCTTGGCATCATGTTTTATGGCACGCAAGCGACTCACATTTTTCAAGGCTACCCTCACTTACTTCTGTGCCAGTCAGCTAATCTGGTCGCTGCTATAATGGCCGATCTTGCCGCTTGCCTATAATTTTGTATGGCCCATGCCTTTACCTTAAACCTAAGAGCTAAACAATTTTTTATAAGGCTACTAACTACTTAATTCTCAGACTAATTTTTTAAATTTCCATTCAATGGTTTTAAAGGGCTTATGTGTCCTTATGAGGCCCTTGTACTAGGTAATTATTGCAATTTAATTGCATCTATTCTAAATGTAGAATGTTTTAGTGCATTACGTAACATATCGTTTTCGCCTCGCAGCGCTAGAACCGGTTCCTGTACCTACGCCGCCGCGCCGGCCGGCTAGCGGCTTCTGCGCGCTGCGTAGCAACTCGCTTCGCCTCGCCTTATCTATCGTCACGCGCAGCGGTCCAGCTGCGGCTCCTGCATTGTTGACGTTACATCGCGCCGCTCCGTGCCACCACGGTGACTGGGAACATAAGCCGGACTAATTTACGTATTTATTTTATTCTACATGATCATGATTTTTAAGTTTCATCACTTAAATTCTTCTTTAGAGGGTGAGGCAGCTCAGGTTATCAGCAATTTTGAGGTTACAGAGTCCAATTATGCTGAAGCCTGGCGTCTCCTCTGCGAGAGATACGACAACAAAAGGCAACTTATTTATAATCATCTAGGTTCGCTGTTTAATTTACAGCCTATAGGCCGCGAGTCGGCTAAGGCTTTACGTGGCATGGTTGACCACGTCTCTAAGAACTTGCGTGCATTAAACACTCTGGGCCAGCCCACCGATCAGTGGGATACTTTAATTATTTACCTAGTTTCATCCAAGCTTGACAGCAACACAACGTTGAAATGGGAAGAACATAAAAACATTTGTTTTAAAGATGAAACTATGCCTTCATTAAATGACTTTAATAATTTTTTAAAGGGCCGCGCCGATGTGTTGGAATCGGTGCAGCGCAATAAATCTGAGAAGCCCAATCAGAACAATAAACAGGAAAGGTCTAGCACGAAAACTTTTGCGATTTCAGCCACTCCCGGTTCTTCTTCAGCATCACCTGCGTCGTGTGTGTTCTGCAACGGTACTGGTCACCGCATTTATGACTGCCCGTCGTTCCTGTCCAAGACCGTCGAAGATCGCATCTCTGGTGCGGTGAGTTTGAGACTCTGTTTCAACTGTCTGCGTAAGGGACACACCTCACATCGATGCAGGGTAGCCCCTTGTCGTACTTGTAAGAAACGCCACAATATTTTATTACATAGGGAGATTCCTCAGGCTGTAGCAACACCAGTAGCACCGGCTCAGGCGCCGCCGCCGCGGAAGTCGGAGCCCGTTGTTGCGTCCAATACCTAACATGGCAATGGCTCATTCGAATCCCGTACTGCTATCAACAGCGCTTATTGACGTTTATAACCCGGTTAATAACAATCACGTGACCGTTCGCGCCCTTTTGGATTCGGGTAGCATGACCTCTCTGTTTACGCATGAATTAAAACAAAGGTTGCAATTGGTGCCTCAGCCTAATTCAACAAATATAGTAGGAGTAGGCAATGTCCCTTTGTCTGGCACACCTGAACGTTGTGCCGTGCAGATACGGTCCAAACACGACCCCAACATATGTCTTGATTTGTCGTGTTTAGTTTTGCCTCATATTTCTGGCAATTTGCCGCATAAATATATTAATTTGTCGCAAATAGATTTGTCGTATAATATTAAGCTCGCAGACCCCAATTTTAATCAGCCCGCGACTGTAGACGTTCTTATCGGTGCTAACATTTTTTGGAATTTAATTGGGTCCGAGCAAATTACTTTAGGGCCAGTACGAAATTGGGTTGGGTGCTAGCTGGGCCCCTGCGTAACAATTCAAGGTCGAGCGATCTTACTTTTAATTCATTTTTGCAATGTAATCACCTGTCTATGTGTGACAGTTTAGATTCTTTAGACGAGTCTCTGACCAAGTTTTGGCAACTGGAGCAGGTCCCCCAGTCCGCTCAATCGTATACAGACATAGAGGCGGAGTGTGAACAACATTTCATTACTCATACCTACCGCGACGAAGCTGGCAGATTTCACGTTTGCTTACCTCTAATTACCGAGCCTGGCTGTTTAAGTAATTAATTTTGTTTGGCTAAAAAACAATTTATTGCTTTAGAAAGGCGTTTCAAAACCAACCCAGAGCTCAAGCTACTCTATGAGCAATTTATTAATGAATATTCGGATTTGGGCCACCTCTCCGAATCTGAAACGGCCATTCCAGATCCTTCCTTTTTTGTACCTCATCACGCCGTGCTTAAACCTACTAGCGAGTCAACTAAAATTCGTGTTGTGTTTAATGATAGTACCCCCTCCACTTCGGGTTATTCGGTAAACGACTTACAGATGATTGGGCCAACGATCCAGGACTCGTTGTTTAATATTTTATTGAGGTTCCGCACATATAAGCCCGCCAGATTATGGTTCAAAATTGTGACCGTGACTTACAATTAATCCTGTGGCGTAGCCACGAAAATGAGCCCTTAAAAACTTTGAGGCTCAACACGGTCACCTATGGTTTTTCAAGCGCAAGTTTCTTAAGCACGCGCTGTTTGTGGCAATTGGGTGAGGAATGTGCTGATGAAAAAATTAAAGGCGTGATTCAAAATGATTTTCTCGTAAATGACTTGTTGACAGGGTCCGACACGGAGGCGGAGTTAATTTATATTTTAAAAACGGTAGAAAATGCGTTAGCGGCTGGTTGTTTTCCCCTTCGCAAGTACCGCTCAAATTCACCCTCTGTTTTGTGCGATTCACGGCACACCGATGCTCACGGTAACTTTATTATCAGCTCGTCATCACACACGCTAGGTGTAGGCTGGGATTCTGTAGAAGATAAAATTCATTTTCCAACTCAGTATGAGGTCAGGTCTGAACGTCCCTCTAAACGGTAAATTTTGTCCGACTCGTGTAAGATTTTCGACCCACTGGGTCCACTGCTAACAATTATCCCCAAAATATTGATACAAAAACTGTGGTTAGCGAAGTTAAGTTGGGACGAACCCGTGCCGAGTGACATTCGGGACTCATGGCAGCATTTTGTTAATGGTTTGGCCGCTTTAAGTACATTAAAAATGCCACGGTACGTTTCATGTGATTCACCCACTGATATACAATTACATTGTTTTTGTGATTCAAGTTCCCGCGCATATGCCTCATGCATTTATTTAAGGTCAATCGACGCTGAGGGTAACATTCTCGTGAGGCTGCTGTGCGCTCAGGCTAAGGTCGCTCTGGTCAAGGCCACGACCATACCCCGCCTCGAGCTGTGTGCGTGCGTTCTGGGCGCTCAACTGTTTCTAAAACGTTGCGTTGCCAGATCGCGCGGTCCTTTTATTGGACTGATTCCACCATAGCTTTAGCGTGGCTTAAAACCGGTTACGATAAATTAAAAAAAATTGTTTCTAATCGAGTAGCACACATTTTAGAACTTACTGAGGGCAGTGAGTGGCGCCACGTACCAACGGACTCAAATAATAATAATAATAATAATAATAATAACACTGGTCGCGTACTGTCAAAATATTTTTCTCAGAATACATTTTCTGTAAATAATTTAATTTTATACCTATTTTACATTGTCATCTAGTTATTTTGTGAAGCTAAATAAATTAATTAAATTATTAAAAATGAATCCTACCTCCATCAATTACACCATTTTCAGAGAAATCAACAAACACAGAACTTTAAATTTATGACATACGTCAATCTAGACGAACAGAAAGCAATGAAATAATATATTGACACGCGGAAAATTCAAGCAACTCAGTCAAATAGCACAATTAACACCGACGGACTCGTCGTGCAGCTCCGCCCCGCAGCCTCAGGTGACCCTTCCATCGACAACTGCTGAGCCGTCGACCTCCGACAGTAGCGACGAGTATTTCTCTCCGCCGACGTCGCCAACACCTGTGCGTCGGCCGGGGAGAGGCCGGCCACCGACGTGCCTAGGACCCCGAAGACAACCGTCCTCGAACAGGGCCCCCGCCGCCGGTGGTGATGTGCGCCGCATGAAATGGTCTTCTTCAATAAATGAAAGCGTCATGCGGGCATATTATATGGCTACAGAGCTAGGAACCAACCTCACTGCATACCGTGGTCGTTTACTGTCTCTGTTCCAGGAACTAGAACCGACTGTCAACGTATCAGCGCAACGATTATCGGACCAGGTGCGGGCTATTCAACGTTGTAATATGTTGGATGGTACTGTACTTGAGAGGCTATACTCTGACGTGCAGAATAGTCTTACTATCCCCACTTCATTGAATGCTGTACCTCCGGTGGAGTCTAGCGTAACCGCGAGTGTAAACCCGCCACAGCTCGATCACACTAATGAGGGTGTGGAAAGTGAGACTATATCCGTAAGTACCCAGTATAATGAACGATTAAGGAGCACTTTGGGGGATGCGATGCTAGAATATCGATCTATGATACCAAGCAAAAGACCTCGCTTACCCCATTTGCCCATGCATAAAAGGAATATAGCGCTGGTTTGTGCCCTAGATTCGCTATTACCTGAGTATTTAGAAAATAGCGAAGACCTTAGTGATACACATTCGATTTTGTACTGTGCGGCCGTCGCAGCATGTCGAGTAGCTGGAGTAAAATTTATTGTAAATAAAACTGCTACTCGACCCAAACCTGCTGTGCCTGCCTGGCAGTACAGGATTGAACGTCGTATTGCTGAGGCTAGGACAATCATCGGTAAGCTAACCTGCTTCAGATCAGGCAATACCCGCCCGAGGGTGATGCGCTTTGTGACACAAGCATTCTTGGGGACTAACGTTAGTCCTCAACAATACGCTTCATGTGTCACAGAGCGCATTGACTTTCTGAAGCAGAAAGTTTATGCATGGGCAAATCGGATACGACGCTACAAAAAGCGCGTAGATAGGTATAATCAGAATCGCATTTTCCAAAAGGATGAGCGGTGGGTTTATCGGAAATGGGAACAACCCGAGTCAGGTGTAAATGACGGTACTCGGCCGGATGCTGATGCTACGAATACTTTCTGGGGTAGCATCTGGTCGACGCCAGTCATACATTCAGAAGGTGATTGGATGAGAGAGGTTGAACGAGCATGTGAGAATTTACAGATTATGGAGCCAATTATCATTTTACCTGAAGATGTTGCAATTGCAGTCCGTTCGTTATCGAACTGGAAGTCAGCAGGACCGGACGGACTGCACAACTTTTGGTTGAAGTGGCTCCGTAACTCACATGCTCGTTTAGCAACTCAATTCCAATCATGCCTAAACTCGGGTTCCCTCCCTAATTTCCTAACAACTGGAGTAACCCACCTACTCTATAAGTCTGGTAGTGCTACGGACCCCAGAAACTATAGGCCTATTACCTGCCTACCGACGGTCTATAAACTCCTAACTTCCATTCTGAGAGTCAAAATTACTGCACATTTAGAAAAAAATTCGATCATCTCTATCTCTCAGAATGGATGTAGGAGCGGGGCCCGTGGCACTAAAGAGCTCCTTCTAGTTGATATGGCCATTAGCCAACAGGTGCGTCGTAACCGTAAAAATCTGGCGACATGTTGGATAGATTATAAAAAGGCTTATGATTCTGTTCCACATACATGGCTTCTGAGGGTGCTAGAGTTGTATAAAGTTGATACAACTCTATCTACCTTCTTGAGGTCATGTATGGGGTAATGGACCACGGTT
Organism: Cybosia mesomella; assembly: GCA_946251805.1. Taxonomy (NCBI): domain Eukaryota; kingdom Metazoa; phylum Arthropoda; class Insecta; order Lepidoptera; family Erebidae; genus Cybosia; species Cybosia mesomella. The sequence continues at coordinate 11,776,537 of OX276395.1, forward strand.
CTTCGCTATCCAGGATGTTGCCAGACAAACGATGCACCGATAAGAATCGAGAGGGGTATATTTCAGGGCGATAGTCTGAGTCCCCTGTGGTTCTGTCTAGCACTGAATCCTCTTAGTACAATATTGGAGAATTCAGGGCTAGGCTATCGGTTGCGGAGAGAGGGTCGAGCTATATCCCACCTCCTATACATGGATGACCTCAAACTTTTTGCTACCAATAATCTACAATTGATGGAGCTATTAAAGATGACTGAAAACTTTAGTAGCTCTATCAAGATGGAATTTGGTTTAGACAAGTGTGCGGTCATGCATGTGGAAAGAGGTGGTATAGTGGAATCCGAAGGCGTGATACTTTCGGATTCCATTAAACTTAAATCTCTATCTACAACCGAAACCTACAAATATCTAGGTATGTCACAGGCATTAGGAATCCCCGAGTCTGGCATGAAGCAGGCATTGCAGGAGCGCTTCTTTGGCCGCCTGAAAAAAGTTCTGAAAAGCTTTCTATCGGGTGGCAACAAGGTGCGTGCCTGCAATGGTTGGGTCATGCCAGTCCTAATGTACTCCTTTGGCATACTTAGATGGACTCAGACCGAACTGGATGCCCTAGATAGAAGAGTTCGTTCGCTGATGACCACATTTCGGATGCACCACCCACGATCATCTGTAATGAGGTTGTATATCCCACGGAAACTGGGGGGTCGTGGCTTTCTAAATGCTAAGACCCTTCATAACCGCGAGATATACAACCTTAGACAATATTTCCTTCAAACAAATACAGATATGCACCGTGATGTGATCGCATCGGATTATGGCTTAACCCCTCTTGCGTTGGCTAGAGAGAACTGGCGCAAACCTGTCGTACTAAGTATTAATGATCGTATGGATGTATGGAAGAGCAAAGAGTTGCATGGACGTTTCTATCGGGCTCTCCATGGGCCTGATATAGATTTACCAGCATCTGTGTCTTGGCTACGCTTCGGTGACCTATTTGGGGAAACCGAAGGTTTTGTCTTTGCAATTATGGACGAAGTAGTGATGACGAATAACTATCGGAAGTATATTCTAAGGGATGGTACGGTTGACATATGTCGGGCGTGCCACCGTCCCGGAGAATCCCTTAGACATATAATTTCTGGTTGTTCTCGTCTTGCCAACGGCGAGTATTTGCATAGACATAACCAAGTAGCCAGGATTGTCCATCAACAGCTTGCTCTAAAGTATAACCTATTAGAATCAGAGGTACCGTACTATAGGTATGTGCCCGACGCAGTTCTCGAAAATGGGCACATCACGTTGTACTGGGATCGATCTATCATCACTGACAGGACTATTGTAGCTAATAAACCTGATATAGTGTTGATAGATCGATCAGAGCGCCGCGCAATAATTATCGATATCACCATTCCACATGACGACAATCTTGTAAAAGCCGAAAAAGAAAAACAAATGAAATATTTGGATTTGGCTCACGAGGTTGTCGGCATGTGGAGTGTTGATTCGGCAATTATTGTCCCGATAGTTGTTTCGGTTCACGGACTGATTGCCAAGAGCCTCGATCAACATCTCAAGAGGCTCGCGTTAGGCAGTTGGGTCAAGGGCTTGATGCAGAAGGCAGTGCTCCTCGACACGGCACGTATCGTGAGGAGATTCCTCTCTCTGGAGCCCTAACCACCGGTAGCTTGGTCCCTGTACCCGATGCCGTTGGGCCACTATTTTTTATATTTTTAAATATATTTCTCTTTTTTTTGTATAGAATGTATTTAAAAATATAATGTAATATGTATTTAAGTGTAATAAAGAGAATAATAATAATATACCCTGGCAACACTAGTATCAACCAGTCAGCTATTTTTGTGCTTTAAATCAAATTAAATTTAGATAAAATCTGTTAAATATATAATCAACTACAATAGTGCAATAAACCATCAAGGGAAAAAATTATTATAAAATTGATCCATACAACAAATATGTAAGCAAGAATATTATATCTCACAGCAATTATCGACATGACAGTTTCTGTCTGTCAAAAACAAATACTGAAAATGCACAAAAATAAGTATCGATTATGATAACAAGAGCCAAGGTACGAGCAGCAGCACGCCCAACAACCCCGGACTCGTCGCTCAGCTCCGTCCCGCAGCCACCAGCCAGTTCTCTGGGTGTGACAGCGACGTCGAGCTCAAGTTCCAGCGACGAGTTTTTCTCCCCGCCGACGTCGCCAACACCTGTGCGTCGGCAGGGGAGAGGCCGGCCACCGACTGGCTTGGAGCCCCGACGCCCACCGACTTCGAATAGGGCCCCCGCTACCGGTGGTGATGTGCACCGCATGCGATGGACTACTTCTATGAACGAAAACGTCATGCGGGCATATTTTGTGGCTACAGAGGGAGGAGTCAACCTTACTGCGTACCGTGTTCGTATGTTGCCTTTGTTTCAGGTACTTGAACCAACTGTCAACGTATCCGCACAACGGCTATCGGATCAAGTGCGGGCCATCCAACGTTGTCATTTGTTGGATGACTCTGTACTTGAGAGGCTACGCTCTAACATACGAAGTAGCCCGGGTACCACACCCTCTCCGCAAACAGTGAGACAACCAGCCACGGAGACCATCTCACAACACATCTGTAGCGAAGAAGTGATTGATACCAGGGCTATAGACGTAAGTACCGAGTACGACGAGCAATTAAGGAGTGCTTTGGAATGTGCTATGCGGGAATATCGTTCCATGCCTTTTGTTAATAGACCTCGCCTACCACGTTTGCCAACGCATAAAAAAAATGTAGCGATAGTGTGTGCCCTGGATTCGTTATTATCAGATTATTTTGATAATAGCGAAGATCTCGGTGATACACATTCAATTCTTTATTGCGCGGCCGTCGCAGTATGTCGAGTAGCTAATGTTCAATTTCCAAAGTGCGACTTAGCTACTCGACCGAAATCTGCTGTGCCGGCTTGGCAATTTAGAATTGAGCAACGTATCACCGAGACTAGGGCACTCATTGGAAAGCTCATTTGTTTCAGGTCGGGCAATACCCGCCCAAGAGTGATGCGCTTTGTGAGTCGAGCGTTCTCGGGGTCTGATATTAGGCCTCAAGAATTTTTGGCACGAGTCACAGAGCGTATCGACTACCTGAAACAAAAAGTTTATGCGTGGGCAAACCGGATTCGGCGGTATAAAAAAAGAGTGGAGCGATATTCTCAGAATCGCACGTTCCAAAGGGACCAAAGGTGGGTCTACAGAGATTGGGAGCGCCCTGATTCGACTGGGGCTGACGTGTGTCGACCAGATGATGATATTACTAATACATTCTGGCATAATATCTGGTCGATGCCCGTCAGTCATACGGAGGGTGATTGGATGCAGGATGTTGAGCGATCGTGTGAGCCTATTAAGATCATGGATCCAGTTACTATACTGCAAGAGGATGTAACCGATGCAGTCCGTCTGTTGCCTAACTGGAAGTCAGCGGGACCAGACGGACTGCAAAATTTTTGGTTAAAATGGCTGAAAAGCTCACACGGTCGTTTGGCATCTCAATTCCAATCATGTATTGAATCAGGATTGATTCCCAATTTCATGACCACTGGTGTAACCCACCTTCTTTACAAGTCCGGTAGTGCTACGGACCCTAAAAATTATAGACCGATCACATGTCTTCCTACGGTCTATAAGCTTCTTACATCCATCCTGAGAGTAAAAATATCTTCACACTTAACCGACAATTCTATCATGTCTATCTCTCAGAATGGATGTAGAAGTGGGGCTCGTGGCACTAAAGAGCTCCTTGTAATTGATATGGCCATTAGCCAACAGGCACGCCGTAATCGTAAGGACCTGGCGACATGTTGGATAGACTATAAAAAGGCCTATGACTCCGTGCCGCATACGTGGCTCTTGAGGGTGCTTGAGTTGTATAAAATTGATACAACTCTATGTACCTTCCTGAAGGCATGTATGGGGCAATGGAGTACAGTCCTTTGCTATCCAGGGTGTCGACGGACCTGCGAGAATGGCGGGCTGATAAGGATAGAGCGGGGCATATTCCAGGGTGATAGTCTTAGTCCATTATGGTTTTGCCTGGCACTGAACCCTCTTAGTTATATGCTGGAGAGTTCAGAGTTAGGCTGTCGATTGCGGAGAGATGGTCAGGTTATATCCCACCTCCTTTACATGGATGATCTTAAATTATTTGCCCCCAACAATTCCCAACTGATAGCGTTACTAAAGATGACCGAAACCTTTAGTAAATCTATCAGGATGGAATTTGGTGTGGACAAATGTGCGGTCATGCATGTAAAAAGAGGGGAGATTGTGGAATCTGATGGGGTTGAGCTCTCAGATTCCACAAAACTCAGGTCTCTCTCTGCAATCGACACCTATAAATACCTGGGTATGTCGCAGGCGTTAGGCATTACAGAAGCTAGCATGAAGCAATCGTTACGGGAACGTTTCTTTGGCCGCTTGAAAAAAGTCCTCAAAAGTCTTTTGTCAGGCGGTAATAAGGTGCGCGCCTATAACGGTTGGGTCATGCCGGTTTTAATGTACTCCTTCGGCATACTCAGGTGGACTCAGACGGAATTAGACACCCTGGATAGGAGAGTCCGTACGCTTCTTACTGCATACCGAATGCATCATCCGCGTTCATCTGTGATGAGGTTGTACATACCACGGAAATGCGGGGGACGTGGCTTTTTAAATGCCAAGTCCCTCCATAACCGTGAGGTGTGCAACCTCAGGGAATACTTCCTACACAATGAAGCTGATATGCATCGTGATGTAGTAAGGGTGGATAATGGATTTACCCCGCTAGCTTTGGCTAAAGAGAACTGGCGCAAACCTGTGGTATTAAGTATTAATGACCGCATGGATGTATGGAAGAGCTATCGGGCTCTTCATGGGTCTGATATAGACTTACCAGCATCTGTGTCTTGGCTACGCTTCGGTGACCTATTTGGGGAAACCGAAGGTTTTGTGTTTGCAATTATGGACGAAGTTGTGATGACGAATAACTATCGGAAGTATATTCTAAGGGATGGTACGGTTGACATATGTCGGGCGTGCCACCGTCCCGGAGAATCCCTTAGACATATAATCTCTGGTTGTTCTCGTCTTGCCAACGGCGAGTATTTGCATAGACATAACCAAGTAGCCAGGATTGTTCATCAACAGCTTGCTCTAAAGTACAACCTTGTGGAATCAGAGGTACCGTACTATAGGTATGTGCCCGACGCAGTTCTCGAAAATGGGCGTATCACGTTGTACTGGGATCGATCTATCATCACTGACAGGACTAGCCAATAAACCTGATATAGTGTTGATAGATCGATCAGAGCGCCGCGCAATAATTATCGATATCACCATTCCTCATGACGAGAATCTTGTGAAAGCCGAAAAAGAAAAACAAATAAAATATTTGGATTTGGCTCACGAGGTTATCGACATGTGGAGTGTGGATTCGGCGATTATTGTTCCGATAGTTGTATCGGTGCACGGACTGATTGCCAAGAGCCTCGAACAACATGTCCAGAGGCTCGCGTTAGGCAGTTGGGTCAAGGGCTTGATGCAGAAGGCAGTGCTCCTCGACACGGCACGTATTGTGAGGAGATTCCTCTCTCTGGAGCCCTAACCACCGGTAGCTTGGTCCCTGTTCCCGATGCCGGTGGCCCACTATTTTTTATATTTTTAAATATATTTGTTTTTTTTATATATATAGAATGTATTTAAAAATATAATTGATATGTATTTAAACTTAAATAAAGGAAATAATAATAATTCATTTATAATTCATTTCGGCGGACTACGCTTCGCGCGGTGTAGAAGCGTTTAAGTTGGCCGAGTTAGATGCTTGATGGAACGGGCCATCGTTTTTATATGAGCAACAATGCAACTGGCCTCAAATCGCGAAAAATTTAAATAATGAGTTGCCCGAATTAAAAGTAAACGTAGTTTCTATTGAAAAAACGGACGATTGTTTTATAGATTTTAAGAGGTATTCGAAACTAAAAACATTGCAGCGCTCCTTCGCGTATGTTCTTAGGTTTTAACATAATTGTCGTCACCCTACAAACAAAACGATAGGCATACTGCAGCCTGAGGCACTTGAACTGTCTTTTAAAAGATTAGTTGGCTTATCGCAGCGAGATAGTTTTAGTCGTGAATTTAAAGTTCTTCGCGATAAACAGGCTCTGGGTCCCAAATGCCTCATTTTATCGCTGAATCCTTTCTATGACGAGGGCGATGACCTCTTGAGAGTAGGTGGACGTTTGGATTCATCGTTTTATTCTTATGATAAACGCCATCCTATGCTTTTACATGCCAAGCACCTGCTCACTAAATTGTTGTTCCAGCAGGAGCACTTGCGTCTTCTGCACGCGCCTCCTCAACTGCTTCTGGGCTCGATCCGCGAGTCCGTGTGGGCCGTGGCGGGGCGCTTGCTCGCACGCACGGTTTCGCAACAGTGCGTAACGTGTCGCCGCGTCGCGGGCAATATATCTGTTCCTTTGATAGGCTCACTCCCCTCTCAGCGTGTTACACCCGACTTTCCTTTCATTAGTGTCGGTGTTGACTTCGCTGGACCTTTCCTGATTACTGATAGGCAAGGAAGGGGTTGCAAAATTACGAAGTGCTATTTAGCCGTATTTGTTTGCACTAGATATAAATGTTTGCACTTGGCAGCCGTCAGTACCTTGTCAACGGATTCTTTCATACTGTCGTTGCGCCGTTTTATCTCTCGCAGAGGAAAGCCTCGCGAGATCCTGTGCGATAATGGCCGAAATTTCCTCAGCGCAGCCAGGGAGATTAGCAATTTTTTAAATGCAAACTCTGATGCAGTAACCAATTTTGCAGCGAATGAGGGAATTAAATTCAATATTTAGCCGGCTTGTGCCCCCCACTTCGGAGGTCTATGGGAGGCAGGTGTAAAATCGGCAAAATTTCATTTGAAGAGAATCCTAGGGAATTCTCATTTGACTTTCGAGGAACTGGCGACCTTATTTAGTCAGGTAGAGGCTATCCTCAATAGCCGCCCCTTATGTCCCTTGTCTTCCTCTCCTAATGATTACCAACCTCTCACTCCTGATTGGCCGCGCGCTAACGTCACTGCCTTCACCCAGCTTGGTGGACTTAAACCCAAACCGCTTAGACAGGTTTCAGAGGCTTGTGGTTTTAAGGCAGCACTTTTGGCGGTGCTGGCAGCTAGAATATGTTGCCGAGCTTCAGCAGCGGACGAAATGGCGCGTTCCTGGCAGACCTCTTCAACTGGGCGACCTGGTCTTTATCAAGGAAGAAGCGGCTCCCCCTCTCCACTGGCGACTCGGACGAATCTCCAGATTGTTTCCTGGCCCCGATGGGATTTCACGTGTGGCTGAGGTTGCCACAACCACGGGCACATATAGGCGAGGTGTGAAGTACCTCTGCCCTCTACTGATCGAGACGAATGAAACCTTGAAGACGGACGTCTCCGAGGCCCCCCAGGATGTTGCGCCCGCAATTACACACGGTGGCGCGGAGCGGCGCGCTCTGTTCCTCCGCCCGCGCCGCTCCTATGACGGCCGCGGGCGCACTTCTCTTCCCGCGCGGCGCTGATCCGTACGCCACACACGCTTGCGCGCGTGCGTTAACTACATTACCTTTTTCTATTACATTATAATTTTCTTGTGTGGGAACTGTATTACAACTATTTAATAGTTACATCAAGTCCTTTTTTCATTTCTATAAGCCCCCTGAGCCTTAAACAGTCGCCATTGTGTAGGAACAGAGAGTGAAAAGATATTGTACAGTACAGAGTCATTCAAACCGTCTATGATTCTAAAAGTATGACTTTTAAATACAAACAACAAATAAACATAAAATACAATAGATACAATGCTATGAAAACATTTTTTTTTGTTTACGTGTTCATTTGCGAAACATTAAAGAAGAATCGACTCCTATACAATCATCAATGTATATTCAGAGCTGAATAATATATATTACCAGATTAAAATGGTTTTGGCTGGATTGTGAGTATAAATTAAGTTATACTTTTCTATCTAAACCTTATTAATTAAACCAGTGCATAGATTGTTTTAAAATGAATCAATATATTTCAAAATGTAGTTATAATGAACAAAAATTGATAGTTGAATAGTTTGACGTTGCAGTTTTATACCTACACTTTGATCTTAGCCAAAAGACCGAGAATATAGGTTATATCTAGATTAGACATTAAGAATGGTACTGTCAATGTAATGGTTACCCGATTATTACACATTGAAATAAAATTATTTTTACGGATTCTATCACGATTTATTTGTTGTTATGTTGGTCCACCTTGACCATGGCCGCTGAAAAGCAACCGAAACGTCGGGTTCAGTGTAAATAATAAAATACCAAGAAATAAATCGCGATAGAATCCTTTAAAAATTGTTTTATTTCAATAGACATTAAGAAGCTTACAAAGGATTGTGATTTTGACGTAACATTTAAAATTTCACCCTCTTTGTGTGTGTTTTATTATTTCAGGGCTTTGATGTTGGCTGCTTTGATGATAACCTTATTCCTTGGTGGGAAACATATTTTGGAGTTGGATCGGCGTAATAACGAAATCTCTGTCTCGAACCTTACCGGCATAGGTGAATTTGCTATAACTATTCAGTTTCACATTTTTACCTTTCGGGCGGACTATGAGGCTGTCGTGGCGGTCTACTTCTCGCCAAGCCCTGACCAGTATGAGCTTGAGCTATGGCTCTCTGAACTGGACGTCGTTCTCGCTGCGTGCCGTGCTTGCACTTTCTTGGTCCTGGGAGGCTTCACCGCCTGGTCTCTGGCTTGGGGCTGCCGGGAAACCAATGACAAAGGGCGAGTTCTTGAGGACTGGGCCAACACCCGTGGCCTAGAGGTCCTCAACCAGGTGAGTGTTGCCACCTGGTAGCGGCGGGGGCGCAGTTTGGTCGTGGACGTAGCATTTGCGACCCCTGCTCTCGCCCGCCGCGTCCATGGTTCCCGCGTGTTGGACGAGGAGGAGACGTCGTCCGACCATAGGTACATTCGGTTCAACGTCTCCCCGCCACCTAACCTGCCACCGACAATTGCAAATCCCCCGGATCCACGTTGGGCGCTCAGACGCCTGGATCGAGAGACTCTTCTGGAGGAAGCCATAGTGCAGGCCTGGATTCTGGCACCGGACAGGCCTGCCAACGCCGAGGCGGAATGGTTCAGGAGAGCCCTGTCCGGCCCGGTAAAGAAGCAGGTGTACTGGTGGTCAGCGGAAATCGCACAGTTGCGGGCAGCGTGCGTGACCGCGCACCGCCTGTACACCAGGTTTCGCCGGAGGCGTCCCCACCCAGACGATGCGGCAGCCCGAGAGGACCCTCCAGGCAGCTATAAAGCAGGCCAAAAGGCGGGCCCGCGAAGAGCTGCTGGAGATTCTGGAGCAGAACCTATGGGGTCCCTATTCCCAGCGAGAGCGGAGGATCATACTCCTAAGAGTATGGCTTCGCCTCACGCCCCTGACTTGATAATAGCAAGAACGATGTACCCGAAGTCAGGGAAGGTGAGCCAGGGGCAGCAGTGCTCCGACTTAAAGCTCGGAAAAGCACTGCACCTGGACCCGACAGTATTCCAGGCCAAGCGTGAGTCCTGGTCCTTGAAGAAGCGCATGTTAAAAGGGGCCAGTTTAAAAAGGCGTGGAAGACGGGGAATATGGTCTGGAAGGCGGCCGGCGGATCAGCCATCCGGTTACCGACCGATCGTTTTGCTCGACGAGGTGAGCAAGCTCTTTGAGCGGATTATTGCAGAGCGCCTCGTCGAGCATCTCACGACCCGTCGATAAAACCTGACCTCACCAGGCGAGGCCGCGATGGCGGCCAAAATCCGGCGGTAATCCTAGGGTTATCCTTTCAAGGGCTTACCCGGGGTGCCCGGCAATGGACGCTTGAGAAGGACATCGTGTGGTTTTAGTCGGACCGATTACGACACGCCCACCCCATCGTTGGCACCGATGGGGTGAAGCCCGTGGGGGTTTCCATACGTTAAAAAATGGCCCCGAAGTTTTCAATCAACCGTAGTAAAATAATTGACGGGATATTTATCATATGAATTTTTTATCGAGTTATTTATTATATTAATTTAATTACCTATCATTTATATTGTATCTATTATATCATTTAGTTAATTATCATAATAGTAACAACAAAATGATCAAATTATTCTTATCTACCCTAAATTGTCTAATGTGTTACTTTTACGTTCCAGAGGAAGGAAGACTACTGAAGTTGATGACAGGAAAAATACTTTGATCATATATCTTCATATTAGTATGTAATATTTTTGTTTTCTTATTTTCTTTTATAGATATTAAAAAAATGTAAATAAAGAACAATTTAAATATAGGTAATCAGAGGCAATAAAGTTACATAAATTCATATCGTGTATTTCTTAGCAATTACTGGGTTTCATTTGCCCTTTTAACGTCTTGATTATAATTTTTTTAATAAAAAGTCAAATAAAATATTTAAAAAAAGAAGCGTTTATTAAAAAATATTACCTTCCCGTCAAGATGAATCAAACGAGCCGAAACTCGATGGGGTTGCGTCGTTTCATTACAGAGTTCCTATGAACATCTGCTAGCTCCATTATCAGACCCTGGTTACCATTGAAAAACAAACTACTGGTCAAGACGATTCAAACGAGCCCAAATTCGAAGAGGTTGTGACGTGTCATTGCGAAGTGCCTATGGCCACCTTCCAGCTCCATCATTAGATCAGCACCATGTCATCATAATTTTTTGATTATGAAGTAAATAAAGCTTGTAAAAAAGGTTTTTGAAAAACAAAAATGTTTCTGTTTATTCAAAAATGTAGTTGCAATAAAACGAAAATAAAAATTGTATGCACAAAAGGATGGGAAAGGAGTTTGGGAGGGGATGGGAAAGGAGTTTGGGCTCCGGCACTCTCACTCACCAAACTACTGTTACTTGGCGTCGATATTCTGTGAGAGGGTGGTGTTTCCCCCGTCGAGTCGGCCCATTAATGCAACGGCCAAAATGACTGTTGCTTGACTCTACCACCTGCACCTCTGTTTTCTATTTACACAGCACAGCCCTTGCATACAATTATTATTTTCGTTTTAGTGCTACTACATTTTTGAGTAGAAGCTTGTTTTAAATAACTTTTTTAGTAATTATTTTATTAGTAATTTTTAGTTTTACATTCAGTCAACAAAGTATCGGGAATGGATGATTTGTTTATGGTTCCAAACTCAAATTTTTGTTTTTTTTTTGTTGTTGTTAGATTGGCACAACTGTTTTTCATTTTGGTGCGGAGTTTGAGTTGTATCTGTTATTTATATTAAATTTATTAACTAGCGACCCGCCCCGGCTTCTCACGGGTGCAATGTATGTTATTATACATATAAACCTTCCTCTTCAATCACTCTATCTATTTAAAAAAACCGCATCAAAATCCGTTGCGTAGTTTTAAAGATTTAAGCATACATAGGGATATAGGGACAGAGAAAGCGACTTTGTTTTATACTATCCTGTAGAACGCGCAAAGGGACAAAAGTCCCTTTTTTTTAAATATTCTAGTCCCTTTTTAACGGCACGTAAAACCTTTGCGCGCACGACGGTCCTATGTAGTGATATTGAAAGATTATGGTGACTTATATTGAAAAAAATAGCTAACACACTTTATGAATTCAACTGTTTTATTGCCGTCATAGAACCAAACTAAAAAGAATACAAAGCGACAACATTACCACACGTTACAGACAGTGATGCCAACACGAGAAAATAAAATGATTGCGTTCACTATTCAACATCCCCTTTAGAATGCAAACCCATTTTCATTATACAATACAAGTGTTTGTTAAAAGTAGTACCTTTAGTTAAAATATCCGCAACCATATCATTACCTTTACAGTATACAAAACTAATATGTTTACAATCTGCATTATCTCTAAGGAAATGAAACCTTATATCAATATGCTTAGTCTTAGGTTTATAACAATCAGTTAAAGCTAAACGAATTGCACTCTGGTTATCACAGTGAATAGAGAGAGGGCTATCTACTTGCATGCCAAGTTCCAACTGTAGTTGACGGAGCCACAGTGCTTCTTGCGCCGCAGACGCCATAGCCATGTATTCCGCCTCGGCAGTAGACAGAGCTACCGTAGGCTGCTTACAGGAATTCCAGGCAACTGCTCCATTCTGAAAAATAAAAATGTAACCGGTGCAGGACTTTCTGTCCTCTGGGCTGCTGGCCCAGTCTGCATCACAATAGCCTTTTATCTTATTTGAACCATCTTTGGTATAACACAGTTTCAAGTCCTTGGTTCCTTGTAAGTATCTCATTATTCTTTTGATACCAAGCCAGTGTTGATGACCAGGGTTGCTCACATAACGACTGAGTTTATTGACAGCAAATCCAATGTCTGGGCGGGTTGCTTGAGCCAGATATAACAGACATCCCACAGCCTGTCTGTATGGAATTTTTTCATTATTATCAATGTCGTCAGTTTCAAATTTAGCATTCACTTCAATAGGTGTTCCCACTGGTTTACATCCTGACATACCAAAGCGTTCCAATGTATCTGTGATATAGCTACACGAGAAAATAAAATGATTGCGTTCACTATTCAACAGATACAGTGCTGTTTTTAGTTATATTATATCTAATGTGTATAGCGAATTTCATTATGGACAAACACATCGAACAAAGAGTTTGTCTTAAATTTTGCATCGCCAATGGAATATCGTGTCCGGAGTCACTGAAAATGTTACTTTGAAAGTAACATTTTCAGTGTGTTTGTCCATAATGAAATTCGCTATACACATTTTACTTACGGTGAATCGACTTTATCAAAAACACGTGCTTATGAGTGGTACAAAGCGTTCAAAAGCGGTCGAGATGTGATGGAAGAATTTTCTCGCTCTGGTAGGCCAACGTCTGCAACTGAAGTCAAAGCAACATTGCAAAAGTGAAGGGAATAGTGACTGAAAATCCTCATTCAACTTTGAGAGAGAAAGCTACCGAACTTTCTGTGTCTCACGAGTCGATTCGTACCATTTTAACTAATCATTCGGGTATGAAACATTTTACCGCTCGGCTAGTCCCTAAAGACCTCAATATTCTCCAAAAACTCAATCGCAGACAGAGTCAACATTCATGAAACGCATTGTCATTATTGACGAGACGTGGGTTTACGAGTTTGACATGCAAACTAGTCAACAAGCTTCGGAGTGGCGCTATCCAACTGAACCGAATCCGAAAAATCCACGCCAAGTCATGTTGACGGTTTTCTTTGACTATCGCGGTGTTATGCACTCGGAATTCTTGTCGGAAGGTCAAACGGTAAATGAAGAATATTATTTGAGCGTTATGCGGCTTTAAAGAGACCAAATTCGACAAAAGAGGCCAGATTTGTGGAAAGAAAATTCTTGGATTATGTACCACGATAATGCGCCTTCGCACAAGGCCATCATTATGAACGAATTTTTGACCAAACACTCAACAAATACCATCGAGCAACCACCATATTCCCCAGATATGGCTCCAGCCGACTTTTTATTTTTCCTAAACTCTAATTACCACTGCGTGGCACCCGGTAGAAGACATAAAGGAGAATTTGCAGCGCGAACTGAAACCGGACCGTTCCGGAAACTGCGTTTAAAAAATGTTTTGATGATTGGGTTATTCGTTGGCGTAAGTGTATCGTTTCGTAAGGAGCATACTTTGAAGGTGATAAAATAAATTTGGATGAATAACAAACATTTTGTGTGTTATTGATCTTTTCCCGTTACTTTCTTGACAGAGTAGTAGTAATATCATGTAGCACCAAACATTTCGCCAAGGTAAAACAAATAAGCCCAAACTCGATAAGTTTATCTGGTTTAGTTTAGGAACTCCTATGGCCACCTTTCTAATCCATGTTTAGACCCTGACTACCATGTAATCCAGAGAGTTTTAAATTGTTCTAAGTTTCCGCAAGTTACATATTGAAATAAACCTATTTTTCACGGATTCTATCGCGATTATTTTGATATTATTTTATTATTTACGCTGAACCCGGCGTTTCGATTGCTTTTAAGCAGCCATCGTTGTAAGGAGACTGAAGATGGTGGTTGTCTTATAGTTTGAAATGTCAGTTATCTTAAGGTCAAACTTAGCGAAGCATTGGCACTCGCGTCAAAGAACACATAGCTGATTTAAAACACCAACGTTCAACCAAGCCTACTGTATTTAAGCACGTGCAATGTGGGACCAAGCATTACTTAAGATTTGATAAACCTCAAATACTCGCTAACGAAAATCGATTCCTACCTAGTATGGTCCACGAGGCTATCGAAATTAAAAAACATCTTAATTTTAATAGAGAAGATGGTTGAATGTACCACCAGCTTGGAACCTAGTCATTCACCTAATTAATTAAAAAATTAATCAAAATGTAATAAGATTTCTTGGAACCTAGTCATTCACCTAATTCATTCCAGAAAAAAATCAAAATGTAATAAGATTTCTTAACACTGTGAGCTCATTCTGCGTAAATAGTAACACGAACAATTCAACATAGTTCAGGTACTTTGAGATAACTTACAACATAAACTATAAGACAACCACCATCTTCAGTATCCCCGTGACCATGGCCGCTGAAAAGCAACCGAAACGTCGGGTTCAGTGTAAATAATAAAATAACATCAAATAAATTGCGATAGAATCCGTGAAAGATAGTTTTATTTCAACCAGAGAGTTTGCTAAGACAAAACAAATGAGCCTAAACTCAATAAGTTTTTCTTGTTTAATTTAGAAGTTCTTGTGGCCACCTTTCTACTACATCATCAGACCCATGGTACTGTGGTACCGGGGGTTTGGGTACCACGTGTGTATAAGGCGACGAAATTATACGACTTCTTTGAAGGGAAAAAAATATTATTTATTTATCACCACACGCACTTCCTACTTATATTATTAGGGATTTACGCGGTTGTTTTAACTTTAAATAGCGGACTGGGAAGTATAACGCGGACTCGGTCCAAGGATAGGGCTTAAAGCGAGATTCTTCTCAGGATACTTTGCTAAGCTTCAGTCGGAACGGCTCCTCTAGATCCGTCCAGACTCCAACTCTCCAGGCCGCCTTTGTTTTATCACGTTCCTAATTCAAAGATTTAAACTGATACAATAGTTTTATTTAATCTCTGACACATGATGGCCAGGAAAACTAACTGTAGTGCTCGAACGAGGTCCGAACGCTACAGTACCATATTAATTCAAATTACAGTAGGGACAAGATAATAGGTCACTTTTGACAGATGTCAGTTTTATATTCATAGTGAGGTGACCTGCTTAAAAACATCGATTAAATGAATGAATCGAATGAATCGATACAGACTTGAAACATATGTGAATTTTAAAAATGATCATGCGAATCCCTGTCCCATTATTATTTTTTCTTTCATAAATTAAAGGAGCAAAATAAGACAAGTACCTACGTAATTTAACAAAAAAATTGCTTTTATTCACTTGAACTATCGGAACTGCTATCTTCATCACTGCTGTCAGCACTCAGAGATATTATTAATTCATTTTCAATAATATTGTCTATTCTCACATCTCGTTCAAAATCTTGTAAAATTATTTTCTTTGTCTTCTCCACGACTTTTCGCCAGTCTTCTGTAGTGACTTCTGCACATGCAGTTTGTAGCAGAGTCATCATTTTAGCAGTACTGAAGGGTGGTTCAGTATTGTTCCGCGCTGCATGACCCTTTATTTGTGCCCAAATAAGCTCGATGGCGTTATACTGGCAATGGTAGGGAGGCAATCGAATAACTTCGTGTCCATGCTCTAGGGCTAGTTCATCGATTACATAGCGGAGCTTGGACGGCTTAGTTGCTTTTACCAGATTTAACAACTCAACTTTTAATAAAGTTGGACTTGCCTCCACACCATTTCTTACCAGCCACGAGACAATTTCTTGCTTTTTATTTGCTTGAGTTGGTGGTTTATCAACTTGTACAGAATGATACGGAGCATTGTCCATTATAATTTTCGATGGGTTTTCTAAGCTGACTAGCAGCTTCTCAAACCACTTTTTAAAAACATCAAAGTTCATTTCCTCATGGTAATCTGTTGTAGTTTTAGAGGCGAATGCGAGGAGGCAGTCTGGAATAAAACCTTGAGAAGCTGATCCCGCGTGACATATAATAAGTCGGGCTCCTTTTCCCGATGGAACTTTTGAGGTGGAGGCCGCTGTATCATCGGTCCATGTCCGCGCAACCGTATGGTTCGCATTCAACCATGTTTCGTCAATAAACACGACATTGTCCCAATCCGTAATTTTATTTACCTGACGTAAGAATGTTATTCTCTTCAAAATAATGTCGTAGCGTTCTAGCAGGATTTTCCACTTGTCGGATTTTTTAAATCTAAAGCCAATCGATTTTAAAACCTTTGATAGAGACGATTTGCCTCCAAAAAATAAGCCTGCGCCTTTTAACGAACTCAATAGCTTTTCCCGTGTAGGATATTCTTTTCTCGAGTAATATCCATAAATGTGGTTGCGAATTGCAGCAGCAGCAAAATTATCAACGTCAACAATTTTCTTCTCCCTCTTTCGTTTTTTCGGTGTACGTAAAGTATTATCTTCTGAGCCTGATGGTCCGTATTTCTCTTTCAGAATTTGAGTTACTGTCTTCTTCCCTATTCCCAATGCTTCGGCAACGCGTTCTCTCTGTAGTTTCAATGGTAAAAGAGACCCATCGTTAACTGATTCACGTCCAAAATAATTGTACAATTTCAGCACTAGTTCGCGAGATTGACTGTTTAGAGTTTTCCCCCGTTTCGACATAGTAAGACTGTAATGTTTTTCTTGTTTAATAATCGTTAAGCAATCGGAGTCCAATTTATAGCCAGGTAAACGTAGTCAGTAAGATCAGTTCAATGAAAAAGCCGGATCAGAAGAAAATAACAGAGAGCACACCAAAAACGCACAGTCACTTCGCACAACAACAAAAGACTGCGTCATCATCATGTTATGGCGACATGACATGCGTCATCGACAGGCACTGGTGTTGCCAGCAACATCCACCTAAATTGCACCCAACATCAATGACCTTTCTATTTAGTTATTTTTTTGTATTTTTATAGTTAGTTAAAAGAATAATAAATATATATAATTAGGTTTTATTATAATCACAACGTGGTTATAAATTTATGGTGATTTTTCTTCACAAGTAATCATTGCATTCGATTCAACTTACAGTCCTATCAGCTTTCGATTTTTAGAGTAACATCCCTAGTGTTTAAAAAGAAAAAGGGTTGACTGACGCAACATTGTAACGACGTTCAGTTCTTTAGATCAGAAATTGTTTATTATGTTTAGAATGGTTTATTAGTGAAAGCAAATCGTAAAATTACTCGTATCGGTCATTATTACAATAAATATGTAAACGTAATTGAAAAAAGTTAAGCAATTGTGCAGTTCTTATTTTATGCCCGCCGTTACAAGGTTACGTTGTTGAATTTTGATGAAATGTCAAAAGTGACCTATTATCTTGTCCCTACTTTAATCGTGTATGCAAAATTTCGGCTTAATCGGAATGCTAACATATGGATGCCAAAAAACTTGTAATATAGAATGCAAATAGGTTAAAGTCATCACAGTCTGTAACACCAAAAATATATTATCATTTTATATATACATTACAACAAGTTGTTGTTGGATCAGCATTTTGACGCGCACGCTAGACATCGACGTGGCCTTGTAAATGGAATCGGATATATGGCAAACAGTCTTTTCGGTGTATTTTTTTTTTTTTTTTTTTTTAATATTAAAAATATTGGAATTAAGAATATTGGACGAGTGTTTCGCGGAACGATATAAGAAAGACATCGAACTGATCCGAAAAAACGAACATCACATAACAAACCTATTAAGAAATCAAACATCCGTCGTTGAAGCCGAGTATAAGTTGTTAAAAAGGACAGAAAACATTATGTCTATACAGTATAAAGCTATCAATAAGCACCTGAATGCATTAGACGAAGCTGTTAATTCAGTCAAAGAAAAGATAATAAGTATTAGTGAAGTGCAAGACTTCACCCTGTCAGGCATGACCACGAGTAACCTTATTCAAAATTTAAAACGGATTCAGGACACATTGTTTGATACCGTGACTGATATTTACTCTGGCAAGTTTAATACCCATTTGCTTACACCTGATCAACTACGTAATGAATTACAAATCATTTCGAGTCAATTAACAAGATATCAAACTACCTTTAGAAGAAATTAAAACAGATACATTTACAATCTACTGAAAATTAAGGGTAGAGTACTACGAGACTATTTTATATTTGAAATAACATTTCCTCTAATCAGCAGGGAAACTTATAACATCTATAAAAAGATCCCAGTTCCTCATCAGATATCAAGTAATAACACAATTACTGTCCGCCCGATTAACGAGTACATCGCTGTTAATCTGCGAAGAGATACGTTCTCAACATTGTCTACGAATGAGCTGCACGCATGTTTATACAATGAATATACATACTTATGTCCACTAAACGCGCCTATTCACTATCTATCTGTAGATGAAATCTTCTGTCAGTTAAAGGCCAGCAAGGATCAATGCACTGTAAACAAATCTGCATGCAAAAATGTGTGGATGGAATTAAATTAAATTATTAAATTCTCTCTATAATCTATATAATCTGTTTAAAATTAAATTAAATGAGCCATCTAATTATTTTTATTATTGTTGCAACCCATGCTCTTTACGAATCATAAATGTAATGATCAAGTTACATTCGAACAGCTATCTGGAGCTGGAATTGTTAGTCTCGGGTCGAATTGCATTATAAAAGGCAAGGACTTTGCTTTATTTTCAAGATCAAGGTCAGGAAATACCTTAACTTTGAACCCGGAGGTAGTTACTCCAATAATTTCTAACTTAAATCAATTGATAAATATATCTCTGGAACTATATATGGAACCGAAAGATGAGCCGATAGACCAAACTCTGAAGAATCTGGGTAACCAAATCGAACAACTGAAATCGGCGACCACTGATCCATCTTAGGTTTTTTTTTTTTTTTTTTTTCTAACATCTCTGGCATGGCCAAAGTCTACGCTCAAAATCATTTATAATGCCTAGTCTTTTCTACTTTTATTTCGAAAACCTACTCAGGGTTAATATCTTTTTATCTATCCTTAATTCTATATATATCACGCTTTCATTCTTGTCCTCTAGTACCATACAAGTTCTCGCTTTTATTCTTCTCGCACTTTCATTCCGTTCCTTTCATTAATATCTTTTTATCTACCCTTAATTCTATATATATCACGCTTTCATTCTTGTCCTCTAGTACCATACAAGTTCTCGCTTTTATTCTTCTCGCACTTTCATTCCGTTCCTTTCATACTATAGGGATTTTGGGGTTGGGTAGGGGATTATATTTTTATTGCTTTCTTTATTTTTCATTACTTTTCTTATTACTAATCTGTTTCTTTATTGCTATTTATGACTAGTATCTTATTTGCTATACAATTTTACTACTAGTATCTTTTACATGTATTGTTGTTACCTCTAATGTACATTGGTTATACTTATAGCTAATTACAAATTGCTGCTTAGGCTAATACTATTTACACAGTTGAAATTACCTTATTATGGACAAAAATGTTTTACCTTCTTGCCAGGTATACAATTATACCTGCGGGAGGTAGTTATTAACTATTTTTACTATTGACCTTCTTTATGATGTTTTCCGCAAATTTAAGAAATTCTTCTCTGTGCTTTACCATCAGCATAGGAAGATTAGGTTTATCAAGCTTTAAATTCAATTTGTTTTCAATGTTGTATCTTTCCCTAGAGTATATTGGGCAGTCCACTATTAAATGTGCGACTGTCTCCTCGACGCCAGGCTCGCAGGCGCATGATGGGTCCTCCTTACACTTGAACCGGGTCAAGTATTCGGAAAGCCCACCATGCCCCGTCAACAACTGGGTTGTAGTGCCGGCGACCTCCATCTTGCGGACGGTTCTGTATGCTGCCACCGCGCATGGGAAGAAGAGCTTGGTGCCAGAAGCTGTGTCACCCATCCTGTACCTTTCGTTCCATTCGTCAAGCGTGATCTGCCGCAGGCCACGCTTGACAAATGAAACTGGGCACAGGCTGTAGTGTGGAGCTCTCTTCGACAGCAGAGCCGCCTCCTTAGCCAGCTGATCGGCTCGTTCATTGCCCTCCAACCCTGCATGGGCCTTGACCCAGAATAAGGAAATTTCCTTGCCCTGGGTCAAGCCCCGTTTGATATTACACCTGGCTTCAACGGCCACGATGGCTTCGACGGTACGATGTATTGTCTACGCATGAAATTCATCAGTACGTTATCATTTACGTACTGGTGGGAGCGATGGTGCTAGCAGCAGCAGTGTTCCTGTGGCGGAGGCGACAAGCCAGTGCCAGAGTCAGCTGTTCTCAGACTGCAGAGCAAAGTGTCGTATTTACGCGTCATCAAAATACTACTGACCGTCAGCTTAGTGAAGTGCATATAGACTCGACACGGATGAGCAATGTTAATCTAAGAAACCAATCGACTTCTCCCATACCTAGGAAACGTATTTTCTACCATGTGGTAGGTTACACACGTAGGCAGTTCCTCTGTGCTAGAGGCGCGTGGAAGGAAACACGCTGTGCTGGCTGGCATAGAGTGATGGACAGCCGACTGCAGTTATGCTGTTAGAGCTGGGCCTGCTACCCTGGACTCCTCTTGATGAACCTTCTTAGACAGTACTGGTGGTGAGATCCGTGCGAGAGATTGTAGCTATATGTATCTGTTCAGCTCTCGTTGTATTCTTTGTGAACCGCTTGTTGCACTTTTTGACTATGTACTTAGTATATAGAATATTGACTAATATGAAAATGATTGTGGTGATCAAAGTTTCCAGACTCTTTATGGTTTGTCTTTACACCATGATGTCCGTTTATTCAGTGCCCAAATACATATACATAAATACAATACACACGCACGAAAAAAAAAAAAAAAAAAGGTACGTAAGTATGGGCGGGGCGGATTCGACCTGCGAAAAGTGCGTCTGGTCGGAGAAACCCTATTCTCAGCACCCTGTCCGGTGCAGAGTGGGGGAGAGTGCAAGTCGCGATGATCCTCAGGGCAAGGCTAGAGAGTTATCCTTCACGAGGTAGCCGCCTGTTATTGGTTTGATTCTCTAAGAAACAGACGTAACAAAAACCTCTAGCCGGGCTACCTCCCACCCCTCCCACATCCCATCCTCACGCCCGCGCCTGTGAATCGGATGCAACGCGTGAAAGCTAGTGGGCGTCCGGGGCACAGGGGCGCGGCATTACTTCTCGCTCATCCCATCCCCAACCCAAACCCAGCAATCTCGGAAACGTCACAACATGAGCGCAAATGAGAATGATAAACTACCCCAGGAGGGTACCGGCAATGCCGGTGAATCCCTCCCTGTATCACTCAGTGATGCAGGCTGCCCCTCGTATTCTGGGGGGGGGGGAGGAGGGCACATTAGCGCACACTAAAAATTAAATTGAAAGCATTGTTAAGATCCCAAGCCGACACGAAAGATCCAAATCGGAGTCTCTCGGAGACGGCCTTACTAGTATGAGTATTGGGGAAACAAGTACCAAACAGAATGAAGGCGCGTGGATCACCAAGTCCAAAAAGAGGAGGGAGAGAACGCGTCGGCAAAAGGAGCAGGAAAGGACCAGCCAGACCAAACCCGGTGCGTCAACCGTAGAGGTAAACAGGTCAAGACCCATAAAAATGAAAAGGCAGGGCACAGACCCTGAAGAGCGAACGCAGCAGCGTCCACCGAAGCGCCCGAAGCCACAACCCACCCCACGTAACGAGGGACCACGGCGGCCCAATCCGGGCCAAAGTGACCTCTCGATTATCATCCACCGGAGTGACGGCGCGGCGATGGACGATGCTACGACTGCCGAAATAAGAACACGACTAGTCGACAACATCGAGGAAGCTGCTCTAGACGGGGTAAGTGGCAGAAGCCTGTCATTCGCGGCATCGGGGCTGGTAGCCGAGGGATACTTCCTCGTGAGCCCGAACACCGAGGAAGCGATGACTTGGCTGCTCGGCTGCGACTTCGGTGAGTGGAACGGCGTCCCGTTAAAGCCGAAAAAGCTGGATATCCATAAGTTATCCATCTGGCTTCCTGGCAGCACTGGAGGTCGACGCATCGACCCACTGGAACTCATTAAGATCCAGAATATTTACAGGCAGGAACTAAAGCTATCGGAGTGGACTCTCATCCGCAAGGAAATACTGCCTCTGGGATTACGGCTTGTGGTGGGAGTCCCAGAAGAAGTAGCCAAAGCCCACGTATGGCTTAATTAAGCCACACAAGTGTATGCCCGAGTCCTGGGAAAAGGACCAACACAAGTCCCAGATAAGTGCATATGCCCAGTCCATCCCACCAACCTTCACACCAAGACACCAGGAGAAGAACCTGTTGAACGCGGCAGTAACGTTCAGTCCCACAGAGGGGAGCCACTGACGAAGGCAGACCGTACCAACAGCGCTCGATCCCAAACAGCACACAACAGGCGCCAGCCACACACAGCTCTGGGCCTGAAGGAGGGGAAGATGGGGCGCGGTCGAGAGCCCCAAAGGGGGTGACGACCGCAAAACAAACGCCCCACCAACAGATACGCCCAGAGCAAAACACAGTACACCCCCTCCTTCTTCGTCTTGGCTGGGTCCACCGACGTGACGAAGAATGGGGAGGGAGCACTAACACTCATAGACACACAGGCACAATAACACTATACATGCACAAACACAATAACACACCACAAACACACACACAAAAAATAAGAATAGTTCAAGTAAATCTACACCACTGCCGCGACGCTATGATTGAGTTTTGCATAAACTTGGTGGATGAGAAAATAGACATTGCTCTACTGCAAGAGGACTAAAAGGACGTGTGTCAGGGTTCAGCTCCCTGGGAGGAGAAACTATCTACCACGAAATGGGTGAGTCAACTCCTAGGGCATGCATATATGCCAGCAGTAGGGTAAGATCGTTAGGAATAATAAAGGCAGATTGTTACAGTGACCTTGGTAGTGCCACAGCAACAATACAGACGAATTGTTTAGTTTTAATCTTTGTTTTATTTTGTTTTGATGTTGGTACCGCGTATTGATAGGACCAACACCAATCATATTTTTTCTTTACATACCCGCGTATTATTTGACGCCGCTGAACTTGACGCCGCCGGTAAATGGCGAGTTGAGCGCGTAGTACAGCGAGTAGTCGCCTGGAAAGGTCCGTTTGTTTCGTATATCACGTGCGCGCGCTTTTTAGAGGGTTCTGCCTACGCGCTTTTAAAAGAATATTGTTTGATTTGGTTGTTGAATTTTGAGTAATTGTGAACATTGATTGCCGAGATAATATCTCTTTTTTTAAATAAAGTGAATACTCCCATCGCATTCGTTGGACTTTGAACTTTGCTACGGTGGTTCTACAATACTAAGGAAAGTAAACATCACATTTCATTTTAGTTCATCATTAGTTTATTGTATATCCAATTACACGTACATTCATGTCACATAGTTAGATAAAATAGATAGGCACACTTTACAATCTTTTCTACCTTCCCGGCTGATCCCGGTCCATAGAAGGTCAGTGACCCATTTATTAATATATTTTGTTTAATGTTAACGATAATTAACGGACTGGTTTAATCTGGTTTGCCATTGGAAACTTAACACGTGGCTAGAACCCGCCATTTTGTGTGTTAATTTATCGGTATGATTTGGCCTTTTGGTGCAATGGAATTTGACTATTTTCACTTTTAAACTTGAAATTGTTATTGTAATTAAAATATTTCCTGGTCGATTTCGATCGGGTGTCAATTGCTGCTTAATTTGACTATTGAAACAAGTACGTGCTAAACTAAACTTTGAATTGTTGTTTATTCATGTTTGAGTGGACCCGCCGGGAGGTCTGAATAAATATTTGTGTGTGTTTACTTGGTATAAAATTGAAAATACTGTACGATTTGATTTTTGTACCCGTGAGGTTTTAGTCAGTTCCATAACATAACATAAACTCACGCCTATGTCCCCGAAGGGGTAGGCAGAGGTGCTAGCACCCACATTTCGCCAGTTTACGTTTAGGTCCCAATGTAATAGGTGGCGAGCCTATTGCCATTAACCGGGCACTTATAAACCTGCGATAACCTGTGTTTGATGCTTCGTGCGGTTTTAGTCGGTTCGATTAACCGGTTTGAATAAAAGTACGGTATTTTGTTATTGTGGTTTGATTAATGATTTTGTACCGTTTGTTGACTGCACCTTTGTGTAGATCCGGATCATTAGATTTTACTACTTTATTTTAGTTAAATATTAAGTTTTAATTTTGTTTGCGTGTCCACTGTCGGCTTTCGATCACGCTTCGGAACGAGGTAGTGATTGCGTGAAAGTGAGTGGTGGGACTACGGCTTGAATACTACCTGCTCGTGGTCTTACTTCTCACCCTTGTCTCCGGGTAAAGGAGACTGGTAGCAGAGCTGTTAATTGTTTTTTTTTTTATGCGCTCGCTACGTTCGTGTACACGAATATAGGCAACAAAAAGAGAGTGCTTATAGTCTACGCATACCTACCCAGCGAGGCATACTTAAAACCACCCTTCAAATAAATGGAAGACATAACTAGGAAATACCTAGGTAAGAACATTCCGATTTTTCTAGGTTGTGATGCCAATGCTCATCATGTGGTATGGGGCAGCACAGACTGCAATACAAAAGGTGACTCACTATTAGATTTTATAAGTGCAACAGGTTTTGACATAATAAATGAAGGCAACACGCCAACATTCGTTACCAAAACTAGAAGAGAAGTGCTGGATATTAAATTGAGAAAACTTTAGTTAGGAATGCGAGGAAAACAGACTGGACTACATACGAATCTCACATAAAGAAATGGAGCCCAGGAAACCACACCTCGCTAAAAGTTACAGTTAAAGCAGAGCGTTAGAAATAGAGACCAACAGACTAGATGAAGCTCTAAGGGAAGCATACCAAAAGGCATGCTTACTCAAAGAGATCAAACCAGGCAAAGGACAACCCTGGTGGACAAAAGCACTAGAGAAGAAAAGAAAAATAACCAGACGAGCTCTCCGGAAGGCCCTAAAAAAGGGCGTTGATGAAAGCTGGCTCACATATAAGAGAGAAAGAAACATATTTAAGAAAGAATGCAGAAGGGAGAACAGAAACAGCTGGAAAGCATTCTGCGAAGGAGTTGAGAAATACCCTGACGCAGCCCGTCTTTTTTTTTTTTTTTTTACGTGCGGAAATCCCTTCGGATACCCCCCCGCCGACCAGCGGGGGTGGTTATGTCGTGTATCGACTAAAACCGCACGGTGTCCTCCCCAATTGTCCGTTGCCGGGCACCCCGGGTAAGCCCTCGAAAGGATAACCCCAAGGTTGCCGGCGGACTTTGGCCGCCACCGCGGCCTCGCCTGGTGGGGTCGGGTTCTATCCCGCTTCGGTGAGTTAGCAGGCGTGTGTAGGGCACACACGACACGCCTCCGCCACGGCTTGCTTCTGTAAGGACGGCGAGTCGGCCAACTGCCGTTTTCAGGCCCCGATCATGGAGGTCGGTAGTCCCGGGCGTAGATGAGTCTGCGGCGTCCTCGCCGCAGACTGCGAAACTCGAGGGGCAGGGTTCTCTCCCGCTCCCTCTCCGCCGTCTCTTTTGCGAGCATTACCTGCTCGCAGAAAGAGGCGGCGGCATGCCACTTGCTCCCGTCGGAGACCACGGCCCTCACCATGGTCTCCAACGAGAGAACGTCCACGCCCAGGACCGCAACGAGATCCCGGCGTTGACTCGCCCACGCAGGGCACTCCACCAACGTGTGGAGCGCCGTGTCTTCGCCAGGATCCTCGCAGTACTGGCACTGCGGCATTGTCTCCTGGTGGATGCGCCACAAATAGTTACCGAAACACCCGTGTCCGGTAACCATCTGGCACATCCGGTAGGAGAGGTCCATGGTCCCTCTCCAACCACTCCTTCATGATCGGTCTCACCGCCGCAATGGTGGATTCCCCCCACCTTGGGTGCTCAAGTCGCACCCTCCATGTCTCCATGAGTTCCTGGCGGAGCAGGGACCGCTGAGCCCTGATTTCTCGGGACTGCGGCCTATGGCCCCGCTCCAGCGCCTCCTTGCGCCACTGGTACAGCAGCCCAAGGGCTTACGCCCCCTACGGTGATGCTGGTTCCCGACGGTGGCCCCCTCCGAGGCCCGTGAAAACACATAGCCTCGGATTTGTGGAGAGCCACCTCGAGTCCCAGCCGCCGTATTCGACCCACGAGTTGAGCAACCCCTGCCGTGGCCTTTAGTGCCGCGCTTCGGTACGTTGCTCCCCGCGCCATCACGAGGGTATCGTCAGCATAACAAACTATGCTGACACCCTCGAGCAACGCACCGCGCAGCACCCAGTCGTATCCGATGTTCCACAGGAGTGGCCCTAGGACCAACCCCTGTGGAACACCGCATGACACTTCTCGCCGCCCTGGCTCTAGCCAGCTCGGGTAAACTATGGCCCTCTCAGATAAGTATGCTTTGACAATGCGGCGGAGGTAAGGAGGCACTCCGTGATACGCGAGAGCCTCCCTTACGCAGCTCCAGGGTAGGGTGTTGAAGGCGTTGGCGATATCAAGACACCGCCACCACCACCCCACCCCGCGAGACTACTTGTCCGCCAGGTGCCTAACGCGCATGATCGCTTCCACGGTGGAGCGCCCCCGGCGGAAACCGAACTGGTTATCCGCCGGATCTGGCCCCACGTTCGTGTGATGCTCGACGAGGCGCTCTGCAATAATCCGCTCAAAGAGCTTGCACACGCGGTCGAGCAACACGATCGGCCGGTAACCGGATGGCTGATCCGCCGGCCGCCCTGCCTTCCGGTTAAGGACCAGTTTCCCCGTCTTCCAAGCCTTTGGAGACGCCTGAGGCGGAGCCATACGCGGAGGGACATGCTCCTCCGCTCTCACTGGGAACAGGGAGCCCAGGATCCCCTCCAGCCGGAGCCGGAGCTGGAGGCTCTGGGTCATTAGGGGCGCCCTTGGGCGGATTTTGCCTCTGACCGCCAGGTAAGGGCGCCCCCATGGGTTCTGCTCTAGAGACTCCAGCAGCTCTTCGCGAGCCCGCCGCTTGGCCTGCTTTATAGCTACCTGGAGGGTCCACTTGGCCCCCTTGTACGCCTCGTATAGCTCCGCCTCTCGAGCTGCCGCATCGTCTGGGCGGCGACGCCTCCGGCGAAACCTGGTGTACCGGCGGCGAGCGGTTACGCACGCTGCTCGCAGCTGTGCGATCTCCGCTGACCACCAGTACACATGTTTCTTTGCCGGGCCATTCCGCCTCTGCGTCGACATCGGCAGGCCTGGCCGGTGACGGAATCCAGGCCTGCACTATGGATGCCTCCAGGAGAGCCTCCCGATCCGGGGGGCTCGCTATAGTTGGCGGCAGGTTAGGTGGAGGGGAGACGTTGAACCGAAAGTACTTATGGTCGGACGACGTCTCCTCCTCCTCCACCACGCGCCAACCCTGGACGCGGCGGGCGAGAGCAGGGGTCGCGAATGCAACATCCACGACCGAACTGAGCCCCCGCCGCTCCCTGGTGGCGACACTCCCCCGGTTGAGGATCTCTAGGCCACGGATGTTGGCCCAGTCCTCCAGAACTCGCCCCTTGGCATTGGTTTCCCGGGAGCCCCAAGCCAGAGACCAGGCGTTGAAGTCTCCCAGGACCAAGACAGGGCGAGGACGGCACGCAGCGAGAACGATTTCCAGTTCAGCGAGCCACAGCTCAAGCTCATACTGGTAAAGGCTTGGCGAGAAGTAGACGGCCCGGTACGCCCGGTCCTCCAGTACGCCAAGGCGCCTCTCGATCGCCACCAGCTGCTGCGTTACGCTTGGCAAAGACTCGGGTGCCGGCCCTGGCACCAGATTGGGCGCCGGCGTAGGCGCCGATCTAGGCGCCAACGTTGGCGTTGATTTTGCCGCCTTTGGCGCTGATTTGGGCGCCGCCATCTCCCCGGCACCAGGGGCCTTTCTGGCCGGCGGTGCCTCCCGGAGACCCGGCGCAGTCCGGGCCCCCGCAGTCCCCTTAACTAGCTGGGTCAGCTTTTCGACCTCCCCGCGGAGGACCCGTTGCTGCTCCAGCGAGTTAGCGAGCTCAGTCTCCAGGGTTGCGACCCGGTCCCTGAGCTTCGCTTCCTCCTCGGATACGTTCCGAGAAAGGAGCTCCTCCAGCGCTGTCTTGGCCACGGCGACACTCTCCACCACCGTCTTCTTCTTCCCGGCCACATGTTTGGCACCCATTGATGGTGTCCGTGATCCGGGCAAGCGCTGAGAGAAGTTAGCTCGCAGCGGGAATGCCTTGGTCCCTGCCACTTGGTAGTGGAGGGACGTGCACCGGCACCCTTCCCGCCGAAGTGGCCAGCACTTTTGCCGGCCGATCGTCCTCACTCGAGGAGACCACCCTCTGTCCGGAGGAGCTTCTGCTCCGGTCCAGAGCCGGGCCACGCGAGCGAGGCCTCTTGCGTCGGAGACTTTCAGTCTCCATTTGGCTGGGAGCTGACTCGCTGTCAGTCCCAGCCATGGACGCAATCTCCGCGTCCGTACCCTCTGCCATAGGTAGTGGAGTAGCGGGTCTGGCGAAGATAGCCTTGTGCGACCGCGTGCGAGACCGCAGCCTCACCTCCTCTTCTGCCCCACTACCTCCACTCCGACAATATCATGTCCGTAGTTATCGCTTGAGTCGTTTTTATTGGTTTCGTCCGGTTTATGTATATATATGATTTCATTATCCATAGTATATCCCACGAGTATGGGGGAAAGACGGTCGATCCAGGCGGAGCCCCCTGCACCTGGACAAGCCTAAATACTATGGAGGTCGGCTGGTATCCATAGGTTTTTACGACTTCGCTGTCGGGTGTTATAGACTTTTTCCTTGTCGTGGGCCGGCCGGCCAATAAAGGCAAGCTCTCCGGTCAGCAAGTTCACAGCGTACCCTTCTGGAGCCACCAGTCAGGTCATTGCTGATGACTTACCGATTACGGAACGCGAGAGGATGGCTAGTCCTCTCTCACCGGCGGTGGCACAAGTGCCCGTCGGCCCCTGCGTTAGCAGTGGGCCAACCCGCCCCTGGATCCCCCAGGACCCTACGGTAGCCTCCACCACTAACACCATCGCTCATCCTGTCTCCTCTGAAAGCAGAGGAGTACGGAGAACGATGTGTTCCCGCCACGTTGGGTATTGGCCGACGATCAATGCCAACTCCATGAAGGGGAAGCCATTGACCGCCACCCAGGGTGTACCGGCCGCTCCGATTCCGTTCCCCCCGGACTGCAGCGGGATCGGAATCGGAATGACACGCGAGGAGGTTACCCAACACACACCCCTGACGCAGCCCGTCTAGTGAAAATGTTCTCCAAAACCAACACCTGCAAACTAGGAAGCATCAAGAACGGAGACGAACTAATAACTGACCCGGAAAAGATACTAGAAGTTATACTGGAAACACATTTCGCAGAATGTGAAGAACGCACAAGTGATGACATGCTAATTAACACGAATCTCACAATGGAAACGATGGAAAAAGCACTAATCACAAAAGAGCATATACAGTGGAGTGTCTGGTCATTCCAGCCCTACAAGGCCGCAGGACCGGACGAGATATTTCCCAAAATGCTACACACAGCCATTAAGTACATAAGCAACGACCTTCTGGCTCTATACAATAGCAGCATCTGAATGAAATATATCCCAAAGAAATGGAGAGAAGTAAGAGCGGTTTTTATATCTAAACCTGGTAAGGCAACTTATCAAGAGGCTAAAGCTTTTAGATGCATTAGTCTCTCCTCATTCTTACTCAAGACACTAGAGAAAATACTGAACAGAATAATAAGAGAACAAATAGCTAAAAGTGGATCCCCACTCCACCACAACCAACACGCATACATGGAGGGCAAGTCAACTCAGCACTCCCCAACTTGGTCAACAGAGAGCAGAGATCGATCAGCAACAAAGAATACGCACTGGGCTGTTTCTTTGATGTTGAGGGCGCTTTTGACAAAGCTACCTCAGCCTCAATAGAGGAAACCCTAAACCGCGAAGGTATAGATAAAGAATGGGTAAAAAACATGTTAAAACACCGACTGATACAGGCCGAGATAGCAGGAATAAAGCACACGGTGGTAGTGTAGTGTTCCGACCTCGTTCGATCACTACAGTTCGTTGACCTGGCCATCATGTGTCAGAGTTTAAAAATAAATACTTTGTTTCAAATTTAGCTTAGGGAGGAAAAACAATCGCTTGGCGGACCAAGCGGCTGACAGCGGGCGACTTGGGGCGCCGGCCTCGCCCGCCCTTCGAAGAGAAGTCCTAAATATACTGATTGTAGGCTCAGTCCTTGAGCAGAATCCGCGATTCCCTACAGTTCGTTTTAAATATAAATATATTCGCGTAAAACCTCCCTAAACTCGATATAGGAAGCTTTGTTGTATAAATAAATGCCCATATTACTATTTATCCTTGTGTTTTATCTTTTCATCAAAACGAGGTATTGTGGCGTCCAACCCCCGGACGCTACAGTAGCAAGGAGAGGCTTCCCTCAAGGTGGATGTCTATCGCCACTATTGTGGCGTTTGCTAACAGATGAGATAGTCATCAATATAAACAGGATGCCCATATATACACAGGTATACTCTAACGACGGTGTACTCCTGATTACAGGCAAAGTCCTAAGCGTCATTTGTAACATCATGAACAGGGACTTGAAAGAAGCACTAGGATGGTGCAGGAGCAAAGGCATCAACCTCAACCCTGACAAAACCAAACTATAGTAGTTTTCACCAACAAAACGAAAATAGGGCGAGCTGAACCGGTACGACTGGATAACCATAACTTAGACGTAGCGAAGGAAGTCAAATATCTGGGAGTCACACGACAGCAAATTGGGCTTCAAGACTCACAAGTAACACATGCTCAAAGGCGAAAATGACCATGATGCAATGTAAAAGTGCAATAGGAAGAAGCTGGGGAATAAAGCCGGCCACAGTACTCTGGATCTACAAGGCAATCATCATGCCGAGAATCCTACACGGTGCCCTGGTATGGTGGCATAGAGCCTGCGTAGGGAGGAGTAAACTAGAATTAGACAAAGTTCAAAGACTAGCAGCCCTTATGACCACCGGCGCGATGAGGACAACGCCCACGGCCGCGCTCGAGATCATACTGGGTCTGTACCCCTTCTGGGTCTGATCTAAGGAGATCGGGAAATAAAAAAGAGAGCAATTGAACAATGGTTCAAACTGAAAAGCACTGGTCTATGGACAGGCAACACATTGGATGAGGGTCATGCTATGATCAAGCAAGGCTACAAAGAAAGACTTTCAATGATAATTTCAAACAATGATCTGATAAGAAAGGAAAGGACCTTTGACAAGAAATACAGGTTACACATAGGACCTAGATACAATTGGCTGACGGACACCAATGGTACCGTCTGCTACACAGACGGCTCCAGAAAGGAAACAACAAAGCTCTCTGGCTCCGGAGTGCACATTAAGTGCGAAGACGGAACAGAGACAAATAAATCAATACCCTAGGGAGAGTTTGCAAGTGTCTTCCAAGCAGAAATATTCGCTATTATGGAATGCGCGGAAATGGCAGGCCACCTGACCAACACAGGAAAGGTCACCATCTACAGCGACAGCCAGGCAGTGCTGAAGGCACTTGGCAAAGTAGAGACAACATCTGCAGCTGTCAAAGAATGTAAAAAGTCATTGGAAAGGTTGTCCAGAACAGCTGAAGTGACAATTGCCTGGGTACCCGGACACGAGGGTAACACAGGTAACGAACTAGCTGATGAACTGGCCAGAAAAGGAGCTGATGAAAACCAGGATGGACAAGTAAAGAACAAGCCAGTTGATGAAGCTTTCAAGGGGAAACATGAGGTTCGTCATAGAAATGTTAACAGGACACAGCCGACTGAACAGGCACCTGACACTGATAGGCGTGAAAACCAACCCCAGATGCCCAGAGTCCAAGGAGGGCGACCAGACCAGTTTCCACCTCCTGGCCGAATGCCCCATGTACGCACTGACAGGAAGGGAGACAATACGGTCGGTCACAATATATAAAGAAGACCTGGAGGATCTGAAGGTGTTTCAATTCAATTCAATTTCTGGTGTGACGTACTATGCCGTTCAGTACATATATTATTTAAGTGACAGATACCGTAAATAAACAATGGTTGTTATGTAAAACATCAAGTTTATGACAGTAAGCCACTTGTAGTTCCTGTTGCTATGACTACAATTATACATGGCGCTAAAAATCTAATTTTCTTAATATTCTACTTTATTTCGTGCATTTATCATATTTTTAAAACATGTTATATACTTTCGAGGCGGAGACAAATCCAAAAAATCAAAGATTATGAAACTCTGTTTAGCTGTTCTTGAGTTATAAGAAAGTACGTTTACGTTTTACCTCTTTTTACCGACTTAGAGGTTGAATTAAAAAAAAATGTTTCTTACACCTCCACGCATCAAAACAAACACACCCTACAAATTTCAAGTAGTGTTGCCCATTGCAAGACCAAGACGAGACTTGAGCCAGTCTTGGTCTTGGTCTTGCACCGATACCCCTGGTCTTGGTCTTGGTCTTGGTCTTGCACGCTCAGTCTCGGTCTTGGTCTTGGTCTTGCAGCAAGAGTCTTGCGAGTCTTGCAAGTCTCGCACTTATCAATTGCTTAGTGTGATTTAGTAAGATATGAAACATCGTAATGAAGTATGGAAACTTGAGATTACATTGACATAGATTCCTATGTCAATGACTTGACATCATTTTTTAAATATTGTCAAGATAAATAGTGATAGTAATCGTAATCACCATATATGGAAGGAAACATAATAAAGACAAAGTATGCAAAATACTATTTATTGAAATTATCAATTTTAAGCTCAAGAAACAATAAACATGGTAAATATCAGGTAGATTTTTAATAATATTAATAATAAGAGAATTATTATAATAATTCTTTTGACCAAGAATTAATGCAAAGTAACCACCTGGCTGACTCATCACTTAACCTATTTCTGTGTTTTCTTATTACTAGTGATGCTTTAGAAAATAATCTTTCAGCGGGTACTGAAGTTGCAGGTATTGAAAGAAAATCACGAGCCATCTTGGATAAAATCGGATATTCCGTTTCATGCGTCCTCCACCACTCTAAAATGTCTTCCGAGCTGGTGGCTTTCGGCTTACTTAAATACTCCTCCAACTCGTCAGTTTTCATTAAGCCACAGCCAGATCCTGAAGACGTAGAGGGACCTGTGTATAGCTTCTCGAAATCTATTATGTCTTCATCTTCAATATCTTCATCATGATCGTGAAGAATATTTTCAATATTTTCATTGTTCTGTGGATACTTAGACATAAGGTTTATTGTACTTTTATATTGCGTATAAATTTCATTGAATTTGCGCAAGCTTTCTGGTTTTATTTGCTGTCCCCACGTAGTCATTTCGAAAGTCTCAGCTTTGTGCCTAGGGTCTAAAATTAAACTTGTACAGTAAATCCAGTTGCTCTTCTTATAATGCTTAAGCATTTTATCTCGGGCTGCTTGAAAACCCAGAACGAGCTTTTCGTCCACTTCGGTTCGATTTAGTTTCTCGTCTAATTGTTTTGCCATGGATTCAATTTTATCCAGTAAAAGATTGAATGACACAACGACTAGCGGTATTGTAACATATTTTTCTCCACCAAGTTTAGTTGATAAAACTTTAAAGTTTATTAGAAACTTATATATTTTGTCGAGTATTCGCCATTCAATTTCCGTGATTTGAAAATCGTTTAATTCGCTGACAGAAGTACACAATATGTTAATACCCATTCGGACTTTTATACCAAATCCAATCATATCATGTGTAGAATTCCATCTTGTTGGACAGTCAAGTATGGGATTAAGATCAGCTGGCACACCAGATGCGTCACAAGCAGAGTGGAACTTTCTTTTTAAGATCTCACTTCTTTTTATTTTACAACAAATACTGCGTAATTTTGTAATCGCTGTACGTGAGTCAGCAATATTTGGAATATGTTCTTCATCTTCTTGACTTTCCTCTTCATACTGCTGTTCTCTTTCTGCATTTTCAGTGTCACTATGTAATGCTAAAGTTTTTAATAAATCTTGTACACCAAGGTTCAAAATGTGAGCAAAGCACCGGAAATGTTGATTGTCTGAGTCAAAATGTGGCATTTGTTTGCCAAGTTCAAACATAAATTGCGTATTTGCACTAGCGTTGTCGACCGTAATACCCTGTATTTTATCAACCAAATCATATTCAACTAAACATTCGTGGAAAATAGTTGCAATATCTTCCCCAGTATGTCGACCGTGTGAAGGCATAAAATCAAGGACTATAGATCGATATTTCCACTCGTTGTCTATATAGTGCACAGTGACGCCATAGTAACTCCTACCAGCAATAGAGGTCCATCCATCTATGGTAAATGATATTTTGCACGAGTAATGTTGTAGTCGGTTCTTAACATGAGATTGTAGTTCTTCAAATCGCTCTTTAATCTTCCGTCTGAGAGTTGACCTTTTAGGAAATACCATCATCGGGTTCGGGCAAATGGATCGAAAATATTCTTGTGTATCTTCATCATCAAAAAATGAGAAAGGAAGATATTTTTTCACAATCCAATCAACTGTAGCTGCCACAAAGTTTTCACTGCGGTTTCTAGAAAGTGCTGGCTGAAATAAAATAATAAAACATATTATGATAATTATATGATACAATACAACATCAATACTATGAATATTTTGTTTGTTCGTCGTTTAATTATTATTAATTAACAGCTTTTCACTAAATGTATTATGATAGTATACAGAGTGATCAACCCAAATGGGTCAGTGGGGAGAAGTTAGAAACTATGAGATATAGCGAGATTTGTTATTAGCAACCATGGCTTCGATTTTGGATATAATAATAATGACAGTCAAACTTTTCTTCTAACTTTCATACATAACCGGGAATCGAACCCGGTCGAAGTCTCTGTAAACAAATTCAGTTAATAATAATGACATTCAAACTTTTCTACTAACTTTCATACATAACCGAGAATCGAACCCGGTCGAAGTCTCTGTAAACAAATTCAGTTAATAATAATGACATTCAAACTTTTCTACTAACTTTCATACATAACCGGGAATCGAACCCGGTCGAAGTCTCTGTAAACAAATTCAGTTAATAATAATGACATTCAAACTTTTCTACTAACTTTCATACATAGGTAACCGGGAATCGAACCCGGTCGAAGTCTCTGTAAACAAATTCAGTTATTTTCGTTATTATTGTGAGAAGCGTCGATAGCTTAGTGGTTAAGGAGTCCCTTACTATTGAGAGGTCCCGGGCTCGAATTCTAGCCATTACACTACCGAATGTGAACCCACTCCTAGCACAAGCAATTTAGCTTAGTTGCAGGGGTTACCGGGAATATTAGTAATTAATCGGTCATAATTATGATTCATTTATCTGCATAGACCACTTTTTTATCTACATCGATATTTATGCATTACAAATTGTTTTGTTGGCGCACCAACGCAATTTGTAATGCATGGCGAGATATACGGCTCTGGGTCAGCCGGGGAGAGAAATGTGCACGACAATCTCCCACGCACAACCAATGACATGGGGCGGAAAAAAATGTTAAATAGGTATCTACCTACTTGTTACCAGAATTGCCATACTTTTATATGTTTTGTTGTTGGTAATTAGGTAGGTACCTAACTATAATTACGTATATTAACACTTAGGTAGGTATTTTTTCTTACCTGTCTATTTTCTCCATCTCTCATTAAAAACTTTGATATGGGCCCCTTTGTTGGCTTTTGCTTGATTAGTTGACTTACAGGAAGTAATAGTCGCGATTCCTTCTCGTGAAAAGACAGTAGATGCTTCCTTAATCCTGAAGTATTTCTGTTCTTCATTTTGATTTCAACTTTCTTATGGTGGCATAAATTACATGTAGCAGTTTCAGTGGCATGAATTATATCGAAAAACTCATCAAATTTACTTTTTAGTCTTTTAGACCTAGTCCAACTCTCACTACTCTGACTAGAACTATTTGAATCTATGTCACTCATTTTAAAACCCGGTTGACTCTAAGCGCAGCTTAATCAAAACCAAAATGCATTTTTATCATGATGAACGCCCTTATATACAGCACATGCCGAAAGGCCAAAAGATACCTACATAACCTACGTTCGGCATCTATTGACAAAAATAATATCCTTCCAAAGACTATAAAAACAGAAACGTAATCTTAACGTAGTATCAAATTCCTCAAATCCAATCTCTGCAATCCGAGCAAAACAATAAAGTGACGGAGGTAACTAAGTGAATTCTATCAAAAGAGGAACGAAATTATTATTAATTGACTTCAACCCACCTTTTTTTAAGTTTTTTTAAGACTATTGCACTAAGCACTAACCCTATTAGGTAGGTTAGGTACTATGCCTGTGATCAAGTAGGTATAATACTATAACATCTATCTATCTTTATGGTGTGGCTACAATATTCATTGCAAGGACTATTGCAGGATTTGCAGGTTGCATGACAACTTGCAGGTTATCGTGTCCGTTCGTTATGAGTTATGACACTTTTGAGCACCCAGAAACTTAATTTAATTAGTCTTTGAAATGTCGGATACCTTTGACTTCAGAGCGGCAAAATCAAAAAAGAAATTCACTTGTCGCAAACTCTTTTAATATACCGCCACGTCTTTGTCGGTAAATATCAAAAATATCGTAGATTTATTGTATTATATGTATTAGCTGTACAGGGGTGAATTCAGGCGGAAATAGAATCTGGATATTCACTTTTTCCGATTTAAATCCATTAAATTCATGGAAATAGAATAATTGGATCACATAAAGTATAACTTTGATTCTCACACAAAACTCTATTTATTTTTAAAGCATTTATGTATCGATTTTATTTTAGTGATAAATAATTTCTGAGAAGTAAACTCATCATCACATTCATTGGTCACCTCTACAATTGGGCTGTTTAATTTTACGTAACGTAAGTATTTGCCGTGCTGGTTTGGTTCCCGGTGGAGTAGAATAGGACCACCCCATCTCTTTTCATGGGTGTCGTAGAAGGCGACTATGGGATAGGGGCTGTTCTACATCCGACAATAAACACACAGCCCAAGACAAAGTGCCCAATCGACAAAATGTTGGTGTTAAATACTCCTCTGCCTACCCCTTTGGGAATTACGGGCGTGAGCATATGTATGTAGGAATGTGTATTACGTATACAGTAATATACTTATATTACTGGTGGTAGAGCCCCGCTGGAACCGTTAGGTGTCAGCATGAATGGGCCGGCTCGACCGGGTAGTTACCACCCTGGCACAGAATATCGACGTAAAATAACAGATCTACTGTTGTGTTTCGTTCGGTGAGTGTCAGTTCCGGAGGCCCAAACTCCCATCCCTCCTCTTCCTCTCTCCCCTTCCGCCTCCTTTATCCTGCCTTTCTCTTTCCACCGTCTCCTTCAGGCGGTAACGCGTTAGTAGCAGCCTTGGTGTTGCAAACGTCTATAGGCTACGGTGACCACTTTCCATCAGGTGGGCCGTAGGCATGTTTACCGCCGTAGAAACATAAAAAAAAAAAAACAGACGTAAACTGATTTTGATGAAACTTTACAGTAATATTAGGTACCTACCTACCTACCCACCTACATAGGCTAGATTTTTTGCAATAACCAACGTACACGTTCAGTGCAGTAAATAGTAACAATATTCAATTTGATAATGAATTAGTAGGTACCTACCTAGTAACCTACCTTGTATTTCAACACTATTTACACAAATAGCAATTAATGAAAAAATAAATATATTTATAATCGTCTTATTCGATTCTGATTAATCAGTAAAAACGCGCCCAATCCGTCCCCTTTCGCCGGTGTCCTTTGACGGCAGCCATAATGTCGTTTTATCTCTATATTAAAATCTTTATTTTAAAGCGGTATCTCTTTGACAAATGTTACACGTGGAGAGTAGGCATAAAGCTTTAGCGTGGCAAGTACATACATTTCCATGTGCCAAATAGGCAAAAATCGGCGGTATAATGGTATACGTACCTACAGTCAGTGATAGTTGATGAATCTTGAGACCTTTAATAGGGGCTGTCAATGAAATAAT
Source organism: Cybosia mesomella (assembly GCA_946251805.1). NCBI lineage: Eukaryota > Metazoa > Arthropoda > Insecta > Lepidoptera > Erebidae > Cybosia > Cybosia mesomella. The sequence goes on from OX276395.1 coordinate 11,814,808, forward strand.
AGGTACCTACAACAAATGCATAGATCGATAAGTGCAAATAAGTGCAAGTCCTCTTTGTATCTACATGAAGCTTAAATAAATATAAAGGACTTCGAGTCTTGTGTCACATAAGTAAGTAGGTAGGTACCTACTTTACATTGAAACTGCATATTCTCATAATAAGCGTCACGTCGTCGGCGGCGGCGTCGCCAGAACAGAACCGAGTGTCTTTAAAAAACGTTCGTTCCTCTGCCGAATGATAGTGGCTAGTGGCCTACCTACTTCTAAAAATATTAAAACACAAACCATTCATATTACACAGTAATTTAAAACAATTGAGGGACACGCGCCTATTACAGATTATGAATTAAAAAATCGTGTGTGTGTGTGTATCTACTTATTCTCGGGATAAAAAGTAGGTAACCTATGTGTTATTCTAGGATCGAGGCTCTAATGTAACTCTGTACCAAATCGAGAGCCGTTAGCCGTTAGAGCGTGATTGAGTAACAAACAAACATACAAACATCTTCACAAACTTTCACATTGACACTGCGCAAGTCGCCGCTCGCGCTGATTGTCGGTAACTAGTAACTACCGACAATGAGCGCGATTAAGTACCTAGTGTACCTACCTGCCTACGATGAAAAGAACTTCAGTCGTTGGCTAGCGCGGCTTGTGCCACGTCTATATTGGCACGCACGTCAGACATCGGGTCGTACGGCTGCCAGTGGTATGATACATAGGTATAACAACATGTGGCAATTTGTCTCTAAGGGAAAATGGAATAGGTACTAATTACCGCCTGTGCTCTTCATTAACTAGGGCTTTAGGTTCAAGGTCAGTGAAGTTTCCTTTCTATTTACCTACGCTAAACATAGGTAGGTATAAAAACATACTACAAAAAAGCAACAGGTAAGTATGGTGGTAAGTACCTTATCTCATCATCATTCTCTGAGCCTTTTCCCAACTCAGTTAGGGTCGGCTTTCTAGTCTAAGTTGCGGCTAACTACGATATTTTCCGTGAAGCGACTGACGTCGGACCTCCACAACCAATTAATTGGCGATATCGAAGTTCTGTAGTTAGACTAGTCGGACTTTTGAGGGCTCCAACTACCCGTAACGACTGTCACAGATGTTCGTATGGCAACCGGGACCGACGGCTTAACGTGCTCTCCGAGGCACGACCAGACCAATGCAAATACCCTTTTACATGCACACAAATATTTGCACTGAGCGGGGATCAAACCCGCGCCTCCTGCGTACCGGTCGCGTTCACTACCACTACGCCACGGAATAGGTAAGGTACCTACCACAGCCTCCGTCTATCATTCTATCAGTAGGTATAGACGTAGTAGGTACCTAGGTACTATTATTTATTCTGTGGTATAGAAACTAAATACCTAGTACCTACATACTCAGGTATTAAAAATGCTCAAATCTCAGTTTGACTTCACTGCAAGACTGCAAGAGTCTTGCAGACGTAGTCTTGTCTTGCGCAAGTCTTGCAAGGGTCAGTCTTGGTCTTGGTCTTGCAAAAAATAGGTGGTCTTGGTCTTGGTCTTGGTCTTGCAAAACTGCAAGACCAAGACCAAGACTGCAAGACTCTTGTTCTTGCAGTCCGATTTTGGGCAACACTAATTTCAAGTCTCCAGGTCCAGCAGTTTAGGCTGTACGTTGTCTCTATGTCAGTCAGTCAGTCAGAACAAACAGTTTTATAGTATAAGATTATAATGGAATTAATGCAAAACTACCTATAAATTTCGCGCCCATAAATGACTAGACAGTTGCTAAATGATATAGATGATACTTTCAGTGACGGCTAATTACAAGTTTTCACATATAAAAACAGAAGATTAGCATTGAGTCTCATTAGAGATCTTTACGACATTTAGAAAAGAAAACATGCAATCCTTAGACTAAGTAGAAAAGTATGCGTTACACAAGTTTTTTTTAAGTAGTGTAGTACTTGTGTTGAAGATATCAATGTCGACTCTCCGGCAAGCTGCATTGCACGTGTGGCACACCCTGTTCATGAATGAGTTCTGTCTGTAGGTGGCTCGGGCGATAGGAACATGAAGAAGTTTATACCTCCGGAGATATACTGACGGTACTCGCAAAACTATTTTGTTCACCAACTCAGTCACATCCATCAATCCGTTTGAGATGTTAAATAAATAGTACATCGTCTGTTATTTTTCTTCGCTCTTGTAGAGGAAGCATGTGAAACTTTCTACAGCGGCTATGATAGTTTGGTAAATATCATCATCATCATCATCATCATCATCAACCTATTCTAGTCTACTGCTGGACATAGGTCTCCCCTAATGAGTGCCATAGCGCTCATTAGGGGAGATCATTCAGCTTGCCGTATCCAGCATCTGCCCGCAAATAAAATGGTAAATATGTCTGATATTTATATTGAATATTTTATTTTAAATATTTATATTCAACACGTGATATATAAGGGTCGTAGATGCGGTTCCATACCTGTGAGGCGTATTCAAAGTAGCTACGGACATAAGCGCAGTACAAAATTTTGATAGCTTTGATATTTTGTAAATCCGTTGAGATTCTAACGATGAAACTTAATACTTTCGAAGCTCTATTATATTTCAGATATGTGCATCAAATAATAGCTTAGAGTCCAATGTAACTCCTATATACCTGTTTTTTTTTTAAAGAATATTAGTAACCGAAATTACTAATATCCCCCCTAACCCCTCCAGCTAAGCTAAATTGCTTGTGTTAGGAGTGGGTTCACGTCGGTAGTGTAATGGCCAGGATTCGAACCCGGGACCTCTCGATCGTAAGGTTGACTCCTTAACCACTAAGCTACCGACCGAGTTTACACTGGCCAATGCGGTATCTGATAGCTTGTATGAAACCATGACTGGATTCGGCTTTCGTGTAAACGAACATACATAACACTTGGAGACGTTAATACAAGCTTGTTGTGTACACAGTACATTTGGAAACGGTCCAAATCATCTTGTAGACATGCAGCGTCCTCACTAGAAGCGACCCTGTGCAGTATCTTCGTATCATCAGCATATAATATTATTTTGAACGTATGGAAACACAAGCTGACATCGTAGACGAGGTTTTAATAGTCAGTTTTTTTTTTAATTTAGAATTTTACTTATTTTTAGTTAAGCTTTATTTTTACTAAACTATTATTAAATTTATATTAAGAAGTAAATTGTGAGAGTTGAGGATATAATGAATTGAATTCCATAGTCGATGCTGAAGGAAACAAAAGAGGTAATAATGTTGTTAATAAAGGACACAATAGTTCCAACAAAATAATTACTAAAAATTTCAATTCACTACCTACCGCTACAATGCCGATGGTTCATTCTCGGTTGCAGCTGTTCGCTTGTGGAACAATCTGCATCACCAAATACGCGATAGTCCCTCTCTTGGCGTCTTCAAAAGTAAAGTAACATTTTTATTTACTGTCAATGACATAGCTATTATTCCAATAAGTATACTATTATGTATTTATTTATACGCTTCATTTTATAACTAAGTATTTATATTTTTATCTATTTATTTATTTATAATTCTTATTGGGTTGAAAGATACAGATGTTTGTATGTTAGTTTATATACTGTAATAGGTATGCTCGTAAGAATACAACATCAGTGTTACCTATATACGTTTTCTGTGTAACTTGACTAAATTTCCTCCTTCTTAGTCTGTCATTTCCGCTCTGTTGTACACTTATCTCTGCCCTTTGTCTTTATTTTATTATCCTCTATTACTCTAAGCTTTGCTGAAAGAAAACTCAACATTGAGTTAAGCTCGCCTTTGTTCCTAAATATCCTTTTCTTATGTATCAAAAAAATTAGATGTGTACAATAAAGAATATGAAATAGTTACTTCAATGAAGTTAGAAGTCGGTAATAAATTGCAAATGAATATAATCTATAGTATATAATATACGTTAAGATTTAGTTCAAAATTATTGTTTTACCCTTAAATAAATAAAATTTGAAAATTGCACTTATAAGAATCTGCTTCAATTCATGTACAAACTTTAATTTTCTCTTTGATTACTGTAAACTGTAACGAAGTCCCACTAAAGAGACTACCTAAATTGTTGTATTATTACATTAACTTAGTACCAAAGAATCAATTTTACAAGGTATGGTATTTATTATTTTTATAATTATGTTTATTATACATGAGCTCACTGTTGCAAAGGAAATGACACAACCCATAATTGCTACTACAATTGGTTAAATACTTGGCACCTGTTTATATGATTGCACTGTTTATAAGACGTTACCGATTTGTAAATAAACAATATTTATATTGTAGACACTATATTCAAGGGCTGATAAAATTCATTTGTTAGTTGAAAGTAAGCTTTGATTTCGTTAGGACCGTAGTCAATCAGTAGATTTAAAATGGTGGTTGCTGGATTGTAAGTAAATTTATACCTTAAATTGTATTGCAGATAAACGTTAAAATTCTATTGTGTGGTTTGCTAACTAATTAATACATTTTCGGTTATTGTTTAGATAATTGTAATAATTGCAGCTATATTTTTGAGAGCTAGATTATGTAGAGCCTCATAGTCGGTCATGTCTACAGGCAAGGTGATATGCAATGATCACATACCACCTTGACTTTGGACACGATCGATTTATTAACGGTTATTGTCGGAACTTCGCTATAATATATATTTATTATTATATACAACTTAAAATATAAATAATGAATAAATGCAAGACCTGACAGTAGCTCATTCAGAACACAAGTCAAAACAAGTTAGTCAAAACTTACATTTAAAGTAATTTACCTAACCCTTATTTACCGGAAGCTAATACGCTAACTCCTTCGATAAAATGAGTGTGTTGTTTTCAAATATATGAGTTGAGTAAGGTACCATAGAATTTTCATATTTTATTAGCTTCCCAATAAGTTCTCCAACTAGTTTCATAATAAATTATGAGTTACGGCTGCCTCTCTTCGTAACCGAGTACACAGCGGCATGAGTGATCTCAATAACATACACATACATACATACATAAACTCACGCCTATATCCCCGAAGGGGTAGGCAGAGGTGCAGCACCCACGTTTCGCCAGTTTATGTTTTAGATCCTAATGTAATAGGTGGCGAGCCTATTGCCATTAACCGGGCACTTATAAACCTGCGATACCTGTGATCTCAATAACTCATTTGGTAAAGTCAATTTTGCTTTTTTCGACGTTATCTGTTCAAATATATGTGTTTTTACATTAATTCGCTAAGCAAAAACTTAGCTTACTTAAATCTTTCTCTTTTCTTTGTCAACCAATTTTGCAGGGTTACATTTCGTCCAGTCTTTCTTCACAACAATCTTAACGGCAAACATAGGACCCATAGGTTAGGGTGAATGGGCAGGTCTATAAAACCATAATTAAGCCTGTCCTTTTACACGGCTGCGAAGCCTGGCTAGAGAACACAAGTAGGACATGCGTGTCACGGAGATGAATATGTTGCGGTGGATGTGTGGAATTACGCGTAAGAATCGCGTGAGGACCTCTTGCATCCGCGGCAGCCTTCATGTTCGTGACATCGCGGATAAAATGCAGGCGAGTCGTCTTTGCCGAAGCGGCCAGGTTATTGCGGTGACCACCCGGCCATGTGGGTAACAAAATATCTAGCCACGCCACCTCCGCCAGACCCCAGTAGGAATTGTAGAACCAAGAAGGGGTGGCTTGATGTCGTAAAGATGACATACGTGCCAATGGTCTCACTACCATGAATGCCCAAGACCGCGCAAAGTGGAGAAGTAAAAATATCTGTTCTGATTTAAGGTACCTATACATATTGTTGTTATTACGTTTTTGTTTCAGTGCGTTATTATCGGCTGCAATTATGATGAGTGTCTTCATGACAGGATATTACCTCGTTCGGCTGGATGCCAAAAACAACGAGATTCCCCTTGTCAACCTAACTGGACTAGGATGACAATCATTCATCATGCTACTATATCATAAACATAAAATTAAATATTGGTAGAAATCCATACAGGAGGATTTTATATTATTTACTAAAATCTAAATCTAAATAATGTGTATTTTAAGATCTGAGTCGATGTTATATTTGTTAATTTTGTATGATGCAACAGGATACAGGTTACTATAATACAGACTGTAAAATATTGACATATTTTACTTAGAATATATTAATGTGTTTACGGACTAGTAAATAACTGGGACATACGTAATGCGTATGGCTGCTTAGGTGCAAATTGGTAGAGACCTATCTCAAAATAAAAAGGTACGAGAAAGATCCGTTTGATTGATATCAAGCTGGCGTCGATAAGCATCTAGTTACGTTCAGTTACATTCATTACAAAATTGTTATTCTGATATGAAAAGGCGCCTTTTGATATTGATTTCAACCGACAATCAATCTTAAATCTACCAACAATTTTAGAGGAATAAAATATCCCAAGCTGGTGGCATTTTTATTTTATTTTAATTATATAGAGAGCGATAATCATTTTATTATTAATTGAAGAGATGATGATAAGGAGAAATCTATGAAAAATATACAAAATCTATATAAATATGAACGAAGTATAATTCGTTTGGATACATATTTTTTCTAAAATTGTTTATTGATAAAAGCTACCTACGTGTTTAACGAAAAAATATTATCAAAACATTCTTAGTACGTATGACCAATCTAGGTCATAAGGGAAATGTCTGTGTGTCTTCTCCTTTAGCTAAGCTAAATTTCTGTTTATAAATGAGACGTACGACATGACACGTTGCACCGACCTTGATAAGATAATAGAATAGAAGTAGAATTAGAATAAGGGCAGGCAGACGAGGTTGATGAAATAAAGTGTAAATACATTCTATAAAAAAGGAGTGTAATAGTTATTCTATTAATGTAAACAGTTCAAAAGAAAACCAAAGCATTTATCAGATAATTTAAATTTGGTTTCATTAATTAGCCAGTTGTAGTCTACCCATAGTACCCGGTCCTCCAACTTCCCATTCAATTTATTTGTTAATTTACAAAAAATAAAATAAGCTATAACTTAACAAAAGCCATGAAAGAATATATAAAATTGTTTCTTAAAATTTTGTTATTTTTTCTACTTAAAAGTCCCAAGGAAGAACGCATTCAAGGAAGGGCGTATGGATGCCCGTTTGCGGAACATGTACCGTTGAATTTTACATTTCTTTAAAGTTTATTCATCGTGACGTTCTGTGTTCATTTGTAATCTAAATGAATATATACATTTCAATTGTAAATTTTGAGACTTTTATTTAGGTTACTTTGTACAAATTTTACATAGAAACCAGGGGTTGAAAAAAAAAGAATAATTATTTCCATCTCAAATCATTTAAATTGGGAAAAACTTAAATGAAAGAATTTGATTCAGTGAATATTTTTAGTCCAATACGAATCGCATACGCGTATCGTATCTCAATTAGAACCGGTGTATTCTAATGAAAGAAATCTATGAAAACACAATACTTTACTTACTTTATAAGAATTAAGTTAATTAAGTAAGGTTACTTTTTTCCACATCTCAAAGAGAAGAAACCCGGAAACTCACTCTAAAATCCGTCTGTTCATGTATTTCTTATTCCATCTTTAATTCCGGTTGCCTCCAAAGGTTGCAGTTTAAAACCCGTGGTTTGCTCTTCTACGCTTTTTCCTCTTGAAGCGATGGGGCTACTGTCGTCTGGCGTCAGAGCCTTCGTCAGAGCCCCGATTCTGTGTTTCGGACCGCTGCGTTTCACTGGTGGCGACACGAAACCCTTCCAATAGACCGTCGGGTTAAACCTTGGATCCACACTTAGTTCGTTTCTATTTAGCATGGAATGAGACGTCTTGTCGTACAGCATCCGAAAGACTCTTGAGCATCCTCCATGGTTGCTCATTTATGCGCTGGTGGAGGTGGACAGATTGGTACGGCGTGTGAATAAGTGTAGTAGTTTGAAACATAATGTAGCAAGGACCGAGTATTTACTTTACAGATACCTAATCAGATCAAGCGTATGGCCCAAGTTAAATAACTGGAATCTGTAATTCACGCCTGACGCGACTGGTGATATCGATTGTGACGTGTGGGTCAAGTGGTGGGATGTGGTAAATATAATTTTTAACCCTGAAGTGTATTTAGGTTGTAAGGCTAGGTCTATACTAGTCAACGAACAACAACATAACTTCACGCCTGTATCCCCGAAGGGGTAGGTAGAGGTGTATTACACACCCACGATTCGCCAGTTATGTTTAGGTCCCAATGTAATAGGGGGCGAGTCAACGATATTGCAACTTTATCGTGCCACGCGGAGATTTTAGAAATTTTTCACTTTAATAAGTAGCTGTGATATGATCACGAAGGAAAAATCGGTTGGCCAAGAATTTTATTCTATTCGCAGTCTAAAATGTTTGTTTAAAAACAGTGATTTCATGAAGAAAAAATGTAAATACTTTTATTTTGTAAGCTACGATTTAAGTTTTGTTTTTGTATATTTATATCATGGTTGGTCAATCTGCCCAAAAAACCACTGGCTACTACCGCCACATCATGAGTCTCCCCGTCGAAGCGATAAAAATTTGTAAGCGTGAGTGAGGTCTCCACGTCTGCAGCAAAATACAACCGATCATGCGCATAGTATATTTTAATTAGTATGTGCGTGCGTTCATACGGGTGGATGACCCTATTGAACGACTTCAACAGAAAAGTCATATTTGTTTTTGTTTTATCTTTAGAATTAAATCTGTAATTCAGTTATTTTACACTTTTAATTTCCGGGTTGATTCCCGGTTGCAACCCTGGCTGTCACCTCGGAGTCCGGGTATCGCTTAATCCTTCAACTATACTGGCTGACTTCCTAGCTTAGTGAATGATGTAAACGGTGCCCCGCATCGCAGGGCTCCTATTTCTTCGTACTTTGTTAGAAGTGACCTAACACGAAGGGTATACACTTCTAACCTATTCTTTCAGTGTCTAGATGAGCTGTTTTGGTTACTCCTCTTCACTCTCCACTTCACTCTTCTCTCCACTGCACTCTCCACATCACTCTCCACTCCGCTCTAATTGACACTCTATTCTCCACTCCACTCTACTCTCCTCTCCATTCCATTCCATTCCATTCCATTCCATTCCATTCCATTCCATTCCATTCCATTCCATTCCATTCCATTCCATTCCACTTTCCATTCCTCACTCCTTTCCCCTCTTTTCTCCAGTCCACTCTCTACTCCACTCACCACGCCACTGTAGAGAGTGGAGTGGTGAGCGGAGTAGAGAGAGGACTGGAGAAAAGAGTGAAAAGGAAAGAGGAATGGAAAGTGGAATGGAATCAGTTCACCATCCATTCCACTCTCCACTCCACTCCCCTCTCCACTGCACTCAACACTCCACTCTCCACTCCATTCTCCACTCCACTCCACTCTCTACTCCACTCTCCACTCAATTCCATTTCGCTCCGCTCCACTCCATTCCGCTCCAATCCGCTTCTGCAATCTCCAATCCACCCACCACAATCTTACTGATGTATCGAATGTTCGAATCTGCAACGTTACATTACAGGCGAATGCTCACGTTGAGAGAGCACGTTAAGACGAATCTTAGATTTGCTATTGAATTCACAAAATGGCTCTAATCCTGTTGCTCAGCTCACTTAACTAAACTGTATATAAACTATTTCTTTAGAATTTTGAAATTTTGTTCTATACGCCGCCGTTGGATTAAATCTAGACTTTATTAAAAAGGAAGTCTAGTTTACAGAGTTTTGTAACAGCAGAATCGGCATCAATATAATGAATATCTGACAATATCTGGCCCTTCAAAATATGTATTCCAAAACAAAAGACATTTGATATTTGACGTCATGTTCGAACATATACTCGATAATTTCACATTATCTTTTTGATTTTGAAAAGTTTACTGCTGTATCTTCAGAGTTCTAGATCCCATACTCATAAAATGTTTATGGGACCAACTTGGAGTTAAACTGAACCCAATTCAAAATGAATTTTCAAAATCGGTTCATAAACGACGAAAATTACGATGAACATACAAAAAATAATAAAAATAGATACAGACGAACATGGAACCTCCTCCTTTTTGAAGTCGGTTAAAGAGTTAGGAACGTAACCACATTTTCTCAATAATGGTAACACAGTTACTGAATAGCTGAAATTGGAATAATTTACAAAGAAATAGTTTTATGAATATATAAATAACACTATATACTAGTTACACATAACAACTGTGGTTTTACAACGAGGATAGTAGTCTGAAACAGTATTTTAGCTATCAAATTTCGTGTCGTAGAACTAGTTTTGATTAGTTTATTCAGTGCGCCAGTCCTTTTATATGACTGTGTTGCGTAATAGGTGCTACACGACTCAAGCAGAAGCTGTGTATCACGTGAATGAATATGTTGCAGTAGATGTGTGGAGTCATGTGAATGATTCGCATGCCGCGGATAAGTTTATGCTCCTGTTTTGACACGTAATAGCGGGGGACTACGGTACTTCCAGTTAAAGGTATGTATTTATATTCTTTTATATACTTATAAAGTAGTCCTAGTAGCCTAGTGGTATGGGTAAAGGACTGCTGAGACGAGGTCTCTGGTTCGATCCCAGGTATTACCATCGCACACACCAATGACTTTTCGATGCTTTTCGAAGTTATGTGTGTATTTATCGCAGGTTTATAAGTGCCCGGTTAATGGCAATAGGCTCGCCACCTATTACATTGGGACCTAAAACATAAACCGGCGAAACGTGGGTGCTAGCACCTCTGCCTACCCCATCGGGGATATAGACGTGAGTTTATGTTATGTTATGTTATGTTATGTTATGTTATGTTAAAATTTAACGGCACAAATTTGTTCAGATCAGCTCAGGAGCACATAAGTAGGTCGTGTAGATAGATGACTGTTATGCATAATTTATTTTATTAGAGCTGTTATGATAAAGATTTTTAAATTTGGACATGTAAATGCTCCTACTAATATTATAAACGTGGAAGTTCGTTTGTTCGTATAATGTTAGTTACTCTTACCTCTTACTCGTAACTAACATTTTACGAACAAGTAAAATGTTAGTTACTCTTTCATGCAAAAATCGAATACTGAACGGATCTAGCTGAAATTTGGTGTAGGGATAGATTACAGCCTGGAATGACACATATGCTACTTTTATCTCTGGAATAGGTTCCCATGGAAACCGAGAGCGGGATCAGCTTAACACGCAGGCGAAGCCGCGAGTAACCGCTAGTATATGTATAAACCGATAGAATCTGTTCAAGCATTTTATCAATGTGTAATATTCGCGCAAACTTCTAACAATATCACTCTGGATGTCCAACTTACTATAATGTTACTTTCAATATATTTAATATGTTAAGGACTGGTTGTCAATAGTGTATTCGTTGAAATAAAACTATTTTTAACGGATTCTGTATCGATTTATTTGGTTTTATTTTATTATTTACACTATTAGCTTCAGTCACATCCAAACATCTTCACAAACTTTCATTATAATATTAGTAGGATTCATAGGATACATTTGATCATGGCTACTGAAAAGCAACCGAAACATCAGAATCAGTGTAAATAATAAAATAACACTAAATTAGTAGCAATATAATCTGGTATACATAGTACTATTTCGAAGACCATCAGAGTTATACGGTGGCGGTGGCTTTACAGAAACCTGTTTATAACTTAAAGACATACATATTGTTTATAACCTAAAGACTGAATAAACAAGAACGATGCGCACATTCTTAACTATTTTAAAATAAACAGTGTTCAACGAAGTTATGAATAACTTACGTATTGTTATTATGACAATTGAACAATTCAGTGCATCTTACATAACGAGACATTTACTCGTAGTCGATACAGAGAGTTTACTGGTTACGGTGAGCTAGCAGAAAGTGTTGCGAAGAAGTGTTCTGATATGGGATTCGCAGCGTAAGTTTTCCTCCCCTAAAATAAATACTAACCCCAAGTTTATTGTTCAGTTTGATTATCGATTTGACTCTATTAACCAACCTTTTGAGCTTTGCCGTAGTTGGGTAAAAACAATATACCTGATCTTGATCAAATTCTGCCATCGCTATTTACAGTCACCATCGGTATTAGCTTAACATATTCCAAGTTACCGACCACCTTAGAATATAAAATTTCATAAAATAATAACCAAAAATTTACAATGAACCGATTTTGATGCGGATTTTTTAGTGCGAAAGGCGATATGATCGAGATTTTTCTCAGCTATTAATAATTTGTGTCGGGGGTTTTTTAATTCTTAAATATATTATTACTTTTGTAGCTGACTGTATGTATAAATGAATTATTTTAGTCATTAAATAACCATCGACATTACATTAAGGATAAACTTTGATCCATTTTCATTATCTGAAATGGACTCGGTATATTTTGGGATTATAATTTTTAGTTATATTTTCTAGTAGTTAAATGTTAGTTTCTCATGTTTATATTGAATCTTTTATGGATAAATTGAATACGATAAGTACGTATTTAATTTTTCTTTTTTATAGTATCTTATCTCTCAGCTCTTAGCCTTCAATTCCGTTAACTATAACATATAAAATAGACACTATATTGTATTATTTTTCTTACAGTATACTTCTGATAGGGGCCGTTGGTTTCACTGTGTTCTGGACGGGAAAGTACATATTTAATTTATATTCTTATGTCAAGCAAAAAGATAGTTCAAGCATTGTAACATACGCTCCACCTCTACGTAAAAATATTCCAACAAATTTTCCAAAGGAATGGTCACGTATAACAACTGTGGAACCAAACTTGCTTGAATACTTTGAATGATTATTTAAAGGGTTTGTAGTAATTTAATAATTGTTTTTCCCTGTAATTTCATCTTTTTAAAAGGATTTCTCACTAGAGTGCGTAGTTACAAATATATTGGTTTCTCTAAATACACGTGAGATTTTGGAGTATTTTCGGTCGTAACTTTTGTATTTTCATATTTATTTATTACCATACTATTATACAGATTACGTGTTTTTTTAATAAATTAATAAATATTTGTGGTTATATCAATAAAAAAAATTCTTTGATTCCACAGCAAACTAACTACCTACCCTATATTCCAAAAAATCTTTAAGTGTCATTACTTACTGATCTTAATAAAAAAAGGCGCTGTAAATTCAATCCTCTTAAGAATCAGTATCGATCAAAACCGCAAGAGAAAATGCATTAATGAATTATTACATTTTAAAATAAAGTACATTCATTACATCATTCACTGTACATGAGTCTGCGTTTTGATGGATATCTTCATAATAGTGTTTACAAATATAGACAATTAGAGAAAACCTGTTGGCTTACTTTGTAAATCTGTGGGTGCCATATACTATGCTTTTTTAATTATAGCAGAATGAGAAATCTGAACTACTAACAGATACAAAAAGAACTGTCTTGGGAACCTTTTGATGTTTGTTGATGAAATAATATTAGTTATTATATATATTAAATATGGTATTATTAGATATGGTACGTTGGTTGCCCATAATAATCTTATGAAAGTAAGTACTCGTTACCAAATGAAAGTTAAAACTCATCGCTGCATAACATTCACTGTATACTTTAATACACAAGCTTATGACATTTTGGTTACATCCACTTGCTTATGGTTGCAATTCGTAAGGTTAGTCTGGGAAGATCTTTTAAGGGGCTCGTGGCTAAGTGGTAACCGAGTAGGTTAACACATTGCAAAGTTAAGCAATACTAGCCAAGGCAGTCTTAGGATGGGTGATGATTCTTCTATTACATCTCTGTCATACTTCGTGAAACGACTGGGACTGCTCACCGAGGCACGAAGCCTGCCTCGGTGCAGTTGCCATACGAATATCTATGGCAGTCGTTACGGGTAGTAATAAGTCCAACAACTGATCTAACTACAGAACTTCTATATCGCCAGTGGGTTGTGGAGGTCAGATGACAGTCGCTTCACAGAAAACTTTGTTGTGAAGTATAGGTATTTAAACTATCATGGTCACTAACATAAGTATTAGAGTTAACGTGTTTTTAAACCATGTGTTTTTAAGAGTGTCCGATATTTCGGCACTGTTGCAAGCGCCATGATCACGGAGGAACTGAAGATGGCGGTTAACGGTGAACGAGTTTAAGAGTAAATATATCGATCTACCCTCTTTCGTAGTCATCTCTGACGCGTAACACCACTACCACTGGTCTCACTACACACTCGAACTCGATCGCGACTGCGACACACGACGCTTACCGTTTCTTTTTTTTTGTGATGAAATCCCTTCCAGCGGAGGCTTTTATGTCGGGCTTGAATCGACCAAAACCGCACGCCGTCTTGGGTCTACAGACGCCGGGGTGTAAGGTTACCCATGGAGCATATCCCTCGCACTCCGACTGACCCTGGGCCATTCGCAGTGTCCCCTCTGATAAGAGCAGAGGGGTACCCGGAGCGACCACCCCCCCACCCCCCCCGCGGGCCTTGCAGGCCCGCCGTACCCTGACCATCTCGTGCAGTGGGGTCAGCTGGCCCTGAAAAGGGCCGGTTAGTCAGACTCTTGGCCGTTGACGTCCACGTTGCCCAGGGTGCACCAAACGCTTACCGTATCTACTCGCGAATTTGTTTTGGCTTGTTCCCGGTTATTTTTGCACAGACGGACCACTGGATGCCAGATGTTCGGCAATTGAAACCCATCCTCACGATTGAAATTTCTGTGCTTTTTAATTTCTATCGCTTCCCTAACCAATCTTGGTATGTAGTGGCGTTCTGTCGAGAGCATCTGAGGGTTATGTAACTCGATCCAGTGGTCGGTACCGGACTCCAATAGGTGTTCAGCGATTGCAGATGTTTGCGGTTCATTGTTTTTGACTGCCCTGATGTGTTCTTTTATTCGGCACGTGACCGTTCTTTTGGTTTGTCCTATATAAGAACTGCCGCAGCTACAGTCAATCTTGTACACTCCCGGCCTGTCCAGTGGAAAACTATACTTGGATGTGCGTAGATATTGTGACAGCTTTTTAAAAGGAGTGAAGATAGTTTTGACGGAAACCTTCTTCAGGATGTTAGCGAACTTCGCTGTCACTCCTTTGATGTAGAGTAAAAAAGCTGGATGTCTTTCCACCTTATAGTCAGGGAGCTTGTTCGAGCATCTGGGTAGTCTGATCCGTCCATTGTACCCATTTTTTGTAGAACGCCGCTTATGTGGTTCAACTCCTTGTCTATATGTTCCTGGTCACATAGGTTATATGCGCGGTCAATAAGCGACGTCACAACCGAGTTCAATTAGCGCGGATGATGATGTGAGTCGGCATGTAGATAGCGGTCAGTATGAGTGGGTTTCCTGTACACAGAGTGGCTACATGAACCGTCTTTTCGAACACTGATCTTCACATCAAGGAAAGTGAGGGTTCTTTCTTTTTACATCTCATACGTAAAACTCATTTTGCTATGGATGTTGTTGAATTGAGCCACGTAGTGTTGTACAACATTTTCACTCCCTTCCAGTATACAGAAAATGTCATCGACATACCGTTTCCAGATTTTGATGCTAGGGGCAGTAGTAATGGCTAAGGTTTCGAAATGTTCCATCCATATGTTTGCTACAATTGGAGCTACCGGACTGGCCATTGCTACTCCATCTATCTGTAGGTAGTACTCGTTCCTATACACGAAGTAATTTGTGGTCAAGCAATGTTGCACAAAGTCGGCATATTCCATAGCAATCCCGTTTTCTGTAATTTTGCTTTTTATGACTTCCATACAGTCAGTAATGGGAACATTTGTGAAGAATGATTCGACGTCAAAACTGACCATCCCTTCTTGTTCTTGCACGGTTGTTTGACGCAGTTTGTTAAATACGTACAAAAAAGTAAACTACAATCCAACCGCTAGGACGAACCGTAACACTGTTCAACTAATTAAGGAACACAAACAGGCGATCGGCGAAGAGGCAACGATATACCTGCTGCGGCCTAGAAACCTTCAACCACCCAAACTATATGGTCTGCCAAAAGTTCACAAGTCCAACATACCTTTACGGCCCATCGTAAGTCAAATTGACTCACCAACTTATGAACTTGCCAAACATGTGGCTGGCATCTTACAGCCTTTAGAAGGGAGAACGACATCTTATATGAAGGACTCAACACATTTCGTACAAATTTTCAAACAACCGTGCAAGAACAAGAAGTAATGGTCAGTTTTGACGTCGAATCGCTTCATAAATGTTCCCATTATCTGGTGTCATTTGTGACCCTAAAATACCGGTTAAGTTGAGAGGGTAAACCTATTAAACCATCATTAGTCCTCCCCAAAAGGGAAGAGTGAAAACACGGCTGTAAAACGTGGCCGGTGCAAGAACGACACAAGCAGGAGCTGCGTGTCACGGAGATGAATATGATGCGATGGATTTTCTGAGTCACGTCTAAAGATCGCATCTACGGTAGTCTTCATGTCCGTAACATCCTAGAAAGTTGAAGGATGCGGCAACCACCTGACTTCCTGGGTAGCAAATTGGATTTGATTTTTTTTTAATAGTGGTGCAGTCTGGTAAAGCAAATGAAGTATGGCCAATCCCCTCGGGGTTCACCGCACCGGAGAATATGGTCAGATGCGGATAAAATCTCTTATAACAACTTTTGATTTTATATTTTGCAATTATAGTAACATATTTCCATTTGTGTTTAATTTTTATGTTGTTACAGGTATATGTTCATGAGCGCGCTTAGCTTTGGCTTTTGGTGGTGGTACAATGATGTTAAATCAAATTTACAAGCCTTTGTGAAGGCACATGAACAATTAGAATAAACAGACGAAGATTACCAATTCAATAGCCAGGAGTCTTTTGAATATTTAGGAATATAGGCTAGTGATATAAAAGGATTTTAAATTAAAATAAGCTGCAAACCATCGATTATTACATCAACCTGGAGATTAAGTAACATAAGTTTAATAAATATAGTAAATATGTGTTACATTCATAGTATATCTAAATTAAAGAAGCAAAGGTTTATTTAGTGACAGTAGTGTGAAACGTTCAGAATTTATTCACTGGACTCTAAAAGGCTAAAAACAGTAAAAATATTTTTTGTTGTTTCCTTGATATCTCTTTTCTTATTATTGTTCACGATTCTCTGTATTTTACTGATCTTTGTAGTGTGAGATTTGTGTAAATAATTATGGGTATGTAAGTATAATAAAAGTGAAAGAAAAATATTTATTCTAGTACTTCTTGATTGAAGGCGCTGGTTTCGCTACGTTAAAGAATATTTTTTGCTTACCATATTTTTCTAATTCATGCTTAATACTGCCCTAAGCTAGATTTTTAAAAGCCCGAAATCGCCTCTATATTTTGTCTGCTGAGGTATAACTGTATCTATTTTGGCAATGGATACTTAGGAAATGGGTTAAAATGATTATATTATTTGTGTCTATTCATACATCAGTATGTATAATCACGCTAATTGACTGTCGGGGATCGGGCGATGCAACTGGGATGATGAAGATAATAATAGTTAAGTAGAATTATATTTAAGATTCAGCAAAGTTTTAATTTTTACTAATGATCTTATTGCGTAAGATCATTAGTGTAGATCATGTAGTAAGTATGCCTATATAGCAAGTGTTATTCCTTCCACAGTGTTGTTTTAATATTATATATATATATATATATATATTATTATACAACAAAGAAAGTTGATTTTTGGTATATGTAAACAAGAACAATATTTTTTTTTACCGTGGATTAAGCTTATAAAATGAAAAATAAAAGATTTATTAAAGAAATTCGTGACTGTACACGAATTTCTTTAAAAAAAAATTGTTAATTTGTATTTGTTTTTTCGAGACGTTCAATTAACCGAAAATTTGAATCAGTCAAAATTGCATACCAATAGCATTGATATACAAAAAACCCTTTTGATTGTATATCAATGACCAATAGGGAGTTTACTTTCAAGATTTGTGAAGTGTTTGTTTACTTATATAACAATAAATAGGACTAATTCTCGTCTGCTAAGAGTTTCACTGCTGTTTACGATTTTCGGTTCTGTTTGTTTTGAATAAACTGAACTCAATTTAGGCTCAATAATAAAATTACATCATCCTATTATACGGAAACCCTTACGTATTCAAATACGAAATCATCTATTAATAACGTGAAAATCAATGACAGTCACAAAACCGACATCATCCATAAAAGATCTCTGGCAGAGTGATGGCGGCTGGAATGTAAGTAAATTTTTATGGTGGATTATATTTTTAACTTATCCGAAATTTATACTAATGAAAAGTTTATTTGACCTACTGATCTCGGGAAATTCATTTGTGATTTGAAAAGTTCTTTGCATTTAATAGCCCAATTCTGGAGGAAGAAGGTAGGAGGCTATATAACATCACCCTTTGACCTATAGGAGTCGAGCCATTAGAAAAAAAGTTTAGAAAGATACAGGCGGGTCTTCTGAAATAGAATCGAGAAAAGGGGTGAAACCGCAGGGCACATTAGATATAAATCAGTATTTGCGAATTATAAATATTTACATAGAGATCCCAGTAAATTGTTTATCTTTAGTTAGAAAGGATTCATTCCTTCTTTTATTTTTAATTAAGATTGGGTTCAAATCTTAAAACTTAAACATTGATATAGTTGAAACAGTGGTCCCCGAGGGCTGAGTTTGCTGTGGGTTCAGTTGACCAGGACGTGGAAAGTTTACGCGAATATCACACATTGAAATAAATATTTTTTGTGGATTTTATTGCGATTCATGTTTTGTTATTTTGTTATTTATACTGTTCTGTTATTAACATTGCTTTTCAGCAGCTATGGTTACGAGTGGAGTAAAATGGTGGTCATCTGAAATATTCAAAGTACCTTAATTTTGTTTCATTGTTGGTGTTATTTAACACATTTTAGTCTCGCTATATTTTGTTTTACGATAAATACGGTGATTTTTTATTCTAATTTCAGCATACCCAAATAGTTCAAGTTCAATATGTAGACAGGAGTGGCTTAGCTTACCTCGTGTAGCTGCGCTTCAACATACAAGTTTAACTTAGCATATTTTAAGTAGCTAACATAACTGTCAATGGCCGTTTATGCCAATATGGGCGAAGGCCCTGAAGCCCAGAAGTTTGCGGATGCTGCGTGCTCTGCAGCGGGTGATGGCCAATAGGATCATCAAGGGGTAGAGCACGATCTCCTTCGACGCGGCGAGTCACCTTGCCGGAACTCCACCATTGGACCTGGAGGCGAGAGCCCTTTCGCAACTATACCAGTGACGAAAGGATGTGCAGGAGCAGGGACGGGACCCTGAGCCTCGAGAAATCGAGGCCGTGCAGTCCCAGCTCCACCAGGACATTGTGGTGGAGTGCAAGGAACGACTTGGGCAACCAAGCGCAGCGCACGCCGCAATACTGGCGGTAAGGCCCATCATGGAGGATTGGCTAGAAAGGCGACACAGAAGCCTTTCGTACCGACTGACGCAGGTGATCTTGGGTAAGGGCCGCTTCGGGGACCACCTGCATCGGATCAGGAATAAGCCAACGTCTGAATGCCATCACTGCGATGCGAGCGAGGCCTCGGTGCTACACACGCTGGTAGAGTTCCCGGCGTGGGCGGTGCTGAGGCGTAACCTCATGGCCCATGGGCCGCCGCCACCTCCTTCTGCGAGAAATGCTCGAGAAGGAGGCGGCGGAGTGAGCCCGGGAGATTTTTTAGAGATTTAGAACACTCCCAGCCCGCCGAGCCCGCAACATGCTCGTCGCACTTCGCAGGCAGTATAGATGCCGGAGGTCGCTCATCGACCTCCGTCCTTCATAAGCGAAGACCTGGGGTGATGGGTGAGGGCAACAAGCCCCCCCCCCCTTTCCGGGGCACTTTGGGGATACCGTGGTTCTCAAACCCGATGGACATCACACCCCGGCGTGAGAAGACCCGAGACGGTGTGCGATTTTAGTCGGTTTAAGCCCGACATAACCTCCGCCGCTGACAGACGGGAGGGTATCCGAGGGGACTTCAACACTAAAAAAAGGAAGTAGCTAACATACCTTAGCTTGCATAGTTTGCAATCTGTACGTAAGTATGAAAAACTGCGTGAGCTCTACGAGGTAAGCTAAACTAAATTAGCTTAGTAAAATTTTGAAGCAATTAGTATGCTAACTTTTCCTATAGATTTAGATCGGAAGAAAATAACGTAAAAACGATTGTTACATCATTTATTGTTTCCGTTAGTTCGTCAGAATTTCGTTAGTTGGCTCCAGTGTCGCCATATAGAAGATCGTCGTTTAGAAGAATTTAGTATATCCAGGAAGTGTCCAGGTAGGTCAGTTGATCAAAGTATTCCCCCTAGAAAGGGACTGGTCGCGGTTTGAAGTCCCATCCTAGATGTTAACTTTTTCCGATCTAAGGTATAAATTAGCTTAGTTTTCGGTCTCTAACCCGCATTAGTTTAATGATACAAATAAGAGTATAGCTCTTTCAATACAACTCACAGTTGGATTACGCACATCTTCTAGAATGCGACTCTATTGTTACCCTTCATGATCATATTGTTTACCAAATTTGAGACTACATACAACATATCACATATCATAGTCATTTATTTGTTTCACGAGTAGAGATACAGTCGTGCTTATTATATATTTTAATTGTGAGTTTACCATGGTTCATGTCCTATAACAGAATTAAAACACATCTTTGTGTTTTATGTATCAAAACATCTTATTGTTCTAAAGTAGATTGCATTAAGACAATAATAATAAAACAGTGAACTGTCGCCTCGAGGCACAATTAGTACTTCATGTGAAGGGAGCGAGTAAATTGGTTATTTAGATATATCAAAACTGTACTGAATAAATAAGAAAAATCTGTCACCTAGGATTTTCTCTCATTAAGTGTTTTTTTTTGTTTTGTTGTATTTAAATTTGATTTCATCTGTACAAAATGAAAATCTGTTGTAATTACCACAGTGACATCGTTGACAACATTAAACCTCGGTAAAGTGTGATTTAAGAATTTTAAAAGATGGCAGCTGGACTGTAAGTTATCATCTCAACATATTCTTATGTAGATATGAGTTAAAAAATAAAACAACATAAAATATACATACTTTTAAAAAACGAAATTTTAAGAACCAAGAGAATTGACTTTTTCAAGCCGAGTTAGCACGCTGTAGTTTGTAGAATATGTAGTTACATTCGTTGCTTTATATTATTACAGCGTCTTATTTTTTGGAGTCGTCGCTTTCACAATGCTTTGGACATCAAAATTTTTGCACGAAGTTTATTCGGCTGGAAATAAGACCGCCACTACCTACCCTCTGTACAGAGTAGGTGGTAATTGGACATCTCTGCCATCAGAATTTAAAGAATATGTTGACTGAACTTCCTACTGGTAAAAATAATGGATTACTTGTTTTTATCTTAACAACTGTTTCATGACAATACTAGCTGTCATCAAAGTAAGGCTATGATTGACAAGTTAGGGGAACTATTTCTTTTTGTTATAAATTATTCTAAAGCTATAAAATTTTCTGCCTTGGCTTAGTTGTTTCTACTTTTTATTCTCCAGTTGAGTTTAATTTGTACTTTTTATTTCTCAAAAATTCACTAAAAAAAATGCACATTTAGTTCCCTAACTAAATGTGCATTTTTTTAGTGAATTTTTTAGACAATCAATAATAATATGAAAGCTATTTTTTTTTTATAAGTTACGTGAAGTACGTTATAGAGTGTAAAGATAAAGTAGGAAATTTTGTAAGACTAAATTTTATTTTCCATATCTTCCATTTTAAACACGACGATAATTGCCTTACGAAAACGTATTAATATAAGAAAATAAGAAAAATATTAAGTGAAAACAGAATATCTCTATTTTAAAGATAAAATTTACTTTTAAAGTAAGGGTATTAAAAAGATAGATTATTAACAGATAGAGAATATATAAGAATGATAGCTCTCCTGTCCAGTTATAGATTTATCTCTGTCCTTTAAGATAATGGAGTGGGTAATGAGATAACTAGTTGTTGTAAAAAGTTTATAACAATAATACTTGTAGCTAAAATCAAGATTACTTTTACAAAAAATGTTTAACTGGGGTAGAATAGGTTTAATTCAATTCAAACCCATTGAGACAGAAGGTCGTGCATTCTAAAGTTTCATAATTATAGGAAATGACACTAACCATCTTCAAAAGTATCATGATCTTTGGTGCTGAGTTCTCTTGCAATATGGACAGTTCTTGTGAGCTTACGCGAATGTTACTTATGGCGTAACTTTCGCCACCACCTTAGGCTCCCCGTGACCATGACTGATGAAAAGCAACCGTAATATCGCGCGTCAGCGAGAAAAATTGTAGATAAAAAGTTAACAGTATCTGAAAATGTAGTTAGATTTCAATCGAATAATATCTAATGCGAAGTTCATATAACGAGAGGTTTATGTATAATTAGCCTAACGAGTTCTTCAACCTTTTTTTTTTAATCAAAGATTTTTATATTTTTTTATATTTAGGACACGTCAATTTGACTTCACCTCGCCTGATGATAAGCTGAAAGTAAAGTCTCAGGAAAGAGGGTCACCATTACATACACGTACCATGTTAACAATGGTGGCACTCAGCTTGACGGCCTCATCAGAAGAGGATTGTCGTCGCAGCACCACGTGACACCCACCGGTCCCACTAGTGCTGCGACCACAATCCCCCTGCCCGGCTATGCACTTGCTGACTCCTGAACGCAATCAAACCGAAATTGAATTACTATGGAGGGTTTTTCGCAATCGTGCACGGTGGTACCCACCCGGCCGAATTTTGTGACAAATTTGTGTCATCAAATTTCTACCACCAGAAAAACGAATTGTAGTGTAGTGTAGTGTAGTGTAGGAAATTGTATAATTATGCATAATAATTTCTTGTATTATTTTTCACAGAATGTTCTTGGGTGCCTTGGTCTACGGTCTTTATTTGATTGCTGAACACCTCGACAAGAAAATGAATGAAAAGACATATTATCTATCCGACGACGATTCTATAGATAGAGTTCAAGAAAGTATTGATCATTTAGTAAAGTGGAGCACAGATTTTAATGACACAAGTATACCATAAATATATTTAAACGTTGATATACTTTTCGAAAATGATGATATTATTAATATCAATCTCAGAGTGTCAATCGAGAGGTTAATAATTTAGGTTAAACTCTTACAAAATTGTATTTCTAAAAATAAATTAAATATCTCAATATCACTACAAGAACTTACACCAGAGTACTGATTTCTTCATGTAAAATTTGGTTCCGTGTATTAAATCTATAGATAAGTAGCTATTTTATTATAATTTCTAAAATAAACCTTTAGTGATTCTTCCGATCCTCGATAAATCTTTATATATAAATGATCAGCAATGTATAATGTAAGGAGATAAAGTGCTTATTTGTTAATTTGTAATTGTGCAAAAAATATTATCTTCAAAATTTGTGCAGGATAAACTTATACAATTAGCTAAGTGTATGAATAGTCAGAAAAGTTTTGTTTGGAACTTACAAGATGCACAGTGGAGTTGAACTCTGTAATTTTCTCAGTGTCTTTTCTATTTTTACAATTTCCACGAGTAGTCAAACTCAGATTCGAAGTCAAAAACAAAGTTAATGTCAAAGTTTCATACATAAGCAGTTATAATAATGCATTAAAATATAATTCTTTAGTTCCTTATAATGAAATTTTACTGAGAGGGGGGGGGGGGGTATCCGAAGGGAAATTCGCACGAAAAAAAAAAGGTATACGCTCATTTGAAGAAGTAAACGCTTTTTTTATGATATATTGTATTAATATTGCATTGTGCTGTGCAAAACTTGGGGTACCACGTTTCCTCCAGCGCGAATAACTCAATCGGTTAAGTGCCATGCTCACGTTCTCCAATTATACCGATTTTAAAAAGTCAGTATGCATTTCATTCTCTTTGGTCTCTCCCTACTCCTCATCAAGAAGCTCCGCATAGATAACATGTTTGATATTACCAGCATTCATAAGTCACAATAGTCGCTTATTATCGGGTGGGTGCTTTTAAAAACGAATACCTACTATAAGATAAAGTCTATATAAATCAAGGATGTGATCAACAACAAAAAGATACTTTAAATGTAGATATACTTTAAAAGACAATAAAGTATAAACATATTACCTATGTTTATACTTTATTTTCTTGTTTAACCTATTTTTTGGGTCCAGTTGAGTCATAATGTAATTGTTCAATATCTTCACGAATTAAAAATATTCTACACAAGTATTTCTATACTAAAATCTTTCCTGTCTCGTAAGTAGTTAAGACTGATTATTCAAACATCTAATAATCATTAGGATAATGGGGTCATCTCGAAACCGGAGATGGCCCAGGGTCAGTCGGGGTGCGAGGGATATGCTCTATGGGCAACCTTACACCCCGGCGTCTGTAGACCTGAGACGGCGTGCGGTTTTAGTCGGTTCAAGCCCGACATAACCGCCCCCGCTGGCCAGCGGGGGGGTATCCGAAGGGATTTCTGCATGGAAAAAAAAAAGGATAATCCAGTATGATTTCCATACTGGAGTATCCTGTTAGACGTTTGTTAGACTTGCATGATTGCTTGATGATTTGTTTGGGTGACTATCACCTTGAGCCAAGAGAAAATCAATTGTCCAGAATGAGTCCAAGTAGTTCAGATCCCGGCCTGGGTGTTAACTTTTGAATGTAAATTTACAAGTAAAAGTTAGTATTAAAATTTGAGATACAGATGGATATTAAATTGCTTTTCCTTTATTCTTAGAAATAATCGTATCTGGAAAGAAAAGAGGCCGACCCCAAAAGACTTAGGGAAAAAAAAAAGAAAACCACATTGTCATTCTTTATTTTTTTTACATTCGTTACAGAAAGTAGTGTAAAATATTTCACATAAAATAGGATGAAATTAAGCAATAATTAATTGTTCCCTTAAGTACCAATTGAACACTAATAATTTACTAAAATTACAAATCTTGTGGTTTTGGACATTAAAAATTTTGTTAACTTCAATGCTATTTCGCATATTTGCTTAGGTACCACAATGCAAATTTTGGATTTCGAACCCTATCAAACAATATAAAACTCAAAAGCTTCTAAAATGTTGAAATTAAAAGCTTATAAACTGGTATTTATCAATATCCAAATTGATTCTGCGAAACCAACTCTTTGCAAAAAGTATAGCAAAGGTCCTTATTTGCTATTATCACAAAATCATAATAATCATGATAAATCAACGTAAATATATGTTTACACATCCAATTCGTTTTGGTTTTTATAGTATTCCTATAGTATAGATAATTACCATAATTAGTATTTTTTGTCTCAATAGTGAAAGGATGTTGCTGCATCTTTTAACTACTGAGAAGCAGCATTAAAACAGCTACAAAAGTAACAAAAATTGTCAACAACCGTCATGACAAGTTTGTTTTAATTTTGCTCAATTGTGAAATTTTTGAGACTTAGCATTAAACAGTTTTAGAATCAACTAAAACATTATTTGATTGCAATAATTTCAGGAAAAATATTAAAATATGAAGACATACACATGTCCTCATGTTATTTGTTTCAAGTTACGTGACAATTACTGCAACCGTACAGTTTCTACCGTTTTCTAGGAAAACTGGTGTTTATTATAAACAATATAGGGGACTATTAGTGATTCATTCTTACTATAACACATTTTTCTAAATTGGATGCTGATTTGATTGTAAGAAATTGTGATGATATATATGTACCTACCTATTAGAAATGAATTAAATTCACTTTACGTTAATAATCGTCTAAGATAAAATTAATATACCCATTTTAGAGAATTCCCTCCAACATACCTATCTAGAATTGTGCGTATCTACAGTATCAATACTTTAATTTATTGTGATAATAGGCTCTTTACAGTACTAACTTATCTACTCCTCTTTTTAGAAGTTGAAATTCTTTTTATAATTCCTACCTACCTAAACATAATATATTATACTACATATATTCCATCATACCTGATACGAATACTCTTGAACTACAAAGATCAGATCCTACTAAAAATTCTCTACTATGGAAATTATTTAATAATAATAATATTCTCCGACTTTGGTACTACATAGTGCTGTCTAGACCCAAAGTAAACATAGCTTGTAACATGAGTTCTAGAATGTAGATAAACATAACATTTGTATTCTGTACAATATAATTATACTTAAAATGACTACGATTTTTTTAGCGCTATATATAGTTTATAGTAATAGCTCGTATCAATGGAATACTTTAAGTCACTATAAGTCATCAACATTTGGTAAATTAATTTTACAATGACTTTATTAAATTTTTACTGAACATTTGGAAAAAGGCCTTCTCATGGTAGTTTAGTATAATTTATAGATTACAGTTGTTTTATATAAGAAACAAATCGAAATACAAGAATTCGTATAAGCCCCCCCTTTTTGAAATCAACATCAAAGAGACTGACATAATATTATCATAAGTTTTTGGTTGAACGAAGAACTAAGGTATAATAAATCTGAAGAAAAAAGTGTCACGATCATGCATGAAACATACTTTTGCTATAAAATATAGACTTTTATTATTCTGGTTGCTATTTACGTATTCAATTTAAGTACTTACAACTTAGCTTTTAGCCTAGATAAGTAAAATAACATGTAGATTTTCATTTTTTAAATATTCAATAATGATCACATTCTTAAAATATTATATCTGCTGATTGAATTAATTTGACAATGTTCATTTCTTTCTGAGAATGGCCTTCATTTTCATTTTGATATGGTACATACCAGTAATACATCATGTTTATTAAATTTTTCATGATATGTAAATTTTTATATCTGTAGGACAGCAAGTAATAAGTTATTGCACTTTTGTGAAAAATCTGTGCACCTAACTTTGAGCAATAGAATTAATGCTTGCCTATAGATAGAATCTATTACCAGCATTTTTTTCAATTGATACTGGAAAATAAGTGTTCTTAATATCATATAGGTGTTATTTAAAATAACAACCTTATCTTAACTAGCCATAGGTACCTGTTTATGTATTATATAATTTGTTGTAGCTGGTTAAAATTAAATAATTATCTCCATTGTGATGAAATTAATTTGCGTTTAAGAGGTTATTTCTTATTGAGGAAATAATTTACAAAAAATATATAACAAAACATGATTAGTTTTATATTCTTCTGTTTGGTGTGAAAGCTATTAGATATCTATATACATTTTATCAAAATATTTATTAAACTATCGCGGTGTAAACTCATATTTTTATTTTTATAACGTCTCGGGACTTATCGCGATAAACATGGAACTTACTTTTACCGACGTTTCGAATGCGTTGCAGCACCCGTGGTCACGGCTTGACTGGCTGGCGAGCGTCGAGAGGTATGCGGGGAAACAT
This sequence comes from Cybosia mesomella, assembly GCA_946251805.1. Classification (NCBI taxonomy): domain Eukaryota; kingdom Metazoa; phylum Arthropoda; class Insecta; order Lepidoptera; family Erebidae; genus Cybosia; species Cybosia mesomella. The sequence continues at coordinate 11,842,226 of OX276395.1, forward strand.
TCTTGTGCGCCTACCCTCCATTACTGTTCTAATGTATGGTAAGGCTGGCGGCACACCACACTCACTGTATCAGTTCTTAACGGCACTTTGTTTATGGGTTTAAGTATTTTAATCACTGGATTCCACGTCCCGGATAGTTTGAATCCATCTTCCCTATTGAAATTTTTATATTTTTTAATTTCAATAGCTTCACGCACAAGACGTGGATAGTAGTGGCGATCAGTGGAGAGGACTTCGGGTTGATGAAACTCAATCCAGTGATTAGTACCCGACTCAAGATGTTCTGCTACTGCCGATTTATTTAACTGACGGTTTTTCACAGCTGCGATATGTTCTTTGATTCTCTCTGCAATGGTTCGCTTGGTTTGGCCTATGCAGGAACTACCGCAGCTGCAATCCACTTTGTAGACACCCGGTGTTTGTAAAGGTATGACGTCCTTCGATGTTCGCACGTATTTCGCTACTTTGGTGAACGGTTTAAAGATCGTTTTGATGGAAAACTTCCGTAAGCAAGATCCGATCTTATCCGTTATACCTTTCACATACGGCATGTACGCCGGTTGGCGGTCAGCACCCGGCAACATCTTCCTCGGTGCACGTCTCGACTTTCTAGAACTCGTAACATACCCATTCATCTCAAGAACCTCCTGAACATGATCTAACTCCTGCTGTAGGTGCTCAGGGTCACACAGGTCATTTGCTCGCTTGATGAGCGTCGCGCTGACTGATTTTAAATGAAGTGGGTGATGATGCGAGGAGGCGTGCAGGTATCTATCTGTGTGAGTGGGTTTACGATACACAGTGTGGGCCAAGGAGCCATCGGTTCTCACCATTAACTTGATGTCTAGAAAAGACAATGTTCTGTTATTCTCAATCTCATACGTAAACTGTGTCTTCACATGTAATGAGTTAAGATACTCAGTAAAACGTACCACCTCCTCACTATTGCCTTTAAATATGCAGAATATATCATCTACGTACCTTTTCCATAGCCTAATGTGGGCGTGGGCGTTCTGAGACACCTCTTCTTCTATGTGTTCCATCCAAATATTTGCCACGACTGGTGCCAAGGGGCTGCCCATAGCAACACCGTTTATTTGGAGGTAGTGTTGACCATGGTAAAGGAAGTAGTTCCCTTCGAGGCAACTTTGAAGCAGTGTCACATAACTATCCGGCAGACCATTATCCTTCAACTTGGTTTCAATAATCTGTAGACAGTCTTGTAATGGAACATTGGTAAATAACGACTCCACATCGAAACTTACCAAAAGCTCATCTGGTTCCAATCTAATGTCTTTAATTATGTCTACAAAATGGCGAGAATCTTTCACAAAAGACGATGTTTTTCCCACTAATGGCTGCAGTGCTTTAGCAATGTGTTTTGCTAGATCGTAGGTATATAAAAATTTCAATAGGGAAGATGGATTCAAACTATCCGGGACGTGGAATCCAGTGATTAAAATACTTAAACCCATAAACAAAGTGCCGTTAAGAACTGATACAGTGAGTGTGGTGTGCCGCCAGCCTTACCATACATTAGAACAGTAATGGAGGGTAGGCGCACAAGAATGTTTCCCCGCATACCTCTCGACGCTCGCCAGCCAGTCAAGCCGTGACCATGGGTGCTGCAACGCATTCGAAACGTCGGTAAAAGTAAGTTCCATGTTTATCGCGATAAGTCCCGAGACGTTATAAAAATAAAAATATTTATTAAAATCTCAAAGTTCCGATGTAATTTCTTGCTACTAATTTTGTTACGAATATCATAAAATGAAGTTCGTCACCTTTGCCTTAAAAACTTCCTAGAAACTGAACTATCAGAATATAAAATATAGCTGACCGAGTTGCAAAGAGTAGAAGAATTTGCCAGATATTTTTCATGGTACTAAAAGTGTTTAATTGCTCAACTGATATCAACAGCAGAGACAGTAATATCTGACATACTTAGAGAAGATCAAACATCACCATATCTGCTGGATTACAACTTATATCACTTTACATTGTTTGTTTGTGTGAAATCATCAACATCAAAAATGTTATGAATAAAAAAGAACTAATTAACTCATTAATTAATTAACTATTTGGTAACTTTAATTCTTTTTTATAGGACTTTTCTTTTTGCTCTTGGGATACAATCCATCCATACCTTTGCCGAATGGAGTTTGTGCGTTTGTCGTTAAATAATATGATCCTTGGGCACTGTAAAAATAAATCATTATGTAGTAATAGAAAGAGATTTTATTTCCTATGTAAACCTACTTAAATATGTAGAAATATGTATTTTCGAACATGATTGAAAGGTTAAGCCTTTGAGTTTATGAGGTAATTTTTTCGCCCGGAAATTCCTCCGGTTACCCCTCCACCGACTAGCTAGTTGTGCAGCAGTGGTTATGTCGCATTCGAACCGACTAAAACCACACGCCGTCTCGGATCTTCAGACGCCGGGGTGTAAGGTGGAACATAAGGCTTTTCCCTCGCAACCCGGCTGACCCAGGGCCATCTGCGGTTTCGAGATGGCCCCCTCAGGTTTGGGAACCACGGTGTCCACATCTTACTCCTGTAAAGAGGTGGGTGCGTAGCGCGCCACTGCCCCGGCTTGCTTCTGCTAGGGTGACAGGCGGCTCCAACTGTTACCCGCAGGACTGCGCTCATGGAGGTCGGAGATCGGTCAGCGACCTCCGATGCCTGAGTCGCCTCCGCGCCTCGCGGTTTTGCGAGTTTTTGACTTGAGTCTCTCCTTGACCCCCTACGCCGCCTCCTTCTCGAGCACTATTTGCTTGCAGAAGGAGGCGGCGGTGGCTCACGCCCTCGCACTTCGCACCATCACCGTGAGCAAAGACGCCGAGCTCCCACTCCAGTGCTGCCACGAGGGCCCGCCTCGACATCTCACACGCCGGGTATTCCGCCTGCATGTGCAGCCCCGAGTCCTCGCTTCCATCACAGTGATGGAACTCAGGCGTTAGCTCTTTCCTGATCTGACGCATGTGGTCCTCGAAGCACTCCTTCCCGGAGATCACCTGCGCCAGCCGGAACGAGGGTCTCCCGTGTCGCCTCTCTAGCCAGTCCTCCATGATGGGCCTTACCACTGCTACTGCGGATTGACCTAGTTAATGAGGTACCTAATGATACAATGAATTGAACCGATTGCAAGTAAACTTAAAATAATAAAATTTTAAATGAAGTGGGTGATGATGCGAGGAGGCGTGCAGGTATCTATCTGTGTGAGTGGGTTTACGATACACAGTGTGGGCCAAGGAGCCATCGGTTCTCACCATTAACTTGATGTCTAGAAAAGACAATGTTCTGTTATTCTCAATCTCATACGTAAACTGTGTCTTCACATGTAATGAGTTAAGATACTCAGTAAAACGTACCACCTCCTCACTATTGCCTTTAAATATGCAGAATATATCATCTACGTACCTTTTCCATAGCCTAATGTGGGCGTGGGCGTTCTGAGACACCTCTTCTTCTATGTGTTCCATCCAAATATTTGCCACGACTGGTGCCAAGGGGCTGCCCATAGCAACACCGTTTATTTGGAGGTAGTGTTGACCATGGTAAAGGAAGTAGTTCCCTTCGAGGCAACTTTGAAGCAGTGTCACATAACTATCCGGCAGACCATTATCCTTCAACTTGGTTTCAATAATCTGTAGACAGTCTTGTAATGGAACATTGGTAAATAACGACTCCACATCGAAACTTACCAAAAGCTCATCTGGTTCCAATCTAATGTCTTTAATTATGTCTACAAAATGGCGAGAATCTTTCACAAAAGACGATGTTTTTCCCACTAATGGCTGCAGTGCTTTAGCAATGTGTTTTGCTAGATCGTAGGTATATAAAAATTTCAATAGGGAAGATGGATTCAAACTATCCGGGACGTGGAATCCAGTGATTAAAATACTTAAACCCATAAACAAAGTGCCGTTAAGAACTGATACAGTGAGTGTGGTGTGCCGCCAGCCTTACCATACATTAGAACAGTAATGGAGGGTAGGCGCACAAGAATGTTTCCCCGCATACCTCTCGACGCTCGCCAGCCAGTCAAGCCGTGACCATGGGTGCTGCAACGCATTCGAAACGTCGGTAAAAGTAAGTTCCATGTTTATCGCGATAAGTCCCGAGACGTTATAAAAATAAAAATATTTATTAAAATCTCAAAGTTCCGATGTAATTTCTTGCTACTAATTTTGTTACGAATATCATAAAATGAAGTTCGTCACCTTTGCCTTAAAAACTTCCTAGAAACTGAACTATCAGAATATAAAATATAGCTGACCGAGTTGCAAAGAGTAGAAGAATTTGCCAGATATTTTTCATGGTACTAAAAGTGTTTAATTGCTCAACTGATATCAACAGCAGAGACAGTAATATCTGACATACTTAGAGAAGATCAAACATCACCATATCTGCTGGATTACAACTTATATCACTTTACATTGTTTGTTTGTGTGAAATCATCAACATCAAAAATGTTATGAATAAACAAGAACTAATTAACTCATTAATTAATTAACTATTTGGTAACTTTAATTCTTTTTTATAGGACTTTTCTTTTTGCTCTTGGGATACAATCCATCCATACCTTTGCCGAATGGAGTTTGTGCGTTTGTCGTTAAATAATATGATCCTTGGGCACTGTAAAAATAAATCATTATGTAGTAATAGAAAGAGATTTTATTTCCTATGTAAACCTACTTAAATATGTAGAAATATGTATTTTCGAACATGATTGAAAGGTTAAGCCTTTGAGTTTATGAGGTAATTTTTTCGCCCGGAAATTCCTCCGGTTACCCCTCCACCGACTAGCTAGTTGTGCAGCAGTGGTTATGTCGCATTCGAACCGACTAAAACCACACGCCGTCTCGGATCTTCAGACGCCGGGGTGTAAGGTGGAACATAAGGCTTTTCCCTCGCAACCCGGCTGACCCAGGGCCATCTGCGGTTTCGAGATGGCCCCCTCAGGTTTGGGAACCACGGTGTCCACATCTTACTCCTGTAAAGAGGTGGGTGCGTAGCGCGCCACTGCCCCGGCTTGCTTCTGCTAGGGTGACAGGCGGCTCCAACTGTTACCCGCAGGACTGCGCTCATGGAGGTCGGAGATCGGTCAGCGACCTCCGATGCCTGAGTCGCCTCCGCGCCTCGCGGTTTTGCGAGTTTTTGACTTGAGTCTCTCCTTGACCCCCTACGCCGCCTCCTTCTCGAGCACTATTTGCTTGCAGAAGGAGGCGGCGGTGGCTCACGCCCTCGCACTTCGCACCATCACCGTGAGCAAAGACGCCGAGCTCCCACTCCAGTGCTGCCACGAGGGCCCGCCTCGACATCTCACACGCCGGGTATTCCGCCTGCATGTGCAGCCCCGAGTCCTCGCTTCCATCACAGTGATGGAACTCAGGCGTTAGCTCTTTCCTGATCTGACGCATGTGGTCCTCGAAGCACTCCTTCCCGGAGATCACCTGCGCCAGCCGGAACGAGGGTCTCCCGTGTCGCCTCTCTAGCCAGTCCTCCATGATGGGCCTTACCACTGCTACTGCGGATTGACCTAGTTAATGAGGTACCTAATGATACAATGAATTGAACCGATTGCAAGTAAACCTTTTCAAATTACGAATAAAATAAAGATACCGAATACAATTGTTTAAAAATTCAAACAAATAAAACACAATTCATCTAGGTTTGAAACATTGCATTGTTACATATTACACGTAGTACGAGTATTAGATTTTTTTAAGTTTGGCCAAACTGAAAGGAGTATGGCCAGTAGGTACTAATATGTGTCAAGCGCAGGGCACGCTGCAAAAGCGGCGGTAAGGCCCATCATGGAAGATTGGCTAGAGAGGCGACACGGAAGCCTCTCGTACTGACTGATGCAGGTGATCTCCGGTAAGGGGAGCTTCGGGGACCACCTGCATCGGATTAGGAAAGAGCCAACGCCTGAGTGCCATCACTGCAACGCGAACGAGGACTCGGGGCTGCACATGCTGGCGGACTGCCCGGCGTGGGAGCACCTCCCATGCCGGGCAGTGACCTCGTGGCAGTCATCGGTGCGGGAGCCCTCTCGTTCGGCAGCATGATTGCGGCATTGTTGCGGAGCGCGAGCGCGTGGGCCACCGCTGCCTCCTTCTGCGAGCGGCACGCGCCCAAGAGAGATTTAGATTCCTCCCGGCCCGCCGAGCCCGCAACATGCTCGCCGCACGTCGCAGGCGACTCAGGCGCTTAACGACCTCCGCCCTCCATGAGCGCAGGCCTGGGGGTGGAAGGTGAGGCCGCCTGTCACCCCAGCAGAAGCAGGCCGGGACGGCGGGGTGACTAACCCTTCCCCCAAACTGGGGCAAGACGGGGACACCGTGGTTCCGAAACCAGAGGGGGCTATCTCGAAACCGGAGATGGCCCAGGGTCAGTCGGGGTGCGAGAGATATGCTTTATGGGCAACCTTAAATCCCGGCGTCTAAAGACCCGAGACGGCGGCGTGCGGTTTTAGTCGGTTCAAGCCCGACACAACCACCCCCGCTGGCCGGCGGGGGGGGGGGGTATCCGAGGGGATTTCCGCAAAAAAAGGTACTAAAATGTTTCTCTTATAAATTATTAAACGTTACATACACTTCTAAGAATATATTAAGGAATCTATTATCTACTTACCTACTATCACATTTAAAACCCATATAAGTCATTCCTATCTCAGGAGTAGGGTTTTCTCTAAATTTATTGTAAGACTCCGCGGGCGATGCTGGAAATGCCTCAGGATTTAATACTGATTCTGCGTAAAACCGCCACGATCTCCAATGACTACACAGATCTGAAAAGAATTATGACACATAATCATGTAAATGCAAAACATCATTATTGTTATAGACTGTCCTCATGAAGGACCAGTTTTATTTGTAACATTAGAATAAAATTCAAGTAGTCAATGAGTCATATTGAAATAAAACTATTTTTAACGGACTATCGCGATACACACCAAATAAATCTCGATAGAATTGTTAAAAATAGCTTTAGTATTTTAAAATAAAAATTAACATTGATATATATTTAATTAGAAAGTAGTACTTCACGACATAACTAAACCGTCTGTGCTGAAAAAATAAGTTGGAGAAAGAGAGAGAAAGTATAACGATTTCTATCAAAACACACACAAATTTCTATAACCTTCCTAGGTATAACGTACATCCACTTGCGGGCCCGCACGAAACACGAACGAAAGCAATGTCATTTAGGCACCATGAAGTTATAAATAGTTGTACCAGCTTTTCTGTGAAATTGTGGAAATCGGAATTACGGCTGTCACTGTCAAATATCATTCTTTTACACTACAAGTTAGTAGTGTTCTACTACTATTTGATTACGTCTCTATTCTCCAAATATAAAATTATTTATATTTTCTATACCTGGGCACTTCAGCTACCACTAATGTTAGATAGGCTTTTCGTTAAATGTAAAAGTATGGGTTACAGTCTAAATGAAATGGTCCACTAAACTATGTTTGTATACTGCGAAAAATGGACTTTAACTAGTAATATTATTTACTAATTTGCCCGATTTTATGAAATATCAAAGTCAATTCGCAACCACTAAAGCGACGGCGACGCGAACCTTCAGTTCATAGACTGGTTGGTACGTATACCTTTTTTTTTTTCGTGCGGAAATCCCTTCGGATACCCCCCCCCCCCCGACCGCCAGCGGGGGCGGTTATGTCGGGCTTGAATCGACTAAAACCGCACGCCGTCTCGGGTCTTAAAACGCCGGGGTGTAAGGTTGCAGATAGAGCATATCCCTCGCACCCCGACTGACCCTGGGCCCTCTCCGGTTTCGAAATGGCCCCCTCGGGTTTGGGAACCACGGTGTCCCCGTCTTGGTTCGACTTAGGATTTCGTCGGGACTTTCTGTCGGGACCATAAAATATGACCATAATATATGGAGTAAATCTATATATATCAAGAAGGTTTTCGTTTACAATATATTACCTACCATAGAGGAAATAGAGATACAAATAAAAAAGAAATCATCTAAATCGGCTCCGGGCCCTGATGGGGTTCCATATATAGTGTATAAAAAATGTCCAACAGTTCGTAAACATCTCACAAATATATTCAGTAAAATCTGGTCAGAAAAGAATATACCAGTCGCATTTGGCGAAGCGGTTTTCGTTCTCATTCCAAAAAAACATGAAGTGACCCATCCTAAAGATACTAGACCGATAGCACTAACTAACACAATTTCAAAAATATTTTTCTCAATTCTACAAACAAAAATGTGTCATTTTATGATTAACAATAGGTATTTCGGACCTAACCACCAGAAAGGGTTTTTACCCGGCATTTCTGGTTGTCTGGAACACAATAGTCTGTTAGCGGAAAGCTTAAAAGATGCCAGAAAATACGAAAGACAGATAACGGTATGTTGGATAGACCTAGAAAATGCATTTGGCTCAATTCCACATTGGTATAACTTTCCGCCCGTGGTCATAGAGATAATCGAGTCGTATTACTCCCAGCTAAAATTTGCTATAAGCTTCCAAGAAGTACACACAGGACCATTACGGTATAATGTGGGACTGTTTCAGGGATGCTGCTTGTCACCAATAGCATTTAACATAGTAATTAATATCTTAATTACCAAGTTAATACGTCACGAAAAGAAATGGGGTTATCGGTTTAAAGTAAATAACATATACTCAGAGTCCATCTTAGCTTTAGCTGACGATCTCGCAATACTGACGCGCAATCCAAAACAATGTCAGGAACTATTAAAGGAAGTCGATGAGTTCTGTTCGTGGACAAATGGACTGAGGACGAAGCCCAGTAAGAGTCACTGTCTATGTCTGGGTAGACGGGACACCAAATTTACCTCTTACGACCCGGGACTCTTCATTGGGGGTAAACCAGTTTCCATAGTCGCTGAATCGGTGCCATTTAAATTTCTTGGGAGAAAGATAGACTATAAAGGACGCACACCATCCTTAGATGAAGTTGTCGATACGTTTATAAATGACCTAAATAAGATAGATCAGATACCACTAAACAATATCAAAAAAGCTTGGATATATGACAACTACTTAACATCACGTCTGACTTGGCCTTTTCTGGTGTATGAATTCGGTAAAACCTTACTGGCGAAAATAGATGCAACTGTCATAAAATCGCTAAAATCGTGGCTTGGACTAGCGCACTCTGCTGATTCCTCTGCTCTATTTAGGGATCAAAATAATTTTGGGATGAAACTTAAGAAACCATCGGAGCTCTATAAACATCTTAGAGTTACCAAAGCCCACATCTTAGGAAAATCCCAAGATGTCACAATCAGGGCACTCCCGAAAGATAATAACGCGTCCGAGCTCAAGCTTCTATTCCATAAACGATTTATGATAGGGGCCCAGTCAAACAGAGTGGGGTTGGGAGTACGAGAGCCAGAAAGGGACCAGGATATACTTAAGTCCTTTCTAAAACAAGACGAAAATGATAAATATCGAGTGCACGCGATGAATTTGGAAATCCAAAATGAATGGTTGACAATGGGAGAGTTCTGCATACCGATGGCCTTAAAGTGGCGCACCTTGATCTATGACTGGTCGCCGGCCCTGTTAAAATTTTATCTTAACGCCTTTCAGATGACCCTCCCAGACCAGAGTAATCTGGTAAGGTGGGGGAAAGCCACAGAAAAACAATGTTATACTTGTGGTGAGGCAATAGGGACGGCTAGACACATATTAGTAGGATGTAGGGTGCTTCTCGATAGAGGCCATTACTCACGCCGCCACGATAAGGTGCTTATCATCATACGTGAAGCAATGAGTCTGGCAGTAGCTAGAGCCCAAAAAGGATTGACTACTAACAGACGTCATATCAACTTTGTGTCTGAAGGTTCATCCATAACACCCAGGAACAAACCTTATTCAATCTTAGATACTGCCCCAGATTGGACTCTCCTAATCGACACGTATGAAAAGCACTACAAAATTCCGGAGGATGTTGGGGTTTCGTCATCTATACCTGACATATTCCTATATTCTAAGAGATTAAAACATGTGGTTCTTGTGGAACTTACTGTACCGTGGGAAACAAATATACCGAAGGACCACACAATAAAGAAAAATAAATACTATGATCTCACAAACGAATTAATCAAAAACGGTTACGTGGTTAATTTGTATGCAGTGGAAGTGGGAGCGAGAGGTATACCAGCAAAATCTCTCTATAACCTACTTAAAGATCTAGGCCTATCGAGAGCTACAATAAGCTCATTACTAGGACGAATGTCTAAAGCGGCACTAGTAGGTTCGTATCAAATTTGGTTAGGCAGGGAGGGGAACTTGGGTAGTGAAGGTGAGTGTTGATGTACATCAACAAAAGGGGCCCCTTCTAAACCTACACTTGGGTCGCAAGTCCCAGGCACTGTCCCGAGTTCCCAACTCAGCAACGCGATGGACCCGGCACCCGCACGGAGAATCCATGGATTGCTAAGATTACGGTCTCATTGAACTATCATAAACCAACATATTAAATACTTTTAATTTTAATTTAATCTTTGTACATTTTAAAAGTCGTACAGTATCGTATTTCAATTTTGCAGTCTTCGGGTCGCTTCATGGTCGGGTTAGGCCGAATGAAGTGTCACGTGGCGTCTTCGAACCCGATTGCGGGATAAGTGTGTGTTATGTTACCGATTACCCGAAATTTTGGTCCGCAATTGCGGATGTACGTTTCATGGTGGGCCTGTTGCAACGTCCCTACCTGGATACCAAATTTCAAGTTGGTATCCAGGTAGTAGTAAGGTACTGGTTTAGGCGCTACGTTGATGAATTAGTCATTTGATTAGCCAGTCATTCAAGGCTAATAATTATATAAGTATGTATAGATGAATCTCCACATTTTTAAGTTAATTACAACCACTTAGTTACTAATATGCAATTTAAAATAATTATGTGCTAATGATAACTTTTACTACCAACCTTAACCAATCTATGTTTTATTGCCAAACTAACATACATACATTGAAAACTGCCATTGAACTGTTCTGTCAGGGCCTTTTTACGAAGGAGATCAGAACTAGTTACTTAGCATGACACGCAGTTGGTAATTGCAGTAATACATGTACTTCTCTAGGCTTGTCATGTTCGTTATCTCATTCATACCTATGTTTAATTTGGCAAAATATAACTCATGCACAGTCCCCCTGTTTTCTAAACTACACATTACATTTTCTAAATTACCCATCACCTTACCTTAAAAATTTAAATAAAATAATAAATAAAACATGAAATATATTAAATATCGGACACACTCTTAAAAACACATTGTAAATATCCCGTTAACTCTAATACTTATATATTAAACTTATCCTTTGGAGAAAATGAAAGTAGGCACTTATACATCGATTATTTATTGATGTAGTTCAATGTATCAATATCAATAATATTTATTGATGTGAATTAATCGTTTGTTTTATAAGTGTTCAGCATATTGTGAGGGTAGTCACCCTCACAAGTTGCAGAACACTTGGACTCAATGTAATTTCTAAAATGACCTTCTACACATTGGGTCACCAAGAAAAATAAAAGTAATTTAATAACTAATAGACCTCCGCTTATGACGTCGTTTAGTTTTTTACACATTGGTCGGGATGTATTTACTAGCAAATGGAGGCAAATATTAATGAATTTTGTGATTATCATATTTTAATTTAATATCGTCGTTGCATGCATTATGTAGGTACAGATAGAAAAGTGCTGGCATTCATGTCACATGTGACATAAAAAATTTGATGTACTTACATACATTATAAAACACAGCAAATTTCACACACAAATGTGTGTTTTATTAAGCCTCTTATATATTTTTTAAATAGGTATAAAGTGATGTCTGTGAAAGTTTTCTTATTGGCTCCTCATTATGATTTTTGGAGTTCATATATTGAAACGTAAGTGTTTCTCGTATCCCAAAATATTTAAACTTCAGGAAAATAACGTAAACATACTTACTTGAACCTCGAAAATAGTTACAGAAGCCAATTACCGCCACGTGACACAAAAGTTAACCAAACTTCACAATATATATAAAATATATTCTCAAATATTTTTGTATTTAACTTATTCATATTATTCAATGTTAAATTAATATCTACTTTAAAAATAAGATGATAATATACGTCAACTCGGCTTAGCAAGGCATGTAAAAGTTGCAGGCAAATGTCCTTATGAAAGCGAACATATCATTAATTCTATATTTTTTCTATCTACTTGCCCGTTCATGAAATGAAAGCGAGCTGCTGCATAATCATGAGTGTAGTGAAACGAATCAGCCACCTTTATGATGTTGTTCTGCATTAGATATTCAGTTCGACACTTACTAGAACACTTACTATCATCCGACAACGGTATTGGCGCAAACCTTGGGCACCCGGGTTGAACGCTTTTACCGCCATTTGGCCAGAAGTCGGCAGTTCCTGTGCGTACAGGCGCACCATAGCCACCAGCATCAGTATGTATGACATCTACAAACTCTGCATCCTTTGCATTAACGTGTTCCATGACCACGCCGTCAGGATAGAATGCTGGAAAAGCAGGATCGAGGGCTGTTAATCTGAAATATTTATACATTTTTAGATTAGTGGTTTTTGAAGTCAAAACTTTTTTAGGCACGTTGAGCAGTTTCCATATGAGCACTTTTATGGGTGAAGATACATCATGAAACGTTACTACATGTTACGTTACATTGAAATCGTCACCGAAATGCCTACACACAGGACGCTTTTCATTTTTTTTTCAGTTTTCAATTTTCAGTTACCCGACAAGTAAACTGTAAATTTTACTATAAAAAATTCTTAGCAGCACAGAGTCTGAAAACGATTTCTTTTCTCAGCAATCTCGGCTCGGCGCCTAGTATGTGTATACAGGGTGTAATCGTTAAGTGTGTCCAGGCGATTATTCCGTAACTATTACAGATATCAAAAAACTTTAAACTGATATCGAAAGTACGTTACCTAATGAGTAAAATTACATCAATAACTTTTTAAAAATCAAACGAGAGGTATCTTTTTTTTTTTTTTTTTTTATATTTAGGACACGTCAATTTGACTTCACCTCGCCTGATGGTAAGCTGAAGGTAAAGTCTCAGGAAAGAGGGTCACCATTCCATACACGTACCATGTTAACAATGGTGGCACCCAGCTTGACGGCCTCATCAGAAGAGGATTGTCGTCGCAGCACCGCGTGACACCCACCGGTCCCACTAGTGCTGCGACCACAACCCCCTGCCCGGCTATGCACTTGCTGATCCCTGAACGCAATCAAACCGAAATTGGATTACTACGGAGGGTTTTTCGCAATCGTGCACGGTGGTACCCACCCGGCCGAATTTTGTGACAAATTTGTGTCATCAAATTTCTACCACTAGTGTAAACCACCAGTCTAACATTTTGACGTTTAACACTCCCATACATTTAGTATTAGATTAGTAGAAAGGTTTTAGTTTCCTTATTTTAAGTGGTCTAGTACTCATTTTACCTTAATCATATTTTATGATTTGGCGGGAACACATCGCTCTCCGTACTCCTCTGCTTTCAGAGGAGACAGGATGAGCGATGCTGTTAGTGGTGAGATGGCCCAGGGTCAGCCGGGGTGCGAGGGATATGCTCTATGAGTAACCTTACACCCCGGCGTATGAAGACCCGAGACGGCGTGCGGTTTTAGTCGGTGCAAGCCCGACATAACCGCCCCCGCTGGCCGGCGGGGGGGTATCCGAAGGGATTTCCGCACGACAAAAAAAAAAAAAAAAAAAAAAAAAAAAGGTACGTATGATATATTGCGGCAATGGTGCGGAGCGCGAGCGCGTGGGCCGCCACCGCCTCCTTCTGCGAGCATGTAATGCTCGCGAAGGAGATGGCGGAGCGCGCCCGGGAGAGATTTAGAACTCTCCCGGCCCGCCGAGCCCGCAACTTGCTCTGCTCGCCGCGCGTCGCAGGCGACTCAGGCGCCGGAGGTCGCTTAACGACCTCCGTCCTCCATGAGCGCAGGCCTGGCGGTGACAGGTGAGGCCGCCTGTCACCCCAGCAGAAGCAGGCCGGGACGGTGGGGCGACTACCGCCCCTCTCCCAAACCGGGGCAAGACGGGGACACCGTGGTTCCCAAACCCGAGGGGGCCATCTCGAAACCGGAGATGGCCCAGGGTCAGTCGGGGTGCGAGGGATATGCTCTATGGGCAACCTTACACCCCGGCGTCTGTAGACCCGAGACGGCGTGCGGTTTTAGTCGGTTCAAGCCCGACATAACCACCCCCGCTGGCACGCGGGGGGGTATCCGAAGGGATTTCCGCACGAAAAAAAAAAGTATAGGTTCGTATGTAAGTAGTAAAGGTACGTATGATATGACAATGATGATTTTCAAGTAGATACACGTGTAGATTAATTATCTTACCACTTCAAATTAGTAATAAACCGTGTTTCAATATCGCATTAAGTAATTTGAGCTGACTGAAAAGCAACACACTAAAAAAAAAAGATACTCTTTGGTGTTCGTTCTAAATTCAAAACTTTTATTTCGGGTTGTTGTTCCCGCCAATTTATCGTTGTTGTTTTTTAATTTGCGTTAATAATCGTGATTGTTTCATTTATTGATTGCAAAATGGCATATTCGAAAAGAGAGAAGAGAGATATTCTAAAAATGTACTACAAATATGATTTTAACAAAAGAGCGGCCATTATCACCTACAGAAGAGAGTACCCAGATAGAGAAGTCCCTTCTGGTACGTATTTACAAAAGCTGGATAACAATTTAATAAATAATGGATCTTTCAACAGAAAAAAAAGGTTCGAGACCAAGAGCTCCGGAATTTAATAATGATTTAGATAACAATATTATTAACTACGTAGTAAATAATCCACGAGAATCGACGCGGTCAGTGGCACGATTATTTCCGGTGTCCCATAATTATGTACATAAGTTATTAAAAAAACACAACTTTAAAGCTTTCAAGATAAAACCTACTCAAACGCTACACAATGATGATCCTGCTCGTCGGCTGGTCTATTGCAATTGGCTAGTCAATAATTATATCAATGTAAGGTCAATATTATGGACCGATGAAAGTAATATTTCAAACTGCGGCATTTACAATAGAAATAACTTGCGTTTTTGGTCAATTGACAATTCTCGCCAAATTACTAAAGTTAGAGCTCAGGTGCGATTCTGAATTAATGTATGGTGTGGTATTTTTGGAGATCGGATCATCGGACCATAGTTTTACAGTGGAACCTTAAATGGACAGAGATATTTCACCTCTGTACAAAACGATATGCTAAGTCTATTAGAACAAATTCCAGACGATAAAAGAAGGTCGATTAATTTTTCAACAAGATGGAGCACAGATAATACACATATTGTAATGAATTTCTTACGAGACAATTTTGATGGTTTAATAGTCAATAACAGTGCAACACCTGGCCTGCCAGATCCCCGGATCTCACGCCCTGTGATTTCTTCCTATGGGGATTTATCAAAGACAAAGTGTACGCTGAGAGAATGCACAGCCTAGAAGAGTTACAGAATCGTGTACGTCGTGCAATTGCTTTAATTACTCCGCAAATGTTAAGGAAAGTTCATTTAGAAACTGTAAGTAGAGCTCGTCATTGTATCAAACAACAAGGACGACACTTCGAACATCTGCTTTGAATACAACATTTTGTACTTACTAAGAAATAAATATTGATTTAATTAAATTTTTAACCATTTTGTATGCTTACTTTTTCTAAAGATTTAAATCGGAAAAAGAGAACCCGTTCCCCCGTTCTTGATGTTCTCTTTTTCCGATCTAAATCTTTAAATAAATATTGATCAATTAAAAGATAGTTTTATTACTCTGTTAGGTTAATAAACAGGTTCCTTTAATATCAGTACTAAGCTAAAATATTATTTTAAAATAAGGAAACTAAAACCTTTCTACTAATCTCATATTAAATGTATGGGAGTGTTAAACGTCAAAATTTTAGATACCTCGCGTTTGATTTTTAAAAAGTTATTGATGTAATTTTACTCATTAGGTAACATACTTTCGGGGGTGTGTGTTGGGTAACCTCCTCGAGTGTCGCTCCGATTCCGATCCCGCTGCAGTCCGGGGGGAACGGAATCGGAGCGGCCGGTACACCCTGGCCGGCGGTCAATGGCTTCCCCTTCACCCCTTCATAGGGTTGGCATTGATCGTCGGCCAATACCCAACGTGGCGGGAACACATCGCTCTCCGTACTCCTCTGCTTTCAGAGGAGACAGGATGAGCGATGCTGTTAGTGGTGAGATGGCCCAGGGTCAGCCGGGGTGCGAGGGATATGCTCTATGGGTAACCTTACACCCCGGCGTCTGAAGACCCGAGACGGCGTGCGGTTTTAGTCGGTGCAAGCCCGACATAACCACCCCCGCTGGCCGGCGGGGGGGTATCCGAAGGGATTTCCGCACGATAAAAAAAAAAAAAAAAAAAAGGTAACATACTTTCGATCTCAGTTTAAAGTTTTTTGATATCTGTACTAGTTACGGAATAATCACCTGGACACACTTAACGATTACACTCTTAACGATTACACCCTGTATATACTATTATTTATCCTTTCATGGATGACCTTGTGTTGATTTATAACAAAATAAAATACAACTTGTATCTTTTTTTTTTCCCGCCGGCCAGTGGGGGCGGTTATGTCGGGCTTGAACCGACTAAAACCGCACGCCGTCTCGGGGCTTCAGACGCCGGGGTGTAAGGTTGCCCATAGAGCATATCCCTCGCACCCCGACTGACCCTCGTATGGCCATCTCGAAACCGGAGATGGCCCCCTCGGGTTTGGGAACCACGGTGTCCCTGTCTTGCCCCGGTTTGGGGGAGGGGCGTTAGTCGCCCCACCGTCCCGGCCTGCTTCTGCTGGTGTGACAGGCGGCCGCATTCTTTCGCATTTTAATATGTGGATTATTTACAATTATACATTTACTTGCCTTTTGACTAGCTTGTTGTATTTATTTTTAAGTTCTCTTGCAGTGTACCCGGCTACATGACTTCCTAGAGAATGACCTATGACGTGGAACTTTTCTAATAGTAGACCAGAATCCAAAAGTTTATTTAATTGTTCCGCCGCCGCGCTTCCTACCTGAAAACAGTGTTATTTTTATTTTGATAATACTTATTAATTAATGCTGCAACTACTTGTTAAGTGGAGTGTAAACTTAATTTAGCGGTTATGCACGCCATAAACATTATAAAACCACGTCATCAAAAACACGTAAATAATCAGTTTATTTTTAAAAAAGAATAAAGATGCTTCTTCATTTAATGTACGTTGAATAGGTTTTTTATGAAGTTAGATAACCTTCAAATGTAACATAATAAAAATAAATGAGTTACGTTTATAGGAATAACTACCAATGAAATATTTTTTAGCGATTACTTTGTTTTGTGTGTAGTTTTTACGATAAGATTTAAATGTTATGTTTATGTAATAATAAAACCTGTTGTGTGAACCTGAAGCGTACCTACAGGCATCACCATTTTTAGGGTTCCGTAGCCAAATGGCTAAAAACGGAACCCTTATAGATTCGTCATGTCTGTCTGTCTGTCCGTCTGTTCGTCCGTATGTCACAGCCACTTTTTTCCGAAACTATAAGAACTATGCTGTTGAAACTTGGTAAGTAGATTATTCTGTGAACCGCATTAAGATTTTCATACAAAAATAGAAAAAAAAAACAATAAAAAACTCCCTTTTTTTCATCAAACCCATACATGTGTGGATCTATGGTTAGGTCTTCAAAAATGATATTGAGATTTCTAATATAATTTTTTCTAAACTGAATAATTTGCACGAGAGATACTTTCAAAGTGGTAAAATGTGTGTC
The DNA here is from genome assembly GCA_946251805.1 of Cybosia mesomella. Taxonomy (NCBI): domain Eukaryota; kingdom Metazoa; phylum Arthropoda; class Insecta; order Lepidoptera; family Erebidae; genus Cybosia; species Cybosia mesomella. The sequence goes on from OX276395.1 coordinate 11,860,089, forward strand.
CGTTCCGTTTCGAAGTTTTATCATGTTCTTATTTAAGAAGTTACAGGGAGGGGCTGTTGAGAGAATGATAAAACTAAAAAAAATATATGATGTACTAAACTACTATCATGTAAACTTCCACCGAAAATTTGAGTTTGAACGAGATCTATTAAGGAGTTTTTTTAATACGTCATAAATCGTAAACCGCAGTTTACCTTTCATTCTAGCAACTCACATATAAAAATTTTACTTGCTGCTACGGAACCCTTCATGGGCGAGTCCGACTCGCACTTGGCCGGTTTTTATCTGATAGTATTACTTCATCTCTAGCTACGCTATATTTTTACTCCAACAATCAACGTATGGATAATGCTTATGGCCTTTTCATCGGAGCCACTGCCAGCTGTCAACTTCACCCTAACAAAATCAAATGATCAATATTGTGTGCACTAATGTGCGTTAGTGTTCGACATTATTAGTACAAATGTATTATATATAAACAAAAGTTAATGTCTATTTGTAACGTTAAAATAACAGCTTTTTATTTAATGCACATACTTATACATAAAAAAACATTGAAACTTTTATCTGTCTGCGTTTTTGTCTCTTTGCTCTGGCTAATCACTGAATTGTCTAGACAGATTTTGATAGACTTTCACTGACAGATATATTATAAGGCGTAATTTAGACTACTTCAATTTCAGAAGAAAAAAAGCGGCCAAGTGCGAGTCGGACTCGCCCACGAAGGGTTCCGTAGCAGCAAGTAACATAATAATGTTTTTTCTTTTAATTTTTATATTTGAGTTGATTGAATGAAAGTTAAATTGCGGTTTCCGATTTATGATGTATTAAAAAAAACTACTTACTAGATCTCGTTCAAACCAATTATCGGTGGAAGTTTACATGGTAATGTACATCATATATTTTTTTTAGTCTGATCATTCTCTTATTTTAGAAGTTACAGGGGGGGGGGGGACACACCTTCTACCACTTTGGAAGTGTCTCTCTTGCAAACTATTCAGTTTAGAAAAAAATGATTTTAGAATGCTCAATATAATTTTTGAAGACCTATCCATAGATACCACTGGGTTTGATGAAAAAATTTGAGTTTCAGTTCTAAGTATGGGGAGTCCCCAAAATTTAATTTATTTTTCTAATTTTGTGTGAAAATCTTAATGCGGTTCACTGAATACATCTACTTACTAAGTTTCAACAGCATAGTTCTTATAGTTTCGGAAAAAAGTGGCTGTGACATACAGACGGACAGACAGACAGACAGACATGACGAATCTATAAGGGTTCCGTTTTTTGCCATTTGGCAACGGAACCCTAAAACTACGGTGCCGCACATGCAAAATTGAAACCCAGATCTTGATCCATGCGGACCAAGTCGCGAGCACAACTATTTGTATGGTATATTTCATTGATTTGTTGTTTTACATCGTCCCTCAAATAATATCGCACATTCATTGTTTTAAACATTTGCAAATGTTATAACAATTGATATTCCATTGGAAGCCATACAACATAATTTGAAAATTAGATTTGTACCTTTTTCGTGTTCCTAGCAGCATTGACTAAATAAGAACCATGAGCCATATTGGACCAGTCCAACAAAACCACATTTGTACCAGGCCTTGCTTCTAAGTACGCGTTCACCGTGACCTGGAAATTAACAAGACGCCATTATTACATTAATTATCTTCCAATTGGGTTTTTTATATACAGCATAGAAGATGTAAAAAACCCGTAGGTGCTTTAGTGGTGCGTCATTCATCGCGCTGAGATTGTAATAGGTATAATAACCTTTAACATTGGTCGCTTCTATTATATCCATACATTACCTACATAAAAATAACACAGAAAAACAGTATATGTTTTTCCATCAACAAAGATAGTATACGTTTTTTTTCTGTTGGTAGGTATATGCCATAGTGGAATAAAACTACAACTTACTTTTCTATCATAGGGATTTTTAAAGAAATAATCATATCTTATGAAATTAATCGTGATAATCGAACACAAAATAATACTTAATATATTTTATACAAAATCTATGCAATTGTATTGCATAGATTTTGTATTAAAATACAATATAAATACAATAAAAATTATGCGCCTTATACAATTGGCCCATCAGTCTAGTGTATACGGTTATTTATCTGAAATTATAGGTACCAACAGTATCGCTGGATGCAGCCGACGTCCGGGTGTCCAGGCCCATTAAATATGCAGAAGTGCGCATCACTTTCCTGGACGACTCCGTCACGGCTGAGGAGCTTAGGCTCGCCGTGGCGGAGGCCACGGCGAGTCTTTACCGTGTCCGGCGAGCATGCTCCCCGGAGGCTTCAGGCTTCCTGAGGGCGCAGGTACGGCTCCTGCAAGCCCGACCGGCTAGGTGCTTTAGGTGCCTCTCGGTGGGACATGTGGGGGTGCACTGCACGGCGGAAGTGATGGCGGGTGACCGTTGCTTCCGCTGTGGCCAGCCCGGTCATAAGGCCGGCACGTGTGTTTCACGAAGTGCCTCTCTACCTCCGCCACATAGTCGGGGCGTATTTGACGGAGAGAGCCGTCTGCTACCCAACCGTGACCGGTCTCGGCCGGCGTGAGATGTCGTGCGGTGTTCCGCAGGGATCGGTCCTGGGGCCGCTCCTGTAGAACATCGGATACGACTGGGTGCTTCGCGGTGAGCTCGCAGACGGTGCCGCCGTCACGTGCTACGCGGACGACACGCTCGTGACGGCGTGCGGGGCGACGTACCGCGAAGCGACCCCGAAGGCCACGACCGCGGTTGCCCAAGTCGTGAAGCGAATCCGGCGGCTGGGTCTCGAGGTGGCTCTGCATAAAACCGAGGCCCTGTTCTTTCATGGGCCTCGGAGCAAACCACCTGAGGGATCCAGTCTCATCGTGGAAGGTAATCGCATCGGCATCAAGCCCCAAATGAAATATTTGGGGCTCGTGCTCGACGGCCGATGGGACTTCGGAGAGCACATCCGAAATCTGGCCCCCAAACTGAAGGGCACAGCTCTCGCTCTGGCGCGGCTGCTGCCCAACATGAGGGGGCCCGATGACTCCTGCAGGAGACTCTACGCGGGGATCGTGCGGTCCATGGCCCTGTATGGGTGCCCAATATGGGCGGAGGCCCTGAAGGCCGGAAGTGTGCGGATGCTGCGCGCTCCGCAGCGGGTGATGGCCATCAGGGTCATCCGCGGGTACTGCACGATCTCCTTCGAGGCGGCGAGTCTCCTTGCCGGAACTCCGCCATGGGACCTGGAGGCGAGAGCCCTTTCGCAACTGTACCAGTGGCGAAAGGAGGCACGGGAGCAGGGACGTAACCCCGAGCCTCGAGAAATCTTGGCCGTGCAGTCCCAGCTCCGCCAGGCCATCGTGGTGGAGTGGAAGGAACGATTTGGGTGACCAAGCGCGAGGCACGCCGCAATAGCGGCGGTAAGGCCCATCATGGAGGATTGGCTAGAGAGGCAACACGGAAGCCTCTCGTACCGACTGACGCAGGTGGTCTCAGGGAAGGGGTGCTTCGGGGACCACCTGCATCGGATCAGGAAGGAGCCAACGCCTGAGTGTCATCACTGCGACGCTAGCGAGGACTCAGGGCTGCACACGCTGGCGGACTGCCCGGCGTGGGAGGCGACGAGGCGAGACCTCGTGGCAGCCATCGGGGTGGAGTCCTCTCGTTCGGCAGCATGATTGCGGCAATGGTGCGGAGCGCGAGCGCGTGGGCCGCCGCCACCTAACAGCATAACATGCTCGCGAAGGAGATGGCGGAGCGCGCCCGGGAGAGGTTCAGAAGTCTCCCGGCCCGCCGAGCCCGCAACATGCTCGCCGCGCTTCGCAGGTGACTCAGGCGCCGGAGGTCGCTTAACGTCCTCCGTCCTCCATGAGCGCAGGCCTGGGGGTGGCAGGTGAGGCCGCCTGTCACCACAGCAGAAGCAGGCCGAGACGGTGGGGCGACTAGCGCCCCTCTCCCAAACCGGGGCAAGACGGGGACACCGTGGTTTCCAAACCCGAGGGGGCCATCTCGAAACCGGAGATGGCCCAGGGTCAGTCGGGGTGCGAGGGATATGCTCTATGGGCAACCTTACTGAAGACCCGAGATGGCGTGCGGTTTTAGTCGGTTCAAGCCCGACATAACCACCCCCGCTGGCCGGCGGGTGGTATCCGAAGGGATTTCCGCACGAAAAAAAAAAAAGGTACCTTTGGGGTGTGTGTTGGGTAACCTCCTCGAGTCTCGCTTCGATTCCGATCCCGCTGCAGTCCGGGGGGAACGGAATCGGAGTGGCCGGTACACCCTGGGCGGCGGTCAATGGCTACCCCTTCATAGGGTTGGCATTGATCGTCGGCCAATACCCAACGTGGCGGGAACACATCGCTCTCCGTACTCCTCTGTTTTCAGAGGAGACAGGATGAGCGATGCTGTTAGTGGTTATACAGAACTATTAGTGTATTAAATTAGGCTATGTGCGAGCCTGTCTGAGAATGAGATCCATCTACCGTAATTCTTGCGAACGTACAGAAAGAATGAATGATGTAATAATCATTTTTAAACACCCCTGTTAGAATATCTTCGGTTCTGTTACCTATATATCGTCTTAAGTCCGTCCGTCCCACTGGTAGGTATATAGTGTTATTGGTGTTAGTATCAAAAATGAAATTAGTTACTATTACAATCACATCGTACTAATATTATAAACCCGAAAGTTTCTATGGATGGATGGATGATTGTTACTCTTTCACGTAAAAGCTGCTAGACAGATCTAGGTGCTTGGCAAAAAAATTGATTATAGTTTGGAATAGGACATAGCTCCTTAGACTAAGTTTTATTCAGGATATAGGTTCCTGTGGGTAGCGGGAACAGGATCAATAATTCACGCGGGCGGAACCGCGGGCAACAGCTAGTATAATATGACTGGACTAGTGTTTCTTAAATTTACATAGTTTCCTTGGCGGTCTATGTCTTCGTATCGATATTATTTTGCTTTGATAATGCCTTGCGCCTTATGCCTTTTTGTATAATTCATGCCAAAGAGCCCGTGAACGCCAGACTCACGTCATAGTATAAAAACTGGGGTTTTTTTGTGAATCAGTATTCCGTAATAGATAAGAAAATAATAGGTAGTAGAAGTGTATACAATACCTATAGCATGAATTTGATTATTTGAAATTTTAGACTTTAGGAGATATGTGTGGTTTAGGTATAGATAGTTTACAATAGAATAGCAATATTTTCCCATCTACACTACTCTTACAGGAATACTTACGATTATGATAAAATAATTTTTCTTTTAATTTTTTATTTATTTATTTATTTATGTGAATGAAAAATTACCGATGTCTGTTGTAGAAAAAGTTGTTACTGAATCAGTATTTGAAGAACTATGAAAGACAGTTTTAACTGTACTGTTCTTTGTACTTTTCCACGATATATAAGGTTTTTCATACAAAAAAACCTTTGCGAATGCCGTGAGGCGAAACCGGCCCGGAGTATTTTTATTTTTATACCACTCAGCTGGCAGACAAGCTCACGACCCACCTGATAGGAAGCGGTTACCGCGGCCTATGGACGTGTGCAGTAACAGAGGCGTCACACTTGCGCTGTCGACCTTGTAAAAACCTTCTAATGCCCTTCTTGAAGAACCCCATATTGTAGTGGCTTGGGAAAACCACAAAGGAGATCATTCCACAGCCTGAGGGTGCGCGGAATAAAGTGCCTTTCATACCTAACTGTACGCACCGTTTCCGGTCGCAAAGTGTGAGGATGAATTCCCTGTCTGTGGCGAGCGGTGTTATTAAATACTAGCTGACCCGACAGACATTGTCCTGCCTTAACTATGAATATTGAATTTGGTCATCATCATCATCATCTTAGCGTGGTTCCCGGTTGCATCCATGGCTTCCACTTCGGAGCCCGGGGTCCGCTTACACCTTTACCTTCTTTTGGTTTTAGTCCATTGAAAAGTTACATTTGGGGTTGCGTTTTTTAGAGGACGCAATTTTATTCTTTTGATGTGTAGGGGGGTCAGTGTAAAGCTAAAACCAAGTTTGTGGGGTCGCCACCCTTGTCGAACGGCCGCCATCTTGAAAATAGGGGTTGAAATGGTTTTTACGATATATCTCTTAAACTATTTATCTGATAAAAAAAATTGTCAGCATTTTTTGTTGCCAATTAAATTCTCTACAACTTTGGTGCAGTAACTTTTTGTCGTAGAACTATAAATAAAAAAGTTATAAGCGAAAATGTTCAGAAACTTTTTTTATCTCTTTATACGGTGGTAATAAAGATGATAATTCTCTTGACAGTCTAAGATACAAACAATTTCCCAAGGCAGTGACAAAAAGCACATTTAACTTATCTTCACTTCCTCCAATACAATACACAGGTCGCTTTCATATTTTCCGAGTCTACCATCAGGTCCAGTCATGGCTTGGTAATAATAATGATCTTGAAGACTGGGGCTGGAAAAACATGTGGAAAATTATTGATGCCAGTGCTGAGCTCTAAACCTCCAGCACCCCCTGAGCTTCCAAAATGGATCTTTTGGAAATGCAAAGGAAACTGGATCAATGTGTGGATGTCGAAAAGCAGGGCTGAAATGTTCTGCAGTGTGCTTCCATTGTTCTGGAGAGACTTGCAGCAACGTAATGGGGCTCTCAGAATTAATAAATGAAAATGACTTTGATGATTAACACCCCTTCCTTCTCCAGTTCTCCCACTGATATTTCATTCAGAAAGCCAATCAGATGCTGAGCCGCAGCCTGGTCCATCGAAAAGACCGAGGACGGAGTAGTTCAAATTTAGAAAATCACCGTGGATTATGCCTATACATATATATATATATAGGGATACCCCTAAAAAAAAAACGCGCCTCCAGACTCTTCCTCGTGTGTGGTGGGGAAAAGAGTCAACAATTATTACATTATTATATAATTATACATTAATAATATTGCAAAATTAATCATTTTAAAAAATTATAATAACAAAAAAAAACAAAAGTTACTGGACCAAAGTTGTAGAGAATTTAATTAACAACAAAAAATGTTATCAAATTTTTTTTATCAGATAAATAGTTTAAGAGATATATCGTAAAAACCATTTCAACCCCTATTTTCAAGATGGCGGCCGTTTACAAGGGTGGCGACCCCACAAACTTGGTTTTAGCTTTACACTTTACACTGAAAAAGAATAAAATTGCGTCCTCTAAAAAACGCAAGGTTAGGCCTAAAAAATGTAACATTTCAATGGACTATTTGGTTTATACGACTTTTATGCGAGCGACTGCCAACCCCGAAAGGAAAACCTGCACCACAGCCTCGTCTGCTAATCAGCAGGTGTACCTACCAGCTTGCAAGTGAGCTTGGGCTGGGCCCCGAAGATCTTGGTAGGGCTATGGAAACAATAGTGAATTTGGTATAATTTATAAAAAAAAAGACATTAAATTCAAAACATAGTGATTATCTATTCTCTATCTACTTAGAAACGCCAATTACTCGTACAAACGTCTAATATGTATGACAAAGACCATAAGATCACATTATAAAAGTTAATGTTATGTTCGTTAAGTTTTCTTAAATTTACTAAGTTTCTGTGTAATTTTCTTATGTTTTTAATGTAAGAACCTTTAAAGCCGCTCCCAAGTTATAGGGTGATCAGGGGTAATAAGGATTCATTTAATTAGGGGTAAAATTATTAAGTATAGTGGAAAAGTACAAGTGATGCATTATTTCAATATGAGTAGCAACTTCCACCAAGTACCATCAATCAACAGTATAAATAGACAGTTTTAAATGTCAAAAGTATCTACTTCTATGCTGAGTATTACGAAAATCAGTGGTTAGGGTGATATTCAAGAAACTCACTGTGTTTAAATAAATAGGTAGATACATATAAATATATCCACACGGGGTCTTATATTTAATTCCATTTGTATGACGAGGAAAAGCTTTTCTTTCGTTTTTATCGATCATATTAAATTTTGATACCTATTGGACTTTTAACTTATCAATGAATAAACAACTCTAAAAAATAAATAGATGACGTCGTAGCACGAATAGGTATTGTTAGTCGTGCATAACGGATCCTGCTGCGTCAATACGTCAATAATATTAAATTGAGTAGACTGATCTTTAACACTTTATTACAAAACGATATAAATATGTACGCAAAACACATTCCTTCACTTTTCAGTCACTCCGCTACTGAATGTCGAAGTTTAAAATGTCGACGTATGTTAGTTCTAAAGTACAGGATCTCGATGTACGCCAGTTCGAAAGTTCACTGCAGCGAAGTATGCAAGGCCGACGTACCCCGACTCGGATAGGTTAGGTTAGAAGGCTAAGGCGGGAGCGAAGCGGAGCGGAGCTCCCACCTTAACCTTCGTGGTTATTTTTTTTTTAACCACCTAGAATATTAATTGTTGTGTGTCTCGTGATATTGTTTTATCAAATTTTCATACGTCGGCCTTGCATACTTCGCTGCAGTGAACTTTCGAACTGGCGTACATCGAGATCCTGTACTTTAGAACTAACATACGTCGACATTTTAAACTTCGACATTCAGTAGCGGAGTCAGAAGAGATGAGATCCGATTCTCAGCACTCCATGGATTCACCGTGCGGTCGCCGGGTCCATAGCGTGGTACAGAGAGGAACACCATGACGGCGACTGGGACTTGCGACCCAGATGTAGGTTTAGGGTGGCCACCTTGTGATGCATCAGCGCTCACCTCCACCGTCAGTAGTGTTCCCCCCCCTACCTATCCAAATTTGGTAAGATCCTAACAATGCCGCTTTTGATATACGTTTTAATAAAGAGCTTACTGAAGCTCTTGGCAATCCGAGGTCTTTAAGTAAGTTGTACAGGGATTTAGCTGGAATTCCCCTTGCTCCTACTTCTACGGCATAGAGTTTAACCACGTAGCCGTTTTTGGTTAACTCGTTTGTCAAATCAAAGTATTTGTTTGTCTTTATAGCGTGGTCTTTAGGTATATTAGTTTCCCACGGTACTGTGAGTTCTACAAGCACTGCACGCTTATGCGATCGTGAAAAAAGGAATATGTCGGGTCTGGATGATGAGGCACAGATATCCTCCGGTATCCTATAGGGCTTCTCATACGTGTCTACGAGTATTGTCCAGTCAACGGCAGCTATCAAAATTGAATATGGCTTTTGAGGTGATTTCTTTGAGCAGCCTTCCTTTACAAACGCAATGTCATTTCTTTGGTTTGTGGTTAATCCTTTTTTCGCTCTAGCTACCGCCAAACTTACAGCCTCACGTATGATTTCTAATACCTTATCATGACGGCGCGAGTAATGACCCCGGTCTAATAGCGTTTTACAACCCACTAGTAGGTGCCTAGCCGTACCAGTTGCTTCACCACATGAGTTACATGTTTTGTCTGTGGCTATTCCCCATCTGACCCAGATTGCTTTGGTCGGGGAGGGTCAACTGGAATGCATTTAGGTAAAATTTAAGTAAGGCCGGTGACCAGTCGTATATTATGGTACGCCATTTTAAGGCTATGGGAATACAAAATTCACCTAGGGTCAACCATTCGTTTTGCATTTCTAGGTTCATTGCGTGCACCTTATAGGTGTTGTTTTCGTCTGCTTGAAGAAAAGATTTTGTTATTTCTTTATCTGTTTGTCTCTGAATATTACCTAGACCTACTCTACCAGTCTGCGAGCCTATCATGAATCTTTTATGGAACTGGAGGCGTGATTCGAGCTCCGATGCATTTTTATCTTTTGGAAGGACTTTTACTATTTCGTCTTTAGATTCCGATAAGACGTGCATTTTAGTTACTCTTAGGTGTTTATAGAGTTCTGATGGCTTCTTAAGCGTCATTCCAAAATTATTCGCGGATCTATATAGTGCCGATGGGTCGGCCGACTGAGCTAGCCCTAGCCACGACTTCAGTGTCTTCGTGACACTCGCATCTAGTTTTTTGAGGAGGCTCTGGTTTATATCATATATAAGAAACGGCCAGTTAAGACGCGAGGTTAAATAATTGTCATAGACCCAAGCTTTTTTAACATTACTTATTGGTTGTTGGTCTACCTTTTTTAAATCGATAATGAAATTATCAATTAATTCGTCCAAAGCTGGAGTGCAACCTCTGTTGTCAATCTTTCTTCCGAGGAATTTAAAAGGCACGGTTTCAGATATAGTTGAAACGTTTTCCCCGCCTATACTAAGCCCTGGGTCATATGAAGTATACCTGGTACCCCGCCTACCCAGACATAGACAGTAGCATTTGCTAGGTTTTGCTCTCATTCCATCTGTCCATGTACAGAAATCGTCTACTCTACGCAGTAGGTCCTGGCACTGCTTTGGGTTACGAGTCAGTATTGCCAAATCGTCCGCGAATGCGAGGATAGACTCCGTATATTTACCGTTTAGCTTAAACCGATAGCCCCACTTCTTGTCGTGTGTGGAAATGTTGTCTATTAAAATATTTATTACTATATTGAAAACTATAGGTGATAAACAGCAACCTTGGAACAAACCCACATCTTAATTTAAAGGTTGCGTGTATCCATCTTTGGTATTAATCACAAACTTTAATTTACCTTATTAAGAGGATATTATTTCCCAAATGATGGACGGAAAGTGATACCATTTTAATGCAAACAACATAAGCTCGTGTTGTACTGAGCCAAAAGCGTTTTCTAGGTCTATCCAACAAACTGTTATTTGCTTTTCATTTGATCTGGCATCTTTTAAACTTTCCGCCAGTAAAGAATTGTGTTCCAGACATCCTGAAATTCCGGGTAGGAATCCTTTTTGGTGGTTTGGTCTGAAATAGTTATTATTGATCATGAAATTTGTCATTTTAAATTGAAGCCATGAGAAGAAAATTTTAGAAATTGTATTGGTTAATGCTATTGGTCTAGCGTCTTTTGGACTAGTTACTATTTCTTTCTTTGGAATGAGCACAAAATTAGCCTTGCCGAAGGCCGCTGGGACTTCTTTACTCGACCAGATCCTATTGAATATGCTTAGAAGATGTTTACGTACCGATGGGCATTTTTTATAGATAATGTAAGGTATGCCATCAGGCCCTGGGGCGGTTTTTGTTGGTTTCTTTTTGATTTGGTGTTCTATTTCGTCTAAGCTAGGTGGATTACAGTCAAATGTGAAATGAGGGCCTAATGGTTTTTGCGCGTTTGGTTTACTGTATTGTTTTTCGTATTTAGGCACCTCATAATTACTTTTATAGTAGCTATGGATCTGATCGTTACTTAGCAGTAGCCTATCTTGCTTTCTGTCGCTAAAAATATTCCTCGAGTACTTAAATGGGTCCTTATCGAACTCTACTTCATGTTTTGCTCTATTAAAATTATTGTTTTCATAATTTTAATAGAGCAAAACATGAAGAATAACTTTGACGTAAAGTTCATTAAAGTATACGAATCTGATTAAATAATTAGTGTACCTGAATGCTTTCCTGTTGAGCCAACTCTATAAAACCATGAATATAAAGTACTGTAGGATTGTTCTTGTCAAAGCCTTTCACATCGAATAATCGATTCGCTTGGCTAAGAGGAATGTCAACGTAATCTTCAGCTGTTCGCCTGAAACAGAACAGACGGATTGGATGAGTTACTCAGGAACTATGCTTTCAAACTGCAGCATGACAATATCGTTTAAAGTATAAAGTAGCACAAAATAATCTGATATATTAAATATAAATTGAAATATAAAATTTAATAGATACAAATAAACATTAATTTAAATCTGCAACCAAAATGCAGAATGGGACTTGAACTCGTTACCCTTTCTAAGGGAAATACTTTGACCAACTGAGCTACCTGAACTTAACCTGAATAGCCTCAAGACGTTTGTCTATTAGAAATTGTCGGAATTTTACGCGAATGTAACACATTGATATAAAACTATTTTAATGGATTCTCATCGCGATTTATTTGGTATTATTTTATTATTTACACTAGCAGCAGCTATCAGCAGCCATTGTCACGGTATTTCCGTGACCATGGCTCATCAGTGTAAATTATAAAATAACACAAATTAATCGCGATAGAATCCAGTAAAAATAGTTATATTTTGAGGCTATCTATTTTTATATACTTACATAGTATGTATATTTGAAGTACCTCAGTAAAGTAGAAAGTACTTCCTTCCCTTTGTTTGATCTAAGAAAATTACTAGCTTGTACTATCCGAGATATTACAAAATAAACAGAAAAAAATTCAGTGTGTTTTGTGAACAATGAAGGTATTTTGACTGTAACTGTGGTGCGCAGGAGGTTCGCAATTTTTAACAATATATTCCCTCTATTCTAATAATCAATTGAATATAATCATAATAAAAAAGAATAGAATTTTAAATAAAAACAATTTTTTGACACACAATCAAATATGAATAATAACTGAACCAAAGGGTTTTTAATGCTATCGTGAGTGTCTAAACCTTAAAGTTTGTAAACAATTATTAGAAACACATAGTTGGGTTATTTTTATTGAAGTATAGTTAGGTTTGCTTACCCATTATAATATCTTAAGTATATGTCTTCTATCCTATTTGTTCTATCTGGCAAAATTCCTGAAACAAAAGAATAATAATATATTCAATGACTTTGATTACTTCCAAACTTGATAAAATCCGTTGAAATTAATTGTATCTCTAAAGATTTAGATCGGAAAAAGAGAACATCTAGAACGGGACTTGAACCCGCGACCAGTACCTTACAGGGGGAATGCTCTGACCAGCTGAGCTATCTAGACACGTCCCAGATATTCGAAATTCTCCGATATATTATATACGTCTTAAGGCGACGCTGGGGAAGGGTTCAAGTCCCGTTCTAGATGTACTCTTTTCCCGATCTAAATTTTTATAAAAAGTAAGCATACAAAATGCTTAAAAATTTAATTGAATTAATTGTATGAGGGTAGATTGAAAAGTTCTCGGCCTAGTCAAGAAAACGAAGTATAATTCATGGACAATTATTTTTAGTTTTTGACGTAATCTCCATCTAACTCAATGCATTTCTGCCATCTGTTTTCTAAAGTTTCTATACCGGTTTAAAAAATAGATTTTTCAAGCTCATCAAATTATTGGGTTACTACTGTTTCAACCTCTTCATTTGTTGAAAATCTCTGGCCACCGAGGAGGTTTTTTAGGTTTGGAAACAAGTGAAAGTCCGAGGGGGCCAAATCAGGTGAATAAGCCGGGTGGTGCAGCAATTCAAAACCACAATCGCGAATTTGAGCCATGGTTTCAACAGACGTGTGAACGCGGGCGTTATCCTGATGAAACCACACTTTTTTTCTCAGTAATCCTGGGCCTTTTTCTTTAATTTCGTCACGTAAACGCCGTAAAAGGGTGCAGTAGTACACTGAATTAATGATTTCGCCTTTTGGGAGGTAACCGACCATGAAGACGCCCTTCGAATCCCAGAAAACTGACGCCATCACCTTACCAGCCGACAAAATTGCTTTTGTTTTTGTTGGGGTCGGCTCATCAGCTTTTTTCCATTGTTTAGACTGTTGTTTTGAATCTGGAGTGTAGTGGTGGACCCAGGTTTCATCCATTGTAACAAATCTATTTAAAAAATCCTGTCGGTCAGCCTCAAACATTTCCAAACAGTCGCGAGAAAGCGTGAGTCGAATTCGCTTTAGCTCGACCGAAAGCATCCTCGGGACCCACCTAGCAGAAACCTTGGAAAATCCAAGTTCGTGGACAATAATGTTTTGAGTTCGTTCATATGAGATGCCCATAGTGAATTCCTGATAGTCAATCTGCAGTTTTCCAATATGAGATCACACACTTTGCCGATGTTATTTCCAGTCGTAGACATCGACGGCCGGCCGGAGCGAGGGTCATCTTGGATGCTCTCTCGACCACGTTTAAATCCAGCAACCCATTTTTTACAGTACTATACGACGGTTCAGATCCCCCTAATGTTGATTTCATATCAATATGAATCTTTTGTGGTGTCTTTTTTTTTTACACAAATATTTGATTACCGTGCGGTGTTCAGCTTTATCCATTTTCCAAAAACGTTGCGTTTCCCCTCACTTTACTCGCTCTCACACAACAACTACAAAATCTACAGATAAGAAATTCAACATTGTGACAGCCAAAGAATAAATGAATTCAAAGAGGTTGGTATCACCTTCAATATTTATATGTCAGGCCGAGAACTTTTTAATCCACCTGGTATCTCGTTAAATTACTAACATAATTTTATTATTCATGGGTTAGAAGGGCTAGTTTCAGGGTTTCGGGTCTGTTTATCAAATTTCAGTTTTGTACGAAATCTAGAAGTACCCTTGAGATTTTACTTGTTACTATAGGAACCAGTATAGCGAGGTTCACTCATGTGATTACAGTATAAACACCGTTAACAGTGAAGTGATCGTGCACAATTTTCAACAAGAACTAATAATTTTTTACTAACATTTGAAAAAGAATGAGTTTCTGGAATCATCTATGATCAATTTTTTTTTATGAACCATTTTGCATGATTTGAATTGGATTCAACATAATTTCAAAGTGATCCCATTTTCATTATATGGTAATGGACGTTATACTCATTTACCAGACCCAAATTATATTTGCTATATTATGTGCACCTACGGGGCCCACCAAGATCTTCGGGGCCCCAGTCAACCTCATCTGCAAGCTGGTAGATAACTTCAGTTAACCGCACCTGTTGATTGACGGACCTTTCAGGGTTGGGGTGAGACTCTACTCGCTCACGTAGAAGCAAAATTAACCGAAAAAGAGCAGTAAGAGATCGGACCCCGGGTTCCAAAGCTCTGATTACAACCGGAATTTGCGCTCAGATGAAGATGAAAAAGGCGGAAAGAGCCAGAAATCTGTACCAGCTTATGTTATGTGTGGAGTATTCTTGTGTACATACAATAAAGAGAATTACTACTACTACTGATTATATTTGCTCTTCCGCACAGAAAAAATATTAAACCTATCTGTATTTTATAAGATAGCGCTGTAATTTTTTGCAATAACAGAGCTTTTTTCTGCATTTACCGGGCCGATGATACGTAAATGTTAGACCTAATATTGTAAGCATTAGGCAGTAGCTAACAAAGTATTCAAATTCGATTATTAAAATAAAATATCAAACTGACGTGCTTTTTTGCATCATTATTAGTGTTATTACACTTTGTATAATAATTTCGTATAAAAATTTACTAGCATTTACAGCAATTAGAACTTCAGACGAAGTTCTTCTACTATGCAAACTATTTTTGTCACACTATATCTACAAGGTTGAAAATAAATAAGCTGTATTCTTATAAATTATTGAAAAGATTCACGTCACAGAGAATCGTTTAATACTGTATAGTCTTGAATTAGTATTGATAATTAACATTAATTTACTTTACTGCAAATTAATTCGTTCTAATCAATTTATATTCTTAAATACTGGGTATCCTAGTCAAAGTGAAAAAAATATTTAATTACAACCAATAATACTTAACACGTTTATGTATGATCACAAGAATGTATTATTTAAAAAATATTATCCTTTTATGTGTTGTAATTTATTGGTGAATCGGATGATCGGCTTGGATATATTTTATATGATTTGCAACTTCAAATAGTGCTATATTAGGTATGCACAAACCTGGGGTGCGACTGGTTGGATCACCTCCAAGTTTGGTGCACCCTGGGCAACGTGGGCGATGACGCATCATTGATTGCTCCTCTGGAGTAGCTGGCGTCAACGTCAACGGCCAAGAGTCTGACCAACCGGCCCTTTTCAGGGCCAGCTGACCCCATTGCACGAGGGGGTCGGGGTATTGCGGGCCTGCAAGCCGGACGCTCCAGGTACCCCTCTGCTGTTATCAGAGGGGACACTGCGAATGGCCCAGGGTCAGTCGGAGTGCGAGGGATATGCTCCATGGGTAACCTTACACCCCGGCGTCTGTAGACTCGAGACGGCGTGCGGTTTTAGTCGGTTCAAGCACGACATAACCGCCTCCGCTGGAGGGATTTCCGCACAAAAAAAAAAAAAAAATAGGTATGCACAAACCTAGGGCACGCCGCAGTAGCGGCGGTAAGGCCCATCATGGAGGATTGGCTAGAAAGGCGACACGGAAGCCTCACGTACCAACTGACGCAGGTGGTCTCAGGGAAGGGGTGCTTCGGGGACCACCTGCATCGGATCAGGAAGGAACCAACGCCTGAGTGTCATCACTGCGACGCTAGCGAGGACTCAGGGCTGCACACGCTGGCGGACTACCCGGCGTGGGAGGCGCCGAGGCGTGACCTCGTGGCAGCCATCGGGGTGGGAGTCCTCTCGCTCGGCAGTATGATTACGGCAATGGTGCGCAGAGCGAGCGCGTGGGCCGCCGCCACCTCCTTCTGCGAGCATGTAATGCGCGCGAAGGAGATGGTGGAGCGCGCCCGGGTGAGGTTCAGAACTCTCCCGGCCCGCCGAGCCCGCAACATGCTCACCGCGCGTCGCAGGCGACTCAGGCGCCGGAGGTCGCTTAACGACCTCCGTCCTCCATGAGCGCAAGCCTGGGGGTGGCAGTTGAGGCCGCCTGTCACCCCAGCAGAAGCAGGCTGGGACGGTGGGGCGGCTAGCGCCCCTCTCCCAAACCGGGGCAAGACGGGGACACCGTGGTTTCCAAACCCGAGGGGGCCATCTCGAAACCGGAGATGGCCCAGGGTCAGTCGGGGTGCGAGGGATATGCTCTATGGGCAACCTTACACCCCGGCGTCTGAAGACCCGAGACGGCGTGCGGTTTTAGTCGGTTCAAGCCCGACATAACCGCCCCCGCTGGCCGGCGGGAGGGTATCCGAAGGGATTTCCGCACGAAAAAAAAAAGGTATATCACCTATTATTTCGATATGTACTCATATTGTGATGTGGAAGAATGACAGCAAACTCTTAAGTTTAAATGGCGAAGGCTCAAAGCCTATTTATAAAAGAAAAGATTTATGAATTATGTATTAGCCGTACGACGCGTATGCATAAATGACATTTTATACTGACATATGAAATAGGAACCCTAATACGTCGACTTAGAAACAGACTGAGAATTATTGAAATAATGCAAATTTTTGCATGCCAGAGTGGATCGCCAGCTTAGATGAATACCTATATCGCATTGGAGAACAGCTTACGTAGAATACTTAATATCAGTGCAGTTTCAAGACAACCGTCCATTGGTGCAGTGAACCTCATGGTGCAGAAAACGATTATGGTCTCGGATAAGGTTTGAAGTTTCCATTCCAAACAATATATACCGATAGCTAGAGAGCGCTGTACGGTTTTTAGACTCAAATCTGAAGAACTGAAGTCGATCTCTAGAGCTACTTGGTACCTTTTTTTTTTTTTTTTTTTTTTCGTGCGGAAATCCCTTCGGATACCGCCCCCGCTGGAGACCCCCCGTCTCCAGCGGGGGCGGTTATGTCGGGCTTGCACCGACTAATACCGCACGCCGTCTCGGGTCTTAAGACGCCGGGGTGTAAGGTTACCCATAGAGCATATCCCTCGCACCCCGACTGACCCTGGGCCATCTCCGGTTTCGAGATGGCCCCCTTACTTGCTCTCCACTGTGCCCTCTGCTATTCAGAGGGACACGTGGAAAGCTTCCGAACAACCCTCAACAGGGCCGTCCTCGCCTCGGTCGGAGTTGGCCGTAGGCGGCAGCGTCTCTCCCACCCTAGGAGACAGGCGCTGCCGTCTCCGTTGCCCAGGGTGCACCGCGTGGAGGTCCCCAACCAAGCACCCCAGCTACTTGGTACCCTAATAGAAAACAACTCGTAACAGTGTAAGAGACTAGTTGAAAGGGTAGTTTTGAATCACTAATTTTTGCAATTTTGACAATTGTGCCCTGGTTTTACCAAAAGTGCAGTATGTTCTTTATACGTATACTTATGCCCATATATAAGCAAAGAAAGGTAAGCATTTATTCCAAATACAAATTAAAATTGTTAAACCACTTCGACTATCGGTGTATTTTATAAGCAGGTTCGTCTTCACTAGAGCGCATTTGTATTACAACATATTTTTGGCACCAGGTATCGGCACAAGTTGCGAATTCAATGTATCGAAATATCGATGAGCTAATATATGTATCGATATATCGATGTGTTGCATATCGATCTGTAACAATGTGCCATTACATTTTGCAGCAATCCAGCCGAAATAATCTGCAACATGCATCCTATACCTATAAGTATCGTACCGATTAGGGTAAGTCCAGGGTTACCGGCGGATGGGGTCGGGTTTTATCCCGCGATGGTGAGTTGGTAGGCGTGTGTTAGGACACACACACGACACGCCTCCATCTTGGCCTGAAACACGCTGTTCTAAAATAAATATTTATACTACACAAATATCTTTATTCTATGTTGGAAACATGAATACGATGTCAATATTTTTAGAATATTTCCGCTCTATAAACCACTACGACCGGTGCTTTTATAATATATACAAGAAACTATGCAAGTTTATTTTTATAGCGTGCGGTAATTATAATAATATAGTGAAGATGCCTACCTACTTTCGATCGAGATCGAGTCCAACAAGAGATGAATAAACTTACAAGCAATGATATAATAAGATACCGTTTTACGTTTGAGACCGTTTTTGACGGTGATTCTAAACTTGGATATGGCCTACATTTACGCAAACACGAAAGCAACAGGAATTCAAAAATAAGTAAGTGCAAACGATAACAAAGTGTTACTTCGTCACAGACTATTTATTCAAATCCTGTAAGCAACTTCTTTTGTCGACGCATTTTAGTATACAATATTTCAGCGTCCGAAATATTTATTTTTTACACATTTTCCCGCCGCTGATAGCGGTACTGTATTTGAATGCAAATATACTAACACAAACGGGAGTATGTCACCGACGCGTTCCAGTGGGTAGTAAGAGTGACATGACATGACGGGGCCGACCTAAGATACAAGGGCCTGGCTAACCCGGATTGTAACATTTAAAACGATGTTTAGGTATTATTGACCTTACATAGTGTCATGCAAGTGATTGCACTTATATAGCTTCTAGAGTTATGCATGGACAACGTATCTACCATTATACTTCTTTCTATTAATATTAAAAAAGCGACCAAGTGCGAGTCGGACTCGCGCATGAAGGGTTCCGTAGCACTAAGTAGCATAATAATGCATTTTTAAAATTTAAATTTGAGTTGATTGAATGAAAGGTAAATTGCGTTTTACGATTTATGACGTATTAAAAAAAAACTACTTACTAGATCTTGTTCAAACCAATTTTCGGTGGACGTTTATGTACATCATATATTTTTTTTAGTTTTATCATTCTCTTATTTTAGAAGTTACACACACACATTTTACCACTTTGGAAGTTTCTCTCGCGCAAACTATTCAGTTTAGAAAAAAAATGATATTAGAAACCTCAATATCATTATAAAAAAATATTTAAGTTCAGTTCTAAGTATGGGGACCCCCAAAATTTATTGTTTTTTTTTTTCTATTTTTGTGTTAAACACTTAATGCGGTTCACAGAATACATCTATTCACCAAGTTTCAATAGCATAGTTCTTATAGTTTTGGAAAAAAGTGGCTGTGACATACGGACGGACAGACATGACGAATCTATAAGGGTTCCGTATTTTGCCATTTGGCAACGGAACCCTAAAAACGTGAAAGTTTGTGAAGATGTTTAATGTTTATAGCCAATCACGCTCAAACGTAAACGGCTGACTGAATCGGGTTAAAATTATCCGAGCAGATTTCTACACGGAATAAAGGCAGGACGACGTACGTCAGGTAGTAAATAAAAAAAGCAGCCAACTGCGAGTCGAAGTCGCCCATGAAGGGTTCCGTAGCAGCAAGTAACATAATAATGTATTTTTTTAATTTTTATATTGGAGTTGATTGAATGAAAGGTAAATTGCGGTTTACGATTTATGACGTATTAAAAAAAACTACTTACTAGATCTCGTTCAAACCAATCAATTCAATTCTCTTATTTTAGAAGTTACAGGGGTGGGTGGGGACATTTAACACTTTGGAAGTGTCTCTCGCGCAAACTATTCAGTTTAGAAAAAAATGATGTTAGAAACCTTAATATCATTTTTGAAGACCTATCCATAAATATCCCACACGTATGGGTTTGATTTAAAAAAAAAACAGTTTCAGGTGTAAGTATGAGGAGGAACCCCCAAAATCTATTGTTTTTTTTATTTTTGTGTGAAAATCTTAACGCGGTTCATGGAATACATCTACTTACTAAGTTTCAAGAGCATAGTTTTTATAGTTTCGGAAAAAAGTGGCTGTGATATACGGACGGACGGACAGACAGACATGATGAAGGGTTCTGGGTTTTGCCATTTCGCTACGGAACAATAAAAACTGTTTTCTTTGGTTACGCCATAACTTGAGAACTAGTTTACCGATTTCATTAATCTTTTATTTTTGAGTTTTCATATTACAGTTTGTAGAAGGTTCTTACCAAAATTAAGGAAATTGCGCTGAAAATAGGAAAATTTCTAAAATTTAACGATCATTTCAGTATTTCAAGCGAGTGGACCTGCTGGTAACTTCATAATATGTTTTTTATATGATTACTTCTGTAAATTTCATTAAGTGAGATTTTCACTGGAGATATCCAGCTTTAGTTAGTAGTTCTGGATACGACATGTGTTGCTTGGCCAGCAGTAAAAGCATAATATGTGACTGCTAATTTTTTTTAAGCCGCGGTAGCCTAGTGGTATGGGTAATGGACTGCTGAGACGAGATCTCGGGTTCGATCCCAGGTTTTACCATGGCACACACCAATGACTTTTCGATGCTTTTAGAAGTTATGTGTGTATTTATCGCAGGTTTATAAGTGCCCGGTTAATGGCCATAGGCTCGCCACCTAATACATTGGGACCTAAACATAAACTGGCGAAATGTGGGTGCTAGCACCTCTGCCTACCCCTTCGGGGATATAGGCGTGAGTTTATGTTATGTTTTTTTTTTTTTATGAATATTTAAACGGTACAAATTATTAAAATATATTTTAGTGTTAATCTACATGTAATCATTAAGGAACTTTTATGCAGAATTTCAAGCTTCCTTATACATCCGTGAAGGCTGTGCGTCTCTTTTTTCGGTAATTCAGTTTTAGAGTGTTTTATTATTTATTAATTTATCATTTCTCCTAAAAGTCATCATCATCATCACAGCATTAGAGACTTGGTTGCGTCCAAAGCTTGTACGTTGCAGAGTGGGATTAGTTCGAATAGATTAAAAAATAAAAACCGGTCAAGTAAGAGTCGGACTCACGCACGAAGGGTTCTGTATCATTATCTACTTGTTGCCGTTATCAATATAGAGAAAAAACGAGCAAAAAAATATAACGTTTGCTGTATGGACGTCCCCTTTAATATTTATATTATTCTATTTTTTAGTATTTGTTGTTATAGTGGCAACAACAACAACATCTGTGAAAATTTCAACTGTCTAGTTATCACGGTTCATGAGATACAGCCTTGTGACAGATGGATGAATAGACAACGGAGCCTTAGTTATAGGGTTCCATTTTATCTTTTGGGTACGGAACCCTAAAAAAGACTACCATCATGTTATCGATTAAAATATAATGTCAATGCAAAAAAATATCACACACACAGTAGGTACGCAGGAAATATAATTATTATTATAATTTTAAAAACTAGTGGGGCGGAAATCACACAGTGATTGTCAAACTTCGGGCCAAACATAACTTCACGCCTGGGTCCCCTGTATTACACACCCACGTTTCACCAGTTATGTTTAGGTCCCAATGTAATAGGGGGCGAGCCTATTGCCATCTACTGAGCACATTACTAAGCGAGCGATAATCAACATTTTTAATACACACATAACTACGAAAAGTCAGAGGTGTGCGCCCGGGGCGACTGGGGATCGAACTCGTACACTCGTACTTACGTACACTACTAGGCTATCGCCGCTTTCGTCGGACGTTTATTCATCAATGATTTATTGCATTACTTCCTAAAATATTGTCAATTTGCTGGTTGTTTGTTTAAATAATGTTTCCAGTCAAAAAATTTAGTTCGAACAAGCAGTTTAACAATTAACTTATATTACTAATGTATTTGTATTTATCGATATAGATTTTAAAGAAGAAAGGAAGAAAGAATAAATATTTATTTTCATACGTTTACTAATTTTATGAATGTGAAAGTTTGGCTGGATAGGTGGTATGGATGGATGCTTGAAGGACCCGAGATTGTATGAAGACAGAAACACGTGTGTTGATAAAGAATTCCATCTTTATGGTGCGGCAAAGAACCGAGGTGCGGAACCTCATGCCCCTGAATAGGTTGTGTTTGCACCGTATGACTTAACTACGCATTAGTTTTCTTTTTGCGGTCTGATCATTTTAATTCAAGGTCCGTTACATAATATATTACATATTATTGTTCGTAGTCGTAGCACAGTGGGTGGCGTGTCGCATGTCCTACACACGCCTGCCAACTCACCGACGCGGGATAAAACCCGACCCCACCAGGCGAGGCCGCGGTGGCCGCCAAAGTCCGCCGGTAACCCTGGGCTTATCCTTTCGAGGACTTACCCGGGGTGTCCGGCAATGGACTCTTGGGCAGGACACCGTGCGGTTTTAGTCCATGCACGACATAACCGCCCTCGTTGGCCGGCGGGGGGGGGGGGTAACCGAAGGGATTTCCGCACGTAAAAAAAAAAAGTGGGTGCAGGGTGCAACAAAACAACACCGTTGGGGCCCAAGCCAAGCTCACTTGCTAGTTAATGTACCTGCCAAACAACAGACCAGGCTCTTACGCAGGGTTCCTCTCGGGGTTGGGAGGTAGACAGAAAAGCAGACATACCAATCAAAACTATAAGCGGACTCCGGGCTTCAAAGTGCAATCTTTGGATGCAACTGGGAAATCGCTTTGAGAATGATGATGATTTAGTCGTAGCACAATAATATCGTGATTAAGATAGATTAGTAAGTTTACAGCAATAAGTCGCAACCGAACCGTGTCGTTTCGTTACGCTTCGGTAACACCTAGGTCTGGCGAATCGCATGTCTTATAATGGTGTAACAATACACCTACCTACCTGCCCAACACGTACTCGTGTTTATGAACATTTTAGCAACTAGGACGGAGGTAAATTAATTTGGAAGAGGGCTCTCTTGGTATTTCTGCCAAGGAAATAGTGCAAGTCACTAAGTTATGGCTCTACCTTTTAATTATACTTATACCGATTTTGATGTAAACTGCAAATGGGTAGAAACATTTATTTATTTAAAAGTATTTTAAAAATAATAATGTAGTAAGTGCATAACCAGGCAAATTAAAATGAGCCCAAACATGACGGGTTTATCTTGTTTAGTTCAGAAGTTATTATAACTACCTACCATCTCCATCTTCAGACCCTGGATATCATATAGCATCAGAGTAATTACAAAGACAATAAATAGGCCCAATCTTGATTGGTTTCTTTTACTGAATTCAGGAGTTCTTATGGACACCTTCCAACCCCATCATCATACCAGCTTCATAGTACCACTAACTACTAACACACCAAATTAAATAAATGGTTGTAAGAAAAGATTAGATACCTACTGTAGTAGAATCATCTTTAATTATTTTAACATTTTGTAAAAAAATTTTTACTCAAGCTCTGAATACGAAGCTATTTGCTGATTGCTTACAATACGAAGGTTTTTTATAATATTTGTTTTTTTTTTGACGTTTTCTAAAAATGAATCCTAGCTAGATCGATTTATCGCCCCCAAAACCCCTTACATACTAAATTTCATAAAAATCATTGGGGCCGTTTCCGAGATTCAGATTATATATATACAACATTTGCTCGTTTAAATGTATTCAAAAGGATAGATTAATGTGACGATCGGCAATCCATGAAACTATCATATCACAACATTATCTAAAGGTAATTACATGACATTAGTTTGACATTAGTTGTATATGTGTGATAAATCACTATAGCAATTTTAGATAATGGTGTGTAGATACTAAAAATATTTCTAAGTTAAAAGTTTCTTCCTTGATTACATATCTACCGTATGTTTTGAAATTTTACAATTCATTAAATTACTTTATGTAAAACCGGCACTGTACATTGATATAACTTTTCTATTGTGATTTCCAGTATATTTTTTTTAAATCCTACTTCTAATTAAGAAGTCGGAGTAGACTTCTAATGTGAAAGTTAACAAGTCAACTCTTGATGGATTTGACTGAAATTTGGTACAGAGGCTCCTTTTATCCTTGGAATGGGTTTCATGGGTTATGAACCGGGAATATAATTCCACGTGGGTAGAGCTACTTGTAACCGCTAATATGATAAAGTAAACTTAACCACTCATAATAGAAAACGGCGAGTGAAAACTCAAAGAATAAAATCTTCTTCCTAGATGATAATAATGCTTAAGTATCGATAAATTCAATGAAGGGAATATGAATATAAGGTATCTAATTAATGGTTCGATATCTTATTCATCCAATCGTACGTTAGCCTTGAAATCGAAAATGTTTTCACTTGCCTACATTAATCCTGGATAAATTTTAGTCTACGTAACAATCTGAAAATATTGTTATTATTGGCATAAATAACATTACATATTTTATTATTATATTTTTAAATGGACATTTCAAGGAATAAATTAAACTCAATATAAAATTTATTTAATTATGTATCTAGTGAAGGCCATCGCATTCACAACAAGGTTCAAGGATTAGGTTCTTATGTTATGATGTAGTTTTATTATTCATATTAACTCATATTAGAAACCCACAGTAGACGACAATCGTAGGGCTTAAAATATTTTGCTCTGGTCCTGCTAAGAATAAGAAGACAGGTAATAATCACCATCACCAGATTCCATTTTTCATAGCTGACTATGGCGCCCGGCGTCGATAACGACGATGTGCCCAAGGTTACTTGGGTAGAACTAGAGCTGGCGGTGCGAAGGCTCAAGACCCGATGGCATTCCAGGCCGAGAGTGGGTCCTAGCTCTAGTCGATGACGCGTTCGAGCCCCGACTGAGAGGGCTTCTCAGGGCAAGCTTGGAGCGGGGCCAGTTACCGATATTATTGAAAACGGGGAAACTGGTCTTCATCTGTCGCTGTCCGCCTACCGGCCGACGAGGTGTACAAACTCTTTGAAAGAGTGATCGCGAAGCGCCTCGTCTAGCACCTCTTTGGAGTGGGGCCGGACCTAGCGGATGACCAATATGGCTTCCGCCAGAGGCGCTCCACCGTGGATGCTATCATGGGCTCTGGTGAAGGATGCAGTTGCCCGGGTTGTGGTGATGTTGGTGGTGTCCTGGACAATGCCAATGCGTTCAACACCTTGCCCTGGAGTATTGCATTGTAAGATTGCTTGCATTAGAGATGCGCTCGAAGTACCCATCTATCTTCGCCGCATAGTCGGGGCGCATTTGTTGGAGAGTGCCATCGTCTACCCAACCGTGACCGGTCTCGGTCGGCGTGAGATGTCGTGCGGTGTTCCTGGGACTGCTTTGCGGTGAGCTCGCAGATGGTGCCGCCGTCACGTGTTACGCAGATGACACGCTCGTGACGGTGTGCGGTGCAACATACTACGAGGCGACTTTGAAGGCCACGACCGCGGTTACCCAAGTCGTAGAGCGGATCCTACGGCTGGGTCTCGAAGTGACTCTGCATAATACCATCTCAATCTCTGTTCTTTCCTGGGCCTTGCAGCAAGCCATCTGAGGGATCCAGTTCAAGCCAAGACCAGGCATCAAGCCTCGAATAAGATATTTCGGGCTCGTGCTCGACGGCCGATGGGACTTCGGAGAACAGGACTTCGGAGCAGGGCAGGACTTCGGAGCAGGGACGGGACCCTGAACCTTGACAAATTGAGGCCATGCAGTCCCAGCTCCACCAGGTCATCCTGGTGGAGTGGAAAGAATAACTTGGACGACCAAGCGCAGGGCACACCATAGTAGCGGCGGTAGTAGATAAGTAATAATAACTGCCACTATTTTAATATTACTAATAAATATATTTGTTTAGTTTCTTCTGCAACGTTTTGTGGTATATATGATCTTGCTAAGTCAAACATAATTACGTGATGATGACATAGAAGTCTTAAATTGCATTCTGCTAATGTGAATTAAATTAACTACGAGAATATAGTGCTGTTTGCACATGGGAAGTCTGTTTTTATTCAGATTAAAACTTTAGTACTTTTTTGAAAGAGTTCACTGGTCATCTTTTAAACTATAATAACTATAGGTTGGACAGAATCTTTGCGAAGGTAACAATTTTTGGGATGTAAATATAATACCTAAAATTATTATAATTGGTATTTAAATCATCTTTGTACTAAAATAATGGGGCTTACATTTATTTTACTTAGGGAACAGTTTATAGAAATAAGATAAGGTCAGTGGTTTATCATTATTATGTATTATGGAAATTCAAGTCACAATCTGAAACTTATTAAGCATTTCCTGTGTTTGCATTACGTTAACACATGAAACAAGGATAATCAACTCGAACTGGCCGCAGCCAGGAAAAATAAAATCGTCTATTAGAGGTGAACGCTCGCTCGCATAATCAATAAAGCCCTTAGTGAGATTGTAAGGTTGAACCTGAATTGAGATATTGATTTAAATGGCTGGGCCGATAGTTAATTTTACTAGAATCACTCAACGTTTAACAGTCAGTCCATTGAAGCCGGCTGACTAAGACTCAGCCAAGTGATTCAAATTTAGTTATATTTGTTCACTGTAGCGCTAATACCTAGTCATCAAAACATACCGTCTCGATATGGATAGATTAGAAAGTTGTGGCAGAGAGGTCTCGCAGTGAACTCCACCGTACTCTTCATGTTAGGTCACTTGTGACAATGCACGAGGAAATAAGAGCACCGCGAAGTGGAACTCTCATTGCTCCGCTCACTAAGTCATGAATAGAAAAGTAACTATGTAATTCATTGCATTGTCAGTCTAATTTAACTAAATGATTACGTAGTATTCAGCCTTTTGGTTAAACGTATCGCTCAATGACTTGGCTATTTGTTTTTCGGGTATTTGATTGAGGCATTTATGAACGGGCTAGGCATCCAATTAACTGCCTGTTTCAACCATATGGCAGCGACACGTATATTATATATAGACGTTGTGATTCTTTCAAACTGTAGACCAATAATTTTATAAAAGATAAACTAGTATAAAGTATACGTATGCCCATTATATTATTAAAACATCTACCCACTGGCCAGTGATATAGAAGAAATTCAAGGTGAAGACAATATTTATGTAAATTGCGATCTAACGTCTAAGGTTATAAAGCTGTGGCTTCACCTAAGCCTTTTAATAAACATAATATTTTGTAGTATACGTATGACAGTTTCATTGGGTCATTGTTAGAACATATGAATATAAACAACAAAATGGGAGAAGAGTTGCTATTTCCGGAGTTTAGTGGGAAATCGAATAGATATCCTATGGCTTTTTTTTTTAAATTGGTTAACAAAAATTACATGCATTAATGCTTATATTATATACCTTTTTTTTTTTTTTTTTTTTTCGTGCGGAAATCCCTTCGGATACCCCCCCGCGTGCCAGCGGGGGCGGTTATGTCGGGCTTGAACCGACTAAAACCGCACGCCGTCTCGGGTCTACAGACGCCGGGGTGTAAGGTTGCCCATAGAGCATATCCCTCGCACCCCGACTGACCCTGGGCCATCTCCGGTTTCGAGATGGCCCCCTCGGGTTTGGGAACCACGGAGTCCCCGTCTTGCCCCGGTTTGGGGGAGGGGCGCTAGTCGCCCCACCGTCCCGGCCTGCTTCTGCTGGGGTGACAGGTGGCCTCACCCGCCACCCCCAGGCCTGCGCTCATGGAGGACGGAGGTCGTTAAGCGACCTCCGGCGCCTGAGTTGCCTGCGACGCGCGGCGAGCAAGTTGCGGGCTCGGCGGATTATATTATATACCTACTGCTATAATGTCAGTAGCAAAAGTAATAAGGTACTAGTCGCAAAAAAAAAACATGATAATCGTAATAGTACTGAAATATTTTTATACGGCTAGAACCCATTTCTACATGATATTGTCGGAAGTTTACGCGAATCACACATTGAAATAAAACTATTTTTAACGGATTCTATCGCGATTTATTTGATGAACCCCGAAACGTCGGGATCATTTTAAAATATAAAATAACATCAAATAAATCGATAAAATCCGTTAAAAATAGTTTTATTTCAATAGTTAAGCTATCCTTACTTTGGTGGGGTGTGTGTTGGGTAACCTCCTCGAGTGTCGCTCCGATTCCGATCCCGCTGCAGTCCGGGGGGAACGGAATCGGAGCGGCCGGTACACCCTTCAATGGCTTCCCCTTCATGGGGTTGGCATTGATCGTCGGCCAATACCCAACGTGGCGGGAACACATCGCTCTCCGTACTCCTCTGCTTTCAGAGGAGACAGGATGAGCGATGGTGTTACTGGTGGGGGCCACCATAGGGTCCTGGAGGATCCAGGGGCGGGTTGGCCCACTGCTAACGCAGGGGCCGACGGGCACTTGTGCCGCCGCCGGTGAGAGAGGACTAGCCACCCTCTCGCGTTACGTAATCGGTAGGTGATCAGCAACGACCTGACTGGTGGCTCCAGAAGGGTACGCTGTGAACTTGCCGACTGGAGGGCTTGCCTTTATTGGCCGGCCCACGACAAGGAAAAGTCTATAACACCCGACAGAGAAGTCGTCAAAACCTATGGATACCAGCCGACCTCCATAGTATATAGGCTTATTCAGGTGCAGGGGGCTCCGCCTGGACGGACCATCTTTCCCCCATACTCGTGGGACATACTATGGCAAATGTTAACATTAAAAATAAAAACATGGATGATTTGAAAAACGACGACCAAGGCGCGTACAATGGTATCCGAGAGGAAGGAGTGGAGGTAGTTGGGGGTGAAGAGGAGGTGAGGCGGCGGCCTCACTCGCGGTCGGGTAAGGCCGTCTTCACCAGACCCGCTACTCCACTACCGATAAGCGGGGAGACGGACGCGGACATTGCGTCTGCGGCGTCGACGGTTGGTACCGACAATGAGTCGGTATCCAGCCGTATGGAGACCGAGGAGGGTCTCCGACGAAAGCGGCCACGCTCGGGTGGACAGTCTCGTGACCGGAGCAAAAGCCCCGGGCAACGGGCGACCTCCTCGAGCGAGGAGGATCGGCCGGCTAAAATACTGGCCACTTCGGCAAGTAGAGTGCCGGTACATGTCCCTCCACTATTTATTTTTTCAATTGCTTAACAAAAATTACATGCATTAATGCTTATATAATATACGTACTGCTATAATGTCAGTAGCAAAAGTAATCAGGTACTAGTCGCAAAAAAAAACATGATAATCGTAATAGTACTGAAATATTTTTATACGGCTAGAACCCATTTCTACATGATATTGTCGGAAGTTTAAGCGAATGTCACACATTGAAATAAAACTATTTTTAACGGATTCTATCGCGATTTTTTTGATGAACCCCGAAACGTCGGGATCATTGTAAAATATAAAATAACATCAAATAAATCGCGATAGAATCCGTTAAAAATAGTTTTATTTTAATAGTTAAGCTATGCTTACTTTGGTCTAGATAGTGCTATGTAGTGTTTTGTAGAATATTATTGTTGTTATTATGTTCTTGTCGCCCATATTATTTAGTTTGTTTATTTAGCAATAAATTATTCGCTTGTGATTTCTTACTAAAATAAAATAAATAAATAAATATTCTACGACATTCTACACAGCGCTTTCTAGTTCCAAAGTAAGCATAGTTTATTAGCTTGTGTTATGGGATCCAGAATGCGGATAAACATACTTATATACTTTTTTTTTGTAAATACATACATATTATACATAGAAACACCCAGACCAATGCAAATAGACATATTCATGCATACAAATATTTGCACTGAGCGGGAATCGAACCCAGGCCTCCTGTCGTAGCAGTCGAATGCACTACCGCTACGCCACAGAGGCCGTGAAAATAAATAATAAGTGCTCATGACAACATGGTCCCTAAGTTTTGTTGACAACTGAACATTTTAAATATTTAATTTCATTTGCATGAAAAAAAAATATAATCCAGGATGTTCTACCAAATCTTATAAAAATGCAAATTATTTGTTTAACTGATTTTTACTGTTACTATTGAATTTGTTTGGAAATATAAATAATCAAACGTGTAGAGTGCAAGGGAAATTTAATTGAACAATCCCTACCACTCAAATGTATTGAACTATAAACAACAAACCAAACCCACACCGGCAACGATCAATACAATTTAATCAAAACTACGTACGTAGCCATAGATAGCTTTGCGTATTTGCTTGTTTTTAATATTCATGGCTTCTGTAATATGTGAAGCATATGTGTATTTGTATATTTTCACTTTTTTATAATCCTACAAGCTGTTCGTGCCTGGTTGATACCGGGCACGAACAGCCTGTAAATGATCATGCAAATATGGCAGTTGGGTGATGACACATGATTTTTCAAAATTTTCTTTCATTTAAACCTTGTCCTGACAATAACGTTCCTCACAACCCTGACAACAAAGCTTGCCTCAGAGCCTCATCCGTCAATCAGCAAGTGAACCAGCTTGCTAGTGAGATTGACTTGGGCCCTGCATAGCTTGGTGGGGCTCCATATACCCAAGTGGTTACACAACCGATGACGCTTTACATCTTAACAACTAGCATTACATTACGTCGATGCGTGGTGCTATATTATACAGCGAACAGATGAATAGAGCCAATTGCTCGTAATCAATACGCCACGATCCATTTGATCAGAATGATCAAATTGTTTATCTACGTATAATACGCTTTTATATAGTTCTAAATGAATAGCTATGTTCAAAATGTCCAAGCCTATATTTTTTGCTTCCGAGTTTGCTGAATCTGATCCCATTAGATGTCTTGTTTTACGTGTCGAAATCTCATACCAGTCGAAATCATAACACCCAGCCAGCGAGGGTTATGTCGAACTCGAACCGACCAAAACCGCATGCCGTCTCGAGTCTCTAATGCCGCGGGGTAATATAATGTAAGGTGGGTCAATAAGGTAATTCGCTCGCACCCCGGCTGAGCCTGGGCCATTTACGGCTCGAGATGACACCCTCGGGTGTGGTAACCACGTTTTCCCTTACTTGCCCTAGAGATGGGGGCGCGTCGCACCACCGCCCCGGCCTGCTTCTGCTGGGATGACACGCGGTCTCATCTCTCACCCCCAGGCCTGCGTTCTTGAGGCACAGAGGTCTTTGGGCGACCTCCAGCGTCTGAGTCGCCTGCGCCGCGTGTCTAGTATGTTGCGGGTTCGGCGGGCCGGAAGAGTTCTAAATCTCTCCCGGACTTGCTCCACCGCCTCCTTCTCGAGTATTACTTGTGCCCACGCCATGCACTCAGCCGGCGTGTGCAGCCCCAATTCCTCGCTGGCGTCGCAGTGATGGCACTTAAACGTTGTCTCCTTCCATATTCGAAGCAGGTGGTTCGCGAAGCTCCCCTTGCCGGAGATCACCTGCGTCAGTCGGTACGAGATACGGTACGCCTCTCAAGCCAATCCTCTATGACAGGTCTTACCGCTTCTACGACGGCGTGCCCTGCGCTTGGTTGCCCAAGTCGTTTCTTCCACTCGGCGAGTCTGGGGTCCGTTTTTCGGTTTTTGCTCCTCCACTTCACACGGTCTTGGGTATCCATGGTAGTGAGACCATTAACACGTATGCCATCTTCTACGACACCAAGTCAGAAGTCAGAGGTCAGAAGTTTAGAATGATTTAGTAATATCATATCTATGCAATTAGTACCTAATCTTTCTAAAATAAAATAATACTCTTTTTTTACTAATTACTATTTCGATCAAGTAATTATTATTTACATAACCTTTAACTTGAAATAAAGTTTCATTAAAGAAGGTCAGTTCCTTAACAGACTACTTTGTATTAATTACAGTGTGTTCTTTTTCGCTCTTTTACCTTGAATTTCTAATTTATCATATGCTGATGAATTTATATTTGAAGTGTCAGAAGCAAGAAGCGTGTCATCACTTTCTTCATCAAAAGTATTGGGATCATTGAAATCATAAATTTGGAGCTTTGCAATCTTGCTTCCCATAACTTCCCCATGAATATAAATGATCACCCGACCGCCAATTCCGGTTGGAGCCCAGGGTCAACTTTCCTACTCCTCCTTTACTTATGAATTAGTTTATCTAGGCTTTAACGAATGCGACTGCCGTCTACGCATTCAATATATTGATATCATCTGCCGTAATTATGTAATCGGATTATTCATATTAGAAATATTAGTTAGATATGATATTTCACGTCTTACTTATTACATTACATAGTACATACTATTTTATCTATATTATTATGTTACTATAAGTGAGATAACGTCAATGATCGATAACTATGGGTAATGAGAAACATTTTGATGGATGTTATTTATGATGCTAAAAATAACTGTATGAGCTTTTACCAGATAATATTTCCCTTGTGATAAGATTAATATAATTTTATGAAAATATCTTTCAGGAAGAGCATTTGTTTCTGGTCATCATCATTTTTTTTAGCATTTTTAGGGGATATTTTTACGGGATTAGACGGTTTTTACGGAGTGAGGATTTACCACGTGGTCGGGAAGAAGAATTTAAGTCTGGCTAAGATCAGTTTCTGATCAGCTTCGGTTTTGTAGTGTAGAGCATTCTTTGGGATCTGCTTCCGGTAAAAATAACCGAATATGTCCCAATTCGAAAAGTGACTAGAGTAGCCTTTGAAAAGTTCTACAACTCACACCCTGGTTGCATCAACAGAAGCGTTCATCATCCTTATGTCACGTACAAAAATTCAAATGAAAAACGACAAATATAACTTATATTTGTCGTTTTTCATTTGAATTTTTGTCAATAAAATCAACCTCCAAGATTTGTTCACATGCAAAGTTAGGTAGTTAAGAGATTTTAATGGTAGTAACATGAACTACAAACAGTATAAATTAAGGAATTTTGTAAGACAATGACATTGAATTAAAATAATTACTGATTACGTATACATTTTGTGTCGCGCAATGTACTTGTATGCTGGCAGTTTACTTCAGAAGCAGAATACTTATATTTGTAGGAATACTTATATTTTTATATTTCGATTACTAATATACAGGGAACAAATAAAATATCGTTATAACTAATATAACCTTCGGACATAATTGGGGTATGCCGTTGAGCGCACCAATTCAAATCACACCAAAATTATGTAGCTGTATAAAATATCTGCGGTTCGATTCAAAAGTGTTGTACTCATATTGTGCTAAATGATGCCCCCATAATTCATGATTTTCAGATGTGTTTTGAAATTGAACAAAAATACTTTACCTAAAATAAAGTAATTAATTTATTTTAGGTAAATTTATTATCATCATTAATTATCTTTTAAAATACCATTTAAGGGAATTCGTATTTTTATTACTTGTCCTGTCTGAATGACATCACAATCATGACTGTTTTCGTAAAGACGTTCAGGTTGCGTCTTGCCACTTAGAAAGCTTTGGCTCTTATCGGATCTTTCCAATTCAGAACTCCGGTCCCGTAGCTAGAACGTGCGTCCACCGGCTTCTAGATGCTTGCACATCCCATTATGTGTTATACAGTGTGAGATTTTGAACTGTTTTCAGCCGTAAGTTATAATTTTATTTATGTTTATTTTTATAAATGCATTGATTAGCTAGGTTAGGCTAGGCTATGCCAATGATTATAGTATCATCAAAACTATTTTAACCGACTTCAAAAAGGACGTGCTTCTATGTTCATCTGTATCTTCTTTTTTTGTATATTTATCGATATTCCTGTCGTATATAAACCTAATTCAATTAAATTTTTAAGCAATTTGTATGCTTACTTTTCCTATAGATTTAGATCGGAAAAAGAGAACATTTAGGACGGGACTTGAACCCGCGATAAAAAAAAACAAAGAACAATGTTTAAAAATGACTGTAAAGTCGTTCATTGTTTCCGTAGCTCGCAAGAATTACGGTAGACGGCTCCAGCGTCGCCTTAAGACGTACATTATTATATCGGAGAATTTCGAATATCTGGGACGTGTCAAGGTGGCTCAGTTGGTCAGAGCGTTCCCCCTGTAAGGGACTGGTCGCGGGTTCAAGTCCCGTCCTAGATATTTTCTTTTTCCGATCTAAATCTATAGGTATTTAAACATATTTTAATCATTCTTCTTGCATTGGATTTGGTTTAACTCCAAGTTGGTCCCATATAAATTTTATCAGTATTGGACCTAGAACTCCGGAGAAGCAGCGGGAAACTCCTCAAAATCAAAGAGAAAAATAATGTGAAATTATCAAGTGTAGGATCGAACATGACGTCATGTCTTTGGTTTGAAATTTTTGGAAGAGAGATCCGATTCTCAGCACTCCATGGATTCACCGTGCTGTCCCGGGTCCATAGCGTGGTACAGAGAGGAACACCATGACGGCGACTGGGACTTGCGACCCAGATGTAGGTTTAGGGTGGCCACCTTGTGATGCATCAGCGCTCACCTCCACCATCAGTAGTGTTCCCCCCCCCCCCCCTACCTATCCAAATTTGGTAAGATCCTAACAATGCCGCTTTTGATATACGTTTTAATAAAGAGCTTACTGAAGCTCTTGGCAATCCGAGGTCTTTAAGTAAGTTGTACAGGGATTTAGCTGGAATTCCCCTTGCTCCTACTTCTACGGCATAGAGTTTAACCACGTAGCCGTTTTTGGTTAACTCGTTAGTCAAATCAAAGTATTTGTTTGTCTTTATAGCATGGTCTTTAGGTATATTAGTTTCCCACGGTACTGTGAGTTCTACAAGCACTGCACGCTTATGCGATCGTGAAAAAAGGAATATGTCGGGTCTGGATGATGAGGCACAGACATCCTCCGGTATCCTATAGTGCTTCTCATACGTGTCTACGAGTATTGTCCAGTCAACGGCAGCTATCAAAATTAAATATGGCTTTTGAGGTGATTTCTTTGAGCAGCCTTCCTTTACAAACGCAATGTCATTTCTTTGGTTTGTGGTTAATCCTTTTTTCGCTCTAGCTATCGCCAAATTTACAGCCTCACGTATGATTTCTAATAACTTATCATGACGGCGCGAGTAATGACCCCGGTCTAATAGCGTTTTACAACCCACTAGTAGGTGCCTAGCCGTACCAGTTGCTTCACCACATGAGTTACATGTTTTATCTGTGGCTTTTCCCCATCTGACCAGATTGCTTTGGTCGGGGAGGGTCAACTGGAATGCATTTAGGTAAAATTTAAGTAAGGCCGGTGACCAGTCGTATATTATGGTACGCCACTTTAAGGCTATGGGAATACAAAATTCACCTAGGGTCCACCATTCGTTTTGCATTTCTAGGTTCATTGCGTGCACCTTATAGGTGTTGTTTTCGTCTGCTTGAAGAAAAGATTTTGTTATTTCTTTATCTGTTTGTCTCTGAATATTACCTAGACCTACTCTACCAGTCTGCGAGCCTATCATGAATCTTTTATGGAACTGGAGGCGTGATTCGAGCTCCGATGCATTTTTATCTTTTGGAAGGACTTTTACTATTTCGTCCTTAGATTCCGATAAGACGTGCATTTTAATTACTCTTAGGTGTTTATAGAGTTCTGATGGCTTCTTAAGCGTCATTCCAAAATTATTCGCGGATCTATATAGTGCCGACGGGTCGGCCGACTGAGCTAGCCCTAGCCACGACTTCAGTGTCTTCGTGACACTCGCATCTAGGTTTTTGAAGAGGCTCTGGTTTATATTATATATAAGAAACGGCCAGTTAAGACGCGAGGTTAAATAATTGTCATAGATCCAAGCTTTTTTAACATTACTTATTGGTTGTTGGTCTACCTTTTTTAAATCGATAATGAAACTATCAATTAATTCGTCCAAAGCTGGAGTGCAACCTCTGTTGTCAATCTTTCTTCCGAGGAATTTAAAACGTACGGTTTCAGATATAGTTGAAACGTTTTTCCCGCCTATACTAAGCCCTGGGTCATATGAAGTATACCTGGTACCCCGCCTACCCAGACATAGACAGTAGCATTTGCTAGGTTTTGCTCTCATTCCATCTGTCCATGTACAGAAATCGTCTACTCTACGCAGTAGGTCCTGGCACTGCTTTGGGTTACGAGTCAGTATTGCCAAATCGTCCGCGAATGCGAGGATAGACTCCGTATATTTACCGTTTAGCTTAAACCGATAGCCCCACTTCTTGTCGTGTGTGGAAATGTTGTTTATTAAAATATTTATTACTATATTGAAAACTATAGGTGATAAACAGCAACCTTGGAACAAACCCACATTATAATTTAAAGGTTGCGTGTATCCATCTTTGGTATTAATCACAAAATTTTATTTACCATAATAAGAGGATATTATTTCCCAAATGATGGACGGAAAGTGATACCATTTTAATGCAAACAGCATAAGCTCGTGTTGTACTGAGCCAAAAGCGTTTTCTAAGTCTATCCAACAAACTGTTATTTGCTTTTCATTTGATCTGGCATCTTTTAAACTTTCCGCCAGTAAAGAATTGTGTTCCAGACATCCTGAAATTCCGGGTAGGAACCCTTTTTGGTGGTTTGGTCTGAAATAGTTATTATTGATCATGAAATTTTTCATTTTAAATTGAAGCCATGAGAAGAAAATTTTAGAAATTGTATTGGTTAATGCTATTGGTCTAGCGTCTTTTGGACTAGTTACTATTTCTTTCTTTGGAATGAGCACAAAATTAGCCTTGCCGAAGGCCGCTGGGACTTCTTTACTCGACCAGATCCTATTGAATATGCTTAGAAGATGTTTACGTACCGATGGGCATTTTTTATAGATAATGTAAGGTATACCATCAGGCCCTGGGGCGGTTTTTGTTGGTTTCTTTTTGATTTGGTGTTCTATTTCGTCTAAGCTAGGTGGATTACAGTCAAATGTGAAATGAGGGCTTAATGGTTTTTGCGCGTTTGGTTTACTGTATTGTTTTTCGTATTTAGGCACCTCATAATTACTTTTATAGCAGTTATGGATCTGATCGTTACTTAGCAGTAGCCTATCTTGCTTTCTGTCGCTAAAAATATTCCTCGAGTACTTAAACGGGTCCTTATCGAACTCTACTTCATGTTTTGCTCTATTAAAATTATTGTTTTCATTTATTATTTGAACAGAAATTCCTTGAATTAATTTCAGTATGGACCTTAAAGCTCTGGCCAGTTGATGACTAAGTTGATTATCGCCCATAGCTTTAGCAAACCGTAGTCGTTTGATAAGGTCCCGCTTTTTCTTATTCGCTATTACATATCTGGAAAGGTCGTATTGGTGCCGATTCTGTTGTACTACAAAACTCTCTAAACTAGACCACTTTTTTAATAAAGTATACATTGAAACCGAGGGCACATAGAACAAAATTTTGAAGTTCAAATGAAATACTTTTAGAGACAGTTTAGTGAGATGAGCAATAGAATTAACGCAATTTTGTGTATTCAAAGAAAAGCAAAGACTTGATTCTAAGGTGCCTCACCGGAAGCATTCGCCTGTAATGTAACGTTACAGATTCGAACATTATATACAGAGGGAGTGGTGAGTGGAGAATGGAGGGGAGACTGAAGTGGAGTGGAGCGGAGTGCAATGGATAGCTGAGTGGAGAGTTGGAGAGTGGCGTGGAGAGGAGTACGGAGTGGAGCAAAGCGAAGCGGAGTGGAGTGATTTTCTTCGCTGACCCGGTTTGTTATTCACGGAAAATAAATACATTTCACGTAAATTTTAGTTAGCATTAGCAATGAGAGCGTCCAAACCAATTTTGATACTTACATAGACTTTTTAAATTTATTATGAATATAAACCTTAGGAAATTTAAAAATGCGGTTGGAAAGTGCATGATTTTTAACTTCGTTTAAGGCATGTAATGGCTTATGATAGCAGGCCAATAGTAAACCTATCAATCACCAGAAAGAAAATTATCTGTATGATAGTGTAAACCGCATCAAAATCTGTTCAGAAATTCTTAAGTATTTCAATTATCAAGGATGTTGAACTTATTGGAGTAGAGGAATTTAGTCGTTAGATTCGGAGTAAATTGAAAGATAGACATAACGAGTAACCACAAGTTGCCTTACTAATGTCAAATATACAATTTAATACGAAATATATCACATTAACTAGACTTTGAGAGCAATTCTAATGAATACGTAATAAAAATAAATAATTATAATATATATAACGTTTTATGCGCGCAGTCCAACTCACAAAAACTTAACGGTGCTACATACTGTACTGTACTCTGGCTAAGGACAGTTAGTTAGGCGTTTTTTAAATTTTTTCTAAATATACGCCACCATAGGGTTGTATGTGTACTTAAAACTACTTGTTACACGGACAATTTACAAAGGAAGATGAAACGTGTTCTAAATTAAATTATAATATAATAATTATTATTATTCGCTCGCTTAATAATGTGCCCGGCAGATGGCAATAGGCTCGCCCCCTATTACATTGGGACTTTAACATAACTGGCGAATCGTGGGTGTGCAATACACCTCTGCCTACTCCTTCGGGGATACAGGCGTGAAGTTATGTTATGATTATGTTTTAAATTAAATTAGGATGTGAAAGTTGTTTGTTTAGTAATATCTTGCATACGAACTTGAGATGTATCGCATTTGTGTTTTAGAGTCGTTTATTTCTTGTAACAAAATAAAACCTTTATTTTTTCTGAGAAACTTGACGCAGGTAGACGATGATAAACATAATGATGACCCTCCGTCTATGTTGTAACAAGATGGTTCACTATAGATAACTTGAATAACAAACATTTTGAACATTTGAATGCGCACTACAAAATCATAAAGTCGGGCTAAATGGTGTAACGACGAATAACAGTTGAGGCGAGGATCCCAGAGGAAGGGTGCTTTTAGATTAATATTTTTGGAAAATGAGAAGTCCATGTATTATGAAATCATGCATGTTATTCTAGGCTATTCAGTCTTTTCGGTTATCCGATACCCGATGACTTTTACTTTCCTCGATAGAATTTGCTCTCAAAGTTTGGTCGAACCCAAAACGCAATTTTATTTGATTTGTGTTCAGGTTAGAAATATAAAAATGATACCAAAATGAAAGTCATTGATAAGAGAAGGAAAATTCGTTATCAAAATTCACATAAATTCTGAATTATACCCTGAAAATTCATAATACCTACGTCTTCTACCTGTATGACGCGTTCGGAGAGTCGTAACAGTCCTGGGCGGAATGTGTTAGAGGCAGGACGTGTGTCAGTTTGCGGCAGATGCACAGCGAAATACTATGATTTTTAAATGTAGGTACTTAGCGTAAATGCTACATTGTAGAGAATGTGCCGGATGTAGAAATCCAATGATAAAAAGTTGAGACACGAAGTTTTGTGAATACGAAGCTAGTATTAGTATACTGTTGTCTTTAAATTATGAGTTCTGTAAATAAGTAAGTAGTTACTCAGTGCACAAATAGTAGATATAAGTAATGTATCGGTATTATAATAGCAATAAATGCCTTATGACATTAGTCGATTCAACACAAGAATTTGTAATGATTGACATTCGTACTAATATACGTATATTGAATGGTGGTACGAAAGGTTCGAACCAGTACCTTTTTTTTTCCTACCAGCGACATAATTTAAACTGACATGAACCTTCAACACTACCAAATACTACTACTACCTTTTTTTGTTTTCTCTTGTTCAAAGTTTGGTTCATATAAACTTTTACGGAAGCGACTTTCTGATAGCTATATTACAAATATTATAATTACAATAAGCTTTATTCCCTTTATCTAAAGTGCAACTAGAAGATCTTCTATGTAAATAACAGTGTTGATACTACAGTACTACCTTAAGTTAACGTTCGTCGTTTTTCTATTGACGCAACACACTGGACGCGGACCGCAAGCCCCTCGCTGTGGCGTAAAGTGGCCACTTTACTATGCCAAAAATACTTAAAGTCGTCGAATACCCTCGCCTTAGCAAAAAAATAACTTTTAGTGTAAACATTTGGGATCTCTTTCCTTTGAATACTTGTTGCTTGTTCCTTTTTGCCTCTTAATCCTCGATATTGCTTTCACCCAACGACTGATACTAAAAACATTTTTTTCCAGAATGTTATTTTGCAAACGGATCAATTACGAAGTGGGTGATTTGCGTAATAGATTACTCACAAATATGACGTTTCGCGATATGGACGAAGTGGAACGAAATGGTTTTTATAATTTGGTCAGGCCAGGTCCGGGTTTGGTAACGCAGTTCTAGGATTTTTTTAAATTGTGTGCAACACGGCGTCAGTCATCGAAATCGTATCACGAAACCGAATAAAATTCACGATATGACTAATGTTGGGTAGAGATCGGAATCATATATAATTCATGTATGTATTTTCAAAAGAAAATATATCTAGGTATATCTGTTTATTCGTATTTTAGTACCCATATTATAAGCTATTTGAGCTATACTTACTTTGGGCTTAAGATAACGCTGTGTTTTTTTTTTTTACGTGCGGAAATTCCTTCGGATACCCCCCCGCCGGCGAGCGGGGGTGGTTATGTCGTGTATCGACTAAAACCGCACGGTGTC
Source organism: Cybosia mesomella (assembly GCA_946251805.1). NCBI lineage: Eukaryota > Metazoa > Arthropoda > Insecta > Lepidoptera > Erebidae > Cybosia > Cybosia mesomella. The sequence goes on from OX276395.1 coordinate 11,900,715, forward strand.
CTCCCTAAGTGTCCGTTGCCGGGAACACCGGGTAAGCCCTCGAAAGGATAACCCCAGGGTTGCCGGCGGACTTTGGCTGCCACCGCGGCCTCGCCTGGTGGGGTCGGGTTTTATCCCGCTTCGGTGAGTTGGCAGGCGTGTGTAGGCACACGACACGCCTCCGCCACGGCCTGCTTTTGTAAGGACAGCTATAGTCGGCCAACTGCCGTCCTCAGGCCCCGATCATGGAGGTCGGTAGTCCCGGGCGTAGATCAGTTTGCGGCGTCCTCGCCGCAGACTGCGAAACTCGAGGGGCAGGGTTCTCTCCCGCTCCCTCTCCGCCGTCTCTTTCGCGCGCATTACCTGCTCGCAGAAAGAGGCGGCGGCATGCCACTTGCTCCCGTCGGAGACCACGGCCCTCACTATGGTACGCTGTGTGGTATGGTGTAGAATATTATCATTACTAGCTGTGTTCGCGACTTACAGCAATTTTGCATTTGTAGCAGAATACCAATTTTCAACTGTCGGTCACTGAATTTGATGTAATCACATACAGTCACTATTCTGTTAAAAAATTGTGACGAGAATTCCTTTTATAATATTTGTAAGATCGAGATTAGATCGGAACTGAATTTTGAATATCTTTTTATTACGAGAATAAAACTTGAGATCGCATTTAGGGACAAGCTCGTAGCTCTACAGTTTCTACACCTTGTGTAGGTTGCATACTAAGTAATCTGTAGTTTAGGTCTAGATAGCGCAGTGCACAGCTAATATTTTGAGAGAACTATTCGAATTGATGAACTCCTAATAAAGAAAAAACCGTAGCTATGAAACCACAGTACAAGCACACTTCACAGTTCATAGACTTATAAATATTTACATTCAATATCATTTTAATTGATTACTAATATATTGCTACTCAAAGTATTCAATAAACAGAGATTGTATATAACGAACAAACATGACCTTAGCGAGACTCATTCCTGTTTCGTTCGTGGTAATAACGATGATATGTTGCAAGAGACCGGTTTATTGAACCAATGAAACAGTCAAACACGCTGAATCATTTGGCCAATTATGAATGTACTGTCAATCGTAATAGATGTTGACATAAGTATTTACGAGAAGGTTATGATATCCACTCTGTGTAGTGTGTGTGCAGACAAATTTATAACAATTCAGTAACTTTTTCTCTTCTGATTTTCAAGCATCGTCATCATAATCACTGCGTTAGTCTCGGTCACATCCAAATAATATAATGGGGTTGGCTTCACGATCTAACAACGAAGCGGCCGAACTTCTATATCGGTGAAGCGACTGCCAGCTGACCTCCAAAACCTATTTGCAATTTTGAAGTTTTGTAGTTATTGGACTTTTTAGGGTTCCGAATGCCCGTAACATCTGCCATAGATAGCTAAGCAGACGGCTTAACGTCCTTCTCTTTTTTTAGATTTGAGTTATCTCGACCGTCGATCAACGATCATAACCGTCTGACTCCCAGTTCTGGGAGGACAGCCGGCGCCAGAGCTTCGTCCATTAATCAGCAGGTGTACAGGCTGAATGTTTATTGTCGAAGGTAATAGGTAACTAACACATAGTTCCATTTTTAAGTGGTAATACGTTTTTTTTTACGTGTGGAAATCCCCCCCCGCCGGCCAGCGGGGGTGGTTATGTCGTGTATCGACTAAAACCACACGGTGTCCTCCCCAAGTGTCCATTGCCGGGCAAAGTGTTAATACTGGTAAAAATGTACCTGCTACTAGTAAAGAATGCCACACCTAACCACCTATTAATACCACACCTACACATAACCACCTAACAATTATTCTTGTTAACCTCTCCAGCAAAGGTAAATTATTTAGAAAAAAAAAATCTGTAGGTATAGTAGGTATACTGTTTTGGCTTTGAATTCGCATCTCATTACATAGTGAATCGTTCGTTTTTTCATAATTAAAATCTATTTGTGCATTTTTCCTTCTTTGGAGCCTTTTTTCTACTGTTCTCTCAGTATTTAATGAGTGTAATTGTGTAGAATGATTGTTTCATCAGATAAAGCCATTGAGCTTCTGGTTTTTACTTGTCAGATAAAATATTTGACTTAAAAACAACCTTTGAAAATGATACCGCAATGAAGTGCATTGTTACGGAATTCCTGCGTAGTGTCAGACGTGGCCATAAAGTTTATAGTATGTACTGCCAATTTGTCCTCGTTTAAAGAGGTCATGGATACTGTTAATAACGCCTAAATCAAGATAAGGAAATTTCCTTGTGTATATGAATGAATAAGCCCAGAATACTGACAATATAGCGGCATATTCTTAGCCCACCATCGCACTATTCGATCACAAAAAATAAAAACTAAAGTAACAAACATCCATACATCCATACTTACGAACTTTCGTGTTCATAACATTAGTAGGAGTATCGATAGACTATAAAATACCGCGTATTTTGAAATCTTAGGCCAAACTTTGTAGATTTATAGTGATTTTCAAAAGTCTAAAACATCCCTAGACAGTTTAGTGGTGTTTAGTTTATAAAATGTGTTCTAGAACTTAGATAAACATACTTCGATACAATAATGTTGCAGTGAAATACTGTACCACACCAAAGAGGCCTCACATATTAATGAAAAACATTTCCAAGTAATCACTAAAAGAGCAAAAGTTGATGTCAGTCCGTCAATATAGATAATAATTATTTGGATACCTTTCTCTCGGATACCCGTTGGGATTTAAACTCTTGGAGCTCATCTATCATAAACATGAATACTTTTTACTCATAACTCATAATTTATGTATCAGTAGGTACAATACAAGATAATCATCTAGGGGTGCGCCAGTACCCCTAGTAAGACGAGAAAATGATATACACCAACCTGTTCTCGACGTATTTCGCTGTATTTTTGTACCCTTGTAGATTCGATCTGGATGGTGCTACAAAATCCAAATTATCAGGATATGATGTCAAGTTAAACAGCCAAAGTTTCAAATGCAAAGCTGTTATCCTGTAGTTTGTAATATCTAAAATACCCAGATTTCGTCACTCAATGACTCACTGACTGATGATAACCCGTTTCGTTCAGTACAGTCTAATTTCTATGCTATCACAGTTTCCTATTAGAAATATCCGATAACCTTCCACCGACTTCGAACGCGAAACTAAGACCTCCCTGAACGCAAATATTAGCACGAATGTAATAGTCACGCGAAAAATTAAAACTAGGTTATACAAATGAGTGCATTAATGTATTAAAAAAAGTAATAATGAGGGAAATTTGGCATCACAATTATAATTATAGTGTGCTAGGCATCGATGCAATTGGCAGAAATTCTACTATAGTCTCTCTATTTTTCATTTTTGATATACATACATATAATGTATTAAGATACGCATATTAAAATAAATATTATATTGAAAACTAGCAACCCGCCCAGGTTTCGCACGGGTGTAATGCTGATACTAAATATACTACAGAATGTCTTTAATATATAACGTTTTTATGTCATGAAACAATGCAAGCATGTTATTGGATAAGGATTAATGCTGTATTGCTTAATATAGTTTCGTAAATAAGCCATTATTTCTCGTAAATATATAAAGGATAAAAATGAATATTGTGGGTTATACCTAAGAGATAAACATATACACAAACAAACATCATGGACTTTTTTATAGATCTTTTTAAGGTGTACAACACTGTAGTACATTATTTTGTACTATCTCGTAGGGTTCAGCCAACATTTGAAATGTAAGCGGAAAAAAATTTACGACATCACATTAGAAACCTCTAAAATTATCAGTTTCTCTACTATATTATGCAGGTATTATACATATAAACCTTCCTCTTGAATTACTCTATCTATTGAAAAAAAAATTGCACTAAAATCCGTTGCGTAGTTTTAAAGATCTAAGCATACATAGGGTCAAACAGACAGCGGTAAGCGACTTGGTTTTATACTGTGTAGTGATTTGATCTTTGATAAGGAGAATAATTTTACATTTTACCTCAAACTTAGTATTAAATAATATTGGCACATAAGCCATTTATTAATTAGACATTTAAATTTAAAAATCAACTATCTATACGATTCGAGAGTTGCAACATTGATCAGTCAAGGGTATTTGCCTAAACTAGATCTCTTTTCAAGATAATTTCGAAGTTTTTTTCTAATTAGCTTAGTGTTACATATAAAGAGACATATTTTAATTTTAATTTCTTAGTTTTGAATAAACCTATTAAGGCATCCTAAAATATTATTATTTTATTATTTAACTAAACAAAATCATTTTTAAATAAAAAAAAGTTAAATAAATATTTGTATTGTTCTCTTCATTTAAATTATGTTCTTATTGCTTACATTTTTAAATAATAATAATGAAATAATACTTATTAAAAATATAAAAAACAAAGTGCCACCGACATCGTGTACAGGGACTAAGCCAAAAACTTCCTCACTTCCTTATTTCTAATAATATTGTATCTAATATTTATTTATTAATGAAATAATATTATAGACTTTAATGTTTATAAAACCGTTTTTACTGTCTACACTCACTTGTTTTTGCTTGCAAGAATACACCCAAAATACACCGCACAATTAGGTACCTTTTACCTTTTTTTTCGTGCGGAAATCCCTTCGGATACCCGCCGCCGGCCAGCGGGGGCTGCACAATTAGGTACCTAATTGTTTCTTTGCTTCTATATAAGAGTACACTTATACAATCTTATACTAATTACGACGAAATATTATATTTAACCTGCTACACTGTTCCGGTAAAAACAAGTATTTTCAAGGTTCTCAAGAACTATAAAATGAGCTTCCAATTAAATGTAAAAATATGTACCTAGTTGGCTAACATAAGAATTAGCCTACTGGGAACCTAATCTGTTTATAATACATAGTCTTCGAAGAACGGCTGCGGAATCTATGTACCTACCTATTTAGAAGTTACCTTACAAGGTGTTTTTCTATAATGATGCATATTCTTTATTGCACTAACGACATCTGCTTGATAATTTATACAGAATATACCTATTATATTCTGTAACAAATATGTAAAATAACAACCATAAATAGGTACTTATCTTGAAAACGTGTCAAAAATTAATGAAAAATGAAGGCACATTATTTTATCGCCAATTATAACTTCTTATTTTATGGGAAGTAATTACTTATATAAGATAATTTTGTAGGTATCTCTAGTGCACACACCTGTTTTTAATTATTTACATGAATTATACCTAACTTCTTGTTGCCAAAATATGCAAAAAAAAAAACAACATTTGCGGCCACGTCCACGTCCATCACTATTAAATAATGTGCTAATAATTTTGATAAATGAAACAGCAAACACTATCATGTTAAAAAAAAACGGAATGTAAACTGTTATCGGTTTTGCAACACCTGTCAACACGGTTCCTTAACCACGTGCTCCGGAAAGTCACGAATGCGTGCCGAAGTTGAACGAACGCAGACGCAAATAGTTTTGAACTTCTGCTGTATGTTGTATTTCACAACCCTTGATACAACTCGACTTGAATTTTCATTAAGAAAATCAGTGAATAACGTAACCATTCTGAGAAACAATTATCTGGCAGAACAATACCACATAAAGGACAGCACACTGCATAATTATAGAGTCTTAATACAAATTGCCGCTGAAGGCGACTTTTACATTTATTCGCTGCATGTCTCCGAAAAAGTGAAGAAAAAAAGTTGCGCTTGTTAAAACTAGTATGGGCTCACATTCTCCTTCTCACACAGCAATCAACAATTAGGTATTTTATTGAGGAAGTCGTGATTGTTTGTTCCGTACCTGTTCCCCACCAATATCGCTTCCAGCCGTCTGTCACTGCGCGAAACATGACGCAACGTGCGACGTCGACTACGCGTGGCGGCCAACTGACTGACTAACAAAACAAACCAATGGAGCTCCGTCGAGTAAGTATGAAATCAATTAAAATTCATAATTCAAAATCAATTAATTATTAAGTTTACTCAAGAATCAGACTAAAGTAATTTTCGTACAAACAAAGAGTTCTTTTTTGGACCCACTGTGATAGAGAGGGCCTTTTAAGAGAATAACCGACAAAGGGCTCTCCGTCGCTCCCTGATTCAATTAATCTCTAATTAGAGTCGAGAGTGCTCTTAATGTTGAGTAGAGATGGATTTGACATCGTAACCTGTCACTAAAGTAAATGGAAATCTGACAGTACGGTGGTTTTCAGCGTTCACGTAACTGAATTGAGGTCAATGTGTCAAAGTGTGTGGAAGTCGGTAATATACGCACATGTTCGTTCTAAATGGGCGGGGGTTCACAGTAAGTATTTAATATTTTTTAAGACAAAATTCTAGTTAAATATGGAACTTGTAATCAAGTTCCATATAGATTTCTAACCCAAAACTTTCCTCCCTGTACTTCCGGTAAAAGCAAGGTTACAGCACAAATAAAGGAAAAATTTCAAAAAATTTAAAAATCGAATATTAAAAGGTGTCCCCATAGATACATCGAAACATTTGTACGGGCGCTCATGCAATTTAGAGGCCTAGCGTAATTGGTAAGTGGTCAAATAAGGTAAATAAATAAAATTGTGCTATTGTGTCAAAGAATCTAAAATAGTTAATGCGATAGGTACCAATTTTTATTATGGCAGTATAATGGGTAGGTATATATAGCATGGAATCCTCGGCGCACGAGTTCTACTGGCATTTGACCGGTTTTTAGGGTTCCGTTGCCAAATGGCAAAAAACGGAACCCTTATAGATTCGTAATGTCTGTATGTCTGTCCGTCCGTATGTCACAGCCACTTTTTTCAGAAACTATAAGAACTATGCTGTTGAAACTTGGTAAGTAGATGTATTCTGTGAACTGCAATAAGATTTTCACATAAAAATAGAAAAAAAAGCAATAAATTTTGGGGTTCCCCATACTTAGAACTGAAACTCAAAATATTTTTCTTCATCAAACCCATACGTGTGTGGTCTATGGATATGTATTTAAAAATGATATTGAGGTTTCTAATATCATTTTTTTCTAAACTGAATAGTTTGCGCGAGAGACACTTCCAAAGTGGTAAACTGTGTGCCCCCCCCCCCCTGTAACTGCTAAAATAAGAGAATGATAAAACTAAAAAAAATATATGATATACATTACCATGTAAACTTCCACCGAAAATTGGTTGGGTGAACGAGATCTAGTAAGTAGTTTTTTTTTAATACGTAATTAATCGTAAACCGCAATTTACCTTTCAACTCGAATATAAAAATTTTACTTGCTGCTACGGGACCTTTCATGGGCGAGTGCGACTTGCACTTGGCCGGTTTTTTTTTACCTTTTGAGGTAATAACGCGTTAGGTAATAAATTGTTGAAATATAATTAAAGACCGGCTTCGCGAAACACATGAATTAAAATAAGGTAAAGAACATAGTTAATTTATGTAATAACTATGTAATATATTATGTTAAGATTACCAGTACATGAATTTTACCCTTAATATATATAAATCTTCTTTTTTTGGAACTTGATTCTGATATCAAAGTTTTTTTTGTATACTTTTATCTTTGCTTTGACTGTATGACATACTGTGTGTCTTATTTATTGGAATTTCATGTTTACAAAACATTATGATCTGGGTAATCGTGTCTCCACTATGCTTCACTTGATATTTTTGCACCGACTTTGTGACTGTGTGTACTACTGTGTCTCGTACACATAATATGATGATAATGATTAGGCTGTGGATAGATACGAAAATAAGAGTATTGTTAACTATTAACTTATTAAGTCTTATATAATCAATAATTAAGATTTGCACTGAACCGAACCTGTATCTATGTACCTGTATAAGTAAATGAACATAATTCAAGTATTTTATTATATAATATAGATTTTCAGTTTAAAATCGCAGCTATATATTTTTAAAAGGATATTCAGGAATTATGCTGAATACTAACTGATATTTCTAATGTAACAAATTAGTATAGAGTTCGCCTGATGGTAAGCGGTCCCCTCAGTCTATGGACATCTGCAAACTGGAAAGGGACCTATTAGGGACTTCAATTCACTCAATAAAATAATGCAGCTAAATTAATTTTATGCTCTACTAGCTTTCCGCCTGCGGCTCCGTCCGCGTGGATGTCGCTTATTACCACCAAGTCTTTTAAAGGACTGACGGACTTTCCATAGCCTAGCCTAGCCTAGGTAACCTTTATTTCATGTTGCCCTTGCATTTGGTGAAATTAATTACATAATCGGCTTTACCTTTTGATTAGATTGACCTAAAAGTTTGATTTTTCACAGCTTCAAGGTGTTGAAGACCTGAATATTTGGTATATATTTCATCTTGATGCCTTTGCGCGTTCCTGAGAAAAAGATCTTTACAGACAGACAACGAAGTAATCCTATAAGGGTCTGATTTCTCCTTTTGAAGTAAATTTGGCGAAAGTTACTTTTAGTGCCTGTATTGTCATGACAAGAATTATATATGATATTGGGAAGTTTACGCGAATGTCAGACATTGAAATAAAACTATATTGTTAACGGATTCTATTGCGATTTATTTGATGTTATTTTATATATATAAAATATAGAATATAAAATATTCTACTTTTTCGGTGGAAGTTTACATGTTAATGTACATCATATATATTTTTTAGTTTTATCATTATCTTATTTTAGAAGTTACAGGGTACAGTTTTAGAAGTGGTAAAATGTGTTAGTTCCAAGTACCCCCAAAATTTATTAGGGTTCCGTTGCCAAATGGCAAAAAACGGAACCCTTATAGATTCGTCATGTCTGTCTGTCTGTTCGTCCGTATGTCACAGCCACTTTTTTCCTAAACTATAAGATCTATGCTGTTGATACTTGGTAAGTAGATGTATTCTGTGAACCGCATTAAGATTTTCATACAAAAATAGAAAAAAGAACAATAATTTTTTGGGGTGGTGGACCCCATACCCCCCCCCCCCATACTTAGAACTGAAACTCACAACTTTTTTTCTCATCAAACCCATACATGTGTGGTATCTATGGATAGGTCTTCAAAAATGATATTGAGGTTTCTAATATCATTTTTTCTAATCTGAATAGCTTGCGCGAGAGACACTTCCAAAGTGATAAAATGTGTGTCCCCCCCCCTGTAACTTCTAAAATAAGAGAAAGATAAAACTAAAAATAATATATGATGTACATGACCATGTAAACTTCCAACGATAATTGGTTTGAACGAGATCTAGTAAGTAGTTTTTTTTAATACGTCATAAATCGTAAACTGCAATTTACCTTTCATTCAATCAACTCAAATATCAAAATTCAAAAAAAAACCTTATTATGTTACTTGATGCTACGGAACCCTTAATGGGCGATTCCGACTCGCACTTGGCGGCTTTTTGCTTTTTCTTCTATTTTTGTGTGTATATTTGTGTGCGGTTCACAGAATACTTCTACTTACCAATTTTCAACAGCATAGTTCTTATAGTTTCGGAAAAAAGTGGCTGTGACATACGGACGGACAGACAGACAGACATGACGAATCTATAAGGGTTCCGTTTTTTGCCATTTGGCAACGGAACCCTAAAAATCAAAGATCATGAAAATTGGTTAAGCCGTACTTGAGTTATAAGAAAGTACGTTTTTACCACTTTTTGGGTTGAATTTCAGGAAATCCTTTCTTAGTACACCTCCTCGCAACAAGACAAACACATCTTCCAAATGTTAAGTGTCTAGGACCAGAGGTTTAGACTGTGCGTTGTGTCTATGTCAGTCAGTCAGTTAGGACTTTTAGTTTTATAGTATAAGAAGATTGATACTTACTGTAACTAGCGTATCCAGAACTTACAGCAAATTTCGTAAAAAAGAATTCTATATTCCGAGTACACCGCCAACTACCTACCAAGTCCAATTTGTTGTACAGTTTGTATTGTATTGTACAATTTGGCCATTGGGGAAAAAGTGTGGCATTCCGTTTATGGTCGGTTTTATTCAGTTTTAAAAACCGTTCTCTTTATCAGGCATCGTACTGACAGTTTTTATACCTTCATATAGTAGATAGCACCACTATACGATAGAGAGAATGCTCGCACTTATCAAAACCGAAGCATGCCTTTTTTTAAGATGCCTATCTGACTCTCAGTTTACGCCTCGACGGGCCAATTAAATGCCGGGCACTGTACTATGCCTTTAACCTTCACGCAAGTGCAAATAATAAATTAACCGTGTTTTATTGCAATCGGGTGTATGGTACGGTATGCGGCAGGACCTAAAATACGAATAAACAAATATAGAGTTTTACATATTAGATTAACACTAATATAATATGTGTAGCCCACAGGAGCAGCCATGAAGGCTATTTGGGATGTATATCCCAGATAGCCTTCATGGCTGCTCCTGTGGGCTGATGATATCGCGCTGATGGATACGGACAGGGGCAGATTGGTGCGAATTGTAAAGCCATGAAAAGTGGCGCTTGAGAACGGCGGTCTGAAGTTAAATGTGGCGAAGACCGAGTCAGTACGTGGCGTTAACCTCTGCAGATCTCGCACCTGTCCGCATAGAAATGATGACTGACATAGAGGTTAAGTACCTGGGATCTGTACTCCACGCGACTGATGACATCGATTTCGATGTCAAGGTACGTATTGCCGCTGCATGGGCCAAGTAGCGTGAGGTGACTGGTGTCATTTGTAACCCCAAAATGCTGGTTAGGTTAAAGGAGCAGGGCTATAAAATTAGTAAAATTAGTATAAAATTATCATTAGTCTGCGCAAGTTGTGAGGGCAATACGTATAACATACGCCCTTACTAAGCGCCTGCACAATTATTCATAGCAATATTTTTGATTACTACTACAAAAGTTCTCTGTTCAGTTACACATATTAGTCAGATGCATTATAATAACGTATCTAATACTATCTAATTTATCAATCGGTCAATAGAGACATCCACATTTCCAGACATTTGGAAGATTGCCACTATTCGGCCCCTGCCTGAAATACCAAACCCTACAACAACGAGGGACTTCCGTCCCATTAGTATCTTGTCTTATCTCTCAAAGGTTATGGAAAGGGTGGTATGTAAGCAGCTTACAGATTATCTGGAACAAAACAATATATTACCAGAGCTACAATCCAGCTATAGAAAGAAGCGCGGCACAGCTACTGCACTGTTAGATGTCACCGACAACATGTTGGTTGCGCAAGATAAAGGCATGTGTACACTTTTAGTATTGCTTTGTATACATACGGATCTGCTCTTATCTAAATTAAGGTACTATGGGATCGATGACAAATCACTGTTATGGTTTCCGAGCTACTTGGATAACCGCAAACAGATGGTGGAATTGAGATTGAGCGATGGAGCCTGTATTACCTCACTCCTAGCTTCTATTAAAAGGGGTGTTCCCCAGGGCTCGATTCTAGGGCCAATTTTGTTTAATATATACTGCACCGAAATCACTTGCTGCCTCCTAAACTCACAGTACCATATATATGCCGATGATGTGCAAATATATTTGTCTTTTCAACCGTCCGAATACCGATCGGCTGTTCAAAAACTGAATGAGGATCTTCACCGGATAGCAGCGTGATCGGAAAGCAATTGCTTGGTTCTGAACCCCCTAAACAAAATATATGCTTTTTGGCAGTCAGTGTCAGGTTGGGATAGTTCCCACGTCCCTTAACCTTACTCTCATGGGAGAGTCAATAAACCGAGTTACTATCGCTCGTAACTTGGGATTGTATATTGACACTAACCTGAGATTTGAGCAACACTTAGCAGATTCAGTTCGAAACTGCTTCTATCGACTCAAGGTACTGTACAAAATGAGACCGTTCCTGTCTGAGGAACTAAGAGTGCGAATAGTTGAGGCACTAATACTGTCTAGACTTAATTATCCAGATGTCATTCACGGCCCGCGTCTGCTAGCAAGAAAGGACCGGCTTATTCAGCGGGTACAAAATGCATGTGCGCGGTTCTGTTTCTCTATACCGCCTAGAGGGCATGTCACACTGTTTCTCAGCAAGCATTCGTTGATAAAGATGAAAACTCGACGAAAGATGCGTTGGCATACCTTCTTTTCGGCGTTATCAGATTTGCAGAACCGCAGTACTTATTTAATAAACTCCGTTGGGTGGCTAGCAAAAGGGAATGCGACAGAAGAGAAAGCTCGCAACAACTTTCGATACAGCTGCACAGAACTGCAACATTTAGTGGTAGTTTTCGCTATGCAGCCTCTAAAATATGGAACAATCTTCCCCACCGTCGCATTCCATCAAATCGATCACCACCTTCAAGAAACCATTACGGGAATATCTTTTGGAAACGAAACGAAAGCTGGATGGCGTGAATGCCAATATATCACTTATTTAATAAAATTTTATTAAATTTCGTTTTTACTTGCTTTCTGTGTATGGCTGTCTATGCTAAAGTATAAATTATAATTAGAGCATTAATAAGAGCTGAAATAAAAATGACTATTATGATTAATCTTTACAGATAACATTACATGTAGGTACAATATATATATATAATAGAAATGTATAAATAATATATTTATACATTTCTATAGTATTATAGTATTATGTATAGTATTATGTTAATATCATTACACTCACTCATATTCACAATGGATATAGGACATTCATTTCGGCGTCCACACGCCGTACACATCTGGGTTCCAGTCGAAAACCATCAGCGCCAAGGTTCATTCTGAATCCTGGCATATGCTGAACTGGACACCCATATGATGCAACCGTGGGCACACATTATTATATTAAATGAATATGTACTAGTATATACTTATAAGTCGTATCACAGCCAGTTTTCACGTGTGTGTGTTTTCACTACAGAGTGACGCTCAAGACTAACGGCATTTCTATTATATATATATAATATATAACAACTCTAGAGATGTATATACGTGGCGTACTCATCATATTATGACGTTAACAACTTTTATAACTTTTTAAATCATTATATTTCAGAAACGGTAGCTCGTAGGAAAAAAGTATCGATGCATTTTTTATAGATAATTTTATGGTATACAATTTTTTCTAAGGAATTTTTATGATAAAACTTACCGTTTTGCTAAAAATCGCGAAAAACTCATTTTTTTGACCTTTGACCTTGAATAAAAAAAAATCCATACACGGGAATGATGGGGAACTTTTAAATATTATTTATAATTATGTTTTGAACAATTTTACTGATATTCAGCTTGTTGGGACTTTATGCACCTTCGAATGTCTAAATTGACCGGACTAATAGGTTATATTACCGGTTACACGAGAGGGCCATCTCGAAACCGTGGATGGCCTGGGTCAGTCGGGTGCGAGGGAAACTCATGGGCCACCTTACACCCCGGCGCGGCGTCTGAAGATTTTGAGACGGCGTGCGTTTACAATAAAGATATTGATTTCAATAATACCTAATTGCCAATAATAAACAACTATCACTATGGTATCTAGTGCACTAGAACCATAGCGACTGTTGTAAAATTACATAGAACGGCGCGGCGTCTGAAGATTTTGAGACGGCGTGCGTTTACAATAAAGATATTGATTTCAATAATACCTAATTGCCAATAATAAACAACTATCACTATGGTATCTAGTGCACTAGAACCATAGCGACTGTTGTAAAATTACATAGATCCTCTCATAAGAAACATTTTTGTTAAAAATAGCAAAGTGATGAATATCGTCCAAAACGTATTACTAGCTGTAGCTGTTGTCCGCAGCTCTGCCACTGATCTCATTGCCGCCACCAAAAGGACGCCGGTATAAAAGTAACCTATGTTTAGGTTATTTCATTGTCAAAGCATGCCGTAGTAGCACTGGTAAGACTATAGGCTATACGGGAGCCTCTCGTACCAGCTGAGGCAGGTGATCTCTGGGAAAGGTGTTTCAGAAACCACCTGTGTCGGATCAGGAACGAGCCAACGTCTGAGTGCCATCACTGTGATGCATGCTAGGACACGCGGGGGAGCACTGGTGGATTCCGGGCACTTCGCCATGACCTCCATCCTTCATGAACGTAGGCCTAGGAGAGATAGGTGGAGCCGTTCGTCTTGCCGCGCGCTCCGTACCGAAACGTTGGTTCAATGTAAATAATAAATAACATCAAATACATCGCGATAGAATCCTTTAAAAGTAGCTTTATTTCAATGTGTGACATTCGTGTAAACTTCAGACAATATCAAGTATTATAATATATATATATTCCAGACTATAATCCACCTCTGTGTCAAATTTCAACAAGATCAATTTAGGGAGTGATTGAATAACAAAGATCCATTCAAACTTCCCCATTACGTACCAAATAAATGCATACAGTTGCACTTATCCCATAACAATAAAACTAAAAATGAAACATGGGGGTTAGGTGATTGATCGACATTATATTGCATCAATTGCATGCCACATGTACAATATGCATAGCTGACAAGATTGACTAGATGTTAAAACGAGCTTCAATCAATATTATACTACAACAAGTTACTTACGAAAATAATTCATGTTTACAACCTGTCAAGTGCTTCAAACACAACAATACTTCAAGACCCTTGAGCATATAAATAATAGCACCACTAACAAGATAAATCGTGGAAATGCAAAAATGAATGATAATAAAATTCGTTAACACTGATTTTGTTTCAATTACTATATACAAACGTGAAACCCAGTTTCGGGAGAGATAAAATTTGAAAATCCACCAAATAGGTGTATACATCAAAAAAATCCCTCGCTTTACGTATTTGCTCCATATAAAGAACAATATTTACTTTTCAAACATCCATTGAACTGTCAGTCAATTTTGTTAGTATTTTGTTGCATAGTGATATTATTTTTATGAATTGATAATAACGCTAAAACGCTAAAAATGGTTTAAATTGTTAGCCAGGAAATTATTTAATTATGAATAATTTTACAGGTAGTATGAAAATGTCATTACTTCTACCATATCTAATCTGTGCTTCTACCAACGGATTGCGCAGCATTAAAAAGTAGCTATGCATTTACCACCCAACCACGATTATGTCCTAAACTCCTAAAAATCATTTTTACAGTTCATCTATCAGCATCTGTGGAAAATTATTTCATCATGACCAAGAGTGGGAAGACATAAGTAATGCAGGAGCAGACTTGATTAGTTCGGTGATTACAAATAATGAGCTCTTCATGAAAACAATTCCACATATAGTTTACCTTTAATTCTTGGTTTGCTTACAATTCTTTGATTGTAATGAACGAACCAAAGAATGAATCTTTATCTTTATTACTATAAGATAAATGACTATGTGATACCACAAAAATGAATATAAATAAAACAGCAATATTACAATTTGTAGTATTGTTAACTCATTGCCTTCTCTTATATTATTCATATGTAAAAATAATAATAATTTATGATAATAAAAATAATACTGAAATAATACAGGTAAAGCTGCATGTCTATTATGAGCATGCGGAAGCTGCTTGAGGTAAGCTACAACAGACGGATGCGTAATGAATTACTCTTTTTGCTACAGTTTGCTTTGAATGTAGGAGAGTTTCGTGAATTATGTAAGCGATCTGCTCCACAAAAGAAGCATTTACGGCGAGTCTTGTTGGTTTTAGGGGCTATAGCCGCAGCCGTTAACGTTCGTTTCCAATGTTTCCACTTGGGGCTCGTAGAACTTAAGGAGTAATTTTCATCGAAGCGATCCGGTCACAGACACTTTCGATTTTCATTTTTTGAATGAATTAAATTGAAATAATACAGGAAATGCTGCAGAACATAACTCTTAAGGCTTATTTATTTTAATTTTATTAATTCATTAAAAATTATACGCACGACGTAAAATAAAAACAATGACAATGACAGAGAATAACATCGATGACATTCTCTGTTATTGTTTTGATTTTATGAAAAGCACTGTCAAAAGTGTCGAACACGTTTAGAAAGGAGTTTTATGTCGTATATTGACGTATATTTATATTTATGAAACGTTTAGAACATTTTGATATAATGACTGTGTTCTATTCCAACTAAGATTATTGCTTTTCATTTTGATTTTTATTGAAAAATCAATATTCGTTTTTCCTGGCCCTCAATTTCTTTCTAATTTTGTTTTTATAAATAGTTTAAATAACGTTATTTTATGCTCATGTTAAGCTAATGTATGAGGCTATTCTTGAATATTGATTATTATAGTGTCACAGGTCAAAAATGAACTTCGTTCTTTCAGCATCGGAGGTAAGAGTGTCAAAAATAACGTAATACTTAATCTATACCTTCCTCGGCAATGGACACTTGGGTAGGACACCATGTGGTTTTAGTTGGTCCGATTCCGATACGCCCACCCCATCGTTGGCACCGATGGGCAGAAGCCCGTGGGGGTTTCCACCGTTTGTTCCCACTTGTTCTACTGAACAGTTCTACGGTAGAACAAAAGGGACTATTTTTCTCACTAGTTCTACGATATTAGATGGAACAAAAGAGTAGAACTAGTGGGAGTCTCTATTCCCACTTGTTCTACCAGTTCAATCGGGTAGAACTCACTCATCGTTTGTTCTCACTAGTTCGATTCATTCGTTCGATCGTCGAACTAGTGAGATTTTTTTTTCTCATTAGTTCGACCGTCGAACTACTGAGACCTTTTTTTCTCATTTGTTCGATTATTAGTTAATGATTTCGATGGAGCCCCGCTACGCGGGCTCCTATTTCTACGTGCATTATCACAAGTGACCTAACACGAACGGATATGTGGAGGTCTCTGTGAGACCTCCGCAATAACCCTTCTAACCTATATCTATCCGTGTCGGGCGCGCGGTGAAAGTCTCAGTAGTTCGACGGTCGAACTAATGAGAAAAAATTCTCAATAGTTGGACGCTCGAACTAATGAATCGAACTAGTGAGAACAAGCCCTAATATCGTAGTACTGGTGAGAACAAAATAACGCGGATATTTCACGCTAATATAGCGTTAATTATTATTAATACTAAATAAAATACCGCGTTAATTATTAAGCGATAATAATTAATAATTCACAAAATAACGGATAATAATAAAATAAATAACTGTTATCATAATTGTCGGGTTCTAATACAGCCCAGCTGTGATGAAATGAATCTAGTGGTATACCATCGACCGTATAATAATTTCTTTTTGAGAAGGTAGCATGCAGGCCAGTAAATATATGATCACTTCCACTTATACTATGGCTCCTAATAATATATATAAATAATAATACTTTAATGTTATCTAGTTGTCGTCTAGAGCCATCTCATGTCTTAGTAGGTAAGTACTCTCTTGGTTTCCTTATAACCATGCCTGTTGATAAGCATCGGGAATAATATCAATGTAAAATTAAAATTGTTAACTTAATTAACTATTGATCACGCGAATGTTTTCTATCCCGATTTTTGTCTCTTGAATATTTTCAGGTAATGGAATGGATCATTTTAGCCATATGACAGATTTTTCTGCCATTGTATTTATCTAAGAGACTCAAGAGATACGAGTATGAGTCAATACTCGTATCTCTTGAGTCTCAACATCAGCCCTAGTTAAGTAACTGACTATAGAGTCAGTAACGTAAGGAGGGCTAATGTTAAGAGACTTTATAAAATGCTCTGTTTATCCTTTACTTCGGAGAATATGAATAATTATGCAAATAAGAAATAAACTAATATATTTTATTTTCTTGCGACATTTGCAACAATGAAGATGAGTTATTTTCACATATAGGGGCGTAACTGACATAGTCATAAACAGATTTACGAGTAGGTATGATGCTACCGCGCTTCCTCGTGTCAATCTAGTGTTTTTCATTTCATTCGTGTAATCGTAAGAAGAGTACCCATTGGATATAAGGTAGGCTTTATTATTACACTATATATTGCAAATCATAAGCTCAATTGATACATGCAAAATCAATGTGATTTTATAGATGCTGCATGTTTTGAGTTGGTTTTCGAATACTTCAAAATGTTTTAACTATTAAAATGCATATCGCACGAAAATATCTCATAATTTTTAAAAGTATAAAAGATTTTCGTATTACGATACTCATAAGTATTAAAATCAATTTGTTATGCATACTAAATGAACATTGATGCGGTTCTCTTTAACAATAACTTTGAATGTTTTGGTGTTTAAGGGTGTAGAGGGGGCTCCGCCTTGATCTTTGGGGACCAAGCAAACCTCACCGGCTAGCCGATATAGTGTAGTCGAAAAGTTAAAAATGGTCGGAAATAGCGAAACTGCTCTTAAAATGATGTGTGCTACCTCATTGGATTCGGAATGACGCATAGAAAAATGTGCCAGCCACTTGTATTAGCACATAAACAATTGCTGATTTTATTTAAAAAAAACTATTTAAATATAATAAAGAGGGATATTAAGTGATTTCCGCACGTAAAACAAAAAAGCGTCGAGTACAGAGACTTCCTCACTATGCGTACCCCGAGGAGTACAGCTTTCTGAATAAGGACCTCGACCCAACAGATTAAAGTGTATTTAAAATTATGTTGCGTTACAAACTGAGTTAGTTAAATTAATTGTTAACAAACATTTTTCAATACAAGCTTTTTATACATTTCCCCGGTCAGGACCATAAGATGTTTATATTATATATCTAAGTATACTAACCAAGTTTGCTCTCGACTACGTTTGGAAAATGGGTTCAGTTAACCAGTAACAATATACAAAATAAATTCTGTCGTGAAGTGGACCCACGGACCAGTAGCGAGCGGGTCCTGCTGACCATGAAGACTCATAATGTTAACAGTGTTTTAGTTTGTAAATGGTTATCTTTTAATTTGAAATATCATTTAAATCTTTTATTGATTCGTTATCATAGGGGGCAATCAAGTTGATATTAACCATAGAAAGAGAATTACATGCCAAATGGTATTGGTGGCTTATAGAGGGATTCTTCATCAGTGTTGGCGCAGTTGCTTCCAAAACTTCCACTTTGGGGCCCGGGAAAATAAAAACACGAGAGCCGATTTTGTACGAACCTGATTGAAAATATAATATTTGAAAACATCATTATTTGCTACGTAAAAGTTTTGGATTTTGGACATCCATATACCTACGTTTATTTTTTTTAGATTAGAAAAAGTATAATTCGAAATCTTATACTGTCATAATGTGTAAAAAGAAGTATATTTTTAGCTACAAATGATTGAACCTTTATCACAAAGCGTGAGACGTAGTTGCAGACTAATTATTTCATTAATAACTATTTTATATTATGTATGAAATAGCATGTCATCATCATCATCATCATCATCATCATCAACCTATTCTAGTCCACTGCTGGACATAGGTCTCCCCTAATGAGCGCCATAGCGCCCTGTCTTCAGCTTGCCGCATCCAGCATCTGCCCGCAGTCTTTCGCAGATCGTCATCCCACCTGGCCGGAGGGCGTCCTACACTACGTTTGCCGAGTCGCGGTCTCCACTCAAGAACACGTTTACCCCAGCGGTTGTCGGTTCTTCGCGAATTAGCATATGATGTGATGAAAATAACTTGCTTAAATAACAATTTTCGACATATTCTTAATATCCCTGAGTGATATTCAACAATAAACTATGTGCACCACAAGCTTTTAGTATCTATAGCACTGCGTATCCTAGGGAATAACGTGTAACAGGTCCTATTAGTTTCAATAGATGCTATAAAAGTTTAAAAAATCACTAAACAAATAAACAGCCGATTACTGAGTTATGGGGAAGATTTAAAAAAATCATAAATGTCAAAGATATTATTACATCTTTAACCCGGCGTCTCTGGCGGAAAAATGTTGCACGGGCGTTGAGGTGGGTCATCATGAGCCTGTTAGAATTTGACCTAGTATTTTAAAAAAAAACATGTGGAATTGTCTTTTACAATTTGAAAATATGTTTTTTGTGAAGGTAATATCAATTTTTCATGCAAACCATTAAGTACGTAACAAACAAGGAACCGTTTTCTAAATATTTTTTATTCAAATAATATAAAATGTCTCAAAACTTATATCGAAGGTTATGGATGAGTTCTTTCAAATTATAATAAAACAATACCAGAAACTTTCTTATAATTAGTAGTTTTGGGGCAGGTTTGCATTGTAGTTTTTGTAACAAGGAATTACGTGCACAGGGTATATAAACTTATGGAAAGTGTTATATATTTTACCTTGTCTTCCTATCTTTTTTGTAAGGGCAATTTTCGCATCTCTTTCGAAAACCAGTAAGCTTTGTAGGGGGTCCTCCAGATGTTTCTCCGGTAATTGTTTTCGTTCTTTTGCACATTTTCCGAGGAAGACTTTGATGAACCTTTACGTAAAGAAAGGTATCCAGTTACAAGTGTCAAACCCAAATTTTAATAAAACGACGATGTTGTATTTTGTTGTATATGCCTCTTGAGTCACTCCAGACTGTTGTTTAATAATATCTTCATAGGAGTTTGAATATTTTGCCAAAAAAGAGTTTCGTACAATTTCGTACCATCTTACCCAAAATAAAAATAATGATCATCAGACGAATTAGCAAAGTTACCACTTGAAAACATTACAATCGAAGCAATAAGCAACCGTAATTTTTACAATAAAATTTTGTCTTCACTGTCACTTGCTTTTTGTCAGTATCTCTATCTTGGCCCTGACTCGATAACACTCACGCCTTCGATTTCATTGCATGAATAAGTAAAAATAAAAACAGTGGCATTCTGGGAATGCCGACAGAACTAAAAACTTAAACAATTATTACGTGTATTTGAATGAATCGTCAACATCCATCCCTACATCACTCTCTCCATCCATCCATCTATCCATCCAGCCACAACAAAGATGGCGTTGTTAAGAAAAAAAAAGCGGCCAAGTGCGAATCGGACTCGCCCATGAAGGGTTCCGAAGCAGCAAGTAACATAATAATGCTTTTTTTAAATTTTATATTTGAGTTGATTGAATGAAAGGTAAATTGCGGTTTAGGATATACCTATGACGTATTAAAAAAAAACCTACTTACTAGATTGCGTTCAAACCAATTTTCGGTGTATAATGTACATCATATATTTTTTTTGTTTTATCATTCTCTTATTTTAGAAGTAACAGAGGGGGGGACACACATTTTACCACTTTGGAAGTGTCCGTCGCGCAAACTATTCAGTTTAGAGAAAAATTATATTAGAAACCTCAATATGATTTTTGAACACCTATACATAGATATCACACACGTATGGGTTTGATGAAACCCTAAAAGCCTAAAAAATGGAAAGCGTCTCAGTGACGATAACGAATATTTTTCCATGATTTTTGTTCACCCTAAAAGTGCTCACATGGAAAGTGCTCAGCGCGCCTAAAGAAGTTTTCACTTCAAAAATATTAAACCGCAAACTAATACATGGCACAAAATAGCCACGTCGTTGTTGAGCTGGGTCATAATGACCCTGTCACAGGTTTACATACGAGTTGCTTCTTGTACCAGCACTATAAGCCGGAAATGAGGTGCACGACATATTAGATTAATACTTACCTGCATTTACTGAGATAGTGACAGACAGGAGAGTAGTGAGAGACAGTAGTAATTCTGAGTAATATTTCGTATTTAAATCTGCAGGCTCATTTTAACACTTTTTATTCTTCTGGGAAGACAGATCTTGCGCTTATGGAAGACGGAGTTCGTTGAGTCGCGTCCGGCGTCCGGCGTCTGAGTCGCTTGCACCGCGCGGCAAGCATGTTGCGAGCTCGGCGGGCGGGTAAAGTTCTAAATCTCTCGGGCCCGCCTCGCCACATACTTCTAGAGCATTACTTGCTCACAGAAGGAGGCGGCCCATGCACTCACACTCCGCACCATGGCCGCAATATTGGTGCCGAGCGAAAGGGCTCATTTTGACCCTGCCTCAATGATGCCAGGTTAAATACTCAGTGTAAAAAAACAGTCTTTAACGGATTCTGTTGCGATTTACTTCGTGTTATTTTATTATTTACACTGTTTCGGTTCGGGTACAGCTGGGTATATTTCTGACAAAATCAGTCAATAAATTAATAAGTAAATAACAAAGGACTAGACGTCGATATCAAGAATACTTTTATATTGCTTTAGCTATTATCATACCATATGGCTAATGATATCGCATGGCAGTCGGGCTGAAATACAGTGGAACTCAAATGCATCAAAGAGACACAACTTATCATCTATAGTCATAAAATATATTGAATTGGAATAAAGTTAAAATAAGGAGCCATCTATGATTGTAAGTACGAACAATATAACTTACAAGGTGTGGAAATAGTCTACCTACGTGGTAACAATCTCGAATGCTAGAAGTACTTTGTGTCTCCGATAGATGCTGCTACCATTATTTTCATACTTTCGATTCTCTCAAATAAAATAAGTATAAAATTGCGTAATTATATAGGTGTTGTTGATGATTACCAACGCTATTATAAAGAACTATTGATAATGTTGCGAATAGCATATTTCAGCAAGAAAAAAAAAAAAAGGTACTTCACAGCTCTCTTTTTTTAAGGCTACGTTTAGATTTTGAGATTCTTTTTTTTATTTCACAATTTTCCGCTTATTGTCTTTTATTGGTATGTTGACTTTTCCGTTAGTATCTGCCGTCGGACCTCCCAGCCTCTATAGGTAAACCTGTGCCAGAGCCTCATCCATTGTTTAGCAGGTGCACCGTTTAGCAGGTGTGGGTCGCTTGGGTTTCAAAGCTGTTGGCAGGTACCTCTACATCTATCATCTTATACATCTGGTCCGTTAATAGAATAACGTGTCCAACATAGAAACCTCAAGCAACAGACTGAAAATATAATTTATATGTATGTAATGTTTAATAAAGGAAATAATAATAACCCTAATCTTTATTTCGAGTATCGAGGACTCATATCATTAGGGTTAGTAACAATTTTTCTTACGTCTGTTAGTAGATATTAGTAGGTACAAGTTACAACTTGGTTATAATGTTTTCTGCTAATCTATTTAGTAGTTCATTAAAATAAATTAAATTAAATTAAAATCACATTTAAATTAATAAAAAATTGGTGATAACATTAAACAAAATTGAATGGAATAAAGTAAAATAAAATGAAATAAAATCCAATAAAATCCAATAAAATCAAATAAAATCGCATAAAATAAATAAAATCAGATGAGATCACATACCATCAAATAACACAAATAAAATCAAATCCAATCAATTTACCTAGTACCTTCACTTCGGCATTGGGACGGCAACATGTCTGTCGCAGCAATGTCGAACGAAGGGACATGCCAGGCGATCTGCCACCATGGCCAGATCGTCGTTAGAGCTGGCCCGCACCCTGCGTACCAGGGACACGCACCGCTGGCCTATAGTAGCGTGAAAACAGTCTACACGAGCGTCCGTAAACATGCCAGATGCACTGCTACATTCTAAAAGCATTATCGTACAGGACGCGGAGGGCGCTGTAGCTTTTTTTCGCATAATCACCCCACAGGCCGCACGTGTAGAGGGGCGTACAGCACGCTCTAAATAGCGTAATCTTAACTTATACCGAGCAACGTCCAAACCTGCGAGCTATCATGTTCGCTCGTAGCGACAGCGCTCTCCGCTCACGCTCAATGTCAGCATCATCTTTAAGGTAGGCCAGTGGGCCTACCGCCCAAGTGTCGTCGATATCACAGCCGTCGAAATGTTGCGCTGGTCAAGGTCGACGGCCATTTTGTACCGCCCCATTGATAACCGATGCCGGCGCGGCGTAAGAATGAATGAAACGCTGTTTTTGACAGTTAAATAGCTGCCGTCTAAAAAAATCCAAATCTACGGCGTCGCTTTGAAGTGTCATTTCATTACGGCACCTCATGAGGTGCCGTAATGAAATGACACTTCACACAATGAGCTGTCGTTTTGAATATTATTTTCTTTTCCGACGGTTGATTACGATGCCGATTGCACCTAACACTGGGCTACTATGGCTTTTATGGGTGCGACTGCCGACGAGTGGATTCTGCCGTCCTATTGCACCTAACACTAGGCTACTATGGCTTTTATGGGGGCGACTGCCGACGAGTGGGTTCTGCCCTCCTATTGTACCTAACACTGGGCTACTATGGCTTTTATGGGGGCGACTGGGTTCTGCCCTCCTATTGCACCTAACACTGGGCTACTATGGCTTTTATGGGGGCGACTGGGTTCTGCCCTCCTATTGTACCTAACACTGGGCTACTATGGTTTTTATGGGGGCGACTGGGTTCTGCCCTCCTATTGTACCTAACACTGGGCTACTATGGCTTTTATGGGGGCGACTGGGTTCTGCCCTTCTATTGCACCTAACACTGGGCTACTATGGCTTTTATGGGGGCGACTGGGTTCTGCCCTCCTATTGTACCTGCGACTAATTAAAACACTCTTTAATCTTTACCTTACCTACTTAAACGTTTATGCTGTGTTGTTTGTTGTTTTCGTATGTTTCAGAAGGAAGGAATAAGCGAAGGAGTTGGAGGACGAAATTCCATCGTCGGCAGTCGCACCCATAAAAGCCATAGTAGCTCAGTGTTAGGTGCAATAGAAGGGCAGAACCCAGTCGCCCCCATAAAAGCCATAAAAGCCCAGTGTTAGGTACAATAGGAGGGCAGAATCCACTCGTCAGCAGTCACCCTCATAAAAGTCATAGTAGCCCAGTGTTAGGTACAATAGGAGGGCAGAACCCAGTCGCCCCCATAAAAGCCATAGTAGCCCAGTGTTAGGTGCAATAGGAGGGCAGAACCCACTCTTCGGCAGTCGCCCCCATAAAAGCCATAGTAGCCCAGTGTTAGGTGCAATAGGACGGCAGAACCCACTCGTCGGCAGTCGCCCCCATAAAAGCCATAGTAGCCCAGTGTTAGGTGCAATAGGACGGCAGAACCCACTCATCGGCAGTCGCACCCATAAAAGCCATAGTAGCCCAGTGTTAGGTGCACTCGGCATCGTAATCAACCGTCGGAAAAGAAAATATTATTCAAAACGACTGCTCATGAGACGCGGTCGATTTGAATTTTTTTAGGCGGCAGCTATTTAACTGTCAAAAACAGCGTTTCATTCATTCTTACGCCGAGCCGGCATCGATTATCAATGGGGCGGTACAAAATGGCCGTCGACCTTGACCAGCGCAACATTTCGACGGCTGTGATATCGACGACACTTGGGCGGTAGGCCCACAGGTACTTAAACTGTTCAACAGTATCTAAACCTCACCATAGAGCCGAACCGGTTGGTACATTCTGTGGACATTCGGTACCGGCCTTAAATAAAATACATTGACTCTTCTTTACATTGTATTTCTTAGATCTTCAACACTTTTCTTATACCACAGATTGACGCGCTCAGCAACAGCATGTCGTCAGCGTTACTCAGATTGTTAATACAGACTCCATCAATGTTGACATTGTTGGTTACTGAACGCGACTATCAGCATCGAGTATAAATCAAATAAAGTGTATTAAGTATCTAATCCTTTTTCAGATGCCTAATATTCGAATGACAATGCAGGCTTGTAAAATTCCTGATGTGGCATCTTTCTACACAGGAAAATCGGTATTCCTGACAGGCGGCACTGGCTTTGTTGGAAAGGTATCTATATATGACTTCAGGCGGTCTACTATCAGGCGGGGCTAGATTTTCCAATTGTAAATAAAAGCTAAAATTGGTAATATTTGCCCATCATAATAATGCAGACTGAGAAGAAATGTTGTTGGTATACCTATTTAATACAAAATTAGGATTTATGACTCTAGTGCCGTGGAAAAATGGCAGGTGCCGCTTGTGCTATGCCACGTGCGTCAACACTGTCACTCCGAGTCAGCTTAGTCGTACTGTCCTGTCTCCAGACAGGTGACTCCCGCTCCGCCTCGTATCTGGTGCAAAGGTTAGCCATCGCTATTCATCGGGGCAATGCAGCCAGCGGCACTTTTGCACCAGGTACGTTGAGGGGCGGGTTAATGTTTATAGACCTTGGCCTTAACAATATATTTTGTTTTTAAATTTAGAAATGATTCACATTAAGAATGTTTTGATTTTATTTTTGTATATATTTACATGGTTCGTAAAAATATAATATATTTAATGTGGTACGCTATTATCAACGGTAATAAGTAGTTGTTAATGGAAATTGTATGAAATTTTGACTTCTCCGAGTATTTCTGCTGGCGTGCCTGCAAAGTCTGTGTTTCTCAGAAAAGTAATTCCTTTTATTATGTTTAGTCCATCAACTGACCTCATTCCACTGGATGGTAAGAAGCTAGGGTGAAGTGCGCCAGATAGGCAATACCTCTACGCAACTGCAGAGGTTCTATAGTATTAGTAATCTTAGGACTTTTAACTATAATACTAAGTATTGTGCGGAGCCATCCCAGAGATGAGAACAGTATTCCACACAGGGACGAATCTGTGTTTTATACAAAAGACACCGCTGCTCTGGTGTGAAAAATTGTCTCACCTTGTACAGAATTTCGAGTTTTCGTGAAGCTATTTTGATGGCACTTTCTATGTACTTTTATTGTTTGGTTTGCAGCGAACATCCATTCCGAGCATATTAATGTGGTCCTGAAGTGCTAGTGATATGTTCTGAAGTGTTAGGAGTGGAAATCTTAGCTGTAAACGCGCATGCCTGTGTTTTCTACGCATTGATCTCGATCAAATTCTCTGATTCCCATTGGGAAATATGGGCCAGGACCCGGTGGAGCTCAGTGACAAGTTGCCGTCTGTTTTACTCAATATCAGACGCCATGGCCGCAGAATGTCCATAGTATCTCCTATGCAGAGTGCTATCGTCTGCATTGCAATGTATGCAGCTGCATGTCATTGATATGCAGAAGAAAGAGAGTGGGTGATAGGACGGGCCCCTGAGGTACGCCAGCATTAACCTGCATGAACGCTGTCAGAAAATTCGGATACTACACTCATGCAGGAAGCTGGCAATCCAATTCCATAATCAAGCAGGCAGACCGAAGCTCGGATGCTTAGAAAGAAGCGAGCTGTGCCAGTCTCTATCGAATGCTTTGTCCAAATCAAGGCTAATAGCCAATGACTCATCATGCTTTTCTTAACCTGACAGAGATGTGTGGACACATCTCATTAGCCAGGAGATCACCCGTTGACCGCTTTGGTCTAAAGTCATATTGCCAGTCAATAATTAAAGAGTGATCTTATAGGTAACGCATGAGCTGTGCGTTTATTATATACTCAAACACTTTACAGAGAACTAAGGTGACAGCTATGGATCGATAGTTACCTGGATCGGAACGATACCTCTTTTTGGGGACCGGTTATATGTTTGCCTCCCTATAAACCCGCAGGACTTAACTTGAGCAATAGGACAGGCGGTAAAGCCGTGTGAGTGTTGTAGACAACTCCACTGCGCATTTTTCCAAGACTATCGAACCTGACACTGGCTGATACGGATATCAGGCATTGAGTGGCCACAGCTGGGTAGCGTTGGTGGCTGCAAACCACAGTTAGTAACCCGTAATTAGCCGCGAAGAGGCCAGCCTGTCTGCTTGCTCCTTTAGCTCGTGAGCCAGTGAACCGTCAGAGCACCGCAACGATGGTAGCGACTTAAGGATATTTAGCAATTTACGTATCCATTTAAAAAATAATTATAAGTTGTTTGCTTTACAGACCTTACTTGAAAAATTGCTCTACAGCTGCACTATGCTTGACAAAATATATGTTCTTGTACGTGACAAAGATGGGAAGCAGGCGCGTGAGCGAATAACGAAATTAACTAGCACGCCGGTAAGCTCATTTATTTTAGCAAGTTTTAATTTTGAAAATTAGCTTCTTTGTTTTATTTAAATATCAACGTGAGAAAAGTAGCTTACCATCAGGCGAGGTGAAGTCAAATTGACGTGTCCTAAACAAAAAAAAAAAAAAAAAGTAGTGCGATCCATTCTGCATATGAGATCTCTATATGTTCAATTGTGATTATGTGATGTGACTGAACTATTATGACTAACTAGTAACGAATCTAGAAATAGGACGGCTTATGTAGTGTATTTATGAAAAATCTTAATTTTTTTAACTCTTACTACTAAAAATATTTTTAATAACAATCCAAAAACAGTATGTTTTGCATTAGATTAGATTCCTAATTCGAGATTATTTTATTTATAGTTTCTATTGTATAAAGCATTTTCAATTGGGAATCTATTTTTATTATTGCTTATAAATAATTGTTCTTCACCTTTTTTTTTTTTTTTTTTTTTATCGTGCGGAAATCCCTTCGGATACCCCCCCGCCGGCCAGCGGGGGCGGTTATGTCGGGCTTGCACCGACTAAAACCGCACGCCGTCTCGGGTCTTCAGACGCCGGGGTGTAAGGTTACCCATAGAGCATATCCCTCGCACCCCGGCTGACCCTGGGCCATCTCACCACTAACAGCATCGCTCATCCTGTCTCCTCTGAAAGCAGAGGAGTACGGAGAGCGATGTGTTCCCGCCACGTTGGGTATTGGCCGACGATCAATGCCAACCCTATGAAGGGGTGAAGGGGAAGCCATTGACCGCCGCCCAGGGTGTACCGGCCGCTCCGATTCCGTTCCCCCCGGACTGCAGCGGGATCGGAATCGGAGCGACACTCGAGGAGGTTACCCAACACACACCCCAATTGTTCTTCACCTGATTTTTATGCTTTCTCCTTATTTTTTTTTTATTATTATCAAATCCTGTTTTGTTTCAGGCTTTCGATAGATTGAAGCTAAAACGAACTAACGCCTTAAGTAAGATTATACCAGTTTCTGGAGACCTGACATGTCAAGAGCTTGGATTATCTGAACAGGTTTTAAAGACTTTGGAGGAAGAGGTAATAGCTTTTTAAAAACAAAGTTCTTTCAAAAATTTTCATTCAAAAGTCAGTGACGATCTATGTGGCGTAGCGTTAGAGGTCTTCAACTGCTAAGTCAGAGGTCGCAGGTTCAATGCCCGCTCAGTGTAAATATTTTTAAACATGAATTTATATTTGTATGTCTATTTGCATTGCTCTGGGTGTTACTGTGTTTAATATGTATGTATTTACAAAAAAACATCGAACTATGGACGGATTTTAAAATAAATTCATTTAATTGCATTCTAGAACCTATACAAGCTAGTTAAGCTTTGCTTACTTTGGATAGTTAGATAGCATTTTATAGAATGTCCTAGAACATTTATTATTTAGTTGTGCTCAAACGAAAATATAATTGATTTTAAAACTTGTGTCACGAAAGAAATTTCCTCTTTTTGAAAAAGAATTGGTCATTTTAGAATCCATGTAATTTGCAGGTGTCTATAGTATTTCACTTGGCAGCAACTGTGAATTTCACTTTACCTCTTAAGCCTGCTTTGGAAATAAACGTTGACGGCACACAGAAAATAGTACAATTATGTCGTCGAATGAAAAAATTACAGGTAAGTAGAACAAACTACCTTTTTTTCGAAAGTGTTATGCATCCTGTATCGCCTCCTGACAAAATTTGGCCTTGGGATCGAGACGTCCCTGGCCATTACTGACGGGACGTGAACCCATTCCTAACACAAGTAAATTTCAGTACTAGTTTTGTTTAAAAAAAGGTTGTTTTTTGTGCGGGGTTAAACCTTAGAATTTTAGGTAAGATCTTATTTGTAGCATAAACCTGGGATGTTGGGTCCTTTGATAGATAACAGGTGTCAAAAAATTTACAAAACATACATAATAATATTATAATTTTACACAGGCATTCGTGCATGTTTCAACAACTTTCTGTAATTCAGACCGTTATGAAGTCAGCGAAGTAGTGTACCCTATGCCTGTTACCTTGGAACTGGCCAGAGAAGTTGCAGAGCTGCATTCTCATGACGATGAAGCTATAAATAAATTTATAGGTAAGAAATAAACAGGCTACATTTATTATTACAAACAATACGAAATGTATGAATGTTAGTTTTTCAAATGAATCCCTACTGCAATCTCAAATTTTGAACCAGTGATTAGTAATTTGACTTCAAGTTAGACATAAGACACTAAAGTGTTAGAAAATAATAAAATAAATTAAACACTTTCACAGAAAAGAAACCCAACACGTACACATTTTCAAAAGCCATGGCTGAAGAACTAATTGAAAAGCAGTGCATCGACATACCCACGGCAATCGTAAGGCCATCTATAGGTAATAACTGAAACTGGGCAAACGGCTTCTATAGCCAGAAGAAATAGTGTACTCATTTTCAAACAGAGTTTATCAAACAATTATACCAACATACTTTTAGTTTCTTACAACTTTAACATAATGTACCCTATGTACTTATAAGTATGTATGTGTTATTATATTTAGTTATCTATATATTTGTATGTACATATTTTATCAATATAAAGTTTAATAGAACGCACTCACTAATACCAATATAATTAATTCGATTCAGAAGTTGCATGGCCAACAGCTTTTTCTTGTAATGTGTTTATTTAAAATATTGTCTAAGGAAATAATACTGTGCATAAGAAAGAAATAATAATTAAAAAAACCGTTCCCGCAGGGGGAACGCACCGGTAGATTTCGTGAAGCAATTAATATTATTTTATTAACATGTTTAATTTTTTTTTCTCGAAAACGGTAACTTTTAGCGAAATCTTTTCAGACATTTATTTTAGACTTAAAAATGGCCTATCGATTAAAAATGTTTCCGACCACAAGAATGTTCACCGGTTAGAAGTTATGACTTTTTTCCCGAAAAATTTTGGTTCCCCTCCCCCCCCCCCACTTTTAGTTAAAGTTTTAATCTTATAGGTTTATAATTAAAAGTTGTTGGTATTCATGTATACTATGGGATTAAATTAGAACGGTTCGAATATCTTTCATAGAACGTGAAATTTTGAGGAAAAACTGATTTCACAAAAAGTGAGGCCCTACCGTCCCCTTAGGCCGGATTCCACCCGTTCACGAACTTAAACTAAGTTTACACCCAAGCAATTTTTGACCGCAGTTTGAAAGCGATCGGCAAAAATGCGACCGTGAGAGTGCCGCAAATTTTGGGAAGTGGAACCATACATATTAACTATATACATATTAATTATATATATATATATTAACTTTTTGACCAGTGGTCATTTCGGACTCAGGGGGTCATAACTAGACCTCCTATGACTAAATTTTTTTAAAATTCGACAGTAGTCAAGAAACCAATAGGTAGATCGATTTCATCGAAATCTACCTAAAACGTTATACTCACGCCTCCTTAAGGTACTCAGAGCCAAAATCCCGCCATTTATTTCTGTCCTTACATCCTTTACGACCTTTCATCTTTAAATATACAATATGTAACAAAACTAGTGTCCGATCCGTGAAGGTGTATATAGGTTCTGTTTATGTTATCCTTTTTGGAAAATAAGTTGAAAAAAATACCTCAAAAACTGGAATAAAATTTAGGTCGCGGGTTCGATTCCCGTTCAGTGTAAATATTTGTGTGTATAAATATGAATATTTGCATTGGTCGTGTTGTTTCTATGTACAATATGTATGTATTTACAAGAAAGATGTATCTGAGCATGTATATTCGCATTCTAGAATCTATAACACAAGCTAGTTAAGCTATGCTTACTTTGGGTCTAGATAGCGCTGTTTTAAAATGTCGTAGAATATTTATTTATTTAAAATCTTTCATGCAAGCCTACCGGTTAAGAGTGCTTCTGACCTCTCCTTATGACCAAACCCAAAAAAAAATATCAAATATCATCAAATTAACTATATTGGATAAACTAAAACGTAGTAGCTGTTAAACAGTAACAGTATTAACAGTATTACATAAGTAATAATACTAATACATTAGTAAAACCCAAGAAATAGGAACTTTTAAGTACATTTGATCTTTATAATCATAAAATTATCATATTTCAGTTATGTCTGCTCTCAAGGAACCACATCCTGGTTGGATAGATTGTTGGAGTGGTTCAACAGGACTCTTTGTAGGCATGCCTAGTGGAGCATTAAAGGTTTTGAAAGGCAGAGGGAGTAACGTGACAGATTTGGTTCCAGTCGATATTGTTACAAACTTGCTGATTGTTGTTGCGACGGTCTGTTATAAGTATGTATATTTTTAATTTTTGTTTCGATCAAGATGCCGAGTTTAAGATGCCTTTAAAATAAGAACGATATCTTTAGGTTGCATTTCTTGTAATATTTTATATCGTAACTTTGAGAATAAGATATTGCTTTTATAGTACCAAAATATTTTTCAGAGCGAAGAATGTAAAAGTTTACAATTGCTGCACTGGAACATCTAATCCAATCACTTGTGATGGAGTCAGTGCGATTGCAAAAAGGACAACTTTAAAATATTCACTGAGTAAGTTTTCAATCGTAGTACTAGTTTAGTCACATATTGTAGATAACGAAATGCTTTTTTATTTTTAAAGTATTCTGACCCAGTTTCCTTCCTTTTCATTCTATGCAGTTGTCATTTTGATAAAAAGGATAGCCGACGTTAGGGACAAATGACGCGGGGTGCTTGGTTGGGGACCTCCACGCGGGGGTGCTTGGTTGGGGACCACCACGCGGTGCACCCTGGGCAACGGAGACGGCAGCGCCTCTCTCCTAGGGCGGGGGAGACGCTGCCGCCTACGGCCAACTCCGACCGAGGCGAGGACGGCCCTGTTGAGGGCTGTTCGGAAGCTTTCCACGTGTCCCTCTGATTAGCAGATGGCACAGTGGAGAGCAAGTAAGGGGGCCATCTCGAAACCGGAGATGGCCCAGGGTCAGTCGGGGTGCGAGGGATATGCTCTATGGGTAACCTTACACCCCGGCGTCTTAAGACCCGAGACGGGGTGCGGTTTTAATCGGTTCAAGCCCGACATAACCGCCCCCGCTGGAGACCCCCCGCTCTCCAGCGGGGGCGGTATCCGAAGGGATTTCCGCACGAAAAAAAAAAAAGGTACAAATGACGCTTTTAAATTTAATATTTTTTACAGATAATTCAGATACCATCAAAATATTAAAGCTATTTTGTACTATGCTAACGTACAAAATAGCTTTAATACTTTGATGATATCTGATTTGTCCGTAAAAATAATTTAAATTAAAAGTGTCGATTCAGACCAGTGATGCTAGAAATTTGTGTCCCTAACGTCGGTTAGCCAATAAAATGTTTGGGTCATCTACAATTAAGATAGATATCAAACCGTCACGATTTTCAAAATATGAATGTAATCAAACAAGTTCTGATGTATTTCAGACTACCTACCTTGGCCGATGTTAATATTTACACCTAGCGTAATATTATACAATATATTGAACATTATACTGCAATTAATACCAGCATTTATTATAGATTTATTATCAATGCTGATTGGAAGGAAAGCCACGTAAGTATTTTCCTGTAATAATCTATTGTAGAGGGCTCTACCCACTCCCTTGAGGCCTAAGCCAACCTCAGCTGCAAACAACGGAAGTGGCTTTGGCGCAGGCTATCTTCTCAGAGTTGGGAGGTCAGACAGCAGTTACTCCCGGAAAAGCCAACATACCAATAAAAAAATTGGGACCTCGGGCTCCAAAGTGCAAACTTTGGATGCAAGTGGGGAAGCCCCCGCGCTCTGAGGATTACGATAAGTCTACTCTACAGTAGACTAACAAGTTACTGAGTATTGTGTACGTTGAAAATGTTTTTAAATTAAATTATTATTTATTATTACAGGCAATTAAAAATACAATTTAAACTCAAAAAAATAGTGGAAATCGTTAAATTCTTTGTACTCAATCAATGGCAATTTTCTGATGATAATGTAAGAGCACTCTACGCATCCTTGTCTGCGCGAGATAAAGAAATTTTTAACTTCGATGTGAAGAAAATCAACTGGGAAACATGTATCCGAGATTATGTGTTAGGATCTAGAAAATATTTGTTAAAATTAAATGATTCCGTATGTTCTCGTCTACATCGCCCTGTGGGCTCGAAAATGAATCTATAAATAAAATTTTACCTCTTTGTCGATTGCCTAAGGTCAGAACAAAATAATAAATATTATCATTGTATTTAAAGTAAAATAAAATTTTACAACTTGAATTGCAATGAATGGTATACTGCCCATATGAACCCAATTTCTTTGATTTGGCATACTTAAGTCCGCATACTATGCTATTTAGAGAAACCCTGGTATATGTACCCTTACCACACTGAAAACCTCAGCATGGAATATGAGTAAACTGAACCCTGGCATACAACGTCGATGGCCCACTCAGTCCGTGGGAAGGTCACCCTTTGCAGCTGGTTCTAAAGTAGCTTAGGACAAACCCTATTTTATCCGCCCGCAGTCATACTCAGGGTGGCATGGGGCACAGATAAAGATAAAGGGTCAGATTTCTCCTGACTAGCAAGAGCATCTGGCTTAATGATCCCCTTCATGGCTTCCTTCTGTAAGACGCAACCGACGGTGAAATACCTTTAGCCAGCGAAAGATTCTTTCTGATAGCTGTCACGAAGGCTTGATGTTGCGACGCCCAAGTGGGGTAAACCGCAAGCGTATGCTACTACGGTTATCAAAAATCGAGTATTGCTTTTTAGCTGCTAACGCCCTCTATAATTGTTATGTTCCTGGCATCTGTCGTTACAGCCAGATAAAAATCATCATCATTAGCTTAGCGATGATGATTTTTTTTAAGAATATTAATAACCTGTATTACTCGTATTTCCCGTAACTAAGCAACATGCTTGCAGTAGGAGTGGCTCACGTCGGGATGATGATGATGATTATCGATGATCCTGGCTGCATCTGATGCTTTCACCTCGGAATCCGGGGTCAGTCTACCATTTTGTGATTGGCTTACTTTCACTATTACGGAAGTGACGGCCTTCTGACCTCCTAGCGCGGAGAGGAAAGACCCTAGAGAGACCCGGGAGAGCTCGACCCTCGTCCGTTGATCGGCAGGTTTACTAGCTAGCTGGTGAGGTTCTCTTCGCCCCCAGAGATGTTAACCACATACATATAAAACTCATGTCAGACTTCAGTCAAAAATTTAATATATGTTTGACTTAAAATATTTACATTATATTAATATTCAATTAAAACAGGAAAAAATCGTGTGTACTATAATTCATAAGAATTACTAATAATAGGTTACAATCTTAAGCTATTATATTAGAAAATAGTATTAAATCGTATTGATTACTACGATTTTACTATTATAATATTAATTGCTTTATTACCTTGATGTATGTGTTAATGGAATAAAATAAAACTATTATATTATAGTATCTGATACCAAATTGGTGTGGGTAGGTATTTTATTTAATGTAAAAGTGTGAAACAAATATGAGATACGCCACAGAATGTCACAACATACCGTGTATTGATATCGGCTTCCTAACTAACGAAGCGGAATGCTCACTAAATCATTGGATTATACTTACTATCTCACTCATGCAGGTAACACAGTTAAAATAAATGAAGGTTTAGTATTTACGCCAGGTCTGGTATTTTACGCAATTTATTCTACTGTGTTAAATGAGGCCTAAAATAACTAAATTATGTATAAGCTATTAAAGTACAGCATGACTTAGTGGCAAAAGGCTATTATCGCTGAAACTGATATTTAACTAAGCCGTATAACGTATAGGTGTCAAGGGCCACACCAAGATCTTAAGAATGATAGTTATATAAGCAGTTGACAATCGTTTGAAACTCAATCAGTTTCGTTTAAGTTTGATCTTGCAAACAAAATAAGGATCAATTTATTGGAGCTGAATTTCTGCATAAAAGTTTAGTTCAGAAAAGAGTCCGACTACTTCAAGCAAAAAGCCTCAATAGTGGGAACAACAAAAGAGAAAAACTTGAAAATATCTCCTTAATAAATAAATTCAGATAATTGTGTTATTAAAAAGTGATCATTCATGTTAAAAATATTACATACAAAATATACTTAAGCCAATGGTCTCGTGTACTCTCTATTTTTCAAATCATTAAAAAAAGCTTAGTAAAAAGATGAACTCATACAAAGAGCGAGCAACTAGTTCCATTTCTCTTTGTCAATAATAAGAAATCATTGATCGTAGATCATTACTACACAAACTCAAGCTTTAAATCTTGTTCGAGGAGGTTCCTTGAACAAGATTGAAAGCTTGGGTTTGTGTTAGGATAACTTCATAACGTTAACACGATAAGCTGTTACTAAGAAATTCCTAATAAAATCCCAATAACACTTTATCTATTCTGAGAATAAAATCTGGGACCTCATTCATACACAGCGGTTGTAGTGGTTATTGTTGCTTCATCGATGATAATATAATCTTCTAAAAATAAATCTTACTAACTGATGCCCGCGGCTTCGTCCGCGCGAATGTCAGTTATCATTTTTTCGTCATATCTCCATCAACCATACGGCAGTTTTTAAATATAACCAAGATCTTTCGAATGAAAAGCAAAACAGCATCAAAATCCGTTCAGTACTTTTTGCATGCCTTGCGAACAAACAGACAAACAAATAAGCAGACAAGAATTTATTAAAAATGTTTTTGTGTTCAGAATTGCTCATATAACATAACCAAGTATTTTAAAAAAATATCTCCAATGTAAGACACAACACTAATTTACAATTGTATCTACATATCTAATTGTGATTAAATTACAATAAGATGTATAGATAACCAACGGCTCAGATCCCGGCTTCGCACGGGAATATATTCGTTAGCAAAAAGAAATCCTGTACCACGATATACTCACTTTAATAATTTCGTATACATAATAATTTCAATTTACACTATACAATTTAATTGAATATCTTCTGAAATATCGTAATATTAGGTCGTTACATATGACATTGACGTTTTTCTTGA
Source organism: Cybosia mesomella (assembly GCA_946251805.1). Taxonomy (NCBI): domain Eukaryota; kingdom Metazoa; phylum Arthropoda; class Insecta; order Lepidoptera; family Erebidae; genus Cybosia; species Cybosia mesomella. Next base: position 11,937,462 of record OX276395.1, read on the forward strand.
AGAAATTGGAGGAATCCCAATTTTCAGTACTAACATTTTTGCATTTTTTTAGGAATGACAAATCCAAATTGTATGATTTTTTTTTGTGTATGAATGAGACAACATTAAGCTAACAAACAGCAACTTTTATTACATTTTTGAAAAGTGACAGCTGTTAAGTAAACCGAAATTTATCATCAAAATGGATAGCATTTAGGAAGTACTGTTTTTGAAGATCGAATTAATTTATCAAGCGGCCAATAAAAACAAAATTTAATACAGAGTTGTAAAATCTTGAAATCAACTTTCAAACAAAATATAAATAATGGAAATAGCAATTAAATTACAGGAATAACGAACTCATGAATTTGTAAGAAAATTTCGGCAATTTCATAGGTAAACACCTATTATTAAAACTTTCGCGCAAAAAAAAAAGTTAAAGGTTCTCACCGGCACCACGTGGTGCTGACGCGGCTGTATATGAAATGCTTAAAGTGAGTAACATATTTAATTTGAGAAAGCTTGACGGTGTATTTGTCTAAATAACTTTCCAATTACCACATAAAATGTGACTGTTTTTCTTTATTTTAGAAGATAATATGGCTATAGTAAGCTATTTCTAAAAGATTCAAAAAGATATGTGTCATCGCGGTGTTTTTTTGTAGACCTATAAAGAGAAAGGATCCCACGATACATTGTTTTATTACGTCTCAATTTAGCACCGTATTCGATTGAATCTCTCAGTCTGCGTTCTCTGTATAATTCTCGCTTAAGGCATCAAACTAATACACATCCTGAATGTGAGCGGTGTCGCAGTAGTACTGGCGAACCTATAGTATGCTAACCAGCGGTACCACACGGTAAGTAAGTAGTTTTGAGGCGGTATTCTTAAGAAGGATTTATATTTCTACCCAGGTGACTCAAAATTCAACGGGTAACGAAGGCTGTAATAATCTACACCTTTTAAAAATAAAAAAACAAAGACCTTGGGTACCTTTCAGGAACACAATAATTGAATTAAATATAATGGCATCAGGGACCGAAGGGATCCTAAAATAACCCTCAGGTTATTTAAATTATAAGCTACCACTTAAAGGGACCTTCTAAAAGCAATCTACTATGTTTTGATAGTTTCACTATATTAATTTTATACACCTAGCACTAGTTAAGTCGCAAATCTTATTACTACAAAATTTCACAGAAAATCTTTAAATAAATAAAGCAGTTTCACTTGCATCAAACAAAGAGAACAAGCAATCTCTATATTCTCAAATAGAACTATATAAAAATATACATTAGCATTGGACCGGGACAACTTCCTTTTTCTGAGAGTTTGTTCGTGAAACAAAGCGAAAATACCACCTACACTTTTCTATCAAGTGTCTGTCTGCAGACTTTGTGCCTCTATAGTAGCGACAAGTAGGACGCAAGCTTGTATTATCTCGCTTGTAGACGCAAATATTCAGCTTGAATTTCAGTGCAACTAGTTTATTATTAACTAAAAAAATGCTTTGAGCTTTTCGTAAATGAGATCGGCCATGAATATTAAGAAATGTAATAAGTACTATGGATCCTATCCTACTTCCTATTATACTACTTATTACTATAATATTATAAATGTGACATTTTGTGAAGATGATTGTTAGTTTGGATGTTTAGATGTTTGAATGTTTGCTACTCAATCACGCTCTAACGGCAGAACAGATTTGGCTGACATGTGGTACAGGAATAGAGTATACTCTGGAATAACACATAGGCTAGTTTAGTTCTGAAATAGGTTCCCATCGGTTAATCCACAGCATGCCTGGTAGGGTCTCACAGACCCGCTATTACATTTCAATAGCTGCATTTCATTCAAATTTTAATTTTGGACGCAACCGTACTTTGAAGCTGTCCACTGAGTCGCTTGACACCCTCTTCCTGTTACCACAGCCTGAGATGTGCTCCCTTCAAAACAAGAGGTGTATAAAGTGCGCGTGGGTCACACAGACCCGACTAGGCCTACGAAGTCATTTTTTTGTGTAAGTGTCCATTATGATGTTTTTAAATTGTTTGACTATTTTTGTTCTAAATAGTAATCTTTTTTTCTTATTTTTAGTTTCCCCATGGTGAGAGACTGTTTTAATCTCTTTGTAAACAAATCTATGTTAATGAATAATACGATTCATACAAATTTAAGGATACTCAAAACTAGAGACAATTTGAATAGCCATGCCTTGTACTTTTTATCACCGGTCCGGTCAAGGGTTAAGGGAACGGGTTCAGAATTACACGCGTGCGAAGCCGTGGGCAATAGCTAGTTATCTATACGTTAAAAGAATTTATAAAACCTATTATGAGGTTATGCAAGAGGCTCGCGTTAGGCAGTTGGGTCAAGGGCTTGATGCAGAAGGCAGTGCTCCTCGACACGGCACGTATCGTGAGGAGATTCCTCTCTCTGGAGCCCTAACCACCGGTAGCTTGGTCCCTGTACCCTGGGCCTCTATTTTTTATATTTTTAAATATATTTGTTTTTTTTTGTATAGAATGTATTTAAAAATATAATTTAATATGTATTTTAAGTTTAATAAAGGGAATAATAATAAATATTGTACGACATTCTACACAGCGCTTTTTAGACCCAAAGTAAGCATAGTTTAACTAGCTTGTGTTATGGTTTCTAGAACGCGGATAAACATACTTATATACTTTTTTTTTGTAAATACATTCATATTATACATAGAAACACCCAGACCAATGCAAATAGACATATTCATGCATACAAATATTTGCACTGAGCGGGAATCGAACCCGCGCCCCCTGTCGTTGGTAACTAGAGTTACCAACATAGCAGAGCGAGTCAGGAAGGAGAAGTGGAAGTGGGCAGGGCACATAGCTTGGAGAACCGATGGCCAATGGGGCAGAAAGGTTCTTGAGTGGTCTCCACGTGACGGCAAGCACAGCGTAGGAAGGCCTCCTGCAAGGTGGACACACGACCTAGTAAAGGGCGCAGGGACTCGGTGGATGCAGGCCGCTACAACTACTTCCGAAATGGAAGTAAATGGGGGAGGCCTATGTTCATCAACATTTGAAATGTTGATAGAAGTTTTCAAATTAGTGCCTAGGTTCAGGAGATGACCTCATATAAACTCTCAAATTATTTTTGAATTGGGTATATTACGAATACAAAGAATCAGAGTAGCACGGGTAAGAGCTCACTGATAATAATACATTTCTATACTTTTGAATGTGTTCAATAGCTTTTAGCTCAACAAACATTGATACACCATAATACTTTCAGTACTTTTAATTATTGTCAATCAAGCCAAAATATAAAAAGTAAAACATACACATCGTTCATAAATTACAATATTGATAACAACAATACATAAAACAAAGGCGGTTACACTAATTTGGCCAAACTATGTTTTCTATCCATGAGTTATAATAAGACACGTTAGTATAAAGTCCAAATCCTACTTTATATTTACAGCTTCTTTCGAATGATGTCACACCGATAATGCTTACACCGCAGGGGTACTTTGCATGTTTTTTTTGCAGAGGAGCTCCTCGATCAGTCTGTCGATTTAAAAATATTGATTGGTAATACAAACATAGTTTGCCATATTAATACTTAAAAAATAGCGGCTGTGAATCTGCTATCAAACTTGTAACAACAACTAACAGCATTCACTTGTGGAAAGGCAGTTCTAATAAATATACAGTCAGATAAAAGTATCTGACTGTATATTTATTAGTACATTAACAATTGTATTGTGCTCTTCTGATAAAGGTTTTTGCACAAGAACCATTATGCAAATATATTTGGTGAAATGTGTGTAAGAAGAAACACTTCTGCCTCCCCTTTTCGGAATATATAAAAAAATACTTACGCCACAAGGCATGTCTTTTCTGTTTCTATACCCATAACAAGTCTGAGTATTGGCGTCAAATCCATCCAGTAAATTCATGCTCGGGGGGAAAAGTATCTTGCAGTCCCTTATGCTAAACTTTTCCAATTGTACCTAAAATATAAATAAATTATCAGAATAAGTGTTAGACGATAATTCAGGGATTTTAGACTAAATCAAGAGCACTTGCTGTGATTGAATTACTGTGTAAAGTCGATTAGCAACAAAGACGGTTTGCTATTTAGACGTGCTTATTGCTAAATAGACTTTTCAGTTTGTTGGACATTTGGCTGCTTATACGTATCAATCGTAAAGCATAGTAACATAATAAGATATAATTATATAAATTAGGTTGTCTAGTGGGTTACACACACAACACAATAGGCACATACACAGAAAAGAAGAATAAGTTCAGAAGGAGAAAGTTTATACAGCACAGTACAGAATTTACACGCCACAATAAGATGTAGATGAAGACAGAAAGATAGGACATTAATTCGTGAAACTTTGAATATTGTAATAAATCATGAACGTTAGTGTAGTAGTAAGTAATAGTACAACTGAGGGTCGATCGCTATTTTCTACGAACGCTGAACCAAGAGTGTCTATCCTAGATCATTCGTAAAAGTTCATCGCATACCGCCACTGAACGAACATATCGAAGCGGGGCGCGTATTTCCAATATACACGTTTTTTTTTACGTGCGGAAATCCCTTCGGATACCCCCCCCCCCGCAGGCCGGGGGCGGTTATGTCGGGCATGAACCGCACGGTTTCCTGCCCAAGTGTCCATTGTCGGGCACCCCGGGTAAGCCCTCGAAAGGATAACCCCAGGGCTACCGGCGGACCTTGGCCGCCACCGCGGCCTCGCCTGGTGGGGTTGGGTTTTATCCCGCGTTGGTGAGTAGGCAGGCGTGTGTAGGACACACACGACACGCCTCCGCCACGGCCAGCTTCTGTAAGGACGGCGAGTCGGCCAACTGCCGTCCTCAGGCCCTGAACATGGAGGTCGGTAGGTCGGTAACTTTAATACACTCCACTAACGTGTGGAGTGCCGTGTCTTCGCCAGGATCCTCGCAGTACTGGCATTGCTACTTTATAATCGGTCTCACCGCCGCAATGGTGGATTCCCCCCACCTTGGAAGCTCAAGTCGCACGCTCCATGTCTCCATGAGTTGCCGGCGGAGCTGGGACCGCTGAGCCCTGATTTCTTGGGGCTCCGGCTTATGGCCCCGCTCCAGCGCCTCCTTGCGCCACTGGTACAGCAACGCAAGGGCTCTCGCTTCCAGGTTCCATGGAGGGGTCCCGGCTAGAAGAGTTGCCACCTCGACGGAGATCGTGCGATACCCCCTGATGACTCTGACGGTCATCGCTTTTAACGGTCTGTTTAGAACAGCCACGTTGCGGGCCGCTAGAGTCTCCGCCTATACGGAGGCCCCGTACAGGGTCATGCTTCGCACGATCCCCAGGTACAGTCTCCTAGTGAGGGTTCCAATATACACTACAGCGTCAACCGGTACGATATGTTTTTGTGTAAATGTTTTGTGTAGTTAATGTAACTTAACTTAAATAAGGTCACCAATAAATAAGAATATTCTACAAAGTCACCTGTAGGCAAAACAAATCAATCACTAAAATTATTTTTTCTGTAATATTGCATACAACATACACTGCTTTGATGAAGCAGCAGGAGTGAATGCAATTGCTGTGCTAGAGATCTCATATTCATTATCCGAGTTAGACAAAGTGCTATCATTGAAACTAGTACATAGTCGCAAAACTTACGTAGTATGAGCCCAATAAGCTATTTTTTTCACTTGAATGGTTTCCGATAGCAGTAGCCATAGCCGTTGTGTTCAGTCCGTCATCCTTATGAGGTAAGCAAGCAGGCATTACCCAAAAGTGGAATAAAACGCTGAAAATAGATAATTGTGTGTAGTAAGATACTTAATATAAATTTAAAGCAGCCTAATTGTGTTTTTGAAATAATTGTTCCTTTTAATACATTTGGTCTTTAGTGGTCTTTAAAGGGACCTAGTAGGATCAGGATGGGTTTGCATAAAGTTGAAAGTAATGCTGCAAATACTTTCTGTAGATGCGGTAATATTTTGGTTTTGTACTATTCACAAAATGTTTTTTCCTTCACAAGATTTTTACTGGGATTTTTAATGAGAAGGAATCTTTGGTAAGCCGCCGCTTACCAAAGATTCCTTCTCATTTCAAAAGATAGCTGTGATGTTGAATGCGTCCTTGAATAAGCATATTTTTTATTTCTATTGATAGTAATTTAAACTTTAAACAGCGAGTACACTTAATGCTTTTTAGATAAAAAGAACATGGTTACACGAACATAGATTGTGTAATAACATTTTTATACTTTGGAAACTTACGGCATTTCAGTTTTCAGTAATGCTATGTCGTGGTACATAGAGGGTGGTTTATAATGTGGATAAGTGATCGCCTCTTTCACCCTATATTGATGCCAGTGTTCATACGAACCCTGGTGATCACCCAAACCGACGTGCGACACCCTGCCTCTGAATAAAAGTAAAATTATTGGAAATGTTTGCAACATTAAAATATAATAAATAAGTCCTCTGTACATAATACTTATTATTTATAGGCTAGAAACGTTATGTGTATCCAGATGATTATTTCGTAATTTTAAAAATAATACATCATTTTAAACTGATATGAAATCTGCATCGTTTAATGCATAAAATGTCATAAAAAATAATAAAATTAAAATATTAATATCATCTTGTGTTGACAATCAGTTGTTTTGTGGCTCTCATACATTTAATTCGGCAGGCATTATTCACTAGGTAGGGCTATCTCGAAACCGGAGATGGCCCAGGGTCAGTCGGGGTGCGAGGGATATACTCTATGGACAACCTTACACCCCGGCGTTATAAGACCCGAGACGGCGTGCGGTTTTAGTCGGTTCAAGCCCGACATAACCGCCACTGCTGGCCGGCGGGGGGGGGGGGGGGGTATCCGAAGGGCTTTCCGCACGAAAAAAAAGGTATTTAGGTTAAGTCTATCTACTCAAGATTTTACTTTTCCACAAATCAATTTGTCGTCGTGTTAACTGTGCCCATAGCATGTTGGAATTTCTAAACATTTCTACTTGCTGCTGATAGTTCTAAGTTCAGTTCATAAATTAATTTAAAATATGTATTCGCTTTGCTCTTTAGGTACCTAATATTAGTGAAATATACTCACAAATCAGGATAATCTACGCAGTAAGCTGCAGTGAGTACGAAATAGTCGCTAATTAGAGTGCCTCCGCACAACCACCGTAGACCCCTCTCCACCGTCCCATAGCCAAGCTTTGTCTGCATAAATAGATATTCATAGTCAGTAGTCAATTTGTAATATTACAAATTATAATATTGCAGAAAATTTGATTAAGATAAGATAATTTCGTAGTATGTTACTTGTAGCAGATTGTAGTAAATTGTCCCCCTACGGAGACTCAGACATTTAAAAGGCGTCAGCGTGTTCCAATATCTGAATGTTTCAAGCAAGTTATATGATGAATGTCCTTACGATATTTAGAAGAGTGGTAAAAATAACTCTCAAATATTTTTGTTAATTTTCATGACTTCTCATTGTATATTATACTAGCTGTTGCCCGCGGCCTCTCCCGCGTAGATTTCTGATCCCGCTCCCGCTACCCATGGGACCCTATTACACCCCTACAACTAAAATAAGATACACAATTTTACTATACATCATTTTGTTATATCACTTAATCTCAACGGGTTTAGCCAGCATTTTCGTTGAAGGCTCCCAGACGGCTTATTTTTTTCCGACACCTCCTACTAATACCATTATATTTTAGCCAATGTTTACAAAAACTTAACAAATTATATACTAGAACCTTTCTCGCGAGCCTTTCTATTCATTGGTGAAAACATCATAAAAATCGGTGCAGTCTTTTTTGAGTTTATGGTGAACAGACACAAACGCGGCAGACGACTTTGTTTTATAATATGTAGTGATTAGATCCATATTCATTAAATTTTATCTATGCCTACATTATTTTTAACTACAATATTAAATATCGTGACTTGACAGAAACCAGCAGTATCTATCTAATATCTTCCAGCTTGATCAAGAGTTAGCAGACAGTTATTTTTAAAAGAAATCGCGGCATTTTTAGGCAGTTGTTAAGATGTTTATTTATTGCATTTTGTTTGAATCTATTCCAGCTGATTTTCATTTAAGATCCATTTAGGACACACCTATTCTCGAAGACACGCACATATAATTTATGCAAAATAGATGTCGATTTAAAAACATTAATAGTTTTAAATACTTTGCAAGACTGAAATCATAAATTATTTTAATGAATAATCTGTAAATCTTAGCCTATTGTAATATACCAACAGTTTTCTCAAATAAATTTAAATGAAGAAAAGGAAGATCTAAAACTAGTTTAGTATAGAATTCATACTATTAACTTTATAATAGCTTACAGTGATTTTCTATTCAACCGTTGATGTCGTTTAACCAATTGGCTTTAAAGTTTATTTATTAAATTACGGTAGTATATTTCAGTACATTACTTCACAGTATTGTGGCCCAATAGCTAAGGAGCGTTTTCTGGTTTTATATTCTGTGATCTGATGGTAAGTGGTTATCTTTGCTTATAAACGCTAGCAATACCTCTGACACAAAAACTCTGACAACCTAACTTCTTACCAGTACTAAATAAATTGAATATTAAATTATGGTAATTTAATATACAATATTCATATTATATATATTGACGATAATTTAACATAACATAACTTCACGCCTGTATCCCCGAAGGGGTAGGCAGAGGTGTATTATACACCCACGATTCGCCAGTTATGTTAAGGTCCCAATGTAATAGGGGGCGAGCCTATTACCATCTACCGGGCACATTATTAAGCGAGCGATAATTATCATTTATTAATGCACACATAACTACGAAAAGTCACAGGTGTGTACCTGGGGCGACTGGGGATCGAACTCGAGACCTCGTCTCAGCAGTCCGTTACGTACGTCACTGGGCTATCGCCGATAATTCTGAAATTTAGTAAAATAAAATTTTATGAAAACATCCCGTCTAATACTTACTAGATGAATCAAATCTTCTTTCCACGCATAAGGAGCATAAAAATTCTGTCTTTGTTTAGTGATGCGTCGCATGATACTACAGTTATGACCATAATGATCGGAAGTCGTCTTATATATCGATACATCAGTACGCCTTTTGCACGGTGAGTCTTGTTCGTGTAACATTTGAATACAATCTGGAACATTGAAAAGGTAAAGAAAAAAAAAAAATTCAAATCAAAGAGCAGGAGAGCAGACCCCGGGCTCCAAAGTACAAACTTTGGATGCAATGGGGACGCAAAAATTGATGATTAAAAATATGATATTTTTCTTACAACGATCAGCTTTTATTTTCGATTTTTCAAAAACTCCTAGTCTCTTGTCATAAACAAAATTTCTGAAACAAAAATTCTAAGATATAATTTTTCCAACTTGTAATTTTAACTTCCTATTAAATATTCTAATATATCGAATATTCAGTATACCCGAACTGGCACATAAGCATATACGTAATAAATCTATGAATACGTTCAGAAATCAAATTATATTAACTATTCAACGGTCAAAGGTAAAACGCAGCTTCCTACGACAACGGCTACGCTAAAAAATTTAAGGAGCATGATTTATCTCAATCTAGTTATGTCCTCGAAAATAATCGTTCGTGATGAGAATTGTTCAAGTTTTCACTTCTGTCGGGACTCCCGGAGTATCACACACTTTTTTAAATTAATATTAGGAAGAAGGTTCAAGGGCTCCACAGGTTTAATGGCCATCAGTCTGCTTTTCGACAGGTGACCAAGGCCTATCGGCGATCTAGGATTTATGTCCATTCAATGGTTGCTCAATGGTTATTATTTTCTTTTATTCTAAAATTATAATTAGAATAAGCTAAATGAAACCGTTTAATAAAACATATTAAATTACCTGATATCTTTAACCAGATTGCAGTCAGTACAACATACCACTGGCGGTTTGCCTTTTTTAGCCGAACATGTCTGTAAAATAATTATTAGTTTATACATTATATTTGATATAATAGGGTTTTACCTATGTAATTGCCGTTCTGCAGTACTGACCATTTGAAATCAAAATAATTTTTGTTTGGCTAATAATTCTAATTTCAAATTAATTTTATTTTAAAAACATGGAATTCATTTTCCTAAAGTAGTCATTTGTTTATTGATTATTGTTACGTTTTCATCGCATTTCAATCTTTTTCGTCATCATGGATACGTTAAAAATTCAAAAAATTATGGAATATTAGTATCGTCGTGGCACTGCGCGTCACAAGCGGCACGGAACATCAACGACGTTTACGGAGCTAACACTACAAACCAACGCACTGCCTGTTATTGGTTTGCTCGCTTTTCGGCAATTTCATAGGTAAATACCTTTTTTTTTTTGTAATACTTGCTATTACATATTCTCCTTCATTATAGCTAAGATTGTCATCATTTTAATGTCTACCAAAGTAAATCTAATCATCGTGAGAATATTTTCATTCAGAAAATTATCGAAATTTTCAGTACTTCCTACTGATAAGGTCGGCTTATACGGGTAATAGCAGTTCTCTTAGCTCTCAGTTGCATTGTCATTAGAGTGCAATTTTGTCATTCCTTCCGGAGAAAATGAATTAACGGGATCTTTTATTCACATTTTATCACTTTTTTAACGACTGATTTACATAACTTATACGTCACTATAAACCATTTAAAAAAATACTAGTAAACGATATTACTAGTATTTCTTTTAGCTAAGCTAGGGCCGACTAGGGCCCCGAAGATCGTGGTGGTACCTCAAAGAGCGAGTTCAAAGGTGTATGGACACCAACCATACCAACTATAGTAACTGACTATTATTTAAACTCAACAACTACAATGTAACAATACAGCTCTGCTTTCACAATAAAAAATTAACACGCGAAAATACTTTTGGTATAAGTGGTTGAGTAGAATATCAGGATATTATCTATTCAAGACAAACCAAATTACTTCGCAAATATTAATCCTGGTTTGTGATACGAATGTTTTATACATATAATACGGTACGAATACCAAGCTGGTTATATTATTAATGAGCTTGTTAATCGGTGATTATTATTATATACAACATGCCAATATAACCGCTGATTATTTTCTTTCTCGCTCTAGCGTAGCGTGCTATCGCTTCCAATGTAAATAATTTTTATTTATAGTTTCCCAGACAAATTTCCGACCTGTGGTTTATTTTGAGTGAATTTAAAATACAGTGCTCGGTGATTCGTAATTTATATTAGGTTTCGTTTATTATGTAAATATTGTAATTCATCAATCGGTAAATTCTTTTACTTTTTAGCGGACTTCAAATAGGTTGAGCTTCTATTTTCGTCTGTAGGTTTTTTTTTTTTTTTGTATGGTCATCGATATAGGAGGAATAGCTCCTCCTAAAAACGAGGCATACAAGGGGGCCAAGAGGACCCTCCAGGTAGCTATAAAGCAGGCCAAACGGCGGGCCCGCGAAGAGCTGCTGGAAACTCTGGAACAGAACCCATGGGGGCGCCCTTACCTTGCGGTCAGGGGCAAAATCCGCCCGAAGGCCCCTACTGACCCAGAGCCTCCAGCCAGAGCGGCTGGAGGGGATCCTGGGCTCCCTGTTCCCGGCGAGAGCGGAGTCACATATTCCTCCGCGCATGGCTCCGCCTCAGGCGCCTGACGCTGATAATAGCGAGAGCGATGTGCCCGAAGTCAGGGAGAGTGAACTGGGGGTAGCAGTGCTCCGGCTTAAAGCCCGGAAATGTACTGCCCCCGGACCCGACGGCATTCCAGGCCGAGCATGGGTCCTGGCCCTGGAGGAATTAGGGCCTCGACTGGTGGCGCTCTTTAGCGCAGGCCTAGAAAGGGGTCAGTTTCCAAAGGCTTGGAAGACGGGGAAACTGATCCTTATCCGGAAGGCGGGGCGGCCGGCGGATCAGCCATCCGGTTACCGGCCGATCGTGTTGCTCGACGAGGTGTGCAAGCTCTTTGAGCGGATTATTGCAGAGCGCCTCGTTGAGCATCTCACGAACGTGGGGCCAAATCTGGCGGACAACCAGAGGGCCTACCGCCCAAGTGTCGTCGATATCACAGCCGTCGAAATGTTGCGCTGGTCAAGGTCGACGGCCATTTTGTACCGCCCCATTGATAATTGATGCCGGCGCGGCGTAAGAATGAATGAAACGCTGTTTTTGACAGTTAAATAGCTGCCGCCTAAAAAAATTCAAATCTACGGCGTCGCTTTGAAGTCTCATTTCATTACGGCACCTCATGAGGTGCCGTATTGAAATAACACTTCACACAATGAGCTGTCGTTTTGAATATTATTTTCTTTTCCGACGGTTGATTACGATGCCGATTGCACCTAACACTGGGCTACTATGGCTTTTATGGGTGCGACTGCCGACGAGTGGATTCTGCCGTCCTATTGCACCTAACACTGGGCTACTATGGCTTTTATGGGGGCGACTGCCGACGAGTGGGTTCTGCCCTCCTATTGCACCTAACAATGGGCTACTATGGCTTTTATGGGGGCGACTGGGTTCTGCCCTCCTATTGTACCTAACACTGGGCTACTATGGCTTTTATGGGGGCGACTGCCGACGAGTGGGTTCTGCCCTCCTATTGTACCTAACACTGGGCTACTATGGCTTTTATGGGGGCGACTGGGTTCTGCCCTCCTATTGCACCTAACACTGGGCTACTATGGCTTTTATGGGGGCGACTGGGTTCTGCCCTCCTATTGTACCTAACACTGGGCTACGATGGCTTTTATGGGGGCGACTGGGTTCTGCCCTCCTATTGTACCTAACACTGGGCTACTATGGCTTTTATGGGGGCGACTGGGTTCTGCCCTCCTATTGCACCTAACACTGGGCTACTATGGCTTTTATGGGGGCGACTGCCGAAGAGTGGGTTCTGCCCTCCTATTGTACCTAACACTGGGCTACTATGGCTTTTATGGGGGCGACTGGGTTCTGCCCTCCTATTGCACCTAACACTGGGCTACTATGGCTTTTATGGGGGCGACTGGGTTCTGCCCTCCTATTGTACCTAACACTGGGCTACTATGGCTTTTATGGGGGCGACTGGGTTCTGCCCTCCTATTGTACCTAACACTGGGCTACTATGGCTTTTATGGGGGCGACTGGGTTCTGCCCTCCTATTGCACCTAATACTGGGCTATTATGGCTTTTATGGGGGTGACTGGGTTCTGCTCTCCTATTGCACCTAACACTGGGCTACTATGGCTTTTATGGGGCCCACTGGGTTCTGCTCTCCTATTGCACCTAACACTGGGCTACTATGGCTTTTATGGGGGTGACTGGGTTCTGCTCTCCTAATGCACCTAACACTGGGCTACTATGGCTTTTATGGGGGTGACTGGGTTCTGCCCTCCTATTGCACCTAACACTGGGCTACTATGGCTTTTACGGGGGCGACTGGGTTCTGCCCTCCTATTGCACCTAACACTGGGCTACTATGGCTTTTATGGGTGTGACTGCCGACGAGTGGGTTCTGCCGTCCTATTGCACCTAACACTGGGCAGAACCCAGTCGCCCCCATAAAAGCCAATCGGCATCGTAATCAACCGTCGGAAAAGAAAATAATATTCAAAACGACAGCTCATGAGACGCGGTCGATTTGAATTTTTTTAGGCGGCAGCTATTTAACTGTCAAAAACAGCGTTTCATTCATTCTTACGCCACGCCGGCATCGATTATCAATGGGGCGGTACAAAATGGCCGTCGACCTTGACCAGCGCAACATTTCGACGGCTGTGATATCGACGACACTTGGGCGGTAGGCCCACAGTTCGGTTTCCGCCGGGGGCGCTCCACCGTGGAAGCGATCATGCGCGTAAGGCACCTGGCGGAGGAAGTAGTTTCGCGGGGTGGCGTGGTGGTGGCGGTGTCTCTCGACATCGCCAACACCTTCAACACCCTACCCTGGAGCTGCGTTAGGGAGGTGCTCGCGTATCACGGAGTGCCTCCTTACCTCCGCCGCATTGTCGAGGCATACCTATCCGAGAGCGCCATAGTTTACCCGAGCTGGCTAGGGCTAGGGCGGTGAGAAGTGTCGTGCGGTGTTCCGCAGGGATCGGTCCTAGGGCCACTCCTGTGGAACATCGGATACGACTGGGTGCTGCGCGGTTCGTTGCTCGAGGGTGTCAGACGACACCCTCGTTATGGCGCGGGGAGCAACGCACCGAAGCGCGGCACTAAAGGCCACGGCAGGGGTTGCTAAAGTCGTGGGTCGAATACGGCGGCTGGGACTCGAGGTGGCTCTCCACAAATCCGAGGCTATGTGTTTCCACGGGCCTCGGAGGGGGCCACCTGCGGGAACCAGCATAACCGTAGGGGGCGTAATCATCGGCATCGAGCCCACGATGAAATACCTTGGGCTCGTACTCGATAGCCGATGGGACTTCGGACCTCATCTCCGAAGTCTGGTCCCGAAACTGAGGGGGGCTGCGGCCGCGCTATCGCGGCTGATGCCCAACGTTAAAGGACCCAACGCCCCCACTAGGAGACTGTACCTGGGGATCGTGCGAAGCATGGCCCTGTACGGGACCCCAGTATGGGCGGAGACTCTGGCGGCCCGCAACGTGGCTATATTAAACAGCGATGGCCGTCAGAGTCATCAGGGGGTATCGCACGATCTCCGTCGAGGCGGCATGTCTCCTAGCCGGGACCCCTCCATGGGACCTGGAAGCGAGAGCCCTTGTGCTGCTGTACCAGTGGCGCAAGGAGGCGCTGGAGCGGGGCTATAGGCCGGAGCCGCGAGAAATCAGGGCTCAGCGGTCCCTGCTCCGCCAGGAACTCATGGAGACATTGAGGGTGCGACTTGAGCACCCAAGGTGGGGGGAATCCACCATTGCGGCGGTAAGACCGATCATGAAGGAGTGGTTGGAGAGGGACCACGGGGACCTCTCCTACCGGATGTGCCAGATGGTTACCGGACACGGGTGTTTCGGTAAGTATCTGTGGTGCATCCACCGGGAGACAACGCCGCAGTGCCAGCACTGCGAGGATCCTGGCGAAGACACGGCGCTCCACACGTTGCTGGAGTGCCCTGCGTGGGCGAGTCAACGCCGGGATCTCGTTGCGGTCCTGGGCGTGGACGTTCTCTCGTTGGAGACCATGGTGAGGGCCGTGGTCTCCAACGGGAGCAAGTGGCACGCCGCCGCCTCTTTCTGCGAGCAGGTAAAGCGCGCGAAAGAGACGGCGGAGAGTGAGCGGGAGAGAACCCTGCCCCCCGAGTTTCGCAGAGGACGGCGAGGACGCCGCAGACTCATCTACGCCCGGGACTACCGACCTCCATGATCGGGGCGTGAGGACGGCAGTTGGCCGACTCGCCGTCCTTACAGAAGCAGGCCGTGGCGGAGGCGTGTCGTGTGTGCCCTACACACGCCTGCCAACTCACGAAGCGGGATAAAACCCGACCCCACCAGGCGAGGCCGCGGTGGCGGCCAAAGTCCGCCGGCAACCCTGGGGTTATCCTTTCGAGGGCTTACCCGGGGTGCCCGGCAACGGACACTTGGGGAGGACACTGTGCGGTTTTAGTCGAGACACGACATAACCACCCCCGCTGCCCGGCGGGGGGGTATCCGAAGGGATTTCCGCACGTAAAAAAAAAAAAATGGTCATCGATATTTACGTCGTTAAAAGAACCGATTTATAAAGATATTTTTGTGAAGGGTTTGATTTAACTCTAATCGAATCTATAATCGAGCATGACGTCAAATGTCAAGCATCTTTTCTTTTTAATTGAGGAATTCTGATCCCGTTCCCGGAATCCATGGGAACCTATTCATGAGATAAAAGTACCCTATGTGTTATTACAGACTTTAATCTATCCATGTTACAATGAGTTACAGCCAAATCTATTCAGCCTTTAGAGTGTGTTTGAGCAACAAACATACAAACATCTTCTCAAACTTTGACATTTATGGTATTATATAGTAAGAAGTAGGATATGACCTAACTACCCATCATATACTTTGGGAGTGTAGTATTTGGCAAAATGAACGTACTGTTCAGTTATGTTGAATAGTTTACAGATGACAAGTGGCGCGGTATACTATGCGGATCTCGTATCATCTGGGGTAAATTTCCGTGCATTTAGGCGTTTCTGCCATTCATATTACTGGAATGAAATATAACTCACTTAGAACCCATTATATTTGTGTCCGTGGTGCTTATCTCTTGTGTCTCCAGTTTGCTAAGGAGGGTAGCGGATCTATTATATTCCTAACTCCTCCAATTTACGTCTGGTTAATTTTGATGCGGGTTCCAAAACATATTGAAACAAATGTATCACTTGTACTTTTCCACAAATTTATTTAATAATTACACCTGACCGGTTTCGCCTCACCGGTCAGATGTAATTGTTAAATAAATTTGTGGAAAAGTACAAGTGATACATTTGTTTCAATATGTGTAGCAAGTTCCACCAAGTGCCATCAATCAACAGTATAAATAGGTTCCAAAACAGTTTAACTTACCCCGGAACTTCCCGAATGTCCTTATTCGGTGGGTTACTACTGTTGATCCTGGTGTACAGGAGTTACAGTAGTGGGCATGAGGGTGGGATCAGTCCCTTAGGAAAAATCTATATATATCTATATTCATCTATGAGTCAACTTACCGGTGGCGGATCCTTATTTTTTGCATCTACTGCAGCACTTAAACATTGATAAATACTGACACATAATCCTCGCTGCTGCCGCCATTCGCATTTTGATCCTAAATGTGATAATTAAGAATAAATAAAATGAAAAATAAATAAGCAATGCTATCTTTAATTATTAAGGTTTAAATTGTCAACGACATTTCAAAATAAGTTTACCTTTTATAACATTTCCTCATGATGTACACTGAGCAAAGGAAGCGGCAACCTCTCCTTCTTCTCTAGGAGGAGGCGTTGCTGCTTCCGGCTAATGTTCTACCGAGATGGGAGTAACCCATATTTCGGGTCAATCGGTTTCTCCACGTGTCTCTCTGATTAGCAGAGAGCACTTTGAAGACACAGCGAGAGGACTATTCTTATACAGCGGTGAAATAGTCTGGTACCGACCTCCACCCTGATGTGTTATAGCAATGTAAATCGTGAATAAAAATACATGTATATTTATTTTTATACCACTTAGGCGGCAGACAAAAACACGGCCCAACTGATGGGAGGCGGTTACCGTAGCCTATGGACGTGAGCAACAGCAGGGGCGTCACATTCGCACTGCCGACCCTGTAAAACCTTCTAATGCCCTTCTTGAAGAACCCCATATTGTAGTTGCTTGGGAAAATCCCAGAAGGGAGATCATTCCACAGATATCCACCTCCCGTTAGCCGACTAGTGAACCCAAAGTTATCAGAGCTAAATTAAGATTGAGTAACAAGCGAATGTAGCTATCATACCTTTATGCACTTTGGTAGGGTCAGCAACATACATATTTTTCTCTGATGTGACTACGATGTCCACTAATATTAGGCGCGGTGTAGGTATGCTTCTTAGAATAGTAAAAAAGTACTTCGTGCATACTTACCGCCTAACACTGTATGGAATTAAAAATAAAGTTAAATTATTTCAAAAACCAAATTGTATTAATGTAATATGACTATAAATTAATCGCAATTGTGTAGAGATGTTATTTTTGATGAAACTTAATCAGTAAAATATAGCATGCTACTTTCAAAGTTCAGACGTTGTACGTATATAGTGTTATAATAACACATTTATTAAGACTAATTGAAAATTTTTGTACATAAGCTTTTTTGGACTGTACTCAATAGAAACTTAGGACGAGGGTCCCTAAGGAAAGGTGTTTTTAGATTATGATTTTTCGAAAATGAGAAGTCCCTGTATTCTGAAAATCATACATGTTATTCTAGGCTATTCTACCTTGTATTTTCGGTTATTCGGTATACGATAACATTTACTTTCCCCGATAGAATTTGCTCTCAAAGATTGGTCTAACCCAAATGGCATTCCAGTTTTATTTGATAAATATACTAAATGTATAATCTTCTTTTTCTTCTTCTTCTCTTATATATAAAAATGAATTGCTGTTCGTTAGTCTCGCTAAAACTCGAGAACGGCTGGACCGATTAGGCTAATTTTGGTCTTGAATTATTTGTGGAGGTCCAGAGAAGGTTTAAAAGGTGCTATCGATTGAGGCAGTACGAAGTCTGCCGGGTCAGCTAGTATAACATAACATAACAAAACATCGAAATAGTATGATTTTTTAATGTAGGTACCTACTTAGCGTAAATGCCACATCGTAGAGAATTTGCCAAATGAAAAATCCAATGATAAAATTTGAGACTCGAAGTTTTAGGCCTAGTCGGCATAGCTGTTTGCTGGTGGTTGAACTCCTCCGTAACCACTCGCGCGATCTTGACCAAATTTACCACGGTGATAGTATGGACACTGAGGAGTGTTGTGAAGCGAGATGGTTCATGTCCGATGTACCATTGAGGAATAATCACCAAAAACAGTTTCACGAGCGCGCGGCCTTAGCTAAGCGCGCGACCGTAGTAAGATGTCTTATTTTCAAGTAAGAGTCCTGCTCGCTCAGCTCAATTTATTGCAGTCGCACCCTGCACTGAATTCCTAGTACTCTTATACGCGGCATAGCCGTTTGTTGGTGGCTGAACTCCTACGTAACCCCTCGCGCGATCTTGACCAAATTTACCACGTTGATTGTGTCGACACTGAGGAGTGTTTTGAAGCGAGATGCTTCATGTCCAATGTACCATTGAGAAATAATAACCGAAAAACAATTTCACGAGCGCGCGGCTTTAGCTAAGCGCGCGACCGTAGTAAGATGTCTTATTTTCAAGTAAGAGTCCTGCTCGCCCAGCTCAACTTATTTCAGGCGCACCCTGCACTGAATTCCTAGTTATAAGCTTTATTCCCTTTATCTAAAGTGCAACTAGAAGATTTTCTATGTAAATAACAGTTGCGTCAATATTTGTATTGATACCACAACACCTACTTAAGTTAACCTTCGTTACTTTTCTGTATATTGACGCGAAACATTGGACGCGGACCGCCAGCCAGCGCCTCGCTGTGGCGTAAAGTGGCAACTTAACTGTGCCAAATATACCTAAAATCGTCGAATACCCCCGCCTTAATGCTCTTCGTGTTTAGGATGATTTTGGGGCTGCCGCGCCTATGTAACGTACATGACATAACGATTTCGCTGTCATAAGACAAAAAATGCGTGCCAGCACCAATGGTCATTAATTAGTAACACTTGAAAGTTCTTGTTCTTGAAGATTTGTATAGTCTAGGTAACTGTACTAGGAAAACAAGTTGTAATATAGTTACAGCTTTGGTCTAAAACTTACCTTCCTTTAACTTCAAATGAAAAATACACAAGCCACAATCAATAAGCATCAATAAAAAAAAATAAGTCACCAACAGAATTTTTTGGTAAAACATCACTTTTAAAACTTTTAATACTCTATTCGCGGCGACACACTATTTTCAATAATTGGTTATAACAAACTTAAATCACAGCCACACATCAGATACTGTTCGGGATGTAACTGCCCAGGTTCGGTATAAGCTATTTCAATAAATAACTCCTGATCCACAATGCTATGTATACAAAGGAATGTTTTTATTCCTTATTTTGACCTTTGTATTAATATCAATTGTTTTACTCAAGAATTGGTGATTATTACGCTGGGATGCTGATAATAAATTATAAACAGTGAACCATCGAAGAAGTGATGCAGATCATCACTTCTACGATGGTTCACTGTTTATAATTATACTGGCACTGTTACCGACCGGGTAAATCAATGGTATCAGTAGATATACGACATGAAATGATATATCTACCATGCAACATAAACTTTCTGCTAAGTAAGATTTTGAAGACTACTACAACATTAGAATGTAGAAAGCATTTAATTTAATACACTGCATTTTGTTGATGTGTAGTAAATGCAAAAAAATTTTACCTAAAATGAGTGGATAGATAAGTTCATACAATTAACATACTTACCTACTATAGCTTAGCACATTCATGCGTTACACTCATGGGAGTGTAACGCATGAATGGACCATGGGGTTCACGCAGCATGCGGCGGGATTTCACCTCCCCTCCCTCCCCTTGCCTTACGCCCCTCATCCCGTGCGAACCCTGGGAGTGTGTTACGCATGAATTTGCCAAGCTATAGTACTATTCCCTACTTAGTCCTGAGTCCTGTTAAGATCTACTTGCTTCGGTTTTATAAAGCTTAGCTATGGTTTCAAAATTGTATAAGCACAAATAGGTGTAACTACTATATAAAGGTATCAAACTTTGAACGTTTTACAAAACCAATTTTAGCAGGACTCTCACTCTTCTTCCCGAATTTAAAAGTCGGATTCCGTACTACTAATTCTGTTCAAATTGAAGCCATTTTACATTCAAGGCATCTTTGCCCAATTAGCTCTGATTCAAATAACCTTACATATTTAATATCCCGCCATTATCTTACTTTCAAACACTTGTCAGATGACAAGCGTTTGAAAGTAATTTTCTAGTCGAGAGTATCTACTCTCGTTCTCGTTCGCAAATATTAGCATCAATCAGCTTCCTTTATAGAAAATGATATTAATTATGGTAATGGTTTAACATGTGTTCTGCTAATATCCCGGGTTCTTTAAGCGGGTCGTGAAAAAGCATCTGTCGAGGCTGTCAAGGTGAGACCATTCTAGGGAAAGCATTTGAAATCATGGCCACTACTTTTGGACTTCACCTCAGCTTACCATCAGGCGGGTTGCAGACAAATCGGGGATGAAACATAAAAAAAACTTGAAAGTAATAAAAATAAAAAGTGGCTGTATAGTGTGTATGGGGCCCTACCAAGATCCTCAGGGTGTAGTGTCATGTACAATGAACTTAATTAGGGAACTTTTTAGGGATTTTCTTTAGAAAAGCCCTATTGCTATCGAGTTGTCGTCGACGACGTCGTCGACGTCGTCGTTGCCAATTTTCTGTCACGTTTTTGGGTATGAAGGAGATGAGCTATCGAGTTGCTGTTTTCGGTAATAGATACGTGCTGGGGTGAACCATTGCAAGATAAAAAAAAAAAAAAAGAGGCTCTGGCGCATGGCGTTGGCTTTTCCATTCATGCACTCTGGGTATTTGGGGTCGGTTTTCACGCCTATCAGTGTCAGGTGCCTGTTCAGTCAGCTGTGTCCTGTTAGCACTTCTATGACGAGCCTCATGCTTACTCTGGAGAGTTTTATCTGCTGGCTCGTTCTTTTTTTTGTCTATGCCTCTTATGAATATCTTCGACTGTCTCATGCCTGTCGATGATCTCCATCTCCGGTTAGTCTCTGCTTCAATGCTTCGGCTGATTACTCCCTTGGTTATTTTATGGGCAATTGGTAGCCTAGGCTCCGGGCCAACCACGTCGTCGTCAATGCCTGCCAGCCCCGTCTGGTCCTTGTGCTCGGGGACTTCAACGCCTGGTCGTATGCCTGGGGTTCCCGACACGAAAGGGGCGCGACGGGGCATAGAGGCAGGGCACTGGTGGAACAAATAAAATATTTGGACTTGGCTCACGAGATTGTCGACATGTGGGATGTGGATTCAGCAATTATTGTTCCGATAGTCGTATCGGTTCACGGACTGATTGCCAAGAGCCTCGATCAACATCTCCAGAGGCTCGCGTTAGGCAGTTGGGTCAAGGGCTTGATGCAGAAGGCAGTGCTCCTCGACACGGCACGTATTGTGAGGAGGTTCCTCTCCCTGGAGCCCTAACTACCGGTAGCTTGGTCCCTGTACTTGATACCGGTGGGCCACTATTTTTTATATTTTTAAATATATTTGTTTTTTTTTATATATATATAGAATGTATTTAAAAATATAATTTATATGTATTTTAAGTGTAATAAAGAGAATAATAATAAATTGTTTATTGTCTCAATAATAAAGTGACAATGAAAATCTTAGAACTAAAGCCTTTTTATATTTTCCCATGAAAGTACTGTAACTGGTTCCCAAACTCGGCTGGATCCTGGATTTTGGGAGTGAGTGCTCAGACGATGAACATGAACACATACATTGTCCTTTGTGAATCGTGTGCTATACACATTATACAGGTAAGATATAAAACAATTTCTTATTTGAAATATAAGAATAAGCATAAATTGACACTGTATTTGGAACTCTTGGGAACATACTAAAAGGTGACAGGGTTTTTTATTTTATTTTGGTGTGTATAAGGAATTGTGTGTGTAAGCCTGTGTGTGTTTGTGTGTAAGAGGGTGTGTTTATTTGTGTGTGTGTGAGGGTGTGTTGGTGGTGTGTGTGCCAGTGTGTATGAGATGTGTGTGAAAGTGTGTACGTGCGTATGATTATTATGTGATTGATCTGTGAATTGGATTGGTGTGAAGTGCGAGCGACTGAGGAATTTGGAATGACTTGTGGTTTATTCTATGAAATTAATATAGGGTTTCAGTTACTTCATAATCCAGCTTGAGTAGCCAAGCAGTTATTATCTTTTTAACTTTGGTTTTATTCATTTTTACTATATCAATTTTTTTATTTAAATTGTTATACACTTTGCACCCCAAACTCTGAAACTGATTTCGGGCAAAAGAAGTTCTGTACCGCAAAATAGGACAGGCGAGTTGTCTACTGCGTTTATTGGGGTCCAGCAGAAGTGCGCCATGGTGTACCTTCAGGATTGATTGAGGACAAACACACACACACACACTTTCTTCGTAAAGTTGAGCAGTGGGATAATATTTCGGTCCCTTGCTCATAACTTTGAGCACAGCCCTCTGTGCCCTTTCCAATGGAAGTAGTTTCCAGTAGTCACGCCGGTATGCAGTACTGTATAATTGCTTGGCATAGTGTCAAATCTACCATTTTTAAATGTGATGGTGTGGTCGCTTTGCTTAAGGATTTGAAGATGTGTATTAGCTTTCTTGTCCTGGCTTTTACTACCGAAACCTGGACATCCCACTTAAATCCACTATCTATATGTGCTCCAAGGTATTTTGCGTTAGTCACTATAGTTAATTTTTTACAGTTACAGATATTACCTGTATATATGTGGGCTTTTATAGTAAAATCATGCTTAGGGGTGTTGATTTATAATATTGCGAAGGGAATATATAGTGTCTTGTCCAGGTTTAACGTTAGAAGATTGCCAGAGAGCCAGTTCATTATATGTATTAGGGAGCATTCAGCCCTCTCCCTCACCACGGACCAGTTAGGACCTGTTATGACGATTGCAGTATCATCTGCGTAGGTAAATATATCGGTATGTGGAAGAGATATTATGCTGAATTCATTAACGTAAAGCTGGAAGAGCGTAGGGCCAAGAATACTCCCTTGTGGCACGCCATAGGTCACCTCCACCTCGTCACTTATCTACTCATCTATTTTAACCTTTTGAATTCTATTTCAGAGGTAATCTCCTCTAAACAGATTGTGGATGGTACCTCGTATACCAAGTTTTTCCATTTTGTCGAGCAAGATTGGGACAGAGACCGTGTCAAATACTTTGGAGATATCTAAAAATATGCATAAGCATCCGTTATTGTTGTCAATATTCTTGGTAACAGAATTAGTTAAGTCAATAATAGCATCCTCAGTGGATAGATCAGTCCGAAAACCGTATTGGTTTTTTGGTAGTATATCGAAGTTGTCAATATATTTTTTAAGTGAGTTATTGAGAATCTTCTCCAGAAATTATAATAGCGCAGTTAGTATTGAAATTGGTCGATAATTATTAACACAGTCTCTGTGACCACTCTTATATACTGGGTGGATGATTGCTTTTTTTAAAGCATCAGGGAAAGTACCAGTCCTTATAGCAAGGTTACAGATATGAGTCATGGGCGGAATCAGTGTTTTTCGGGACAGTTTCAGGAAGTAAGATGATATACCATCCCACCCCATAGCACAGTCTTGTCGCAACTGTAAGATTAGTGTTTCTATTTTCGCTTCATCAACTTCCAGTAACACCATCGAAGAAAGCTTCGAATCAATATAAGAAGAATAACTGTTTCTAGGATACGAACGGGCAACACATTACGCCAAATTTTTACCGACAGAAATTACAGACGCAGTTCACAGACTGCTTAGTCGTTACGTCCTTACTCTACGTGCTTCTTCAGAAGTTCTGTAGGACTATCTTTACTTTTGTGGGTATTAGTGACAGTTTTTATGGCTTTCCAGAGGGCCTTCGGATTCGAACCGGCATCGTTTATGAGGTTCTTGTTATAAGCTAATTTTAGCTCTCGGAGGAGATGGTTACAGTAGTTCGATACCGTGTGTAGGTAATTTTAAGTGTCATGTTCTCTGGTGATTTTCTGACCTTTATATGCAGTTGTTGTAAGTTTTTTCGTATCTTTGACTCTTATTTTGGATAGGTTTATATTGGTCTAGAAATAAGGCTATCGGGGTGTGGTCAGTTATGTGGGATTCTAATACTAACGTCGTAGAGGAAAGATTCGTTTCTCCTGTAAGGATTGAATGTTGCGTCGTTAAGTTGTTAAATACACTGTTTAAGCTCTCCATGAAGTTTTCATGATCTGCCATGGCTTTAAGTAACGGTGAGTGGTAGATTGCCATAATTCCTACATTGTTGTTAATTTGACCAACTAAGCAACTAGCACCCCTAAAATATGGTTCAGTTATCGTACATTTGAGTTGTTTGTTCGTATATATTATTATACCATCGTTTTGATTCAGTTTTTTTATGGGTGTGATACGTTCCTATTTAGCGTAGGTATGGTGTGAGCTTTACTAAGCCAACACTCAGTAAATATAATTACGTCAAATGTTACTTGTGACGTCGATACCATTATACAAAATTGGTCAAAGTTTTTTGTGATGCTACATTATACATATTAACATGAATTATTTTAAGGGTGCAACTGTTGTTAGAGAGATGTGTCAGGTAGTCCTCTGGATTGCATATATATGACCGAGATGGATAGTCTGAGTCTAATTCAGTATTTCTTTCATTTATGTTCGCCATTTATTATTATTGATTTACTTGTAAAGAAGGTACTGAAATAGTGTACGAAGTTAGTATATTTTACAAAATCATACTTGAGGATACTCGTGTGAATATTAATGTCTGCAATTTTTGAGGTAGGTGAAATTGTGTGTAATTTTGTGAGTAGGTTTCTGGAGATAATGCTCGTGTGTGTGTTTATATTCGAAGTAGTGTGTGTGTATGTTTGCGTACATTTAAAATAAGTAATATTTTTTGTTTCAGGTAAAGAAGTTGAATAACAAACATGCAACAAAAAAAGTGCTTCTGATCTTGTAATAGTCTCAATATTTCATAGTAACATATTCTTGCGCAATTTCAATAGTGATTTCTCGGAGGGTATGAGCAGTTGCTTCTCTCCATCTGTTTTGCGCAAGAAAATGCCACCATTCACAGTCCAACAATATTTAAAGTTACATTGCTTTGCAAAGTCCCGTGCCTGGTGGAACAATTTTTTAGAACTAGTCGGTAGATAATCAGACACGTTTACAGGATATGTATACAGGACCACGTTTACCAGGGATTTTGATTACTTCCGTATTTAGCTTATACTCGGTTCTTTTCTCTTTATTAAAATCTCGTAACGCAGATAATGTTGCTAATTTCATTTGTACTGTTTTAAACTCAGCTATGATCGGGCGCATGGTACTTGGTTTACCAGGAAGCCGAAAAATGTCTGTTAGGTCAGAGGAAGAGATAGGAGTCCCGATAGCCTGCCAGATCTTGCAGACTGTATTTATTAAATCCGCGGCAGTTTCTAACTCAGGCTGAGGCACATTTCTTATTTCGATATTGGAAGACCTGGTTTTGAGCTGCAGATTCTGTATCTGTCTCTCAATATTTTCCATGCACCTTTTTTGTTAATTGCGGTCTTTCTGTGGCCTATAGAAAGACTGGCAGGCTATTGTTAATTTTCTCACACTGTTTATTAATAAACAACATGGATTGTACCAAAACATCGTTTGCTTTTTGAATTTTGCTATTCTGCGACTTTAGCTCCCTAATTTCCGCAGTCAGCTTCGAAATAAGTAGTCTCTATTCTCTGATAAGTAGTGTTTATTTTAGTTTGAAATTCCTTTTTCCAGGTGATCAGTAAGTTCTTTATGTCAGAACCAAAGTTTTGTTCCTTATTTGGTGAGCCAGGCTGGCTAGTACGGCACCGTTTGTATCTGTTTACATTAGCAAACGGTATATCGGTTGATCGGAGGGTATTTAAATCGGTTTCCGACTGTGTGTGCTCCACCGTATGAGTGCGTGTTGATAAAGGTGAACGTATTGCACAAATGTTAATCGAAAACAAGCTGTCAAACGATCCAATACGTTACTAGGTCTGCAAGGCGAATCGCTGCTTGCAATGTTGAGCTGAGTGAGACATCGTGAATCAGATTTTGAAAATTTTGAACAGTGATCATTCCTTCGTGGCAAGTCCGATTTTGAAAATTCTTTTTGATAGTCACAACTCTGGACATGCTTTCTGAGCGTGTAAAGTTTGTTCACAGTGTCTCGAGCGGTTATTATGTAATTCCATCTAGAATTTTTTTAACGGTGATCATTCCTCTGTGGTAGCATTAATTTTTTCAAAATATATCCATAAACCTTCCTCTGATTGACCTCTTTAATCATGCCAAATTTGGTTCTGATTGGATTAGTAGTTTAGGAGAAGACCTGTGACAAAGAAAATCCTGAAGTCTGGTATGAGGAGCTTTCGCTCGACTTCGTCTCACTCAGCTCAAATATTCGCGCGTTTAAACTTCGTCCTTAGCACCCGTTGTACGAAACTAAACTTTATGATATTACGTATAGGTATAAGACTTATAAAACCTACCATGTGAAGCCGGAACGAGTCAGCAAGTTATGTATAAATAAAACAAGCATAATAGGTACGTGTAATTAATGAATTTATTTATTTCTAAGAATATGGTACATTGAGATCTTACAAGTATGTTAAATGGTACTGCATTAATCGAGAATCGGTGTAGATATATTCGTTTTAGAAGATTAACAATAAAATATAAATACGTACAACGAATTACACACATGCAATCAATTTATTATTCAATTGGTAAATAAATTATTTATATAACTATTTTTTTTAAATATTGGTAAATCATAAATTCCTTTACCGAATAAAAACATTTATATTTATTCATCTTAAATTTGCAACCGACTAACCTAACACTGCTCTTTAACACTGGTGTTAAAACCTCTCACTGGAGGTAGGCTTAAATTAAATTACGTTTTTTTAACCGTAATACCAGTATGAAAGACCAGTGTGAAATTTAGTAAGTCACGTTTGAACTTATTTATAGGTAGCGCCTACATATATACTCACGTTTGAGACTGTAATGTTTTGCTATTTTAGTTAAACAGGCGTCATCAAATATCATAATAAATTGTTTATTTTTTCTTACCATTTATGGGATCCAGTTTTTTATTGGAAGGGAGTTGCCATGGAGTGCCTCATATATCGATTTTTGTAGAATCAGTGTAATGGCCAATGAGTAGTCTGGTCAACAAAGGTGAAAAAAAGTCAAAGTTCCTAAAAATATGGGCCACATTGGATTCGAAATTTACGCTAGAATGTAAATGCAATAACAAAGTACCTATTGATTTTTTTTTGGTATATAAGAAACCCTTTTTTTGGTCTGTCTTATATATGACTGATTTGTAATATTTTTAGCTCCAGAAAAGAATGAAATTCTGTTGAATTATTGAAAAGTGCCAATCAATTCAAGGATAAAAAAACCATCTCATTATTTAAACAACAGAAGTTGCAAAAAGTCATTAAATATTTAAAAATTATTACAGATTTGTTTTAACTCTTTTAACCACCTACCAGCTGCTCATAGACCGCAACGAATTTTCTAATTCAAATATCTCAGCGTGTGCATTTGTTAATTTATAAATATATCATGAATATTACTAGATGTTAATCCAGTTTATGTCATTTAAGTCACTTAAATATAGATTTAAGAGGGTCACAATAGTTTTCTTCATTTTTAAATTTGATCAATATAGCAAATTCCGAATTTTAGATAATTATCTATAAGTGGTCTCCAGGACCGCATGTAGGTGGTTAAGGGACAGAAATAAATGTTATGTGGTAAAGGATTAATTAATTCTAATTTTTAAGGACAACAAAATGGCCATAAAGACTTTTTCTCAAATATTTTATTTGTCTATTAGTTTATAAATAATTTATAAACAAAAGACGTATAAATAATTATAACCAATGTTATTTACTGCGATTGTCAGATGTGAAAACAGCAATAATAAAACATTAGTTAAGAAAATTTGCGACACTATATGGATATTTTTAGATGAGAAACAAATTGGTCAGTTAATAATTGTATAACTTTTAGAAAAATCTAGACAATTTTTTTTCACGAGACTATTTTTCATAGATGATGCCAACTTTTATCCAAACGGGGACTCTATTTTCAGCGGTAAATTACAATTATGAATTATGCAGTTAGAGTTTCGAAAGTCGAAACATTTTATCGGAAGGTCCTCCTCATTAAGAATCTCTTTTTATTTCCTCAAATATGAATAGTTTTTGAATATTTACAAAAGCTAAATATTCACATCATTTTTCTATGCTTTTAAGTTTAGGAGCATTATGCCTATTTTTCACGTTTTTAAACAGGCCAATACTTTAGAACTGATGCTCCAACATGCAAGGATAATTGTGACACTTTTCACAGTGTCTCAACCACGCAAACGTCATAGGTGCAGAAATATCATTTAAGAGAACAATTTGTAAAGTTAGAGCACACGACACCCTGTCGTTTCCTTTCGTAAGGACTTAAGGTGACTTGAGCAAAAGTGAAGCGAAAGGAACGGAAGAAATCATATCGTGCAGAAATCCCCGCGGATTCCCCTCCACCGGCGTCTCGGACCTTCGGAAGCCGGGGGAGTAAGGTGGCACCATAAGGCATTTCCCTCGCACCCCGACTGACTACAGTTTCCCCGTCTTGCCCCCGGAAAAGGGGGTGCCCAACGCTCCGCCGCCCCGGTCTGCTTCTGCTAGAGTTACAACCGGCTCCACCTATCACCCCCAGAACTTCCCTCGTGGAGGACGGATGTCGTAAAGCGACCTTCGACGTCTGAGTCGCCCGTCGCCGTCAGACCCGTTCCACCGCCTCATTATTGAGCATTACTTGTTCGCAAAAGGAGGCGGTGGCCGTCCGAAAGGAACGGTACCTAAAGTCGTTTGAGACTCATTCTTTGCTATCGTTTAAAATGCATTACCAAAACTAATCACGTGTCTCTACTTTTCGCCCCAGCAGAAGCAGGTTGAAATTGGTTACGAAATGAGTTTTGGATGGTTACGTGATTAAGTACCGAATATACATACGAAACCTCACATTTACATCTCATATTGTAATAGATTCATAATGCAAACAGAATGAACATTTTCTTATGCACTGGGCATTAAGAATGATCAAAAATTATTTTATAAAGAAATATAAAAAATATGCATCTTAATTCGTTGAATTACAATTGATTGCGATATAATCATAATGTACTTAATGGCACATAATAAATGTCACGTCGTAAAAAAACAGTTATCATCGAGCATTTCAGAGATTTCGAACATTCCAAAACACCTATCCATACCATATCCTAAAATTTCTGCGTCATTAAACTATCTATAATTCAGTATCCATTATAAAGATATTTATATTAAATCAATACATCTCGTTAAATGATGATGATGATATCTCTTTAAAATACTTTAACAAAAAAACTTACATATTCAAAGAATTTTCTTCGCTTTTATTTGCCCCCAAACCATGTCAACGATAAGCCATTGACTACTATAATAAAATAAATGTTCTATATAAACGTATGCAACTAATATAGGTAATTTATATCCTTTATACAGCTTCAAACCCGGATAGACGTATTCTCCATTCAGGCAACTTTGCGTACATCTGGAAGAAAACAAAACTGTCACTTTGCGAGTTAAGAGTTTTTTCATATAAATGGTATAATGGTATCAAAATTGCTCAAAATGCATGGTAACTATTTTAAGTGATTTGGCAATAAACCTGTAATTATGTTAATAGCTACTATTTAATGAAATTTTGAAGCAATTAGTATGCTAACTTTTTAACATCCAGGACGGGATATACAGGTCTCTCCTAGGTGTCCAGGTAACTCAGTTGGTCAGAGCTTTCCTGGTCACTGGTTGACTGGTCGACTGGTCACGGGTTCAAGTCCTTTCCTGGATGTTCACTTTTTCAGAATTAAATCAATAGCTACTATTGTTTCCTCGACCCTTATCTCTATTTAAAAATAAATAAGGTAATCGACCTGTATTCATTAAACAAATACCAAAGTAAAGGTTAAACTTTATGAATACCTACATAAACTGTCATACGAGGAAACTGAAAATCTGCTGAATTTTCCAAGGTATATAAAAGGTAGAGTAGGACGGTTTGTCCTACTCACCCTCTTACACTCTCACACTCACATCATCATTTCACACACTGAGAGGCTTCTCATCTTTTCTTCACAACTAATTTCTTATTTGATCATTAGTAATTTAGGATGTAACAGTACATGTAACATAAATGTCTTGTATTATATCTTTTGTCCTACTCACCCTCTTACACTCTCACACTCACATCATCATTTCACACACTGGAGGCTTCTCATCTTTTCTTCACAACTAATTTCTTATTTGATCATTAGTAATTTAGGATGTAACAGTACATGTAACATAAATGTCTTGTATTATATCTTATGTCATATACTCGTAATAATATTGATGTTACTTTGCTATAATGATGCAATGAAAAAAAAAACTTAAAGGAAAATAGCTTATATTCCAAAATATAGTCACACTATTACGAAAATAATAATTGTATGCAATGGCTGTGCTGATTTGAAAGCTTGTATTGCGCATGTTATTTCTCTGTTTTCAATTTCTTCGGGAAACAGGCGTGAAGTTATTTTATCATAAGTTAAAAATAAGATACAGAAAACAATGCAAAATAACATGTTATAAGGCAAAAAAACACTTATAGGCTTACCAATTATTAGTAATTAATAAATTCATTAACAAACTACATTTACTTTATTGATTAATGAAAACTGTTGCGATTTCGTAAAGATTGAAAGGTGCAATTTGTTCACAATTCTTCACTATTATATTCACAAAACGCCTATTCAGAGCCATAGTTAGATTCAGAGGGAGCAAATAAAATTAATATAAGCAAATTATTCCAAATATATTACACGAGGCCAAAGCCTCAAAGCAGTTAATGGATTCCTTGCGAGCAGATAGAGTTATTCAAGCGCAACCATTTGAAAAGGTCAGCTCTGTGTGTTGTCATTGTTTGGCCCTAACATAAAGCGCTTCATTTATTAGACGATCGGTGTTTACGCTATAATAGTTCTCTTGAATTGTCTGGCTTGGGGACGGGTTGAGAGAGTGACCAGTCCAAAATTAATTTAAGTGCTTCCATGACTGATTTATTTGGACGTAGATTAAGACTACAACTGATTTTTTGATAATAATGATGATCTATTATTTCCCGAACTATATCCTGTAGCTTATCATGCAGACGTTATTTCAAACATCTTTGTGGTATGTTGAAAGGTGTATGGGGCTTCACATAAATCTTCGGGGCCCAAGCCAACCTCACCTATGAGCTGGTACATCTGCTGATTGATGGACGAATCTTTGGCGCAATCTTTCCTCTTGGGGTTGGGATTGACACGCAGAAGCTCCAGTAATAGCCAATTATAGTTCAATAAAGTATGCGTGGGAGAGCGAAACCTAGGCTTCAGGAAACAAGATGATGATGACGATGATCATGGCATATTGAAGTAAAAGCATACTTACACTACAGTATAAGTCAGGAGAAAACATGACATTATTCCAATATGCAGTACACAGTTTTTTGGCCTCTCTCTTCTCACGAGTACAAGATCTAGAAGAACTATGATGAGGGAGACCGTATGCATGCAGTGCTGTGTCCAAAATGGAATAACATTATGGATGCTTGGTGGCGCAAGCAGCTCTTTTTGAGAGTTCCATACTCGCCAAAATAGGATGTCACCAAACTAGAACAAAATTAAGAATACTAATTAAAGAATATTTTTTGAGTTCTTATACTCGCGTCTAATATATAACATATCGTACCCGTTCATTGGTTTGTCAGACCAAAAGATGCTGATGATGACGATGGCGAATCATTGGAACCATATCCAATGCCATACAAGAAATTTAGTTTGGCTGGAGGATTAAAGCGACAACATTAGCAATTTCGGTTACTAGATACGAAATAGATTATATGAGTAAGGTAGCTACGAACTATGTATGCCGCTAGCAAGGAGCACCAAACGCAAGCTTGAAATGAAAACAAAGCAAAGGTATATCGGTGATGTCTGTCTGAGAGACCGACACTTGGGTATACGAAAGGTAATCATCTTCAATCTTTATAAACCTACACGGTACTAGCCAAGTGCGAGTCGGACTCGCGCATTAAGGGTTCCGTAGCAGCAAGTAACATAATAATGGTTTTTTTTATATTTTTATATTTGAGTTGATTGAATGAAAGGTAAATTGCAGTTTACGATTTTTGACGTATTAAAAAAAAACTACTCACTAGATCTCGTTGTCGTCTCTCGACATGGCAAATCTATAAGGGTTCCGTTTTTTGTATTTGGCAACGGAACCCTAAAAACGGAATAAAGTCTGGTTCAATCCCGAACTATAAAGTCTAGGCTTAATCTCAAGACCATGGTTTAAACTTCTTCGTATTGGAAAACTGAATAAACCGTAGACTACTTAGTACCATGATTTAAACCTTGGCTTCAATAACAAAAAGTATTGTTCGTTCATTATGACACCATTCAAACGCAACGTTCCATATCCTCCGAAAGCAAAAGTTTTCTGAAGTCATTGATAAATAATATTTACTAAGATTGGTGAAAAATATATTTACAACATATATTTTCATTAAATTCAACTTCATGGATAATAGTTATTCTTTATTTAGTATTAAAATATCACTATCATGCCTTTATTTAGCAATCATTGTTTTAAAACATTGGAAGATCTATGGATGTTAAACGGAACGAAGTTTTCATTGTTGTTCGGAACGAATTACGAAACTTTATACCTTTTTTTTTTTTTTTTTATCGTGCGGAAATCCCTTCGGATACCCCCCCGCGTGCCAGCGGGGGCGGTTATGTCGGGCTTGAACCGACTAAAACCGCACGCCGTCTCGGGTCTACAGACGCCGGGGTGTAAGGTTGCCCATAGAGCATATCCCTCGCACCCCGACTGACCCTGGGCCATCTCCGGTTTCGAGATGGCCCCCTCGGGTTTGGGAACCACGGTGTCCCCGTCTTGCCCCGGTTTGGGGGAGGGGCGCTAGTCGCCCCACCGTCCCGGCCTGCTTCTTCTGGGGTGACAGGTGGCCTCACCCGCCACCCCCAGGCCTGCGCTCATGGAGGACGGAGGTCGTTAAGCGACCTCCGGCGCCTGAGTTGCCTGCGACGCGCGGCGAGCAAGTTGCGGGCTCGGCGGACCGGGAGAGTTCTAAGTCTCTCCCGGGCGCGCTCCGCCACCTCCTTCGCGAGCATTACATGCTCGCAGAAGGAGGCGGCGGAGGCCCACGCGCTCGCGCTCCGCACCATTGCCGCAATCATGCTGCCGAGCGAGAGGACTCCCACCCCGATGGCTGCCACGAGGTCACGCCTCGGCGCCTCCCACGCCGGGCAGTCCGCCAGCGTGTGAAGCCCTGAGTCCTCGCTCGCGTCGCAGTGATGACACTCAGGCGTTGGCTCCTTCTTGATCCGATGCAGATGGTCCCCGAAGCACCCCTTCCCTGAGATCACCTGCGTCAGTCGGTAGGAGAGGCTTCCGTGTCGCCTCTCCAGCCAATCCTCCATGATGGGCCTTACCGCCGCTATTGCGGCGTGCCCTGCGCTTGGTTGCCCAAGTCGTTCCTTCCACTCCACCACGATGGCCTGGCGGAGCTGGGACTGCACGGCCTCGATTTCTCGAGGCTCGGGGTTCCATCCCTGCTCCCGCGCCTCCTTTCGCCACTGGTACAGTTGCGAAAGGGCTCTCGCTTCCAGGTCCCATGGCGGAGTTCCGGCAAGGAGACTCGCCGCCTCGAAGGAGATCGTGCGGTACCCTCGGATGACCCTGATGGCCAGAACTCGCTGCGGAGCGCGCAGCATCTGCACAGTTCTGGTCCTCAGGGCCTCCGCCCATATTGGGCACCCATACAGGGCCATGGACCGCACGATCCCCGCGTAGAGTCTCCTGCAGGAGTCATCGGGCCCCCTCATGTTGGGCAACAGCCGAGCCAGAGCAAGAGCTGTGCCCTTCAATTTGGGGGCCAGACTTCGGATATGCTCTCCGAAGTCCCATCGGCCGTCGAGCACGAGCCCCAAATATTTCATTTGGGGCTTGATGCCGATGCGATTTCCTCCCACGATGAGACTGGATCCCTCGGGTGGCTTGCTCCGAGGCCCATGGAAGAACAGGGCCTCGGTTTTATGCAGGGCCACCTCGAGACCCAGTCGCCGGATCCGCCTAACGACTTGGGCAACCGCGATCGTGGCCTTTCGGGTCGCTTCGCGGTACGTCGCCCCGCACGCCGTCACGAGCGTGTCATCCGCGTAGCACGTGACGGCAGCACCGCCTACGAGCTCACCGCGAAGCACCCAGTCGTATCTGATGTTCCACAGGAGCGGCCCCAGGTCCGATCCCTGTGGAACACCGCACGACATTTCACGCCGACCGAGACCGGTCACGGTTGGGTAGATGACGGCTCTCTCCGTCAAATACGCCCCGACTATGCGGCGGAGGTAGAGAGGCACTTCGTGATACACGAGCGCCTCCCTAATGCAACTCCAGGGCAAGGTGTTGAACGCGTTGGCGATGTCCAGGGACACCGCCAACATCACCTCACCCCGGGCTACTGCATCCTCCGCCAGAGCCCTCACGCGCATGATGGCATCCACAGTGGAGCGCCTCTGGCGGAAGCCATATTGGCCATCCGCCAGGTCCGGCCCCACTCTTGAGAGGTGCTCGACGAGGCGCTTCGCAATTACTCTTTCAAAGAGCTTGCACACCTCGTTTAGCAACACTATGGGCCGGTAGGCGGACGGCGAGTCCGCCGGGCGCCCCTCCTTTCGGATGAGGACGAGTTTCCCCGTCTTCCACAATTTCGGAAACTGGCCCCGCTCCAAACATGCGCTGAGAAGCCCTCTCAGTCGGGGCTCGAGAGCGTCGTCGACTAGAGCTAGGACCCACGCTCGGCCTGGAATGCCGTCGGGTCCCGGGGCGGTGTGTTTGGCTCTTAGCCTTCTCACCGCCAGCTCTAGTTCTACCCAAGTGACCTCGGGCACGTCGTCGTCTTCCACGTCGGGCGCCATGCGCAACCGAGGCGGAGTCATCTGCGGTGGAACATGTTCCACCGCCCGCGCTGGGAACAGGGAGCCAACAACTCCTCCGAGCAGATCCGGCTGGAGACACCGGGTTAACGGCGGGGCCTTGGGGCGCAGCTTGCCCCTCACCATCCGGTAGGGCCGCCCCCAAGGGTCCCGCTCCAGCGTCTCCAGCAGCTCGCGGAAGGCGTCCCGTTTGGAACGTCTTATCTCCGCTCGGAGGGCTCGTCTGGCCTCCCTGTATCCCTCGTACAACTCCGCCTCTCGGGCCTCCGCATCTGCGGGGCGGCGACGCCTCCTACGGAATCGGGCCCACCGGCGGTGCGTGATCACGCAGCCCCGTCTGAGCTGCGCGATCTCCGACGACCACCAGTAGACCTGACCCCTCGGATTATAGGGCGGAGCCCTAGGCATCGCCGCGCCACAGACACGGGTCATGGCCTCCCGGAACCACTCCGCCTCATCGTCTATGCTGACAGGCCTGTCCGGCGCAGGGGCCCAGGCCTGTACGATGGCGGCTTCCAGGAGGAGCTCCCGATCAAGTCGCTTAAGCGCCCAACGTGGCTCGGCTGGAGCCGGTGCAGCCGGCGCGTCGCTCGCAGGGGGGGACACGTCAAACCGAATGTATCGGTGATTCGAACTTGTGTCCTCCCCCAAAACGACGCGCCAGCCCTGAACACGTTGCGCCAACGAGGGGCTCGCGAACGATAGGTCCACGATGGAGCTACCCCTCGAGGTCACGAACGTGTCCACGGCTCCCCGATTTAGGAGGACTAGGCCGAGTCGTGCGGCCCAGTCCACCAGTGCCCTGCCTCTATGCCCCGTCGCGCCCCTTTCGTGTCGGGAACCCCAGGCATACGACCAGGCGTTGAAGTCCCCGAGCACAAGGACCGGACGGGGCTGGCAGGCATTGACGACGACGGCCAGCTGACGGAGCCATTGCTCATATGCAGCTTGGTCTCGGTTCGGTGTGATATAAGCGGCCACGACCGCTAAGTCCCCAACCGCCGCCGCCACGCAGCCGGGTCCCCTTGCAACGACGGCAAGAGGGGGGCTGCCGGCGGCAGGGTTGTGCACCATTGCCGCCGACCCATCCAGCGCGGTTTCCCAGGTAGGCCCGAGGAACCGGTGGGTGTATGGGTCGGCGACATTTATGGCCCACTGTGCCATGCTCTGGCGCAGAAGGTCCTGAGCATGGGCACCGTGGCCAACGTTCACCTGCAGGATGCGGAGTTGAGGATCCATTATGGAACCCCCATCTCCGCATCCCGCTCCGGCGCAGGCCTTGCTTCCAACACTGTGGTCGGCCGGCTTGCCTCCCGCTGCACACCTAAAGCAGTGCAGCGGGGCATCGCACGTGCCGGCCTTGTGACCGGGTTGGCCACAGCGGTAGCAACGGTCACCCGCCGTCACTTCCGCCGTGCAGTGCACCCCCACATGGCCCACCGACAGGCATCTAAAGCACCTAGCCGGTCGGGCCTGCAGGAGCCGTACCTGCGCCCTCAGGAAGCCTCCTACCAGGAGGCTCCGCCCGTCAGCGACCTTTTGGGCCGCCGCGATAGGGCAGCCGACAACTGCTGCCCCCTGTCCACCGCGGCCGAAGCGTATAGCTCCGGCCTTCACTGTGTCCGGGGAGCAGTCCCCGGCCTCCGCCACGGCGAGCCTAAGCTCCTCAGCCGTGACGGAGTCGTCCAGGCCCGTGATGCGCACTTCTGCGCATTTAATGGGCCTGGACACCCGGACGTCGGCTGCGTCCAGCGACTCCCTCAGCCGAGCCACTAGGGCGTCGGCCTTGGGGCCACTGGCGGCGCCAGGGACCTCGAGAAGTCGGGCTCCTGTCCGTGTGCTCTTGCACCGGACGCCCGGGATCTCGAGGGCCTTGAGGTCGACGTTGGCCTTCACCTTGGCCAACACCTCGGCATACCCCATGTCTCTCCCCGCTGCCTCCGCCGTCAGGGTGACGACGACGGCCGTAGTGCGGGGGGCACGGAGCTTCCCCGGCGCTGCTTTCGCGGCGGCCGCGGCCCTCCTGGCCTTCTTGGCGGCCTTTTTTGCGGCCTTCCGCCTCTTTTTGTTGGCTCCAGCCACCTCCCAACCCCCTTCCAAGGGGGTTCTAGTGGGGGTTACCGGAGCCGCGACTGGGGCTGGGGCTGGGGCCTGGGCTGGGGACGTCTTCCCCTTGCCCTTGCAAGCGGGGCCCTGAGCGGGAGCGGGGTGACGAGCCGGCTCCGGCAGAGCCTCCACTGCAGCCGGGTGGGTATTACCCTTCCGGGCTGCAGTCGCGTAGCCGGCCACCGGTGGCGCCAGAGGCGGACGGACGGCGGATGGAGTCCATTAGGGCCTCCATCCGACTCATCATACGCTCCTCTAGCGCCTCCACGTACGCGAACCAAGGCTCCGCCGGTGGTACTCTCTGCGGTGCCGGTGGGCGAGCCGGCTGTGCCGGCTGCTGCACCGGTTGCACCGGCCGCTCCAGCTGCGCCGACAGCGGCTGCTGCGCCGACAGCGCCTGCTGCGCCGACTGCCTCGCGGACGAGCGAGTCGTGCGCGCCTGCTCGACCGGTTGCGCTCGCTGCACCGGTTGCGCCGGTTGAGTCGGGCGCGCCATCCCGCTCCTCAGCTCCTCGACGGCTGCAGCTAGTCGAGCCGTCTCCCGACGGGACTCGGCCAGCTGCGCCGCGAGGGCCTCATTTTCGGAGGCGATGCCGAGCACAATGTGCAGCATCGCCTCCTGATCGGGGTTCGGGGACCCCCGGAAAGACGCGGTCACCTGCTGGAGTTTCTCCATCAGAGACCGGGTCTTCCCACCTGGTTCCGACACCGCTGAGGTGGAAGGCCTCGGCGGTGACTTGCCCGCGGCCCTCTCAGGGGCCGAGGAGACTCGGGTGGATTGCCCAACCCTCGTTCCACCTCGCGCCCCTCGGCGGCCTGCTGCCACCTTTGACGCAGGCTTTGACGCCTCGTCACTGCTGGAGGAGGTCGTCCCGGTGAGGGTGCAGTCCTCATCCGACACGTCCTCCCCCGCCCGAGCCTTTGCGCGCCTCCTGCGCTTGCGGGTCCGCTGCACGCCCAGACCCGCCGGGCTGCTCGCCCTGCTTCGCTCGTTGGCGGTATCGAAACTCTCCGATACCGCCGAGGTATTTGGCGTCACCTCCACGCTTGCCTGCTGCGCGACCTCCGCGCAGACTCCGTCATTTTTCAAGTCCTTTTTCTTGCCCTGGTTGTTGTGTGTTTGAGATCGATCCGTTTTATTACTGATAGTGTGTATGTATGTAGTCCATAGCATATCCCACGAGTATGGGGGAAAGGTGGTCCATCCAGGCGGTGCCCCCTGCACCTGGATAAGCCTATATACTATGGAGGTCGGCTGGTATCCATAGGTTTTTACGACTTCGCTTTCGGGTGTTATAGACTTTTCCTTGTCGTGGGCCGGCCAATAAAGGCAAGCCCTCCGGTCAGCAAGTTCACGGCGTACCCTTCTGGAACCACCAGTCAGGTCGTTGCTGATCACCTGCCGATTACGGAACGCGAGAGGATGGCTAGTCCTCTCTCACCGGCGGCGGCACAAGTGCCCGTCGGCCCCTGAGTTAGCAGTGGGCCAACCCGCCCCTGGATCCCCCAGGACCCTATGGTGGCCTCAGCCACAAACACCATCGCTCATCCTGTCTCCTCTGAAAGCAGAGGAGTACGGAGAGCGATGTGTTCCCGCCACGTTGAGTATTAGCCGACGATCAATGCCAACCCCATGAAGGGGAAGCCATTGACCGCCGCCCAGGGTGTACCGGCCGCTCCGATTCCGTTCCCGCCGGACTGCAGCGGGATCGGAATCGGAACGACACGCGAGGAGGTTACCCAACACACACCCCACGAAACTTTATACCCACTGTAAGTTGTATGTTGCATAGTAAAGTTAATTAGAAAATGGAACAACAAAAGAAAAGGAGATACCGGGTATCCCCGAGGATCCTGAGCCAATTCATCCCTAATTAAATCAACAACTCTCATAGCAAAGCGTTTGGAAAATCTATACTTCTGCCTAAAAGCTGCCTCAGATAGTTCCACAAAGGGGTTCACTCTGGCTGCGGCCGTGCTATCGCGGCTGATGCCCAACGTTAAGGGACCCAACGCCCCCACTAGGAGACTGTACCTGGGGATCGTGCGAAGCATGGCCCTGTACGGGGCCCCAGTATGGGCGGAGACTCTGGCGGCCCGCAACGTGGCTGTATTAAACAGCCCGTTAAAAGCGATGGCCATCAGAGTCATCAGGGGGTATCGCACGATCTCCGTCGAGGCGGCATGTCTGCTAGCCGGGACCCCTCCATTGGACCTGGAAGCGAGAGCCCTTGCGCTGCTATACCAGTGGTGCAAGGAGGCGCAAGGAGGCGCTGGAGCAGGGCCATAGGCCGGAGCCCCGAGAAATCAGGGCTCAGCGGTCCCAGCTCCACCGGGAACTCATGGAGACATGGAGGGTGCGACTTGAGCACCCAAGGTGGGGGAATCCACCATTGTGGCGGTGAGACCGATCATGAAGGAGTGGTTGGAGAGGGACCATGGGGACCTCTCCTACCGGATGTGCCAGATGGTTACCGGACACGGGTGTTTCGGTAAGTATCTGTGGCGAATCCACCTGGAGACAACGTCGCAGTGCCAGCACTGCGAGGATCCTGGCGAAAACACGGCGCTCCACACGTTAGTAGAGTGCCCTGCGAGGGCGAGTCAACGCCGGGATCTCGTTGCGGTCCTGGGCGTGGACGTTCTCTCGTTGGAGACCATGGTGAGGGCCGTGGTCTCCAACGGGAGCAAGTGGCACGCCGCCGCCTCTTTCTGCGAGCAGGTAATGCGCGCGAAAGAGACGGCGGAGAGGGAGCGGGAGAGAACCCTGCCCCCCGAGTTTCGCAGTCTGCGGCGAGGACGCCGCAGACTCATCTACGCCCGGGACTACCGACCTCCATGATCGGAGCCTGAGGACGGCAGTTGGCCGACTCGCCGTCCTTACAGAAGCAGGCCGTGGCGGAGGCGTGTCGTGTGTGCCCTACACACGCCTGCCAACTCACCGAAGCGGGATAAAACCGGACACCACCAGGCGAGGCCGCGGTGGCGGCCAAAGTCCGCCGGCAACCCTGGGGTTATCCTTTCGAGGGTTTACCCGGGGTGCCCGGCAACGGACACTTGGGGAGGACACCGTGCGGTTTTAGTCGAGACACGACATAACCACCCCCGCTGGCTAGCGGGGGGGTATCCGAAGGGATTTCCGCACTTAAAAAAAAAGGGGGGGTTCACTCTAATACGATGTCTGTTAGGTAAGCGTGGTAAGTCCAATATCTTCGATATCCATTTCATCAACTGCGTTAATATCCATTACGAGCAAAAATATGTACGAGTAAAAACAACCTAAATAATAGAATTCTTAAATGACAACTTTGACGGGTGTGATTATTGTAATTACACTTTAAACTAGGAGCGGGAGAGGACCCTGCCCCTCGAGTTTCGCAGTCTGCGGCGAGGACGACTCATCTACGCCCGGGACTACCGACCTCCATGATCGGGGCCTGAGGACGGCAGTTGGCCGACTCGCCGTCCTTACAGAAGCAGGCCGTGGCGGAGGCGTGTCTTGTGGCCCTACACACGCCTGCCAACTCACCGAAGCGGGATAAAACCCGATCACACCAGGCGTAGCCGCGGTGGCGGCCAAAGTCCGCCGGCAACCCTGGGGTTATCCTTTCGAGGGCTTACCCGGGGTGCCCGGCAACGGACACTTGGGGAGGACACCATGCGGTTTTAGTCGATACACGACATAACCACCCCCGCTGGCCGGCGGGGGGGTATCCGAAGGGATTTCCGCACGTAAAAAAAAAGAAAAAAAAAGGGGTCACGCAAGTTTATATTTAGACCAAAGATAATCTATGGTTTACTCCTAAAACGCTTTTTGTAATATGATTTTATTTAGTCCATGGTCTAAAGACGATTTAAACCTGGTTTTATAATTAGACCGTGTTTTGTAGTAAGACCGACAGTGTTTTGTTAGTGGGGATGTTATTAAAGTTACCTACTTCTATACCTCTAAATCTAGTGTGCTAGTAAGTATCAGTCTATCATTGTCTTGACAAAACAAATGTATATGACCTCTCTCTCTAAAGTAGTTCAAATGTTTACAAGCATTCACACCTACGTAAATGTAATCATACATACATTTTACCTTGATTTATATATTGACATAACTCAAAGGTTGAAACCTATTTCAAATATAGCAATACCTAAAACTAGCTGATAGCGGCTCCGCCCGCGCGGAGGTCGGTTATCATTTTTTCTGGCTCTACTCAACCAATTGCAATCAGATGTACGGTAGATTTTTGTTTGAACAAGACCTTTCTAATAGAAAAAAAACTGTATCATAATCCGTTCAGTAGTTTTTGCATCCATCGCGAACAAACAGACAAATAAACAAGAATTCCAAAAAAAAATTGTGTGCCGTTCGTGTCTTATTGTGAAATTGTGTTCGAATGTCGTTCATTTAACATAATCCATTTTTTTTTTTTCTCTCCAATGCTCAGACTCATCTAATTTATAATTTTTTAATAGTACGAGCTGATTCCCGCGGCTCCGCCCGCGCGGAAATAGGTTATCGTTTTTTGATTTTATCTCCGGTTCCACATAACCAATTGCAATCAAACATACCTTGCGCAGATTTTAAGTTTGACTCAGATCGTTCTAATATCTAATATAAAAAGCCGCATCAAAATCCGGTCAGTAGTTTTTGCATCCATCGCGAACAAACAGATAAACAAATAAACATGTAAATAGACAAACAGACAAGAATTCCAAAAAAATATATTTTTGTGTTCAAAATCGTTAATTTAACATAACGCAAGTATTTTTTTAGGGTTCCGTTGCCAAATGGCAAAAACGGAACCCTTATAGATTCGTCATATCTGTCTGTCTGTCCGTCCGTATGTCACAGCCACGTGTATGCTCTCATAGGCAAGGATATAAAAACATTTTACAAAACAACACAAAATTCTGCGATGTGATGGTTATACATTGTGATTATTATGGATACAAAAATTATGCGTACAGTGATTCTGACTTACAAAATTATGGGTTTCAATGTATGCAAAATGAGTTTATGCCAAACGATATTCTGCGAAAAGAGGTTTATGCTATTAGTTGTTATGCAATATAAAATTATTACTTAAAAAGTTCTACTATATGAGGTGTACCCTTTTTCGAAACTATAAGAACTATGCTGTTCATCATCATCATCATCAACCTATTCTAGTCCACTGCTGGACATAGACCTCCCCTAATGAGCGCCATAGCGCCCTGTCTTCAGCTTGCCGCATCCAGCATCTGCCCGCAGTCTTTCGCAGATCGTCATCCCACCTGGCCGGAGGGCGTCCTACACTACGTTTGCCGAGTCGCGGTCTCCACTCAAGAACACGTTTACCCCAGCGGTTGTCGGTTCTTCGCGAGATATGGCCGGCCCACTGCCACTTCAGCTTGCTTATTCTTTGAGCTATGTCGATAACCTTGGTTCTCTGTCGGATGTATTCGTTACGAATCCTATCCTTCAGAAAAACTCCGAGCATAGCTCTTTCCATAGCTCGCTGAGCGACTTTGAACTGGTGGACCAGCCCTACCGTGAGTGTCCACGTCTCAGCTCCGTAGGTCATTACGGGTAGGACGCACTGATTGA
This sequence comes from Cybosia mesomella, assembly GCA_946251805.1. Lineage (NCBI taxonomy): Eukaryota > Metazoa > Arthropoda > Insecta > Lepidoptera > Erebidae > Cybosia > Cybosia mesomella. The sequence continues at coordinate 11,980,566 of OX276395.1, forward strand.
AAACTTTCGTTTTCAAACACTGCGGTATGGATGACGAGAAGACCCGACGCCTAGCTGGATCCTCCTCTTGGCCTCCTTCTCAAAATTGTTTTTACCCAACTGCACAATCTGCCCGAGGTAAGTGTACTCAGATACAATTTCAAGAAGGTGACCATCCACGACGACCGGTCCTGGATCAATGTGGCCATTGGTCAAGACTTTGGTTTTATCCAAATTCATGCCAAGACCGATGCGTCGCGAGGCTGAAGCAAGGCCGTCCAGCATCCGGGTTAGCTCCTCTAGCGACTCCGCCATTAAGACTATGTCATCAGCGAATCGCAGGTGTGAGATGTAGTCACCGTTTATATTTATGCCCTTACCTTTCCAGTCCAGCGTCTTAAACATATCTTCCAATGTGCTCGTGAACAGTTTCGGGGATATGACATCCCCCTGTCTCACTCCTCTGCGCAATTGGATGGGTTTAGACTGCTGACCCTGTACTTGGACACTCATAGTGGCGGCTTCGTAAAGGCATCTCAGCACCTCGACATAACGATAGTCTACTTGACATCGCTGTAAGGATTTAAGAACAGCCCAAGTTTCGACGGAGTCAAATGCCTTTTCATAGTCCACAAAAGCGAGACACAGGGGCTGATTATACTCTTCGGACTTCTGTATAATCTGCCTCACTGTGTGAATGTGGTCTATAGTGCCATATCCTCCGCGGAACCCAGCCTGTTCCGGTGGCTGGAACTCGTCGAGTCTCCTGGCGAGACGATTCGTGACCACTCGTGAAAATAGCTTATAGACGTGGCTCAGGAGTGTGATGGGTCTGTAGTTTTTAAGGAGGGTCTTATCACCCTTCTTAAAAAAGAGAACAACCAAACTCCCGCTCCACGCCTTAGGAGTTCTCCCACTGTGAAGGACGGCGTTAAAGAGCTTCTGTAACTCCTGTATGACAGGAGCTCCTCCTGCCTTCAGAAGCTCTGAAGTAATTCCATCCTCACCGGGGGCTTTTCCATTTTTAAGCTGCTTTAGAGCTAACACGATCTCGTCTTGACTGATATCAGGCAGTTCGTCTGTATAGTGGCGTGTCAGGGTGGCTCTGGAATCATGGTCGTCTCGTCGAGGACGGGGAGCATGTGCAGTATACAGACGGCCATAGAAATCCTCTATCTCGGCGGAGATCTCCGGCTTCGACAAGACGGTCCTCCCGTCATGCGTTATGAGCTTCGTCAGATGGCTCCTTCCAAGCTGCTGAGTGAATACTTTGGACCCTCGGTTTCGCTCTATCGCCTCTTCAATGAGGCGTGTGTTGGAGCTCCGAAGGTCGCGCCGTACCATCTTCGCAATTTCCTTGTTTAGGTGTTACCTGTCTGACGAAGTCGCTTGGGTGGTTTTCCGTCTTCTTGCCATCAGCCCCAGAGTCTCATCCGAGAGTTTGGACTTCCTGCCAGTGCGCTGTTTTTTGCAGAACTTGATGCCCTCGTCTCTCAGCGTTTCGACCAGATTGTGTAGGGTCTCGTCAGCGTCATCAGTGGGTTCCAAGGCAACAAATCTTTCCCCAAGAAGCTGCTGGAACTTCTCGGTGCCCGCCATGATTTGGGTTGGGTTAGGTCGGAGCGTGGACATCATCAGACGGTTTCTTTCAAGCTCTAGGTTGATATTCAGAGAGCCTCGGAGCAGTCGGTGATCAGATCCGGTATTAAACCGGTTGAAACTTGAAACTTGGTAAGTAGATGTATTCTGTGAACTGCATTTTTGTTTCACACAAAAATAGAAAAAAAAACAATCAATTTTGGGGGTTTCCCCATACTTGGAACTGAAACTGAAAAAAATTTTTTTCATCGAACCCACCTATGTGGTTCTATAAATAGGTCTTCAAAAATGATATTGAGGTTTCTAATATTTATTATTATTATTATATTATATTTATTTATTTAGTTTGCGCGAGAGACACTTCCAAAGTGGTAAAATGTGTTTGTCAATGTAACTTCTAAAATAAGAGAATGATAAAACTAAAAAAATATATGATGTACATTACCATGTAAACTTCCAACGAAATTTGGTTTCAACGAGATCTAGTAAGTAATTATTTTTAATACGTAATAAATCGTAAACCGCAATTTACCTTTCATTCAATCAACTAATTTAAAAAATAAAACATTATTATGTTACTTGCTACTACGGAACCCTTAATGGGCGAGTCCGACTCGCAATTGGCCGCTTTTTTTAATATGTCAAATGTACAGACCCACTAATTTACAATTTTATAAATAGTATATAATATAATAGATAGATAGAACCTCTAAAGTAGATCGTAAATGGTTATGTACCATTTAGACAAACATAAAAATAAGTTTAATTTTCAATTGTTATTTGCAATATTGACCCTACGTAAGTGTTTATTAGTAGCAATTATAATCAAATGGCAAGCTAAATACTTCCATCTTAGTGAATCATAATTACTTATACATAATTAAAAGATTTAATAGGTCTAACCGATTAAATTAATAACGATGCTTATGTTTAAATTACTTTTATTACCACTCAACGCAGGGCAAGATTGACACTTGACCGGCGTTAAGTACGAAATCCTTGTTTATTTTCCGTACCTATTACTTGTAGTTGACGTTCAGTAAGACATTAAACAAAGACATAGATGAATCTACGAGTATACTTGATAATATTATAAAGCTGAAGAGTTTGTTTGTTTGGTTGAACGCGTTAATCACGCGTCTGTAGACCCGAGACGGCGTGCGGTTTTAGTCGGTTCAAGCCCGACATAACCGCCCCCGCTGGCCGGCGGGGGGACAGCCGAAGGGATTTCCGCACGATAAAAAAAAAAAGGCACTACTGGTTCGAATTGAAAAAATATTTTTGTGTTGGATAGCCTATTCATCGAACAAGGCTATATTTCATCACGCTACTATCCAGGAGAGCGGAGCAGTAATCGTTTATGTTAATAAATCGGGCAAATTTCCATGCATTATTGTAAAACTGCGGGCAGATGCTGGATGCGGCAAGCTGAAGACAGGGCGCTATGGCGCTCATTGGTGGATACCTATGTCCAGCAGTGGAAGGTTAGTGATGATGATGATGATGATTGTAAAACTAATTAATTACGGGCATGTAGGTATGGGTTAAATAGGTATCACGGGGGATCAAAGTATGTCACGGGCGAAACCGCGGGGAACAGCTAGTATATAATGTAATGTTACACGAAGCAATTAAATCGGCCCAAAATAAATAAATATTCTAGGACATATTACAAAGCGTAATCTAGACCCAAACTAAGCAGAGCTTGTAATATGGGTTCTAGAATGCGGATAAACATGCATAGATACTTTTTTTTGTAAATAAATACATATTATACATAGAAACACCCAGACCAATGCGAATATACATATTTGCAATGAGCGGGAATCGAACCCGCGACCTCTGACTTAGCAGTCGAATGCTCTACCACTACGCCACAGAGGTCAACCATTAAACTTGGCCATAGCCACAGCGATATGACTTCAGCGTGTGTATAGCCCCATCAAGATCTTTGGGTTCCAAGCCAAGCTCATCTGCAAGCTGCCGCACCTGCTGATTGACAGACGAGGCTCTGGTGTAGACTTTCCTCTGGGAGTTGGGAGATCAGACGGCAGTCGTTTTCGCAAAAGTCACAATAAACTAAATTATGGAAAGGAGGAGGAGGGAAGCGGAGCCGGGCTCCAAAGAGTAAGCCTTGGATGTAACCTGAATGTGCGCTCGAATGAGGAAGAAAACATTAAACAAAATTTCCTGGATATGAGCTTTGCCCGGTTTTTTTATCTCTCGACGTTTTCTAAAAATGAAGCTAGCTAGATCGATTTCTCGCCATCGAATCCCCCTGTATATAAATTTAATGAAAATCGTTGGAGTCGTTTTCGAGATCCAGATTATATATATATATGTACAAGAATTTCTCATTTAAAAGTATTAGATTAGATATACAAATATATACACAAGAATTTTTCATTTAAAGGTATTATATATACAGATAGGTTCTAGAACCAATTAATGACATCGAGCTACAGAATCCAGTTCTGAGTACACCTGAACTGGATTCCTCAGCTCGAGGTAAATAATGACTCAATTACAATAGTTGCCTCTATAGTTAACAATAAAATTGATTTATTTTGAAAACATTACTAGTGATTCTGTTAACCTTTAAACTACGCTGAACGTTGGTCGTCTCTTTCTTGGGGGGTAGGCAGACACGCCAGCCCGTCAATGAATTCTGTCCTTTTACACTTTAAGAGCTTTCTCTAGGTATTGTTAATAAAAGTAATAAAACCGTTGAGCTCTCCCGAAAAGAGTAGTAGGTACTGTTTGCAGGATACCGATCTTTATCCCTTGGTTGCTTCTAACAGATTAAGGTCTTATAATATTTACTTTGCTAGGATTTAGGACAAGTGATGCTAGATTCCTGCAATATCTAGGACGTTAGAAATGCAAATAAACATATAAATATAGATACCGCTTGCCAACAAATAGGCAGAAAGCTTAGACGCAAAACGTTCTATAAAATATACCTTTTTTTTTCATTTTTGTTTTTTCGTGCGGAAATCCCTTCGGATACCCCCCGCCGGCCAGCGGGGGCGGTTATGCCCGACATAACCGAGACATAACCCGAGACGGCGTGTGGTTTTAGTCGGTTCGGTTTAACTCCGGTTGAACCGACTAAAACCACACGCCGTCTCGGGTCTTCAGACGCCGGGGTGTAAGGTTGCCCATAGAGCATATCCCTCGCACCCCGACTGACCCTGGGCCATCTCCGGTTTCGAGATGGCCCCCTCGGGTTTGGGAACCACGGTGTCCCCGTCTTGCCCCGGTTTGGGGGAGGGGCGCTAGTCGCCCCACCGTCCCGGCCTGCTTCTGCTGGGGTGACAGGCGGCCTCACCTGCCACCCCCAGGCCTGCGCTCATGGAGGACGGAGGTCGTTAAGCGACCTCCCTATAAAATAAACGTATTATTTTGATATACACTCTGTCAAGAAAGTATCGGGAATGGATGATTTGTTTATGGTTCAAAATTCTTTTTTTTTTGTTTTTTGTTGTTGTTAGATTGGCACACCTGTTTTCCATTTTGGCGCAGAGTTTGAGTTGCATCTGTTATTTATATTAAATACAGTGCTATTTTTAGTTATATCATATCTAAAGTAAGGCCAACATAATAGGCCACATATGACATTTCATCAAAATTTGACAACGTAACCTTGTAACGGAGGAACAAATTATTTAAAAGTTAGAACTGCAAAATTGCTTAACTATTTACAGTTTAAAATGCATATTTATTGCAATAATGAGAAAATAAGGCAATTTTACGATTCACTTTGACTAATAAACCATTTTAAACAAATTAAACAATTCTTGTTCTAAAAAACTGAACGTCATTACAAGGTCAGGTAGGTGAGGTGAGGTCACCCTGGGGGTGTGTGTTGGGTAACCTCCTCGAGTGTCGCTCCGATTCCGATCCCGCAGTCCGGGGGGAACGGAATCGGAGCGGCCGGTACACCCTGGGCGGCGGTCAATGGCTTCCCCTTCACCCCTTCATAGGGTTGGCATTGATCGTCGGCCAATACCCAACGTGGCGGGAACACATCGCTCTCCGTACTCCTCTGCTTTCAGAGGAGACAGGATGAGCGATGCTGTTAGTGGTGAGATGGCCCAGGGTCAGCCGGGGTGCGAGGGATATGCTCTATGGGTAACCTTACACCCCGGCGTCTGAAGACCCGAGACGGCGTGCGGTTTTAGTCGGTGCAAGCCCGACATAACCGCCCTCGCTGGCCGGCGGGGGGGTATCCGAAGGGATTTCCGCACGATAAAAAGAAAAAAAAAGAAAAAAAAGGTAGGTGAACCCTTTTTATTTTTAAACACTAGGGATGTTACCAAATACATTATATGAATGAATGAATGAAAGCGTTTATTAATTCATAAAATTACAAACTATTCATTTTACCTCGGGCAAACTGCATTGCAGTTTGTTGTATATTATAATTTAACAAAAGATTAATGAGTCGTTAATTTATGTTGAATGCAATGATTACTCGCGAAGTCATAAATAATAACCGCATTGTGATTATAATAAAACGTATTATTATTTTAATAAACTAAAAAAATACAAAAATAATTAAATATACACAAAAAAAAACTAATTTAGCTTTAAAAAAACTCATGTCATTTTCCTGGCAACACTAAAACCTGTCCATGACGCCATGGCCGCCATTACATAACGCAGTCTTTCGTCGTTGAGCGAAGTGACTGTACGTTTTTGTGTGTTCTCAGTTATTTTCTTCCGACCCGGCTTATTTTATTGGCCTGATCTTGCTCTGACGTTTACCTGTTTATAATTTGGACTCCGATTGCTTAACGATTTGTACTGTTGGTATTATTTTACTATGTCGAAACGAGGGAAAACACTACAGAGTCAAGCTCGTGAACAGGTGGTGGAATTGTACGAGTATTTCGAACGAGAATGTGTTAACGGTGGGCCTCTTTTACCTATAATACATGTAAAAGACCGCGTTACCAAAGCATTAGGAATAGGGAAGAAGACTGTATCTCAAATTCTGAAAGAAAAATACGGACCATCAGGCGCAGACTTAGAAGGGAATACTTTACGAGCTCAAAAAAAAAGAGAGACAAGAAAGTTGTTGGAGTTGATAATTTTGATGCTGCTGCAATCCGCAACCATATTTATGGATAGTACACGTGAAAAGAATATCCTACACGGAAAAGTTTTTGGGGTTGTTAATTCAAGCAGGTAAATTTTCTGGCAGTAAAACAAATCAATTTTTTAGATACAAAAAATCTGACAAACGAAAAATCCTACTATTCCAGTAGGATTTTTCTACGATATCATTTTGAAAAGAGTAACATTTTTACGTCAGATAAACAAAATTACTGATTGGGACAATGTAGTGTTTATTGACGAAACGTGGTTGAATGCGAACCATACAGTTTTCCGGTCATGGACCGATGATAAAGCCGCCTCCACCTCAAAAGTACCATCGCGAAAATGAGCCCGTCTTGTTATATGTCACGCGGGCTTCTCAAGAATTTATTCCAGACTGCCTCCTCGCATTCACGTCAAAAACAACGACAGATTACCATGAAGAGATGAATTTTGAGATTTTCAAAAAGTGGTTTTAAAAACTGCTGCTCACTTTAGAAAACCTATCAAAAATTTTATGGACAATGCCCCATATCACTCTGTGCAAGTTGACAAACCACCAACCTAATCAAACAAAAAATAAGAAATTATGGCGTGGCTGAAAAGAAATGGAGTGGAAGCAATTTCAACTTTACTGAAAGTGGAGTTATTGCACTTGGCAACTAAGCCGTCCAATTGACGAGCTAGCCTCAGAGCATGGGCACGAAGTCATTAGATTGCCTCCCTACCACTGCCAATATAATGCTATTGAGCTAATTTGGGCACAAATAAAGGGTCATGCAGCGTGCAACAATACTGAGCTACCCTTCAGCACGGGAAAGATGCTGACTCTGCTAGAAACTGCGTGTGCAGAAGTTACTGTAGAGGACGGGAGAAATTTCGTCGAGAAAACGAAAAAAAATATATTGAACGATTTTGAACGTGATGTAAGAATAGACTATTGAAAATGATATAATCATATCTTTGGGGTGCGTCTCATAACGTATAAACTCATTTGGTCTAATTTCATTTTACTATCGTTCATAAGATAATCAACGTGAGATATACCAACTGTTGATATAATTTCTTTACATATAACATTTATTTATTCTAAAACTTAATCTATTTAAGCTAGGTCGTCTGTCCACCTTCCTACGCAGCACTTGCCGACACATGTTTGACGCATATTGTTTATTTAATGGAAAATCATTAGCTCTAACGTTTAATATATATAAAAAACGTCATTATGGTTAACACCCCGACTCAGAGTAACCCGACTCGGATAGGTTAGGCTAGAAGGCTAAGTCGGGAGCGAAGCGGAGCGGAGCTCCCGCCTTAGCCTTCGTAGTTATTTTTTTTTAAACCACCCAGAAATAGGCATCGGTCGACCTATCTTAGTGCAGATGGCAATCAGTTACTAGTTATGTTTAACATCTACTTAGGTTACTAGTACCTATAACTACGATAGAACTTACAACGAAAAACAAAGTTTTTTTTTTAAATATTATTAAACAAAATACAAAGGAATTTCTATTTGACCAAATAAGTTTTATATCTTTTGAGTGGTATGTCAAACGATTTTATATTTAATATATGTTATGTCAAACGATGTTATATTTAATGTATGTTATGCTTATAAAAATTATATATTTTAAAATTATATCAATCGTTTCTTATATTAACTAATCGCTTTATTCAATAAAATTATAGGTTCCGTTGTTATATGTTGTTAATATTAGAGATTTTGTTGTTATATCATCTATCATCTGTTATATTATCTTTGAGTGCAGACAACAGTCATGACAGTGATAGTTATGACACTGATAGTTCATCAAAATAATATTTTTTTATTAAATTATGTACGTGTTTTATTTTGTTTCCTAAATTTATACTACGATAGAAAATAATAATAAGACATTCAATGAAACTCAATTCAAATTGTAGTACATAATCTATAAAAAACAATAAAGTCAATAAAGTCATTCAATTCAGCTCCCTATCAATTTATCCAAATTTAATTAGATTTTTAAGCATGTCACCTCACTATGAAGCTTATCTCAAATGTGGCCTATTAATTTGGCCTTACTTTAGTGTGTATAGCGAATTTTATTATGGAAAAAAACATCGAACAAAGAGTTTGTCTTAAATTTTCCATCGCCAATGGACTTTCGTGTTCGGAGTCATTGAAAATGTTACAAAAGGCTTACGGTGAATCGACTTTATCAAAAACACGTGCTTATGAGTGGCACAAAGCGTTCAAAATCGAGATCGAGATCGAAATCGAGGTCAAGATGTGATAGAAGATTTGCCTCGCTCTGGCAGGCCATGAAAGTCTGCAACTGAAGTTAACTTGGCAAAAGTGAATGAAATAGTGACTGAAAATCTTCATTCAACTTTAAGAGAGATATCCGCCGAACTTCCTGTATCTCACGACTCAATTCGTACCATTTTAACTAATCATTTGGGTATGAAACATGTTACCGCTCGGCTAGTCAAAAAAGACCTGAATTTTCTCCAAAAACTCAATCGTATGGGAGTCGCTGAGGACTTGCTAGAACGAGTCAATTCCGGCCCAACATTCATGAAACGCATTGTTACTGGTGATGAGACGTGGGTTTACGAGTTTGACATGCAAACCAGCCAACAAGCTTCAGAGTGGCGCCTTCCAAGTGAACCGAAACCGAAAAAACCACCCAAAGTCATACTGACTGTTTTTTTGACTATCGCGGTGTTGTGCACTCGGAATTCTTGCCGGAAGGTCAAACGGTAAATAAAAATTTTTGTTTGAGCGTTATGCGGCATTTAAGAGCGCAAATTCAACGAAAAAGGTCAGATTTGTGAATAGAAAATACTTGGACTTTGCACCACGATAATGCGCCTTCGCACAAGGCCATTATTGTGAACGAATTTTTGACCAAACACTGAACAAATACCATCGAGCAACCACCATATTCATCAGATATGGCTCCAGCCGACTTCTTTCTTTTTCCTTAACTCAAATTGCCACTTCGTAGCACCCGTTTTCAATCGGTAGAAGACATATAGGAGAATTTGCGGTGAGAACTGAACTCAATTCCGGAAACAGCGTTTAAAAAATGTTTTGATGATTGGATTATTTGTTGGCGTAAGTGTATCGTTTCGGAAGGAGCATACTTTGAAGGTGATAAAATAAATTTGGATGAATAACCAAACATTTATTATGTATTATATATTGTATTATTAATCTGTTCCCGTTACTTTCTTGACAGATTAGTAGCTATAAATGTCGTCGCAAACCTCAGTAATGTAAAGATAAGTGTAAATTAAGAATGTAATAGCAGCATGGGGGGTCTAATCTGAATCTATTTCCTCAATTATAGTATCTGATAGAAAAACAAGGTCGATGGAACAATGAAATATACGTTGACACGTAATAATGTCTTGTTTTATGTGAATAGTGATTCAACGCATCCATTTCCATTTATACTTGGCGTAATAATCGTAACTATTATACTTACTCGTAGATCTAACCTTGATATTTATTAATATGGATAGATATACTTGTAACTATTACTGCGGAATAAGAAACTAAATGTGTTAATTTAATAATTAAGTAGAATGCAATCATTTAACTTATCTTACAAATAATAATAAATATTCTAGGACATTCCACACAGCACTGTCTAGACCCAAAGACGAAGTAACTATCATATTATCTAATCTGTACTCAAAGAAAGCGTAGCCTAACTAGCTTGTGTTATGGGTTCTAGAATGCGGATATACACACTTAGATATTTGTTTACTTAAACAACATACGTACATATTATACACAGTTTTTTTTTCCTAATCGCTGGGTGTACGGGGAACCACAAGATCAGCGGGGCCCAAGCTAACCTGCGAGCTAGAACACCTGAGGCTGCAGTGCAGGCTTTACTCTTGAGGCCGGGGATTCAGCTGCTCTCATAAAAGTTAAGATTAGCCACGTCAAAGGAAGAGTAGGTTAGGAGACCCCGCGCTCAAAAGCAACCTTTGGATTCAACTTGGACTGAAACATGATCCATACAAGCCAGCAGGTCTAATCATAAATTTTCCCCTTGAGCTTAAGGGGAACTTGCAGTTCGCATATTGTGCTTTGACCTGCCGCCACTAAATCCAATCTGCGTCAATTCTGTGCTTCATTGCACGATTATTTCCCCATCGGCCTAGATAAGAGAGCTGCGGTACCGGAAATTAGAGCAGACTAGTATTGGTGCACCTTCTAGCACCATGGGTGTAAAACTGGAGAGCACAAAACAAGCCCTTCGTAATCAGCAAACATATACTCAGTTTTGGTTCTACTGATTTTCAAGCCTACACTCTCCAGTCTACACTGTCATTTCTCCAACCTACTCTGGATCTCAAGCCCGTCTTCACCGACGAGTACAATATCATCGGCAAACAGCATATACACAACGGGTTCTCTTTCTCTGTCTCCGATGTCAAAGCACCCCTTATTAGCACGAAGAGATAAGGGCTTAGCGCCGAGCCCTGATGCAATACTACCTTGACACTGAACTCGTCGCTGTTGCCAGTAGTGGATCGTACGTAAGTTCTTGATTGACAGCAAATGCACAGATCAACTCCACATACTTCCCAGGCACACTTTTCTGTTTCAGGGCCCACAACAAAACCGTTCTGGGTACTCGGTCATATGCCTGCGCCGGATCTATAAACACCGTGTGCAAGTTTTTATGTGCTAGCCTTTATTTCTAACACAGTTGTCTCACACAAAAATGGCATCTGTGGTCCCGCGACCAGGCATAAACCCTAACTGGTCTTGGGTAATCTCACCTTCTTATCGCAAACGTTTCTTTATCACTTTCTCCTAAACTTTCATACTTTGTGATATCAGCTTTATTCCTCGATAGTTACCCCAGTCTTGCAGATCACCCTTATTTTTGAAGATGGGCTAGCTAGGATTAGCGAGCTATTGTACTATTCATCGGGGATCGTCACCTCATACAACAAATTATTGAAGAATACAATCCATTTCAAAGATTATTGTTGAGAAATTCTAAATATTAATTGAATTATTATAAAACGTATTTTCTTCCTTTCTTTCTTCAATTCAAGTAGTTTAACTCCATTTATATTATAATTGTGAATGCAACACATACTATTCTCAAAGCGTAATTACAAGATCGTATTAGGTTGTATGATCAAATTACTTGTAATCTAATCGTGTGATTAATATTGGCCTAGTCTATCGATAAGGATTACGATATGAAACGTAGAGGGCTGGCAATGTGTAACATTCTAGCGCTCTACGCCAGATATATGCCGCTGATCACGTATCAAATTAAATGCCTTACTTAACTAATATAATAATAGCTAGCTTATAAACTTTCGCATTTCATGATTATTATTATATCACATTATTATTTATATACATGTATGATGTGGTGTGTCTTTATGGTGTGGGCGTATGGGGCCTAATCAAGATTTTGAGGCCAAGCTAACCTCATCAGCGAACGGTGCTCCTGCGGATGATGGACACTCGATGCTCTGCCGCAGGCTTTCTTCTTGGGGTTGGGAGGTCAGACGGTAGTCGCTCCCGGAAAAGCCAACATACCAAATGAAAAAATAATAAGCGGACCTCGGGCTCAGAATTCATCTTTGGACGCAACTACGCGATGGTTAATTTTGTGAGAATCTAAGATTGAGACATTAGTTTGCCAGTATAAAAAAACCACTTGGTTACAATACAGGGTCCTGAAAATCCCCAAAGAGGTTCTAACTCTCTTGAGTTCAAAAAGGACTTTCAAGGTCCACTAAAAAGGTTAAATTTGATGTAATCGATTGATTGTTTTTATCTTTCGATCGACTTCATGTTGAAACAGACATACTCCATCAGTTTTCTATTAGATTTCTTCATCTGTATTTCCTTAGGTACTAGCTGTGCCCCAAGGTTTCACCCACCGTATTTGGTTCTCTTCCACCGCGGCGATTTGCCCGAATGTCACGTTTTTTCTTCTTATTGCTCGGCTTCTAAGTATTGTAGCGTATTATAATTATAGCCTATAACCCTCCCCAAGAACTGGGCTATCAAACATAAACATTCGAATTAGACTTACAGTTCCAAGGCTTCGTGCGTTTCAACAAATTAAGCCTTCAGCGTTATTTTTAGTATAGATTTATGATTGTATAATTATTAATTTTTAGTAGATACTTACTGCAGTGACCGGCAGAAGGATGCTTGTGAAGCATAAGTGTCTAAGCTGATTGAGAACTCTGATGTGTTTCCGATTATGCTCCTCCCTCAGTTTCCGCCAATCACAGTACAGGCATATAGGGAAGTATACCGTAGTGATCAACTGCAACGAAACGACAGTTCAATTAAAAATAGGCAATTATTGATCGTTTTGACTAATTATAATTCTTAATGACATTGTTATACATAGCCTCCATTAAGAAGTTATTGACGGCTAATTAACATTAGACATAACATTAGACCAAATTACTGTAATTTGATATTTCATTATTTGCAAATAATGCTGGCTGGGTATAAAGCTTTTAATCTATCTATCTATCTTATTTTGAAGCAATGAGACTTCTTAGAAATCCGGCAAAATCCTTGATCTCAAATATAATACTTAAAAAATAAGGGAAGACGCAAGGGGTGCCTTGTGTCCAGGGATAAAATACATAATATAGTAATGTATATCAGTCTCAATCGTCTATACATTTATCAATTATACTTAATAATACAAATAATCTAAGGTACCTTTTGCCAGATGGGTTTGGCAGATGCTAGACACAGAAAGTAGCCTTGCACGATTTAAAAGAAAATTAATGATATGATACGATAAGACAATTTTAAAATTAGAAGTTATAAGTTAAACAATTTTTAAATAATGTATAATATTAAGTTGGAAGAATGTAATGCGAGATGTATCTGTTAAAAAATTTACTATTATTTTATAATCAGCTGTACCAGCGACTTCGTTCGCGTGGATTTAAATTTTTAAGATTCTATTTTTTTTGCAAAACCCTAATTCTTTTGCTAAAATATAAGTAGCCCATGTATGCCTTATAATATTACCTATATACCAGTGAAAGCACCATCAAAACATGCCCAACCGTTCCAGAGATTATCTAGTTCATACAGACAGACATACTAAAATTTAAAAACTTGTTATTTGTATCCTAAATTTTTATTTTTATTTAATATATAATATTATCCAAAGCAGATCATCACGAAATTGTGCAGTTCATTATAAAACTTCATGCTATAGCTAAAAGATGATGACCAACAAAATATGAAATCTCGAAACTACAGAGTTACCTACGTGTAAAAGATAGTTGATTAGAAACTCAACCGTTGTTAACAAATATCATCACGCTATTATATTAGGGTACCGGGTAGAATTTATTACAATACAATGATAAATAATGATTGAAAATATAACGATGAAATAGGTAACCTAATACATGTTGGATTCGAAACTGCAGAAGTAAAGGAATAAAGTCGCAGGCAACAGCTGCCATAATAAAAAGCAGGCAAACAGACAAAAAATCTAAAAATCACGTTTTTGGCATCGGTATCGAAAATCACATTTTTTTAAATTCACTCTACTGTTTTCACTTCGTTACGATTTTATTATGTATATGTATAGATGATAAAACGTAAGATTTTTCAGTTAAAGTCGGTCCCAAGATCGAAACACAGCGTTATAAAGCATGACAAATGCAATAGTGTTCACTAACACCCATTCCTAAACGACAGCTGACAAATGATAGTGTTTTAGATTATTGTATAGTTTTATCACATATACCTACAGTGTGATTATACTATTCAGTGCTATTGATTTGATTAAGAACTATATTTTCTTGTTTTTTGCACTATGACCATATCCAAAGCATATTATTTAAACGTTCATATATTATATTTGAACATGTAAAACATGAGAAGTCAAGCGATGTGAATAGTAAGTTCGTAAGTTATTACATTAAGGTACGTACATCCCTTCGGGGTGCGAGGGATATGCTCTATGGGCAACCTTACACCCCGGCGTCTGCAGACCCGAGACGGCGTGCGGTTTTAGTCGGTTCAAGCCCGACATAACCGCCCCCGTTAGCCGGCGGGGGGTATCCGAAGGGATTTCCGCACAAAAAAAAAAAAAAGGTACGTAATCCCTAAAGGTTCTACGCATGGCAACGTCGAAAAATTCTTAAAACTTGGACAGAAAGAAAATGAGTTATGAAATAACGAAAATAGAAAAAAGAAACATAATCTTGCTTACTTTCAGATGACTGTTATGAATTCAGTAACATCAATATCAATTATCTCGTTGTTTGCGTATTTTTATAATAACTATGTAAGCACTAAACATGATAGTACATTCTCCTACTGTGCCTTTTACGGAACAGGTAAAATAAAAGAGATTAATGAAATGTTATAAAATCAACTATTTTTATTATACATGCATAATATATATATGGACTGATATTTTGTAATATCTTGACATATATATATCAAAACACTATAATATTTCGACAACTTACCTTCAATAACTCATTGTAAAAATGAGAAATTTTAAACCTAATTTATACAAATATGATTAACAGTACAGATGTTGGTTATCACTTTCCAAGGATTGGCTAACACATGGACTCAAATCGCGACATAAAAAAATACTTTAACCTATCCCCGTAAAGTCCAATAGTTATTTAAAGTTGCTGTATCTTTTAAGAAGTAAGTGAGTTATTATTCTAAGACTTTGTTCTTAATTTTGTGATAGTTGCCGTATTCGTTTCAACTTTAACATGCTCCCAAAGTACCTAGGGAATGTTTTGGAGCTATAGGGAAGGAAATAGTTAAATAATACTTTATTAATTATTTTATTCTACAAACCCTTGGAGCGCGGAGTTGGTAATAAATGTATGGAAAAATAAATTTTAGAGAATAACACATTTGGAGCGCACGGGAATATGCCGTTTTAACTTTTAGAATATATTAAATACACTTTGAAAAATAAAGCGACAGGATTTTAAAATTGCATTAAGTATAATATTTGCGGAGCAGTAATGTTTACATGGATTTATGATTTATCAGTAAAATAAAGTCATACGTAATGCATCTGCGTTCAAATTAGAGTGAAGACAAGTCTTCACTCTTCTGTTGACAGCACGCTTTCTAGATCCAAAGTAAGCATAGTTTAACAAGCTTGTGTTATGGGTTCCAGAATGCGGATAAACATACTTATATACTTTTTTTTATAAATAAATACATATTATACATAGAAACACCCAGACCAATGCAAATAGACATATTCATGCATAAAAATATTTGCAATGAGCGGGAATCGAACCCGCTCCCCCTGACGTAGCAGTGGAATGCACTACCGCTACGCCAGAGGCCGTCAACATCATTTACCATTTGTACTTAGCGTTGGTGCAACATGTTTTGTGCTTTTTCTTCATTTATCTCTGTTTGCAGTCATCTCAACATTAACTCTTCCTGGTCATTATTACAAGCTTTTATTTAACTTGCTCTGTTAGTTTGTTGGTTAGTTAGTATGGGTCAAATCTTAGAACCAAATAAAACCAATAAGATAACCAAAACCAAATAGAACCACTTCCTGATGTTAGATTGGATTCCAAGTAGGTACACTTGCGTATCTTCAGCGTCAATGAGCTCAACAAAGCTGATGATAAAGTCGGAAGGTGTCCATAACAGCTCCTAAACTGAACTAGACAAACCAATCGAGTTTGCGCTCATTTGTTTTATTGTGGCAAAAACTTTAATACTACATGATATCCAGGGTCTGAAGATGGAGCCAGTTGGTGGTCATAGGAACTTCTGAACTATACAAGATATATGTTTTGGACCCTGTTTGTCTTATTATCCACTTACTAGAAAGCTTGTTTCAAAAAAAAAGTTTTTAAAATCATAATTTTTATAATATTATTATAGAAGTATAGATTAGTAGGATGTATTTAAATTAAAAATATTTATTATCTTCTACGAAGTAGGTACATACTACACAAATTCCATATATAGTGAACTAACTTTACGCAGAACGACAATGCCTTGTTGTCTAAGCTAATATTGAGGCTGGACACACTAAATACGTAGACACCTTTTGCTCATTACAAAATGAAGGTTAAATACTAATTTATGGATAGGTAGGTACTTAAACAGCAAATCTTACCATCATCCTAAAACACACAGCTACCGTGGGGATATCTGTGTCTTGTTGCCAATATAAACCTCTTTTTTATTATCTATGTTTTTTATGCTTTTTATACATTGATTTGATTGGTTTTTGTTTCGTTCTTAAATCATAAGTACAAGTAAAATTTTATACATCATACAATACCAACGGCTTTATTTTCAGTAAATAGAAAATATTAATAATTAGCTGACCCGGCAGGCTGCCTGAATCGATAACAACTTCCATATTTATTCACCTTTTAAACCTTCTCTGGACCTCCACAAATAATTCAAGACCAAAATTAACCAAATCGGTCCAGCCGTTCTCGAGTTTTAGCGAGACTAACGAACAGCAATTCATTTTTATATATAAAAGAAGATTAGATCACGAGAGTTGGTAATAAATATATGATAAGAAACACCTGGACACGGAATTTGAACATTCTAAGTAGGAAGTTCTGCAAGATAACAAGATAATCCTGCAGGGAGATATCTACTTCCGTAGTTATCTAGAATTCTAGCTGGCATCAGCATGCAGCATGCATTATTATTATAACATAACATAACATAACATAAACTCACGCCTATATCCCCGAAGGGGTAGGCAGAGGTGCTAGCACCCACATTTCGCCAGTTTATGTTTAGGTCCCAATGTAATAGGTGGCGAGCCTATTGCCATTAACCGGGCACTTATGAACCTGCGATAAATACACACATAACTTTGAAAAGCATCGGAAAGTCATTGCTGTGTGCCATGGTAAAACCTGGGATCGAACCCGAGACCTCGTCTCAGCAGTCCATTACCCATACCACTAGGCTACCGAGGCACGAACACAAAGGTCAAAATTATAATAATAACTGATTAACAAAGTAGTCTGGAAACATTTCTATGATAATAATAACTATAGAATTTTTATTTTTATTTCAAATAAACTTTTTCAAACCCTTTGTTTGATGCCCATATTAGGAGGATGCAAAATATCTGGACTATCATATTTGGGAGTTCTTCATATTTTGAAGTTACTTATAATAACCATGCATTGTCAATATTGTCATCAAAACTAAACACGTACATGAAAATTTAGCTTATATTAAATTTTATTTTATATTTTCACTTGAGGAGATAATATAGTATTTTTAAATTTTACTTGTTAGATAAGACCATACTGATAAAAACGGCAGTAGCTTAGTGGTCAAAGGCTCGGCTTTCAGATCGAAGGCCCCAGGTTCGAATTCTGGTCATTACACTATCGACGTGATCCAAGTTCTAACAACCTAACCTAACACATATTATACCAATATATATAAATAACCTAGTCTTAAGTCTTAGGCAATGCCATAAGGTTCTTGTATCAATAAAGATTATTATTATTATTATATTATATTAATTAAGTTTAGCTAGAGGGGTTAGGGAATTACTAGTAATTTTCGGAACTAATATTTAAAGGAAAAGAATACTAAATAGGCAGTAACTTGGCCATTATCATCATCATCATCCTTCGAACCTCTTCTAAACTCAGTTGGGGTTGGCTTTTCAGTCTAACTGCGAAGTGGCCGAACTTCGATATTATCTTCCGTGAAGCGACTGCACTCTGACCTCCACAACCCATTGGTGATATGGAAGTTCTGTATTTCGACCAGTTGTTGGACTTTTTAGGGCTCCAACTACCCGTAACGATTGCCATAGGTATAGCAACCGGTATCGACGGCGTAACGTGCTAACGGAGGGGTCTCGAGTTTGTTAAGAATCGTCACCCATCCTAAGACGGCCTGGCTAGTATTGCTTAACTTTGTTGTTATTAACCTACTCAGTTACCACTTAGCCACGAGCCCCAAGTAGCAAATAATACTCTTGTAAACATTATTTGTTTGATTTAAATCGAGTCTAATGTGAAACAATTACAAAATTACATTGGGTAATTAAGTTGTACAAATGACTAAGTACAGGGTCAGTGGATTCTTCTGCATGTTGTTCATTGAATAAAGTAATCTAAGGAAGATCTTTATTACATTAAAAATAGTATACTAGCTGTTGCCCGCGGCTCCGCCCGCGTGGTATGTCAATCCCGTTCCCGCTTCCCATGGGCACCTATTCCAGGGTTAAAAAGTGCAGCATTACATCTATTCCTGTACCAAATTTCAGCCAAAAATATTCTGCCGTTCTGGCGTGATTGAGTAACAAACATGCATCCATTCATCTAAACTTTCACATTTGTGAAATTAGTGGGATTGTATGAAATTTTAGCCGACATAATTTGTTAACTTGACCAAAAAAAATCGACCATACTCTTCTATCCTACTATAAAACTCTAAATCCTGACTGACTGACAGACTGACATAGAGACAATGCACAGTCTAAATCGCTGGTGCTGGAGAATTGACTTTTGGAGAGTGTATTTGCTTTAATGCGTGGAGATGTTACTTATCTACTTATATTACTTGTATTACTTATCTATGGAAAGTTATTTGTGATATATGCGGCAGATTCGGGATGCAAATATGTGAGTTATGAATATACGTAAAATTAGCTGATAGATTTAAGAAAGATCTGAGGTTTTTAATAAAAAAAGATAGCTTCTTTTGTGTTTTTTTTATTTATTTTTTATTTATATTTACGCGTTTGGGCCTTGAAGTTTAAGAAAAGTGGATAAAGTTTGTCCAAAACAACCACAGTGAAGAGACCTGGTTGCCGTCCGATCACAGACACATTATATTCGAAGCGTTTTCGTAAAGAGAATAAATATGACCAAAAAGCGATACTCATCTTAAATATGAATAAAAATAAAAATGTAATTATGTGAAATCAGTTTAAACCTGAACCTAAACTTACATGCGAAACTGTTCCGAATACTAAATACACTCAATTATCCAGAAACGCTCTCTACCTTGCCCGTGAACCAAGCGAGCGTTGAACGCGAACCGCAGCCCAGACTCAACTTACAGCCTTTTCAAGAGGAAGAATCTTTAAGAAAAATTACGAAAAGACTTTCCGCTTATCTCATCCTCAACAATATAAATGCCCCGAAAAGAAAAGTCTACGTATGCAGTCCACACTACCCCTGTCACTACAACTGTCATATATTTTAGATAATTTCATTGACCCGAAACCAAGCATATGGGTATCGCAACATACCTTCGTATCACGCCCACAACATACTGATGAAAATGTCGCAATATTTGCATCAGAACTGAAGAGATTATAATTAAAATGTGAATTTAAATGTTCACATTGTAACAAATCTACCCTGGATACATATTTCTACCACTACAATTCATAAGAGGCCCACAGATGGAGAAATTCGTACAAACTGTTTCAAGAAACGGCAACAACGCTATTCTTCGCATTAGTATATACGGCAACATCGATGGAAATAAGAAAACATGAAAATTCAATCATATCTGATTCAATAAAATAAATCATGGATAGATCGTTATCAGCAAAGTATCAAAAAAGATAAACAATGAATTACTTTATACTCTCCGAGGGATACTTCAAAAAGATCATCAATGAGAATCAGAGAATTTTGAGGTAAATGTTACCCTTGTGAAAAAGACGATAACAAGGCAAAGCGATACTATTAAAAGCACATGCCATAAATGTCAAAAAAAAAAGCCTAGCACGAGTCTGCTTACGTGGAAAATGTGTAATTAGGTTACAGTAGGTGTGTAATTGAGTCGACCCAATTACACACCTACTGGACAACTCCACCAGCAGCCTCAGTATCGACAGCAACGTGGACATCCACCGAAATTTCAAACAAATACGTAATAACAATTGATATTGAAGGCAAAAAAGGTAATATGGAATTTGCTACTGGTACACACTATACTTTCGATAATTTCATGTAAAGATTACAAGAAACTTAACACAAATAAGATATTGAAATAAAACTATTTTTAGCTTGGAACCCATTCATAATTCTCATAATTCCAAGAAAAATCAAAATACAACAAGACTTCATGGCACTGTGAGCTCATTCTGCGTAAATAGTAACACCAACAATACAACATAATTCGGGTACTTTGAGATAACTTACACTTCAAACTACAAGCAAACAACCATCTTTAGCTCCCAGTGACCATGGTTGCTGAAAAGCAACCGAAACATCGGGATCAATGTGAAATATAAAATAACATCAAATAAATCGCGATAGAATCCGTTAAAAATAGTTTTATTTCAATGTGTGACATTCGCGTAAACTTCCGACAGTATCACACAAATAAGATAGTTTTCAATACCAATAACTAACTAAAGATAGGTAGATGAAGTGATTCTATTGGTTTTTAACTAACACATCCCTCGCTACGCATCCTCGCACATCTCTGGTGGAAACGAAGCCTAGAGCTTTTTCAGTTCTGTCGGTAGTAATGAAGGTCCCATTTTCTGCCCAGTCGTAGGTATGTCTATTTCTTTAAATTTAAATTATGTTATTTATTCCCCACTTTGTAATGTTGTTGTTTAGGGTATGTAATAGTAAATTATATTTTTAATACAAACAATATTTATATTTTGATAAAAATTATTAATAAAATAATTTGGTTCAATCGAGAACCTACCCCTTTTTGGTCCGACAGGGCTAATGTTACTTAGCAACGTTTAATGTTTTGAAAAACTCACTTCTATGAGGGTGAAATACGCGTTGAAAGATTATATGGGAATTTGTCTCCACAAAAGCTTCTTCAGCCCAACGTGATGTGTGTCTTGTGCTGAAGAAGGATACGTGGCGCGTATGCACAATTGTAAACACGCGTACATGCATGTGAGGTTGATGGACCATGGAGATCTTGGTGGGGCGCCATATAAACCATTCAGATATACATATTCGAGGCTACTATAGATTACTTGACTTTACAGGCTTATGTATCCACTCTGATGTTATGAAACGAGCAACTCTTGTATATTTACCAGTTGATGCCCGCAGCTCCACCCGTGCGGAGATCGATTATTGTTGTCTGGTCATATCTCCGGTCTGCTTAATCATTGCAATCAAACATACGGTAAATTTTAAGTCTGACCAAGACATTTTTAATACAGAAAAACTGCATGAAAATCCGTTCAGCAGTTTTTGCGTCCATCGCGAACAAACAGACAAGAAAACTGGCAATTGGCACTAACGCTGTAATGATGATAATGAAATAAGTAAATGTTTTAGGGCATTCTACATAGCATCTTAACCCGAAGTCGATATAGCTTAAATAGCTTGTACAAAGGGTTCTAGACTTCAAATAAATATACTTTAGATTTTTTTTATTGACACCAGCTACACGCAGTCGTCTTTCATCTGCAAATACGAAAATCCATACAAGTCGTCTTATGACGGTCCCATAATTTTTCCCTTTAATGTTCAGTCAATTCATATCACGTTCAACTCTATAGCTTTTTTTTTTTTTTTTACTTGCGGAAATCCCTTTTATTAGCTCACATATGTTATAATAGTTTAGCACTAACTGCAGGGTTACTTCTACTGTACGTAATACATTTATATCATATACCTACAAGCTTGGATTGTCTCTAGTGGATGTTCCATCTTGTTTAAAATTCGGTAAGCGCCTCTGTATGTTGAACCTATACGCCCATTGGGCCTATTAAAGTTCTGACAATCACTCTAATAAAATGGTGAATAGACGTGGCGAAAGAGAGGGTTAAATATATTCTTTCACACGTGTAATATACCTTTAAAGCTTAGTCACCCAGATATTCACAAACATAAATAACAGTTCAATGAACATAAATGTTAATCGACGCGAAAATTATCACGATTACGAATCATGATTCAATCATAATAAATCTAAATTGTTAACCCCTTGTTACTCTTAAGATAATAATAAATGTATGATGGCTTTTTCTTTTTCTAGAGGTCCTAGGCAAAGTTGATCAACTTGTTTTGGATTTTAGGCTATAAAATGACAAACTAAATATCATTGCAAAAATGATGTAAATTATCATCAAAACCATTATTATTGGTTTAGACTTGCAGTATATAATATACTGCGTATTTACTGAGATCATAGCAAAAACATTCCATGAATAAGAAACGTTGTCACATCCTTTTTTTTTACGTGTGGATACTCCCTCGGGCTTCACCCCATCGGTGCCGACGATGGGGTGGGCGTGTCGGAATCGGACCGACTAAAACCACACGGTGTCCTCCCCAAGTGTCCATTGCCGGGCCTAATTTAAAGTTGGATAACCAGAGTCTCGTCCGACAATCAGCAAGTGTTCCGGTTTTCAGATTTAAAAAAAAAATGTATTTCAAATAAAAGTTTATCTTAAAAAAAATCCGTTCCCGCAGGGGGAACGCACAGGTAGATTTCATGAAGTAATTAATATTATTTTATATAAAAATATTTCATTATAATAAATAACCTAGCGGTTAGAAATATTTTTTTGCCCCTCTATGACCTATGCTTTTTCTATGACCCACGCCGAGCGCATTTTTAACATGTTGAATTTTTTTTTCTCGAAAACGGCAACTTTTAGCGAAAAACTTTTCAGACATTTATTTTAGACTTAAAAATGGCCTATCGATTAAAAATGTTTCCGACTGCAAGAATGTTCACCGGTTAGAAGTTATGATTTTTTTTCCGAAAAAATTTGGTTTTTCCCCCCTGCACTTTTAGTTAAAGTTTTAATCTTATAGGTTTATAATTAAAAGTTGTTGGTATTCATGTATACTATGGGATAAAATTAGAACGGTTCGAATATCTTTCATGGAACGTGAAATTTTGGGGAAAAACTGATTTCACAAAAAGTGAGGCCCTACCGTCCCCTTAGGCCGGATTCCACCCGTTCACGAACTTAAACTAAGTTTACACCCAAGCAATTTTTGACCGCAGTTTGAAAGCGATCGGGGCAAAAATGCGACCGTGAGAGTGCCGCAAATTTTGGGAAGTGGAACCATACATACATATATATATATATATACAAACTTTTTGACCAGTGGTCATTTCGGACTCAGGGGGTCATAACTAGACCTCCTATGAAGAAATTTTTTTTAAATTCGACAATAGTCAAGAAACCAAAAGGTAGATCGATTTCATCGAAATCTACCTAAAAGCACTAACGAAAAACGCTAATATTTTATTGTTTTCAACGTCAATTCAGAAAGGTTTACAATAGTCACAATGCAAGTAACTAAAAGATTTACGAGATGGCATTATACGATGATTTTTATAAAACTTTTTTTTATATTTAATCACGTTTATTTAGGAAAGACATATATACACAGATAAACTAAAAAAAGTGAAACCTTGCGCAAAAAAAAAATGTCATTCAAATATTTAGAGCTGTTTCAAATTCGCATCAAAATCGGTTCAACCAAACGCGAAATAATCGCAGACAAACATACATACAAACATACAAGTCAAACAGTGAACCTCCTTTCGAGGTTGGTTAAAAATTGCCAACGATGAACAGAATATTGACTACCTTAAATTGGTTACGCCAAAAATAATAAATATGATAAAAATACGTTAGTAGTTAATATGTGTCGAAATACAAAACTATAGTCACTCAACGAATATACATTAACGTTGTTTAATTTCTCTTACTACTTTAGGGGTTGATGAGAAAAAAGTAACGAATTAAAAATATTAACGTGCTTCATCAAATTTTCAAAAGAAAAAAACAAAATAAAACTTACGTTAAACCAGGCAGTTATCAATTTGAATCTGAGTTTTTTGTAGATCTGGATATCAGGATCATCAAATGAATCAAAATCTATGGTCAACAGTAAACTTGCCACTACCACTAAATGCATATACGATAACGCGTAAAACCATATTCTCACTTTTATTAACGTTTTGCTTTCTTTTATGAGGCCCATGCTCGAAGAATTTGCATCTATACTCAACATTTTCACAAATGTTGAATTAAATTACTTTAAAACAAAAAAAAACGCCACGCTCCGTGCGTGCAGACAGCGAACGTGTACAAGGACTATAGAGCATGTCGATGTCTGTATATATTTTAAGTCAAGTGTAATGGTTGAACGGTAACAATAAATAATCAGTGGGTATAAAGCACTACGGTTAATTTAAACGTATAATTTTGTCTTCGTGAGTTTTCAAATCAATTTTTATACTACTAAGGTAGCAAAAAATTTAAGATCAAATAAAATGTATAAACATTTAGCTCTCATGAACAAAATTATTATGATGATGAGTGCAAATAAATTCTTATCGAAACTGTGATGTAAGCCGGCAAAAAAATGGAATTTAAATGCTAACGAAAACCGACAAAAAATGTTCATCAAGTTATGCAATTTGTAACTCTATGACATGAACTGGTAATATCGGAAATTTACGCCAATATCACATTATATATACATACATTTGTTCATCCCAGCATTAATCCCGGTTGCATCAAAGGCATGTACTTTGTAGCCCGGGTCAGTAATCCTACTCCTTTCCCTCCTGCTACGTAATCAATTTGGCTTCTCTGGGCTTTTACCGATGTGACTGGCGTCTAACCTCGCCATCTCGAGCAGAAAGCTTCTTCCAGAGCCTAATCCATTAATCAGCAGATGTGCCAGCTAGTAGGTGGGGTTGGCTTCGGCCACAAAGATCTTGGTGGGGCATAATAATCGAACCGATTAAAACCACACGGTGTCCTCCCCAAGTGTTCATTGCCGGGCTCCCCGGGTGCGCCCTCGAAAGGATAACCCCACCTAGAATTAATTTGATAGGAACTATTGAGCTAATCATCAGTCCTTATCAACCTTTTTATTTCCATTAACTTCGATAATATTGGCCGGATTGTGTACAGTACGGTTTGAGATTTTCTTGGTTATTAAATGAAACTCATTTGAAATTCAAATGAATTGAATGTTTTTATAGGAACTCGTTGCATTCTGAATCTATTAACATCACCTTTATTCTTGATCTTCCTATAAAGTTTAGACACACCTTTAGTTATGACTATTATTAATATCTGTCGCTTGCTGGTCATCTGTTCGATTAGAAAATAGTTCGTCACGCAATTGACTAGCTTCGACCAACTTATGTTAACTTGGCTTCTTCTTGGCATTGTAATAAAACACTATAAAACTATACAAAAGTTTTTATACAACGCTGTCTCGTGTATTTTTGAGGTACTTGCATTCTGGGGTGTGTGTTGGGTAACCTCCTCGAGTCTCGCTCCGATTCCGATCCCGCTGCAGTCCGGGGGGAACGGAATCGTAGCGGCCGGTACACCCTGGGCGGCGGTCAATGGCTTCCCCTTCACCCCTTCATAGGGTTGGCATTGATCGTCGGCCAATACCCAACGTGGCGGGAACACATCGCTCTCCGTACTCCTCTGCTTTCAGAGGAGACAGGATGAGCGATGCTGTTAGTGGTGAGATGGCCCAGGGTCAGCCGGGGTGCGAGGGATATGCTCTATGGGTAACCTTACACCCCGGCGTCTGAAGACCCGAGACGGCGTGCGGTTTTAGTCGGTGCAAGCCCGACATAACCGCCCCCGCTTGCCGGCGGGGGGGTATCCGAAGGGATTTCCGCACGATAAAAAAAAAAAAAAAAAAGGTACTTGCATTCTGCCTCCGTCACGTGCTACGCGGTCGACACGCTCGTGACGGCGTGCGGGGCGACGTACCGCGAAGCGACCCTGAAGGCCACGACCACGGTTGCCCAAGTCGTGGAGCGGATCTGGCGGTTGGGTCTCGAGGTGGGTTTGCATAAAACCGAGGCCCTGTTCTTTCATGGGCCTCAGAGCAAGCCACCTGAGGGATTCAGTCTCATCGTGGGAGGAAATCGCATCGCCATCAAGCCCCAAATGAAATATTTGGGGATTGTGCTCGACTGCCGATGGGACTTCGGAGAACATATCTGAAGTCTGGCCCCGTACATTTAAGGGCACAGCTATCGCTCTGGCGCGACTTCTGCCAAATATGAGGGGGCCCGATGACTTCTGCAGGAGAGTCCACGCGGGGATCGTGCGGTCCATAGCCCTATATGGGTGCCCAATATAGGCGGAGGCCCTGAAGGTCAGAAGTGTACGGATGCTGCACGCTCGCAGCGGGTGATGACCAACAGGGCCATCCGGGGATAATGCACGATCTCCTTCGAGCTGGCGAGATTTCTTGCCGGAACTCCCCAATGCGACCTGGATGCGCAAGCCCTTTCGCAACTGTACCAGTGGTGAATGGAGGCGCGGGCGCAAGAACTGGAACCTGAGCCACGAGAAATCGAGGCCGTGCAGTCCCAGCTCCGCCAGGACTCCACCACGACGTGGAGTAGAAGGAAAGATTTGGGCGACCAAGCGCAGGGCACGCCGCACTAGCGGCGGTAAGGCCTGTAATAAGTGCATCCGTTAAGGGTGGTATTTCAGCGCCAATGGCGGAATTACATTTTTTGTGTAAAACATTGCATTTACTCGCTTATTTATTTAAATTTATACAATGCTCAACTATATTACTGAATACAGATATGATGGATATTCAGAACCGAAAATTGGCTTTCTCTGAGGCGTTGACGATAGCCTGTCCACAGGGATCTGTACTAGAATAGTTTTTCGTTTTGATTGATTATGGTGATGTGTGCTATTTTGACCTGAATGCAGACCAACTCGATAAGCTGGACCGTCTTCTTAATAACTACGAGTACATTCGATTCATCTTCAACCTTCGCAAATATGACCATGTGTCTTCTTTCCATTCCCAACTTAATTGATTGCCTATCCGTCATCGCCGTAAGTCACGCTCACTTACTACTCTCTTCAATATTCTTAACTCTCCTACATCTCCTACTTACTTGACTTCTTGCTTCCAAATGTTATGTAGAAATCATGACAGAACTCTTCGTTCTTCGAATAACCTTCTTCTCTTATGTCCTTCCCATATCACTAGTTTCTTAGGCTCCTCTTTCTTTATTTAATCTGTACTTCAATGGAACGCACTCCCTCTGGAAATCAGGATGAGCAGAAGTCGTAATGTTTTCAAGTCGAAAGTAAGGCTACTACTTTTCCAGGAATTAGCAGAGTCATCTCAACGTATGTAATTATTCTCTTTTATTTAATATTGATATGTGTGTATGTTTATATATATATGATATTATAATATATTTCTGTAATATATGTATTTGTGTTGGATGGATATATATGTTTTATTTATGTAATGTTTTGTTTTTTGTATGTACCTATTTATCTTTGATTACATCGCTTAGTGTATACTCAATTTTTATGCCTACCTCGTGATAGCTCTGCACCACCCTATGGTTGACTGGTAGAGAATGCCTATGGCATTAAGTCCGCCAATGTACTATGTGCATGAAGATTAAATAAATAAATAAATCGTCGTCCAGTCTGTGGAATTTAGGGTTTAATAGTTTCCTTACTGTAACTATGTATTACTGGTTTGCATATGACTTTAATTATAAATTAAAAACCAGGCCCACCTAGAATTTCATCTGGGGTCGTAAGTTGGGACTTATGGAGTTTTTAATTGGGCGGTAAAAACTGGTTATTTTTGCAACCCCGTTCGAAATTCAGTAACGTAACTAATAACAGAAACTTTATTGATAAATAAAAAATTTCATAAAAAGAATAAAAACTGTACATATAATTAAATAAGATTTAATTTAAAGTGAAAACTTACAGTACATTTAAAAAAATTGATATGTCTTCTAGGAGCAATACCAATGCTGAAAATATGATTTTAAGAATTTTTGTCTGTGTATCTCCTGGTTATTATCGATATCCAAGCATCACTTGAAAACCACTGAACAGATTCAACTGAAACTTTGCACGGTATGGCCATAACCTTCGGTATATATAATCACGATATTATTCGTCTGATGGGAGCAGCAAAGCTAGATCGATCTTAACTATAATTGATTATAACTTTATTATAACAAAGCAGATTTCCACAAAACTGTGCAGTTTGGTAGAACACGAAGATTCTTATCACGCCATAGTGGAAAGGTGATGAGCAATAAACTATCGAAACTCCACAGAATTATTTACGTATTAAGAGATAGTTGATTTTATACCCATAAACATTTCATAATTAATTTCATCACGCTACGATATTGAAGAACCGGGCAAAATTACATCTAAACCTGTGAACCATAAAAATGAATAATATAAAAACTATAAATTAACTTAATACATCATACCTTTTTTTTTACGTGTGGAAACCCCCACGGGCTTCACCACATCGGTGCCGACGATGGAGTAGGCGCGTCGGATTCGGACCGACTAAAACCACACGGTGTCCTCCCCAAGTATCCCTTGCCGGGCACCCCGGGTAAGTCCTCGAAATGGCCCCGATAACCTCAGGGTTACCGGCGGACTACCGAAGAAGTAAGCATGATCTATTCCGAACTTAACGCGGGCTATGGTAGCGGATGGTATACTAGCATCTATTATATTTTTGTATTC
Source organism: Cybosia mesomella (assembly GCA_946251805.1). NCBI lineage: Eukaryota > Metazoa > Arthropoda > Insecta > Lepidoptera > Erebidae > Cybosia > Cybosia mesomella. The sequence goes on from OX276395.1 coordinate 12,009,776, forward strand.
ATACGTTTTAATAGTGAAATAATATATCTTACAAGTGGTCTTAAGATAGTTATTTTATCATTACTCATTATTATGAAACTGAGTGCAAACACGGACGAAGTGTGCCGGATTAAAATTAAACTCTAATGTAATAATCCGGCTTTTGATTTGGCAAGTCGCGGGAAGAAAAGTGAGAGTCTGGTTAAGATCGGCGGCGACTTCAGTTTTGTAAAGCGTTGCACAGTACAAGTCTACACCTTGATATATTTTAAGAGTAGTAAAAAAGCCAACCAAAGCTTTAGCGTTAATATTTTATAAAAAATAAACAGTTTTAATACTTTGCAAGGGTATCAAACTGGCAGTCTGATGCACGATACGCTCTACGAGAACGCTCTACGAAATCGAAGCAATTCAATCTTAACCGAATTCTCACTCTTTTGCACCATATGACATTTCAAATAAAAAACCGGGTACCCAGTACCATACAGTAAAAGTATGAAAAATAAATGCAACAGTAACTGTGGTAACACTGCCTCCGTTCCAGTTTAAAAATTTTCAATTCTGTGTTTGACAGGTACATTACAGGAACTGTTCCGTAGAGTTTAATCTTTTTCATTTACTTCCTAACTAGTCATACATTTATGAATAACTTAAATGTTACACCATATAAACAAATGTTACTAACTTATTCATATTTGCTAGATTATATTACTTAAAATACAGTTAGTTTCAATGAATACTTAGGAGTTAACGTAATTATTTCTTTTTTATAAGCCATTTGCTAATACTGCTCTTTTGTTTCACGCTTTGCTGAGGATATTTTTTTTTAATAATATTTCTAAATCCTTCAGTTTATTTCTATCGAACTAACAACAGTTTAACTCCAAGGCATAAAAAAATACTATTCTCTAAGAGATAAAATTATAATACTAGAGCTATTAACTTGAAAAGCACAGTGAAACAATCCCTTGAGTGGAGGTTGAAACCGACTTACTAGATTTATTTATATACTAGTTGCCGTCCGCGGCTACGCCTGCGTGGAATTCTGATCCCGTTACCGCTTTCCATGGGAACCTAATTCAGGGATAAAAAGTAGTCAAAAAAGAATTGTCTGGATGCTTCGTGAATGTTACACAAAAAGTTAAACTAATTCGATTAGTGAATTTGGGTCGAAAAGAAATAGAAAAGTCGAAAATAGTGTTCATATAAATTAACAATTAATATAATATCACAATATAAACCGGTAAAATTATTTTAGTTTCAATTGGTGGATCCAATTTACATATCATAATATAACAATTCTATTCTTTATCAGTTTTTGATTCAAGTTGTTGCCGTTGCTACACTAACGCTTGTGACACAAAATTTGTCAATTACGGATGCCTACAGAAATGAAAGGGCAATAGTATGGGAAATGAAAAGAAAGGGTGCCATGGCCAGTAAGTACTCTCCAAACGAAATTTATGCAGTCGGGTGTCGGATTCTTTTAATACATTTTATAGTCATTAGTTGAAAAAATCAGTAAAGACGGTTGCAGCCAACCAACTTTAAGTCGTCACAGATTCAAAACCAAAAAATTTAGGTCTTGTCTATGGTACCCCATGGCATAATTTAGTGACTTGATTTTTCATGACACGATATTGCGTCTTGTAGTCACCATTTTCACTGTCGTATACTATATAATTATATGTCGTTAGTTACACTTCGTCATAAAAATTGCCTATCCGTTTTGTCTCTAGGGAGCCACATAGGAACAAACATATTACATTGTCTGCTAAACACATACAGTCCGAGAGCTAGTAGATATTTTAGTCCTATGTATATCTGGTACACTGGTTGATTAATGAATGAGGCTTTAGCGCAGGCTCTTCTCTCGGTGCTGGGAGGTCAGACGGCTGGCAGGTACTTCCGCAAGGGGTGTGTGTTGGGTAACCTCCTCGAGTGTCGTTCCGATTCCGATCCCGCTGCAGTCCGGGGGGAACGGAATCGGAGCGGCCGGTACACCCTGGGCGGCGGTCAATGGCTTCCCCTTCATGGGGTTGGTATTGATCGTCGGCTAATACCCAACGTGGCGGGAACACATCGCTCTCCGTACTCCTCTGCTTTCAGAGGAGACAGGATGAGCAATGGTGTTTGTGGCTGAGGCCACCATAGGGTCCTAGGGGATCCAGGGGCGGGTTGGCCCACTGCTAACGCAGGGGCCGACGGGCACTTGTGCCGCCGCCGGTGAGAGAGGACTAGCTATCCTCTCGCGTTCCGTAATCGGCAGGTCTTCAGCAACGACCTGACTGGTGGCTCCAGAAGGGTACGCCGTGAACTTGCTGACCGGAGGGCTTGCCTTTATTGGCCGGCCCACGACAAGGAAAAGTCTATAACACCCGACAGCGAAGTCGTAAAAACCTATGGATACCAGCCGACCTCCATAGTATATAGGCTTATCCAGGTGCAGGGGGCTCCGCCTGGATGGACCACCTTTCCCCCATACTCCTGGGATACACTATGGACAAAAACATAAATATCATTAAAAATACCGATCGATCAACTCAAAACGACAAAGGCATGAAAATGGACAAGGAAAATGACGGAGTCTGCGCGGAGGTCGCGCAGCAGGCAAGCGTGGAGGTGACGCTAAATACCTCGGCGATGTCGGAGAAATTCGACACCGCCAACGAGAGAAGCAGGGCTAGCAGCCCGGCGGGTCTGGGCGTGCAGCAGACCCGTAAGCGCAGGAGGCGCGCAAAGGCTAAGGCGGGGGGGGACGTGTCGGATGAGGACTTTACCCTCAGCGGGACGACCTCTTCCACCAGCAGCGACGAGGCGAAGCCTGCGTCCAAGGTGCGTGGTGGCGTGAGGGCCGGGCAATCCACCCGAACCCCCTCCGCTCTTGGAAGGGCCGCGGGAATGTCACCGCCGAGGCCTTCAACCTCAGCGGTGTCGGTGTCGTAGCCATGCGAGAGGACGCGGTCACTCATGGAGAGACTCCAGAAGGTGACCGCGTCCTTCCAGGGGTCCCCAAACCCTGAGCAGGAGACGATGTTGCGCATTGTGCTCGACATCGCCTGAGAATCGCAGAATGAGGGCCTGGCGGTGCAGCTGGCCGAGTCCCGTCGGGAGACGGCTCGACTAGCTGCAGCAGTCGAGGAGCTCAAGAGGGGGATGGCGAGCTCGGCTCAAACGGCGCAGCGGGCGCAACCGGCGGAGCCGGCGCGCGTGACTCGCTCGTCCGCGAGTCGGTCAGCGCAGCCTGTGCTGTCGGCGCGGCCGGAGCGGCCGGTGCAACCGGTCCAGCAGCCGGCACAGTCGGTGCGGCCGGCGCAGCCGAGGGCACCGTCGGCGGAATCCTGGCTCCCCTATGTGGAGGCGCTGGAAGAGCGGATGATGTGTCGGATGGAGGCCCTAATGGACTCCATCCGCCGTCCGCCTCTGGCGCCACCAGCGGCCGGCTACGCGGCTGTAGCCCATAGGGGCCCCACCCGCCCGGCTACGGGTGCGGGTGCGACACTGCCGGGGCCGGCTCCTCAGCCCCCTCCCGCTCAGGGTAAGGGGAAGGGAAAAGGCAAGGGGAAGGGCAAGGGGAAGACTGACCCCAGCCCCAGCCGTGGCTCCGCCAACCTCCACCCCATTGGGAGGGGGCTGGGAGGTGGCTGGAGCCAGCAAAGAGAGGCGGAAGGCCGCCAAGAAGGCCAGGAGGGCCGCGGCCGCCGCGAAAGCAGCGCCAGGGAAGCTCCGTGCCCCTCGCACTACGGCCGTCGTCGTCACCCTGACAGCCGAGGTAGCGGGGAAAAGCATGGGGTATGCCGAGGTGTTGGCCAAGGTGAAGGCCAACGTCGACCACAAGGCCCTCGAGATCCCGGGCGTCCGGTGCAAGAGCACACGGACAGGAGCCCGACTTCTCGAGGTCCCCGGCGCCGCCAGTAGCCCCAAAGCCGACGCCCTAGCGGCTCGGCTTAGGGAGTCGCTGGATGCAGCCGACGTCCGGGTGTCCAGGCCCATTAAATGCGCAGAAGTGCGCATTACGGGCCTGGATGACTCCGTCACGGCAGAAGAGCTTAGGCTCGCCGTGGCGGAGGCCGGGGAGCAGTCCACACAGTAAAGGCCGGAGCGATACGCTTCGGCCGCGGTGGACAGGGGGCAGCAGTTGTCGGCAGTCCTATCGCGGCGGCCCAAAAGGTCCTAGTAGGAGGCTTCCTGAGGGCGCAGGCACGGCTCCTGCAGGCCCGACCGGCCAGGTGCTTCAGGTGCCTGTCGGTGGGCCATGTGGGGGTGCACTGCACGGCGGAAGTGATGGCGGGTGACCGTTGCTTCCGCTGTGGGCAACCCGGTCACAAGGCCGGCACGTGCGACGCCCCGCTGTTACTGCTTTAGGTGTGCAGCGGAAGGCAAGCCGGCCGACCACAGGGTTGGCAGCAAGGCCTGCGCCGGAGGGGAGCCGAAGCCGGGAGGCCGGCCTTCCGCCCCTAGTTCGCAGCGGGATGCGGAGATGGGGGTTCCATAATGGATCCTCAACTCCGCATCCTGCAGGCGAACGTTGGCCACGGTGCCCATGCTCAGGACCTTCTGCGCCAGACCATGGCACAGTGGGCCGCTGTCGCCGACCCATACACCCACCGGTTCCTCGGGCCTGCCTGAGAAACCGCGCTGGATGGGTAAGCGGCACTGGTGCACAACCCTGCCGCCGGCAGCACCCCTCTTGCCGTAGTTGCAAGGGGCCCCGGCTGCGTGGCGGCGGCGGTTGGCGATATAGCGGTCGTGGCTGCTTATATCTCGCCGAACCGAGACCAAGCTGCGTTTGAGCAATGGCTCCGTCAACTGGCCGTCGTCGTTAATGCCTGCCAGCCCCGTCCGGTCCTTGTGCTCGGGACTTCAACGCCTGGTCGTATGCCTGGGGTTCCCGACACGAAAGGGGCGCGACGGGGCATAGAGGCAGGGCATTGGTGGACTGGGCCGCACGACTCGGCCTAGTCCTCCTAAATCGGGGAGCCGTGGACACGTTCGTGACCTCGAGGGGTAGCTCCATCATGGACCTATCGTTCGCGAGCCCCTCGTTGGCGCGACGTGTTCAGGGCTGGCGCGTCGTTTTGGGGGAGGACACAAGTTCGGATCACCGATACATTCGGTTGGACGTGTCCCCCCCTGCGAGCGTCACGCCGGCTGCACCGGCTCCACCCGAGCCACGTTGGGCGCTTAAGCGACTTGATCGGGAGCTCCTCCTGGAAGCCGCCATCGTACAGGCCTGGGCCCCTGCGCCGGACAGGCCTGTCAGCATAGACGATGAGGCGGAGTGGTTCCGGGAGGCCATGACCCGTGTCTGTGACGCGGCGATGCCTAGGGCTCCGCCCTATAATCCGAGGGGTCAGGTCTACTGGTGGTCGTCGGAGATCGCGCAGCTCAGACGGGCCTGCGTGATCACGCACCGCCGGTGGGCCCGATTCCGTAGGAGGCGTCGCCGCCCCGTAGATGCGGAGGCCCGAGAGGCGGAGTTGTACGAGGGATACAGGGAGGCCAGAGGAGCCCTCCGAGCGGAGATAAGGCGGGCCAAACAGGCCACCTTCCGCGAGCTGCTGGAGACGCTGGAGCGGGACCCTTGGGGGCGGCCCTACCGGATGGTGAGGGACAAGCTGCGCCCCAAGGCCCCGCCGTTAACCCGGTGTCTTCAGCCGGATCTGCTCGGAGGAGTGGTTAGCTCCCTGTTCCCAGCTCGGGCGGTGGAACATGTTCCATCGCAGATGACTCCGCCTCGGTTGCCCATGGCGCCCGACGTGGAAGACGACGACGTGCCCGAGGTCACTTGGGTAGAACTAGAGCTGGCGATGAGAAGGCTAAGAGCCAAACACACCGCCCCGGGACCCGACGGCATTCCAGGCCGAGCGTGGGTCCTAGCTCTAGTCGACGACGCTCTCGAGCCCCGACTGAGAGGGCTTCTCAGCGCATGTTTGGAGCGGGGCCAGTTTTTGAAATTGTGGAAGACGGGGAAACTGGTCCTCATCCGAAAGGAGGGGCGCCCGGTGGACTCGCCGTGTTTGGGGGAAAGCTCTTTGAAAGAGTAATTGCGAAGCGCCTCGTCGAGCACCTCTCAAGAGTGGGGCCGGACCTGGCGGATGGCCAATATGGCTTCCGCCAGAGGCGCTCCACCGTGGATGCCATCATGCGCGTGAGGGCTCTGGCGGAGGATGCAGTAGCCCGGGGTGAGGTGATGTTGGCGGTGTCCCTGGACATCGCCAACGCGTTCAACACCTTGACCTGGAGTTGCATTAGGGAGGCGCTCGTGTATCACGAAGTGCCTCTCTACCTCCGCCGCATAGTCGGGGCGTATTTGACGGAGAGAGCCGTCATCTACCCAACCGTGACCGGTCTCGGTCGGCGTGAAATGTCGTGCGGTGTTCCACAGGGATCGGTCCTGGGGCCGCTCCTGTGGAACATCGGATACGACTGGGTGCTTCGCGGTGAGCTCGTATGCGGTGCCGCCGTCACGTGCTATGCAGACGACACGCTCGTGATGGCGTGCGGGGCGACGTACCGCGAAGCGACCCTGAAGGCCACGACCGCGGTTGCCCAAGTCGTTGAGCGGATCCGGCGGCTGGGTCTCGAGGTGGCTCTGCATAAAACCGAGGCCCTGTTCTTTCATGGGCCTCGGAGCAAGCCACCCGAGGGATCCAGTCTCATCGTGGGAGGAAATCGCATCAGCATCAAGCCCCAAATGAAATATTTGGGGCTCGTGCTCGACGGCCGATGGGACTTCGGAGAACACATCCGATGTCTGGCCCCCAAATTGAAGGGCACATCTCTCGCTCTGGCTCGGCTGTTGCCCAACATGAGGGGGCCCGATGACTCCTGCAGGAGACTACGCGGGGATCGCGCGGTCCATGGCCCTGTAAGGGTGCCCAATATGGGCGGAGGCCCTGAGGACCAGAACTGTGCGGATGCTGCGCGCTCCGCAGCGAGTTATGGCCATCAGGGTCATCCGCGGGTACCGCACGATCTCCTTCGAGGCGGCGAGTCTCCTTGCCGGAACTTCGCCATGGGACCTGGAGGCGAGAGCCCTTTCGCAACTGTACCAGTGGCGAAAGGAGGCGCGGGAGCAGGGATGGAACCCCGAGCCTCGAGAAATCGAGGCTGTGCAGTCCCAGCTCCGCCAGGCCATCGTGGTGGAGTGGAAGGAACGACTTGGGCGACCAAGCGCAGGTCACGCCGCAATAGCGGCGGTAAGGCCCATCATGGAGGATTGGCTAGAGAGGCGACACGGAAGCCTCTCGTACCGACTGACGCAGGTGATCTCCGAGAAGGGGTGCTTCGGGGACCACCTGCATCGGATCAGGAAGGAGCCAACGCCTGAGTGTAATCACTGCGATGCGAGCGAGGACTCAGGGCTGCACACGCTGGCGGACTGCCCGGCGTGGGAGGCGCCGAGGCGTGACCTCGTGGCAGCCATCGGGGTGGGAGTCCTCTCGCTCGGCAGCATGACTGCGGCAATGGTGCGGAGCGCGAGCGCGTGGGCCGCCGCCACCTCCTTCTGCGAACATGTAATGCTCTCGAAGGAGATGGCGGAGCGCGCCCGGGAGAGATTTAGAACTCTCCCGGCCCGCCGAGCCCGCAACTTGCTCGCCGCGCGTCGCAGGTGACTCAGGCTCCGGAGGTCACTTAACAACCTCCGTCCTCCATGAGCGCAGGTCTGGGGGTGACAGGTGAGGCCGCCTGTCACCCCAGCAGAAGCAGGCCGGGACGGTGGGGCGACAAGCGCCCCTCCCCCTAACCGGGACAAGACGGGGACACCAACTTTCAGTGCGCCTCAAATATAAGTCGCATTTCGCAGTTGGGTAAAAAACGGTCACTGTGTGTTGAAAACTTACCGTTTTATTACGGTTCCGTTGCCAAATGGCAAAAAACGGAACCCTTATAGATTCGTCATGTCTGTCTGTCTGTCCGTCCGTATGTCACAGCCACTTTTTTTCCGAAACTATAAGAACTATACTGTTGAAACTTGGAAAGTAGATGTATTTTGTGAACCGCATTAGGATTTTCACCAAAAAATAGAAAAGAAAACAATACATTTTTGGGGTTCTCCCATACTTAGAACTGATACTCAAAAATTTTTCTTTCATCAAACCCATACGTGTGATATCTATGGATAGGTCTTCAAAAATGATATTTTAAGGTTTCTAATATAATTTTTTTCTAAACTGAATAGTTTGCGCGAGAGACACTTCCAAAGTGGTAAAATGTGTCCCCCCCCTGTAACTTCTAAAATAAGAGAATGATAAAACTAATAAAGTATATGATGTACAATACCATGTAAACTTCTAACGAAAATTGGTTTGAACGAGATCTAGTTAGTAGTTTTTTTTAATACGTCATAAATCGTAAACCGCAATCTACCCTTCATTCAATCAACTCATATATAAAAATTTCAAAAAAATCATTATTATGTTACTTGCTACTACGGAACCCTTAATGGACGAGTCCCACTCACACTTGGCCGCTTTTTATTGTAAGTAAGTTCAATACTAAGTTAACAAAAACACTTTGTTAATCAATCGATTAACCTATTGCAGTCCATTGCTGGACATAGGCCTCTCCCAAAGTATGTAATAGCACCCAATCCTCCGCCTTGCGCAAACTGTCTATCCCAGCCACCCATTTCAGAACGTCCGTCCATCTTGCTAGGGGACATCCTACCTTCCGCTTGCCAAGTCGCGGTCTTTGTTGTTAGGGAATGTGGTAAAGGGGTGGAGAAAACCGACGTAATTTGCCAAATGCTGCCCGACCCAATTGGATCCTTTTGGTGACTTCTTACTCGAAGTTATTTATATCGACCTGGATATCCTGCCCAAGATATATTATCGAACAACTGTGAGTGTATACCCTTTGATGGCAATCGGTCTCTGTGCGGCATATGTGGCTATCATGTTCGTTAAACATAACTTTGATTTTGTTCAATTTACACCAAGATCGACGCATCGCAAGGTTCCATTCAGGCTGTGCAGCATCTCGCCCAGCTACTCCAACAACTCCGCAACTATGAATACGTCGTTGATGAACCGAAGATACGAGATGTACTCTCCGTTTGTTTCCAGGCCAATCCAGAGTCTTCAGACATCCCCTTGTCTCACTCCATGGTGTAGGCTTATGGGGTTCGTCTTCTGGTTTTGGATCTGGACGTATATAGTGGTGGTTTCATTCAAGCATATAAGCACATCGATGTATCGCCAGTTGATACGACACTGTTGTAGAGCATTCAGAACTGCCCAGATCTCTATGATGTCTAAGGCTTTTACTCGTCTTTGTATAATCTGCCGAACAGTATAGATGTGGTTTACGGTGCTATAGCTTTTGCGAAATCCGGCTTACTCTGGTGGCTGGAACTCATCGAGCTTGGTCGCGAGACGCTTCGTACCGACTCTCAAGAATAACTTATAGATATGACTCAGGAGTGAAATGGTCTGTAATTCTTCGTCAAGACCTTATCACCTTTTTTGAAGAATAGTACCTTGCTAAACTGGTAACTGCTTTCAGCAGCTCAGTAGTAATTCCGTCATTGCAAAGGTGTCTGCTGTTCTTCATTTGCTTGAGAGCCGTCTATATCTCGCATTGCTTGACATAAGGTATTTCCTCGGTGTTATCGCGCGTGAGTGTGGCTCTGTGGTCTTCATCGCTGTGTTCGGTCGGGTTTGTCATCCGTGATGCATACAACTGTTCATAGAATTTCTCAACATCTTCAAGAATCTCAAACCTTGAGGTTTTTAAGTTTTTAAGTTTTTAAGTTTCGTCAGATGGGCCTCTCCAACTGCTGAGCCAACACTTTCGAACCCGTATTTTGTTGGAGCCGGAGGTCACGTCGAACCAACAAATCAAAATGCAATTAGCATTTGGATTTGTTGGTTTAATGCTCTCACATCTGATGAAAACGACTGACGGAGGGCTCATCGCCCCATCTCCTGCTAAGTTCGAGAGTCCCGGGAGAGAGTTTAGAGTCTAGCTGTTTCCATTTTCCGGGAAACCACTTTCACGATACTTCCTGCAGAGTCTTGACCACTGTATCGGGTTTCTCATTATTGCTGCCAGTGGTTTCCAGTATTGCGAAATGATTTTCAATTACAAGTTGGAGCTTTTCGGACCCTAAAGCTACTTTGAGCAGCGCAGGTCGGAGAGTACACCTTATCATTCAGAATCTTTCCGCCTTAAGATGGATGTATAGAGAGCCTCTGTTAAGTATCTGATCTCCGACTTTGAACCTATTAATTACAGAGACATCTCTAAATATGTGCTTATTGCCCATAAGAAAAAAGTCTATCTCGCTCCTTATCACGGAATTTCAGGTTTGCCAAGTCGACTTCCTATGGTGTTCTTCTAAAAGAAAGTATTCATTAAGAAGAGCCCCTGGGATTCCAGAAAGGTGAAAAGCATTTGCCCCTATGATTTCTCGTTACGCCACGTTCTTGTACTCCCACTTTGGCATTGAAATTCCCCTCAGACCTAGTTCTACCTCAAGTTCGGTGAGGTGATGGTCCAGCCGAAGGGTACTGCAGTTACACGCTGCGAGCTGTAGTTGTTTGTGGGTAATCCCGTAGCCCATAGATTCTTAGCACATCCCGCCCCGCCGTAACCGCGACTGCTACCGTAGTGAGGAATAGCGGGATCACCGGGAACTGGAGGCCTGTTATCGTGGCTACTGTTCATGAGAGGATTGTAGCCTACTGGAAAATAGGTTTTGTTTTGAGTTTTCCTTCTCTCAGGTCACTACGACTTTGGCAGAATATCAGCCAGAAACAACCTCACCTAAGGAAGGGAGGAAGGAGAGGAGTTGCCGCTTCCGTTGCCCGGTGCGCCTCAAGGAGGATTTACTCCAATTATTATGTATCTAGGTTTATTGCTCAACACACAACATTGCGTGGAATATAAATAATTTAATATGTATTGATCCATATCTATTTCACAAGAATGTTATTATGAAATTATGTTCTAATTACGTAAATTAAATTTAAGTACTTCGAATTTAATTTGGTTATTACTAATTAAATCTACGAAAGATACAATTACACTAGTATCCTTAAATTACAGCAGAATACAGTTTAATTCATGCGGTATTAATGTTATCTTGATGCAGCGTCAGGGTGTGTGGTGGTTACGGTTCAAATACTCGAATAGAATCTGAACGTCCATTATGATACCTGTTTTACTATTTCCCGAGATGGTGACGTAACAGTTAGTATGTGGGGCCTCTATCAAGGTCTTCGGGGCTCAAGTCAACCTCACCTACTAGCCAGTATAGGTGCTGATTGATGGAGGAGCCTCTGCCACAAGTTTTCCTTTTGGGATTGAAGAACAGAGACATAATGATAATGGATAGATAATGTGCTGGAAATAATATAGAAGCAATTTCAGTTACGCCTGAAATTGCTACCATATTATTATCTTCATAATGACTACCAATTTAAACGCTTAGCGAAAAATAAGCAATATTGCAATATGATAACTACCAGGTACTTATATAAAATATGCACTATCATGCAGATCAAATTCTTCATAAAAACCCTACAAATGCGACCTGAACTCGCATGGAGAGGGTTTCGTACCAAGTATGTGTTTTCTTACATGTTTTTTAAATCATCCCAAGAACAAACTTATCATTATGGTTGGAAAAAAAGTTTCACCGTACATTTGAACTCGCAGTTTTCAAATTGTAATCTATTAATAAACAATAATATTGTACCCAATTGTTCGACTTAGTAGTTCCGGAGATTATTTATATATTATTTATTAATTAGAAAGTTTATTTATTTTCTCATATAACTTTTAATTTTGGTTCACAAACATTAATAATGTAAATATGAACAACTGAAGTTTCGGTGGTAGCTGGACAAACGGGCAGACAGACAGTATTCGTTTAATTGTTTGGTTTTGTCATTCCTATGTGCGGAACACATTTTCTTGAGTTTTAACTTGAGTTTTCATGTTTTCCCATTTCCATTGATGTAGCCGTATGTCATTTTTGGGATTAGGGAAAAACGATGTCCCTGTCTTGCCTTCGGAAAAAGGCGCAACGCGCTGCCACACCGGCCTGCTTCAGCTAGGGTGACAGGCGGCTCCACCTGTCACCCCCGGGACTCCGCTCCTGGAAGACGGAGGTCCTTAAGTGACCTACGAGGTCTGAGTCGCCTCCGCGCCTAGCGGGCTCTGCGTATCGGGAGAGACCTGAGTCCTCTCGAGGATTTCTTGCGCGCAGAAGGAGGCAGCGGCAGCCCACTCACTCGCACTCCGCACCATCTCTGCGAGCAAGGCGCCAAGCGAGAGTACTCCCACTTCGAGACCTACCACAAGGGCCCGACTCGGCACCTCCCACGCCGGGCACTCCTTTAGCGTATGCAGCCTTGAGTCCTCACTTGCGTCACAGTAGTGGCACTCAGACGTCGATGTACGGAACACTAAAAAAGAAAAATGATTATGTAGGTACGTAGTTTTTTTTAATAATAATATGTAGGCAGTATCTACACAAATTTGCAAAGATTCTTGTTGACCAAAATTACAGTTGTTTTTTTCTTCTCTAATAGCACCTACTGTAACAAGATATTGTTGTTGTGTTATTTTTCAAGTTTTGAGTACAATATTTTAAATATTTTTTCAAGTTTATCTGAGTCAGCATATATAGACATCACTAGAGCCAGCAGTTAAAAAACACTTCAACAGGTTTGAGGCAGACGGACTGTCGTCGTGTTATACGAATACTAAAATCATCTTTACTAGCTGACTAAAATCATCACTGATTCGATACCCCGGAGCACAATTTAACTCACTTGAATTGAATCAGTTATAATCACAGTATCAGGATAAAACCATGACTAAAAATAATTTACACCATAAGTGAATGTAATTTTGAAACAATTAAGAATATTATTATAACGCATGATGCTACATCACACATCCTCTTAAGTTATGGAGAGACCATCTCATGCGCCGCGTTGTCTAGCTTTATAATTATTTTGTATAATAGTTACAATAGTGTGTATTCAATCTAATAAAGGTAGGCCCGCCTAGCCTCTTCACAAACACTCTCAGGATGCTGTTGGTGCTTTCTATGACCGTGATATGGAGGCAACGTTCTTGCCTATAATGATGGACCTTTATGATGGTCAAACTTTACTTTTATATTAAATTGCTAGCTAGCAATGCAACAGGTAAGAGCTAGAGGTAGATGCCTATTTCCAATCTAATATTTTGTATTTAGGTTACTTTGCCGAACTGTTAGATATATAGATATACTAGAAGCAACCTTCGACTATATACTATCGTTATTCATCCATTTTAGAGTATACAGTACACGGTATTATGATTATTATGCCAATACTGTAACAATGTTTTCTAAGCTTGATTTAGCGTGCATAAGTTATCCGACTATAAATGTGCGACCATATATGTACCATTAGGGAGCCAATAACAAGGACCTTTAATCAATTAATCAATCTCTTGACGTCATACCAACGTGAAGTCCTATGATTTATAGGTGTTTACTTATTATTAGTAGCAAATTTATACTTGCGTTTCTGAGATTTCAGTTTTTTGTTTGGACTTTTATTTATACGTGCTAGGCATTAATTTACTAACCATCTTAGGGGTTTTTGTACCTTTAACTGTCAGTTAGTTATTAGATTTTTACAATTGTTTTAAATATGGAATAGTATCACTGGGAAAATATTCACAAGTTATTAATTGATTGCAATCACGAAGGTATAAATTTGACAATTTATTTTAATAGTCTTATGAGTGCACGCTAGCTTAAAAGTGAGGCCTATTTAAAAATCCAAAAGATAACATACTAACCTACGAAAGTGCAGTAAAATAATAACCAACATTCATCATTATCAGATACGTTTTGTGGGCAATACGCCTGAAATTATTCTTAATAAACTAAGTCTACCGAAGATATGTTGCAAATAATAAATTTTTAGGCGTCTAAAAATAGAGATACAGTTTAAGAGATTTTTAGCGCCTGATGGAAATTATGATCCACGGAAAGTTATTGCTTGAAAGTAATGAACTTATTTTTAAACATAAAAGTAATTTTTAAATAGGTTAGTAATATTTTTTATGTAACTTATGACTCTGTGGCGTAGCGGTAGTGTATTCGAATGCTACGACAGGGGGCGCGGGATCGATTCCCGCTCAGTGCAAATATTTGTATGCATGAATATATCTATTTGCATTGGTCTGGGTGTATCTATGTATAATGTGTATGTATTTACAAAACAAAAAAGTATATAAGTATGTTTATCCGCATTCTGGAACCCATAACACAAGCTAGTTAAACTATGCTTACTTTGGGTCTAGAGAGTGCTGTGTAGAATGTTGTAGAATATTTTATATTATAACTTCTTTATAACTGTTTCCTTAAAGCCTGTTAAATAAGTACTTAATAAATTACATTAGAATTTTTTAGTAATTATATTATCTGCAAGGTTTTAGAATTTGCAGCAATGCTCTTTGCGATGAGATAAGAACAAGATACTACTTGGCTTGTGGTCAGGGTGAATTCGGGTTTCACATTGTATTGACTGGGATTTGAAATGTTTGAATCCATGTTCCGTGTGCAATTCTAAACTTGAGTGTGGCCGGAGACTTTGATAGGGTTTTTGCACTTGAGGTTACACATCATGGAACGAATGTTTCTCATATAGTTTAGTTATTGATAAAATTTAAAATTAAACTGGGTAAAATGGAGTGAATAGAAGTAGTCAAAGGGTAAATATAAATAAAATTGAGATTAGAAATTTTTAAATATTTTTTTACAACATATCACTATTTTACACAATTTTCTACCCTATTGTAAATATTAATGCAGGATTTTTATAAAAACTTTCTAAAGAAATATTTCACATACATACATACATATACTCACGACTTTTTAGTCCGGGGTAGGCAGAGACAACAGCCCGCCATCTGCTTCTGTCCTTACATACTTCACGAGCCTCCTTCACTGTCATTAAACCTTTCATGCAAGCCCGCCGGTTTCGAGTGCTTATGACCTGCCCTTTTATCAATACCTTATTAATTTGATCAGTGTATGTCCTGCGAGGTCGACCCCGGCTTGCCTGCCCACTTACATCTGCCTTATATACTTGGTGTGTCATTCGCTCAGTACTCATTCATTCCAAGTGCCCAAACCACCTTAGCATACCCTTTTCAATTCTTGTAACACCTGTAAGTTGTATGTGGTGTATGGGGGCACACTAAAATCTTCAGGGCCCAAACCAACCTCACCTGTATTCCCGTACACGTGCTGATAAACGGACGAAGCAATGGCGTAGTTTATCTTCTCGGGGTTGGAAGTCTGATGGCAGTCGCTCCCGTGAAAGTTGAATGATTAAATAATTAAATTAAATTACGGAGTGGTAACCCGATACTACACAGAAGATATACCGGACATCAGCCTGTATGAGACTAGGATGGCCTTCAAACAGCTCAAGAGCAACAAGGCGGCGGGTGAGGACGGAATGACATCGGACCTTCCGAGTGCGGGTGGAACACCGATACTGAAAGCTCTACAGAGGCTTTTTAATTGTGTTTATCTTTGTGTGCCTAATTCGCTTTGAGCCTAAGTCACGTTATGCCTAGACCAAACGCTAGTTTGGTCAAACGCGAGTAAGACCGAAAACGAGTTAGGCAGAAGGCAAGTTAGACCGAAAACGAGTCAGGCAGAAGGCGAGTTAGACCGTATGCGAGTTTTATTTCCTGTTGCTCACACTCTTCTCACAGCTTCTGGGTTAGGTTAGGATAGAACTGTGACCCCAACAGAGCGCGAGCCGAACGAGCGTAGCCAGCTTGCCGCGGAAGCGGCCGGCGAAGCGCTGGAACCCCTAGTCCGGAAAGTTGGATTTCGATAGCAAGGTAACCTATTACGACATAGACGTATCGCTAAATGGGCGATATAAGAATTAGACCTATTGCGACATAGACGTATCGCTAAATGGGCAATATGAGAATTAGACCTACCGCGACATTTTACATTTTAAATGACATTTTGACATAACGCAAAATTGACAGACTGCGTTTTAGGTACTCAGCGACTGGGCACGCCGCAATAGCGGCGGTAAGGCCCATCATGGAGGATTGGCTGGAGAGGCGACACGGAAGCCTCTCGTACCGACTGACGCAGGTGATCTCCGGGAAGGGGTGCTTCGGGGACAACCTGCATCGGATCAGGAAGGAGCCAACGCCTGAGTGTCATCACTGCGACGCGAGCGAGGACTCAGGGCTGCACACACTGGCGGACTGCCCGGCGTGGAAGGCGCCGAGGCGTGACCTCGTGGCAGCCATCGGGGTGGGAGTCCTTTCGCTCGGCAGCATGATTGCGGCAATGGTGCAGAGCGCGAGCGCGTGGGCCGCCACCACCTCCTTCTGCGATGGCGGAGCGGGAGAGATTTAGTACTCTCCCGGACCGCCGAGCCCGCAACTTGCTCGCCGCGCGTCGCAGGCGACTCAGGCGCCGGAGGTCGCTTAACGACCTCCGTCCTCCATGAGCGCAGGCCTGGGGGTGGCGTGTGAGGCCACCTGTCACCCCAGCAGAAGCAGGCCGGGACGGTGGGGCGACTAGCGCCCCTCCCCCAAACCGGGGCAAGACGGGGACACCGTGGTTCCCAAACCCGAGGGGGCCATCTCGAAACCGGAGATGGCCCAGGGTCAGTCGGGGTGCGAGGGATATGCTCTATGGGCAACCTTACACCCCGGCGTCTGTAGACCCAAGACGGCGTGCGGTTTTAGTCGGTTCAAGCCCGACATAACCGCACCCGCTGGGGCACGCGGGGGGGTATCCGAAGGGATTTCCGCACAAAAAAAAAAAAAAAAAGGTACTCAGCTACTAAAGGGCGTCCTGCTAAAAACTACGCCCTTAGCGTGGAACAGAAGCGTGGTGGTTCTCTTAATCAAGAAAGGTGATAAAACCTTATTGAGGAACTACAGACCCATCTCGCTTCAGAGCCATGTTTTCAAGCTGTTTTCGAGGGTGATCACGAATCGTCTCGCACGCAGGTTTGATGACTTCCAGCCTCCCGAACAAGCCGGTTTCTCTAAAGTCTATAGTACCATAGACCACATCCATACGCTGTGGCAGATTATACAGATGACTGAGGAGTATAATTTGCCACTATGCTTGGCGTAAACCGTCCAACTAGGCAAATCCAACTTCGAAAAGGAGGTCAATCGACGAATCCAACTCGGCTGGGGAACTGCGCAGCGTCTTCTCATCCAAAATACCGCAGTCTTTGAAGACAAAGGTCTTTAATCAGTGCGTGTTACCAGTGATGACCTACGGTGCCGAGAAGTGGTCTCTCACTATGGGCCTCATAAGGAAGCTCGGGGTCACACAGCGAGCTATGGAACGGGCAATGCTTGGGGTTTCTCTACGAGATCGAATCAGAAATGAGGAGATCCGTAGACGAATTAAAGTTACCAACATAGCAGAGCGAGTCAGCAAGCTGAAGTGGCAGTGGGCAGGGCACATTGCTCGTAGAACCGATAGCCGGTGGGGCAGAAAGTAGAGACCACGTAACGGCAAGCGCAGCGTAGGAAAGCCTCCCGCAAGGTGGACAGAAGACCTAACAAAGAGCGCAGGGACTCGGTGGATGCAGGCAAATGGAAGTCGATGGGGGAGGCCTATGTTCAGCAGTGGACTTCCTACGGCTGATATTATGATGATGATGACGGAGTGGAGGGTTTCTACTCCTCGTCTCCATGAATGGTCCGCGGGTTTCAACCGCTTTGGATGCAACCGGAATTAGCGTTCGAATGAAGAAGAAGAGTTGAAGATATTAGCGCCTTCAAATAAACCAACGAACTCTTCAGTTACATTCTTAGTACATATTTGTGCAGATTTTAAGGTAAGTTAAGTCAGAGTGATAACTATAACTGTATTCTTTAAAATTAATCGTCATCAACTATGGACATATTTATCTTATTACTTAACAAGTCATGCAGAATCTTACTATACATGCAAGATAAGCGGCTAAGCGGTTTCCGTTAAGTTACAATATGAAATTCATTAGCCGAGCATTGATAATTTAATTAAATTTCTCAAGCAATAACATTGCACCAGTGCTTTGTGTTTTGGCAATTCGTGGCATTGTATTAACACTTCTAATGTAATTAATTCAGCACCACTTTAAGAGATTTTGGTTAAATGGCAATAAAAATAATTGTTTATTAAGTAAGGGAAATTATTACTTGTGTGAAAAAGCATCTGTTGAGACCGTCAAACTTGAAAACCATCGTTGTAGTATGATATTAATTACTAGCAGTTGCTCCTAGCATCGCCCGCGTTTCTTTTCCCGCTCCCGGATCCCATGGGAACTTATTCCGGGGAAAAAGTCTATTAAGAGGTTGATAAATTTTTATTCCAGACTATAATCTATCCCTCTTTCAAAATTCAACCAGATTCGTTAAGCAGTTAGAGCTGCTTGAGAAACAAGCATTGAAACATTTTCACAAACTGTCACCTTTATAGTATCGGTACTTTTTTTTCGTGCAAATATCCGATCGGATACCCCCTCCCACTGTCCCTGCCGGCCAGCGGGCGAGATTATGTCGGACTAGAACCGCCTAAAAACACACGCCGTCTCGGATCTACAGACGCCGGGGTGTAAGGGTACCCTCATAAGGCTTTTCCCTTCTGAAAACAGGGGGGGTGCGCGATGCGCCGCTGCTCGGCCTGTTTCTGCTAGGGTGACAGGCAGCTCCACCTGTCGACCACATGCCTGCTCTCATGGAGGATGGAGGGCGTTGAGCGACCTTCGGCGTCTGAGTCGCCTACGACGCACAGGATATCGCTACCTATCTATAGTGGTGAACTTCATTCTTGAGACTTCACTTTTAACTCCCTTTCAGGCAAGGTGAACGTAAAAAATAAATCAATAAATATAATTGTGTGTACCTAGTATGCGTTAAACAATTATAGTTGTAAGAATGAAAACATGTATTATTTACTAAAACATATTAATAATTCACTACTGATAAGCTTTGGTGCAAGAATTGTAAGGTTTTCGCAACAGGGGTGTGTGTTGGGTAACCTCCTCGAGTGTCGCTCCGATTCCGATCCCGCTGCAGTCCGGGGGGAACGGAATCGGAGCGGCCGGTACACCCTGGGCGGCGGTCAATGGCTTCCCCTTCACCCCTTCATAGGGTTGGCATTGATCGTCGGCCAATACCCAACGTGGCGGGAACACATCGCTCTCCGTACTCCTCTGCTTTCAGAGGAGACAGGATGAGCGATGCTGTTAGTGGTGAGATGGCCCAGGGTCAGCCGGGGTGCGAGGGATATGCTCAATGGGTAACCTTACACCCCGGCGTCTGAAGACCCGAGACGGCGTGCGGTTTTAGTCGGTGCAAGCCCGACATAACCGCCCCCGCTGGCAGGCGGGGTGGTATCCGAAGGGATTTCCGCACGATAAAAAAAAAAAAAAAAAAAAAGGTTTTCGCAACAAGCACTTCGTAGCTTTGCCTTTACTTTGTCAAGAAGTGTAATGAGATTCAAAATGGTTTTTAGACTGGTTTATTTTGGTTACAATAAACTAATAATACTACTATGGTACGTGTATCTTACTATTTTATTTAATCTCTAAATTTTATTTAATATGTTGTGACAGCTCTAATTGAATTGATTATAATCTTAACGTGAAGTATTACCTCTTGATATTTACGGGAGTGACTACCATCTAACAGTTCACTTCGACTTCGAGAAGAAAGCCTGCGCCAGAGCGTCGTCCGTTAATTAACAGCTATACCGGCTCGCGCATATTGGTGGGACCCTGTGGGGTGGGAACAAATTTAAAAAGAAATATTTATAATGTGGTTAAAGTTACAATCAATATTCGCCAAATTTTAACCTGACAAGAACTTGAAATTAAAATCATAAGAGAAAATATATAATAAATATAGAACTAATTACATAAACCACGGAGCTCGGAAGAAATTTCTCGAAATTAAATTCAACATAATATCGTACACAGCAACAATCCCAGCATTCTAGTAAGTAATACCGCATCGCAACTGGCAGCTTGCAAATAGTTTGTAGCCAAGCTGCAGTCATGGAATATCTTATGTTTCTGCTCGTATTGCATTGAATAATGAGCACTTAACAAGGAGTTTTATGACATGAATGAACGCTAGTTTGTTGTCGTTGTTTAAACTTACAATGTATTGATTATATTGAGTGACTTTGGTTGATCAAATGAGGAACTTACAGTGAGTAAGGGAACGTTGTGGTATGTAGTAACCAAGATAGATAAAGGGATACTCAGAGGACCAAATCTCGTAGGAAATACTGTCCAGGGTCGATATGATCTCGAAATAATCTTAGTTCAGTCGCATGACGATCTATTTGAAAATCATAGGACTTTTTGCGTTCGGAAATCCCCATGGGCTCCACACCGTCGTCGGTGCTAACGATGGTCGCGTAGTGAGGATCAACGGAAGAAGATTGACGAAAGAGATTTATGAGGCGAGTATGTATGTACAACCCGATAAAGTTCAACCTACGCGTGCGTATGTCAATCTAATCTAAGATGTTTTAAGAAAATACCAGGTCAAGAGTAGCTACCCACTACCGGTGTGCATGTATGAAAACAATTATGAAAATAGAAGAAGCGAAAGGTGTATGCCAGGATTGTAATAAAGTGGAAAGATGCCTTTGCCTACTTCAATGGAAAAGAGGCGTGAATATTATGTATAGTAATATGTACGTACAATTGCATAGGATTAGAGATAGTAAGCAAAAGTGTACTTTGATCCTTTTAAGTGTCATAATGCACAAAGAATAAAAGTTGTGGTAAAATTACTTTACTTAATCAACAGTGGTTATTCACTGTAAATCAAGGTGAATATTTAGGTACCTGATTAATTGATTAGGAGGGATAAAATCAAGTGACGTAAGCATGTTGATTATATTTTTTTATAGATGATTATCACTATCTGAACTGCAATCTGTTCAATCGACGATAGTGTGAATTATCAAACTTTACATATAAATTGTAGGTATAACAGTACAGCGAGGGATATGCTCTATGGGCAACCTTACACCCCGGCGTCTGTAAACCCGAGACGGCGTGCGGTTTTAGTCGGTTCAAGCCCGACATAACCGCCCCCGCTGGCACGCGGGGGGGTATCCGAAGGGATTTCCGCATGAAAAAAAAAAAAAAAGGTATAACAGTACAGAGGCACACGCTATCCTCTCGGGGTTGTGGGAACAGAAGGTAGCACCCGTAAAAGGCACAACAAACCAAATAATGGCAAGGAGGAGTTGGAGAGCAGACCCCGGGCTCCAAAGTGCAAATTTTTTTTTTAAGAAAGATGGTACATTCAGCCGAAATTGCTAGTATTCCCGTTAACTCTTTCTTAGCTAGAAGGGTTAAATTCCTAAATTCTTGCATTAGCAGTGTGTTGGCGTCGGCAGTGTAGTGACCAGGATTTGAATCCGGGACCTCTCGATCGTAAGGCCGACTCCTTAACTTTGGATGCAACTATTATTGGCGTTCGGATAAAGAAGGCTTTTTTTTTAAGTGCGGAAATCCCTTCGGATAACCCCCCGCCGCCCAGCGGGGGCGGTTATGTCGTGTATCGACTAAAACCGCACGGGGTCCTGCCCAAGTATCCATTGCCGGGCACCCCGGGTAAGCCCTCGAAAGGATAACCCCAGGGTTACCGGCGAACTTTGGGATCGGGTGATATTATTATATATTATAGATTATTTAATAAGCCCGTGAGTGATATATATTCTCATTTTTGTTTAGTTTGATAAAATATATTGCACGTTATACCCCATTGGAAGGACTTAAATATAGTTGAGCTATAAGTATAGAGTTTCGTAGAGTATAAAGTTTCCGCTTACATGGTTGAGTGACCTGCTAAGACGCATTAAGTGAAATAAGTAAGAAGCCTCGTTAGGCGAGTAAACTTATCCAGTTGGATTAGTCTTATACTGGTAATTTGTTTTGCTTATAAACGTTTTATAAGTTTTCTAATAATGTACTGATGTTCTAATGAGTTGGCCCTTGTATTCTACTTCGAGGGTGTAGTTTGCGGAGGGTCTCAATACATATGAGTTGGGAATCAAATTCTTTCGATTTCCGTATAGTGTATATTCGATACATAGTGCTTTATAGTACACCTAAAAATAGAACAAGGTAACATTAAATTTAAATACACCTTTGTCTCCCGCTTAGCACGTTGAAAATGGAAGTAATAACGTATACTCTGCCTAATTTCCGCAAAAGTACTATGGTACTTTCTGAGTAGGTGTACCTAGTTAAAACCGTTTTTTTTGCCCGAATTCACTGAATTCTGATCCCGTTTCCGCAACCCATGGAAGTCAGAAAAGAGAAGAGGGACAGTTCTTATTCTGAGAAGACAGATATTTTTAGCCGTCTGAAAGTGATTGAGTAACAAACATTCATCTTCATAAACTTTCACACTTATAATATTAATAGGATGTGTTTTTTTAGGGTTCCGTTGCCAAATGGCAAAAAATGGAACCCTTATAGATTCGTCATGTCTGTCTGTCTGTCCGTCCGTATGTCACAGCCACTTTTTTCCGAAACTGTAAGAACTATGCTGTTGAAACTTGGTAAGTAGATGTATTATGTGAACCGCAATAAAATTTTCACACAAAAATAGAAAAATAACAATAAATTTTGGGGGTTTCCCCATACCTAGAACTGTAACTCAACATTTTTTTTTTCATCAAACCCATACGTGGACCTGTCTGTGGATAGGTCTTCAAAAATGATAAAAAAACTAAATAGTTTGCGCGATAGACAAAAGTGGTAAAATGTGCCCCCCCCCCCCCCCTGTAACTTCTAAAATAAGAGAATTATAAAACTAAAAAATATATATGATGTACATTACCATTTAAACTTCCACCGAAAATTGGTTTGAACGAGATCTAGTAAGTAGTTTTTTTTAATACGTCATAAATCGTAAACCGCAATTTACCTTTCATTCAATCAATTCAAATATAAAAAAAATTATTTGCTGCCACGGAACCCTTCATGGGCGAGTCCGACTCGCACTTGGCCGGTTTTTTATCAATGAAATCTTAAAGCAATTAGTTTGCTAACTTCGCGTCCAGTTGCCCCGAGACGTATAATATATCAGCGAAATGCAAATATCTAAGACGTGTCCAGGTAGCTCAGTTGGCTAGAGTATTCTCCCTGTAAGGGCCTGGTGGCGGGTTCAAATCCCGTCCTGGAGGTTCTCTTTTCCCGATATAAACCTATATGTATTTGTTCATTGCTTATGTTTATGTTGTATCTTTACACTTGTTTTATTATTAGTTTGTATGTCAAATAAAATAAACTTTCAAATATACGTTTGTGTTCAAACTCTATCAAGTGTGACCAATTTCTACGAGTAGGTAGCTCTCGCCGAGACGATTCTGACGAAGACGATATTTTAGATGTGGTAGTGATATTATTTACTTTAGCTAAATAACCTGAATAGGCATTTTGACTATATTTAAAATATTGTACGAATTGTTGTCATCCTAATAAAATGTACCGTAAAAAATATATTTTATTAATTTTCAATATAAAATAACTTTCTTTTTTGTTAAAAAATCAAGATTAAAATCTCACTTTTTGAGATTTGATCACGTGCTTATAAACGCTCTGTGACGTCACACATAAGTAAACAGAGTTTTTCAATACAGGCTGTCTGCATTTCCTAGTGTTAATCGACTGGTTCAATTATTAATTACTAATAATGTTTCACTTGTATCTTATATATCTCAAAATAAACCATTATTTTTGCAACTAATTTCAATAATTATATAAACGTGCTTTATGTCGCTTACTGTATACTTTGGTGTGACGTCACATGTCACGGGATCCGTTATGGCGCGTACTTTTTTAAATCAAACTTTAATATCGATTTTTATCGTAAATAAAACAGTTCTCAAAAAAATATTGATGCAATCTGCATTTTTATGTTGTAATACATAATACAGAACTATTTTTTAGCAGTAGTCAAATACCCTATTATTAGTAGTTTAATAACTGAAGCCTTTGTATAGCTACGTACTGTAGTTATACAAAGGCTCACTCAGAATGAATTTTGGTTCGGAATGCTTATGTTCCAAGCAGTTTATCCGTTAGTTAACTTTTAACAAAATGAAACCTTTTGCACAAGTTTGATTAAATCAAAAGTTTCACCATCTTAACGAAGAAGCAATGCTCGTAATGAAAAGTAAAATTGTTGTAAGTTATTACGGGTTCTTTTGCTAAGTTCCGGTTTAAACTGACATTTAGAAAGAGTTTTAACGTTTAGATAAATTAAAATGGACTGGATACATGCCGTAAAGATCACCATTCATTGAAAATGCGCATTTCCAATACATTCCCACATATACCTATATATTTAGTACATACCACAGTATATAAGGTGTCACAAAATTAGGTCTCTGAATTTGGTGAGATGACTTGGTATCGACAAAATATGTATTTGAAACAAAAAAAAAATCGGGTAAATAAAAGACAAAAATTAAAAAAAATATAAAAAAGAAATATAAAAATGAAACAAAAAAAAATCGGGTGAAATAAAAAAAAAATTAAAAAAAAAATTAAAAAAAAAAATTAAAAAAAAAACACCACCAGCGACCAGCGTCACGTGACGCGATGAGCCCGTGACGCACGTGGTAGGCGTACAGTACTTCTCCTCGCAGTATTCTCCAAGCGGATGTGAGGTAAATACCTAAATCGCGACCAGCGTCACGTGTGCTCGTCGCGTCACGTGACGCTGGTCGCTAGTGGTGTTTTTTTTTTTCATTTTTATATTTTTTTATTTTTATTTTTTTATTTCACCCGATTTTTTTTTGTTTCAAATACATTTTTGTCGATACCAAGTCGTCTCACCAAATTCAGAGACCTAATTTTGTGACACCTTATATATATATATATATATATATAAAACAGTTCTCAAAAAATATTTATATTTATTTCTAATATATATATATATATATATATATATATATATATATATATATATATATATATATATTAGATTAGATTTGCCGTGAGTGATATTATCGTCATTTGTACTAAAATCATTTTCAGTATTGAATATACATAATATGAGATAATATGAATAGAGAGAATATAGAATATCTATCGTTAGTACACATTCAAAAGTATGCTATGTTGATATGTTAAACAGGTATAATAAATGTAAATAGAACCTATTATTAGTAGTAGTTTTTCATGCTGCCACATAAGCACTCACTATGTAAACAATTTAAGTGCTTTTCAAAAAAATTGTAGGGCACTATTTTTGTTATACTTATATAAAATATCTGATGCGTACGACAATTTAGAAACACGTGTGTATAATAAAATGAATGCACGCTTAGTATTAACACTGGCATTCTTTTGAATCTTGTTCCTCCAAATGAATTTGACTTATTTAAGTACTGTTCCTATTATATTTAGGGTATTTAAATATTCTTTTTGTTACTATTAGGCTCGATATTTAGATGATTTTCATTGACACATTTTAGATGATCATCAAATAAAAATGAAGTAGTATGCGTACACTGGACTTAAAAGTAAAAGCCCCAGATGCAACGGGAACAACGGTAAGATGATGATGAGTATCAAATAATTTCATACTGAATCTAAAATTTGGTAAAGTCAGACATTATATTTAGGGTATTTAAATATTGTTTTTGTTACTATTAGGCTCGATATTTAGATGATTTTCATTGACACATTTTAGATGATCATCAAATAAAAATGAAGTAGTATGCGTATGTACACTGGACTTAAAAGTAAAAGCCCCAGATGCAACCGGGAACAACGGTAAGATGATGATGAGTATCAAATAATTTCATACTGAATCTAAAATTTGGTAAAGTCAGACAGGACATGGAATATTATAAGAAATACCAGCTATATTTATATTAGTATAATTTGTATGAACACAATGTTCTTCATCTAAAGGCAAAAATACTCTTCAATTACAACACATCCTTAGTTCTGACTTAAAGTATTTTTCAAATTTGACTTATTATTTCTACGAACAATTGTTGACTACAGTTGTATTATGAACTAATAATATGAACTATGTCTAACAACATCGAGAGTTGAGGCTATTTTCGAAGACATAATACTGTCATCGAGTGATTTCCTCTGATTGATCTTTAGCTTCGCAAATTATAATGTGGCTTAAAATGGGAAAGTTCTTCTTGTATTAATCCGGTAAACTCCAGATCTATAAAAAAAGAAAATAGAACGTTTCACTATATTAATATTCACAGAATTCTTCAACCACGAAATAATTCGTTGTAATTACTGTTGTTTATAGACAGAAAACAAGATATATAGAAAAGTAATTATTATAAAAAATAATATAAAATAATGCCCACAAAATTATATTTGAAGTAGCTATCTTTAAAGCTTCAGCTATATAGGCTTATTTAGTTTAATGATGCTATTAATTTAATTTTAAATATACATTTTAACAAAACTTACCCAATTTTACTGAGCTGATTTGTACCCATTCTCAACGAGAGCCCACGACATCTATCTAGCGACAGCTGTAAACTAGACGAACAAGGGAATCCTACTAGGTTCGGATTTGACATGGATGCTGCAAATAACTCATGTGCACGATTATGTGAACAAGAGTAACTGTAACATCCAGGCTGGTTAAAGCCACCGTTAGCAAAGAAGTCAACATGACCTATAGCTTCACCCAATCCATTGGATCCAGGTCCACTACCATCCGTATGAATAACTTCAACATATCTAGCATCAGTAATCCTCAGACGAAGAGAGTTAGGTCCCCATTGAGAGCCTGATGGATCCAAGCCTGAAAGTAAACAAAATTTGGTTGATGTTTTTACAATACTGAAACACGTTGAATTTAATCAAGAGCTCTTACTGCCCCACATCATTAGCTCGATAATATAATATATTAAAATATCGCTCTTGTATGATTTGCAATTGGTTTTGAATAATTATTTATAAACGAATTCTTGTATATATTGATAAAAACTCACCAGTAACCCTTGCAACTCCATGTAAATTCCTGCTAGCAATACCGGCGACATGTGCTCCAAGATTAAAACCAACTATATGGATATTATTCAAGGAGGCTGCTCTGGCAAAGATCATCTCAGCTATAAAATTCTGCAAACTCTGAGCTATTGTGGGCACCATAGACACGGCAACTGAATAACTGAGACTTGCGTAGTTTGACCAATCAACAGAGATTACGTTTACATCCTCCGCAGTTAGCATTGCTGAAAAAAAAACAGTCAACCAATAGGATATATATATATCCTATACGTTGTATAGGCACGAATACAACATAGATGTTGTACTACATCTATATGTGACTTAAATAAAAAAAGGACTGAGTATCATTGAACAGGCACGTAATTTCGCCGTTTTAATCACGTCATAAGAGGTATTTCTACGGGACTAGTGTTAATTCGACTCCTGTAACTCCTGTATACTAGGATTAAAATTATATACCATAAAACACTGAGTAATTATAGGTACTCAGGAAGTCCCGAGGAAAGTTATACTATCTTGGAACCGACATCAAAATTAATTAGAAGTGAATTTTTAACGTCTCCAACGTTAACATTTCTTAAGAATTATTTTCATATTGATACGATTCCACACCATAATCAAGCAAGTCCAGTTGTATACTGTTATACAATAACTTACCATTTCTGACATCTGGATTGAGAGATGTGAATGCACTTCCTTGGTGACCATGCACTAAAATAACTGTTGTTCTAAAGGGTGAAATAAAAGATGTCTGTAAGCTGAACCTATCTGCTAGCACTGTTTGTGGGGTTTGTGGATTGTTTCTGAAAAATAATAAATTTATTATTTTATATTTTACCCATTAATTTCTCTGGAAATTGAGACTTGTAGAATCTCTACTTAAATATAATATATGAAAATTCACCCGTGAAAATCTATTCTACTGTGAATAGTGGAAAGAGACCTCCAGTATGTTTTTCCTGTAATCCGCTAAACCTAAATTTTACCAAAATGATATAAATGAAACGAATAAACAAAGCTGGTGGTTACATACTATCTACCCATATTATATATACTAGCAAATCTACAGTCAGACACTAGTCTGAAACACACCGGCATCTTAGGGATCAAACAAACAGAATCCCATGCTACAAACGAAAAGAGGAGCAATAGTGACGTCATCATCAATCTAATTATGCATTCCTGTTAATTAGTATTTAATGATGTCACACATATATTCGAAAAACGATGTATCCAGCTGAAATTTTTGAGTTCGTCTTTTTTTTGTACGTGGTTATAAAACCCGATGATGTAACGATAATTTGGGCTCTCTTTCTGCTGTGAGACGCGGAATAAACAACAAATATATTGAAGGTTGGTAATATTTTAACTCTACGCCTTCGCCCAATCTCAGCTAAATCCTCTACACTACACCCTCAAATACACCTGAAAAGCCTACCTTGTGTACAGGTAGTATTGACATCTTTCCTCTGTTCTTGGATCATTCAGTTTAGGCGCAGCATGGCACCCTAGAATATACATAAGTAGTATTTAGTGTAAGTATGCATTACATTATAGATATAAAATATTTTTTGTCTTCATTAGGGTCTTTTTTATAATATTGTAGTACCATTATTAGATTAAGACTTCTGATAGACAGACATCTGTATATGTGTGAGTTCAAGGACTTGGAGTTTCTTGAACTTGGAGTTGTAACATACATAAACTTTCTGAGATATCTCTAGGCCTCATGTTCGATAATTATTGAGCTACTAAAGATAGGCACCATACAAATAGTAAGGTGAATCAAGCATTAGAAGTATTAAATGCTTGAGTCACCAGATACATCGGGCAGAAAACGCTGTTAGGCTTATGACAATCGTTGCAAGATGTTCATTGTATTTTCCTTTTAAGATTTTGTATACTAAAGGGTTGATCGAACCATCGCCCTTCACCTTCACGCTTCAGGACATTCACTTTAAATATCAGTTTCTTATCATATCGCAAAACGTTTATACACTTTTGGTTAATCTAAATATCAGGCACAAAACCTCCACGCAAAAGTATGTAGTTGTCTTACAAAATACACAAATAAATACAAAATATGCGACTAATATCCTAATATCCTAATAATAAAAATAGATAGAGAAGAGATAGTTTGTTTGCTTATTTCAAACCGTGAGTCTCCAGAACTACATGTACGACTTGAAATATTATTTTTGCATTTGATGGGCCAGTTCTTGAAGAAAATTGTAGGCTAAATAACATTACGCTAAGACTCTTATGATTCGAGTAATAACAAATAAAGGTGAAAAAAGGTGGGCAGGCGATACGATGTGGAGGAATAGAACCAAGTTCGGAGGGTGAAACCTCGGGGCACAGGTAGTTGCAAAATAAAACAATGCTTACCAAACACCAAAGCGAGAGTAATTACTAATTTGAACATTTCAGCCGATGAACTTTTCCCTTTCTGATGATCAGTCACAATATCGTTTGTTTTTATAATAATAGATTATATTGAAGATAATCTGATAAAATTGTTTTCGTGAAGTAATTTAATTTACTTTAAATAGAAATGTAAGATTTTGTCGACATCAATATCAGTACATGTTAATAAGATTATAGATTAGATTTATTACTTCAGTTTAATTGAATTTTATAGTAGTTTTGCAATGATTATAGCAATGATATTTACGATCAACCTATGTGGGTATGCAAAGAATATATAATAACAATATTATCCTTGTACCTTTAATTCCCATTAAAATTTTCAAATTCAATTCAAAAATGTAATAAATGCGAAACCTATTAGGTTTAATTTTCGATGGTATTTGGACAGTTTACGATTTGAGACGTTTACGAAAAATCTTTATAATTTTCCGTTAATAAATAAGGTGTCACAAAATTAGGTCTCTGAATTTGGTGAGATGACTTGGTATCGACAAAATATGTATTTGGAACAAAAAAAAAGTTATCAGGTAAAATAAAAAACAAATAAAAAAAATAAAAAATATACTTATAAAAATTAAAAAAAAACACCACAGCGACCAGCGTCACGTGACGTGACGAGCACACGTGACGCTGGTCGCGATTTAGGTATTTCCCACACATCCGCTTGCGGAATACTGCGAGAAGGACTGCACGCCTACCACGTGCGTCACGGGCTCGTCGCGTCACGTGACGCTGGTCACTGGTGGTGATTTTTTTTCATTTTCACATATTTTTTTATTTTATTTTTTTTATTTTACCCGATATTTTTTTTTGTTTCAAATACATATTTTGTCGATACCAAGTCATCTCACCAAATTCGAGACCTAATTTTGTGACACCTTATATAAGTACGGTATAAGAAATTAAAACCTCAGCTAACCTATTTTTATATCATGCAATTTTCCATTGTACGTGTCTATTTAGCCGTTTAAATAGGGAACAATTTGGACATTCCAATTGTAGGTCAGTCCAGCCAGACTTGACGCATACAGTAAGAAACTTGGCAGTCAGTTCACATAGCTCTTCCAAGTAGTATAAATTATGAGGGCCACTCACTTGCTGACCCAAAATTATTTGGCAAAGCATGTTGTTGCTTCTGCCTGGAGAAGGGTTCAAGCTAAACATCGCGCAGTAACGACTGAGACTATTGAGTTTT
This sequence comes from Cybosia mesomella, assembly GCA_946251805.1. NCBI lineage: Eukaryota > Metazoa > Arthropoda > Insecta > Lepidoptera > Erebidae > Cybosia > Cybosia mesomella. The sequence goes on from OX276395.1 coordinate 12,040,427, forward strand.
TCATGTAAATAGGCTAGAATGATCCGCATTCTAGATACCATTATACATATTAGTTAAGCTATGCTTACTTTGGGTCTAAATAGCGTCATTTAGATTGTCTCAGAATATCTGACTAATCATTGTTAATCTGTCTAATAATCTGGCTGGATCAAAATGGCTGCACTGATTTTAATGAAAACAGAGCAAACGCAGTGACTAAATTACAAACCAAATAAAAATTTAATATTGTCAACTTACCCAGGTGTTGTCTATTCCTGTGGATTTTCCAAAATATCTTGTTAAACTAGTTAATTTTCATTTCAGTAGCATAAAGCTCTAAGTGGTATACTGTCAATTATTTCATTATTATTGTAAGTAATTTCTGCAGGGATAATAATATATTAGTATTATCAAAACATGTTTAATTAATGAGGGAAGTATGTGAAATGAACATAAAACTTCCTCCTTTTTGAAGTCGATTAAAAAAAAGAATTTATTTTTATTCTCCCTAGTAGACATGGCCATTTCTTCCAGTTTCAATTTGATGGTTCTATAGAAACGCAATGAAATTTAAAATTTAATTTAAGTATAAGACTAGGAAAAGTTATATAATGTATATGAAGCATTTTATTGAATAGTAGCTATTATTAGACAAGTTTAGATTATCTCTTTAGTGAAATGTCATTAGTTTCTATTAATCTGTTTTGATAATTCGAGCGCCTTATAAATACTTATATTACTTTCCGCTTGAATCATTCTCTGATAAGCTACTCATGTAATAACCTTTCCGGTAATTCATAGATATGACATTTAATAAGGAATTTAAATTATTATAAGGAAGAATCTTTTATATAATTCTGATCATAAAATTATTATTTTCGCTTTGCTTTTTAGTTTGAGTGATATGATATCACCATGGTAGCACCAGAGTTGCTCTGAATACCATCTTACAATAAAGAGTTCACCAGGATAAAATTAAATGAGCCCAAATTCGATAAGTTGATCTTGTTTAGTTTAGGAGTTCCTATGGCCACCTTCCTACTCCATCTTCATACCCTGACTACCATATAACACCAGTGAGTTCGTCACGACAAAACAAATGAGCCCATCTTATTTAATTTAGAAGTTTCTGTGAGTACCTTCCTACGCCATCATCAGACCAGGTTCATTGTATCACATTAATACATTGTCATCCAAAAAAAAAGTGTATGCAAAATTTCAGCTCAATCGGATGCCAACAAATGGTCGAAAAATGGTTTGCAAATTTTGACGGACAACATACATACGAACAGTGCAAGTTAAATAAAAGCTTGTAGTAATTACTGCTTCCACACAAATAACTGATAACAGGAAAGTAATCCATGAAATTACATACTAACATAAGTATAGGCGGCATGTCATAAGCAATATAATGTATGTTGTTGTTTATGAGCAGCTGCCGTGTTATTTGCAAATTTTCGGTATCATCATGTTTGTGTTGTATTCGTTCTCTTAGTAAATGTATTATCTGAAGTATGTAGACGAAAACAAATTTAGTATATGCATAACATAAGTGAGAATTATACTTAATATATACTTGCCTATTGTTTCGGTTGTCTGGTAATAAATAGAAATAGGGACTATTCAGGTCGGCAAGGAATAAAACCTTTGCAAAAAGGAAACAAGGTTCGCTATCTATAAATAAAACCTCAATAAAAATTGATCTTAGAGCCAAATCAAGTGACTGAATCCTGATAAGCTAAATGATTAAAATAAAGACAGGATGCTGGATAAAAGTTGAATATAATAAATACAAATAACTCTTTACCTTCAAAATATGTCCATGTATTATTTAAATGATGAAATACGTTTCAGCTTTATTACTCTAATAAAAGGGAGGTCATTCGTACGCGCATGCGTGTCAAAAGGTTGGGAGTTCGTTCCTGCCCAATGACCACGGTAGTTCATCGCTGGGTACCGTTGCAGGCTGCCGCATAAGGTCTCTCTTACCCTCAAACCGCGTAAAAGTTCCGAAATTGGAAATTTAAAAGTTCGGTCTCTAAGTTGCTTCAATTTTCTGATGTGTAGTGTGTAAGTTGCGTGGGCTAGCAAGATGCAGTGGTATTTGACAGCGTTTCTTTTCGTCTGCTTAGTGTGTACAGGTAAGTGCAACTTTTTAAAGTTGTGTAATTTTATTAACAGTCATATTAATTCCGATTACAGATCGAACATACCGTTTTTGTGAATTTTTCACAAATATTGTTAAGCACGCTACAGTTAACTATGTATCATTATGTAAAATATTATGTAACGGTATATATGTATTACATGTATAGTAAAATGAGAATTAATAAGAATACATATGAAAAAAAAACAAAAATTATATTGACTTTCCATGAAAAGTCTGGTCCGTGAAAGTGAATTTTATTTAATTTGCATTTTAATTCCTGTCACATTTGTAAAAGGTACTCTTAAGAGCATATGTCAGGAACATCTGCTCCTTTGAATATAAAAAACAGTTGAAACAGTTTGTATTTTCTCTTATCTTATTTAGCTACTTTTCGATACAGCTAGTTAATTTGACTCTTAATACAAGAAATATTTTGTAGTTTAGTTTACGATATTAAAATTATACACATCTAGAACTATGTTATTTATTCGTTCCAAGAATTAGGTATCAGTAAAAATTTAGAGAGAAGGGGTATGGTCGCAGTGTACGCTTTTAGCGCTACTAGTTCGCTTTTGACCAATCACGGACCGCATTAGCGCTAAAAGGGTGCTGACTGAATATAACCAAAGCCATCTGTTTTAATACTTTTAAAGCTGTTTCTAATACTCTTCTGCCAATGAACTATAATTAAAGTTAAAACTTTACTTTAACAAAATGAGAAAAAAAGGAAAGATGTTTTTCATTATTCGGTATTTTCACCCTTAATGATAAATTACATTATATTATATGTTATTATTAGTGGTAAAAATCACGTGTGAATAAGTAATTTGCAGTCACATTTAGAAAATCTTACACTGAAGAGCGAATATATTTAATTTAGCAGAAATGAATTCCCATAATCGTAACATGATATTTTAAATAAGGTGTAGTGCATAAATTAAATTATGCTAAACGATTCAAAGACATATAAATAAATAATTACATGTCATTGTTGAATCACAATATATGAAAAATATTTATCATATTGTGTTCGAATTGTTTCAGAGAAAGAGCAAATAATACTGTGCATGAGCGTGTTTAATTGACAGGTCAGCCGGTGTGTCAATTATAGTTCGTTCAACTAATGAGGTTACGCACCAATAAAATTCATGGTGAATGACGCGACTACTCTATTCTTGCGCTAAAATATCATCGTTGTTGCAAATTATTGTCATTATTCGCAAAAATTCGAAACATAACTGCCTAGGGGAAGGGATGGGGTCCACCAAAACCTTTGGGTCCAAGCCCATCTCACCTACAAGCCGATACACATGCTGATTAATGGACGAGACTTTGGCGCAGGCATTCTTTTCGGAGTTGGGAGGTTAGACGGCACAGTTGCTCCCATAATTAAATAATATAGCAATAAGAGCCTAGTAAAAAAAAATAGAAAATACTTGTAGGATACGGGTCTAAACATCAGACTAATGGAATAATGAATACCTAACCTAATCATCCCTCTGTGTCCTACATTGTCAGCAAAATTTCAGCACATGCACTGATTCTCAGTAACCATCTCTGATAAAAACTGTCAACGCTGAGACGGAGACTATTAACGGTCCACCCTCAACGCACTCCACCTTCATTTTGAAACTGTGGAGCTGACCTTGTTTCTTGTCAAGGGGACGCTAATATCATACCCGACGGATACAGACCCCAGCATAATTTGCGTCATGATATGTGTCATTTACGTCCGGGATTATTATCACCCGGTTGTTGTCAGTTACAGTCACAGTCTTAATAGCCTCAAAGACAAAGATCTGTCGAGTTTAGGAATACATCGTTAACTTTGTCTCTCTGCAGAGTTAGTGCTTCTAGACTTTAACTAAACTAGGTATTAACGGTGCTGCCTTATCAGCTTTTGTTTTTTACTTTACGCATATCTTTTAGCAATGAAAGCTACACAAAGTTTGTTAGCATTTGAATGTGCAGTAAGTAGTCAATGTTCATTTTTTATTTACATAGATATTTGAAGGACAATTGATTTCATTATTAACATTATTTAGAAGTGTTGAGTAAGTTCAACAAAAATAGAACTCTATGCGGAGGATGCAGGGCGATAGACGGTTTCGTGTTATATTCTGCTACGAGCGGGTCTTATAAACTCCAAACGCAAGTAATAATACTATCAATTAGGTATATCAGCTCAACTGCATGATGACTGTACAGAAGCTATAGCAACCTCCCATCAGCTAGCTGAGGGCCAATTCTCGTAATAAAAAGATGTTCGAAATTCACTCTCAATCTAGTCTCGCTCTCGTGTCGATCACCCAAAAGTCAAAAACATTGTTCTCGTAACAACATTTTGTTGAAAATATTGAAAATTTTGTTGTGAGAACCCCTTTTTTGAAATTTCGTTGAAAATATTAAAAAAATTGTTATTAGAACACCATTTTTAAAATTTGGGAGATCGACATGAGATCGAGACTAGATTGAGACTGAATTTTGAACATCATTTACTACGAGAATTGACCCTCTGTACGCTAGTTTGTCGTACCCTAATAGTCTTTCATATATTTAATAGCATTATTCATGAATTTATAAGCATGGAATAAGAAGAGCACTGAAAGATTTAGGTTACCTACAATATGTTCTATTTCATTGTCGATCTTAAATAAAAATAGCCTGAATAAAACTGTGTCATAAAGTAAACCAGTAGAGTACAATAAAATATACATTTAAACGTAGCGTACTTGGTACATTCTCATGGGAAATTGGCTTGATGTTATCAGTATGTAATACGGGAATAGCCAAGAAAAAAAGAAAAAATATAACATGAGCTTCCGAAATTCATTAATATTTCCTCGTAGCCCAATTATTTCGAACTCACACTATATTAATATACGTATAATTAATTTCACATTCCACTGTCGGTCAGATAAAAGAAAGAGGAGTGATATGGTCTTGTATATTGTGTTGTGTACAACATATCAATATAATTATCATGAAACCAAAAAAAAAATGTTTAATTTACACCTTGTTCTTTCTACTATTCTATACTACTATTTTATCCTACTATATACTAATAATATAAATGTGAAAGTTTATAGTGAAGATGTTTGGAAGTTTGTCCCTCAATCACGCTCTAACGGCTGAACGGATCTGGATGGAATTGGTTGCAGGGATAGATTATAGTCTGGAATGACTACTTTTGGTTACTTTTATACCTGGAATAGGTTCCCATGGGAAGCGGGAACGGCTTCAGAATTCCTCGCGAGTAATAATAATATTAACTAATAAATATTCTACAACATTCTACACAGCGCTATCTAGACCCAAAGTGAGCATAGCTTAACTAGCTTTTGTTATGGGTTCTAGAATGCGAATAAACATACTTAGATATTTTTTTTGTAAATATACATACATATTAAACATAGAAACACCCAGACCAATGCAAATATACATATTCATGCATACAAATATTTGCACTGAGCGGGAATCGAACCCGCGCCCCCTGACGTAGCAGTCGAACCTACTACCGCTAGTTTTAATATAAACATTTTATACTCACGCCTCACGCCTGTTCCTGAAGGGAAAGAGAGGAGTATAAATACTGACATATCGCTATCCCGCGTAATAAGCAATAAATTGCTAGATTTCTATTAAATATTTAGTCGAATGGTGAACAGTCCTATACTCGTGGGAAAAGTGAGAAGATGAGAAGAACCTTATAATGCACTTCACCGGGAACCATGCGGCATGAATTTTTATTTATCAATTTTATTTACTGGTTCAATTTGTGATAAATTGTTAGAAGAACAAATTAAAGCTATAAGTCTGATTGAAAATGAAATTAGTTAATTGTATTTCTACTTCTATTTATACAAAATTAATTGCAGTTTTTAGACGTAAGACTAATGATATTTAAGATATAGTCCACTTAACAAAGTAGTTGTAGAGTGCGTGAGCTGGGACCTAAGAAATTTCATCTGAATGTTGTTCAGGGAGCTAAGGGAGTAAACATACTATAAGTCCCCGCGTCTAGGAGGTGAGCTGGAGTGGGGGGGGGGGCGGGGAATCAAAGTTCCCATCTTTGAGTTTTTCGCCAATATCTTTAAAACGGTGCGTTGTAGAGAAAAAATATTTCTACGTAATGAAAGCTTATAAAATTTTCTACAAAGTTTGTCTTATACACTTTTTCCAAATTCTCATCAGTTTTGGAGCATAGCGCTCCGAAAAAGTGAAAATGAAACTTATTCAGTGGGACGGGTATTACCTATTGAAATGAAAAATGAACGAAACTATAAACTAGGTATTTTATTGATAACATAAGCTGGGAGTACCTCCAAGCGGTGAAGGCGATAACAGTTTGAGTTCTTATTTCCGACCAAAAGTGGGTATTGGAGCGGAAGCCGCTCATCACTTTTCATTCCATACCTGCGATGCTCACTGTCGTAGAAGACACGATCTTACTGGCTAAAACTCCCATTATCATCCATGCCTTCGGGCTGTTATTAACGTTCTTTATACTTTCAACCTATTTGGCACGCTAGCCAACCCGGTAACGCAGAGGAGCAGCCACAACGATTCTTTGCTTTGTAAGCGTTATTAGTTACGCAACCGTATAATCCGCAATGAAAAACCGGCCGAGGGAAAACCAAAACCATTGCACTGGCCACCCAAGAGATGCAGCAGCATGGACTTGAACACATACTGTTCTTACATTCATTTACCGGGTGCGACACAACATCTGCAACTTTCAGAAGAAGCAAAGTGGGTTTCTCAAAACTGTACTTGAAGTCAGAGATTATCAAAGAAGCGGCAATGGTATTTTACAACCCCACCTCCACGCACAGTGAGGTTGAAGAGGCTTGGAAGATGTGCTTCTTCAAATGGTATGGGGCACCAGCAAGATTCACCTCTCTCAACTAATATCGCTTCCAGTCGTTCATGAGATCAGTGGCAAATATTGAGCCTGACTTCAGCTCCCTCCCACCAACTGAGAACGCAGCTAAACAGCATTCACGGCGCACCTACCACCAAATGCAGCTGTGGCTCGAGAATGAGCTGCCTCCTCAAGAGTGGGGATCTAAACATGTAGGAGACAGCATGGTGCCAATTACAACCGAAGGTTCACCAGCAACGGAGGTCCTTTTGAAAACAATATTTTGCTGCTGTACCAAGGATTGTGGTAGTGGCAAATGTGGATGTTGAAAAGCAATGCTTAACTGTTCTGCCTCCACTGCGAAGGGAAATGCCTCAACGGCGTGTCTATTGACGAAGACGAGGCAGAGCTCCTTCAGCAAGGACCATCCACTGAGGATGAGGGTGTATTGGAAAAAGAAACCTTGTCAGAACTCTCACGGCCTAAACGGGTGAAGACGTAAATGGTATAAGTTAGTCATCTAAATAAATAAGTTTCGATAACTCAACGGCTGAACGGGTTTGGATGAAATTTGGTAGGAATTACTTTTGTAATGTACTACTTTTTATACCAAAATAACGCGAACGAAGTAGCAGGCAACAGCTACTGTTTGATGAAAGTCGTTTTTTTTCCAAATTTTCACTTTTCCGGAACGTATAGTTCGAAAACAGGTAGGAATTCAGAAAAAGTGTATAAGACCAATTTTGTAGGAAAATTTTATAAGCTTTCATTACGTAGAAAATATTTTTTCTCTACAACGCACCGTTTTAAAGATACTGGCGAAAAAATTCAAAAATGGGAACTTTGATTCCCCCCCCCCCCCCCACTCCGGCTCACCTCCTAGACGCGGGGACTTTTAGTATGTTTACTCCCTTAGCTCCCTGAACAATATTCAGATCAAATTTCTTAGGTCCCAGCTCACGCACTCTACACCCCCTTTTGACTTATTCATTGAGTGGACTAATAAACAGCTTTTAAAGAACGCACATAAATAATAATTATATGTTTATGTGTTTAAGTATTACATATAAACTATGAATAATTTTGCAGCGATTCAAAATTAGTGCCCAAAATGAAATGCCCCCATATTATTTATAAAATGTATTTCATTTAATGAAACTTGAAACTATCTTAAGAGATAATAGAATAAAATAAAGTTTAAAAGAATTAAAATAACATAATATGTCAATGTAATAGTAATTTTTAAAATGATAAATGATTCCAAATAATAGAATAATATGTATATGAACCTAAATAAAATTAAATAAACTTAAAAGGTGATCAATAACTTAGAAGTTACAAAATCTGTAAAAAGATTGGAGTAAAACAATAAAAAATGTCTTTACATCTGCATGCGGACATCTATCACATTGTTTTATCACATTTCGCCAGTTTCAAGGGAATTAACTTGAACATGAAATTTCCCCATTAGTCGTAAAGTGGGAGTGGTGCCGACCAAGCCCTCTAGAGATAATCTGCTATTATTGTTGGGCCGGGTCAATGTAACTTTCTACGTGCCTACCTAAATTCCTAGTGTTATTCGTCGCGTCCCTAATCACTTATTTGCATATACACAGCGTTAGAAATAGACAATTTCAAATACTATGTACAATTTGCATACTAAAATATAACTTATTTTATTTCGTCAGTAGTCAGTATGTATCATTTTACCATTTTAGTTTTTCTTAAACAAAATTTATACTTTTCTAACTAACCCGGCAAACGTTGTTCGATGGACGATGGACGAACTTGGAGTAGGAGGGTGAAAAATACTTTCATTTCCTATTTTCATACCTTTTTTTGTTTTTTTTTATCGTGCGGAAATCCCTTCGGATACCCCCCCGCCGGCCAGCGGGGGCGGTTATGTCGGGCTTGAACCGACTAAAACCGCACGCCGTCTCGGGTCTACAGACGCCGGGGTGTAAGGTTGCCCATAGAGCATATCCCTCGCACCCCGACTGACCCTGGGCCATCTCCGGTTTCGAGATGGCCCCCTCGGGTTTGGGAACAACGGTGTACCCGTCTTGCCCCGGTTTGGGGGAGGGGTGATTCTTACGTTTTTTTTTGTGAGTAGTAATGGCATAATATCTTTTATCTACACCCATGCTATAAATCCTCTATAAAAGATTCTGAAACAGTTAGCTTATTGCCAACATTAATACATCCAATGTCATAATAAAATATAATAAAAGTAAAAAATTAACATGTAAGTATCATGTCAGTACATAAATAAGGTAATTAAAATAGTGAATTCAGATATGTCATAATGTCAATTAATATTAAATGTCAATCAGTTTAATAATACCATATATAAATTAAAATTTTATAGCACACAAGCATTATTAAATTTCAAATAGGTACGCAATTGAAACATTAAGCAGCTAAACAACATGTCATTACTTTTATAAATTAAAATAATTAAAAATAGTTAAAATAAAATTTACCTACATCGAACACTGTATGAACCGACCACACCACAACTAGGGCACCTTGTACTGCTGTAATGTCTTATCTGTTAGGAAATCTTTCACGGAGTAATAGCATTTTTCTGTTAACAAGTCACGGAGTTGTTTTTTAAACAGTTGTAGCTTAGATTCGATTCTGATATACTCTGGTATACAATTGAAAATCCGCGGGGCCAGGCAGAAGACGCTCTCATGCATCAATTGCGTTTTACTAGCAACTATATGTAGTTTAGTTTGATGCCGTGCACGCGTACGATATTCAAATAAATCTGGATTATTTTTCACGAATATTGCGACCTCGAGTATGTATATACATGGAAATGTTAATAGTTTCATCGATTTGAAATATGGTAGACAGGAGTCAGGTGCATAAAAATTAAACATTGCTCTTATGCAGCATTTTTGGGCTATGAACACACGTTCATGATCAGTGCTGTTACCCCAGAATATTACTCCATACCTGAGAGTTGAGCTAACATAGCCGTGGTAGGCTGTTATTAAGGTAGGTGTATTTGCTACCTTCCTTAATTTCTTAAGAGCATACGAGAATTGGGCCAGTTTTTTACACACATATTCTAAATGGAGTTTCCAATTTATTTTATTGTCTATATGCAATCCTAGAAATTTTGTGGTTTCTACTTCTTCAACGTCATTGTTCAGGTAATGGATTTTTAAAGATTCTGTTCTGTTAATTCTTATTTTGAAGTTCATTATTTTGGTTTTGTCAATGTTGATTGTTAGATTATTTGTCTTAAGCCAGTCCATAATTTGTACCAATGATTGATTAATGTCAGTTTCTAAATTTATTGTATTGTCATTATTAAAAAGTACTGTACTGTCATCAGCGAATAGCGTAATGTCATGTTGTGTTATTAATGGCATGTCATTTATGTATATGAGGAAGAGCAGAGGGCCCAAGATACTCCCTTGTGGAACACCGAATTTTGTAGTACCAGTCTCAGATGTACTGATTTCTTCGGTTTTTGTTAGAGGATTGACCCATTTTATTTCCGTGTACTGTTGTCTGCTCGTAAGGTACGATTTTACTAAATTGTACACATTACCTCTAACACCATATGCATACATTTTATTTAGCAGTATACTATGATCGACACGATCAAAAGCCTTTGACATGTCCATAAATAATGCTACAGCTGGTAGTCCATTGTCTATGTTATTCATTACTTTGCTTAAGAAGTTGTATATAGCTACATTTATGGATTTACACTTTCTGTACCCATACTGACATTGTGTAAAAATATTTTGGTTTTCAAAAAAAGTATAAAGTCCTTTGTGTATCACCTTTTCAAATATTTTTGCGAATATAGGTATTAAAGATATAGGCCTATAGTTACTCATGTTTTTCCTATCACCTTTTTTATATATCGGTTTAATAACTGATATTTTTAGTTTGTCTGGGAAAATGCCTTGTTCTATACATAGATTTACAATATGGCTTAAGGATTCAGATATAATATGGGCAGTATCCTTGACGATGCAAGTCAAAATGTCGTCAAAGCCAGTACTGTTCGAGTTTTTTAAATTTATTATTATTTTGTATATGTCTTCTGCAATAGTCGGTGTCAAAAAGATTGAATTAGAAGTAAATGTTATTTTGTTTGAAATACTATTAGGTGGATTAAAATTAAGATTACAGTTATTAATTTCAACATTATTTATGTCAAGAAAAAAATTATTGAATGATTTGGAGATGTCTATAGGATTATCAATTATAATGTCATTACTTATTATTTGATTTATAGTTTCGGTCGGATATCTATATTTCGTCTCATTTATTACTTTCCAAGTCGCCTTGTTTTTGTTAGATGCAGACCTGATGTGATAATCATTTTGTGATTTTTTCGTCAACCTTATTACGGATTTGTATCTCTTTGCGTACGTTTTAAATGCATTTTTATTCGTTTGATTTTTATTGTTCCTGTACTGCCACAGGAGTTGAGTTTTACGTTTACTGCACATTTTTATACCGCGCGACATCCATTTTGGACTTGCTGTATTATGAATACGACTTTTTATTATTGGAAAGCATAGTTGGTACAACATAACAAAGTTTTCATGGAATTTGTTATAAGCATCATTTGCATCCATACAGCTATAGACATCATTATTGGTGAGTTGTTTTAAATATCTAACAAATATCGTTCTGTTACCCTTGGAGTAGTTTCGTTTTGTTCTATACCAATATTTCAGAGCACAGGATTTTTTGACCGGAACTTCGATAATTTGCGCGTTATGATCTGATAGCGCTAGTTCCTCAATAGTACCCTTGCACGCTCTGACATTATGGGCTATATTGTCTAGGCAGGTCTTAGTTGCGAACCTAGTTATTTGTTTAAATTGTAATTTTAAGTTAAATGTCATCAAAAATTCTATAAATTCACTAGATAATTTATTTTGCTTCAAAATATCAATATTAAAATCTCCACAAAAAACAATTTTTTTGTTAGTTAGGGATACTCTGCTCAACATTCTACACATCACTGCAAAAAAACTACTTGTATTAGTCACCGTATAGTCAGGTGGTCTATATATACATATAACGATAATTTTATGTTCTAGTATTTCGATAGCAGAGCATTCTATAACATGCTGGATCGAGAGTTCTGATATGTCATTACGCAGTTTGTATTTCAGGTGGTTCTTTATTAATATACATGATCCTCCATGTCTACTATTCCTCATATAATAAGAAACTAGTTGGTAGTCCGGTATTTTAAGATAGACCTCATCGCCCTTGGTCATGTTGTGTTCAGTTATACATAGAATGTCAATATATATATTTTGCGTATTCAGTTTATTAATACTAACATAGAGCGCGTCAGATTTATTAATTAATCCATTAATATTTTGATGAAGGATCGTAACAACGTTATACACGAAATAAATTAGTTCTAAGGTTAGGAACATCGTCATGATCATTACTGGGTTCATTTATGCTATCATTATTATTTGCATTATTATTTGCATTATTGTCTGTCAGGTCTTGTTCAAGATCTAAATTGACCTGAGTACATTTATCTACAAAAAAAATATTTTTTGTTTGTAGCATTTGCTCATAGTGTGCTACTTGAAAGTGGTAGTCTAAACATAATATTTCTTTCAATAATGACCTTGCAAGATTAATTACATAGTGTCGTTTAGTTGGTATGAATCTAGAATAATTCATATTCATATACAGTGCATTTTTAAACTTGTTACAAATAAATTTTAGCTGATAATTTAATTTAGCTTCATTTAAAAACCTATTTTTTGGTACTTCACTTATGATGACGTTCGTATTGGTGGTTGAGGTCAGCCATCGATGCAGGTTGATGTCAATATCATGAGGGTTTTTTTCACAGCAGCCTCCTATTACAATGACATAATCACTTTTCGTCAGTACACTAATCTCATTACTGGATTGTTGAAGGATCTCACCTAGTACAGTGCCAGGTTTTATGTATGATACCACTGAGTATTTTGTTCCCAGTAGATTCTGTAATATATTACGTAGCCCTCGTCCCTGTCCGTCACCGAGAATAACTACCTTGTGCTGTGCTCCTGCTATTGCACCCTCAGTATATGGGCGTTGTGTTTCCATTTTATTTACACTGGAATTAATTGGTGGTTGGAACATGGTGTCAGCTGCATTACTATTTTGTGTTTTTTGTAGTGTTTGTGTGTTACAACGTTCTGTTTGTATAGTGCTTAATGTGTTCATACAGACGCTTTTTGTAAGACGTAGAGGAGAATGTCGAGGAGTGTTTACCCTCATGTTTAGTATTCTAGTAGACATGGGTGTAGAAAAGTTCTTTCGCTGTGGAGTAGTGCAGCTTACTTTTTTAAGTAAGTCAATTTGTCGTTGCTGAGCCTGTATGTCCTGTTTTAGTAGTGTGTTTTCCCGGTTTAAATTCTCAATTTCAATATCAGCACTTTTCAATTGTTCCTTAATTATTTTAATTTCTTCTCTAAGTTCGTCAACAACTGATTGTTCAGTATAATATTGTGTTGCACTCTTCATGCTTATAATACTGGATTCCAAAAAAGTAGAATTTAATAATATATCTTGTGTTGCCATATGTGATAGGTTTGTGTCCGATTGAGTTCTTGTCATCTTATTTCTCACAGTTACATTCTCCATTTTCTTTGGTTTATTTTTATAAATTTTTCTATTTTTTCTGTATATATATTATTTTTGCCAATGTAATTGTATTCGTGTTGTTTGCAGTATTTCACATAATATATAAAACGAGTATGTTAAGCAAGATTCATCATACAAAAAGAATATTCTCTGAGAAGATTTGAAACCCCGACCATGTATAATCAACTTTGCTACCGGCAGCGCTATCCAACACGCCACGGAGTGATGTAGTTTAGTTACCAAATCAGTGCACTGCTTATGTATTTAGTATTGAGTAGTTCCATAGTATGACTCATGCTGCAAATATTTTTTGCACTTAAGTACACGAGAAGTCTGTTAGTTTGAACAGACGATGATTTTATTTTACACTTTTATTGCTATTTATTCACTTATTTGGTGCACTGGGTCACTTTATAGTTATACAGTTTTGATATAAATTGGTATATTGGTCGACTTTTCATTGTTTAACACTTTATAATGGTATAGTGTGTCGGGTTATTTCAATCGCAAATTTCTTAGGTGTTTGTTTCACAATTCACTAGATAACATTGTCACTAAATTATTACATAGTTTTTAACATTTTTATATAGCCGGTACACTTTTATTTGCTGTTTTTATATTTATTTGAAATAAATAACACGGACTCGATGTGAACGTGACAGCGAGCGCCATCTAGACCATAAGCGCCATAATATCATCCGAACGGGTGTTATAATGTTGTATGAAATTTCATAATAACACTCCTTTCGCTTTTTCAATCTCTTCCGCGCAAAGGGTTACTCATCAGACAGCCAAATTCTTACCGCTCGATGCGTGGAATCTGTATGAGTTTCAAAAAAAGAACTGTCATTCACGCGCGTTGCATTGCACCACCACAGCGGCGGCGGCGCGCCGAAAAAAAAAATTAAAGCTTATTCGTTCGAATTCGAATTCCCGCTATTTTTCTTCGCTATTATTTTTGCAAATTGTTTTGTTTACTTACTATTTTATAGAGGACACATCATGGGTGTAGATAAAGTCTTGTATGCAACTGTATAATTAGGTATTAAAACACTCATGTGATACTATTATCACACTCAGCTTCGCTTCGTGTGATAAACCCACATTCATGTTCTAATACCCCTCATTATACCACAGTTGCATAAATAACTATTAGGAAAATTAGTAAACTATAATAATCATTTTCGTATTTTTACTGCCATTATTTTATCTATATATATTTTTGACGAAAAATGATGACGAATATATTAAAAAAAATTACAAGTTCAAAATGTCAAGAACCGTGTGGTTTGAGATTGCAGGATTACGAAATAAAATAGCTTTTTCTCAAGAAATTTCACGATATTTTGCAAAATATTACAACAATTAAGCAAGGCTAATGTATGTTCTACAAGACTGTGTAGAGAATATACTAAATGGTAATGACTATATATGATCTTGAACAACATATAGTTTTTGTGTCACCGTGTGCGATACCGAAAAAATGTGATACTCGGTAGAAAACTATCCTTGATGTTAACAACCCTTTTTAAGTTATTTGAGAACAGCAAAACTATCTTATTGTTAGATTTCCAAATAGCCGAAAATACTGTGTGGCTCGCAAAAAAAAACTTTATTTATTTACAAAAAGGGTTGTCCCTTAACACGTTAACTCCGTTTACGATTTTTAAGGCATCTAACAGTGTGACGCTATTGTTTGAAACAATAATATTATGTACCTCATAAAGTATGGCTAAAGGTCATTAGCATAGTATTAAGTTTTGGCTTTAAGTTTTAAGTAGTATTAGGCCATGGTATGAAAAAAATATCCTACATGGTACTCCACATGCATGAAATATATTTTTTTATTAAATATATAGTATATAATATTTAATAAACAAAAAAATATTTTCTATAGTTATCTGGTAGAAATCAATTTACGAAGAACCAACCTACCAAATAAAAATAAACATTAAAATCTATTTCAGAGGACACATTTAACATCGTAACACGAAATTTTTTTTCCTACAAATTTAAACATTAATTGTACAATATATTTATACTTTTATTTGATGCACTGTAATGTATAGAACGAGGTGTTGAGCGCGTGTGGTAAACTTGGGAACAAATTGAATTCATTTATACTGTAACACTTCTAATTGGTGACGTCCACTGGACAGTACAAGCTCAGCTCGATGGAGAATAATATACTCAGCTCTCTTACTGGTTTAAATCCAGGCAAAGTGTACTGAATCAACTAAACAGATGTAATTTTCTCTTTGATACAATATCCGAGGAAACAATTTTATTCCTATTCTACGGGAAATTCAATGATATAATTACCCGGTAGATTCAATAAATTTAGGACTTTTATGATTGAATATACAACTTTTTCGGGTGATATTCACGCAGACATAATAATTTATCATTCTCTCAGATCTCTGTTGGGATCAGGAGAGAAGTGAAAAGTATGAAGTTAAGAGTCAAATATATTACTTTCACTTTCTGTAACTCGTTGGATTCATTAATCATGGCTGGTTCATTCATTACGTTTCTGTTATTTAACATTCTAGGACATATTACACAGCGTAGTCTAGACCCAAGTAGAGCTTCTGTTCTTGAATTAAACATACTTATAAACCTTTTTCTAGTAAGTAAATACATAGAAACATCCAGACCAATGCAAATATACGTATTTGCACTGAGCGGGATTTGAACCTGTGACCTCGGATTTAGCAATCGAACGTTCTACCGCTACGCCACAGAGGCCGTCTTTAAATCAAAGGATGACCTTGGACTCCGAAGAAGGTCTTAAATGCTTAACATATTATGATGAAAATGTTGAGATGCGGTTAATTCGATGATCCCGGTTCATAGTCTTAAGTAGATTTCTGGCCTGAGGCGGGTATTATGTGTTATTCGGGAACAGTAAAGGAAAACCACAATGGCTTTGTCAAATCATGTTCATAAAGATTGTCTTGCTTTCACGTCACAGTTTCGGTATTAATTACATACTTTAATTACAAAAATTAAGATAAAGACATACTACGAGCATTATTTTGTAGTTACAAATATACTGATAGATGTAAAAATACGGAAGCAATAGGTGCAAATCTATGAACCTTACTGAAAAAAATGTCTTTGTCTTAGATCATATACAATGTTCTATTTCTTCATTTTGATTGACTGATTACTATATTACGACTGTGTATTATTTTACATCAGATATTTTTAATCCTTGGATGGGTGGCTGTAGGGGGCCTCACCAGGGCCAAGCCGACGACGAGGCTTGGAGCATAGTTATCTCTCTGTTTTGGAAAGTCAGACGGTAGTCGTTCCCGGAAAAGCCGACACGCAAATCAAAAACAATAAGTAGACCTCGGGCTCCGAAGTTCAAACTTTGAATGAAAGTGGGAAATCGCTATGAGGATGATGATGAGGTGGTTTAATCATTATTGTTAGTATTCTCATAAGATTTTGTTTACTTCAAGAAATTATATTATATCAATTTTTCATCAATTAGCTCCACGTACCTGTTTTTTTTTTAAGATAGATGTTTGTACAAGTATATATTGTACAGCCACAAATTATGATGATTGGGATGATCGTTTCGAGGGCTTACCCGGGGTACCCGTCAATGGACACTTGGGAAGGACAACGTGTGGCTTTAGTCGGTCCGATTCCGACACGCCCATCCCATCCTTGGCACAGATGGGGTGAAGCCCGAAGGGGTTCCAGAGATAAAAAAAAAACACAAATTATAATGAACATAGCAAATATCTGAAACCATTCATGTTTTCTCAGCCTATGTTAAGAAAAACGATTCATCCATCATCTTAACAGCATTTTGTCCCGATTGCATCCGAGGTCTTCACCTTTGAGGTTAAAACGATAACACGTACTTTAAACTTGGCCTCATTGTTGGCCTTGGCCTCTTAAGATAAAACAGATATAATTTATCTTATATAACTGCTTCAAATCAAATAATATTTTTTTTATAACGGTTCTATCAACAAAACTTCACCTCGCCTGATGGTAAGCCTAACGTGACGTCTCAGGAATGAGCGTCACCATTACAGACACCGATAATGCTACAATGGTGACCCTCAGCTTGACGGTATCATCAGATACTTTTTCACGCACTGCTTAAGTGACCCGGGGCTGTAAGAAGGAAACACGTTTGCTGGTAAAGAATTCGAAGTCTATTTATAATAAACTGACTATCTACTACCTATATAAATTGTACTATCTATATAAAGTTTAAAAGTTTTCTACTATATTCATCATCATCAACACGATTAATTAATGAACTATTAACAGACAGAGGCCTCATCCACGATTGCCATTGAAGAATCTTAATTGTTAAATGCTATTTCAAGAATTTCCTAATTAGATCTAGTTTGTAATAATTTACAGAGGAGACTAATATCTCTTACCCAAGGTACCTTATGTAACTAAAATCTTGTAAAACAGTTGTAAAAAAAAACTGTTGTACTTGTATATACTTTTTTTTTCGTGCGGAAAGTTGGGCTTGAATGGACTAAAACCGCACGCCGCGCCGTCTCGGGTCTTCAGACGTCGGAGTGTAAGGTTACCCATAAAGCATATCCCTCGCACCCTGATTGACCCTGGGCTATCTCCGGTTTCGAGATGGCCCCCTCGGGTTTGGGAACCACGGTGGCCCCGTCTTGCCCCGGTTTGGGGGAGTGCCGTTAGTCACCCCGCCATACCGGCCTGCTTCAGCTGGGGTGATAGGCGGCCTCACCTGCCACCCCTAGGCCTACGCTCATGGAGGACGGAGGTCGTTAAGCGACCTCCGGCGCCTAAGTCACCTGCGACGCGCGGCGAGCATGTTGCGGGCTCGGCGGGCCGGGCGAGTCCTAAAACTCTCCCAGGCGCGCTCCGCCATCTCCTTCTCGAGAATTACATGCTCGCAGAAGGAGGTGGCGTCGGCCCACGCGCTCACGCTCCGCTCCATTGCCGCAATCATGCTGCCGAGCGAGAGGACTCCCACCCCGATGTATGCCACGAGGTCACGCCTCGGCACCTCCCACGCCGGGCAGTCCGCCAGCGTGTGCAGCCCCGAGTCCTCGCTCGCGTCGCAGTGATGGCACTCAGGCGTTGGCTCCTTCCTGATCCGATGCAGGTGGTCTCCGAAGCTCCCATTACCGGAGATCAACTGCGTCAGTCGGTACGAGAGGCTTCCGTGCCACCTCTCGCCAATCCTCCATGATGGGCCTTACCTCCGCTATTGCGGTGTGCCCTGCGCTTGGTATTTGTATAACCGTAAATTATCTAAACTTTACACGAAAAACTTTGAAATATCATACGTTTTTCAAACGCAGGTATATGCTTTTTAAAACTTAGGCTAACTTATATATTTAGTTAAGTATTGTTTGGTTATAAATCATTCAGTGATTAAATTTTGCGGTTACTGTTATACTAGGTAATTGAAAGTATCACAAAAAAATCCAGGGCATACATATCTGAATACAAAGTTATTTACACATAAACTTCAAAAGCGATAAAATTATTGCTTTTTCAGTTTATATGGTACCAGCGGCCCGGTACGTGCTTCGCTACGTCAAAATGATCCGCCATGTATTGAATTCAAGGGCTTACCCGGGGTGCCCGGCAACGGATACTTGGGGAGGATCAATCCCTTCGGATACCCCCCACCGGCCAGCGGGGGTGGTTTTGTCGTGTACCGACTAAAACCGTGCGGAGTGCGCACGAAAAAAAAATTCTGAGAGATTTTCTTAATATTTTTTTCCGTAAGAACCTTGTACAGAGTATTAGAAAACTACAAAAAAAAATCAGCCAAATCGGTCAAGCCGTTTTCATGCTATGTCGTGACAACGGGAAACGGGTTTCATTTTTATATATATAGATATATCATATATCTAATATATTGCCTCTAAAATCTTCTGGGCCCAAATCAACCTCACTTGTTAACCGGTAAACCGGCAGGCAAGAGAGTAGACGTGGACAGACAAACACCCAGTTTTGGCAGGTTTTATCAGACCAAAAGAGAATCTGCCGCCTGGACGTCATCTCCAGTAGCCAACTTAGAAGTCATTAAACCGTCTCCGGACCAAAGAAAATTTGGCAAAATGGGGCTATATTGATCAGTCGCAAGTGCCCTGAGATTACGGGGCGCCTCCCTATTCCATGTCGCATTTGCTCTCTTGCACACTGTGCCCCTCCATCTGAAGTATCGCAGACCTATGTAGGGCAACGGACAACGCTGTGGCTGTGGCCAAGTACTGGGCCAGAAAAACTAGCTCTCCAATATAAGCCAAAACCAAGAGAAAAACTAGAAGAGCAGACCCCGGGTTCTAAAGTTCCAACGCTGCGCTGTGATGATGATGAGGAATTGATAAGTAAAATTATGTTTGTGCCGTTTGGAGTCGAAACGTTAGGGGCATGGGGTCCGAGTGCTCGCAGTCCCTTCAGGGAGATTGCAACACGTATGATCGACGCTTCTCGTGACCAGAAGGCTGGCATCTTTTTAGGACAGAGAATAAGTATTGCCATACAACGTGGCAATGCTGCCAGTCTTCTGGGCACGTTACCACAGGAGGCATGCGATGCGGAGGAACTCCACGATGCATTTTAGGTTTAAGTTTCTTTTAATTAATTATTTCATTTTAGTTTTATTTAATTTAGTTTAGTTAGCTAGTATTAAAATAATGAATTTAAATAATATTTTGAAATAAGTACTTGTTGTAATTGTAATTCAAAATAATCTGTCTGTAAATATAATAATAAAAAACTATATCGTTAGGTCACTCACTGGCGCCATTTACGATACGATTTGCGATAGTTGGTCAATATATAATTTTGTTAATTTGCCATAAGGTGATCAAAAAAAGTTATCTGATGTTTATATCCAAGGGGTCAAACCGATTTCTAAGACGCTTATTAATACCTATATCATAGATAACCTTATAGTTGGTATCTATATGTTTACACAATGATCGTTTTAAATATCATCTTTTGAGTTACATGTAAATAGATATTGCAGTTCATATAAAACTCTAGGGTTGCTCGGCTGATGACAATACGCTAAAAAGTGAATTGAGAAGGTACAAGAACAACATGAATTTCTATTTTATACGGAACATTTGCAAACAAAGTGTTATCCTGATGATGAGGAAAACTATTACATAGTTTCACAGTAAGTTAACATACAGAAATTGTTACAATGACAATGATACTTAAAATTTCTACTTTTCGATCGTTCATTATAGCCTCTGTGGCGAAGCGGTAGTGCTTTCGACTGCTACGACAGGGGGCGCGGGTGCGATTCCCGCTCAGTGCAAATATTTGCATGTATGAATATGTCTATTTGCATTGGTCTGGGTGTTTCTATGTATATTATGTACGTATTTACAAAAAAAAAGTATATAAGTATGTTTATCCGCATTCTGCAACCCATTACACAAGCTAGTTAAACTATGCTTACTTTGTGTCTAGAAAGCACTGTGTAGAATGTCGTAGAATATTTTTTTTTATCTGAAGTAAATGTTAGTGTATAGTCAAAGATTATATATACTTTTTACAAATCAACTAATACATTTGCTGAAGTTCTACAAAATTTTGTTGTATGGTTCCTCCCGGTAGAAATGAATGATACTCTGCATTTGACATTTCCCACCATAACTTCACATTCGACCCTACAGATGTGAAAGTCCATTGTGAATTTTTGAAAATTGTTTTTCTGATTATTAGGTACATGGTAGAGGTTAAATAATTCTGAATGCTTTAATCTATCTTTATATTATACCGTCCAGAAAACTCTTTACTTCGTAACCCTTGAAAAATAAAAAATACTTAGTACGAACTAACTGAGACGAAAATAAACTAGATAAGAGCCATAAACCGACAAAAACAGTAAACCACAGATATTGTCATATCGCCTTTTATTACACGTTTGTAGCTACAGCAGAATAATAGGATAGAGAAACAAGAAGACCTGGTAGGATTTACTTATCAGTTTCGACTGTAGAAATTCAAATAGGTATATTAATAGTTACTTCTATATTTTAACCGACTTCTATATTCGTCTGTATCTATGCAATTGTATCGTAGTTTTAAAAATACTATATAAATATAGAATATATATAGTATTTTTCCTGAATTACACAAATCTTTAATCCATACACAATATTTATAACATATATTAAATTTAACAAATGTTTTTTTTAATTAAAAGCTTCTTTAGGCGCGTTGAGCACTTTTTGGGTGAACAAAATCATGGAAATCGATAGCGATTTCCATGATTTTGTTCACCCAAAAAGTGCATAGGCTGATGAACTACTTTGTTCTGGCCTTGATGAAGTTTCGAGCTGATCCATAATGTACAACATAGGCTGCTCTAGAGACCTTCCCGGAGTGCCACTGTTTTTTTTAAATTGAACAATACATACCATTTTGTAACACTCGAATGGTAAGACTATTGTATCCATTGTAGTCATCGTTATATCAAATGGCAGTATATAATTAGATAAACCTTTATATAAATAGGTGTTTTCTTTGTCCATTACAGAGAAAAAAAAACCGTGATTGTATCTGGTAGCAGTAGTAGATTAATCAATATCAATAAATACTTTAGAAACAGTTTTTCCCATCATTTGTGTGTTTTTTTTTCTATAAAATTTAAGAATGATTATCATAAAGTTCCAACACTGGATGAACGCTAGTAAATGGTTATAAAGCTATTTTGTTTGGAAGCTAGTTACCCCCGTGAATCTTTGCTCTCCCTGCTGCTTCGTGCTTTCTCATAGATAAAGCTATAAAAAGAGTCTGTTTGACAGTGCCTAGACCCCACTCAAATAATCATTAATTGGTCTGACTACATAGTTCTTGTTAAGACAATTTTGAAGTAACTCTATTTTTGAATCTAAAGCGGTAGGAACTGCTAGATCCTGAAATTAAGGTATACCTACTTTTTCGTTTTCTTCGCAGTATAGTAAGCAAAAACTATTATTAACTCATAGTAATAGTTTGAGTGGAGCCAAAAAAGTTGGTTTTTAGCTTCCACTTTGACAACTTGTAAACGTATGAAATCTGAATAAACATCCCTATTTTACCATCAAAAATTATTGCAACTAGACTTAATTATTCATACAAAGTAAAACGAACTCATTATCATATATTCATTATACAAAATAAGGGGGTTGCAAAATACGCTAAAAAGTTAGGATGAGTAAGAAAACGTCCGAAATAAAATACTTCGTCACCTGTATTATCGAAGTCAGTCCTGTGCCGGCACGATCACCGTCTTAAAGTTCAGATAATCCCACTCATCATCATCTTCATCTCAGCGTTGTATCTCGATTGCATCCGACGCCTTCACATCGGAGATTGGGGTCCACTTTCCAGTTTTTCCTTCTCCACTTCGCATGGTCTTGGACATCCATGGTAGTAAGACCATTGACACGCATGTCATCCTTTATGACATCAAACTAGCACTTCTTGGGTCTCCCCTTTCTACCAGGGCCTGACGGAACTGGCCCGGCCAGACATTTGTTAGCCACATAGTCACAAAACTTGCTCGCACCAGCGAAGGCGACACACAATCTGCGATGTCACAGACACGGAGGCTGTTTTGGATGCGGGAGTTCTCACGCGACTTTTACACGTAACTCCGCACATCCAACGCAGCATATTGATCTCGTCTATGTCACTACAATGGCCGCGCTTCACAGGCATGTTAAAGGTCAGGCCTAATGATGGTTTTATAAACATGTCCTTTCAACCAAACAGGCATTTTGGGGCACAAAAGACATCAGTCATCTCAGGCCACTTGGCTCACGCGGCAGCAATGCGTCGCGGTAGTCGATGCCACTAGATTTCACATAATTCCACTAACACCGTAAATGTTTGCCCAGCGAAAAGAATAGAAACTGCAATGACATGGTTTCATGAAATTACATGAACGAATTCCCCAAATTGGCATTGACTGTATTAGTATTTTTTCATTAAATTTAAATTTTGAGGTCAGTGCGGAGGTAGATGATATTCATCAAAATAATAATGGATATTTAAATATAATTGAAAAAATCGATTTAATTGAAATTTAATATAACACACCAATCCCCCTCAATTTAATACAACTAAAAATATTATAAATAAAATTCTTCATACAACCGTGTTCCACCCTAGTAATAGTGTCATTGTAAAAAAAGATTTAACAAATATACACATAATTCGTTTTAGCACATAGTCCTACGTCATAACAGTCCAATGGAACATTCTGTCATGATATTGAAAAGAATTATGAGAATGCTCGGCAAGCATCCAAAACCTTTCTATTTTTCTGTATATGCCGGTATTAACAATGTTATTACTTATTATCCTATGGGCGTATTATGTTCTACTTGACCTCCCCCAAAAAGATTAAGGAATGATGACGTAACTGCTATATTTAGGAGTTTGTTTACTAGTTGCGTCATTATTTCCCTTTGTTCAATCACCTCGTTCGTCAAAGTGATCCTGTGTCCTTTTAGATATCTATATATTCTAATATTTACCTATAAACGTATTTCAAGCCCCGAATATCTCTCTCTCACTAAGTTGTGATGGTTATGAGCTTAAGGCTATTATTAGGTTTAGTGTTTGATAAAAAATAAATTTTCAGGTTGCTCGCAAGTTACTTTTTTGTACTTGTGATAACGTTCTAGGGGTTTACCTCATCGTAGCTGACTGTGAGGTTTTTTCAAGGTTTTTAAGATCACTCTCTTGTTCGTCTGTCTGTCCGTGTGATACCACCAATTTTCTCAGGAACTGGTGGACTTAGCAAGTTGAAATTTTTACCAGATACTAGGGTCTATAGTCCCTATTGGGTGTATAAAAATCAAGGTACTTAGTAACACGATAAATAAAAAGATTTTCGCTAAGACTTGTAAGTACCAAAATTTACCTTAAACTCAACTTTTTTATTTTTCAGAATTTTCTCTTTACTTGTGCTGTAAGTCCTTGCTTTCAGCCAAAATTGACAATTCTAGGTCAACCGAAAGTACCCTATAGGTTTTAGCTCGAAAACCTATATGGTAGTTCCCGTTGACCTAGAATCACGAAATTTGGCAGAAACAAGGTCTTTCAGCACAAATAACGGAAAAAGCTCAAAAAATGAAGATGAAAATTAAGATAAATTTTTGTTTATTTGTTATTGTTATTATAAAATTACGATATGCAAGCCTAAGTCGATATAAGGTTTATCATTTATTTTAACATTTTATTTTATAATAGTTAAATGGATCGTCAAGTTATAGTCAATGTACTCATTAACATGAACATCAAACCGTACACTTATATTCCAGATGAGAAGTTATAAAATATAAAGGAAATATCTTGATTGAATTCAAGACTCGTGCTCAGATATAATCTAAGAATATTAAATTCTTCACGTAGTAGATGCTTTGCGCTCACTGCAAATGGTAAACGTAAATTGTCTGAATATTTTAAAATCTTGTATGAAATAGTATTATGTAAGTAAACCAGTATTAGTTCACTTGGGAATCATTAACAGTTTTATAAGAGTTCTTATTTTTTTCAAATAAAGTTGCTTACTGGCTCCCAAAAATGAACTTCCTTATTTTAACTTGTTAGCCTGTTCTTTGTTTTATAGATGCAAATTAAAAGTTAACATAAACTCAATTATGTCTTAGTGATCTTAGTGATCCGAGTACTGAGAGCATTAAAAATCCTTTCATCTCAGGCGAATGATTTAAGGAAAGATATAGCTAACTATATTTTGTAAGATGATTCAAGGTCAGATCAAAAATATTATTATCAATAAAGGATTTCTACAAAATTTGATTACAAAAAATTTTTTTTTGGATCTCTTACAAATTTCTCAATTATGTCACAGTTAAATAAAATACTATATTAGTGAATATACCTTAGTGAATATAATACGTGGATGGTATGTCGGTTCATAGGATCCGTAGTAGCATGGATATTACTTACCACTGATTTAACAAAATAAATATATTGTGTATATAACATTTGTGTTATCTGATCCGCCGGTAACCCTGGGGTTATCCTTTCGACGGCTTACCCGGGGTGCCCGGCAATGGACACTTGGGGAGAACATTGTGTGGTTTTAGTCGGTCCGATTCCGACACGCCCACCTCATCGTCGGCACCGATGGGATGAAGCCCATGGGGGTTTTCACACGTATAAAAAAAGTGAGTTATCTGATATAATATTACAGAGCGTACAGGGCCTACCAACATCCTTGGGCCCCAAGCCAACTTCACCTGCAAGTCGGATGCATCTGCTAAACAACAGACGAGGCTTTCCTCTGACGGTTGGGAGGTCAGAGGGCAGTCACTTTCCAGAAACGCCAACCAAAAACTATAAGTGGACCTCGGGCTCCAAGCACCACTGGTATAAGCGATGATCTCTAATATATTATGTAAATCATCATATTCAAGTGTTGACATTAATATTTGATTAATCAACGGTCTCTATAGTAATTTAATGAATTACTGTGCTCTCAAAGTTATTATTAGGTCGTTACATATGAAATTGCCGTTGTTCTTGAAGAAATTGGTGGAAACCCAATTTTCAGTACTAACATTTTTGCATTTTTTCAGGAATGATAAATCCAAATTTTATGTTTTTTTTTGTGTATGAATGAGACAACATTAAGCTAACAAACAGCAACTTTTATTACATTTTTGAAAAGTGACAGCTGTTAAGTAATACGAAATTTATCATCAAAATGAATAGCATTTAGGAAGTACTGTTTTTGAAGATCGAATTAATTTATCAAGCGGCCAATAGAAACCAAATTTAATACAGAGTTGTAAAATCTTGAAATCAACTTTCAAACAAAATATAAATAATGGAAATAGCTATTAAATTACAGGAATAACGAACTCATTAATTTGTAAGAAAATTTCGGCAATATCATAGGTAAAGACCTATTATTAAGGCACATGTTGGTAACGATATTTTAATAAGTTAAGTCATCGCGACTTCGCCTTCGGTGCTTACTAATGAAATTCTCGCCTTACTAACTTTGTTACAATGGGTCAAGAGGTTAAATGGCCGATCCTCTGAGCGAGCAAATGTTGAAGTGAAATGCTCTTACCATCATGTTGGTTCCAATTATTCCAATTAACGTAGTACATTTTTTTTTACTATGAAATGCTTTAAGGCTTATGCCTATAATACATTATTCATCTTATGATGAATAATGTATTATTAAGTTGTAAGATTTATTGTTAACTAGTTCGATACTCACCTATCATGTTGAAGTATGCTATAGAAACTATATTAAAGCTTTATAAATTTTGGAATAGCGAATTCCTAATTCAGTTGGAAGCGCTGTTTAACGAACCAATTAGGAGGCCTTAAGGGCATAAAAATATGAATCATAATGTTGATACATTGGCACTCGAGTGCGAGTGTGATGCACGACAGGATTTTTCACGAATATGATACCTATGGTACACGTGATGGTCTTTTTGTCACGAGTATGCTGTTTCAAATGAAATCAATGGCTACACTTTTCTGCGGTAAATTTTAAATTATTGTTTTCCGATTACCTAAGTATCATCTGCCGCCCTATAGTTATTAAATTTCATTTATTGTTTATCAAAGGTACATTTTATAGAATTCCGAATTACTGTTAGCAGGGCTGTATAATATTTGAAATCATGCTCATATAAAGAGTTACTAATAAAATATAAATACTTAACATTGGAACATAGACGTTTATACCTACAGGCAATGTTGCTTTATGATATTTGCCACAACCACTATGATTGCATTCCACTAGTAAGGAAACTATGTTACAGAGTACCCACTAGAACTCACAGTCGCAACGAACAGAAAATTTTCGCCACAACTAGATGCAGAACTAATGCTGGTAAGCGCTCGCCAATGTATCGCATGGTTGAATCGTACAACAACAATTTTAGTCCTATCGATATAATGGCAGCGCGCCCGGGCATATTTAAGAAGTTATTGCGTGAGAGATTGGCTTTGTACTAATTGGCTATTTGACAATTGTAACAATAATAATATATTTAATATGATAGATACAGTAGCTTAGGTATAGGTTCACAATAATCTAATCTAATTTTATCTTTGATAGTTCATAGTCATTATAAATGTTCATTGTTTATCACGATACGACATCGCGTGATCGGCTGTTTGTTTGCGTGCGAAATTTAAATTACTGGAAAACTTAAAACTGAAAACTTATTTATTTTCTAATAAATAACACTTTTTTAAGGGAAAGATAATTGTAAGAGGTATAAAATAAGCTTACGGATAGTTTGAAATGTCTTTCCAAAATTGTAAAATTGTAAAATAGCCTTTGTACCTTTTTTTTTTTTTTTTTTTTTTCGTGCGGAAATCCCTTCGGATACCCCCCCGCGTGCCAGCGGGGGCGGTTATGTCGGGCTTGAACCGACTAAAACCGCACGCCGTCTCGGGTCTACAGACGCCGGGGTGTAAGGTTGCCCATAGAGCATATCCCTCGCACCCCGACTGACCCTGGGCCATCTCCGGTTTCGAGATGGCCCCCTCGGGTTTGGGAACCACGGTGTCCCCGTCTTGCCCCGGTTTGGGGGAGGGGCGCTAGTCGCCCCACCGTCCCGGCCTGCTTCTGCTGGGGTGACAGGTGGCCTCACCCGCCACCACCAGGCCTGCGCTCATGGAGGACGGAGGTCGTTAAGCGACCTCCGGCGCCTGAGTTGCCTGCGACGCGCGGCGAGCAAGTTGCGGGCTCGGCGGACCGGGAGAGTTCTAAGTCTCTCCCGGGCGCGCTCCGCCACCTCCTTCGCGAGCATTACATGCTCGCAGAAGGAGGCGGCGGCGGCCCACGCGCTCGCGCTCCGCACCATTGCCGCAATCATGCTGCCGAGCGAGAGGACTCCCACCCCGATGGCTGCCACGAGGTCACGCCTCGGCGCCTCCCACGCCGGGCAGTCCGCCAGCGAGTGCAGCCCTGAGTCCTCGCTCGCGTCGCAGTGATGACACTCAGGCGTTGGCTCCTTCCTGATCCGATGCAGGTGGTCCCCGAAGCACCCCTTCCCTGAGATCACCTGCGTCAGTCGGTAGGAGAGGCTTCCGTGTCGCCTCTCCAGCCAATCCTCCATGATGGGCCTTACCGCCGCTATTGCGGCGTGCCCTGCGCTTGGTTGCCCAAGTCGTTCCTTCCACTCCACCACGATGGCCTGGCGGAGCTGGGACTGCACGGCCTCGATTTCTCGAGGCTCGGGGTTCCATCCCTGCTCCCGCGCCTCCTTTCGCCACTGGTACAGTTGCGAAAGGGCTCTCGCTTCCAGGTCCCATGGCGGAGTTCCGGCAAGGAGACTCGCCGCCTCGAAGGAGATCGTGCGGTACCCTCGGATGACCCTGATGGCCAGAACTCGCTGCGGAGCGCGCAGCATCTGCACAGTTCTGGTCCTCAGGGCCTCCGCCCATATTGGGCACCCATACAGGGCCATGGACCGCACGATCCCCGCGTAGAGTCTCCTGCAGGAGTCATCGGGCCCCCTCATGTTGGGCAACAGCCGAGCCAGAGCAAGAGCTGTGCCCTTCAATTTGGGGGCCAGACTTCGGATGTGCTCTCCGAAGTCCCATCGGCCGTCGAGCACGAGCCCCAAATATTTCATTTGGGGCTTGATGCCGATGCGATTTCCTCCCACGATGAGACTGGATCCCTCGGGTGGCTTGCTCCGAGGCCCATGGAAGAACAGGGCCTCAGTTTTGTGCAGGGCCACCTCGAGACCCAGCCGCCGGATCCGCCTAACGACTTGGGCAACCGCGGTCGTGGCCTTTCGGGTCGCTTCGCGGTACGTCGCCCCGCACGCCGTCACGAGCGTGTCGTCCGCGTAGCACGTGACGGCGGCACCGCCTACGAGCTCACCGCGAAGCACCCAGTCGTATCCGATGTTCCACAGGAGCGGCCCCAGGACCGATCCCTGTGGAACACCGCACGACATTTCACGCCGACCGAGACCGGTCACGGTTGGGTAGATGACGGCTCTCTCCGTCAAATACGCCCCGACTATGCGGCGGAGGTAGAGAGGCACTTCGTGATACACGAGCGCCTCCCTAATGCAACTCCAGGGCAAGGTGTTGAACGCGTTGGCGATGTCCAGGGACACCGCCAACATCACCTCACCCCGGGCTACTGCATCCTCCGCCAGAG
This sequence comes from Cybosia mesomella, assembly GCA_946251805.1. NCBI lineage: Eukaryota > Metazoa > Arthropoda > Insecta > Lepidoptera > Erebidae > Cybosia > Cybosia mesomella. Next base: position 12,070,226 of record OX276395.1, read on the forward strand.
CCCTCACGCGCATGATGGCATCCACGGTGGAGCGCCTCTGGCGGAAGCCATATTGGCCATCCGCCAGGTCCGGCCCCACTCTTGAGAGGTGCTCGACGAGGCGCTTCGCAATTACTCTTTCAAAGAGCTTGCACACCTCGTCGAGCAACACTATGGGCCGGTAGGCGGACGGCGAGTCCGCCGGGCGCCCCTCCTTTCGGATGAGAACCAGTTTCCCCGTCTTCCACAATTTCGGAAACTGGCCCCGCTCCAAACATGCGCTGAGAAGCCCTCTCAGTCGGGGCTCGAGAGCGTCGTCGACTAGAGCTAGGACCCACGCTCGGCCTGGAATGCCGTCGGGTCCCGGGGCGGTGTGTTTGGCTCTTAGCCTTCTCACCGCCAGCTCTAGTTCTACCCAAGTGACCTCGGGCACGTCGTCGTCTTCCACGTCGGGCGCCATGCGCAACCGAGGCGGAGTCATCCGCGGTGGAACATGTTCCACCGCCCGCGCTGGGAACAGGGAGCCAACAACTCCTCCGAGCAGATCCGGCTGGAGACACCGGGTTAACGGCGGGGCCTTGGGGCGCAGCTTGCCCCTCACCATCCGGTAGGGCCGCCCCCAAGGGTCCCGCTCCAGCGTCTCCAGCAGCTCACGGAAGGCGTCCCGTTTGGAACGCCTTATCTCCGCTCGGAGGGCTCGTCTGGCCTCCCTGTATCCCTCGTACAACTCCGCCTCTCGGGCCTCCGCATCTGCGGGGCGGCGACGCCTCCTACGGAATCGGGCCCACCGGCGGTGCGTGATCACGCAGCCCCGTCTGAGCTGCGCGATCTCCGACGACCACCAGTAGACCTGACCCCTCGGATTATAGGGCGGAGCCCTAGGCATCGCCGCGTCACAGACACGGGTCATGGCCTCCCGGAACCACTCCGCCTCATCGTCTATGCAGACAGGCCTGTCCGGCGCAGGGGCCCAGGCCTGTACGATGGCGGCTTCCAGGAGGAGCTCCCGATCAAGTCGCTTAAGCGCCCAACGTGGCTCGGGTGGAGCCGGTGCAGCCGGCGCGTCGCTCGCAGGGGGGGACACGTCAAACCGAATGTATCGGTGATCCGAACTTGTGTCCTCCCCCAAAACGACGCGCCAGCCCTGAACACGTTGCGCCAACGAGGGGCTCGCGAACGATAGGTCCACGATGGAGCTACCCCTCGAGGTCACGAACGTGTCCACGGCTCCCCGATTTAGGAGGACTAGGCCGAGTCGTGTGGCCCAGTCCACCAGTGCCCTGCCTCTATGCCCCGTCGCGCCCCTTTCGTGTCGGGAACCCCAGGCATACGACCAGGCGTTGAAGTCCCCGAGCACAAGGACCGGACGGGGCTGGCAGGCATTGACGACGACGGCCAGCTGACGGAGCCATTGCTCATATGCAGCTTGGTCTCGGTTCGGCGTGATATAAGCGGCCACGACCGCTATGTCCCCAACCGCCGCCGCCACGCAGCCGGGTCCCCTTGCAACGACGGCAAGAGGAGGGCTGCCGGCGGCAGGGTTGTGCACCAGTGCCGCCGACCCATCCAGCGCGGTTTCCCAGGTAGGCCCGAGGAACCGGTGGGTGTATGGGTCGGCGACAGCGGCGACATTTATGGCCCACTGTGCCATGCTCTGGCGCAGAAGATCCTGAGCATGGGCACCGTGGCCAACGTTCACCTGCAGGATGCGGAGTTGAGGATCCATTACGGATCCCCCATCTCCGCATCCCGCTGTGAACTGGAGGCGGAAGGCCGGCCTCCCGGCTTCGGCTCCCCTCCGGCGCAGGCCTTGCTGCCAACCCTGTGGTCGGCCGGCTTGCCTCCCGCTGCACACCTAAAGCAGTGCAGCGGGGCATCGCAAGTGCCGGCCTTGTGACCGGGTTGGCCACAGCGGAAGCAACGGTCACCCGCCGTCACTTCCGCCGTGCAGTGCACCCCCACATGGCCCACCGACAGGCACCTGAAGCACCTGGCCGGTCGGGCCTGCAGGAGCCGTGCCTGCGCCCTCAGGAAGCCTCCCACCAGGAGGCTCCGCCCGTCTGCGACCTTTTGGGCCGCCGCGATAGGGCAGCCGACAACTGCTGCCCCCTGTCCACCGCGGCCGAAGCGTATAGCTCCGGCCTTTACTGTGTCCGGGGAGCAGTCCCCGGCCTCCGCCACGGCGAGCCTGAGCTCTTCTGCCGTGACGGAGTCGTCCAGGCCCGTAATGCGCACTTCTGCGCATTTAATGGGCCTGGACACCCGGACGTCGGCTGCGTCCAGCGACTCCCTCAGCCGAGCCGCTAGGGCGTCGGCCTTGGGGCCACTGGCGGCGCCAGGGACCTCAAGAAGCCGGGCTCCCGTCCGTGTGCTCTTGCACCGGACACCCGGGATCTCGAGGGCCTTGAGGTCTACGTTGGCCTTAACTTTGGCCAACACCTCGGCATACCCCATGCCCCTACCCGCTGCCTCCGCCGTCAGGGTGACGACGACGGCCGCGGTACGAGGGGCACGGAGCTTCCCCGGCGCTGTCTTCGCGGCGGCCGCGGCCTTCCTGGCCTTCTTGGCGGCCTTCTTGGCGGCCTTCCGCCTCTTCTTGTTGGCTCCAGCCACCTCCCAGCCCCCTTCCAATGGGGTGGAGGAGGCCGGAACCACGGCTGGGGCTGGGGCTGGGGCCAGGGCTGGGGACGTCTTCCCCTTGCCCTTCCCCTTGCCTTTGCCCTTCCCCTTACCCTGAGCGGGAGGGGGCTGAGGAGGAGTCGGCTCCGGTAATGTCACAATCGCACCCGCAGCCGGGCGGGTGGGGCCCCTCTTGGCTACAGCCGCGTAGACGGCCGCTGGTGGCGCCAGAGGCGGACGGCGGATGGAGTCCATTAGGGCCTCCATCCGACACATCATCCTCTCCTCCAGCGCCTCCATGTAGGGGAGCCAGGACTCCGCCGGCGGTGCCCTCGGCTGCGCCGGCCGCACCGACTGTGCCGGCTGCTGGACCGGTTGCACCGGCCGCTCTGGCCGCGTCGACAGCGCAGGCTGCGCTGACCGACTCGCGGACGAGCGAGTCGCGCGCGCCGCCTCCGCCGGTTGCGCCCGCTGCGCCGTTTGAGCCGAGCTCGTCATCCCCCTCTTGAGCTCTTCGACGGCTGCAGCTAGTCGAGCCGTCTCCCGACGGGACTCGGCCAGCTGCGCCGCCAGGCCCTCATTCTCGGAGGCGATGTCGAGCACAATGCTCAACATCGCCTCTTGCTCAGGGTTTGGGGACCCCTTGAAGGACGCAGTCACCTTCTGGAGTCTCTCCATGAGTGACCGCGTCCTCCCGCATGGCTCCGACACCGGCACCGCTGAGGTGGAAGGCCTCGGCGGTGACTTTCCCGCAGCCCTTCCAAGAGCCGAGGGGGCTCGGGTGGATTGCCCACCCCTCACGCCACCACGCGCCCCTCGGCGGCCCGCAGCCACCTTGGACGCCGGCTTCGACGCCTCATCGCTGCTGGAGGAGGAGGTCGTCCCGGTGAGGGTAAAGTCCTCGTCCGAAACGTCCCCCCCCGCCCGAGCCTTTGCGCGCCTCCTGCGCTTACGGGTCCGCGGAACGCCCAGACCCGCCGGGCTGCTCGCCCTGCTTCGCTCGTTGGCGGTGTCGAATTTCTCCGACACCGCCGAGGTGTTTGGCGCTACCTCCGCGCTTGATTGCTGCGCGATCTCCGCGCAGACTACGTTATTTTCATCGTCCTTGTTCATGCCATTGTCTAGATTTTTATTTGTTCGGTCCGTTTTATTTTTGATTATTTGGTGAATGTCCATAGCATATCCCACGAGTATGGGGGAAAGGTGGTCCATCCAGGCGGTGCCCCCTGCACCTGGATAAGCCTATATACTATGGAGGTCGGCTGGTATCCATAGGTTTTTACGACTTCGCTGTCGGGTGTTATAGACTTTTCCTTGTCGTGGGCCGGCCAATAAAGGCAAGCCCTCCGGTCAGCAAGTTCACGGCGTACCCTTCTGGAGCCACCAGTCAGGTCGTTGCCGATCACCTGCCGATTACGGAACGCGAGAGGATGGCTAGTCCTCTCTCACCGGCGGCGGCACAAGTGCCCGTCGGCCCCTGCGTTAGCAGTGGGCCAACCCGCCCCTGGATCCCTCAGGACCCTATGGTGGCCTCAGCCACAAACACCATCGCCCATCCTGTCTCCTCTGAAAGCAGAGGAGTACGGAGAGCGATGTGTTCCCGCCACGTTGGGTATTCGCCGACGATCAATGCCAACCCCATGAAGGGGAAGCCATTGACCGCCGCCCAGGGTGTACCGGCCGCTCCGATTCCGTTCCCCCCGGAATGCAGCGGGATCGGAATCGGAACGACACGCGAGGAGGTTACCCAACATACACCCCAATAGCCTTTGTACCTGTATACCTTTTATGTGCATGCATGTTTACGCACGCGCTGTGTGCCTACACGGGGTGAATTATATGTTTCAATTATATGTTTCAATATCCACTTCTTATATGGAAATGTATTCTACTTAAGTACTAGTTTTCTACAAAACCCCTAGAAATAAATACTTGTATTAGCTAATATGTGGTAAATGTTGCTGGTGTCACAATTGTTACTGTAATTGTTATACCTCATAATTGAATATGTATTGTGTCACTGTTTATTTACCTCAATAAATAGAAAAAAAAAAAAAAAAAAAAAAATCGGATAAAAGTTGAGTAAAAAAATATTTTACGTTAAAAAAATGTTGTGTGTGTGTTTCAACGCCATTCTCATCATACACGCGTCCTACCAGCACGTTATTCACTATTTTAAGTAATAAAATTGTTGAAGAGTCTGTCTGTTCATTCTAATGAACAAACCTCTTGAAAATCCTTGTAGGATACCTTGTACGTATCGTTGCTTTCAGTAAGTTCACGGTCTGCGGCATAGCAATCTGTACAAAATTATAAAGTGTGAGACCGAATTTTGTGACTTCGTTTGTATGTTTGGGATAATCTTCGAAACCATTGTACTTATTGGAAAAATTATTTCACCATTTGAAAGGTACACTATGCCCGGTGGACATAGGCTATATGTTATGTGTTAATTACGATTGCTTGAGTTTAAAAAAACTCAAATAACCCCAAGCGAACGATTGGCGGGTTACTTGTATTGAATAAACGTGAAAAGTGTAAGTGGTACAACAGAAAGATTTTAAAATGAATGTAACTTTCAGAGGTGATTTTTACCTCCGATATAATTCTGGAGATAATGAAAATTGAGAAATTATATAGTCGCGGTTAGGTTAGGTTAGGCAGAGACCACACGTTTCCACTTGCTTTGATCTTGGCTTAAACCTATAGGTTGTTCTGTTTGCAAACAGGCTCGCGAGTACCTTTTTTTTTTTTTTTTTTTTTATCGTGCGGAAATCCCTTCGGATACCCCCCCGCGTGCCAGCGGGGGCGGTTATGTCGGGCTTGAACCGACTAAAACCGCACGCCGTCTCGGGTCTACAGACGCCGGGGTGTAAGGTTGCCCATAGAGCATATCCCTCGCACCCCGACTGACCCTGGGCCATCTCCGGTTTCGAGATGGCCCCCTCGGGTTTGGGAACCACGGTGTCCCCGTCTTGCCCCGGTTTGGGGGAGGGGCGCTAGTCGCCCCACCGTCCCGGCCTGCTTCTGCTGGGGTGACAGGTGGCCTCACCCGCCACCCCCAGGCCTGCGCTCATGGAGGACGGAGGTCGTTAAGCGACCTCCGGCGCCTGAGTTGCCTGCGACGCGCGGCGAGCAAGTTGCGGGCTCGGCGGACCGGGAGAGTTCTAAGTCTCTCCCGGGCGCGCTCCGCCACCTCCTTCGCGAGCATTACATGCTCGCAGAAGGAGGCGGCGGCGGCCCACGCGCTCGCGCTCCGCACCATTGCCGCAATCATGCTGCCGAGCGAGAGGACTCCCACCCCGATGGCTGCCACGAGGTCACGCCTCGGCGCCTCCCACGCCGGGCAGTCCGCCAGCGTGTGCAGCCCTGAGTCCTCGCTCGCGTCGCAGTGATGACACTCAGGCGTTGGCTCCTTCCTGATCCGATGCAGGTGGTCCCCGAAGCATCCCTTCCCGGAGATCACCTGCGTCAGTCGGTAGGAGAGGCTTCCGTGTCGCCTCTCCAGCCAGTCCTCCATGATGGGCCTTACCGCCGCTATTGCGGCGTGCCCTGCGCTTGGTTGCCCAAGTCGTTCCTTCCACTCCACCACGATGGCCTGGCGGAGCTGGGACTGCACGGCCTCGATTTCTCGAGGCTCGGGGTTCCATCCCTGCTCCCGCGCCTCCTTTCGCCACTGGTACAGTTGCGAAAGGGCTCTCGCTTCCAGGTCCCATGGCGGAGTTCCGGCAAGGAGACTCGCCGCCTCGAAGGAGATCGTGCGGTACCCTCGGATGGCCCTGATGGCCAGAACTCGCTGCGGAGCGCGCAGCATCTGCACAGTTCTGGTCCTCAGGGCCTCCGCCCATATTGGGCACCCATACAGGGCCATGGACCGTACGATCCCCGCGTAGAGTCTCCTGCAGGAGTCATCGGGCCCCCTCATGTTGGGCAACAGCCGAGCCAGAGCAAGAGCTGTGCCCTTCAATTTGGGGGCCAGACTTCGGATGTGCTCTCCGAAGTCCCATCGGCCGTCGAGCACGAGCCCCAAATATTTCATTTGGGGCTTGATGCCGATGCGATTTCCTCCCACGATGAGACTGGATCCCTCGGGTGGCTTGCTCCGAGGCCCATGGAAGAACAGGGCCTCGGTTTTATGCAGGGCCACCTCGAGACCCAGCCGCCGGATCCGCCTAACGACTTGGGCAACCGCGGTCGTGGCCTTTCGGGTCGCTTCGCGGTACGTCGCCCCGCACGCCGTCACGAGCGTGTCGTCCGCGTAGCACGTGACGGCGGCACCGCCTACGAGCTCACCGCGAAGCACCCAGTCGTATCCGATGTTCCACAGGAGCGGCCCCAGGACCGATCCCTATGGAACACCGCACGACATTTCACGCCGACCGAGACCGGTCACGGTTGGGTAGATGACGGCTCTCTCCGTCAAATACGCCCCGACTATGCGGCGGAGGTAGAGAGGCACTTCGTGATACACGAGCGCCTCCCTAATGCAACTCCAGGGCAAGGTGTTGAACGCGTTGGCGATGTCCAGGGACACCGCCAACATCACCTCACCCCGGGCTACTGCATCCTCCGCCAGAGCCCTCACGCGCATGATGGCATCCACGGTGGAGCGCCTCTGGCGGAAGCCATATTGGCCATCCGCCAGGTCCGGCCCCACTCTTGAGAGGTGCTCGACGAGGCGCTTCGCAATTACTCTTTCAAAGAGCTTGCACACCTCGTCGAGCAACACTATGGGCCGGTAGGCGGACGGCGAGTCCGCCGGGCGCCCCTCCTTTCGGATGAGGACCAGTTTCCCCGTCTTCCACAATTTCGGAAACTGGCCCCGCTCCAAACATGCGCTGAGAAGCCCTCTCAGTCGGGGCTCGAGAGCGTCGTCGACTAGAGCTAGGACCCACGCTCGGCCTGGAATGCCGTCGGGTCCCGGGGCGGTGTGTTTGGCTCTTAGCCTTCTCACCGCCAGCTCTAGTTCTACCCAAGTGACCTCGGGCACGTCGTCGTCTTCCACGTCGGGCGCCATGCGCAACCGAGGCGGAGTCATCCGCGGTGGAACATGTTCCACCGCCCGCGCTGGGAACAGGGAGCCAACAACTCCTCCGAGCAGATCCGGCTGGACACACCGGGTTAACGGCGGGGCCTTGGGGCGCAGCTTGCCCCTCACCATCCGGTAGGGCCGCCCCCAAGGGTCCCGCTCCAGCGTCTCCAGCAGCTCGCGGAAGGCGTCCCGTTTGGAACGCCTTATCTCCGCTCGGAGGGCTCGTCTGGCCTCCCTGTATCCCTCGTACAACTCCGCCTCTCGGGCCTCCGCATCTGCGGGGCGGCGACGCCTCCTACGGAATCGGGCCCACCGGCGGTGCGTGATCACGCAGCCCCGTCTGAGCTGCGCGATCTCCGGCGACCACCAGTAGACCTAACCCCTCGGATTATAGGGCGGAGCCCTAGGCATCGCCGCGTCACAGACACGGGTCATGGCCTCCCGGAACCACTCCGCCTCATCGTCTATGCAGACAGGCCTGTCCGGCGCAGGGGCCCAGGCCTGTACGATGGCGGCTTCCAGGAGGAGCTCCCGATCAAGTCGCTTAAGCGCCCAACGTGGCTCGGGTGGAGCCGGTGCAGCCGGCGCGTCGCTCGCAGGGGGGGACACGTCAAACCGAATGTATCGGTGATCCGAACTTGTGTCCTCCCCCAAAACGACGCGCCAGCCCTGAACACGTTGCGCCAACGAGGGGCTCGCGAACGATAGGTCCACGATGGAGCTACCCCTCGAGGTCACGAACGTGTCCACGGCTCCCCGATTTAGGAGGACTAGGCCGAGTCGTGCGGCCCAGTCCACCAGTGCCCTGCCTCTATGCCCCGTCGCGCCCCTTTCGTGTCGGGAACCCCAGGCATACGACCAGGCGTTGAAGTCCCCGAGCACAAGGATCGGACGGGGCTGGCAGGCATTGACGACGACGGCCAGCTGACGGAGCCATTGCTCATATGCAGCTTGGTCTCGGTTCGGCGTGATATAAGCGGCCACGACCGCTATATCCCCAACCGCCGCCGCCACGCAGCCGGGTCCCCTTGCAACGACGGCAAGAGGGGGGCTGCCGGCGGCAGGGTTGTGCACCAGTGCCGCCGACCCATCCAGCGCGGTTTCCCAGGTAGGCCCGAGGAACCGGTGGGTGTATGGGTCGGCGACAGCGGCGACATTTATGGCCCACTGTGCCATGCTCTGGCGCAGAAGATCCTGAGCATGGGCACCGTGGCCAACGTTCACCTGCAGGATGCGGAGTTGAGGATCCATTATGGAACCCCCATCTCCGCATCCCGCTGCGAACTAGGGGCGGAAGGCCGGCCTCCCGGCTTCGGCTCCCCTCCGGCGCAGGCCTTGCTGCCAACCCTATGGTCAGCCGGCTTGCCCCCCGCTGCACATCTGAAGCAGTGCAACGGGGCGCTACACGTGCCGGCCTTATGACCGGGCTGGCCACAGCGGAAGCAACGGTCACCCGCCGTTACCTCCGCTGTGCAGTGCACCCCCACATGGCCCACCGACAGGCACCTGAAGCACCTGGCCGGTCGGGCCTGCAGGAGCCGTGCCTGCGCCCTCAGGAAGCCTCCCACCAGGAGGCTCCGCCCGTCTGCGACCTTTTGGGCCGCCGCGATAGGGCAGCCGACAACTGCTGCCCCCTGTCCACCGCGGCCGAAGCGTATAGCTCCGGCCTTCACTGTGTCCGGGGAGCAGTCCCCGGCCTCCACCACGGCGAGCCTAAGCTCCTCAGCCGTGACGGAGTCGTCCAGGCCCGTGATGCGCACTTCTGCGCATTTAATGGGCCTGGACACCCGGACGTCGGCTGCATCCAATGACTCCCTAAGCCGAGCCGCTAGGGCGTCGGCTTTGGGGCCACTGGCGGCACCGGGGACCTCAAGAAGCCGGGCTCCCGTCCGTGTGCTCTTGCACCGGACGCCCGGGATCTCGAGGGCCTTGAGGTCCACGTTGGCCTTTACCTTGGCCAACACCTCGGCATACCCCATGCCTCTCGACGCTGCCTCCGCCGTCAAAGTGACGACGACGGCCGTTGTTCGAGGGGCACGGAGCTTCCCCGGTGCTGCCTTTGCGGCGGCCGCGGCCCTCCTGGCCTTTTTGGCGGCCTTTTTGGCGGCCTTCCGCCTCTTCTTACTGGCTCCAGCCACCTCCCAGCCCCGTTCCAATGGGGTGGAGGTAGCCGGAACCACGGCTGGGGCTGGGGCTGGGGCCAGGGCAGGGGACGTCTTCCCCTTGCCCTTCCCCTTACCTTTGCTCTTCCCCTTACCCTCAGTGGGAGGGGGCCGAGGAGCCGGTTCCGGCAAGGGCGCACTCGCAGCCGGGCAGGTGGGGCCCTTCCGGGCTGCAGCCGCGAAGCTGGCCACCGGTGGCGCTAGAGGCGGACGGCGGATGGAGTCCACTAAGGCCTCCAACCGACTCATCATCCTCTCCTCCAGCGCCCGAGTAGCAGCCACCCAGGGCTCCTCCGGTGGTGATTGGGCCGGCCGCCGCACCGATTGCATCGGCTGCTCCGCCTGCGTTGACTTCGCCGGCACCGGCTGCGTCGACCGCGTCGATCGCGTAACCCTCGCCGGCGACTCCGGTTGCGCCAATTGCGCTGGCTGTGCCGAGATCGCCACCAACCTCTTCAGCTCCTCCAGAGCTGTAGCTAGCCGAGCCGTCTCTCGACGGGACTCGGCCAGCTGTGCCGCGAGAGCCTCGTTTTCGGAGGCGATGCCGAACACAATGTTCAGCATCTCCTCCTGCTGAGGGTCCGGGGACCCCTGGGACGACGCAGCCACCTTCTGGAGTCTCTCCAGGAGTGACCGCGTCTTCCCGCACGGCTCCGACAACGACACCGCCGAGGTGGAAGGCCTCGGCGGTGAGTTTCCCACGGCCCTTCCAAGAGCCGAGGGAGCTCGGGTGGATTGTCCAGCCCTCACGCCACCCCGCGCCCCTCTGCGGCCAGCAGCCACCTTGGATGCCGGCTTTGAGGCTTCGTCGCTACTGGAGGAGGAGGTCGTCCCGGTGAGGGTAAAATCCTCGTCCGAAACGTCCTCCCCCGCCCGAGCCTTTGCGCGCCTCCTGCGCTTGCGGGTCCGCGGCACGCCCAGACCCGCCGGGCTGCTCGCCCTGCTTCGCTCGTTGGCGGTGTCGAAACACTCCGACACCGCCGAGGTATTTAGCGTCACCTCCACGCATTGGAGCTGCACGATCTCCGCGCAGACTCCGTCATTCGCATTGTCCATATTCGTAGCCAATTTGTCATTATTTATTTTTCCGTCCGGTTTTCTGTTAATTTTTGGATTTGTATTCATATCTTATCCCACGAGTGTGGGGGAAAGGTGGTCCATCCAGGCGGAGCCCCCTGCACCTGGATAAGCCTATGTACTATGGAGGTCGGCTGGTATCCATAGGTTTTTACGACTTGGCTGTCGGGTGTTATAGACTTTTCCTTGTCGTGGGCCGGCCAATAAAGGCAAGCCCTCCGGTGAGCAAGTTCACGGCGTACCCTTCTGGAGCCACCAGTCAGGTCGTTGCTGATCACCTGCCGATTACGGAACGCGAGAGGATGGCTAGTCCTCTCTCACCGGCGGCGGCACAAGTGCCCGTCGGCCCCTGCGTTAGCAGTGGGCCAACCCGCCCCTGGATCCCCCAGGACCCTATGGTGGCCTCAGCCACAAACACCATCGCTCATCCTGTCTCCTCTGAAAGCAGAGGAGTACGGAGAGCGATGTGTTCCCGCCACGTTGGGTATTCGCTGACGATCAATGCCAACCCCATGAAGGGGAAGCCATTGACCGCCGCCCAGGGTGTACCGGCCGCTCCGGTTCCGCTCCCCCCGGACTGCAGCGGGATCGGAATCGGAACGACACGCGAGGAGGTTACCCAACACACACCCCGGCTCGCGAGTACCTATTATATCAAACCGTATAATTATATTTAACGTAATGGCTACTACTTTGGTTACGCTAGGAGGAGAATTTGAATCCTACACTGTACCATCATCGTGAACTGACTCCTAACACAATTCATTTGAGCTTATCAGTTTTATTTGTTATTATTAACAGGTTCACGTTTGAGTACTATCTCACCTGCTTGATAGTGATGATGTGGTTGTTAGAAACCTATTCACTCGAGACATGAAGATGCCCAGGCTTATAGCTTGCTGGAAACAGACTCAGGTAGAGAATTTCACTCCTTTGTTGCACGCATAACGAATGTGTCCCTAAAACGTTTCGTACTATTTCATCAGTAGGTACTCTATTTAAGCCGACGTGCTTGGTTGGGGACCTCCACGCGGTGCACCCTGGGCAACGGAGACAGCAGCGCCTCTCTCCTAGGGCGGGGAGACGCTGCCGCCTACGGCCAACTCCAACCGAGGCGAGGACGGCCCTATTGAGGGCTGTCCGGAAGCTTTCTACGTGTCCCTCTGATTAGCAGATGGCACAGTGGAGAGCAAGTAAGGGGGCCATCTCGAAACCGGAGATGGCTCAGGGTCAGTCGGGGTGGGAGGGGTAACCTTATGCTCTATGGGTAACCTTACACCCCGGCGTCTTAAGACCCGAGACGGCATGAAAAAAAAAAAGTACTTTATTTAAGTAACAGATAAACAGATGTGACCTAATCGAAAGTAATTAGGCACATATGTTTTTCTATTGAACTATTATCTATACATAATATTACATAGATTTAGTCACAATTAGTCCGATAACGTTATTTTCCATTCTTCTACCAATTATTCATATATATTAAAACAATTATACAATTTTGATCATTTTGATAGTTGATTGTGTGAAAATTATTTAAACAAAAACAACCTATTTACAAATTTTGAACAGTTTTGAAGAATTCGGAGACGAATTGAAGACTATTTTACAAACTCATATTTGATGGAAGTCGAAAATTCAATGACTAGAAATTTCAGCCATGTTGCATCATTCATTTTTCAATTTCAAAGAATTAAGACCACATTCATATATTCCCATTTTCTAATATGATTTTAAGCTCTAGCTGCCACGACCGATAAGAGTATTATAAAATTAAAAATTAGTTATATCCGTACATTGGAGATATTGATGAACAATTCTGAAATTTTCATTTTCACACTATTTTTTTTGGGATTCTTGTCTACTGAAACTACTGAAAGATTTTTTCTATTAGAGAGGTCTTAGGCAGACTGGAAATCTGCCGTATGTTTTTAACGACAAAAAACGGTAAGGTTTTTTATGGTTAAGTAGAGAAATAACGAAAATACGATAGCCGACCTCCGGAAATGATGAAACATACGATAACTGACCTCCGCGCAGGTGGAGCCGCAGGCATAAATGCGAGGGATATGCTCTATGGGCAACCTTACACCCCGGCGTCTGTAGACCCGAGACGGCGTGCGGTGTTAGTCGGTTCAAGCCGGACATAACCGCCCCCGCTGGCCGGCGGGGGGGTATCCGAAGGGATTTCCGCACGATAAAAAAAAAAGGTACGGCCGGTTAGAAGGGGTTAGCGGAGGTCTCGCAGAAACCTCCGCCATACCCTTCGTGTTAGGTTACTTGTGGTAATGCATGAAGAAATAGGAGTCCCACCAGGCGGGGCTCCAACGAACATTTAACGATGTAGAATCCGTTAATATGCAGACTAACTAGGTAAAGTGAAGAAGCTACTTTAAGTCAAATTTCACACTTTAACTTTAATTTTAGTTGATGTGCATATTAACGTATTCCTCATTCTAAAGGTAACATAATATATATGTATACATTAAGTTATTTGATGTCACCATTAAAAATTGTGCCAGGTGCCTCAAAGGTTGTTCACGTGAAACAACTACTACAAATAATTGTATCGAAGTTTTTAATTCCTTTGAACTAAAGTGAGTTAATCCTTTGAAAATTCCACTTTAGAAGTAAATTTTTAATTACGAGGCACGTTTTTTATTACCTGCAAAGCGTACTAACTCACAGTTACAGTTAAACAAAAGTAATTTAAATATATTTAATATATTTTGTAACTAAATCTGACTAATATTATAAATGTGAAAGTTTGTGAGGATATCGGCTTTTACGCAAAAACGGCAAAACAGAAACAGACAAAATTTGCCACAGGGATAGACTATAGTTTGGAATAATAAATACTGTAGTTTGAAATAATAAATAGGTTATTTTTTACCTCGGGACTAGATAGGTCATGTGTACGGTATCAGTATTTCATACGGTTGGAGCCGCCGGCAACAGCTAGTAAAATAAAAGGGTTTCTATACCTCGCTGGATAGCGCAGTGTAAGTTTGTAAGAATCGGCCACAGAATATTTAAAATAAAGAAACGCAAAGAGAAATCTTAATATTTCTAAACTAATACTAATACTTATCAACTAATACTAATAGTTTTAAACTAATTTTGTACTAATAACTAATACTAATACTTTTTTTTCAATTCGAGTCGTATAGTAATTTGGCAAAAACTACTTAGACTAATAAATTAGGAGTACAATGATTAGTATGCCTGTGCAAGGACATATAGGCGTCAACTCCAACTATCACCCACGTTAATTTAAACTTTAATTATCCACGAGCAGTACAATGGGAGTAGAAACCACCGCTTAGCACGTGAATATTAATTTTGAAATTCTATTTATCTTCTCACATTGTGTTTTTTATCGATTGGCTGAGCCAGGTAGTCTTAGGAACAATAAATGAAATGATTGTTATTTAAGTATAATCACTGAATTGTGTGTATCCAAAATATATACTAGTATTTGTCTGCCCGCCGGTTCCCGGTAGGAGGGCTAGACCCAAAAAGTGATAGCTTATGGTCTTAGAAGGTGACTAGCGTGCCAATGGTCTCACTGCCAGGGATGTCCAATACAGTGCGAACTGGCTCTGAGACGAAGACCTCAAATGCAATCGGGATACGACGCTGTTCTGATGATGATAAGTAGTTGTCTGCCAGATGGTAAGTAGTTATTGTTATTTAGTGGGTTTACTAAAATGTTTTGAAAATTTTATTAAAATCCGTCACGCGAAGGAGTAAGGACCTTCTTCAATAGATGGAGCATACCACCCACTCTATAATATACTATTGAACAGATAAGTAACTTATCACTCTTCTTCAAGAAATAAGGTTTATATTAAAATAATCTTAATACCTAAAAATAGACACTCGCCTCCATCAGCGAACTCTCTACTTGGTAGAGTCGGTATAACGAAAGGTGAATTTTGTAATACCCCTGTAATTAAACAAATTTTGCTGCATATGAATTTTGTTGGATAGACTCTTTAGTGTAAAATTGTACGAACTGACATGTACCTATAACAAAAAGTGAAGTTAAAGTTCAACTTTCATAACTTTATCTTCATGTATTATGTCCTTTCTTCTCGGTCTTTTCGCTATTTAAGTTATTGTATGCTTGAACTGCATGAATATATCAGCAGCGTGGCAGTAGTATGACACTGCTGTTCACGAGATCTTTAGTTCAATTTCCGGGTGGTGTGTTACCCACTGAAATTGACACTGGAACTATGTCCTTTCTCCTCGGTCTTTTCGCTATTAAAGTTATTGTATGCTTGACATAAACATAACTTCATGCCTGTATCCCCGAAGGGGTAGGCAGAGGTGTATTACACACCCACGATTCGCCAGTTATGTTTAGGTCCCAATGTAATAGGGGGCGAGCCTATTGCCATCTACCGGGCACATTACTAAGCGAGCGATAATCAACATTTTTAATACACACATATCTACGAAAGGTCGGAGGTGTGTACCTGGGGCGACTGGGAATCGAACTCGAGACCTCGTCTCGGCAGTCCGTTACGTACACCACTAGGCTATCGCCGCTTGAACTGTATGAATATATCAGCAGCGTGGCAGTATTACGACACTGCTGTCTATGGGATCTTTAGTTCAATTTCCGGGTGGTGTGTTACCCATTGAAATTGACACTGGAACTATGTCCTTTCTCCTCGGTCTTTACGCTATTTAAGTTATTGTATGCTTGAACTGTATGAATATATCAGCAGCGTGGCTGTAGTAGTACACTACTGTCCACGGGATCTTGAGTTCAATTTCCGGGTGGTGTGTTACCCACTGAAATTGACACTGGAACTATGTCCTTTCTCCTCGGTCTTTTCCCTATTTAAGTCATTGTATGCTTGAACTGTGTGAATATATCAGCAGCGTGGCAGTAGTATTTAGTACACTAATGTCCACGGGATCTTTAGTTCAATTTCCGGGTAGTGTGTTACCTACTGAATTGATACTGGAACTAGTGAGAACAACCCAATTTTACCGTTAAGAATTTCTCAGTATCAGTACGAAGCGTGTAAACGTGTCTAGTACACAGTATAGCTAACCCTCTATAGCCAGAATTAATCTCTGGAGAGTACAGAGCCCCCACACGCCACCTATATCTTTCATCACGTGGTCGGAGAATCTTCTCCTTGGACATGACCTTCCCGTAACCAAATGGAAGTCCTTAAACAGACTTCGGACGGATTTGGATGAAATTTTATACATCAAGATACCATATATACTTTTTATCCCGAGATTAAGTTCCTGTAGACGGGTAACGGGATGAATATTTTACACGGGCAGGACTACACACAACGGCTAGTTGCTTTATACTGCTTCTGAATGTAAATTCAGCACAAAAAAAGAATAAAAATAAACAAATAAATCAATATACCTTTTTTTATTTTTTCGTGCGGAAATCCCTTCGGATACCCCCCCCCCCCCCGCCGGCCAGCGGGGGCGGTTATTTCGGGCTTGAACCGACTAAAACCGCACGCCGTCTCGGGTCTACAGACGCCGGGGTGTAAGGTTGCCCATAGAGCATATCCCTCGCACCCCGACTGACCCTGGGCCATCCGGTGCCTGAGTCGCCTGCGACGCGCGGCGAGCAAGTTGCGGGCTCGGCGGGCCGGGAGAGTTCTAAATCTCTCCCGGGCGCGCTCCGTCATCTTCTGCGAGCATGTACACGCGCTCGCGCTCCGCACCATTGCCGCAATCAAGCTGCCGAGCGAGAGGACTCCCACCCCGATGGCTGCCACGAGGTCACGCCTCGGCGCCTCCCACGCCGGGCAGTCCGCCAGCGTGTGCAGCCCTGAGTCCTCGCTCGCGTCGCAGTGATGACACTCAGGCGTTGGCTCCTTCCTGATCCGATGCAGGTGGTCCCCGAAGCACCCCTTCCCGGAGATCACCTGCGTCAGTTGGTACGAGAGGCTTCCGTGTCGCCTCTCTAGCCAATCCTCCATGATGGGCCTTACCGCCGCAATTGCGGCGTGCCCTGTCAATCAATCAATCAATATACCTATGTAGAATAAAAACAAACATTTTATCCATTTTATATAGAAACAGCTAAAGATTTTCTGTTTACATAGTAACAAAAGTTCATCCTTTCAAAGAAAGCAATCTGTTCAGAAATAAATATTGAGTTCCAACACACGGCACGTAAGGATTGCAAAACTTCTGCCGGTAGAATAATGGTAGGAGCCATCTATTCAACATCTATTCCAACAAGCTTTTATAGTTTTTATGTGAAAAAGGCCTCTGAATCTGTAAACAGGCATTTGCTCAGGTCGTGGAGGGATTACAAAGAGTTTTCCTCACAGATGTTACGCGGGCCATGACGCCAGATGGCGCTGCTATCGATAATAATAAAAACAGTATTATACGATGATTTACAATTTAACTTCTACAAGTACATGCGCACATCCATAAGTAAATGCGTATACCCATAATATTTTATATGTGAACTTTATGATTTAAGGGAGTTGGACGTGTTTTGGGTTATGTAAAGGTTAATCTGGGTAAAATAATTCGTTTAATATTTTTTATTATTTTATTCATGTTATATTACCATTTCACCTAATAATCATCCGCTGAGCCTTTTCCCAACTCAGTTGAGGTGGGCTGTTCAGTCTTATTACGAAGCGGCTGAACTTCGATATTTTTCGTGAAGCGACTGTTATCTGAGCTCCACATTAGATCAGTTGTTGGACTTTTAGGGCTCCTACCCGTAACGGCTGAGTAGATGTTTAGGCAACCGGAACCGACGGCTTAACGTGCTCTCTGAGGCACGGAGGGATCTCAATGTATCTGAAGAATGGTCACCCATCCTAAGACTGCTTTGGCTAGTGTTGCTTAACTTTGCATTGTATTAACCTTATAACTTTTAAACTTATAACTTTTAAAGCTGCGATAGCCCAGTGGCGTACGTATCGGACTGCTGAGACGAGGTCTCGAGTTCGATCCCCAGTCGCCCCGGGCACACACCTCTGACTTTTCGTAGTTATGTGTGCATTAATAATTGGTAATTATCGCTCGCTTAATATTGTGCCCGGTAGATGGCAATAGGCTCGCCCCCTATTACATTGGGACCTTAACATAACTGGCGAATCGTGTGTGTGTAATACACCTCTGCCTACCTTTCGGGGATACAGGCGTGAAGTTATGTTATGTTATGTTATAAATTTTTTGAAACACATTAACCTCGCTGGAGCAGTCAAATTGCGCGCAATGAAATTGGCTATCAGTTATTTTGTAATTACAGAATAACGAGTTATATTGTGTTTGTTACATGTGTCATGTGTGACTTTGAGTTTACTTAAAAAATTAAGTGAGTAAATTAATAAAATACATATATCCCCGTTTAGGCTTCTGCCTACTCCATCGGGCACATACTAATATATAGTATATATATATATACAGTATATATAATTAAATATATAATTATATAATATATAATAGGTAAATATTTATTAACCCTCATTTCGTTACTAGGTTTTTTTAATGGGGTGATGATATTGTCGTCAATGGACCCTTTTGTTCATTTTCGGTTGCAGAACAGGCTTGCTTACCTTGTATGATACCCATGTATAAATTCTTTTCTTTACTTTACTTCTGTTCTAGCATTATACACTTAAATATATTACTTATTGCTTAATTTAGGACTTGTTTAAGCATACTATTAGTAATTAACTTTTTCATTATCAAAATAGACTCCCGTATCTCTAAATGCAAAAAAAAATAGAAAATATTTTCTAAGTTTTTTATTTTCATGAAATGAAAAATACACACACCTTTAATTGACTCAGTTCGAATACTTTGAATGGGCACGATGAGCAGTCTTCTAAAGAATGCACTTCATCAACCTGTATGGGATTGGAAATAGGTCACTGAAGTTTTTTCCTATTTTGATATTCCGATTCCAGGCGAGTTTTTTCACAGTCTGAATGACGACTAGTAATATCGTTAAAAATATTTCCATTGACGAGTACTAACATGAAATTTAAAAAAAAACAGTAACAGATTGAAGTTTGGTAGATATCATATATGTACACTAAATATTTCGTGAAACAAATCGTGTTAAATTCGAAAGAATATTCGTTTATTTATAAGTATATAAATAAACGAATATTCTTCTTCTTCTTCTTCTTATTCTTAACATCCTATAGGTACTAACTCGATCAGGGCACGCCGCAATAGCGGCGGTAAGGCCCATCATGGAGGATGGGCTAGAGAGGCGACACGGAAGCCTCTCTTTTAAAAAGGTGATCTCCGGGAAGGGGTTCTTCGGGGACCACCTGCATCGGATCAGGAAGGAGCCAACGCCTGAGTGTCATCACTGCGACGCGAGCGAGGAGTCAGGGCTGCACACGCTGGTGGACTGCCCGTCGTGAGAGGCGCCGAGGCGTGACCTCGTGGCAGCCATCGGGGTCCTCTCGCTCGGCAGCATGATTGCGGCAATGGTGCGGAGCGCGAGCGCGTGGGCCGCCGCCGCCTCCTTCTGCGAGCATGTAATGCTCGCGAAGCGAGATGGCGGAGCGCGCCCGTTAGAGATTTAGAACTCTCCCGGCCCATCGAGCCCGCAACTTGCTCGCCGCGCGTCGCAGGCGACTCAGGCGCCGGAGGTCGCTTAACGACCTCCGTCCTCCATGAGCGCAGGCCTGGGGGTGGCAGGTGAGGCCGCCTGTCACCCCAGCAGAAGCAGGCCGGGACGGTGGGGCGACTAGCGCCCCTACCCCAAACCGGGGCAAGACGGGGACACCAAGCCCGAGGGGGCCATCTCGAAACCGGAGATGGCCCAGGGTCAGTCGGGGTGCGAGGGATATGCTCTATGGGTAACCTTACACCCGTCGGCGTCTGAAGACCCGAGATGGCGTGCGGTTTTAGTCGGTTCAAGCCCGACATAACCGCCCCCGCTGGCCGGCGGGGGGGTATCCGAAGGGATTTCCGCACGAAAAAAAAAAAAAAAAAAAGATACTAACTCGATCATCGGAAATCAATGCAATATTGACGGTTCAGTGGAACAAAATCTTTAGCAATATTAGAGTACAAAACAGTAAAGTGATTGATTTTCCTTTATGCCATTGATGTACTTTAGAACCTTTAAACTGGATTGATGCTATCAACAAAGGGTTCTATTGTTGAATACTTCATGATTTTATTAATCGATTGAAACAAGGTGTATTACAAGAGATGAAGTCTAAGTTGCCTCTTAAAATATTTCTAATAGCAATTCCTAATTTAAAAAAGCCCTTCCCGGTCGGCCTATTGTTAAGAAATTCCATAAAAGGAGGTTTTTGAATAAATCTAATAAGTTTGAGAAATAAATGTTTGTTATTTAGAATTTCGATTACATATGCAACGTTCTGCCGAATTCGCGAAACTGTCCAATCCCGAATCTGCCAAATTACGAATCTGTCCCATCCCGAATCTGTTGAATCATGAATCTGTCTCATCCCGAAGCTGCCGAATCACGAATCTGTCCATTTTCAAATCTGTTCACCACCGAGCAAGTAATTTACACAGATATCTATGTTTTCTTTCTACTTTTATAGGTTATGATTATCTATAATTTTTTTTCTCCAATTTTTTTTTGCGTCTATAGAAACCTAATGAAGCGCACAATATACCTATTAAAAATCAAAGATAGGTGAAAATAATTATGGGTTGGTCGCTAGCTCTCACTACTATGATGACTCCTGTTTGCGTAAACCAAGAAAACATGGAGCATGTATATGAGAATATGGCTTATATTCTTATATAGATATTCTACATGTTGCCAACTACGTTTTTCCATCCCACGTAATAACGACTGAAGCTATTGCCGTCAACAGAAGACTTTTTTCATGGACTGTTTTTTTACTGTCAGATGAAACGACGCCCAGGGGTAGATATAGGATAGTTCTAGTATTTTTACTTCACCAGGAATGTGATATACCAATACAATTTTGTATTGGTACCAACACCCACAAGCAATCGAGTTATATTCTAAAGGATACTCTGCCAGCAGTTACTAAGTATCACGAACAAGCTTCAATACTATTATTATTTTGAAAACAACGACAGTAAAACGTTGCCTGTAAATTTATATTCCAATTAACTAATTTACTTACAATAAAACATGAGTTATAACTTTAACCACAACAATTACTTTTATTATTTTTGTTTTATTTATCGTTATCTTGAGGGTTTATCCTAAGTTGTCATTTGGCAACTTATTGTCAAAATGACTTTTACCGCTGTTCACTTCGCCACTTATGTTTCAATGTGCAACTTAGAAACTTCGAATCCAACCGGGACAAAAGCTAGGATGATGATCCTTATTATAGCTCCGGGCAAAACCTTCTTACATTCAAGAAACATCTACTTTTATTACATTTATTTATTTTTACTTATTGGCGAAAATAGATGCAACTGTCATAAAATCGTTAAAATCGTGGCTTGGACTAGCGCACTCTGCTGACTCCTCTGCTCTATTTAGGGATCAAAATAATTTTGGGATGAAACTTAAGAAACCATCGGAGCCCACATCTTAGGTAAATCCCAAGATGTCACAATCAGGGCACTCCCGAAAGATAATAACGCGTCCGAGCTTGAATCTAGACTCTTATTCCATAAACGATTTATGACAGGGGCCCAGTCGAACAGAGTGGGGTTGGGAGTACGAGAGCCAGAAAGGGACCAGGATATACTTAAGTCCTTTCTAAAACAAGACGAAAATGATAAATATCGAGTGCACGCGATGAATTTGGAAATCCAAAATGAATGGTTGACAATGGGAGAGTTCTGCATACCGATGGCCTTAATGTGGCGCACCTTGATCTATGACTGGTCGCCGGCCCTGTTAAAATTCTATCTTAACGCCTTTCAGATGACCCTCCCAGACCAGAGTAATCTGGTAAGGTGGGGGAAGGCCACAGAAAAACAATGTTATACTTGTGGTGAGGCAATAGGGACGGCTAGACATATATTAGTAGGATGTAGGGTGCTTCTCGATAGAGGCCATTACTCACGCCGCCACGATAAGGTGCTTATCATCATACGTGAAGCAATGAGTCTGGCAGTAGCTAGAGCCCAAAAAGGATTGACTACTAACAGACGTCATATCAACATTGTGTCTGAAGGTTCATCCATAACATCCAGGAACAAACCTTATTCAATCTTAGATACTGCCCCAGATTGGACTCTCCTAATCGACACGTATGAAAAGCACTATAAAATTCCGGAGGATATTGGGGTTTCGTCATCTAGACCTGACATATTCCTATATTCTAAGAGGTTAAAACATGTGGTTCTTGTGGAACTTACTGTACCGTGGGAAACAAATATACCGAAGGACCACACAATAAAGAAAAATAAATACTATGATCTCACAACGAATTAATCAAAAACGGTTACGTGGTTAATTTGTATGCAGTGGAAGTGGGAGCGAGAGGTATACCAGCAAAATCTCTCTATAATCTAATCTAATAATAAGATCTAGGCCTATCGAGAGCTACAATAAGCTCATTACTAGGACGAATGTCTAAAGCAGCACTAGTAGGTTCGTATCAAATTTGGTTAGGCAGGGAGGGGAACTTGGGTAGTGAAGGTGAGTGTTGATGTACATCAACAAAAGGGGCCCCTTCTAAACCTACACTTGGGTCGCAAGTCCCAGGCACTGTCCCGAGTTCCCAACTCAGCAACGCGATGGATCCGGCACCCGCACGGAAAATCCATGGATTGCTAAGAATATCGGTCTAAATAGTTCAATGTATTTTGAACCGAACAATGTTGAAAAAGAAATATTGTTATTAATCTTTTAAAGCAAATCAAAACATCCAGACATTGTTCAAGAAACTGAATATTCAAATTAATTCGTTGTTTTTGCTAAAAGGTATCACTCTCGAACCGCTGTTTTTTTTTTTTCAGGAATACAAATTACACAGTAGCACGTCCAAGTATCTTGGTGTAAAGTTTCCTTTTTGTGCTACTATTAGTGGTCGCTGCTATTTTACATAATGCCTGAGGTCCTTAATGTATTCAACCACAATATTTTAATGATTGCACGTTTCGAAGGAATATAAAATATTTTTTCCACTTTTTGCTAAGAGAACATTAATTGCAACTTTGCAACATTGAAACATTATAAATAGTGTCGATGATGAAGTTACAGATATGCATTCGAATGCACTATCGCCATACTACCGAAGTTGTCAAACTATTATCAATCAATCATCTAAATGCGTATATGGGGTATACAAATTAAGGTGTAATTTATGAGCAACCATATTCTACCTCTAGATTCTAATTAGATTAGCCCTTAATATTTACATGAATGATACTGACCATGATAATAACTATACCTAGTCCAATAAATGTGGTCCCTAAAGTTATCAAAAAACTCAAGAGGTTCTCGAAAGTTCCTTTTTTTTTATATATTTGTTCCGTCAATTGACTGCACCCCGCTGGATGGTGAGAAGCTAGGGTGAAGTCCAGAAGATATGGGCCACCATCCCAGATGCTGACGATCCTAAAATGGTAGCCCCTACCTTGACGGTCTCAAAAGATGCTTTTTCACGCCCCGCTTGAAGAACCCGGGATTGTAAGAAGAAGGAAACACGTGCGCGGGCAGAGTATTCCAGCTCTTTATCGTGCGACAAAGAAAGGAAGCACCGAACCGCTGAGTTCGGGACTGTATGGTTTCCACCGTATGCGGATGACATCGCAGTCTAGCACGTGTTGTTCTGGATTGAAATGGAGAAGGTGGGATCAGTTGAAAGAGCTCCTCAGAACACTCGCCGTGGTAGAGGCGGTAAAATACAGCCAGAGAGGCAATGTCTCTACGCAGCTGCAGAGGTTCTAGGCTATTGGTAATCTCAGTACTCCCAATGATACGGATGGCACGCTGCTGCAATCTGTCGAGAGCGTCTAATAAGTACTTTGCGGAGCCATCCCAGAGATGAGAGCAGTATTCCACGCAGGAGCGAATTTGTGTCTTGTACAAAAGACACCGCTGCTCTGGCGTGAAAAACCGTCTAACGCTGTTCAGAACTCCGAGTTTTCGTGAAGCTGTTTTGATGACGCTCTCGATGTAGTTTTTATTGTTCAGTTTGCAGCGAACGTCCATTCCGAGCATGTTAATGTGGTCTTGCAGTGGTAGCGGTGTGTTCTGAAGAGTTGGGAGAGGAAGGAAGGAGGATACTTTAGCTGTGAACGCGCACGCTTGTATTTTCTTGGCATTGAACTCGACAAAGTTTTCAGATCCCCATTGGGAAATGGTCAGGACCTGGTCGAGCTCAGTGGCAAGTTGTCGTCTGTTTTCCTCAATATCGGTCCGCTTGGCCGCAGGGTGTCCGTAGTATCCCCCATGCAGAGTGCTATCGTCTGCATAGCAATGAATGCTGCCAGTAGACAGCATGTCATTGATATGTAGTAGAAAGAGAGTGGGTGATAGGACGGACCCCTGAGGCACGCCAGCATTAACCTGCATGAACTCTGAAGCTCGGCCGTCACAGAGAACTCGGATGCTGCGCTCATGCAGGAAGCTGGCAACCCAATTGCACAATCGAGTAGGCAGACCGTAGGCCGGAAGCTTGGAAAGAAGCGAGCTGTGCCAGACTCTATCGAAGGCTTTGGCGATATCAAGGCTGATAGCCAATGAGCCTATCCATAGCCTCACCCCAGAGATGTGTGACGTAGGCCAGAAGATCACCCGTAGACCGCTACGGTCTGAAGCCATATTGCCGGTCATTAATTAATGAGTGATCTTCTAGGTAACGCATGAGCTGTGTGTTTATGATATGCTCAAACACTTTACAGAGGACTGAGGTGACAGCTATGGGTCGATAGTTGCCCGGGTCCGAACGGTCTCCCTTTTTAGGGACCGGTTGTATGTTCGCCTCCTTCCAAGCCCGCGGGACTTTTCCTGAGGAATAGGACAGGCGGTACAGCCGTGTTAGCGTTGGAGACAACTGTTCTGTTCTATATAGAGTTTAATAAAATATTAATAAACTCTTTAATGTGTAATTTATTATAATAATCCATCTCTCGTAAGCAATAGCTTAAAATTAAATTATGTAATTAACGTAGGTACCGTTGTACCGTAGGTACTGATCGGCGAAGGAGAATATCATACATTTTATACAACTACCGTAGTCGATATCAACTACATTTTATTTCATCTTTGAGTTCCTGCCTTAACTGCAATGCGGTCAAAGGAATATGAACAGGACAATAACAGTGGAGATTGAATTGCGGTGGTTTATAGTATTAATAGTTATTTGATATATATTCTGTATTTACACTGTCGGCATGACTGTTTTAATATCATTCATACATAGGTATGGCTTTAAACAGATCGAGTTATAAAATTTCGCTTCCACCGGCTCCGGTAGGAAAAGACCCAAAAATTATTTTACAACCTCAAAAATATAGCATTCACGTCAATGGTGTCAATGCCAGTGATGGTGAAGATTGTGCGAAGTGGAATAATAAAAGCCGGCACTCGGAATCCGGACTCCCAGGTCTGTGGTGAAAGCCTGCAAAATATTGTTGGGAAGGTAGAGCTTACTACATATTATATTGTTAGTCTTCTGTGTTTCAGCGCCTTTGTGTTGCTTAAAAGGTAAAGTCGTAAGTATACAATTAAAAAATAAATTTATAATAATATTATTAGGACTAAATAATTGTATTAATCATATTCGTTATATTTTAATGAAATAAACCTATAAGATATATTTCTGTGATGGTCTCTTTTTTTACTCCTTGAGAAATATCGTCAATACTATGTATCTACTATCTGTTACTAAGTTATTTATTTTGCGACACAAGATTTTTTTTTATAGTTTCATATTTTTTGACTACTGAAGGATCTATAGAGAAAACTTACGGTTTATTTTTTTAATATTGTTCATCTTACAAATTTTAACATCGTTAGCCAAATAGTTAGTTTCTCATTACAAAATATACTAACTAGGTTCTCATTATGATGTGAGAAAAGTTCAGCATTCCTATTATATTGTAATTCATTTTTCATTTATATTTTAAATAGGTACTTATTCAATTTCTTTAAAATTAAAAATCTAGAATTCTGACTGCCCTGAAAAGACCTAAACAAGTTTGATAGCAGGAGGGAGACATTTTCAAATCATAAACTTAAAGAAAATTAATGTGTTTAGGGCAGTGGGGTTTTTTTTTTATTAATAATTGTACTTTTATGTTATTATATACATATATTTTTGAAATCATCCTTTAAAGCTCTTCGTTTTGATATCCTACTCGATAAGTTTGAATGAAAATATTTTTGTAACAACATACATTTTAGCACCAAAAATCCGCCATTTTGTTTTTTTTTTAATTTGAAAGACCTAGTAGCACTCTCACAGGAAATACGAATCTAACGAGACCTCTCAAACTAAAATCCATGGAGCCGTTCAGTCTGCAGAGCGTGCCAAACAATTATACAGACATAATACATACATACATACTCTCGAAAAACATAACCCTCCTTCTGGCGCAGTCGGGTAAAAATAAAAAACTCTAAGCAACTCAACTCCACGCTTACAGTTTTCTAAAGTAAATGAAAGCTACCAACAACAAAAATACTCACACTCATTAATTATTTTATGAATAGTGGCTCCAGACGCGGTAGGTAGGTAGATAGGTTTCTTCTCCAATTTTGGGTTGGTTTTCCCTCAATAGCTACCATGGAGGGAAAACCAAGGCAAGGAATGTTAATTCTTTGGAATAAATCGAGGTCTAAAATTCTAAACTTTTTAAATCTGTTACCGTTTTGGTATATTATTATGCCGCATTAATAAATTATTCACTTCTTTGAAGTATTCTACCAGTATGGATAACTAAGAAAGCTAAGTGTAAATAGTAAAACCTTATAAGTTTTTCTAGTTTGATCTAATAAATGGGCGACCATCCTAATAAATAAATATTCTACGACATTCTACACAGCGCTTTCTAGACCCAAAGTAAGCATAGTTTAACTACCTTGTGTTATGGGTTTCAGAATGCGGATACGGATGCGGAATACTTATATACTTTTTTTGTAAATACATAAATACATAATATTATACATAGAAACACCCAGACCAATGCAAATATACCTACATATTCATGCATACAAATATTTGCACTGAGCGGGAATCGAACACGCGCCCCTTGTCGTAGCAGTCGAATGCACTACAGCTACGCCACAGAGGCCGTCGAATAATAATAATTGTTATAGTTATGGACTTATAGTCCATTGAAATGTTACATTTTTTAGGCCTTACCTTGCGTTTTTTAGAGGACGCAATTTTATTTTTTTGTTATATATGGGTGGTCAGTGTAAAGCTAAAACCAAGTTTGTGGGGTCGCCACCCTTGTCCCACGGCCACCATCTTGAAAATAGGGGTTGAAATGATTTATACGATATATCTCTTAAACCATTTATCTGATAAAAAAAATTGTTAACATTTTTTGTTGCAAATTAAATTCTCTACAACTTTGGTCCAGTAACTTTTTGTCGTAGAACTATAAATAAAAAAATCCGTTCCCGCAGGGGGAACGCACAGGTAGATTTTGTGAAGCAATTAATATTATTTTATATAGAGAACTACGGACTTTAAACAGTTTAATTTTTTTTTCTCGAAAACGGCAAGTTTTAGCGAAAAACTTTTCAGACATTTATTTTAGACTTAAAAATGGCCTATCGATTAAAAATGTTTCCGACCACAAGAATGTTCACCGGTTAGAAGTTATGATTTTTTTCCCGAAAAATTTTGGTTTTTCCCCCTCCACTTTTAGTTAAAGTTTTAATCTTATAGGTTTATAATTAAAAGTTGTTGGTATTCATGTACACTATGGGATAAATTTAGAACGGTTCGAATATCTTTCATGGAACGTGAAATTTTGAGGAAAAACTGATTTCACAAAAAGTGAGGCCCTACCGCCCCCTTTGTTGTAATTTTATAATTGTATACCTAAATATAAATTAATGTATGAACATAATAATGTATAATTGTATTTTAGATTAATGTCACTGGGCGCAATATTTATCATTTACTACACGCTATAACGCTGACCAATGACGTCACACATAATAGTTAATTTTGTTATTCCTTAATAAACATTATATCACATATTATTATTTTTGTTAACATTTTATGAACATATTCAATAATTTAGTTTTAAATGGTAATTAAATTGGCTACTTTATCTGTCATTGGCTACGCGCCATGACGCGTGCCAATGAAGTGACAGAGGTGGGGTAGGAGGCAAGAATAAGACTTAACGGCAGTCTGCGCTCGGACGCCCAACAGTGCTAACGTGTTTATATAACCGTATAGTTAACTATATATGTTTGTACCTATTATAATTAAAACTGTAATAGTGAAAGCTATATATATTAAAACGTGTAACAGTGAACTTTATCTACATTAAAAGTGTAATGGTGAAAAGTCATCGGCTGTTTTAATTTCATTCCCTGACTTCTGAGGTTACGGCAAGGTATTGCCCTATATCTCAGAAGTGGGATCTGGAGACAAAATCGCCCACTCAAGAAAGAAAAGAAAGTGTACGTACATACCATTCATTATATTTTTTTATTTTATTTAAATGCCTATTATATATGTAGATATTTTACCAAGAAATTACTTTTTTTTGAATATACGTGTTTTAATGTGTGGCGAGGCAAACAGATTGTTACTGTTGTGTTTTGGTGGCTCGATGATTGTAATCGATCGGGGTACTCCCCGTATTACTTTCTTCTAGCCATAAACCGCATTTTGTCTTGGTTACGTGGCGAGGGCACTCCCTGGTCGTAACAGACAATTTTATAATCTCAACAGTAACATGAAATTTTTTTTTTTGCGCCTGACGATGGCAATTGAACGGGGTACTCCCCGTATTGCTTTGTTTTGGCTGCAGATCACATCTTGTCTTGAATACGTTATAGTATGCGAGACAATTTGTTTTATCAGTTGTTTGCCTGAATAGTCGATTTTTCTTAAAACGAAGTGATGGTAATTGATCGGGGCACACCCCGTATTACTTTCCTTTTGTTGAAGAAGCAATCATGCAATGTTTCTAAATACTCGACTGGGGCTACTCTCTGGTAGTATTCACAACAGACCATGATTGTTTCGTAAAGAAACGAGCCAGCACTCTTTATTCCCATAATGTTTATTTACCCCAATACCCTTCAGCTTCAAAGGATATTAACGTTAATACAGTTTTCTTTTGCCGAGGTTGAAACATGGGCAAGGATAAGGCTCAAAGAAGTAACTGGTCAAGCAGCAAAAGGAAGACCCGCCGTCACGCTGGTACTGCTGAAGCACGCAGTCGAAGTCAGTCCCGAGGTCGAACACCATCCCGGCCCCCCGATGCAAAACGCACCAGAAGCCGTCGTTCACGATCCAGAAGTCATCGATCACGATCCAGGGTTCGTAGCTCAAGATTGAGGACTTCGAGATCGTCGTCGAGGCAACCAAATTCGGAACGTCGTAACGAGGATAAAGGCAAGTCTACTACAACTAGATCTAGATCTAGGATTAGATCTCGCACTCCTACAAATAGGGTTCGTACACCTGTTTTGGCCAATGAAGGGTTTATAGGAGCTAATGTTAATGATCAAAATATGTTCTTTAAGAATTTTATAGATGCTATTAATAATATAGGGTCTAAGAGTACAAGTGACAAATTTCCCGTCTTAAACGTCATACCAGAATTCGATCCTCTAAACAAAGAGCAGACTGTAGATTCTTGGATACATAAGGTAGACGAATGTGCCCAAATATACGGCTGGGACGACAAACATACGGTCCACTATGCCATACCTAAACTTAACGGTATTGCAAGAACCTGGTATCAAGGTTTGCCGTCGGTTTTATACTCTTGGGCGGAATGGAAAATAAAACTGCGTGAATCTTTTCCCACGAGAGAAAATTACGCTGATTTATTAACTGAGATGCTAAATAAAAGAGCTCGTTACGGGGAATCATTAGACTTGTATTATTACTCTAAAATGAATCTTTTGAACCGGTGTGAGATATTGGGCAAGCGTGCAGTGGACTGTCTGTTAGCCGGTATAGATGATCGTAATGTACGGGTTGGAGGTCAGAGTGCCGAATTTACGGAACCTGAGCAAGTGTTGAAATTTTTAAAGTCTGTTAAAGTCGGGCACGATAGAAATATTAACGATACAGCTAGGAATAGAGACAAACGAAATAATAACCAACCTAATATGAATGACAAGTCAACTAATAGGAGTAACGCTACTCAAAAATCTAATACTAATAGGGCATGCTATAACTGCAACGAAACGGGACACCCGTTCTTCCGTTGCCCAAAACCTAGATCATATTGTACCGATTGTAGGCTGCTAGGTCATTTGACCGCAGATTGTCCTAAAGCAAAGTCAAAGCAGGAAGACTCCTCACAGGACAAAAGCAAAAGTATATTAAAAGTCGAGAGCGAAAATCCTACAGGCGAGAAGTATAGAATTCCGATTAAGATAAACGGTAATTTATTATATTGCATAGTTGATTTGGGTAGTGAGGGCACCTTGATTCGGCTCAGCGAGGCAAAAAGACTACAGTTGCAGTGGCAAGAGGTTAGCTATCCGTTACTAAAGGGGATTGCTAGCTCGTCATGTCGTCCAATAGGATTGTCGTATGCAACTGTCGAAGTTCAAGGCATAACAGAACATAACGTGCATATTCTGGTCGTCGATGACGATGTTATACCCTGCCCCCTTTTGCTAGGTCACACATTCTCAGAAAGGCCTAATATTAAAATAGTAAAAACCGATACGGATGTCATTTTCCAAAAAGTTGAATCGAAAAAAGCGATTAAATGTCCACTTGTTTGTGCCAGCGAAATCTCGATTGGAGTTGACAAAATAAAAGCAGTACCTGTAAAATGCGCTAATGAGCATACGGGTATGATTTATGTACATGGTAGTATAAGACATGAATCAGGTCGTGAGCATTACTTGTTACCAGGCGAGTACACATTGAAAGAGGGCTTGGGTGCCGTTTTGATACAAAATCTCAGTAGTCGGGAGTTTAAGATTAAGACTAATGATTTAATAACTAGAAGTCATTCTGTAGATAAACTGAATATAAATTTGGCAAGCACTGATAACGTAAACAGTTTCGATGATATGGTGCAATGCGGTGAGACACTGTCTCCTATTCAGAGATCTCAGTTTCAAAACTTGCTTCATAAATATAAAAATTGTTTTTCATCCAATTTAAAAGACTTGGGGTTCACAACGGAGACTGAAATGGTCATTGAACTGACCGATTCTGAACCTGTTGTATACCGTCCTTACCGATTATCATACACAGAGCGCGAAAGAGTTAAAGATATGGTCCACGAGATGTTAAACAGTGGTATTATCAGAGAGTCAAGTTCTCCTTATGCAAGCCCAATCGTTTTGGTTAATAAAAAGTCTGGAGAAAAGCGATTGTGCGTGGACTACCGCGCACTTAACCGGAAAACCAAACGAGAACACTACCCTCTACCAAGAATTGAGGACCAGCTTGACAGACTCTCTGGTAGTACCCTGTTCATAACTCTTGACTTAGCGTCGGGATATTACCAAATCCCAATAGCGGAACAATCTCGTGAAAAGACGGCATTCGTGACCCCCGATGGTCAGTATGAGTATAACCGGATGCCTTTCGGATTGGTGAACGCACCATCTGTATTCCAACGTACAATGAATAAAATGATCCAAGGCTCTCCAGTTAGTGCTTATACGCTTGTATATATGGATGATATACTCATCCCAGCTA
This sequence comes from Cybosia mesomella, assembly GCA_946251805.1. Classification (NCBI taxonomy): domain Eukaryota; kingdom Metazoa; phylum Arthropoda; class Insecta; order Lepidoptera; family Erebidae; genus Cybosia; species Cybosia mesomella. Next base: position 12,101,875 of record OX276395.1, read on the forward strand.
GATCATTTGAAGAAGGCATAATTCGATTGGAGGAAGTTTTGAAGCTGATCTCACAAAACGGGTTGACATTAAAATTAAATAAGTGTAACTTCTTCTTCGATAAAATAGATTATTTAGGGTTTGAAGTTAGTGCAGAAGGTGTTAGACCTGGAACATCAAAAATTAAAGCTATCTCTGAATTTCCGCCACCAAGTAATGCTCATGAGGTCAGGCGTTTCCTGGGTCTCACGAGCTTCTTCAGGAGATTTGTCAGGGGGTTTGCCATAATAGCACGGCCCTTGACGGCTCTTTTGAGGAAGGACGCTTCCTGGAGTTGGGGTAAGGAAGAATCTGACGCTTTCACCAGGTTAAAACAGGTACTAGTGGATAAACCAGTACTGGGAATTTACGACCCGACGTTAGAAACCCAACTCCACACGGATGCGAGCAAGATAGGAGTTGCAGGAATCCTCATGCAGAAGGATTCAGAAGGTATGTTACGAGCGATCGCTTATTACAGCAGACAAACGACTCCAGACGAGCAAAAACTCCACTCGTATGAACTCGAGACACTTGCTGTAATATCATCATTAAGTAAATTCAGGGTATACCTTTTGGGTATCAAGTTTAAAATCGTGACAGACTGCAATGCCCTTCGCACAACGCTAACAAAACGTGACTTGGTGCCACGAATTGCCCGTTGGTGGCTACAGTTTCTTGAATACGACTGCGATATAGAATATAGATCAGGAGAAAAGATGGCTCACGTTGATGCCTTGAGTAGGAGTCCTATTGCAGAGGAACAAGACAGTAGTCATCTACTAGAAATACTCGCTGTTGGTACTGATGATTGGCTAAGCACATATCAAAAGTCTGACGATGAGATAAAACGCATAGCTGATACACTTCAAGACCCTAAGACTAAGGAAACTGCTGAAACTTTTAAGAATTATAAACTAGTTAATGATCGCGTCTACCGTATTCTCGATGACTCTAGTATAAGATGGTTAGTGCCTCGCGGAGCAAGGTGGCATTTACTACAAGCTAACCACGATGCCGTCGGTCATTTTGGGTACGATAAAACATTAGCCCGCATACAGGCGAATTATTGGTTCCCAAAAATGAGACGATTTGTAAAAAAATACGTAGCTGCATGTATTGAATGCGCTCACCACAAGTTACCGGGTGGCAAGAAAGCGGGAGAGTTGCACCCCATTCCCAAAGTCGATATCCCTTTTGATACACTACACGCGGACCACTTGGGACCATTTATTAAGACCAAAAGGGGCAATACGTACATTTTGGTTATAGTGGACGCCTTCACGAAATTTGTAAACATAACTGCTGTACGCAACACAAAATCCGCAACAAGCATTAGAGTACTACGTGACCACTTTAGTTACTTTGGCACACCAAATCGTCTTATCACCGACCAAGGTAGCAGCTTCACGAGTAATAATTTTAAAAAGTTTATTAACTCTGTTGGTATTAAGCACGTACTAAATGCCGTCGCGACACCTAGGGCAAATGGCCAAGTAGAGCGGTATAACCGCACTATTCTAGCTGCCCTTGGTGCTATGAACCACGATAAACCAAATGGATTATGGGATGAACACCTCCCAGATATCCAATTAGGCATCAACACTACCATCCACTCGACAACAAAGAAAACTCCTACAGACTTGTTATTTGGGAGAACTGTTACTAACCCATCTCAAGGTTTGTTTAATGAAATCATCTCCGAGACTGCTTCATCTAACCAAACTTCTTTATCAGAAATAAGATCAGAAGCTAACGAACTTATTGAAGCGCAGCAGATTAAAGACAAGGAAGCTTACGACAAAAGACGCAAAATAGGTGTCCAATACAAGGAGGGAGACCTTGTTAGAGTAATTCGCGCGACAACTGGAATTGAAGGCCAGTCAAAGAAATTAGAGCCAAAATGTAGAGGCCCCTATCGAATTAAGAAGGTTCTTCCTAACGACCGGTATGTAGTAGAGGACACTCCAATTACGCGAAAAGGTAGACGTTATGAGGCTGTCTTCGCAGTTGACAAAATATATCCTTGGGTCTCGGTCACTCAGTCTGTTTCTTCAGGAGACGAATCTTCCGACAACGAAAAATCTTGTCAAAGCGAAATTGATGTATAACAAATCCTTTGTCACTTGCTTTTAGACCCTATTGAACGTAAGTTGTCTGATGTTTATTAATCAACTAGACTAAAATTTGATTAGGAGTTTTTTTAATCACATTAGTGTAAGAGATGATAATTTAAGGTCATGTAACAAGTATTATGATAATGATATGTAATGATAAGAACCGCTGTGCCGATCAACGTCATGGATTGGCACAACGATGAACTTGCCGGTAACGGTCAACGTCATGGACCGGGCACAATTTGTTTGGTACCCTAGTTAACGTCATGAACTAGCTGGTGCTAAAATTATAAGTTATTCTTAATGGTAATGGGTTAAAAAAATAATAATAAGAATCTCGTTATGATCAAGTAGCATGTAGATATGTTTGACATCGATTGTATACGATGTTCAAAAAAAAAAAGTAAAATAACTTATTTTCTAGAAAATGCTGCATCCCACCTAATACTTAAATTAAGATAACGAAGGGACTCGTTATTAGTCAGATGGCCGAGTTGTTGTAATTTTATAATTGTATACCTAAATATAAATTAATGTATGAACATAATAATGTATAATTGTATTTTAGATTAATGTCACTGGGCGCAATATTTATCATTTACTACACGCTATAACGCTGACCAATGACGTCACACATAATAGTTAATTTTGTTATTCCTTAATAAACATTATATCACATATTATTATTTTTGTTAACATTTTATGAACATATTCAATAATTTAGTTTTAAATGGTAATTAAATTGGCTACTTTATCTGTCATTGGCTACGCGCCATGACGCGTGCCAATGAAGTGACAGAGGTGGGGTAGGAGGCAAGAATAAGACTTAACGGCAGTCTGCGCTCGGACGCCCAACAGTGCTAACGTGTTTATATAACCGTATAGTTAACTATATATGTTTGTACCTATTATAATTAAAACTGTAATAGTGAAAGCTATATATATTAAAACGTGTAACAGTGAACTTTATCTACATTAAAAGTGTAATGGTGAAAAGTCATCGGCTGTTTTAATTTCATTCCCTGACTTCTGAGGTTACGGCAAGGTATTGCCTATACCTTAGGCCGAATTCCACCAATTCACGAACTTAAACTAAGTTTACACCCAAGCAATTTTAGACCGCAGTTTGAAAGCGATCGGGGCAAAAATGCGACCGTGAGAGTGCCGCAAATTTTGGGAAGTGGAACCATACATACATATATATATATATATAAACTTTTTGACCAGTGGGCATTGCGGACTCAGGGGGTCATAACTAGACCTCCTATGAAGAATTTTTTTTTAAATTCGACAGTAGTCAAGAAACCAATAGGTAGATCGATTTCATCGAAATCTACCTAAAAGTTATAAGCGAAAATGTTCAGAAATTCGAGAAACAAAATATATTTTAACGTAGAGAAATATGTAGTACAGCTAAAAGATATAAGTTGAACGATAACTTCAATACAATATTATCAGCTATTCTTACAAAAAGAGAGGTTAGGAATAATAATAATAATAGCAGGCAGATGGTTTAAGAGATATATCGTAAAAACCATTTCAACTCCTATTTTCACGATGGCGGCCGTGGGACAAGAGTAGCGACCCCACAAACTTGTTTTAAGCTTTACACTGACCCCCCCCCCCCTATACATCAAATAAATAAAATTACGTCCTCTAAAAAACGCAACCCCAAATGTAACTTTTCAATGGACTATTAACATATTTTGGAAGTATAATAGCGTCATCAAAATGTTTGGCATACGGTTAAATGTTTCTATGTTTACGACATGCTCAACAATTTACCCAATTTTCATTGCTGTCGGATAAATTATGGTAAGGGATCGTTTTTTAGGTAAGAAAATTTTTTCATCTCTTCAAGAGCATTACTAAATTTACACTCGGACATTTTTATTTTCAAATCAAATACCGTTACCACCTATGGACAGAAGTACCTGGACAGTACTAAAGTAACATGACTCGATGTGAAATTAAATACTAGTAGTATTGAACCTTTCAGTTTCAAGAGAGTCTATGTGTGTTCTAATACAGAATCGCACAATTTTAACGGACCTTGTTATCCAATGATACCGCACCGTTTTAGGCCCTGTTGATCTACTCTGCTTCAGAAGAGCATAAAGTGGCTTCTGTAAGCGGGATAGATATCTTTGGGGTATCGATAGAACTAATTCATATATTTCTACCTATGTTGCAGTTTTACCCAATAGTATTTATACATATTTTGTGTGACATGGGAAATGGCAGAAATTGCCTCATCATAATTTATTCTAGTTAGTAGCTATAGTAACGCTCAACGACCTCCGTCCTCCATCAACGCAGGCCTGGGGGTAACAGGTGGAGCCATCTATCACCCTAGCAGAAGCATGGCGGGGCAAGACGGGGACGCAGTGGTTCCCAAACCCGAGGGGGCCAACTTGAAACCAGAGAGGGCCCTGCGTCAGCTGGGATACGAGAGAAATGCCACCTTACACCCTGAAAACACATCCATCAGAAGAAAGAAAGAAAGAAAAGAAGAAAGATATAAGTTTATTAAGGACACGCACAAATATACATATTATACACATCACATGCATCACATGATGCATGTGATGGAATATTATTGAGTACATAATCACATTTATTATATTCTTAAAATGACAGGTAAACAAGAACCCAAAACTACAAATTAATATAACATCAATCATAAAATTAGCACTCGCGTTCGGATGAAGAAAAGTAGGCACGGCTTCCTACAGTTGGTACAAGGGCGGCGGGAGCAGTGATGTCGGACTCGAACCAAATTAAAACCGCACACTATCTCGCAGATGTATGTGTTTTCAGGGTGGAAGGTGGCTCTAAAGGCATTTCTCTCGTATCCCGACTGACTCAGGGCCATCTCCGGTTTCGAGTTGGCCCCCTCGGATTTGGGAACCACTGATCCTTGTCTTGCCGCGCCCTGCTTCTGCTAGGGTGATAGATGACTCCACCTGTTACCCCCAGGCCTGAGTTCATGGAGAACGGAGGTCGTTGAGCGCTAATATAGCTATATACTAGAATAAATTATGATGCGCCCCTCCCCCAAACCGTGGCAGACGGGGACACCGTGGTTCCCAAACCCGAGGGGGCCATCTCGAAACCGGAGATGGCCCAACATCCAAACATCTTTAGAAACTTTCACGTTCATAATATTAAGTAGAATATATAATCTATCCTACATATTATTGCAGTTTTGATTTTTATAATGTTAATAATATAATTTAAGCCACACATGTCTCGACTCTATCTGCATCCATCTCCGTTGATTTAGTTTTAGGCGTTCGTTGTATCTGCAATACGTCGTATCCAGTGCCATTTCGAAAATAGCGGAGTTCGAAAATGAAGAAGTATTAATATAGAGACTGTGGCGATTTTTATGAAATAAAAGCTTTAATTAAATGCAAACTTCTACTGTGGTGGATAAGAGAACGCTTTTAAAACTCAAAAGTTTATATAACAACTTAACCTACCTAACCTGTATAAAGGTTTGAAACTAATCCAATAAGACCCTACAAGTTGCAAGGTTAGCCTTATACTTTTCTCATTTTATTTAAGAAATGGTTAGAAAATCGACAGTTAAGATGTTTTTGGACCATAAACTATCCGATAGGAACTATCTAGTTTTATGAGCAACATTTTATCATATTTAAATAGCATAGCAATGATAGGAAAGCCTCTACTGGTAAATAATCACTTGATTTTATTGTCCATAAAGTTCTAAACTGTTGGCTTACGAGAAAAACATTTTAAAATAAATCTACCGTACATTGAATAAGCGGTTTAATGCTGACCCATATAAATGGGACATAATTTATTATGCGCACTTTGGGCGCCATTTTTGTAGGGTAATTTTTAAAATGTGTGATTAATGACACTAGAACCAAAAGAATAAAGTCAGAAAGGATAATCCAAAATATTTTGTAAAAAGTCGGCATTGTCCATAATTTTTACCTTAGGTCGTTCATATTATTAAAAATAACTTGTACTGGTTTACCTGCGGCTCCACATAGAATACTAATCCTGTTTCCTATTTCCGTGACACACAGGAATCTATTCCCGGGATATACGCCTATATACTATTCCAGACTAAATTCATCTGCAAAATTTCATCCAGATCCGCTCAGAATGAATCTCGTTCAAATCTATTACATAAGATAGTATATATAATTTTGATTAATATACCGATATTAATCAAAATTATACTTAAATACTACATACATACATACACAATATAAATGGTACTTAAAAAGCTATGCCACAGAATATTGATCAGTGAAGAACAGATGATTAGGTCACTTCTCATTTTATACAGATACTTACTACCTGGCTATCAGTAAGTACTTCATAAGCATTTATGATACAATAGGTTGTGTAGGTAAATCCTTGATTACTAATGTTTCTCGACGTTCTGGTAAATGCCATATTCGTAAATAATTAATAAATATTATAGGATACACAACGCCATCTAGACCCAAACTGAACAGAGCTAATGGCAAATGGGTTCTAGAATGTGGATAAACATACTTAGATACTTTTTGTAAATGAATACATAACATAACAGAAATTCACGCCTGTATCGCCTGGACTGCAGAGATCAATTTGTAGAGAGCATAATAACTGTCCTGGATGCTGGAATATTTGGAACGAAGAACGGAAAGATAGGAGTGTATATGCCAAGCCAGTGGTTGTCGTGCCGAGGGCTGCGTGGCTAGGGGCGAGCCTAGTTGTTAGCGTCGTAGATATAAGTTAGGTTAGGTCATGCCCTGGGACCGGGCGACCCCAGAACTAGGCTAGCCTTACCCAGACATGCGGGGCTCTGTCTGGGTGGACCACATATTTCCCTAGCTCCTCGTGGGAACTCAATGGATTTTTTTAACTCCCGTAATGACGGCGACGTGGTTCGCAACCCGTCACGTCTCGTTTCCAGAGGGGGCGAAAAGTGGGCTACGGACAGCCACTTTGCTACACTGAATGTTAGGGGAAGCATGAATGATAAAATTGAGGAAGTATGTGAGATGATGAGTAAAAGACATCTAGATGTTCTATGTGTGAATGAGACAAAGCGGAAAGGTTGTGACATCACCACGCATGGCCAGTATACAGCCTATTGGTCAGGAGTGGCGGAATCCTGCAGAGCCATCAAGGGTGTTGGTGTACTACTTTCCGCCAGAATGAATGAATGTATGACTGATTTTGAGTGTGTGAGCCCAAGACTCCTCTGGGTGAGGTTGAAGGTTGGCCTTACCCGCATCTTCATTGTAGGAGTATATGCTCCACAAGATGCGGCGTGGAACCGGTCCTCGAGAGCCCAGAGCGAGAGGCAGACCTTTTGGGCTAGTGTGAAAGATGTCTTGAGTAAATGTAATCAAAATGAAAGAATTGTAATGCTTGGTGATTTTAATAGTTGGATAGGAGTGAAACGTGATGGATATGAGAGTGTGGTGGGAAAGTTTGGCGATGAAAGAGTGAATGAAAACGGTGAAAGTTTGCTAGAAATATGTTTGGAAATGAATCTGGTGGTAACAAACACGATGTTCGACCACAAAAAGATTCATTTGTATACTAGAGAAGAAAGAGATCGGAGAAGTATGATTGACTTTGTAATTGTAGATGTACGGTTGAGAAAGAAAGTGCTAGACACCCGGGCTTACCGCGGTGTCGGAATTGACACAGACCACTTCCTGGTGGTAAGCCGCATAAGAGGCCTATTTAAGCGATGGCGGCATCGTGTGTATGAGTCCATTAGTGAACTAGAGCGCATAAAAGTTGAGAATTTGCAAGAGAAAGGTATGAAAGAGGAGTTTGTGAGTAAGTTGAGGAAGAAGTTTGTCAATTTGAACAAAATAAGCGAGATTGAAGAATTCTGGAAGTTGTTTAATGAAGGAATTGTGGAAGTTGCAGTTGAAACGTGTGGTGTATGCAAGATAAGAAAAGGGTGTAAACTAGAGACTGTGTGCGTGGAAGTCCGAAAGGCAGTGTCTGAGAAGAAGAAAGCTTGGGTGAAATGGTTGGCGGTACGAGCCAATCAGAGAGTGCAGAAAGCAACGGATGAAGAGGTAAAACTGGCAAGGGATGAGTATAAGAGGTACAAAACTGTGGTAAAAGAGGTTGTGAGAAGAAAGAAAGAGAGTGAGAGAGATGAGTTTAGTAGAAGGTTATCTGACAACTTCCAGCAGAACAGAAAGTTCTTCTGGAAGGCAATAAGGACATCCAGAGGTGCAAATACGACTTCACAACTGGCCAAAGTCAGAAACCAGGACGGAAGTTTTGTGAGAGGAGAAGAATGCATGCTAAAGAGATGGAAGGAATATTTTGAAAGCCTATTTGAGAAAGAAGATGTGCCGGCACAAGTTCTTCCCAGGGACTTGAGAGAAGTAGGTGATGAGAGCGATATCAGTATGAAAGAGATTGTGGAAGCATTGAACAGCATGAAATTGGGCAAGGCTGCAGGGTGTGACAGGATTACGGTTGAGATGCTGAGAGCTGGACAAGGCGTGGTAGCTAGTCAGCTGTACCTCCTTTTTAACCTTTGCTGGAGGAGCGGCTGTGTACCAGGAGACTGGTGCAAAGCCGTCATCGTACCGCTGTACAAAGGAAAAGGGTCACAGCAAGACTGTAAGAATTACCGAGGCATTAGCTTACTCAGCATCGTTGGCAAACTGTATGCAAAAATCTTGATGAAAAGAGTGATGAATGAAACTGATGAAAAGTTGTGGGATGTACAAGCGGGATTTAGGAAAGGAAGGGGATGCATGGATCAGGTCTTTTCCCTACGAAGTATAGCCGAGAAATTTTTGGCTCACAACCAAAAAGTCTATTGCGCTTTCGTAGATTTGGAAAAGGCCTATGATAGAGTGGTGAGGAATGAATTGTGGTCAACATTGTCTATGAATGGGGTAAGCAGCAGCTTGATACGAGCACTGAGATCTCTATATGAGGGTTCCAGTGCTTGTGTCAGGATAAAAGGAGCTTGCACAGACTGGTTTAACATCGAAAAAGGTGTTAGACAAGGATGTGTGGCATCGCCGGGACTGTTTAACTTATTTATAGACGATTGCTTGAAAGAACTGAAAGAGAGTGCGTATGGATTAAGAATGAATGACTTGACCGTCAAATGCCTCCTGTACAGTAATATTGGCATCATCGGAACAGGAGTTGCAGGCGATGGTTAATATTATGCATGGGGCCTTAACAAACAAAGGAATGAAGATAAATGTAAGTAAGACGAAAGTGATGATTTTTGAAAGAGAAGAAAACATGACAAATTGTAGAATTCTGATTGAAGGAGAAACAGTAGAACAAGTGAAAGAGTTTGTTTACTTGGGTTCAAAGTTTACGAGGGATGGAAAGTATGACTGTGATATTGAGCGAAGAGTTTTGGCTGGTAATCAAGTGAATGGGGCCCTGCATCATTTTATGAGCAGCCAGAAAGTGTCTAAAGAGGCGCGACTGGCTGTTCACAGAGGAGTACTCGTCCCCACACTTATGTATGGTAGTGAATGTTGGGTGTGGCAGAAGGAACATGAGAGTAAGCTGAATGCTGTTGAAATGAGAAGTCTGAGAAGTATAGCTGAAGTGACCCTGATGGACCGAGTGAGGAACAGTGTGATAAGGGAACGTTGTGGTATGGCAGAAGATGTAGTGACCAAGATAGAGAAAGGGATGCTTAGATGGTTCGGTCATGTAGAGAGGATGGATGAAAGGAGATTAACGAAACAGATTTATGAGGCGAGGGCTACTGGGCAACCCGGTAAAGGTCGACCTAGGCGTACGTATTCCAATCAGATCGATGACGTTTTGAAGAAGGGCCAGGTCAGAAGTACCCGTAACCGGCGTGCATGTATGAAAACAATTATGAAAGTGGAAGAAGCGAAAGGCGTATGCCAAGATCGTAGCAAGTGGAAAGATGTTGTCTCTGCCTACCCCTACGGGAAAAAGGCGTGACTATATGTATGTATGTGTATGTATGTATGTATCGCCGAATGGGTAGGCAGAGGTGTATTACACACCCATGATTCGCCAGTTATGTTTAGGTCCCAATGTAATAGGGGGCAAGCATATTGCCATCTACTAGGCACATTACTAAATAAATACATATATATATATTATACATAGAAACACTAAGACCAATCCAAATATACATAGTTGCACTGAGCGGGAATCGAACTTAGACTTAGCAGCCGAATGCACTACTGCCACAGAATAATTGTGCTATTGCTACGCCACAGAGGTCGTCAATTATGTCAGGAATAAAGGGATCTCAATCATTTAGCTTTAGCCTATTATTGCCTACAGCCCGTTAGCTGGCCTCGCAGGCCTCGCCATAGCATGTGATCTTCCTAAGCCAGCGTGCCTAGCAAGCACATGCATCAACACCCACGGCACGCTACGAGTGGCTGTTTGGTGGGCCGCCACTACTCGCCTGGCACAATGATGATAGCAGATCCTCGGCGACAATTTTGGGCCCCACCCTGGTTCGACAATAAAAACTCTATTTTAGTAAATACCTACACCGGAAGTCCTTATTGAAAAATTGAATTCAAACTTAAAAGTATACTACCCTACTTTTCAGGTCTATAGAAGACAATAAAATTTCTAGACGAAGTATATTGGTGCTGACACACTTATTTTATTTGCAGCCGTTATACTGAGAATTATATAACGTATTCCCCAGTTAAAAATATGGGACTTCTGCCAAGTACACAAACAAGTTCCAAGAGATGTAGCTTATCATCTGGGTTCTTATCGATTGGTCCAATGACGTCACAGGCGTCAGGGTGGCGCGCCAGGTCGTCGCCGACGCACCCTGCCAGATAGGGGATGAATCCTTTGACCCCAATAGTCTACATTTATAATGGGAAAGGTTGTTGTTTGCAAAGGCAATAACGTGGAAACTATATACTTTATCGAATTTAAATGAGGATTATTATTGTATTGTTTTAATTGTGTTATAAGTACAACTATATATTATATAGCACGTGCATCCTACTTCGATCCAGTACATCTGTAGTAACTGATACAAATATAAAGCACGTTACGCCCATTAGAAACACTGGCTAATTGTGTGATTTGTGTGTAATTGCACATAATACAACATACAAAATTATACTCACGTATTTTTTCCTCCAATGCAGGCAGTGACAACAATCCACCTTTTGCTTCTACCCAAAAAATAATTTTCTCAGTGTACGTTCTAAGGTAATTTTAAGGTTTTGCTTTTAAAATAATGAATCTTCTGAGAACCTTAACGTTAAAAGGAACAATATGGCATCTGTTGGAGAGCGTGCTACAAATTATAATCTGGAATTAGCACATACATTTTATCCCGGGAAGAAGTTCCTGTGGGTCAGGTTAACGGGATCAGTATTTCACGTGAGTGGAACTGTGGGCGAGAGCTAGTTTCAATTTTTAATGACAATACGTATAGTAACGTGGTTTCGCACATACTTATAGTATTTTAGTATATTTTATTCGACAGCAAAAAAAAAAACATATTCATAATAAATCTTTTATCCCTACAATAATATTTCCTTATTGAGTCGGCTTAACTTTGACAAAATCGGATTGACGGACTCTTCAGAAGTTAGTCCTCCTTTATCGGTATTGTACCTCAATAAATACGCGCAAAAGGTTAGTGAACAAATCAAACTGTCAAACTGTCTTGCGGGTATTTGGACCTTGAATGTGTGAACTATCTTGTTTCTTTGCTCCAGTGACCTCGGACTTTCACTATGACGTCACACTTTCAGCGCCGTCGAGTCCCGCCCGGGTGACGCCTCTCCCACACCTATAAAATTTTGTGTAAACTTGTCATGCCAAGTTGAAGAAGCGAAGTAAAACTGGTTCAATGGAAGCTAGGCGATTTTATCAGTGATATTTTTCAACAGGTGTATGACAATTGACTTGAAATTGCTCTCCTTAAAAATGAAACTAAGAACCAAGACCATGTGGATTTGATTTATTAACGCGCGCCAGATATTTGAATACCATGTCATCTAATCGGTTAATTGGGCTGTTGTACCTGCCTTTATGAGGCTAAATTAATAACTTTTTGCTGCTATCTGCTTTGCGGCCCCAAAGAATCTAGATCCTGTCCTGAATGAAGGAATCCAGAGACAGCGTTCTGTTCGCCCAACAGTATTTTTCACGTAGGCTCTGCTAATGGCAGAGATATATGGAGAAACCGAATAACTAACTGATATTAATTAGCCGAAATCTGTATCACTTCTCTCAAAGAAAAGATGAATGTCCTTTCAATTATGGAGGGCGCACGACAAGAAAGTTCTGTTAAGCTACAGCACCCAAAAGTGCACATTCGTGTAACCAATTTCTAAATCTATTTATAACTAAGATAGACTATTTCTAATCTATAGAATAAATAAATCTTGTTGACGTTTTAATAATAAATTGGAATTAAATGAACTTCAAACTAATTTAACCTTTTTTTTTTTTTTTTTATCGTGCGGAAATCCCTTCGGATACCCCCCCGCCGGCCAGCGGGGGCGGTTATGACGGGCTTGCACCGACTAAAACCGCACGCCGTCTCGGGTCTTCAACCTAACAGTTTAAATGAAAGTACTCAAATTTTAAACGTCATAAAAAAATATTTCTAGTATGTATGTACCTTATAGCATGGACGTAGGGAATTTTTATTCAATATTTTGTGTTGTGCATTAAAAGTAAAATATATGTGACATTTCAATTCATTTAAAGAATATATTCTGCCTTCACGCCGACTTAAATTTAAAGAAATAAATCTAATACTGTTATTGCTAAAATTAAACTTAATTTGATGGTAAATGAGGTATAATTGGCACAAAACTATTTAATTTCGATGTTTTTAATGTAAGTTGTGAATCTGTTGAAATGAGAAGTCTGAGAAGTATAGCTGAAGTGACCCTGATGGACCGAGTGACGAACAGCGTGATAAGGGAACGTTGTGGTATGGCAGAAGATGTAGTGACCAAGATAGAGAAAGGGATGCTTAGATGGTTTGGTCATGTAGAGAGGATGGATGAAAGGAGTTTAACGAAACAGATTTATGAGGCGAGGGCTACTGGGCAACCCGGTAAAGGTCGACCTAGGCGTACGTATTCCAATCAGATCGATGACGTTTTGAAGAAGGGCCAGGTCAGAAGTACCCCTAACCGGCGTGCATGTATGAAAACAATTATGAAAGTGGAAGAAGCGAAAGGCGTATGCCAAGATCGTAGCAAGTGGAAAGATGTTGTCTCTGCCTACCCCTATGGGAAAAAGGCGTGACTATATGTATGTATGTATGTATGTAAATTTAATAAAATATATAAAATACTTCTATTTTCTTATAAAAATATTGTTAATAATAAGAATATAATTTAAATGTATTTTTAAATTGAATTATGGAACTCGAATTATACTTAAATCTGTTTTTGTCTCAAATTTTGGCATTACGTTTCGTCATTCCAATTTGGCTTTTACTGTACCTTTTTTTTTTTTTTTTTTTATCGTGCGGAAATCCCTTCGGATACCCCCCCGCCGGCCAGCGGGGGCGGTTATGTCGGGCTTGCACCGACTAAAACCGCACGCCGTCTCGGGTCTTCAGACGCCGGGGTGTAAGGTTACCCATAGAGCATATCCCTCGCATCCCGGCTGACCCTGGGCCATCTCACCACTAACAGCATCGCTCATCCTGTCTCCTCTGAAAGCAGAGGAGTACGGAGAGCGATGTGTTCCCGCCACGTTGGGTATTGGCCGACGATCAATGCCAACCCTATGAAGGGGTGAAGGGGAAGCCATTGACCGCCGCCCAGGGTGTACCGGCCGCTCCGATTCCGTTCCCCCCGGACTGCAGCGGGATCGGAATCGGAGCGACACTCGAGGAGGTTACCCAACACACACCCCTGGCTTTTACTGTACCTAATCGTGACCTTTATGAGCATTGAGAGATGGTAGCTTTTTAAATGATTATTTTAAATGATGACTTAACCACGCCTCAGCCAGACAGCCTCATCAGATGCTTTTTCACGCCCCGCTTATAGGACCCGGGACTGTAGGAAGAAGGGAACACGTGTGCTAGTAAAGAATTCCGAATCTTGATGGTACAGGTACAGCAGACAGTATGTCGATATGCAGAAGAAAGAGAGTGGGTGACAAAACGGACCACTGCGGTACACCAGCATTTATCTGTAAGAACTCCGAAGCTCGTCCCTCACAAACCACATGAAAATAGCATAGCCTCACCCCAAAGAAGGGTAACATACGGCAGAGGATCACCCGTTGACTATTTCGGCCTGAAGCCATATTGCCGATCATTAATGAATGATCTTCTATGTAACCCATGAGCTGTGCGTTAACGATATGCTCAAAAACCTTGCACAGCGCTGAGGTGACGGCTATGGGTCGATAGTACCCGGGTCTGAGCGATACACTTTCTTGGGAATCGGCTGAACTTCGCCTCTTTCCAAGGAGGTGTAAGAGTCGCGGCACAGACGCGTAAGCATTGGATACAGCTCCACTGCGCATTTTCGTCAAACAACCGCTGGAATATCATTGGGACCACTAGCTTACCGGACGTCGGGTGACTGTAGCACTGCACGAACATCGCCATCTGGAGATTTGTAAAATAATGCGATGAATGACAGAATCTAAAATCTTTTTTGAGCCTCTGGCAAGCACCTGGAAGCCTTAATCATGTTAAAAATTTATTGCGTAGCATCCAAACCAAGATGGTACGTAAACTGTTGAAATTAATATAGCCATAGTTGTCAAGTTTGATTCGTATTAAAAATTATTTAAACGTATTATTTGGATGGTACGTGTGAGCCAATCGGCATGTGACATTTTGAGTGGAGATTTGTTAGCCAGATCTTTTGAGAAATCACCTGAAAGTACTGCGGAGACTATCTAGTTTAACTAAATAATGTCGATACGAGCAATTTTGACGGCCTCTGTGGCGTAGCGAGGATATGTATATTTGCATTGGTCTGGGTATTTCTATAAATAATGAGTATGTATTTACAAAAAAAAATACATTAATATTTTTATCCTCATTCTGGAACCCATAAAACAAGCTTATTAAACTATGCTTACTTTGGGTCTAGAAAACGCTGTGTAGAATGTCGTAGAATATTTATTTTATTTTATTTTATTCTTCTTCAATGAGTTCAAACTTCAGTAAGTAACTATCAGTAAAGGTCTTAGGGGTAACTCCCGCATCCGAAACAGCCTCCATATCCGAAACAGAGCAGATAAAATGTCGGAGTGTCAACTTCGCTGGTGCGGCCAAGCAACTACATGGGTAACAGAGCCGCCGGACTCTGGTAGATGTGAGGAACCCAAGCAGTGCTAGTTTGACGTCGTAATGGGATGACATGCGTGCCAATGGTCTCACTACCATGGATGCCCAGAATCATGCAAAGTGGAGAAGGAAACGCAGGAAACCCGACCCCGAGTTCCGATGTGAAAGTCTCGGATGCAATCAAGATACAACGCTGAGCTGATGATGTTGAGTGGAATTATCTGAATTATCTGTGGTCGTGCCGGCGAAGAGGTGACTTCTATAATACAGGTGACAAAGTATTTTATTTCGGCAGTTTGCTCCTGTTTACTTAGTTGCAACTTTTGTAACCTAAAAATAAAATAAAATATGAGATAATGCGTTCTTTTTACTTTGTATGAATAATAAAATATAGTTGCAATTATTTTGGATAGTAGAATAGGGCTTTTTATTAAAATTTCATACGTTTACAAGTCGTCAAAGTGGATGCTAAAAATTACCTTTTTTAAATTCAAGATTTCGGAAGCAGTTAGTGTAAACTAAATAATATTTTAAATGTATTTGTTTGAGTCGAAATAGCACTAATTTCTTATTATAAGTTCACTGAAAACAAAATCATTTTTTTTTCGCTCAACCCAATTTAATTTAACCTACCTGTTACGATTTACGATGTCGAGACGAGGACACTGACGGTGGGCCAGTCTAAAAGTAGCGTAGCTTGCTACGGAGCCCGAAGGGCTTTAGGGCTTTTTAGGGTATTAGACTTAGGGTTTTCTTTGAAGAATAAAATTCATACTGCGATCACCTGCAAAGAACCAAAGCTACTGAATTAGCTAGCAGAATAAATAAGCTAAAGTGGCAATGGGCTGGACATATCTGCCGAAGGAGTGATAAAATCGTTAGAGCAAATGAGTCCTGTGATTCTGTATCCGGAGTAGAGCCCGCGAATCGGCAAACGGAAGGATCGCACCCCGGCCAGATGGACGGACGATCTGAAAAAGGTACTTGGGGTAGATAAACTGGATGCGCAGGACGGAGAATCAGGTGCTTTGACGCACACTGAGAGAGGCCTATGTCCAACAGTGAATTGGCTAATTGATTGAAAATTTAAATGAAAAAGAAAAATCACTAAAATCATAATCGGACACTATTTGTAGGCACATTTTATATCAGTAGACTTTGGGTCATCGCCGGGTTTAACTCCCCTATTATTTTGTTCAGTGTCTTCTATACTTTTTGTTTCATTTTATTTTAGAGCTCTAATTATCCAAAAGGAATAAATATAATAATGTTCCTTGTTTTCAAATCATCCGAAGATTTAATTATACGTCTTTAGGCTTGATACAGACTTCCTCAACACATCGTCGATTCATCATAAATAGGTGCATTATTGAGATCAAACAGTTGAAGGAAACATGTTTGATATATGACCAAATCAATAGCATCACAACGGTATTGCAGGTTCCTCGTATTTTCCTTATTCCCCAGTGATACACTAACTAAATATTGAATTTATCCCGGAACAATACGTTGCCCTGAATTAACGTAAATCGAATCGCATAAGGTTATTATTTCGCTTTGGCTAAAGTTTTATCACCTGTAATTCACACAATGCGGTTAATCTTGTAGTTCTAAATTGAATTTGCGGTATCCATTATGACTTTAATACAGCATTAATCAGATAAGTGCTTACTCAATTTGAAAATACAATTAGTATACATGTATAAACAAAACAGTGTTAAATCTCTATAAATCATCTGTACCATGTTTTAATTACGTCATACGTCGACAACTGCGCAACATGTAAATTTATGGAAATAATTCTAATATGCATTCAGATAACGACACTTTTATAACTCATAGCAGTTTATATTGAGTTCTTAAACTACTTCATGTGATATTAACATACATAATATGATATGAAATTATTTAAACTTTGCCTCAACTTTAACTTCATTTCAAGACGTTTTATAAACAACGTTTATTTAATAGTAAAAATAAATGAAAACATAAATTTGTTTAGATAAATAATTTTATGTACAAATTACTTTTAATGACATATTGTAAATCTAAAAAATGTATTGAACTTTTCCAAACTTGTCCTTTATTCATTTACCTAATATTTTCATAACATTCAATCCCAATTAACATAAATACAATTAATTTTGATGATGAATCAAAACCATTAATGTTAATAGATACCTTGAATATTATCTAAATATGGGTGGGTGAATGAAGGGCTAGCTCTGACATGATTATAATGGAGAAAATGGGAACTTAGTAAGGGGTGCTCTGTCTCTTTTCAAAATATTCGATTAGGGTTCACTGACATAGAATGCCCGACTCTTTATAGCTTGATTATATCAACAAATATTCATACATACATACATACATACATAAAATCACGCCTGTTTCCCACAGGGGTAGGCAGAGATCACGGATCTCCATTTGCCACGATCCTGACACACTTCTCTCGCCTCATTCACTCTCATAACATTCTTCATGCATGCTCGTCGGTTTAGGGTACTCCTGACCTGCCCCTTTTCTAAAACTTCCCCGATTTGGTCCAGGTATGTGCGCCTAGGTCTTCCCCTTCCGACGGTACCATCCACACTCGCCTCATACACCTGTTTCGTTAGTCTTCTTTCATTCATTCTCTCAACATGACCGAACCATCTTAACATACCTTTCTCAATTCTCGTCACTACATCTTCTGTCAATCCACATCGCTCTCTTATCACGCTATTTCTCACTCTATCTCTCAAAGTCAATCCACACATACTTCGCAACGCACGCATTTCTACTGCATTCACTCTACTTTGATGCTTTTTCTGCCACACCCAACTTTCACTACCATACATAAGAGTCGGCACTAATACTCCTCCATGTACAGCCAGTCGTGCCTTTTCGGACACTTTCCGGCTGCTCATAAAGTTGTGTAGTGCCCCATTCACTCTATTTCCAGCTGTCACTCTCCTTTCAACATCTTCTTCATGCTTTCCATCTCTCGTAAACAATGTTCCCAAATATATGAACTCATTCACTTGTTCCACTCTTTCTCCATCTATACAAATCCTACACTCTGTCACGCATTCATCTCTTTCAAAAACCATAACTTTTGTCTTACTAACATTCACTTTCATTCCTCTCCTCTCAAAAGCTCCATGCATAGTTGTTACCATCTCCTGCAACTCATCTGCCGATGACGCAAGTAAAACCTGATCATCAGCATAAAGGAAACATTTGACGAGTAACTCATTCATTCTTAAACCACATTCTTTATCTTTCAAATCTTGCAAACAACTGTCCATGAATAAGTTAAACAGCCATGGTGACGCTACACATCCCTGTCTTACACCCTTTTGGATGCTAAACCATTCAGTGTATGACCCATGTATCCTCACGCAAGCACTGGAGTCCTCATAGAGAGACTTCAGAGCTCGAATAAGGTTGCTGCTCACCCCATACATAGACAGTACCGACCAAAGTTCATTCCTCATCACTTTGTCATAGGCCTTTTCCAAATCCACGAATGCGCAATAGACCTTTTGACTCTTGGCCAAAAATTTCTCGGCTATGCTTCGCAAGGAAAAGACCTGATCCGTACATCCCATTCCCTTTCTAAAACCCGCTTGTGCATCCCATATTTTCTCATCGGTTTCTTTCATAACTCTCTCAATCAACACTTTCGCATACAGCTTGCCGACGATGCTGAGTAGGCTAATGCCCCTGTAGTTTTTGCAGTCCTGATGCGAGCCTTTTCCTTTGTAGAGTGGAACTATAACGGCCTTACACCAATCATTTGGTACTCGACCGCTAACCCAACACATGTTGAAAAGGCGGCACAACTGACTTGCTACGAGGCCATGTCCAGCCTTCAGCATCTCGACTGTCACCTTATCATATCCCGCTGCTTTTCCAGCTTTCATACTTCTTAATGCATTCACAACTTCATTCATACTAATACCACTTTCATCATTATCAACCTGGTCATCCATCACCGAGGTTAGTACATGTACACCATCCTCTCTTTCAAACAAGCTTTCAAAATATTCCTGCCATCTTTTTAACACACATTCTTCACCTTTTAAAATACTTCCATTCTGGTCTCTGATAAAGTTCAGCTCAGAGCTCTGCGTTTTTCCTCTGGCTGAACGGATGGATTTCCAAAAGAGCTTAATGTTCGCCTGTTCCGTTATTCATAAAAAGCTTTAAAGTGTGCTTTGGCAATTAAAGGTTATTTCCGTTCCTTTTTCACTCATAATTATTTATGTCAATTTGCAATAATAAAGAAATGGACTATTTTCCGAAAACAGATTATGAAGATCAGAGAAAACCGATTGTTTTCTTGTCTCCGGGGTTATATATATATTTTTTTTTTATATCTAGGACAAGTCAATTTGACTTCACCTCGCCTGAAGGTAAAGTCTCAGGAAAGAGGATCACCATTACATACACGTACCATGTTAACAATGGTGGCACTCAGCTTGACGGCCTCATCAAAAGAGGATTGTCGTCGCAGTACCGCGTGACACCCACCGGTCCCACTAGTGCTGCGACCACAATCCCCCTGCCCGGCTATGCTCTTGCTGACCCCTGAACGCAATCAAACCGAAATTGGATTACTATGGAGGGTTTTTCACAATCGTGCACGCTGGTACCCACCCGGCCGAATGTTGTGAAATTTCTACCACCAGTAACTACTTACAGTCACTACTTAAAGACTTTATTAAAATTATAATAGGTAGGTATGTGCAGTTGCTTTTGCTAGGCTAGGATGATGGCTATTCTGAACTGTCACTACATTTTTTACGGATTTTTACTTATGCTACAAGACCTTGCTTCACAGACGGACGTAAGACGACGGAAAAACAAACGGAACCTCAACAAGGTATGTATAATTGAGTGAACTAAACTAAACAATTAGGTTACCGCACTACACCGAATTCTAAAACAAATCATGTCAATAAAATAAAACTCAATCTGTAAAATATATTTTCTATTAGCTTATATTTTCAAAAAACTTTAACACTCATATTCATATATTATTCTGAACTTATAGATATATTCTTTATATCAATATATATTATTAAATATAAAACGTAAATGTGACTCACACTGACGGGGGCTCATTCGTAGAAATTTAAGGAGTCATCGTATTGCTATTGTCACGTGGAAATGTGTAAACCGACCTTTATGTGCTGTTTAAGGGTACTAAATTTTGTTATCTTTGACATGTTGTGTGACAGCCCAATATGTTACGATGCCGCAAAGTGTAAACCGATGACATCCATTTGTTACTCAACGGACAGACTTGACGCGGTACAAATAACCTAACATCATATATTAGAAATTTTTTCGTGACACTTCACACAGAATCTTCACGTACCGGATTGATTCGGTAATATTCGCATCCGGTTTGAGTGAAAGAGTTAGCATTGTTCACAAACAATTGAGAAGATTATAGAGAATTCGCAAGTATGCAGGTTTTGTCAAAATATTTTCTTTCAACAGTGGAGCGAAGTGTGAATTAAAGTATAGTGTATGTTCTATTAACTACCCCCCCCCCCCCCCCTGTGTTCTTCATGATTGGCATTCGTAGGTACTGTGAGTGGTGTTATGTGTGGAACTACCACACATCACACCAACGACGTCTATACACTGATACTACTATACCTAGTTCATTTTGATGGCGTGGATTGCTTTTCAATCACAATTCCATCATTCTATACAATCGATATTCGTCAGTTAAGAAATATTGATGTTTGCCTGTTTTAATATTATACTTTTTTTTTTTTTTTTTATCGTGCGGAAATCCCTTCGGATACCCCCCCGCCGGCCAGCGGGGGCGGTTATGTCAGGCTTAATATTATACCTAATGCATAAACATTTTCTATTACACATTTAGTATTGTCTATGGCAAGTCACCTTTTTTTATTTGTTCACAAACCAGTAAATTACAAACTAATTAGTTTTTGTTATATTAACCAAAATTAATATTAGAAATAAAAATTTAAAGCACTTAATTTAGTTAAACAAACATAGAGCTAAAAACTTCAAGTTGAGAGCCTCGGATGCGACTGGGAATAACGCAAACATGTTGATGAGAGTTAACAAACAATTATCGTTACATAAGCAATCAAAATTTAAATTAATAAGTTTATAATTTGTATCTTATGGAAGTATGTATGTACGCGAACGTAGCGAGCGCAGTAATAAAATAAACGAATTAAAGCTATGCTACCAGTCTCCTTTACCTGGAGACAAGGGTGAGGAGTAAGACCACGAGCAGGTAGTATTCAAGCCGTAACCCCACCCTACCACTCACTTTCACGCAATCACTACTTCGTTCCGAAGCGTGATCGAAAGCCGACAAAACGCAAATAAAACTAAAACTTAATATTTAACTAAAATAAAGTGTCTAAAGATCCGGATCTACACAAAGGTGCAGTCAACAAACGGTACAGAATCATTAATCAAACAACAATAACAAAATAGCGCAATTTTATACAAACCGGTTAATTGAACCGACCAAAACCGCAAGAAGCATCAAATACAGGAATTCGGCACGAATATACAACGGTTCAAACTGCAAAATACCGCAATTTTAGAATAACCGGTTAATTGAACCGACCAAAACCTCACGGGTACAAATAAATCAAATCATACAGTACTTTCAATTTTATAGCAAGAAAATACAAAGAAATATTTATTCAGACCTCCCGGCGGGTCAAATCAAACATGAATAAACAACAATTCAAAGTTAAACAAATTTTTAGCACGTACTTGTTTCACTAATCAAATTAAGCCGCAATTGACACCCGATTGAAATCGACCAGGAAATATTTTAATTACAATAACAATTTTAAGTTTAAAGGTGAAAATAGTCCAATTAAGAAGAAATATGATTGGTGTTGGTCCTATCAATACGCGGTACCAACATCAAAACATAAATACGAATTAAAACTAAACAATGTATATTCCTCTGATTGTACACCCATGTTTGTGACTTCTCTACGATACCCCAAAGGTTTGCTGGGAGAAAACTCAATACTGAGTTAAGCTCGCCTTTGTACATTGATTTTATCAGTAGTGCTTAAAAATTGCTTACTGAGTACGTACAACAAAGAATAAAAAAATATAGGTATATCATAACTCAACGTGGGCGATGACGCACCATTGATTGCTCCTCTGGAGTAGCTGGCGTCAACGTCAACGGCAAAGAGTCTGACTAACCGGCCCATTCAAGGGCCAGCTGACCCCATTGCACGAGGGGGTCGGGGTATGGCGGGCTTGCAAGGCTCGCGGGGCTGGTCGCTCCAGGTACTCCTCTGCTGTTATCAGAGGGGACACTGCGAATGGCACAGGGTCAGGTGGAGTGCGAGGGATATGCTCTATGGCTAACCTTACACCCCGGTGTCTTTAGACACGAGACGGCGTGCGGTTTTAGTCGGTTCAACCCCGCAACATAACCGCCCCTGCTGACCGGCGGGGGGGTATCCGAAGGGATTTCCGCACAAAAAAAAAGTTTAATGATAACTTTTTACAACTTTTCAAGACCTCAAAGTTGTTGAGTATTTCAATGACTGCAACCAGTCGTCAAACCAACGATTCGACTAAGAATATTGAAACAAGCTCTTGACTATGAATACCTCTTTCAGTAAAAAAAAAAACAATACTCCAAGATGCTGCCATCTAATACGTCGTTAATCTCATCAGCGTAGTCAACTACCAACAACCATAAACTAGATACACTGCATCACGACGTCATAGCAAAACGGATGGCACAGTGCTCAGTACATGCAAATGTGAGCAAACGTTCTGAAATTATGCAGTCGATTCTGTCGATTGAAGTGCATACATTGATTTTAGTTAATTCATTTTCTTCATTAATACTATCGTGGTTAATGACGTAGGAATTATTTATCTTTCGTATTGTATGTTGTTGAAGTAAGTCCTCTTCAATAACACGGAAGTGTAACACGCATTAATCTTTGTGTTATTGTTGAACATGTGTAACCTATATTTACACATACACTTTGGAAAGCAGGTTACAAACGAGTCTGGGAAAGGCATTACAGAATCGCAGGTAAGCCACCATCATTATCTTTCTACCGTTTTCCCACAATACGTGGTCGGTACAGCATGTCGCTGTTCCTGTTCCTGGCACCACTCGCAAGTTTTTGTTCTTGTTATATTATTACATATTTTTCTCAATATTCACAACTTGTATGATCGAGTTATATTTAACTTTCTTTCATCCATCCCTTTGGTTATTCTAAACTCAGAATTAGTATTCTTATTTGAATACTTATCCGAAAAATCTCTAACGATATTGAATATGATACCAGTACTCCATAAAAGCATTAGACTGTAATGAAAACGCTTGAATACGAACTCACCTTTACTGAACTTCCATTATTTTAATCGGCATATTGCGACTGAATGGCAAAGATCGCATCGTAATCTGCTACCTAGTCAATGGTAGAGACGCTTGGATATTCAAAACGCGGCGCTGCCGTTATGTTTCAGAACGATATTCGACAGCATTACTGTTGGGACGTGCTGATGCATGTAGCCAATGAGTAATCTAACGTAGCAAGCTTCCATACTAATGCTACGGATTCTATCGGTTATCTTTGTTTAGTCACATCAACGAGGTGCAAAAATAATATCCGCTTTCAATATAGCTTTTAATTTAATATTTTGACTTCCAAACTCTTAAGGCACTTTGTTTTTCTATCCCACTACTAAAATCATGTAATTGTCCAATACATTTCAAAATGTGTGCAACTTCAATATACATATTTATTTTCTCATACGATATTCTCTTATAGTCGTTGAACGCATATTGTACTAGAAAAACCAATTCCGCTGTACAAAGGCGGCCAATTTATGACCCGGCACATGCGAAATCCATGGGGAACGAAATGTACCTTCACGTAGGATAGCATCCCTAACTTTCAAATTAATTTCAAGATCCGAAAATGATGGCCAAAGCTCGAATGTCAATAACGAATTATTATTTTCGCACAAATTGTGTTCGCTTGTATAGACGTCAAATATAAATCGGCAAAAATATTTCCCTCTGGCGCTCCCTATTGAGTCGATATCTACGTCGATGTCAGGCCAATCGCGTCGGATTGAGTCGGGTCAACGCAACGTGAATCGTTTCCTACACTATTAGGAGTTTTATTAGCTGTCAATTCGTATTTATTTATTCGTAAAAGTTACCCTAGGCCAAATTATCGATATTGTTAATTGAGTTCCTTTGTCGATAGCTCTATTTTTTGTGAAATCTGTATCTAGTGTGTTAAAGTGAAAAGCGTTAATATTAAGCTGATCAATACTGGGAATTGCTTGAATTTTAATCAAGTGCGATTCTTTGTTTTACATATCAATTAAATTTGTATAATTATATCTAACACTTAGTGTGTATGTTAGCCAGCGTGAAACTTCTAAATAACTTTTCCAGTTAATGTGATATTCAGTCATACATCATGACATGTATCTGTAAATAAATATGCTGTAAGACATAAGTCTTACACCATATCACATACATAATATACACATACACCCAGAACAATGCAAATAGACATATTCATGCATACAAATATTTGCATTGAGCGGGATTCGACCCCGCGTCCCCTGACGTTTATGTTGCTAGCTGTAACCCGCAGCTCCCGCGGTGTGCACTTTCCCGCGGCTCCTAGGTACATATTCCCGGAATAAAATGAAACTATGTGCTATACTAGACTATAATCAATCTCTGTATCAAATCGGATCGAGATTTGTTCAACCGTTTTGTCATCATTGAGTAACAAACATCCATCCGTCTAAACTTTCGCATTTATAATGGTACACTTGGGAGTTCTATAGTGTACCTTCCTAGTGTTCTTTGAGGAGTTCTGGTTTATAAATTTCAGAGTTGAATACCAAATAAATTGGAATAAAATTATATTTAAACTAAACAATATATATATAAAACACAAAAATAATCATCAAGGTCAGTTCATTAACAAAAATTACGCCCGAATAAAAAATATACAGACACCTTTTATCAGAATTTTTAGTAAAAGGGACGAAGCCAATAAAATTATCGGTTACCTATTTACAGAGCAAGAATTAAATTAATTATGAAGGAATTAAACAGGCTTCATTTAAGCGGAATTCAAATTATTGTAGGTCTGACGAATTTAAATTATTCAAAGGAGTATATCTTTTAACTTTGCGAATTTCTAACAAATCTACTAAATAATTTAATATTATTTGTATTACAATATAACGCTTCAAGTGTAATAAATTATTTGCATGTATTAAGGTTTTATGATAATGAAATTACATAATTTATTAATGAAACAAAATATTATTATGAGACCGATTACTTCCCCACCGACCAACTAGCATACATAACTAGTTGTGTGATCGGGAATGCCAATCTATAGGTTACTTTTTAATGCAAATCATTTATTCAGAAAACAAAGCGAGGAACTCGACTCCCATACTAACATGAACTTGACGATGGCACAGAACTGAAAATTAGACAGTATTTAAAGCACTTAGAAAGGTTTCTGAAGACCCTTTTCACAACTACTTAACAGTAATGGCCAAATCGGAATCATTTGTGGTAGGTGTATTAGGTAAAATATAGAGTTCTTTGATGTATCTCAATTATTGATGCATTAAGTCTGGATAGTCATATTCGTCAAGCATGAAACTCCAAATTAACGAACGTCTCAATTAATTAAATAATTTCAAGTAAGACACCGAGGATCGCAAAAGTGTTATATCCTTTGTATAATTAATACCATTCCATAATTCTTATTTCTAATATCAATCGAATGTATATCACTATTTATTATACCTTTGACAATAATAGTATAATATATAAAAACAAATTGAATTTGTAATCACAGGTAACGGTAACTCATTTGTTCATAAGAATATTGATACGAACCTGTAAAAGGGAAGACGCCAGTGTCTATAACACAGTTGATACTAGCACAGACACTAACGTTTACTTATATTTATATTAATTAGTTTTATAATCCTAAACACCATGATCTGAACAGTGTTCTTTCTCACAAACGCATTATTATAGTATAGAAATAGCAGTGATAATCACTTATAGAAAATAGTGAGCATTGCATTCTTTTATGCAAAGCTATGTCTAGCAGTTTACCACATAATTTTATATTTTAGTATACGAAGTGGAATGACAGTATATTCATTGTCTTATGCAATAGTTTTAATAATAAGTTTATCAATATCAATAACACTCACAAACGAATTACTATTTCTACTATAGCTTGGCAAATTCATGCGTGAGACTCCCATGGTTCGCGTAGGATGAGGGGCGTAAGGCAGGGGAGTGGGTGGTGAAACGTTCGCGCGGATTGTCGTACCCTGACGGCTGTCCTGCCACCCTATACCTATACAGTGTTTTTCAACGAATTAAAATATGTATACGGTAGGTATATCAATATAAATCTACGATATCGTTTTTTGACAATTTGTTGACCGCTGAATGAATTCTTTGACTTAATGGTCCAAGATCCCACTATCGCCAGTACCTACTCATTTTTACAAGGATAAAATTTATAAGATAAAGTAGTGTGGGTATGTACCTTGAGTGTATGTATATCTGTCAGCTTGTCTCGGCGGCCATTTGTCAGTTATCAGGTACTAAATGTAGGTTAGGTGATCTCCGGTAAGGGGAGCTTCGGGGACCACCTGCATCGGATCAGGAAGGAGCCAACGCTTGAGTGCCATCACTGTGACGCGAGCGAGGACTCAGGGCTGCACACGCTGGCGGACTGCCAGGCGTAGGATTTCCGCTCGAAAAAAAAAGGTTAGGTGCTAAAGATACATAGGTATTTATGTTATAAATGAGAAATTCCCTTAAATTTGCCGCACATGATTACTTCCCAGAATTCGTTCCTTATTAACAACCATATCGAATGGTGTAATACTACAGGGTTTATTTTTTACCGAAAATCATTTGGTTTGATTCCTGGCTAGGAATTTTGATTTTCTCATACGCATGATGCAGTTTCAGTTTCATCAAAATCGGACTCGCCAGGAATCAAACCGGTTGATATGGGAAAAAGACACATCCTGTATTAGTACATCATTCGATAGTGCCACTGATAAAGAACGAATTCTGAATAGCAATAACATACAACAATCTTAAGGAAAGATCTCATTTTCAACAAAAAAATGTTTGGGGGCTTAAAGGTTTTGTTAAAAGTTACAGCCGACGGAGCGTTGACGGAGTATTTTCTAACACATACGTAAAAATGATCACTGCAAATGGAAGTGAACTTCGCACTAATTTTATCTACCTTTAGCATCTAATTACTGACAAATGGCCGCAAGGACATATAATGAAGGTACATACCTACACTACTTTGTCCCATATAATTTAGCCTTGGAATAATAAGTGAATTGTGGTGAGCCTGGGATCTCACTTTATAATATCTATTTGCGATTATCAATATCAATAAGGACGTTATGAGGCTATTGAGTTTACATATATTTACCGGATATTTTATTCAATATAAAAAAATAAGAAGCCCATATCTATAGTAAGTCACATTATATCATACGTATTGAACAGTAATTGACCAAAATAACTTTCTACATAAATTATTGATTTCGAGAAAATACGTATTATTCTCATACCTCGAAAGCTTACTGACAGCAAAAGCAAAATAAATACCTATAATATGATTTAGTTATTTCGAATATAACATTGACAGGTGAAAAGGGTATTAACCTGTCAATACACTGAATGAAAGATGTACTTGGAAGTGTTTTCATTCACGTTCCGTTCACCATTTGAAACCAGTTTCTGCGATTTGATCAAAGTATATTTTACTGAGAAATAATATAAAATATATATTTAAAATGGAAAATGGATTTATACTGCATTTTTACCTAATGAATAGAAAAAAAATACTACAGATATCTTTTTTAGTCTATCACTGCTACTGCGAACCATATGTGATGTAAGAAAAGAATGGGGTCTCGATATAATATACTCTTTGTTCGCCAATGCTGTTTGTGAGGCTATGACCGTACATTACCTATCAACTCAATCCGAATGAAAACGAAAACCGTGACATACCCATTGTGGTGATGTTGAAGTTGAAACGACTTTTCGCGTTGACTTTGCATTGCGTGTAAGTTCACAGAGGAAACACAGTTTGCTCGCGTGACGAAATTCTCAACAATCCACGTCTTTTATTATATATATTAAATAAACTTTACCGTAACGTAACTGATATAACGATTGTTTTTTTAAGATTTACACACGTACTTCTTTTGTTTTTAAATATACTCTCTAATTAAAAAGTTATTAACACATTTCACTTATTTCAGCTCACCCACCTCTAAGAATTATTACATTGTTAAATATTGCTTTATTTTAGACGGGACATAATGCATGGAAAAAATTGTAAAGAGTACGATATCACAGTTGACTTGTAGTATGTGTGTACTGTGTATGATCATACACAGCTTGCAGTTAGATATATACCTATTATATTGCTCAACACATGGAAAGTAGATTTGTTTCGGAAAAAGTGAACATCCAGGACGGGGCTTGAACACGCAACCAGTCCTTTATAGGTATGTACAAATATCATAAATTTCCAGGTGTTGTAGTTTTAATGTTTGGAGATATTGAAAATAATTTCAGCCGGCCCCTAAGAACCATTAATTTCTCCTATATTATATTGGGTTTTATTACAAGTCTAGTTGTACATATGTGTAACTTAAGGAGTACATTAAATCTGTAACAACATGATGTCAGTATGTTTTATAATCTCTCGATATAAGGACGTTTTCAACCCGGCCTGAAAACGTCAGGCTAGCCCGGCCCCTAAGCTACTTTTTTTACAAAAGAGGTACATTGGAAACGAAATAAGTACGTATGCTTTTGTCAAGGAGTACAATAGATTGGAACACATCTCGTTACCAAATTCCGTGGGGCCGGGCCAGGCTGACGGACACTACAAAATATACCTGACATAATAATTAGTAAAAAGTAGGTGTAACATTTTAAAGATCACAAAGTATAATAACTATCTCCATTGTACAAGAGCACTGAACGATAGCTATATATTCTTAAACATATCTATACTAATGTTATAAAGAGAGGTCGAACTTTGTGGCTTTGTTTAGGGCTAACTTCGGAACCACTGCACTTATTCGAATTTTTTTTTCACCATTTGAAAAGTACATTATCTCTGGTGGACATAGGCTATATAGTCGATTATTATGTGTAAATTATATACGGGCGGGTTGTTAGTTTATTAAAGAGCCAAGTTGAGTTCCGCCTGCCTGTTAGTGTTATGTCAGTCACATACATTGTTTAAGTTGTTTTTCAATAGACCCCAAAATGTGTAGATGCAGCAGGCTCCACCCGGGCGCAGGTCGGTTTTCTTTTTTTGCTCATATCGCTGGTTCTACTTACCCATTTGCAATCAAACATACGGTAGATTTAAAGTCTGATCAAGACCTTTATAATAGAAAAGACCGCATCAAAATCTGTTTAGTAGTCTTTGCATCCACTGCAAATAAACAGACAAGAATTCCAAAAAAAAAAGTGTTCTGAATGGTTCATTTGACATAATCCAAGTTTTTTTTTTAATATCTCCAAGACACGGACACAACTAACTTACAATTTTATAATAATTATTATTAATACGCTTTGAAATAATGGTACATCCCTGTCTTCAATATAGTATGAAGACCACTAAACATGTTATTTAACATATTGTTTATTTAATTGAAGAGTTCGAAATGCGGTTCATCATTTATTGTTAGTTTTATAAGTAACTAAGAATTTAAATCTGGCTATATTTTGCTGAATAATTCACTTCAGTCAATTTATTTATACATCTTGCTTCTGTTACCCAAAACGCATTTTAGTCTTTCTGGACACATAGATAGGTACATAAGTTTGTTCCTTAAAAATGAATATCACAAACGACAAGTGAGTGCTTGGAGCCCCGCGAAGATCTTCGGGGCCAAACCAATCTTACCTGTAAGCCGCGGTACACCTACTGTTTGGCGGATGAACAGACGAGGCTGTGGCGCAGGCTTTCCTCTTAGGTCTGACGGTCAAATTTATGAACAGACGAGGCTGTAGTGCAGGCTTAGCTCTGACGGTCTGACGGTCAAACGGCAGTCGCACCTATAAAAAACGCATAAGCCAAATCTAAAGGTGGAGAAGGAGTTAGTGAATCCCGCAACCGGGAACACCGATGCACCCATAGGCCCTTATATTTTTTTCAGAACATAACTTCATGGGTGTATAATATTATACACCTCTGAATACCCCTTCGGGGACACAGGCATGAAGTTATGTTAGTTTTTTTCACCAATTAAAATAATACTTACGTATTAGATGTCTTACATGGCTTTTCAATACATACTTGTAAATAGAATATTACGCTGCAATCTATGTTCTTTGTCTAATTTAACCAGTCTATAATACCAAGTAAATATTCAACCAACAGAGTGCCAAGTATAGTGACGTTAATAGGTTTAGTATCTACACTGGTTGGTAGTGGACTTAAAAACATTGCCAGTGCTTCATCCGATTATGATGGAGCGAAGATGTGTCTAATAAAAGGACAAAAAGATGCTCGAAGTGAAATTATATTTTTCACTTTTAGAAGGCTAACGAGGTTTCTTGTTCTAACTAAAGCAATTAGAGAAAGAGAACACTGTATTTTAAAACATTTGGAGCGTTCTTCCATTAATTTAGACAAGGCGGGTGACTAAAGTTCATCAACAGATTCGGCACCTTTTTTGATACGCTGTTGCCTATAGTTGCTTGTAAGACCTAGCGCAATACGCTCCTATTTACCCTCCGTTATAATAATGAATCTTTTTATAACCGTTTTGAAATATTCTGTTTTATATAATTTCTTTCAAATTGCACAGTATGCGACCATTCTGATTATTAAGTGTGGGATCTTTGTGGTCCTGAAACTATGCATCGACATAAAATTAAAATATATTTCTATATGCCTATGTATTCCAATGCTTTATGATATACGAAATTTTTAGTCCATTTTTTCGGGCACGTATTTAAATAGTTTTCTTGGTATTCCGACACGGGAACGGGAGGCGACATACAACTGGCTATGTAAAAAACATGGAGTTTCAATATGTAAATGGCGCCAAGTACAAACGACTGACAGGCATGTCAAACACCATGAGATTACATTACAAAAGTTGATATAATGGTCGTTAAAATTTATTAAATTTTCTAAGTCCCTGTGCATTTTTTTTTAAATTTTAGCACCTTCTATGAAGTATTAGAAAACATTTAAGAAAAGAAGAGTAAAATCTGTGAAACCATTCTCAAGATATAGCGTGACAAGGAGGAATAGGGGTTATTTATCTAAATATATACCTATACAAACATTAATTTCATTGACTTAAGGCCCAAATATAACCCATAATAAAATTACACAATAATTTTATGATATATTGAATATATACAGGGTGAAAACGTTAAGTGAGTCCCGCCGATTATTTCGTCATTTTTAAAAATATTGCAATCATTTACTGACTGACCTAATCTATAAAATGACACTAAAAATAATTAACTAACAAAAATATTTCAGCACGTGTTCACAATTTATACTTTTGCAGTTTCCATACATTTATCATGGCACGGTATATTCACTAGTCTAATAAGTAGAAACGTTAAAACACTAAAAAAAATACTAAAAATCAAAACAAAGTAAAAAAAAACATGCGTTCATAATTTGTACTTTTGCGGCTTCCACACATTTACTATGGCACGATTTATTAACTAGTCTGATAAGTAGAGAAGCACTGCTTTGTAATACAATAATAAAGTTAATTCAATTTCGGGTGGGTATTTGATGATGGTTTAAATTTGATGCGATAGATGTTAATGCAATCGGATGGCAATAGTTCAAAGATTGCAAGGTTTATTTCTGAACGAAGCTGGGAAGGATTATCGTAATATAAGCTATGTATTTTGACACGGGTATGACGTCGCACTGTTTAAGTGAGCCGGCTTAATAAACTCACGTTTGTATAATAAAACAAACAGTTTCCTTATAACTCATATGTGGGCATCAATCTCCTAAAAGATTAATGTAGGCATGTCTTCATCCTAAATCCGTGCCCTGCTTATATGAAGGTAAATTAAATTTTACGAATGAATTTTTGAACTGATTTACCATGCAAATTTTTTCTTGTAAGTTTTAAATTGTATAAAGGATGACACAGTGACACAGTGATATAAGTGCCGACAAACATCTTGAACAAAGAAACAAGTCGGAAATTTCTCATGTGTACACTAAGGACCAATCAAGCCCGCGATTGGTTAATTAGCCTCGCCCGAAAACAATGAACAAATCATGAAATATATTAAATTTGTCCCCTGGGGATTATAAAATAACTTATACAACTATTATTGGTACTTACTTTACTTTACTTTCTTACTTTCTCCGGCGCTACAACCCTTTATGGGTCTTGGCCTCTTCAACAATGGCTTTCCATTCCCGACGGTCCTTGGCCTTCCTTCTCCAGTTGGTGAACTTTTTCATGGCCTTGAGGTCTTCCTCGATACAGTCACCCCACCTCTTCTTTGGCCTCCCTCTTGGCCTTTTCTGCTGCGGCTTCCACTCCGTCATGACTTTTGGCGCTCTCTTAGCTTCCATTCTCTCAACATGTCCAGCCCATCTCAGTCGCTGTGACTTAACGTATCGAATTATGTTCTCCCGGTTGATGAGTGCATCCAACTCATGGTTCATCCTGATACGATAAGACTCGCCCTCTTTGATAGGACCAAACACTTTTTTCAGCACCTTCCTTTCGAACATTGCCAGTTTTTGCATCTCCTTGACTGTCAGCGATCATGTCTCGCACCCGTAGGTCACAACAGGTCGGATTATAGTTTTGTAGATGTTCAGTTTGGCGTTCCGGCTAAGGTGCTTAGATCGGAGAAGTTTGTTGAGGGAATAGAAGCATCTATTACCGGCCATTATCCTGGCGCACACTTCTTCTTCCATTTTATTTTCGCTGGTTAATGTAGAGCCTAGGTACTTGAAGCTGTTGACCATTTCGATTTTCTCAGCGCCCACGGCTACCTCTTGAAGTGGACACGGCTGGCGCGAGCTTTTTTTTTTTTCCCTAATAAAGTACTGTAAACAATACTTTATTTATATTACAATCTAGCCTTGTTGACTAATAAGTAAATAAATTTCACCTAAATTACTACGTAAACATAATTCTAAGAATGCGTCCATTTACACTTACTTAGTTTTTATTAAGGCGAAGACACTTTGTTCATGTGTTCTTTATACGCAGCACTTATCACTACATTTATTTATTTGTCTCTAAAACACTACACTAACTCAAATGGTTTCGTCCGTTTCAGCCTTCTTATTATATTAGTGATGTCAAGAAGCTGGATTGCCTCAACATTCACATGGTGATGAAGTCTATTTTCGTGAGCTTCTGCATATTTTTGTATAACACGATCTACGTCGTCCATGTTTAGGTCCCGGTGTAGATCGCAATTCCAGATGTACCAGGGCGCATTGACTATATCCCTGAGCACTTTGTTTTGAAATCGTTGGATGATCTGACGATTGCTCTTACTGGTACAGCCCCAGAGCTGTATACCATAAGTTCATACTGGCATCAATACCTGTTTGTATAGTAGGACTTTATTGTGTACTGATAGGGGAGAGTGTCTTCCAAGCAGCCAGTACATTTTCTGGTAGCGTATTTTCAATTCTGATCTTTTTTTCTTGACGTGTGCTTTCCAGCGCAGCTTAGCGTCAAGTGTCATACCAAGGTATTTAGCTGTATTAGAGTATGGAACTTGTTGGCCATTAATAAATACAGGAAAATGTTGTGCTCTTTTATTTGTGAAGTCAACGTGAATTGACTTGCTTTCATTTAGTTTAATTCTCCATTTTTTAGTCCAGGTAAGAACTTGATTAATTGCTATTTGGACTTTTTCAACAGCCTCTTCATGATTATTACCTATCGCCATAATAGCCGTGTCATCGGCAAAAGTGGCAATAGGATTATTTTCCGTAACTGGGATATCACTGGTGTACAATAGGTATAGGATTGGACCTAATACACTTCCCTGTGGTACCCCAGCTTTGATGGGCCTTATATCTGAGAAGGCGTCTTCGTGTCGAATGCGAAATACTCTGGTTAGTATGTATGATTCGAGAATGTCCGCAAACTCTCTTGGTAACCTAAGATTTAGTTTGTGTATGAGGCCGTCGTGCCAAACTTTATCGAAAGCTTGTGCTACATCAAGGAATATGTTAGAGCACACTTTCTTTTCTTCTATAGCTGTTTCGATTATATTGGATATCCTGTGGACCTGGTCAATAGTTGAGTGTTTTTCTCTGAAGCCAAACTGGTGATCAGGTATAAGATTATTATTTTCTATGACTGGTTTGAGTCTTTTTAATAATAGTTTCTCAAATAGTTTTGCTATTATTGGCAGTAAAGAGATTGGTCTATATGAAGTCGGTTCTTGTGGTGGCTTGCCAGGTTTTACTATCATGATTATTTCAGCTACTTTCCACAGATCAGGTACATACTTTAATCTAAATGCAGCATTTATAAGAGTTGTCAGTTTTACAATCGCTTTGCGATTTAAATTTTGTAGGATTTCACCTGTTATAAGAAATATTTAACACTTCCTTTGGTGTGGCGGGATTTATTCCTGAACTTTCGTTCTGTAATTTTGGTGGGAAATTAATAATTTCAGCGGAGTTCGATGATTCCACGTTAGGTTGTAATATCAACTCTAAGTACTGAGCGAACCTGTCAGCTTTTTGTTGGTTACCAATAGCCCATTTCCCATTTTCGTATCTTATAGGGGGAATTTGTGAAATGGGTCTTTTAATATTTTTTGTCACTTTCCATAATGAGTGATCTGACTTACAGTCAGTGGTTAGCTGTCGTAAATAGTTATTGGTTAACGAGTTATTATAGCTTATTATTTCTCTTTTGAGACGTTTAGTCATGTTGTTAAGCTCAGTTTTGTCTTGAGGGCTTCTGGTTAGGTGCCATCTTCTCCGCTGCCTTCGTTTTAGCATAATAAGATTGAGGATATATTCAGGATACACAGTTCTTTTTATCAATTTTGGTTTCACGGGAGTGTTTTTCCAAGCTGCCTATATTATATGTTGTATTGTATGCCTATATTTACGATAAATTTACTAACTTCTAGGTCTAATTGTTCAGCGGTTTTCAGCTGAACTCTTAATTCTATATTATTTTCTAGGTCTAGTCTAAAACTATCCCAGTCTGTATACTTATTGACTAATATCGGATGATTCTCATTATATAGTATGCGTCTACTTAATGTTAGTAATATAGTGGCATGGTCAGAGTTCATGTCATGACCCTCTTCAATAGTAAAATCACCCCTAGATATATTTTTACAGATGAAGAAATCGATCAGGTCTGGAATCCTATCAGGATCTGTGGGCCAGTAGGTTGGTTTCCCAGTAGATAAAGCTTCACAGTTTAACTCCTGAATGGCTCTGTATAGTTCCCGACCTTTGGTATTAATAAGTCTAGATCCCCAGTTCTTGTGCTTAGCGTTGAAATCACCGCCCACAATAAATCTCTGCCCGTGTTGGCTTAGAAAGCTTAAATATTCTCGTTACACCTGACTCGTACTGATACTGCTTGTATTTCTGGATGTTCGTGCTTCATTTCTTCGTAGTGGTAGAGATTTTCTTTTATTATTACTGCACTGCCGCCATGAGCACCATTGCTAGGATGCAATGCATGGTATACGTTATATCCTTTAAAGCTAATGTGACATTGTCTGGTAAAGTGAGTTTCCGATATCAGACATATGTCAATATTTTCTATGTTTAGCTAGCGAGATATTTCGTTTTGCTTGCATTCACCATCAGTCCAAATTTGGCCGCTTCTTGCTGTAATTTAACCGTGTTTCGGATCATGCTGCTTTGTGTACGGCTTGTTACCACTATGTCATCAGCGTAGGCTGCCAGCTGATTGGTGTTGTATTTGATGAGGCCATTAATTCCCACGTTCCGGATCGCTGCCTCCAGTGTAAGGTTGAACACTATAGTGGATAGAGCGTCACCCTGTCTCACTCCGGAATGCACTTCAAAAGGATCCAAGTACTCATTTTGAACCGCAACCACTGATTTCGAGCCCGACATTGCTGCTTCCACCAGACGCACCAGTTTGCTGGGGACCCCGAGCATCCTCATCGCCTCGAAAATCTTCTTTCTATTCACACTGTCAAAGGCTTGTTTGAAGTCTATGAACATATGGTGCAGATTGATGTCATACTCCCAAGCCTTTTCCATGGTCTGGCGCATGAAGTGAATTTGATCAGTAGTTGATCGGTTAGGCCTGAAACCACACTGGTATTCCCCAAGTATCTCTTCTGCATACTTCCTCAGTTTTCGGTACACTGCCCCCGAGAATACTTTGTACGCAGTGGACAGTAGAGAGATTCCGCGGTAGTTATCGCACACTGTTTTATCTCCCTTCTTGAGTATGGGCATGACAATACCAAGACACCACTCCTGTGGAATCTTCTCGATCCTCCAAATTTGCGCTACTAGGCTGTGTATCCGACTAGTTAGCTCTGGACCCGCGCTCTTAAGCATTTCTGCTGCTATTGTATCCAGTCCCGTGGCTTTGTTGTTGTGAAGGAACTTCACACACATTTCGATTTCTATAAGTGATGGAGGTGCAATTTCTTCTTCCACATCATAGAAGTTACCAGTGTCAGACACGTCGCTGTCGATGTTCAGTAGGGTGTTGAAGTGCTCCCTCCATCTCTCCAGTATCGCTGCCTTATCTGTCAGTGCGTTTCCGTCCTTGTCGCGACAGATGTTTACTCTGGGCTGATACCCTGTCCGCATCCCTTTAATCCGCTGAAAGAAGGGCCGTATGAGACCTCGTCTCTTGGAGTCTTCTAACTCCTGTATCCTTCTTGTTTCGTCAGCTTTTTTCTTTTGCTTGATCAGCTTGCGTGTCAGGCTTCTCTCCTCTTTATATTTATCCTCATGCCTAGGGGATTTGGTCTGCATATACAGACGTCTAGCTGCGTTCTTTCTTTCTAAAGCCATCTTACAATTTTCATCGAACCATTCCTCCGGTCTCTGCCTCTGTCTCTCTCCTATTGTATGCTCAGCTGCCTCCAGCACACTCTCTTTTATACTTTTCCACTCCTCATCTATGCTGTCCATCTGTGGCCTATTACCCAGTAGTTTTTCCACCTCTTGTCTGTACTTTCTCTTGGTCTCTCCATCTTTCAGTTTTTCAGTGGCCCATCGTACTTTCTTTTCTCCTTTTCCCTGTACTGTCGATGTCCTGCACCGAACTTTGGTCACAACCAAGAAGTGATCGGAATCGCAGTTTGCTCCTCGGTATGTCCTTATATCAAGTATGTTCGACATTCTTCGCTTTCTGCATATCATATGGTCGATCTGGTTCACCTGATCTCTTCCGGGGACCTTCCAGGTACCTAAGTGGATTTGTTTGTGGGGAAATTGTGTGCTAGAGATGAAAAGATTGTTGGCAGCTGCAAAGAAGCACATACGTTCACCATTATCGCTGGTTATATCATGTAACGTATGTTTACCAGCTACTTCCTCATAAGTTCTTTCTTTTCCCACCTTTGCATTCATGTCTACAAGTATTATGAGGGCATCATAGTTTGGGACCTTATCACAGACTCTTTGTAGCTCTTCATAGAATTGCTCTTTGGTTTCGTCATTGGCTTCCTCAGTTGGTGCGTAGCAGCATATCAGCGTAGTATTATACAGGCGGCCTTTTACTCTAATGCTACAGAGCCTGTCGCTGATCGGTTCAAAGCCCAGTATGCTTTTTCTCAACTGTTTGCTAACCATGAATCCTGTGCCATACAATCCTTGCGTTGCGGCACCACTATAATAAAGCGTAAAGTCCTGCTTATCAATCTGCCCGGATCCACCCACATCTGACCTCCTGAATTGCAATTAAGTCGAGCTTGTAATTACAAAGCACATTCCCTACTTCCATCATTTTGCCTGCCTGCAGCATTGTTCGTATATTCCATGTTCCTAATCTCATGCTATTTCGATTGTCCGTTTTCCGTTGCCTAGGTTGTTGTTTATAAATCGGTCCGGTTCTTTTCAATGTTGTCGTGTTCGTAATCGTGGTGTTTTTCCCATACTGGGTGATTGGCCCTGTGATGAACCCTCCTCTTTTATCCGGGCTTGGGACCGGCTGTGCTTTCAGTTTCCTTCCCGAACAGGCAGAGTTACTATTATTGGTACATATATACCAATATACAAAAGGTTTGTAAATATTTTAGTGTTAATCAACATTGTCGTTGACCAGGTTATCGATCGGTCATTATAATTAAACCCGTGGTAAATCTGCGCTTTAGCGGATTATCCACAAACTAAGTCACCTGGACCCAAACTAAATATCTTGCTATTCTTGTTTATTATACGACGCAGATTTCCATAATGCCGCTGTAACGACCAGCGGGTCTTGGTCATCAAGGCTAGCAACCCATTTTTTTTAAAAAGAGTATGACTACCACACCTTTGAAAAGCGACAACGAGACATTAGGACGCTAATGCAGTGTCGGGATGCTTAGCTCAGCAGCATCGGGCCAACCTAGGTGATTTTTATAGAGGTCTTCTTCTTCACAACCCTGAAGAGCCACAGTAATACAGGATAAGACATCCAAACAACAATAGGTAGTGTACAGAACCCAAAGCCAATTCCGTCGATGAGACTTTATCTGCTCTTCAGCACGACTTCGTCGCAATGGGTGTGTACTGCGTGGGGGTTTGCTGGATTGTGGATGTCGCCGTGGTGCTGGTCTTAAGTGGAACACCTATTATGGGTAGCCTCGAAGAGTACTTGAATTTTCCAGAATAAAAGAGAGATTTTTTCATGTATCTTCATTTATTCTTTGTGAAGAGGAGAGAGCAATTCTCGCTTGATTTTCTACTTGCCGACTGAGGTGTCGAATCAAAATATAGCGGCTTTTTATAGTCTTAATCCAATTAATTCGATTTTTCTAATTGGCCGATCGAACTTTCGCGGCTCGTTAGCGACCCCGCGGCTTAACGACTTTTTGCGGATATACCCTAATGGTCGATCGGTCAATCTTACAATTATGCTTTTATTTTCTATTTACAATGATTTATATACCGTATTATGTATTCTAATAGGTAGTGGAAATAAGGTGACACGAAATAAGTTATAATTTACACTTATAGATCGGTAAACAATGACGATTTCTTCGTCGCAAACTTATAACTATTATACACGATTATTCCTATAGTTTTTTGGTAAATCAGTTTAATTATATACACTATCACTTATGTACTAACTAAAGTAACCTTATGTACTAGTTGTTCTGCACAGGTATATAAATTGATAGCCATTAACAGCTGACGACACAATCATAGAATTAACCATACTTACATCTGATGAATAGAGTTCTTCAAGGACTAGTAGTAAACCAGTTTGTTTCTTTAGTATCGCGAGTCCTATAATTTTACATTTGGTAACGAGCTTGTTTATTTACCGCTAGCTGCTGCCAGCGGCTCTGCCCGTGTGAAATTCTGATCCCGTTCCTGCTTCCCATGGGAACCTATTCCAGGGAGTAAAGTGTTATGTGTTATTCCAGATTATAATTTATCCCTGTACCAAATAACAGCCAGATACGTTCAGCCGTTTTTGCGTGAAAAAGTAACAAAAATCTATTCATCCTTACAAACTTTCGCGTTTATAATATTAAGTAGGATTAGCAACCCGCCCTGGCTTCATTTCACTTTTATGAGTTTTTTTTAACTCAAGCCATCGTAATTTACACATGATATTTGGCTATGCTCATCGGAGATAGTGTGTATTCACAAACTCACAAATTCAGCCTCTCTCTTTATATAAAGGTATAGATTAACCATTAACCATAATAATGATTAATACCATTGCATACGTCCAGACTCTGTGTAGTTAGAAAATCCAAAAGTCGATTCAGTTCAAGTAATAGGTCCTGAAGCAATAACCCAGAACTGCGATGGCAGGTGGCGCCACTTCGCTGCATAATATGCTTTTTTGATTTCAGCTCTTGCAATACAGCCAAGCAATTCCACCCGCGCAAAAGCAATATTTCAAAGATTTATTTCCTTCAAGAGCCTCGTTTATAGATTTCTTAAATAATTCAATTACTTTTTAAATCTGAATCATATACGTTTTAGTTTTATTATCAAATAGCGTGAGTATGCTTTACTTGAAATAAAAACGATTTGAATCGGCAAATACGTTGTAAAATAATGATTAAAGAAGAAAGCAGTCACACATCTTTCACGCACCTACAATTTGATAACCATCGCAATGGCCAGCTATATCGATACTAAAAATAGGAGTTATCTTTTAACTCCTATTTTCAGTGAAATGATTACCACTAGTAAAAAATAACATGTGTTTATAACACATCACTGGCAAGAAGCAAACTTAACTCACATGTTTTTCATCTATGTAAGACATCCCACCAAGAAATTTATAACTGTCACTATAAGCTTCTTGCATCCCACAGTCATCAGAAAATAAAACGAATCACGAGTATTTTTCTGGGTCTCAATGCTCCTAGGGTGGCAAACAGCAAATTTATTAAATATTAAGAGGATATCGTGTATAATAAACGTGTATAAAATTCGAGGTGTCATCCGTACGCAACTTTAGATCGAAAATGATATTTTTCCGGGAGTGCCGGTAGAAGTGAAAACTTGAATATTAACGTTGTGCATTTTTGATATTTCGGGAATGGTTAGGGAATCATTTTGCAGGAACTGCTTTTATTATCAGTATAAAAGTACTATCATTTATGTGGTAAATACAATATTCCTTTATTGCGCTATCGTACACAAACATGACAATTTATATTACATTAAAAATATAACACTTCAGAACTATCACAATTATTTTACATTAAAAAGTTTATCTCTCAGAAAAATCAACTTCCATCCATAATTTCAACGACTATTTCACCATCTTTATTACCAGAACCATCATCGCCAATGTATTTATAAAGTACTCACTCATTTTCTTTCGCTATTTCTTCGTCACTTTTTTCATTAATAAATGCACTTTGTTTAATTTCCATTTTTATATCAATAGATTTATGGCACAAAATAGAATAAATATTACAAAAAGTTATATGATGAAAAAAAGTGTTTTTTGGGCCTCGGTCGGAATCGATCTCAGTCTTGACGAACGCGACACCAAGGTCGTTAAGTACAGTATGAGATTAGCGCTTCTATATTTGTTCTTACGAATTTTTTCGATCAGGTCGCGTGTTTACCCCCGTGTCTGTGACGCGGCGATACCTAGTTCTCCGCCCTATAATCCGAGGGGTCAGGTCTACTGGTGGTCGTCGGAGATCGCGCAGCTCAGACGGGCCTGCGTGATCACGCACCGCCGGTGGGCCCGATTCCGTAGGAGGCGTCGCCGCCCCGCAGATGCGGAGGCCCGAGAGGCGGAGTTGTACGAGGGATACAGGGAGGCCAGAGGAGCCCTCCGAGCGGAGTTAAGGCGGGCCAAACAGGCCGCCTTCCGCGAGCTGCTGGAGACGCTGGAGCTGGACCCTTGGGGGCGGCCCTACCGGATGGTGAGGGGCAAGGTGCGCCCCAAGGCCCCGCCGTTAACCCGGTGTCTCCAGCCGGATCTGCTCGGAGGAGTTGTTGGCTCCCTGTTCCCAGCGCGGGCGGTGGAACATGTTCCACCGCAGATGACTCCGCCTCGGTTGCCCATGGCGCCCGACGTGGAAGACGACGACGTGCCCGAGGTCACTTGGGTAGAACTAGAGCTAGCGGTGAGAAGGCTAAGAGCCAAACACACCGCCCCGGGACCCGACGGCATTCCAGGCCGAGCGTGGGTCCTAGCTCTAGTCGACGACGCTCTCGAGCCCCGACTGAGAGGGCTTCTCAGCGCATGTTTGGAGCGGGGCCAGTTTCCGAAATTGTGGAAGACGGGGAAACTGGTCCTCATCCGAAAGGGGCGCCCGGCGGACTCGCCGTCCGTCAACCGGCCCATAGTGTTGCTCGACGAGGTGTGCAAGTTCTTTGAAAGAGTAATTGCGAAGTGCGTCGTCGAGCACCTCTCAAGAGTGGTTCCGGACCTGGCGGATGGCCAATATGGCTTCCGCCAGAGGCGCTCCACCGTGGATGCCATCATGCGCGTGAGGGCTCTGGCGGAGGATGCAGTAGCCCGGGGTGAGGTGATGCTGGCGGTGTCCCTGGACATCGCCAACGCGTTCAACATCTTGCCCTGGGGTTGCATTAGGGAGGCGCTCGTGTATCACGAAGTGCCTCTCTACCTCCGCCGCATAGTCGGGGCGTATTTGACGGAGAGAGCCGTCATCTACTCAACCGTGACCGGTCTCGGTCGGCGTGAAATGTCGTGCGGTGTTCCACAGGGATCGGTCCTGGGGTCGCTCCTGTAGAACATCGGATACGACTGGGTGCTTCGCGGTGAGCTCGTAGGCGGTGCCGCCGTCACGTGCTACGCGGACGACACGCTCGTGACGGCGTACGGGGCGACGTACCGCGAAGCGACCCTAAAGGCCACGAC
This sequence comes from Cybosia mesomella, assembly GCA_946251805.1. Taxonomy (NCBI): domain Eukaryota; kingdom Metazoa; phylum Arthropoda; class Insecta; order Lepidoptera; family Erebidae; genus Cybosia; species Cybosia mesomella. Next base: position 12,144,940 of record OX276395.1, read on the forward strand.
CGCGGTTGCCCAAGTCGTTGAGCGGATCCGGCGGCTGGGTCTCGAGGTGGCTCTGCATAAAACCGAGGCCCTGTTCTTTCATGGGCCTCAGAGCAAGTCACCCAGGGATCCAGTCTCATCGTGGGAGGAAATTCGGAGGGACTTCGGAGAGCACATCCGAAGTCTAGCCCCCAAATTCCTTCAATTTCTCTTCTCGCTCTGGCTCGGCTGTTGCCCAACATAAGGGGGCCCGATGACTCCTGCAGGAGACTCTACGCGGGGATCGTGCGGTCCATGGCCCTGTATGGGTGCCCAATATGGGCGGAGGCCCATAGGACCAGAACTGTGCGGATGCTGCGCGCTCCGCAGCGAGTTAGTTAGTTAGTTCCGCACGAAAAAAAAAAAAAGGTCGCGTGTTTACTGACGCGAGCTTAACCTTTTTTACCCATTACGAAAAAAGTGCACAACGCTGCTAAAGAAGTTTTCACTTCAAAAAAATATTAAAGGAAATGAAAGTAATGGGAAAGAAAAGAAGAAAATGAATTGAGACCTTGAGCATACTCACAAATGGTATGAAGTAAATGAGTATTTATTTACCAACTTAGGTCAAGTTGAGCAAAGCAGAGCTCATAAATTGTATATTCTATTAACTTCACTAACAGTGAAGAAAACTCATAATTCATAAGCCATAAGTAAATGACATAACGGTTAAATATTTACCGAAATAATCCATATTTACCTATATATTACACATCCTATCTGTGCTAGGTAAAATATCACTATTTCCATATTACTAACATGGGACTTGAATACCTACATAAAATAATTTAATATAACAGAAAATGCAAAACATTTCATTTTATCTTACAATTTATTAATGAACCGATACCGCAACATTCTCTTAACGATATTATCGCACAATAAAACTGTCTGATGTCTAACAAGTTTAGAAAATGGAAATACAGGCAATTTTAAGTAACAAGATTAATACAATAGGGCATATAAACATTTTCACGTTACAAACGGATTTCTGTTGGTAAAATGATGAGTTATAACTGCGGATAAAACGAACAAAAACTATGGAAGGTAGAAAATCTGGGATAAGTAAACAACTATATTACTAACAAATAGATGGCACTGTGGTTTTGGGAACGAAATGATTCTGCATTTATACAAAAACTTTTTATTCTCTAATTCGTAAAGCATTATCGACAAAAAAAAATTAATACGTATATAATGTAGGTATATTTTTTATGAGGAGGCGTGATTATATGTATGTAATTTTCCTTCAAATACTACTGTGCAGACTAAAATATTAGGTGAATACCTTCTGCACCAAAAATATGAAGCCTAATTTCCTTTTACGACGCTGTGTGTACTATCAAGAAAATAGCTCCTACTTCCTATATTTTGTAAATTTTATAGCGGATTTGTGGCGTTGCAATGGTCTACGTGGTAATGAAATCCACGCAACACCTGGCAACGGCTTTTTATGAAAATGTAAATACACCTTAATACACATTTGCATTTATGTCAACATTATTTTTATATTAATAAAGTTTTCATACTTCTTTATGCATGAATAATTTAACAATACAGGGAAGAGCATTACTATGAGAAATTTTCAGGGATTTCTTATGTTCCCTTTTATTCAAAAGACGTAACGCAAAATTTATGTGACTCCATCTCTTAGTACATTGTTTTTGTCTATCTCGAGGTGAAATGCCGGTGGCGTAAATGACGTAATGACTAAGGATTTGCTATTAAGAATTTGCGGGTTCGAATCCCTATCCAGAATACAACCGATGCACATAGGAGTATTTGTACGTAAAATTCGGTAAAAATGATTTAATGACTTACACGTATTTAATAATAAAACATAGTAATATGATTTAATTAAATTTTTGATGTTTATAAAAGTACATAATTGTTTTTTTTTTCAACTACCGTGCTTAAGATAATTTAAGTCTCGTTTTCTTCATCTTCGTTCTTCCTCTATATTTTCCTTGCTGATATTTTTTTCTGGAAATATTGATGGTAAAGATGACGGTGCAATTGTGACCATCTAGTGCCTCTTTTGGAAAAAAAATCTCATCATTTGCGGTTTTGGTCGAATCTAGCATAAATAAGGATCGGAAGTTAATAAAGAAGTTAATATGCGTAGGCGCGGCTTTTTACTACTGAATTTAGAAATACATATCCTAAACATCATATTAATTGTAAAATACGGGTTTTCAAGTCCTGACAAATAACCAAAAACACGATTAAATCAATAATTTAATACAACAAAGTTCAAATTTTCTTTTTCTTTTTCTGATTACTGAACTTCAACTTTAACTTCTGATTTAATACACATGTATGAAACACAACTTACTTAATCATCATCATCATCATCAACCTATTCTAGTCCAATGCTGGACATAGGTCTCCCCTAATGAGCGATATAGCGCCCTGTCTTCAGATTGCCGCATCCAGCATCTGCCCGCAGTCTTTCGCAGATCGTCATCCCACCTGGCCCAGGGCGTCCTACACTACGTTTGCCGAGTCGCAGTCTCCACTCAAGATCACGTTTACCCCAGCGGTTGTCGGTTCTTCGCGAGATATGGCCGGCCCACTGCCACTTAAGCTTGCTTATTCTTTGAACCTTGGTTCTCTGTCGGATGTATTCGTTACGGATAAACTTCAGAGAAACTCCGAGCATAGCTCTTTCCATAGCTCGCTGAGCGACTTTGAACTGGTGGACCAGCCCTACCGTGAGTGTCCACGTCTCAGCTCCATAGGTCATCACGGGTAGGAAGCACTGATTGAGAAATTTCGTTTTCAAACACTGCGGTATGGATGACGAGAAGACCCGACGTAGTTTCCCAAACGCTGCCCAGCCCAGCTGGATACTCCTCTTGGCCTTCTTCTCAAAATTGTTTTTACCCAACTGCACAATCTGCCCGAGGCTTATGTACTCAGAAACAATTTCGAGAAGGTACGACGACCGGTCCTTGATCAATGCAGCCATTGATCAAGACTTTGGTTTTATCCAAATTCATGCCAAGACCGATGCGTCGCGAGGCTGAAGCTAGGCCGTCCAGTATCTGGGTTAGCTCCTCTAGCGACTCCGCCATTAAGACGATGTCATCAGCGAATCGCAGGTGTGAGACGTAGTCGCCGTTTATATTTATGCCCTTACCTTTCCAGTCCAGCGTCTTAAACATATCTTCCAATGCGCTCGTGAACAGTTTCGGGGATATGACATCCCCTGTCTCACTCCTCTGCGCAATTGGATAGGTTTAGACTGCTGACCCTGTACTTGGACACTCATAGTGGCGGCTTCGTAAAGGCATCTCAGCACCTCGACATAACGATAGTCTACTTGGCAGCGCTGTAAGGATTCCAGAACAGCCCAAGTTTCGACGGAGTCAAAGGCCTTTTTATAGTCCACAAAAGCGAGACACAGGGGCTGATTATACTCTTCGGACTGCACTGTGTGAATGTGGTCTATGGTGCCATATCCTCCGCGGAGCCCAGCCTGTTCCGGTGGCTGGAACTCGTCGAGTCTCCTGGCGAGACGATTCGTGACTACTCGTGAAAACAGCTTATAGACGTGGCTCAGGAGTGTGATGGGTCTGTAGTTTTTAAGGAGGGTCTTATCACCCTTCTTAAAAAAGAGAACAACCAAACTCCCGCTCCACACCTTAGGAGTTCTTCCACTGTGAAGGACGAAATTGAAGAGTTTCTGTAGCTCCTGTATGACAGGAGCTCCTTCTGCCTTCAGAAGCTCTGAAGTAATTCCACCCACACTGGGGGCTTTTCCATTTTTAAGCTACTTCAGAGCTAACACGATCTCGTCTTGACTGATATCAGGCAGTTCGTCGGTATAGTGGCGTGTCAGGGTGGCTCTGGAATCATGTTCGTCTTGTCGAGCCACATAAATACAGACGGCCATAGAAATCCTCTATCTCGGCGGAGATCTCCGGCTTCGACAATACGGTCCTCCCGTCATGCGTTTTGAGCTTCGTCAGATGGCTCCTTCCAAGCTGCTGAGTGAATACTTTGGACCCTCGGTGTCGCTCTATCGCCTCTTCAATAAGGCGTGTGTTGGAGTTTCGAAGGTCGCGCCGTACCATCTTCGCAATTTCCTTGTTTAGGTGTGACCTGTCTGACGAAGTCGCTTGGGTGGTTTCCCGTCTTCTTGCCATCAGCACCAGAGTCTCATCCGAGAGTTTGGACTTCCTGCCAGTACGCTGTTTTTTGCAGAACTTGATTCCCTCGTCTCTCAGCGTTTCGACCAGATTGTGTAGGGTTTCGTCATCGTCATCAGTGGGTTCCAAGGTAACAAATATTTACCCGAGAAGCTGCTGGAACTTCTCGGTGCCTGCCATGATTTGGGTTGGGTTAGGTCGGAGCGTGGACATCATCAAGGTTTCATTCAAGCTTTAGGTTGATATTCAGAGAGCCTCGGAGCAGTCGGTGATCAGATCCGGTATTAAACCTGTTGATCACTGAGACATCTCGGAATATGTGCTTGCTATCCGTCATGATGAAGTCGATCTCATTTTTTGTCACAGCTTTGCCATATCAACTTCGGACTTCGCATAACCCGAGAATATGCCATTTAATGTTCTCTAACTCCACTTCCAACTGCGCTAGATGATGGTCAAGCCTCAGAGTGCGTCCGTTATACGTAGCCAGGGTCAGTTTGTGAAGGGTTTGGTAGCCTATTGTAGCCCGGGGATTCTTAGCACCCCCTGCCCCGCCGTTACCATGGCCGCTACCATGACCAGGGATAGCGAGGCGGCCGGGAACTGGGGGCCATCTTTTGGCTATTTCCTTCATTGGGCGGTAATGCCCATAATCGCAATTTGTTGGGGGGGTTGTTCTGCGGGGGCGCTGCTGCCCGCCCCCGGATATGTCCCTTAGTCGCCTCTTACGACACCCACGGGAAGAGTTGGGGTGGTACTATTCTCTTCTAGGCCGGCACCACACAGACATACTTACTTAATATTTATGTTTAAATAATCTACATACCTTGTATCAACGTACAGTTTCAACTCCAATGCAGTGAAAATATTAAAACGCAGAGAACAAAACATGCGGTTTAGACAACGACTAGGTTTTGACTGCTTGTACCAAAAAGGGTTACTATCTGAGTTACAAATATATCCCCTTTTCGATGGACCTAGATGAAACTGCAAAAATGTGTGGATGTAACTTCGTAAAATCGACTTTTGACCGGCTTTTCCATCAAAATACATCCATGTGCGATGGGACGTTACATCTGCCTAGCAGGACGGATTAACGAGAATACTAGTAATATGTGTGGCCCATGTTACTAGTACCGAACTAATCTTCTGAAAGCAAATTCAGAGCCCCCCATAGAAAGTTACATAGACCCAAATGCCCACATAGTTAATCCTACTCACATAGTCAGTCCTACATAGTCATACTTGGAGTTTCTTTTTTATCAGAAGCCAAATTTATAAATGAATTCAAAAATCAGCAGTGCAGTTGTACAGTAATGAATGATTCGCTGCTAGTGTGTGTTTGTGAAATACGCGTATGACTAAATAAGCTAGTTAATTTGATAGTTCCCTCATTTGTTGAATAAATTGTAATGTTACTACAACATTATAATGTATCCAAATGGGTTTTTTTAAACTCTCCTATTTTAAGAAAAAGCTGATCATCTGGAACATAGTAATATAATATAGCCTAATGTACGGTTCATGTTGCTGATTTGGTAATCAAATAAGGCTTTATGGCTGTCCCTCCAGCCTACGTTGTTATAAGCACTTCAGGTCATTAACGTTTACGAGGCTTCAACAAACAGGTAGTGAAAACGCTGTTAGGTTTTTATAGATCTAAGGCTAGAAATATGCCTTCTAATGACAACGAGCTCGATTTTTTGTGTACCTATTGGTAATTAAAAAGGTGTAAGGTAAATGGGGCCATACGGTTAAGACGGCAGTTACTCTCATAAAAGTCGTATAAACCAGATGAAAAGAAGGAGAATGTGTGAAAGAAAATGGTCCTGGGTCCCTGGGCCCCAGGAGGGCCCTGGGCTCTGAGGTAAAAGCCTCGGATACAACCAGAACGCACACTACTAGTAAATATCATATTCGTGCTGTTTTATATGTAACTTTGCGTTTTAATTGGATGTTCTAATAAAGTTTAAGAAATTGACCAACTTGGACACGGTTGACTCTTCATGCTGCCTTGATTGATCACAACATTTTACAAACGTCAAGGTACGTACTTAAATAGTATAGTCACTACAATACACATCACACCCGCTCTCAGGAATGATTATAACATAACTAAACCGCGAATTGTATGTATTTGAGCATTAGCCATTGTAATCCCTCTTACTGTAAAACATTTTACTCAAAATTTGACAGAACAGTGCAGTGAATGATCACCAAAGTTCTACAATTTTAATAAAATCGAATATTTTTACAACAGAGTATCGTTTACCAACATCTTTATTTATTGCTTTACATTTACATTTATACCGAGATTTGCACGTCAACATGTAAAGCGCGTAAACACAAATTGTAAACACAAATTTTCCAATCGCCAGTAACACTAATAAATAAATTACAAAACAAGATACCTTTTTTTTTCGTGCCTAAATCCCTTCGGATACCCCCCCGCGTGCCAGCGGGGGCGGTTATGTCGGGCTTGAACCGACTAAAACCGCACGCCGTCTCGGGTCTACAGACGCCGGGGTGTAAGGTTGCCCATAGAGCATATCCCTCGCACCCCGACTGGGGCCATCTCCGGTTTCGAGATGGCCCCCTCGGGTTTGGGAACCACGGTGTCCCCGTCTTGCCCCGGTTTGGGGGAGGGGCGCTAGTTGCCCCACCGTTCCAGCCTGCTTCTGCTGGGGTAAAAGGCGGCCTTACCTGCCACCCCCGGGCCTGCGCTCATGGAGGACGGAGGTCGTTAAGCGACCTCCGGCGCCTGAGTCGCCTGCGACGCGCGGCGAGCAAGTTGCGGGCTCGGCGGGCCGGGAGAGTTCTAAATCTCTCGCGGGCGCGTTCCGCCATCTCCTTCGCAAGCATTACATGCTCGCAGAAGGAGGTGGCGGCGACCCACGCACTCGCGCTCCGCACCATTGCCGCAGTCATGCTGCCGAGCGAGAGGACTCCCACCCCGATGGCTGCCACGAGGTCACGCCTCGGCGCCTCCCAAGCCGGACAGTCCGCCAGCGTGTGCAGCCCTGAGTCCTCGCTAGCGTCGCAGTGATGACACTCAGGCGTTGGCTCCTTCCTGATCCGATGCAGGTGGTCCCCGAAGCACCCCTTCCCTGAGACCACCTGCGTCAGTCGGTACGAGAGGCTTCCGTGTCGCCTCTCCAGCCAGTCCTCCATGATGAGCCTTACTGCCGCTATTGCGGCGTAAAACAAGATACCTACACGACAAATTATAATGACAGAATACAAAAAATATCGACAAGTAAGATGCCGCAACTGAAACACCGCACATGATGAAATGAATAAATATAAACGCGGAAGAAAGCCGAGACCTGAAGCTAGGGTCATTTCATTATTTTGAGCCCCGAAAGGTAGTATTCATGGATCTTTTGGAGATTTTGTATCTAAACTGTTTCAATTTGTGTTTTGTCTAGGGAAATTTTGCTTCTGACCATAATTGACTTTGGCCGTCTATCGAATAACCTACTAATAACTGTAAAAAATAATACAAACAATATTGTTTTTGTATTAGACTATCATAATAGTTAACAGTTGGACAAAGCGTGAAACTAGACCTAATTGACTTTTACACAAATATCTCATTATTTGGGTATGATTTTCCTCAAACAAAATCATATACATGTGTTGTGGGGGCGTATGTTGCAAGCCAAAAACCCTGTATGAGTATTTAAGTTTGATTAATTTTGAATATTTATAAATATTTACCTTTGTCAACCTAACTCTGACCAAAGAAATTTAAAATACCTTTGTGTAAAAGTAATAGTTCAAGAGCTTGGATACATGTTCATGTTTTACTTATAACATAGTGTTCTCACATACAACATTACTCCATAAATACTGTTTTGTTACAGCATGAGGAATATAATAAGATTATTAAGATTTATGTTAGCAAATATTCAAGTTCTCTTTGTATGGATGCGCGGGTTTTACCCAATGTTAGAATAAACATTTTCTGTTTGTCATACTTTTCCTATATATTATATATAGTTGTCTCTCAGTTTCGTCTGCTTTTGCTACTTGTATGTTCCTTTTACTTTATTTGGTAATCATTTTAATCCAAACATTTAGCGAATAAGACATTTATTTCTTTAATTTTAGTATGCTAAATGGTAAATATACCTTTTTTTTTTTTTTTTATCGTGCGGAAATCCCTTCGGATACCCCCCCGCCGGCCAGCGGGGGCGGTTATGTCGGGCTTGCACCGACTAAAACGGCACGCCGTCTGGGGTCTTCAGACGCCGGGGTGTAAGGTTACCCATAGAGCATATCCCTAGCACCCCGGCTGACCCTGGGCCATCTCACCACTAACAGCATCGCTCATCCTGTCTCCTCTGAAAGCAGAGGAGTACGGAGAGCGATGTGTTCCCGCCACATTGGGTATTGGCCGACGATCAATGCCAACCCTATGAAGGGGTGAAGGGGAAGCCATTGACCGCCGCCCAGGGTGTACCGGCCGCTCCGATTCCGTTCCCCCCGGACTGCAGCGGGATCGGAATCGGAGCGACACTCGAGGAGGTTACCCAACACACACCCCAATGGTAAATATACCTAAGATATAAAAAAATCGTAAATATTACTTTGAACAGTGAAATGGCATGAAATTGACTATTTTCAAACGTTTTAATTAAGGTTACAAACATCGTTTTACATTGTAAGTATATTAGATTTCTAGTACTATGCGTACACCGATATTAAGTTTAATTCGAGGAATATAGTTGCACAGTCTGGATTTATTACTAATGGGACTTTCAATTCTCCAATAACTTTCATTCGTTAATGGTTGGCGGGTTGGATCGGACCTCAAACTATTAAAATTATTAAAATTTTCCTACTGTCTAATAAAACAAATCTAATAAAAATGAAATACATATACACTTACAAAATATAATTCGTCACATAAGTTATATCATAGACAACTAATAATGATTATTGTTTATATATTGGTCTATGGTTATATATTGAAACTGGTCACGTTTAAATAATTTCGTCTAAGGGGCACCAGATTCTTCACAAGGATGGAGACGAAAAGCCTCGATTTATCTCCCCTACTACAATACAACCCCTTACAAAATTCATAGTCCCTTAAAACCATACTACGTGGAGTTTATAATGGCGTAATACTTGAAAAATGTTCTTAAGACCCTTGCGTTGAAACTCTTCCATTTTCAAGCAAAACGAATGAAATCTTTTATTTGACTTTTAAGTGAATTCATTCCGTTCACTCACACTCAATTTCGTTCAGTTCAGTTCAATTAAATTTTCATAATGTATTATGTAAAAGTATGTAAGTGCGAGAAAATGTTCTAGACTGGAGAAAAGTAGGGTATATTAGAAATTCCATTAAGACCTGGAGAATTTAACAACCTTAACTCACCTTAAAAGTGAAGCCGACCATGCTACTGTTCCCACAGTCTGTATGGTTCCACAGTCTAGTCGTCTTGTATGGTATCTTACTTGACGCGTTGATATAAATCATGCACACAAATATCAGTACATAATATACGTACGCATGATAGACATTGCTCATGTGTGAATGGTTTTATTTAAGGTTTAATGAAATGGTTTCTTAAATGTCGCTACGACTGCAATACAGTTTTATATCAGGCACTGAATCTGAAAGTCAAAAACTTTACTTTTCTTTTTCTCCCTGTTTAGAATGATTACTTAGATATATTAGGAACCTAAGAAGTTTTATTATTTTTATGTGTACCTACACTTACTCTTAACCTTCGGAAGGATAGAAAAAGATCTCACAAAAAAAAGATACGGTAGCTTTTTATGCGATTATTGAGGGAGTTGTGATTTTCTGTATTCTCATATCTAAGAATATATAATTAGTCACATTATTCACTCATTTGCGGAGGCCGTGGATTTTGTTATATTAACCTATCTGAGGTGACCGATCACCTTACTATCCTTTTACAGTTGTATTTTTTTCAAAGGGCTTATTAAAATAAAAGCATTTTTTTTTACCTAAATGGCGAGACTTATTCGCGATGGTATTGGTATATGTGGAAAACCTAGGCAATACAATTTTTAATGGAGAATATTCTTCAGATGAGAGTGAACTAGTAATAATGTGTACGTGCATTCTGAGCAGGATGAAGTTCTTGAACATAGCAACACCAGTGAAGATGACGACATCCGACGCCAATATTGCAACTGAAAAAGACCCAAAGTATACGGAATGTTCTAAACATGAACCTGGAACCTTCTGGAAGTCAACCTTCTATAAAACTAAAAAAAAAACATAAATATTATGTAGGTGCGCATAAATGCTTTTTCCTACTTTAATTCGGAACTATATTTACTTTTCTAATTAAAAATAAAGTATTTTTTTGTATCCATATATTTTATTTCTGCAAATAGGTTGTGGGGTGATGATCACCCTCCATCCTTACTTATATGCAAGAAAAGTGTATCCTGCTGAAGGTTAAAACAACTGAACAAAATAGGCACAGCCCAAGAACTCAATGTATGTCTTTGAATAACAACAATTTTATATAATATGTTACTATAACATAATTATTTAACTCGTAACATGACTGCGTTGCGTCACATTGGTACAAAATATTACATTTTACGATGTTCATAGGAGAATTGAACACGAAGTCACGTTATTAAATCGAACGAGTACGGCAGGTGTGCCCCAATATAACTCTGTTCGTCTATGATTTAAAATATACATAGAATATTGAACTACTTTACTTACTTACATCGTGTACCTTCATAAGTTTTGAAATAGTGTTGCCTGGTGGTCGTAATAAATAGCTTATATAAATAAGTTTTGATTTATGTATTTAAAGTTTTTCCATTATTTTATTTTGCCGATTTTAAGTTTTACCTTGAATCGGTTTGATTCAAGTTTAGTAAAATTACATTCTAAGTTTTAAACTACAAATCAAAATATGTTATTTAATCATTTGAGCTTAGTTTAATTTTGTCAAACAACTTATGCACGTTTTTTCTTGCAGTAATATACTTTTATATAAATATACAACAGCGGTTAGTAATATTCTTAAAAACATTTTAACATCATTTTTCAAATTCGTTCAGTTATGGACACTGAACAACACTGAAATAAAATACAGTATTTTTTTACAATTTAGACGTGTTTCAAAGACAAAGTTATCAGTTAACTGGCAATAATCATTTTTAATCTGTTATTTAATCTACACTATCCATTCTAATGAATAAAATTGAAATCTCTGTTTGTAAACTAACAGTTTTTCAATGAATGCGTAAGTAAAAAGAGTCTTACTGTCAGTTTGAAAGAGGTAATCGCGGACGAAGTCGCGGGCACAGCTAGTCTTAAATAAAATTTAATAAACACACATGATAAAATTTGTCATGTAGAACTTGTTAACTCAGCAAAATAAACCGAGGACAACACGTAATGCGACCAAAATATGTAACATTTAACTTATTTATGAGTTCATAGCCTAGTATAGAACCTACTAATTTGGTTTGCCAGACCAAATTAGTAGGTTCTGCAGCTAAGTCAGTCATGCAATGCAACTTTAAATGTATATTGTTTGATATTCCATTTAATTATCTACATCTGGGCATTACTGGGGAAACTTATTTCCTTTTTTTTTGTATTTATATATAACGAGCTGTTGTACGTGACTTCGTCCGCGTTACCTTTTTTTTTTTTATCGTGCGGAAATCCCTTCGGATACCCCCCCGCGTGCCAGCGGGGGCGGTTATGTCGGGCTTGAACCGACTAAAACCGCACGCCGTCTCGGATCTACAGACGCCGGGGTGTAAGGTTGCCCATAGAGCATATCCCTCGCACCCTGACCGACCCTGGGCTTCTCCGGTTTCGAGATGGCCCCCCTCGGGTTTGGGAACCACGATGTCCCCGTCTTGCTCCGGTTTGGGGGAGGGGCGCTATTCGCCCCACCGTCCCGGTCGTCCGCGTTACCTAAGTTTGGAATAGATCACAGAGGTTTACTTTTTTGCAGCCTCGACCCCAACACGTATTAAGTTATTTCGTCTATTATTTGGGTTAGTTATTCCGTAATGTGTGTGCGTAAGGCGGCCAAATACGAGTAAAGCAATTCCCTCGCACCCCGGTGGTCCCTGGGCCATCTACGGCTTTAAGATAGCCCCCTTCGGGGTACTGTAACTATACTAGTAATGAGGATAATTAAAAATATCAGATATTTACAAAATAAGTTAAGCTGATAAGTTATAACCAACATAACTTGATACTAAGGCGGAACGAAGTTTGCCGGGTTAACTAGTATAATGGAAAAAAGTATTTTGTTAACAATGAGACCTTGCCTAATATTTTCCGTGTGTTATTACTTCCCAGAATACCTACGATCCTTATTATATATAATCGAATAGTGTAATAATACAGGATGTGTTTTTTTTCCAAAATCAGTGGGATCGATCCTGGCAGCGAGATGCAGTTTTAGTTTTCATCAAAATCGGCCCCAAGACTTATTTAAGATTATTATTATTTAAGCATTTTATACTATTCCTCGTTGTTTTGAATTTGGTCATCCACGCCCAGTTAAAAAATCACCTGTATATTTTAGAGTGGCAAACTATGAGAATTATTATGTGAGTGTACCAATCTTTCAAAATAATATCAACGTAGTTTTAGTAATGACCAGTGAAGTACTACTATGGATTTGTGAGTCCCCCTGAATAAGCTTACGAGGCAGATTATTTAATTGTAGATAAGGTTTCTATCCAATCAATATTTCTAGAACTAGTTAACTAATTTGCACTTGGAACGAATGAGTACTGAGCGAATGACACACCAAGTATTTAAGGCAGATGTAAGTGGGCAGGCAAGCCGGGGTCGACCTCGCAGGACATACACTGATCAAATTAATGAGATACTGAAAAAGGGCAGGTCAAAAGCACTCGAAACCGGCGGGCTTGCATGAAAGGTTTAATGACAGTGAAGGAAGCTCGTGAAGTATGTAAGGACAGAAGCAGATGGCGGTCTGTTGTCTCTGCCTACCCCGGAGGGAAAAACGCGTGAGTATATGTATGTAGGTATGTAGTTAACTAATTACGCAACAAGCCTTCTAAATAAAGACAATATGCACGTGTAAAGTATCCGATGTACACTTTTCAATAAAAGCCGTATAAGTTCAACAACGTGAGGGATTACTATTGTACAATTATATAAGCGATAGACCCACCACACGCAATTGGTTACTTAAAGTATACATATATATTATTTCTTATACTGGTAGTTAAACGTACAGAACGACGGATCGTAAGCGTTTGTCATAAACAATAGACCTTTTCAACATTCAGAGCAGAAATAGCCATGAGTTGGGGATGGAATTTGAAAAGATTTTCTGGTCATAATAGTATTTACATAATTAAGATATTAAGGTTTTTCTAGGCTGGATTTTACTATTTTACGTTTACCTAATGAAATTCATTGATTGATCACATTCCCAAGCGACTACAATATGGGGTTCTTCAAGAAGGGCATTAGACGGTATTTACAGGGCCGGCAGCACGAGTTTGACATCCCTGGTGTTATATGCACACGTCTATAGGCCACGGTAACCGCTTTCCATTAGGTGGGCCATGTGCTTGTCTGCTACTTATATGGTATAATATAAAAGTTAGATGGTTCAAGTTAAATTTGGTTGGTGTCATCCGCTCTCAGAAATTCACACATACCTACTTAAAATAAGTATTTGCCCTAAGCCTCATTCAATGTTACAAAATAGGTAGTTACTTTTATTAATTACTAGCTGTTGCCGGCGACTCCGCCCGCGTAGAATTCTGATCCCGTTCCCGCAACCCATGGGAACCTATTCCCGGGATAAAAAGTAACCTATGTGTTATTCCAGACTTTATACTATCCCTGTGCCAAATTTCAGCCAGATCCGTTCAGCCGTTTTTGCATGAATTTTATTGGCCTCTTGATAAATTAATTCGATCTTCAAAAACAGTACTTCCTAAATGCTATCCATTTTAATGATAAATTTCGTATTACTTAACAGCTGTCACTTTTCAAAAATGTAATAAAAGTTGCTGTTTGTTAGCTTAATGTTGTCTTATTCATACACAAAAAAAAATCATAAAATTTGGATTTTTCATTCCTAAAAAAAATGCTAAAATGTTAGTACTGAAAATTGGGTTTCCTCCAATTTCTTCAAGAAAAAAGGCAATTTCATATGTAACGACCTAATATTATCGTTTTATTCAGAGAGCCTTTGATTTTATTGCATTTATGGAGTACTGGCTGTTGCCTGCGGCTTCTTCCGCATGTAATTCTGTTCCCGTTCCGCTTCCCATGGGAACTTATTCTAGCCTATGTATGTATGTATGTATGTGGATGGCGTTTACAGCTAAGGTATCTTCCTTCCTTCCTCTCCTAACTCTTCAGAACACACCGCTACAACTACAGGATCATATTAGCATGCTCGGAATGGACGTTCGCTATAATCTATCTCAATACTAGATTTCAGCTAGATGTGTTTATCAGTTAGAGCGTGGTTGACATCCAAACATCTTCACGAACTTACACATTTATTATATTTCGGTTCATGCCCGACATAACCACCCCCGCTGGCCGTTCACCGTTCAGGTTTTCTAAGACTCACATGTTTACAGTCATCATCAAAACCGTGTTAGTGACAATTACATGCAAAAAATTTCACCTTGGCGCTCGGGGTTCACTCTCCTCCTTCTCTCTTGATTTGGCTTATCCTGGCTTTTTGAGCTGAGTGAGACGAAGTCGAGCGAAAGCTCCTCATACCAGACTTCAGGATTTTCTTTGTCACAGGTCTCCTCCTAAACTAGAGGATCCAATCAGAACCAAATTTGGCATGATTAAAGAGGTTTATCAGAGGAAGGTTTATGGATATATTTTGAAAAAATTAATGCTACCAAAGAGGAATGATCACCATTAAAAAAATTCCAGATGGAATTACATAATAACCGCGCGAGACACTGTGACCAAACTTTACACGCTCAGAAAGCATGTCCAGAGTTGTGACTTTCAAAAAGGATTTTCTAAATCGGACTTGCCACAGAGGAATGATCACTGTTAAAAATTTTCAAAATCTGATTCCGCAATAGCGGTCAAATCTATTGGACAAGAATCACGATGTCTCACTCAGCTCAACATTGCAAGCAGCGATTCGCCTTGCAGACCTAGTATGGGAGTGACTGCCGTCTGACCTCTCAATCCAGCAGAAAATCCCGTCCCACAACCTCGTGCGTCAGTCATAGGGGGCCATCTCGAAACCGGAGATGGCCCAGGGTCAGTCGGGGTGCGAGGGATATGCTCTATGGGCAACCTTACACCCCGGCGTCTGCAGACCCAAGACGGCGTGCGGTTTTAGTCGGTTCGAGCCTGACATAACCGCCCCCGCTGGCCGGCGGGGGGGTATCCGAGGGGATTTCCGCACGAAAAAAAAAAAAAAAAAAAAGGTACATATTATGTATTCAAAAACTTACCAAAGTACACTGTAAGTACGTAAGTACACAGTAACTTATCAAATCGGGGAAGTGTTAGAAAAGGGGCAGGTCAGGAGTACCCTAAACCGACGAGCATGCATGAAGAATGTTATGAGAGTGAATGAGGCGAGAGAAGTGTGTCAGGATCGTGGCAAATGGGGATCCGTGATCTCTGCCTACCCCTGTGGGAAACAGGCGTGATTTTTTATGTTTTTATTTTATTTATGTATATTATGTATTATACATTATATCAAAAAAAAATACTATATAGTATTCCCGTCAAGCCCTCCAGTTAAGCTTAATTGCCTGTGTTAGGAGTGGGTACACGTCGGTAGTGTAATGGCCAGGATTCGAACCTGGGACCTCTCGATAGTAAGGCCAAATCCTTAACCAATAAGCTACCGACGTTTTAAAATTTAAAGTTTTCATTGAAACCTTGTTTCATGCTGGTTACGCTCTATAAACCTTAAAGATAAAATTGCAGAACAGATTTCAGTGGAAACATTATTAAATACGGTAGCAAAGTCAAAAGCGGGCAATTATGAGTTATGTCATTTTGCCCCGCCCCGCCTGCGACTAAGTGCACTGTCGCTGCACCGCATTGAAACCATACAAAACGTAAAGCCATACAATTTACTATAAATTTACTGGAACTGACGCTGTTGTCAATAAATAAATATAGAGTTTTCTGTATGAATATAGATGTGTATACAGGCACTGATTTTAATTTTAAAAATGAATCTCAAAGCGACAGCTTAAGTGGAGCGTTAAACTCAGCAATTTCTCAATAAGTAAAAAATATAAATATGGAAAACAGTGATACTGTTTACCTGTGTTTTACTTGAAATGAGTTTTGAACTATCACCCACTCTCTTCTGCATATTTTTTTTTATATTTAGTCCGTCAAATTGACTGCACCCCGTCTGTACCATCAGACGGGGTGCAGTCAATTTGACGGAGCTGAGGTGAAATCCAAAAAGTATTGGCCACCATTTCCAGAGATTGTCCCTAGAATGATGGCTCCTACCTAGACGGCCTCAACATATGTTTTTTCACGCCCCGCTTAAAGAGCCCGGGATTGTAGGTAGAAGGGAACACGTGCGTGGGCAAAGCATTCCAGTGTTTTATGGTCCGACAGAAAAAGGAGTCACCAAACCGCTTGGTTTGCGATGGTATCGCTTGCACTGTATGAGGATGACAGCTAAGTCCTGCACGTGTTGTTTGGGACAAGAAGGGAGAAGGAGGAATCAATTGGAATAGCTCATCGGAACATTCACCATGGTATATGCGATAGATATCAATGGCCTGCTGTCTACTGGCAGCATTCATTACTATGCAGATGATAGCACTCTGCATGGGGATACTACGGACACCCTGCGGCCAAACGGACCGACATTGAGGAAAACAGACGAAAACTTGTCACTGAGCTCGACTGGGTCCTGACCCGCATTTCTCAATGGCGATCAGAGAACTTGATCGAGTTCAATGCCAAGAAAACACAGGCATGCGCGTTTACAGCTAAGGTATCCTCCTTCCTTCCTCTCCTAACTCTTCAGAACACACCGCTACCACTACAGGATCATATTAACATGCTCGGAATGGACGTTCGCTGCAAACTGATCAATAAAAACTACATCGAGAGCGTCATCAAAACAGCTTCACAAAAACGCGGAGTTCTTAACAGGGACGGTTTTTCACGCCGGAGCAGCGGTGTCTTTTGTACAAGACACAAACTCGCCCCTGCGTGAAATACTGCTCTCATCTCTGGGATGGCTCCGCACAGTACTTATTAGACTCTTTACCACCTCTACCACGTCGAGTGTCCTAAGGAGCTCTTTCAACTAATCCCACCTTCTCCCTTTCGATACAGAACAACACGTGCTGGACTGCGATGCCACCACACGGTGGAAACCATACGGTCCCGAACTCAGCGGTTTGGTGATTCCTTTCTTTGTCACAGGATAAAGAGCTGAAATGCTCTGCCCGCGCACGTGTTTCCTTCTTCTTACAATCCCGAGTTCTACAAGCGGGGCGTAAAAAAGCATCTTTTGTTGCCGTCAAGGTAAGGGCTACCAATTTCGGATCTTCAGCTTCTGGGATGGTGGCCTATGGTGGATATGTCTTCTGGACTTCACCTTAGCTTCTCACCATCCAGCGGGATGCCGTCAATTGACAGAATGAATATATAAAAAAAAAACCTTAACAAAATGTAAAAACATTTACATACATACATACATATAGTCACGCCTTTTTCCCGTAGGGGTAGGCAGAGACAACATCTTTCCACTTGCTACGATCTTGGCATACGCCTTTCGCTTCTTCCACTTTCATAATTGTTTTCATACATGCACGCCGGTTACGGGTACGTCTGACCTGGCCCATTTACATTGGTAAATGTTCATTTTAGAGAAATATACAGATATTTCGCAGAACAGAGGGTAATCCGGTGATTGACAGGACATAATGATGGAACTTGACACTTATTCAATTTGGCAGCTGTCAAAAAGTCTACGTCATTAAGTATCAATGTAACTGAATTTCGCTGCGCTTATAGAGTAAGATCCCACTGTCGCCAGAACGCACTTATTTTTCCAAGTTTAAAATGTATGGGATGTGTATGTGTGTACCTTGAGTGTATGCATATTTGCTAGCTTGTCACGGTGGCCATTTGTCGGTAATCAGGAGCTAAAGGTAGGTAAAAATAGTATGCAGTGCACTTAAATTTGCAGTGCTGATTTTTACCTATGTGTTATACAATATTTTCTGCCTTTACCTTTAGCACCAGATTACTGATAAATGGCCGCTGCCGGGTAAAACTAGCAAATAAGCATACACTCAAGGTACGTACTCATTACTTTATCCCATGCATTTAATCCTAGTAAAAATAAGTGAGTTCTGGCTGATGGGATCTTAGACCATTAGTTTATTTCGTATAGATGGTCAAATAGTGTACAGGTCACGGCGCTTAGGTTGACACATCGGGAAGAAGACAGAGAGTTCGGCTAAGACTTACTTCGGTTTTATAGAGCGTTCACTCTGTCGTACATCGGACTGACAGTTAACGTAGACCGATCATGAACTATAGACTGGCTATTAGCGTATACGAGAGAGGAATAGCGATACTTTTTTTGAATTGCCAAGCTGTGTTTTTTACCCATAAGGTAATAATTCAAAATTTTTCGTTACGTTATGTTTTCTCTGATCCTCTAAATTCGATAGCTTCGTGTAATTTTGATTTGAGAGATTCGATTGTGGGCAATAGAAATCATGGCAAAATAAAACAAAGCGAATGATAAGTGTGTTGTGTTGCTATATGCTTCCAAAAATAATTACAGCAGTCGGTATCGACAAAGGAGTAGGTAGCTTTTTTGTCGTGCAGAAATCCCTTCGGATACTCCCCCGCTGGCCAGCGGGGCGGTTATGTCGGGCTTGAACCGACTAAAACGGCACGCCGTCTCGGGTCTTAAGTCGCCGGGGTGTAAGGTATATCCCTCGCACCCCGACTGACCCTGGGCCATCTCTGGAATCAGGTTATAGAAATCTAAATTTTCTTTCAACTTTAATAAAAGTTATAAATATTTAACATTCACACTGAATCTGACCATGCCCCATTTATAAGTAAATGTACATTCAGGTGATTTATGATATTGTTAAATTTATTCGCGCTGCGTTTACAATCGTATCCATATTTATTCTCTGCCTACAATTAATGACATAATAATGTGCGACAAAGAGAACGCTCTAAAAAACTACAGCACACCGATTTTAGCCGAACACTATCTCTGCTTCCCGATGTGCCAACCAAAACGCCGTTTACTGTACTCAGTTGTTACAAAGTCACAGTGGTAAGACGTACGATATTCATTCGCCTTAATCAACCACATCGTTGATTTATTTTGTGCAAACAAACGTAGTGTAATCAATAAAGAATATAGTGATTAAATGCGGCGGTATTTCCTATTTTCTGAAGATGTCAGAATTATCACAGAATAAATATGATGACAGAAAAAGTTCAAGGAATTTCAGATTCACATGATCGATGAGCTAAGATACGCATTAATTCTATCCTAAAAAAGTACAAATCATAAGTGATGGAAAGAAATCATGTTTATTTCATTTGCTAGTAATACCTAACAACTCTGCAATGTTTCAGTACTCGTTTGTTAATCACAACAATGTATATAATTTACATCAGACGCGTTTAGTACTATCATTTCATTTTACATCTGCAGTACTCGAGAGTTGTTTTAATTCGAACTTGTTCTTTAACTCGAAATTACTTAATCCTTTCATTTGTAAATTACTTAAATTCATGTAAAGCATCGGTCTCTTTGCTTTCCTAAAAGAGCTTTATTACTGAACTTTATCACCACAGCTGGCACTTTGAAGTTCTGTATTGTACGCTTTCTCCTTCTAATACCGCTTGTTGGCTTTTTTACGAGAGCGACTGCCGTCTGACCCCTCCACCCCAAGAAGAAAGCCTGTGCCAGAGCATCTTACTGGCTTGCAGGTGAAATTTTCTTGAGACTCGTAGAGCTTCTATATTACCAAACTGACCATGACTGAAACGAATGACAGCACTGACACTCTCAAAAGAGTGTTTAATATTATTATTATATAATTGGCGTTATTTTCGTAGACAATAGATATATTTTCGTCGTTGGGACTCTCCAGTTCTCAAACGATGGATAGGACTGCATGTGGAGAAATAGACATTATGATGTTATTGTTGAATTTATAAATGTGTGATAAGTTACTAACATAGTCTGTAAGCTTTTGTAATACTAACAAATATGGATCAAGTCCGAAATTAAAGTATATTATTATTATTATTTTACCGAAACTATAAGAACTATGCTGTTGAAACTTGGTAAGTAGATGTATTCTGTGAACCACATTAAGATTTTCACACAAAAATAGAAAAAAAAAACAATAAATTTTAGGGGTACCCATACTTAGAACTGAAACTCAAAATTTATTTTTCATCTAACCCATACGGGTGTGTGTATGGGTGGGGTGTATATGGAGAGGTCTTCAAATAGTAAGTAGTTTTTTTTAATATGTCATAAATCGTAAACCGAAATTTCCCTTTCATTTAATCAACTCACATACAAAAATTTTACTTGCTGCTACGGAACCTTTCATGGGCGTGTCCGACTCGCACTTGGCCGGTTTTAAATATTAATAAAACAATTTATATTTATTACTTATGACTTGTATGTCTATGAGGCGAGGGCTAATGGGCAACCTGGGAAAGGTCGACCTTGGCGTACGTATGCTAATCAGATCGAGGACGATTTAAAGAATCGCCAGGTTTGCATCAGGTCAAGATTACCCGTGACCGGCGTGCATGTATGAAAATAATTATGAAAGTAGAAGAAGTAAAAGGCTTATGCCAGAATCGTGGCAAGTGGAAAGTTGTCGTCTCTGCCTACCCCAATGGGAAATAGGCGTGACTATATGTATTACAAACAAGCGTGTTATTAAATTGATGGTAAATGTTTACCATAGCCTATGAACTCTAGAGCTGGTATGCCGCCTAGTTTACTCAGTGCGAGCTAGTGAGCCAGCTTGCCGAGTAACTACACTGCAGTAACTCACACTGTTTGGATGTAACTTACGAGCAACGCGTACGAGCGAGTTGGACAGTAGCTTGCATACAAGTTACTTAATCATTTTTTATTTTTCGTGTGCTGCGCCTACGAGCGTTTATCGAAAAAACCTGCAAGTGAAGTCCAGTGTCGTCTGATCAGTCGAATGAAGTAATTGGACCACGCGGTTAAAGTTCAAGCCACCCAAGTCCTAATCTCCCGCTCTTTTTTTTTAAATTTTATAAAGGTATTTTCTATTTCTTGACATAATATTGTTGTCTAGACCTTATTACCTTTTTTATATTAAAACAAGTTTACTTGATATCGCGACAGCTCGCAAAGCTGGGCTGCAGTTACTATGTTATTTAGACTGCTAACGTGAGTTGAACTACTGGATTACGAGTAGACAAGTCGGGTATCTGTCTCTTATGTAGGTTGCACTGTCTAAACGAGCCATTACTCGCGTGTGGCCTTTACAGAGAGTATGAAGAAAAGGTAAATAGTTGAAAACAGAGAAGTAGGAATAAAAAAAGCAGCTCAGAGAAAGCGCCCTAACTATACAATTCTATTATTTAGAGTCGATATTAAGTAAGAAGGATAATCCGTACCGGAAAAAGCAAAATCGTACCACCTACATAATAATGTATTAGGTTAATAATATATTATGTTGCTAGGGTTTTTGGTCTCCAAAGCTCCTTATAGAGGCAATATGCTATTACTAATAGCAAGATATTGTTTCTTACCGCTATTAATGTTGAAATTTCTTTGTAGCATTTTCCTAGTAGCTGAATGTGGTGAAAAATAAAGTAATGGTTTTATATGGGGCCACACCAAGCTCAACCTCATCTGATGGCCAGTGCACCTGCTGATTGATGGAAGGAACTATGGCGTAGACTTTCTTCTCGGGGTTGAGAGGGCAGAGGGCAGCGGCTCTCAGTGCTGGGTACCAATCTCTTTGGAGATAAAATCCTTCATTTTTTCTATTGAAGTTGTTGGGATGCTTGAATATTTCGAAGGTTTCTCGAAGTAGACGTGAGTGGTGCTAGAACCCTGTGTGGCTAGAATTGTGATGTGGTTGATGTATCCAAAAGCGCCTATAAATACGCCAGTGACTCGAGGCTCTACATCAGTCGCAGAGAAGTCGCCGCCGATGAGAGTTCTACGTTCACTGAAGATGTTGACCGCAGTGATCGACGAAACGTTTGGAACACAAGTTTCATCTGGAACATGGCCATACAGCCCGACAGCAGTATAATCAACATAAATTGTAGACGTTATTTATGTAGGACCAATGTTTATCTTGATATTATCTTCAAATCACAACAAAATGTCATTAGTGAATCATTTTGCCCGACTATTTCAAAATGTAAGCTACAGTTAAGTCCAAATTAAGGATTAGTTTTATACAACCTTTCAAATCAGCTTACAGTACTTTGCTGTCTCCGCCTAAAACAGGACAGAAGAGTATTTTCAATTTTATCCTTAATCTGGTCTTGATTAATAAACTTAAAGTTAAAATACCCTTTTAAGATACCATCTCAAATTATAATATTTTACCAATATCTATTCATAACGTGAAAGGTGTCAAAGAAAACACGAAACTTATTAAAACTTTCCCTGGATTCATATAAAGAGTTAACGAGAAATTTAATAATTTACCGATTAATATTTGTGTTATTAAGACATAAAGTACATTGAAACTGTGATTTACAAAACTCGAAACTTTAGGAGCAAATTTAAAGGTCTATCCACACATATCAGGGCCGTGCCCGGGCCATGGACGGGCCGTGTCCCGTCGGGGCTCAAAAACAATACTTTTGTACATCTTATATGACCTCGTTCACACACATCCGTGCCCGTCCCGGCAACGGAGGGTCAGTGCCTGGGCCAACACCCAGGCACAGAATTTCGGTCGTCGGTGCGTGGCCCGCGGCCCTGACATGTCCCAGGCACGGCTTTGATGTGAATGGAGACCTTTATACTTGACGAGTGTTCATACGGTAATACAGATGTAACCGAAACTGTGATTTTTATAACATATGGTAACTTTTATTTCGGTACAGTCACCATCAGTATTAGTTTAACATATTTCAAATTAAGTCAGTAACTTAGACGATAGTAACTTACTCGATATAGACGTTTTCCAGAAGTTCAAAGTCCAACAAATAAAAGTTCAGCGCTTCAAAGCTTACCCAACATACCATTTGACTCTTGCTTAGAGAAAATGAGCCATTAACCACTGTGTGTAAGAATTACAGCTCTTAGATATGGTCACATAGAAATGATTCATGGCACACAACGTATAATTTAATAAATAAATAAATGATTGGTATTTTATGTTCCATACATGCTTCGGAACGATGAAACTTAAGGTCAAGTTAATGTTACTAATAGGTACAGCTCTTGCTATGATAGCTCAAGTTACCATTAATTTTTTGAATTAAAAACACTGGACACGAATTTATAGTTAAGAACCATTCCGATTTTATCGGCTTTCGAACAAAAAAATCCACATCATAATCATTTTATCCGTTCGGGAGCTACAATGCCACAGACAGACACACACACAAATACGTCAAACTGATAACACCAAGTAGTCGTTTTTGCGTCGCGGATTAAAAATGATTATGTACCTACACTGAACCTAATATAGAAAGACGAGAATTGTGGGAGTTTTTAGGATAAGTCGTTTCTATGGAAAAAAATTACAAATAATTATTAATCAATCAAGTTCATATTCTATTTTGTCATGTTTTAATTTGTATTGCAAATATACTCAAATCATTTAAAAGATTAAGAAAGTAATGTATTTCAAAAGGCACTGCTTATTGCCTGTGTTTACTTTATAAATGGCTTAATGGAAGGTTTGCTAATCGGATAAGGGCTTACTACCTCCAAAAAGGTGGGGTCACTAGCTATTGTTAAAAAGACCTGTCAGGGTTTAGAGACTATAAAATACAGTTTACATTAATTTGGCGATAAGAGAAATCACATTAAGTTTTGATTTTTTGTGTCAACATAGAAATTATGATTTATTATCTACTTAGAACTTAGAAGTTTAGTATAGTTTTACTTTCCTTGATTACTTCAAAAAAAAAATATTAACCCCAGGTACTTATGTATATATATTTACATTTAAACAATTACATGCAAATAAATCGCCATATTATATTGTATTGGTGTGAATATTCGTTAATTAATCGTTTCTGTTGTTGAATGCAATTATCGCCGGCGCTCGCTTCTGTCATCAAGTACTAACAGTTTCTAAAATATGACGTTAGCAACCTCGAACGAATTTGCGCGATTGCATTCTGTTTTGACCGATTGAGAAATCGGCAAACGATAATCCGCCATGATTGTACAATGCTGTCGACCGCAGTGCCGCAATACCGCATTCGCCTGTGTAAGAAACGCTTTCCTTCGGTCAAGAATCAGTGACATCCAAGTGGAATACGCTGTACTTCTCAGTCCTACACGCTGAACGCGCTGTAACACATACGGAAAAGTACAAGGTTTTTATTGAGTGCATATCATCACCTGACCATTACGAGACCATAACTGACGATAGAAGTGATTTCATAAATATATTGACCTTTGTACTAACGCCGTTATTATTACGTGCGCAAGCACACCACATGGTAGGACTATTTTCACGCCGTACCAACATGGAAACACGAATCAGATAATACTTTTTGAACGGTCCTTTACGGGATTTTTTTATATAATCGTATTTTAAAAACATATTGATTGGAGGATACTGTTTTATACATACACATAGATATACGCCAGTTTATGTTTAGGTCCCAATGTAATAGGTGGCGAGCCTATTGCCATTAACCGGGCACTTATAAACCTGCGATAAATACACACATAACCTGGCGAAATGTGGTTGCTAGCACCTCTGCCTACCCCTTCGGGGATATAGGCGTGAGTTTATGTTATGTTTATGTTACATAGATATACTCACCCCTGTTTCCCTCCGGGATAGACAGAGAAAACAGGCCGTCCTTACATACTTCACGAGCTTCCTTCACTGTCATTAAGCCTTTCATGCAAGCCCACCGGTTTCGAGTTCTTTTGACCTGCCCTTTTTTCAATATCTCATTAATTTGATCAGTGTATGTCCTGCGAGGTCGACCCCAGCTTGCCTGCCCAATTACATCTGCCTTATATACTTGTTTTATCGCTCTCATTATTCAGGTAGGTGGTTGTTTAGCATCGCTTTCCAATCGTTAGTAGCCGAGATTAAGCTTGTAACAGCTGCCTTCCAAAGTATCGACGGAATTATTGCGATTATAGGAACGGTATACGCTCTGGCAGTAACAGAGTTGTACACTTATTAAAGCCAATGGATTTGCTGGCGAAGCAATTAAGCTCGAAAGGAAAGATGAAATAAGCCCGAAATAACAATAAAATAATTTTTCATTTCACGAATATTATACTCAATTTAAGGTTAGTAATAAACAAAACATCTGATATGAAATATCGAGTTCTATCACTTTTCAACGAGAACTCAGTTAAAAATACATAGTGACAAGAATTCAAAAAGGTATGTTTTACGCAGGTTCGACGATGGAGCATTGAGTGAATGATAAATCAACTAAGTATTATAGACTAAGTGAGTACGCTAGTTAGGATCAACCTTGCAGAGCACACACTGATCAAATTGCTGATATATTGAAGAAAGGAAACATCAGAAAGTTTAATGACTGTAGAGAAAAGCTCGTGAAGTGTGTAATGATAAGTGGCAGGTCATTTTCTATCTTGAAGAGAAAAATATGAATGTTTGTAATGTTGCAATATTAGGTTTATAAAATCATTGCACGCTATTTATAAAGAATTGATTGTACTAGCTGATATATTTTAGGAGCGCAAACGTAAACAGCAAGAGATCGTTAAAAGAAAGCAAATGTTCAAATTTAAATTCAATTCCAAATAGTAATTTATTCATAATATGTAGAAATGTTTATAACTTAATATCTTAATCAGTCTTCGTACTAGATGCTATTCTGTTTTGATGATGATCATATCCTTTAATTATAAAAGTTATTTTCTACTATAAGTTTATACGAGACTATTCTAATATACTCATGATGTCTGTCAGTCATTGTCTCCCGCAATATAACCTACATGTAAAGAGCAGCGGGTTATCTGTCAGTCTGTAGCCTCCCGATACAATTCACACCATGAATTTCGTTTGTCAAGCCATATTTCTGTAGTTGAAACTGTTTTAGAATCTTGCAATAGCGTTCGAAAATTGCGAGTTTACATCGTTTCAGGAAGATATTAGAATTAAAACTAGTCTTATATTGTGTAATATATTATCTAAATTCGTATACTCTTTTTGAGTTTAATGGCCACTTTACTAGAATTCAATCTTGTGCCTAATTTCTTGAGAATTTAATAAGAAATCTGTCACGGAGTAGTTGCATTTTTAAATCTTTGAGAAAACTTTTTTATCCACTTGTGTGCCTTATTATCGGCGACTGGGGGCAACAAGACAAGTCGCCAAGTAAGCACGTGTCGTGTATACGTGCAGACAGGTTCAATATTGTTGAGCCGAGTGAGACGAAGTCGAGCGAAAGCTCCTCATATTACACGTCAAGATTTTCTTTGTCACAGGTCTTCTCCTAAACTACTAATCCAATCAGAACCAAATTTGGCATGATTAAAGAGGTCAATCAGAGGAAGGATTATGGATATATTTTGAAAAAATTAATGTTACCATAGAGGAATGATCACCGTTAAAAAAATTCCAGATGGAATTACATAATAACCGCTCGAGACACTGTGACCAAACTTTATACGCTCAGAAAGCATGTCCAGAGTTGTGACTTTCAAAAAGAATTTTCAAAATCGAACTTGCCACAGAGGAATGATCACTGTTCGAAATTTTCAAAATCTGATTCTCTCATTGTCTCTGATTGTCTCACTCAGCTCAACATTGCAAGCAGCGATTCGCCTTGCAGACCTAGTTTATTATTTGTCAATATTTTATTTTTATTTTTTGATTTTATTTTATTCAAATACACTTATTACATAATTTTATCGCATATTTATTGAGGACAAGCACTTTGTTAAGAAGTCATAACACATATTCATATTAAACGTCTTAGCATTCAGAAAAATACCGCACTCATAACCTTTTAAAGGGATTACATTTCAGGAAGGAAATGTATTTACATATCCGAAGAAACATCTCAAACATTTTATAAATATTTCATTGGCAACTTGCCTGAGAGTGCATTTTAAATCACAGTTGGCGTTTATTGGCGAATTTTGCCAGTAAATTTTCCAACGAAAATGAACATTAATGTGCATGGTATGCCACTGCCTTGGATTTTGAGCTGGTAATGAGCATCAAATAGGTGGCGGAAAAGGAATGCGGGCCTAGGGGTGACGGTTTGGGTTAGCCGTTGCTCTAGCAGAAGCAGGCCCAGTATGGCGGCACTTCCAGTTTCCATGCACGCCCTCTATTGGACGATTTGATAGGCAAATAAGACCAAGGGGTGTCCTCACGTAAAAAAACCATTACTACGATATTTTAAAAGGATTTTTTAATTTGAACATTAATTACATTTTAATTTCTTTTTTTACAGGTACATGTTCATAGTCCAGTGCTGAAAGGTTTATGTACGATTTTTGAGATGGTGCTATTAAGATCATATTATAGTAATATGTAAGTATAAGGTGCCCTTTATCTTTATATATACACTACCTCTATCTACATCTACACTAATATTATGCAGAGGAATGGTATGTATTTTTGTATGTAACGAATAGACTTAAACTATTGGACCGATTTCCAAAAGTATTTTACCTTTAGAAAGCTACATTATCACTGAGTAACATAGGCTATATCTTTTATAACTCGAAAAATTATCTACGCGGGTAGAGCCGCGGGCAAGAGCTAATGTAGGATAATTAGAGGTACAGGATCATGTTTATACATTAACGTGGTAAACAGCGTCATTATGAGTGAAGTTAATAGGTAGGAAATGTGAGTTCATATCCACTTTAATAATAAGTGATTTTCCCGTGACCGTGTCTGCTGAAAGGTAGTATGGTATAGTATATATATATATATATATATTATATATATAACCCATAGGTTTAAGAAATCTGTAGTACTAGTGCACTAGTTTGCACTAGTGTTATGACACAAGGAAGTTAAACTATGCTTACTTTGGATCTAGAGAGCGCTGTGTAGAATGTCGTAGAATATTTATTTATTATTATTGTGATTTAATTTTCTGACAAGAAAACATTATAAATTAAAAGGCTTTATATAATTTAG
The DNA here is from genome assembly GCA_946251805.1 of Cybosia mesomella. NCBI lineage: Eukaryota > Metazoa > Arthropoda > Insecta > Lepidoptera > Erebidae > Cybosia > Cybosia mesomella. Next base: position 12,173,466 of record OX276395.1, read on the forward strand.
CCGAAGAATAAATTTACTTGTTTAGCTTCAGGAACTAGACGCTAAGATGCTAGGCAAAATAAAGTTTGAATTGTCAATCTACTTTTTATTTTGAATGAGAACAAAGCTATGACTAATTAGCTTCCACTAGCCTTGTGGCACTTGTCTCAAATTTTCTGAGTTATTAAACGATTTATTAAGCAAAAAATAAATTCTACCAGTAGACATTATTGATGTTCAATTAAGAATAAAAAAGTCAGTAAATGATGAATTCTTTTTTATCAATTCTGTAGACGGTAATTGATACAAAATCGTATACTTGAAAGGGTAGAATAAGTAATTTAATCCAATAACAAGATATTGGTATAAGCAGGTATATTTATTAGTATTCTAGAATCAATAATTACAAGTTATGCATACAAACTTCATCAGATTTGGCTTATTTAGAAAATATGTATAACAAACAGAATGATAGAAAAGTATTAAAGTAAATTAAACGTTAAGAGATAATATTGTAACAGGGATAGTGATTTTAAGTAGATTAGAAGTTAAAAGTTAATTAAGGTAAAGGTTTGATATAAGATTATAGTAAATTAAACATGAGAATAGTTTTACCTTTCATATATTAAAAAGTATTTTCAATTATAAGTGGTCTCAGGGATGAGTACGCACAGATTTAATTAAAATAGTTAGTCTGAAGAAGGAGGTGTAAGGACGACCCGCGGCAGCCAGGATTTGCACTTAGCTTGGTGTTCCCGCCCGGCGTGTCGCGCTGGCACCAACCGCTGCGTGACTCGCTCGGCGGATCTGAAAGGAGAAGGCAAAGCTTTCAGTATGTGAAGACATACTGCTGATACCGAAGGCGTAAGAAAGGTAACAAGCTTCCCCAGGCACGTGATGCTTATGGTCATTATTGCAAAAGCAGGCAGGTCACAGCCTTTGCAAGCAGCAGGAACAGATGCACAGAAACATAGATAACAAGGAAGGATTGTTCAGCATGCGGTCACTGACCGCGTGGCCCGCACAGGTTATTGTCCTTTTGACAAGCGTGAAGAGGAAAAGCATGCCTTGCGTATAAGCCACACAATTAAAACAAATAGATACTGCTCACGTAAAAAGCAGCATCCCAATTAGAAAACTTTGCCACGACTACAGAGCTGTAGTGTGGCATGATAACATTCTATATAATTCCAATACATGGATGAATGGTGGCAAGCCTCGTTCACGTAAAAAACGAGGCTATGCCTGGAGTAGCTTAGCATAGCAGTGGGAACCTGACGTGGCACCATTGGTGAAGATGAAGAGGCCACGAGGAATATCCCTGGTGGGCCATTGGTACCACGTCACCCTCCAACACTAATGAGCACTCTTCAGGGGTCAGCAAGTGCATAGCCGGGCAGGGGGATTGTGGTCGCAGCACTAGTGGGACCGGTGGGTGTCACGCGGTGCTGCGACGACAATCCTCTTCTGATGAGGCTGTCAAGCTGAGTGCCACCATTGTTAACATGGTATGTGTATGTAATGGTGACCCTCTTTCTTGGACTTTACCTTCAGCTTACTATCAAGCGAGGTGAAGTCAAATTGACGTGTCCTAAATATAAAAAAAAAAAAAAAAATTAATAGCACACATAATGTATAAACTGTAAAACTCTCACCAACGGCTCAGTACCAGAGCTAGAATGTGCTTGTGGAAGCGATGCAGAAAATTAGGGGCTCGCAAAACCGCTGCACTGTCATTTATCGTTGGCTGAAAGAAGCGACTTGGTGGGAGTTCATAGATAATATGCCACAGCCTATAGAATTGACCACAGCTAACCATAGACAGAGTCGATGAAAGAATACAGATAATATTAGTAGACTATGAATCGATATCAACTAAGGAATCGACTACATATTCCACCAATATCCTTAAAAGAACAATGTGCATTGTTACAATATTATTTGGTGAAAAGAACCATAGTGTGTTTACAGCTAAAAATGTTAGTTAATTAGAGGTTTGCTAATCACATCCAATAACAACCCAAACCCACTAATAAGCATTAAACGTTACTGAAGGGATTAACATGAATGTTTACTAGATCAAACGGGCCATAAATAAGTACTCTCGTTTAGTGACTAAAGGTTACACAAACAAAAACATATACAGAGAAATCTATGTACCAAGAGATAGCACATTGTATTTTATGTATGCAAAACTTATTTCCTAATTGAATGCTATAATTTAGTTTCGAAAATACGTTAATAATATGAAGTAAATTTAGAAATACTTAGTAAATTTTGTCTAATATACGTAGCATTGTGGTGAGCTTAAACTATTTAACTTGAAGAATAGTTTGATTCTGCAATAACAATGTGTTTCCATACAAAGCTTCCGTCATATCACTCGTGAACCCGAACTAAACTTTGGGTAAGGCAAATAAGATAGGCGGTGAATTTTGTTATTTTCTGTGTGAACTTTCTTGACTCTATGAGTAAGACAGATAAGATAATAATATAGCATAAACTTAATGAGAGAGAGAGAGAGAGAGAGAAATAAACTTAACAAATTCATTATAATTTTTCAAAAGGAGTTAGAGGCCTTAACAGCTTTGATTTTTTAAGTTGCTTTCACACTCCCTAATCCTTTTTTTGCGTATGGGGACCCCCGCGGGCTTACCCCATCGGTGCCAACGATGAGATGGGTGTGTCGGAATCGGACCTACTAAAACCACACGGTTCTGTAAAACTGATATCCACTCTAATTATACTCCCATAGATCTCCCATCTCAAAGTACTATAGGTTTATCGGCTATTCCTTGGAACCCATCCTGGGCCTTGCTAGAAAGACGTTATAATTTTTCACTTCTGCCCATTATTTCGAAAAGGCTATAACAGTACTGTGTTTTACCTCCTCCTAAATGACTTTATCGATTTTCTTAAATACTTGTTAAGATGAATTAAAATTAAATTATATATATATATATATATATATATATATATATATATATATTCATATAGACTTGATTCTGGTTACGAGGAAAATGTATACGTCATACGGCATTTTTCAGAATTTGAAGGAAGAAGCATGACATTTAATATTAGAGTAGATGAAATTTCTTATGTGTGATTGATCCGTGGGATCTTTTAAATTTACAATTAGATTCGGCAGGTGGTTTGTTTCTACGATGTTTCACCGTGCAAAGCCCGGACGAGCTGAACGAACTGGAAATATTAAGGTACTAACAGTACCTTAATATTTCCAGTATTTTAAATATAAATCAAAATGAACGAGAACTTGGTAACATTTATCGATCTACAAAATGCACTGATTTTATTTCGTTTTTCTAGTCAAAATAAAGCAATCTTTCAAATTGATGAACCAGACCTTTTACGCATAAAACTATATTTTAATAAGTCAAGCAAAATCGCTTTTCAAATCACTTACTTCGTTATGCAAAAAAAAGACTTTTCTTAGAAGTTTACCGAAATACAATTAAACAAAGATAAAGCTTAACATAAACACCATCTAAGGGAGTACGGGTTTAAGCAAATAATCTGATACCACAGAAATTGTCGACTACCTTGATTGTATGCTAATATTGATATACGTCAGAACTTGTCAGCAAGAATTGCTGTTACGGCAATTTGTAGGCAAATGCAAATACACTACTGTCTTGTAGGTTCAGAATGTAATTTCATCATTTACCAGTATTGAAATTAATTTAAGCGTAATATTTTGTTAAAGAATGGTAAAGTGTGCACTCTCGCAGTGTCTTGACATCAATTACGATGTCAAGGCACATATTGCCGCTGCATGGGCCAAGTGGTGTAAGATGACTGATGTCATCTGTGATCCCAAAATGCTGGTCAGATTTAAGTGGCAAGTCTATAAAACTATCATTAGGTATGTCCTTTTAGACGGCTGTAAAGTGTGGCCATTACTAGAGGCATATAAGCAGGAACTGCGTCTCACGGAGATGAATATTCTGCGATGGATGTGCGGAATCACGTGTAAAGATCGCGTGAGCAATTCCCGCATCTGCGGCAGCCTTCATGTCCGTGACGTTGCAATAGTATCGCCTTCGCTGGAGTAGCCACGTTTGCGGCAGCCATCTGACTACGTGGGTAACAAATGTAAATAAATAAATAAATATTCTACGACATTCTACACAGCGCTTTCTAGACCCAAAGTAAGCAGTTTAACTAGCTTGTGTTATGGGTTCCAGAATGCGGATAAACATACTTATATACTTTTTTTTGTAAATACATACACATTATACATAGAAACTCCCAGACCAATGCAAATAGACATATTCATGCATACAAATATTTGCACTGAGCGGGAATCGAACCCGCGCCCCCCTGTCGTAGCAGTCGAATGCACTACCGCTACGCCACAGAGGCCGCCATTGGACTATCGCCGGGCGCCCCAGTAGGAGGGAAAGACGCAAGAAGTGCTGGTTTGACGTCGTAAGGAATGACATGCGTGCTAATGGTCTCACAAGGAAAAGCGGGAAAGCGGGCCTCGGGCTCCGAGGTGTAGGCCACGGATGCAATCGGGACACAACGCTGAGATGATGGTGATTTTGGTAAAGAATTAGGTAGAGGTGGTGTGAATATTCCGATTACACATTAGGCGAAGCTTTTTAGAATTGGGATTAATTCCACCCACATTCTCACTCCTGTACACCAGGTTATTGATTTGTAATATTAAGTAAGTATGTACTAGTACTATCAATAATTTTGACAAGTATGCAGTAATTCAAGTCGTTTTTAGGGTTCCGTTGCCAAATGGCAAGAAACGGAACCCTTATAGATTCGTCATGTCTATCTGTCTGTCCGTCCGTATGTCACAGCCACTTTTCTCCGAAACTATAAGAACTATGCTGTTGAAATATATGTTGTATGCTGTATTATATGCTGAGAAACTTGGTAAGTAGATGTATTCTGTGAACCGCATTAAGATTTTCACACAAAAATAAAACAAAACCAATAAATTTTGGGGGTCCCCATACTTAGAACTGAAACTCAAAAATATTTTTTTCATCAAACCCATACGTGGGGGGTATCTATGGATAGGTCTTTAAAAATGATATTGAGGTTTCTAAGTTTGGAGTTTTAAATGGAGTAGTTTGCGCGAGATACACTGCCAAAGTGGTAAAATGTGTGTAACCCCCTGTAACTTCTAAAATAAGAGAATGATAAAACTAAAAAAATATATGATGGTGGCGGCAAAATTCCGCCGGCAACCCTGGGGTTATCGTTTCGAGGGCTTACCCGGGGTGCCCGGCAACGGACACTTGGGGAGGACACCGTGCGGTTTTAGTCGAGACACGACATAACCACCCCCGCTGACCGGCGGGGGGGGGGGGGGGTATCCGAAGGGATTTCCGCACGTAAAAAAAAAAAGTACATTACCATGTAATCTTCCACCAAAATTTGGTTTGAACGAGATCTAGTAAGTAGTTTTTTTTACGTCATAAATCGTATAAGTACCGCAATAAACCTTTCATTCAATCAACCCAAATATTTAAAAAACATTAGGTTACGGGGGTTAGGTTACTTGCTGCTACGGGGTCCCGTAGCAGCAAGTAATGGGCGAGTTCATGGGCGAGTCCGACTCGCACTTGGCCGCTTTTTTATATTTAAATATGGTATGTAGTGCAACAGAAATACCTTGAACCATTTTTTTTACGCTCAATGCATTTTTATGTAGATTTAGGTGGTAGATGAGCTAGAAAGTTTGATGGATTTGAAATAACATAGGCCTCTCTTAATGTGCGTCATGTCACCCAGTCCTTCGCCTTACTAATTCAGTCAATCTTATCTATGCTTTTTACGCCATCCGTCAATCTATCGCTAAGGCAAATTTTATTCAGAATCGTTAAGCTATCCTACTATGATCATTCAACTTTCGCATGTATGATAGCAGTAAGATGTAAAGACTTTATAATTAGGGCACTTTATAATTATAGCATGGGAGCGATAAACGATTTTACCACACATAAGCCCAATATCACCTAAAAATGTTAATACAGCTTTACAACCTGATATAGAGGACTATATTTATAACTGGGATATGTAGGTATAGGTACCGCTTAACCTCCACAATGCCGTAGGTGTACAAATATTTGTGTAGGGTGTGCTTCAATGAGGTTATTCTAACCTCGCTAAATGTATGTGAACCTTTGTTTCATTTCGTAAAATACTTATACTACGTATTGAGTAAACGGATACTGTACCCCGTGTAAGTATAGGTGTGGTTTAAAGGTTTCATGTTTTCATTTATTATTTTTATGTGTTACGATTTATTTTGCCTTAGACCTCTTTGGCGTAGCGGTAGTGCATTCGACTGCTAAGACAGAGGGTTCGATTCCTGCTCAATACAAATATTTGTATGCATGAATATGTCTATTTGCATTCGTCTGGGTGTTTCTATGTATAATATGTATGTATTTACAAAAAAAAAGTATAAAAGTATGTATATGTTTTCCGCTTTCTGGAACCCATAACACAAGTAAACTATACTTACTTTGGGTCTAGAAGCGCTGTGTAGAATGTCGTAGAATATTTATTTATTTATTCATATACAATTTGATTAGAGAATATGGGTGTATCTACAGTATCGCTCACCACCAAGGGTCGTACGGGGCCTCAACAAGCCAACCTCACCTGGTATATTTACGGATTAACGGACGAGGCTCTAGCGGCTCTCCTCGGTTAGATGGCAATCATTCCCGTAAAAGCCAATATAACAAAAACGTGGAAGGGAAAAGCAGATGAACGAATTCCGGGCTTCAATGTCCAAGTTTTGCATGCAATTAGAACTGGCACTCGGATGAAGATAATTTTATGAGGGAATAACCATTTTTTTGAGAATTTGGACTCAATTAATGACGCTGAGGAAGACCAAAACTTCTGTGTAATGAAGTTCACAATTTCCAGTAATGTATGAGGAGTTACTATAATATTAGTATTTTAACTGTTACAGAATTAGAAGAGATATACCTCACGCAATTAGAAACAAAACAAATTGTAAATAAAATAAAAAAAACCTCTATGAAGACTTCTAGTGAAATGTATGAAGTATGTAGTATAACGTGGAAACGAACGCTATGCTGGCTTAGCACACTCACCGGATGGTTGTTTTTCTTAGTCTCGTTGCCGCTGCCTACGTGTGGAATAACGTTTACATCTCTCATACGTAATCAGAAAACTTTATGTTAGAATAGTCCATTTCATATACTCCAAGTTCACTTTATATATACCAAGTTAACTGAAGAGTATTAAATATGAATATAATAAGGGATTATACAAATAAATATAGGTTTATGAGGTGTGATTACCAACATCGGGGCTCAAGCCAAGCTCACAAGCTCACCTGCTAGCTGATAAACTTGCTGATCAACGGACGAGGTTATGGTGTAGTCTTTCCTCTCAGAGTTGGGAGATCAGACGGCAGACGCTCCCTGAATAGCCAAAATAAACCGAAAAGGAATCACTGCCTTTGATTGTGCTAACTTTTTTTTATAAATCTAATTTGTCGTATTAGTCGTCGTAATTGTAGATTTGTCTCCGCCTGTACTGTACCATTTGGCGGAATTTGCTGTTTTTTTTTTTGCGGAAACCCCCCCGACTAGCGGGGACGGTTATGTCGGACTCGAACCGACCAAAACCTCACGTTTTCTCGGGTCTCTCAGTTCAGCTGATACGGTAACCAACATAATTGATTCTAAGGCAGAACGATGTTTGCCGGATCAGCTAGTTTTAAATAAAAAAAGTCAGCACTTGATACGAGCCAGTCTTAAATTTGGGGCATTATCCCCAAATTGCTTTCATTAGTATAAAAAAAATCATATAAGGTAGTAGTCCAAGACCAATTAAAGGCATGGTTCAGATAACTCAATTGATAACAAATAACTCGCATCTGAGATAGTGAAATTGAATCTTAAGCTGTACGAAGTGTAATAGAAGTTTTTCGATTTGTAAGCTCTCAAGTATAATTTGAAAATGGAACCGATCCCTTTATTCTATTAGATTCTTTCTTCTTCTTATGATGATGACGATCAAGATGACTATTCTGTAACAATATCCAAAAATTAGATCCCGTCCCGATTAGGTCCCGTCCAAGATATTCTCTTTTTCCGATCTAAATCTAAAAGAAAAGTTGGCATACTAATTGCTTCAAAATTTCATTGAAGTAAAAATTAAATTTCTGATAAAGCATCAAAATGCGACTGAGAGGAATTAGAATAGGGTGAATGGGATCTCACGATAGTAAAAAATCATGTTTTTAGAACATTACGAAATTTGGGTGTAGTATACCACTATTCGTACATTTAAGAATACTTATTATATAGTTTAATCAGAAATTTAAATTGTATAGGTGGACACATTGCAACTTTAGTAATATAGACATCAATGGGTCGTCGAACGCCTACGAGATAAGCGACAGCAAAGTGCACGCTGCGTTATATGTAGATTGCAGGCATCTAGATTTGAGTTAAGTTGATCCTTACCATTAGTATTACTGAAACCACAGTACACGTAATAATACGTTAATTGGCTGCTAAATTGAAACCCAAATACTACCCCTTTATATGGTCCTGGATCGCCGCCGGATTATAACTACTTTTACTGATGTCATACAAGAATAAAAGGATTAATTATGGAATACAATAAAATTTTACCATTTCATATGAAACACTAATTACCGAATACATAAATACCACGCTACATTAGATAAGAATTTGATGTAAAAATACTGCTCACATTTTAGCTTGCAATTGATGTTTTAGAATTCTACAGTACGCAGAGCTTGTTAGCGGCAGCCTGACAGCACTTCGCTTAGAGGTATGTGGCTTTATACGTATATAGAGCCTGCATGTGTGAAAATAACAAGACTCTCTAGTTTAATCTAAGTACTAAGTAGCAATCCAACGTTATTTTTATTTAAATCTTAGGTTGTAAATTTGAAGATGAAATACTTCGTAGCATATTCATTTTTGAAAAGTTTCAAGGGGTGAATAATGAATAGAAGATAGGTAGGTAAATAAGGGCTCAGAAATAAGAACTGTCACGAAAGACATCAATATAGTAACTGAAATAATTATCTGGATGGATGAATTTTAGAATCCTACTAGCTTATTTTTATTATAATGTGAAACTTTGTGAAGAGGTTTGTCAGTTTGGATGTTTGGATGTTAGTTAATCAATCACGCTTTAATGGCTCAACGGATCTGGCTGAAATTTGGTACAAGGATAGATTATAGTCTGGAATTGGCTTTTATCTCTGGAATAGGTTCCCATGAGAACCTGGAACGGGAACAGAATTTCAATAATTTGCAAAATTAATATATGAATTACTATGAATACAACTTCATGTAAACGCGATACAATATAAGTACTTAGTTATTTTAGTAAAATATATTAAATAGTACAGTACAGTAGACAAACTGAAACTGGAATTAATGATCTACCCAGTAATACTTATTAACCTGAATAGATTATTTATCGAACATTTATGTTACATGAGTTTGTTTTTTATTGGTTTGTTTTTATTGATTGTACTTGAACCGACTAAAACTGCACGCTGTCTCGGGTCTACAGACGGCGGGGTGTAAGGTTGCCCATAGAGCATTTCCCTCGCACCTCGACTGACCCTGGGCCATTTTCGGTTTCGAGATGGCCCCCTCTGGTTTGGGAACAACGGTGTCCCCGTCTTGCCCCGGTTTGGGGGAGGGGCGCTAGTCGCCCCACCGTCCCGGCCTGCTACTGCTGGAGTGACAGGTGGCAGATTGTATGTACCTATAACATTGTACGTACCTATAACATTTGCTGGAGTGAAAATTTCTCGGCTACACCCGTTGTAGGCACAGTGAAAGGAGTATGGACATGAATTGAGTAGATTAAAACAGTGCGTTATTTCTAACATCACAGCAATTGTCAGAAGCACTCGCAAGATAAGAGCATATTACCTCCTTTGACTGGGTGAAAGGAGTGAGTCTTTGTACATAACTATCACTAGTTAGGGAAAAGGATGAGCTACCCATTGATGGCTGCTCGCCGTTTTTAACTTATTCAGTTGTTACCATTACGTTGATAACAGATACAGATACCTTCCTCCTCATCTATTTAGATTTTCTTACATGATTGCTCATGTGGTCACTTACTTCAGTTTGACAGGCCCGCCACAATTACAGGTTGACCGACAGAGGTGTATACTATATCATGTCCACCATTGCCGTACAAACCTAGAGACAGGAAACCTGCCCCCTGTTTTGGGTGATTATCACAAAGCTTTTCTCGCTGCAGACTCAAAAGCTCATTGTTGTTGTCATCCGCTTTGAAAGAATCCAGAGTCAGTAAGCACACCCGTCTTTCGTCATTTTACGCAGTGCCTATCAAAAGGACCTTGAGGGGTCTCACTGTGGACAAAGTGGTCATCTATTCTGATGGACAGAAATATAAACATAAGAGTGGATGTTTAGAACACTAAAACTCCGTTAAAATTAAAGTTCTCTGAAGAATTTATTTTAAACAATAACTCACATTTTTTTATCACAAAACGTATAAGTCACCCGTACAAACTTAAAAATATTAAAATTCAGAGCGGTTTTCTTAACTTTAAAGTTACCTAAGTTATTTAAGTAAAGAAGTGTTTCCTTTCTTAGCAAAAAGTTGTGTCTTCTGGAAACAGAAAGTTGACAAACTAAAGGCACTGGAAGTTCTGAGCTCTTTTTGTCTACTCTAACTTTGACAAAAGCAAATGGGAGTGTGTATTATAAACAATACGACATTTGGTCACCTTACTTTGTATTAAAGTTTATAACCAGTTTTTTACAAATTCTTTCTTTGTTAATGAACAAATAAAATTAAAACTGGCAGATAAAAGCACATTTGTCTTTGTGAAACCTACAACTTTTCAAGTAGACGATCATGCATCATCTATTTAAAAATTTATGGGTCATTAAAAAAGTTACATTCAATGTCCTCAACTAATAATAATTAAAGGTGTCTTTGCTTGCCATTAAGCAGGGTAAAATCAATTTGATGGACCAACATTGCGAGAGAGTAATGAATATGAAGACATTAAATTAACGTGACGCTTGTCACGTCTCTTAGTTGTACGTTGTGGAAAATATTGGAAATATAAATAAGCTTAAATATTTAGTATCTCAAAACAAGATGAAATGTGTACGTGAACTATTTATTCTCTATCAAATACATATAATATATGTTTATTATATATTTAAATTGAAGTAAAATATGTAAAAATTAATTTTACATAAAATCTAATATAAGCAGTTAGTATTTTGATTTGAGTTATTAAAGTCAATTTGAAGTCAATTTTAAACTTGAAATTAAAACGGTATTCGTGAATCATTTTGGTATTTATAATTTTAAAGATACTGTAGATGGTAAATGCTTTAGAGTGATACTTTTAATTAGTGGCCATGAAAATGGCGATGAGTTTCGTCGCATTGCTAGACGATTTTTTGCGTTATTAATAATTTATTATGTCTTTAACTGGTGGAAGAAAGTGGTTGACTACCAAAGAGGACATTTAGGTATAGATGCAGTAGCAAACGAAGTGGTTTGAAAAAATTCAATCACGCAATTTCGTTAAATTAGGAATAGAATCTGTGCAAAAAAACAAGCCACCTGTATCAGTATCGAAATAAGATTTCCTTTATATATATATATTTCCTTTATAATATATATATACAGTATATACTTATATAGTTAAGTTTTGATTTGTATTATTAAAAAAGTGGCCAAGTGCGAGTCGGACTCGCCCATGAAGGGTTCCATGCTTTGGATTGAATGAAAGGTAACTTGTGGTTTACGATTTAAGACGTATTAAAAAAAAACTACTTACTAGATCTCGTTCAAACCAATTTTTGGTGGAAGTTTACATCATTCTCTTATTTTAGAAGTTACAGGGGGGGGGGACATTTTACCACTTTGGAAGTGTCTGTCGCGCAAACTATTCAGTTTATAGAAAAATGATATTAGAAACCTCAATATCATTTTTGAAGACCTATCCATCCTAGTTCTTCAAATTTTTTGAAAAAATTTTGAGTTTCAGTTTTAAGTATGTGGAGCCCCCAAAATGTATTGTTTTTGTCTATTTTTGTGTGAAAATTTTAATGCGGTTTACATAATACATCTACTTACCACGTTTCATCAGCATTCCGTTTTTTGCCATTTGGCAACGGAACCCTAAACATTAAAAAAAAAACCAGCAACTAGCATGTTCATAATATAACTTTACCATCCGCATATTTGTATGATGATCTTTGTTCTTGAATAGGAATCAACGCACTTTCTTGTTTATTACATAGTATTACCAACAATCGCTCCCGTCAAAGCCAAGATAAGCCGAAACAAAAGAAAGAACAGGAGAGCGGTTCCAAAGTAACAACCAAGACTTCTGTTCATCTGCCTATATCAACCAATATAATCCGGTGTAAAATTCACCAATTGCGCCAGTTGGTATAAATTAAAAAATATTTATAATTTTTAAAATGGTTTATAACATCTAAATTTTTCACCTTCTTCGTAAGAAAACAAACTGCTTTTACAAATAAAACCAATACAACTTAGGAATGCCTGAAATTTGCCTAACAAGCGTCTAATGCAAAAATTTACATTGTTATCGGAGCTTTGCACACTTAACAACTCGCATCCCTTGTTTACGTGAATTAAACAGAAAATCAGGCCTCAACTTTGTTGTATTTTATTTCGTGTTTTATGGCCACATACTCAAACGCCTGCTGTGGCTTGACTTCCGCAACTCCGGCTAGTGTGGAGAAGCATTTGATGCGGAAACTTAGTTAGTCCGGCATGTTACAAATGACGGTCCGAAACGGCGCGCGGTCAAATGTTTGCAATACCAGAGTAATTACATAAATAAGATAACACCGAATTACCTTTTCTATTACTTCGGCACTCGTTGTGGCTCTTGAGATACTCGAAGATATATTAGGGAAACCCTTAATGTCGGTCTATTATCGGTTTGTTAAGAGAGCCTTTGATTTTATTGCATTTATGGAGTACTGGCTGTTGCCCGCGGCTTCTCCCGCATGGAATTATGTTCCCGTTCCGCTTGCCATGGGAACCTATTCTAGCCTATGTATTATACCAGACTATAAGCTATCCCAGTACTAGATTTCAGCTAGATCTGTTCATCAGTTAAAGCGTGGTTGAGTAACAAACATCCAAACGTCTTCACAAACTTTCAAATTTATTATATTAGTAGGACTAGATACTAAATCGGTAAGTAGTTACCGGTGTCTATAACCGCTAGTAGAAGTGCTCACATGATTGACGAATCATGTATTACCGACCCTAACAACTACCTTATAAAGTGCTATTCCGTGGAATTAACGTACTTTCCAGTCAGGTGGCAAAAAATTACAATGTGAAATTCCATAATAAGTTCATTAGTACCTTTTTTTTTTCGTGCGGAAATCCCTTCGGATACCCCCCCCCCCGCCGGGCAGCGGGGGCGGTTATGTCGGGCTTGAACCGACTAAAACCGCACGCCGTCTCGGGTCTACAGACGCCGGGGTGTAAGGTTGCCCATGGAGCATATCCCTCGCACCCCGACTGACCCTGGGCCATCTCCGGTTTCGAGATGGCCCCCTCGGATTTGGGAACCACGGTGTCCCCGTCTTGCCCCGGTTTGGGAGGGGCGCTAGTCGCCCCACCGTCCCGGCCTGCTTCTGCTGGGGTGACAAGCTGCCTCACCTCTCACCCCCAGGCCTGCGCTCATGGAGGAAAGTTCGTTAGTGCTTGTTGTTGGGATCTTACCGACGAATCCTATCATACATATATTCTAACAAAGATAGGAATATTCTAGCTATAGGTATATATGTTAGATAATACTTATGAATCTTAGCAAATATTGTGAAATATAACACTACATTCATAGTATAGCCCTACAATGATAATCTGATTTATTCCCACGACTATATGTTGATATTTTATGACTCACAATCATAAAAGTCTCAATCCGTTACAATACTAATAATAATATTTTCTAATTCCACACACGGCGATATGTTCAGTATATAGTAGATATTGACATTGGTAAAGCTGGCAGCTTATCGTACCCACCGATATCTCCACTACCAAAGGATATCCATCATAATACTGTCAACAGTTAGTAAAGGTCAAAATACTACGCTGTAGTTTATCATACCTATATTACCTAATAGACTTCCCCTTCTTATTAGAAAACGTTTGAAAGTAATATTTGAGAAAATTTGATGAGACAAGAACAAGAAAATTATCAATACTAACTAGCTGTGTTGAAATAGAGTAGGTACGCAGTCATAATATGTAAAAACCGTCGAAATGCGTCATGAATTCTGATAGAAATATCACTCAGACTTAAGCCTCAAACTTAATAGTATAAGGAAAGTTAATAGCACTTAAAGATGTACCTATCAAATATCAAACCCGGTTTCCCCGCACCATCCTCAAAATTAGATTTGTTTCTTAGTTTTTAATGGTTTATTTTCGAAGCCGGTTTAATTACAGTTTAATTAGATAAACAGATAAATATAGCTCTGTATTATTAGAATAGATTTAAATTCTAAGCGGTGTGTCTTCACCACTTGTGTGGTGGTGTACCGCTGACCTTGACGCCAACGCGGAAACGTGACCGCAGCACGACAGCCTTTTTAGGGTTCCGTTGCCAAATGGCAAAAAACGGAACCCTAATAGATTCGTCATGTCTGTCTGTCTGTCTGTCCGTATGTCACAGCCACTGTTTACCGAAACTATAAGAACTATGCGGTTGAAACTTGGTAAGTAGAAGTATTCTGTGAACCCAAACACAAACACAAAACACACAAAAAACTCACTCATTCACACTTCACACACAACTAAAAAAATACAATAAATTTTGAGGGTTCCCCATAGTTAGAACTGAAACTAAAAAAAAAAATTTTCATCATACCCATACGTTATATGGGTATCTATGGATAGGTCTTCAAAAATGATATTGAGGTTTCTAATATTATTTTTTTCTAAACTGAATATTTTGCGCAAGAGACACTTCCAAAGTGGGAAAATGTGTGTCCCCTCCCCCTCCCTGTAACATCTAAAATAAGAGAATGATAAAACTAAAAAAATATATATGATGTAAATAAACATGTAAACCTCCACCGAAAATTGGTTTGAACGAGATCTAGTAAGTAGTTTAATTAATACGTCATATATCGTAAACCTCAATTTACCTTTCATTCAAACTTTCATCAACTCAAATATAAAAACTTTACTTGCTGCTACGGAACCCTTCATGAGCGAGTCCGACTCGCACTTAGGCGGTTTTTTACTTCGGGCCACCAACCAGGCTAATATTCTAATATTTTGTTTACTATCCTTTCTTCAAAATTATAACACACGGAATAAATAACTCATATACTTCAGAATGCAAAAGTTCCCTTCAGGTGCTTACCTGCCGAGTTATAAACAACTTTAAGTAACGAGCAAAAGAGGCGGTAATATGCCCAGTTTACCACAAGATTTAAATAAAATAATTTATATTCTGGGGAAACTTGTCTCTGAGGTTTCTCTTAATTACTTCATTTACACGTTTTTCATATTAAGTTTCTACATTGTACTTCTCAACTCAACTCATGCATAATCATTGTACTGTTCTAAGATTTGTCTCAAATATACAGCTCAGTGAAATATATTTACATAAAGCCAATCAAACTTTGTATGTTTTAAGTATTACATACAACTAAGGTAGTAAACTCATCCTCCTTGTTCCCGCCCGCTCCGCGATTGTACCCCCAAGGGCTCCAAAATTAAGTTTTTTTTTTTTTTTGTAATATAGTTCCCAAGGGCACCAAAACTTTTTGCTACTCACAAAATCCTAAAATACATAGGGAACGTTTTGGAGCTGTAGGGAATAAAATGTTAAATGTTGCTTTATTAATTATTTTAATATAACTTAATTCACCTAGGTGCATTGCGATACTTTTTTTTGTAATGGCATTCACTCACTCTGTAAAACAGTCACTTAAGAATCAAAACGTGTAAGGAAAATCAAGATCACTTCCGCAATGACTGTATGATTGAAGTGAAAGAAGAAGAAAGAAAGAAAGAAAGAAAGAAAGAGAGATACTACATACATGACTTGTTTGTGGTGTTGTGTTCTAATTTTCTATGGCGGACAGGATGCGGACAGGTAACCCAGTTATTTTGGAATAATATTGCCATAAAATGCTACGTTGCCTTGTCGTTGCTTCAAATACAGCCTTTATTAGTAATTTTTTTTTGGGCGGCAATCCCTTCGGATACCCCCCCGCCGGCCAGCGTGGCGGTTATGTCGGGCTTGAACCGACTAAAACCGCACGCCGTCTCGGCTATACAGACGCCGGGGTGTAAGGTTGCCCATAGAGCATATCCCTCGCACCCCGAAGCAATCCTTCGCAAAAATCTTGATAAAGTGCTCTAGAATTATGCTCAATAACGAGTTCTTAGGCAGATAGAGGATGTGCGCCAATCAATCAATCATCTATATATATATATATATATACCTATATAAAATAAAGTCATGTTATTGATGACCGCGATTAACTCCAGAACAGGTGGACCGATTTTCATTGTTATATTTTTTAGATAATATAGATGTGGCTTGAGTAAAAAAACATATAAACTGAAGCAAAGGTAAGGCAGGTTGCTAGTTATAATAATAAATGTCACATCAAAGGGTGGTATGACATACAATACCGTATATAATTTATTTTAAAGTTATAAAATACCTCAAGACAGGGTTGCACTGCAAATCTATTTAAACTAATTAACTAAAAACCTACTTAAGTTACCCAAGTTATCCCGCGACTGGCTACATATTTGGAAACCGTTTTAATTAATGTTTAATTTTACTCCAAACTTCTTTACTCTAGTAAAGTTCTACATTATTAGAACGAGATTATATAGACTTAATCAGTTCTCAAAGGTTGCTTAGAGCTGCTTAGGGTTGCTTGCAGTTCTATGGAATTATACAAATAGAATAAGGAATTTTTTAACTGAAAATGACCGATCAATTTCTTTTATCGGAAAATTTAATCGCTCTAACCCGAGACCAAATCGCCACCGTAGTTAAATATTGCTTCAAAGACTGATTTTCAAGTCCTAAATAGTAAAAACAATAACACGAAATTGATTGGTTTTGAATGAACAGAAGTTGGAGAACGTCAAACTTTTGAGAAATTGCTCTGCATGCAGGGTAATGGACTAGCAATTCTAGAATATCAATAACCACCAAGATATATGGACTCTTTACATGCCATCTCGTGTCGGTGTGAGTTACTGAACGCTGAGGGGAAGCTATCAATAGATACTTCATCTTTACGGCTTACGTTCAAGATATGCCACTGTACACTCGAACTATCTCATCAGTTTTTCTCCGACCCGGTTCATTTACAGCTCCTAGTCTGGTTATAAATTATCATTGATTGCTAGTCTGAATCCATTAGTTCAATCGAAACGTACCAATATGCTTTAATGATTAAAACATTTTGAGAGTAACGGAAAAGCGAATTTAACTAAAAAAACGATCTCGTACAAAATTTCCACGTCTAGTCGAAATATAAATTCATTGGTGGAATATAAAAATGGGTATTGTCCCGGAAGTTCAATTTCGTTTTTGCTTACAATTTACAATGGCTTTGATATTTTTGTACGGTTTGTATATAAATGAGTTTAACCAATGTATGTATTATATAAAGAAAAATGTTTGATATAGCTGTTCTGTTGTTTGAGTTTGTTTGTGAATGTTTTACGGTTTTTTTTTATTTCACTAATTTGGTTCGATATCCCGTGTCGTGAAATCCAACCGGAACGTGACAAGGGATCGTTGTGGTATGGTTGGAGGTGTAGTGACAAATATAGAGAAAGGGATGCTTCGGACACTTAGAGAGGATGGATGAAAGAAGATTGACGAAACAGATTTATGAAGTTAGGGTGAATGGGCAACCCGGTGAACCTCGACCTGGGTGTATGTATGTTAATCAGATCGAATACGTTTTACAGAAAGGTCAGGTCAAGAGTACTCGCAACCTTCGCGCATGTATGAAAACAATTATGAAAGTAGAAGAAGCGAAAGGCCTATGACAGGATCGTAGCAAGGGGAAAAGCATTGTCTCTGCCTACCCCAATGGGAAATGACGTGACTTTATGTATGTATGTATGATTTATACCTGCTCCCAAAGCCATTTAATTTTAGTAGGAGCATCGTAGTGATTAGAGGATCAGGTACGAGGCCTCCCTCTGCATAAAACCGAGGCCCTGTTCTTTCATGGGCCTCGGAGCAAGCCACCTGAGGGATCCAGTCTCATCGTGGGAGGTAATCGCATCGGGATCAAGCCCCAAATGAAATATAATATAATAATATTTAATAATATAATTTAATTTAAATAATTTAATAATATATAATATTTGGGGCTCGTGCTCGACGGCCGATGGGACTTCGGAGAGCACATCCGAAGTCTGTCACCCAAACTGAAGGGCACAGCTCTCGCGGCTGCTGCCCAACATGAGGGGGCCCGATGACTCCTGCAGGAGACTCTACGCGGGGATCGTGCGGTCCATGGCCCTGTATGGGTGCCCAATATGGGCGGAGGCCCTGAAGGCCGGAAGTATGCGGATGCTGCGCGGTCCGCAGCGGGTGATGGCCATCAGGGTCATCCGCGGGTACCGCACGATCTCCTTCGAGGTGGCGAGTCTCCGAGCCGGAACTCCGCCATGGGACCTGGGGGCGAGAGCCCTTTCGCAACTGTACCAGTGGCGAAAGGAGGCGCGGGAGCAGGGATGGAACCCCGAGCCTCGAGAAATCGAGGCCGTGCAGTCCCAGCTCCGCCAGGCCATCGTGGTGGAGTGGAAGGAACGACTTGGGCGACCAAGCGCGGGGCACGCCGCAATAGCGGCGGTAAGGCCCATCATGGAGGATTGGCTAGAGAGGCAACACGGAAGCCTCTCGTACCGACTGACGCAGGTGGTCTCAGGGAAGGGGTGCTTCGGGGACCACCTGCATCGGATCAGGAAGGAGCCAACGCCTGAGTGTCATCGCTGCGACGCTAGCGAGGACTCAGGGCTGCACACGCTGGCGGACTGCCCGGCGTGGGAGGCGCCGAGGCGAGATCTCGTGGCAGCCATCGGGGTGGGAGTCCTCTTGCTCGGCAGCATGACTGTGGCAATGGTGCGGAGCGCGATCGCTTGGGCCGCCGCGGAGCGCGCCCGGAAGAGGTTCAGAACTCTCCCGGCCCGCCGAGCCCGCAACATGCTCGCCGCGCGTCGCAGCCGACTCAGGCGCCGGAGGTCGCTTATCGACCTCCGTCCTCCATGAGCGCAGGCCTGGGGGTGGCAGGTGAGGCCGCCTGTCACCCCAGCAGAAGCAGGCGGATACGGTGGGGCGACTAGCGCCCCTCCCCCAACCGGGGCAAGACAGGGACACCGTGGTTTCCAAACCCGAGGGGGCCATCTCGAAACCGGAGATGGCCCAAGGTCAGTCGGGGTGCGAGGGATATGCTCTATGGGCTACCTTACACCCCGGCGTCTGAAGACCCGAGACGGCGTGCGGTTTTAGTCGGTTCAAGCCCAACATAACCGCCCGCGCTGGCCGGCGGGGGGTATCCGAAGGGATTTCCGCACGAAAAAAAAAAAAAAGGTACGAGGCCTCCGCTTAACGACCTCCATACTCCATGAGCGCAGGCCTGGAGGTGAGAGGTGAGGCCGCCTGTCACCCCAGCAAAAGCAGACCGGAACGATGGGGCGACTAGCGCTTCTCCCCCAAACCGGGGCAAGACGGGGACACCGTGGTTCCCAAACCCGAGGCCATCTCGAAACTGGAGATATGCTCCATGGGCAACCTGACAGCGTCCTGACCCAGCGTCTTAAGACCCGAGACGGCGTGCGGTTTCTGATGAGTAACATAGTGCCATCAAATTACCACCCATAATCGTAGCCTTCCTTTATTGTATAAAATAGTTTATTACACATGTTTCACAGCTGTTCATTTGCTATATTAACTTATAAAATATAGTATCTTAAAGTATGAAAAAAGGTCCAGACATGCATTATTTCCAAGTACTTTCAACTGACGTAATCCAATCCAAACTTAGTTAATAAAATGCCGTAATTACGACGTAGACTTTAAAATACTGAGGATAAACGGTTTGCGAATACAAGTTTGCTTTGAAATAAGTTTCCTAGAGCCTGATTTATCATCCCACTTCGGCGATAGCTTTAAGACTTGGTCGTAACACAAAAACGTTACTGGATTTTCATTTATTGTTCACTAGGAACATTAAATGTATGTACACTTCTTAAAAAGTCTAAAGTACCTACCTACTAATTTCTGTTTGTGTAAAGTTACTGGCAATATGAGTGGCAGACTATCGTGTACTTCCAAAAAAATCTATACATATAATAAAATTGTTTCAATTTCAACTGTATTAGCCTTTCGTAATAAATGTTATAATCTATTATTTAGATTTTTTGATGATAAATAAAATAAATAAAATAAATTATGATGATATCCGTAAACAAGGAATAGTACATGGTAGGTAATATCTAAAATATACCAATACCTACCAAAATCCTCCGAAATATATATAATACCGATTAGTTTGCGTCAAGTAGCTCTTACCTATCCTCTTAGCATGAACAGACTACTCGAAGCAACAATGGCTTGACAAGACGTTGATTGACGATCAAAAGGTCTTAGTCTAAACCTATTGAATTGTCCCAATGAACCTACTAATAAACCATCTTGGCTGCATAATACTATGTACGTTATAAGTAATCAATTATATAATTTAAATAATAGCTCGTTGTTGTTTTATTGCTAGTAAGTATACCACCTGATTGCAAAAATATTACTATAATGGCCTGCACGGATGTGGGTCATCCTTCATCCTTCACATTAGACCCTTACAACAATATTAAATAACAACGCAATGGATTAAAGTCTGTTCCCCTGCTTGCCTTTTGAATGGTTCATCTTAGCTTTTGAGGTAGCGACTGCCGTCTCTCCCCTCAACCTGTAACCCGTAGAGGAAAGCCAGACCCTCGTCCGTCGACCAGCTTGCACCTACACCTATAAATATAACTATTCACTTCAATTGAACCGGCCTGATGATATTTGAGAGAGTTGCCAATACGGACGCAGTTGAGTGCTTGTGCTGTCCTGATTGGCCGATGTATTTATAAAATGGCGAGAAAACGTAGGAACGCTACATACGATAATCGTGCAATACACAAGTGGTACCGTACCCACTTCCCCAATAAAGAAATGCCTGGTGACTGTTTTTTTTTTTAATTCGTAATAATTCGTTTTTTTTTTTTCTTTTATGAAGGCTTACATACTAACAACAAACTTAATAACTACAGTATGGTGAAACATAGCTAGATCAATTTATCGCCCCCGAAAACCCACGTATACTGTCTTGAAAATCGTTGGAGCCGTTTCGTTCGGTTTTGGAGAATCAGATTATATGGGTGTGCGTTGTTTTATAGACAATTGTTTTATATAATTTCGTTTTACAGAAAATGTTTCGCATAGTTTTGTTTCATAGAATAATCAATATACAGAATACTTACTTTAAAGATTTTTAAATCATTGATTTTTGTTTCACATAAAGTTTAACATTAGAATAATCATATCATAGAATAACAAATCAAATATTCTTTATCATTACATTGTTTATTTAATACAAAACTTATTACCATGAATAACATATTATCAAAGTGACAGTTTCTAAACGTTTCAACTCATACCGTTAATTTCAGTCAAATAATTTACAGGTGGAGCTATACTTTTTTTTAATATAACGATAAGTTAATACAATAAACGATTATGGGTGGTCTATTTCTGGGTGATTAAAAAAAATAACCATTCTAACCTAACCTATCCGAGTCGGGGTGTTAACTATAATGACGTTTTTTATATATAATAAACGATTCTGGGTGGTCCTATTTCTGGGTGGTTAAAAAAAAATAACCACGAAGGCTAAGGCGGGTGCTCCGCTCCGCTTCGCTCCCGCCTTAGCCTTCTAACCTAACCTATCCGAGTCAGGGTAATCTGAGTCGGGGTGTTAACTATGATGACGTTTTATTAACAATTTAAAAACAATTTGATTTTATTTTATTTTACAAACAAACAAAGCAAACAAATTTACAACAAAATATGCGAAAGATAAAAAATTCTATATTGATATGAAATTATTCAGAAATTAAATTACTACAAGCAATCGGAAAAAAATTAAAATTGTAAATTTTACAGTTAAAAATAAATGTGATTTGGAAAATTATAAAGGTGGTTTAATATTCTTTTAAAAATAATTCTACGGTTTGATAAGTTTGTTAAACAAAAAAATGTGATTAAAAATTCATTCAATTGTGTTTCTGTGAAATATGTTTCATTGTAGTAAATTGTTTTTGAAACAATAATATTCGAAATAAAAATATAAGGACCAAATATTATATGAAACATTTTCTGTGAAACGAAATTCTACGAAATTTCTTTCTGCGAAATAAGGGGCTCCCAGATTATATAAATAAGGTGTCACAAAATTAGGTCTCTGAATTTGCTGAGATAACTTGGTATCGACAAAATATGTATTTGAAACAAAAAAAATCGGGTAAAATAAAAAAAAAATAAAAAAAATAAAAAATAAAAAAAATGGAAAAAAACACCACCAGCGGCAAGCGTCACGTGACGCGACGAGCCCAATACGCACGTGGTAGGCGTGCAGTCCTTCTCCTCGCAGTATTCTCCAAGCGGATATGTGGAAAATACCTAAATCGCGACCAGCGTCACGTGTGCTCGTCGCGTCACGTGACGCTGGTCGCTGGTGGTGTTTTTTTTTCATTTTTTTTAAATATTTTTTTTTGTTTCAAATACATATTTTGTCGATACCAAGTCATCTCACCAAATTCAGAGACCTAATTTTATATACACCTTATATTTATATCGTTATAGTTTAAGGGTATAAGATTTACAAATCGCATTTCTTAAAAATAATACTGCAACGTAAATGTAAAATTGTTTAAATAAAATTGTTAACTGCCGGTAGTCACATCTTTCACCACCTTGACTTACAAGTCAGTAGCATAGTGGTCAAAGAATCGGCCTTACGATCGAGTGATCCCGGGATCGAATCCTGGCCATTATACTAACGATGTCAACCCACTCCTAACACAAGCTATTTAGCTTAGCTGCAGGGGTTAACAGAAATACTAGTAATTTAAATAAATAAAAAAATTAAATAAAAAAATCAGCTAATAAAGATAAAGAAATTGGACAAAGTTCATATTTGGATAGTCATGGAAAATCACGGCTAGTGCAACTAAATCCAATCATATCACATTTAGCCTAAGGAAAGAAGACTGTCCCCCTGTAAAATTAGGCCAAGAAGAGCTACCTCATAGTACAACTGTAAAGTACCTCGGATTTCACCTTGACAGGAAGCAGACCTGGAAGAAACATATAAAAAAAACGGGATGAACTCAATTATAGGTTTAGGTCATTGGAATGGCTTCTAGGCAGAGGATCACGGTTATCTGTAGAAAATAAACTACTAATCTACAAAGCCATATTAAAACCAATCGTTGTATGGCATACAACTTTGGGGTACGGCAAAAACATCAAATATTGAAATTCTGCAAAGATTTCAATAGTTAGTGCTCAAATCTATTGCAAATGCTCCATCGTTCATAAGAATGGACGAATTCCACAAATACCTGGATGTTCCCACAATAAAGGAGTAAATAGTCAAAACTACCTAGTCATACAAAGACCGGATCACTCACCATCAGAATAGACTAGCACAGAGTCTCGTAAGAAATTTTCACTTCAAAAAATACACGCACTTAAACTTAAAACCTTGAGTGTTTCCTCACTCACATTTTTACTATCCGCACGATATCGGCTAACGAAACATTTAAGAATTTTTGAAATCAAAAACTACAATAAATTTAATCACTCTTCTACTATAACACGGTATCTATTCACAAGTACCTCTTGTTGTTTACTGATCGTTTTACTATCAATTAGTGTAGATTAAATACACATTGATGTTCCTTAAACTTATTACGTTAAAGCGAAATAGGCTAGTGCATATTAATTAAGACAAAACGTCGCTTAGTTCAGTTGGAGCTATAAAGTACGCGACCAATCAATCAAAACAATTATTTGTTTGTAAACAATTTTGTGTACTGTAGGCAATATAACATTATTTAATCTGATGCAATACGCTGTGTTCAAGTTGAAACGTTATTATAATGTTAACATTGTATATTTAATAAATAATAAATTTTCACAAATTATTATTTTAAAAATCAATTTATAATGACAGAAGAGTACCCAACGGCAAGAATTTATGAAAACAATTTTTTTTTGTAAGAATAACTTCCATTTGTACAAAATATAAGAAATTCACAAAATTTATTGCTCAATAAATAAATAGGGCACTATCTAGCCACTGTCAGTTTTCTACCATTTAAGTTGTATTTTAGTAATATTAATCATACTTAGTATTTAAAAAATATAATTATGTACTTAATGTAATTTTCGTGAATATTTGTAAGCATTGGTGGTTGGGCAAGAATTAGCTTTACATTTATCACCCAAGAAGTGGGATTCGGTGTTGAAATTTGAATGTGCCTAATTAAATATTTGAATTTAAGTATCCCACATAATTGCATTGTATGACCACGCATAAATTGTTGAAAGTCAAGCAGTTTCCTAAAAATAAAGACACAACAAAAGTTATGTAAATGTGATCATTATAAATACTACTGAGAACTTTGACCAAAAGTTTTATTGGCGCTCACTTTTTTCTTATTTATTTTAAGCGTCATTGCATGTTAGGATAAAATGTAGCGGTTTTATTAGTGTTGTACTATTAGAATAATATTATGTAATCTGTGGTTGTACTAAGCACCACTTTGTCTACGCCTATATGCGTCTCATCTTTCGGTACAATGAAATGTATAATAGTACAAATAGTACAATAAAAGATATAAGTTTTCAATAAGATATTTGACACTATCATTTCTGAGATGCTTCAAATAATTAAACAGTTTTAGTAATTTAAATAAATGCATTTATTTATTATTTCGACGCGACTAAGGTAGCTGTGAATGTCGGCAAATTTAGGGTTGATTACATCTAACAACACTGAATATTGCCATTCACTCGAAGAAGAAGATTACTTCCAATAGTAAACCTAAATATTCAGAAATCATTCATTACAAACACATTTGCTTACTGTGGATATAAAATTCGAAGCAAATGCGCTTATTTTCAGCTCAAATTTATACTTAATGTCATTAATATTTCAGTACGACGAGACTAATCCAGGGGTGCCCGGCAATGGACGCTTGGGGAGGACACCGAGTGGTTTTAGTCGGTCCGATTCTGACACGCCCACCCCATCGGCGCCAACGATGGGGTGGGCGTGTCAGAATCGGACCGACTGGCGAAGCCCCTGGGGGTTTCTGCATGTTAAAAAAAAATAAAAAGAAGGGAGGCCCAGTAATTTTTAATTCGCTTATTTCATGGCCCCACAGCGATAACGCTTGCGGCCTGAGTGATAGTTAATTTTTGAATGATCAGTTTTGTTCAACCTAGTCCCTTATAACCAAATTAGATTCATAACGTTTGGTGAGTAAACTATGAAGACGTTCTCCAAATATATATGTGCTATCGCACTACTGATGGTCGACATAATGTACTGTCGTCCTAACACTTGTCGTGTATTTGCTTGTCGCAACTATGGTACAGAGTCGTTATGTTATATAGTTAACATAATTAACTATATATTCACCAAATATTATTAAACTTCACCAAATTTCGTGATTAGAGACTAAGGATACATCGTGATTATGATCTAATAAACTTAGTTTTTTTTCTTAATAAGAGGCTATGAACGATGTTCTCTTACTAAAATCTTCCTACTTTAAAATTTCATATATGTATTTATTTACATGAAGCATACACAAATATGATAGTAAACTATTTTATAAACTACACCTATATGTGCTTCTCACCTTGTGTAAGTGTAGTTCACAGAGATACCGCCAAACTCGAGACCATGTTACAAGTATTATGTGTATTTTGCAAAAATTGCAGTATTTTTTCTGTCTTCTTAGAACTCATTTCACTGAAAAGGCAATAGCTTTGTTGCTCTAGTTGGAACATAAATGCGCAATACAAATCTATTATTATGAATATAAAATACTTAAATACTAAAGACAAGAAGCTTCGCGTTCCTGATGTAAAACGAACTAACTGCAGTTAAAAATCACGTCACGTAAAAATGAAATCGCACTTCATGTACATTAAAAGTTATCATTCTGAAATCTTGGAACTAGAATTTGAAGAACTAATTGTCATAAATACATGCATATACTCGCGCTTTTCTCCCTCCACAGTAGGCAATAATAACAGCACGCCATCTGCTTCTGTCCTTACACATTTCACGAGCTTCCTCTGCTGTCATTAAATCTTTTATCCCTGTTGATCAACTGTAATTTTCTTATTTTACTGGTTTTAATCAAAGAAGCTTAATGATTGAAGAGCTTCCTTGTCTATCACTACTACTTATGATTTATACCTCATTATAGGCAAAGGGCAAAAGGGATCATATCGAGGGTGAATATTTCTTTATTCATCTATTAGGTACCTATATAAAACGATATGGGCTTTACAGAATTTATGTTTCATTTCATAACAAATATTGCTTACCAACTAGTTATGGGATAAACTTAAAACAATGGAATCTTGAAAATTTAGAACTCTAAAATATTCCAATTGTTAAACCCTTATTTAATGTTACAAAATTAAATATCCATTAACACAATTCTTCAACAACAAAATATTTATTCAATATATTTTCACATACCTATATCAGTAAGTATAGGGCATGATACGCTTAGAAACTTGCAACTCATCGGTTATTTATCAGGAGCCTTTTCGAACGCCTATTTCTCCCAGTGAATCCATTAAATATATTAAACAAGCATTATGTTAACCGTTTGGCTCTCCAAAATTTGTATCTGAGACTTTATCGTATCACGTTATTTTATTTGTCGTTAATCGAATCTCTGTAACATTTAAAAAGCATTTTCTTTTTCTGTAATCGTGTTTTTATAACTACCTTACATTTATCAAAACGATAGTGGGTTACGTATCATTATAACTAAAGTTGTTTTATCTATTTTCAAAATAACTACGTTCATATGATAAATTGTTTAAAATACCTACAGTCATTTCATAGATGTTTGTGATAACTAATGGACCAAATATCTAAAGGTAAACTCACCTACGGTCAACTCATCTGTGGTCAACTCACCTACGGTCAACTCACCTTCGCTCAACTCACCTATGGTTTATTCAACTACGGTTGATTGAAATAATGAACGATTCACATGCTGTAGATTTATCAGTGGTCAAGATTTGTAGATTAAATAACACAAAAATACTAAAGATTTAGATCGGAAAAAGAGAACATCTAGGACGGGACTTGAACCCGCGACCAGTCCCTTACAGGGGGAATGCTCTGACCAACTGAGCCACCTAGACACGTCCCAGACGTATTAATGTATCGGAGAATTTCGAATATCTTATAATAGGTATATATATATATATTATATAATATATATTATTATATATTATATTATATAATATATATTATTTTATATTATATTATATAATATATATATATATATATATAATATATTTATATATATATATAAATTATAATGAGCAGTCGAGTAACCAATATGCGCTATGAACTCAACCGTAGTTATGTTGAAAATAGAATAACTTTAGATAAAATGATAGGAACCTGAATATCTATATGTGTTGATATCACGTAGAAAATGAAGTAATATGTGGTTTCCCGACCAAGTCGTAAGTCTCGTACATGTTGACTAGGCAAAATCCCCCTATTTCGTGGGACCAAAACAATAGTTTCTGAAACATAGGCGTTAATACACCTCAGTCACCGTACCCTTACAAGTAGGTACATATTATGTAAACAGAAAATACAGTATAATTAATGTCCTGTTAATATTATTATTATTTTATCTGAAAGTTTGTAAGAATTTATACGAAGAAAACCAGTCTAAGAGAAAACTACAATATTATTAACTCAAATCTTCATCTGTTATAACATTTCTAGACTATGGCACCTCCGAACGTCTAATAACAAGGTTGCTGCCTTTTTCCAGATTAATACAAATAACTACAATCTTCAAAGTTTGTTATTGGCATCTTACCAAGAAGGCGCCCAATAACCTACCGACACACAACCTAGTACAACTACTGATTAGCAGACGAGGCCCTGAATGGCGCAAGTCTTCCTCTCGAGGTTGGGAGGTCAGACGATAATTACTTCCATAAAAGCCGCATATAAGCCAAACCAAAAGTATGAGGAGTAAGGTAACCCCGGGCTCAGTGTTGGAAACGTTTGCATCCGGAAATAACGCTGAGACGGTAATGATGATCACCGAATGTCTTGAAACAAGAGCGCTACGTTATTTCTGTTATAATTATTTTTAGTTATGCACGTTATAATGTTGCATTTGAGCATCAGTAATAATTTATTTTAGTTACTTTATTCCTTGGCTGAAAAATCTTAAGTAAGGTTTATTGTTGATGGAAAATAATCCTAAGATACTGAGCGTAACGTAATGTAACGAACTTATAAAAAATGTATAAACAAACAACTCAAACAGATCGGTTACCAATCAGAGAATTATCGATTGCCTTTAAATAGTAATCATGTATGTCTCTTTTTGAAACGCAAATATTTATTATTATTTTAATATTTTAGTTTACCTAAGGTATAATAATATATGAAATTTCAGCTTTTATATAAACATCACAACCCGTACCAATAGGATTTCAATGCTTTGTTTAGAAATTTACTTGTAAAATTTGGGAGCTATAGTGGAAAATGATAAATTATCTACTACATTGTTGAAATTATATAGGTATGAAAACCAAGAATGTTTATTTATAATTAGCGGCGATAGCCCAGTGGCGTACGTAGCGGACTGCTGAGACGAGGTCTCGAGTTCGATCCCCAGTCGCCCCGGGCACACACCTCTGACTTTTCGTAGTTATGTGTGCATTAATAAATGTTAATTATCGCTCGCTTAATAATGTGCCCGGTAGATGGCAATAGGCTCGCCCCCTATTACATTGGGACCTTAACATAGCTGGCGAATCGTGGGTGTGTAATACACATCTCTGCCAGCCTGCCCCGAAGGGGTAACTTCGGGGATACAGGCGTGAAGTTATGTTATGTTATGTTATAATTATATTCACTCAAATCAATAAGAATATTTAAAGGCATGATGATTATTGGTAGTCCTTTTCTTCTCCTAAACTCGTTTGGTCCGAAAATCATTATCCACAACACGTTTGCTATAAACTTTAGTACTTAACCATAATTCAACCGAATTCAAAAATTAGTTTTTTTTTTCCAAAACTATTCTGTCATAATATCGAGTACTATAATTGTTATTGAATCTCCTAATTATGTATGAAATAAAGTCATATGTCGTAAGTATTGTATTACAAAATATGTATTTTTTCGAATGTTCATTTATAATAAAATTGTTAGTTCTAAAACATTTGCAGAAAATTAGGTTTAATTGGCAGAAACGAATTGCATGAAAACAGTCACTACAATGACTAATTACAAGGAACGCGCCATTTGTCTCGCACAATTTGTATGAAAATGATTAAAATGTCTGTCGCACGGGTTCCCATTGATATAATGAGCTCATATTTATCCCGGGTTTACCCTCAAGGATTCGTCATGTCTGTCTGTCTGTCCGTCCGTATGTCACAGCAACTTTTTTCCAAAACTATAAGAACAATGCTGTTGAAACTTAGTAAGTAGATGTATTCTATGAACCGCACTAAGATTTTCACACAAAAATAGAAAAACGGAATAAATGTTGGGGGTTCCCCATACTTAGAACTGAAACTTAGGTCATTACGGGTAGTACGCACTGATTGAAAACTTTCGTTTTCAAACACTGCGGTATGGATGACGAGAAGACTCGACGTAGTTTCCCAAATGCTGTCCAGCCTAGCTGGATCCTCCTCTTGGCCTCCTTCTCAAAATTGTTTTTACCCAACTGAACAATCTGCCCGAGGTAAGTGTACTCAGAAACAATTTCAAGAAGGTGGCCATCCACGACAACCGGTCCTGGATCAATGTGGCCATTGATCATGACTTTGATTTTATCCAAATTCATGCCAAGACCGATGCGTCGCGAGACTGAAGCTAGGCCGTCCAGCATCTGGGTTAACTCCTCTAGCGACTCCGCCATTAAGACTATGTCATCAACGAACCGCAGGAGTGAGATGTAGTCGCTGTTTATATTTATGCCCTTACCTTTCCAGTCCAGCGTTTTAAACATATCTTCCAATGCGCTCGTGAACAGTTTCGGGGATATGACATCCCCCTGTCTCACTCCTCTGCGCAATTGGATGGGTTTAGACTACTGACGCTGTACTTGGACACTCATAGTAGCGGCTTCGTAAAGGCATCTCAGCACCTTGACATATCGATAGGCTACTTGGCATCGCTGTAAGGATTCCAGAACAGCCCAAGTTTCGACGGAGTCAAAGGCCTTTTCATAGTCCACAAAAGCGAGACACAGGGGCTGATTATACTCTTCGGACTTCTGTATAATCTGCCTCACTGTGTGAATGTGGTCTATGGTGCCATATCCTCCACGGAACACAGCCTGCTCCGGTGGCTGGAACTCGTCGAGTCTCCTGGCGAGACGATTCGTGACCACTCGTGAAAACAGCTTATAGACGTGGCTCAGGAGTGTGATGGGTCTGTAGTTTTTAAGGAGGGCCTTATCACCCTTCTTAAAAAAGAGAACAACCAAACTCCCGCTCCACGCCTTAGGAGTTCTCCAACTGTGAAGGACGGCATTGAAGAGTTTCTGTAGCTCCTGTATGACAGGGGCTCCTCCAGCCTTCAGAAGCTCTGTAGTAATTCCGTCCTCACCGGGGGCTTTTCCATTTTTAAGCTGCCCCAGAGCTAACACGATCTCGTCTTGACTGATATCAGGCAGTTCGTCGGTATAGTGGCGTGTCAGGGTGGCTCTGGAGTCATGGTCGTCTCGCTGAGGACGCAGAGCATGTGCAGTGTACAGACGGCCGTAGAAATCCTCTATCTCGGCGGAGACCTCCGGCTTCATCAGATGGCTCTGGCCAAGCTGCTGAGTGAATACTTTGGACCCTCGGTTTCCCTCTATCGCCTCTTCAATGAAGCGTGTGTTGGAGCTCCGAAGGTCGCGCCGTACCATCTTCGCAATTTCCTTGTCTAGGTCTGACCTGTCTGACGAAGTCGCTTGGGTGGTTTCCCGTCTTCTTGTCATCAGCCCCAGAATCTCATCCGAGAGTTTGGACTTCTTGCCAGTACGCTGTTTTTTACAGAACTTGATGCCCTCGTCCCTTAGCGTTTCGACCAGATTGTGTAGGGTCTCGTCAGCGTCATCAGTGGGTTCCAAGACAACAAATCTTTCCCCGAGACGCTGCTGGAACTTCTCGGTGCCCGCCTTGATTTGGGTTGGGTTAGGTCGGAGCGTGGACCTCATCAGACGGTTTCTTTCAAGCTTCAAGTTGATATTCAGAGAGCCTCGGAGCAGTCGGTGATCAGATCCGGTATCAAACCTGTTGATCACTGAGACATCTCTGAATGTGTGCTTGCTATCCGTCGTGATGAAGTCGATCTCATTTTTTGTCACAGCGTCGGGGCTTTGCCATGTCCACTTCCTTTGAGGTTGTTTCTTAAAGAAGGAATTCATTAAGAACAGTCCCTCTTTCTCAAGGAAGCTGACAAGCATTTGCCCCCTGTGATTCCTAACTCCATAACCATGCGGGCCTATTCGGGATTCGGTACCAGACTGGGTTCCATCATCCGAGTGTGCCGAGGTTGGTGTGTAGACCTGAATACCGCTTGGATAGCCGAAGGATCAGGTACGCTACCCTGTTCGACACGCTGGAGATTTCTTGAACGTTGTTAGAGAGGACCCTATTGACAAGGAAACCTACGCCACCCTGGGATGTTTTATCACCCTCGTGAAAGTAGAGAAGATGGCCCGAGTCAAGGGTTACGGTGTCCTCTCCCTCTCTACGGACTTCGCATAACCTGAGAACATGCCATTTAATGTTCTCTAACTCCACTTCCAACTGCGCTAGATGATGGTCAAGCCTCAGAGTGCGTCCGTTATACGTAGCCAAGGTCAATTTGTGAAGTGTGTGGTAGCCTGTTGTAGCCCGGGGATTCTTAGCGCCCCTGCCCCGCCGTTACCATGGCCGCTACCATGACCAGGGATAGCGAGGCGGCCGGGAACTGGGGGCCATCTTTTGGCTGTTTTCTTCATTTGGGGGGTAATGCCCATAATCCCCACGCTGGGCAGGCGGGTTGGTGATCGCAGTTTGGCGGAGGGGTTGTTCTGCGGGGGCGCTGCTGCCCGCCCCCGCAGAACAACCCTCTCACCATTGTCATGTCAACAATGCTGACCTTTAGTCGTCTCTTACGACACCCACAGGAAGAGTTGGGGTTCATTCAATCAACTCAAATATAAAAATTAAAAAAAATATATATATATTATTATGTTACTACGGAACTCTTCATGGGCGAGTGCGACTCGCACTTAGTCGGTTTTTTGCTGTAGATAACATAGACATTTATGAAAAATTAATATTTTTTTGGTTATTTATTAAAGTCACAACTTGTTGGTAGCTTTATATTATGAGTTCTGAGTATTTACGTAGTAAGAACTTGAATGGGGCCCCACAAAGATCTTCGGAGTCCAGCCAGTCGAAGCCAATCTTATCTGAAAGCTGGTACACATATTCACATTCTGTCGGATGCTTTCCTTTCAGGGTTGGGGGCTCAGACCGCCATTTCAAGATTTGGTGAATATCGGATGATGATGGGGATTATTATACAGTGCAAGTGCAGTGCAATACAATAGTCTTTATTATAAACCGTAAACATTACTTGTTCGTATTTTATGTGCTATAATTTATTTAACCTTGTCAACGTGTACTTTGAAGGTTATAGTTATATTTTGAATCCAATAGGTGGCGCTGCAATCAGTTTATATATGCACACATTTATGTATGAAATATAAATAAATGTCCTCCGGGCCCCGGTAGGAGGGGAAGACCCATGAAGTGCTGGTTTGACAGCGTAAGAGATGATAAACGTGCCAATGGTCTCACTACCATGCCCAAGATCGTGCAAAGTAGAGAAGGAAAGCAGGAAATCGGACCCCGGACTCCGAGGTGTGAGCCTCGGATGCAATCGGGACACAACACTGAGATGATGATGATGATGATACATGATAATATAACCACTCTCTCGCAGAGCGTACAAACTGTAAAACTACAAACCTTTTTTATACGCTTCTTATTAGCAATTTAAATTAAGAAAAGCGTTAAAAATTTCAATAAATATAAATTAATAATAGTGTAAATAAAAAAAATGTAGGTATTACATTAAAAAAAAATATTTACACTATTATTAATTTATATTTATCGAAATTTTTAACACTATTCTTAATTTAAATTTATTAAAACTTATTTTCAATTTTTTTTGGTTCGGTTTTCTATAAAAAACGTGTTTTTGTAATTATTATTATTCTATGGAAACTGTACCTATCTATTTTTGGCTATTGGATTCGATTTTTCATCGTGGACACTGATTATCTTTTTATTTTGCCATTAAAATTTGAATGATGATATGGGTGATAACCAGCTTTTTGGGAGTTTCACTATCGCGTTCAGTTTCACTTTCAGAGAACATTAAGGTCACCTGTTGGAATTGAAAGTTTCGTACTCTTGAATACTCTTGAATTCAGCGCCATATCGTTTTAAAATTGCGTAACCATTAATAAAGACCACCTAAGGGTCATGCAATTTTAATTTAAAATAATATGGTTCTAGTGTTGAATTCAAGAGTGTAGTATTAGGTAAAATATCATTTCACTCTTGAATATAATATCGCTTGTGTTATTATAAAACGTAACTGGCCAGTGTACACAGTTTAACTAGTTTGATCTAATCCGCAGAAATTATGCGCGTAGCCTATATATTAATCCAATATACCAGCTATTATCTTCACCGTGAATATCATTTAATTTCATTAAGCCTTTGGGGTATGAAGATAAAACATATATACTTAGTTACAAACTTCCCTGAACTCAGAGGCTTTCCCAGACAAGATAATGAGGGGTGTTAATACTGTGAGCTGTAGACTTGCATGATTGTACAAAAAGGAAATATTATTTGAGAGAATATCAAGTGTTTAAATGAATGAAATTTTAAAGCAATTGGTTTGCTAATTATTCCTATAAAATTTAATTGGAAAAAGGTCTTTACTGAATGACTATTCCGATTTTAATGGTATATATGAAGTATTGAATATAGAAGTCTACATATTCTACAAATACCAGACATAGGGAATAACATAATATAAACATTAATACTATCGACCACCACATTATTAACGCTCACATTTTTGAACATATGTTTTTTGCATTTGTATTGTGAAAAAAATAAAACCGACTCAAAAACCAAAGAACCACTAAAAACAGGCACTACTTATTTCACCCTCGTAAGTGAACGTAACTTAATTCACATGCCCGCACCCGGGAGCTAAACCAAACCCGACGTTTAAAGAATGTTTACAAGGTAGCTACTGTAAAATGTTGAGGAGTTCCTTGACTGTATTTCGTCTTCATCATCAGACCACTAATGACAGTCACTACTAAAATGAAGTAAATGAATCAAGCCCAAATACTAGGTAATTGCTGTAAATCGTTAAAGAGTTCCCTAGACTGTCTTTCGGCTCCATCATCAGATCGACTCCAGACCTTCATTAAATAGTAGTGCTTTAAAATATTTTTTTTTATAATTAACAAACACACTAGTCGCCTCTAAGATTGTCCTCGATTTCTCTGAAATACCATCACCAAATCCAGGTTTCCTTATCATGATACCACTCTTGGGATATTTCATTTGTAATAAAAAAAGAATCATCGAAATCGGTTGGCGTGATATTCAGTTATTCATTAATTTATCGCGCACCTACTTAATGCAAATTTAAGACGTATATCATTTTCTTAGGGATGTCATTGTCAGAACCGGATCAAATAGGACTATAAAAAAAAGAATCATCAAAACCAGTTCACCCAGTCGTAAGCTCTGAGGTAATTAACAAAAAAAAAAATACAATCGAATCGAGAACCTCTTCTTTTTTTGAAGTCCGTTAGAAAAACTTGTAAGGTAACCAAACAAAAAGAAAAAAAAAACCAAAGATAATACTAAATTTCATCGGTATCTCACATCATTTAGCAGTAAGTAAATGTTTATCTAACGAGATACACCCTTTTACTCGAAGTATATTCTGGCAGTATTTTTCGAACCTAATGAGTCTCAAGAGTACGCTGCAATATTTAAATAGTATACCTATTAAATTTAATGAAACATCTTTCTGTGGTAATATCTTGTTAATTTATATAAAAATATGGATTATTTAACAAAAGGATTAACATGGTTCGTTTGAAAATACTTTATTTAGTAGTTATTTATTAATTATGTATATTTTGGATAAATTTTTCAAGTAATTGGCATTTTGTAACTTCTACGAGTATACTATTATAAAATTGAAAATTAGTTGTGTAGGTACATTGGAAAAAAAATACTTTGGTTATGTTAAATGAACGATTCTGAACCCAAAAATATTTTTGGACATATTGTCTGTTTATCTGTTTGTTCGCAATGCACTCAAAAACTACAGAAACGGCTTTTTCTATTAGACAGGTCTTGGTTAGACTTTAAACCTGCCGGTTTTTTTATTGCAATTGATTACGTAGAAATGGCGATATAACCAAAAAACAATAACCGACCTCCTGCGCGCGGAGCTAATTTTTATAGATTTAAAACGTTTAAGACGTATGAAGTGGAGAAATTTGGCAATTCAGGACAAGTTTAGGTCTCGGAATGTCCTTTTTTAGTGTTCAGGCAGGTTCAGGTCCGGTTATTATCTAACGACTGTCTGTAAAATAATCTGATAACTAAATATGTATACAAAAGATATAATAAACCTTTAAACCATGCACAATTTGAGTTAATGTCATGAATGTCGCACCGGTTGTAGGTATTTTGGAAGACATACCGCTATCAATTTAGTTACTGTAAAGCGGATTAGACAAAGTGGACAAAGTGTTGGATTTTACTACTACGGAATACTCATTAACAGCGTAGAGTTCGTAAATGTGTCCGGTAGAACTTCCGTATTTGTATAGTATACTTTTATTGTCTCCTAGCTTTTGCCTGCGGCTTCGCCCGCGTGATATTCTGTTCCCATTCCGCTTCCTATGGGACCCTATTCCAAGGGATAAAAAGTAGCCTTTGTATTATTTCATACTATAATCTTGGATTAAATTTCAGCTAGATCTATTCAGCCATTTTTGCGTGTAAAAGAAACAAATATCCATACTCACAAACGTTCACAGCTTCCAATAAAATATTCAGCTTGGTCTTTGAAGTTCCAGTGAAGACCTTCCATATAGCTCTTACTATGTAAGCTCCTTTGTGGACGGGCTTGATGAATTAGTGCAGTCATTTTCACGCGAAATATATGGGTACATTTGCATTAATTCCAAAGAAGCTCATTTCTTTTATAAATGTTAAGAATATCATTATAATGAAATTGTGAAAAATCCTCATCAATACCATTGGTGCAATTTTTTTTATTTAAGGTCAAAGGTCACAAATATTCGGTTATTGCATTATTGATACAAACAGCCAGTAAGACAAAGATCAGGCAATAATTAGTTGTAAAAATGGACTTAATTTTTTTTTTCTACGATTCACCATTCGTGAGACGGTAATAATAGTTTTTTTGTGTGTTTTCGAAGCTTTCTCTTTGCTTGTGCTATAAGACCTTGCTTTTAGCTAAAACTCTAACAAGTGTTTGAAAATATTACATAAACGGCTGTAAGTTTTGATGGCGTTAACTTAGAAGTTTGATTTTTTACAGCCTTAAAAGATTGCACACTGGCTCCTTTTTTGGTGCAATGTGGAGTATATGTTTTTTACTTTACTTATGTAAATTGTATTGCATCAAAATAAAAAGATTTTTCTTTCTTTATTTCTTTCTTTCTTTCACAATTGTATGTTTAATATAAATTTCAATTAGATACTTCGACGTGTTTCTGAGAAAAGTGTCTTTACAGACAAACGGACATAAGGGTAAACAAAGAAACGGGCAATGTGATCCTGTATGGGTTTCATATTTTCCTTTTGAGATACACAATGCCAACAACCAAAATACCACATGAAACTATGTTCAAAAACCTGGCCAAGTGCAAGTTGGACTCGCGCTATAAAAACAGTCACAAAAACATGTTTGTTGTATGGGAGCCTCCTGAAATATTTATTTTATTCTGTTTTGTAGTATTTGTTATTATAGCAGAAACAGAATACAACATCTGCGAACATTTCAACATTCTAACTATCACAGTTCATGAGATACAGCCTGTTGACGGACGGATAGCGGAGTCTTAGTAATAGGATCCCGTTTTACCTTTTAGGTACAGAACCCTTAAAATGCGTCAGGCGTAAAAAAAAAACACCTTTTTGGTAGAAAATTTTACAATCTACAAACCCTATACTATATTGTTTCAGTAGCTCTCACCATTTCAGAAATATGAGAAAAAACAAAAATTAGTGACCTTTGACCTTGAACAACTTTTATTGTAACCATGGAATCGATTTGGATTTTTCACAAT
This sequence comes from Cybosia mesomella, assembly GCA_946251805.1. Taxonomy (NCBI): domain Eukaryota; kingdom Metazoa; phylum Arthropoda; class Insecta; order Lepidoptera; family Erebidae; genus Cybosia; species Cybosia mesomella. The sequence continues at coordinate 12,211,299 of OX276395.1, forward strand.
AACATTATAATGATATCCTCAAGGTTCATGTAAATTTTCTACTTCTTTGGAATTAATGCAAGGGTGAAGTCTACTTTGACTGGACTAATTGCGCACTTGGTCTTCAGCGAAAATTTCCTGCTCTACCTAACTTACGACGTTTTGTTCGCTATAAAAATCATGTATTATAAAATTGTAAATTTGTTGAGTCTGTACATTATAGATAAGATATTAAAAAAATACTTGTGTTATTTTAAATTCACAATTGTGAACCAAAAATTTTTTTTATTAGAATTCTTGTCTGTTTATTTGTTTATTCGTGATGGACGCAAAAACTACTGAACGGATTTTGATGCAGATAGAACAGCAGTAAAGAATGCCGAAACATCATCACAAACTTTCACATTGATAATATTAGTAGGAAGTAGGAAAGTAGCACAATCCATTACAGTGTTCATTCCAATTAAAAAAAAAACAATTATAAACTGTTCATATCACATGCAACTATTGAGGGCAGGATTTTCATATATAAAGTTTCTCCATTAAAATTTAAACAAAACTAAATTGCAACTGACATGACATGTTCATGACTTTTTGTTTGCTACTGTTTTTGTTTACTATTATAACATGTAATATTAGCAGCTGACTGTACAAAAATAAATACTAATAATTGTTGTGAACATGACCTCCAGTGCATGGAATTGCACAAGACAAAGTTGTGAGTAGTTTCAATGAAATATTTTAAAATAAAGGACTGAATAAATGCTTCTAACAAGTTTCCGCAGTATAATGTTCTTCGTCATGTGTAATTCTATGGTGTAAGCTCTGTCAGTATCTGAATTGATGTAGATTTAATAATTATATAATATATTGAATTTTAGCATCATCAACTGCATCAGTGATGTTTCAGGTTGCATTCGAGGCTTTCACCTCAGAGCCCGAGAACCCTGTCTGATCCCCCCAACCCCGCCTCGAATGGACAGCCTGCGCCTGAATCTCGTCTGCTAATCAACAGGTTGGTTTGCAGGTGAACTTGGCCTGGTCCCAAAAGAATTGTTGGTCCCCCATTAGTTTTAATTACAACACTGAATCCAATTAAATCTACTTGTCAGTAAAAACCTGAGTAAAAAATTGCAAACTCACACTGACACTAACACACTAACACTTTAGTCTGAAAGTTCATGTCAATTCCATTGTCTATGCTACAACTAATTTTGAAATCGTAAAAATTAAATGTGTTTAATTTGTTAGCGAATTAACTTTTTACGTAGCTAATATTTTGTAGCAGTTGAGAGCTTTGTAATTTCAACAAGTTTTTACGCACTGTAACTGCGCTTGTTCGTGAGGGAACTAAAACGACACAGTACATGTTCGTAGTAATTCGTAGCAATACACGTAGCCCGCTACGAAAAGTAAGATTAAGACATAATTCTGAAACAATATACTTACATAGCACTCTGAAGTTTGTGCTTCCGATTTATTGACGTATACAGCAAACACCATAGCTTACGAATCGTATTGCAGGTCAGTTGAAGCAGTCTTTCATGCGTGGAATATTATGAAATGTTCTACGTGTGCCGCATTTTTTATTTGCATATCGCAAGTTTTACTTAAAACGCTGACTATTTCATAAGGTATAATAATGTAATACCAGGGTGACCGAAGTTTACTCGGTTTATTTTTCCGCTTTTTCCTAAAAATGAAACCTAGTTTAATCGATTTATAAAAACCCCTGTATACTAAATTTCAAGAAAATCGTTGGAGCCGTTTGCCCCGATTCAGATTATATATTTAAGCACACAAACCCCCTGTATACTGAATTTCAAGAAAATCATTGGAGCCGTTTGCACGATTCGGATTATATATTTAAGCACACCGTATATATATATATATATATATATATATGTGTACAAGAATTGCTCGTTTAAAGGTATTAGATAGATATAATACGTACTTTTTTTTTACGTGCGGAAATCCCTTCGGATACCCCCCCGCTGGCCAGCGGGGGTGGCTATGTCGGGCATGAACCGACTAAAACCGCACGGTGTCCTGCCCAAGTGTCCATTGCCGGGCACCCTCGAAAGGATAACCCCAGGGCTACCAGCGTATAGATTGCTAAGTTACTTAAGTATATTTAACGGATTCTATCGCGATTTATTTGATGTTAATTTATACATTTTACATTGATCCCGACGTTTCGGTTGATTTTCAGCAGCTATGTTCACGGGGTGACAGGGTGACAGTCTCCCCGTGACCATGGCTGCTGAAAAGCTACCGAAACGTCGGGATAAATGTAAAATATAAAATAACATCAAATAAATCGCTATACAATCCGTTCAAAACAGTTTTATTTCAATGTGTGACATTCGCGTAAACTGCCGACAATATTACTTAAGTATATTTTGTAGATTGTCGTCAATATTTTTCTTATCATTATTTTTTTATATAATAGTGGTATATGCTTTCGCTTTCATTACTTCGCTTTTAATCGTTCCATGCATAATATTAACCATCGCCAGTGGCTCTTCCTCTTATTACCTGATTATCAGTGTACTGGAGTCAGTTTGTTGCAAATTTAAATGGGATATTCCGTTTTTTTCTTATTTTTAGCCAAAAAGGAGGCGGTTCTATGCTGTATCTTTTCTTTTGTTATATTAAATGAAATTTGAGGATGACTGTTGCATGGATGTTTTTCACTTAATCATACTATAACGGTAAAACAAATCTGAATGACATTTGGCATATCAGCTATTTTTATCATCATTTATTACATAAATTCTGTCAGTATTCAACGCAGCTAAGGCCGCGGACAACAAGTATATAATAATATACGATTTCTATTTTAAAATACTTCAAAAATTTTCATCACCAAGTCACCATCACTTCAATTTTGTGAAACAGTTAGCACCATTAAAAAATTATTGTGTTTATAAATAGAACTGTTTAAATATCTGCACTGGGTACACATGTTCGGGGTGTGTGTTGGGTAAGGGGTGTGTGTTGGGTAAGGGGTGTGTGTTGGGTAACTTCCTCGAGTGTCGCTCCGATTCCGATCCCGCTGCAGTCCGGGGGGAACGGAATCGGAGCGGCCGGTACACCCTGGGCGGCGGTCAATGGCTTCCCCTTCACCCCTTCATAGGGTTGGCATTGATCGTCGGCCAATACCCAACGTGGCGGGAACACATCGCTCTCCGTACTCCTCTGCTTTCAGAGGAGACAGGATGAGCGATGCTGTTAGTGGTGAGATGGCCCAGGGTCAGCCGGGGTGCGAGGGATATGCTCCATGGGTAACCTTACACCCCGGCGTCTGAAGACCCGAGACGGCGTGCGGTTTTAGTCGGTGCAAGCCCGACATAACCGCCCCCGCTGGCCGGCGAGGGGGTATCCGAAGGGATTTCCGCACGATAAAAAAAAAAAAAAAAAAAAAAAAAAGGTTAGACATGTTGTAAAGTAAATATAATTGTCACAAAAATGAGAGTCCCATACAGAATACTCTACAGGAATAATGTACGTGCATTATCGACGACATCTTATAAATAAATAAGGAAATACACAGGTAATAATTTATGATGCAAACTACCAGAGCATAAAATTATTTTTGACACAGTGTTCTTCTGGATATGTAAATACCACACTAGCTTATAATATTATTTTGACATCACCGTAACCGAACCGAACATCCGAACACTCTACGGCTACGTTCGACAGGTCATTGTTGTCATTGTAATTTGACGGAAATACATTATCTCGTTGTATTTAACAAAATACCAGTAATGTAGAATAAAATTTTAAAACTATTCTGGTTAACCTCTACCTACCTAAAAAATAACTAAAACTAAGAAAAAAACATAGTAACATATGCGTTTCGTCGTGATGCGTTTCTGCTGCTCACGGGGTGTGCGTCTATGCTCTAAAGGGAGAGGTGTAGGCTTAATACAGTGACATTTTCAGTTCCGTTGTTTAAGTGGCATAAACCAAATATTTGAAGTATGAATTCAAAGAAAATGTAGAACGATATCTTCTCAAATGTTTCTTCTCAAATTCGTCAAATGAAACTAGAAAAAGCTAAGGTTGTGTATGAGGTCTACCAAGACCCACGGGGCCAAGCCAACCTAGCCTGCAAGATGGTACAACTGCTAAATGATGGACGAGACTGTGGCATAGGCTTTGCTCTCGACATACCAATCAAAACCAATAAACGGACCTCGGGCTCCAAAGTGCAAACTGTGGACGCTCGCTATGAGGATGATGATAATGATTAGCAAGCCCAAATGTGAGAAATAAATGACATTCACTTCTTCACTCATTTTATTTAACTATTCAGAAATAACGAAAGATATAAATTTTCGTCATGACAAAAACTTCCCGTAAATCTGAAGACGGATACTGTATTGCGTAAGTTTCTTAATCCTACATAGCGTGACCATGAAAGTGTCTTAATTGAAACAAACGGCCGCATTTTCCACCCGTAAGTAAATAAAGCTTATTGCGAAATTGTGGGGGAAAACAATAGTTGAAAACCACCAAGTGGCTTACTTTTAAATAACGTGTTTAAAATAGTTTAATGGTGTATAAGTCGCAGCAAATTTGGTGAAACTAGTCAGCTATTTGAACGCTTAGGCCGTTCATTAAACGCCGGGATCCATTCAAATGGCTGAAGAACAACCCTTCGAGGAATATCAAAAGTACCCTAACACGAATGGTATGGTGGATGCCTTTCTAACCCAATCTGGGGCGCGCGGGATTCTCGAGCTCGCTTCAGTCGCTCCCGCGGTTCCTAAGCCGATCATTAAACGCCTCGTCGTTTAATGATCGACTTTGGCAGCCAATTAGCTGACTAGTTTAACCAAATGGCTGCGACATACACATATCCAAATAGGTTGAACGTTATCTTGAATTACTTTATTGAATAAAAAATTTGTGCATTTTTTACTGTCTACTCCTTTAAAATCAGTTTTAAATTGGAAATTCTGGCTGCAGTTGCACAGGAAGTTCTGCTGAAGTGAATTAAAATGAGGTATAAAATTGAAACTAATGGAAAGACGCCACGATAATGCGATGATTTCAAAATTGGAACTTTGTGGATAGATATATTATTTGCAAAACATTATTTTTGGTGCTGGTTCTTCTTATATTTTTAGTCATATTTCTGTACAAAGCTACACGGACTGCCCGTGAAACACTTTTACCTACTGTGAAAATCTTTTTTTTTAATGTTCATATAACTTTTTGAAGTGAAACTTCTTTATTGGCGTTGGAAAAAATTTACTGTCACAATTATGTAACGTTTTTCGATTACGCGCCATCTTAATTTCTGTACATTTTCCCGTTACGCGTCATCTTTTAAAAAAAAGTTGATTTATTCGACTGATAGTGATCAGCAAAATGAAAGGGTTTATTTTAATTCTAATTTCAGTGAATTTCTAAAAAAAGTAAGTAATTATATCTCTTTTTCTAACACGTTTGTGTGATTATGGTATTTATTTTTTTCAACTTATTTAAGGTTAACCTCAGTTTTTGATTGTAACTATCGGTCAATGTATATAATTCCATTAAAACTAGTTATTATTAACTAATACGACTGTTTTGTACTTTAATTAAATGCTGTAATAATCTTAGTAGTAATAAGGTTTAATGAAATAATTGTATTATTTGTATTCATGTCTATGATAATAAAACCGTTTTGTTAAACTTTATCTAATATAACATAATAAGGTTAAAGTTTCACTTCGTACCTGTGTACACTAGTACACGTACACATTATTTTTTATGTGGGACACTATATGTGTATAATAATGACAATAATGGACAAGAAAATTAATTTTGTTTTAGAAAATTACTCATCGTGCGTCCATTGGTCTACCAATAATTATAGTAATTTTCTAAAACGAGTTAATGTGGGTGACTGATATTTTTAAAGCCAAAACTAACCCAATTACTAAGTTTCTAGAGGCAACTTGTGGACTGGAGACAACTTCATCTTGATAGCAGATGAGAATAAGTTTCTAAGAAGCTTCTGGTTATTTCATATATATAAAATCTTGAATAGTACCAACAAATGTTTCCACATTTATTTGACTTCATAATTTTTATACGCTTTTTATTAGCTTCACCTGTATGTTTGTTTTTAACCGACTCCTTTGGGCGTGATTTTGACCCACTTTAAACGGCCAGATTTCATTCAAACTTTGTAGATTTATCCAGGACCGATGACAATACACTAATTTTACAAAAATTATTCCATTTTTCAATTTGCAAAATAAGCTTTTTGTTAATTTATATAATTTTCATCTATAGTCGATTTTAATTAATTCAATTGAAATGAATTAATTAATTACTAAGCAGAAATTTTAATTTTCCAGCCATTATTTTTAGCCGATTTATCTAATATTAACAAATTTTCGAACACCAAAGAGAATTTTTAATTCAGCAAAGCATATAATAGTTTAAAAAAAAACTCAAAAAAAAAAACGTTTTTATAAAAAGACAAAACTAAAAAGTAGGAAATAAATAATAGTTAAAAAAAACGAAAAACACGCTTTTTATAGAAAACCGAACTAAAAAAATAGAAAATAAGTTTTAATAAGTTTAAATTAAGAATAGTGTTAAAAATTTCAATAAATATAAATTAATAATAGTGTTAATAAAAAAAATGTATTTTATTTTTAAAAAGCGTGGAGTGCTTTTTAAGATATTATCAAAATGATAATCACTCTACTCATGTCTGTCAATAAAATATTTATATCTATTGACCCATCACCCCACGCTTTTTTTAAATGAAATACATTTTTTTATTAGGTTTTGTTCGGTTTTCTATAAAAAGCGTGTTTTTTTAGTTTTTTTAACCTAGTATTTATTTTTACGACCACAAACCAGCTAAGCAGTTATCTGTGGACTGGAGGGTTTTTATACAACTGAAGAACCAATAGTGGTTATACCACAGGCTTGCCCGTAAGAACCCTGGGTCCACCTTCTCACACCTTTTTTCTAGAATTTTAATAATGTTAGCTTTTATCTGTCTGTTGTCTCACCTCACATCCGAAGAAACATCTAAAATCATAATATGAGACATATTTATAACAAAAAGGGAAGCTTTGATTGCATGTTTTGTCTGAAAACTTGCCGATATAGTGAATATGTCAACTACAAGCGAGCAACGTTTTCACTGCTACCTGCCAATATTTTATTTTTAAGAAATATCAGTTCCATTTTCATTTTCTTTCTCGTTGTTTAAACACTTTTCAGTTATGTGTATACGTGACCGTCATAAACTGCTACCAATATCTTATATCCGTTTCTATTCATTCCACAAATTACTCTTTAAGATCACGTTATACCCAGTATATGCGCAGAATTAAAAAGTACTCATCCGTGAGAAAAAATTGGCTACAAACTATTTTGAGTTGTAGTCACACCTATTTTATAAACTATCGTCATCATCATCATCATCCGAGCGCCAATGCTGGTTGCATCCAAAGCTAGCATTTAGGAGCCCCGGGTTCGATCTCTTACTCCTCTTTTCATTATAGATTGGTTTATTTTAGCTCTTACGAGAGTGACTGCCATGTGATCCCCGATTCCTAGTGGAAAGCCTGCATCAGAGCCCCGTCCTTCAATCAGTAGGCGTGTACTAGCTTACAGGCTCGGACCCCTAATATCTTGGTTACACTCTTTTTTATATCATTATTACTTAAAAATATGCTGAATAATTCGAAAGCAAATGTTTTATACTGTGTCATTGTTACTTACCTGTATGAAAGTCTCATGCACGTAGTTTTCAACCCGAATTTGCATAGGAATAAATCAGGTCCCACTCCAAGTGCACATGCATACTTACCTCCGTTTTGAACTCCACCCGTTTATCAACTTTACCGTTTCTTCACAAATGATTAATAATATTATTTATGCTACTACACTTTATGTTACGTTACTACTGAAAAAGAAATATGCTATATTAGTAAATTACAAATGCATCGTATTGTGTAAAATATTCAATGATGACGAAAAATCGTAGCTCTTTACCTACTAAATAAGAAATGATGATGTTTCAAATTTAAAAATAACTTTAGTTCTTAGATTTTGAAATCATTATGAACGTAAAATAAATAAATTATCACAATATTAAAGAAATATAATTATATGTCAACAAAATATTTAGTCACATTCTAAAAAAGTTTCGGAGCAATCCGTGGAAAAACATACATTTATTTCTAAAGATTTAGATCGGAAAAAGAGAATATCTAGGAATCTAGAATCTTTAGAAAAAAGTAAGCATACAAAATGCTTAAAAATTTAATTGAATAAATTTATTTGTTTCAAAGCCATAATAGACAATAATATGTGAATATAGTGTAGTTCCAATAAAATAACACTCCTACGTATCGTATGTACAATCTCCTTTTTATAATCGAATAAAAATCTGTTCAAATTCCAAGACCGAGGTTGAAATGCTTATTTCAACCTCGCTTTATTTACTTTGGTCAACAACAAGGAACCATGCAAGTATAAAACAAAAAGAACTGTTTCATCGTAACCGCTACTTGGAAATCAACACAAACATTTCGAATAAATAGTTTCGTTTAACAAAACTACTTTGTTACCATAACGGTTTATAGTTTATAGCAACAGGAAATCCATTTAGAAATTGTTTTTACATTTTCGGCAGGAAACTCAAAAACTATTTCGTTGCTCAGTAGCAGTGAATAGTTCACACAAACCTCCGGTCAGTTGTTTATTTACTTAGCTGATGGAACTACGAGCTATTGGGATAATGTCTTTTGAACTATGTGTGTATATAAAACAGTTCCACTGAAGCTAAATAGAACCCGGAGGTTTCTTATTCCAACCAAATATGAGCTGAGCTTACAGTTTAATTTATATGAAGTCCTAAAAAGAAATCATGCCTAGCTCCCAATGATCTTGTATTAAAATGAGGTAGATGTTATCTCAATATTATCATCATCATCTTGGCTTTCTTCCCGGTTGCATCCGACTCCTTTGCCGGAGTCCGCTTACTCTTAACCTCCTTTTGGTTTGACTTAAAGGGTTTCTTATGGGAGCGACTGGGGTCTAACCTCTTAATCCCGAGAGAAAAGCCTTTTTTTTACGTGGGAAATGCTGTAACGCACGGCACCGCCGGCTAAGGGGTGGTAGCCGGAGATTGTGTGTGGTACTCTCTCATCCAGTAAACGGATGGGTATACCCACTAAAACACGGTGTACCATGCTCTGCGCCTAGCCAGGGGGGCCTGCGTGCCTACTAACGCTTGCACCACACCTTTCAAACTTTCAATTTGTCGACGTCCAGGCACACATGGACGTGGTCCCCTTCGCGCATGGCTGGACCAGCGGGTGGGGGGCTAACACTGACCCTCACACCTGCAGCCACGCTCAGGGCGGCATGAGGCGCAAATACTCGTGCCTTCGCTGCCCGGCTCACCGGCGGTGGTTTGGATCCGCAGGGGGATTTCCCCCTGATCCGCTCCACGCCTTCCTTCTGCGAGATGACGCCCTCGCAGAAGGATGGCAACGGATCGGACGATGGCCGCCAGCGAGAGATCACTCCCTATGACTGCAGTGAAGGCCCGGCACTGCGACTCCCAGGGCGGGCAGGCTGCATTTTACTATCGGAACGCCGTGAAATGAATCTATTTCTAAAGGATTCTGTCGCGTTTTTATTGGCGTTTATTATTTTCATCGATCCTGACGTTTCGGTTGCTTTTAGCAGCCGTAGTCACGGGTAGACTAAAGACATCGTTGTCTCATAGTTTGAAGTGCAAGCTATCCCAAAGTCTTGAAACTTTCAACAATATGAAATGCATGTTGTACTAAATGAAACAATTACTGGCTGAACTAATTAGCTTAGCCAATGTCCGTTAAATCCATGAGTATTGCGCTTAAAGCCATTACTTAGCGTTACTAGCGGCCCTGTGCCACATATCAGAGGCGGTTTGTAATTTATGCACGACATTCATTGCCACGTCACCCCTCCGTGTTTGATATTCCAACTGTTCCGACCGGCAATGTGACTGTAAATAGATTTATAGTAGGTAGTTAGCTGCTTTTGGTGTCATAAAGCCGATATTCAGTTGAATTATTGATTTAAAGTATCATCATACGTTTTATTTATAAGGATGCGTTTAGTTCAAGCACATCTTACTACTATTTGTGAATGCAAAAGTTTGAGTCATCAGGGGGTATCGCACGATCTCCGTCGAGGCGGCATGTCTCCTAGCCGGGACCCCTCCATGGGACCTGGAAGCAAGAGCCCTTGCGTGCTGTACCAGTGGTGCAAGGAGGCGCTGGAGCGGGGCCATAGGCCGGAGCCTCAAGAAATCAGGGCTCAGCGGTCCCAGCTCCGCCGGGAACTCAAGGAGACATGGAGGGTGCGACTTGAGCACTCAAGGTGGGGGGAATCTACCATTGCGGCGGTGAGACCGATCATGAAGGAGTGGTTGGAGAGGGATGGGGACCTCTACTACCGGATGTGCCAGATGGTTACCGGACACGGGTGTTTCGGTAAGTATCTGTGGGGCATCCAACGGGAGACAACGCCGCAGTGCCAGCACTGCGAGGATCCTGGCGAAGACACGGCGCTCTACACGTTGGTGGAGTGCCCTACGTGGGCGAGTCAACAACAATCTCGTTGCGGTCCTGGGCGTGGACGTTCTCTCGTTGGAGACCATGGTGAGGGCCGTGGTCTCCGACGGGAGCAAGTGGCACGCCGTCGCCTCTTTCTGCGAGCAGGTAATGCGCGCGAAAGAGACGGCGGAGAGGGAGCGGGAGAGAACCCTGCCCCTCGAGTTTCGCAGTCTGCTGCGAGGACGCCGCAGACTCATCTACGCCCGGGACTACCGACCTCCATGATCGGGGCCTGAGGACGGCAGTTGGCCGACTCACCGTCCTTACAGAAGCAGGCCGTGGCGGAGGAGGCATGTCGTGTGTGCCCAACACACGCCTGCCAACTCTCCGAAGCGAGATAAGGCCGGCGAGGCCGCGGTGGCGGCCAAAGTCCGCCGGTAACCCTGGGGTTATCCTTTCGAAGGCTTACCCGGGTTGCCCGGCAACGGACACTTGGGGAGGACACCGTGCGGTTTTAGTCGATTCACGATATAACCACCCCCGCTGGCCGGCGGGGGGGTATCCGTATGGATTTCCGTACGCATTTCTGCACGTAAAAAAAAAGCTTGTCTAGTCTAGCTTGATAGAATGAAATAATACATTACAATAAGTATATGATTAAAACCGTATTATGTTAGATTCTAAGAAGATAGTTTTTGTCTTTTTCAGAAACTAAAAAGTAGCAATTAATCCTTAATATTTTTGACTTTGAATGTTAAGGTATTTTAAAACGTCTATGTCACTTTTTAGGGGCAAACTAGGAACTCAGTATTATTAAAATTATACAGTTAGCGAAGCTGTAGAGAAATACTTATCGTAGCTTTATAACCAAATTAACTTGGATTTTCCACTTGCTTAATCCTAAATAGTTTTAGATAATTATTACCACTATAACTGGTGGGAGAAGTTTGATGACACAAATTTGTCACAAAATTCGACCGGGTAGGTACGGTTTTTCACAACCGTGCACGATTGCGAAAAACTCAATACCAAATAGTAATTCAATTTTGGTTTGATTGCGTCCAGGGGTCAGCAAGTGCATAGCCGGGCAGGGGGATTGTGGTCGCAGCACTCGTGGGACCGGCGGGTGTCACGCGGTGCTGCGACGACAATCCTCTTCAGATGAGGCCACCATTGTTAACATGGTACGTGTATGTAATGGTGACACTCTTTCCTGAGACTTTACCTTCAGCTTACCATCAGGCGAGGTGAAGTCAAATTGACGTGTCCTAAATATAAAAAAAAAAAATATAACTGCCAAGTTTCAATTATATTATTAAAGTGAAACTTTTATTACATCGTCTCAAACTTTTTCGTCTGTGTGTTGCATGTCGCGTGACGGTCGGCCGCGGAGTAGGGATAAAGTGAAAGGCGCTCGTCATAGCAGCCAAGGCCAATATGGCGGCGCCTATAGTTCGCAGCAGCTGACCGTGTAGTGTATAGACTATTACTCATTTGTGCCAGTGCTTCACGCTATTTTGTTTGTTTTTGTCAGTGTTTAATGTACCTAAATGTTGTTTGTCAGTATTTAATGTAAATGTTGTTATTTTTTAGTTAAATGTCTATATGTGAAAAAAAGTTTCACTTTTACCGTGGTTTCATAAAACAACACAATCCTTTTTTTATTATACTAATATTTTATATAATAATAGTTTAATGCCACTAATTTCCATATATTACGAACACACTACGAACGCGTCAAATACCAGGAGCGTCACTTGCGCGTAGTCCGCTGTTTAAAACTCTGAAAACAAATATCATCAAATCAGTTGAAAAACATAAAAAGCTATATAATGTAAACTTTTTAGTGAAATCTTGGTATATTAAAAAACGAACTTTGATTTAGGAGCAAACATACGTGATCGTATCAGTTTATCTAGGCGATGGCGTCTTATCACGTGTACCCGTATTTTATACATCATCGTTAAAGTAGGGAAAAGAAACGACGAAAATGAGAAGAAAACGAGGTCAAAATATAAATTATGATATTACAGATTTATGATATGTGTAGATATATTTTATTATTTCATATACGTAATGTACAGTTGTTTAAAATCAAAAAACTATGAATTACAAATTGTATAAAATTAAATTAAGTTTCGCTATATTTTGGTACACGAATAAGATTAAACAATAATTAAACATTGTTTTCGAGTTCAAGATTCTACTGCAACTTACATAGGATAAGCATTTCTAGCTAGCAAATGAAGATTATGCAAATTATTTAATTAAGTATGCACGGGTCTCACCTAAAATACCCACTTGATTAACAGACGTGGCCAGAATTTGGGCTGGTTTACGTGGATAGCCAAATACGCAGGGTTGTAAGATATTGATACTGTTTGATTTATACTTCCAACCGTATAATGAAATATAACTTCTTAAATAAACCGATTATCAATTAATTGTTCATTTGTTTCATTTTTTTGTTCTAGTTTCTTAAATTAAAGATATTAAGTGACCTTTTTATGTGATTTTTCTTACGGAATTGCCAAATGCCAAATTTCATATCTCTTAATTTACTACTTGCTCAACACACGAAATTAGGCTATTGATGTGCCTCCGGAAAACATACAGCATTCCATAAATGAAGAAAGCATTGTATACTTAGCTATAGCGATCTCTATGATTTCGCGCGTTTCACTCGAAGTTTAACAGATGTCAGCACTGTCGTACCAGCAAGGCGGGCACCGCTGTCGCTTAGATTGTCATAGCGTTGTGTACTTTCGCCGCGTGCAGTCGCATCTCTATATATTTCAAAGTAATTTCTTGCAAAGTCTTGCAAAATTGTATATTAAGTTAATTACTTCGTGTATTTTCAATCGCGAATCTGAGATGCCAGTTATATCTCGTAATGAACGTTGCGCGCGAAAACGACGTCGAGGGGGCACCCAATGTCTCGCGATCGACTTCATCGACGTTCGAACTGCACCTTTTACAAGAAAGGGAGGCGGAGGAAGGAGGAGGAGTTAGAGGAACCAGCTAGGAAGAAACGCAAACGAGATTTACAGGTAACGGTCGATCCTCATATCGACGCGTTACGCAACCAGGTCAGTTTTCTTACAAGTTTAATCATGCACCAACAACGTGAACCTACACACAGGGACCACGTAATTGAGCCGCCTTGTAACGGAAATAATAATTTTATAGCAAATCATACTGATTTCGATGAGAAAAAAGTTCTCAAGCCAGCGGACGAGAAACGATTGCTCCAGTTGGTAAAACTGCAACAGTTTAACACTGCCACGTGGCAGCATATTCGTTATAAGACGGCGTTAGCAGATATGCTCGCATCCCCAGGCTTTTGTAAATTGAAGATTAATGATGAAATGTGTAGCTTAAACAAAGGTAAAGATCATTTGGCGCCGACAGACGATATCATGGCCGCATTAACTAACGGCTTAATACAGCAATGAGAACTATTGGGCTCATAATAATCCCCTCGAATTAAAATCTGATACCCTCTTTAATAAAATTTCGAAAACTTTTGGTATTACGTCCCTGTCTTATAAATTATCTGAACAGACTTTACAAATAATTTGTGGCAAAAGGGCTGAATGTATAGAATCTAAGCGTAAAAGATTAATTAACGAGATCCCTGATAAAAATATACAAGCTGTACTTAGTAACATACAACCTAGTGAGGAATTTTTATTTAATAAAAATAAACTCTTGCCGCTTATTCAATCTCTTGGGGGCCCTCATTTTTGGTTAGCACCACCACAAGTTAATAGAAATAGAGATCAGAAAAATAAATATAGGGATCCGACTCCCTCTTCTTCTAAATATACTCTTATATCTCAAAATCAAAATAAAACAAATTTTAGAGACTCCTACAAAAAACATCAAAGCAAACAAACATACAAAGGAAAGAGTGATACATCGAAACAATCTAAGAATTCCTTTCGTAATAAAGAGGGGAAAAAGTGACTATCCGACCCAGTTCAGGGGAGGTTGTTTAAAGATCTTCGAACACCGTTGGCAGGCACAGAGTGCCAACAACTTTATAATATCTGCTATCACCGGTTTTTGAATACCTTTTTACAAAAAACCCCCTCTAGTAATGCCAACGAGACGTGTCATGCTGAAGTACGCCATCAAACCATCCCCTGCTCTGTCACAAATAGTACAAGGAACAATGCGTCCGATCTTCGATCTTCGAGAACTGAACAAAAATCAAGATGAATCCAAGTTATGCTTTCAGGCTGCACTTGGAACACCTAGGCTAGCATATCAACTACCAGAAATCGATACTAACACCAACCCAAGATTTGGAATACCTGGGCATTCGTTGGCAGACAGCGAGAAATATAATGTCATTGCCCACGAAAAGGATACTCAGTTTTAACAGTTCCTTAGAACGGTCGATGCAAAAAGTTCGGATCAACCTCCGAGAACTACAATGCTTACTGGGTCAACTGAACTTCGCGAACTTCGTCGTAGCTCGAGGCAGATTGTACTGTCGAAGAATGCAAATTTTTCTACGACAATTCGACAAGAAGCGACCCCGAAAAAAACAATTGATTCCTCAAATTGCGTACCGGGAGATGATGTGGTGGCGCGGAGCCACATGCGACTCTGTACCAATTCACGAGAAGCCTGCCAACCATTTCCTAGCGACGGACACTTCGGATACGGGTTGGGGCGCTCAACTGGATGGTAAGTAAATGTCAGGCAATTGGTCGACCTACCAAAAAATATGGCACAGCAACAAGAAAGAGATGTATGCGGTAATAGCAGCCATCAAAAGAAATGCAACAATATTTTAGAAGTCACATTTGCTGATTCAATCCGACAATCGAACTCTCATCGCGTATGTCCAGTCAAGGAGGGAGGGACGCAATCGCTTGCCTTACTGGCTCTAACTTTTCAACTATTACAACTAACGGACAAATTTCAGATAACCTTATCAGCAAATTATATACCAGGCAGATACAACATCATAGCTGACAGGCTATCACGAGGGAAATAGATAGCGGAGTGGCATCTACT
This sequence comes from Cybosia mesomella, assembly GCA_946251805.1. Taxonomy (NCBI): domain Eukaryota; kingdom Metazoa; phylum Arthropoda; class Insecta; order Lepidoptera; family Erebidae; genus Cybosia; species Cybosia mesomella. Next base: position 12,226,889 of record OX276395.1, read on the forward strand.
GCCCCGATCAACTGCAGAAGTCTTTCGGAAGTGGGGTCTACCGAAAATAGACCTATTTGCGTCTCGGGAAACTGCTGTAGTAGACAACTACGTATCGATAGACTGCAGAGATCGATCAGCAGTAAATACAGATGCCTTCAGCAGAACATGGGACTATCAACTAGCATGGGTGTTAACCACCGCCCACCCTGTTGCCCAGAGTTCTATCTCACTTGAACAGTGCCTCGGGAACTTATCTAGTGGTAGCACCAGAGTGGCCCCGGGCTTTCTGGCTTCAAGACTTGAAATCCAGAGCACTCGAACAACCATACGAACTCCCGAACCTCTCAAAGACCCTAATAGACGTAGTTACATCTATGCTTCCCCTACAAGTACAAACATTAACCCTGAAAATTTAGAGGATTGGGGGTGGGGCTCCCAAATAAGGGAGTGGTCTACACAAGAAAAAGAACTATTGAAAAATAGTTGGCGACACTCTACTCTATCAACTTATATACCAGCCCTAAGGAGGTGGATCTCCTGGTGTTCCAACTCTCAGATAAACCCAAAAACGCCCCAACCTGCTGACATTGCAATATTTTTAATGTTTCTATTCCTGCAAGAAAACTTATCTTACAACACCATTCTCGTACATAAATCGCCAATTGTGACTTTTTGTGGCCCTCACGTAGAACAGCAAACATTTTCTAGTTTCGTAATAAAACATACCCTGAAGGCAATAGGAGTTGCTAAGCCAAAAGTACTAAAACCCTCATTTACATGGGATCCCCGAATTGTTCTCGATTGGATTTCATCCACTCATCTTAAAGACACTTTATTAGACATAGCGCGCAGAACAGCAACAATATTATTGCTAGCATCCGGACGCAGGGTTCACGATCTTACTTTACTTAAGATTTCTAGTGCTAACTTCTATGACAATGGACAAGATATATTTCTTTTACCTGTATTCGGGTCGAAAACCGATACTTACAAGTCTCGTCAATCGGCATGGAAATTATCTAAGCACCACGATAATAACATATGTCCCGTTACCCTAGTTAGGCGTTTAAACGAGATAAATAGATCTAGGAGAACGGCAGCGAAGCACTTGAACAATCTCTTTATTACAATTGGCAATACAATAAAACCTGCCTCACGTACTGTAATTGGGAACTGGGTACGAACAGTGCTTCGGGATAGTGGGATCTCGGCAGCTCCCGGTAGTTGCAGGTCTGCGGTGGCCTCATTAGGAGGGTTAGATAATCAACCAATGGAAGACATTTTATCAAGGGGTAATTGGAAATCTTCCAATACCTTCTTTAATCATTATTGTCGCGAAATAGAGCTCCCAAAGGAAAATCGTAATTTATTTTTTAATTCTTTTAAACCGTCCTAAGTTAGGCAGTTACTCATGATGGTATGCTGTATTTATGGACATTATAATCAGGTATCCGCAAGAGAATATATAATTCTTAAATAATGAATATGCACACAGTTTCCGTTCTATATATTACATGATCATAATCAAATACCTACTTTTCTTTTATACTTTGTTTACATGTATTTTCGAGCAATTAAATAATAACTGTAAAAGCTCTTTTTTTATTACTACTATTACGGATCAACCCACAATAATTCATCATAGCGTTGTGATTTTCTCATGTCACCAGCAGATAACAAACACGTCTTCATTTATGGAATGCTGTATGTTTTCCGGAGACACATCAATATAACGGTTTTACATAAAAATAAAACCGATATTATGTGCCGACAAGGAAAACATACAGCATTGCAGGAAGATCTTCCTGGTGAAGACTATGACAATCTAAGCGACAGCGGTGCCCGCCTTGCTGGTACGACAGTGCTGACATCTGTCAAACTTCGAGTGAAACGCGCGAAATCATAGAGATCGCTATAGCTAAGTATACAATGCTTTCTTCATTTATGGAATGCTGTATGTTTTCCTTGTCGGCACAATAATATCGGTTTTATTTTTATGTAAAACCGTTATAATATAGTATTAACCAGAGGTTTATTATTTTTGTGTATTTTAGTTTTGATGTTCACTTCTATGTTGAAAAATAATAAGACTTTCTATCTCCACAAAACACTTGTGCCCAGAGGGGTAACCTCTGTCACTCTTCATTTTTGCTTCGAACTCCTACCCGTTGTCATAGTCATATCAATGATATTTTTTTTACAGTTACCGCGATATGATGAGAGTGGTTTATGCAGTTGAAAGATTTGAATTAGCGCCAATTTTATAATATTGTAATGTAAAATATGTGCATCCAAAGGGATGTCCCCATCCAGACCAATGTAATAAAAGCTCCGAGTGGGAATTACTCTTACGTAGCAGTTGCGAGTTTGTGTGAGTATTATTTATGAAAGAAATTATAAGCTGATTAACTCTTGTCTATTCATAACTTCAGGTTTCATATAACAAAATTGAGATGTCGTTGACACCGACATAACTCGAAAGTATCGTGCGTTGGTACACGTGAAATTACTTTCCCACACTTTATGAACTAGGCCTTATGTATAGGCCTAATTATTTTATTCTATCACTTTCCTGGCATACTATCTTAACTGTCCGTACATTTTGACACCACATTACATTGCCATTGACATTACCAGATGATATAGATAATATACATACAGATGTACGAGGCCCAAGCCAACCTCACCTGCAACTCGATGCACCTGCTAAACAACGGCCAAGGATCCAGCTTTCCTGTCAGGTCAGATGGCACTCTCTCAAGGAAAAGCCTACATACCAATGAAATACAATAAGCGGACATCGGACCCCGAATCGCAAAATTGGTTGAACGCAGAAGTTAAATGCCCTAATATACAGAGAAGCATTGACACCCTTCGGACTTGATTTTTCGGATCGAGAAAAGTTTTTAAAGTAAAAGTTGTAAGAAATCCACATTTTAATTAATCAAAGAACACTAGTTCCTTCGATTTTATGATTATTGAGATTAAGTTCTGTTTTGGTCCGCAATTATAAGTTTTCACATTTTGATTTATAAAAGTGTTTTTCTATGTACAATATTAAAAAAAAAGAAATGATCTTATGAATGTGAAAGTGAAGAATACAAGAACAATGTCAAATAAATTATCTAGCTTCCAAGATAACCTTGTCTAAGAGATGTTACACTTAGAGGACAGCCCTACCACGGTGTAAGACCTCAGTAGTAGTTAGTTCATGTATTAAATAAACAAGTCTCGGCTGGGTTCAGATTTGTATCTTAAGAAATCTATGTTGTAGCTAAAGAAGGTATATAGGATGATCAAAACAGACAGGTCTTTGTAAAAAGATAACTGTTTCCAGCGGCCATATCTTAATATAAATTTATATTATGAAAACATAGCTACACTACTCAAAGGAAAGTTATGGTATTCCGCAATAATGAAAATTTCTTAAAATTTTATTTTTTATAAGATATATTATTATATTAATAAACATTGTGGTTGATTCAAATACAATAATATATTGTATTTGAATCAACCGCAATCAACCGTTATTGCACATATAACATTTTAAATTCTTACTACAATAATGCATACTAATAGGTAGGTATTATAAACATAACTCTGTCTGTCTTCACCATACATTTTTCTGCCAACCCTTAACGGTTTTCCCAATTACTTACTATTTTATGTACATTTTATAAAACGTGCGTATGCATGTTTGCTAAGCCACACACGTACAGAAGAATTATATATAATATTATACATATATTTATATTTCAGATAGGTAGAGATAATAACCCGTCTGCCTACTGCAATACTTGAAGGAAAAGTCAAAAGCTAAACTTAAAAGCCTTAATTTATATATTTAGGTAGCTGGTGGTTTTTTTCGACGTTTACTAATATTTTTGTTTTCAATATTTAAGTCATTTAGTTTGCACATGAATGCTCGAGAATGTACCAGGTCAAATTATATTGGGCTACAACTGTAGCCATTTTTTTGTTGTTTAGGGAACACATAATCTTTGCCGCTTTCTTGTCCTGCCAACTCCGCTGCTATCTCCGCCACTTATATGTCTTCACGCCTCGCACTTCTAATGCCTCGATCTTTGAGACTTTGCTTAGTTATGTTATCATTGTAAGGAGTACCTAGACTTTACTAGAAAGAGGCTATATAATAACCTATATGTAAAATTACCGTACTCGCTAGCCACATTTCGAGATGGCTCATATCATCCCGTCGTTTGGCCAGAGAAAGCTATTAAAATTCACTTGTTTCTGTATGTCAGCGCAGTCACAGGTACCGGAGATGGCCCAGGGTCAGTCGGGGTGCGAGGGATATGTTCTATGGGCAACCTTACACCCCGGCGTCTTAAGACCCGAGACGGCGTGCGGTTTTAGTCGGTTCAAGCCCGACATACCCGCCCCCGCTGGCCGGAGGGGAGGGGGGTATCAGAAGTTATTTTCGCACGAAAAAAAAGGCACTTATGTATCGTTTATATAACGTGACATTGGTATTAGTGACATTGGTATTAGTGACATCTTGCATACAGGTTCGAATTTTAAAGCCGAAATGGTCATCTCGCCATTTTATGAACGTGTAATTTTGGGAGAACTGCTAATTAATTATGATATTATTTTTGTTACAGGTAAATATACTTTAATACACGTGTTTTTGCTTCACTGACGTCAAGACATACTTCAATAACATCTAGCACCCACTACAGCCCACATAATTGATACCGTGGTGAGTAAAAATAGGTAGGTACCTTTTTTTTCGTGCGGAAATCCCCCTTCTGATACCCCCCGCCGGCCAGCGGGGGTGGTTATGTCGGGCTTGAACCGACTAAAACCGCACGCCGTCTCGGGTTTTCAGACGCCGGGGTGTAAGGTTGCCCATAAGGCATTTCCCTCGCACCCCGACTGACCCTGGGCCATCTCCGGTTTCGAGATGGCCCCCTAGGGTTTGGGAATCACGGTGTCCCCGTCTTGCCCCGGTTTGAGGGCGGGGGCGCTAGTCGCTCCGCTGTTCCGGCCTGCTTCTTCTGGGGGTGACAGGTGGCCTCACCTGCCACCCCATGCTTGAGCTCATGGAGGACAGAGGTCGTTAAGTGACCTCCGGAGCCTGAGTCGCCTGCGACGCGTGGCGATCGCATGTTGCGGGCTCGGCGGGCCGGAAGAATTCTAAATCTCTCCCAGGCGTGCTCCGCCATCTCCTTCTCGAGCATTACATGCTCGCAGAAGGAGGCGGCGGCGGCCCAACGCTCGCGCTCCACACCATTGCCGCAATCATGCTGCCGAGCGAGAAGACTCCCACCCCGATGGCTGGTCACGCCTCGGCACCTCCCACACCGGGCAGTCCACCAGCGTGTGCAGCTCCGAATCCTCGCTCGCGTCGCAGTGATGCCACTTAGACGTTGGCTCCTTCCTGATCCGATGCAGGCGGTCCCCGAAGCTCTCCTTACCGGAGATCACCTGCGTCAGTCGGTACGAGAGGCTTGCGTGTCGCCTGTCTAGCCAATCCTCCATGATGGGCCTTATCGCCGCTATTGCGGCGTGCCCTAATAGGTAAGTACCTTTTTTTTTGGCGTGCGGAAATCCCTTCGGATACCCTCCCGCCGGCCAGCGGGGGCGGTTATGTGGGGCTTGAACCGACTAAAACCGCACGCCGTCTCGGGTCTACAGACGCCGGGGTGTAAGGTTGCCCATAGAGTATATCCCTCGCACCCCGAAATAGGTAAGTCCCTAATTAGTTTTTTACTGATTCTAAATTAACAACTTTTTAAATTAATATCAACTAATTTACGTTTGTGGTTGATAATCTACATAATATAAAACAAAGACGTGTTAGTAATACCTACTGTTTATAACTCGAGAACAGGTGGACCTATTACGTGATTGTTGCTTTTTAGGGTTGTCTCCGCCTAGGGGGTATCCGAAGGGATTTCCGCACGAAGAAAAAGTAAAAAATAAAGAAAGGGTTGTCTCCGCCTATACTGTACTATTTTGTGTTTTTTTTTTTGCGGAAATACCTAACGTCACCAAAGTCGAATAGTCGAAGCGGCTGCCATCTGGCCCCGCAACCCAACAAGCAACCCACAACAAAGAAATATAAAAATAACTAGTAAAACTACTGCTTCGTAGTACCACCTTTTTTTCCGTACCGAGATCTCTACCTGACCTGCCCCGCAGCCTCCTTCTCAAGCATTGCTTGCTCACAGAAGGAGGCAGCGGCAGTCCACGTGCTCGTGCTCCGCACCATCGCTGTGAGTAAGACGCCGAGTGGAGGACTCCCACTCCTTGGGCTGCCACAAGGGCCCACCTCGGTACCTCCCAGGCCGGTCACTCCGCCAGCGTGTGCAGCCATGAGTCTGGCACCATTGATGGCACTCAGATGTCGGATCCTTCCTGGTGGCGATTTCTCGAGGCTTAGAGGCCTTTTCCTGCTCCCGAGCTTCCCTTCCCTACCGGTATAGTAGGGCTCTCGATCTCATGTTTGAGTTCCGGCAAGGAGACTCGCCACCTCAAAGGAGATCGTTCGGTACCCCCTGATTACCCTGTGGGCCATCACCCACAGCAGAGTGCGCAACATTCGCACATTTCTGGCCTTCAAGGTCTCCGCCCAGGTTGGATACCCATATAGGGCCATGGACAGACTCTGAGAGTACTATGAGACTGGATCCTTCAGGTGGGTTGGCTACGAGGCTCATAAAAGAATAGGGCATCGGTTTTATGCAGAGCCACCTCGACACCCAGCCGCCGGATCCGCTCCACAAATTGGACAACCGCGTTTCGAGAGTGTGTCATTCGCGTAACCTTTGACGGCGGCACCATCTGCGGATTCACCGCGGAGCACCCAGTCATATCCAATGTTCCAAATGTTTCAAGTAAAACTGTACATTTCGTTTCTAAAGATTCCTCATTAATGATTTTGTATTTCACTTTTAAACGCATTTACATACATACTGTGATGATGCTGTTGCAATGTTACCTGCAAATTTCATTTAAGTGATTAAAAAACAGACATAATTTCACCTGCTACTTGTATATTGTACTTATATATTTTTAGTGGCGTAGAAACATTGTATCAATAAGACTGCTGAATAGAAGTCAAGCCGAGGTCACACTGGCGCCAACGCGTCTCGCCAAAAACACTGTCCATAAAAATAATTCACTGTAGATATATAAGAATTTCTTAAACCTAGTGACCTATTTTGGAACTTTATGGAACAAAAAGCGGATACACGTAATAAAAAGCGCCCAAGTGCGAGTCGGACTCGCCCATGAAGGGTTCCGTAGCAGCAAGTAACATAATAATGCTTTTTTTTTAAATTTTATATTTAATAATAATTAATAATTAATTATAATATAATTATATAATTATCCTACGACATTCTACACAGCGCTTTCTAGACCCAAAGTAAGCATAGTTTAACTAGCTTGTGTTATGGGTTCCAGAATGCGGATAAACATACTTATATACTTTTTTTGTAAATACATACATATTATACATAGAAACACCCAGACCAATGCAAATAGACATATTCATGCATACAAATATTTGCACTGAGCGGGAATCGAACCCGCGCCCCCTGTCGTAGCAGTCGATTGCACTACCGCTACAGACCGGTCAAAATGGAAGTCGAGGTGGGAGGCCTCTATTCAGCAGTAGACTTCCTACGGCTGATATGATAATGATGATGATGATGATGAATGAAAGGTAAATTGCGTGTTACGATTTATGACGTATTAAAAAAAAACTACTTACTAGATCTCGTTCAAACCAATTTTCGGTGGAAGTTTACATGGTAATGTACATCATATTTTTTTTTAGTTTTATCATTCTCTTATTTAAGGACACACATTTTACCACTTTGGAATTATCTCTCGCACAAAGACCTATCCATAGATATCACACACGTATGGGTTTGATGAAAAAAAAATTTGAGTTTCAGTTCTAAGTATGGGGAGCCCCCAAAATTTAATGTTTTTTTTTCTATTTTTGTGTGAAAATCTTAATGCGGTTCACAGAATACATCTACTTACCAAGTTTCAACAGCATAATTCTTATAGTTTCGGAAAAAAAGTGGCTGTGACATACGGACGGACAGACAGACAGACATGACGAATCTATAAGGGTTCCGTTTTTTGCCATTTGGCAACGGAACCCTAATAAGGGCTCAGTTCATACATAAATCACTAAATATACAGTGTTTGTATTGACGATAACAACGCCAAGGCTTTAGAATTTACCACTGAAACAGTATTAATTAAACTATTATTAATGCCTGGAAATAGAAGCGTTTCGATAATAATTAATGATGTGATCTTAGAAACAAACAAATTGCGTAAGTAGGTAACGATAACGGGAATGATAAAGACTAATATTATGTTGATCTAAAATTGGTATAAATCGGATCGAAATTCAGGCTACTTTTAGATCAACCCATGTAGATAACTTTCAAGTGTATTTAAAGAAATTAAGGGTTTTCATACAAAATTGTAAATGAATTATTAAAGATGATCTCGAGTAATCAAAACGTCGGGATCAGTATAAATAATAAAATAACTAAATAAATTTTGAAAGAATCCGTTAAAATAGTTTTATTTCAATGTGCAACATTCGCGTAAGCATCCAACAATATCCAAAATCAAATTGATTCAATAATACTCGTATTTGTAAGCAAAAATATACTGTTTGGTGTTCACTTCATTGTGAAATTTGTTTAGATCCGGTTTATCAATAACTGCAAAATATGAAAATATACTTTAATTTATAGCAAATATCTCGGAACAACAATCCCCTATCGTCCATCAAACATATTTAACTAAGTACTACTACTACTACTACTACTAGATAAACCATGGAAATAACAATAGACCTACAGTTAAAACGATACGTCATCCTCCTTACTCGTTGCATAATTCGCTTGGACAATTGCCCGCAAGAGAAAATGAATTATTCTCAAAAAACGGTACAAAAATAAATGCTAGCATAGACAATCAAATTCATTTCCTAGAATTACAACGCAAATATCAAAGTTTATTTATCCCAAGGTATGTAGTAGAAATAAATAAATGATGAGGGTTCGGTTAGAAAAATATATTTTCACCTTAGCAGCTCAAACATACTGGGTTCCCTGCTTAATAAGAGTGAGGGAAAGTGATTTGAATTTAGAATGCTGCGAATTATCATTGTTATATACGAAACAAGTCATTCGAAGTTGGATTTATCAATTTTTTTTTTTGTGGAGATGGCACTAGTTGACTTTGTGTTTATCAAATTTCAGAACACCCAAACAATAAAACGTTCGGAAACTAATAAACCTTTAAAATGAAAATTATTTGGTAATGTAATTAAATATCTAATTAAATAATAAAATATAATGAATACACTGAAATAAAGAAAAAAATAAAGAAAATGTTTCAGAAAAAATACGAAATAGTTATGCACAAATAATTTATAGTTTTAAAAATCTTTATTGGTACAACAGAATACTATGGATGCAGTTTCAGAACGTAACTTTAAAAATAGCGGGAAACAAAAATCAATATTATTTCTTCTTCTTTTGTTTTTCGGTAGGTAACTACTTAAAATTAGTGTTGCATATCACAAATTCATAAAATATAAGTGAGTCTAGTAACGAAAACAGCAATTTAACACCTGAAGAATTAAAACAACAAGTGTTGAATGCTGAATTCAGTTTTCTTCCTCAGAAATCATGTGATAGATATCTGAAAACCTATGATGTTTTCAATAAATGGAGACTTGAAAAGGGCGCGAACACTTTCTCGGAGAATGTATTATTGTCGTACTTCATAGAATTATCACAAACGAAGCAATCACCTACAATGTGGAGTATTTATTCGATGTTGAAAGCTACAATAAAGACAAAACATAATGTTCATATTGAAACTTATCCCAAACTTATTGCATTTTTGAAAAGAAAGTCAGTAGGACACAAGTCTAAAAAGTCCAAATTTTTTTCAATCTCTAATATTGAAAAATTTCTTAATGAAGCTCCGGACTGCAATTTTCTCGCTGCAAAAGTAAGTTTATACTTAATTAGTAATATATGTGCACGTACGCTAACCATTTTCGCTAATATTTACTAAAATACGAGTTACTTATGTAAAGAAAGTGGGTAAATACTACGTTTTGTTTGTTATACATTTTAATTACTAACATTTTACTTATATAATATTTTTATTACAGGTTACTCAATACTCAATACTCAATACTCAATATTGGAATAATCGGAGCATGCCGCTCGAACGAACTGTTAAATCTGACTGTTAATGCCATCGAAAAACATTCTGACGAACTGCTATTAGTCAACCTACCCAACATAAAGACAAACATTGACAGGTCCTTTGTTATTCGAACGAATATGTGAAAATTGTCGAGAAATATAAGGCATTACGACCTGATAATACGAAAACAGATCGATTTTTCTTGCAGTATCGTAATGACAAGTGTTCAAGACAGCCTATGGGAATCAATAAAATAGGCGGGACACCACAACAAATAGCCACTTTTTTAAAATTACAAGAGCCTCACCTTTACACTGGACTGCTTTAGGCGAACTTCGGCCACGCTTTTGGCTGATTCAGGAGCCAACCTCACAACATTAAAACGTCATGGCGGCTGGAAGTCAAACACGGTCGCGGAAGCATATATTGAAGATTCGATCGAAAATAAGTCTAAAACCTGTAAACGCATAATACAAAGCATAAACTTTAATCCTGATCCTTATGCAGACCCGCGCCCCTCTACTTTCAAAGACACAAATATCATTGAAAATTCGGTAAGAAGCCGCACCGAGTCGCCAACGTTTACTAATAGTATTGTCTCGTCACAGTCCAATAAAGAAATAGAAACGAACTCGAGTCAAATCGCAAACTCCACGGTATCACTTCCTAATAAAACTATAAATTTTCAAAATGTAACTTTTAATAACTGCAATTTTAAATTTTAGTAGATACTTATTGTTTGCAAATATATGTGGTTTCATTTTTATTCATATTGTATTTTTTTATCTCTAATAATGTTCTCGCTGCTAAGGTGAAAAGTTGTATGTGTCACGCGAGAGAAAAGTTATTTCCAGCTCGTGCCTTTGAATCCCTCGCGACGCTCAGGATTCTAATGTAGAATCACTCGCTAACGCTCGTGATTCAATTATTAGAATCCTTCGCTTACTCGGGATTCAAAACTAGCAATCACTTGGAAAACCAACTTTCCTCTCTAGTTGAACAAATAACTATTTTATGGGAATAATCCCACCCTCATTCCCACTACTGCATCTCTTGTACACCGGGATCAATATTAATTGCCACGAACACGCCGAGTAATGATACTCGGGAAGTCCCAGGGAAAGTTAAACTGTCTTGGATCCCGCATTAAAATTATTCAATACGAAATATTATAAATCCACTGCCCTCCTTAGCAAACGTGAGACAATAGACACAAATAGGCAAACTATGTATAAAAGAGATAAGCACCACGGACACAAATATATTGGGTCCTATTAAGTGTCAATCCAGTGGTCCAATAATATGTATGGCAAAAACGCCTAAATGCACGGAATTCTACCCCAGTTGATACGAGATAGTATACCGTTCCACTTGTCATCTGTAAACTATTCAACATAACAGCAAACATCTTCATGTTACCAAATACTACACTCCCAAAGTTCGTGATGGGCAGTTTGATCACATTTAGAATATGGTGTTGAACAGTGATAAAACGGTGATTCGACTAACTTAAACAAATGCAGCTTGCTCTTAAAGTTACCATGCTCAGTAAGAAATTGAGTAACACAGTGATTCACCTCAAGCCATGTCATATCTAGTCACTGGCGAACGTCAGGAAAAAACTGGTAAAGATGGCGCTCCGGCTAGTACCGGCAAATATCAACGCGAGATGTTGACTTTGCAGCATCTTTAGGCGCGCTGTCCCAATATTAAGTACCTTTATCGGCCCATACACCCCAGGTAAGTGGCTACATAGATATTCTTTAGCGTATTAGAAGAAAGACCCCATGTCGCACTTAATATCCTTGACAAGGCGTAAATTATTTCTAAAATTTATCCTAAAAAACAGACTGAGTTTTTATTTTAATATTTACGTTATGGAGTTTAGTACGAGGTGGTGCCTTAAGATTTCCCTTTAGAAGTAGTTGAAAGGTTTTACTACGTGTAGAAAGTAACCTGTTTCGATCACCCCAATCTGAAACAAAGCGTAAGCATCTTTCTGCCATATTCTTCAGTCCTGCACTAGTGTTTGATTAAGTAAAAGACGATGGGTCTGCGTACTCGGTCAATGTGTAAGGGCAGTGTAAGGAAATCATCAAACCCTAAATTTCACAGATATGGACCTAGCACGGATCCCTAAGGACATCCTACCGTCAGTGCCTTCGGCATAGAGTAATGGCCTAGCTTCAGTTCAGTTATACCTTGGGTAAAATATGAATAAAAGTGAGTAAATGTTACTATACCAGCCAAGATAAATATACTATTGAAATTTTAGGGTTCCGTTGCCAAATGGCAAAAAACGTAACCCTTATAGATTCGTCATGTCTCTCTGTCTGTCCGTCCGTATGTCACAGCTACTTTTTTCCGAAATTATAACTGAAATTCAAAAATTTTTTTTTCGTCATGCCGATACATGTCTATGGATAGGTGTTCAAAAATGATGTTGAGGTTCCTAATTTAATTTTTTTCTAATCTGAACAGTTTGAGCGAGAGCCACTTCCAAAGTGGTAAAATGTGTCCCCCCCCCCCTGTAACTTCTAAAATAAGAGAATGTTAAAACTAAAAAAAATATATGATGTACATTACCATGTAAACTTCCACCGAAAATTGGTTTGAACGAGATCTATTTTTTTTTTTTTTTTCAATACGTCATAAATTGTAAACAGTAATTTACCTTTCATTCAATCAACTCATTTAGAAAAAATTTACTTGCTGGTACGGAACCCTTCATGGCCGAGTCCGACTCGCACTTGGCCGGTTTTTATTTCAAACTATAACGACAATTCGGTAATTTAGTAGTTATCCAAAACACCGCTAAAAACCAGGACGCACCACCATCCACGCCAACAAACTAACCGAGAATCTTAGCGCGTCATTCAAACGATTAGCGTCATTTACTCTCCGTTTTATATCTCCTTCGCATCTTCCGTCTCTCGAATACAATTTAGATAACTACCCACTTATAAAAACTCTGACACTTGTGCTTCACAATAATACAATTAAATTGTATCTAAAAGTCCTATAGATTAATTTTAAGTAGATAATATCCCCATAAGTGCGCCAGAAAATGATTAATCTTTTCCTGTCAACGTAGTAGTAAGTAAGTAGTAATTGGTAATATTACGAAATCCTTTAATCCTCAAGGCTATATAATACACATAGAATATTATGTCACGAGTAATATCGTCGCAGCTAAACTCATTAATCTGGGTTTGGGTCATGATTTCGAATTTGGTTTGTTCGATGACTGATGATGATTATTATATCGAAATCATGACCCAGACCCCAATAATCTAAATTGTACCAACTTTCTATTTTACTTACTTCGGCAGTAAAAATATATCTCAACCGCTGACAGCACGATAGTGAGCAAGTAATAGGGGAAATTTTAAAATAACCTTATTACATCTTTATTTTGTACGTACGGGTTCCCCTCTGGCCTCACTTCAACGGAGCTAACGATAAGGTGGGTATGTCAGACTCGAACTGACTTAAATCGCACGGCGTTTCATTACATCTGCCTGTACAGGGGTATCAGGTATGCCCCAGATTAGCGTTTTTTTACTTGTCCGAAGCTCTGATAAACGCCAGGGTGACTGACGTGAGACGTGTCTGCTGACCAAGGTGCTCGTCGGCGGGATGAAGATAAATTTAAATTGGTACAATAAGAATGTATGGGATTGGGTATACGGGGTACTGCCATTGTCTTTGGGTCTCAGGCCAATATATCTGGTACGGTACACACCTGCTAATTTACTGACGAGACTCTGGCACAGGTTTTCAGAGTCAAACGGTAGGTAAGTATAGACTTTGTTAGAAACCGATATGGGTGGTGAAAGCAAAAAAGATTATTATATATATGAGATGATTTTGAGCCCAAAGTTTTCAGATGTAAATACCAAGTAAATAACAAAAATGAGTAATACCGTAAAGCACTATTACTTCTTTTTGTAGCAGCATCATTGAACGTAGTGGTGCCTTGAATAGCAAGCCCGCTATTTTATGTCAGGTGAAATATATAAAAAGACATTTCACAATGATAATTGTATTTTTTACTAATAAACTGAAACTTGTGATTAGCGCGCTCATTTCGAAATATAATTAATTGTCTTTGATTAGCTTAGGTCACTGTGATAATTTAATTATATATTTTTACTTTCGACCACGTTAAGCGTTTAACTTAATAACGTGTCAAGATGCCATTGTTTGGTTTTCAATGAATATGCTACTTATATTTCATAATTAAAAATAAATTAATTCAGAATAAAATTGCCAATGTTTTTTTTCTTTTTTTTTATATTTAGGACACGTCAATTTGACTTCACCTCGCCTGATGGTAAGCTGAAGGTAAAGTCTCAGGAAAGAGGGTCACCATTACATACACGTACCATGTTAACAATGGTGGCACGCAGCTTGACGGCCTCATCAAAAGAGGATTGTCGTCGCAGCACCGCGTGACACCCACCGGTCCCACTAGTGCTGCGACCACAATCCCCCTGCCCGGCTATGCACTTGCTGAACCCTGAACGCAATCAAACCGAAATTGGATTACTAAGGAGGGTTTTTCGCAATCGTGCAAGGTGGTATCCACCCGGCCCAATTTTATCACAAATTTGTGTCATCAAATTTCTACCACCAGCTTAGAGCACCACCATATTCCAAATTATGCCTATCAGTACCTAAAGAAGCTTTGAGCTCACGATAGTTTCGTTTCCACGTAAAATACAAAGGATGAAAGAAATTAGAGAATAAAATCCCTGGAAGTAACAGGGCTGTTAAAAGTTACCTACCAAAGGAAAATTATAAATTCTACAAAACTTGATCTAAACTAATTTTAGCCTTTTTTTCGGATACCCCCCCGCCAGCCAGCGGGGGCGGTTACGTCGGGCTTGAACCGACTAAAACCACACGCCGTCTCGGGTCTACAGACGCCGGTGTGTAAGGTTGCCCATAGAGCATATCCCTCGCACTCCGACTGACCCTGGGCCATCTCCGGTTTCGAGATGGCCCCCTCGGGTTTGGGAACCACGGTATCCCCGTCTTGCCCCGGTTTGGGGGAGGGGCACTAGTCGCCCCAGCGTCCCGGCCTGCTTCTGCTGGGGTGACAGGCGGCCTCACCTGCCACCCCCAGGCCTGCGCTCATGGAGGACGGAGGTCGTTAAGCGACCTCCGGTGCCTGAGTCGCCTGCGACGCGCGGCGAGCAAGTTGCGGGCTCGGCGGGCCGGGAGAGTTCTAAATCTCTCCCGGGCGCGCTCCGCCACCTCCTTCGCGAGCATTACATGCTCGCTGAAGGAGGTGGCGGCGGCCCACGCACTCCACTCGCGCTCTGCACCATTGCTGCAATCGTGCTGCCGAGCGAGAGGACTCCCACCCCGATGGCTGCCACGAGGTCACGCCTCGGCGCCTCCCACGCCGGGCATTCCGCCAGCGTGTGCAGCCCTGAGTCCTCGCTCGCGTCGCAGTGATGACACTCAGGCGTTGGCTCCTTCCTGATCCGATGCAGGTGGACCCCGAAGCACCCCTTCCCGGAGATCACCTGCGTCAGTCGGTACGAGAGGCTTCCGTGTCGCCTCTCTAGCCAATCCTCCATGATGGGCCTTACTGCCGCTATTGCGACGTGCCCTACTAATTTTAGCCTTAAGCTCATAAATTAACTGGTACCATAAAGCAAGTTGGTTTTTGTAGAAGACTATTTCGCGTTTTCGACTATTTTGATTACTAGATAGGATATATCTACATAACACAGTAATCAAAATAGTCGATACCTAAGTAAGGTATCGACTATTTTGATTACTGTACTATCTACTGTACTATCTAGTCTGCAGATTTGAAAGATGTTTGTATATCGCTAAGTTATTAGAGAGTGGAAATCATATCAAAAGGTAGACGCTTCTAATTTAAATACACGCGATATAATAATATTGTCAATATTGATAATATAATAGGTCGTGAAATAGATTGTCTGAGGGACTCTTTACTTCAATTATCATAAATGTTAAACGTGATTCGATGTTAGTTACATTCATACATGAGCTCCTCGAAATTCGAAACTCAAGTACTCCAGTACAACTTAATTGTAATATAATATAATAGACGTTGTAAGTAGACTGTTTCAGCATAATACGATTGTTGGTGCGAGTCATAATTTCAACAAGTTAATTCATTTTGGGTTACCATCTGTTATAAAATTTATACATTTATAGCTTTATACGAACAATAAAACACTAGCTGTTGCCCAAAACTGCAAATTCAGACCCCTTTCCCTCAAACCCGTGAAACCAATTCCAGGGGTTGCGAGATAACATAACATAACATAACTTCACGCCTGTATCCCCGAAGGGTAGGTTGCGAGATGCTTGCAAATAGTACCGTATGTGGGATAATTATATCCCCGTACCAAATTTCAACCAGATCCGTGGAGCCGTTTGAGTGTGATTGAGTAAACAACATTCAAGATTCAGATCCAACGTTCAGATTTATAATATTAGTAGGAAAACAAATTTCAAAAGTCACAATTATATAAAAACATCCCAAAAATTATATCGGCGACAGTGTCATACTACCAATTTATTTTATTTAACCTGATCACATGACAGCTTATGGTAATAATGACAAAATGTCTTTAAAAGCATTTCATAGACGGCGCAATATTCATTATGTCACGCTCGCGGTTTGTCGCAGGCTAAGGTCATGAATTTAGGTGGGAGCCATTATGGCAGACAGGAAATTTGCACGCTTCGCGTTTCAGCTGCGTATTATACTATGTTACATACTACCAAATTAATAATAGATATTATCACTTTAAAATAAATAGAGTTACCTTGTTATTTACTCTATACATTGGCGTTGCGGATATGGGGTAACATAATATATATGTATAGAGATTATTACGAGCAGTAGTTGTAGATGAGAGCTTTTTTAGACGGGGAAGGTCGATTACAAATATTAAATAGGGTTTTATCTGTAACTCGTGAAGATCAATCTTAACTAGTACCTGGAACATTCAGCTATTATTACTAATAATAATAGATCAATGACCTGGAGGTGTTATTTCTAATTGCAGTTCTGACTATTCGCATTTAAACGCCCCGCTGACAGCTTATGTCTCATCTAACTAAGTAGTTGGAATGTTTTTGTCCCAATAGTTCGATTGTCAAACACAATTTAACTACTTGGAATATTTTATGCAACATAACAACCCTAGCATGCGGATAAACATTCATAGATTTTTTTTTGTAAACAAATACATATTATGCATAGAAAATTCCAGTCCAATGCTGATATGCATATTTGCAATGAACAGGAATTAAACCCGTGACCTCTGACTTAGCTGTCGAATGCTCTAGCGTTACGCCACACGTCAAGAAAATGTTATATAAATTTATTTTAGAAAGTTGTATTTTCTTGTAACTCAAATTTTAGGATTTTTTCACAGAACTTGGCAACCATATAGATCTCAATTCTTTTGTCAGTGAAGTCGACAACGACGCATATTCTTAATATTGAACTTGGCTCTCATTTTACATCTATGTTTTTGATGGGATCACCTTTTCTTGAAGACGTATACAAATATTTCTAAGTATTGGGTCTGCTGCGTTCAAATTCCGTAAACAAAGCGTTGACTCCTCCAATCTAGAATTAAATCATATAACATAACATAACATCACGCCTGTAGGGATACTTGCGTGATGTTATGTTATGTTACTTTTATTATAAGGGGTAGGCAGAGGTGTATTACACACCCACGATTCGCCAGTTATGTTAAGGTCCATAGTGTCCATGGGACCATAGTGCCATCTACCGGGCACATAAATCACTCTGGTTTAAATATTGAATAACTGTCACGACCAGCGATCCCTTTATTACAAATTTTGATACTAACGTTATAAGATTTATGTATTTAAATTATGTATTCTGATATCGTTAACTGCTATATTGCAAATATCATGACGATATTTTGCCTTTTTTAGGGTTCCGTACATAACACAACAAATAACATACATAACTTCACGCCTGTATCCCCGAAGGGGTAGGCAAAGGTGTATTCCACACCCACAATTCGCCAGTTATGTTAAGGTCCCAATGTAATAGGGGGCGAGCCTATTGCCATCTACCGGGCACATTATTAAGCAAGCGATAATTACCATTTATGAATGCACACATAACTACGAAAAGTCAGAGTTGTGTGCCCGGGGTGACTGGGGACCGAACTCGAGACCTCGTCTCAGCAGTCCGTTACGTACGCCGCTGGGCTACCGCCCACCAAGTACCTTTTTTTTTCATGCGGAAATCCCCTCGGATACCCCCCCCCCGCCGGCCAGCGGGGGCGGTTATGTCGGGCTTGAACCGACTAGAACCGCACGCCGTCTCGGGACTTCAGACGCCGGGGTGTAAGGTTGCCCATAGAGCATACCTCTCGCAATACATATTTTGTATCAAGACCATATTTTCTGAAGAACGATTCGGATCAACGTGAAATAAACCGGATGCAATATTATTGCGTAAAGTTTAGTTTCAAGCTTGAAGTATTCTTACTCATATTCGTACCATGACAATATTGTATATTATTGTGTTATTCCTGCAGAGTGCTGGAATAGAACAAACAATACTACTAATATTATAAACGCCTGCCTTTTTTGTATAATACTCGCTTAAGCAGTAAATGCTTTTGCAGTTTAGATTTAGTACTAAGTATGTGCAAATAACAAATTGCATAGGGCCTTTTTTTTTATTTTTTTTTACGTGCGGAAATCCCTTCGGATACCCCCCCGCTGGCCAGCGGGGGTGGTTATGTCGTGTCTCGACTAAAACCGCACGGTGTCCTCCCCAAGTGTCCGTTGCCGGGCACTCCGGGTAAGCCCTCGAAAGGATAACCCCAGGGTATTGCATAGGGCCTGACCTAAAAGGAAGAAGATGAATGTTAACAGTCTCAAATGTACACAGACCAAAAGTGTAATTTATAAAACTGTTCAAACTTTAGTGTAAACCATACATCACAAATATTAAAAACTAGCAGTTGCCCGCGGCTCCGCCCGCGTGAAATTCCAATCCCGTTCCCGTAGCCCATGGTAACCTATTCCCGGTATAGACAAGTGTTTTCTTTTTTGTCAGGCAATTTTTTTAATTTGTCTCTACGTAAGAACCATCCTAGTACTTCAAGGAATATTATTAAAAAAGAATTAGCGAATACGGTTCAGCTGCTCTCGAGAATTGCGCTTAACAACACAGCGATTCATTTTTATATTATAGATGTTTCTACATCTAAATTCTTTAAAAAGTTTTAACTACTCAATATATTTGCCCCTTAAGAAGAAAATACTTAAGGAAAATTCTACTGAAACATGATAGGTACCAATATAAATAAATTGGAAAATTTGAAGACAGTATATTAAATTCGCCCACTCGTTTTTTATTTAGGTAGATGGCTTTATATGGTTTCATATCTTCCAATATTGGTATCGATATAGTGTTATTGTTATACAACATAACAACTTCCAAATAAACATGTCCATAATTCTATTCGTATGGCAAGTTGGGGTGAATGACTGCTTGCAGTGATGTTTTCAAATGAATTATTACCTTGTTAACTATACTATAATATCATTAAGTTAATTAATAGAAGTGTTGTTCTCAACGGTGCAGTTGACTGCACCCTTGATAAAAATAATTATAGGATGTAAAACTGTATTTGAAAGGAATCGTTAGTTTTATTAACTAGTTGTTGAAACATAATATTGTAAATGTGAAATAAAATAGAAAACAGTTTTGTTAGTACAAACAATAATTACTGTTTTTGGTCTTTTAATTAAAGCTGGACCAGTATCTTTGATTTATGTAGCATGAACTGGAATAGGTGAGGTATATTATTATTAATATCAATTGTTGATATAAGTAATTTTAAAATCACTTTTATTAACAAGGGCGCGATATTTAACATTATGAACTAATAAATCTAGTTTATAAGCGTGGTGCCGCGTAGCGTTTGTGTATACGCTACGCACTCACAAACCGTAGTGTTACAATCCTTACTACTGTTTTTATTATTTTACGCTTCCCGAACTTTTTGTGCCTTAACGTCTAACAAATCACTTGACGGGGTAAACAGTCAAAGGACTTCTACACATCCAAAAAATGCATATGCGATCACTAGTTTTTCTGTCAGTTTTTACTCTCCGGAAAGATCCTTACGACATAAAAATTATTTAGGTATGATCCATTGTTTGTAGTCCCATACAAAACTTGTAACACGTTGTAAGTTAATTCTCAAAGTACACATAACATAATTCCTGCGTATTTCTTAAGTAGTAATTTTTCATACCAGACATAATTACAGGTTGCTTGCCTGATTAATTTTACCTTAAGGTCCTTTGAGGATTGTTTAACCCACTTTCGCGTGGGTCAGCTTGTTGTCGACATATGTGTACATTATACATCATGTCAATATTTAACCACGGTAGCCTTCTATTGTTTAAAAACGGTGTCGTTTCCGTTTAAAGTCACAAACACGCTGAAGGACAAAGTTTTGTAAAAACTTAATCCTAACCTAATTTTGCTATAAAAAAAAAGTTAAACAAATAAACTTAATTTGAATACATATCAATACAATAAAACAATGAAATAACATTAAAATCGTCTAATTAGTCGATGCTACTCCGTTTCTGCCAGATATAATTTCAGATTTCTAAAAAAATAGGTTTTAAAATATTTCTCATTGTTATATTCTCTTAGTTATACTCCCCTTTGTCATCTCCTCTCTTTGTGAAAACTCTGAAACTTTTCACTTACTTCAAGCGGCGTTGTGATCAAAAATAATTTCAGAAAATTTACATGGTAGAGACTTCTTCACACAGCTCTTGAAATTTGCGAATGCACAACATACAGTATTGAATCCATCCATCCATCCATTTTCACTACTACAATGGAAGTGAATTCATTCTATAAATTTCCCGTCCCTATTATTACGTTATATTTAGACATTATACGTAATTATTATTTTAGGGATGAAAATATGGGGTGTGTGTTGGGTAACCTCCTCGCGTGTCACTCCGATTCCGATCCCGCTGCAGTCCGTGGGGGAACGGAATCGGAGCGTTTGGTACACCCTGGGCGGCGGTTAATGACACCCCCCCCCCCCCCCCACATGGGGTTGGCATTGATCGTCGGCCAATACCCGACGTGGTGGGAACACATCGCTCTCCATACTCCTCTGCTTTCAGAGGAGACAGGACGAGCGATGGTGTTAGTGGCGAATGCCACCGTAGGGTCCTGGGGGATCCAGGGGCGGGTACTTATGCCACCGCCGGCGAGAGAGGACTAGCCATCCTCTCGCGTTCCGTAATCGGTAGGTGATCAGCAATTACTGGACTGGTGGCTCCAGAAGGGTACGCTGTGAACTTGCCGACCGGAGGGCTTGCCTTTATTGGCCGGCCCACGACAAGGAAAAGTCTATAACACCCGACAGCGAAGTTGTTAAAACTAATGGATACCAGCCATAGTATGTAGGCTTATCCAGGTGCAGGGGACTCCGCCTGGATGGATCGCCCCATACTCGTGGGACATAATTCAAACATTGTTAAAAAACTGGACGGATTTTCAAACGACGACACAGGCACGAATAATGGCAACGGAAATGACGGAGTGGTAGTAGTGGGGGGCAGAAGAGCTGAGGCCGCGGTCGCGTACGCGGTTGACTAAGGCCATCATCGCCAGACCTGCCACTCCATTACCATTCGGAGAGGGAACGGACGCGGAGATTGCATCCACGACTGGGATTGACAGCGAGTCAGCTCCCAGCCGAATAGAGACCGAAGGTCTCAGTCGTAAGAGGCCTCGCTCGCGTAGACCCGCTCTAGCCTGAAGCAGAAGCTCCTGCGGACAGAGGGCGATCTCCTCGAGCGAGGACGACCGGCCAGCGAAGGTGCTGGCCATTTGGACGGTTCAGTCCCACTGGTCACGGCACGGCAGTCGTCAACGTCGTAGAAAATTGCGGAAGGACGGAGCCTCCTTGTTGGGGGCTTCCTTAAGGCGCGGGTGCAACTCCTGCAGCCCCGCGAGACCAGGTGCTTCAGGTACCTCACCGTGGGGCATGTGGGAGTGCAGTGCACAGCGGAAGACACCGTGGGGGATCGGTGCTTCCGCTGCAGTCAGCCCGGTCACAAGACCAGTGCCTGTGATGCTCCGCCGTGCTGCTACAAGTACGTAGCGGAGGGCAAAGCGACGGAACACCGGGTGGACAGCCGTACCTGCGTGCGTGACCGCTCGCCGCCAGTACACCAGGTTTCGCCAGAGGCGTCGCTGCCCAGACGATGCGGCAGCCCGAGAGGCGGAGCTATATGAGGCGTAAAAGGCTCCAAGAGGTCCCTCCAGGTAGCCCACTAAGCAGGCCAAATGGCGGGCCCGCGAAGAGCTGCTGGAGTCTCTGGAGCAGAACCCTTGGGGGCGCCCTTAGCTTGCATGTTCCGCCGCGTATGGCTCCGCCTCAGGCGCCTGACGCTGATAATAGCGAGAGCGATGTGCCCGAAGTCAGGGAGAGCGAACTAGTGCTAGCAGTGCTCCGGCTTAAAGCCCGGAAATGCACTGCCCCCGGACCCGACGGCATTCCAGGTCGAGCATGGGTCCTGGCCCTTGAGAAACTAGGGCCTCTATTGGTGGCGCTCTTTAGCGCATGCCTCGAAAGGGGCCAGTTTCCAAAGGCGTGGAAGACGGGGAAACTGGTCCTTATCCGGAAGGAGGGGCGGCCGGCGGATCAGCCATCTGGTTACTGGTTTCTTGTTGCTCGACGAGGTGTGCAAGCTCTTTGAGCGGATTATTGCAGAGCGCCTTGTCGAGCATCTCACGAACGTGGGGCCAAATCTGGCGGACAATCAGTTCAGTTTCCGCCGGGGGCGCTCCACCGTGGAAGCGATCATGCGCGTTAGGCGCCTTGCGAAGGAAGTAGTCTCGCGGGGTGGGGTGGTGGTGGCGGTGTCTCTCGACATCGCCAACGCCTTCAACTCCCTACCCTCGTCCACTCGGACCACATCTCCGAAATCTGGTCCTGAAACTGAGGGGGGCTGCGGCTGCGCTATCGCGGCTGATGCCAAACGTTAAGGGACCCAACGCCCCCACTAAGAGTCTGTACCTGGGGATCGTGCGAAACATGGCACTTTACGGGGCCTCCATATGGGCGGAGACCCTGGCGGCCCGCAACGTGGCTGTTCTAAACAGCCGTTAAAAGCGATGGCCGTCAGAGTCATCAGGAGGTTTCGCACGATCTCCGTCGAGGTGGCATGTCTCCTAGCTAGGACCCCACCATGTGACCTGGAAGCGAGAACCCTTGCGCTATTCTACCAATGGGGCAAGGAGGCGCTGGAGCGGGGTAATATGGCCGGTGCCTCGAGAAATCAGGGCTTAGCGGTCCCAGCTCCACCGGGAACTCACGGAGACATGGAGGGTGCGACTTGAACAACCAAGGTGGGGGGAATCCACCATTACGGCGGTGAGGTGGTGAGACCGATTATGAAGGAGTGATTGGAGAGGCACCACGGTGACCTCTCCTACCGTATGTGCCAGATATTTACCGGACACGGGTGCTTCGGTAAGTATATATGGCGCATCCACCGGGAGACAACGCCGCAGTGCCAGCACTGCGAGGATCCTGGCGGAGACACGGCGCTCCACACGTTGATGGAGTGCCCTGCGTGGGCGAGTCAACACCGGGAACTCGTTGCGGTCCTGGGCGTGGACGTTCTCTCGTTGGAGACCATGGTGAGGGCTGTGGTCTCCGTCGGGAGCAAGTGGCACGTCGCCGCCTCTTTCTGCGAGCAGGTAATGCGCGCGAAAGAGACGGCGGAGAGGGAGCGGGAGAGAACCCTACTCATGATCGGGGCCTGAGGACGGCAGTTGGCCGACTCGCCGTCCTTACAGAAGCAGGCCGTGGCGGAGGCGTGTCGTGTGTGTCCTACACACGCCTGCCAACTCACCGACGCGGGATAAAACCCGACACCACCAGGCGAGGCCGCGGAGGCGTCCAAAGTCCGCCGGTAACCCTAGGGTTATCCTTTCGAGGGCTTACCCGGGGTGCCCGGCAATGAACACCACAACATGGGAAAGACACCGTGTGGTTTTAGTCGGTCCGATTCCGACACCAAAGCCCATGGGGGTTTCCACACGCTAAAAAAAAGGATGAAAATATACCCACGGAACAATAATAATTAATAAAAATCTTAACGATCGATACGAACTCTTATTCGATATTCAATACTTATTTTTATCATAGCCACATAACTAAGTTGAGGATCAAATATTCTTCTATATGAATATACCTATATGACCTATAGAGGTATATACATGTAGAAGAACATTCTGGGATTATAAACAGTATGTTATTCGAAATTCGCACAAGCTGCAAAACCGATTTGGCCAATGACGTTGGTCATGCGATTTATCTCGACTCAGGATGTTAATTGGTATGCAATAAAAATCGAGTCTAAATTGAAAACAAGTATTTGAAATCGGTATTTCAGTGACCCGACATTTAACCTTAATAATGTTAAATGTAACATCCGTGCACAGAGTTCTTAATATCTACGTATACAGAGATGAAATTCCGGTCCGTTGTTTCACACTACTGGTTTGTTTCTGCGAATATAATATGTAATGCGCAAGCGCGTCAAATCAGTACCAACCAGACTTAAGACTTGTACTATTATTTATTCTGTGCTTAAGACCGTAAGCACGTGCATGATTTGTTCGTAACTTATTGACACGCACGTTATTGAGTGCATTCAAAATGACCTACTATTCTATAAAGTGGTGTGAAAGAAATAGTAAAAGTTCTGGACGTAGTAACTATTTAGTAATCTGTGGTTCTGGTTACAAAAAACCTGCGAAGTGCAAGTCGGACTCGCCCATGAAGGGCAGCAAGCAAAATTATTATATTTGAGTTGATTAAATGAAAGGTAAATTGCGGTTCAGGATATATATGACGTATTAAAAAAAAGTACTTACTAGATCTCGTTTCCAACTAATTTTCGGTTGAGTTTCAGTTCTAAGTATGGGGCCCCAAAATTTATTGTTTTTTTTTTTCATTTTTGTGTGAAAATCTTAATGCGGTTCACAGAATACATCTACTTACCAAGTTTCAACAGCATAGTTCTTATAGTTTCGGAAATAAGTATAAGAATCTATAAGGGTTCCGTTTTTTGCCATTTGGCTACGGAACCCTAAAACGACGGAATTAGCTTTCACCGGTAAAAAAAATATTAATGCAAATAATTTCTTCAAATTTCATGACGTTAAGCTGGCTGACAGAATTCACGTTGGTTTATACCTCAGTCAATACAATTCTTAATGAATGGCTCTGTGCTTTCAGCATCAATTCCGCCAATGTCCCGTAGTAGAGCTATTACCGAAGGACATAAAGCCACGGTAGAAAAATTTGTTGTAATCCCATTTCCGGTCATGGAAGTACCTGCAACTTAATTATGAGAATTACGAGTCTGATTTAAGTGCAAAACTTAAAACTTAAAAATATTACTACAAAATTTAGAATTAGGGTTCCTCATAGATTAATCCTCTGATTGAGTTTTTTTATTTTCGCAATAAACATATATTATAGTTCTGTTCTCGGTATATATTAATCTTTTTTGCATTGAATGGTTGAAGATTATTTTATTTTCTACAACTGTTGCTCTTTCCTAGTTCCTCGATTTAGCCTAAATCGATAATTACACCTTTTCAAATTTAATCTACATCGATTAGTTCCTGAATAAATCTTATATTTACAAAACCCCAAACATTTGATGGACAAATGAAAATAAACTCTCTGATGTAAGTATTTATTATTCGAAAAAATACTAACTGAATATGTGTCCCATTTACGGGGAGGGTCTCGGAATAATTCATCGCTCCACCTGTAACCGGGTCTCGTAGAATTATGCCCGGCTTTGATAACTAATCGTTCGTGAAATTAATATGATAAGTTTGAGGAATAAATTTCAGTTTATTATACGTACTTAATTTGATTTTGGTTACTCATCTGTTAGTGATTTTATCGATGAAGTCGTTTAATTGGCGATGCCTCTGAACAATAATTTATTTGTGTTAATGCCATAATGAACTGAATACGAAAGTCAATTCAGATGTTCTGATATTCTTGTCTTCTCCGTTTATTTAGTCGATCGCCAATCCCGGTTGAATGGAAATCTTGCACTTTGGAGCCCGGGGTCTGCTCTCTTACTCTTCCTTTGCATGATTTGATTTCATCGTGGTTTTCATATAATTGACTGAGGTCTGACCCCTACCCAGGGAGGACTTTCTGTGCCTCCTGAGCCTCATTCGGCAAAAAACCTTTCTGCTACGTTTTAATTCTCATTATTGTGTGATTATGATGAAATCAAATCGACTAAAATAATATATATTGATGGAGGAGAGCCCCTTTACCCACTCTCGGTTGCGCCTGATACTGCTACTTTCTTTTCATTTTTTCTTTGAATATACATATTAATCATGGTATTTCTTCATCGACTTCTAGCTCCAAACTGATGCTATCCTCGTATACCAATCGCATAATAATTTAAACCGCATGATTTGCAATCGCGTGACTCCCGAATATCTGAACGAGACAAACAAAATTGCCACTGACAATATATATTTCTTGCCACAACTGCACATTTTAATTTAGTTTATACAGTATTTTGATAACAATACTGGTACGCTAAACACATGTTTAATCTTATCTTGGGTACCAGATATCAACAAACAAAACTGTCAACTGTATCACATTGTACTATTAATTAAGTTCATTAGAATGTAACTTTTGAAATAAATACATGTATTATTTTTTAACATTGTACAGTCAACGACATAAGTAGCCTAACACATTCTAATTAACAGATGACCTTAACCATATATTAATATTAAACATAAAATATTAAACAAAATATGAAATAAATTAACTTTTTCCTTTGAGAATTATATATAAAAATTATTAAAAAAATATATACATAAAACTACTTATGCATGAGGTTCTATTGATATATTGTGCACTAGCTGATGTCCGTGACTTCGCCAGCGCGGAAGTCGGTTATCATTTTTTGGTCATATCTCCGGTTCTACTTAACCAATTGCATTCAAACATACATATGACCAAGACCTTTCTAATAGAAAAAACCGCATCGAAATTCATTCAGTAGTTTCTGCGTCCTTTGTGAACAAACAGACAAAACAGATAAACAAACAAACAGACAAGAATTCCAAAAAAAAAGTTTTTGTGCTCATAATCGTTCATTTAACATAACCCAAGTTTCTTTTTTAAATATATCCAATATAGCAACAAATTTACAATTTTATAAGAATAAAGATTCCAATATAAAAGAGGTTTACGAACATTCTTACTTTATAAGCTACTGAGCCGTCAGTCAGCGTCAAAAGTTAATAATTATTCAAGATTTGTGAAATCAGTTTTAGAGCAATTTATATTTCCTAATGAAAATGCTATTTAACTACTTTGTAAGCTATATTAAAATATCTTTGAAGTTGGATTCAAATATATTTAAAAATATTAAGAATCTGTGAATTTCTTCGATGTCGTGCCATCTTTTACTCGTATACTTACTAAGTTACTACTGAAATTGCCAATAGTAAGTAGAATTACGGACAGCTCGTAAAAGATGTCGAAAGAAACTTAACTATAACGCTGATGGTACTCGACAAGCTGGCAATTTGTCACTATATATATGTTGTATATTTTTGTCATTACTTTGTCAGTTCGAGTTAGGAGTTCGGTTTAATTGGGTGTTGTGGAAATGGGGTCATCGTGTGTTGACACAGTAAAACTCCATTTACATAACACCTAGAACAACGAATCAAGGCACTATAACGAGAAATGCCAAACATTATTATAAAGGCAAAAATATTTTTGTGTTGATATAATCTGATAAGAATGAGTAGTTCAGTTAGTTATTAAGAATTGTAAATGCATTATATTGTAACCTTAGCCGTTATATACCTATATTTGATAAGTTAATTAATGTGAGCAACATAATATAAGAATTAGAGAGGTTACCAGCAACGAGAATGACTTTTAATTCTTTGAATCTTCACCCTTACCTGTCGGTAGCTTAGTGATTGAGGAGTTGTCCTTAGGATCGAGAGGTCCAGAGTTCGCCGACGTGAACCAACTCCTGACACAAGCAAGCAAGTACTCAGAAAGAAGTTACAAATCAAATTATGTTTTTGAACAGGGGCATTTTCGTAAATCGATAATTAATATTGATTAAATGGAAATGGTGTAAGCTTTGTTATCGAACTTGTGATTGATTGATTTAGTATAATTTGCTACCGTACTTACTTCTATAAGTTCCTACGTCAAGTTTTGATTTATCCTTTCATAAAATCAATTGATAAAACTTTAGAAAAGATTTAGATGTTGAATTGGTAGGTATATAATTATATTCATTGTCAACCATTGTTATAAGATTTTAAAACACAAGGTGTAATATTGATATTCTCGATAGTAGAAAGCATACAAAATCTTTTCGTAATCTTTCAGTTCCAAGCTCTAAAATCACGGCACTGATATTCTACGGGATTATATAAATTTTGCAGCACAACTTATTACCCAATTCTACATCGTTAACTGCTCATTTATTTATGCCGTCCTTGAACTTAATGGTATTTTAGTTGAGTTTCATGAGCAGGTAGTGATAAAACAAATTTTATATGAGTTTATTTAACATGAATATATGACTAATACCTTTTTGCCTCTGGCGTAGGCAGAGACGAGGGTGTATGGGGCCCAGCAAGATGGTTAGAGCCCAAGCTAACCTCGCCTGCAAGCCAGTACATTTGCTGATCAAAGGAGGAGGGCCTGGTGAAGACTTTACTCTCGGGATTGGGGCTCAGATGACAGTCACTCTCATTAAAGCCAAAACAAACCAATAAAAGCTCGGGATTGGGGTTCAGATGACAGTCACTCCCATAAAAGCTAGAATAAACTAATAAAAGGCGAAGCAGGGTAGCGGACCCCAGGCTCCAAAGTCCCAGTGGCATCCAAAGTCGAGCTTTCGATTTATTTCCTCATCTTTTATTTTACAACATAAAGCAACCCAAATCAAATTAATAGAATAAAATTATGTGATTCATTCCAGATTAAATTCCACTGCACTCACTTTCATACACGTATCGGAAAAATGTTCCTCCAATTCATGTCACGACTCGGACAGCCGTATCTGTTATCGAATACCTACCCGTAGTTAGACACCATTTTATTTTATTCGCTTTCAGAGCGGGAAAAGAATATTTTTACTCTTTGTCGTCAGTAATTGAATTTCGTGAGCACCTACTATAGTTTCGCGGTGAAATAAAGAGATTCTCTCGAATCTCCCTAGACCAAATCCGACGTTTAAACCAAGCTTTCTTGAACGATTGACGATTTTACGACGCAGCTTAGTGTTGTGTGTTTGTATTTTGTGAAATTTTAGGAACTCATTCTTTCTTCGCTTTATGATGTTTTACTTGTTGTTTAAGTGATTATTTTAAAGTTAATGTTTGTAGTGAAAGTTGTTTAAAGTTGATACTTTGAACAACTTAAAAAAACATTTAAAAACCCTCGAAACAAACCCAATTCGATAGTAAAAAGGATAGTAATTAAAGATAGATAATTCATTATCTGTCCCGAATCTAAAGAATCAGGAATCCGTCCAATCCCGAATCTGTCCAACACCAAGCAAGCGTAATCATCTCGGTACTCCAATACATTTGCTCATCTCATCTCATCATCTCGACGTTGTTCTTGGTTGCATCCGAGGCTTCAGTCCGTCAATTAGCATGTTTACCGGCTTGCAAGTCGGTTTGGCCAAGTAGTTCTTAGCGAAGCAAGCAATTAAGAAGCTACGCTTAGCATTGATTACAACAAAATGTCCTACACACAGTTGTGTGTAGGACTTATAAGCAAACTATCATGGGACCATACACCCATTAAATCTACCGGACACCAATTTTAAACTTTGTACTGGTATTCATATTCTGTTCATGAGCATAGCTGAGTTGTCAACAAGAGAAAGTTTAACAGCTGAGTTCTCGGAGTTTTTAGTCATAGTAATTTTTTAATAATACCACATGAATAATATATTCTGGGCTTTTACAGTAGACTTATATGTAACTTGGTATATTTAAAGAATAAGGTGAAATTCTGATGAAAACCCTGTTTGTCTATGAATATAAAATCAATATGAAAATAAACTCAAACAACCTATATTCCAAGACGCTAAGAAGACAAAACAAATAACCCCCCAGGAATCAAACCAACAATCGCCTTTTCCTGACATAAACGACCCTGCAATGAGAAATTGTGCAGAGCTCGTGTGGAATACCGCAGAATTTTATGCGGTCGTCGAGAAACGTTGCATTTACATAAATATTCGTTTATCGGGACGAGTCTGTGATTTAAGTGAAAATCTTGTTCGGTTTGCGAAAAAAGAAAGGAAGACAATAAAGAAAAGGTTTAGGATGTCTGTCTAAAATGAAATAATGGAGGTAGGGCTGTGTCACGTGAAGGTAAATGCGTCATAAAAGAAGGCTAGAACAATGGTGACGTGAAATTTTGATACGCATATTTATATTTATTGGCAAGCTGTAAGTGCAAGTTCGGTCCTCTCCACCGAACGTCACTTCTATTTGAGAGTTGTACGTGAAGCCATTGAAATAAAGAAACATAAAAATTTCAAACGGGAAGATGGGCATAAATTATCTGCAACATGGAATCCAGTGATAAATAACTTGCTACCTCGCTTTTCTGCGCAGTCGGATAGACACCGGTCAGTTTGTTTACAGAATAGGGACACTGTAAGTGTAGTATGTGACGGTACATGACGAAATGTAAATATAAAAAATTTCGAGAATGTGCGGGTGGAAGAAGAACTGTGTACCTCACGGACTCGATGGCGCAGGACGTGCACCACTGCGCCAGTCAGCCTGTGA
This sequence comes from Cybosia mesomella, assembly GCA_946251805.1. Taxonomy (NCBI): domain Eukaryota; kingdom Metazoa; phylum Arthropoda; class Insecta; order Lepidoptera; family Erebidae; genus Cybosia; species Cybosia mesomella. Next base: position 12,258,063 of record OX276395.1, read on the forward strand.
CCATGGCCAGTGTAACCTGGTCGAAACGTCAGGCAATCCAAAGGTATGTATATACCTTTTTTTTTTGTGCGGAAATCCCTTCGGATACCCCCCCGCCGGTCAGCGGGGGCGGTTATGTCGGGCTTGAACCGACTAAAACCGCACGCCGTCTCGGGTCTACAGACGCCGGGGTGTTAGGTTACCCATAGAGCATATCCCTCGCACTCCGACTGACCCTGGGCCATTCGCAGTGTCCCCTCTGATAACAACAGAGGGGTACCTGGAGCGACCACGTCCCCCTCGTGCAATTGGGTCAGCTGGCCCTGAAAAGGGCCGGTTGGTCAGACTCTTGGCCGTTGACGTTGACGCCAGCTACTCCAGAGGAGCAATCAATGATGCGTCATCGCCCACGTTGCCCAGGGTGCACCAAACTTGGAGGTGATCCAACCAGTCGTACCCCGGTATGTATATACTTATAAATGATTGCGTTAATTCCCGTTAAATTTAATTATTGTATATTATGGAACGCGAAAGTTTAAAAATTAATATAACACAAAGCTAATGAGTCGATACTCAAGACTGACAAGTTGCCATTCCACCATTCACACGCCTAGTCCCAATATTGCCCTGGTCACAGCAAAACAGGACTACAGTGAAGTATTCATTCTCATATATTGTGTCCTCATCTAGCAATAATAATCTTCTACTAGAATTTAACGATCTTATAATAAACAAGGCAATAAATAGTATACCTAGAAACCCCAAATTTTTTCCACTGTTTTCCTTGCCATTAAGGGTAAGAATATAAACATCACATCTATCTATATTTATAAGATATAAAAAGGAGCATAATACTGCAAATCAACAGGCCTTACTACGTGACATGAAAGCCGATCTCATTCAAACTTTATTGAGTTGAGAGAGTGACTTGCTAGTTTAGTAGGTACATATCAGTCGTATGCGTTTAACAAACCTGAAACAAAATGTTGTCTCGTTGCAGAGATTTCAGCTATTTTGTGAGATATTTGATTATTAAATGAATCTCATAAATCTTGTATAACAATAGAACTTTTTTAGGGTTCCGTTGCCATATGGCAAAAAAACGGAACCCTTATAGATTCGTCATGACTGTCATACGGTACGTCCGTACACTTTTTTCCGAAACTATAAGAACTATGCTGTTGAAACTTGGTATGTAGATGTATTCTGTGAACCGCATTAAGATTTTCACACAAATATATAAAAAAAAAAATTTGGGGCCTCCCCATACTTAGAACTGGAACTCAAAATTTTTTTTTTCCTCCAGCCCATTCGTGTGAGGTATCTATGGATAGGTCTTCAAAAATGATATTGAGGTTTCTAATATAATTTTTCTCTAAACTGAATAGTTTGCGCGAGAGATACTTCCAAAGTGGTAAAATGTGCCCACCCCCCCTCTGTAACTTCTAAAATAAGAGAATGATAAAACTAAAAAAGAAATATATATGAAATACATTACCTTGTAAACTTCCACCGAAAATTAGTTGAACGAGTTCTAGTAAGTACTTTTTTTTAATACGTCATATATCCATTTAATCAACTCAAATATAATAATTTTTCTTGCTGCCGTTTCAATCATTGGTTGAATATTATTATATAGTTTTCTTTTATTGCAACGAATTACGAGCGGTATATAGTTGTATTATGGCGGTAGCTTAGTAGTTAAGTTGTCGGCCTTACCATCGACTTACACTTCCGACGTGAAAACCCTCCTTTTTTTTGTTCAGGCAGGAAAAAATGTACCTTTTTTTTCGTGCGAATATCCCCTCCGGTACCCCGTGGGGAGTCAAGCCGGGACCACCACTTAGCCATAATGGCGGCATCTCACCACCCGCGGACCTTTGGACTGAGGCCGACTGCCGCTATCCGCCCGATATAGTGTCTGCCGATATACTTCGGCAAGCACTTCCGCCTCCAGATTCCATGGAAGGGATCCGGCCAAGACGCAGGCCGCTTTTGGGGACACAGTGCGGTACCCGCGTTTGACCCTGACGGCCACAGTACGTTATACACAATACGCAAGAGTCCAGCCCTATTGCGGGTGGTCAGGGCGTCCGCCCATACCGGTAGCGCATCCCGATTAGCAAGATTTAAGAAATGAATTAAATGTCCAAAAACTATAGATGTGACTCGCATTTGATTTGATTTTTTTTTATTGTAAATTGACATTAAGTACTTGTGAAATTTCTTTGTTGATGTACAATAAAGTATATTCTATTCTATTTAACATCATTTAAGGTGTCAAACGGCCATCATGGCACTAGCGGCACTAGTATAATATTATTTTAAAAATATATTACAGAAGATTATTTGTTCTCTTTCATTCCACAAACAAAACGTTTTTTGCTATGCCGTAAAATATTGTTAATTTGTGATTGTTGTCTTTGATTATAATAATCAAAGATTGTTGTGTAGTACTCTACCAATATCTCATGCTAGTTAAGTACCAATGCAAGAACTTGAAGATATCGCAATACACGGACGGGCTCAAAACCAATTAAATTTATTTTATCTAATGTGCGAGTATCGTGTTGGATCCAATATTAATTAAGACGAATACAAATTGAATGTACCTATATATATGAATATTATCGATGCGTGAAATATTCACATATTTATGAATCTGCACGACTTACATTCTAATGGCAGCTATAATTTTATGAGATTTTCACTAAACAACGGGCAACTTCATTGATTATACATACACAGGGGATTTAAGAAGTTTTCACTGGTTCATAGTAAGGATTAAGTTGGTACCTACAATATATTTCTCTAATAATCAGTTTCTCTTCTTGTATGTTTTCAACTGTTAACATTATAGGTTATAAATCTTGAAATATAATCGTTTGATTAAAATTTATGTATTTCATAACCTATTACAGATTTAACACCATTTACCATTCCCAAATTATATATTAAACCGAAAAAATACGGTCTATAGACGATCTCGAATAGCCAAGAGATTAATAGGCATTTGGACGTTATCGCAAAATATTAAATAACATTTATACTAGTAATTATTACGTAATACAGTCATTTGACCGGATATATCGGACACAATTACAGAACACAAAATTAAAAAGCCATTTATATTGACTTATATCAAACTCTACATTTACAGTGTATTTATACGTATTTTCTTTTTGATTTGTATATTATTTGTATAATTTTAACACAATACCAGACAGGAATCACAAGCACTTCGTTTTAGTTTTCTGGTTTCTGTATATAAAATTCGAACGCGTGGTACTGATTTGTTTTTATAGTAGCGGGCCTAATGGGAACAGTGAAACCATTATTTTAACGCATTTAAGGTATTCATTTAGGGTAAAGAAAAGTAAGTACTCAAAACTTAAGTTTTCCTATAATCTGTGAGATTTAAGTATTTTACGGTAATGTATTGTAATAATTACCTAATAATTGTATAATAATAAATATTCTATGATATTCTACACAGCGCTATCTAGACCAAAAGTAAGCTTAGCTCAACTAGCTTGTGTTATGGGTTCTAGACCGCGGATATATAATTTTTTTTTTTTGTAGATACATACTTATTAAACATTTATTAGTTTAAGTATCCATACTTACAACTATTATTACAGGCATACACCCAAGGGGTGTATGTTGGGTAACCTCCTCGAGTGTCGCTCCGATTCCGATCCCGCAGCAGTCCGGGGGGAACGGAATCGGAGCGGCCGGTACACCCTGGGCGCGTGAAAGAGACGGCGGAGAGGGAGCGGAAGAGAACCCTGCCCCTCGAGTTTCGCAGTCTGCGGCGAGGACGCCGCAGACTCATCTACGCCCGGGACTACCGACCTCCATGATCGGGGCCTGAGGACGGCAGTTGGCCGACTCGCCGTCCTTACAGAAGCAGGCCGTGGCGGAGGCGTGTCGTGTGTGCCCTACACACACCTGCCAACTCACCGAAGCGGGATAAAACCCGACCCCACCAGGTGAGGCCGCGGTGGCGGTCAAAGTCCGTCGGCAACCCTGGGGTTATCCTTTCGAGGGCTTACACGGGGTGCGGGGCCGGGGCACCGGACACTTGGGGAGGACACCGTGCGGTTTTAGTCGAGACACGACATAACCACCCCCGCTGGCCGGCGGGGGGGTATCCGAAGGGATTTCCGCACGTAAAAAAAAAAAGGCATACACCCAAAGCAATAGTGTAGGAACATAACGTAACACAATAGTTACATAACAATACACAATAGTAACATAATAGTTACACAAAAATACACAATAGTAACATAATAGTTACATTATTATATATAGGTACATAACCATTAGCAGGGACGGAACCCCGAGCCTCGAGAAATCGAGGCCGTGCAGTCCCAGCTCCGCCAGGCCATCGTGGTGGAGTGGAAGGAACGACTTTGGCGACCAAGCGCAGGGCACGCCGCAATAGCGGCGGTAAGGCCCATTATGGAGGCTTGGCTAGAGAGGCAACAAGGAACCGACTAACGCAGGTGCTCTCCGGTAAGGGGAGTTCCGGGGACCACCTGCATCGCATCAGGAAGGAGCCAATGCCTGAGTGCCATCACTGCGACGCGAGCGAGGACTCGGGGCTGCACTGCACACGCTGACGGACTGTCCGGCGTGGGAGGCGCCGAAGCGTGACCTAGTGGCAGCTATCGGGGTGAGAGTCATCTCGTTCTGCAGCATGATTGCGGCAATGGTGCCAAGCGCGAGCGCGTGGGCCGCCGCCACCTCCGTCTGCGAGCATGTAATGCTCGCGAAGGAGTTGGCGGCCCCCAAAATGTATTCTTTTTTTTCTATTTTTGTGTAAAAATCTTATCTTTGTTAAAAATCTTGCGGTTCACAGAATACATCTACTTACCAAGTTTCAACAGCATAGTTCTTATAGTTTCGGAAAAAAGTGGCTGTGACATACGGACAGACAGACAGACATGACGAATCTATAAGCCTAACTCCTAAAAACGAGCCTATCTGGCACATTTAGTCCTACCAGCCCCAAAATATGTGCATTTTGGATCTTACCTCTTATTATTTAAAAGTTGGATACTTGAGTGGATAAAAAAACATACAGTCGAACTTAGAACCTCTTCCTTGTTTGAAATCAGTTAAAAAGGAATACTGCTCTATGTTACATTTAACCCCTTAAGTCTCGGAGTTCTGTGACCCCGGCCATTGGCCTGCCATCGACGTTATAATTGTTTACAATTGGATTATGTGCGCATGAGAAACTGATAGTAGATTTAGTAGATTAGTAGAGTATAGAGTAGTAGATTTCTAAGTATTAAACAATTCTCTTTGCTCCATGCAATGCATGCAAGCATAGAAACACCCAGACATTTGCATGAATATAAATATTCTGATCTAGCAGTCGAACGTTTTACTATCAAACCACGAAGGTCAGATGAACAGAAGGATCTGGTAAAAGAATGCAAATTATGGTTTAAGTCCTCAGTTTATACTAAAATTATGTTACTACATAGAGAAGACAAAAGTTAGTATTTGAATTCCAAAAGCCGTAAATAATATTCAGCGAAACTACTATGCACCGTACATAGTTAGGTGTTTCATGAATACTGAAGGTGTGAAAAAAACAAATTACCAACTGAAGTAACATGGAGTAATGCATATACTTATAGCTGTACATGCAAGATATGCAGGTGCCCGATTCAGTAACGACGCGTATTCAAAACGCGTAATTTCAATCATTATTTATCGATGAAAAGAAAAGCGTTTTAGAAACTTTGGTATTCAGTATGCTCTGTGTGAACAAAACCAACGTGTTCGTGAGGTTATGAAACCTAAATTATAGAATTTTATAAGTTTTCGTAAATTTTAAAATAAGCCTCTAGATTGAAACATTTACAATATTAACACTGATATTTATATCACCAACGGAGTTGGCGTAGTCATCAAAGGACGCACTTAAACAATAGTTATCGACTTCAAAGTAGCAAGCGGGTTTCGGTCGCAACTGTCGGTAGCAAGTCACCGCACGACACACATGACGAGATTTTACATATCATACTCATACCTCAAAACATAGGTAGGTACTCTACTAAACTGCTAATATTATATATATATATATATATAATTATTATATATATAGGTATATATATATATATATATATATATATATAATTAAAAATAAATAAATAAATAAAAATGTAGAATGGCCCCTACGTATAATAAGTCATTAAGTGACTTGCCTGAAGTGGTTTACTTTCAGCGTTCAAGACGCGCGTTTTTGACGGTTCTTTCTCGGAATGATTAATGACTTGATATAGTTTGTAATAGACCTAAGTGTCTCAAGAATTATTTAAAGCTTTAGTAGTATAATCTGGATCAATATACTTTTGAATGATTTACATTAGAATCGGCACATAAATCAGAAAAATCAGGTCTCATTTTCAGATATACTTCAAAGAGAAAGTATTAACTTGTAATTAAGTACCTATATTGAATAACATTTTCATTAGTTGCCATCGAGACTTTTTTTTAAAGAATCTTTCGTACTAACCGAAAGCGTTCTGTTAATTGATCGATTGAGAACTGACAAATAAATAATATGTTTGCAGAGCACAAGTAATCTACGCGGGTACAGTTGTTTTTTCCTTGTTTATTATGGGAGAAAGTTTTTAGCTGTTAGCTAATCTGACGAACATAATATCCGAGTATGGTTTTTATACTTACGACTGAAGAGTTCAGCGTTACAGTATATGCGATCTAAATGGAAGCAGAAATAAAGTAATAAAAATAAGTTCATCAAATAATCTACTAGATACTAGACCAATACCTTTTATGCTGATGATGTGTGAGCTAATATTGATCAAAACTATAAAATAAACTCTTTACATCTAAATAATTATAAAAAATAAATTACTGTTTCATTATTTATAAGCAACCTCATTCAAATTCGATGAGTATTCAAATGCCGGTGTGAATCAGCAAATCTTAAAACAAAGTAGATACCTACTTAGCTTTAGTTAGATTGGTAGCAATAATTTTGAATATAAAACCACAGTTTCGATGTGAAAAAAAAAATCATGAATCAGAAGTTACGTTTACTTAAATGTATATTTTATATTATGTATCTACATTATTACAACCATTCTAATTTATAGAGAAACTTTTCTATTTTCTTCCCCTTTCATGATTCATCATTACCATCCTTAAGAGATTATTTAGATTAATGGAACTCATCAACTTGAAATACCAGAATATGACTTTTATAACGAGTTCGCCATGGCAATGCGCACGATTTAACTCTGAACACTTGAAGGCCGTGACGTGAACTATGACTGAAAAAATTCTTAACCTTTAAATTACGTCCACACGGGGTGGACACATGTTAGGTTGATTCGATGAGCACGCCGTTAGCACATCAGTAACTGAAAAATCACCCACGTGTATATCAACCGGAGCATAACTACATGGTTGCACAGCCACTAAAATATTACAAATCTCGATTATTATTATTATTCCCTTTATTAACTTTAAAATACATATAAATTACATTTTTAAATAAATTCTATATAAAAAAAGAGATATATTTAAAAGAAAAAAAAAATAGAGGCCCACTGGGAACGGGTACAGGAACCAAGCTACCGGTGGTTAGGGCTCCAGAGAGAGTAATCTCCTCACAATACGTGCCGTGTCGAGGAGTACTGCCTTCTGCATCAAGCCCTTGACCCAACTGCCTAACGCGAGCCTCTGGAGATGTTGTTCGAATCTCTTGGCAATCAGTCCGTGAACCGATACAACTATCGGAACAATAATTGCCGAATCCACATTCCACATGTCGACAACCTCGTGAGCCAAATCTAAATATTTTATTTGTTTTTCTTTTTCGGCTTTCACAGGATTCTCGTCATGTGGGATGGTGATAACGATAATTATTGCGCGGCACTCTGATCGATTTATCAACACTATATCAGGTTTATTAGCTACAATAGTCCTGTCAGTGATGATAGATCGATCCCAGTACAACGTGATATGCCCATTTTCGAGAACTGCGTCGGGCTCATACCTATAGTACGGTATCTCTGATTCCACAAGGTTGTACTTTAGAGCAAGCTGCTGATGAACAATCCTGGCTACTTGGTTATGTCTATGCAAATAGTCGCCGTTGGCAAGACGAGAACAACCAGAAATTATATGTCTAAGGGATTCTCCGGGACGGTGACAAACCCGACATATGTCAACTGTACCATCCTTTAGAATATACCTCCGATAGTTATTCGTCATCACAACTTCGTCCATAATTGCAAAAACAAAACCTTCGGTTTCCCCAAATAGGTCACCGAAGCGTAGCCAAGAGATAGACGCTGGTAAATCTATATCAGGCCCATGGAGAGCCCGATAGAAACGTCCATGCAACTCCTTGCTCTTCCATACTTCCATACGGTCACTAATACTTAATACCACAGGTTTGCGCCAGTTCTCTTTAACCAAAGCTAGCGGGGTGAGTCCGTTATCCACCATTACTACATCACGATGCATATCAGCTTCATTGTGTAGAAAATATTCCCTGAGGTTGCACACCTCACGGTTATGGAGGGATTTGGCATTTAAAAAGCCTCGTCCTTCACATTTCCGCGGTATGTTCAACCTCATCACAGATGAACGCGGATGATGCATTCGGAATGCAGTAAGAAGCGTACAGACTCTCCTATCCAGGGTGTCTAATTCGGTCTGAGTCCACCTGAGTATGCCCAAGGAGTACATTACGACCAGCATGACCCAACCGTTATAGGCGCGCACCTTATTACCGCCTGACAAAAGACTTTTAAGAACTTTTTTCAGACGGCCAAAGAAGCGCTCCCGTAACGATTGCTTCATGCTAGCCTCTGTAATGCCTAACGCCTGCGACATACCCAGGTATTTATAGGTGTCGATTGCAGAGAGAGACCTGAGTTTTGTAGAATCTGAGAGCTCAACCCCATCAGATTCCACAATCTCACCTCTCTTTATATGCATTACCGCACATTTTTCCACACCAAATTCCATCCTGATAGAGTTACTAAAGGATTCGTCTTTAATAACGCTTTCAGCTGTGAGTTGTTGGGGGCAAATAATTTAAGATCACCCATGTAAAGGAGGTGGGATATAACCTGACCATCTCTCCGCAATCGACAGCCTAACCCTGAACTCTCCAGCATATAACTAAGAGGGTTCAGTGCCAAGCAAAACCATAATGGACTAAGAATATCACCCTGGAATATGCCCCGCTCTATCCTTATCAGCCCGCCATAGCAAAGGACCGTACTCCATTAGAAAGAAAAAGAAAGAAAAATCTCTTTATTCTGGTGCAATACAATTTACACATTTAAAGTACAAAAACATATACTCCACATTGCACCAAAAAATTGCCCCATACATGCCTTCAGGAAGGTACATAGAGTTGTATCAATTTTATACAACTCAAGCACCCTCAAGAGCCATGTATGCGGCACGGAGTCATAGGCCTTTTTATAGTCTATCCAGCATGTCGCCAGGTCCTTACGATTACGGCGTGCCTGTTGGCTAATGGCCATATCAATTATAAGGAGCTCTTTAGTGCCACGAGCCCTACTTCTACATCCATTCTGAGAGATAGACATGATAGAATTGTCGGTTAAGTGTGAAGATATTTTTACTCTCAGGATGGATGTAAGAAGCTTATAGACCGTAGGAAGACATGTGATTGGTCTATAATTTTTAGCGTCCGTAGCACTACCGGACTTGTAAAGAAGGTGGGTTACACCAGTGGTCATGAAATTGGGAATCAATCCTGATTCAAGACATGATTGGAATTGAGATGCCAAACGACCGTGTGAGCTTTTCAGCCATTTTAACCAAAAAATTTGCAGTCCGTCTGGTCCCGCTGACTTCCAGTTAGGCAAAAGACGGACTGCATCGGTTATATCCTCTCGAATTATGGTAACCGGATCCATGATCCTAATAGGCTCACACGATCGCTCAACATCCCGCATCCAATCACCCTCTGTATGACTGACGGGCATCGACCAGATATTACGCCAGAATGTATTAGTAATATCATCATCTGGTCGACGCACGTCAGCCCCAGTCGAATCAGGGCGCTCCCGATCTCTGTAGACCCACCTTTGGTCCCTTTGGAACGTGCGATTCTGAGAATATCGCATTGTATTTCAAGAGTGTAGTTAATTGTGTAACAGATTTTTATATTTAGCTAATTTTATTTCAAGCACAAAAATAGTTGACCGTTTGATATGAGTGTTGCCAGTTTATTATTATTATTATTTATTTTATTAAAACTAAATATCTGGGTGACTGAGCTTCGCTGTGTTTTTTTTTGTCGATGTTTTCTTTAGGTCGATTTATCACCCCCGAACCCCCATTTTTTTACACGTGGAAACCCCTACGGGCTTCACCCCATCGGTGCAAGCGATGAGATGGGTATGTAGGAATCGAACCGATTAAAACCACACGGTGTGCTTCCCCAGCGTCCATTGCCGGGAACCCCGGGTACGCCCTCGAAAGGATAACCCCAAGATTCCCGGCCCCGAAACCCCCTGTATACAAAATTTTATGGAAATCGTTGGAGCCGTTTCCGGTTTATTCCGCCCTGTGCCACTGGATTTGCCACTGGGGTCACAAAACGGAAAAAATCTTCCGCTTTGTGCCACTGTTTGTAGAAAGATACTCCTGTTATACACTTTGAATTTGTAACTTTTGTAACATTCAATACAGGTAATAGCGCAGTGCCGACTTATGCAGATTCCTATGCATTTAACTACCAACCCTTTATTGTTAAAAACATGTAATAGGTATGGATAATGAATGATTCTAACGATACTTACGTTGAAAAACAATATTTAAATAATATTTTTTTTATTTAACAATATTTTCATTTATTTATTTTTATATTTACATAAGAACCTCCTTCAACATAAGTGGCCAATGCATCATACGTAATTAGATTATGCTCTATTTTTAGAACAGTGGCACAAACCGGTAGATTTTTTCCGTTTTGTGACCCCAGTGGCAAATCCAGTGGCACAGGGCGGAATAAAGTTCCGAATATGAGATTTATTTGTAATATTTTTAGTTAGTTTGGCTGAAGCAGGCCGTGGCGGAGGCGTGTCGTGTGTGCCCTACACACGCCTGCCAACTCACCGAAGCGGGATAAAACCCGACCCCACCAGGCGAGGCCGCGGTGGCGGCCAAAGTCCGCCGGCAACCCTGGGGTTATCCTTTCGAGGGCTTACCCGGGGTGCCCGGCAACGGACACTTGGGGAGGACACCGTGCGGTTTTAGTCGAGACACGACATAACCACCCCCGCTGGCCGGTTTTTTAGGAACACTTGTCCGAATTGACCTTTTTTATGTTTAATATATTTTTACTGACCATTCGGACACCACCCGAAAATCTGTTTTTTACAGTTAGACAAATACATGTTTGGCTTAGAAAATATTATAATTCAATTGGCTATTAAAAGCGACAATAGCCCAGTGGCGTACGTAACGGACTGTTGAGACGAGGTCTCGAGTTCAATCCCCAGTCGCCCCGGGCACACACCTCTGACTTTTCGTAGTTATGTGTGCATTAATAAATGTTAGTTATCGCTCGCTTAATAAAGTGCCCGGTAGATGGCAATAGGCTCGCCCCCTATTACATTGGGACCTTAACATAACTGGCGAATCGTGGGTGCGTAATACACCTCTGCCTACCCCTTCGGGGATACAGGCGTGAAGTTATGTTATGTTTATGTTATGTTCAATATTTTGATAGTGTCCGAATCGTCAGTAAAAAAAAAGTGTCAAAATGGAGAAGTGTCCTAAAAAATGTGTCCCTAACGTCGACTTGCCACTTGTTTTATTGATAGACACGCCTGTATACCCTTGTGAGAATGTTTATCTTGCCTCTACATTTCACCAATTATAGTTTTGGTTTTAATTTAATAATTTACCCAACCTGCATTTCGCACTTAGTGTCTCATGCACAACAGTCGCTACCATACGCATTTCATTAAGTCCTTCTGGTCAAATGAAATATAAATACCATGATAAAGTACCTACTAAAGTACTGATAAATGATTCAGCACACCTATTAGTGTACCAAACTACCATCATAAATAAATATAATCTCTTAATATCGCAATGCCTAATGATAAGCAATTACTTAATGCATTATAAGCCCTTAACTTACTTTATGGCACATTAAGAGGGCGAGTGAAACTTAAATTAGCGGACGACTTCAAACGAGGCTTACTAAAAGCTTGGTAAGATTCGGATCGTCGGTAATTTCACTAATAGTGTTATGTGAACTAAGATTTTTATAAGTTGTTGAGAAGTATATGTTATGCTTATTTCATGAATGATATTCAGTCCTCTGATGAATGAGATGATCAGTCAACCAACATGGTTCAGCAATTTAATTGACGTCTTCTCAATTTAAAAAATCTCCACCGTTTGAGATTATCCATTTCAACAAAAGGGAGACACCTTAAAATTATTTTTTTTTAACTTGTTCTACATTTATTTATAAAAACTCACATAATTTATATATATAAGGTGTCACAAAATTAGGTCTCTGAATTTGGTGAGATGACTTGGTATCGACAAAATATGTTTTGAAACAAAAAAAATATATCGGGTAAAATAAAAAAAATAAATAAAATAAATATATAAAAAAAAAACACCACCTGCGACCAGCGTCACGTGACGCGACGAGCCCGTGACGTACGTGGTAGGCGTGCAGTCCTTCTCCTCGTAGTATTAAGCGGATGTATGGGAAACACCTAAATCGTGACCAGCGTCACGTGACGCTGGTCGCTGGTGGTGTTTTTTTTTCATTTTTATACTTTTTGTTTTTACATTTTTTATTTTTTTTATTTTAGAAATTTTTATTAAATTCAGAGACCTAATTTTGTGACACCTAGTAACATTTTAGATTATAAGTAATAATAAACTAAAATAATTACATCCTAAAAAAGAGTATGTACAAAGTAAAAAGTTTAGGTGTCAAAGAGTTCCTCCCCATCGATGTCGACTGGTATCGTACCCAAAAGGCTAGCGGCATTGCCTCGTTGGATGACAATGCCAATTCTTAGCGCAAAAAACAAGCCAGCTTTTTGGTCACGCGGAGCGTCGACCAGTCGCCTAGCGATTTCTTTGTAAAGCGACCGTGCACTCGGGCCCCACGAACCTAGTGTTTCGACCCCAAACGGCACAAAAATATAATTACTGACTAAATTATTATATTTGCACCGTTTGAGGGTCTCCGCAGATGCCGCAGCAAGCACAAACGCAGCCCGTCGTACTTGAAAGATGAGAAGGTGCGAGGATGTCGACACAAGTTGCGTCCCACACCAAAGGCCTACCCAACTTCCAAGGCACCAAAGACATACCGTCTGGTCTCTTGCCATCGTCGCGAACCAAACCAGCAGGTTCAAGCAAGGCTGGAACACCGGCGGTGACAAGAGCCCGGCGGATAATATCGTTTAGGTGTGCATGACGTGACATGCGTCCTGCGCTCCTGCCGCATGATACGCCGTGATGCCCAAGGCTGTCGACTGCTTCTCCACAGTGACAGCGATGAGGAGAGACACAAGGAGCACCCAAACGAAGACAAGCTGCAATTCTGAATGTCGTGTCGTCCAACTTAGTGCCTATGTTGGGCGATGGAAAAGCCTGCAACCAGACACCAGACTTCCATTCCCTCACAGCCAAAAGGCGAGCGCGCTCTGCAATATTATAAGATGTGTTAATTAAATGTTGCCTTGCCATGTTGCAAAGCGGCCTCTCCCATTGTCTCTGGGAGAATAGGTTGGAGGGCAAGCCATTTTCCTGGTTAGTTCTTCTGTGCCATGGATCGAAGATAGAAAGGCTGGTAAACTGACATCGGTAATCGAGCGCACCACAGCGAACCAGTAGAGTCGCTTTGCAGCCAGACTCGATCGTTTAAATCTGCATTCAAAATTTTACACGGAGTATTTTGAATAATTTTGTCCATCTTTCCTAAAAGTGCCGAATGTTTGAAAAATTGTGATGATCGTAAAGCATGTGTGAATTTTGGGACGAAAAGACAGTACTTATCGAATAATAGTAAATGCTGATTGTATATTAATTTGGAGGAATCGGTACGAAACTTCATTAACATTTTGTATTTTTTCCTCAACGAAGGAATCATAGGCTTCTTCTAGAATCGGGGGCCCTAGGAGCCGAAGAGAACTTTTATGCTTAACTTTTAAATTTGGAGCCAAAGCATAAAATTTTGAAATCGCCAAAGAACTGTTAACGTTACCATTAAGAAAAATTTCACATTTTGAGGAATTTAGTTCTAACCCAATAGTTTTAAATTCGTGTTTCAGGAAAGCCAGATCTTTAAGTGCTGTGTCTATAACACCTCCTAGAGTACCGTCATCTAGATACCAGATGTTAAATTTTGAATTTAGCTGCCTAATGATTGGATGTAATGATAAACTGAAAATGAGGGGCCTAAGAGGGTCACCTTGTTGACACCCGACCGCTGAATCTAAAACATTTTCCTGAAAGAGTAATTTAGAAGGACGTCCGTAGCAGTGTCAAAAAAACTTAAAAATTTTGTGTTTCCAGCTTGCCCTGTGTCAACAAAGTGTCCCTATTAACTGAATTAAAGTCATTCTTCGAGTCAACCTTAAGAATGACCTCTACTTCGCCGCAGCCAAGATACGTTGACAGGGCATGTACAGCAGCCGCACAGCCCCCTTTACTTAAAACCCAGAGCTTAAGCTCTGGGTTTTAAGTAAAGATACGAAGATACGAATATTGTCAATCCGTAGTATGTTACTACAAGATAAAGAAAATGATGAAAAATATTGAACAAATAATACAAACATATTTTCAGAGAAATAAATGTAGCGATAATAAGGTTTTGTTTGCTTCAGACGAATAAGGACTGAATCACTGTTATTTGTATTCGTTCATGCATGGTGATCCATCAAATGTAAGAGGTTATATTTAACACTTTGTATTAGTGAGACTTTATTTCTTTTAACTTACGTATTAAACTTATATTTAGCTGTTTTGTAGCAGCTGATAATATGACTATGGAAGGTGTCAATTTAGTAATCTTCCTTTTTACAGTCTGAACCTGGCAACTATTGTAATGTGCATTTCAAGAACAAATTATGACCTTTACTGCATTTGCTTTATGAACCCTGAGGATGTAATGATTGCGTTCGATATGATATTAATACCATGGAAGAGGTGTTTTGTTATCGGTTAATATAAAATGTTAAAAATTAACGGTTATGCCGAATTATTTTTTTGTGTTCATTGCGTTTGTTTCTTCTTCAATAAAATAGGTAGCAAAACTGGCTAGCAAATACACAAACAAACAAACTTTTAAAGTTATAATGAATTAGTCACAGTAATTTAAGTACTAATAGTACTTAAGCCAAAGAGACTTCGATTGGTTTCATTTCATCAATGATTTCATCTGTTCAACAAATACAAAATTTTGTCACCTAATCCCAAACCCAAATTGTACCGTGAAGTACTTTACTAATAATTCATATTCCCATAAATATTGCAGCTAAACATCACATTCAATCTGTATTTACGCAAAGATTTCACATCATATTGCCACCAACGTTTGCCAAACATGTACCAAGTATCCATATCGTCTTGCAAAAGTACGTACATACCCGAATTTTGAAAACCAATAGATAAAAGTCGTAAATCTTGACACATAGATACATTTTCTTTTTATATTTCTTCCTTTTCCTTCGTATCAACAATCGGTCGGAGACTTTTAAATCACTTATAGAATCACGGACTCTTTTTTTTCCATTGTCAGTTAAAAAGCTAGAAGCTACAAGAAATAAGCAGAGCCTCTGTACTACTTTTTTAATTTTTTGTATTCTTATGTCTGATTGTGTGTGTACATAAATAAATAAATTAATAATAAAATAGCTGGTAATAAATAGTACCTGAAAATCCAATAATTGTCATTTCCCAAATAACCACACTGTTCAACGTTATAGCATGACATAACTTCCTGTATGCCGAAGGGGTAGGCAGAGGTGTATTTAACACCCACGATTCGCCAGTTATGTTTAGGTTCCAATGTAATAGGAGGCGAGCCTATTGCCATCTACCGGGCACATTACTAAGCGAGCGATAATAAGCTTTTTTTTTTCAACGTAATAGACGTATGTATTATAAAACGAATGCATCTCATAACATACAAGGTAGTATGAATAGTTACAAACTAAAATCCTTACAACACTCCCCTTCACTCCAATCAATCAATTGGCCTATTGCAGTGCACTGCAGGACATAGGCCTCTCCCAATTTGCGCCATGGCACCTGATCCTCCACCTTGCGCATCCAGCCTATCAAAGCAACCTTTTTCAATCATCCATCCATCTTGCTGGGAGGCGTTCCACCTTCCGTTTGTCGATCCGCGGTCTAGTTTTTCACTTCGTTTACCTTGTAAACTTTAAGGCGTATAGCAGGCGTATAGCAGGCGTATAAGGAGTTTCAGCTATCCCCTACCTATCATAATTTTGTTTAACTATACAATTACATGAATAAAAAACTATTAAAAAACCTTTTTACAAACGAAGTTTTTTTAAGTGCTTGATAATTAGTTAATCCAAACAGCACATTTATTTTGGTTTGGATAACTACGATACATTAATGGATAACGACGTTCATTCGAAGTTGCCTCACATTTAGTTGGGGTGCTTTCAGCGTGCCCCGGCAGCGGCCGGCGAAGCGCTATATAACTCATTTAAATTACGTATAAATGTCAAATATGGACAGTTCAAAGTTTAAATATTGACTATTCCATACATGGGTGGGTGGTGATACTGGTGGTAGAAATTTGATGACACAAATTTGTCACAAAATTCGGCCGGGTAGGTACCACCGTGCACGATTGCGAAAAACTCTCCATAGTAATCAAATTTCGGTTTGATTGCGTTCAGGGGTCAGCAAGTGCATAGCCGGGCAGGGGGATTGTGGTCGCAGTACTGGTGGGACCGGTGGGTGTCACGCGGTGCTACGACGACAATCCTCTTCTGATGAGGCCGTCAAGCTGAGTGCCACCATTGTTAACATGATACGTGTATGTAATGGTGACCCTCTTTCCTAAGACTTTACCTTCAACTTACCATCAGGCGAGGTGAAGTCAAATTGACGTGTCCTAAATATAAAAACCCATACGGGCAGAAAACTCTTTCGGGTTTTTTCGTAACTACATTACGAAAAATACGCAATCACAGTATTTTGTAGTTGCAAATAGTAAATATTTAATATATTAATTAAAACTAAAATAACTAATTTAAATTACGTAGGGATGTCAAATATGGATAGTTCAGACAGACTGTTCCATAAATGGGTCTGGGTCCCTACGACAATAGCTGACCGGTTACCGTTTTTTTTTTGTGCGGAAATCCCTTCGGATATCCCCCCGCGCGCCAGCGGGGGCGGTTATGTCGGGGTTGAACCGACTAAAACCGCACGCCGTTTCGGGTCTAAAGACGCCGGGGTGTAAGGTTACTCATAGAGCATATCCCTCGCATTCCGACTGACCCTGGGCCAATCGCAGTGTCCCCTCTGATAAGAGCAGAGGGGTCCCTGGAGCGACCACCCCCCCGCGGGCCTTGCAAGCCCGCCATACCCCGACCCCCTCGTGCAATGGGGTCAGCTGGCCCTGATAAGGGCTAGTTGGTCAGACTCTTGGCAGTTGACGTTGACGCCAGGTACTCCAGAGGAGAAATCAATGATGCGTCATCGCCCACGTTGCCCAGGGTGCACCAAACTTGGAGGTGATCCAACTAGTCGCACCCCAGCTGACCGGTTACCTATTTTACTTTTATTCTTTTGGAGGTTATTAATTAGAAAGCAAAATAAGAGGATATAAAGACAAACTTTGCATAAATGAAGTGTATTTTCTGCCTTACACTCTTTTCTAAAGACACACATGGCGAAACCTGTAACAAATGCCATGAAATGATGAAAGCTATAATTGTAATTTCATTAGATTCAGGAAATTTTACATACATCTTTTTCCTAACTGTAAAGAAGCATATTTAAATTTTAAATAATATCTAACATTTACGAAAAATTGAAAATTCGTATTCATATAAGCCCAGCAAACTGCGAATTGCTACAGCAATTGCGAAGTTCAGCGTTTTACAACCACCATGACATGATGAAAACAACACGTTAACACCATATTTGATATATTAATGTTCGATAAAATTACTTGGAAACTGTGTCAAGTATCTCATAGTTTACAAACATTAAAACTATTTGATGTTACTGTCTGTCAGAGAAAATGAAGCGAGCGGTAACCTGTCGAAGTGACATTTAGTAATAGAGTAAATAGTTTGAGTAGTTGCCGGAGCTCGAAGGCGAAGAGAAAAAGTTGCATTTGATCAATTTGTACCAAAGTTACAAAAACTACCATTCGGGACTTAAATAACATATTTCTAATAATAACAGCGGCATGTAATACTACTTGCTATTTATATAAAAAGTGAAATATAAAGTGAAAAAAAATGTGGTTCTATGATTCTACAAGATAAAATTAAATCTAAATTCTATGATTCTCACTGTCTGTTTAAAGCAATTCACGATGAGGTCGTTTGCGGGAAGTTTTCTGCCCCGATAAGTCACCGTTTCTATTCATTGTTCCGGTTGAACTACGTATCAGATAGAATGCACCGTTTTTTTAATGAGATCACACATGAATCCACCTGATTCCTCGTTGTTTCTCCAATTCCAATTCTACTTGTATATTTTAATCCATTAATCAGATTGGTATTTAGACTAGTGCACTGTGCGTTTTGCCCTTCAAGAAATTACGTAATAACCGTAGTAATTACGTTATTACGTAATGGCCGAAAATTAGCTAAAGTAAGAATCTCACCAAAAAGAAGAGAGAAGTGGAGTGCAAAATGAAGCAGTTATTCATAATCTTATTTCAACTTGTAAGGCTGCAATGACTTTATATTGTCAGTTTACTATTATTATAATGGAATAAAGACATGTTTTCTTGAATCATTTATAGTTTTATAAATAGGTACAATATTTTTGATTCAGTAGTAGAAATCAACATTAAATCTTAACTGTCAAAAAATCTATGTCAGAAACAGAAGAAGAAATATTAAAACCACACTTAACACAAGGTACCTATTTATTTAGGTACCTATTAGATACCTATTTATGTTGTTTTTTTCATTCCTAAAAAAAGTTTTAATTCACGTACATACTACATATTAGAAGGGTATTGAAAATCGACACAGCTAATTGGACGAGTTATGGACTGAATTTAGACAGTACAATATTTCGACATAAAGCGAACTTCGAAAACACATATATCGACAAGTCATTGCTTCGACAGACAACTATTAGACAATACATACCTTCGAATTAACACTACTTCGACAGACGATTATTCGACAGACAATACTTAGACAAGACACATCTTCGAATGACCACTAGTTTGACAGATCTTTTTAACATTCCCCCAAAACCCTACCTTTTTTTTTTCGTGCGGAAATCCCCTCGGATACCCCCCCGCCGGCCAGCGGGGGAGGTTATGTCGGGCTTGAACCGACTAAAACCGCACGCCGTCTCGGGTCTGCGGACGTCGGGGTGTAAGGTTGCCCATAGAGCATATCCCTCGCACCCCGACTGACCCTGGGCCATCTCCGGTTTCGAAATGGCCCCCTCGGGTTTGGGAACCACGGTGTCCCCGTCTTGCCCCGGTTTGGAGGAGGGGCGCTAGTCACCCCACCGTCCCGGCCTGCTTCTGCTGGGGTGACAGGCGACTTCACCTGCCACCCCCAGGCCTGCGCTCATGGAGGACGGAGGTCGTTAAGCGACCTCCGGCGCCTGAGTCACCTGCGACGCGCGGCGAGCATGTTGCGGGCTCGGCGGGCCGGGAGAGTTCTGAACCTCTCCCGGGCGCGCTCCACCATCTCCTTCGCGAGCATCACATGCTCGCAGAAGGAGGTGGCGGCGGCCCACGCGCTCGTGCTCCGCACCATTGACGCAATCATGCTGCCGAGCGAGAGGACTCCCACCCCGATGGCTGCTACGAGGTCACGCCTCGGCACCTCCCACGCCGGGCAGTCCGCCAGCGTGTGCAGCCCTGAGTCCTCGCTCGCGTCACAGTGATGACACTCAGGCGTTGGCTCCTTCCTGATCCGATGCACGTGGTCCCCGAAGCATCCCTTCCCGGAGATCACGTGCGTCAGTCGGTACGAGAGGCTTCCGTGTCGCCTCTCTAGCCAATCCTCCATGATGGGCCTTACCGCCGCTATCGCGGCGTGCCCTAAATGTGCCCTACCTAATTAAATATGTACCCAATCAAGTGAAACATCAATTCCGGCTCTGTTGGGGTCACAGTTCTAACCTAACCTAACCCACTTTACTTCAACGATAGAGTACAAAAAAAATCTGTCGAAGTAGTGGTCATTCGAAGATGTATCTTGTCTAAGTATTGTCTGTCGAATAATCGTCTGTCGATGTAGTGGTAACTCGAAGGTGTGTGTTGTCTAATAATTGTCTGTCGAAGCAATGACTTGTCGATCTATGTGTTTTCGAAGTTCGCTACATGTCGAAGTATTGTACAGTCTAAATTCAGTCCGTAAATGAATTGGACACCTAGGCCGTTGATTAAACGCCAACTTCCAATCAAATAACTGAAGAAAATCTCTTCGTGTAGTATATTGTAACCTAACACGAAGGGTATTGTGGAGGTCTTAACTAATTGACTGCGACATAGTATATGCGATATAGTAGTGTGTGTTATGTTCAGGTATATATCTATTTTACTAATATGAGTTAGATAACTGTTACTAAATCTACATTATATTAGCCATAAATCACTATAGTGTACTATGTCGACATGCAACATAACTAGTACATCAATCATAAGAAACATAACCTTTGCACGTATATTTTTGTAATATACACCTAGTTGGTGAACTGAAACGGTCACAGTAAATATAAAAACAGAGCATCAACTTCATGTTAATGTATATTTATTTAGTTTTATGAGTACTTATAAACATATTTAAATAATGAAAGAATGATGAATAGAAAACCGGTGTACCTACTTTTTCTACTCCACTTCACCGGTCTTCGGTATCCCTGGTGGTGACATTATTGGCACGCATGTCATCTTTTACGATATCAAGCCAGCATTCCTTGGGTCTACCCCTCCTACCGGGCTTAGTGCAAGCGGGATGGCCTGTTATTTGTTACCCAAGTAGCTAGGCGGTCGCCACAAAACGTGGCCTCTCCAACAAACTGTAGGAGAGACTCCTACAGTTTGTCAGCTATATTACGGTTATCGCCACATCAAGCTCTTATTTTTAAGAATTAAAATATACGTTGCACTAATTCATCGATTTCACGTGATATCAAGGAAGAAATCAAATAAAGGAGTCAAAAAATTGCTTTCATTGATACAAAATTGGTTACTCTACCGTTTCCGAATCCTCTACAACCCGGCGAGAACTGGAGTGAACGCCCAATAAGACGGCCTTAATAAATCATCTTGACAGGTATTACTTCGCACCTCTAACGTTCTCGTAATTACGCCAGAACTCACTTCAATATTCAAAATAAACAGATCGTTTGATGAAGATCATTCTTTATTGAAAGTATTGAAACAAAAGTGTTAGTTGTTAGTCGTGTGATTGTTTCTAGTCAGTGCAATAATAATATAAAAAATTCTACTTATATATTTTAATTCATTAATCAGATTGATATTCAGACTAGTCTGACTATACTTAAAGTTAACTACAGTACATTGCGGTAAAAAAGTTTACCCTTAAGTTTTTGTATTATCTTCATTAAAATTAAGCTATTGTCATCCACTGATAGACACAGAGCTCTCCCAATGTACACCATAGCACACTATAATAATTAATTATCACATATACGTATACATGTATGTAGGTATACTTCTATATTAAGCTACTATATTATATTTTATAGTCTCGAAGGTATGTGTAATTTATCGATATAAATAATTCTCTATTCACGTACATGCACATATCCTAAGAGCATATTAATATTAGGTCCTTACATATGAAATTGGTGTTTGGAGTTTCGTCGTACTTTGATCTTAAATATCACCAAAGAGGTGATGGAATTCCAATTTCAAATTTATAGAGCTATTTACTCGTGTTTTGAAAAACGTAATTTATTTGTATTTTCCTCTTTTGGTTTTTTCTTTGCGTCACTCAGTTTACAAAATGAAAAACTTGAAATATCGCGTTATTTACGAGTACGAGTTCCATCGTGGCACCAGTGCTGCAGAAATGGCTCGAAGGAATAATGATGTGTATGGCGGCGGTGTCGCAGAAGAAAACACAGTGCGTTTTTGGTTCCAACGTTTTCGTTCTGGAAATTACGACCTGCAGAACAAGCCCCGTGGACGTCCGGAGAACAAAGTTGTTAATAAAAAATTGAAGGCTATTGTGGAAGCGGATCCATCGCAAAATACGTCCGACTTAGCTGCAGGCTGCGGTGTTAATGATAAAACTGTTTTAATCCACTTGTAGCAAATTGGGAAGGTGAAAAAGCTTGAAAGGTGTGTACCTTTTTTTTTCGTGCAGAAAAGCCTTCGGATACCTCCCCGCGGGCCAGCGGGCTTGAACCGACTAAAACCGCACGCCGTCTCGGGTCTACAGACGCCGAGGTGTAAAGTTGCCCATAGAGTATATCCCTCGCGCCCCGAGAAAGGTGTGTACCTCATGAATTGAGTGCAGCAAACCGACAAACGCGCGTCGACTGCTGTGTTACATTACTCAACCGGCACAATAATGAAGGTATTTTAAATCGAATCATTACATGTGACGAAAAGTGAATCCTGAACGATAATCGGAAACGCTCATCGCAATGGCTGAACCCTGGCGAACCAGCCAAATCCTGCCCCAAGCGACAAATGATTCAAAAAAACATTACTTGTGAGCGTTTGGTGGACTAGTGCCGGTGTCGTTCACTACAGCCTTCTTAAATCTGGCCAGACGATGGCGACAAATGTCTATTGTCAGCAACTATAAACGAAAGCTAGCTACTAAACAACCGAGGCTGGTCAATCGCTCTAAGTCACTGCTGCTTCAGGACAACGTTAGACCACACACTGCACAACAGACGGCTACCAAATTACAGGAGCTTCAGTTGGAATGTTTAAGACATCCACCGTCCTTCCCGGACCTTGCTCCAACAGATTACCATTTTTTTCTAAATTTGGATAACTTCTTGCAAGGGAAAAATATCAACTCCGATGGGGCAGTTCAAAGTACTTTCAAAGATGTTATTGATTCCCATCCGAATGGTTTTTTTAGTAAAAAGATCAATGAACTGCCTATGAGATAGCAAAAGTGCATAGATAGCAATGGTACATACTTTGATTAAATAAATATATTATATAAAAAAAATCGACTTATGTTCTCCCTTACAAAACGCCAATTTCATATGTAAGTACCTAATATATGGTCGGTAAACTTTTCTGTAAATATCAACTGAGTGAGAGCGTCCGAATATCAATTTTAAAGCTCCAGTTCATACGAAGAGTGCTCCAATGTTCAAGGTACAATTTGAGTTACTAAAAATTGCACTGGGGAAACGAGTTCCGTTATGAAATACGGAAAATGTAATATAATATACTCTGAAATATATGCATGAATAAATGTAATTATGTCGTTGGAAACGTTTTTGACTGGACATTATTAACTACAGTCTGTTCTGTGGTACTATATAACATACTAGCATCACCACGCGGTTTCACCCGCGTAAGTCTTGATCCCGTGGGAATATCGGGATAAAAAGTACCCTATGGTCAGGGATAATATAGCATTCTAATGGTGAAAGAATTTTTGAAATCGCTCCAGTATTTTTTGAGCCAATTCGTTACAAACAGACTTACATACAAATCTTTCCTCTTTATAATATTAGTATAGAAAAATAAAAGCAATGTAGTAAGTAATATAATAAAGTAGGTGTCGTTATTACGTTGTCAACATTAAAATCGAAGTGTATAAAAAGACGCAAATGTGACAAAATCACTTAAGGTACTCCCACACGGGAAACAATCGCCTCCAATGTAACGTTACAGACTCTAGCACTAATCAGCGAGTGAGGTAAGCCGAACATTGCAGTACGCAACCTATACTGATATAATTCACTCAAACATTAAGGAGGGAGGAGAATCGAAAATCACAGCTATAATAGTGTGTAATTGCTGTAATTTTTTTAAATGTTTTATCTATATGACTGCGCCTTGCTTGATGGTACATATGAGTCACCATTGCAGATACCAATTATGCTACAATAGTGGCCCTCAGCTTGATGGCCTCATCGGGATGTTTTATTACACCTCGCTTAAAGGACCCTCGAATGTGAGAAGAATTAAACACGTGTCCTGGTAAAGAATTCCAAGTCTTGATATTGCAGCAAGAAGGAAAGAGGTGGCGAACCGCTTGGTTCTTGATGGAACTATGTGCAACGTGTGACGGTGAGACCTCAGCCTTGGACGTGTTGACTTGACGGTGGGACTAATTGGAAGAGCTCAACGGAACACTCGCTGTGGTATTCGCCATAGCGAATGTTCCGGTCCATACTACCACAGAAATAATATCTCTACGCAACTGAAAAGGCTCGAGGGTGTAGGTGATCTCAATACTACTAACAATGCGGACCGCTCGTCGCTGCAACCTGTCTAGAGCGTCTATTAAGTACTGTGCAGAGCCATCAAAGAGATGGGAGCAGCAGAACGCCAGAACAAATTTGTGTCTTGTATGGAAGACACCACTGCTCCGGATGATACAACTTGTATTATATTATGAGTGAGTTCTCGTCAGTATGGGCAGTATTGTTAAATCATTTATTTCTACTCGAAGCAGGTATATGAATTTATTGCTTCTTATTTTTAAAAAAGGCAGATTTATCATCATACAGAGATCTATCCCTTATTCTACCACCTTGGGTGTGAAATAAAAAAAAAGCCTTCCTTAATTCCTGCTTACGATATTAAAAGCATCTATTGCCGAAATAGTCAGTCAGTAGGGACAAGTAACTATATATCTATAGATTGCAATACAACATACCTAATTTCCCAACATAAACACATATTTATATATTCCACGAATCATTTTGAAGGATCATACAAGCTCACAAATCGTTTGACGTTCGTCAAACCACGTACCTAATTTAAAAGTTGGAAAGTAAATTAAAAGAAACGAATATTCTTTTGAACCCTTTTAATTTGTGCTATCGTTTATTTTGAGAACATGGGTCAATGGGGAATATGGGAATCGTTACTCCAAATTGAACTGCCTAAAGGTTTCGTAGTTAGTATACCTAGTTGTCTTGTTCTTTATTCCTTGCGCTGCTAGTGTGCCACCTCATACATTTTTTTAGCGAAGGGAGGAACGGGGTGTGATAATCCTTTCTTCCTTCCCATAAAGGAAAGAACCACCGACCAGGTAGAGTGATCACGCCTGGTAACTCACGTCTCAGCGGAAAATGTTGGGATATTCGTATATAGGTACGGTGAACAGTCCCGAGGGGGCCATCTCGAAACCGGAGATGGCCCAGGGTCAGTCGGGGTGCGAGGGATATGCTCTATGGGCAACCTTACACCCCGGCGTCTGCAGACCCGAGACGGCGTGCGGTTTTAGTCGGTTCAAGCCCGACATAACCGCCCCCGCTGGCCGGCGGGGGGGTATCCGAGGGGATTTCCGCACGAAAAAAAAAAAAAAAGGTACGGTGAACAGTTTAATTTCGCGTTGCAGTTTTTTAGAAATAAAGATTGCTATCGCTAGATATTTGAGTGCCATCGCCACAACAACTTACAGAATTTATAACGCGTATTCGATACCTCTTTAATAATAATGTAAGGAAAAAAAATTGGCACTTCGGGAGTGCCGACAGAAGTGAAAACTTTAACAATTACGGGTGTATTTTTTAATCGTCATCATACATCCCTCCCTCACTCCGTACCTCCCTCCCTCCCTTCGTAAACCGTAAACGTCCCTCCTTCCCCACGTCACTAGGTCACTCCCTTCCTCCTTTTTTAGAATAGATGAATAACAAAACCAATTACGGAGTTACACTAGTAAAAATTGAATGATAGATAACAGAAACATATATGAACTATTGAGGTATTACTATTAATATTTTCTGACGTAAGAGAATTCCGGAATTCCGGAAGCATGCATGTGCATGACCCACAGAAAGCATAGTTATCAAACGAAAGCAAAACAAAATATAACAAAACAGACACGCCGCATCATTGGATTTCCAATTTCGCTAAAAGAACCACAGTCATTTGTTTGCTTACGAAACGAGCTGAAACGAATTTCTGTGCGTTGCCAGTCGCTTAACATTTTTCATGTAGCCTAATTTACAGCGGCTGAATACGAAATAAATTCGTTTCATTTTGCTTCTAGCTGTGGCCTGAGACTTCGTTTGTATAGAAAATGTATTAAAAATGTAAAAACCAATCAGTAAAAATGCAGCATAGAGACTGAAACGCCTACTTAGGTGACTTCGAATAATAATTACTCATTAAATTTTATTGTAAACTGAAACACTTAAACAGTAGGTAAAGGTCTCTAAACGCATTTGAAGAAACCGTGCTCTAGAATATGTTTCTGTAAACCTATTCCTATTCTGTTTACTACAGTTCCCAGGACTAGTATCTTAACGTCAATGTAAACTTGTTAATGGATGCTACTCGGCATTATAATGAAGTTGCGAACTTTATGCCACGGCTGCGTTCAACTTTGACTACTTCTGGTGTCCTTAATGTTTTCCTACTAGCACTAAAATGAATGTCTGTTAGTTGACAAGTCTTTATATTACCCATCCTAATTTTATTAATATTTTGTGTACTAAGAGCTTAGGTACAAAAATTCTTAATTATAAAAGTTTATTTTATATTAACTATAGCCTGATACTGGTTTGTTGATCTTGCAGTGTAGGTATAAGTATAAAAAGCGGCCAAGTGCGAGTCGGAGGTCTTCAAAAATGATGTTGAGGTTTCTAATATCATTTTATTCTAAGCTGAATAGTTTGCCCGAGAGACACTTCCAAAGTGGTAAAATGTGTGTCCCTCCTCCCCTGTAGCTTCTAAAATAAGAGAATGATAAAACTAAAAAAAATATACGATGAACATCACCATGTAAACTTCCACCGAAAATTGGTTTGAACGAGATCTAGTCAGTTATTTTTTAACCTCATAAATCGTAAGCAATTTACCTTTCATTCAATCAACTTAAATATAAAATCTAGTTGGGCGGAAATCACACAGTGATTGTCAAACTTCGGGCCAAACTTATTTTTAGGGACAATTTGTAACCTTGAACGTACAAACCCCAAAATCTAATCAGTTCTTCCCATTAACCAAACAAGATGATTGGCGAAAGAATTTTTTAAATCGGATAAGTGGTTCTTGAGTTATTGCGTAAACAGACATCCAGACATCCAGACATTCAGACCAACAGACAGACCGACGCAAACATTTTTTTTGCTTAATTAGACTTAGAATCATGTCAAACGTCGAGAAAAGTGATAAAAAGTGGGTGTAAGATTTTGAGCAATGGATTTTCTTAAAACCTAATTATTTTTATGTTTCTTTAAAAAATCTCGAAAAGTTATTGTTGGTCGTTACTCATCTTAGTAATAACTGTCAAAATGATTTATTCCTTGCTTACTTGTTGGGGTGGGAAACGTTTGCTATTTTATTTTCAACTGGTATATATTATTCTGTTTTAATGCTGGGTAATTTTGTGCTGGATTAGTCAACTCAAAATACGAGTATGAGTCGACAATAGTCATCATCTCAGCGTTAGACCCGATTGCATCTAAAGCTTGCATTTTGGAACCTGGTATATTACACAATCCCGCAGATCTACGTAGGAATACGGTTAAAATTTTTTTTTTCTAAAAAGAATATTATTAACCGAAATTACTAATATTCCCCCAAACCCTCCTTAGAGAGTATTGAGTTTACAAAAGACGCCCAATAAAAATTATAGGACAATGTCCTAATAAGACATGGTTTCATTTACATCTTCATTGATGTAAACGAAACCGTGTCAAACCGTTTTCATTTTCCGTATTAATTAAATTAGAAACCCAGATTCAGTTCTGTTTATTATCAAGAGCTCCTTTCTCTAGTTTAAAAGCAATACACTCTCCAGAAAAACACATGAATTGAGCACATACAAAAAAACTATGAACTAATTAATTAGTTATAACTACGCTTGCTTATACATTTAGCAGACAAACATGTTTTTAATTGAATTAAAACTATTTTTAACGGATTCTATCGCGATTTATTTGATGTTATTTTATATTTTACATTGATCCTGACGTTTCAATCATTCAATGTGTGACATTCGCGTAAACTTCCGACAATATCATGTTTTTAATGATGTAGTACTTAATAATTTATTTTATACATTCATAGCACTTCATTACTTCCAAAAAGATTGTATCAAAAAGCTCATATTTACAATCACTTAATTAAAGCCGTGCTTTGTCCTTTGAGAAAGATTTTCTTCTATTTGCAATGAAAGCGGATTGAAATATTTTCTAAGAAATAAAAGAAGCAAGGAATAATTTATTTATTTATTGCTATCAAAGGCAATATCATCTACTAACCTAAATTAGGGACTTTATTTAATTTCGGTATGTATTGGAATAAAAGAGAAAAATAAAGTCTACCATCGCGTCACAGTCAACGTGCGATGGTTTGCGCTTGCGCAGACTAACGAGCCTTTGTACTAAGTAGATAAAATGTGTTAGTTGGGTTACTTATCTTTGGTGAATTTTTCAACAAGTTTTAAATTCCATAAATGTAAAGAGATGGTAAGATATGGTGCTTTGAAAAAATTATATATACGTGCTATTTTTATTTTAAAAAAAACTGTGTTAACCAGAGATCAAAGCTAATAATCCAAATCGAATGCTCAGTGCATTCGATTTGGATTACACTGCAGTGCCAAATTACAATACTGAATTTCGGTATGTATTGGAATAAAAGAGAAAAATAAAGTCTACCATCGCGTCACAACCAACGTACGATGGTTTGCGCACACTAACGAGCCTTTGAACTATTTAGCTAAATTGTGTTAGTTGGGTTACTTATCTTTGGTGAATTTTTCAACAATTTTTAAATTCCATAAATGTAAAGAGATGGTAAGATATGGTGCTTTGAAGCAATCATATATACGTGTTATTTTTATTTAAAAAACTGTGTTAACCAGAGATCAAAGCTAATAATCCAAATTGAATGCACAGATAAAACTACTAAAAACACTGATAAAACAACAACGAAATAATTGATCTGCTTTGTGTACTTACTTCAGAAAATAATTTGTGAAGTATCTAAGTATTATTTATAATAAACACTCGTTTATGAAGCAAGCTCCTGGGTGAAAGCCTCAGATGGAACCGGAAACAACCGGTGATGGTGATTATACTTTTGCGAGGCATAATAATTTGACTACATACATGAATAAAGGACTAAAGGACTACCCCCACACATTAGGGCCGTGCGCGGGCCGTGGACGGGACGTAATCCGTCAGGGGCTTAAAAAAATGTTTTATATGAACTTCACACACTTTCATGCCCAGGCCGGCGACGGAGCTCCAGTGCCTTCCATGCCAGTTTAAATCAACATTACGAAATTGAATAAATTCTTACTAAACTAATTTTAACATTCAAAGTTAAATTTTGAGTATAATTAGTATGGAAACCCATTTAGTGTGATACATGCCTAAAAAGAGTATGAAAAGTTAATCTTTGGAGAAAATATTGCCACCGCATGATTTTTATAAAAGGCATGAAAAAATATATTTTTTAAACTTCGACAAAATTTTACGCAGTTTCCTAAGGTTCCTAATGTTCTAAGTTTTATTTTATTCCGTGCACAAAAAAGTTAACATAATAGGCTTGAAAAAAAAATTCCAGCATTATTCTTTTAGATATGACGTATGCGTCATATCTTAAAAAATAATGCACTTTTTGTGATTTTTGCGCAAGTATAAATGATTATAACATACATTTTAGGTAATGCCATTAGTCTGAGTGCCATCACTGCGACGCGAGCGGGGACTCAGGGCTGCACACGCTGGCGGACTGCCCGGCGCGGCGTGGGAGGCGCCGAGACGTGACCTCGTGGCAGCCATCGGGGTGGGAGTCTTCACGCTGGGCAGCATGATTACAGCGATGGTGCGCAACGCGCCCGGGAGAGATTTATAACCCTCCCGGCCCGCCGGCGCCGAGCCCGCAACATACTCACCGCGTGTTGCAGGCGACTCAGGCGCCTGAGGTCGCTTAACGACCTCCGTCCACCATGAGCGCAGGCCTGACGGGTGTCAGGTGAGGCCACCTGTCACCCCAGCAGAAGCAGGCCAGGGCGGTGGGGCAAGGTGGGGACACCGTGGTTCTTAAACGCACAAAAAAAAAAGGTACTGCCATAGTTTTGCACTCGTGTTCCAAGTAAACAAAAGTACCTATGACTAGCTGTGCCCGAGACTTCGTCCGCGTGGGCATAGATTTGGGGTTCAATATTGATTGGGCGGAACTTTATTCTTGCGCCTTGTACGCTAATTTAATTGTGTATTAATTACATTACAGTAATTATGTTTTCAATCGGTTATTTTACTTGAACAAAACCGGAATTATCAAGGAACCGCATCAAGACACTGAAGTTTTTGAAAGCGAAGCAATTTATCTCGGATCGCGATATTGTTAAGTATACATACTTACCTATTTATATATAAGTACCTATGTGAGTAGAATAAATATGGATTGTAAAACGTGTAACTGAAACTGAAAATATCAACAGAGAACATTCCCTTCAAATGATAAAAATATAGTTACAGGAATTATTACTTTATAATAGTTAATTAAACCTAAATAAAGTTAAAAAAAAAACAATTTAACTAAATATTTTACTTATTTTCACTTTATGTATCCCTGTTTATTGGTAGGAAATTTAAAAACAAATGATTGCTCAAATTTAAGCAAAAGTAAAGTGTTTGCATAAATATTCACTGAATTTTATAATCAAGTGCGGGTAAATCCATGAACCAACACTAGTTTGTGTTAAGTTTAAGGTTTACTTACGAAGCATCGTCAGATCTATGCTTGTGCAAAATTATACCTCTAATATTAAAAGAGTTACAGATTTTTGATCAGCTAATAAGTCATATTGTCCGAAGTGCGACGGCCCGGATGCTCGGTACATCAGAGCCGTGCCCTGAAACTGAAACGTCCCGGGCACGGCTCTGATGTGTGTGGATAGAGCTTAATATGCCTCTTTTCTGTTCCTTCTTTACAGTATATAAATTGTTAATCCTTATCAATCAGGCAGTTCAAAGGTGTGCATATACCTATGCTGTCATCGCGTTAATTCCCGTTAACATGATTATATAGGTATTATGGCAACCGAAAGTTTAAAAGTTAATATAATTTGTGTTTCAAAGGATAGGTTTTATGATATATAATCTAATGGATTAAAATTAGAACAAAGCCATGTTAGGTATAACTGTAATCATTTCATCTTTATATATATAATCTTTGGCGTAGTAGGTACAGCTAGGAAGCTCAGTGCATGGTAGCGGCTTCGTCTAAGCGTTTTAAGAGCTTATCCGTTCAGTAGCTAGCAGTTAAGACCATCTGTTGCCCGACATTAATCAAACAAAAACCACTCTTTTGGTTATAAATTTAAGACTTAATTGCAGCGAACTACTGTTTAATGCAACTGCGTTCCTATAATCTAGACGGTATAAGAAATATAATGCTGCAATTTATTTCTTTTAGAAATGATATTGTTATAGTAGCAGCTACGTTACAGAAATGGTGTTTTTAATACAATTGACGACCAACGACTATAATGTTGTGTTGCTATGATAATTATATAATACTTGCTAATACTTAATACTTGGAGTTCTGCTTTCAACCTTTTTCAGGCATAAAAAGCCTATGTGTTATTTCAGACTATAATATATCCCTATTACAAATTTCAGCAAACATACCAACATCTTCACAAAGTTTCACATTTATAATATTAGTAGGATGAAGAGATAGACAACACAAGGGGTATATGTGGGCCCCACCAAGATCATTGGGACCCAAGCCAACCTCACATGCTAGCCGGTATACCTGCTGAGGAACTGACGAGGCTCTAGCGCAGGCTTTCGTCTTGGGTTTGGTAGGTCAGGTGGCAGTCGCTCCCAAAATACCCAATATAAGCTAATTTGCCTTATATAAATAAATAAATATTGTAGGACAAAGTACACAACGCCATCTAGACCCAACCTAAGCAGAGCTTGTCATATGGGTTCAAGAATGCGGATAAACATACTTAAATACTTTTTTTTTGTAAATAAATACATATTATACATAGAAACACCCAGACCAATGCAAATATACGTATTTGCACTGAGCGGGAATCGAACCCGCGACCTCTGGCTTAGCAGTCGAACGCACTACCGCTACACCACAGAGGTCGTAGTAACATGACTGCGTGCTATTCAAAGATTATTCTAGTATCCATGATAAATGACTTTAGGTATTATGTCAAAATCTTCTGCAAAACTTTGATCTTTTCGGCAATAACTGATAAGTTGATAGAATTCTTTTATCAACTTTTGGGTATTAGTTACGGTAAAATTAGTATTTATCTCTTAGCTCTTAACCTAAATACATTACTTACGTTTCAACGAATTCACAATTGTAACTAGATTTTGTGATTATGAGCTCCTAATCTATCAATAACCTGCATTTTTTTCAAGAATATTAGTAACCGAAATAACTAATATTCACCCTAACCCTCTTATTCCAGCTAACCTAAATTGCTTGTGTTAGGATTGGGTTCACATTAGTGGTGTAAAGGTCATGATTCGTACCCGGAATCTCTAGATCGTAACTTAACAATTGAGCTTCCGAAGTTTACTTAGGCGGGTGTTTTTTTTTTCTAAGTGAACAAATAAGGAGACTGCTTTTACCTGTTAATATCACCTATGTTTCCATTATTCGTTATCATTCAAATTGGAGGGCAATCAAAGGGTGCTTTCTAGTTACTAAACTAGAAAGCGGAGATGCGGATTATATTTACTTTTGGTTAATTTTAGATCTTAATAGTAGCGAACGTATATTTTAAATGAGTCCTCTTGAATTAAGAAGTAAAGTTATTTTCATAGCTGTTAGATTTTTGATATTATCTCCTACAAATTTATTATAAAAGACATTATATTTTGATTAACGGACAATGTGAATAACTCATGGTAATTCAAATATTCTTTAAAAGAATCTGTACTTTAACTAACTCAGAAAATTGTTTAATGTGTGACATCACTCATACGATTCTAGGGTTCATGAAGCAAGGAAGCTTGATTCAACAAGCACGGGTCATTGTCCGAAGACACACCCATTATGACTACACCACTGTAGGTA
Organism: Cybosia mesomella; assembly: GCA_946251805.1. NCBI lineage: Eukaryota > Metazoa > Arthropoda > Insecta > Lepidoptera > Erebidae > Cybosia > Cybosia mesomella. The sequence goes on from OX276395.1 coordinate 12,291,511, forward strand.
CACACCCAGTATCAGACCAATTACTTAGCGTACCTTTAGCATGATCATGTAGTTACATTAGTTTACATAATAATATGATGTTATGACGACCTCTGTATCGTAGCGTAGCGTAACGGTAGAATATTCGACTGCTAAGTCAGAGGTCGCGGGCTAGATTCCCGCACAGTGCAAATATGTATTGTTACGTGTGCGCGGAGTACAAATTAAATGCCGTTTATACAACGAAGAGGTAGTTTTTGAGATATCGACACTCGTTGTAACAGTATATTTGCATTGGTCTGGGTGTTTCTATGTATAATATGTATTAACTTATAAATAAAGTTTCTAAATATATTTATCCGCATTCTAATAGATTTTTTTATGAAACATTTTCACTTTAATGTCACTAAAATTAAAAACTTTGAAATAAAATTCAAAATAAAAAAAAGTCGCGATAGAACCGTTAAAAATAGTTTTATTTCAATGTGTGACATTCGCGTAATCTTCCGACATCTGATTTATGTATTATGAACTAAATCGATTGTACGTTATAAAAATTAGCCCACTTGGTTATTGTAAATTCTCAACCACCCGTTTATATGTAGCTCTGCAAATGGGTGACAAAAGTATTCATCTGTTTTAGACATTTTTCAAAATTAACCCGTATTTTGAACGAATATGGCGCCCCAGCCATAGAACTCAGTTTAAGCAATTACACTTATTAGGGGCTAACCCACGTTTGGCTGCTCTATGTCATTATAAATAAAATAAAGTACAAATAACAAATAAAATAAAAAACAAACATAACTACACAAAGAGCCATGAAAAGAAGAATATTAAAAATAAAGAAAATTAAAAAATTAGCAGTGAAAACATAAGGAAGAAAACTAAGTTAACAGATGCTCTGGAATACGTTCTGAAACAAAAAAGGCTTTAGACCGGATATATCTGTAGAATGAAGGACATGAGATGGACGCTGAAAGTCACAAAGTGGAATGGATCGCTATGAAAAAGACACCTCGGTAGACCAAAGAAACGGTGGGCGGAAGAGATAGCAGGAAATGGATGGATGAAGATAAGCCAGGATAGAGATAGGTGTAAAAACATAGAGGAGGCTTTTACCCGAAAGGGGTCAGAAATTAACTCATACTGAACATAATTAACGCACATGAAATGTATACCTACTCTTTTTGGAATAAATAAAGCTTTATTATTATTATTAGGGGTTTTATTTAGATTATTTTTACGTGTCTTTCAATTATTTAACACAAATATATATACTGACATAGATCATAAGCAACCAGATTAGAAAATTGATAGATGTCAATAAGTATTTATTGTAACAAGAAAAAATTAAATCAAAAATTAAAAAAAAACCCGCGACGTACTTAACAACGCTCCAGACTAATTCACTAGTCAAACAAAGAAAACAAAATCAAAATCGGTTCATCCGTTCAGGAGCTACGATACCACAGACAGATACATATACTCACAGACACGTCAAACTCATAATACGAGTACCCCGTCGTTTTTGCGTCGGGGGTTAATATATCATGAGTATGGAAAAAAACATTTACTAAAATATTACCACCATTCATTATAATTAGAACGAGTATTTAATATCGGTTTGTTTATTTACAGCAAGATCGAGTGACACAGGGGAGCCAACGCTCTCAATATTGGCCAGATCCACCGTCTACAACACCAATGAAACTAAAGCTATTTTCTGCGAAGGACATAATTTAGTCGAGGTATTTAAATCTATTTATTGGAATATATAATCCTTTGTTTACAATTTCTAATTAAAATGGTTAAAACTGCATAGGTTTAACTTTTATGACGTTCTTTTGTGATGCCACCAAGTTATTATTACAAGCTTTTATTAACTTGTTCAGTTAGTTTTTTGGGTCAAATCTTAGAAGCCCAATTAGAACCACTTCCTGATGTTAGATTGGACACAAATTTAATATAATTACGTATCTTTGGTGACAATGCGATAATATGATACTATGAAGCAGGTCTGATGATGGAGTCGGAGGGTGTCCATAGGAACTCCTGAACTAAACAAGATAACCCAATCGAGTTTGGGCTCATTTGTTTTGTCTTGGCAAATATTCTGATACTGCATGATAGCCAGTGTCTGAAAATGGAGCCGGTAGGTGATTATAGGAACTTCTGAACTAAATAAGATTAACCCTTCATAAACAAGATTTACACAAATCAAATGAGCCAAACGGCGGTGTTTTTATGCACCTACTAGAAAGCTTGTTTTTAAAAAAGTGTTTTTAAATTCATAATTTATAGTAAAAGTACTATATTATAGTTTCACTGCTATATATTTCCTGTTATATACATATTGAATTACCGAGGAAGATATTTGAAAGAATATAGAGAGAGATGATAAGAATAGGAACTTGTTGAAAATGAAAATTAAATAATGCTTTCAATAGGCTTGTCTCCTATCACGTGTGACTAAAAAAATGTCTTGCCTATAATACGTTTCAACTTATTGTTTTAAGGACATAAGGCTTTAGTATAAGTACGAGTAAGTGACCTATACGTATATTTAAAAAAAAAACGTACGTCGAATTTTTTTTTTTATAAATTATTGCTTATAATAAATATGAATTGAAAATGTAATAAATGTGAATATTACATCTTCTTCTTTATATATAAAAATGAATTGCTGTTCGTTAGTCCCGCCAAAACTCGAGAACAGCTGGACCGATTAGGCTAATTTTGGTCTTGAATTATTTGTGGAGGTCCAGAGAAGGTTTAAAAGGTTTGTCATCGATTGAGGCAATACGAAGTCTGCCGGGTCAGCTAGTCTTATATATAAAAATGAATTGCTGTTCGTTAGTCTCGCTAAAACTCGAGAACGGCTGGACCGATTTGGCTAATTTTGGTCTTGAATTATTTGTGGAGGTCCAGAGAAGGTTTAAAAGGTTTGTCATCGATTGAGGCAATACGAAGTCTGCCGGGTCAGCTAGTTATTAATAGAAAAAATGTCATACTTAAAACAATTACTTGCTGTTGTCAGTAATAAATATACATCTAACTACCTGAACTTGTGAGCAATAAAACCTACTATAAATCATTTAATAGAAACAAATTTATTTACTTCACTTTCAGCCTATTCAGTGGTATAGCCCCTCGGGCAAGTCAATCGAGGAGCGTTCTATCAAGAATAAAAGAGTGTTCGTCGAAAGAAGAGAGAGTGACACTTTAGCAGTTCTCATTATACATAACATCAAGATTAGCGACGGAGGTAACTGGACGTGCAAATCTGGAGAATTACAAGAGACTAGGGAGTTTATTGTAGGAGGTAAAGTTGTTTAAATGTTTATTTATTATCAATATGGTATGAAATATGTAGGTCTTCGGCAATGTATTGTAATATTTCTATTGTAATACTGGCAGTTGGAAAAGAGTGTTTATAAGATTGATTAACAGATTATTATCTTTTGCGTTTTAACTATTGCCTAACAAATCTGGCTGTAAATGTAAATAAATATAGACGTAATGAACTGGACATTCATAGGTGTTACTTTTGTGACTTCTTAAATAAATAAAGATATTGGATTTAATTACAGAAAAAGTCAATCTGCCTGTCAAAAACATCTCCACAGAAGGTGAGGAAACCAAGTCCATAAAACTGACTTGCGAAGCTGTTGGTTATCCTGCCCCAGTTGTTGTATGGTACAAAGGAAAGCAACCAATTACAGGTAAGCTTTTTTTATTTGTTTTATATGTATTATACAACTTTTAACTTTTAAATGTTGATCTCATTACACAAATTGTTGAAACATAAATGGGTAATTTGCTGGTTATAAGCTGAGCTGTTCAATGAGAGGGTCGAAATCAGGTCCATAAGTCATATTCTTGAACAAGTGCTACTTAGTGACTAATTAAACATCATTATCTTGGTCAGTATGCTATACTGCTAGAGGTATATTATTCGTTGTTTTATTTATAATAGTGTTATGTTATTCTGCTTGCCTCTTGGCATACAGGCTAGCCTAGTTCAAGAGGCTAAAATAAGTATGTTAAATTTTTTGGAACTGGCTGACTTTAGCCTTAACTATTGTATTTTGATCTGCAAATTTCTGGGTCAATAAATAAATTATTATATTAAAATTTTCACAAAATAGATATTATGGCAATCATTTGCGTAAATTTCAGATAAAGAGCCACCCAAAAAATACGTGATTGGCGATGACCACTCCTTAACTATTAAGAAACTGAATCACGCGGATGCAGGACTTTACACATGCAAAGTAAGGCAAAAAGTGCTGTCACATTATACGGAAAAGGCTGTTAAGCTTTATGTTCAACGTAAGTAATAAGTTAATATTTTTCAGTTAGCTCTAAACTGGTTATTTGAATGTCCTACTGGTATTTAAGTCATCACGTTGCGTCGGCCTCAAATAATTAGAATGATATTTAAGTGAACCACCTATACTTATATCGAAGGAAAATATAACATTCCATCAGATCAACGTCAACAATTTGATACGCAACAGAATATTTTCAGTTTTTATGTTTTGTTTTCCGCGTGGAAGCGTCTATGTACCACTTCGCCGTGGGCATGATTAAGCCTATTTGTCGTATTCGAACTGAGTAAAATCACACTGTGTCTTTGAAGACTCTGACATCAGATCTATCACCAAGAGAGCTATTGTCAGTTTGCTCGTGGTCAGCCCTCGGAACAAAATGCCCACCAAGCGCAGTCAATTATTGGCGGCCACACCTCTTCGCTACTCGCTACAACCTCGTTTATAGTTGCTAAGCTTTACTTCGTTCATCACCAGTGGAGGACAAGCACCAGTCAATATTTCTCATTCTAAATACCTACTTCGTTTAAACATGAATTGTAATATTGACTAGTGTTGATCTTTTAACCTTAAACAAATAGATGGGTTTTCTAAACCGTCGGGAAACACAATAGGCATTTTGACTATATTTAAAATATTGTACGAATTGTTGTCATCCTAATGAAATGTATCGTAAAAAACATATTTTATTAATTTTCAATATAAAATAAGTTTCTTTTTAATAATAATATAAAATAAGCGACTTTGTTTTATACTGTGAAGTGATATTATGGTTTAAGCGCATATTTGGTTCATTTCAGATAAACCAATTATATACAGACAAAACGGAGATAACCAAATGATTTATCCAAACCAGAAATATAAGACTGAAGAAGTTTACGCTATTTTAAATGATACGTAAGTAATCATTATAATATTATAATTCATACTATTATTATAAATGGAAATTATCATAAATCGAACGTAACGCTAAATTTGCTGTTAACGGTCGTAAACCAATATATTTACCATAATTTTATTTAAACCAACCAAATTCTCAAATGTGAAGGGGTCACCCACCAGGGGCAACCCACTGGTTTCCTTGGCATAAAAGTTATCGATTCGACCCCTATATAAGTGCCCATTGGTCCCCTGGTAGGAGACCAGTCAATTTAAATTTATTTTTATGGAACTCACTCGTCTCCTGGAATTTAAATTATACATGCGGCTCCTCATGTAAATTACATTATTTTTATTATTCTTTCATAAACTTTTTAAATCTAGATCTATATCCTGTGCATGTTATTATTAACGTGTTTGGCGGCTAGTGTATTGTCCATAATGCCCAGCTTTTCACAATTTCAAGATATCATTTAGAAGATTGCAAGATGTTAAGGTGCATATCACATTCTTATCTAAGTATTGCTTACCGTTCCAGCAAGAATATAACATGCAGCGCCATCGCACATCCTCCACCAGTTTTCGCATGGAACAGGAGACGGGGCGGCTATGACGATGCTCCAATCACCGATCCTGATACAGTAAATATTCTTACTAATATGTTTTGGTTTAGAGTTGCTGAAGTGAAAGTCTCGGATGCAACCGGGTGTAATCGGTTAGATGATGATGACCAGTAATCGATTTCTATTTATCATTGCTATAGTTAAATATAAATAGTTATTTATGGCGCCCTATTAACCTCTTCGGAGTCCTTACCAACCTCACCTACCAGGTGGTACGAGATAAACCCTTTAATGCAACCACTGAAAGGTCACCATTAAAATAATGATATTTGAATAAAATTCATATGTCCTATCTAAAGATTAACAATCGTGAACTCATGAAATGAAATACCGGAAGTAGCTTCTTTGTAGTCGTCTTCTTCATTTTACAATAATAGGTTTCTTTTCTAGGGTCCATATCTGGTTGGGCTTTTCTAACCTACACACGCTTGTAACCGACTCTTTTAAAAGCAAAAAGGCAGGTAAAGTGTTTATTTTTGTGTATGACTTTGATATTTCTTTAAATTACAGGTGATGACATCTGAAGACGGTTTAAGTTCGGTCTTTATCTTGAGACTTTACAATGAAAGCTACTTCGGTGAATATAGATGTTCAGCCACCAATAGCAAAGGGAGTGAATCCATCCTCTTTCATGTCTCTCCAGGAACAAAACCAAATCCCCCAGACTTTGTAAGTTTATAAAGTTATATAATATAGATACAAAGGTATCTACTCAAATAATGTGCTAATTTGCTTAATACGGGTGCCAGACAGACAAATATTTGAACAAAGACTTTGGACACCGTGCTTATTGGGCCTGCCAGACCCGCTTTGCACAGAATCAGTGTTACTAACTTGGCAGATTTGTCACTTAAACTGGTGGTTTAGATCTCTCTTTCAACGAAGAAATTTTCGTTATTTTTGCTAGTGGTTTACTTACCATCACTTTGTGGTAAGAGGACTTTCAGCCACTAACACGTAAACGATGTTTTTTGTTACGGAATTACACTTCACCAATCGTAAATAGCAATAATATATATTACCTGCATGTTGCAATTTATAATTCAATATATTTCTATGTTAAGTTTAATCAATCTAATATTCAACTATCAAGCAATCAAGGCTTTAAACTTTTTTCATGTTGTTAAAATATGAATGAAAATATTTGTGATTGCTATATGTGGTGCCGATATATAAAGATATAGCAAATGAGAGTACACGGTGCTATTTATTATTTACCTTATTAGAAATATGTTTTAATAAAAATATTGTGGCTGCTCATGAAAGCCAGATCAAAATTTTACAGTTCCAGCAATTAAGTCTTTTTATCTATTTGTTGCCGTTTAGGCAGCATATTTAAACAATCGCAAGGGAATCAAAACCTACTTCCCGTTGAGCTAGAATCATGATATTTTGCAGAAAGTAGAAACCGTAAATATATATTTCATCACCAGATCACAAAATAATATCTGTGTATCTGTCTGTCAAGACACTTAAGGCGAACTTAACAGCAACGTTAAGTTCGCCCCTCAATTCAGTTTTCTTCGAAAACCTCAGTGCGCGAGTCTGACTAACACTTAACCGGGTTTTTTCATCCCGGGATTCTGGAATAGGCGCATCATAAAGACTTAAAAAACAAAAGAATGAGTTATGTTACTCTCGACTTCCACGGCTTGTATCACAAATCTATTGGTAATTACAGGTGTCTTTGGTCGAGGCTAATTACACGGAACTCACGTTCAACGTGTCCTGTTCGACGTGCATCTATTTAAACCAAGAAGACTCAATGACTCCGGATCCTAAAGTGATTCTAGGTAAATATCTAGTACAGTAACAGTAATAGTAAATACATAAATATACTCATGCCTCAAAGGACAACGCACATGCGTGCGTACACCGCAATTTGTCAACTATATATTTTTGGTACCATAATGATCCAGTAAAGGAAAAATATGTAGGGGAACCTGTGTTAAGCTGGACAGTGTTATATCTACAACAAAACTTATTAAAAATCTCCTGTGGTTTAAAATAATATTATCTATGGCAGTCGAAGGATCTTTTGTCAACTCTAACGTGAAGATAGTAGAAATTCACCGCCACCGCGTGAGTTCAGATAAAAAAGGTTTTTTTTTATTTCTGGCTCCAAAAGTACGTTTTTTGACCGTACTTATTACTTATTTATTTAACGTAATATACATTCATAACAAATCTTTTTTTCTCAATGTACACTCAATGTATGTAAAGAACAGATAGCATTGATATTCTAAACATAACTCAACTTAAAGGTGTTTATAAAAGCAGTTTAAAGAAAAAAAATGGTATAATTAAAAACTAAACTTTCTACAGCCCTCTGGTGTCTATCTTCATTTAACTCTAAGTATGTTCAACAAAATTGGTACGGTCCAAGGACCAAGTAACTTCTAAAATAAGAGAATTATAAAACTAAAAAAAATATATAATGTACATTACCATATAAATTTCCACCGAAAATTGGTTTGAACGAGATCTAGTAAGTAGTTTTTTAGTTAGAGTAGTTAATAGGTCATAAATCGTAAACCGCAATTTACCTTTCATTCAATGAACTCAAATATAAAAATTAAAAAAAAAAACCACGGGTTGCACTCCGGGAGTGCCGGCAGAAGTGAAAACTTGAATATTAACGTTGTGTATTTTTTATATTTTGGAACGGTTAGGGAACAATTTTGCACGAATTGCTTTAATTACCAGTATAAAAGTACTATCATTTATGTGGTAACATACAATATTCATTTATTGTGCTATCGTTCACAAACATGATAATTTATATTACATTAAAAATTTAACCCTTCAGAACTATTACAATTATTTTACACTAGCTGACCCGGCAGACTTCGTACTGCCTCAATCGATGACAAACCTTTTAAACCTTCTCTGGACCTCCACAAATAATTCAAGACCAAAATTAGCTAAATCGGTCCAGCCGTTCTCGAGTTTTAGCGAGACTAACGAACAGCAATTCATTTTTATATATAAGAAGAAGAAGAAGAAGAAGAAGAAGAAGAAGAAGAAGAAGATTAAAAAGTTTATCTCTCAGAATATCAATTTTATATCAATAGATTTATGGCACAAAATAGAATAAATATTACAAAAAGTTATATGATGACAAAAGTGTTTCTTGGGCCTCGGTCGGAATTGATCTCAGTCTTGACGAAGTCAACGACCACTCATTAGACGAACGCGCCACCAAGGTTGTTAAGTACAGTGTGAAATTAGCGCTTCTATATTTGTTGTCTTACGTTCAGGTCACGTGTTTTACTGACGCGAGTTTAACCTTTTTACCCATTACAAAAAGTAGACAACGCCGCTAAAGAAGTTTTCAGTTCAAAAACATTATTATGTTACTTGCTGCTACGGAACCCTTAATGGGCGAGTCCGACTCGCACTGGGCCGCTTTTTTTCTTGCAGATTTGTGCCCAGTTAAATAAAATTAACAGATTTTTTTATTTATTTGACAGGTCTGAATCTCACGATTTGTTTAACAAAAGTAAAAAATAAAATAAAAAAAAGTATCCGAAGTTCAACAGGTTCCCCTACTTGACAATAACAAGTTTGTTATTCCATCACACCACAACATCCTGATGAATCTTGGTACAGAGATAGATTATATTCTAAAATTTCATACCTAGCTATATGTTTTTTATCCCGGGAATAGGCCACTGTGCTTCGCGGGACTTGATAAATATATCACGCGTGAAGTACCGAAGTATACTATCCTGACCAAATGAACATCATGCGTAACAGTTTTCGGATCATAATAATTGATTCTCATGAAAATCACATATTAAAAATTAATTTATTATTAAATATTTATTTTTAAATTTTCAGGATACTCATTCCAGTTCGTCGCAGCTAATAAAAGTTACGACCCTGACTGGACAGAAAGTATCATGTACGAAGTCGATATTACCAATGACAACAGTGAGTACTTATGCTTATTAACACGCTTTATTTTTAAACTGAGCATTATACAGTCTACTTTAAATACTTATTACACCTACGAGTACACATACTACCACCTACCTGTATCTCATAAGGAGTAGCTCCGGGGAAAATATTAAACACCCACGTGCTGCAAGTTGTGTTTTTACTCCAAATTAATCAGTTAATGGCAATAGGCGCAATTGCCGTCATACGGGTATTTTTCCATACTCTGTGCTGTTGATGAGACATTTAAAAAACCTAATAACTCTTTGCCCGACTCGGTAATCAAACTCGCAAACTCAATGTACTGCAGCTTTCTCTATCGATGTGCCATCAATTAGGCTCGGAAGTGTCATTTTAAGGTACCATGAAAGAACTTCGGATTTCGTTCTTTCGGTTGGGACCATAAAGTATGTTCAGGAGTGAATCAAACATTATCAAGGAGGTTTTCTTTTACAATGTATTTCTATTAAAAACTATTATAAACCAAAAAATTAAATGTACATTCCTTTGTATCGGATTATGATAACCTTTCGACCTTCTGAAATAAGTCGTGTAGTATCGTGTATTAATTTAATTTTTTTTGGCGGTTTGTCAAAGTTCCCAATTTTATGGGTTCGGGTCATTTCATGGTAGGGTTTAGGCCGAATAAACGGTCACGTGCCGTCTTCGTTTCTGCGTTTCATGGTACCGATTATCCGAAATTTCGGTCCGCAATTGCAGATCTACGTTTCGTGTTAGATCTACAGGTTTTCACTTGAATGAAGAGAGAGCTATTTTATACATACATGCTTGATTTCTATATTATGGTTTTATTTTTATAGGTACCCTCTACGTCGTGGGGCCATTAAATAATAGCACGAAGTATTACGTACAGGTGCGTACGCGTAACGCAGCTGGGTACTCCGAGTGGGTGGACGTCCCCGGTGAAGTAGCAACCTTAAACAATGCTATCAAGCAAAGTGTTACAATATTATTGGTCTTCGCTACTGCTATATTTGCATGTTTCTTTTAAGCTTCAGGCTTCGTTTTGACTTGGGGATAAATATAATTTTTTCACCTAACTCTCTGTTCGTTGTTTTCACATAAGGGGGTTTTATGTTGACGTTCTGATAACGAATCGAAGGTCTTCAGATACATTGAGCATAAACTCAATAAATAATAGTTTTAATATATTCCAGTAAAATCAAAAGAAAATTATGTTGTTACATCTTGTTCAGTGTTGTATACTAATTATAGTTTAAATATAACCGATGCCAAATAATCAGCCAAATCATTCCATTTTGTATGATTTTTAAACTATTTTTAAGGCTCTTATCCCCATGATATTCCAAAGTGAATTGTAGATAGATAATATTTATTTAAAAAATAATAATTGTCTATTAATAAAGTTAAATATTTAAGTGTTCCATTGTCATATGCAGCCTAAACATGTACTTTAATTAACGGAACATGTACTGTGTAGTTGAATAATAAATAAATTTGGATGGTAATTGCAGTAGAAGAAACTCATTATATATTTTGTTTTGGCATATATTCATGTATTTATTTCAGTAATTGCTAATTAACCTCAAAACATATTATATATTATACTCGCAGCTCGTTAACGAGCTGTATGAGTTTATCTTGTAAAAATATAATATTACAAGCAATAAACTCAATATCAAGTTTGAAGTATAAAGTTGTGGTCATCGCAATTAACCAGTATGTATCAATCAATTAATCAAATCAATTGCATTATACATCCGTTACTATATTAGGATTTAAATAATAACACGTTACAGTTTTATGTATGTGGGAAACAAAGTATAATGCCTTGTATTATAACGTTTTGTAAGGCAAGGCTATATTAAAAATTAAAATCATTATCGTCAAAGCTGAGATGCCATTTGACAGAAACGAAACAAAACGGGCTATATCTTATACGACTACCCGATGTTATAATTGTTATACTCTGAAGAAAAATCCTAAAATTTTATTTTATTGATTGATTTGTACGGTAAAATACCGTTTCTCGCACTGCCTATTTAAATTAAGCCTACAAAAACGTAAAACGTTCGTATAAGACACAAATGTATAACATTTACTTATTACTACTTATTTTCTTATTTAATTCGGCTTACATTTAAACTTACAAAAATATATAAGTATAAAAGTATATATTGCAGTGTTATGTAGGGTTAATAATATTTAATATTTTTGGTATTAAATTATTAACCTAACAATTAATAATCACTGGCAGTCAACTAAATACAACTTGTAAATATACACGTATTCGAATTAATTCCACATTACCTTATTAGTAGTTTTAAGTTACTGAAATTATAAAGGTATAAGTAATTTGTTTGCTTTTGGAGTTGCAAGATCAAGAGAGACCAATGTCTAATATCATCAAGTTAAACTAAACTAGTTTTGCACATTTTACTCAGTGAATTTCATTAAATAAAATGTAATAATCCAGTTTAGGTTGATATGATCGCGGTATACCACGATTCCAAACCTGCCTACAATTTGTATTAACAGTTTAATAAGTGAGGTGGTCCACTAATAGATCCTTTTATACTATAAGCCTAATATTAAAGTCTACTCCAAAAGAACAGCCATGATTGTGTAGTTGGAACTGATATTATTATAATAAGTACACTATATGTATGTATATGCGTAGATGAAAAGTGTTAAGTATAATTTTAAGTTATTGTCGTTGCGTTATAGAATTAGATTAATACTAAATGTTTATAAAGTTGAGCTCTTTGCATTATAAATAGGTATCAATATTTGTACTGAAACTGTTCCACACTAAAATCTTGACGAATTCTGTATTTCGAAATTTGCATTAATTTCATTTATACTTAGATCTGTAAAATATCAAATCGGTCAATTTTTAATGTCATGTATTACCATGTTTTTGCAGGAAGACTGATTATTCTATTGTATATTGTTTCATTTGTATCGCTTTGCTAGTTAAAACATAGATAGGTTAACCTTATATGGAACTAGAGGTGAAAAATTTATTGTATGAAATATCTAAATTTTGGCAAGTGCATTGACAATTATAACTGAAATTATTGCTCCTAAATCGTCATCACCAGTACGCAAAGTCGGATATTAATTGCAAAATTAGCTTAAAAAGCTTTTTACCATTGTTGTAAAGCTTGTGTTAACTTCGTCAGCATATTTACCAACATGGACATACTTTTCACACACATACCTACATACAATTTATAAGTACCTACATAGTTGAATAAAATTAATTGTTTTATAAAATGTTTATTACCGTTTGTGACACTAATTGTGAAATATCAGGTATTTCTATTGTGGACAAAAATAATATTGTCGTCGGCTAATGAGTTTAATATAGGTACACTATTGTTATGTTAACTACACTGGTATTTCTGCCTCTAATAAAAATGGTTTATAAACATTTCAAATAATTTTATTTACTCAATAAATATAAAATGTTAATTAAAACTAACATACGTTTATTCAAAATAAATAATATTTTATTGAACTTAAACTTTAAAACCAAATTTAACAACTTAACACTATAAACGGATATAATAACAATTGGGTTGTATGGGCCCGAGTAAACATCGCCTGTAAGCTGGTACACTTAGTGTATGACGGACGAATGTTGGTGATTGGTGAGTTAGAAGGTAGTCACCCCCGTAAAAGGCTCAATAAAACAAATTATGAAGAACAATGAGAGCGGCCCCGGGGTTTAAAGCACAAACTTTGTATGCAACCAGGATAGGGGTTCCAATAAAGAAGAACTGTTTCTTTTTATTCCACCTAGGTGGCAGACAAGCACAAGACCCACTTGATGGGGGTAATAACAACTGACACAATAACAAATTTACCATAAATTTTATTTTAACATTATTTGAACAATATTTCAATTCCAGACAATGGATCTTAATCGAGGAAAATAACTATATTTGAGGTGTGGTCATTTCCAATTTAACACATCTGTAGATCGAATATTCAATCACAATACTAAAAAAAGGCAAACAAATTATAGTGTTAGATCCATCCCGTACAATAGCTTTGTACATTAAATGAGTGTGAACTATGTTTCAAATGCCTAAAAAATAATTAAACTTGAACATGAACATCACAATATTAGGTCAAACATAATATATTAGTCTCCTCTTTATTATTTCACCATTCTCATGGCAAACACACAAACAAACACCAAGACTAAAATTCCACCCGCAAAGAATATACCATAAAAAGTGGCATCGTTTCCCATATCATCATTTATCGAAGGTTCAGGTTCTTCTGAGACTTCAGCTGTAGTTTCGATATCTTCTTCTTGAACTGTAGTTGAAATAAAGATTGGATCAGACCAAGGAGACACTCCAACTTCATTCGTAGCGCGAAGTCGCACCCAGTATGAAGTTTCTTCTTCTAAGCCCGTCAAAGCGACTATTATTCCTGTTAATGTAAAAATGGAATTAAGTAACGTAATATGAAATGTATGGAGGCCCCTCCAAGATCAACGGGCCGACATCACCTTCTAGTCGGTTAATCTGCTGGCTGATTAATGAACTTGGTTCAGGCACAGGCTTTCTTCTCTCGGTTGGGGGTCCGATAGCTGTTACTCCCGTTAAAGAGTAGATAAGCTTTCAAGAGAAAGAAATTGGATTTAAACGGGACTGTGCGGGACGGCGCTGTGATGATGATGAACTCATGCCTTACATATTAAGGTCCAGTATGTTAGCTTTACAATCTCTGTGTTAGTGTGAAGTTTGACGTTCACGTTATCAAATACCAGCATGCCAAATCCAACTGCGACCACTAGGCGTGTTCAACTAGCCTAGTGAGAAGGTCCTCCCTTTTTGTGGAAGTATAATCATACCCCGTTCAGCAACGGTAACAATTGTACCTATATGTATGGATATATAGTTTTATTTCGTGACAATAAATAATTTTCATCGCATTGCTATCACAGTAAGTACCCTTTTTTGACAAATACTACCAAAAAGTTTTTCATCAATCACGTGTAGATATTCCTATCAACCCTTCAACTAAACTTAACTGCTTAGGTAAAGACCACTCTTCCATCCACGTTCACACAATGTAATTTGTAGGATTTGATCTTTCAATCGTACAACATTGCTCTAATGGCGTTTTTCATGTTGCACTTGAGAATAAGTACGAAATTACATAATTTTACCTCCAAATTCTGATTGCACTATATCATCCTCTTTTACTTCAGTTTGCTGGCTTCTCCTCCAAGCAGCATCTTTTGTATATGCTTTTTTCTTATCACCATTTGAATCCTGAATATACTGTATATCAAGAGCTGTAATAAAGTTAATAGTTATTAAATAAATATAATAGTAATATAATAAAAATATCAATAGAAGCGAAAAATTTAGGAATCATAGCCAAATCTAACATCTACATGCACTTAATAACCCTAATCCAAACGTGATCAAAAAGCACTGATGTTTGTATTTATTTTTAATAGCAACCGATTACGTCATCAGCTACAACGGCAATAAATTTCTGAATAATCTAAGTGAAAAAAGATGCCATTAGCAGAGGCTATGACTTGAAGTGTATGGAGCCCTACCAAGGTCTTCGGGGCCCAAGGCAACTCCGCTTACAAGGAAGTTCACCTGCTGATTGATGGATGAGGTTCTGGCTTTCCGCTCGGGGTCGGACGGCAGTCACTCTCATAAAATCAAATCTCACAAGTATCTAAGATTTAGCAAGGAAAAGAACACAAGGCACTTAACGGTTGGCTTCGAGATGAAACTGTTTGCATGTTATGGTAGTAAATTCTAAACTTACTAGTTACAGGAAACACGACTTCGTCATACCATGTCACATTAAACTGTACTACTTTACCGCTAACGTCATTTATTTCCACCTGCAACCAGAAACTAATTTGAATATAGGAAGACTGCGATTAATCAAATAAGATTTTTCGGAAGGCTTCAAAAATATTGATGGCTTAAATTTCAAATGTAAATAATTTTTGCGTGTAAGCGTTTTTTTTTACGTATGGTAATCACTTCGGATACCCCCCCCCCCCCTGCCGGCCAGCAGGGGTGGTTATGTCGTGTATCCACTAAAACCGCACGGTGTCCTCCCCAAGTGTCCGTTGCCGGGCACCCCGGGTAAGCCCGAGAAAGGATAACCCCAGGGTTACCGGCGGACTTTGGCCGCCGCCGCTGCCTCGCCTGGTGGAGTCGGGTTTTATCCCGCTTCGGTGAGTTGGCAGGCGTGTGTAGAGCACACACGACACGCCTCCGCCACGGCCTGCTTCTGTAAGGATGGCGAGTCGGCCAACTGCCGTCCTCAGGCCCCGATCATGGAGGTCGGTAGTCCCGGGCGTAGATGAGTCTGCGGCGTCCTCACCGCAGACTGCGAAACTCGAGGGGCAGGGTTCTCTCCCGCTCCCTCTCCGCCGTCTCTTTCGCGCGCATTACCTGCTCGCAGAAAGAGGCGGCGGCGTGCCACTTGCTTCCGTCGGAGACCACGGCCCTCACCATGGCCTCCAACGAGAGAACGTCCACGCCCAGGACCGCAACGAGATCCCGGCGTTGACTCGCCCACGCAGGGTACTCCACCAACGTGTGGAGCGCCGTGTCTTCGCCAGGGTCCTCGCAGTGCTGACACTGCGGCGTTGTCTCCCGGTGGATGCGCCACAGATACTTACCGAAACACCCTTGTCCGGTAACCATCTGGCACATCCGGTAGGAGAGGTCCCCATGGTCCCTCTCCAACCACTCCTTCATGATCGGTCTCACCGCCGCAATGGTGGATTCCCCCCACCTTGGGTGCTCAAGTCGCACCCTCCATGTCTCCATGAGTTCCCGGTGGAACTGGGACCGCTGAGCCCTGATTTCTCGGGGCTCCAGCCTATGGCCCCGCTCCAGCGCCTCCTTTCGCCACTGGTGCAGCAGCGCAAGGGCTCTCGCTTCCAGGTCCCATGGAGGAGTCCCGGCTAGGAGACATGCCGCCTTGACGGAGATCGTGCGATACCGCCTAATGACTGACGGCCATCGCTTTTAACGGGCTGTTTAATACAGCCACGTTGCGGGCCGCCAGAGTCTCCGCCCATACGGGGGTCCCGTACAGGGCCATGCTTCGCACGATCCCCAGGTACAGTCTCCTAGTGGGGGCGTTTGGATCCCTTAACGTTGGGCATCAACTGCGATAGCGCGGCCGCAGCCTCCGCAGTTTCGGGACCAGACTTTGGAGATGAGGTCCGAAGTCCCTCGGTTATCGAGTACGAGCCCAAGGTACTTCATCGTGGGCTCGATGCCGATGCTTACGCCCCCTACGGTTATGCTGCTTCCCGCAGGTGGCCCCCTCCGAGGCCCGTGGAAACACATAGCCTCGGATTTGTGGAGAGCCACCTCGAGTCCCAGCCGCCGTATTCGATTGCGTATACGCCTGTGACAAATACACAGGCAATATCACCACTTTCTGTGATAATGTTATATTTTTAACCGACTTCTATATTCGTCTGTATCTATGTTTTTTTAAGTATGTTCATCAATATTTCCGTCGTTTATGAACCGATTTCAAAAAATATTTTTGCATTGTGTATAACTCTAGTTAGTCCCATATACATTTTATTAGTATTGGACCTAGATTCCGAAAACGCAGCAGGAAACTCCTCAAAATCAAATAGAAAATGTGAAATTATCGAGGCATAGTTGTAGTATGATAAAAGATGACATCAAATGTCAAACGTCTTTTGTTTGGAATACATATTTTGAAAGGCCTTATTAGTCCATTGAAATGTTACATTTTTTAGGTCTTACTTTGAGTTTTTTAGAGGACGTAATTTTATTTTTGGAACGAAGTTCCTTATCGCGCGTTACGAAAGGGGGCTAGACGGAAAAAATTAAGATTGTAACGACACTTTTCACTTTTGTAACTTCTGCGCACCGATCCGCGCTTTGTTGTCACGGTACTATGGAAACGTATGGTGTCATTGTCAATATTTTTTCTTATGTAAAAATAAACACCATCCGGGTGTCCCTTGACACCTCTCAAGTTTTTGCGTATAAAATGCGTAATAAAATTGCGTCCTCTAAAAAACGCAACCTCAAATGTAACTTTTCAATGGACTATATATATTAGTGCCGATATTGCTGTTACAGAACTCTCTAAACTATTTTTTTTTAACTCTAAATTTAATCCAACGGCATTTAGAACAAAATTTTGAAATTCAAATGAAATTGTTTTAGGATAGTTAAGTTTAGTGAGATGAGCAATGCAATGCGATGCACCGTCGACATAATTCACTAAGTTAGAAAGTCAGCCTCATCTGCAAGCTGATACTCCTACTGATTGACGGACGAGGCTCTGGTACATCAATCAGTAGGAGTATCAGAGTTTTCCTCTCGAGGTTGGAAGGTCAGATGGTAGTCACTTACCATAAAAGCCGTATAAGCCAAATCAAAAGTAGGAGAGGGAGTAAACGATCCCTGGACTCCGAAGTGATAGCCTGGGATGCAGCCGACAACAAACTTAAGATGTTGAGTTACATTCACTAAAATGTGAGAAATAAACTATTTTAATAAAAAAATAAACCCACTTCAAGAACCAAAAAGGGAATGAAAAGTGTAAAATAACAGAATTATAAATTTAATTCTAAAGATAAAAAACTCATAAGACTTTTCTGTTTTCTAAATAAAAGTTTACTTATACCTCATCAATTTTACTAGGCCTCTCCATCTTCAAAATTGTGAAATATTTGTCTGCACTGCCATGATCGTTCGTTGCTACACATTTAAACCTATGTTGTAGCGTCGTTGAATTTGCTATTACTGTGAGAATGGCTTGATTTTTGTCCTCGATGTACTTGATTTGTTTCTGATTGAATTCGAGTAAAGAATCATTTGGTAATTCTTTAAACAACCTGTATACGGGAGCAGGGAAACCATCCGCTGAACATACTATGTCAACTCTGAAAGTAATAATAAATTTAGGTAAGTGTGTTTTTAGTTCAATTAATTTTCTAGTATTACGGTATCGACTTCTGATAAAACCGGTAGGTAGTGTAAAAAAATAACTGGCATTGATAGGTAAAAAATAATTTCTTCTTTGAAATTACAAACTAGAAACAAAATGAAATTACAAAATAAGCAGATTAATTTAATAAAGTAGTTAGGTCGAATTAAATCCAAGGTAAGTTTTATAAATACTAAATTTGATACCGTAGAAGAGTAAATTTAGTGTCTTTTGGAGAAATAAACTAAGTTTAACATTAATAAAGTTAGTTGCACTTTATTTCTGCCTATTTCAATATTTTTATTTGTTTTTTTTTTATTTGTGTAATAGTATAACAACTCCTGAATTAATTTTGAATTGAACATCGTTGATAAACATTAAATTTACACTCACTCTTGGTTATTCTTCGCATACACATTTGTGTCATTGCCACCTTCAAAAACTGGAGCATCTGTAATAGAAAATAGTACATACTGTATAGTCATTAAAATTCAAATATGGTAAACTTACCTATGATACCTTTTTTTTTTTTTTCTTGCGGAAATCCCCTCGGATACCCCCCCGCCGGCCAGCAGGGGCGGTTATGTCGGGCTTGAACCGACTAAAACCTCAGAAATCTTGAATGTGTGTCACGAAGAAACTTGACCGTTTTTTTTAAGATAAAGGGGAGTACAAGGATTAAACAACTAAAGTTTCGTCTGGCTAAACTGAAACCTACGTAACATCAATCATCTATGTAGGTTGCGTAAGGTGAGTGAGGAACACATTAGTCATGTTTTTTTACACATGAACACTACTATGCAAGTTTACTCACCGTGATGCCCCCAGTATAACTGATGTCAGTAAATGAAAGATGATTATATTGATGTAATTCATTCCAGTCAAATTCAGAGTACGCATTCGCGCTATTCTATTTCAACTGCTGAATTTAAATTATTGAGAACTTATTTTAATTTTTGTAAACGAAAATCTTTCCAATTTGAAACTTCCGTGTGTCGACAACGAAATCGTTCTGAGAAGAATCAAGAGAAAATTTATCTGATTTTGGACGAGTCTGATATTTGAGGGACGTGGTGGATATACCAGTTGTGGAAAGGGAAGTGCCCTCAAGCCTCTGAGGGGCCACTATTACCGATAGTCTCTTCCAAAAAGATGATTTTTTTTGCAGATAACAACACCACCTGACCTGCCTGGTATGATTTTAAATAGAAGGTTGCAGGATGGATCGGTAGAATCCTGTTTCAAATAGATACTTAATAGAAAAAAAATCAATCATGTTCATTTGCCCTAATTTGGAGTGGATTATCCCAATTATGGAGAGTCGGTGCAGCATGTCAATCTGCTCCATACATCCCTGTCCGATGTCTTTTCCTTAGTCTCTCTATTCCTTGCCATGTCCTTTTTCACGAAAGAAGTATAAACTATCCACACCCAGATTTGTTAATCGGAATTATTGTACATATAAGATGGACTAGCTGTTGCCCGCAGCTCCACCCACGCATAATTCTGTTTCCGTTACCGCAACCCATGGGAACCTATTCCCGGGATAAAAGTAGCCTATGTGTTATTCCGGACAATGATCTATCCTTGTGCCAAATTTCAGCCAGATCCGTTCAGCCGTTTTTGCGTGAAAGAGCAACAAAGATACATATATACGTACATACATACTCACAAACTTTCGCGTTTATAATATTAGTAGGATTGATCGATGTATTCTTACAGTTAATATTCAATGTAATGTTGTGCATTTTAGTATAACTGCAGTCTTCTACTTGTGTACTTTCTTGTATGCTGACGCAAGAATATAAGCCACTATCTTCTGGCTCCAGTGATGTTATGGTGAGCAGACCTTCAAAGCCCTGGCTGTTGTACTTCGTCATTACCCTGTATTTTGCTGAGCTATCGTCATCTAGAATGATAAAAAAAACATTTAACTTATTTAGTAACTTGGGTGGTTATTTGTGTAAACAATAAAAAAAAGTTAATAAGTACATGGACACATAATAGATTAACATACGTACATAAAACATAATAAAATAATAAGCAATACCTACATAATGAATAACAGTTCCTATGACCTACAGGAAGCTATTCCTGGAATAAAAATAGCCTATGTGCTATTCCAGACTGTAATCTATCTCTGTACAAAGTTTCATCCGTTTATCCGTTCTAGCGTAATTAAATAACAAATATCCATACATACATTCAAGCTTTTGCATTTATAAAAGTAGTAAGTTACGAAACAGCAGCTGCAACAGTACCTACATAGAATATGTGAGAGTGACAACGATATTCTAAACACTCTGGTTCACACTTTTTGTTGACTACTAATAGGTGTTTAAAATATTGTTTATCTTAATCACGATAGATAAAATAACTGTTTGCCAACACATAATCAAGAAGAATTACTACTGATCCTAAGAGGTCTAATAGGTTACAAACTACATTCATTCCTTCATTTATTTATTTAGGAATATGTATTATGGCTAACGTAGTAATCAAGAATAATACCATATCTGAAGTTAAGCGACGTTGCTTACGAATGTTCTAGTGCAAGTGCCATCAGTAGTGTTGCCAATTTCGTGATAGTATAAACCCTCTTGAAAAAAATTATACTTACTGATTTCTTTTTTCATTAAAAGAAAAATCAGGACACAACCAGATGACATTTATTTAGACCGCACAAACCATTTCTATGTTGCATATTACTGACCACTACAAAAGATAAAAGTCATGATATGCTCTCAGGTCAAAAGCATAAAAAGCTACCTGTAATAGTTTCTCCATTCCTGTTCCATACAAGTCTTGGTTCAGGTTCTCCTTTGGCTTGACAAGATAATGTGATAGACCGTCTAATATCTGCCGTCACTTCAGTTGCTATGTCCACGAACTCCGAAGGGTCTGTTAACAACGGTTTTTTATGATATCACAGCAATCATTAATTTCCTTAGTATTTAATTATTCCAGTTACTGAGGATTAACAGACAAATACCACTTAAGGAGAAATTCATAAGCTGCAAGATTTTACTTTGCTTAAGAAACGTTTCATGCCATCATCATTAACTAACTATCATCATTAACTAACTTTTATTCAACGCAGTCGGCCATTGACTGCTAGGCCATTGACCATAATTCACGAGACACCCAATTCACCTATAGATAATATATATTAATTCAATTAAATTTTGTATGCTTACTTTTTCTAAAGATAATATATATTATTCAAATTCGGTGTCTCGTAAATTATAAAATTGTAAAGTTATCTGTACATTGGAGATATTTGAAAATAAAGTACTTGGGATTTGTTAAATTAACGATTCTGAAACCAATTAATTTTTTTTGGAATTCTTGTCTGTTTGTTCGCGATGGACGCAAAAACTACTGAATGAATTTTGATGCAGTTTTTTCTACTATAAAGGTCTTGATCAGACTTAATATCTCCCGCTGGCCGGCGGGGGGTATCTGAAGGGATTTCCGCACGTTAAAAAAAAGGACTTAATATCTGCAGTATGCTTGATTGCGATTGGTTAAGTAGAATTAGAACCAGCAGATAGTGTGTCATAAAATTAATATAACAGAATACCTCTTATAAAAACAAAAAACAACATTCGGTAGATGTGGTTATTTTTTCAAATTGGGAGTAATCTTCTTATCCTACAACTGAACTTAAATAACAATTTAAAAAAGCATTGAGCAAACACGCTTGACGCCAATTTTGTTTTTTATTTTCATTGCACTATGAATTTTATTGTTTCAAAAATAATCTACATTTTAAACAAAAGACTGACTTCAAAAACAAAGAGTCTCTGTATAGTGAAAAATAAATGAATATAGATTTATTTCAAAAGGTTATACACCTCTGCCTACCCCTTCGGGGATACAGGCGTGAAGTTATGTTATGTTATGTTTGTTAAAAATGTATGTAAGACTTTGAAAAATGTACGTAAGAGGTTGAAGTCGATGTTGAAGTCGGTTGGTTAAATCCAAAATAGAAACTTGTAATAAAAAAAACTTTTAAGGACTGAAAGCTAGAAGATGATACGATAACAGATTGTTGAAAATACTGCTTACTGCTTGGTTCTATGATAAAGAACAAGTAGGATCAATACAATACAACAATATTTCTTTGTCTGCCTTAGTAGTCCATGTCTAGTCAAGGCTGCTTCAAGGTCGTGGCGCCGCTTCATCCACTCTGGGCACTCTGAACAGCCCCCAGCAATGGAAGCGCTCGGGCGTCAGCTGCCGGCCTATACGATGTAGAAAATTATCGAAACAGCTATGTCCGGTGATCATCTACGTCAGCCGGTAGGAGAGGCTACCGTGGTGCCTCTACAGCCCTTCCTCCATGACGGGTAATACCGCCATAATCGTGGCGACCTTGCGCTTGGTTGCCCAAGTTGGGATAGCAGAAGTCAGATCTCGTTCCTTAAAGGACTCCATGTGCCATCTCCTTGTGATCCTGACGGTCTTCATGGATTCATCGCGGTGCGTCTGGCCTTGTACCGTCACGAGGGTGTCATCGGCGTAGCACGTCATAGCACTACAAACCTAAGGTTAGTCTAAAAATAAATGTACCATGGTACGTATTTTATGTTTCGAAATCAATCAGATACGTAGTCATATCCATATTAAACCTATACACTCTATATATAATATACATGCCTATAACACACAAAGAGACATCCTTGGTATTATCTCCAGAACGACATTGGTACACGCCAGTATCTTGAACCTCAGCTTTTGTTATTGTCAAGACGAGGGCCGGAGTTCTTCCTCTAAACGCTGACACGAAGTGTTCTTGAGAAAAGATCCTGTTGCCTGGAATACGCTTGACAACGCTTCCATTCGGATAAATCCATTCAACCTGAAAAAATTACAATCTTTAAAACACTGACAACGACTGGCCAATAGAAATGAATGTATGTCCTCACAGGAATAGTATAAAATTAAGTTTTATTTTTATATTCTCTCTCATATTCTTTTTTAGTATTTCAGTTATTAAGATGATTCTTTGACACGATACTGCGAGCATTCTAAGGACATCACTGTGTAATGCATGTCGTATTAGCTACGTATATTTAAAAAGTTTTTTGCTGTGTTTTTTTTTGTTTTAAATGAATAAGGATAAAACATAGCACATGCAGTATATTTTCTGCTACTACTATATTCAATCGTAGCCCGTTTTGTTTAGTAGGTCTCAAGTTGGTTAAGACTTATTTCTTATATAAAAACTCGCGACAAGAAAGACAAGAGACCGTCATTTGCTACTGTCCTTACATCTCAAGAGCATTCACTATTGTTATTAAACGTTTCTACGGATCCGTTAGTTTACGATGCATCTGACCTGTTTATTTTTCAAACGCATTCAAAATATTAATTGCACTGTCACATTTGCCCGCTCTGAAGAGCGTTGTATTCACTCATATAAGTCATAAAACATTATCACAAGCAATGTAACAATATTCCAGCAAATGAATAAATGAACCGATTGATGAGCGGCTAGCCTTTGCCTTTATATTTAAACACAATCGTCGCCTTTGTCTTGCCATTTGGCCTTATTTCCAGCCACGGAGTATATTTCCAACACATATTAAAAAGACGGTACAAATAAGCCATTAATCCCTCATAAGCTCACTAAAACTTAGTAAAGACTTTCAACTTCATGTTTTACTGATTTTGGTAGTGTAATCTCTAACCCATTCTCATTTCATTAACTAATAATGATAATATATAATCATCAATTCTTCACCACATTCTAATTCGTTCTCACTTTTCTCGCTCTTTCAATCTCTCTGGTAACATTTCTCTCAAACATTTCTTCTAATACTAATCTTACTGTGTTCACAATGTGCTCTCATATCTTATTGGTTTTTTTTTTTCTTTATTTAAGGACTTTTAGTCCCTCGAGACTACGCCACTCCGTAAGGTCGATATAATAATATTAATAATACATATTATGTCCTATATTTACATGACGATCTCCTTCTCATACCAACGAGAACTACCCTATACAGCGCCCTTGCTGCCTCCTAAAGGGGAGCTGCCAATACTTCGTTACAATTGCAAAGTTGTCACAGATTATTAGTAAAAAAACCGGCCAAGTGCGAGTCGGATTCGCCCATAAAGGGTTCCGTAGCAGCAAGGGATTTTTTTTATATTTGAGGTGATTGAATGAAGAAAGTGCGACGCGCGCGAGGACGCCGCAGACTCTTCTACGCCCGGGAGACTACTGCTGAGGACGTCAGTTGGCCGACTCGCCGTCCTTACAGAAGCAGGCCGTGGCGGAGGCGTGTAGTGTGTGCCCTACACACGCCTGCCAACTCACCGAAGCGGAATAAAACCCGACCCCACCAGGCGAGGCCGCGGTGGCGGCCAAAGTCCGCCGGCAACCCTGGGGTTATCATTTCGAGGGCTTACCCGGGGTGCCCGGCAATGGACACTTGGGGAGGACACCGTGCGGTTTTAGTCGATACACGACATAACCACTGGCCGGCGGGAGGGTATCCGAAGGGATTTCCGCACGTAAGAAAAAAAAAGGTGATTGAATGAAAGGTAAACTGCGGTTTACGATTTATAAAGTATTAAAAAAAACCTACTTACTAGATCTCGTTCAAACCAATTGTCGGTGGAAGCTTACATGGTAATGTACATCATATATTTTTTTTTAGTTTTATCATTCTCTTATTTTAGAAGTTACGGGGGGGGGGGGGGGGATACATTTTACCACCTTGAAAGTGTCTCTCGCGCAAACTATTCAGTTTAGAAGAAAAATGATATTACAAACCTCAATATCATGTTTGAAGACCTATACATAGATACCCTACACATATGGGTTTGATGAAATAAAAGTGGGATCCCCCAAAATTTATTGTGTTTCTATTTTTGGGTGAAAATCTTAATGCGGTTCACAGAATACATCTACTTACCAAGTATCAACAGCATAGTTCTTATAGTTTCGGAAAAAAGTGCCTGTGACAAACGGACGGACAGAGATGACGAATCTATAAGAGTTCCGTTTTTGCCATTTTTCTACGGAACCCTAAAAAGTGACTTAATAATATCATAAGCTATCTGCATTCCTCTTGTATTAAGAGGTACACCGAGCTACATGTTGAAGGTCGCTTCTTGAGTCAGTTAAAATTACAAATTTAATGACATGGATGGATTTAATGTATGCTAGGACTTCTGAGTTGGCAATTAATTTGAGAGAAGTAGTGAACAAATCTAAAATTCAAACGTACAAGGTGAAGTCATCGGCATATTGAGATACAAATACATAATTTAAGGATTCACAAATATGATATGTGGCGACGTTAACTAGCAATGGGGACAGAGGATCACCCTGTGGCAGTCACTGACCGGTAGTGCGGCTAATAAAAGTATTCTCATATTTAGAAATGGTGTGCATTAAAGTCTCCCAAAATTAAAACAGAATATCCTAGTCATGCCTACCCGTTGTGGACAGTATACGGTGATTATATCTTCTATATTATTACACTTAAAAACCTTTATATGAACAATCTGTATGTCCTTATTAGGAAGGTCAAAATGATACGATTGCGCTTGGATAGAGTTATGACTCATAATGCAAACGCCCCCATAGCGATCTTCCCTGTCTGCCTTGACAATCCAATAATTTTTTAAATTAAAGTTACTACTTTGATACGACCAGTGGGCCTACCGGCCAAGTGTCGTCGATATCACAGCCGTCGAAATGTTGCGCTGGTCAAGGTCGACGGCCATTTTGTACCGCCTCATTGATAATCGATGCCGGCGCGGCGTAAGAATGAATGAAACGCTGTTTTTGACAGTTAAATAGCTGCCGCCTAAAAAAATTCAAATCTACGGCGTCGCTTTGTGTGTGTCACTGTAATATGAGGTGCCGTAATGAGGTGCCGTAATGAAATGACACTTCACACAATGAGCTGTCGTTTTGAATATTATTTTCTTTTCCGACGGTTGATTACGATGCCGATTGCACCTAACACTGGACTACTATGGCTTTTATGGGTGCGACTGCCGACGAGTGGATTCTGCCGTCCTATTGCACCTAACACTGGGCTACTATGGCTTTTATGGGGGCGACTGCCGACGAGTGGGTTCTGCCCTCCTATTGCACCTAACAATGGGCTACTATGGCTTTTATGGGGGCGACTGGGTTCTGCCCTCCTATTGTACCTTAGCCCACCGTAGCCCAGTGTTAGGTGCAATAGGACGGCAGAACCCACTCGTCGGCTTTCGCACCCATAAAAGCCATAGTAGCCCAGTGTTA
Source organism: Cybosia mesomella (assembly GCA_946251805.1). Classification (NCBI taxonomy): domain Eukaryota; kingdom Metazoa; phylum Arthropoda; class Insecta; order Lepidoptera; family Erebidae; genus Cybosia; species Cybosia mesomella. Next base: position 12,318,516 of record OX276395.1, read on the forward strand.
GGTGCAATAGGACAGCAGAACCCACTCGTCGGCAGTCACACCCATAAAAGCCATAGTAGCCTAGTGTTAGGTGCAATCGGCATCGTAATCAACCGTCAGAAAAGAAAATAATATTCAAAACGACAGCTCTTGAGACGCGGTCGATTTAAATTTTTTTAGGCGGCAGCTATTTAACTGTCAAAAACAGCGTTTCATTCATTCTTACGCCGCGCCGGCATCGATTATCAATGGGGCGGTACAAAATGGCCGTCGACCTTGACCAGCGCAACATTTCGACGGCTGTGATATCGATGACACTTGGGCGGTAGGTTTCACTTACCGCAGCCTGAAAGGTTTATTTTGATATTAATAATTGTTCGAATTCCAACCGTATAGGTCTAACACTCTGCGCGTTCCACTGTAAAATATTAACCATAACATCATTAGGCATTTTAATTATACTTTTTATATATGGGTATCTCAGTAATATTATAAGAATTAGACAAGCACCATTCTAACGATACATTGATAATCATCTTAATTTCATGACTCCAAGTGTATCTCTTTGAAAAAATTAGGATTTTTATTTTGTTGAGTAGTGATTTGAATGACTAATTTTTCAGAAGACAAGTCGGGATTAGATAGTTTGCTATTTTCATCGGACCCCGATGTATTTATCTGTGGTTAATTTTTATACGACGCACCTTTATCCGCACCATCTTCACTTGTCATTGATGATCGGCTTGTCATTGAACTTCGACGGCGACGGCAAGTATGCGTTAGCGGGCGCTCTTCAGAAATAATGCGTCCGCCTGTGACCAAGGATTATTCTTATATGAATTATTTTAATATATTGCGGTCGCGAGTTTCCCTTTATACATATACGAACAATCTCGGTTAGTATCCAACCAGACTCCGGATCTCTGCGTCTCAGTCTTTTCCCCGAATATCTGACATTCATTCCTACTTTTAATAGATGACAATAGCTCACTTTCAGAGAATTCCAGGTTATATTTCTTATAATACCATATGTTACTCCAACTTCCCACGTCTTGTATATTTTCCATCCCTTATCTTTAATGGTTTGACATGAGGTCTGTTTCTCAGCACTTAGTAGGTCTCGAAACTTATTTTATATGCACCTACATATTTTATACCTCGTATCCCCCTTTATTTTCCTTTTGAAATTCTTTAGCAAACAATTTTGGTAATTTTCTGTACTAGTAATGCATATATAAATTTTCTCACCTTTTCTTCTTTTCTCTCCTCCACACAAAATCCGATCTCCTGCTCTGTCGTGTAAGTTTTCATCATAATAATAATAATAATATTTATTGACATTTAAACTGGTGTACAAGTTAATTAGCGTTCCCTGACTCCTAAGCTTGCAGGAGACAGTGTCTTCCTCTCACATTAGGAATGATTTCTTAATTACAAGTTACATGTGAGTGAAGATACAGTAAAAATAAAAACCGGACAAGTGCGAGTCAGACTCGCCCATGAAGGGTTCCGTAGCAGCAAGTAAAATGTTTATATTTGAGTTGATTGAATGAAAGGTAAATTGCGGTTTACGATTTATGACGTATAAAAAAAAACTACTGACTAGATCTCGTTCAAACCAATTTTCGGTGGAAGCTTACATGGTAATGTACATCATATATTTTTTTTAGTTTTATCATTCTCTTATATTAGAAGTTACAGGGGGGGGGGGAGATACTTTTTATCACTGTGGAGAAAAAAAAAAAAATTATATTAGAAACCTCAATATCATTTTTCAAGACCTATTCATAGATACTTATGGGTTTGATGAAAAAATGTTTTTTGAGTTCCAGTTCTAAGTATGGGGAACCCCCAAAATTTAGTGTTTTTTTTCTATTTTTGTGTGAAAATCTTAATGCGGTTCACTGAATACATCTACTTACCAAGCTTCAACAGCATAGTTCTTATAGTTTCGGAAAAAAGTGGCTGTGACATACGGACGGACAGACAGACAGACATGACGAAAATATAAGGGTTCCATTTTTTGCTATTTGGCAACGGAACCCTAAAAAGAAAGTATCTAAAAACTTAAAAACTGTTTTACCTGTGCGTGCATGCATGTGTGTAAATGTGTGTCTGTAAAAGTGTGTGTGTATGCGAGGGTGTATGTGTAAGGGGGGTGTGTGTATGGAAGGGTGTATATATGTATGGGAGGGTGTGTGTGCTTGTTATAAATGTTTTTAAGGCAATTCTTAAGAGGTTTTCTGTGGGGTAATAATCTAGTGAGTTTAGCCATTTGAGTACTGATTTTTTCATTTTATTGTTATTTAGTTTATTTACTATAATAGTTTTATTACATTTATTATACATGTGTGGCACTAAACAGTTATAATGTCTTTGCGCAAATGATGTCTTTACCCGAGGAATCGAATAGCATTCCACTCGTTTCTTTTGTACTTGAATGTTCGAGAAAGTTTCCCTGTGGTATCTTTGTAGTATTTGGTAGATATAGATTTTCCTCACAGATAACACTGTCAGTTCGTATAGGGCAGTTGTGGGATGTCTATATGATAGACAAAGAAGTACTTTTAGTATTGCTCGCTGGGTTCTTTCTACATCTATCATTAGGGTCTTTGCTGCTTCTCCCCAGGTGCTTTGTAGGTTTGGATAACAAGTGTGTGGTCAGCATTCGCAAGCTCTTAAATATGTATATCAATCTCCTGATCCTCTTCATTGTAGGCTCAAAGTGTATGTGATACCCTGGGGAATGCCATATTTGCATTTAGATGCATCACTCTCATAGTCTGCCACTGGAACACATTGGGATCTGTGGGTCAGATAATCTTAGAACCCGTCCAGAACCACCCCCCTTATACCAACATTCTTTAAACGTGTTAACAAAATTGGAATGGAAACAGTATCAAACGCTTTTTGGAGGTCTAGAAAGACCTCCAAACATTTTTTTTCTGTGTCTTGCTAGATGCTAGTGTTTTGCTAGAGTAAGAACTGCATCTTCGGTTGATTTTTGCTGTCTGAAACCGAATTGTGAGTCGCTTATACATATATATATATATATATATATATATATATTTCAAATATATGTAGTCATATTCTTGTTAACAACTATTTCTAAAATATTAGAAAGGACTGATAAAAGGGAGATAGGACTGTAATAAGTGGGCTTATTTATGTCTCCAGCTTCGAAGATGCATGCGAAGGGCATACTACTGTTTTTTTAAACATATTCAGGAAAATGCCGGTTTCTAAGCTCAAAATGCACAGGTATTTAAAAGGTGGAGCAAGTGACCTTGTTTGTTTATTGTCTATTGGATTGTTCCAGATTTTTGCGTAGCTGCAACTGTACCCCAAAGACCTGTTAGCGGTGCCAGTAAATATATAATTACGAGTCTCGGACGTTCTAAGGGGCAAAAAAAAATACCAAAAACAGTTCGATATTTTCCTCATCTGATGTCATTATGAATATAAAATGTTTAACACAACGAAATAAATCATAATGCAGTACCAAATAACCCATTGTATTCATAAATTTTAATAATATTATTTCATTTCCGTTCTTGGTCATTAAGCCAGTTCACAACACTAATTGAATGAATGGTATGAATTATATTATTATTTTTTCACAAAATGTGGGATGTGTTGTCTTAGGATCATAGAACGTCGGTAGCTTAGTGGCTAAGGAATCGGCATTACGATCGGCAGGTCCTGGTCATTTGTAGACCCGACACGGCGTGCGGTTTTAGTCGGTTCAAGCCCCAGCGGGGGCGGTTATGTCGGGAGGGGGGGTATCCGAAGGGATTTCCGCACGACAAAAAAAAAACTCCTGGTCATTACACTACCAACATGAATCCACTTCTAACACAAGTAATTTAAATTAGCTGGAGGGGATAATTAGGAAATTCAGTTAGGTGCTAATAGTTTTTTTTAAATAACTAGTTTTTCATAATACTTAGGTGGCAGACAAGGACACGGCCCACCTGATGGGAAGCGGTTACCGTGGCCTAAGGACGTGCGCATCACAAGGGGCGTGGCACTTGCGCTGCCCATATTGTAGTCACTTGTAAAACCAGATCATTCCACAGCCTAAGCGTGCGTGGAATGAAGTTCCTCTCATACCTTTTTTTTTCCGTGCGGAAATCCCTTCGGATACCCCCCCGCGTGCCAGCGGGGGTGGTTATGTCGGGCTTGAACCGACTAAAACCGCACGCCATCTTGGGTCTACAGACGCCGGGGTGTAAGGTTGCCCGTAGAGCATATCCCTCGCACCCTCTCATACCTCACTGTGAACGCCTTTTGGGATGCTTTAAATTTGATAAGTCACATTAAAACAACAGTGCAAAATTCTATTGTTAAAATTATATTTTAAATATTAAACTTAATTTTGAAAGAGCCACTGAAAAGTGAAAAACAACTGAATGTATGTGAGACATCAACAAATGTGCGCGTAAAAATTTATATTTCAATTTTTTTATGTTTGCTACCTACTGATCTGTTAGAGGTCGGTAGGTAGTGCTGAGAAAAGAAGCATAAAAAATACCACTGAATTAAAACCTCCTCCTATCTGAAGTCGGTTAAAAAAATTAGGAAAAACACAATTAACTATGTAGGTAAAATAATTCATGTGGTTTAGAAATATCTCACGCTTGTACACGCTCAGCCACGCTTGTAACAATGAAATTATGAGTGATATTTTCCAAAAACAGAAACAAAATAGCGTCACCTACCAGCTCGTACAATAGTTACAGACCACCGTATGAAGAAATTTAAATATATTAAATTATAATACGATTATAAACTCAATTGTTCAATATTTAATCAATTCACTTGTACTTTTCCAAAACATTGTGGAAAAGTACAAATGATTTAATTCCATATGAGTAGCAAGTAGTATGTAGTCCACCAAGTGTCATCAGTCAATAGTATATTTATATTATGTTGTTAAAAGTGATCTCGCGCCAGATTACCTCTGAAGGCATAATAATCGGCATGCATCAAGGCATGATATCATCTCATATGATAATAGCTTATGCAACGTTGGAATATAACAAAACTAAGAAATTCAACAAAACCATTGCATGATATTGTCGGAAGTTTACGCGAATGTCACACATTGAAATAAAACTATTTTTAACGGATTCTATCGCGATTTATTTGATGTTATTTTATATTTTACATTGATCCCGACGTTTCGGTTGCTTTTCAGCAGTCATGGTCACTGGGAGTCTCCCCGTGACCATGGCTGTACTGTACTGTTGTAATCGATGACGCAACTAATCGACAATCACATGAAAACTATCTTTCTCATATTTCTCCTCTTCAAGACTCACTATTGAGTTAATTTAAGATATTTTAAGATAAAAATATATGTCAACTTTTTTAGATCGCATTCATCTAAATCCTTGAGATCCAAGACCCACGATTTTGCATCTCCTTCCAGGCTTAATTCTATATTTGTCAGCTACTTTTCGTGTAAAAAAACATCTTTTATCTTTTTTTGATCTATTGCGGCCTTGGGACCAGAGCCGACTAAACCAGACTTAATTTACCAATTAGGTGCACATGACAAAAAAATCCTTTAATTTTACCAGATTTTTCAGCTTTTAAAACTCAGTTTTGTAGGCAATGCTTGACCAGTTCAGAAATACATTTTGCCAAAAAATAACGTAAAACTTAAAACTTTGCTCGATTTAACTGATTTGGCTTTTGGCGATGGTTATCATAACGAGGATTTTGAATTGACTCATGCATGGTATCGTAATTTTTTTTTAATTTTTTTGTATCTTACCTGTTGCAAAAGCGATCATTCAAAGAGGGCATTGCCTCTTTGAAGTTTGATGGGCACTTTTGTACCAGGTATTAGTGTTGCCCAAAATCGGACTGCAAGAACAAGAGTCTTGCAGTCTTGGTCTTGGTCTTGCAGTTTTGCAAGACCAAGACCAAGACCAAGACCACCTATTTTTTGCAAGACCAAGACCAAGACTGACCCTTGCAAGACTTGCGCAAGACAAGACTACGTCTGCAAGACTCTTGCAGTCTTGCAGTGAAGTCAAACTGAGATTTGAGCATTTTTAATACCTGAGTATGTAGGTACTAGGTATTTAGTTTCTATACCACAGAATAAATAATAGTACCTAGGTACCTACTACGTCTATACCTACTGATAGAATGATAGACGGAGGCTGTGGTAGGTACCTTACCTATTCCGTGGCGTAGTGGTAGTGAACGCGACCGGTACGCAGGAGGCGCGGGTTTGATCCCCGCTCAGTGCAAATATTTGTGTGCATGAAAATGGGTATTTGCATTGGTCTGGTCGTGCCTCGGAGAGCACGTTAAGCCGTCGGTCCCGGTTGCCATACGAACATCTGTGACAGTCGTTACGGGTAGTTGGAGCCCTCAAAAGTCCGACTAGTCTAACTACAGAACTTCGATATCGCCAATTAATTGGTTGTGGAGGTCCGACGTCAGTCGCTTCACGGAAAATATCGTAGTTAGCCGCAACTTAGACTAGAAAGCCGACCCTAACTGAGTTGGGAAAAGGCTCAGAGAATGATGATGAGATAAGGTACTTACCACCATACTTACCTGTTGCTTTTTTGTAGTATGTTTTTATACCTACCTATGTTTAGCGTAGGTAAATAGAAAGGAAACTTCACTGACCTTGAACCTAAAGCCCTAGTTAATGAAGAGCACAGGCGGTAATTAGTACCTATTCCATTTTCCCTTAGAGACAAATTGCCACATGTTGTTATACCTATGTATCATACCACTGGCCCGATGTCTGACGTGCGTGCCAATATAGACGTGGCACAAGCCGCGCTAGCCAACGACTGAAGTTCTTTTCATCGTAGGCAGGTAGGTACACTAGGTACAGGGCACGCCGCAATAGCGGCGGTAAGGCCCATCATGGAGGATTGGCTAGAGAGGCGACACGGAAGCCTCTCGTACCGACTGACGCAGGTGATCTCCGGTAAGGGGTGCTTCGGGGACCACCTGCATCGGATCAGGAAGGAGCCAACGCCTGAGTGTCATCACTGTGACGCGAGCGAGGACTCAGGGCTGCACACGCTGGCGGACTGCCCGGCGTGGGAGGTGCCGAGGCGTGACCTCGTGGCAGCCATCGGGGTGGGAGTCCTCTCGCTCGGCAGCATGATTGCGGCAATGGTGCGGAGCGCGAGCGCGTGGGCCGCCGCCACCTCCTTCTGCGAGCATGTGATGCTCGCGAAGGAGATGGCGGAGCGCGCCCGGGAGAGGTTCAGAACCCTCCCGGCCCGCCGAGCCCGCAACACGCTCGCCTCGCGTCGCAGGCGACTCAGGCGCCGGAGGGCGCTTAACGACCTCCGTCCTCCATGAGCGCAGGCCTGGGGGTGGCAGGTGAGGCCGCCTGTCACCCCAGCAGAAGCAGGCCGGGACAGTGGGGCGACTAGCGCCCCTCCCCCAAACCGGGGCAAGACGGGGACACCGTGGTTCCCAAACCCGAGGGGGCCATCTCGAAACCGGAGATGGCCCAGGGTCAGTCGGGGTGCGAGGGATATGCTCTATGGGCAACCTTACACCCCGGCGTCTGCAGACCCAAGACGGCGTGCGGTTTTAGTCGGTTCGAGCCCGACATAACCGCCCCCGCTGGCCGGCGGGGGGGTATCCGAGGGGATTTCCGCACGAAAAAAAAAAAAAAAAAAAAAAAGGTACACTAGGTACTTAATCGCGCTCATTGTCGGTAGTTACTAGTTACCGACAATCAGCGCGAGCGGCGACTTGCGCAGTGTCAATGTGAAAGTTTGTGAAGATGTTTGTATGTTTGTTTGTTACTCAATCACGCTCTAACGGCTAACGGCTCTGGATTTGGTACAGAGTTACATTAGAGCCTCGATCCTAGAATAACACATAGGTTACCTACTTTTTATCCCGAGAATAAGTAGATACACACACACACACGATTTTTTAATTCATAATCTGTAATAGGCGCGTGTCCCTCAATTGTTTTAAATTACTGTGTAATATGAATGGTTTGTGTTTTAATATTTTTAGAAGTAGGTAGGCCACTAGCCACTATCATTCGGCAGAGGAACGAACGTTTTTTAAAGACACTCGGTTCTGTTCTGGCGACGCCGCCGCCGACGACGTGACGCTTATTATGAGAATATGCAGTTTCAATGTAAAGTAGGTACCTACCTACTTACTTATGTGACACAAGACTCGAAGTCCTTTATATTTATTTAAGCTTCATGTAGATACAAAGAGGACTTGCACTTATTTGCACTTATCGATCTATGCATTTGTTGTAGGTACCTATTATTTCATTGACAGCCCCTATTAAAGGTCTCAAGATTCATCAACTATAACTGACTGTAGGTACGTATACCATTATACCGCCGATTTTTGCCTATTTGGCACATGGAAATGTATGTACTTGCCACGCTAAAGCTTTATGCCTACTCTCCACGTGTAACATTTGTCAAAGAGATACCGCTTTAAAATAAAGATTTTAATATAGAGATAAAACGACATTATGGCTGCCGTCAAAGGACACCGGCGAAAGGGGACGGATTGGGCGCGTTTTTACTGATTAATCAGAATCGAATAAGACGATTATAAATATATTTATTTTTTCATTAATTGCTATTTGTGTAAATAGTGTTGAAATACAAGGTAGGTTACTAGGTAGGTACCTACTAATTCATTATCAAATTGAATATTGTTACTATTTATTGCACTGAACGTGTACGTTGGTTATTGCAAAAAATCTAGCCTATGTAGGTGGGTAGGTAGGTAGGTACCTAATATTACTGTAAAGTTTCATCAAAATCAGTTTACGTCTGTTTTTTTTTTTTATGTTTCTACTACGTTAATATACTACGTTAAACGTTAAATACTACGTTAATATCCGATTTTATCCAAGATGGCTCGTGATTTTCTTTCAATACCTGCAACTTCAGTACCCGCTGAAAGATTATTTTCTAAAGCATCACTAGTAATAAGAAAACACAGAAATAGGTTAAGTGATGAGTCAGCCAGGTGGTTACTTTGCATTAATTCTTGGTCAAAAGAATTATTATAATAATTCTCTTATTATTAATATTATTAAAAATCTACCTGATATTTACCATGTTTATTGTTTCTTGAGCTTAAAATTGATAATTTCAATAAATAGTATTTTGCATACTTTGTCTTTATTATGTTTCCTTCCATATATGGTGATTACGATTACTATCACTATTTATCTTGACAATATTTAAAAAATGATGTCAAGTCATTGACATAGGAATCTATGTCAATGTAATCTCAAGTTTCCATACTTCATTACGATGTTTCATATCTTACTAAATCACACTAAGCAATTGATAAGTGCGAGACTTGCAAGACTCGCAAGACTCTTGCTGCAAGACCAAGACCAAGACCGAGACTGAGCGTGCAAGACCAAGACCAAGACCAAGACCAGGGGTATCGGTGCAAGACCAAGACCAAGACTGGCTCAAGTCTCGTCTTGGTCTTGCAATGGGCAACACTACCAGGTATATGGTTTGGTTGGATTTTTATAAGACAAACATATTTTTTATTATGTGATTATTTATAGATACACTATAAATCTTTACATAATAAAAAATCGAAAGTTAGTGACTAATTTTAGGTTTTAGTATATAATTTTTCAGGTTTTTTATACATTGGCTAAATATAATTATATTTGTTGGAGGTTTCGGAATTATATAAGCCGTCTGGGAGCTTTCAACGAAAACGCTGCCTAAACTCGTTCGATCTTATTAGAAAATACGAACTAACTCTCAGAATTGTTTTTGGATTAAGGTCTGAATAAACTGGTATTACAAAAATCGTTTTAGTGGTAATTCATAGATAATCTTTAGTCTATAGATAAACCTGCGTGACCACTTATTTGAAGTTGGTTTAATTGTAAAGTCAAAGTTGCCATTTGAGTTTAGCGTCAGATGAATTCGTGTTGTGTTTTTTGCTCGCAATTCATATTAACTTGATAGATATTAAAAATATTGATGTCGTGGGATCATTGAACGTGCCACGCCGACCCAACAGATTCCAGTTTTTAATGCTTTTTTTCTTTTGTTGTTCCATTGTAATTATTTACTACACTAATTTATTTTTAACAAAGGGCGACTTGTAGATTGCACTGATCGCAACAGAAGGCTTCAAGGAATATATTAAATTAGTTAATTTTGTTTACATAGTAAATAAAGAATAATTATTATCAATGAAATTCAATTCAATGTAAAAATATTTTGTAATGATTTCACAATTTTTAGGAAGTATTCCCTCAGAAGGATAACCCCAGGGTTACCGGCGGACTTTGGCCGCCACCGCGTCGTTGAGTTGGCCGGCGTGTGTAGGACACACGACACGCCTCCGTCTTGGCCTGCGGAACTCAGGGGGCAGGGTTCTCTCCCGCTCCCTCTCCGCCGTACCTTTCACGCGCATTACCTGCTCGCAGAAAGAGGCGGCGGCATGCCACTTGCTCCCGTCGGAGACCACGGCTCTCACCATGGTCTCCAGCGAGAGAACGTCCACGCCCAGAACCGCCGTCCACGCCCAGGACCGCCGTCCACGCCCAGGACCGCTTAATCTATGACTTTTTTTTAGCGTGTGGAAACCCCCACGGGATTCACCCCATCATCGGTGCCGACGATGGGGTGGTCGTGCCAGAATCAGACCGACTAAAACCACACGGTGTCCTTCCCAAGTGTCCATTGCCGGGCACCCCGGGTAAGCCCTCGAAAGGATAACCCCAAGGTTACTGGCGGACTTTAGCCGCCCCCGCGGCCACGCCTGGTGGGGTCGGGTTTTATCGGTAAGTTGGCAGGCGTGTGTAGGACACACACACGACACGCCTCCGCCACAGCCTTCTTCTGTAAGGACGGCGAGTCGGCCAACTGCCGTCTTCAGGCCCCAATCATGGCGGTCGGTAGTCCCGAGCGTAGACGAGTCTGCGGCGTCCTCGTCGCAGACAGCGGAACTCGGGGGGCAGGGTTCTCTCCCACTCCCTCTCTGCCGTCTCTTTCGCGCGCATTACCTGCTCGTAGAAAGAGGCAGTGGCGTGCCACTTGCTCTCGTCGGAGACCACGGCTCTCACCATGGTCTCCAGCGAGAGAACGTCCACGCCCAGGACCGCCGTCTGCGCCCAGGACCGCTTCATCTATGACTTAAGAAAACTTTTGCTTTCAAAGGATACAGAACGTTGTGATAGAATAATATTTGTAGTAATCTGTGGTTGTTACTTAAACTATGGATCAAATCATGGTACTAAGTAGTCTACGGTTTAATTAGTTTTTGTAATAAGGAGAAGTTTAAACCATGGCATTCAGACTAAACCTAGACTTTATAGTTCAGGTTAAAACTAGACGTTGTACCGTTGATGACGTTGATTCAAATGATGTATGGTGGAATTGTTTATCTTATATAGGTTGTGGTGGTGGAATAGGGAAACATGGGTAGCGGCAACGGCTAAGAGGCTTTAAGCATTTCATGCACATTATCTTAAATCGCAAAAAATTGAAAAGTTTGTAAAGATGTTTGGATGTTTAGATATTTGGATGTTTGTTATTTAATCAGGCTCTAACGTATGAACGGATCTGGCTGAAATTCTGTGCAGAGATTTATCTCTGCACAGAATTGATTGTAGCCTGGAATAAGACATTGACTACTTTTTATCCCTGGAAAATGTTCCCATGGGTTACTGGAACGGTATTAAAATTTCATGATTAGTTTTGGTGGCGATACCCGATATCCACGCGGGGGAAGCCGAGGGCATCAGCTAATTAACGTATAAATAATAAAAAGCGTATAAAAAGAATGATATAAACCTTCAACTTACCTTTTGATTTCTATTGGAAGCTTTGCAGTTCAAAGTTTTGTGTTCCCCGGCTTTTAAAAAGCCTAAATCGCCGTAAATTACAGGCTCCACTGTAAGCCCGTGCTCCGGTTTGCCATATACTAGAGAAAAAATAAGCAGTAAGGTACACTGACTTTACTTTAAGTACTTTCGGTAATTTTGTATATTTATTTTAACTTGTGTCATCGAAAAATACTAAAGCGATTCTCGAAATTTCAGAAAATTGGTATTGCAGATTTTCCAACCGCATCTCAGTGTTGAACGGGCTAGCTTGTGCACCTGTTGACCCACGGACGAGGCTCTAACAAAGGTGCTCTTTTCGGGGTTAAGAGTTTCAGAGGTGGAAGCCTCAGATGCAACCGGGATCAACGCCAATAATGATAACTCCCGCCTCTATATGCAGAAGCGTATTAACACACAGCTGTTTTCGACCCATGTAAGGCGTTATAATTCACGCAGATAAGACATTAGGCGATGAACGGGCTTAGGACTGGCGGCGGCATGGCACGGATAAGGGATATTGCTTAGATTCTGCGTAACGCCTTATGCCTTTTAGGGGCTCAAGGATGGGTGATGCGCAATACATGACATTCAGCCAAATGTCACATAGCCTAGCCCCATCAACTCCACTCCCACCTGCACGCTGGTGAGCCCTGCACCAAACAGACGGGAGATCGGGGGTCCGGAACTTTCATCTTCGGATTACCACCAGGAAGTGAGTCAACCTGGCGGTGTGGTGGCTGAAGGGTGCAGTTACACAACAACATAAATACTAACCAATAAACACTAGAATCACACAGATCACTACTAAACACATAAGCTGACCAGCAGCCCACAACAATCAAGTGTAGGACCACACACAACACGACAAGCCCAACAGCCGACTCCTACGCGAGGCCGTGCCCCCGCTGCGCCATCCGCGCAGCGGGGGCACGGCCTCTAAAATTCCGTGCGTAGTCGAACGCCGTAGGTATTACTAAGGAGTCCTGGGGGGTTGAGCCAAATGCACCCGGGTCAGATGGTCGCAGGAGGCAACACGCCCTCTTTGGCCCGGTGTTGTACCACAAACGGTGCCCGCGGCCTAGCCAGCTTCGGGTAATACGGAAAACGCATCGGCCGTCATAGGCTGATAGCGGGCGAGGGTTCTGGGCAGACGGGTAAGCAGAGGGCGGTGCACGGAGGACGGGAAAGCGACCTGGTTTTCCCGAACCGGGGATGGCACCCGCCTCTCTTTGCGCCTCACCGTCGCGTCTTGCTCCCTGCTTGCGTAGCAGCTGGCACCTGTAGGTCCCCGGACAGTACATCCGGACAGGAGCCAGTCGGAGCCCTACACCCTGGCGGTAGGCCCTGGCGTTCCTCGGCCTTTTGTCTATCACCGAGGACGTCCCCACCGTTGCGGGCTCCCTGGAGGGTGGGGCGCCGCTGGGGTTGAGTACACATATCCAAACAAAACATGGAACATAGGGACAAACAGACACTACAAACACAACACACACCAAACCCACACTCACCACACACCACACACACTAACACACAGACAGCACACGGGTCAGGATCAAGCAACAACACAATCCCACTAGTACCTAGTGGCCTGACACCCGCGACACCGGCACCCGGTAGGTTGCTTACAACCTCCTGGCAGCTGGTGACTCGCAAGAGACACCAAATTAACAGCGCTCTACAGGAAGCGAGCAGCCTCACTCCTGAAGAGCGTAAGAGGGCGAAGATCGAGCGGAAGAGGCAGGCTCGAAAACTTCGCCAAAAAGAAAAACGGGCCAGCGCAAGGAGTGACGGTGCTGCCCCCCCACCCAAGGCGAAACTGGACGTGACAAGCGGTGAGGTCCTGGCTCCCAACACGGGGGTGGGACCAATATCCGTGAGTGCGGAAAGCGTAGCCAAGGGGGGGGGAGCTGTCGCCGCCACGACGGAAGCTGAGCCCAAAGCTGGTACCTCGCGGCAAACCGAACCCGGCGGACTGACATCCAAGGCGAAAGCTGAGGAAAGACGTCAACCGGCGGAGGCAGCCAAGAGGGAAGGCAAAATAACCAGGGCAGAGCGTGCGGTACATGCCGCTGGCGCCACCGCCCCCAGGACACATGAGGCGCCTGGGGGCGGGGACGGCAGGGGTGGGGGTCCCGCAGGCCCAGCCCTACCTAACAAGAGGGGACTAGACGCGGGCCATTCCACAAGGCCGCAGGGGAGGTCCAGAAAGACGAAACGAAATCGTCTGGACGACACCATATCCCCGAGAGGCGACACCAAGCGCGTCAAGGTCGTAACCTCGCAAGTTAGCGGACCAGGAACGTCGTACGCAGATGCAACCAAAGCGGAGCTGCGTATGGCGATCCGACTGACACCTGCGGGGTTTTTAACCCCGGATCAGGCCAGACTGGTCGAGAGGCAAATCCTTACCCGTATGGACAACATACTGGTACAGGCTCTCGACCAGAAGACAGTGATCCCCTTCCTCCCTGCCTTCAAAGGCAGGCCACTCTACGGGGACGGAGTCCTCAAACTCTGGTGCGAGGACAAGGAATCCGTGGCGTGGCTAAGGGAAGCAGCGGGATTACTAGAATCCCCTTTACCAGGCACCACACTGGAAGCAGTGAGGGCATGCGACCTGGTAACAAGGACGAAATGCGGGATTCTTCTCGAAAACGAGTTCCCGACCGACGTCCGACTGGTCCAGGCCAGACTCATGGCGCAGAATCGTGGCCTTAGCACTGAGGACTGGATCCTATATGATCTGGATCGTCAGGCTAGGGGCACGTTTCTAACGCTGGGGGTCCCAAAGCCGCAACTTGACCAGCTCAAGGAGAAAGGTCGGGCACTGCATTACGGGACGGGGCAATGCTACCTCCTCGTCCTGGAAAAAGAAAATCCACGGCCACCAACGGAGGAGCGAACGCACATTGACCAGGTAGCTACTCCAGGAGGTGGTATGGACACGGGGGAAACCGAGGCAGACCCCACTGTAACCGCCTCGACAATAACACCGAGCTCCAATATGGACCAGGGCTACCACATGAGGGACCCTGACCCAGAGATAGTTAGCTCGGACGAGGACTTGGTGAGTAGCATACAGCATCTTCTCTCACCAAAGTCCGATAGCCTATAGGGCTATACAAACTAACCTCCAGCACAAACAAATCGCAACGGCTACCCTCCGAAGAGTGTTGGAGGTTAACCAGGAGACCATCGCCCTAATCCAGGAGCCGTGGATTAGGGGACACACTATATGTGGTCTCAACAACATCGGAGGTAATATATTTTTCAATAACACTGTCCGTAACCCTCGCACATGCATATACTTACCATGTAATTTAAATGCTACTTTACTCGATCAGTTTAGCACAAGAGACCTGACAGCTATAAGACTAGATCCACAAACCACCAGGAACTCTGGGACGACCGTAACCACAGTACTAGCCTCGGCGTATTTCCCGGGCGAGGAATCCATTCCTCCGAAAGAGCTGGCCGACCTGGTACAACACTGCGAGACAGCTGCCTTAGAACTCATCGTGTCAGCAGATGTAAACGCACACCACACCCTATGGGGCAGCGAATCATGTAACAATAGAGGTAAGGATCTTGCATCATATCTTTTTACCACTAATCTAAATATTCTAAACAGGGGAACGCAGCCAACCTTTGTGACCTCACGTAGTCAAACCTTAATAGACATAACTCTAGCAACGACGGGGGCAATGGAGATGATCACCGACTGGCGAGTCTCCGATGAACCATCCTTCGCTGACCACAGGCGAATATGCTACAATATAACAGCAACTGCGAAACAGATAATTCCGTACAGAAACCCAAGGAAAACCAACATAGACAAATACACGACCGAGCTGGAAGTACTTTTGTCTAACGTAACTACAAAAGATATGCGTAGACACAGGGCAAACATTGACGACAATGTGGACCTACTAACAAAAAGCATAATCACAAGCTACGAGAAGGCATGCGAGCCTATCACGCCTCACCCGAACCGTGACCGCAAGGGGTCCTGGTGGGGCCCGGAGCTAGACAGGCTGAAACATAGGATGAGGAAACTCTTCAACAGGGCCATGAACACTAGGTGCGAACTAGACTGGGCAGAATACAAGCAAGCCCAGAAAATATACAAAAAACGAATAAGATTCCGCAAGAGCGAGTCCTGGCAAAGATTCTGCTCAAGCATGGAAACCTGTAGTGCAGCAAACAGAGTGCGGAAAATTATAACGAACAGCGTAACTAGAACAATAGGATCACTGAAAAGGAGTGACAACACCTATACCAACACAGATAAAGAAACCTGTGAAGTACTACTGGAAGCACACTTTCCAGAGTGCACCCTGACGGACGACACCGCCTGGGAAGACCACACAGAAGAGACCACAACAGAACAAGACTGGAACACAGCCCACAAAATCATATCAAATGATAAGACTAGATGGGCCATAGCCAGTTTCTTACCCTATAAAGCAGCTGGCCTAGATGGAATATTCCCCGCACTGTTACAATGGGGGGGGAAGCTAATAAACTCCCAACTAACGGAAGTATTTACCGCATGTATAGCACACAGATACATGCCCAAACAATGGAGAGAGGTAAAAGTGATCTTCCTGCCGAAACCGGGGAGAACAGACTACACAGATCCAAAAGCGTACAGACCCATCAGTCTGACATCCTTCATGCAGAAAACGCTGGAGAGGATGTGCGATAGACATATAAGAGACACCCACTTGCGAAGCAAACCATTACATCGGAATCAACATGCCTATAGTACGGGTAAGTCTACAGATTCCGCACTACACAGCGTAGTCACCGTAATCGAAAGATCCTTATCCACGAAGGAACAGACCCTAGGGGTGTTCATCGACATAGAAGGCGCTTTTGACAAGACGAGCTTCAGGAGCATAAGCAATGCTTTGACCAAATATGGGGTGGAAACAACGCTATGCGAATGGATACACAACATGCTCAAACAAAGGGCCATACGATTCACAGTGAACACTACGACACGTGCAAGAGTAGCCAAAGGCTGTCCACAAGGAGGGGTGATGTCACCTCTCCTTTGGAACGTGGTGGTGGATGACCTGATAAGACGGCTGAACAACAGATACTTCCCAACGATAGGGTATGCGGACGACATAACCATTCTAGTTAGTGGGAAGTTTGAGAACACCCTATGCCTTCTAATGCAAAACGCCCTAAAAATAGTGGAAGGGTGGTGCACAGAACACCAACTGTCTGTGAACCCTAAGAAAACCGAAATGGTACTGTTCACGAACAAAAGGAAACTAATAAACCTGAGACCACCAAAATTATTTGGCACAACACTACAGTTCGCAACTGAGGTCAAGTATCTAGGACTGACACTAGACAGCAAACTAAAATGGGACAGACACATGGAACAAAAGACAAACAAAGCCTGTATTACCATGTGGCAATGTAAACGCATGCTGGGGAAGAGATG
The DNA here is from genome assembly GCA_946251805.1 of Cybosia mesomella. Lineage (NCBI taxonomy): Eukaryota > Metazoa > Arthropoda > Insecta > Lepidoptera > Erebidae > Cybosia > Cybosia mesomella. Next base: position 12,335,807 of record OX276395.1, read on the forward strand.
GGGCATACAACCTAGAATTATGCTCTGGCTTTATAAAACGGTAATCAGACCAACAATAACATACGGTTGCATAGCATGGTGGCAAAGAACAAAGTTGATTACCGCACAAAACCAGCTACAATGTCTACAAAGAATGGCATGCTTGGCCACCACAGGCTGCATGTCCACAACGCCTACAGCCGCCCTTGAAGTGATGCTGGACCTCCCACCACTCCACCTATTCATACAGCAAGAGGCAGCCATTACAGCCATTAGATTGAATAAACACTCCCTATGGACACACGACACGAGGGTGCCGCACACCAATGCGGTGGAAGAGGCCAAAAACGACCAACCACTCCTAATGGCCCCCTGCGACACTATACCAAAACAATTCGTCTTTGACAAACGGTACAGAATAGAACTTAAGGAAAAAAGAATAGATTCATCCGGCACAAAGGAGGTGAGGATATACACGGACGGATCTAAAACGAAAACAGGGACAGGTGCGGGCACCTATTCCGCTGACTTAAATATTAATATATCAACAGCACTGGGCATGCACAACACAATTTTCCAAGCGGAATGCGTTGGTATAATCCAGGCCGCAGACGCGGTGTCTGCAAGAAAGATAGAGAATCAAGGCATTCGTATCCTAACGGACAGCACTGCAGTACTACACGCTCTACGCAGCAACACAATAAAATCAGGACTAGTCCTGGAGTGCCACAAGAAAATGGAGGGTATATGTGAGTCAAACGAGATTACACTCCAATGGATCAAAGGACACAGCGGTTCCCTAGGCAACGACGCGGCCGATGAACTGGCCAGAAGGGGAGCCGAAATAGAGACCTACAGGGTGGAACCCGTAATACCAATATCGGCAAACCAGCAAAGATGCTGGTTGAGACACAGAACAAGGAAACTACACGCCGAAATGTGGGCGAAGACGAAGGAATGTCGCCAATCGAGAGAGGCAATGCCATCTCTAGACAGACGACTCTCTAAAAAACTGCTGCGCTTAAATAGGGCGGACCTACGGTTTGTAGTAGGGACCATAACAGGGCACAGTAATCTTAACAAACATTTGTATGTTATAGGTCTAACGGACAGTCCATTGTGCCGGGCGTGCATGAGGACTGACGAAACACCGGCCCATGTTGTTATGAACTGCAGCGAGGTCGCGGAACAACGGGCACAACACCTGGGAACACCAAGCACACTGCGAGAGGCCTGCAGCAGACCCGGCAGCCTGGCCGCTTTTTGGAAGGAGCTTGGATGGTTGGAGTAGGGCAGTGGATACACTAACCACATCACGCAAAAAGGCCCAACTATAAGGGACCACATGCGGAAAATGAGCCCGCGTAAAGAAGAAGAAGAAGAAGAACGCCTTATGCCTTTTCTATATAATTCACGCCAAACAAGGTCGGTCTATTACCGTCAATAACATTTACTCGACTCAATGGAATAGACGATAACGCTGTGTCACCGAGGCAGTCTCGATGTGTATGTTATTTTGTCTCGAATAATATTTTTTTTTAATTGAATACAATTTTGAAGCTATTAGTACACTAACTGTTGTCATAAATTTAAATTGGTTTAAGAATTTTCGGTAACTGATAGTTAGCTACAGAAAAAAAAAATACCATAGTTTCTTTTGTGACTATTAAAAATTAATTTTATTATATTTCTTCAAAGAGCTAGTACGTCATCAGTTGATAAAAAACTGTTTTCCCTTAAATTGTTTTTTTTTTCTATCAGGAAAAAGGTAGTTGCACGCTACCAAATGGAAACAAATTTCTAGGTCATCTCTGTAAGCTTGGTAACCTGGTATAATTGTGTAACAATACCTATACATAATTGAATGATTTTTATATGAATTTTAATTTGAATCTTTGAAACGTTTAACCTTGTAAAACCTGAATTTAATGTTATTAAGGTTAAAAAAATAAGCCAAATGAAAAAGTTTGAAATGAAATGAAATTTGTGAGTAAAATAAAAATTTCAAAAAATATAGTAACAGAAAAAGAATATGTATAAATTACCTATCTATAATAATAATGTAATATAATAAGACTATAATACAAGGATATTTTTTACATTAAGTACATCACATACCTGCTCTATAGAACATGTATACAAAAACTATCACATAAAATAACCACTTCATTTTAGTGCTTCAAAATTTAAATTAAACTACTGACACATTTATTTGAAAAAAAAAGACACCAGCAAGCCTTTTCGTCCCGTTGCCGCTCAAAATGAAAGTGCGCCTGTGTTCTATGTACAAAAATTGATTAATAGGAAGAACTAATTAATCCTAATGAAACACGCTGCGTGCAATGTCATCAGTGAGGAAGTGTCACTTACTGTAGTTACCGTGGAATATGAAAAAGGTCACTACCTATACTATTGTATTATGTAACTTATGCTCCAGAAAAGCTGAAGCAGAAAGTCTTCTAGCCGAGATGCCTTTTTTAGGACCTGAAAGTGAAACGTACCGTACGTACGTTTGCGTACCCTACCAATGGCGCCAGGTGGCGCTGGTGCGGAATTGAGATCCACCCTACGAGGAATTAACGGGTAGGTGCTCATGGAGGAGTAAAACGGACGACTTATGTAACGCCACAATTGCGATGGTAAGACCATTCATTGACCATTACCTTCGTAACAATGGCCTCATTGTCGGGACACAAAACTGTTATGATGATGACGATGGCTTCAATTTTATTTATTTGTATATAATAGTATGAATATGGATATATGATATCATTGTAAGCACACACCTCTGACTTTTCGTTGTTATGTGTGCATAAATAAATGTTAATTATCGCTCGCTTAATTATGTGCCCGGTAGATGGCAATAGGCTCGCCCCCTATTACATTGGGACCTTCACATAACTGGCGAATCGTGGGTGTGTAATACACCTCTACCTATCCCTTCGGGGATACAGGCGTGAAGTTATGTTATGCTATTAATGTAAGTCCATCGCGTACAAAGTTCAATCAGTAAATGTCATAAATATGGGTGAAATATTTCTATTCGTTATTGAATATCTAACAATCATAGTTACAATATTTATCATAACAATAACAATACTGTGGTTGACGTCTATCAGTTGCCTTCAGCTGATAAAATTTTACATCCGGACGTGGTTCAAAGTATATTCTCAATTGCAATTTATATTGATGGTAGTGTCCTCCATTATTATGCGGTACATATTTCTGCTTACGTCTGCCGTACTGCATGTCATACACTACTACAGTTTTCAGTTCAGTAGCCAGTGTTCAGTACGGTGGGCGGCAAGCAAGCGTACACCAAAATGTTTATTATATAGACAATATTTATTTGTCTTTGTCATACCTTTAAACGAGCAATTCTTGTATATGTATGAATCAAAATAGATCAATGTATATTGCTGATCGAGGAGCTGGTTGCTAAGTAGTAACCGAGTAGGTTAACACATTGCAAAAGTAAACAATCCTAACCAGGTCAGTCTTGGGATGCGTAACCACACTAAACATGGACCCCTTCTCGCTCCGTCTATTACATCATTGTCGAATGATGAATGTCCAACCTTTTGTTGTGACGAAAGCCATTTTCGGAGGCGCTCTAAAGAACGCAAAAAAAAAAGATTTTAGTGAATTCTTCAAAATGTTTTTTAAAGCCAAACCAACCAATTTTTAGAGAATAATTAACCGATATAACTAGTATTCCTCCTAAACCCTTCAGCTAAGCTCAATTGCTTGTAAACTCAGTTAAGATTATACTCGAAACCGGAGATGGCCCAGGGTCAGTCGGGGTGCGAGGGATATGCTCTATGGGCAACCTTACACCCCGGCGTCTGCAGACCCGAGACGGCGTGCGGTTTTAGTCGGTTCAAGCCCGACATAACCGCCCCTGCTGGCCGGCGGGGGGGTATCCGAGGGGATTTCCGCACGAAAAAAAAAAAGGTACAATTCTTCTCGTTCTGTGCAGCAGGTATTATTATTAAAATTTTGTAGGTTAATATAGAGTCGGTATTTTCGCTTTTGTATGGGAGTGATGTATCTGTTACATAATAACTATTTATTCATCTGTGGTGTGGTGCAGGTATTAACAAGGTTACCTGTGATAAGTTGTTAAATTTAAATTGGTTTGTGTTTAATATTTCTGCTATTATGGTATATATAGTCGTTTCAGTTTACGGAGTCATTTCTGAGGGCCTTACATCGGCCTAAGGCCCAACACAAACAGAAGACGACGAGGTGAAGGTAAGGTGTGGATATGGCACAGATACGGCGCAGACGCGATATCTGCGCAAACAACGTGGAGACGGTACGGCTAGTTATGTCATTATAGAGCGTGATATTGACGAGATTGAGATTAATAAGACATGTATTCCTCTTCAGACGAAGACGAAGCAGATTATTAATTTACAGCGACCAAGAAGGTATTTGATACATCCAGTGTGGAAAAAAGCAGAAGAACACAGGTTCCATAAAATAATGCCAACTTTATGAATATCCTGATCGTTTTCGCACAGTTTATAAAATAGATACACCCTGTTGCACCGACTTTTATTGCTATCTCTTGCCATATTTTATCCTGTACATTTAAATAACTGTATGCTGTCTTAGTGTAGTCATAGATATTCGGGTATTGCTCAATGAGCTCGCAGAACTGAATATTGAATTCTATATCGTCACGCATCCTGTCGGTATATATTCTGTATATGGAGCGACGTGCCTCTTGGCGTCTGATCTGTTCGTGCCTGAAGGCGGCAAGCGGACGGCGCAGGCACGCCGCTCCTCGCCCCCCGCCACGTCGCCAGGAGATGCGACACCGGTAAGGCGCAAGCGGCGTCTCGCATTGTATACAGTATGAACATAAATACGTGACGTTATATTTTAAACTGTTAAAATTTTCGTCCATTTGGTTATTTCATTCATGATTTTGATGAAAATCCGATGTAATTTAACTAGTTTTTTTATATTTTAAAGGACTTAAACATAAAATATTATTATGTACTAGTACCTTTTTTTTCTTTTTCTTTTTTCGTGCGGAAATCCCTTCGGACACACTACACAGCGGTATTGTCAGCTAACGAACGAAAGATCGAGCAAGGGAGAACCCTGTCCATCCTGCTTCTGTCTCACTTACACAATTTCACTCACTAATAATAATGATAGAAAAGGAAGAAGTAGGTACATACAAAAAAACACAAGAATGGTCAATAAGTATTATTTTCACTAAATAGCATGTTGTATAATAAGAATCTGAGCCGTACTGTCTTCACGCTGTTTGCGCAGATATCGCGTCTGCGCCGTATCTGTGCCGTATCCATACCTTTTTTTTTTTCTTTTGTGTGGAAATCCCTTCGGATACCCCCCCGCCGGCCAGCGGGGTACCTTCACCTCATCGTCTTCTGTTTGCGTTGGGCCTAACATCATAAAAGACTCGCTGGTAGTTGGATCAAAGGGTTGATGTGAAAGTAATGTGAATAATGAGGAAATTACTAACCACCCTGGGGTCGGACACTTTCTGTACTGTACATCGATGAACAGGCGTTACTATTCTAAACAACAGAACTGTCACGTGTCAATTCCGTCTATTGTAAACACAAATACCTAACACAAAACTAAAAATTTAAGAACCCCCCGACCTACTTAAGAACACGACAAACTAGTTCACCTTATAAACAAAAAAAAACAAAATCAAAATCGATTCATCCGTTCTGGAGCTACGATGCCACAGACAGACACACACAGACACGTTAAACTTATAACACCCCATCGTTATTGCGTCGTGGGTTAACCCTTAATTTGTGGGGTACGCCCAGGAACTCCATATGAAAATATGTTCGAGCATTTTTTTTTCCACGCGTATATTAGCCTAATTGTTCCAACGCATGCAGGAGCGGTAGGACGCGCGCGAGCTTTTCGAGAAGGGAAATAATGGTCACGCGTAGGTCCCTCGGATTCTCTGTTATTATAAACTAACTGAACCGGCAAACTACGTTCCGCCTTAGAATCAAGTTATGTTGGTTACCTTACCAGCTGAATTTATTTCGTGATATTTTTAATTATCCTAATTACTAATATATGCACAGTATCCCGAGAGGGCCATTTCAAAGCCCTAGATAACGTAGGGTCAGCTGGTGTGCGAGGGCATTGCCTTATTTGGCCACTTTACACCCTGGCATTAGAGACTCGAGACGGCGTAAGTACCCCCACTGACCATCGGTGATGTAACAGTGAGGATTTCTGCCAAAAAAAACCACAAAATTGCACAGTATAGGCGGAAACAAATTTAAAAAATCAAAGATGAAAATCGGTCCACCCGTTCTCGAGTTATAAACGGTATCACTAACATGTTTTTTTTTATATATAGACATATACGTTCTAGTGGTCAACAGTACTAGAATGTTACAATGGCTTGCAATATTCGTAAAATAATCGAGTTAAATGAAAATGCAACTAAGTCATACATACTATATAGAAACGACGTGGATTCTGAAGATCTCATTTTTCAGTCAGCTGATAACATTTTTTCCGATGATGAAGACGCTGATTTTATTCCGTTGGATATTGTTTTATTTGACTGAAATAGTTCAAAAGAAAGACTGCTTTTATTTGCTACTCAAGTTGTAACCTTTTTTCCTATTAGGGTTACTCACCGGCTAGACCAGGTGAGCAAAGGAGTTCTTAATCCCAGGGCGCCTTTCCAGAGAGGTTCTAAGGTGGTGCATAGGTCAGCTGATCTCCAATGAAAGACACTAACAAGTTATGCATACATATATTTAGAGGCTAAGACATAGAAAAGATACAGATATATATTCAAAGGAAACTGAGACACATAGAAAATAGTAATACAGAATATATAAGTTTAGATATAGAGAAATAGGCTTGAGAGAAGTTTCAGGTTAAAACACACAGACAGATATATAGTAGTAAGTTACACAGAAGAATACTAATTAGAAGACACATGGTACAGGTACACTTATACAGATTTTCAATTGAACCTGGTCCACAAGAGCGAGTCCCGGAAGTGGTCCTCACCAGGTGCCAGTCAGCACTTGGTAAGACTTATTATTATTACGGACTGCGGGACTTCTTTGTTCTTCAGCCTAGTGCCGGTCAGTAGTTAGCTTAGCAATAATATCGAATCCTTGATCTTTCTGCTCATAAGCCTAGCGCCGGTCAGCAGTGATAAAACTAAGTAACAATATAGATTGCTTGAACTTGCTTGCTTGAACTTGCTTTTCCACAGGGATCATTGTTAGGCCCACTCCTGTTTAATATCTTCATTAACGATATCAACCGGTGTTTCGTACATTCTAAAATATTATTATATGCAGATGACATGAAGATAATGAAAAATATACCAACGACTACAGACGCTGAGCTCCTGCAGGAGGACCTGGACAGGTTTCAGGACTATTGTGACCGTAAAAAACTCGACTTGAACGTCACTAAGTGTTACGTGTGTACCTTCACTCGCAAGCCTAATCCCATTAGCTATGACTATCGGCTGCTGGATAGACGTCTAACCAGAGTCAATGTAATGAAGGACGTTTGACTCACAGCTAGTTTTTGACGCACATATAGACAACATTGTTACTAGGGCCTCTAAAGCGTTAGGTTTCATTATCAGAACGTCCGTAGATTTTAAGAACATCAAAACCATAAAAATTTTATACTGTTAACTGTTTCGCAGCCACCTGGAGTACGGTTCTCAAGTCTGGAATCCTATCTACGATACATACATAGATAGGATTGAAGGCATACAGAGAAGGTTTTTAAGGTACATACAGTTCAAATCACAATGCTATCTACCTTTTTTTTTTTTGCACCGACTAAAACCGCACGCCGTCTCGGGTCTTCAGACGCCGGGGTGTAAGGTTACCCATAGAGCATATCCCTCGCACCCCGGCTGACCCTGGGCCATCTCACCACTAACAGCATCGCTCATCCTGTCTCCTCTGAAAGCAGAGGAGTACGGAGAGCGATGTGTTCCCGCCACGTTGGGTATTGGCCGACGATCAATGCCAACCCTATGAAGGGGTGAAGGGGAAGCCATTGACCGCCGCCCAGGGTGTACCGGCCGCTCCGATTCCGTTCCCCCCGAACTGCAGCGGGATCGGAATCGGAGCGACACTCGAGGAGGTTACTCAACACACACCCCACAATGCTATCTACCTAATTATTTAAGTCGCTGCAAAAAAATTCATATCCTTCCACTTTATGAGCGTAGAAGAATTGCGGATTTGGCATTTTTATTCAAAATCATGAACGGATCGGCTGATACCCCGGAGTTGGTGAGCAAATTTGGCCTTGGGGTTCCATCTGCATATTTGCGTAGGTCTAACCTGCTTCATACTCCCATAGCAAGGACTACATATCGCCAAAATTCTTATGTAATCAGAGCTGATCGCACGTTCAACGTAGCGTGCCGGTGTGTTGACATCGATATTTTTAATACCAGTGTGTCTAAACTTAAAAAAATCTCCTGCAATCACTTCTTTGGAGATGTTTCGGTGTAAAATTTGAGGTGGTAGTTTGTATTGGGACATTCGTATTAATGCATCTTTTTTTATATTTGTTATATTATGTATTCTATGTGTCTCGCTATATTATGTATTTATTTCCCGTTGCTGTCTACTAATATTTAATGCTTATTGTCTTATGTATTTACTTGTGAAAACTTTCAAGTGGCCTTCTCATATTATTGACATCTGTGTATGTTACTATACTAGCTGTAAGTTTTCCATAAAATAAAATAAAAATTGACCTTTATGCTCATGGACTCTGCGGGGCACCAATGGCTGTGCTGCGGCGTGACAAGTCCTGGAACGGCCCTTGCGATCTGTACCTGTAAATATGTCCTGTGCATTGGTCTGGGTGTTTCTGTGTATAATATGTATGTATTTACAAAAGAAAATGTATTTGAGTATGTTTATCCGCATTCTAGAACCCATATGACAAGCTCTGCTTAGTTTGAGTCTAGATGGCGTTGTGTAATTTGTTCTAGAATATTTATTTATTTATTTATTATTTATTGTCGAAACGATTTTCAGCCTCAAAATCTGTATGAACTTTACTTACATCTTCTTTTTTTAAATTAAATTAGAAAAACATAAAAATAAACTCAAGAAATAAAACATCAGCTGTTCTAGAACTAAGTGTATATGGAAATATGCAAGACTTAGTCTTCTCTATGTGCGTTTATACATTGCCTACATATTTTCTCAGAGTACGTAAAACATATTGGCTTACGACTTTGTAACATAAGATAATACTAAAATTGTAATTAGAGTTAGCACCATCTGTGAGACACAGTAGCAACTACTGCGAATGGCTCACTATGCCCATCTGTAGTCGTTACGACGTAGTTCGGCTAATCCCCGCGAGCTGGCGTGAGATATATTATCTACAAAGTATCGTCATTTCTGGTAGTTTTTCAGATGGCCGATCATTCTAGGAGTCTCCAGAAATAAAATGGTATATAAGAATGGTCGCAGTGGCTCTAAAATTAATTTTTTGCTTGAGAGGTCACTCGTGTCTATACTCTACTCTAGTCTACTCTAGTGTCAATACTCCATATATATTGTGATATCTACTTTAGTTGTTGAAAGTTATAGGTCATATTGTGTTTGTGTACCCAGCAGAAAACTGGTACGTGATTTTATTCCATCGGTGTCAACGTACCTACTCTCATTATGGGGGTTTGATATTCATAAGAGTTGTGTATCTTGGCTGCAGGGTCGTTTGGTCGAATTAACGTCTCGAGATAAGTCGGTCTAACTAGCATTGGCTCTGAGGCGAGCAATACCTGAGGTCTTGGCTGACACACAGAGCGGGAATCGAACCCGTGACCTCTGACTTAGCAGCCGAACGCACTACCGCTATGCCACAGAGGTCGTCACAATATTAGTTTTATATCCAAATATATTATTTACTAATGTGAGAAAGTGATTGGGCTCTGTTGTAGTTATGAATTATGATATTTTGTCACACATAAGTGACTGTATGAATACTGTCATTGCCAAATCTACTCAACCAAACTAGCTTTCACTTGCTTATCCCGCCCGCCGTGCTCTGTGGTATTTAAAAGTTTTAGTTTCTTGTGGACAAATCTTGCCTTGCCAGACAATTTAAATACCTACGTGGTCTTTGTCGTATTTCGCTCTATATCTTTTTTTTAAAACATAATGAATTCAAGAAAACGTAGGAATTTTACTGCAAGAGAGAAGATACTAAATGAATTTCAAATAAAATTTTAAAATCGATGAATGGCTAATGTTGATCAATTAAGTTTAACTTAGGAAATCGGAGCTTATCTTGCAATGCGGTGCTTGGGAACGCATTTTTGGAAGTTATGGAACCACTCGCGCTAAAGAATAGATAAACTACCTACGAATAATGTATCCTATATTCGTAGTAAACCACCTATAAAAGTACCTCAGAAACCGGGCATTATTTTATTTTTAAGATTAGAAATTGTTCTTATTACTATTTATCACCGATTTGTTTTATAAAAGATTGTTAAGCTTTCTCGGCGATAGCCCAGTGGCGGACGTAACGGTCTGCTGAGACGAGGTCTCGAGTTCGATCCCCAGTCGCCCTAGGAACACACCTCTGACTTTTCGTAGTTATGTGTGTATTAATAAATGTTAATTATCGCTCGCTTAATAATGTGCCCGGTAGATGGCAATAGGCTCGCCCCCTATTACATTGGGACCTTTTTTTTTTTTACGTGCGGAAATCCCTTCGGATACCCCCCGCCGGCCTGCGGGGGTGGTTATGTCGTGTCTCGACTAAAACCGCACGGTGTCCTCCCCAAGTGTCCGTTGCCGGGCACCCCGGGTAAGCCCTCGAAAGGATAACCCCAGGGTTGCCGGCGGACTTTGGCCGCCACCGCGGCCTCGCCTGGTGGGGTCGGGTTTTATCCCGCTTCGGTGAGTTGGCAGGCGTGTGTAGGGCACACACGACACGCCTCCGCCACGGCCTGCTTCTGTAAGGACGGCGAGTCGGCCAACTGCCGTCCTCAGGCCCTGATCATGGAGGTCGGTAGTCCCGGGCGTAGATGAGTCTGCGGCGTCCTCGCCGCAGACTGCGAAACTCGGGGGGCAGGGTTCTTTCCCGCTCCCTCTCCGCCGTCTCTTTCGCGCGCATTACCTGCTCGCAGAAAGAGGCGGCGGCGTGCCACTTGCTCCCGTCGGAGACCGCGGCCCTCACCATGGTCTCCAACGAGAGAACGTCCACGCCCAGGACCGCAACGAGATCCCGGCGTTGACTCGCCCACGCAGGGCACTCCACCAACGCGTGGAGCGCCGTGTCTTCGCCAGGATCCTCGCAGTGCTGGCACTGCGGCGTTGTCTCCCGGTGGATGCGCCACAGATACTTACCGAAACACCCGTGTCCGGTAACCATCTGGCACATCCGGTAGGAGAGGTCCCCATGGTCCCTCTCCAACCACTCCTTCATGATCGGTCTCACCGCCGCAATGGTGGATTCCCCCCACCTTGGGTGCTCAAGTCGCACCCTCCATGTCTCCATGAGTTCCTGGCGGAGCAGGGACCGCTGAGCCCTGATTTCTCGGGGCTCCGGCCTATGGCCCCGCTCCAGCGCCTCCTTGCGCCACTGGTACAGCAGCGCAAGGGCTCTCGCTTCCAGGTCCCATGGAGGGGTCCCAGCTAGGAGACATGCCGCCTCGACGGAGATCGTGCGATACCCCCTGATGACTCTGACGGCCATCGCCTTTAACGGGCTGTTAAGAACAGCCACGTTGCGGGCCGCCAGAGTCTCCGCGCATACGGGGGCCCCGTATAGGGCCATGCTTCGCACGATCCCCAGGTACAGTCTCCTAGTGGGGGCGTTGGGTCCCTTAACGTTGGGCATCAGCCGCGATAGCGCGGCCGCAGCCCCCCTCAGTTTCGGGACCAGACTTCGGAGATGAGGTCCGAAGTCCCATCGGCTATCGAGTACGAGCCCAAGGTACTTCATCGTGAGCTCGATGCCGATGCTTACGCCCCCTACGGTTATGCCGGTTCCCGCAGGTGGTCCCCTCCGAGGCCCGTGAAAACACATAGCCTCGGATTTATGGAGAGCCACCTCAAGTCCCAGCCGCCGTATTCGACCCACGACTTGAGCAACCCCTGCCGTGGCCTTCAGTGCCGCGCTTCGATACGTTGCTCCCCGCGCCATAACGAGGGTGTCGTCAGCATAGCACACTATGCTGACACCCTCGAGCAACGTACCGCGCAGCACCCAGTCGTATCCGATGTTCCACAGGAGTGGCCCTAGGACCGACCCCTGCGGAACACCGCACGACACTTCTCGCCGCCCTGGCCCTAGCCAGCTCGGGTAAACTATGGCCCTCTCGGATAGGTATGCCTCGACAATGCGGCGGAGGTAAGGAGGCACTCCGTGATACGCGAGCGCCTCCCTAACACAGCTCCAGGGTAGGGTGTCTCTTTTATTCTTTATTAGTCTCTTTTATTCTTTTTTAATAGGCTCGCCCTCTATTACATTGGGACCTTAACATAACTGGCGAATCGTGGGTGTGTAATACACCTCTGCCTACCCCTTCAGGGATACAGGCGTGAAGTTATGTTATGTTATGTTATGTTTAAGCTTTCTAACACAATAAATACTTTTGGCACTTAATTTCTTTTTAACTATTTATCGTGATTCGAATTCGAAGACCCTGAGTTTCCACTCTGCATTTTGAGTGACCTGCAAACTAAGGGTTACAAAAATGATTTTTCTGTCGAAATTTAAATTCAATCACTGTACTACTTACGACATCAGTCACTTGAGATATGAATTAAAGCCCGTAACGTGCTTTCTTGCAAGTGATTTTTTTTTCGATTTTGATGTCGTCGTAATTAGATGGTTACTCATAACAATTACAATCTAGACCTTGAGGCTAATAAGTAATTTAAATTTAACTTAATTTGCTAAAATCTTACAAAGTTAAGAATGTGTCCATTGGTACTTTTCTTATTGTCTCTATTATGATTGAAAGACACTTTGTTCATATGTTCCTTAAGAGTAGCACTCACTGCCCTCCGTAACACTAATTTCACTAAACTAACTCAAAGAGCTTAAGTTCTTTTAAGTCTTCTTACTATGTCCGTGGTGTCAAGGAGCTGGATAGCCTCGACATTCACATGTTGAAGCAGCCTTTGTTCATGTGCTTCGGCGTGCTTTTTTATAACTTCACTAACAAGATTCACTCCTAGGTCTCGGTGGATATCATTATGTCTAACGTACCAGGTCCGACAAGTAAAAATAATTAGTGAGATATCGTATTTTTTTTGTTTTTCGATTTTTATTTTTTTCAGAAATCTAGGCATGATTTATTTTATTCAAATTAAAGATTTACGTGAGTAATATGTTAAAAAAATAATCAGACGCAAACCCCACGTCACATGGATTTAAACATTTTCCACTGACACGCATGTGTGCGCATACAAGACACAGGCACAACATACAAACTTTCATGCACCCGCAACACCTTACATAACCTCGGAACAAATTCTGTCAAAGTTGGCGAGAAAATTACACGAGAAAAATGGAACGGTAGAAAACTGTCGTTAACCTTTTCCATGGAGCACTTGAATCGTCTGCCCACTTGATAGATAATAGTATAAGTAACTATTTAGTAATCTGTGGTATAATATAAAAATTTAAAAATTCGACTGATGGGGTCCCATACATCCATCGATTGAACTAACTAGCTTGGTTGACTCATGACGGCATGTATGAAACACTTTGTACATTTTTATCAGCAGCAAAAAAAGTTACATTGATCTTTGACTTTCCTTGAATGACAAAATCAATTTATAAGGTAGCTGACTGTTTTACTTTATAAGAATATGTATATATATTTGGTTTCGAATAACAGCTGATAACCGGGTAACCTAGTAATTAATTTAGGCTAACTGGAATATTAATACTATTTAAAAACAAAACATAATAAACATGCAACACAATATACCAATTCTTACGAAAACAAAGAATATCGAGTAAAAAGTAATAAAAATACAATGAAAAAAATATAGAAATTGTTAAGTTAAACTACGGAAGTTATGATAATATACTAGATAAGTAATTGTACGCTTTAAAAAATATCATAACGTGTTAATAAATACCGTTTTGTTTTTTAAGCATAAATAAGAAAATTATTAAAAACCAAAAACTTTTAATCGTAACAACTATGTATTTAAGTTTAACATAATAATTGCCTTGTACTATGTTTATTAATTATAAATACTATTATTCCACAGAAATAATATATTCCACATATATATATATATACTATTTATATTTTATATTTAGGTATCTAAATATGGAATAGGTAGGTGGAATATGTGGAATACTTCAAAAACTATCAAAAATCAACGCTAAATTGTATTAGAATCTTTAAGAACTTTGATTAAATATGAAAAGGAACTTAAATTATTTGCAATAACCACAAAATCTCGATATTGAACTCTGTATTCAGTGGAATCATGACTAGAAACAGCACTTGAGGCAACTGATCGAGGTTTCCCCATGATTTGCTTTTAAGTTCATAGACTCTAAAACAAAATTAGAAAAAGGTCACCAGTCAGTTAATGTCTTAGGGACACTTGTATATAATAGTCTATAATTAGGCCCCAAGAATCCATATTTGGCATTTTTACGTAATTTAAATTTGTATTAATTTGGCCTCTGTGGCGTAGCGGTAGTGCCTTCGACTGCTACGACAAGAGGCGCGGGTTCGATTACCGCTCAGTGCAAATAGTTGTATGCATGAATATGTCTATTTGCATTGGTCTGGGTGTTTCTATGTATAATATGTGTGTATTTACAAAAAAAAAGTATTTAAGTATGTTTATCCGCATTCTGGAACCCGTAATACAAGCTAGTTAAACTATGCTTACTTTTGGTCTAGAAAGCGCTGTGTAGAATGTCGTTGAATATTTATTTATTTATTCATATTTTCATACTGAATGATACTAATGATACTATAAAATGTACTATAATAATACCAATAAAATGTCTATAAAACTTTCAAATGAATATGTACACAATGTATGGAAGCGATATATAAATATAATTTGCCATTACATTACGAAAAATACGTAATTTTTAAGAAGCAAAAAGTTATGTGACGTCAACAAAACATTCTCATCTTGAACAAAGTTGTTCTTCGACTGTATCGTCGCGCACCTATACCTACATGTTTAGAGTGGTGTGGTGAGTGAGAGATAGAGAATCACTACTCATCGTGTCTAAGAATCTTTTATTATGAGAAATGTCGGTATTCAACATGAGGTATACTATTCCATATTTGGTTACTTTCAACCTATGTAACGTAAATTAATAATTGGACAAATGTCCCTTCGTAGGTTATAAATATATTCAGAATGAGAAATAATTAATAAGCTCCTTGGACGACTGGATTAAAATGTCTAAAGCGCTTAATTAGAGGCGGTTGACCAAACGATATAGATTTATTTTAGTGTCTGAAACACTCAAATGCCACCATACACCCAGATCTGCCTATAACAACTTAATATATTAATGGTACTGTAGGAAAATTAAAAAACATTATAATACATCTCTGATTTTATTTACTGTTTTATCCAGCACAACGGGGCATGTTCAAGATTCAATTTCTTTTTTAGCAAATAAACAGCAAAAAATGGAAACTGAACTCTAATGTACTAAAATCTAATAAAAAATAACGACATAATGGAAATAAACTAAAAAAAGCCGCCATGTGCGAGTCGGACTCGCCCATGAAGGGTTCCGTAGCAGCAAGTACCTAACATAATACTGCTTTTTTTTAAATTTTATATTCGAGTTGATTGAATGAAAGATAAATTGCGGTTTACGATTTATGACGTATTTAAAAAACATGGTAATATACATCATATATTTTTTTTAGTTTTATCATTCTCTTATTTTAGAAGTTACAGGGGGGGGGGGACATATTTTACCACTTTGGAAAAATTATATTAGAAACCTCAATATCATTTTTGAAGACCTATCCATAGATACGTATGGGCTTGAAGAAGAAAAAATGTTGAGTTTCAGTTCTAAGTATGGGGACCCCAAAATTTATTGTTTTTTTTCTATTTTTGTGTGAAAATTTTAATGCGGTTCACAGAATACATCTACTTACCAAGTTTCAACAGCATAGTTCTTATAATATAGGTATTTAAACTATCATGGTCACTAACATAAGTATTAGAGTTAACGGGATATTTACCATGTGGTTCTAAGAATGTCCGATATTTCGGCACTGTTGCAAGCGCCATGATCACGGAGGAACTTGCAAAAGTGCCGAAATATCGGACATTCTTAGAACCACATGGTAAATATCCCGTTAACTCTAATACTTATAGTTCTTATAGTTTCGGAAAAAAGTGGCTGTGATATACGGACGGACAGACAGACAGACAGACAGACGTGACGAATCTATAAGAGTTCCGTTTTTTGCCATTTGGCAACGGAACCCTAAAAAATATATAAATTATAAAGTTACTCATTAATGACGATGATGTAATAACAAACGACGCATCACTTTTTGTTGCGGACGTTGATCTTTCAGGCACTGAACAAGTGAATATCTTCATACTTGCTGTATGTATACCGATGATTGAAAAACATGAGCGGTTAGTGTGAAAGCAATTTTACCATTAAGCGTCGGTAGCTTGGTGGTTAAGGTGTCGACCCTACGATCGGGAAGTTCTGGGTTTGAATCCTGGACATTACACTACCGACGTGAACTCACTCCTAACACAAGCAATTTAGCTTAGCTGGAGGGGTTAGGGGGAATATTAGTAATTTCGGTACACACAGGCTACACATCGTAATATTATTAATTTTGGGTTTGATGATCTATAGAATCAACCTACTCAAGTCGGTTTTTTTTAAGGGACATTACCCGAGGTAAACACTGTGCTTTTCATTACGAATACAAGGAAAGTAAAAATAAAAACATGAATTAGCTAAAGAAAAAATGAGTAAAACCTTCAAGTTGAAAAACAAATGAAGATCGAATTGCCGGTTTTCCGCCTATTTTGTTTGTTTTTTTCTGTGGCCGGCCAGTCATTATTTTTCATTAAATATTAAGTGATCATGGCACTTGTAACAGTGCCGAAATATCGGATTCTCGAAAAAGATAATAAACATGGTAAATATCCCGTTTATAATTTTAATTTTAATGTAAATGACCATGTCAATCTATAATCATATATTATTTTTCATATTCATCATTGAAAAAATGGTAAATATTTTGCCTAAATCTATGTTATTTTAAGGAAATTGTTGAAACTAAACTAAAGTAAAGTTATTTAAAAAATATATATTCTTTAATCAATACTTAACTTTATTTTATTTCAATTTTACATCGCGCTGTAATTGAGTGGCTGTATAGAAAGTTGGTACATGGTTGGTACATTAAAAATGTGAAAATAGAATTAGTTTTTTTTTTAATAATTTGACAGCTGTCAGTTGAAAGCGATTCTCCCTAGAGATGAAAAGTATTACTATCATCCCGCTCCTCAGGCAACTTCAGACCTACTTTCAGATTATGAGTAATAAAAAAGAATGTGTTGGCCGGCGGGGGGGTATCCGAAGGGATTTCCGCACGAAAAAAAAAAAGGTACCCTATTACGACAAATCTTTTTAAAGTAACTGCTATTATAATAAATAACTGGATCACTCAATCACACTCAAATTGCTGAATTGACCTGGCTGAAATCTGGTATGGGACAGGCTGTAGTCTGGAATAACATGTAGGCTACTTTTAAGGTTAGATTAAATTAACGTTAGGTTAAATTAACCGCGGTAGCCTAGTGGTATGGGTAAAGGACTGCTGAGACGAGGTCTTGGGTTCGATCCCAGGTATTACCATGGCACATGACTTTTCGATGCTGTTCGAAGTTATGTGTGTATTTATCGCAGGTTTATAAGTGCCCGGTTAATGTCAATAGGCTCGCCACCTATTACATTGGGACCTAAACATAAACTGGCGAAATGTGGGTGCTAGCACCTCTGCCTACCCCTTCGGGGATATAGGCGTGAGTTTATGTTATGTTATGTTACTTTTAAGGTATAGGTATATAGGAATAGGTTCCTATGGGTTACAGCTACGGGATCAAAATACTAATTTGTATGCCTAAAATAGGTTCCCTCGGCCTGCGGGTCCGGGATTAAACTTCCACGTAGACAGTGCCGCGCTCAACAGCTAGTAACAAATAAACATGGTATAAAGTTACAGGGGGGGGGGGGCACACATTTTACCACTTTGGAAGTGTCTCTCGCGCAAACTATTCAGTTTAGAGAAAAATTATATTAGGAATCATTTTTTAAAACCTATCCATAGATTGATACGTATGGGATTGACGAAAAAAAAATTTTGAGTTTCAGTTCTAAATATGGGGACCCCAAAATTTACTGTATTTTTTTTCTATTTTTGTGCGAAAATCTTAATGCGGTTCACAGAATACATCTACTTGCCAAGTTTCAACAGCATAGTTCTTATTGAGCTGAGTGAGACGAAGTTGAGCGAAAGCAACTTCAGGATTTTCTTTGTCACAGGTCTCCTCCTAAACTACTAATCCAATCAGAACCAAATTTGGCATGATTAAAGAGGTCAATCAGAGGAAGGTTTATGGATATATTTTGAAAAAATTAATGCTACCACAGAGGAATGATCACCGTTAAAAAAATTCCAGATGGAATTACATAATAACCGCTCGAGACACTGTGACCAAACTTTACACGCTCAGAAAGCATGTCCAGAGTTGTGACTTTCAAAAATAATTTTCAAAATCGGACTTGCCACGGAGGAATATCACTGTTCAAAATTTTCAAAATCACGATGTCTCACTCAGCTCAACATTGCAAGCAGCGATTCGCCTTGCAGACCTAGTAGTTTCGGAAAAAAGTGACTGTGACATACCTACGGATTGATTGATTAGTCATTTGTCAATCCAAAATTAAAAAATAACAGATTTGAAACCTAGTATTAGTTTTTTAATTTCATCGTCAGCTTTATTTCCTATCTCAATTTCATTCTTATTGATATATTATATAGAGTTTATATATTTTAGTTAGTAAAAGCTAGCATACTAATAATTCTTCAAAACTTCATTGAATTTCATTATTTTTAGTATAATATTCAAAAGCAATACGGGTATACCTACACGAAATACAAAAGTAAAATAAAATAAGTATAATATAAATTACCTAATAAGTAAAAAAAGGTTGAATTCCTGAGACGAGCTCAGCCGAATACAGGGATTTTCGATTTTTTGCGGTTTTTTTTTATCTTGCAATGGTTTACCCCAGCACGAATCTATTACCGAAAACAGCAACTCGATAGCTCATCTCCTTCATACCCAAAACCATGACAGAAAATTGGCAACGACGACGACGTCGACGACAACTCGATAGCAATAGGGCTTTTCTAAAGAAAATCCCTAAAAAAAAGGTACCTTTTTTATGTAGGGCTCGAACCGAATTAACACCACGCCATCTCAGTTCTTCAGATGTCGGGATGTAAGGTGGCCCAAAAGGCATTTCCCTCGCACCCGACTGACCCAGGGTATCTCCAGCTTCGAGATTGGGGTTTGGGAACCACGGTGTCCCCGTCTTGTCCCCGGAAAGGTGGGGGCGCACAACGCGCCGCCGCCCCGGCCTGCTTCTGCTAGGGTGGCAGGTGGCTCTACCTGTCAACACCAGGCCTGCGCTCATGGAGGGCGGAGGTCGTTGAGCGACTTCCGACGTCTGAGTCGCCTCCGCGCCTCGCGGGCTCTGCGGATCGTGAGAGACCCTCAGGTCTCTGCGAGGCGAAGATGCGGCTGCGCGGGTGCGGGAGAGACTCATCTCTCCCGCACCCGCTCAGCCGCATCCTTTTCGAGCATTACTTGCTCGCAGAAGTAGGCAGCGGCAGCCCACGTGCTTGCGTTTTTTATGATCGTTTTAGGAACGTCAACATCTGGGATGATAGCCCATATCTCCTGAACTAATCCTAGGTTTTCCCTATTCAGCGGGGTGCAGTCAATGACGGACAGAATATTAAAAAAAATCCGTTCCCGCAGGGGGAACGCACAGGTAGATTTCGTGAAGCAATTAATATTATTTTTTAACATGTTTAATTTCTTTTTTCTCGAAAACGGTTACTTTTAGCGAAAAACTTTTCAGACATTTATTTTAGACTTAAAAATGGCCTATCGATTAAAAATGTTTCCGACGGCAAGAATGTTCACCGGTTAGAAGTTATGATTTTTTTCCCGAAAAATTTTGGTTTTTCCCCCCTCCACTTTTAGTTAAAGTCTTAATCTTATAGGTTTATAATTAAAAGTTGTTGGTATTCATGTATACTATGGGATAAAATTAGAACGGTTCGAATATCTTTCATGGAACGTGAAATTTTGAGGAAAAACTGATTTCACAAAAAGTGAGGCCCTACCGTCCCCTTAGGCCGGATTCCACCCGTTCACGAACTTAAACTAAGTTTACACCCAAGCAATTTTTGACCGCAGTTTGAAAGCGATCGGGGCAAAAATGCGACCGTGAGAGTGCAACAAATTTTGGGAAGTGGAACCATACATACATATATATATATATAAACTTTTTGACCAGTGGTCATTTCGGACTCAGGGGGTCATAACTTAACATTCAACTTAAAATTCGACAGTACTCAAGAAACCAATAGGTAGATCGATTTAAACTTTAGACTGTAAATCGATTGACTGGTATTCTGTTAATGCACATTCCAAAGCTTCTTATTTAGCAGTACACTGAATACTTACTGAAATGAGTCAGTCACCCTGCCCTACACACACAATGAAAATACAACTATCTATGTGAAATATTTATGAAATCCTTATTCGATAGTAAGAAACGGTATTCAAAACGATATTTCAAGTTAAAATATACATTCCAAGATATATACATAATAACATAACATAACTTCACGCCTGTATCCCCGAAGGGGTAGGCAGGGGTGTATTACATACCCACAATTCGCCAGTTATGTTAAGGTCCCAGTGTAATAGCGGGCGAGACTATTGCCATCTACCGGGCACATTATTAAGTGAGCGGTAATCTACATTTTTAATACACACATAACTACGAAAAGGTGTGTGCCCGTGGTGACGGGGATCGAACTCGAGACGTGGTCTCGGCAGTCCGTTACATACACCACTGGGCTATCGCCGCTTAAAGTTTCTCTCTTGGAGCGTATAATATAATATATTATATATACATAATATATTATATATACATAATATATATAATATATTATATTATACGCTCCAAGAGAGAAACTTTTAATTATTTAGTTATGCCATTCGGGTGCGTAGATACGAACTTGCTCACGATTTTTGATATCTCTGATCACTGTTCACCGATTGTGAGTTGATATCAACCTACCTAAATATAATAAATAACGCTACTTCTACGTACGCTCACTTTCTAAACAGTATAGGGCAATGTGTCAAATCTTTTATCGATTTATTCAACCTTGAGTATAGTTATACTTAACTACGGACTTGACAACCAAATGTGCCGATTAAATAATAAAGGAAAGTTATAAGATAAACCAATACAGGTTTTATGGGTGTTTCAAGATTTATGTAAAACTGTTTTCTCACTTAAATAAAAAAAAAAAAAAAAAAATACCAATTCTAATACAAATTATAAATGTATCATCTAATTCCCAAATATGAGTCCGGGAATAGCACAAACTTAAAGAGACACAACCGAACATTTCCGATTTATTTTAAAGCCAAATTTACCACATAAGCAATGTAGCTTAGACTGGGCCGAACTGACAACCTCTACGAATAACTACGTAACTGCATACGTTCATAAAATTTATTGAGAAAGCCCTATTTAAACATTTTATAATCCTTATATTGGGCAGGTCACTGAAATTAGAATAAAAACGAGTAGAATTGTTTGCTTATTTATTTAATTTTGAACAATATTATTCTTTTCAAGTATTATATTTCTTACTCGTTACCATGGCGACGAGTGACGACTCGGTCGAAAATTTGCTTCAACTACATATCGATGCTTGTGTGAGTGTGTGTATGTACAGGGCAAAGAAAAGGATAGTGCATAATATTACCAAGTGGCTAGAAAGTCATAGACAAGTTTAAATCTAATATTCCGTCTGGTATCATTACTCATGACAAGTCTGTGAGGAATAGGCACCCAGAATAAAAATCATGTATTAGCAATGAATCCAAGTGGACGAAGGGAACTAGATTAGTGGGTAGGTAGCTACTACGGTTACGCATGGTGCAGTGGAAAAATTTGAATTTTGTGCCGCATTGCTATAAACTATTCATCAAACTCTCTTTAAATTTTGTCAACTGGTTCTGTCTTATTATAATAATTTATAGGTAATTTATACGGCAATTTAGTTTATACGACACAGTTCACAGGCCACAGTTCACCCGAAACACACAAGATAGTAAGTGAATGTCACCGCCTCGATCACGTCGCATTTGTATTTTGTTTTAATGTAACTTGTAACCGCAGTTAGTTCCCCCCGACTCGCGTGGCTGCACGTAACGCGCCGCAGTTATTGTCGACCTTCTCCCTACTCGCAACGTAAATATTGTGGCGTTCGATTTTCATAAATGGATTTATTTAAATAGTGTATTTGCAGTGATTTAAAGTTAGCAGTTTATTTTCCATACTATTTGAAAAAGTAAAATAAAGTTGGAAATTTGAAATATCGGGTAAGCATTTGAAGATTTGTTGATAACGTTTTAGTATCTAAATTATTTATGGTGATTCTTGTGTTATTTGATTAGTCTTGTCTGCTCTAACGATAGCGTTGTACCTACCTATGTAGATGAAGGGTGAAAGTATTTTTATCATAATATCACAGCTGTGAGAGGCGTGAAATTTATATAAATGGTCGTTTACTAGGTACATTATTTCTTCATAAATTTAATTTAATTCCTAATTAAATTATATTTAATTAGGAATTTAATTAGGAAAATTTAATATTAAAAATAAATAGGGTTTAATTCCTAAGTCATAACATGATAAGCACAGTTGACAATAATTAAAAAGAGGAAATTACATTCTATTATTCTATACATTTCATACTATTGAATTTATCAACCAATCCATTTTATATTTCAAAAACAAAGTTTAAATTGTAGACTATGTTTCACATTAATTTGAATAGAAACGCACGCATAATTTCAAAGTAACACATTGAAAAGTCAATCAAGTGTCCTCTGAAGTAATAACCTTGACTCATGTAGGCGGTTTGTATAAATCTATGCATTTGCTACAAGCTTAGAACCTGTAAATGTATATTTGCTAATAAGACCGAAATTTAATGTATATTCTTCTCTTGATCCATTACCCTTTCTACCTGCGATACATACCTAACTATATAAATGACAAGGCTAATTTCTTCTTTTCATCATTTCATTCTCCGTTTGTGATGATGAATTCGATTAAGTCAGTTACTTGCGAGCATCGAGTGGTTATTTGTTAAATAATTGCGAGGTACAAAAGTTAAATTTCTAAGAAGTAACCACATGGAAGCTACTAACTGTGTTCTGAGTTACGTACCATATTTGCAGTATTCATGTTAATCTATTTTTAATTAGCTTTTGCCTGCGGCTTTCCCTGCCCGCGTGGAATTCACTTCCCATTCTCGCTTCCCATGGAAACCCATTCCAGATATAAAAAGTAGCCTTTTTTCGTGCGGAAATCCCTTCGGATATCCCCTCCCCTGCCGGTCAGCGAGGGAAGTTATGGCGGGCTCGACCTGACTAAAACCGCACGCCATCTTCGGTTTCGAGATGACCCCCTCGCGGTTGGGAACCACAGTGAGCCCCGACCTGCTTCTGCTTCGGCTCCACCAGTCACCCCCTAGGCCAGCGCTCATCGAGAATAGAGGTCGTTGAGCGACCTCTGACGTCTGAGTCTCCTCCGCGACTCGCAAACTTTGTGGATCTAGAGAGAACTGTGTCTCTCCCGGACCCGCTCCGCCGCCTCCTTCTGGAGCATTACTTGCTTGCAGAAGTAGGCAGCGGCAGCCCACGCGCTTGCTATCCGCACCATCGCCATGAGCATATTACCAAGCGAGAGGACTCCCACTCTGAGGGCCGCCACGAGGGACCGCTTCGGCACCTACCACGCCGGCCGGACTGCGTATGCAGCCCTGAGTCCTCGCTTACATCACAATGATGGCACTCAGACGTTGACTCCTTCCTGATTCGACACAGGTGGTTCCCAAATGTGTTATTCCAGACTTGTTCCAGACTAAAATCTATTCTTGTACCAAATTTCAGCCAAATCCGTTCAGCCGTTAGAGCGTGATCGAGTAACAAACATCCAAACATCTTCACAAACTTTCACATTTATAATATTATTAGGAAGCAGTATAGTACTTTTTTATTATATAAATTACGATTACGTTTTCAGTGAAGTTTATTCCCGGAATAGGTTACCATGGGAACGAAAACGGGATCTGAATTCCACGTGGATGGAACCGGGGGCAACAGCTAGTAACAACATAAATTCGATATAAATGTCATCGATATTAACAGGTCACTGGTAAACGTAATTGAATGTTTACCACAAGATAATAAACTTAGATAATATAATAATAATTAACTTAGATAAACCAAATTAATTAAGTACCTACATTCTTAATATTTAAAAACAAAAATTCTATTCATTACACTATTAAAGTGAATTAACTAAAGAAATTAAAATTATAAGGGATCTAGATTGACTCTGATATAATTTCGAAAACCCAGGTCTATCACGTTTGTTATAAACTAAATTAATTTTCACATGCCCTTTACATTTTTTAAACAGCTTATCATGCTAATTTAGGTTTCATTCTTAGTTATACATCTCATTTCAGGAAAACTTGAACAGGGAAGACGTTTTTAGAGCCCAAAAGAAATGTAATAAAAGTACCTATATGCGGATTTAAATAGTCAGAATCATGCAAATCATCGTTCTGTAGATTTATACATCCGTAGATATTAGCACTATTTGTATATGTAGCTATGTCATAAATAAAACTAAGACATCATAATATTTTTCGTACCTTTTTTTTTTTTTTTTTTTTTTTTTTATTTTTTTTTTTTTTATCGTGCGGAAATCCCTTCGGATACCCCCCCGCCGGCCAGCGGGGGCGGTTATGTCGGGCTTGCACCGACTAAAACCGCACGCCGTCTCGGGTCTTCAGACGCCGGGGTGTAAGGTTACCCATAGAGCATATCCCTCGCACCCCGGCTGACCCTGGGCCATCTCACCACTAACAGCATCGCTCATCCTGTCTCCTCTGAAAGCAGAGGAGTACGGAGAGCGATGTGTTCCCGCCACGTTGGGTATTGGCCGACGATCAATGCCAACCCTATGAAGGGGTGAAGGGGAAGCCATTGACCGCCGCCCAGGGTGTACCGGCCGCTCCGATTCCGTTCCCCCCGGACTGCAGCGGGATCGGAATCGGAGCGACACTCGAGGAGGTTACCCAACACACACCCCTACCCAACACACACCCCGCATTTAAGATACCTACTTAACGTCGTAGCTCTTAATAAATAAAGTGTACGTTTATATTTAACTTAATTGACACAAACACATAATCCTCATAGAAACTCCAAGCATAGGTCGCTCAATAGACAGCTGTATGACTTTTAGTATCAGTCATTATCAATTAAGTATCTCGATAATTTGTTGAATTATAATTCTAGCATAATCTTGAAGTCTTTTATTGTATTGTTCTTATGCTAAATTATAACATTTATTATATTCTTACCTATAATAAAAAAATGCTTGATTGATTACGGATCTTTCATCTCTTTCTTTCCTTTTTTTTACACTCCGCCTTTCTCCACTGCAACTATCTACTATAAGGTGTGTGCCGTGTGCTTGTTTGCTGCTTTGTAGTATAAAAAAAAATTAACAAGTAAAATCAATCAATTATAACATTGCTATTTACCTCGATGATCGACGAGAATACTATAAAATATTAACTTAAGACAACGTAAAAATCCAATCACGAAGTTAAGAGATCATAGTTATAAATCTTAAGCGTGCACAAAACAGACTCATTGTCGACCTCAACCTTCAGCCAGAGACGAACAGCTGCATATAAATCAAACACGATAAGGAGAGTGAGACGACAACATCTACGAATCCTTAGTAAATTTATGGTAGGGTTATTTCTCATTCATAAACATGTAATAAAGTGATAGACATGAGTAAAATTTTAAGGCGTCATATAATTTTTGTGTTGTGCCAATGCAAAAATTGAGTTGCCACAGATATAAATAAATGCTACTGGTAGGCGTAAGTATCTGATAAATATCTGATACTAGCTGACCCGGCAGACTTCGTACTGCCTCAATCGATGACAAACCTTTTAAACCTTCTCTGGACCTCCACAAATAATTCAAGACCAAAATTAGCCAAATCGGTCCAGCTGTTCTCGAGTTTTAGCGAGACTAACGAACAGCAATTCATTTTTATATATAAGAAAGATGTCAAAACTGCATATGCTTAATAAACCACATTAAATTTCACCTATAACTTATGACTTATACACAGTAAACTTTATATAACTCAAAAAAATAAAACCAACGACAAAAACCAAAAAGCACCGAAATTAAAAGAATATCTGAATTATATATATATTTCAAAAGACAAAAATAAGCGTAAGACTGTTCCGTTGAAGTCGATGCCAAGCCAAATAGGTAATAGAAAGGTATGTAGAGTAGGTCCACTCCCTAGCACTGACAGCACACCGACTTCAACTGAAAAGTCTTACGCGTATTTTTAAACCGACTTCCAAAAAAGGAGAAATATTTTTTTCTTCTAAACACACTACTGAACATGTATACTGAACTACGAACCCATTCAGAGAATATAGGCGTGTAGTTATGTAATAACATAAACAATGCCTAAATATGCGATAGCAGCAATCACAGCTGATTTGCAGGCATTAATAGAAGAGTTATGTTAACTGTCTCCGCAACTTATCATCCGATCTTTACGAAATTTAAATGGAACTACCTTTTTTTTTTTTTTTTTTTTTCGTGCGGAAATCCCTTCGGATACCCCCCCGCGTGCCAGCGGGGGCGGTTATGTCGGGCTTGAACCGACTAAAACCGCACGCCGTCTAGGGTCTACAGACGCCGGGGTGTAAGGTTGCCCATAGAGCATATCCCTCGCACCCCGACTGACCCTGGGCCATCTCCGGTTTCGAGATGGCCCCCTCGGGTTTGGGAACCACGGTGTCCCCGTCTTGCCCCGGTTTGGGGGAGGGGCGCTAGTCGCCCCACCGTCCCGGCCTGCTTCTGCTGGGGTGACAGGTGGCCTCACCCGCCACCCCCAGGCCTGCGCTCATGGAGGACGGAGGTCGTTAAGCGACCTCCGGCGCCTGAGTTGCCTGCGACGCGCGGCGAGTAAGTTGCGGGCTCGGCGGACCGGGAGAGTTCTAAGTCTCTCCCGGGCGCGCTCCGCCACCTCCTTCGCGAGCATTACATGCTCGCAGAAGGAGGCGGCGGCGGCCCACGCGCTCGCGCTCCGCACCATTGCCGCAATCATGCTGCCGAGCGAGAGGACTCCCACCCCGATGGCTGCCACGAGGTCACGCCTCGGCGCCTCCCACGCCGGGCAGTACGCCAGCGTGTGCAGCCCTGAGTCCTCGCTCGCGTCGCAGTGATGACACTCAGGCGTTGGCTCCTTCCTGATCCGATGCAGGTGATCCCCGAAGCACCCCTTCCCTGAGATCACCTGCGTCAGTCGGTAGGAGAGGCTTCCGTGTCGCCTCTCCAGCCAATCCTCCATGATGGGCCTTACCGCCGCTATTGCGGCGTGCCCTGCGCTTGGTTGCCCAAGTCGTTCCTTCCACTCCACCACGATGGCCTGGCGGAGCTGGGACTGCACGGCCTCGATTTCTCGAGGCTCGGGGTTCCATCCCCGCTCCCGCGCCTCCTTTCGCCACTGGTACAGTTGCGAAAGGGCTCTCGCTTCCAGGTCCCATGGCGGAGTTCCGGCAAGGAGACTCGCCGCCTCGAAGGAGATCGTGCGGTACCCTCGGATGACCCTGATGGCCAGAACTCGCTGCGGAGCGCGCAGCATCCGCACAGTTCTGGTCCTCAGGGCCTCCGCCCATATTGGACACCCATACAGGGCCATGGACCGCACGATCCCCGCGTAGAGTCTCCTGCAGGAGTCATCGGGCCCCCTCATGTTGGGCAACAGCCGAGCCAGAGCAAGAGCTGTGCCCTTCAATTTGGGGGCCAGACTTCGGATGTGCTCTCCGAAGTCCCATCGGCCGTCGAGCACGAGCCCCAAATATTTCATTTGGGGCTTGATGCCGATGCGATTTCCTCCCACGATGAGACTGGATCCCTCGGGTGGCTTGCTCCGAGGCCCATGGAAGAACAGGGCCTCGGTTTTATGCAGGGCCACCTCGAGACCCAGCCGCCGGATCCGCCTAACGACTTGGGCAACCGCGGTCGTGGCCTTTCGGGTCGCTTCGCGGTACGTCGCCCCGCACGCCGTCACGAGCGTGTCGTCCGCGTAGCACGTGACGGCGGCACCGCCTACGAGCTCACCGCGAAGCACCCAGTCGTATCCGATGTTCCACAGGAGCGGCCCCAGGACCGATCCCTGTGGAACACCGCACGACATTTCACGCCGACCGAGACCGGTCACGGTTGGGTAGATGACGGCTCTCTCCGTCAAATACGCCCCGACTATGCGGCGGAGGTAGAGAGGCACTTCGTGATACACGAGCGCCTCCCTAATGCAACTCCAGGGCAAGGTGTTGAACGCGTTGGCGATGTCCAGGGACACCGCCAACATCACCTCACCCCGGGCTACTGCATCCTCCGCCAGAGCCCTCACGCGCATGATGGCATCCACGGTGGAGCGCCTCTGGCGGAAGCCATATTGGCCATCCGCCAGGTCCGGCCCCACTCTTGAGAGGTGCTCGACGAGGCGCTTCGCAATTACTCTTTCAAAGAGCTTGCACACCTCGTCGAGCAACACTATGGGCCGGTAGGCGGACGGCGAGTCCGCCGGGCGCCCCTCCTTTCGGATGAGGACCAGTTTCCCCGTCTTCCACAATTTCGGAAACTGGCCCCGCTCCAAACATGCTCTGAGAAGCCCTCTCAGTCGGGGCTCGAGAGCGTCGTCGACTAGAGCTAGGACCCACGCTCGGCCTGGAATGCCGTCGGGTCCCGGGGCGGTGTGTTTGGCTCTTAGCCTTCTCACCGCCAGCTCTAGTTCTACCCAAGTGACCTCGGGCACGTCGTCGTCTTCCACGTCGGGCGCCATGCGCAACCGAGGCGGAGTCATCCGCGGTGGAACATGTTCCACCGCCCGCGCTGGGAACAGGGAGCCAACAACTCCTCCGAGCAGATCCGGCTGGAGACACCGGGTTAACGGCGGGGCCTTGGGGCGCAGCTTGCCCCTCACCATCCGGTAGGGCCGCCCCCAAGGGTCCCGCTCCAGCGTCTCCAGCAGCTCACGGAAGGCGACCCGTTTGGAACGCCTTATCTCCGCTCGGAGGGCTCGTCTGGCCTCCCTGTATCCCTCGTACAACTCCGCCTCTCGGGCCTCCGCATCTGCGGGGCGGCGATGCCTCCTACGGAATCGGGCCCACCGGCGGTGCGTGATCACGCAGCCCCGTCTGAGCTGCGCGATCTCCGACGACCACCAGTAGACCTGACCCCTCGGATTATAGGGCGGAGCCCTAGGCATCGCCGCGTCACAGACACGGGTCATGGCCTCCCGGAACCACTCCGCCTCATCGTCTATGCTGACAGGCCTGTCCGGCGCAGGGGCCCAGGCCTGTACGATGGCGGCTTCCAGGAGGAGCTCCCGATCAAGTCGCTTAAGCGCCCAACGTGGCTCGGGTGGAGCCGGTGCAGCCGGCGCGTCGCTCGCAGGGGGGGACACGTCAAACCGAATGTATCGGTGATCCGAACTTGTGTCCTCCCCCAAAACGACGCGCCAGCCCTGAACACGTCGCGCCAACGAGGGGCTCGCGAACGATAGGTCCACGATGGAGCTACCCCTCGAGGTCACGAACGTGTCCACGGCTCCCCGATTTAGGAGGACTAGGCCGAGTCGTGCGGCCCAGTCCACCAGTGCCCTGCCTCTATGCCCCGTCGCGCCCCTTTCGTGTCGGGAACCCCAGGCATAAGACCAGGCGTTGAAGTCCCCGAGCACAAGGACCGGACGGGGCTGGCAGGCATTGACGACGACGGCCAGCTGACGGAGCCACTGCTCATATGCAGCTTGGTCTCGGTTCGGCGTGATATAAGCGGCCACGACCGCTATATCCCCAACCGCCGCCGCCACGCAGCCGGGTCCCCTTGCAACGACGGCAAGAGGGGGGCTGCCGGCGGCAGGGTTGTGCACCAGTGCCGCCGACCCATCCAGCGCGGTTTCCCAGGTAGGCCCGAGGAACCGGTGGGTGTATGGGTCGGCGACAGCGGCGACATTTATGGCCCACTGTGCCATGCTCTGGCGCAGAAGATCCTGAGCATGGGCACCGTGGCTAACGTTCACCTGCAGGATGCGGAGTTGAGGATCCATTATGGAACCCCCATCTCCGCATCCCGCTGTGAACTGGAGGCGGAAGGCCGGCCTCCCGGCTTCGGCTCCCCTCCGGCGCAG
The DNA here is from genome assembly GCA_946251805.1 of Cybosia mesomella. Classification (NCBI taxonomy): domain Eukaryota; kingdom Metazoa; phylum Arthropoda; class Insecta; order Lepidoptera; family Erebidae; genus Cybosia; species Cybosia mesomella. The sequence continues at coordinate 12,366,470 of OX276395.1, forward strand.
GCCTTGCTGCCAACCCTGTGGTCGGCCGGCTTGCCTCCCGCTGCACACCTAAAGCAGTGCAGCGGGGCATCGCACGTGCCGGCCTTGTGACCGGGTTGGTCACAGCGGAAGCAACGGTCACCCGCCGTCACTTCCGCCGTGCAGTGCACCCCCACATGGCCCACCGACAGGCACCTGAAGCACCTGGCCGGTCGGGCCTGCAGGAGCCGTGCCTGCGCCCTCAGGAAGCCTCCCACCAGGAGGCTCCGCCCGTCTGCGACCTTTTGGGCCGCCGCGATAGGGCAGCCGACAACTGCTGCCCCCTGTCCACCGCGGCCGAAGCGTATAGCTCCGGCCTTTACTGTGTCCGGGGAGCAGTCCCCGGCCTCCGCCACGGCGAGCCTGAGCTCTTCTGCCGTGACGGAGTCGTCCAGGCCCGTAATGCGCACTTCTGCGCATTTAATGGGCCTGGACACCCGGACGTCGGCTGCGTCCAGCGACTCCCTCAGCCGAGCCGCTAGGGCGTCGGCCTTGGGGCCACTGGCGGCGCCAGGGACCTCAAGAAGCCGGGCTCCCGTCCGTGTGCTCTTGCACCGGACACCCGGGATCTCGAGGGCCTTGAGGTCTACGTTGGCCTTAACTTTGGCCAACACCTCGGCATACCCCATGCCCCTACCCGCTGCCTCCGCCGTCAGGGTGACGACGACGGCCGTGGTACGAGGGGCACGGAGCTTCCCCGGCGCTGTCTTCGCGGCGGCCGCGGCCTTCCTGGCCTTCTTGGCGGCCTTCTTGGCGGCCTTCCGCCTCTTCTTGTTGGCTCCAGCCACCTCCCAGCCCCCTTGTTGGCTCCAGCCACCTCCCAGCCCCCTTAAATGGAACTACCTGGAACGTAAAACTTTGAAATAAATAAAATAGTTTTCAAATCGGTCCAGGCGCCTTCGAGTAATCAGTGAACATACAGCAAAAAAGATCCGATGAATTGAGAACCATTCTCCTTTTTGGAAGTCCCTTGAAAACATATTCATACCAGCATGATTTTGAGGCGGGTCCAGTATTTTTCTGAACTAAAGCATTGAGTGCAAGCCAGACAAAAGCCAGATTTCATTCATCGAAAAAATAATTAATTATGTAAACGTGTACACGTTAACTTGTAAAAATAAATTTAGAGCACCACTAAATTATATTCATACAAAAAAATGTTTAATTAGATACTATTAAAATCAAATTATCAATTACGATGCAGTGACGTTTTTAGGAATTTCCTGTCAAACTCCTCGCTCAACATCACTAAATTCGATTAAAAGCGATATAATAAGATAACGCGTTTATAATGACGTCACATTTACTTTGGTGAAGGATAAGAATGAAAAAGTTCTGAACCCAAACGATCATTTAAAGAGGTCATATTAATGTTTTAGCATAAGTTCTAAATAATAAAATATTTATCTTTTAATTTGCTTTTAAAAACCTTTAATTATCTTGTCTGTACACTTGAGGATGTGGAGATTAGCCATGACCAATAGCACCAGCTAATGTGGTTATATCTACCATGCTCATTCGATGTTCTGCTATTCAGGTAAGAACAAAGAAAACTTGGGAGGGTAAATAGGTTGAAGAACTTTTCATTCAAGTGCAAGTTCCTTAACATTAAGAGGAAATTGTTTAACAGTAAGAGCAGAAATTTAAAAGCTTTGAAGTTTGTTTTGCTTTGACAAAGTCTAAATTCACTTCCTACTCGCTAAGCGTAATACCAAAACCAAAGATAATTAACGAACTCATATTTACTTAATTATTTTTAGTGTTGTGCCAATTACAAATATAAAGACGGCACCACAAATTTAAATAATGCTATTGATGTAAATAGGTGGCACAGACCTAAAGCATAAAACTTTGAATGCCCCCATTGTATTATTGAATACGCGGAGTAAACCACATTCAATAGTGTAACTTAGTATACACAGTACATTTTGCAAAACCATTTATCTATATAGAGTTTTATTATATTTTTAACGAATAAAAATAATTATTGTAGGTACGAAGAAATAAACGTTCACATAATGTGGACTGCAATAGCTTGAGGCAAACCTCGACCTAGCGTAGGTAATTATGATAGAATGAATATTTTGAACTTTTGATCTCCCATTATAAATGTTAGTTCATAGAAATAAGCAGATTGTGATGTAAGTGAAGCCTAGTGCAAGTCAACGTAACGTGCTCGGTAGAATATTTTGAGGCGTTGTCCAAAAAAATTCTTGTCCAAAGACAAAGACAGCGAAACAACGTAAAAGGAAAATATTTCGTCTGAAATTCCTTCTCTAAAAAAAGAGCGGCCTTACAAAATTCTCCATAAAAGAAACGATCTTTTGATAAATGTCATCATTTTGCTTTTTTGCCCATAATTCGATCTAGTAGAGATCAATTCAATGGACTTTTTTATAAAACCATCGATTAACATGGCTAGTAATAGTAGTAGTACATTTAATCGACTAGTAGAAATTGGCATTATCTTATCACTCAGTTGTAAATATTTGAAATATCAATCAGTCACCTTTACTATCGTTTTCTATCTATTATTTTAAATAACGTTTTTACCTTTACAATTTTCAGATTAACCTTAATAACAATGTATATAAAAGTATTTTACAGCAATTTCATTTCACTGAACCTCATAACTTACACTGCAATTATATTCGGTTATGCATTACTGTAAAGTTTGGTTGGTTTAGCTGCTTTGGCTTGTACATTATGCGCTTCTGTTTTAAGTTGTTACATATAATTTAATTCAGCTATTATATACTTAAGTAAATTAACGTTTATCTACACACATATTGGGGGTTGGATTCATAGCAGTTATTTCTGCCAGTAAGTCATCACAAAGAAGAAACGACGCGACCGTGCTGTTTAGTGGTTGCTAATAAGCAACACAGTTTCCGGTTGCCAGTAACGGTAAAATTACAAATAAACATGATGTTGTAACATGTACAGTGTACGCGCATATCAACGGTATCACATTTTTTCTCTTTTTTTCTTTGGAATATAGCGTGTTTTTTTAACATTGAAATGACGTACGTTTATTCTTAACGGATAACGTTCCGTTTCCTAGTAGCTTCATATTTTCTAGTATGTTTTTAATTTCTACAATAATTACTAAACTCAATGATTGAAAGTAAAATTTACTACTGGTCACACGGTATAACCGAAGTAGTTCGATGATACATTTAATTAAGTTTTATCTAATGCACACTAACAGATAAGTATAATCCACCGTGTAAAATATATTTTGAGATACATTGTGTTCTTATTTATGTTTCGCATTTAATTTGCGAATATAAATAATAGTATACAATTTAGTATTATTTAGAGTTATATATTGTTTTACGATTATTTATATATATTTACTGCAAGTTCAACTAATTAAATATAAAACAAGTATCTAACTGCAAAATAATCAAAGTGTATTATGAATTGACTTACTTTCTGTTATCTTACTTTATTTTTTTCATGAGAACAGTAAGGCCTCTTGATTACTATCGATAATATCAGCAAAACACAGGTCCTGACCCTAAAAATTTAAAAGATAGAAAAATATACAACTGTCGATAATAACCTTGGACAGCATGTATACTAGACAGCATTAAGCTTCGAAAGAAAAATAGATTTTGCCTGGCGAAATGCAGCACCAACAAGCTTTGAAGAAAGAAATGCGCATCAAAGTATCAACAACAGTCGATCACCAAATGCAGATACCTACTTCCTTTCGTTCTTTATACGAGTGTGGAACTTGTATAAAAACGGAGGGACCTCGATTTAAACGTGGAGTGGCAAACAGCGACGCTTATTATGTAGTATGGTGTGACTACTTCAATTCATTTGTTCTACGTTATACCTCGAGTTAAATTCTGTGCCCACATCGGCTGTTAGCAGATCTAATATTATAAACTAGCTGATGTCTGTGACTCTCGTTTTTATTCATGTCTTCGGTTCTACTTAACCAATTGCAATCAAACATACGAAAGAATTTAAATCTGACAAAGACCTTTCTAATAGAAAAAAACTACATCAAAATCCGTTCAGTAGTTTTACGTCCATCGCGAACAAACAGACAAAGAGACAAGAATTCTAAAACAAATTTCAGAATCGTTCATTATCAAAACCCATGTTTTTTTGTGTTGAATTTACTTATTAATTGAATAAATATGATTAAACTTAAATAGATATCTAAAATAAACAAAATAAATAATAAAAAAACCTAAACCTAAAATGTATCGTGGAAAATATCTCCAATGTACAGACACATCTAATTTACAATTTTATAATAGTATAGAATAGATGCGAAAGTGCGAAAGAAAGAAATAGAGAATGAAAATTTGTAAGAAAGTTCGTTATTTTTGAAAATAACACCATGAAACAAATAATTATGCCTTAGAGTATGTTTGAAATTTTTACCTGTCTGCGTGAGTGAAATGGGGTATGATAGTCCGATAACCGACATCCACGCCAGCGGAGCCACAGGCAACAGCTAGTTCACATAACATTCACACACAAAAATCAGTTCCAAGTGGTCGCAGAAGAAATAAACAAAATAAAATATATACGTTACTTCCATATTCAAATCACAACATAATACGTTTAAACGTATTATTGACATGTAAACAGTAAACTCCGATTCGTATCACATCATTGGAATTTTGGCAGAATTAAATTTAACATGGCCGATTATATTAAATAATTGACATCCAAACTGATTCAACTGTACCGCAATCCGCTACCCAATCTACTTGTTGAAATATTTTCTGTGAACACTTATCCCATGTGTATATTATTTGAGTAAGGGATGAATCTTCCTTAACCATTCCTGAACCACTTCGCATAAACCATTAACTATTAGGTAAGACCCTCTACGGTCACCAAGATGAATTAATAAGATTATATCTTTTATTTATTATAAAACTTATTTTATAGCCTAGTGGTCCATCCCCAGTCGCCCCGGGCACACACCTCTAACTTTTCGTAGTTATGTGTGTATTAAAAATGTTGATTATCGCTCGCTTAGTAATGTGCCCGGTAGATGGCAATAGGCTCGCCCCCTATTACATTGGGACCTAAAACATAACTGGCGAATCGTGGGTGTGTAATACACCTCTGCCTACCCCTTCGGGGATACAGGCGTGAAGTTATGTATGTATGTATGTTTACTTATTTTTATACATTAGTGAAAGTGTCTATGTCCGATAATTGATAATAATAGATGAATAACCAATGCACGCACTTTATTATCGAGGTCAGAGGATAATGTGCAAACAAAATAATGATAAATGAAGTAATACAAATTATTCCATTGTCATTTAGAAGGCCATATACCAGTAAATTGATTAGATCGATAATTAATAAAAGTGCCTCATAATATAAAATAATTTATAATAAATGGTACTTCGATTTGTGATTGTTTTTTTTTACGGTTTACTGGTTTTACGCAATTATATAATTAATAGCCAATACCCGATTACTGTACCCGAATTGTATAATATAAATCTTAATTCATACACAACCTCAACAGTTAATTTAATATAAATGTATGTGTATATATAGATCAAAGTTTGAACATTTATATATCATGTGTATCTATGCTATAATAAAACTGTAAATGTATTTAATAAAATACTTGGGTTATGTTAAATGAACGATTCTGAATACAAAAATATTTCATTCTATCTCTTTTAAGGGGTACTTACAAGTACGTCTTTTTTCACAAATACCCACACTTCAGTAGGAAACTTGATAGCTAAAAATAAAATATTCGCACCTAATAAACATAACCACTGCTTGTGTTCATTATTATTTAGTACAGGTGCCAACGTTCCACATTATAATGTATACTTTTGTCTGAGCTATAATAGGGTTGCACACAATATATACTATTGTATTTAATAACTGCATGCTGATAAAAAAAAATTTTTTCTTTCACAGTTGCCAATGGGTCACTTCCGGTTTGCATTCAAATAAAAAACTATTAAAAATAATCTTCATCCACTTGCAAGAACCGGTTGTGTGAGCGAGAAGAAAAAGATAGAAAGTGAAGACCATACGCGCTGCACTTTCACCAAACTGTGTCTTCTTACAACAAGATGACGCCGGGTGCGGAAGATTTGACAATGTTAGGGACAAACAATAATGTTTTGCCCTTGATACCTCAGACTACAGTAGAACTTGAGTTCAAAAACATTACATGTAGTGTGAACACGTTCGTGATGAACAAACTGCGTTTTGGTAAGTTCCTATTTTGAATTTGCTTTATTATTACCTAGAGCGTTCGATTATGTTTGTTATTAACTTGAGTGCCGTATTGACTACGTCGCGTCATTATTCGGTACTGGAGCGTCATGGATCAGTTTTTGTTTATCAGTGACGAGCCATGACCGAGATTCATGCTGCCAGACCTTGACTCCAACAATAAAATACAGATAGGAGAATAAAATCATAATACCTACTAAATAAGTACGTATTATGATGGTATAGAGCAGTTAAATTATCTTCATGTAACGGAACCGCTCGCGGTTTATATGGCTGGGTGCCAGTAGTTCCGCGAAATGCGACGCGCATTATGATAACTGATGAATCTGCTAAATAAGATTCAGTTGAACCCCAGCAGCTTGCCCACTGCATCGATTCATCGTTACTTCGTAAGCTATATGTATTTACTCGTATATAGGAGCACTAAAAACAGTAACATGCACTCGAACATATTGTGTTGCTTTTAGATACTTTAGATTTCTCATCATCATCATACTTTACGTTCTATTATTTACATTAAATATGGTTAATATCTATGAAAATATTCGATATTATCATTACCTGATAGAAATCGATTTTAAAATAACTTTGCGTCTCTAGTCTTATGACACAACACAAGACTGCAATGTTATGAACTAAAAAAGAAACTACGTTTAATATAACTGCATGGCCGCTAATTGACACACATCAACCTAAATTATGTGATACAGGTTCACGCCTACTTCACACACCCAGTTCTCTCACAATTTTTGAAATTATTGTTTAATATGAATTGGCGCAGTGTGAGAACCGTGTTGATATAAATTTGAAAGGAAAAATGAAGGATTATTATAATATTTTCTTAGATATAAATTCATCAAATTGTGTTATAAACATTTAAAATTCAATATAGGATATTAACCTTCTTTGGAAACTGTTGATGGTTTATAAAACCATGGCCACAGACCTGTATTCTATCAAATATTTACATATTGTAGCTATCTGTAGGACCGTAGCCTAACCTATTGATGTCAAATGTAACTATTTTATGGTACTTAGAGCTACTAGCTATAAGTATGTCAAGGGTCACTAAATCCAATGAGACAGGTGTGAAGTATACAGATATCATGGTTTAGTATAAAGATATAAGGCTGTTTGTATTTATTTATAGAAAGTTATAATTTCCTGCAGTAAGTTCGGTATCGAATATACACAAGATTTTCAAAGTATAGTAAATCTTCTTTTCGTGCTTTGCTATAATGTTTAAAAACCTTAGAGCTTTTATTAAATAGCTATGCGGGGTGTTTGGGGCCCCACTAAGGACCTTGAGGCCAAGACAACCTCACCAGCAAGCCGATACACCGGCTGATTGACGGACAATGCTCTGGCGCCGTCTTCCCTCTCGTGGTTTAGAGGACAGACAGCAGTTAAGATTATGATGAGGTATCTATATACTGGGGTGTGTGTTGGGTAACCTCCTCGAGTGTCGCTCTGATTCCGATCCCGCTGCAGTCCAGGGGGAACGGAATCGGAGCGGCCGGTACACCCTGGGCGGCGGTCAATGGCTTCCCCTTCACCCCTTCATAGGGTTGGCATTGATCGTCGGCCAATACCCAACGTGGCGGGAACACATCGCTCTCCGTACTCCTCTGCTTTCAGAGGAGACAGGATGAGCGATGCTGTTAGTGGTGAGATGGCCCAGGGTCAACCGGGGTGCGAGGGATATGCTCTATGGGTAACCTTACACCCCGGCGTCTGAAGACCCGAGACGGCGTGCGGTTTTAGTCGGTGCAAGCCCGACATAACCGCCCCCGCTGGCCGGCGGGGGGGTATCCGAAGGGATTTCCGCACGATAAAAAAAAAAAAAAAAAGTATCTATATACTACTACGTCTACAAATGAAGCACAAATTCCGTTCATCCATTGCCTATATACGCCTGCAATACAATAGTAGAAACAAGTGAACCCCGGGCTCCGAGGTGAAAGTCGAGACTTTCACCTCAAACATCATCACTCGCAACAACGCTAATAAGATGGTATAAAAGGCAATGTGCATGTTGATGACGTAGTAAGTTAAATTTCCACGAAATTGTCGATCCTATATTGCAGAATAATAGTTCTCACAGCGATTAGTAAAATAATAACATAACCTTACTGATCCAGGAGCCAGTGACAGATTTTCATGACCAAGTCCCTCCCAATCGAAACTTCGTAAAATGCTTAAGGGACTTATACTATGAATACTCGCGACCGTCAGCTGCGACTCCGTGGGTGGGGTGGACAGTGGCAGCCTCCCACGCATGGAGAAAAAAAAAGTTTTTTCAGTCATTTCCTCTCATTTGAAAATTTATCAGAGTATAGTTTATGTAGTGTTTTGAAAGAAAAACATAGTCAGCTGACCATAACACGGTGGATTGTAGGTCAGCTGGCTCCTTGAACATGAAAAAAAAAAATATTTTCAATGATTTCCTCTCAACTAAAAATTTACCTGGTGATCGTTTATATGCTACTATGAATGAAAATTAATGTCAGCTTGCTGTATCTCAGTGGAAAGTTTGTCAGCTGGTACCTTGAAAGGTGTAACGCCACAGCATCTATGACCTACTACTAAAACTTATCAGCTGACGACTTTTCCCTTGGCTTACAGCTAGCTGTTTTTTTTAAGAGTATTTTAACAATTCTCTGATAAATTTTCATCCGGGAGGAAATAACGTTTCTTAAGTTATTCTTTACTTCTATATTGCAGCTAGATTGTAAATTAAAATTACCTTCTCCAGATGCTTTACTATAGCAAAAGTTGCACTTGGAGAGGGTAAAGCTTTTACTCGATCGAGCTATCATGTCGAGTAAAATCTATGGCATGGGCTATCGTCCAAACATTCAGCATTAATCTATCGAGTGACGCGCACCGTTCAGTATTCACCAAACCGTTCGATCCAAAACATGTCTGTTCAACAAAGGAGACGGTGGCTGCTACATTTAGCAAGTCTCGCAGTTATTAATTATAAAAGAATTAAAGAAAATGAAAAAGCTTGTAAATCCTTTGGAATAAACTCGTAAATCCATTTTTTTATTGTACACGTGTTTTCACGATTCGATTCGATTCGCGCCACTCGCAGCGACGTTCACACGCTTGAGTCAAGCTCGACGGCTCGCTTCGAGTAGGTGCGAAGGAAATTACTTTTATTTAATTCCATCGAGCCGAACTGTGAGTTTTACGGTCCACACGTTCATATTTACTCGTTTTGGAGTAAAACTATCGAGTAATACCGAATGTGAGTACGGAGCTTAAGTTTTACCCATGACTGCGTACAAAGGCCCTTTGTTGTGTATAGCGCATGCAGAAGATTTTCGGTAGAAAAAAAAGGTGGGGACCAATATTAAACCAATTTCCTCCAATATTAAACTTCATATTTGTTATCACACGTCTCAAATCAAACATACTGCCAAATATCTTAAGAAACATTATTTCTTCCCGGATGAAAATTTATCAGAGAATTGTTAAAATACTCTAGTAAATAATAAAAAAAAACAGCTAGCTGTAAGCCAAGGGAAAAGCCGTCAGCTGATAAGTTTCAGTAGGTCATAGGCGCTGTTGCGTTACACCTTTCAAGGTACCAGCTGACAAACTTTCCACTGAGATACAGCAAGCTGACATTAATTTTCATTCATAGTAGCATATAAACTATCACCAGGTAAATTTTTAGTTGAGCGGAAATCATTGAAAATATGTTTTTTTTTCTCATGTTCAAGGAGCCAGCTGACGTATACTCCACCGTGTTATTGTCAGCTGACTATGTTTTTCTTTCAAAATACTACATAAACTATACTCTGATCAATTTTCAAATGAGAGGAAATGACTGAAAAAACGGTTTTTTTCTCCATGCGTGGGAGGCTGCCACAGCCCCCCCCCCCACCCACGGAGTCGCAGCTGACGATCGCGAGTATTCATAGTATAAGTCCCTTATGCATTTTACGAAGTTTCGCTCGAGAAGAAATAATTGACTGAAAATGTACCTGGCTCCTGGACTATACCAACTAATTATTCCAGAATAGAGTTAGTATGTGTCAGAGAAAGTTTGTTCGAAGGATTTTCTCCCTTTGTGTCACAATGTTCCTAAACAATGTAATAAGTTTTACAACATGTCAAACGTCCGCTCGACATCTTATTAACATTATATCTGATTATTTCTATGACTTATTTACGTACGAGTATGGTGTATGGGGCCCAATTAAGATCTTCGGGGCCCAAGCCAATCTCACCTGCAAGCTGGAACACGTGCTGATTGACGAATGAGGTCTGGCACAGGCTGTCCTCTTGGGGTTAGGGGGTCAAACAGCACTCACGTGAAAGATAAAATAAATCATATTATGAAATAGACTAGGCGAGCGGCCCAAAGTGGAAGCTTATTTACGACGACAACGATATTTTATATTTAGTTAGATTATTTATCAGATGAACTCTAACAGCACAGAAAGGTCTATTTCATATCTAATTACACAACCTGCTCATTAAGGTTACAAGATTTTTCACATATTACACATTGTAACACGGCAAAATAAATCTGAATATATTGCTAGTAACATAACATTACCATTAAATATTCTGCACCGGTAATGATCGGTATAAAGTACCGGACGTTGCACGTTTAGTGTATTTGGTACACGGTGGTTTTACGTAAAGTATTCAATTTATAATTGTGTAGTAGCGAATAATTCCTGTTTGAAAGTTGTAATAATTACCTACTCTTAAAAATATTTCACCACCGACAATAAGTTAAGCTGTTGCCCGCGGCTCCACCCGCTTGTAATACTGATTCCGTAATCTATGCCAAATTTCATTTATTGACATTTTGTTAACTAATTTGTAATTTTGAAAAAACGTTATTTATTTGCAGTATATTATGAGGAACCCAACACGCAACAAAAATATTACAAGCTCTATTATTTTTATTCAATTCACAATAAGGAGTCACACAAAACTAAAGTTACATAACTTTTAATTTGGTTATCCTATTATAACTCGGGAGAGGGTGTTGATATCGGCGTCACAGTTTATTCTACTGTAGATATCACCATTACATTGTACTGTTTAAAACATTTTATTTATCCCAAATAAACTAAATTTAAATTTGAAACATATTAAAATATCTCTATATCTGTCTATGCACGGAAATTTAGGACTAGCGTTACTTGTGGCCGACTCAATCAGAGTTTCTACCAGATAAGTATGTTTATGCATGCCATAATATAAAGGTGTTTTTATGCAAAGGGCACAGTGCTGCTATTGCTCAATATTCTGTGGCAAGAAGCCGCCCGTCCTTCTTAGAAGAATTTTAAAGTTAGCCGGTGAATTGCGCGACGGAGAGTCGCTCACCTTATAGACGCCGCCCATTTAGCAGAATAAAGTCTCGTTCATTACCGGAATTAACCAGACAAATCGCTACAGTAACTAAGAACAGCCATACAACACTACCCACTGAATCAATCTTATTTAAGGAGTTATAGAAATCAATGCCAACTAAATTGGAAACGATTCGGTTGTTGTGTAACTACTAGTGAGATGCCCCATAATTGTTTCCGTATCCACGGATATCCGAGGGAGAAGAAAGATGCATAATCGTTGCTTTTAATCCTACTTCCTACTAATATTATAAATGTGAAAGTTTGACATGTTATTTGTATGTTTAGATGTATGTAGGCTGGCATAGGCTGGCAACACTCATACATGTCAAATATAAATTTTATAGCTCCGTATTTTTAATTGTAAAATTAAATAAAAACTGGTTAATACATTGTATAGAACAATTGTTATAACTGCCTATGTAAGTTTTGTGCGCCTCAATTTTGTGTATTTTGGGAGAAAATAGTATTCAAAGTTGACATCAAGCGGGTTACCGGTTGTTTTTTCACAAGTTTATAAGGTAAGAACGGTGATTTTATACCCATTTTACTGTTTATTAAGTCTATTTCAAGTCTTTGAGTATTGTTTTTTCCGACTTTTGGCCACTTTGTACACTTTGCAATAGTCAATCATTGATAAACTTGTTTACTTGATTACGTGAATAGGTTATTTGTTAGTTAGTCAGCTGATTTTGTTGAGCTCTTCATTGCTACTGGTGTTCATTATCTTCCCTATTATAGTTAAATAATTCCCAATTGTGTCAATATGTCTACGTCCACGCGAGCTGCGATGCGAGCTGCGACTGCCCGTCAATTGCAAATACAGTTAAAAGAAGCCCTATTACAACTTAAAGTTGAAAAGAAAGAAAATGAGCAATTAATAATGGAAAGGGAAGATAATGAACGTGAATATGAATTAATGCGTAACAGGAATAACAGCTTGGAACAAAAGCTCTCTGAAAGTCAAGTTACTCGTGATGAGTTGAGCGAACAATTTTACCAGCTGCAAATAGAAATAGAATCTTTCCGCCAATGCGGTGATACCTTTGAGCAAACCCTCAGACGTAACACCCAGCTAGAAAATGAGCTGGGGGAGGCATACAGGCTTATTAGTAGCTATGAGCAGGATGTCCAATCGCGACAGTCAGCAGAGGTGTCCAACCTCTATACCGAACTCCTTGAAAGCACCTGTGTGCCTGCCTCAAAGAATTCATCTGTGATTGATCTCACAAATGATAGTAGGTGTATGAAATTTCCAAAACCGACTAGTCATAATAAAATCAAAAATAAATTAAAAATAAACAAAAAAATTAAGAAACTTAACCTGAAGATGAAATCTTGTTTGAGTAACACTAGAGACCTAAATTCAAAACTCCAATTTGACCTAGATATGTTTAGTAGGCAGTTGGTTATATGTAGTAAGCAGTTGGCAGAGAGTCAGGTGGCTCATGATGTTGGGAGGGCCAAGCTAGAATCACACATTAAGCAATTGCAGGAGGATTATGCAAGTTTATTCTCTAAATATGACCTCCAAAGGGAACAGAATACTGAATACATGTTTTGCTTTGGACAAACTGATTGATGACAGCAGGCACAACCAAGAACTACTTGATTCATTAACTCGACAGTGCAGCTGTGGGCAGATCAACCAACCCCCTATCAGTGACTCCATACCAGCTCTCTCTACTTGTGACAGTATTCTAGAGACTGCATCTGACCCTTCTGACAACATTGTTCCACCTAGTAATACAATGGTTTTTTCTGATAGTGTTGGTCGCAATATGGGCTACATGTTTAATGAATATTTAAAGAACTGTATTCATTATTCCTTGCCCAATGCAACTTACACTCAAATTATAGACAAAATTGTGTCTTCTAAGTATAATAGTAATTCCACTATTGTATTACTGGTAGGTGAGAGTATCAGAATAGGCAAGAAAGACTTAATGTACTGTATAGACTCCCTCAGTAAACTAAAAGTATTTAAAATAATATTATGTGCATTTCCATATGTGTGTTGCCAGTCCTCATCTTATAATAAAAAGATACATTATTTGAATAATTTTATTCATACTTTGACATGTCGTCATAGTGACACTTTTATATTTTTTGACACTAATAATTTTATTGGTAATTATTGTTTTAAGACTAAAGATAGTATCTATCTTACAAAGTATTACAAATATAAAGTTGCTACATTAGTAGCATATAATATTAATTTTTGGACGAGTTTACATTGTAAACGAAGCAATAACCTAATACCTACAGACTTGCCAGATACTTGTAGTGGTAATTCTGTATGTTTAACTGATAATGATACTTTAAACTAAGTGTTCAGACAACTGGAATGCCAGAGCTAAAGATAGCTCATCAAAACATAGAAGGTCTTCCCGGCAAGGAATTAATAATTGAATTATTTCTAGAGAAATTAAATGTGGATATTTTGTGTTTGACTGAGCATTGGCTCAAAGAGAGTGATATGATGTTCAGTATAGACACTTCAATATTGTAAGTTGCTTTAACAGAAAGTCTGCTATCAGAGGTGGCTCCATGGTCTTAATAAAAAATGGTCTCCGCAGCAAAGAGCAGATTGACATTGTTAGACTTTCTGTTGAGCGATGTGCTGAGGTGGCCTGTGCCGAGCTTGATAGTTATATAGTAGTCTGCGTATACAGTCCACCTAGTAGTGATTTTGGAACGTTTATTGGGGTCATGGAGATCCCCTTTGCATACCTACGAACCATGGTAAACAAACGAACGAGAGATCAACACAACAGCTATTGGATAAATCTGGAAGTTTGCAGACAGGCGAGGGAAGCACTCCCCGTGCTTGAAAATAGACTGACCAGGCGTCTTCGACAACTGACCAAACAGCAACTGCGCACGGCCACAGCTGCCATCACGGGGCACGGCTCCTTCAATAAACACCTTTATATTTTAGGAATCACCGACAGCCCTCTCTGCAGAGCCTGCATGAAAGAGGAAGAAACAGCGGCACACGTGCTCCTACACTGCCCTGTAACCGCCACATACAGGGTAAAGTACTTCGGAAATACAGGTACGCTCCGGGAGATCGCCAGCAGCGTGAATAGCCTGCTGGCGTTCTTCAAAGAGTTGGGGTGGATCAAGTGAAATGCCCACCCTCACGCAAAAACCGCGCCCTGTCGTGGAGTTGCGGATACCAGCTCGCGAAACCATACCATGGGGTCATGGACCAAATTCTTGGGATAGCATCAAATAGCAGAAAGAATCTAATTGTGTGTGGAGACTTTAATATAAACATCTTGGAACAGTGTAGGAAAAGTACCCAATTTCTAAACATGTTCAAGAGTTACAACCTTGAAAATATTTTCTGTGAACCAACTAGAATCACTGCTACAACTGCCAGTTGTTTAGATAATTTTTTTAGTGACAGTGTATACTTAAGTAAATCTGTAATAAGTGCGTTGCCCTCAGATCACTGTGGTCAAATAGTATCCTTTTCCAAGGGAAATAATAATCAACCTAAAGAGAAAATTATGTGTAGGCCCATAACCTCTAACAAAATTAGAGAATTCAAAAACTTGTTAGAGAACAAGCTCAATTGTGTAGCTTACCTAGGCAAAAATCCTGAGGTTCATTACAATAGTTTATTTAGTACATTAACTGATGCTTTTTCACATACATTCAAACAAAAATGTAAAAAGCACAGTACTAAATCTAAATTCTGTGAATGGGCTACTGTAGGCATATATAAAAGTAGACGAACACTTTTCGATTTATACGCCCAAAAACAGTACAGACTTGACAGTCGTTTCATTGAATATGTCAAAAATTACTCCAAGGTATTCAAAAAAGTATGTAGACAAGCGAAGGCCATTCATATTAAAAGGAAAATAATTGAGGCTCCCAATAAAATGAAAGAAACTTGGAAAGTTATTAACAAAGAGTCTGGTAAATGTAAAGTGAGGGATTCTGTTACTAAAATTAAATTAGAAAACAAGAATCTAACCTCTCCGAAGGATATTGTAAATGCTTTTGAAGATTATTTTACCAATATTCCATTGCAACTCACTTCCTCTATTAACTCTAGCGCTAACAGTGCTGTGGCCCTTGTTGAAAGTAATATTAGTTCTTCTAAATTTAAGTTCAAACATATTGATCCCAATGACATTTTAAAAGCATTTAAAAATCTAAAAATAAAAATGTCTGAGGATTACTGGGGCATGTCAGTTAGTTTAATTAGTCATATAATTAATATCATTGCACCTGATCTAGCACTCATATTTAATGAATGTATAGATGAAGGCACATTTCCTAATTTAATGAAACACAGTAAACTAATACCATTATTTAAGAAAGGATCTAAGTCGGAACTTGGAAACTACCGCCCCATCTCTATTTTGCCAGCTCTGAGTAAGGTGTTTGAGAGAGTGATGCTCAATCAGATGCAACTGTACTTTAAGACCAACAATCTTTTCCATAGCCAACAATATGGCTTTACTGGCGGGAAATCTACTACCGATGCGGGAGTGGCTCTAGTCAGCCTAATTTACGACGCTTGGGAGGGATCGCAGGATGCTATTGGGGTATTCTGTGATCTTTCTAAAGCATTTGATTCAGTTGACCATCAAACACTCTTGCTCAAGCTACGTCGATATGGATTTGATGAGAAATCAATAGAACTATTATAATCATACTTAACAGATAGGCTTCAGACTGTTGTTGTGAATAACGTCAAGTCAAACGGATCAAACGTCAAAATAGGCATACCACAGGGATCAATCCTAGGACCTTTTCTCTTCTTGGTGTATGTCAATGACCTGCCTTATACGATCGAGGCTCAAGCTGGCATAGTACTGTTTGCAGATGATACGTCACTGATATTCAAAGTAGATCGGCGTAGTACAGATGCGAGTAATATTAATAATATTTTGAACGCCATTTCAAATTGGTTTTATGCAAACAACCTATTGTTGAATGCAGAAAAGACCAAATGCATTAAGTTTACACTGCCTAATGTGAGGCAAGCACACGTTAATGTCGTGCTGGAGGGGCAAAGGTTGGAATTTGTAAACAGCACTACTTTTCTAGGCATAACACTAGATTCGAACTTGCAATGGGGTGACCATATCACTATTTTGGCCAATAAACTCAGTTCTGCTGCTTATGCTGTCAGACGGATTAGGCAGTTGACAGATGAACCTACTGCTAGGCTGGTATATTTTAGTTATTTTCATAGTCTGATGTCTTATGGAATACTACTTTGGGGGAATGCAGCAGATTTAGAAACTATATTTATACTAAAAAAGAGGGCAGTTCGTGCCATTTATTGTTTAGGCAAGAGAGATTCTCTTAGGGAACGATTTAAAAAGACTAATATTTTAACTGTAGCTTCCCAATATATATTCGAGAACATACTGTATGTCAGGAAAAATATATCCAATTTTACAAAAGTAAGTGACATTACAGACAGAAATCTGCGTAATAAAAATAAACTTATCCTTCCATGTTATCGGCTTAGCAAAGTTAGTGATTCTTTTAGGGGGGAAGGTATACGCTTTTATAACAAATTGCCTGAATCGGTCCTTGGTATGCCTGACAATAAATTTAAAACCTTTGTTAAGACCACCGTATGTAAAAAAGCATACTATAGGACAGATGATTATCTTAAAGACAAAAATGTCTGGTTTGAGCATGGTGCAGGCTCCTCCTAAAATGCTAAAATGTTACAACTACCAGCATAGTATTGTAGTAGGCACGCGACCTTTTTACCATATTTTAACTTTTTTCAATTATTTGAACGATTAACTTGGGTTAAATTTTATTATAACGTTTTTTTATTATATACCTTTATTTATCTTGACACGAGACAAAAATGTACATTCGTCCATATTTAGTCTTAAGAAATCACTATTATAAGCTGACGTCTCGAAAATGCCGCAGTGGAGTTTGTTGCGCCGTTTCTTCTCCACTAGCGCCTAGGAAGCGGTGGTAAACTTAGTATTAAGCAATTATTGACGTCAAAAAGATGTAATTACGTTGCACTATTTTGAAAAATAAAGACTTTGACTTTGACTTTGTTACTGAATCACACTCTAACGGCTGAACGCATTGGACTGAAATTTGGTACAGGGATGAATGATAGTCTGGAATATCTTTTTATTACTGGAATAGGTTTACATGGGTAGCGGGAACGGAAACAAAATTCCACGCGGGTGAAGCCGCGGAAAACAGCTAGTTCGGTATAATAATAATGCTTTAAGATTATAGAATAGTAAGTTATCTACTACCCAAACGAATAAATAACGAACATACGTATACTTATCTCTCTACTCTCTATTTTAATAATCGCAATTGCGAGGTTTCAAGTACATACCTACTAGTCAAATATGAAAAATGTAATAAGTACATAATTCTATGAGCAAAATGTGTGTGAGCTTATAATTTTGTTATAAGCTCACACACAAACATTAATGTGAAATTAAAGCCGAGCTCAATATTAGGAATGCTCTCAAGAAGTTAAATCTTGAGCTTGAATTACATCCCAAGTGAAATAGTTGCATTTTTATAATAATTGTTTGTTATTATGTTAGATTTTGAAATAAGTACGAAACCTGTTTCTAAATCTCTACCTGTTTATACATTTATATGTTAGACTTGTAAATTAGGTACGCTAAGAATTCATAGACAAATTATAATTATTATCAGGAACAATTATTTATAATTACTGTTGCTCTTTAATAATTAACATTTGAAATAAAATGCTGATAATTAATGATAATTAGCAGAATAGTAATAACATTTTCAAGTATTTTTGCACACGTATTATACCACGTATTTAACGTGTTATTTTGAATAGGTGAAGACTTTTAAGTTTAACAGCCTATATAATGGATGAATTATATTGGATATACCTAGCAATTAGCAAAAAAAGCAAGAAGCAAAAGATAATGCGAATGGTATTTAGAAAAATTACGAACCATTTCACTTTTTAAGCTGGAGAACTTTAAATTATGTAGCCAAATCGGTCTTTCACGCGTTCTTTATTATTAAATAAAGTTAGTATTAAATAGGCTTGTACAAGATTGTTTATCAAAGTGGTTCAATTTACTAAATTCTGGGGAAAGGAACACGGTTGGTAATTAGGTTTTGGGGTTGATTTTTTTTAAATTTCGTGCATTTCTAATAAAAAAATAAGCGACGAACGGAATTTTCACTACCAGATAACTGATATATTATAAGGCGTAACTCAGGCTTCATTCTTTTGGAATATAAATAGTATTTCACGCCCAAAAAATTCACCATGTGTAATTGTGAACAAAATAAGTTTCACGCGGACTAAGTCGCGGGTTGTAGGTGTGTTGTACGTAATTGAAAATTTATTACCGACCTCCATGATCGGGGCCTGAGGACGGCAGTTGGCCGACTCGCCGTCCTTACAGAAGCAGGCCGTGGCGGAGGCGTGTCGTGTGTGCCCTACACACGCCTGCCAACTCACCGAAGCGGGATAAAACCCGACCCCACCAGGCGAGGCCGCGGTGGCGGCCGAAGTCCGCCGGCAACCCTGGGGTTATCCTTTCGAGGGCTTACCCGGGACACCCGGCAACGGACACTTGGGGAGGACACCGTGCGGTTTTAGTCGAGACACGACATAACCACCCCCGCTGGCCAGCGGGGGGGTATCCGAAGGGATTTCCGCACGTAAAAAAAAAAAAGAAAAAGCCTTGTAGCAACCTCGTGACGTACTTTTTTGTATTTCTATAGTCGCTATAATTATAATTAGCGGCAAATTTTTTGTAATAAAAAATTATAGAGCAACTAGATTTACAAATTAACAATTATTCGGTTTTTTGCCCTTTATTATTTACTCGTTTTATAAAATTAATTACGTGGACTAGCTAAGTAATGAAAGTAAGATGTGATTTAAAGGTAATAGATGATTTGTGTTGTGGAAAATGATACGTACGAGTCTAAGTTGCTACGAACCAATAAATCTATAAGTGAACTACAATATAAAATGCATATATATATCTATATATATATATATATATATATATATATATATATATATATATATATATATATATGTAATTACTTGTATTATCTATTCTGTAGTAATGAATAACAAACATTAAAGAGAACATAAAGAGAATGCCTGGAATTTTTTACAATAAAATACTTATTACTACTGATCGAATAGTTTTAAACCATTAATATAAATTTATTTTTAACCGACTTCCAAAAAGGAGGTACAGCAATGTATGTTCGCCGATTACTGGAAGACGCCTGACCCACAGACTTACTATGAATATATGATACGAGACCGAATACTAAATTTAAATTTTGTCTATGTACGACCCCTTTTTTCCAGTCACTTGGTAGTTGGCTGTATCTTTTTCGTTATTCTGTATATACACACAAGCATAGATATCGAGTTGAAGCAAATTTTCGACCTAGTCGTCACTCGTTGCCATGGTAACGATAAATATAACAATTTTGACGTATTAGTTGTCAGTTTTCAGACAGAGTTGGATTCCGTGCTAATATTAATTATTTATTTGAAAAGAATAATATTAACTTAACAATTTTACTTGTTTTCACTCTAATTCGAGTGACCTGCCTAACATTTTGGATAATAAAATGTTTAATTCTGGCCTTCCTCAATCAACGATATGAACGTATGCAGTTCCGCAGTTATTCGTAGAGGTGGTCAGCCTTAGTTCGGCCCCGTCTGAGCTACATTACTTATGTGGTAAATTTTGACTTCAAAATAAATCGGAAATATTCGGTCTGTATCGCTTAAGTCTGTGGCCTGAACCAATTTGGAAAATTCTCTTCTTTTTTCAAAGGGTAACTTCCCAGGTGGTCACATTTAAATTTCGTAATGATCTGATGAAGATCGACAAGTTTGAGTGAAAATATTTTGTTAACAACATACATTTTAGCACCAAAAATCCGCCATTCTGTTTTTTTTATATACCCAGTAACACTATCACAGTAAATACGAATGTACGTAAAATAAATGTGTATATGTAAATACGACACCTCTCAGGCTGCAGAGCGTGCCAACAATTATACATACATACATAGGCATACTCTCGAAAAACATATCCCTCCTTCTGGCACAGTTGGGTAAAAATACGCGAAAGACTTTTCTGTTGAAGTCGGTGCCAAGCCAAATAGGTATTGGGAAGGTATGTAGCGTAGGTCCACTTCTTAGGCATGTTTCCTCGCAAAAACGAGAATGTTGTTTTTACGTTGTGTTTCGGGTTTGGCACCGACTTCAACATAAAAGTCTGTAGCATCATCTACTTTTGACACAAACTTTTGACGCTAACTGTACTTACAAATATTTTTGAGTACTGTAAGAATTCAAGACCCTTAGACGTAATAATCGGATGTTCAGTAGTCAACATCCGATTACGCAGTTGAGGATAGTGATAAAATGTAGGAACTTTTTGACCTTCTTACACCAAGATTTGTAAAACCTAATTGAATTTCGAAATAAAATGATAATTTTACAGACGAAAATACATCTTCAAGGATGTTGATTTTATCAATCAGATGACTGAAAAGAATACTGCTAATAATTACCCTTGAAATGCCAATTCTTAATTTCACATTTTGTAATTTCAACAAACACTCGGCGTCTAGATTATTTTTCATCTGGCACAATACCCATAATAAAATGTAACTAGAAATATATGTACGCATCAGATCAATTGACCTAATGAAAATAAACCAATTGGCGACAACAACAAATTGCTTACAATGCTATAAGAATAAAGTCAAGTACAAAATTCAATGTTATTATATTTATGTCGAATACATTAGAATATAGATAATACTTTTACTCAGCTAGATTTATAAAAAAATCGCTATCTTCCTACTGGGCCATTCTGAGGCCAGATAGAATATCAAAATCCATTTTCAACATTCCTTCGTAACATTAGGGTGCGTTTAATTTTTACTATGGGCATTGGTCAGTAGTAAACATTATTTGCACCAAATGCCATTAAATATGACTATAAAGAAAAACGAATAGTATCAGAAATGTGGTATTCGATTGGAATTGATAATTCTAAGAATAATAGATTTTTCTAGTAGGCAAAGTGATCAAGGTATTGATTTGATCATTCTGCCTACATAGAATTCTAAATTCAAAGTTATGTTGATAACTGAATAATATAGACGGCCTCTGTGGCGTAGCGGTATTGCATTCGACTGCTACGTCAGGGGGCGCGGGTTCGATTCCCGCTCAGTGCAAATATTTGTATCCATGAATATGTCTATTTGCATTGGTCTGGGTGTTTCTATGTATAATATGTATGTATTTACAAAAAAAAAAGTATATAAGTATGTTTATCCGCATTCTGGAACCCATAACACAAGCTAGTTAAACTATGCTTACTTTGGGTCTAGAAAACGCTGTGTAGAATGTCGTAGAGTATTTATTTATTTATATTTATTATTATTTATATACCTTTTTTTTTTTTTTTTTATCGTGCGGAAATCCCTTCGGATACCCCCCCGCCGGCCAGCGGGGGCGGTTATGTCGGGCTTGCACCGACTAAAACCGCACGCCGTCTCGGGTCTTCAGACGCCGGGGTGTAAGGTTACCAATAGAGCATATCCCTCGCACCCCGGCTGACCCTGGGCCATCTCACCACTAACAGCATCGCTCATCCTGTCTCCTCTGAAAGCAGAGGAGTACGGAGAGCGATGTGTTCCCGCCACGTTGGGTATTGGCCGACGATCAATGCCAACCCTATGAAGGGGTGAAGGGGAAGCCATTGACCGCCGCCCAGGGTGTACCGGCCGCTCCGATTCCGTTCCCCCCGGACTGCAGCGGGATCGGAATCGGAGCGACACTCGAGGAGGTTACCCAACACACACCCCATTATTTATATACCTACTAAATTACAAGATGGATGCCCATGGTACATTAAACTGTATTCCGCTTATTTAGTTGTCTGTAATAAAAAAAAAAACGATCTTTTCACAATATAATGAGTTCTACTTTTTTAAGAAAACATCTCTCTTTTGTTCTTGAGCGAAAATTTAGAATAGACAACAGGTTACTATTCCGATTTCTTTGTTTATCTACTCCGAATAAATTCCAAATAATATAATTAACTAACCGAGAAAAGTATAAAATATTTTTAACAATGCCATAACACTAGTCGTTAAAAACTCAGCTAATTTTCTACCTCAAGGCAAGCACGAATGCAAATGGACATGCACTAATCATTAAGCGCAAACGAGAATAAATTATGACTTCTCTCTTACAACGCACACTTTTGACAAGGCGATTTTGCTATGATACCCAATTTCGGTCCACAAAACTACTGGATCTAATTTGATTTAATCTCATATAATCTAAAGCACTCTCCAAATAACTGAATGTCAAATGCCGGAGCCACGGATCAAACCCGTATGTGGTAAATTTCGTCCAGAACCGTTCAGCCCTTTTTGCGCGAAAGCATAGGTACCTAATAAAACTCTATACAAACTTTCCATAATATATTAGGTATCAAAACACTAGACCGTAATCTTAGCAATCCATGGATTCTCCGTGCGGGTGCCGGGTCCATCGCGTTGCTGAGTTGGGAACTCGGGACAGTGCCTGGGACTTGCGACCCAAGTGTAGGTTTAGAAGGGGCCCCTTTTGTTGATGTACATCAACACTCACCTTCACTACCCAAGTTCCCCTCCCTGCCTAACCAAATTTGATACGAACCTACTAGTGCCGCTTTAGACATTCGTCCTAGTAATGAGCTTATTGTAGCTCTCGATAGGCCTAGATCTTTAAGTAGGTTATAGAGAGATTTTGCTGGTATACCTCTCGCTCCCACTTCCACTGCATACAAATTAACCACGTAACCGTTTTTGATTAATTCGTTTGTGAGATCATAGTATTTATTTTTCTTTATTGTGTGGTCCTTCGGTATATTTGTTTCCCACGGTACAGTAAGTTCCACAAGAACCACATGTTTTAATCTCTTAGAATATAGGAATATGTCAGGTCTAGATGACGAAACCCCAACATCCTCCGGAATTTTGTAGTGCTTTTCATACGTGTCGATTAGGAGAGTCCAATCTGGGGCAGTATCTAAGATTGAATAAGGTTTGTTCCTGGGTGTTATGGATGAACCTTCAGACACAAAGTTGATATGACGTCTGTTAGTAGTCAATCCTTTTTGGGCTCTAGCTACTGCCAGACTCATTGCTTCACGTATGATGATAAGCACCTTATCGTGGCGGCGTGAGTAATGGCCTCTATCGAGAAGCACCCTACATCCCACTAATATGTGTCTAGCCGTCCCTATTGCCTCACCACAAGTATAACATTGTTTTTCTGTGGCCTTCCCCCACCTTACCAGATTACTCTGGTCTGGGAGGGTCATCTGAAAGGCGTTAAGATAAAATTTTAACAGGGCCGGCGACCAGTCATAGATCAAGGTGCGCCACTTTAAGGCCATCGGTATGCAGAACTCTCCCATTGTCAACCATTCATTTTGGATTTCCAAATTCATCGCGTGCACTCGATATTTATCATTTTCGTCTTGTTTTAGAAAGGACTTAAGTATATCCTGGTCCCTTTCTGGCTCTCGTACTCCCAACCCCACTCTGTTTGACTGGGCCCCTATCATAAATCGTTTATGGAATAGAAGTCTAGATTCAAGCTCGGACGCGTTATTATCTTTCGGGAGTGCCCTGATTGTGACATCTTGGGATTTTCCTAAGATGTGGGCTTTGGTAACTCTAAGATGTTTATAGAGCTCCGATGGTTTCTTAAGTTTCATCCCAAAATTATTTTGATCCCTAAATAGAGCAGAGGAATCAGCAGAGTGCGCTAGTCCAAGCCACGATTTTAGCGATTTTATGACAGTTGCATCTATTTTCGCCAGTAAGGTTTTACCGAATTCATACACCAGAAAAGGCCAAGTCAGACGTGATGTTAAGTAGTTGTCATATATCCAAGCTTTTTTGATATTGTTTAGTGGTATCTGATCTATCTTATTTAGGTCATTTATAAACGTATCGACAACTTCATCTAAGGATGGTGTGCGTCCTTTATAGTCTATCTTTCTCCCAAGAAATTTAAATGGCACCGATTCAGCGACTATGGAAACTGGTTTACCCCCAATGAAGAGTCCCGGGTTGTAAGAGGTAAATTTGGTGTCCCGTCTACCCAGACATAGACAGTGACACTTACTGGGCTTCGTCCTCAGTCCATTTGTCCACGAACAGAACTCATCGACTTCCTTTAATAGTTCCTGACATTGTTTTGGATTGCGCGTCAGTATTGCGAGATCGTCAGCAAAAGCTAAGATGGACTCTGAGTATATGTTATTTACTTTAAACCGATAGCCCCATTTCTTTTCGTGACGTATTAACTTGGTAATTAAGATATTAATTACTATGTTAAATGCTATTGGTGACAAGCAGCATCCCTGAAACAGTCCCACATTATACCGTAATGGTCCTGTGTGTACTTCTTGGAAGCTTATAGCAAATTTTAGCTGGGAGTAATACGACTCGATTATCTCTATGACCACGGGCGGAAAGTTATACCATTGCAACGCGTATACCATAAGGTAATGTGGAATTGAGCCAAATGCATTTTCTAGGTCTATCCAACATACCGTTATCTGTCTTTCGTATTTTCTGGCATCTTTTAAGCTTTCCGCTAACAGACTATTGTGTTCCAGACAACCAGAAATGCCGGGTAAAAACCCTTTCTGGTGGTTAGGTCCGAAATACCTATTGTTAATCATAAAATGACACATTTTTGTTTGTAGAATTGAGAAAAATATTTTTGAAATTGTGTTAGTTAGTGCTATCGGTCTAGTATCTTTAGGATGGGTCACTTCATGTTTTTTTGGAATGAGAACGAAAACCGCTTCGCCAAATGCGACTGGTATATTCTTTTCTGACCAGATTTTACTGAATATATTTGTGAGATGTTTACGAACTGTTGGACATTTTTTATACACTATATATGGAACCCCATCAGGGCCCGGAGCCGATTTAGATGATTTCTTTTTTATTTGTATCTCTATTTCCTCTATGGTAGGTGCATTCCCTTGGAATTGTACTAGAGGGTCGTGAGGTCTTTGGGTTTCCGGTTGATTGTATGGTGTTCTGCATTTAAGTATTTCATAAGTGTTTTTGTAATGTTCGTAAGTTTGTTCTTTGGTCAGAAGAAGTTTACCATTTTGGCTTTTAAAGATGTTTTTTGAGTACTGAAAAGGGTTTTTATCAAAATTTACTTCGTGCCTTGCCCTATCGTAACTATCGCAATTGTTTGCTATTTGTTGCGATATACCTTGTATTAGTTTAAGAATTGATCTTAATGCCCTAGACAGTTGGTGACTAAGATGATAATCGCCCAAGGCTTTGGCATCTCGAAGTTTTTTCTTTAGCTCCCTTTTCTTTCTCCGCAATTTAGTTTTAAAAGAGTTTTCTTTAATTTTAGGAGCATGGTAATTTGGAGGTGGATAATGCTCACTAAAATACGTATAAATTGTATCTTGGAAAGTGTTTACTTGGCTATTTAGATCTTGTTTCTTGCCTGGATGTTCTAGCAGAATGTCCAAATTTTCGTCGTGCACTTTCCAGGTTGAGTTTTGAAGGCTCGGAATGCTAAGACGTGTCCGGATATTTATGGACTCCTGGTTACTTTGACACGATGGTTCACCATGGGATGTATGAGGGTCAACTCTATCCGTAGTGACTGATGAAGTTCTTACCGACGGCTGTCGTGCTTCAACACCATGTGTATTCAAATGTTTGATGTACCAAGCTCGCCTCTTGTATTGTTTCCCGCACGTGGGGCATTTCAAATCCGTATTATCGCCAGAGTCGTCGTTTTTTCCTTCCGGTGGACAGATCTTCCGCCCCCCCTCTCGGACTGTCCTGGGGGTATTTTTCTTATTCGGACTTTTAGCGATTATATTCTCGGGTTTGGCTTGCTAGGCCGTCACCCTCGGCTGTCTTTCCAGCAGTCGGACGTCTTTCCGTCTGTCAGCTGTCTTTCCAGCAGTCATCTGTCTTTCCAGCGTCAGCCCGTCTCTCCGGGCTGTCATTTAAAATGAGACCGTAATCTTAGCAATCCATGGATTCTCCGTGCGGGTGCCGGGTCCATCGCGTTGCTGAGTTGGGAACTCGGGACAGTGCCTGGGACTTGCGACCCAAGTGTAGGTTTAGAAGGGGCCCCTTTTGTTGATGTACATCAACACTCACCTTCACTACCCAAGTTCCCCTCCCTGCCTAACCAAATTTGATACGAACCTACTAGTGCCGCTTTAGACATTCGTCCTAGTAATGAGCTTATTGTAGCTCTCGATAGGCCTAGATCTTTAAGTAGGTTATAGAGAGATTTTGCTGGTATACCTCTCGCTCCCACTTCCACTGCATACAAATTAACCACGTAACCGTTTTTGATTAATTCGTTTGTGAGATCATAGTATTTATTTTTCTTTATTGTGTGGTCCTTCGGTATATTTGTTTCCCACGGTACAGTAAGTTCCACAAGAACCACATGTTTTAATCTCTTAGAATATAGGAATATGTCAGGTCTAGATGACGAAACCCCAACATCCTCCGGAATTTTGTAGTGCTTTTCATACGTGTCGATTAGGAGAGTCCAATCTGGGGCAGTATCTAAGATTGAATAAGGTTTGTTCCTGGGTGTTATGGATGAACCTTCAGACACAAAGTTGATATGACGTCTGTTAGTAGTCAATCCTTTTTGGGCTCTAGCTACTGCCAGACTCATTGCTTCACGTATGATGATAAGCACCTTATCGTGGCGGCGTGAGTAATGGCCTCTATCGAGAAGCACCCTACATCCCACTAATATGTGTCTAGCCGTCCCTATTGCCTCACCACAAGTATAACATTGTTTTTCTGTGGCCTTCCCCCACCTTACCAGATTACTCTGGTCTGGGAGGGTCATCTGAAAGGCGTTAAGATAAAATTTTAACAGGGCCGGCGACCAGTCATAGATCAAGGTGCGCCACTTTAAGGCCATCGGTATGCAGAACTCTCCCATTGTCAACCATTCATTTTGGATTTCCAAATTCATCGCGTGCACTCGATATTTATCATTTTCGTCTTGTTTTAGAAAGGACTTAAGTATATCCTGGTCCCTTTCTGGCTCTCGTACTCCCAACCCCACTCTGTTTGACTGGGCCCCTATCATAAATCGTTTATGGAATAGAAGTCTAGATTCAAGCTCGGACGCGTTATTATCTTTCGGGAGTGCCCTGATTGTGACATCTTGGGATTTTCCTAAGATGTGGGCTTTGGTAACTCTAAGATGTTTATAGAGCTCCGATGGTTTCTTAAGTTTCATCCCAAAATTATTTTGATCCCTAAATAGAGCAGAGGAATCAGCAGAGTGCGCTAGTCCAAGCCACGATTTTAGCGATTTTATGACAGTTGCATCTATTTTCGCCAGTAAGGTTTTACCGAATTCATACACCAGAAAAGGCCAAGTCAGACGTGATGTTAAGTAGTTGTCATATATCCAAGCTTTTTTGATATTGTTTAGTGGTATCTGATCTATCTTATTTAGGTCATTTATAAACGTATCGACAACTTCATCTAAGGATGGTGTGCGTCCTTTATAGTCTATCTTTCTCCCAAGAAATTTAAATGGCACCGATTCAGCGACTATGGAAACTGGTTTACCCCCAATGAAGAGTCCCGGGTTGTAAGAGGTAAATTTGGTGTCCCGTCTACCCAGACATAGACAGTGACACTTACTGGGCTTCGTCCTCAGTCCATTTGTCCACGAACAGAACTCATCGACTTCCTTTAATAGTTCCTGACATTGTTTTGGATTGCGCGTCAGTATTGCGAGATCGTCAGCAAAAGCTAAGATGGACTCTGAGTATATGTTATTTACTTTAAACCGATAGCCCCATTTCTTTTCGTGACGTATTAACTTGGTAATTAAGATATTAATTACTATGTTAAATGCTATTGGTGACAAGCAGCATCCCTTGAAACAGTCCCACATTATACCGTAATGGTCCTGTGTGTACTTCTTGGAAGCTTATAGCAAATTTTAGCTGGGAGTAATACGACTCGATTATCTCTATGACCACGGGCGGAAAGTTATACCATTGCAACGCGTATACCATAAGGTAATGTGGAATTGAGCCAAATGCATCATAATAACTAAATATAATATAATAATAAAATATAATATACATAAAAATAACTAATGGATATTCAAGTAAAAATTTACCATACAAAAAGATTATGTAATCAATTCAAAATGCGTGGTCTGCTGCTGTAGGGCACTGACCGATGTTTTACCAAATGGGTATATCTTGTTCACCTACATTTAAAAACTAACATCATAGTGACATAAGCGTGACTGGTGGTTACTATTGTTTTCTTACTAAAAGAGAAATATATATAATAATCGTGCTGTCAGGAATGTAATTTAAGCGCGGTGAGTTCAAATATTACAATTATTATCACAAAGCATAGTTATAAAGTGATTGCTGTAGTATTCATAGAATCATTCAATTCTAAAAGTTTAAACCTCCGGCATAGCTAAGAACACGCCCGACTAATTTATGTTTCAAATAAAAAGAAACAAAATCAAAATCGATTCATATATTACGTTTGGAAGCTACGATGCCAACACACACAGACACGTCAAACTTATATACATATAACACTTCGTCGTTTTTGCGTCGGGGATAAAAAGTAAAGCTGATTAGGATTAGGACTTCAAATAGCCATTAATGATAATGAGTTTAGTTTAGTTAATAAAATGATGTCGTTTATTAAAAATATTCATCTCTGATTAATCTTTAAAAAGAAGACTGTATCACTAACTTTTGATACACTAACGTTACGTACTTAGTTAATTAAGATAAATACATTATAGTTTTTGGAAATTTTTATTACTTTAGTTTCATTTTGTGATCTTATTCGTTTCGATGATGATGTTAACAGTTTTCTCTAAAATTTGTGACAATAAAGTTGATTTCGTTCATACCTATATACTTATTTTGTTAAATTAACCCAGATCCGGTAGGACCGAGCCGGACTTATGCAATCCGGTCCGGATTAGGCCGGATTGAAAATAACGCCTGATTGCAATCTCTAGGGGTGATCTTCGGAACCACTGCACTATGGGAAATAATCTTTCACCATTTTAAGGTATATTATCTGTGATGGATATAGGCTACATTATAGGTATGGGTAAAATAAACCGAAGCGAAGCTCCCACTAGGGAGCAGGTTGCTAGTCTGACAATAAAACCACAATGGAACTAATAAACTGTCAACCAAGTAGGTATCCGTATAAATTTATATAAGATTTGTGAGACATAACTTTTTAACTTTTTGAACCCGTCCCGTCTTCGGGTGTTAACGCATTATTCCAAGGTAACCCTCTTACCATAGGATTATTCGTGTGCTTTTTTACCATTTCATTAGTATAAATGTATTTTGTTGTACATATCAGTGGTCAAATTAATTAAAATACTAGTAACCAATTTTATAAGTACCTAATTAACTCATTACTCGTTAAACGTCCAGTACACAATGGCGCATGATGACCCACGGCAAACCATCGCCATTATGTAAAGGGGGCAAAATAGTATTGGCGCACGATTGGCCATCATGTATCGCAATCCGTATGTTGTCGATTTTTTGTTACACTTCAAAGGAGTCGTAGCATAGCAATAAGCTATTCACAGTTTGGGCTCATCAATGGCCACTATGTATTCGGGATATTATACTCCAGCATAGTATTTTATGCTACGTTTTATACGTAAATAACAGGCAATGACCGCTAAACAAACTACACGGCCTGAAATTGAGAGGTCAAGGACTCCATTCGATATAGTTCTTGTCTCTTTCTTACACCGCCTTTACACAGTCAACTTTTCTGGTTGAATAAAGTAATTTTGACAATATAACTAACTACTAATTTGAAGCAAAAGTTTGAATGCCAGGATGGTTGAATGGGCGTTTATTACTCAATCGTATCAGAATAACTAAACGTATCTGGCACAGAGATAGAATGTAGTCTGAAATAACACATAAGCTACTTTTTATTCCGGGAATAGGTTTGTATGGGTCACGGGAACGAGTTAGTATTACCCGCAGTGGAGTTGTGGACAATAGCTAAACTTTCATAAAAGTTTATTTTAATACATGTTGATTTAATTTAATAACTATATGAATTCGAATTCTCATACCTTAACTTGCTATTATTTGAAATAAAACTATTTTTAACGGATTCTATCGCGGTTTATTTGATGTTATTTTATATTTTACATTGAACCCGACGTTTCGGTTGCTTTTAAGCAGACTAAAGATGGTTGTTGTCTTGAAGTTTGAAGTGAAAGTTATCTCAAAGTACCCGAACTATGTTGAATTGTTGGTGTTACTATTTACGCAGAATGAGCTCACAGTGTCATGAAGTCTTGTTGTATTTTGTTTTTTCTTGGAATTAATTAAGTGAATGACTGGGTCCCAAGCTGTCATTCACTTAATGGTGAAACATTCCAACCATCTTCTCTATTTTAATAGAGAAGATGGTTGGAATGTAATGTTCGAATGTAATTGTACCACCAGCTTGGGACCCATCTTTAGTCTCCCCGTGACCATGGCTGCTGAACAGCAACCGAAACGTCGGGTTCAATGTAAAATATAAATTAACATCAAATAAACCGCGATAGGATCCGTTAAAAATAGTTTTATTTCAATGTGTAACATTCGCGTAAACTTCCGACAATATCATGCTATTATTTATCTACATTTTTACATTTATATATAAGTTTATCTACTTGCTACGGAACTTGTTACGGAAAAAGAAATATATGTTTAATGGCATGATTTCCCTTTTTTACATTAAATCGAATAAGATTTTTGTTCCTTTAAAAAAAATCATAATGCGGCTGGTGCCTAAAAAGAAAATCCTATGTATAAGCACCAGCCACCTTCCACTTAGCAAGGATTTTATTTGGTAAATATGATAATAATTTAGCAATACAAATAGATACAGCATACACAGCTAGTATCTATCTATAAACCTAATGTGTGTATGAGTGTGTGCATGTGTATATGAGTACGTATGTGTACGTGGTCGTATGATTTTTAGGGATTTTCTTTAGAAAAGCCCTATTGCTATCGAGTTGTCGTCGTCGACGTCGTCGTTACCAATTTTCTGTCACGGTTTTGGGTATGAAGGAGATGAGCTATCGAGTTGCTGTTTTCGGTAATAGATTCGTGCTGGGGTGAACCATTGCAAAATAAAGAAAAAATCGCAAAAAAATCGCAAAAAAAAAAACCGTTCCCGCAGGGGGAACGCACAGGTAGATTTCGTGAAGCACGTGTTTAATTTTTTTTTCTCGAAAACGGTAACTTTTAGCGAAAAACTTTTCAGACATTTATTTTACACTTAAAAATGGCCTATCGATTAAAAATCTTTCCGACGCCAAGAATGTTCACCGGTTAGAAGTTATGATTTTTTTCCCGAAAAATTTTGGTTTTTCCCCCCTCCACTTTTAGTTAAAGTTTTAATCTTATAGGTTTATAATTAAAAGTTGTTGGTATTCATGTATACTATGGGATAAAATTAGAACGGTTCGAATATCTTTCATGGAACGTGAAATTTTGAGGAAAAACTGATTTCACAAAAAGTGAGGGCCTACCGTCCCCTTAGGCCGGATTCCACCCGTTCACGAACTTAAACTAAGTTTACACCCAAGCAATTTTTGACCGCAATTTGAAAGCGATCGGGGCAAAAATGCGACCGTGAGAGTGCCGCAAATTTTGGGAAGTGGAACCATACATATATATATATATATGTATAAACTTTTTGACCAGTGGTCATTTCGGACTCAGGGGGTCATAACTAGACCTCCTATGAAGATTTTTTTTTAAAATTCGACAGTAGTCAAGAAACCAATAGGTAGATCGATTTCATCGAAATCTACCTAAAACGCTAAATAGAAAATCCCTTGAGCTGAGCTCGTCTCAGGAATTCAACTTGTTTTTTTATACGTGTGGAAACCCCCAAGTGCTGCATGAACATGCATGTGTTAGTGTGTGTATAATATATGTAACTGTAAATTTCAAGATGGACGATGCAGAAGAGCTCCTGTTTCATCATAAGAGAGGTTTTGGAGGTAGGATGTCAGTGATTTCTTACACTTGTATTTCGTTTTGTCATAGAATTTAAGTATATTGTTTAACTTATTGTACAAATAGCGTCCAATATATAAATATTCCAATACCTTTTAGCTCAATGTAGTCTACATCTAAAGTAAGTATAGCGTGACTAGCTTGTGGGCTCTATAATTCGAAAAAAATATACTTAGTTTTTTTGTCATTATTGAAACATACATACTGCTATGTTGCGTAGCTAGGGCTTTCGACATAATCAAAAGTACATATTGATTTTTAGGGTTCCGTTGCTAAATGGCAAAAAACGGAACCCTTATAGATTCGCCATGTCTCTCTGTCTATCCGTCAGTATGTCACAGCCACTTTTTTCCGAAACTATAAGAACTGCTGTTGAAACTTGGTAAGTAGATGTATTCTGTGAACCGCATTAAGTTTTCACACAAAAAAAAGAAAAAAACAGTAAGTTTGTGCGAGAGACACTTCCAAAGTGGTAAAATGTGCCCCCCCCCCCCTCCCGCCCCCTGTAACTTCTAAAATAAGATAATGATAAAACTAAAAATTTTTTTTATGTACATTACCATGTAACCTTCCACCGAAAATTAGTTTGAACGAGATCTAGTAAGTAGCTTTTTTTAAAACGTCATGAATCGTAAAACGCAATTTACCTTCACTCAATCAACTCAAATATAAAATTTAAAAGAAAAAAATATTATGTTACTGGCTGCTACGGAACCCTTCATGGGCGAGCCAACTCGGACTTGGCCGTTTTTTTTATTAAATACTAGCAGCGATTTCACCCGCGTAAGTCCTCATTCTGTGGAAATATTGGGATTAAAAGTAGCCTATGTTACTCAAGGTTAATGTAGCATTCTAGCAGTGAAATATTTTCTATTGGTTTGAGTTTATTCGTTACAAACATACAAAAACACAAATCTTTCCACTTTATAATAATATACGTCATTCCCACTGATTTTCTTCTCCAAGATTATTTCCTTAATTAAATCTATTTTAATGTGTATTAAGCTTAAAACGAAAGAGTACGTAAATAAAATCTCTCCATCTATACATCTTACCATAGTTCCTGTTTTGTTGTACTGTTAAAATAGTAGTTTATGCAACTGTCATATAAGAAGGGGTATTAATACGCGAGAGTCTGTTTAATAATAATAGGTTGACTCGTGTGTTTTAATACCTAAGTTATATGCAGTTTCATACACTACTTTATCTTCTCATAGGAAAAATTGAAATTAAACAAAGTAGGTAGGTTACAAGGGCGCCATTTTTTTCACAGTTCAAACTGCGCATGCGTGCGCCTTACTTTTCATATTCAGTCTATAACCTTAGACTAGTTTAATGAATAAAAAAAGATAGCGGTACTATAATGAGTTTTATGATACAGTTGGCGGTACTATAATAAGTATGTTTACAATCGTCTTTGAATTCGTAATTCGAATTTTTCGATTTGAGTGTAGATAAATATATTTACTAAACTATACATACATATTTAATATTACGCATCATTAGATTGCCTGTAGATAAAAAAAATAATTCGTACAAATACTTCGCATTGGCGAATTAGTTACTGAAATCACTGCGTTATCTGTTTGATATCACATACGACGTTGTATATACAAAAATATAAAACTTCAATCCGAATTTAAAACTGCGTCAGTTTCTATATTTTGTTAGTATTAAGTAGGTAGTACAATACTGATCAAAACCTTGGCCCGTCGATTGAACTCACTTCCTGGTTCCTCTGTGAAGTACCTATCTTATCATTAAGGACGACAAGTATTTACTTTATATATATCAATTCTAAATGATTTGTTGTTAAGTAAATATAGAATATTTTATGTAATCGTAAGTAGAACAACTTTAATCCTACGGCGAATCCTATAAGATTACTTTTTGTCCGTCTGTCCGGGTTTCACCACTGGTTTTTTCAGGAACCGGCAGACCTGACAAGTTAAAATTTATAACAGATACTGATGTCAATAGTCCGTTTTAGGTGTACAAATATCAAGGTCTTGAGTCAACACGAAAAATAATAAAATTCCAAAACATCAAAAAAGTTGATTATTAAGGTAAATTTTAAAAGGGTTTACAAGTTTTTATCCGCGAGTCCGGTTCTCCCTTGGCTAGTATTTTTAAACTTCAGAGGAGAAATTTAAATTATTTTTCAATTTTTGTTTATTGTTTTATATAAAGTTTTAGAACTACGGTGGTCGATAACTTGGAATGTATTAGGCTAATACCGATGACGACTGTACACCGGAGGAACGCATGAGCACCTCTAAGAACTTAATCAAGGCAAGGTTGTTATTATATGATCCGCAATTTGACTGCACTCGCGTGATGGCAAAGTGGTCTAAAGTACTATCTAAAAATTAAAAGGCCACGGCTATTTTCACGGCCTTACGTGACCTGACCCTGACCTTTTTCAAGCCTGACTGGGAATATAAGAAGAAGGAAACACGTATGTGGGTAAAGCTCATGTGGGAAGGAAAACGAACACTCCATTAAGGGAGTAGGTAATATTTTTATCAGTGGTTTATTGCGATATGGACTTCCCCAATAGAGCAACATCTTACTCAAAAGGTAAATCTCAGTTTGAAATACCGTAATACCCAGTAACTCAGCTATAAGATAAATGTCAAATTACATACCTATATTTCATATTGACGCTGGGAATCCGTTCGAAAAAAGCGAAATCAATGATCTCGACATTTTCCACGTCCGCTTAACCAGCTTAAAAACAAAGTTACTGCCTGGTTATAGTAGTGATAGGTAGTGTGTAGAAACCATTTATATACTTATTCTTTAAAATTCTTCAAAATTTTTAGTTTCGTTTTTATAAAATACATCAGGGCATCATCACAATGTTTGCTATAAATGCTATTTATACTGTTTCAAACAAATTTTATCACTGTATATTTTTATCATACTGTAATGAATGTTATGTACGCCGTAATTGTTGTATATATCAGGGTACTTACCAACAACTGGATGTATTGTGAATTGTGTAATATATACAATGTGGCTGTACTTTTATAATAAATAAATAAATAAACTTCAAAATCTTGTTCAATCGTTTTATCAAAATTAAGATGATATATGTATCACTTAAGTTATAAAAAAATAATTATATATCAATTATTTGTATATTTGTATTTGTATTAAGTAAAGATCATTTGTAATTTTGTTAGTGTTTGGCAACTTTTGAGGGTACCTATATAACTCGTACTTACATAATATATAACTTTAACTAAATTCAAAATGACAATGTTTCCTTTAGTGACAAAAAAGATGTCTACGTTGTTTTGCTCTTACTATTGTAAATAAGACATATTTCTGAATTAAGCGCTACTTTTTAAAGACAGAAAGACGAAAATTAAAGACTATGTTTACGTGTAAATAAACAATAAAAAATATTTATTATTGTAGTCCCTGAGCAAGTAACTTTTTAGATTAGGATTTGAGAAGAAAATGAGAAGTCTCTGTATTCTGAAAATCACATAAGTATATTATTCTAGACTATACAAACTAGTATTTTCGGTTATCCGATACACGTTAACTTTTACTTTCATCGATAGAATTTGTAGTAGTGTTCAAGTTACAAAAATAAAAATGATACCAAAATGAAAGTCATTGATAGCACAGTGAAAAACAGTTATCAAAATATACATCAATTCTGTATCATACCATGAAAATTCAAAATAATTACGTTTTCTACCTATATGAAGCGTCCAGAGAGTCAATCAGTTCCGAGCGGAACGTGTTCGAGGCAGGAGGTGTGTCAATTCGCGCTAGGCGCACAGTCGAGTTATGCGTTTTCTAAATTTAGTTACATAGCACATGCCACATCGCAGAAAATTTGGCAGTTGTACAATTCCGTTGATAAAAAGTTGAGCTTCTATGCTGTTGAAGAACATTATTATTTTCTCATTGTGTTAATAGATATTGGATAAACGTATAAATAATGCTACATGTTTTATGTTCAGAATTGAAACCGGTAGGTGTTGCCGCAGTCGTGTTGTAGTATGGCACATATTCGTTTTATTGTTGTAACGTTAAATATTCCGTTTTTCACAAATGAAAAGTTGATTAACGCGATAGTACCTACCTAAATATAATTATACTTGTCTTCTATGTATTTCTTTCATTCATCCAATTGCAATTAAACTTTGGTAACCTAGGTGAAGGAAAAAATAAAAATAAAACATTGCAGCATTGCCATGTTTTTTTTTTATCAAAAACGCCCGGCATGCATGTTTTTGATTCACTCAAGATTTGAGTTACTTCGATGTACATACCTTTATAGCGTAGCTCGTCATTCGATAGTAAGTAGGTAACTCTAGTCAATTCAGTCTCAAGCATAACGTGTTTGAGTGTAACGTGTCACAATACTAATACTTAACTACAAAACTAACTGTGGCGTGGCGGCTGTACATTCGACTGCAACGTCGGGGAGCACGAGTTCGATTCCAGCTTAGTTCAAATATTTGTATGCATGTATGAATATGTCTATTGTCATTGGTCTGGGTGTTTCCATGTATAAATATACATGTATTATTACCTGAAAAAGTATGTAAATATGTTTATCAGCAATCCGGAGGCCATATAACAAGTTATACTTAAATAGAGCCTAGTTTGTTTTGTGTAAATTGTCAAATAATTTTTTTATATACATCTTTAAAATCATAAGTAGCTATATTTATTTGGAAGCCCTAATAATTTATTCATAATTTATAAAATATTAAGTGAACAGTTCCAATAAAATTTTATAGGTACCTACGTATCGCATTAAGAATCTACCTTTTGGAAATCGATTGAAAAATAATATTGGTTAGTATTTGGTTAGTAATATATAACAATGCACGTGCGTATGCTGACTTCTATGTTTTTTATAAACATTAAATGTTTCTTCATAATAGGTACATTCTGTTTTAAAACAATGAATGAACGGATATCAAAATAATAAAAGTGAATAACGTAAACTGTATTAAGTACTAGAAGATATTGTATGTAATTAATAGTTGTATAATTATTTTTATTGATACCACAATAAACGTAAACGCTGTTATTTTTCTATACTTTGGCGCGTGAAACTGGCTGGCGTAATGTAGCAACTTTGCTATATGCCTAAAATACCTTTTTTTTTTTTTTTTTTTTTTTATCGTGCGGAAATCCCTTCGGATACCCCCCCGCCGGCCAGCGGGGGCGGCTATGTCGGGCCCGCACCGACTAAAACCGCACGCCGTCTCGAGTCTTCAGACGCCGGGGTGTAAGGTTACCCATAGAGCATATCCCTCGCACCCCGGCTGACCCTGGGCCATCTCACCACTAACAGCATCACTCATCCTGTCTCCTCTGAAAGCAGAGGAGTACGGAGAGCGATGTGTTTCCGCCACGTTGGGTATTGGCCGACGATCAATGCCAACCCTATGAAGGGGTGAAGGGGAAGCGATTGACCGCCGCCCAGGGTGTACCGGCCGCTCCGATTCCGTTCCCCCCGGACTGCAGCGGGATCGGAATCGGAGCGACACTCGAGGAGGTTACCCAACACACACCCCAAGACGCCTTAATGTACCTTTTTTTTTTTATCGTGCGGAAATCCCTCAGGATACCCCCCCGCGTGCCAGCGGGGGCGGTTATGTCGGGCTTGAACCGACTATAACCGCACGCCGTCTCGGGATAAAAATTTCATCCAAGTAATTGGTGGTACCTTTTTTAAACCAGAGCTGAATGCCATTAATTTAATGTTATGAATGCATAATTAATAATATTTTTAACATTTTTCAATGCTTGTTTATTATTTTATGTAAAGTTTTAGAGCTAAAGGTGGTCGAAAACTTGAAATGTGTTAAGCTAATACTGACTGTGTTATATTTATAACATTGTATGCTAATACTTAGGTAACAATTCTTGATCTTGCAAATTTCACTGGAAGAGAATCACTACAATCATAATATCATTACAAGTTTGATATTAATAATAACAAGTTATAAAGAATATGGAGAATTCACTGTAATAATAATACAACGGGTTCATACACCTTCTCCGATACACAAAATAAGGACCACCATCTAAATTGATAAGTATGTTTCATAAATTCGGATCTCAAGCTCGAATAGTCACAAACATATCGAGGGTATAGTGTTCAAACCCAATAAGTGTCGAAAAATAAAAAATCGTTTTATTAGTACATCTTAATGCATTTTTGACGCTCTTTCCAGTGGTCTAATCCAATAAGCGGAATTCGCAGTAAAAAGAAAAATACTTAAGGTAATAACCCAATAAAGTGACCACGTTTAGCCAAGACTTAAAAACTGGTACCCTCTAAAGCGTGTTATCTTGTTACATAATATTTTTATTTCACGCTTAAACCACATAAAGCTTATTATTGGTATTGAGTGTTCAATAATTTTAACTAAAATTACCTAACAGTTTAGAGGCAATAATCACTATTTGTATTTATCGGGTTTTATCTTTAAATACGTAGATAAAAAACAAACAAAACCAAAAGTTAAATCAAAACAAATGTATTTGTCGGGTTTTACTGTTCGATTATGTTTCAAAAGTAACAAGTTATGTTTAGTTATATGGTATTAGCTCTCTTCGTCAACTAACTTTCTTCACACTTTGTTCGAAGAAGAACCCAATAAATCATATTCATCATATCGTCGTCGCGTCGTCCGCGCGTATTGTTGTTGAAATTCTTCTATTTAGTGCAATAATACTCTAAGATTTACTACGCTAATGCTACGATGGGTGACCGAGGAAGAAAATTAGTGCAACTAGCTTGCATTAAGCCGTTGATATCAGGTAAATTCTCACTTTATAGATATTTTTTCTTAAGTAATGAAGAATGAAAGTAACCTAACCAAGTTGTATCGTTCAATTCTTTTACTAAACCTTGATTAAGCACTTTAGCTATAGTTGCAAGGCCGTCAGCCTATTATAATAGCTAATTAATTGTGTTATAAGTAGTATTATTAATTTGGTAAGTCATACCAGCCAAAGTAACGAGACCGGCGCGGCGTCGAGCGAATTGCGCCGCTGTTTCATTCGATGCGCTGTGAGTGAGCGGGAGAGCAATAATAATCGCTCGCGGTTCACGAATTTCTATTATCAAATA
This sequence comes from Cybosia mesomella, assembly GCA_946251805.1. Lineage (NCBI taxonomy): Eukaryota > Metazoa > Arthropoda > Insecta > Lepidoptera > Erebidae > Cybosia > Cybosia mesomella. The sequence continues at coordinate 12,406,411 of OX276395.1, forward strand.
CGGTGCACTGTCGGCGGACTTCCGAATTATGCGGTTTTACCACTAACAACTTTTACCGTTTTAAAACGGATTCTACAGTAATAAAATAATGTCTTTATCGGTTTTTTTTTTACTAATTAACTTATTTTTCTCTTATAATTATTTATTATTATAGCACTTAATGTTGGTTTTAGATATTTCCGATGACGGTATCATGAAAGTGGAACTGCCTTTGGAAAATCGAAATCCTGCAAGTACATTACAAGGTGCCTGTGGTAAGTTTTACGTGAAGTTTCATACCATGTATTGTCTGACTTATTTGTTATTTTTATTAAATAATTAGGTTTAAGTTGTTATTTACTTACATTCTTACAGAATAAACAATTTATAATGAATGTTATTTTGTTTTTAGATGGTACAAATTCCAATTTGGAAAAGGGCAGCGTTAATTTGAATAATCTAGATCCAGCCAGTAATGTACACGATACTCATGGTACGTAGCTATGTACATCTCAAATGATGTTATTACTTTATCTACTATAACTGTTCGATATTTTGTGTTGATTATACTCATTAAATTAATTTTAGATATAGCTGTGCCTTTGATGTCACCAAACGATGTTGATGTAATTTCAAATAGTTCATCAGATCTGAACCTTACACAAATGGATACTGTTTTAAAGATGAAGGATCTTCTCGAGGATAACTTCTTGAATACAGGTACTTATATTTTTTCCAATTCTATCTTACTTTATCCGTGTAGTATGTGGGCGGCTCTAGACAGGGCATTGTGGCGATCCTTTGGAGAGGCCTATGTCCTGCAGTGGGCGGCGCTTAGGTGACACGATTGTCTATTAAGGTACAATTAACCTTTGAGTCTGTGTTATCAAACTATAATAGCATTTTTACATTTTTTTATTATTTACGCAGGTCAATCTCCTGAGGCAACTGCGTCTACAAGTCAGATGATTTGTTGTTATGCGTCAGATGAATCAAGTGAGAAAGAAAACCTATTTGGCAGCGACTTTTCAGATAAAGATCCTACTTACGTGCCAGATTCAGATGAAAATATTCAAAACGATAGTGGTTCTGACTGTATTGTGAAAATTCCTGAGGAATGTCAAAACGATACATGCAAAGAATTCGTCACGTTGATTCTTGAAAATCTTTTGGATAGAGTTTGGTTATCCGTCAAACCCATAACAAGACGAAAAAGAGCTCAACCAAGAGAGTGGAAACGAAACATTAGTAAGGCGAGAAAAGCCGAGGGATTATCTTACATAACAAAAGGTGTTGCTAGATCGGCCAAAGTGCCAAAGCCCATTGCATGTGATAAATGCATATTTAAATGTACTCAAAAGTTTTCTCCTGACGAACGAAACGTTTTGTGTCGTAATTATTACAATAATATGAACTTCGTATCACAAAAAAATTTTATTCTCTCATGCCTAAAGATTAAGCCTGTGAAAACTAGCAAACTACAGAAAACATCAAATAAAAAGGATCGCACAGTCAGCAAAAAATACTTTTTCAGAAAGAACAACGAACAAATTCAAGTCTGCCTCAATTTTTTTAAAGCGACTTTATGTATTAGTATGGATGTTATAACTGACGCTGTGATTAAAGCTGATTATTTCGGGGTTTACAATAGCGATGATCAACGTGGCAAAAAAGAACCACCTAATAAAACAAGCCCTGAAGACGTTGCATTTGTCCAACAACATATTGAATCTTTTCCTGTGATGGAGTCCCATTACTGCCGTAAAGATAGCAAAAAGAAATATTTGGCTCCAGACGTAAAATCTATTAATAATATGTATAGATTGTATCAGGACATTTGCAGAGAATCCGAAAGGGTAGCAGTTTCAGCATTTAAGTACCGTGAAATATTTAATGATAAATTTAATTTGAGTTTTTTTCATCCAAAAAAAGACTTATGTAACATTTGTTCAAAATACGAAAAAGCTGACTCGAAAGAAAATATAGAAGAAGCATCGGGAGCATTTACAGCGTAAAAAAATATGTCAAGCAGAAAAAGATGCTGACAAAATTCGGGCTAATACAGATGAGTCATTTATGTCTGTTACTATGGATTTACAAGCTGTGTTGCAAATACCAAGTGGAGGGGAAAGTATATTATACTATATGAGGAAGTTAGTATTGTATAATTTTACTATTTACGAAGCAAAATTTCCAAATAATGCATACTGCCTCTGTTGGAGTGAACTAAATGGTAAAAAAGGGAGTTCTGAAATAGGTACGTGCCTCTATTACTTTTTATCGAAAGAATTATCCCAATCCATCAAAGAAATAAGTATTTTTTCTGACACCTGTAGCGGACAAAACAGGAATCAGTACATCTCAGCACTTCTGCTCTGGACAGTTCAAAAAATCGATCATTTAGATATAATCGAACAGAAATTCTTAGAAAGTGGCCACACTCACATGGAAGTGGATTCCATGCACGCTGCTATTGAATCAGCGTCTAAAAGCAAAACAATAAGTAGCGTAAGTGAGTGGAAAAACGTTTTTAAAGCAGCTAGAAAGAAGAGGGCCAAAACTATTATGAAAGAGGATGTGAAGGAAACAATAGAGATTGATAATTATAAAGTGAGAGAATTTAAATTTAATGACATGTTAGACTTGAAAAATCTTAGCGCTGCAATAATTAGAAACAAAAATAAAGATAACTTCAAGGAAACGGTTAACTGGCTTAAAATAAAAAGGATTAAATATGTTAAAGGAGACTTAAAAATATATTTTAATTATGACATGTCCGAGAACTTTCGTAGCATTGATGTCTGTAAAATGGCCGTTAATACACCACAAACTAGAGCTAAAAGAAATTCAAACCCGCCTTCAGTTAATGTTCAATTACCAAACGAAATAGAGCACTTATATTCCACTCAATTACCAATTAGCCTTGCTAAAAAAAAGGATCTCCTCAATATGTGCGAAAAACTTATCATACCAGAGGAACTTCATGCATGGATACGTGGTATGAAGACGTACACGAAACCTACAGCTTTCGAAAGTGACGAAGAGTGATTTATCTCGTTTTTTGTTTTATTATTCTTTAAATAAACCATTTATTAAAGTACATAATATGTTTAATTTCTCTAGATCTAAAACCCAATAAGTCGGTGCCCTTTGTAACTTATATTTTTATTATGACAAAATCGACTACCTCAGAAAATCAAAAATACTGTTTTACACTAATTCAACGTATCCACTTTTACCACAAATACTCATTATAACGACATTATTTGAATAACATAGGTATTTTTGTCCTTAAAACTTAAATATTGAATATCTCAAAAGTGTCAATTTCGTACTTATTGGGTTTGAGCACTATACCCTCGATATTTAAATTAAAAACTCCACATAATAATAGTCCCACTGTAAATTATCAATCCATTAATTAGCCTATTGCAGTCCACTGCTGGACATAGGCCTCTCCCATTGTACGCCATAGCACCCGATCCTCCGCCTTGCGCATCCAGTCTATCCCAGCTACCTTTTTCAGCTCGTCCGTCCATCTTGCTGCGGGACGTCCTACCTTCCGTTTACTGATTCGTGGTCTAGGACTCGTTTGCTCCGTCGGCCATCGGTCCTTCGGCAGATGTTGCCAGCCCATTGCCACGTCAGCTTGCTTATTCTGCGAGCTATGTCGGTGACTTTAGGTCTTTGTCGGATGGCCTCATTTCGAATTTTACCCTTCAAAGAAACACCAAGCATAGCTCGCTCCATAGCCCGCTGCGCGACTTTTAAGTCGTGGACTAGCCTCACTGTCAATGTCCACGTTTCGGCACTGTAAGTAATGACATGTAGGACGCGCTGGTCGAACACCTTTGTTTTTAGGCATTGCGGTAAATGGGAGGAGAAGTCCCGACGTAGTTTGCCAAATGCTGCCCAACAATGCTGGATCCTTTTGGTGACTTCTTTCTTGATGTTGTTTCTACCGAGCTGGAGTTATCCAGCTAGGTAGAAATGCCCAAATAAATAATCGTGTAAAGTTTATTTGGGCTTCAAGTGTACCTATTCTTATCATCATCATAGCGATTTCCTAGTTGCCTCCCAAGTTTGTACTTCGGAGCCCTAGGTCTGCTTATGATTTTGGATTGGTATGTCGGTTTTTCCGGGGGAGACTGCCGTCTGTCTGACCTCCCAAACCTGAGAAGAAAGCCTGCGCCAGAGCCTTGTCCGTTATTTAGCCGACTAGCAGGTGAGGTTGGCTTGGGCCTCAAGGATATTAGTAAGGCCTTCTACACCCTGTATTCTTATGTTTACTAATAAATCCCATATCTATTCATAATCTTGATCCTAGTATTTTACTGTGCTACGCAATACCTTATGGACAAATAAAATATAATTTTATATTTGTACAGTAACCTTTTATTTGTATGTTGATTAGATAAGGTTATATAATGGCATGAGTGTTCTAAAGAAAGTTGGCGTGCGGAAACGTGTCTACAAATTCTATGATGTAATATTTTTCCAATGTATAAATTATATAGTGTGGACTTGACTAAGGCCTACTGACATCATTTTCTTCATTCTAGTTTGAGAAGTATTACACTTATGTAACCAATCATTCCAATGTGTGTTACATCGAATCGATTAGACAAGGCCAAACAGTCATATTTCCGCTAGGTATAGGTATCAAATATATTACCGTTAGGAAACAATTCTTAACTCAAGAATTAAATTTGCCCACCGGTAATCAATTTACGCGTACAGATTTTTTTACACTCCCGTTAAATGAACGTCTTCTTTTTTATTCTTTAGTCATATTTGACTATTGGTGTGTTTTTAAAACCAGGATCTAATTTGAATGTATTTGAATCTCTTTTTATCCTACGGTTACCTGGAAGAAATTACTTTCATTGTACAGTACAATTTCAAAATATTGTGATTCATAACTACTCTGTCTTCACAACTAATGTGGGTGTACATAATATGTATAGTTATGTATCTATGAACCTCAAAAATACATGCATTCACTTCACCGCCGCCGTAGAAAGTGAGGAACGGCAGCGCGCGGTAGTCGAATATTGTTAAGCAAACAATCAGTCATATATGCCATATTATATTAGGCATGTACATTGGTGAAAGTAATTTTTTTGCCGTTGTGTTATATACGTCGTTAGTGCATGGTGTAAAATACCAATCATTATCTATCTATAATATATAATATGATACACCAGACCTACCTTATTCTTACAATTATAAACATTAATATACTCACGTTTTTTTTTCCTTCGGGGTAGGTAGGGAACAGCCCGCCACCTGCTTCTGTCCTTACATATTTTAGGAGCTTCCTCTACTGTCATTAAGCCTTTCATGCAAGTTCGTCAGTAGCGTCCTGACTCCCTAAGCCTGTGTACTGGCTTGCAGGCAGGGACTTAAAAACACATTCATAAAGGTTACATAATTATATGGGTTACACTATGAAAAGGTTACATAATGAAAGTGTTACACTTATAAATGTGGTATTGAACCTGTTAATCGTTACTTCTTTCAATTGTGTAACAGTTATATATATGTAACAGATATTAATCTGTTAACCGTGTTAATATGTGTTAACCAGAATGCTACGTTGCCAAATTTAGTATCCTATTATATTTATCATCTAAATTTTTCAATAAAGGTATTTTGTACATCGCCAAGTACTTTTGGACGTTATTTCTGTTACACTTATTAACACATATAAAACGTACCACTTTGAATATGGTACACCTTCGTATCTGTTACATTTATAAATGGGTTTCTTCTAAAACAGTTTCCAAAAACAGTGTTAAAATACTTTATTACTGTTACAGTTTGGGACCCTAATTGCAGGTGAGCTTGGTTTATGCCTGGAACGTCTTGATGGGGCTTCGTACACCCTAAGACTCCAGGCAATCTAAATTGTTATTATCAGAGTCTATTATTCTAAGCTACTTGCAGTGTCATGACGTTTGGCATACTGTAGTCAAATGTAGTGGCGTGATGCCGCTGACTATCAACTATTTTTATACAAAATACAAAAGAGCGCAGTACGTGCTGTTTATAATACCAGGTATTGAATTCCAGGGGTGTGTGTTGGGTAACCTCCTCGAGTGTCGCTCCGATTCCGATCCCGCTGCAGTCCGGGGGGAACGGAATCGGAGCGGCCGGTACACCCTGGGCGGCGGTCAATGGCTTCCCCTTCACCCCTTCATAGGGTTGGCATTGATCGTCGGCCAATACCCAACGTGGCGGGAACACATCGCTCTCCGTACTCCTCTGCTTTCAGAGGAGACAGGATGAGCGATGCTGTTAGTGGTGAGATGGTCCAGGGTCAGCCGGGGTGCGAGGGATATGCTCTATGGGTAACCTTACACCCGTCTGAAGACCCGAGACGGCGTGCGGTTTTAGTCGGTGCAAGCCCGACATAACCGCCCCCGCTGGCCGGCGGGGGGGTATCCGAAGGGATTTCCGCACGATAAAAAAAAAAAAAGGTATTGAATTCCAACCACGAAGAATTTACTCAGTGAAATTATTATGCGCGAATATAGAACAAGTACCCATATGATTTCAAATATCTGATACCCCTGTATCTATGTATAATAATTTATTTCTTTACAAAAAAGAAATGCTTTTAAACATGTCTATCCACATTCTGAACCTGCAACCTATGCTTACTTTGGGTCTAGATAACGCTGTGTCATGACGCAGTCTCTAACGCAAAGATGATGATAATCGGTCGCATTCGAAGCTCTCAGCTTGGAACCCGGGGTTCGCCTAGTGTCGATATCTTATTATTATTGTAATAATATTATAATTTCTACTGTTCGACTTCAAAAACAAGTGTCATTTTATTTTATTTATTTCTGTTAGTGAGATCACACATATTATTGATCGAAATTATCATGATGTCTGGTTATTTTCGGCGGGACACCCTATCTTTAGCCAGTATACTGCATATAAACAGTGTTTTGATGAGTGACTACATAAAATTTTAACAGTACATTCTAACTTCCTATTATATTGTGGTTAATCCAAGAAACTATTTGTAAATATCATTAGAAAAACTTGCGCAGACAAATTAAAGGAAAAAATAACAGGTTGCACAATGACGTCGGCAAATACAAATCGGGACATCGCATTATTGTTTCTAATAGAGCTATAGTAAAAAATTAATTGCATTTTAAGGTACCTAGTTTGAATTCTGTATTAAATAAAGAATGATATAGATGTGAACAACTTCTAATGCGCATTGCAGGATCTGCAGATCAAAACTATTCAGCCACGCAAGAAGGCAAATTGTGACAAAAATAATGACTATTATTAAATACTCGCTGTGCCCGTGACTTCGACCGTGTGGACTTAGACCTGGGTTTTTTGGTTTAGGAACCCTAACTATTTTTCTAAAACTAAAGTAGCCTTGTAATATTATAGCTATCTACCAGTGCAAGTCCCGTGAAAATTGGCCAAGCCGTTGATACGGCTTTCAAAGAGACACAAAAGACGGACAAAAGTTATGACTTTGTATAGGTAGAGTACCTTTTTTTTTTTTTTTAATTGTGCGGAAATCCCTTCGGATACCCCCCCGCCGGCCAGCGGGGGCGGTTATGTCGGGCTTGCACCGACTAAAACCGCACGCCGTCTCAGGTCTTCAGACGCCGGGGTGTAAGGTTACCCATAGAGCATATCCCTCGCACCCCGGCTGACCCTGGGCCATCTCACCACTAACAGCATCGCTCATCCTGTCTCCTCTGAAAGCAAAGGAGTACGGAGAGCGATGTGTTCCCGCCACGTTGGTTATTGGCCGACGATCAATGCCAACCCTATGAAGGGTTGAAGGGGAAGCCATTGACCGCCGCCCAGGGTGTACCGGCTGCTCCGATTCCGTTCCCCCCGGACTGCAGCGGGATCGGAATCGGAGCGACACTCGAGGAGGTTACCCAACACACACCCCCATAGGTAGAGTACCTATAGGTTATTAATTTATAATTTTTACACTACAATTTCAAGTGTAACTCAAAAATCATACGTATTATAAACATGAAAGTTTGTGTTGATAATATATAATATTTGTTAATCTTTCACACAAAAACGGCTTAACGGTTCAATTTCACCCAGACGATTTTTGGCCCAGAGATAGATTATGGTCTGGAAGAGGATATAGGCTACGTTTTATTCCGGGACTATTCCCGGGATGAAAAGTAGCCTATCCCTGCTACCCATTAGAACTTTTTTTTTTTTTTTTTGTGCGGAAATCCCCTCGGATACCCCCCCGCCGGCCAGCGGGGGCGGTTATGTCGGGCTCGAACCGACTAAAACCGCACGCCGTCTTGGGTCTGCAGACGCCGGGGTGTAAGGTTGCCCATAGAGCATATCCCTCGCACCCCGACTGACCCTGGGCCATCTCCGGTTTCGAGATGGCCCCCTCGGGTTTGGGAACCACGGTGTCCCCGTCTTGCCCCGGTTTGGGGGAGGGGCGCTAGTCGCCCCACCGTCCCGGCCTGCTTCTGCTGGGGTGACAGGCGGCCTCACCTGCCACCCCCAGGCTACCCATTAGAACCTATATTCCTTTGAGTCACAGGTACGGGAATTACACGCAGGCGAAACCGTGAGCAACAACTAGTGTATAATATAAATATACAAAGATGAAGAAAAGAGTTAGCGACACTAGAGAAAAAGAATATACCTAAGTACCTTTTTTTTTTATCGTGCGGAAATCCCTTCGGATACCCCCCCCCCCCCCGCGTGCCAGCGGGGGCGGTTATGTCGGGCTTGAACCGACTAAAACCGCACGCCGTCTCGGGTCTACAGACGCCGGGGTGTAAGGTTGCCCATAGAGCATATCCCTCGCACCCCGAAGAAATATAAGTACCTACAGTACTTCCGTGTACTTATTTCAATACATTATAGTTTCAGTCCCCAAGCTTCCTCTACTGTCGTTAAACCTAACTCAAATGATACCTAAGTATGTACATCTTTAATGATGATGAGATGATGACAGATTACAACATCGAGAAGTAAATACGACGTGTTTTTGGTATGTAGGTCATGTTGAGAAGATTCTTAGATTACATCATTTTGAGTTTGCTTGTCGTGGCCAGAAATATTTTAATTTTTTATACTTTACTAGCTGACCCGGAAAACTTCGTTCCGCCTTAGAATCAAGTTACATTGGCTGCTGATAGCTGATATTCATATTTTAATATTCTAATTGCTAGTATAAGCAGAGTATCCCGAGGGGACCATCTCAAATCCGTAGATGGCCCAGGGTCAGCCGGGGTGCTAGGGAATTGCGGTTTTTGCTCGGTTCGATTCCTACTCACCCTGGGTTACCGTGGGGATTAGAGCAAAAAAGAAACCACTTCAAGGCACAGTATAGCAGGGACAAATCTGAAACTCAAAGTTCATAAAAATCGTTTCACCCGTTCTCGAGTTCATCGCGGTCATCACTCACACAACTTTGATATATATATATATATATAGATGGTACCTTTGGCTTGTTCTCACTAGTTCGATCGTCGAACTACTGAGACTTTTACCGCGCGCCCCGACACGGATAGATATAGGTTAGAAGGGTTATTGCGGAGGTCTCGCAGAGAATAACCCTTTGTGTTAGGTCACTTGTGATAATGCACGTAGAAACCATTCGCTAATAATCGAACAAATGAGAAAAAAAAGTCTCAGTAGTTCGACGGTCGAACTAATGAGAAACAAAAATCTCACTAGTTCGACGATCGAACTAATGAATCGAACTAGTGAGAACAAACGATACCTTTACCAAAAAGAAATCTTAAGAGTATCAAAATAGAAAAGCTAACATAACAATTAAAAATAACAAACGGGCCCGGATTCTTGATCACCTTGATTATAGATTAGCAGGAATTTGATCGCCTTAATAAAAAGTTACCCTTAGTAAAAATTAAGGGGAGCTAACTTTATTCTTAAATTGTTAGTGATGATAGTTTCATTTACTGTAATGGCAGTATCGGTTGCAAAAAAAAACACTTATTCTACTAAAACACGAAATAACTCTTCATTGTAATTAATGGTCGCAGATCCCGTGAACCATACTTACGTCATAGTAGAAATAACTATGAAGACTAAAATTTGTACGTAAGTACACTGTATTAGATAAGAATATTTGCCAGTATAAACCTTGAATGTCGAACTGTGTATGAGACAATCAAATGTATGACGTGATTTGTAAAGGCGTGGTGTCCCATAGGAAATATAAAAAATCAAAAATGTTAGGGGAAAAGGTACCTTTTTTTTGTTTTTTTTTTATTTCCGCGGTATTATATATATAAGGTGTCACAAAATTGGGTCTCTGAATTTGGTGAGATGACTTGTTATCGACAAAATATGTATTTGAAACAAAAAAAAAATATCGGTTAAAGTAAAAAAAAAAAAAAAAACAGCACCAGCGACACGTGACGCGACGAGCACACGTGACGCTGGTCGCGATTTAGGTAGGTAAGGCCCATCATGGAGGATTGGCTAGAGAGGCGACACGGAAGCCTCTAGTACCGACTGACGCAGGTGATCTCTGGGAAGGGGTGCTCCGGGGACCACCTACATCGGATCAGGAAGGACCCAACGCCTGAGCGTCATCACTGTGACGCTAGGACTCAGGGCTGCACACATCGGGGTGGAAGTCCTCTCGCTCGTCAGCATGATTGCGGCAATGGTGCGGAGCGCGAGCGCATGGGCCGCCGCCACCTCCTTCTGCGAGCATGTAATGCTCGCGAAGGAGATGGCGGAGCGCGCCCGGGAGAGGTTCAGAACTCTCCCGGCCCGCCGAGCCCGCAACATGCTCGCCGCGCGTCGTAGGCGACTCAGGCGCCGGAGGTCGCTTAACGACCTCCGTCCTCCATGAGCGCAGGCCTGGGGGTGGCAGGTGAGGCGGCCTGCCACCCCAGCAGAAGCAGGCCGGGACGGTGGGGCGACTAGCGCCCCTCCCCCAAACCGGGGCAAGACGGGGACACCGTGGTTCCCAAACCCGAGGGGGCCATCTCGAAACCGGAGATGGCCCAGGGTCAGTCGGGGTGCGAGGGATATGCTCTATGGGCAACCTTACACCCGGCGTCTGTAGACCCGAGATGGCGTGCGGTTTTAGTCGGTTCAAGCCTGACATAACCGCCCCCGGCGGTATACGAAGGGATTTCCGCACGACAAAAAAAAAGGTATTTCCCACACATTCGCTTGGTGAATACTGCGAGGAGAAAGTCGTCGCGTCACTTGACGCTGGTCGCTGAAGGTGTTTTTTATTAAATTATATAATTGTTTTTACGACCCGATATTTTTTTTTGTTTCAGATTCATATTTTGTCGATACCAAGTCATCTCACCAAATTCAGAGACCTAATTTTGTGAACTTTGTGTGTGAATTTTGTGAAAAACTATTTATTGTCTTTCAATTTATTGGATTTCAAATTAGTATTAGTCTCTGTCTTATAAGTATGATTAATAAAATGACACCATAATAAGTAATTTACTTGTAAATAACATTAACAAAATTTATATCGTAAATAACATTATTTTAAACAGATTAAAAATAACATATGGTTAATTAATCTCGTTAAAGGACATTTTGTTTTGTTTTCTACATAGTATTGTACAAAAAGATTATGAATTTTCGAAAGTGCTTCACAAAGTGCATAAGTTAATGAAGTAAAAGTTTTTTAATAATAAATAAATAAATCAAAGGTTAAATGCAATATCTTTAGAAAATGTAATGTATTGTTACGTGCGCGGGGTACAAATTAAATGCCGTTTATACAACGAAGAGGTTTATTCGCTCACCACAAACTAGCTACTATGATCTTTTGCGTACTATTATTAGAGAATGCGCAGCCACGGTGTACCTCGGAAAAAGGTTTTTATATTCATGGATTATTAAATAATCAGAATTACATAAACACTAGGTTCCAATTTTTTTTTAAATATGGCAATATTCTTAGGACCCCTCGGAATTGGGTGCCTTTATTTTTTATTTATTATCACTACTAGTTTTAAAAGTTACTGTATACCTTGGTCCGTATTATGAAAAGCTACAAAATATTTTAAATGCATACCCCGGCGGCATTTGTGCAGCCAAGAAATCGCAATCTTACTACAATTTTATGAATGGCGACGCAAATCAAGATCAGGTTTTTATAAACTGTTGAAATCAGGGAACTGGTTACATTGCTAGATACTACGATGTCGTTCAACCTGACTCACCGGAGATACTATGAATCAATTATTTATAAATACAAACATTTACATTAACTTTTCAAAGAACGGTCAGTTTAAACAATACTTTATTTGTTTAAGTAGTATTTAATTAGTTTCGTCTGTGTGATATTATATAAGGTGTCACAAAGTTATGTCTCTGAATTTGGTGAGATGACTTGGTAGGATCGACAATATATGTATTTGAAACAAAAAAAATCGAGTGTTTCAAATACATATTTTGTCTATACCAAGTCATCTCACCAAATTCAGAGACCTAATTTTGTGAGATCTTATATTAGGTCGTTACATATGGAATTGCCGTTTTTCGTGAAGAAATTGGAGGAAACTCAATTTTCAGTACTAACATTTTTGATTTTTTTTTTAGGAATGACAAATACAAATTTTATGTTTTTTTGTGTATGAATGAGACAACAATAAGCTAACAAACATCAACTTTTATTACATTTTTGAAAAGTGACAGCTGTTAAGTAATACGAAATTTATCATCAAAATGAATAGCATTTAGGATGTACTGTTTTTGAAGATCGAATTAGTTTATCAAGCGGCCAATAAAAACAAAATTTAATACAGAGTTGTCAAATCTTGAAATCAACTTTCAAACAAAATATAAATAATGGAAATAGCTATTAAATTACTGGAATAACGAACTCATGAATTTGTCAGAAAATTTCGGCAATTTCATAGGTAAAGACCTATTATTTACTTTTACTTTGTTTACAACTCCGTCGGAAAGTGGACGAATTATAACATCATTGTCATGATCCACCTAATATTAGCACAGTGTTAAGTACAACAGTTCGTTGGACTGTGGTATTAGTATGTATCTATATAGGCTGCTGTAAATGCCTAATTGGAACTGTGTAATTGGAACATTTCATTTTAACTTGTGTATTTATATGTTGAACAAAAGATTTAAGTATTGCAAGAAGTAATCACCACAGTTTATTGAAAATTTTACTCGAGCGATCCTGGTAAGTGTTGCCAGTGTTGTGAACAACTTAGTCTAACTACAGAATTTTAGCATCACCGTTGGGTTGTGAAGGTCAGGTGACCATGGAGAATATCGCAGTTCGGCTGTTTCGCAATTATACTGAAAGCTAACCCTCAACTGAATTGCGAAAAGGCTCGGAGGATGATGACACAGTACTTCTTCATTGTATGTAGAGTTGAAAAGTTGCCACTAAACTTTTACAGTTACCTTACATATTGTTTTTTGTAAATTAATGATACAATGATGAACTTCACTGTATGTATAGACCGATATTCTTAGCAATCCATGGATTCTCGTGAGGGTACCGGGTCCATCGCGTTGCTGAGTTGGGAACTCGGGACAGTGTCTGGGACTTGCGACCCAACCTGGGAGTGACATATGGAAATGTATGACGTAATGTGTGCCTACCTGCCTGTAATGTATAACTAGATCGAAAACACATTTACGTCACACGCTTGAGTAAGATGACTTTACCGTCATTGTTAATACTCAAGTATATCTCAAGTATTCCAACCATCAGAGACTCGAGACAAGTAGGACCATCTTAAGGCTTTCACGGCCGGCGTTGAAACTTGTATTCCAGACGTTTCGTCGATCACTGCGGTCGACATCTTCAGTGACAGGTCCGGACGCCGTCGAGTGTGGTGAACCTTCCTCGGCGATGACTTCCCTGCGACTGATGACTCAGTCGCAGCAAACAGCCCGGAAGCAGTATATTCTACAAATAGGAATATATTTATTCATCGTACTCATGAAGCAGTTGTTTACATAAAATCACAAAACAATTGATAAACAAATATTAGGTAAAATTAATTATTAATTACGTCCTAAAAAGATTAATCAGATGACAATTGATAATAATTTACCTATCAAGTAATCGCTATCGACCTAAAATGGTAATTACGTCTTAACATTTTTTAACTGGTCTACAACGGATTTTTGGTAAATAAACATTGGTATGACTTATTTCATAGGAACTTCGTTATTGACAGGCGGATGGTAGTAAATATGCCTACAACTGCTAGCACACGTAGGCACAATCAACGACACATTATAGCATTACCATTTTAGTACATTATAAATAATTTATTTAGAAATCTATTCACGATTTTATTGGTAAACGCTTAGTTGTTGACAATCTTATTAGATTGTCAACAAGTAAACGTAGGTATATTTATTGGCAAAGTGTTACAGTCATTGTATGGAATCTCGTTATTTTAGCTCCGCTCTAGTGATTTGGGTGTTCTTGCACAATATCCACCGGGTTCATTGAGCCAGACACAACAAAATATTTTATCTGCCGCTGAGCATTACCACAGAATAGATAATAATATTACTTATAGGTAGGTAGGTACAGTAGTCGTTCCTTTGATTTTCTAAAAGCCTACATTTATTTTGAATACCAGCCCGTATTTGTATTACTAATCAATAGTATTTTATTTCTTTGTTTAACTTTAATGCGTCACCGCGCTATCACGCCTTAAGTCTCATTACTTCATAGAGTTGTTAACAAAGTTCCTACTCAAGTACTTAAGTTATTGTTACTTACTTCAATTTAGTGTTTGAGTATATACATATGTATTTATTTTACTACAACTTCTTAAAGTAGCTCATTCTTGTTAAATTGCAGTGTTGATTTTATTGTTAATCGACCGAATAATTTTATTAGGTACCTACTGTATCAAACAATTTGTGCATACGAGCCTCGTATCTACGATTACATACGCACAACACCACCATACACCATTTCAGTTTAACGGACTGTTTGAATGCAAACCGAGTTTTGTTTGTGTTGGCCTTGGGTAGATATTTTTCTATTCTTTGACTCAGTGAGCTATGTCGACGGAGCTCCGCTTGGTAGGATTCCTGTTTCCTCGTACAATATCATGAGTAACCTAACACGAAGACTACAATTTCTTCGACAATATCACAAGTAGCCTTCCCTTCCCTTCTAACCTATATCTACACGATTCAGGATTTGGCCTCTTGAAACCATAAAGATGCAATTCGTTAGTATACGACCACATGTTTTTGTGAACGACCTTTATTAAAAATGTATAATCGGGGATACAGGTGTGAAGTTATGTTTAAATAAAAAAGGTATAATATATAAAATAAACATAACATAACATAACATAAACTCACGCCTATATCCCCGAAGGGGTAGGCAGAGGTGCTAGCACCCACATTTCGCCAGTTTATGTTTAGGTCCCAATGTAATAGGTGGCGAGCCTATTGCCATTAACCGGACACTTATAAGCCTGCGATAAATACACACATAACTTCGAAAAGCATCGAAAAGTCATTGGTGTGTGCCATGGTAAAACCTGGGATCGAACCCGAGACCTCGTCTCAGCAGTCTATTACCCATCCCACTAGGCTACCTAATAATAAAATATAATGTTTACTAGGTCCACTGCTTGCAATGTTGAGCTGAGTGAGACATCGTGATTTGAATTATTAAGAGCGTTTTTTTTTTCGATAGTTATTCGGGAGTTTTGGACGACTGTTTTGGCGCCAAAACTTGTCCAATAGATTTGACCGCTATTGCGGAATCAGATTTTGAAAATTTTGAACAGTGATCATTCCTCCGTGGCAAGTCCGATTTTAAAAATTCTTTTTGAAAGTCACAACCCTGGACATGCTTTCTGAGCGTGTAAAGTTTGGTCACAATGTCTCGAGCGGTTATTATGTAATTCCATCTGGAATTTTTTTAACGGTGATCATTCCTCTGTGGTAGCATTAATTTTTTCAAAATATATCCATAAACCTTCCTCTGATTGACCTCTTTAATCATGCCGAATTTGGTTCTGATTGGATTAGTAGTTTAGGAGGAGACTGTGACAAAGAAAATCCTGAAGTCTGGTATGAGGAGCTTTCGCTCGACTTCGTCTCACTCAGCTCAAAAATAACGGCCGCAAACTGAAATAAAGCGTTGCTGTATACCTAGTATGCGACCACGTGCGATTATTTCAATATGATATTATTGTTTCTGACAGGAAAATATTGAAGTGACCATTTGCTAAAAGATGGCGCGTTTAGAAAATTACAAAACTTAAAACAAAGAAGAAACCGGTCAATGCTCCGTCGAACCCCTAAGCAAAGCTAAAATAATTGGTTTGTCCGGCGAAAAGCTGTCCGGGCTTCTACAGGCATTATCGGACCAGCCACTACTGCGGAGGATCATACAGTGGCTGCACCTCTATAAGCTGCTTGTTTAGCAGCTCATGGAAGTTTGCTATATCTCTTTCACCACGACTTCCTCTCACTCATGCAAACTCTGCTTTCTTTTTTTCTTTCTTTGCTCCCGGGTTCTTTAACACAGCGACCCTTGGAAATATCCTGTGCTGCTTCGACCCTAGATCACCCCAACTTATAGGTGCGTTTCTGCCGCTCAGACGATTTTATTCATGTTTCACACTTTGGACGTAGCGTTTTAATCGTGCCCGCCCAGCCCATACACACCAGCCGTATCACACAATATTCTGCATCACTATCACTCGGACACAACAATACACACATGTTACACTGTTAACATGCAGGTCATTCTGTGGCTTATTATGTAATAAGCCGCTCAATAAACCTTTGAAAAACAAAACACACACAGGAACACACAAAACGATTAATCCCTCCAATCAAATAGAATTTGAAATATCCCCCCACATTAGAAATAACTTAAATTAAATAAGACTGTTATTAAATAAATAAGCAGTAAAACCCAATAGTAAAATTTAGAACAAATAAATAGAACAAAAATATTAATTAGTTTCTTCCAAATTATTAGTAACTTTGTAATAGCCAATATGGCTCTAAATTGTAGTTTATCTATTAACGAAAATTGATCCGTAATCTATAAGTAACAAAAATCCGTTAATAAAAATAATACCGTATTAAGGACCCCGCTACCCATGGCGAAAGGTAAACCGGGGAGGTCTCAAAAGAATGAACATTCTAAATGAATATTTCAAAAAAAAAATAGTGGCACTTCGTGCCGATAGAAGTGAAAACAGAGCCATCTAAGTTGTTCATTATGAATCAGTTCGAAACTTCATGGAGGTCAAAACTAAATAGTTCATCAGCCACGACAAATATGGCGTTGTTATAAAAACTACTCTCCCTAAGTCTTACGATTTTTCGATCAGGACTCGTGTCCTGACGCGAGTTTAACTTTTTTTACCCATTACAAAAAAAGTGCACAACGCCGCTAAAGAAGTTTTCACTTCAAGAAAACCGTGCCCGCCCCTGCTACGGGACGACAATGTACATTTCATCATGATTACTACAAATATGAATAAATAGCAGCGAGAGAAACAATTAGTGCGCGTAACCATGAGTGACTAATGGCGGCATCGTTGCAATTTTTCGTCTGTTCAGACCAGTGCTTAAAGTTCATACTCGCTTACGCGCGCTCTATAGCTTGCTTATGTATACTCTAAGCCATACATGCAATGCATACATTATCTAAGTCAATGCCTAGGTCTTTTATCAATGCATTGGGTCTGTCTATTCAGAAATATTTAAAAATGCATCTGCTTTTTGATATTTTAGTTACTTAATGATAATAGGCTATAATTTCAGAGGTCAGGAAGTAAGAACGCAATCTTACTAGATACACCTAACAACAATATGATAATAAAATTATGTTTTCGCAGTATAATTAAATTGATCCTTGAGTTTAATTAATATATTCTTGTTAACTAGCTACCTACTAACAAATCCGCCTTTGGGCGTGTTCCCACTTTGTCCTAACGACAGTGTATGCATATTTGCAAGATTGTCCCGGAGGCCATTTGTCAGTCTCTGATGTGCTAAAAGTAGGTAAAAAAGTACGAAGTTCACTTTCATTTATAGTGCTGATTTTTACGTATGTGTTTGAGAATACTGTTAAAAAACCATTATGAGCATTGCCATTCCATCGACAGTAACTTTAACCAGAACCTTGAAAGATAACAAAAAAGATTTTTCTTGAAAATGAGATTTTTCTATGTATGTTATTAATTCCCATAATTCGTTCCTTATCAGCGGCACTGGCGGAATGGTGGTGTTCCTGGTGAGCCCGATTTTGTTGAAACTATAACTGTGTTTTTTGGATTTTGAAAAATCAATATTCTTAGCCAGTAATCAAACTCGTCAATTGCGTGTGGAAAAAATACACCCTCTTATTACACCATTTGATAGTGCCTCTAATATGTAACGAATTCTGGGAAGTAATAACGTAAAGTTAACAAAATATCTCAGTTTTAACAAAATACCTACCTACCCCTAGCACCTGATAACTGACAAATGATCGCCTGGAGAAGCTAGCAGGTATGCACATGCATAACCGCCCCCGCTGGCACGCGGGGGGGTATCCGAAGGGATTTCCGCACGAAAAAAAAAAAAAAAAAAAGGTATGCACATGCTCAAGGTACATACCTACACTACTTTATTCCATACATTTTATCCTTGTAAAAATAAGTGAGTTCTGAATAGTGGGATCCTAAAAATATGAGTGGGTAGTTGGTTAAAAGTGCACTTTTCATCTCTTGATATTTAATTGTTTAAAAAAATAGTATTATCTGTTTTTACACTAATTAAATGATTGGATTAGTCAGTTAACTGAACAAACCAGCCAGTCTAGCGTTTTCTCCATAAACTAAACACTAAATAGCAACACAGAAACAGGATGGAGAGCTCCTTACTCGATATGCAAAAATATTTTGAAGAGCGATGGCCAGATTTGAGGCAGACCTGCAGAAGAAGTCTTCAACAAGTACTGGGAGCCTAGCTGATGAGTTTAGTGCATTTAAAATATTCGTGTTACAGTCACTTAAGTCCTTCTCACAACACCTTGATACAGTTGCACGGGAGGTAGATAATCTGGAGACACGTAGCCGCCGAAAAATTCTACTATTACATGGCATTGCAGAGACGACAGGTGAGGAAGCGGTTGAGGCTGTTACTAAGGTCGTACAAAAACACCTCAAAATCGACTCTTTTACATCTAAAGATGTCAAACGGTGCCAACGGATGGGGCGGCAAACATCTAGTCAGCAGCCCAGACCGATCCTTGTTAAACTCCAGAGTGTAGCAGTGAGGGACAGTATTTGGTTTTCGAAGACGAAGCTGAAAGGTACGGGTATTACTTTTTCTGAGTTTTTGACTAAGTCACGGCACAGAGCTTTCATGGCTGCTCGGGATAAGTTCGGAGTTCACAAAATATGCTGGACGAGGGAAGGATCCGTGTATGTCCTTAGTTCGGATGGAAACCGGCACCGCATCGTATCCATTGGTGATATCGCAAACATACAGCTGTGTACAGAAGACACTGCTACAGTCAAAACCATTTCCACAAGATCCAAGCGTACAGCACAAAAGAAATAAACTTTCTATGTCATTCGTACTTGGCCGGGTAACTTGTGTTGATGTCTGTGTTACTTTTGAACTATTCATACTATTTTATCAACATTTAATCACTACCTTCGTTAAAGAAAACTACAAATTGCATGATAGTAACAGTATTTTGACAATGAAATGACATGACATTACATACAAAAATATGCCAAACTGCGTTCCATGTCACTTCACAATATAATGAATATTAGCATGTCTTTTTGTTAGAAAACTAGTCTTTTAAGTCATAATTTTTTATGGTAATATACAATACAATAGTGTAATATGTCATATTGATACATGTCATTGTTAAATAAATAGTGTTGATATGCTTTATGTTACTAACGTTACAAATTGTTGCCCAGTATAGGTATTTGTGTGTACCACTGTGATATTTGTTTATGTTGTAAATTTTTAACCATGTTTAATATTGTAACACGCAACTGGCGGGTGGATACTATATATTGGAATTTAGAGTACTTATACTGATATACACATTATAATATATATACATATATATATATTACTATAATTTATTGCATACATATTTGTTATTTTACTTCATTAATATTGTTGTACTTAACTATTCTTATAGGTATAATATTTTGTAGGTATTTTACATACATTCTCAGAGAACTTAAATATAATATATTACATACTATGAATGATTCAGATAGCGATAATGATAGCTTTGTTTCTGCCAGCAGTCTAAACGACAGCTTCGTTAGTTTGCCGTCCGTTTCGCTAGAAGACACTCTCCGGTTCCAGTTTTCGGATGTACCGCGAAATTTTAATGTGATCCACATAAATGCCCAAAGTATTCCTGCTCATTTCCCGGATATGCTGGCTAACTTTCACTCTAACCTTATCCACGCTATTCTTGTCTCTGAAACTTTCCTCAAACCTTGCCTACCGACTACTTCTTACTCTCTTCCAGGTTTCCAGCTGGTTAGGAATGACCGTGAGTTTGCTGGGTGTGGTGGTGTGGCTATATACCTGCGCTCACATATTCCATACAATATTATTAGCATGTCGCCACAAACACCACCAAACTCGAGTGAACACTTGTTTATTAAGCTGGAACTTAACCACACGAAAATTCTGCTTGGTGTGTTCTATGCACCATCTCTGCGAGTGAACTATTTTTCCTCCTTAGAACAAATGCTTGAAACTCTTTTACCTTCTTACAGTCATGCCATTTTGATGGGAGACTTCAATACTTGCCTACTTAAAAATGACTCTCGTTCATCCTCCTTGCGTCATATCACTGAATCCTGTAATCTATCTATCCTACCTCTCAATGCTACTCATCATTTTCCAGATTGTGTCCCTTCTCTTCTTGACCTCATTATAGTTTCTTCTTCTAACCATGTCGCTAAGCATGGTCAATGCTCAGCTGATAACTTTTCCTACCATGACCTAATCTATCTTTCTTATAAAATTCGGCCTCCAAAGGCAAAACCGAAAATTATTAAAAAAAAAATAATTATACGCAATTTTAGTGGCATAGACGTTGACAGGCTTCGCGAGGATGCTTCTGGAATAGACTGGGAACCACTTTTTACATCAAACTCTATCGACACTAAGGTGCAAATTCTTACGTCTAACATAACACAGCTGTATGATGCGCATGCTCCTATTCGTGCAATCAAAGTAAGACATTTGCCATCGCCTTGGCTTACAGACGACATCAAAAAGTTAATGACGAAAAAAGCTGCAGCCAAGTCAAGGTACAAATTTCGATCGACCCAGGAGAATCTGGACACGTATGTGGCCATTAGGAACCGTTGCAACAAGGTGTGTAGGAACGCACAACGCCAACACATTCACACGTCTATCGAAAACGGAGATCCAGCTAAAGTTTGGAAATTTCTTAATTCATTGGGAGTTGGAAAATCACGCCAAGACTCAATTCCTAAAAACTTAGATGTCAATTCACTTAATGTACACTTCTGTTCTTCGACCCATTTAGACGGGACAACTAAATCAAATACACTGCAATATCTTTCAACTGTTCCAACTCCCAAGTACCCTTCATTTGTCTTCGAACAATTGACCGCTTGTGATGTTAAGAAGAGCATAATGGCAATCTCATCCAATGCTGTCGGTAACGATTGTATTAGCCGAAATATGATCATTCCTATAGTGGACGAAATTCTTCCTATTTTATGTAACATTTTTAATCACTCCGTATCTAGTGGAGTATTCCCATCTACTTGGAAAGAGGCACAGATAATTCCTTTACCCAAAAAATCTAAACCATGCTCTTTATCTGATTACCGTCCCATATCGATCCTCCCATTCCTATCTAAAGTCTTAGAGCGCCTTATTCACTCCCAACTTAGCACTTTTCTCAATAAAAATTCATTGTTGAATTCATTTCAATCCGGATTTCGTCCTGGGCATAGTACTTCGACAGCGTTGGTGAACATCACAGATGATATAAGGCTAGCAATGGATGGCGGAAATCTTACACTTTTATCCTTACTGGACTTTAGCAGTGCCTTTAACAGTGTAGATTTCCACATTTTGCTTGGCATACTAAGCTCTATTAACATATCTCCAACGGCTATTGATTGGTTTCGTAGTTACCTGTTTGGTCGTCGGCAACGTATACGCATCGAAGAATCATATTCTTCATGGTGCAGTACTGAAGCCGGTGTACCACAGGGTGGCGTTTTATCTCCTTTACTCTTCGCAATTTTCATAAATTCCATCTCTGACAAGCTAGTTTCATCCTACCACCTTTACGCGGACGATCTCCAAATTTATACACAAGCCCCCTTGAATAGGTTAACAGAGGCTTTCTGTACCATTAACACCGACTTGGAGAGGATCTGCGAATGGAGTAAGAACTACGGACTCATGATAAATCCCACCAAAACGCAAGTCATTGTTATTGGCAGCCCCAGCATGGTCTCGAGGATGAACTTGTCGCAACTGCCCCAAGTTAAGTTTGACGGAACCGTGCTGCCCATACAGGACTCTGTTAAAAACTTGGGTATTTATTTCGACAAGACCTCCTGGAGCATCCAAATCAAAGAGACAAGTCGTAAACTCTTTGCGTCAGCGGGTTCTCTACGGAAGCTAAAGAACTTCCTTCCAACTGCCACTAAAATTGCGCTCGCACAATCACTTCTTCCAGTTCTAGATTACGCCGATGTCAGCTATCCTGATCTCACTGAGGAGCAACTTGATAAGCTTGAGCGTCTTCAAAATTTCTGCATAAGATTCATATTTAGTTTACGCAAATATGATCACGTATCTGAATTTCGTAACAGACTCAAGTGGCTTCCAATTCGACTTCGCAGGAATTCTCACATTCTAGCATTATTATACAATGCTATGTTCAATCCTAAGATCCCCACTTATCTAAGGGAGCGCTTTAGATACCTCAAGGATATACATAATAGAGTTTTGAGGTCGTCCGAGAATTTGGAACTAGAGATGCCAGTGCACTCCACCAACTATGCTGGGAAATCATTCACCGTTAGTGCGATTCGCCTGTGGAATGCACTGCCCTTAAATATTAGGCAGGCAAAATCTCTTTCCATATTTAAAAGTATGTTGAAAAATCACTACTTAGGTATTATCCAACCATCATAACCACCATAGATACCAAATTTTCAACTCTGGGATATGGGTTGTACTTATATAAATTTATCTATATGATTTTAGTTTATTTACTGTTTTAGTGTGAGGTATTGTAATTTATATGTATGTTTGTTTTATTCTTTCTTTTTTTTTGTTCTTTTCTTATTACTCTTTATTGATGTTTGACTACTTTCATCCTGACAACTACACCACCGTCTAACGTCTTGAATTATTTTATTTTTATCCATCCTAAGGTTGCCTGGAAGAGATCGCATTTAGCGATAAGGCCGCCCATTGTACATTTAACTGTATTACTATTATCCATGCTATATTGTCTTTAAACTTAACGTTGGTGTACAATAAAGAGTTATCTATCTATCTATCTATCTATCGTCTTCTCATTTCAAGGCGATTGTTGTGAACCAATAAAATGGCATCACAATGCAATGGAAAGAGCTAAATACGATAATCGTTCTACGATAAACAACCAATTACAACATATGTAGTAGGAACATTACGTCTTCCAATATCACTCTCAAAAAACCGGAGGTGAAAGCCTCGGATGCAACCGATAATGATGATAGAGAACAGGTTATTTCAATAAGTATCTGAGCTTCGAAATCTGATGGACAGTCAGTCGACCATGTCCGGCAACCTACAGAAACATGGCTCATCCGGGCTATGAGGAAGAGAAGCACAAAAATGAAGTGCGCTTGTGTCTCGCCACACCTCTAGAAGAGGGTCGAAGTCACCATAAGAAGCGCCGGTGGTTGATATAGTTCCTCTCCTAACTATAAGTACTAACATTCGGTGGTTTTCTACCAATCTTGACATAATCACTCTGTTATTTGTCACTTTGTACTTTGAGTCTGGTAAGCGGGGGACAACATACCAATAAAAAACGTAACAAATAGCCTATTAGCGTCACTATACCTATATAATGTAAATTACTGCACTGATAGCGTAAAGAAAAATAAAGATAATTACATCATTGCTAATATCAGAGGTATCCATTTATATGTAATATGAAAATTGAATTAATTGCCGAGAGTAATTAAAGATATAATTTGTATTACTCTTTTGTATCTTGGACCTAAGTGCAGTAAAGAGTTAATAATCCTACTTCCAACCATTACTATTCTGCTACTTACTGTATCCTTGTATTAATATAAATGCGAAAGTTTGTACGAATATATGGATAAATGAATGTTTGTTACTCTTTAACGCTAAAACTACTGAATGGATCTGGATGAAATTGTACAGAGCTAGATTACCTATAGACTGCATGGGCTGCGGGAACAGAATCAGAATTCCACGCAGGTGAAACCGCAGGCATCCGCTAGTTAAAAATGAATAAATATACGGCCTTTATCATGCTGAAAGTGGCATTACAAGTACACGGTACTTGATGGTATGATGATAAATGCTACTGTTAACACTTGCAACACCAGACGTTCATACGACCTCAAACAGTCTCATAATCCATATAACGAACCATGCAATATTATAACTGCTACTTAACGTCTATATTAACGTTGTATTTTCTCCACAAAACTAAGAATATTATTATCCCTTTTTTTTAACGTTCCACACGTTAAAAAAACGGGCTTGACTCCATCGGTGCCAATGATGGGGTGGGCGTGTCGGAATCGGACTGAAAACCACACGGCGTCCTCCCCAAGTGTCCATTGCCGGGCACCCCGGGTAAGCCCTCGAAAGGATAACCCCAGGGTTACCGGCGGACTGTGGCCGCCACGCCTGGTGGGGTCGGGTTTTATCCCGCGACGGTGAATTGACAGGCGAGTATAGGACACACACGACACGCCTCCATCTTGGCCTGCTTCTGTAATGACAGTGAGTCGGCCAACTGCCGTGCTCAGGCCCCGATCATGGAGGTCGGTAGTCCCGGGCGTAGACTCACAAGTGGAGGGGGCCGTCTCGAAACCGGAGATGGCCCAGGGCCAGTCGGGGTGCGAGGGGAATGCCTTATGGGCCACCTTACACCTCGGCGTCTGAAGACCCGAGACGGCATGCGGTTTTAGTCGGTTCAAGCCCGACATAACCTCCCGCTTGCCGGCGGGGAGGGGATTACCTCACGAAAAAAAAAAGAAAACAGAAAAGGTACTCACAAGTGGAGTACACTATGTACGACTACAATATGAAAATTATTATGGCTACCATCTACTATCTTCCATATGGATCAGGCATATGTTTGAACGGGAAATTCGATACGTCTATTTTACCTCTATTGTGGAGGAGTGGAGGAGTAAAAGCTGGAAAGCAGGAGAACCTCAGATGCAACTGGGACCCAACTACGCTAAGATGATCATCAGCTTTTGCCTACGGTCCTCTAATATGTGCACCCTACATATCCCGTCAGAATAGTTTTATAATCTTCATTAGCTAACATGTTTCACCTTCTGTCTTATTTGGCATCTGTCAGAAGTGAAATAAAACATTCAGTAGCTTAATTTTATTTATAACTTTTTATATTCGTATCTGTAATATACGTAGGTACATGTTATTCACGTTTTTCGAAGCTTATTAAACGTGCAGCCTGCACGTGTAATCTTGGAAAAACATAAATATCATACCGCGGTTATCAAAGTCAAAGTCAGTCAAAAATCATTTAGTCTGTATAGACCATTAATACGGCACTTACAAAACGTCAAAAAAAATTATGTTTGGCAAATGGACCACCGCCCGCTTCGAAACGCGGCCCTGTCCTGAGAAGACTCCGGCAAGAAACTCAGCGAGCTGTTTTTTTTTTGGTCTATTTACAAACATGTTTACTTAATCTAACTACAATATTTCGTTTGAGTAGCATAGTGAGAGAGCAAACAGTTCATATCCAAGCTTGTTTGTCGTCGAATAGTCTTGAATTTTATAATAGTCTTTTTGGCAGAGTTTAGTTTTAATTTTGCTTTTAAATTTATGAAGAGGTAGTTTCTTCATTTTACTAGGAAGCTTGGTGTATCGGTCATACACCTATATGCTCGTCCAATATAATAACGGATTTAGAATGCTGCTGGGGCTGCCGTGGCAATCCAAGACCATCACGTTGGATCCCGAGGTCCGCTTACTCCTTCTCCTTTTGATTAGCTTTATACGGCTTTTATGGGAAGGACTACCGGCTGTTAGCGGCGATAGCCCGGTGGCGGCGTACGTAACGGACTGCTGAGACGAGGTCTCGAGTTCGATCCCCAGTCGTCCCGGGCACACACCTCTGACTTTTCGTAGTTATGTGTGCATTAATAAAATGTTAATTATCGCTCGCTTAACAATGTGCCCGATAGATGGCAATAGGCTCGCCTCCTATTACATTGGGACCTTAACATAACTGGCGAATCATGGGTGTGTAATACACCTCTGCCTACCCCTTCGGAGATACAGGCGTGAAGTTATGAAGAAGAAGACTGCCGTCTGCCGTCCAAAGCACGAGAGGAAAGCAAGCCGCACTAAAAGTCGAAGTTGGCTTGGCCCCGTAGATCTTGATGGAGTCCCATATACCTTGGATGGTTTCGATGCTATTATAAGGAAATGTTGGTATTATAAGTGCATATAGATGTAGGCATAGGTGGATATAAATAGTTTCACTAGAAATTGACAAATCAACTACTGTATATATACGTAGTGAGCCAACGCGGCAACGCACCTAATGAAGTTCTGACTCCAAAAACTTGACCCGTGGACTTTCAATTGAATACATTTCCTATTTCCCATTATCTATCCACATTCTTCTAGCCAATCTTGCAATCTATCGTAAATAGTGCTAAATTCTTATTATGTTAGGAAATGGATTTCACTATTTAATTGTTGGTCATCAGAGCATGTAACGTTTACATCGTTTATGTGTTTTTTTATTACGATCATGTGTTCTCATAAAACCTTACAAACAAATTGAATAGAATTTTAATTTCATATCATGTAATTACGAGTACAACTCGTCATATTTTTCTTACAAAATGTTTAATTTCGATAAAACATTTCTAAAGTTGCAGTTAATTTTTTTATTTGACGTGAGATTCGATTATATACCTATTCATTTCCACAACTTTTATATAACTATCGAAACAATCTCTTCTTGTCTGACTTTTTCACATGGTCTTAAAGTAGGTATAAGTCATATAATAGAGATAGTTGGAAACTATGTAAGTTGGTAACAAATGATACGAATAATTTTAACCGATTTCAAAAAGTTCCTCCGTTCTGAATGTCCCTGTCTATTTCTTTTTTGTTTTTTTTTTTTTTTATTTTGCGGATTATTTTTGCGTTGCATTCAGTCTTATAGCTCCAAGGTGACCCCAACCGATTTTCATTAAATAAGTATAGACATTCGCATCGGCCTACATCAAGGAATACCTCAAAATCTAAAAGCGGCCAAGTGCAAGTCGGACTCGCCCATGAAGGGTTCCGTAGCAGCATATTTGAGTTGATTGAATGAAAGGTAAATTGCGGTTTACGATTTATGAAGTATTAAAAAAACGACTTACTAGATCTCGTTCAAACCATGTTTCGGTGGAAGTTTAGATGGTAATGTACATCATATATTTTGTTTTAGTTTTATCATTCTCTTATTTTAGAAGTTACAGGGGGGGGGGGGGACACTTTTTACCACTTTGGAAGTGTCTCTCTTGCAAATTATTCAGTTTAGAAAAAAAATATATTAGAAACCTCAAATCCATAGATACCACACGTATGAGTTTGATGAAAAAGAATTTTCTTAGTTTCAGTTCTAAGTATGTAGTAGTAGGTAGCAAAATTGTATGTTTTTTTTTTCTATTTTTGTGTGAAAATCTTAATGCGGTTCACAGAATACATCTACTTACCAAGTTTCAACAGCATAGTTCTTATAGTTTCGGAAAAAAAGTGGCTGTGACATACGGACGGACATGACGAATCTATAAGGGTTCCGTTTTTTGCCATTTGGCAACGTTAAATAGTTTTCGATTTTCGAGCTGTGAAGTTGTCAGAAGTAGCTGGAAGTGGTTCGTGTAACTATACACACAGCTGCTGCGCCGCCATTCCACACTTCCTTTGAACTTAGCTGGACACGTTGCCGCGTGTCTAGATTTAAACTTCACACACAGAGGGGGTCAGTCGGGGTGCGAGGGATATGCTCTATGGGCAACCTTACACCCCGGCGTCTGCAGACCCGAGACGGCGTGCGGTTTTAGTCGGTTCAAGCCCGACACAACCGCCCCCGCTGGCCGGCGGGGGGGGGGTATCCGAGGGGAATTCCGCACGAAAAAAAAAAAGGTACCTACTTCCATATTTAAACTACAAAATATTGAACAGAACATATTTGTAACATACAACAGTTTTTTTAAACTCTTGCTACATAATATATACAGCCTGCCTATGGCCATCGGGGATTTACCTCTCAAAAGTTGAGAGATTTTTTCCCAAAACTTACGTTATTTTTCCGAAAATTACCCTCAATATAAACAAACTCACAGAATTCGGCTTGTCTCCTTATTATATTAGTAGACTTAGATCTGTTTCATGAAATAAAACGCCCTGCCGTCCCGGCCTGCTTCTGCTGGGTTGACAGGCGGCCTCACCTGCCACCCCCAGGCCAGAAGCAGGTACCTACTACACAAAGTCCACTTCTAATATTAAACCAACTAAATCGGCAATCCCAGACTTTTCCCGAAGAAACGGGCTCAATAACACCTACTGCTTTGCATTTGCCGAGCTTTTTTACAACTCCATTTAGCGATAAGACCGTACATTGCACCTACCGTGTTATGTAAAGACTGTGAGGTGACGCTATGATAGATTGCAAAAATAACACACTACTCAGTGTAGCTAGGTTTTTCAGTTACTACTTGTTCATTTAGAACACTATCTACTAACTCGCTCTACTAACTTCAGTCGTGACTAGATAATTTTAGAAAACTCAAATTCTCAGGATGATACGTAGATAGCAGATTTATAAGACATAGTAAGTTTCATTTATCTAGCAACCAATTAACGAAGAACTAAGTTTCAACCCTCCTCAAAAAAGTGCACTTGCAATTAATGTTATCGAAACTTTCAGATAATACAGATTCCACCGTAAACAACACGATTAAAAGTAAGTAATGACTTTTAATATCTTTAAAATTGACTAAAGTTTAAGTGCATTGGTTTTGTGGATATAAAGTAACCATTTTATTGGACATTTTTCTCAATTACACCTTACAGTTAGTATGAACGAACGAATGAATGTACGAACTGAAGTGTTATTGACCCTATAATTATTAATCGTGTTCAATCGCGAATATTATCTACATATCGAAATAAAACTTTTTCTAACGGATTCTGTCACGAATTTGTGTTCTTTAGTCACCACTGTTTAACTGATCTTTTAGACTAAATTGCAGCGCTATGCCATTTTCGACACATCTGAGAATCATGCCTTCATAAGTTTTTGTCACGAAATCCCGCGAAATTGCATTAACTAAACTCATCATTAAGGATCATATGCAACTAAGATAAATATGTCGTACCTATTAAAATAACATATAATTAGCAAATTCAGGATGTTGTTACATTATATAAATATTATGATTTATGAACCGTAAGTGCAAATATTTGCAGTTGTTGATTGTGCAGTTTCTTGATAGTATTAAGCCATTCATGGATGTGGGAATATAGATAACATCATTAGTTCCGTGACCACCATTTGCAATTATGGTCATGGCATGAAGTACAATGTTAATTCTATGATGAACAGCTGAAACGTGACTAGCAAGATTATGTTTTCAAATACACTTTATATTCAATAAGCTACTGGATTGCTTTGTTTCGGTAATAAATCAGCAGGAAGATGTCATTGGGTTTATGGAATAGTAATTCCCAAAAATCAATTTGTGATCGGGTTAAATTGTTATTTATTGTTTACTAGAAATAGGTGCCGTGATGATTGTGTCCATTATTTCATGTGCGTGTGATAAGTACATTTAACTTCCGTTACCATTATTTAAAAGTAAGTATCAATCAATTATACTTAAGTAGTGGCTATTATACAATTTCGGCGAATTACAGTTTCTAACGGATTCAGTTTCTGAAAATCAGTTTTACTTTTATTTATAGAGTCAGAATCATAATACCTACCCACATTAATGTTTATTACAGTTTCTTAGTCTAACGTTTGTAATAGTCTATCGTTTTTATACGTATTATCTATTGTTTAATATTCACTTTCCCATTCACAATACAATACACCTGCATTTCCTACATGGAGGGTGGCGATCCAGCACCGGGCAAAGTAACACAATAACCTATCCTAACACTTTATCAGCACATTATCTCATTGTTTCTGAAGTGAAAACTATTTTACGCGCGTTGACCACGTTCCATATGAGCATTTTTTGGGTGAACAAAAATCATGAAACTCGCATTTTATTTAATCGTCACGTACCCGCGAAGTCCTCACCGAGACGCCTACGTCACGCGAGACACATTCCATTTCAACTTCTGTCGATACCCCGGAGTACCACTGTCTTTTTTTTATACCACTTAGGTGGCAGACAAGCATACGGCCTACCTGATGGCAAGCGGTTACCTCTGCCTATGGACGTGTGCAACATCAAGAGGGTCGTACTCGCGGTACCGACCCTTTAAAAGAAGAACCCCATATTGAAGTCGCTTGGGGAAACTACGGCAAGAAGATCATTTCACAGCCTGAGAGTGCGTGGGATGGAATGCCTTTCATATTTCACCGATTCCGGCTGCAATGTGTGAGGACGGATTCCCTGTCTGTGGCGAGCGATGCGATGCTAGAATGTGGCCGTGGGCATCGTGCTAAACCATTCATCTGAACACACACCATTATAAAATATACAGGCGGTAGAATACACACACAGGGAGGCAAAATATCTCCTAAGGCTGAGAGGTTCCACACTGCCTTTAAGTATAGGATTAACGACAATCCGTAGCGTCCGTCTTTGCATCGTGTCGAACGGGTCAAGTTGGTATGCAGGTACCCCGGCCAAAACGTGACAACAGTACTCCACGTAGGCCCAGACTTACGACTTATAAAGAAAAGGTCTCTGCCCCGCAGTGAAGTAATGCTTCGCCCTGTGGAGCACTCTGAGTTTTATAGATGCCAACTTGATCTTGTCTTCCCGGTAACTACAGTACTGGACTGGAGATATCGATACCAAGGATCCCGAATCTTTGGAGATGGTTACAACCAACCATAGCTACAAGGCTATGATCAAGATACATGGTGTTTCACTGTTGTAGTGAGGAGTAAGTGGTGATTGTCGCATGACAATCACCACTTACTCCTATGCCGCGCATGCCCTGCCTAGTAGGGCTTGCTCTCCTCCAAAAAGGCGGGATCACCAACAATGATGTCCAAGACCTGGCGAGTGCTTGCGGGGTAAACCGCCTCTCTCAGCAATATAATCTCATACAGAAAACACCGTGTGGTTTAAGTCGGTTCAACTACAATATGGCCGCTTCGTTGTCCCCACAGTGAATGGTAGGTAAAAAAAAATACATTCAAAACTCACGTTTAGAAGTTGAACGAGATCCAAGAATAAGTTAACATTCTTTCTGATAAAGTTAGAGTTCATAGATAAAAAATAATCAGCTTCATATATCTCACTTAAATATAACGTTAAATTATTGTGATTGAGTAATATGTATTAACATTATTGTTCAAATTAGTTTTTTACTTCAATAACACTGACAATTTAAATGTTATTGTTATTGAAGTAAAAACCGGGCTTTTTTATATCCCTATAAGTATCCACTAGAAGGGTTAGGTTGTATGGGGTCCTATCAACATCTTCGTGGCCTAAGTTTTTGCGCAGGGCAGCTGCTCTTTTGGGAATTCGCTCCAGTAATAGCCAAAATAAGTCGAACAATGAGGGTCCAAAATCTAGTGTTTGGTCACAATGGGGAAACAGTAAAGAACTAGTCTAGGACGAGAAACGCCTCAATACAGGGTACTGACTATCTTCCCAGATGCTTCTTCTTCATCGTGTCGATGGCAATAAACAGTCCTTCCCAGATGCTAACTCCCTACGGTCTTACTCGCCCCGGAACTGGAATAGTTTATCGTCATGACGTCGTCGGTACAGTGAATAGTGGGAGAGAACAGACGTTTTAAAACATACACCTGGCTATCCATATTTTTTATAGGCACACTGCCATACTCGTATCAATTTTAGAACATGCAGACACTTATGTATTTGTTATAGAATTGAACAATCGAACGCTATTTTAATATGTGTTAATACACCCATTAAAAGACCGTTCAAATACTCAGCGCATACAATTATCGCTGTAACAATACCGGGTTCACCGCGTTCAATGTCACTGGCGCATTTAACGTCAACATGAATCGAGGTATTTTGTGTTTCTGATTTGTCTCTGAATTCTGAACTTTTAAAGGTACCATTTGTTTTGTTGTCCGAAAGATTAACTAAAGGTGCCATTTTTTTAGGGTTCCGTACCAAAACTGATGTTTTGTTTGTGATGATATACGGGGATAGCCCAGTTCTCCGATAGTCGTTTCTCCGTTGGACTGATCACCGGCAGGACATTTCGTTTTTGAGAGATTCGTCCATAGAACGTTTCACCTATGAATGTTTCGCCGACAGAATGGTTCGCATTTGTTTGTTTCGACGACAGGACTTTTCAATTATGGAAAATTCGCCGTCAAGTCGTTTTGTCTACAATGTTCCGACATGGCTTTTCCACTATTTAACTACAAAGCCACCAAAAAGCTACTAGCTTGCTATCGAAATCCAACTTTCCGGACTAGTGGTTCCGGCGCTTTTGGGTTAGGTTAGGTTAGAACCGCGGCAGCGGTCGGCAAAGCGCCGGTACTACTAATCCAGAAAGTACGACTTCGATTTTCTTTTTCACTATTTAACTACAAAGCCACCAAACCTATCAAAACGTATCATCCTTAAAGATTTAGTCATTACTTGTGACAAACCATGCCTAAGTAATGTTTGTCGACGAATTCTTATTTGGTGAACGATTCTGTCGTCGATTCACTGATGAATTAATTGTTCTGTCGACGAAACGTTCGTAGTTCAAAGGTTCTGTCGGTGAACAACTCATAATCGAAACGTTCTGTCGGCGGCTCATTCGGCAGAGAAACGTCTGTCGGAGGTATGTTTCAGAATCGAAATACACAGTATATTCAGTTGCATATTCACTTCAAAAATAAATAATTATATAAATAAATAAATGTATAGACAATGTTAAGGAACATTTCATGCGCGAGTCCGACTCGTACTCGGCCGGTTTTATATAAACAATTATTATGGAAACGAAATTAAGTTTCGAATTACAGAATATTCCGTTCATTAGTTCTGATTGTATCATTTTTCATACTCAGGAAGTTATTGCACTGGCATGGCTGTAGGTCGTTATCTAAGAAGATAAGAATGCGACAGCAAGATGACTAAATGTGTGGCCGGCCATGTTATAAAAGTAGTATTTTTTATCAGTTCATTTAAATTGACACAATATTTTGAACTACAAAAAATTACGTACTACAAAAAACAATGATTAAAAATGAAGTCGGTTAAAAATAAAATCTAAATTTTGATTTCATTTACGTTGCACAGTCGATGTGAATGATTTATTCATATATTTATTTATGTTGAAACTTAATAGCTATGTTGTTATAAGTTAATCAAAGACATATGCTTTGATTAACTTATAACAGTCACCCGAAAAGTACAATTGTGTGCACCACTTAATATTATGTACACCATGTAACAAAACTAGTGTCCGATCAATTTGGGGCTAACCATATAATATAACATTAAAAATAATACCTATATTAATGAAAATAAATGTGCTATTAGAAATGCACTCTTCAAAATGTAAGAGTGGGACAACACCAAACAGTAGATATCCAATAATATTATATATTTGATGATGTTAACATACTCATTCCTTTATATCCCCATAGGGGCAGGCAGAGGTGTAATCAAACGAATCTTTCACGGTTTTCGGCTCGCTACATACCTTTTTAGGGATTTTCTTTAGAAAAGCCCTATTGCTAAGGAGTTGTCGTCGACGTCGTCGCCAATTTTCTGTCACGGTTTTGGGTATGAAGGAGATGAGCTATCGAGTTGCTGTTTTCGGCAATAGATTCGTGCTGGGGTGAACCATTGCAGGATATAAAAAAATCGCAAAAAAAAAAAATGCAAAATCGAAAATGCCTTGTATTCGGCTGAGCTCGTCTCAGGAATTCAACTTGTTTTATTTTGTTTCGTGCGGAAATCCCTTCGGATACCCCCCCGCCGGAAAGCGGGGGCGGTTATGTCGGGCTTGAACCGACTAAAACCGCACGCCGTCTCGGGTCTACAGACGCCGGGGAGTAAGGTTGCCCATAGAGCATATCCCTCGCACCCCCACTGACCCTAAGCCATCTCCGGTTTCGAGATGGCCCCCTCGGGTTTGGAAACCACGGTGTCCCCGTCTTGCCCTGGTTTGGGGGAGGGGCGCTAGTCACCCCATCGTCCCGGCCTGCTTCTGCTGGGGTAACAGGCGGCCTCACCTGCCACCACCAGGCCTGTGCTCATGGAGGACGGAGGTCGTTAAGCGACCTCCGGCACCTGAGTCGCCTGCGACGCGCGGCGAGCATGTTGCGGGCTCGGCGGGCCGGGAGAGTTCTAAACCTCTCGCGGGCGCGCTCCGCCATCTCCTTCGCGAGTATTACATGCTCGCAGAAGGAGGTGGTGGGGGCCAACGCGCTCGCGCTCCGCACCATTGCCGCAATCATGTTTTCCCGACGTGTTATTACTAAAAAAAATCTAACAGAAAAAGTCATTAATAATTTAGCTAAGCCGGGAGTCAAACCTGGGACGTCATGTGTAGCAGTCACTGCCACTACACTACCGTGACTACTTAAACTAAACCATTAACGTTGATTTACAGTTTAAAATCATTTTCATTATCTTCTTAGCGGTGATGACGGTCACTTGGGTGCGACCTTCAGGTAGACTTTCATTCCCCTCGGATTAGGAGATCCGATTACTCTTTCGTCGCCTTTCCATAATTGAATTGGTATTATCTTTCTTTAATTTTATATATGGGTCCGACTCCTATCCTATAATCCTATTTCTATTTTGTATTATCCATATATATAAAAATGAATCCCTATTTCCTTGGTCACGGCCGGCATCACGCGTGAACAGGTGGATCGAATTCACTAATTCTTTTTTGTGTTTGTCATTGTCAGGAGAAGGTTCTTATGAAAGAAATAGGAAAGTTGCGACGAAAATTAGAAAATGTAATCAGTAGTTTAGTGGTTAAGGCTTCGGCCTTACGATCGAGAGGTCCCGAGTTTGAATCCTTACACTACCGACGTGAACCCACTAGTTACTAGCTAAAACCAGAGTTAAGAGGAATACTAGTAATTTTGGTTACTAATATTCTTTAAAAAATAATCACCATTACATACACATACCATGTTAACAATGGTGGCACTCAGCTTGACGGCCTTTTTTTAGGGATTTTCTTTAGAAAAGCCCTATTGCTATCGAGTTGTCCTCGACGTCGTCGTTGCCAATTTTCTGTCACGATTTTGGGTATGAAGGAGATGAGCTATCGAGTTGCTGTTTTCGGTAATAGATTCGTGCTGGGGTGAACCATGGCAAGATAAAAAAAAAAAAAACCCTTGTATTCTGCTGAGCTCGTCTCAGGAATTCAACTTGTTTTTATTATTTTCGGCCTCATCAAAAAAGGATTGTCGTCGCAGCACCGCGTGACACCCACCGGTCCCACTAGTGCTGCGACCACAATCCCCCTGCCCGGCTATGCACTTGCTGACCCGTGAACGCAATCACACCGAAATTGGATTACTATGGAGGGTTTTTCGCAATCGTGCACCCACCCGGCCGAATTTTGTGACAAATTTGTGTCATCAAATTTCTACCACCAATAAATTGAAGTTACTGTCCTCTTTATGATTCACCCAACAAAAACCATTACTATGCAAGCATATTATTTGACAACGATGAGTTTTTGTCTCTGAATACAAATCGTAGCTTATGCGTCATAAGTCATAATAAACATGTTGTTAATTATTTCTTATTTCTGTTGGTAGCATTATTCAGTGGTAAAATTTGGTAGGTACTAGTAAACTTTTAGTCTTGGCTGTTTTTGGACAAGCAAAAAAAGGCCCCGAAGATCTAGGTGAGACCTAGATCTTAGGGGCCTTTTTTATTTGTTTCGTCAGGGGAAATGTCCTACGGCATAGCGCGCGATTATGTGTGGCTCTAACACAGTAAAACCCCTGCGGTGTGCCCTACTAAGCGCCTTGTTGGAAACTATATAAGAATAATTCTATGGCGACCCCCGCCCTAGCACCCGCAGCCTCACTCAGGGCGGCATGAGGCGCAAATATTCGCGTATTTCGGATCAGCAACGGGATCTCCTTCCCTAATCCGCTCCGAACCTTACTTCTGCGAGATAACGTCCTTAACACAGGCGTTTAAACACAATGTTAGAAATATTACCGAATAAATATACTGAATACACATGGACCGTCTTCACAATGTAATTTATAAATCTATATTATTTCATTTTCTTAATAAGTCTGCTATATGTGAACACGGCACAAATAGATACCAAGCAACTATTACTTACTTGATATTTGATGAACCACAGATAAATCGCTAAGAATCATCGATTGATACCGAGGATGATACGACAATAATACGGTAATACTTCCTCCTCTACGGGAATACTAGTAATATCGGTTGCTGATATTATTTTGTAAAAAAAAACACCTTCATTTCAATAGAGAAGATGGTTTGAATGTACTTAGCACATGTTTTGAATCCAGATAATCACTGACACGAACCCAAGAATAAGTAAAACACAACAAGACGTCAAAACACTTCGAGCATACATAACATAACATAACTTCACGCCTGTATCCCCGAAGGGGTAGGCAGAGGTGTATTACACACCCACGATTCGCCAGTTGTGTTGAGGTCCCAATGTAATAGGGGCGAGCCTATTGGCATCTACCGGGCACATTATTAAGCGAGCGATAATTATCATTTATTAATGGACACATAACTACGAAAAGTTAGAGGTGTGTGCCCGGGCAACTGGGGATCGAACTCGAGACCTCGTCTCAGCAGTCCGTTACGTTTGCCACTGGGCTATCGCCGCTATTGGCACTAAGGTCGCTAAGGACACTTCGAGCATTGTTAGTAATTATATAATATATCCTCCTCCTTGGGTCGATTTCCTCAATTCTGAGGGTCGTGACCACTACCATGGATCATTTTCTGCGCACTATATTGCGCCATCGGTGCCTATCCTTCGCGGCATGTAGAGCGTCGTAGAGTTTGTTGGACTCAAGTGTGGTGCGGACTTGATCAGACCATCTAATCGGACTGCGGCCTCTGGTTCTCTTCCCTTCTATCTTTCCAGCCACAATTAGTTTTTCGAGATTATCGCCGTCTTTCCTTGCAATATGTCCGAAGTATTCAAGGATCCTCTGCAGACAGATGGTGGAGAGTCTCGTCTTCACATTGAGTTGTTTTAATATCGAAGCGTTTGTCCTACGAGCAGTCCAAGGGATCCGCAACATTCTCCTCCAACACCACATCTCGAAGGCGTCGATGCGGTTTCTGTCTGCAGCTTTCAGCGTCCAGGTTTCCACTCCATAAAGGAATATGGAGAATACCAGAGTGCGGACGAGTCTGGACTTCGTCTTTAGCGAGATGTTCCTGTCCTTCCAGATGCGTAACAACTGGGTCATGGCATTTTTGGACATTCCAATCCGTCTACGCACTTCCGCCTCACAAGAACCGTTCTTGCTTACAGTTGAGCCCAGGTACATGAAGCTGTCTACTACCTCAAGGTCAAGTGTCCCACTGAGCTGTATGCTATTGAAACGATCCACCACCATAATCTTTGTTTTGGATCGGTTTATTGCAAGCCCCAGGTCTCTGCTGATGCGCTCCATCCTCTCCAAGATACTCTTGAGTTCATCTTCGTTTGCGGCTAGGAGGGTCGTGTCATCCGCGTATCGGAGGTTGGAGATTTTAACGCCCTCTACGCTGACGCCACCATTCCAGCCATCACAAGATTTCCGCATTATATATTCACCGTATGCGTTGAAAAGAATGGGAGACAAAATGCAACCTTGACGAACACCCTTCTCGGGTTTAAAGGGTTTTGAAAGTGTGTCCTCGATCCTGACGGTGCTCTGGCAGGTGTTGTATAGAGTTTGGAGGAGTGCTGTAAGGTGCTCAGGTACCCCTAGTTCCAGTAGGACTCTCCACAGGCTTTCCCAGTTAACGCAGTCGAAGGCCTTGCTATAATCGACAAAACACATTATCATCGGTGTGTCGAACTCATAAGCCTTTTCGATTAGTTGCCTGATGTTTAATATTTGTTCGCGTGTTCCTCTGCCTTTGACAAAACCTGCCTGTTCTTGAGGTATTTGCCAATCTAGAAAGTGACGAATACGGCAGTTTATTATGTGAAGCAGGATTTTACTGGCATGCGAAATTAGGGAAAGTGTCCTGTAGTTATCGCATTTGGTCTTCGAACCTTTCTTGTGTAATGGTATGATGATGGACTCGGCCCAGTCCGTTGGCTATATGCCCGTGCGCCAAATGGTGTCGCAGATCATATGTAAAGCCTCCATTCCCCTATCACCGAGTGTGCTCAAGACTTCCGCCGTTATCTGATCCGGGCCCGGAGCTTTCAGCGGCTTGATTCGCTTCAAGGCAGCGTCCACTTCCGAGCGAAGGATTTCCGGCTCCAGTTCAAGCTCTTTCCAATCAATGAGTGGACTGTTGGTATCGCTGCAGGGCCTTGAATATAGCTGTGAGCAGTAGTTTCGCCATCTCTCCGCCACACCCTCCAGATCATAGATGAGGTGGCCATCAGTGTCTTCGATCGACCAGGTCTTGGGTTTGAACTGTCGCGTGAGTACTCTGACCTTCTTAAATAGATCAGCGGTTTGGTATTTGCGGGAGTGATCTTCAATGTCCTGGCAGATACTTGCAATAAAGTTGTTTTTGTCCCAGCGACATCGTCTTTGTATTTCGGAGGATAGATTGGTGTAGGTTCTGTCGCTGTCGGTGTATTTCAAGAATTCCGCTTTCAGATTTTTCCTGCGTTGAATGAGCTCCCATGTGTCGTTGGAGATCCAAGTCCTCTTCTTCCGATCTGTTCTCCTTTCCTTGATGATAACGTCTAAGGTATCTGTGATGTGCGTACTAAGCGCTCGCCATTGTGTGTTTGCGTCTGCGTCTTGCGGCGGTGGGTGGTCGATAAGCTTAGATTCGATGGAGTTCTGGAAAACTGGTCTTTCAGATAGGTCAAGGCATCTCAGTTTGGGTGTCGGCTTCTTACATGACTTCAGCCGCAGTCTAAAAAACGCGACGAGGAGGTTGTGGTCAGAACCGCAATCGGCCCCGGGGAACGTCTTCACATTTGCAACCGATGATTTCCAGCGCGTGCCGACGAGAATGTAATCAATCTGGTTCCTGTATCTGTCCCCAGGGGATTTCCATGTGTACAGGCGCGTCGGGTGATGCTGGAAGCAAGAGTTCAGGATGCTTAGGCCCTTGCTGATGCAAAATTCAAGAAACCTCTCACCACGTTCGTTTCTTTCCCCGAGTCCGTATTTGCCAACTATCTGACGTATATGGTCGTCGGTGACTGTGCTGCCTATCTTGGCATTGAAGTCACCGAGGATCATCGTTACCTCCCTGCCAGACAGCGCATTCAAGGGTTCCGTAGAAGCTGTCGATTTCCTCCTCAGACGACTGGGCCGTGGGAGCGTAGACAGAGACTATGTTCAACTTGCAAGGCTTGGTATTCAGTTTCGGGGTTAATATCCTGTCAGATACAGGATTATACCCGAGAACATGTGCATTGATCTTTGGTGGTAGTATGACACCGACGCCGTTTGCACTAGAGTCTTTAGCGCCCGAGAAGTACATGACATTTCCCGAGGCAGTAGTGAAGTGACCGTTGTCGCGCATGTGAGTTTCGCTTACGCATAAAATGCTTAGCCGGTGTTCCCCCATTTCTTTCTCCACGATGCTCAATTTGCCCGTTTTAAGCAGTCCTCTGACGTTCCAGGTGCCAATACGATGGTGGTCTCGTATTGAGGTGTTTTTGGCTATTGCTATCTTGTCACCGGTCGCATCTCTTCTTTCAGGGGCCCGGCGAGCCACCCCATCAGAAGCTTCGGTAGCCAATTTAACACTATCCAGCCCGGTAACTGCATAGCGCCGAGTGTCAGTCGGATCGCCCGACATCTTCTTTCTATAGTGCCTTGATTCCATGGGTGACGCTCTTGGGATATTCAGCACGGTGGGTTCCCAGGGCCTTCCGTGTCAGTCTTTCGGAGAGGATTTAGTCTCTCCCGGCCTGTAAGACCGCTCTGCGCTGGTCAGCACAGAGGTTTTGGGTTAGTTGACCGCCGCCCAATGCTCGGCGTTGACATTTTACGACAGGTACGTCTCTCCTTGACCAACCCTCCTCCTTTCTCATCCGGGCTTGGGACCGGCAACGGCGGAGTTATATAATATATATATACCTATATATAATATATCGTATCATTGTTTGTAACTAGTAACTATCACCAAAATTTACGCAAAGCTTACTTTAATATTATTTTATATGACATTAAATGATATGAGACGAGCACAATCTAAGGCGGGAGTTATATAGATGATGCAAGAGGAATAAGGCGTAGGGCATCGTTGAAGCAAAATCGTACGTATCGACGGGACCGTAGAGAAGATTTTACCCTTTTCTGTACAATTCACGCTTATTTACCCGTGGTCATGACTGCTAAAAAGCAACCGAAACGTTGAGAACAGTCTTAATAATAACATAATTACCCCATAATAAATCGCGACAAAATCTGTTTATTTCAATTTATATAATTGAATAACAATAATCTCATGATTTTGGTATTTACGCAGTAACACGGATTTCCTCTATTATATATGGTTCCATTGTATTTTTATACGAATCAAAGTCATCTGTCAACTCATCTAATGACTTTGTACGTAGAGACTTCATCAACTTCTTCATAGAAAATTAGATAATGAACATACAAGAAATACGTTAATTTCATACTTATTAGGCATGTCATAGAATTAATTATTACCTTTTATCATTAATTCCATCAATACCCTTGTGTTTGAGGTGCGGAAATCCCCTAGGGTTTGAACTCACCGGACTAACAATCGTACTCGAACCGACCTATATCGATCTCGAACAGTCGAACCGACTTAAACCGCATGGTGTTTCGTCACTCGTCACATCTGCCTGTGTGGCCGTGGAACCAGGTATTCCTTAGAAAAAATATCTCTGAGACCACGGCTGGCTTTAGTATCTTT
Organism: Cybosia mesomella; assembly: GCA_946251805.1. NCBI lineage: Eukaryota > Metazoa > Arthropoda > Insecta > Lepidoptera > Erebidae > Cybosia > Cybosia mesomella. The sequence goes on from OX276395.1 coordinate 12,447,930, forward strand.
TTTTTTTTTTTTTTCGTGCGGAAATCCCCTTGGATACCCCCCCGCCGACCAGCGGGGGCGGTTATGTCGGGCTCGAACCGACTAAAACCGCACGCCGTCTTGGGTCTGCAGACGCCGGGGTGTAAGGTTGCCCCTAGAGCATATCCCTCGCACCCCGACTGACCCTGGGCCATCTCCGGTTTCGAGATGGCCCCCTCGGGTTTGGGAACCACGGTGTCCCCGTCTTGCCCCGGTTTGGGGGAGGGGCGCTATTCGCCCCACCGTCCCGGCCTGCTTCTGCTGGGGTGACAGGCGGCCTCACCTGCCACCCCCAGGCCTGCGCTCATGGAGGACGGAGGTCGTTAAGCGACCTCCGGCGCCTGAGTCGCCTGCGACGCGAGGCGAGCGTGTTGCGGGCTCGGCGGGCCGGGAGGGTTCTGAACCTCTCCCGGGCGCGCTCCGCCATCTCCTTCGCGAGCATCACATGCTCGCAGAAGGAGGTGGCGGCGGCCCACGCGCTCGCGCTCCGCACCATTGCCGCAATCATGCTGCCGAGCGAGAGGACTCCCACCCCGATGGCTGCCACGAGGTCACGCCTCGGCACCTCCCACGCCGGGCAGTCCGCCAGCGTGTGCAGCCCTGAGTCCTCGCTCGCGTCACAGTGATGACACTCAGGCGTTGGCTCCTTCCTGATCCGATGCAGGTGGTCCCCGAAGCACCCCTTCCCGGAGATCACCTGCGTCAGTCGGTACGAGAGGCTTCCGTGTCGCCTCTCTAGCCAATCCTCCATGATGGGCCTTACCGCCGCTATGGTTTTAGTACCTAACGTTGGCGACCCCGACGGAGTGTCGGGAATCATAGCTCTCCCCAAGATTATTTTTGTGATCTAACTGAATGGTTACCACCTAACAATTGCAATCTAGTCCTGAGGGTAATAAGTTATTCAAATTTAACTTAATATGTTAAAAACTTACAGAGTAAAGAATGTGTTCATCGGCACTTTTATTATGGTCTCTATTATAATGGAAATACACTTTATTCTTGTGTTCTTAAGGGTAGCACTCACTACACTACGTAACACTAAAATCACTAAACTAACTCAAAAGGCTTGGTCCTTTTCAGTCTCCTTACTATCTCCGTGGAGTCAAGTAGTTGGTAGCCTCGACATTCATATGTTGAAGAAGTCTTTGTTCATGTGCTTCGGCGTATTTTTTTTATAACCTTAGCAACAAGGTTCAGTCCTAAGTCCCGGTGGATATTCTCAATTCGAATATTCCAGGGAGCGTTTGGCGCGCAGCCAACCTCATGGCAAGTTGGTGCCACCTGCTAAATAATGCAGAAGGCCCTAAAAAGAAAGACTGCGCCTCTCAGTCTTTCTTTTTAGGGTTTGGACGTCGGACGGCAGTCACTACCTCCTTTTGCAAGCAAGTAATGCTCGAGAAGGGGACTCAATCAACTCAGTCGTCGGAGGTCGCTTATCGACCTCCTTCCTCCAAGAGCGCTGGCTTGAAGGTGACAGGTGGAGCCGCCTGTCACCCTAGCAGAAGCAGGCCGGGGTGGCGTAGCTTTACGCGCCCTTCTTCTTACCGGTGGCAAGACGGGGACACCGTGGTTCGTCGGTCAGCCGGGGTACGAGGTAAATGTCTTTTCAGCCACCTTACACCCCGGTATCTGAAGACCCGAAACGGCGTGTGGTTTTAGTTGGTTCGAGTCCGACATAACGCCCCCGCCGGCTGGTCGAGGAGTATCCGAGGGGATTTCCGCACAAAAAAAAAGGTTTGGAGGTGCAGTCGCTAACTAACGCTAACAACATACCTGGATCTTTGGTTCCAAAGTACAAACTTTCAACGCAACAGGGGAAACGCTAGAAGGATGATGATGATGATGATGATGTTAATAGTGAATGGTCACTGTAAACTTCTAATTACCTTCAAGTTCAAGACAAGATGATATGATTACTAACATTACCTAGATAATGTCACCTTAAAGAGCCTTGTGCAGTACACCCTACCATAAAAAGATAATTAACGTTAATTTGCCTCGTTTGTTATGTAGGTACCTACTAGTTCAATGTGTTTAATAATAACTCTATTCGAAACCGCTTCACCTGAATTTCATCATACGCTCATCCTGAGTAATTTCCTGTTATCTTGTACAGACATAAGTGTACTACTAAATTTATAATCTTTGATTAAAGATAAAGTAATGCAGCCAAATCTACGAAGAATCATTTAAAATAGGTAAAATAGGTAAATAGGTATAATTACAATACGGTTAGAAGGATGAACGCAAGGAAAAAAAAACGCTCGTAGGTACTAATACACTAGGGCACGCCGCAATAGCGGCGGTAAGGCCCATCATGGAGGATTGGCTGGAGAGGCGACACGGAAGCCTCTTCTACCGACTGACGCAGGTGATCTCAGGGAAGGGGTGCTTCGGGGACCACCTGCATCGGATCAGAAAGGAGCCAACGCCTGAGTGTCATCACTGCGACGCGAGCGAGGACTCAGGGCTGCACACGCTGGCGGACTGCCCGGCGTGGGAGGCGCCGAGGCGTGACCTCGTGGCAGCCATCGGGGTGGGAGTCCTCTCGCTCGGCAGCATGATTGCGGCAATGGTGCGGAGCGCGAGCGCGTGGGCCGCCGCCGCCTCCTTCTGCGAGCATGTAATGCTCGCGAAGGAGGTGGCGGAGCGCGCCCGGGAGAGACTTAGAACTCTCCCGGTCCGCCGAGCCCGCAACTTTCTCGCCGCGCGTCGCAGGCAACTCAGGCGCCGGAGGTCGCTTAACGACCTCCGTCCTCCATGAGCGCAGGCCTGGGGGTGGCGGGTGAGGCCACCTGTCACCCCAGCAGAAGCAGGCCGGGACGGTGGGGCGACTAGCGCCCCTCCCCCAAACCGGGGCAAGACGGGGACACCGTGGTTCCCAAACCCGAGGGGGCCATCTCGAAACCGGAGATGGCCCAGGGTCAGTCGGGGTGCGAGGGATATGCTCTATGGGCAACCTTACACCCCGGCGTCTGTAGACCCGAGACGGCGTGCGGTTTTAGTCGGTTCAAGCCCGACATAACCGCCCCCGCTGGCACGCGGGGGGGTATCCGAAGGGATTTCCGCACGAAAAAAAAAAAAAAAAAAAGGTACTAATACACTTTTGTTTTCTAGAAAAGTGTTTATCGAAACAATAATTATTCTGCGTTCTTGAGGAGTAGGAAGTTCAAGTCTTATTGACGTGTATTTTGTATCTGTTTACCTCACAAATATCAAAGCAGCACATCTTTCGAAAGGGTGAAAACTTTTGCGCGACCCTGTATAAATAGAATTAGATATGTGACCAAAATACCATCCATATACCACCTAACATACCAAAATCTGTTTTCTCTTCATCCGAATGAAAGCCTCCTCTATCAATCAGCCTGGTGTACCGGCCTGAAGGTGAGGTTGGCTTGGGCCCCGAATATCTTCGTTACCCTTTGAAACAACCACTTGGTAAATATAGATATTTTCTTTAAATTTTATAATTATAATTGAAATATACACTTGCAAACATTAAAAACTCACGCCTATGGACACGAAGCACTAATGATCTTTGTATTTCTGTGAACAGTAATTTATGCATAAAGTTTGTTCTAAGTATAACGGTGTACACTCGACCACCCTACAAATGTGTACATTGACCTCGTTATTTTACATTCAAAACATAGTTTTCTGCTCCTGTTTAAATCAGTAACGGTACGCTGATTGGTCTACGAGGTACTTTAGATAATAAACAAGTAGGTCATACATATTAACTCGAGTTTAAAGTATTATTATCATCATCATATCAATTGACAATGTTTTAGTTAGATTTATAAGACAACAATGTTTTACTCATTCTTAAAGTGCATTGCGTCAATATTATAAACTGCTCATAAAATTGACGCAATAATATTTTCTTTACTTTCTTCTTTACCCATGGTATAAAGAGACAAGTGTATAGGGCCCCACCAATCATTTCAGGGCCTAAGCAACTGCACCTACGAACCGGTATAGGTACCTGTTGATTTGGGGTGCGACTGGTTGGATCACCTCTAAGTTTGGTGCACCCTGGGCAACGTGGGCGATGACGCATCATTGATTGCTCCTCTGGAGTAGCTAGCGTCAACGTCAACGGCCAAGCGTCTGACCAACCGGCCCTTTTCAGGGCCAGCTGACCCCATAGCACGAGGAGGTCGGGGTATGGCGGGGGGGGTGGTCGCTCCAGGTACCCCTCTGCTCTTATCAGAGGGTACACTGCGAAAGGCCCAGGGTCAGTCGGAGTGCGAGGGATATACTCCATGGGTAACCTTACACCCCGGCGTCTGTAGACCCGAGACGGCGTGCGGTTTTAGTCAGTTCAAGCCCGACATAACCGCCCCCGTTGACCGGCGGGGGGGTATCCGAAGGGATTTACGCACAAAAAAAAAAGGTACCTGTTGATTGTTGAGGGGGGGTTAGACGGCAGTCGCTCCCGTAAAAGCCACTATGGCTTATAGTGGTAACAGGTGGTATAAGACAGATTTTGAAAGCCTCCCGTGCTCAAAGAAATCGTATATAATAAAGCATACTTATTATTAAATAGGCTTTTAAGTTAGAGGTTGATAATAATTTCTCGGTTGAGACTTCGAACTTCTAGGTGAATCACGGGTAACACATGAAAGTAATTATGGAACACCTATGTGATACACTAGGTGTTCCACTAGTAAGCACTCAACGTTATCTTATATTCAAATCGAATTATAGCAGTTTGTTAATAATTAATTAGTGTTTGTAACTCGCTAGCTCGCTAGTTTTTTTTATATGTTTAAAACAAAATAAGAACAAGTAAATACCATTAAAATTATAATTATTGCCGAAATAACGGATACTCGATGAACATAATAAACATGGTAAATATTCTGTTAATAATTATAATTTTAATGTAAATGACCATGTCAATCATACCTATAAAATCATATAAAGTAAATACATCTAAAACTACAGTTTTATCTGTGTAAAAAACGATAAAATTTAACATTCATTTAACATTTTAAATTACTTTAAATTATAATCATTATTACCTACTTAATTAAAAAAGCGTATTTTTTGACATTTAACTTGAAATTATATATTTCAACTTTAATGTCAAATAATACGTTTAACAATTACAAGTAGATACAATTGTATTATACATATATTGTTAAATCCTCATCATAGTTATGTATGTCGGCTAGTCGTCAGGATTGGCTGATTACCGCTATGTTGTTCAAAGTGACTATCTAGTCATCTACGTAATCCATCTATCTAATATTATAAAAAGGAGAGATTTGTTTGTTTGTTTGTTTGTGTGTTTTTTGTAAGAAATGAATAAACTTTAAAACTACTGGAGTGATTTCCAAAAATCTTTAACCGTTAGAAAGCTAAATTATTACTGAGTAACGTAGGCTATATTTATGACTAGAAAAAATTAGAGATCCTTATATAAATCCCTACTAAAACCAACCCAAGGTGTAAAAAAATTAGTCATAAAATGTCTTTCATCGCATGCGCTGCGGAAAGTATTGATGATAGAAAAAAAAATGCACAATAATATTCATAGAACAAATCAATATCTACAAACAATTTGCAAGACAATATGACCAACTATTATAGGCATGTCACTATAACTACTTTTTACATTTTTAAATTTGATAGAAAGCCGATCAAAATCAGACCATGGTATCCACACCTTCGTATTAATTCTTAACCAAATAAATAATTTCGTATTCAAGACTGTTTCAATACCTTTTTTTTTTATCGTGCGGAAATCCCTTCGGATACCCCCCCGCGTGCCAGCGGGGGCGGTTATGTCGGGCTTGAACCGACTAAAACCGCACGCCGTCTCGGGTCTACAGACGCCGGGGTGTAAGGTTGCCCATAGAGCATATCCCTCGCACCCCGACTGACCCTGGGCCATCTCCGGTTTCGAGATGGCCCCCTCGGGTTTGGGAACCACGGTGTCCCCGACTTGCCCCGGTTTGGGGGAGGGGCGCTAGTCGCCCCACCGTCCCGGCTTGCTTCTGCTGGGGTGACAGGTGGCCTCACCCGCCACCCCCAGGCCTGCGCTCATGGAGGACGGAGGTCGTTAAGCGACCTCCGGCGCCTGAGTCGCCTGCGACGCGCGGCGAGCAAGTTGCGGGCTCGGCGGACCGGGAGAGTTCTAAGTCTCTCCCGGGCGCGCTCCGCCACCTCCTTCGCGAGCATTACATGCTCGCAGAAGGAGGCGGCGGCGGCCCACGCGCTCGCGCTCCGCACCATTGCCGCAATCATGCTGCCGAGCGAGAGGACTCCCACCCCGATGGCTGCCACGAGGTCACGCCTCGGCGCCTCCCACGCCGGGCAGTCCGCCAGCGTGTGCAGCCCTGAGTCCTCGCTCGCGTCGCAGTGATGACACTCAGGCGTTGGCTCCTTCCTGATCCGATGCAGGTGGTCCCCGAAGCACCCCTTCCCGGAGATCACCTGCGTCAGTCGGTACGAGAGGCTTCCGAGACTGTTTCAATACCTGTTGATTACTTTTTGAATTATTGAAATCCGACATTCAATTCAAAAGATATTACGAAATTAAAAATACGAAATTAGAAAACAAGAAACACGCCGACGCGCCGCCCGGTGTGGCTCCACATAGCGCAGCGAGCAACGCGGTGGGAGAAGTGGCACCGAAGTGCGGGACAGGGGTGTGCGCATCTATGAAACAGGTAGCCGGGTAAATAAATTACACCCCCTAAAATAAAATACATAAAACAACAAAAAATATGTAAATATGTATATAAAAATAAGCTTTTGAAATTTCGACCTCTGTGGGGTTGAAATAGGGATTGATAGTACGTTAGACGCGATAACCGACAATTACGCGTGCGGAGCCGCGGGCAACAGCTAGTAATTGATAATAAGTTACAAATAATAGATAGCCCAACTACTACGAGATATTATAATACTTCAATAACACACTTCAGTGTTACATGAAATAGTTCTCAGCACATGTTGTCCGTTTCAAGTCTCAACAAGATGTGATCGCTTGCACCCACGCGTCCTCCCCACTTCAACATGCACGACCGCGGCCACCAAGCTGTCAAATGTGTCACTTCACACTTCCGTTTCGTTCAATTGAAGTCCCATACTAACAATTCTTCCGACATATATATTTGTATAATATTATTCACATAAACGTTTCACACAACTTTCATCACTATCAGTAATATTGCCATCAATCGCACCGATTTTGTTACACCAAATTTTCCATCACCTGAGCGCCAATCCCGGTTGCATTGCATGCGGCCCTGAAGGACCGTGTGGTCCTTCAGGGGCGGGCAAGACAACGCTCCTGAATATTCTCGCCGGATACTCGTAAGTGTTCAAATAGTGACAATTTTAAGTACTGGACCAGAAGTATCCTTTCACTCCTACAACTCTATTATACGGCTCACTTATGTTGGAGAACTAGAAGGGCTCGTGGCTAAGTGGTAACCGAGTAAGTTAACGCATTGCAAGGTTAAACAAGTATTGTAGAGTCTAGTATTGTACAGTCAGTGAGTCATCGGTTAGTCTTAGGGGGGGTTCTTTGGCCGTGCTTCAGTTGGCCGACTCGCCGTTCTTACAGAAGCTGGCCAAGACGAAGGCGTGTCGGGTGTATCACCGACGCAGGATAAAACCCGACCCAACAAAGCGAGGCCGCAGCGGCGGTCAAAGTCCGTCGGCAACCCTGGGGTTATCCTTTCGAGGGCTTACCCGGCGTGCCCGGCAATGGACACTTGGGGAGGACACCGTGTGGTTTTAGTCGATCCGATTCCGACACCCCATCGTTGGCACCGATTGGGTGAAGCCAGTGGGGGTCTCCACACGTTAAAAAAAGAGGGTGTTCTTAACTCATTGAGGTCCCTCCAAGCCTCTTAGAGAAGCCATCGGTCCCGATAGCCATACGAACATTTGTTTCAATCGTTACGGGTAGTTAGAGCCCTAAAAGGTTCAAAAGTTAGACTGAAACGATTTTCAGTCTAACTTTCCAAGTTTCCATCTCAGTTGGGTCGGTACCCAACTAAGTTGGAAATACGTTGGGAGGATGATGATATTTTAAAATTGTGTCATGGAAACATCTTTGTTCAACCTTTCCTATAGCAAAAAAAAATCTTCATGAAATTATAATAATTTGATGCTTTTTTTTTTACGTGCGGAAATCCCTTCGGATACCCCCCCGCCGGCCAGCGCGGGTAGTATGCGTAATCCCACGCGCCAATTCTTTATTATATATTATTTATTCTGTGATTATACTTTCACTTTTAACATAAGGTTCTTTTTCTTTTTCAGAACCAAAACATATCCTTAAGAGCGTATCTGGATGCTTCAAACCAGGATTAACAGCCATCATGGGTCCTTCAGGGGCGGGCAAGACAACGCTCCTGAATATTCTCGCCGGATACTCGTAAGTGTTCAAATAGTGACAATTTAAAGTGCTGGACCAGTAGTATCCTTTGACCTTCTGATATGGCATATCTTAGCTTTAGCGGGAGTGATTGCTGTCTGACAAGTATCAAGTTTTTGAGGGACCCGTGGATCCAAGATTCACCATTGTAGCATTATCGGTGTCTGTAATGGAAACCCTCAAACCTGAGACTTTACCTTTAGCTTACCATCGGGCGAAGTAAAGTCATTTGCATTTTTGTGCATAACGTAGGGTCACGAGAAGGACTACATCTTTTGTTATTCAATTTAATTTACTATTTCCTAACCTCTTGATTTTTTTGATTGGGAAACATAGATCATATAGAAGTTTAAATATATCAAAGAAATTATTAAAAGCTTCATTTGCATCTTTCTGTTGGTATACATCAGAACTACTCAGTTGTGTTATGTAGTGTTTAAATTTTTGTCTATTTTCTGTTGTAAAATCTCTTTTTGTGGAGTACCAGAACTCCAAGAGACATTCCTTTCGCACTGGACAAGTCAATATTTGAGCTGTGTGGTCTGAAATAGATAAATCTATTATTTCACCTTTGCAACCCGAAATATTGTGCACAATGTTGTCGATACATGTTTTGCTTATAAATCTAGTTACTTGTCTAAATTGAGGTTTTAAATGGTAAGCTTTTAATATGTCTTCAAACTCCAAAGAAAATTTACTACGCGGCAGCAAATCAATATTAAAATCGCCACAAATTAAAGTAATGATTATGTTGTTGATCGATGCCCATTTTTCATCTTTGTTCCATTGTATCTGTAAGATGAAGATGTAAGTAAGTAACATCTGCGACAAAAGCTTTTGACACTGCAGTCTTGGTGCTTATAAGAAGACTAAAACTGATGAAAACGTTTACGCTATCCGTATGTTTATTTATATCCTATATACAAAATGTAACAAAACTAGTGTCCGATCCGCGAAGATATTTATACATATCAGCAGGATAGGATTATAGTGGTATCAATACATATTAGGTTCCGTTTATGTAATCCTTTATCACTACATAGTATAAAACAAAGTCGCTTTCTCTGTCCCTATGTATGCTTAAATCTTTAAAACTACGCAACGGATTTTGATGCGGTTTTTTTTAATAGATACATACAGTGATTGAAGAGGAAGGTTTATATGTATAATACATCCATTGCACCCGTGCGAAGCCGGGGCGGGTCGCTAGTAGAAAATAAGTTTAAAAAAATTACCCTGAAAAACTGTCAACATTATTTTTCTATCAATATTTAAAAATATTTTTATAGAATCCACAAAGTACTTAAACAATATTTTCATCAAGATATATAAATTACTTTTTAATTTATTTTTTATCTGAAAATGAGCATATACTTTTGTCGCTGACTATAGGTACATTTATTTTCATTTATATATTTTCTTTAATTTCATATATGGTAATGGATTTAGGGTACCTATATTCGTCTTATTGATCGGATAGTAGTTTTGTTACATAATGTATTTAGTGCTAATCAGTAGTACCACAGTACATGTAAACTGAGGGAGTAAGTAATAAAGAAATCGATATACGCGTGGGTTGCAGTGCCAAAGCGTCGGAAGCTTAGTGGTTGGTAGTCGACCTTACGATCGAGAGGTCACGGGTTTTGGCCATTATTGGATATTGGATCTTGGCCATTACATTACCGACGTGAACCCACTCCTAAACCAAGCAATTAAGTGGAGGGGGGGCAAATTAGCTGGAGGGGTTAAGGGAATATTAGTAATTTCGGTCACTAATATTCTTTTACAAAAAAAAAACGACGGGTTGCACTCCGGGAGTGCCGGCAGAATTGAAAACTTGAACTTGAATAATGATACCATAAGTGCTAAAGTGTGTCATAAGTCATAGGACTTTAGCATGCAGATTTCTCACGGCGCGGCGGCCGCAGGCGGCGGGCGTGACGGACATTTTGTTTAATACCGTGTGTTAGGGAAACGAAGACAAGCGATAGTACTGAAGAAAAAAAAAATTATTTCGCTAGGTTTAATATTTTCTTCATTTTATTTTTTATTTTTCATCAGCGTTATTCACACTTCACGATAATAATAGCTAAATAAAACGATAAATTCTGGAGAAATTTCATCACTTCACCTAAAAAAATAAATGCCGCTATGAATATCGATATTATATCACGGGTCTCGACCCCGCGCGCTTTTATGTAGCTGTAGTGATACGATAGAGCGTGAATAATGCAAATAAAAAATAAACCGGTTTTATTTTTCTTCAGTACTAGTACTGTCTTCGTACCTTTCCCTAAGACCCTAACTAAAATCTTATATGATAATATAAACGTACGTGCAATATGCGATGCATGAAAATCCATTGAAAATAAAACCCGACCCGCACAAGCACATAATGACATAAACTTCAAGTCCCTACCTAACCAGATATTTGATGGTTCTGTACATTTGTCCTTAGTTTCACATTAAACAAAATAACTGCAAAATTTATTTTAACGATTTGATTACATTTACACAGTTTTAACAATAGGTATTTATAATTCTATACTAATTTAATAAAGAGGTTTTTGGGGCGCATTAATTCGAATCGTGCCATACTTATTTCTCAAGCGGTTAAATTTTGCTGTCTACTTCTGGACATATGCCTCTCCAAACTGAAATTCTGCACTCTTCTGCATTCAGTCAAAGTACCAATAAAAATGTCTTCAACCAAAAATCAGATTCCATTACAAAATTTTATTGCAAGATTATTAAAGTTCTATTGTCAACAGTACGCGAGGCGCTAAGGGAGAAATATCAGTGAACGGCATCTGCGCATGCGCGTCACAAGCGACAGGTCGCGGTGGTGCACGTTATATCCGACAAAGTGACGATCTACGTGTACACCTAACTGTGTACGAAGCTATGTCTCTAGCTGCTGCACTCAAGCTGGCTGACTTTCAGGCTTATGACCGCAAAGAAAAGGTAAAAATACTTCATTACATTTGCATTTGCTGGGTGTTTGGAGTCCTACCTAGACTTTTGAAGTCAGACCAACCACACCTGCTGATGGACGAGACTCTGTCGCAGGCTTTCCCCTCGGGGTTGGTTAGTCAGAAGGTAATCGCTCCCCTTCAGGAGAGAAGAAGCTACGGATGCAACCGGGAAGAACGTTAAGGTGATGATGATTATTTCATCAAATTTTCTATTGTCTTAGTGCGTATATACGAAGTCCGTCGTAGTCCAGATTATCGGTACAATCATTCTTTATAAAGACTAGGTATCTTTATAAAGAATGATTGTACCGATAGGTACGTTCTTAGAGTTCATATACATATGTGTCATATGAAATCGATTCAACTTTGACCTTGGGAGAAAAGAACGGTCGCTCTAGGCGACACGTGGCAAGGGGCGCCATAAAGTCAAGCGCGATAACCTAGTTCCATTTTCGATAGGCGCGGTTAGTAAAAGCGGCTACCAAAAAGCGCTGGAAGATAATCTCGCTCTACTCTGATCAAGGGCTGGCGTTGAATCGATTGTTTGTACCTTCCAAATAGCATATTTGTAACTCCACCAATTTGCTTTCCATTTCGATGCGGGTTAAGCTCAAGATAGTTTAACTTTCCCTACTGTTGAGTTGGTGTAGAATAGTAATAATAGTGTGAATGTCGGTAGAATAGATCCCTATACAGATAGAAGTATGGTTGAAAATACTAGCTAATGAAACTCAGTCCGGTAAACAGTAAAAAAATTATAATGTTTAGTGTGTAAAAATGTTTTAAAAGTTTATTAGCTTACCATCCAATTATATTAAAAAGCGGCCAAGTGCGAGTCGGACTCGCCCATGAAGGGTTCCGTAGCAGCAAGTAACAATAATGCTTTTTTAAATTTTATATTTGAGTTGATTGAATGAAAGGTAAATTGCATTTTACGATTTATGACGTATTAAAAAAAAACTACTTACTAGATCTCGTTCAAACCAATTTTCGGTGGAAGTTTACATGGTAATGTACATCATATATTTTTTAAGTTTATTCATTCTCTTATTTGAGAAGTTACAGGCGGGGGGGGGGGCACATTTTACCACTTTGAAAGTGTCTCTCGCGCAAACTATTCAGTTTAGAGAAAAATGATATTAGAAACCTCAATATCATTTTCGACGACCTATTTCATAGATCGAAAAAAAAGAATGACAAAAAAAATTGAGTTTCAGTTCTAAGTATGGGAGCCCCCAAAATTTATTGTTTCTTTTCTATCTTCGTGTGAAAATCTTAATACGGTTCACAGAATACATCTACTTACCAAGTTTCAACAGCATAGTTCTTATAGTTTCGGAAAAAAGAGGCTGTGACATACGGACGGAAAGACAGACAGACATGACGAATCTATAAGGTTTCCGTTATTTGCCATTTGGCAACGGAACCCTAAAAATTGGGTATTAGATCACGCACAAACTTCGCCTAACATTTTTATTGATCTCACGTAACAGGGACTAATTTTCGTCAACCGGGCAATTCAAATGGCCCATTTTTTCCTATAGAAGGAAGTATCCTTATTAGATATACGTTCATATAAATATCTGCTGCCATTTGACTCACGTTTGCTTTACGTGAATACTTTACAGTGTGCACGTATGGTTTTAAGACCATACTTGCCATTTTCCTCCTCTAGTCATGTTTAGTAAGCGCCTGTGCTGCGTCGTGCGTGTGCACGCAAGCGGGCGCCTGTTCTCTGCATATAATACTAAGCAAATTTCACATAGATAATTTACACGAAACAGTGAAAAAAATCCATATGCTCCCGTATGCGTGACACGCACGACGCAGCACAGGTGCTAATTCACTCCATGGGCATTCGTTTTGCAACTGTTCCTCACAAATCCTAACCTGAATTCAATACCTGACTATAACTAAGGAATGTTTTTTTCCAGGTTATCGAAGTTTTAGCACTATTAGGTTTAAGTGCCACTATGCAAACTCTTTGCCGTGACCTATCAGGGGGTCAAAAACGACGCCTAGCTGTAGCCTTGGAATTGCTTTCTGACCCCTCGCTCTTGTTCCTGGACGAGCCTACCACGTATGTAACCATTATTATTTATGTAATTACCTACGCACATCACTATTGATCAGATAGCAGATAAGATAAAATTAATCTGAGTCATTTAGTTTTCCAAACAATTGTGTATTGTTTCTCATAAACAATTATGTAGGTACGTCATGCAAGACTAAAACGCTAAGTGAAATTTACATGTGTTTTTTATGCACGATCATGAGGATAAACTATGGATGAGTTTCCAGTAGGTACATAATATTTTTGAAGCGAATTTCAAGTGAATAACAGTTATCATAAGCTTAAGGCACACGAAATATGGGGGTAGGTAGGTACTTACGTGATCAAATTTTAAATTTGTTTGTCATTCTACCAAATATGTTGTTCACATTAGGTAGGTAGGTAATTAGTTTTTATATTAATCTAAGCAATTCATTCATTTACGATGGTACCTAGTATGGAAATAATCTTGTCAATTCTTCAGAAGGTACTTATATAAAGAATAATAAAAAAAGTACTTATTAAAATATAAGGATAAGCGGAACTAGAAGATATAAAAAGTTTGTTAAATTAACATAAAAGATTCACGTACACAACCTATGTTACATCATTTAAAAGTCAGAACCTCATTAAATACTTCTTTTTGCTTTAAGATAGAAATGAACTAGACATCGTATAATGAATTATTGGTTTTTTAGGGTTCCGTATCTCAAAAGGAAAAAGCGGAAACCTTATAAGATCACTTCGTTGTTCGTCTGTCTGTCTACCAAGACATCTTTTTATCACCTTTTTCTCAGGAACGTGTAAAGGCATCAAGTTGAAGTTTATACCATATACTAAGGTCTGCAACGCCTTGAAGCTGTTAAAAAATAAAACTTCTAGGTCAATGCAATCAGAAGTAATAACCGTTTATGTTACAAATTTCTCTAAACTCGCTAAACTTATCCCGTTGAGCTAGAATCATGAAATTTGGCAGGAAGCAAGGTCTTATAGTATAAGTAAAACAGCTGTAAAAATGTAGTTACCTACATCGCAAATAAAATATCTGTATGTCTGTCTGTCAAGACTAGGTCTACGGCAACGTTAGGTTCGCCCCTTTATCCAGTTTTGTACCAACTGGCACTTTCTTACCACCGTGTTGATTCAATAAATACCTACTTGGTTAACATTGAATTGCATTGATGACTCTAAAAAGGTACATAGTCAGCAGTCATGCTATGCTTATTTTTGACCGGTCGCGTTTCGAATGACGTTGCAGCGATAGGTCATTGTGGTGAAAAACTTTTAGCGTGGTACGCTGGAGCGAAAAGTCATTGAAGCGAATTCCACCAGGACGAATGACACCGCAGCGACAAACAAACATTGTACTATACAGTGTAATAGGGTTAGATTAGGTTAGGTTAGAATTGTGACCACACAACGCACGAGCCGAGCGAGCGAAGCGAGCGTGCCCCGGTAGCGGCCGGCGACGTGCCAGAAACGAATCGAAAACGAAAAAGGTCATGAACATAACCGTAAATCAGTCATACTGTATAGTACAATGTTTGTTTGTCGCTGCGGTGTCATTCGCCCTGGTGGAATTCGCTTCAATGACTTTTCGCTCCAGCGTACCACGCTAAAAGTTTTTCGCCACAATGACCTATCGCTGCAACGTCATTCGAAACTACGTACGGGACCCATTTTTGACATATACTTAATTCAGTCATCAACTTAATGCTGTTTTTTTCTATTTGGCGTAATATGATGTATGCATTATTCATATTTCCACTTCAAAGGTATAAAAAGATAAACACTTATCACTTTTTTGTGATGTAAAATATTTACAAACATTGATTACAAATACTAACTTGGTAAAAAGCTATCATCAGTCATCAGAGACACTATCTTCATCTATATGTTGTTGAAAATCCCTACCTACAGGGTGGTTAAGTAAACAATATCTGAACTCGTTCGCCGATAATGCCGATTCTGGTTATTTACCTACTGTATTTGCAGGTATCCAACGTCACAGAAATTTGTTGATCCATAGTGTGTGTCTATTGAATTTGAATTCTTGTGAAAAGGTATTTATTTTACAGTGGCTTGGACTCATCAGCATCAGCATCTCTTATAACTTTACTAAACAACTTGGCTCGCGGTGGAAGAACACTCGTTGCAACCATCCATCAACCTTCTGCCTTACTCTTTGAGAAAATTGACATGGTTTACTGTTTAGAAGAAGGACGAACTTTGTACTCTGGATCGAGACTGAGTTTATTACCGGCTTTAGCCAGTGCTGGTCTGAGATGCCCACCTTACCATAACCCAGCGGATTTCTGTGAGTATAGTTTACTGTTCTTTTTTTAAATAACTTGTTTTGTTTCCCCTTCATCATATAGAGAAACTGTCTGAATATACCTTAACTGAAGACCTTCTAAATATTGTATAACAAGTGATTGACATCGTTTTTTTACGTTAGTGTCTCTTTGTTAGATGTAACTTCTAGAAAATTACGACACAATCATTAATTGTTAAGTATCTTAAATTGCCACGCGGCAACGTGATGGTTACTTCATAAAATGTACTATGTTGTATAGCATTTATTCGTTCAGGCAGTGATATTTATGTTTTCACACATTACCTATATGCTTTTTTTTGTGGATGCAGTATGTAATCAAAACCTTATTTTAACTATCTTGGAAATGCCGGCACGCCTGCTGATTAACGGACGAGGCTCTGACGCAGGCTTCCCTCCCGACTTGAAATCGGTCTCAATCTCGGTTGGGAGATCAGACGACAGTTGCTCTCATAAATCGAATCGAAAGTAGAAGAAGGAGTAAGCGGAGCCTGGGCTGAAGTCCGAGCCAAAGGTGAAAGTCTCAGATCCAATCGGAACCACGCCAAGATAACACGTTTTTTTTTCGTGCGGAAATCCCTTCGGGTACCATTCGGGTATCCATAGTCTCCTGCAGGAGTCATCGGGCCCCCTCATGTTGGGTAACAGCCGAGCCAGAGCAAGAGCTGTGCCCTTCAATTTGGGGGCCAGACTTCGGATGTGCTCTCCGAAGTCCCATCGGCCGTCGAGCACGAGCCCCAAATATTTCATTTGGGGCTTGATGCCGATGCGATTTCCTCCCACGATGAGACTGGATCCCTCGGGTGGCTTGCTCCGAGGCCCATCGAAGAACAGGGCCTCGGTTTTATGCAGGGCCACCTCGAGACCCAGCCGCCGGATCCGCCTAACGACTTGGGCAACCGCGGTCGTGGCCTTTCGGGTCGCTTCGCGGTACGTCGCCCCGCACGCTGTCACGAGCGTGTCGTCCGCGTAGCACGTGACGGCGGCACCGCCTACGAGCTCACCGCGAAGCACCCAGTCGTATCCGATGTTCCACAGGAGCGGCCCCAGGACCGATCCCTGTGGAACACCGCACGACATTTCACGCCGACCGAGACCGGTCACGGTTGGGTAGATGACGGCTCTCTCCGTCAAATACGCCCCGACTATGCGGCGGAGGTAGAGAGGCACTTCGTGATACACGAGCGCCTCCCTAATGCAACTCCAGGGCAAGGTGTTGAACGCGTTGGCGATGTCCAGGGACACCGCCAACATCACCTCACCCCGGGCTACTGCATCCTCCGCTAGAGCCCTCACGCGCATGATGGCATCCACGGTGGAGCGCCTCTGGCGGAAGCCATATTGGCCTTCCGCCAGGTCCGGCCCCACTCTTGAGAGGTGCTGGACGAGGCGCTTCGCAATTACTCTTTCAAAGAGCTTGCACACCTCGTCGAGCAACACTATGGGCCGGTAGGCGGACGGCGAGTCCGCCGGGTGCCCCTCCTTTCGGATGAGGACCAGTTTCCCCGTCTTCCACAATTTCGGAAACTGGCCCCGCTCCAAACATGCGCTGAGAAGCCCTCTCAGTCGGGGCTCGAGAGCGTCGTCGACTAGAGCTAGGACCCACGCTCGGCCTGGAATGCCGTCGGGTCCCGGGGCGGTGTGTTTGGCTCTTAGCCTTCTCACCGCCAGCTCTAGTTCTACCCAAGTGACCTCGGGCACGTCGTCGTCTTCCACGTCGGGCGCCATGCGCAACCGAGGCGGAGTCATCTGCGGTGGAACATGTTCCACCGCCCGCGCTGGGAACAGGGAGCCAACAACTCCTCCGAGCAGATCTGGCTGGAGACACCGGGTTAACGGCGGGGCCTTGGGGCGCAGCTTGCCCCTCACCATCCGGTAGGGCCGCCCCCAAGGGTCCCGCTCCAGCGTCTCCAGCAGCTCACGGAAGGCGTCCCGTTTGGAATGCCTTATCTCCGCTCGGAGGGCTCGTCTGGCCTCCCTGTATCCCTCGTACAACTCCGCCTCTCGGGCCTCCGCATCTGCGGGGCGGCGACGCCTCCTACGGAATCGGGCCCACCGGCGGTGCGTGATCACGCAGGCCCGTCTGAGCTGCGCGATCTCCGACGACCACCAGTAGACCTGACCCCTCGGATTATAGGGCGGAGCCCTAGGCATCGCCGCGTCACAGACACGGGTCATGGCCTCCCGGAACCACTCCGCCTCATCGTCTACGCTGACAGGCCTGTCCGGCGCAGGGGCCCAGGCCTGTACGATGGCGGCTTCCAGGAGGAGCTCCCGATCAAGTCGCTTAAGCGCCCAACGTGGCTCGGGTGGAGCCGGTGCAGCCGGCGCGTCGCTCGCAGGGGGGACACGTCATACCGAATGTATCGGTGATCCGAACTTGTGTCCTCCCCCAAAACGCCAGCCCTGAACACGTCGCGCCAACGAGGGGCTCGCGAACGACAGGTCCACGATGGAGCTACCCCTCGAGGTCACGAACGTGTCCACGGCTCCCCGATTTAGGAGGACTAGGCCGAGTGGTGCGGCCCAGTCCACCAGTGCCCTGCCTCTATGCCCCGTCGCGCCCCTTTCGTGTCGGGAACCCCAGGCATACGACCAGGCGTTGAAGTCCCCGAGTCCACGGCTCCCCGATTTAGGAGGAGCTAAGATGATACCTAATAATGGTTCAATAGGAAGTTGTCCTAGACTTGTTTACAGACAAAGTTCATTTGTTGTGTTGGTGTTTGAAGTTGATAAAAGCGTGCTAGAATATTTTGATGACAATGAAACATTTCCACTGAAATGTTTTTTAATATATTGCATTAATTTGACGCGTAGTCAAATGTATTAATTAACATTTATTTTATTTACTCGTCGTACTGTTCAGTACGACGCAAGAATAGTTTAAATATTTTGACAAATGGTTGTTATTCCGTGAAAAATAAATCATATAGAATAAAGAGATTATACAAATAAAATCAATATTTACTTAGCTGATACGACAAACACATTTTCAGGATATTTGAGTGTTTATTTCTGATATATTATCAATGATGACGATAGTCACAGATGTTCGTAACATGCGCAGCCAAGCGATTTACGTTTTGTAATTAATTGGCCACATGTGAACGTTTATGCTGTATTTTTTACTGCCTGACGCGAAAATACTACAGTAAAATGTTGTAATAAGAGTGGCATAGGTGCTAGAACTTTTTTGAACAGGGTGGTATAGGGTTGTCCTCAACAGAAGGGCCTTATTCCATTATGATCCTCTGAAATTCATCAATGGATCATTTTCTACTTTTTTTTTTACGAGCGGAAATCCCTTCGGATACCGATAGGGCATCGGGGGCAGATATGTCGTACATGAACCGACTAAAACCGCACGGTGTCATTTTCTACTCTGCCTTTCCAGTGGGACCAATCATTAAAGGATCTTTGTTTATGCATACTTATTTCACCACACACAACTAGTTGTAATGATAACAAAGGTATTGAAATAACTTAAATTATAATGTTTTTTAGTAATGGAAGTAGCATCGGGAGAGTACAACGTGGATTTGATAAAAGCTGCAAAGAAGATAAGTCAGTTCAAACCATTACCCATCGCCAGTGAATGTTGGGATAGGCATATTCCTACTATACCGTCGTTACCAAGTGCTTTAGGTATGAATTCTTTTTTTTACACTACTTAGGTGGCAGACAAGCACACGGCCCACCTAATGGAAAGCGGTTACCGCGGCGTAAGGACGTGTGCAATACCAGGGGAGGCTCGCTCACCTCTCGAGGTTGGAAGGTTTGATGGCAGCCGCTTCCTAAACTAATAAAAACCAAATTATGGCGAGGGGGAGTCGATCCAGCTAGGTTTCATTTTCAGAAAACTTGGGAGATTATCAAATGCGATATTTTGATCGAAACCTACTATATGTGAACTGTCTACTGAACGTTTTTCCTAATCCAATTACATTTTTAAGCATTTTACATGCTGACTTTTTCTAAAGATTTAGATCGGAAAAAGAGAACATCTAGAACGGGATTTGAACCCGCGAAAAAAATAAAAAGAACAAAAAAACAATGTTTAAAAATGACTGCAAAGTTATTCATTGTTTCCGTAGTTCGCAAGAATTACGGTAGATGGCTCCAGCGTCGCCTTAAGACGTATATAATATATCGGAGAATTTCGAATGTCTGGGACGTGTCTAGATAGCTCAGCTGGTCAGAGCATTCCCCCTGTCAGGGACTGGTCGCGGGTTCAAGTTTTTCGTAATACTTCATAACAAAAGATATATCGGTCATATAAATATCGATTCCAACGTACCTAACGCTAATATTAATCTTTTAATTTTACAGATATAGGGGCAGACTTGAAAGGCAGAACAAAATCCAAGCACCAAAGTGTATCAAAGAACCACTATAAGCAATCGGGCCTCCTAAGACAAACAGGGATCTTACTCTACAGAAACTATTTAATGACGACAAGAAACTATGTCAGTATAAAAAGAATGTTTTTTTTTTAACAGCTACCTTTTTTTTTGAAATACAAAAAAAAATATGTAGCTTCCTTGTCTGCTTTTTTCTGTCAAGCTTGTTCCTAGTTTGTAGCTTTTAAATATACTATTTTTAATGCCTGTTGTGCCACATAAACGAGGAATAGGTACTATTTTGTATAGCTTACTAGCTTTATTTTTTACGTGTGGAATCCCCCACGGGCTTCACCCCATCGGTGCCGACGATGAGGTGGGCGTGTCGGAATCGGACCGACTAAAACCACACGGTTTCCTCCCCAAGTGCCCATTGCCGGGCACCCCGGGCAAGCCCTCGAAAGGATAACCTCAGGGTTACCGGCGGACCTTGGCCGCCATTGCGGCCTCGCCTGGTGGGGTCGGGTTTTATCCCGCGTCAGTAAGTTGACAGGCGAGTGTAGGACACACACCACACGCCTCCGCCACGGCCTGCTTCTGTAAGGACGGCGAGTCGGTCAACTGCCGTCCTCAGGCCCCGATCATGGAGGTCGGTAGTCCCGGGCGTAGACGAGTCAGACTGCGGAACTCGGGAGGCAGGGTTCTCTCCGCCTTCTCTTTCGCGCGCATTACCTGCTCGCAGAAAGAGGCGGCGGCGTGCCACTTGCTCCCGTCGGAGACTACGGCCCTCACCATGGTCTCCAAAGAGAGAACGTCCACGCCCAAAACCGCAACGAGATTCCGGCGTTAACTAGCCTACGCAAGGCACTCCACCAACGTGTGGAGCGCCGTGTCTTCGCCAGTAGCTTACTAACTTAATATACGTATATAACAATTTTTTAATAAGTAGGTATGTTTATTCTAATTGTAGACACATCACAAAGTATTCCCTTCTGCAGTCTAGATGGCACGTGAAATATATATAGACTCTCTTTTATTTTATATATAGAACTAATTTAAACTTATAATTCTCGCATTCAAGTCTTGGATAATGTAGCGTTGAAACATATAAGGTGATAAATCAGTTATCTATTAATAAACATTAATTGAAATAATATAGGGGATATACATATATTATAATATTTAAATAACTTCTATACTGCTGACGGATTCTGTCGCTACATAATAAGAGAAGTCTATAAAACAAACTTCACATTTCATAAGCATTTACTCGTCTCAGTTTAAATATAATGTTCATAACAAACACACATAAGTACATCGAATAAAGACCTATACGTAGCGTAGTGCACACGTAATGTACAGAAAACGACAAAAGTAGCTTAACGAATACTAATATAAATATTAACTATAAATTTACTAATATAAATAATATAAAGCATGAAAAACAATAACTTTACTCTTTGAGAACTATAAAACTTCTAACCTCTTATACGTCAATTATTGACGTATCCCAAAGTAAAAAAGGTTTGTAAATATTTTAGTGTTAATCAACCTTTATCGTTTACTGTAGATCTGCTTTATTCGGCCACTTTTAGTCATGAGTAAAAATTGAGGCTGTTGGTCCCCCAAATATATAATTAATAAAAAAAAATCTTGCTTTTCAGTCTTTGTTCATGTACCGGGTTGCAGCACACGTAGTAATAGCCCTGGTCTTCGGTTACCTGTACCTCGGAGTTGGCAGCGAAGCAGACTCAGTACTCGGCAATTACGTATATTTGTATGGTTCTATGCTTCTCGTAGTTTACACTGGCAAGATGTCCGTCACGCTATCTTGTAAGTTCACACAGATATTTATTAACTTTTTAACTTAGAAAATAAGCTAAAATATATTATTAAATCAAGACAATAGTCGACCAGCACATCAAGAACATGACTGTTCATAAATCACTAGTGGGAAACTGGGAAACTATCTATTAAAAATAAAGAAAAATGTTTAATGAAACTGCCAGTATTTTTAAGCGTTAAACATTTTTATACATACATACATACATACATAAACTCACGCCTATATCCCCGAAGGGGTAGGCAGAGCTGCTAGCACCCACATTTCGCCAGTTTATGTTTAGTTCCCAATGTAATAGGTGGCGAGCCTATTGCCATTAACCGGGCACTTATGAACGTGCGATAAATACACACATAACTTCGAAAAGCATCGAAAAGTCATTGGTGTGTGCCATGGTAAAACCTGGGATCGAACCCGAGACCTCGTCTCAGCAGTCCATTATCCATACCACTAGGCTACCGCGGTTCTCTTTTTCTTTCTCAACATTTTTATGCTGATAGATATTATGGTTTGTGATACCTTGACTCAGACCAGCATCAACTACCACCTAAGGCGCCTGAGTATTTAGTTGGAGCAATATTTAATCATGTACAAAGACAATTATTTAAAGTAGATATTAAATCTATTTTCCGACTTAGAGTAGAGTCATCCATCTCAGATGGATTAAGTTAGATGGTTATGGCGGTGCATAGCTTACATTACAGCACATATTCACATATTTGCACCACTTTGTCATAAAACTATTACCGTCTGCATTTATATGTAGGTGAAATACAAGCACATTAGAAAGCAGTCATGTAAAATATTACACAAATTTCACAATAGATTTGAACTTTCATTAATTACTTTTTGAAATGTTAATTTGCTCCTACAACTAATCGATAAATTGATGGAATTGAACAAATGTTTGTGTTTAGCGTCAAGTTGTTGGAAAACAAACGTCCGCATCCAGAATCTCCCCCTTTATTAAAGTCGGTTTAAAAAATAACCAAGAGGCATTACTGATTACTGATTACATTTAAAAACTTACTAACAAACTTACTTACATAAAAAACAGCACTATAAGAACTACATAAGTAAAATATCCTTTTTTATAAGAAAATATACAAAAACATTACTTGTTATGTCTTATTAAAATAATAACTACAAAAGGATTTGAAGAAAAAATAATGAGCTGCTTGTGAATCAGTTAAATCATAAAATCATCAATAATATTTACACAACCTTGGGATAAGTATCTTTTTTTTTTTTTTTTCGTGCGGAAATCCCTTCGGATACCCCCCCGCGTGCCAGCGGGGGTCGTTATGTCGGGCTTGAACCGACTAAAACCGCACGCCGTCTCAGGTTTACAGACGCCGGGGTGTAAGGTTGCCCATAGAGCATATCCCTCGCACCCCGATGGGATAAGTACCTAAGATATAATATAGTTGGTCAATCTTTTAGGTGCAGAAAAAAACTTGTCGTACGATAAATCGAATGTCCTTCACTTACTTATAGTCCATATTTTTAGGTCTCTCCTCGGCGTCTGTAGACCCGAGACGGCGTTGTCGGTGGCCGGCGGGGTGGTATCCGAAGGGATTTCCGCACGAAAAAAAAAAAAAAAAAAGCGCCATCTCGAAACCGGAGATGGCCCAGGGTCAGTCGGGGTGCGAGGGATATGCTCTATGGGTAACCTTACACCCCGGCGTCTTAAGACCCGAGACGGCGTGCGGTTTTAGTCGGTGCAAGCCCGACATAACCGCCCCCGCCGGA
Organism: Cybosia mesomella; assembly: GCA_946251805.1. Classification (NCBI taxonomy): domain Eukaryota; kingdom Metazoa; phylum Arthropoda; class Insecta; order Lepidoptera; family Erebidae; genus Cybosia; species Cybosia mesomella. Next base: position 12,471,653 of record OX276395.1, read on the forward strand.
CGGCGGGGGGATATCCGAAGGGATTTCCGCACGAAAAAAAAAAAGGTTCGGGCGCGATGGACCCGATCAGAGATTTAAACGTCAAAATCGTTCGCAAGGTTGATCAGTCCTTTTATTGCTTTTTAATGGCTAGTTTGTGTATTTGCTTGAGTTTATTATTATACCTGTAGCAACATATTTAACTAAAACTTAACTTTTGCTCTGAATGAAAAGTTGTTGAGACCTTCATTTTGTGTAGGGTTTCAAGAGTAAAGATCAAAGTAAGCTCTACTTCACTAATTTCAATCATATTTTTTTCAGTTCCCTTAGAAATGGATATACTGAAAGGGGAATACTTCAATCGATGGTACAACTTAGGTCCCTATATTGTGTCAATATTGGCAGTAGAGTTACCATTCCAAGTAAGTTATTACCCGTTTTATTTACTCGTATAAGTTTACATGCATAAGGAAACGTATATAGCCTGCAAATAATTAATTATATCAAAAGTCATTAAGTTTTTATATATGAAATTAGTATCTTAGTGTTGTAGTTAATATAAAATCTATTATGTATTGGTTTTTATGAATCTTTTTTAAAGTACTTACTCGCATATATATTAGTATGCGAAAATGTGAAAACTGAAAATATGATTTAAATTTCAGATGATATCATGCGTGTCATACGTTGTACTGTCGTACTGGTTAACTGAAAACCCATTGGAGCCGCCTCGAGCAACATTGTTTTTAGCCACAATAGTTGCTACATCATTGTGTGCACAAGCCTGGGGATATTTCATCGGTTCCACTACGCCTACCAGAGTAAGAGTAGTTCTGATATGGTTATAGCACTAACATAAAAGCTCTTTCTTAGTCTGTCATTTCTGCTCTGTTGTGAACTTGGCTCTGCCCTCTGTCTCTTGTTGGAAGAGAACTCAACATTGAATTAAGCTCACCTTTGTACCTTCTTTTTTCCTTGCGGAAGTCCTATCGGATATTTCCCCGCCGGTCAGCGTGCGCGGTCTTGTCGCACTCGAACCGACTAAAACCGCATACCGTCTTGAGTCTTCAGAGCCGGAGTATAATATGGCCAATAAGGCATTTTCCTCCCACCCCGCAACGCGCTGCCACCCCGGCCTGCTTCAGCTAGGGTGACATGCGGCTCCACCTGTCACCCCCAGGCCTGGAGGCGATTGAGCGACCTCCAAAGGCTGGGTCGCCCTCGCAATTCGCGGGCTCTTCGGATCGGGAGAGACCTTAGTATATCCCGGACCCGCTTTGCCGCCTCCTTCTCGAGCATTCCTCGCTCGCAGAAGGAGGCAGTGGCAGTTCACGCTCCTTAACGTCACCTTGAGCAAGACACTGAGCGAGAGGACTTCCATTCCGAGGGCCGGGTAGCAGTCCTTGCTAGCATCACAGTGATGGCACTCGGAAGGTGGTCCCCGAAGCACCCCTTCCCAACAAAGATCACCTGCGTCAAAGCTCACCTTTGTGCCTAAATATCCTTTTGTTTATGTATCACAAAATTGAGTGTGTAGGTACAATAATGAATATAAATAGAATATGAACAATAGTAGATTATTGCATCGAGCACAAAGTAATTTATTATATAAATTACTTAAGGCGAGGTGCATAATCTGCTTTTCTTTCAACTATTACCTATAGGAATAGTAGATAAAAGAAACTCATATCAAACAGTTAAAATAGAAGTTTACATAACATAACATAACTTCAAAGTAATTAAAAGTTATGCTTGAGCAATTATTAAACGTAAGGTTAAGAGTTTTGTTGGCTTTTTTTTGTTTTTTTTTATATTTTTTTGTTTTTTTTTTGTTTTTTTTTTAATTTCTTTCATTTTTAAATCAGAGTTAGCAGCAATCATTTTTTAAATTTGGAACAAGTAGGATAGAAACGAATAATACGTACGTAAAAAAAAAGTATTGATATCGGCTGGCTGAATAGAGCTAATCCATTGAGATTGGCACCTTTTGGTGCGATTAAAAAAAAACTGTGCAATAATGAAATTTCATACATTTTTATTGCTCTAGAGCATTAAAGACTCGCTTTGTACTGAGTTTTTATTGTGATTGTGATGAAATTAAAGCATAGTTGGCAGAAAAAATAATAATAATGCATATCCAAAGGGCAGCTTGTGGCGAGCTAAATGTATATGATGCAACATCGAGGCTGATTACTACTAAACATAACAAAGGCTTTATTCTTATCAACAAAATGTTTTCTTTCAGATCGCAGTATTCATTGGACCCGTTTTAGCATGCTTATTCTCCGTTTTTGGTTTCTGCCTCGCATTGGTTGATACTCCCTATTCGTTCCGTTGGTTGCACCACATTTCATACTTCAGGGCTGGCTTCCACGTCGCTGTCCATTCTGTGTATGGCCTCAACCGAACTAGAATGCATTGTTCTAAAGGTAATTTAATTTTTAAACCATGCATATATAAATTTACAACCTCACTGTACAGAAGTAAAACCGTCATCATTAACAATTATTTGATAGTTATCAAATAAATACAAGCATATCAATAAAAATTATAAAAGTAAAAAAAACTATAAAACACGAGTGTGTCATATTTAGGTATCCTCGAAAGAAACTAGACATTTTTGTTTATCTAACCAAAAAAATTAATTACTTTGATTTATGCTCTTCTAAGTTTCCATGCCTTTCCCCAAATGACATCTTTTATTAGGAACAAATACCTACTACTATTTTAAATTTTTCTTCAAATACTATACAGAAAGTACATTTCAATTAGTTTGTGTTGCTTAAGACTATATAGTCATGAAGATCATACTAAGAAACATTAATTATTTTTTTCAGAATACTGTCACTACATAACACCAAAGACTTTTCTTAAGGAGATGGACATGGAGAACATAAATATTGGTGGTAACATGGCGCTGGTTCTATCCACGGCACTACTGATGCATGTGCTCACTGCAGTTGTTCTTTGGTATAGACTCAATAAGCGATAAAGGTGACAGCGAAAAGTAGCAATAATTTATAGACAAAATGAATGATATTGCATAGGAAGTATTATTTTGATATAACTTGTCGTTTAACCTATACTATTGAAGCTGCAACCAAATCCATAGAGATTATTTTAAGTACCTACAGACATGAGACAGACTATTGTTAATAACTAATGCAGTCAGACCTCAGATGAGTTATCGTATTATTGAGTTATTGTCATCGTAACCATTTTGACCAATGACTGGCCCAGGCCTCTTTTATAGAATAATAAATATAGTTTTTTTTACCGTATGGATATTTATCATAACTATCTATAATTTATTTTAGTTTACAATGAATCCACCAGCCACCTTGCCTGTATCATTTTATAAATCATTATTTATATTAGTATTATTAAATAAGTCTTTATTTTAATTGTAGGAAATACTAATGTTTAAGGTAGGTAAATTATTATTGTTATTATGTGATAAAATGCTGAAGGAACCTAATATAAAATTATTTTATAATTTCAAAGAATAAGGCTACTTATAAATTTAAGGATACAGGGAACTTATGTGAAGAATATGATTAAAAGAATATAGTATCTCTTAGCAAAATATTAAAAGACTCCAGTGAGAATTTAGAAGGAATTGTATGAGTTAACCCTGATTACTCTGTGGCCTAAATAGAACTTATAGTTATAACAGAACTTATAATAAGAGGTTTCTTCCAGAACTGATGTTGCCGTGCACAAACGCAAAAAATTGGAACTACACAATTACATACTCAAATACTTTTAAATTGACTCGATACACATTTCTATACCTCACTTTCTGAGTTCTGTGTTTGCCTATAATGAAAGTTGTGAAGCATATCTAAAGATGATTTTTAACGCAGGTATTTTAACAAATTAGAACATTATCTTGTGTTCACTATACTCGTACATTTAATTGACTTGATTTAAAAAAAAAGGTTTTGAAATTATAAATATCGTACCTCTCAGGACGCTCATATTCATGAATATGGAAACGAAACTGATCAACTCTGAATACCTAATTTATTAAAAAAATACCTGTATTAAAATAGGAAATGAAATCAATGAAACTTGACCAAATAGTACTCCACAAGATAACGTTCTTATTAGTGATAGACTTTTAATTAGCACTCACTTTTAGGACTCTGTGTCTACCCATTTTATACAGATTTTTACTGAATAATGTTGACAATATAGGTACTGTATATTATTCAATTAATAATACAATATGTATCTTGTAGTGTGAATCTCAGCAATGTTTAATTAAACTTGAGTGACTTACTGATGCCGGTTGACTTACTCCAATATGAGTTTACCAAATAAATAAATAGCCAGTGATAATGACTTTTAGTTACCTACACACCTATTATTGCTTATAATTTATTGCCTTGTGTATTATTTGATAACTCATGTGATGGCTTTTTATCATTTGTAAATATGATCATTATCTTAGCGTGACTTCCAGTTGTATCCCAGACTTTCACCTCGGACCCCAGAGTCTGCAGCCCGCTGCTTACTCATTCTCTTGCTTTTTGGATTATGTAGTTTATATATGGGAGTGACTGCCAAAGTCGAGACTAAAGCTTGGGCCAGAGTGTCGTCTGTCAAACAGCAGATGTACCGGCGAGCAAGTGAGGGTGACTTGGAGCCCGAATATCTTGGATTTTAAGATTTGAGTTCGAAGGTTAGGGTTTTAAATATAAGTTTTTAATAACTACTCCATTACAGTATTTTGTTTTGTAGGGCCGATGGATCAAAGTTACAAAGTAAGATTGAGCACCAAACTTATGTACACAATACAGAGGTAATTTCGATTTACCTAGTATTAAAATGTCTGGGTCTGTGAGTAAAGTTAGCGACAAATCCTATCATTGTAAGCACTAATGCTAAAATAATGATCTACACTTTAACTTAAACAACCTGAAATTAAAGGCGAAACAAAACATGTGTGTTGGCAAAAATTGTCTTTATGGTGCCATAAATAAAAAAGCGGCCAAGTGCGAGTCGGACTCGCCCATGAAGGGTTCCGTAGCAGTAAGTAACATAATAATGCATTTTTTTAAATTTTATATTTGAGTTGATTGAATGAAAGGTAAATTGCGTTTTACGATTTATGACGTATTCAAAAAAACTACTTACTAGATCTTGTTAAAACCAATTTTCGGTGGAAGTTTACATGGTAATGTACATCATATATTTTATTTAGTTTTATCATTTCATTCAATTAAATTCTTAAGCATTTTGTATGCTTACTTTTTTCTAAAGATTTAGAGCGGAAAAAGAGAACATCTAGGACGGGACTTGAACCCGGGACCAGTCCCTCACAGGGGGAATGCTCTGACCAACTGAGCCACCTAGACACGTCCCAGATATTCGAAATTCTCCGATATATCATATACGTCAGAGCATATTTCCCCTGTAAGGGACTGGTCGCGGGTTCAAGTCCCGTCCTAGATGTTCTCTTTTTCCGATCTAAATCTTTAGTTTTATCATTCTATTATTTTAGAAGTTACAGGGGGGGGGGGGGGCACATTTTACCACTTTGGAAGTATCTCTCGTGCAAAATATCCGCTCAGCGGACAAAGCATTCTGTGGAATGCCAGTCCCGTACCGCTCAGCGGACAAAGCATTCTGTGGAATGCCAGTCCCGTAATTGCACTGCACATCGTAATAATATGTTTATTTCTTTTTAACACGTGAATTAGTATCGGTTTTCGTCATTCGACTAAATACACATCACTTCGTCCAAAAAAATTAACACACAGCACACCACTAGTCGATTCGATTTAAAAACAAAAAAAATATTTAATATAATAATTAATGTTTGAATATTATTCGTCTTAGTCATAAGCTTGCAAATAAATATTTTTGTACTATACACATCTTTTTTTAAATTTTGTTGTATGTAGTTAGAACCTATAGACTATTTAAAATGATAAAATACACTAGTTTATCAAGTTACATATTGAAATAAACACCTAAAGTTGGCATATTAATGTTTTTAACTATCGTCTCTGTTTACAGTCGCTTATAATAAAGCAAACGATAATTATAAACAAAGATTCTTATCAGAATTGAAAGAATGACTCGTATCCATTACAAAAAATAACACTTCGCTGTCGCACAGCACTTCAAACGATAACAAAAAAATTGTTTGGCCCCGGCCGGCGACACGTGCAGGTGCGCTGACGTCATGCGTGCGCCGTTAAGTGTTTTTATGACGCGGGGTGAGCCGGCTGAGCGGATATTCAGTTTAGAAAAAAAATATATTAGAAACCTCAATATCATTTTTGAAGACATATCCATAGATACCTCACACGTATGGGTTAGATGAAAATTTTTTTTTTGAATTTCAGTTCTAAGTATGGGGAGCCTCCAAAAATTCATTGTTTTTTTCTATTTTTGTGTGAAAATCTTAATGCGGTTCACAGAATAATATCTACTTACCAAGTTTCAACAGCATAGTTCTTATAGTTTCGGAAAAAAGTGGCTGTGACATACGGACGGACAGACAGACAGACATGACGAATCTATAAGGGTTCCGTTTTTTGCCATTTGGCAACGGAACCCTAAAAAGGTACTGAACCGTTTGCTTCGAGATGGAATTATTTATGGTAGAGGTGGCAAAATGCTGCTAATATGGTTATACACGGAACTATTAAGCTGAAGGGTGCTTGCACCTCACGACTCAAAGTGATGCAGATCACCACAGTAATCTGTCAAGCCCATGTAGTTAGGGTTCCAAATCCGAACCCGTTAGCAACCCACCAATATATTTTTTTACTAACGTACTAATAAGAATATTGTATTCATTATAGAGTCATAATTCATGGTTGCTATTTCTAGCAGTTTGTTAGATAAACTCTTTCCCACTGGGGTAGGCAGTGACAACATCTTTCTACTTGCTACGATTTTGTTTTGATTTAATTGTTTTCATACATGCACACCGGTTACTGGTACTCTTGGTCTGGCCTTTTCATAAAAAGTCGTCAATCTGATCAACATACGTATATGCCTAAGTTAACCTTTACCAGATTGTCTTTTTTCGTCCATCCTTTTTACGTATCCGAACCCTCTGAACATCTCTTTCTCTATCTTGGTCACTTTATTTCAACCATACCTTCTCTTATCTGAGGGGGGCTGCGGCCGCGCTATCGCCCTTAACGTTTTGCATCCAACGTTAAGGGACCCAACGCCCCCACTAGGAGACTGTTCCTGGGGATCGTGCGAAGCATGGCCCTGTACGGGGCCCCAGTATGGGCGGAGACTCTGGCGGCCCGCAACGTGGCTGTATTAAACAGCCCGTTAAAAGCGATGGCCGTCAGAGTCATCAGGGGGTATCGCACGATCTCCGTCGAGGCGGCATGTCTCCTAGCCGGGACCCCTCCATGGGACCTGGAAGCGAGAGCCCTTGCGCTGCTGTACCAGTGGCGCAAGGAGGCGCTGGAGCGGGGCCATAAGCCGTAGCCCCGAGAAATCAGGGCTCAGCGGTCCCTGCTCCGCCAGGAACTCATGGAGACATGGAGGGTGCGACTTGAGCACCCAAGGTGGGGGGAATCCACCATTGCGGCGGTGAGATCGATCATGAAGGAGTGGTTGGAGAGGGACCATGGGGACCTCTCCTACCGGATGTGCCAGATGGTTACCGGACACGGGTGTTTCGGTAAGTATCTGTGGCGCATCCACCGGGAGACAACGCCGCAGTGCCAGCACTGCGAGGATCCTGGCGAAGACACGGCGCTCCACACGCTGGTGGAGTGCCCTGCGTGGGCGAGTCAACGCCGGGATCTCGTTGCGGTCCTGGGCGTGGACGTTCTCTCGTTGGAAACCATGGTGAGGGCCGTGGTCTCCGACGGGAGCAAGTGGCACGCCGCCGCCTCTTTCTGCGAGCAGGTAATGCGCGCGAAAGAGACGGCGGAGAGGGAGCGGGAGAGAACCCTGCCCCCCGAGTTTCGCAGTCTGCGTCGAGGTCGCCGCAGACTCATCTACGCCCGGGACTACCGACCTCCATGATCGGGGCCTGAGGACGGCAGTTGGCCGACTCGCCGTCCTTACAGAAGCAGGCCGTGGCGGAGGCGTGTCGTGTGTGCCCTAAACACACCTGCCAACTCACCGAAGCGGGATAAAACCCGACTCCACCAGGCGAGGCCGCGGTGGCGGTCAAAGTCCGCCGGCAACCCTGGGGTTATCCTTTCGAGGGCTTACCCGGGGTGCCCGGCAACGGACACTTGGGGAGGACACCGTGCGGTTTTAGTCGAGACACGACATAACCACCCCCGCTGGCCAGCGGGGGGGGCATCCGAAGGGATATCCGCACGTAAAAAAAAAAATACCTTCTCTTATCACACTTTGAATATTTTGATAAATCATAATTACGGTTCAATGTCCGCTTATCTGTTGTATTATCTAAATAGAGAACTTGTATAATATGAATTAACTACATTTTTTAATATCACAAAAGAGTTAAAGAATATGCTTAATCATTTTCATTGTTTATAGCTTTTTATTTATTTATTAGATTTAATTAATAAAAAAGGTTATGGCGTGCATTTTTACAAAAAGCACGCCTCTAGCAAATAAAGCAACTTCTGTTAATAGAGTGATTGGTAATACTTTTATGGCATAGGTAAATTGGTCGAGTTTGTTATAAATATAATTGGCACAATGTTATACCATCGGCATTACGCGTTTTATCCAGAAATGTATTAATTGCTAGGTAATTGTTTACACTTTCATTTAATTTACATTGCACCGTCATCAACAGACTGTCTTTATCGTGACAATTTGTGATCGTCGCAATATTCATTCGGTCATATAGACAGTCATTATCTATCAAGGTTTATCACCTCAGCCAGTTACTTCTTTGCATTCACCTTTCCTTTAGCCTAGATAGTTAATTCCGTAAAAAAAAATCATGATGAATTTAGAACCCCACCAGTTTGAACTATGCATTATTTGTCAGTGAGATAAAGATTTAACCACTAGGAGTTTGCTGAAGGTACACAGTCAGTAAGTATAGAACCTATACAGAAGATATAGGAATAGAAGGATAGAATGGATATTAGATTGTAGATTCTTTATATCTTTCTAAAGATCCTATATCTTCTTTATTAAATATAAAGTATTTGAGAGAGCAAGCAATAGCTCCAGCGAATCAGAATTGTCTAGCTGTAACTTAATTCACTGCTCCAATGTAATCCAAAGACGGCAAACCAGCCCGTCACTGTTTAGTTTCTCCGCTACCTAAGCAGTGGTTACTTAGACCCTGTCAAAAGGTCCACTTAGGTAATATCGATAGTGAACTTTTCTTACTAACAGATATTAAATAGGCGCTCTTAATTAATGCACTTTCGCGTACCTACTTGTTACTTAATTATTTTGATATTAATATGTGTTTTGTTTATACCACTAAGGTGGCAGTTGGTGTCCTTGTTTTTGTTCATTAGTTGGTTCAAGCCCGACATAACCTTTACACATTTGTACATTTATCATTCTCATCATGGCAACTTCATTATTATTTCAATTCTGAGAGTACACTGGTGAAGAAACTGCATGTACGTAATTACATTTACATGGTCCGAATAAACTCACAGTTAGAAATTCCAATTCCAAAGGTCTCTTTTTTTCTAAAATCCAACTAACTTTACATAAGTACATTAGGTATTATTTATTATTTTTATTATTGCGCGTCATGAATGATAATTCCACGGGACTTATAATTATTAAGACGAGTGTAATTTTTTTAAATTTAAGTATAATTTACTATATTTAATACATTACATTATATTATAATACATGTATCTGTCTGTCTGCTATAGTCAAGACGTACGCGTGTCGTTTGATAGTTGTTATTTCGAATAATACTGTAAATGTAAACCCTGGTTTCCACTGCACGCAGAGAGGACTCTGTCCGAACTCTGTTTACATGCTTAGGGATCTTGTTGTCACGGTGTACATTAGGTGTAACCAATTTACTACTGAACAAAAAAAAATAGGTTTGCGTTTTAACCCATGACCCCGTCACGGTATATTGTTCTTTACCTCTGAGTCACTGCAATGCAAGTTGTAGATATCTAGATTATAGCTCGCTCGTTAACAGGAGTCTAACTTAGATACAGCCATGTATATTATTATAGGTGTCCCACGATTCTGTTAGCTTACCATTTCGTGAGGCGAGATTATATTGTTAAGCATACGACCCTGACCCCTGTAAAGTGGGTTTTTACCAGACTACGGCGCACACAAAGTAAGGTTATATGTTTGCCTGTGCCTATGAAGAGTATTCACGTGTGTTTTTTTTTATATACCACTTAAGTGGCAAACAAGCACATGGCCCACCTCATGGGAAGCGAGTACCATGGCCTATGGACGTGTGCAACAAAAAAAAACAAAAAAAAAAGGGGCGTCATACTCGCGCTGCCGACCCTGTAAAAACCTTCTAATGCCCTTCTTGAAGAATCCCATATTGTAGTCACTTGGGAAAACCACAGCAGGGAGATCATTCCACAGCCTGAGGGTGCGCGAAAAAAAAGGCTTCTCATACCTCACTATACGCACTGTTTCCGGTCGGTGTGAGAATGAAGTCGCTGTCTGAGGCGAGCAGTGGGATGATAGAATGTGGCCGTAGCCATCATATCAAATAATTATTCTGAACAACCACCATTGTATAGGCGGTAGGACACGAACTGAGAGGCTAAGTCTCTCCTAAGACTGTGAGGTTCTACACTGCCTGAAAGTATGGGATTGTCGACGATCCTCAGCGCCCGTCTTTGCACCGATTCGAATGGGTTTTGTGGGATGTGGGATCAGTTGAAAGAGCTCGTCAGAACACTCGCCGTGGTAGAGGCGGTAAAATACAGCCAGAGAGGCAATGTCTCTACGCAGCTGCAGAGATTCCAGGCTGTTGGTAATCTCTGGACTCCCAATGATACGGATGGCACGCCGCTGCAATCTGTCGAGAGCGTCTAATAAGTACTTTGTGGAGCCGTCACAGAGATGAGAGCAGTATTCCACGCAGGGGCGCAAGTTGGTATGGTTGTGCCCAGCAAAAGGGTGACAGCAATACTCCATGTAGTAGTCGGTCTTGCGACTTCTAAGAAGAAGTCTTTGCTCCGCAGTGAAGTACTGCTTCGTCCTGTTGAGCACTCAAAGTTTCTTAGATACCAACTTGACCTAGTCCTCTAGGTGACAGCGGTACAGCACCTCGCTGGAGATATCGACACCGAGGATCCCGATACTTCTAGAGATGGTGAGTGGTGTGTTCGGGAATTGTGTTCCACTGTAACTCCTAACTACTCTGGGTGCAATGGGCTACATTTTATACAAATAATTTTTATATCACATATCATAATTTTTATATTTTATACCTATCTGTCTATCGTATCGAGTGTGATATCAAATGAAAGGGAAGAAAATCCTGAGTTCAAAAATATAAATATGGTGTAATATTGTGGAATATACCAAGAGATAAAAATATAATTTTATAGTATATTTGAGCGATTTAAAATACTTTAAGCGCCATCTATCGGTGGAGAGTCAGCACTATATTTTATTACTCTTAAAAAAAGCTTCCACGTCTATATTTTACCGTAGTCTGGTTACGGTTTTTTTAACTTTCTTGTCACGTTTTTACTATTCAAAATCGGTTTCTGTACCATTAATTTCATGTATGAATATAATTATTGCTCGGCGTTGACATCGCGAACTACAAAATTCCAGTGGACAACAGCGTAGGCGAACGCTTTTATTTTGATAACACTGGAAAATACGCAAGATACATAACTACAATGGTACAATAATTGATCTTTCTTCCGAAACTTATGACATTTATAATGACTAGCAAATAGCAACCCGCTCGGTTTGCTGCAGTTTATATTAGTATTTTTTTAAACTCAAACCATCATAATTTACATGTAATATATAGCCTATATCCATCAGTGATAATGTATATTTTCAATGATGAATTTAATTTAAAATAGTGGGTTCCAAAGATAACCCCAAACATAAAATAAAAAAAAATAAAACTCATCAACATTAGTATAAATATTCGGTTCGTAAAATTGTTATCCGTAACACGTAGAATGTTGATGGGGGTGTACCTATAAGGCACGCCACAAATGAGAGAGGGTATGCCACTTCTAATTTAACCTATATAATGAATATACTCAATCAAAAAAAGTTTATGATCACCAGCATAAGCTGATATAATTTTTAAAATTGAACTTAATGAAGAATAATTCTGTGTTGTGTGTTTTCTTCGAATAGAAATACCCTGTTTGAAATTAAAAAATAAAACTATTTTTTTATTTTTTTTATCTTAAGTAATTAGTCATAACGTAATTGTAACAGAAATTTGATAGAAAGAAACAGACTGTTTAATCAAACTTAAACAACCATTTCATAATAAAAGGTTTATATTCAATATAATATACCTCCTCCCCTGGCTTGAACACATGCGGAGATTCTCCTGGGCATGCTGAGATTCAAGTTTTTCAGCATTTCTTGGAGTAACCTATCCCATTCTTGAATAACGGCTACCCCGAGCCCTGGCACTGTCTGGGTACGTTCCTGACGGTTCCAGAAAGCTCGCTTCAGGGTATCCCACGCGTGCTCTACTGGGTTTAAGTCAGGCGAGCCGGCAGGTCTAACCTTGTGATGTCGAATTCTCGGAGAGCAGCATTGACTCGTTGAGCTAGATGGCCGGGCTCATTATCGGTGCATTTTTTCAATCACAACTTTCCGCGAAAAACTGTTTTAAATTCGTTAAAATTGACTAAATTTGATTTCTGCATTAACGTAAACTATTAAGCTCAGCTGGAGGGGTTTGGGGGAATACTAGTAATTAGTGGCGGACGTAACGGACTGCTGACACGAGGTCTCGAGTTCGATCCCCAGTCGCCCTGGTCACACCCCTTTAACTTTTCGTAGTTATGTGTGCATTAATAAATGTTTATTATCGCTCGCTTAATAATGTGCCCGGTAGATGGCAATAGGTTCGACCCCTATTACATTGGAACCTTAACATAACTGGCGAATCGTGGGTGTGTAATACACCTCTGCCTACCCCTTCGGGGATACAGGCGTGAAGTTATGTGAATTACTAGTATTCCCAACTAAACTTTTTAGTTGGACATTATAAATAAAAAATATCCAAGAATGTTAGTAGACATAATCTAAGTAACAACAAAACAAAACAAACCTTTTCATAAGTGTATCGGAGCCACATAAGGGTGCCTACAAACGTCGGGGTGCGAGGGCAATTCCTTATAGGCCGTATATAACCTTATCGTCGTTAGTCGTTTCAAGCCCGACATAACCAAGGGGACTCCCGCACGAAAAAAAAGGTAGGTATTAGTTTTAATTGAATTAAATAACGTTTCTTATCAGACGAGTGAATTACCAGGTGAAAACCGTGCCATTCGTTATTTTCGTAATGATCATGTAGCTCAATAATGCTAGCGAATACCGCATTCTTACCAAAAAAAAATGCAAAGTAGGTGGTTTTAATAAGGTATATTACACATTCTTCAAAAAAACTTAACGTCTGTGAACAGTTCACCTCTGACATGCTTTGAAAAGACACAGAAGTGGACTTGTTTTGTCACTATATCTGAATATATTTAAATAACAAGGAGCTATCACCAGTAAACAATGCCACGATTTAGTTTGCGTCATGTCCTTCCATTGCGTTACAACACAATATTGATTCACACAGATATTTTATCTTTTGTGATTAGAATAGATAAAACTATTGGATTATTAATGACTGTTGATTAAAATACTTTTGAAAGGAATTAATGTATTACCCATGCAATATAACGTAGAAGCTAAAATAGTTTAGTTGTGAGATTTCGGTCATTACCTATCGCTTCCAAAAACTCTCCTAATGATAAGATGAAAATAGTCAAAGGTGAAAATGTACCCCGTGAGATCGAATATAATACAATAATATTCATTCAATTTAATACTTTACTGAAAGAGGAGACAGCTATAATTTATGGTAGGTTTTATTATGAACTTATAAACCATTCGCATCTGGTGTATAATTTGTTTAGACAAATAATCATTACCGTGCTTAAAAAATGTCTCAATTATCTACCTCCAGCGGGGGCGGTTGATTTACCTTATCCTTTTATCCTTTTAATTCATTCATAGCATTTCAATTGTAAGTTGTTGTAATTAATCTTTGATCATTTTTTCACTATCAATTACCTTTGTAATCCTTTTTATAAATTGTAATTAGTTTCATCTTCATAAAAAGATACAATTTTTGAATTTCAATTACTTTTCGAATTGCTGCATATAAGTTACCATGGCATTTGCCAAAAGGCTATTATGACCAATTAAAATAAGATTAAATTAAACTATTCATCAGTTTAATGATCAATTAACATTATCTAGGATTCTCATTATAATGTATATGCACCAAACCATTACCAAATTTCAATTCTAATAAGGTTTCTGAAATTATCCTGGGTATAGGACCATCCATTGTTATTTCTTGCATTCCAGTTCTAAGCTAGTGATTAATCTATTGTCTCTTCCTCTTCTTCTGTACAATAAAGTGAAAATAAGTGAATAAAATTTAAAAAAAATGTTTTCTTCATGTTCTGTGAACAAATTGACTCAAGTTCACGGGTTTGGAATAGGTATTTGTCTGCATTAATATCCTATTATCTTTACACGGTTCTGACTCTATTGTATACGATATCAAAGTATGATTAGTTCCTGTCCTAGTTATATTTATTATTGTAGATTTCAATAACTAAATTATTTTTATAATCAAAATAATGCTGGATCTCGTTTGTAGAGAAGAACTTAACCATTATATTGGGTTTCTTACAAGTAATAGTTATACAGCTGACAGCGATTAGCGTAGTATCTGTCTTGTAGAGATAACAGAGAGTGACTACAGTGCTGGCTGGTAAATATGGGAAGTGGGGGAATGCGATAGGCGCAGGCGATGCGATAACCGCCGCAGTAGTGTCGTTAACGCAAACAGTTCGCTTAGCACTGCTAGCGAGTTTGCGCGTCGGGCGCCACGCTACTGCTGCGCACTGCTTTGTTTACATTCGCGTTTCTTTGTTCAAAATAGCGCGCGATGGAAACAGTGTATTTAATTGTGTCATAGTTATTACAATTTGTGTGAGTGATATTAGTTCATAAAAATGGCCAGCGAAAATTCAGACTCACAGGAGACGAATTCCACTGCACTTCTGGAGGATACTCAGACCATATCTTTCAAAAATATTAGTTACTCCGTAGGATCGACATTGTGGTCAAAAATCAATCCTAAAGGTAAGGCCTATACACATATACGATAGACATCGATTAATTATAATTCGTATCTACTTGTTTAGAAATAGTACTATCTTATCTTAATTATTCTATTCAAGAACGAATTTACAATCTCATTACATTGTCCTTAGTCATAAAACCATAATTTCTTACATATCAGTAAGTATTGGTAGTCACATATAACATTCTCCTATTAATATTTATGTTGCGTCGTTTTAATTTACATACAAATACATAAGCACAAAAGCAAACCTGGGGGTCGAGTCTACTATTCGGATTGTGTAAGAATGGGCACACAGTAACAACGCATCTGATGATTTTATAAACAAAAGAAACGAAAGAACACAAAATGTATGTTGTCATTTTGATAACATCATGACAGTTGCAATAGAGAGTAGTATAGACTCGGGCCCTATTTTCATAAGTAAACGGAAGCATAAATAAATAAAAGTTAACCAAACTTTTGTTTACTATGTAGATACTTAGATACTATTTTGTGATGTTTGATTTTTGCGCCCACGTGTCACACTTTCTGTAGACATAAATTTGTTATCAGTTGTGTTGTGGACAAAGGTTTTAACTCAATATCAACAAATAGTTTTTATACAACTCGGTGGCTCGATACTTTAGTAAAAATAGCAAACAATCAATATGTTCTGGCAAAGAATATGGTATATAAAGCTTTAATAGTTACCATCAACTACCTATTTATACTTTTTGATAATGATAAGTGAACTGTGATTAGATTACACCAACTCTATTCGAAATAATTTGGTATAATCCTAAACATTTCTGTACACATTCAAAAATAAACATTGCCTGTGTGTGTGTCTCTATTTAATCAATATTCATTTAATTAGTCAATTTATGAGAAGACTTTTATTAGTCTCTTTTATTCTTTTTTAATAGGCTCGCCCTCTATTACATTCTTTCTTTCTTTGACCTCGCCTTGTCCCGTTACACGGGGTCGGCTTTCCCAATCACGCGGCGCCATTTGCTTCGGTTTTCCGCATCTTCTTCCTTAAGGCCTATCTCCTTCATATCCTTACGGACCTTCGTCAGCCATGTGGTTTGGGGTCTTCCTCTTCCCTTCTTCTTTTCAGCCATGGAAAAACACTTCTTCACGACATGGTCTTCCGGTCTTCTAAGCACGTGACCGTACCATCTTAGTCTGGACTCTTTTACCTTGTCTGCTATTTGTGCAACCTTAAAGCTACCTCTTATATACTCATTTCGGACCTTATCTTTCAGTGTGACTCCTTCTGCCCATCTCAGCATACGCATTTCTGTTGTGTGTAGTTTCTGTTCATGAGTCTTTTTCATTGCCCAAGCTTCACTGCCATACAGGAGTGCCGGTCTAACAGCTGTCTTGTAGACCTTACCTTTAGTTTTTATAGGCATTTTCCTATCACATAAAACTCCAGTCAGCGTGCGAAACTTAGTCCAGCCCGACATTATTCTGTGCGATATATCCGCTTCAATAGATCCATCTTCTGAGAGTACTGATCCTAGGTACTTGAAGGTTTTTACTCTGGGCAGGGTTGTGTTATCAATCTTGATATCGGCACTGATAGTTGCATTTGGGTTAAAATTGCAGAACATATATTCTGTTTTAGTTCTACTAATGCGTAGCCCATTCTGTTCTAGAGACATTCTCCACTGCTCTAAACATTTCTGGATTTCTTGAAGGTCATCGGATATTAGAGCCACATCATCGGCGTACAAAAGATTCCACGGAATTGGTTGCTGAATTTTTGCAGTAAGATAGTTTATGACGGTGTTAAAAAGCAAGGGACTCAGAGCACTGCCTTGATGGACACCCACTGTAATATTAAAATCTTTGGATAATCCCGCTGGTGTTCTGACACACGTTTCGACATTGTTGTACATGTCCTTAATAAGTTGAATGTAGTATTCGGGGACTTTATGTGCCCTCAAAGCCTGCCATATTAACGTCCTCGGTACTCGATCAAACGCCTTTTCCAGGTCAATAAATACCAGCCATAGATTTTGTCTATTTACTCGGGCCTTCTCCATAACTATTCTGATAGCATGTATTGCATCGGTTGTTCCCTTTCCAGCAGTGAATCCGAACTGATTTTCCGTTAGCATGATATGATTTTTAAGGCGCTCACTCAGGACTCTCTCCCAGATCTTAAGGGTATGTGATGTTAGTTTGATTCCGCGATAGTTTCCACAATCGCGGACGTCGCCTTTATTTTTATAGAATGGCACAAGGATACTTTTTCTCCAGGAGTCTGGCATTTTTTCACTTGATAAGATGTTGTTAAACAAGTTTGCAAGCCATACCTCTCCATCCGCTTTTAGTGCCTTCCAAAGTTCAGCCGGTATTTCGTCCGGGCCGCATGCTTTTCGGTTTTTCATTTTGGTTATAGCCTTCTTAACTTCCATTGGTGTAATTTCATTTACTGGTCCTCGAGTTATTAGTTCTTCGGTTTCGGGCTGGCGTGGGAATTCCTCGTTAAATAGTTTGTTGTAGTACTCAAGCCATCTATCACATATGTCCTTATCAGCTGTGAGAAGTACACCCTCTGAATTTTTGATATATTTGGTGGTTACGAAATCTTTTGTATTGGTATGTCTGTGTTTCGCGATTTTGTATATTTCATTGTCCGTTGCTAATTCTAGGCGAGCATACAGGTCCTGTTCAGCCTTATCTCTTTCAATAGCTACCGTCCTTCGGGCTGCTTTCTTGACCACTTTGTATTTTTCCTTGTCTTCATCCGAGCGTGTTTCTTGCCAAACTTTGAACAGGCGTTTCTTTTCAGCTACAGATTCTTTGGTGAGGTTGTTCCACCATTTAATGTTTTTGTTATTGCCAAGAGGTCCTTTACTGATTCCTAAAGCACATCTAGCGCTTGCAAGGCAGAAATCTTCAAATTTTGCCCATGTTATATTTGAGGAGTCATTCTGAAGGCGGTTTTCGCAGAAGTATTTCCTGATTTTGTGTATAAGGTCGTTTCCTTTATCAGCGGAAAGATTGCACCATTTGATTTTTGTCACTTTAGTTTTATGTTGCTTGATTGGCATTTTAAGTTTCATGGCCGCCAGCAAAAGTCTGTGCTGTGATGTTAGAGGTTCTCCTGGAATTACTTTACAATCCTTTATTTGTTTCAGGTCCCGTTTATCAGTTAGGATATAATCTATTTGGGTTTTTGCAGTTCCACTCTTGTATGTAATGAGGTGTTCGTCTTTCTTTTTGAAAAATGTATTTACTATTGCCAAATTTTGCGCAGCAGCAAACTCTAATATGGTTGCTCCTTCGTTATTTTGATTTCCAAAGCCGAAACCGCCATGATGTGCTTCGAAACCACGCTTATCTGCACCCACATGGCCATTCAAGTCGCCACATATAACCTTCTGCTCTGATGCTGGAATTGATCTCATATGCGTGTACAGTTCCTCCCAGAACTCGTGTTTTTCTGTTTCAGGGCAGCCGGTTTGTGGTGCATACACTGAGATAATATTTAAGCATGGTTGCTTTTCGAGTGCCAGCTTTATCGAGATGATACGGTCATTTATTCTATTTATTTCAACTACATTTTTACTAAGATACTGATCTAATACGATCCCCACCCCGTTTCTAGTGTTTTCTTTTCCATTATATATCAGTTTGTACCCCTTTCCAATTTGTCGTGATTTGGCGCCCCTCCATTTTGTTTCTTGCACACAACAGATGTTTATGTGACGTCGTTCAAGGATGCTGCTAAGTTCGGCACTGCGTCCAGTCATTGTGCCTATGTTCCAGGTGGCAACGCGAACCTCGGACATAGTCACCATGCTCCGTTGTTTATCGTCGCTTGGGGGGAACGCCCTAGTATTTTTCGCAGATCCATGTTCTTCGTCGCTTGAGGGGGACGCCCTAGCCTTCACCGTCTTTTTCTTATAGTTTTGCCTCATGATTGGTATGATATAGCGGCTTTCGTTTTACGGCCGGTTGCCACCTGACGCCAAGGTCGTAATCTTCCTGGAAAACTTGAACGCCACCGTTGACCCTTAAAGGGCTCTTCCGCTGCCGCTCTAATGAACGCTCCGACCTGAACGCCCATCACAACCAGGGACCTCTTGAGTCGAATATGTCGACGGAGCTTCTTGGTTGAGTTTGTTTACGAAGTTTTCTCTCCGGCCTTTATGGTCCGCGGGAGGTATTTTATTTCCCTCCTGCCCTTCAGCAACCGCAATGACTGCTGACGAGCACTCCCCTATCCGCCACCTTGGGGACGCGCTCTCTAGGGTCAAGGCTTCCCCGAGAGTTAATATAAATATATATATATAATATAAAATAGCGCGCGATGGAAACAGTGTATTTAATTGTGTCATAGTTATTACAATTTGTGTGAGTGATATTAGTTCATAAAAATGGCCAGCGAAAATTCAGACTCACAGGAGACGAATTCCACTGCACTTCTGGAGGATACTCAGACCATATCTTTCAAAAATATTAGTTACTCCGTAGGATCGACATTGTGGTCAAAAATCAATCCTAAAGGTAAGGCCTATACACATATACGATAGACATCGATTAATTATAATTCGTATCTACTTGTTTAGAAATAGTACTATCTTATCTTAATTATTCTATTCAAGAACGAATTTACAATCTCATTACATTGTCCTTAGTCATAAAACCATAATTTCTTACATACCAGTAAGTATTGGTAGTCACATATAACATTCTCCTATTAATATTTATGTTGCGTCGTTTTAATTTACATACAAATACATAAGCACAAAAGCAAACCTGGGGGTCGAGTCTACTATTCGGATTGTGTAAGAATGGGCACACAGTAACAACGCATCTGATGATTTTATAAACAAAAGAAACGAAAGAACACAAAATGTATGTTGTCATTTTGATAACATCATGACAGTTGCAATAGAGAGTAGTATAGACTCGGGCCCTATTTTCATAAGTAAACGGAAGCATAAATAAATAAAAGTTAACCAAACTTTTGTTTACTATGTAGATACTTAGATACTAT
Organism: Cybosia mesomella; assembly: GCA_946251805.1. Classification (NCBI taxonomy): domain Eukaryota; kingdom Metazoa; phylum Arthropoda; class Insecta; order Lepidoptera; family Erebidae; genus Cybosia; species Cybosia mesomella. The sequence continues at coordinate 12,491,935 of OX276395.1, forward strand.
TTTGTGATGTTTGATTTTTGCGCCCACGTGTCACACTTTCTGTAGACATAAATTTGTTATCAGTTGTGTTGTGGACAAAGGTTTTAACTCAATATCAACAAATAGTTTTTATACAACTCGGTGGCTCGATACTTTAGTAAAAATAGCAAACAATCAATATGTTCTGGCAAAGAATATGGTATATAAAGCTTTAATAGTTACCATCAACTACCTATTTATACTTTTTGATAATGATAAGTGAACTGTGATTAGATTACACCAACTCTATTCGAAATAATTTGGTATAATCCTAAACATTTCTGTACACATTCAAAAATAAACATTGCCTGTGTGTGTGTCTCTATTTAATCAATATTCATTTAATTAGTCAATTTATGAGAAGACTTTTATTAGTCTCTTTTATTCTTTTTTAATAGGCTCGCCCTCTATTACATTGGGACCTTAAAACATAACTGGCGAATCGTGGGTGTGTAATACACCTCTGCCTACCCCTTCGGGGATACAGGCGTGAAGTTATGTTATGTTTTATTAGTAGTTGTTTTTGGTTCTCGTTTTTAATATAAAAAGGAAAGGAGAAAGTCGGGAATGTATTTGTACCTGTATATACTTATTTACAATATAGGTATACCTCTTTTTAATATTGTAATATAACATAATAATAGAGGATTTTGATATTTCCTATAAGATTTCGTTCGTATCATCAAAAAGAGGAGGACGCATATATGCAGTGATTTCAATGTTAAATCACCAACTTCTATCATGTCCACCGAGTCAATATTACTCAATATTAACTCAGTGACTGTGTCGTGTATTGTGATTTCCTGATTTCCTGCCCTCTTTGATTGTGATTTGAGACAGCTTTATTTAATGCCAGACATGGCTATATCCTGGTGACAACTATCTCAAAAATATGTAGCCATTATGGTGCGGTAAAAAGGACATGTTAAATTCGTTCGACTAAGGGGGTTACATCTCAACCAGACCAGTATGTGTTACTTTGGATATGAAAGAGAAAGTGGGATTAATTCAAAGAGTAAAAAGCTCAAGAGTGTTAATGACACGCCCTTGATCTGCTTGGCAGCAAGGCGTCTCTGATTTCGCTCTTACGGAGTGCTGTTAACTCCATAACAATGTGTGTTATCGTAGGTTTCATTGATATACAGAAGGACGCGAGTGTGCGATGATCGGAGTCCTTAGATACACCAGCATTAAACTATAAAAACACTGAAGCCAGACCGTTTCTACGGACCCAAATATGGTGCAGATAGTTATCATCCCAGTTTAGTTAATACTAATTATAATACCCGCATAGTCCAGTGGTTCCTCTGCCAATCGCCCTAATACCCCGTCTGACTGTTATCCACCTCGCCGGGATTGTCTTGCCTTCTCTTCCAAATTATGGAGGACGCGTGAAGTAGTTGAATGAGGATAATAATATTAAACTGAAAATATATATCGATTTACATTTTAGTATAAGGTTTTGATTAAGTTTAATTATAATAAGAAAGGAACACAGCTGCTTATCCATCAATAATTTATCAGTGTTTGTGTTCAGTACAATAAATTAACAGTAAGTATACTTTACAAACAAAGCTTCTAGTAGCGTACCTATTTGAACATTCATGGAGAGGAGGAAGAGGAGAATTTCACACGAGATTATCAGTTCACATGTTACAACATTGATTCGTTAAGTTTATGTTACTATTGTGTATGTGTATACGCAGGTACTATTAAAATGTTAATCCTATGAAGTTATAACGTTCCACATCAAGCAGTTATAAGATTTACATAGTATAAAACAAGGTTACCTTCGTACATCCGTCCGTTCACCGATTACCTCCTCTAAATCACACATCTAATCCAAACAATCTTGGAGACATAGCAAAGGTCAGCTCGTAGAGAAGTGAGCCATTGATAGTTTTGACTATATCAAAACTAAAAGTGACGTTCACTGTAAAAATACACGTTGATCGTAACTGAGTCAAGTCACATTGACAAAAAATTATTAAAAGTGGATCTAGGTAGCGCTTGCACCCGCTTCGCACCTTGCACGGAGGTAACCGCTTAGGAGGAGGAATGCGTCCAGGTCTCAAGATGGGCATTCAAATCCCTTAAAAACACCAATTAAACGTTCGGATATCGTTCCTGCGGATCATCCACCACTTGACTCGAATAATCAGAGTCAAGTTTCCTTGGTATCCCTTTTGCTGTAACGGTAACCTGAAATGTAGAGAGGGCTCTACGAGTCATCGTCTGACTACACGTCGAGGATGACCGATTGAATAGCCTCTCTAAGAAACACTGCGAGAAAACTTTCCTCAACATACCCGGAGCAAAGCAAATAACTCTTGGCATCTTGCGATGTTCTGGGTAAGAATGGAGTGGTTATTAGAATTCTAATATTCTGGCGGCCCCGCACCTCGCAGAGCGCACACGACTGGAGTTTGACAGCATGGTACCACACATGGTAGCACACGACACACACATATTTACTGACGGGAGCAAAATCGGTCTCGATGGTAATGAGAGAGCTCATTGCTTTCGTAAGGAGGCTGCCTTAAATATTAAGAAAATCGCCAAGAGAGCCATACCACAGGACTCCCTTGACGATTGGAACAAGCGCTATGAGAAAGGACATACCGCCGCAAGAACAGAGCAATGAAGACGTTATTCCCTTGCGCAGTTGAAGCATATAGGATCATCAGGAGGATTACCATCGAAGGGCCTACAACCCAATTCCTCACGGGGAATGGTGGGTTATCCGAATACTTGACTTCCTCTAAATCACACATCTAATCCAAACAATCTTGGAGACATAGCAAAGGTCAGCTCGTAGAGAAGTGAGCCATTGATAGTTTTGACTATATCAAGACCTCCCACCTCCTGATGGTCTGTTCAATCCATGCCAAGGACAGGCTGGAATTGAAAATCGCCACTGCTATTAAAATGGATAAACACGGCATAATACAATTATTAAGCAAACACACCAAGCGAACAATAACCTTTGCTAAAAGGATAGTAAGAATTACCAACGAAAGGAATAGGGTGTAATAATATATATGCTAGGGCGTTAAGCCATATAGCCATAAGAAGCCTGTATTAGAACTGTAAGAAAGTAATATTAAGGAGCAATGTATAAGTTCTGTCTAAATAAATAAAAAGAAAAAAATAGAATAATAAAGCTGTCATATATACTAATCCCAAGAACCCTACAGAGAATGAAAGGTTGTATGAAAGTGCGAGAGGAATAAATACGAGAACTGGTATTACAAAGAGGCTCGGAATGAAAGAGGAAAGTAAGTTAAGTTAAATCAAGTCTTAATTTAGGAAGCTTTTCATTGTTACAAGGTAAAACAGGCACCAGCTACAAAGCGGTGGTGATTAGAAAAAAAAAACCGTCCACACGGCTAAAATATAATAAGTTAGTTCGTAGGAATTTTCAATAGATGGCTCTAGCGACACCCTAAGACGTATGTACAGGAGAATTTCGTTTATTATTTTTTGATTGAATATGATATGTAATTTGACATTGAAATAATGCCGATCTAACCATCCCTTTTAATTTCCTTACGGGCTTCATTTTTTGCTGTTGTTACCCACGGTTTCGTTTGGGTGTAGTTCACGTTTTTTCTTAAATCTTTACTTAAAAAGCTTAGCCACTATATGGCTATATCGCTCCATCATAGCACGTATATTATAATACTTAACTGATCTTAGGTATTCACAATATAATGAATAACAGTCCTGTGCTGTATCTGACAGAGGACTTGCCAGGTAGTTCACATTCAAAATTGATTATTTCCTACTGAGCTTTTTGGTATTAGGAAACAAAGCACATATTAAATTTACAGTCAGGGATTAATTGTCTATGTTATAAATGTAAAACTTGTGTAGTAATGTTAACCTTACTGTGAGTTACACAAATATTTTTTTTTTTTTTTGAGACATAGACTCATGGAAAAAATTTCACCGTAAACAATTGAAAAATATTTATGTAACAATTTTTAACTACGGATCATGCAATATTTGCAGTAATTAAATAAATGCTTATTTACTAGGGAATAAGTCTAAATTAAAATTTGTTAATTTTTAAACAGATAATAAACTAGCAATTGGACTGAAACTGAAACAACTCGAGTTCGGACCTGTTACGACTTACGAGTTTGGCAATGAGTGCGTCTGTTCCCATGGCGGTGCACTCATTGGTAAACAGTTTTTGCTGATATAATAACGTTCAACAATGCCTAGAGACTAGTAGGTAAGAAACGTAAATATGTTTCGAGCACATAATTAAAATGTGTTGAAAAGTACGGTTATCATCTTTGTTTACCGCAGCTGATAAAATTGTAGGTATAAATATAAACAAAGTTAAAGTCAACATTTCCATCTATAAGTTAAATTAGGCTTTGATAAATTAATATATCAGTAGGTTTTTCTGTAGTACAAAAATCTTTTTGTGTGACAGCTATAGGTGATTTGTTTTTTATTTATGAATTTTTGGAATATATTGCTCAATTCAACGTCTCTCTTTTCAAGTCGATCACATAGGCCGCCTGCGGGACCGTAACCATAGGGGGCGTTACCATCGGTATCGAGCCCTCGATGAAGTATCAAGTTCCCGTACTCGATAGCCGATGGGCCTACGGGCCACATCTCCGAAGTCTGGCCCCTAAACTAAAGGGGGCTGCGGCTGCACTCTCGCGGCTGCTGCCCAACATGAAGGGACCCAATGCTCCCACTAGGAGACTGTACCTGGGGATCGTGCGAAGCATGGCCCTGTATTCAGTATTCAGTATTTATTAATGAACAACTTTTACATTGTGTTTGAAAAAAAATAAAAATAAACAAAAGCATTTACGGGGCCCCTGTGTGGGCCGGACGTCAGCCCGCAACGTGGCTGTTTTACACAGCCCGTAGAACACGCTGACTGTCAGAGTCACAAGGGGATACCGTACGATCTCCATCGAGGCGGCATGTCTCCTAGCCGGGCCCCTCCATGGAACCTGGAAGCAAGGACCCTTGCGACGTTGTACCAATGGCGCAAGGAGGTGCTGGAGTAGGGTCACAGGCCGGGACCCCGAGAAAACGAGGCGCAGCGGTCCCAGCTCCGCCTCCTGGGCGTGAATGTTCGCTCGCTGGAGACCATGGCGAGGACTACCAACCTCCATGATCGGGGCCTGAGGACGGTAGTCGGCCGACCCACCGTCCTTACAGAAGCAGGCCAAGACGGAGGCGTGTCGTGTGTGTCCTACACACGCCTGCCAACTCACCGACGCGGGATCCAACCAGACCCTAAAGGAGGTCTCTGGGGTTATCCTTTCGAGGGTCATACCCGGGGTGCACGGCAATGGACGCTTGGGAAGGACATTGTGTGGTTTTAGCCGGTTCGATTCCGACATGGGGAATCACGCCCGTGGGTGCCCACGTAAAAACAAAAAAAAAACGATCTCATATAACAACATACAATTCTACTATATTCTACACAGCACTAACTAAACAAGACAACGTAAGCATAGCTTAATAAGTTGGTGATATGGGTTCTTGAATGCGAAATAACATACTTAGATACATTTTTAGGGTTCCGTTGCCAAATGGCAAAAAACGGAACCCTTATAGATTTGTCATGTCTGTCTGTCTGTCCGTCCGTATGTCACAGTCACTTTTTTCCGAAACTATAAGAACTATGCTGTTGAAACTTGGTAAGTAGATGTATTCTGTAAACCGCATTAAGATTTTCACACAAAAATAGAAAAAAAGCAATTAATTTTTGGGGCTCCCCATACTTAGAACTGGAACTCAATTTTTTTTTCATCAAACCCATGCGTGTAGAGTATCTATGGATAGGTCTTCAAAAATGATATGATGTACTATGTAAACTTCCACCGAAAATTGGTTTGAACGGGATCTAATTAGTTTTTTTTAAAACGTCATAAATCGTAAACCGCAATTTACCTCTCGATTCCCGCTCAGTGCAAATATTTATATATATGAATATGTCTATTTGCATTGGTCTGGGTGTTTCTATGTATAATATGTATGTATTTAAAAAAAGAAAAAAAGTATATAAGTACGTTTACCCGCATTCTGGAACCCATAACACAAGCTAGTTAAACTATGCTTACTTTGGGTCTAGAAAGCGCTGTGTAGAATGTCGTAGAATATTTATTATTATTCCCTTTATTAACTTTAAAATACATATAAATTACATTTTTAAATACATTCTACATAAAAAAAAATATATTTAAAAATATAAAAAATAGTGGCCCACCGGCAACGGGTACAGCGACCAAGCTACCTACCTACCTGGTTAGGGCTCCAGAGAGAGGAATCTCCTCACAATACGTGCCGTGTCGAGGAGCACTGCCTTCTGCATCAAGCCCTTGACCCAACTGCCTAACGCGAGCCTCTGGAGATGTTGTTTGAGGCTCCTGGCAATCAGTCCGTGAACTATCGGAACAATAATTGCCGAATCCAAATTCCACATTTCGACAACCTCGTGAGCCAAATCTAAATATTTTATTTGTTTTTCTTTTTCGGCTTTCACAAGATTCTCGTCATGTGGGATGGTGATATCGATAATTATTGCGCGGCGCTCTGATCGATTTATCAAGACTCTATCAGGTTTATTAGCTACAATAGTCCTGTCAGTGATGATAGATCGATCCCAGTACAACGTGATATGCCCATTTTCGAGAACTGCATCGGGCACATACCTATAGTACGGTATCTCTGATTCCACAAGGTTGTATCTATGCAATGTGGTTATGTCTATGCAAATATGCAAATATGCTGGGAAGACGAGAACAACCAGAAATTATATGAGATTATAAGGGGTTCTCCGGGACGGTGACACGCCCGACATATGTCAACTGTACCATCCTTTAGAATATACCTCCGATAGTTATTCGTCATCACAACTTCGTCCATTAATAATGGACGAAGTTGTAAGTATTATTATTATTCAACCAACTCAAATATAAAATTTAAAAAAAAGCATTATTATGTTACTTGCTGCTACGGAACCCTTCATGGGCGAGTCCGACTCGCACTTGGCCGCTTTTTTGATAAATACTTACATATTACACCTAGAAATCGAACCGGCCGGCGCGGAGCCCTCTGACGTAGCAGTAGAACACACTACCGCTACACCACAGGGGCTGTCTCTAATTTCCATTTATTGAATACTGTGTTTACATGTGAATGCAATCCCTAGGATACGGCGAAGTGATTGCGTATATCGGTGAAGAACAATTGAAATTTCTTTCTCGTAGCTCCAACCCTCAGAAACATTGTCCCGGAATAATAAGTCACCTAAGTGCTATATCAGACTATAATTTATTTCTGTGCCACACACTCTCTTAGGCCTTCAGCTTCACCGGTTAAACAACGGACAAGGTTCTGGCGCAGACTTTACTCTCGGTGCTAGGAGCTCAGATGGCAGTCGTTCTCGTAAAAGTCAACAAATCAATAAAAAAAAAGAAAAGTGTTAACTTTCGACGCAACTGGGAAATCGCTAGGAGAATGATGAATCTATTTACGTGCCAAATTTCATATAGGGTAACAATTTCATACGCAATTTTTGCGTGAAAGAGTAACAATCATTCAACCAAGCCAAATTTTGAGCTTGAATTACATCCCAAGTGAAATAATTGATTTTTTAAATATTTACTTGTACAAAAAAAAAGAATTAATATTACCTATTATGTAGAAAATTTTGTGGTAGCATCAAGACACAGGAATTTTTGATATCTATTTATTTTAGAATGTTCTAGGTTTTTGTAACCAACATTTTAGAATTTTCTACACACAACTTGGCACCAATATAGATCTCAATTCTTTTGTCGGCAAAGTCGACAACGACGCATATACTTAATATTGAACTCGGATATCGTTTCACATTTATGTTTTATATGGGATATCATTACTTTTTATGCAGAAATTATTAACATTCATCATTAATACATAGTTTTCTTTTTTGTACTATTTTCCATATGTTTTGTAACTTCGAAATATTAGAGTGTATGCCCATTCATTATCTGCAGTTTTTCTTACACATTTTTTTTTTTTTTTAATTTGGCTAAGTCGGGGGAGGGAGGGCTTTTATAACGCGCGTACGCGGTTGTTTTTTACTATGGAACTTTCATAAGACCTTGATTTGATTGGATCGAGTTTTATAACATGTACCCTATGTAAGGTTTTAACTCTGTTCACGTCATGGATACTTGGACAGTACGTATTCATATACTTTCATACTTAAATTTATTATTGGTTTGTAATACTAATCCTGCTTAATATTATAAATATGAAAGGACAATGCCCATGTCAGTATGGAAATCGGTTGCACACTTTTTTTAGCTGTCACATAAGTATAAACTGCATTAAATAGCCTGTATTAAGTATTATCTGAAATATAAACGCATATTTTAACAGAACTTGGGGTTATTGAGAAATTAAATTATTACAACGAGAAAAACAACAAACGCAAGAAAATATTGTGACAGATTGTTGAACTGACGTTTTAGTAAGACAGGGATACCATGTATAAACTAAGAGAAAACTACCACTGAAGCACACAATATTTTACAACTTTAACTGACTATCACTAATAATGTACGAATACATACACGAAATATTAAGATTTCATAACTGCAATATATTTGAATGTCACATTGCGAATTATTATCACGTATTATTATTTAACCATTTTATTTTCAAAAGATTGGTATATTTGCATTCTACCGCCAATGGTTTATTTTATATAATGGTAACAATTAAATTAAAGTGGAAACGATTATTCATTCAATTTTCATATCTTTATAAGTTAAATTCAAACCCCAAGTTCTTTAGAAGCGATTTAGTGTTGAAAAGTCATACTATAATCAATATTATTTTTTAACATTTGAAATATTGACGCGTACGTCTAAAAGCGCAACCAAGAATGGGCATTCTCCTTTGTGAAGACATTCGGATGTTTGTTACTCAATCACGCTCAAACAGCTGAATAAACCTTTCTGATATTTAGTACAGGGATAGATTACTTAGACTGGCCATAAATACTGTTACAATTAAAAATAAACAAAATATTACATTTGAATTTGGAATCTGTCATTTTTATATGATTGTTCATTGTGTTCTCATTTTGGCGCCAATACGTTGTACAATATTTTGCGATATTAAAATGGAGTGGGGTGATAAAGAGAACCGAATCGCTGTGATTGCATTACACAAAGTAGGTATGGAGACAAATGCAATTTTTGTGTACAATTAATAGGTACAATGAGACCCGCAACTGTACCAGTGGCGAAAGGAGGCGCGGGAGCAGGGACAGAACCCCGAGCCTCGAGAAATCGAGGCCGTGCAGTCCCAGCTCCGCCAGGCCATCGTGGTGGCGTGGAAGGAACGTAAATCTTCTTATAAAATCTTTTTATAACGTAAATTATCTTGACTTCAATGACAATGAAAGCTCTACCCACATTGTGCCCAAGTGCCCGGGACGTGTCAGTGCCAAGGACGGCGTCGACCCAGACACTGAAGCGCCTTCGCTGGCCCGGATACGGACGTGTATGAACGAGTTGATACAAAATGTACACAACTATATTTTTGGAGGCCATGACGGGGCACGACCCATTCGGGGCCCCAGGCACGGTCCTGATGAGTGTGAATAGACCTTAATAATATTTAAGCAGATGGGTAAGAAATCTGATTTAATTACATTGAAAACTAGCTGTTCCCCGCGACTTCGTTTAATAGCTTGAAATAGATATATTTACTTATACCCTGGCGTCTGAAGACCCGAGACGGCATGCGGTTTTAGTCGGTTCAAGACCGACATAACTGCCCGCGCTGGCCGGCGGGGGGGTATCCGAGGGGATATCCTCATGAAAGAAAAGAGGTATCGATCGCAACATGTATCAAGTGATTTCATCATTCTAATTTCAATTATCAGGACGACCGCAGGGAGCCCTATCACTATTCCACAGTCTACGCATTTTTGTGGCAAACTTTACTGAGAAACTATCACACTTTCAGTTTTGGGCCTTGCCACAATATTTATAGATTCTAGATTCTAGTCTAGAGTCTAGATATTTTATCAATCACAAAATAATTCAAGCATTAAAAGATTATTCTCTTTAAAAAACTGCCTTCCAAATTATTACTAGGTAGAAAATTTCCCGAGCATCCATTTTACCTAATTTATTTGTGATATTTATATTAAAGCGGGATTATATAAATTATAAAATGTTTATGAGTCTCTAATCAACTACGTTTTTTTTTAATGTGTGGAAACCCCACGGGCTGGGGGTGGGTGTGTCGGAATCGGACCGACTAAAACCGTACAGGGTCCTCCCCATGTGTCCATTACGGAACACCCCGGATAAGCCCTCGAAAGGATAACCCCAGGGTTACCGGCGGGCTTTGGCCGCCACCGCGGCCTCGCTTGGTGGGGTCGGGTTTTATCCCGCGACGGTGAGTTGGCACGCCTCCGTCTTGGCCTGCTTCTGTAAGGACAGCGAGTCAGCCAACTGCCGTCCTCAGGCGGGGCTTGTTCATGTTATGCGTAAGTAACTCTGTGGAGTTTCGAGATTTTATATTTTACTACTCATCACCGTTTAGCTGTATGGATGAAGGAAGTTGACCATATCCGTGTATTACTGAACTACAAACTTTGGTCAAGATCGGCTTTGTAATAATAAAGTTATAATCAATATTAGTTTAAATCGATTTTGGTCTGCTACTCCTATCAAACCTAGCGTGATGATACGATTGTTCTGCAATTTCTGGATAATATCTACTGCGGCGATAGCCCAGTGGCGTACGTAACGAACTGCAGAGGCGAGGTCTCGAGTTCGATCCCCAGTCGCTCCGGGCACATACCTCTGATTTTGCGTAGTCATGTGTGTATTAAAAATGTTCATTATCGCTCGCTTAGTAATGCACCCGATAGATGGCAATAGGCTCACCCCCTATTACATTGGGACATAGGTGCTAAATCGTGGGTGTGTAATACACCTCTGCCTATCCCTTCGGGGATACAGGCGTGAAGTTATGTTATGTTATGTAATATCTACTGCTGATTATTAAAGCACATTAAATCCTACCCTATACTATTTGATACGCCTACTTTAGCAATCAATAAGATGATAATTGTATGAAGCAAGGAGTTCGACATCACCAAAATCAGCCAAATAAGTTTTGAAAGCCACCATTTTCCACCAACATAATTAGAATCTGACCAATGTGTCTAAACTTATTCGCTACTTATTGCTGTAATGTAAGTAAATAATTGTTAGCCGCGTCTCTACCCGCGTGGAATTCTAATCCCGTTTCCGCTACCCATGGGAACCTGTCCCTGGGATAAAATAATATATGATAGCCTATGTGTTATTCCAGACTATATTCTATACCTATATCGAATTTCAGCCAAATCTGTTCAGCCGTTTTCGCGTTAAAGAGTAACAGCAAACATACATACATCCTTACAAACTATATTAGTAGAATATTAACTTTTTTCACATTATGTGCAGGTAAGATATTGGGCCACATGTCACTATATTGTTCTAATATTAAATATTAACGGTCAGTATAATTTTTAAAATAACACCGAATAAATCACGACAGAATCCGCTAAAAATAGATACATTACCAATCCTTTAGGGAATGGAAAATACAAATACACTCAGCGGCACGGAATCTTGCGCTTATCTCGCAATAACAAAAACTTTAAGTGTTTCCAAGGAATATTTCTTATGAGGGCAGATCAAAAAAATGTTTACCCTTAGTTCAAGAGGGTAATTCATTATGTTTGAGTGCACTATGGGGCCATTTTAATTTTTAATTGAATCGTGTCACTTGAACGACTAAGTCACGAGAGATTAAATTTGTGTGTTGTAAAAGTTTAAGGTTAGCTTATTGAATTCCTATGGTTTTGTAGTCTTTATTGATTACCCAAAGGTGCTGAAACATCATAAAAAAATCCGTTCCCGCAGGGGGAACGCACGGGTAGATTTCGTGAAGCAATTAATATTATTTTATATAGAGAACTACGGACTTTAAACAGTTTAATTTTTTTTTCTCGAAAACGGTAACTTTTAGCGAAAAACTTTTCAGACATTTATTTTAGACTTAAAATGGCCTATCGATTAAAAATGTGCAAGCAAGAATGTTCACCGGTTAGAAGTTATGATTTTTTTCCCGAAAAATTTTGGTTTTTCCCCCCTCCACTTTTAGTTAAAGTTTTAATCTTATAGGTTTATAATTAAAAGTTGTTGGTATTCATGTATACTATGGGATAAATGAAAACGTTTCGAATATCTTTCATGGAACGTGAAATTATGAGGAAAAACTGATTTAACAAAAAGTGAGGCCCTACCGTCCCCTTAGGCCGGATTCCACCCGTTCACGAACTTAAACTAAGTTTACACCCAAGCAATTTTTGACCGCAGATTGAAAGCGATCGGGGCAAAAATGCGACCGTGAGAGTGCCGCAAATTTTGGGAAGTGGAACCATACATACATATAATATGTAAATATATAAACTATTTGACCAGTGCTCATTTCGGACTCAGGGGGTCATAACTAGACCTCCTATGAAGAATTTTTTTTAAATTCGACAGTAGTCAAGAAACCAATCATCGAAATCTAACTAAAATGCCATTAACACCAGCACAGGTTGCACAGGCTGTAGCATTAATCGACCAGGGTTTGACACAGCGTGAAGTTGCTGTGGTGCTCATTGTTCCACGTTCGTCGATGCAGTATGCCCTAAAACGATACCAGGAGACTGGCCACTACTCCCGCAGACCAGGCAGTGGAGGTGTCAGATGCACTTCGGCCCGGGACGACCATTTTATTGTTCTGGAAATTTTAAGAAACCGCTACCTGACCGCTGTTGAGATTCGTCAGCGGCTCCAAATCACAAGAGGTGTGAATGTTAGTGAACGTAGGGTAAGAAGACGGACGGTAAATGGAGGAAGTGAATTTAAAAGCCCGTAGACCAGCCCGCGGTTCAGAACTCCTCAGGCATCACCGAGTAGCTAGACTTCAATTCGCACGTGAACACGCAAGCTGGACCCACGAACAATGGGCTCGAGTGCTATTCACAGATGAATGTAGAATCGCTTTGCGTGCTCGAGGCGGTCAAACACTTACTGAATGCATCTACATTTATTTACAAGTTTCCGTGCCGCTGCGTGAGTAGGGGCACCTATTGTGGCGTTTCCACAATTCAAAGATAAGATATTTATGTTCCAACGTACCTACTATAAAAGTAATCATACAATATAAATAAACCGATATAACACCTATATCTCTAAGTAATATTAAGTTCACCATTTTTATTTTCATGTGTAGTATAGATAAGCTCGCTACGTATTTATACGCTTTGGCCAACTTGGATGATCTTTATGTCGTACGTATGCAGTTCTATGCATACGACATATACCGTGTATGACTTTTAGTCAAATCGAACACATACTTCTTCTAAATCTGGTACAGGTCACCAATTTATTATCTAAAAAAGTAATAATTATAATAAGATTAACTAATAAATGATTTACACCTATCTTCATTAATTATGTAATAAGTGAAAAAACAGTTTCGTAACATAACATAACCTCACAACGAATCTAACTATTAATTAGACACAGCTAAAGACGTCGTTGAAGGGCACTTATCTGTTACTTTATAATCATATTCATTTGATTACTGATGTCGCATTCGTGTTTTGAGTTAGTCACATAAATCGCCTACATGCATGTGTTAAAAATGAGATTTACGTTAATAGTGTAGATACAGAGCTGGGATCAGACCACCTCTGGATTGCAACCTAATGTTGCTATGGATAACACTATCACAATACATAATATTAAAATGTTTTAAATATGTACCATAAAGCAATGCTAGGCTAGAGAACTATAAGGAATGTAGGCAGTGCTTTACAGTGCTGAGCAAATTAATACTCGTACTTGTCCATAGTCAGGCCCCTCTTTCCCACTGGGCACTCTGGGCACGTGCCCAGGGCCCCGCGATCGAAAGGGGCCCCTTGGTTCCAGCAAGATCACCTGATATCAATTACCGAAAAACATATTGGTTTTGAAAAAATCAAATGATATTGACTGACTACAATACTAAAGTTGCTTATTAGATTTACTTTTGTAAAGTTACTCTACTCTCGCTCGAAAATCAGGCTACCCGATATTAGTAGGTAGGTAAGTATAGATTAATTTAAATATCTACTAATATGACTGTATAAGAATACAATTTCACTTCAAAAGTTAATTTCACTACATACAAGCAGTTGTGCGACTTCATACAAATGACCGAAGCGAAGGGTCTCGTTAGTCATAAGAAAAGTGAAAATAGTCCTTTTACTAAACCTGCATTTTTATGAAACTATTTCACACCTTTTCATCTAGACCTACTCATTATCTATACTATTATGAAATTGTTAATTAATTGTGTCTGTCCATTGACATTTTTTTTTTTTAATACTTGGGATATGTTGAATTAATGATACTGAACACAAACATATTTTTTTGGGACTTCTTCTACGTTTGTCTGTTTATCTGTGTGTCTGTTAAACTTATTTTGCGATGCGATTTTGTTTATTAGAAAGATCTTAGTCAGACTTAAAATCTGCCGTATGTTTGATTGCAATTAGTTACGTAGAACCGGATATATGACCAAAAAATTATAGCCGACCTCCGCGTGGGTGGAGCCGCGGCCATCAGTTAGTCACTGATAAAACTAACAATAATGTACACTGTTATAAAATTGTAAATTAGTACTGCACAAGATTTTTTTAAATACTTGGGTTATGTTAAATGAACGATTCTGAACATAATTTTATTTTAATTCTTGTCTTATCATCATCATGATCAACCTATTCTAGTCCACTGCTGGACATAGGTCTCCCCTAATGAGCGCCATAGCGTCCTGTCTTGTGAAACTACTAAACGGATTTTTAGGTTTTTTCTATTACAAAAGGTCCTATTCATACTGAAAATCTGCCGAATGTTTGATTGCAATTGAATAAGTAGTACCAGAAATATGACGAAAAAACGATACCCGATAACCACGCGGGTCGAGCCGCGAGCTAGTATCAAAATAACTCGAGAGTAATCATGAAGGGCAGCTCTAGCCATGCAGTTTGACGTACCAAGCAGCCTTAGGTATCCAATTATTTTAGAGAACTGCGACTGCGTGCGGTTTTGGTCGTTTCGAATCCGACATAACCACCCCGTAAACGTACCCAATCATTTCAAGGACGGTACCGAATCAAAATACAGCTAAATTTATTTATACTGTGGCACAGCTATGAGCATCCGTGTCTGCAAAAATAAAGAAATGCTCCAGAGAAAATATGGACGCGTGAGACAGACCAAGATGTTCTTATATGTATCTTTTGCTCATAATATATTTTAAATTATTCTATGCTCGTACACATGCCATATAAAAACTGTTAGCGTCCTCTATCTGTTACGCAAAATAATCCTTTCTAAATGGCTCAGTGTTGTCACTTACAGTTTGAATTCGCATGTTCGCATTCAGTGTTCTGTAAAAAGAGTTTAGATACCTACAAAATGGACTGTTGTTTAGCTTCCTAGTCAATTTCTGGTCTAGGGCGTAACTTTCATAGGTCTTCAGAAGGACTTGATTAATCTTGTTACGTAGTTTGCCATATTCATGGAAAATGAACGATTATTACTATTGCTATATTAGCTGGTCCCTCACATTTCATTAATTAAGTCAAATATATGTATACATTATACAATTACATCTATTCATTGTTGTTAGCGTCCCCACTCGCCGATACAAAGTACGTAGTTCGCCTACGCCATTTTCATTTTTCATTTTACTATGCTAACACTGCTAGCTTTCAGGGCCAGACTTTGTGATGCTTTATTTACTTATTGATAATTATAAATGTGAAAGTTCGGATGGATGAATGGATGGATGTTTGTTATTCTTTCACGTAACAACGGTTCAACGAATTAGACAAAATTAGACTAATGTTTAGCAAATGGACCACCGCGGCACCAGTTCGAAACGCGGCCCCGTCCTGAGAAGATTCCGGTAAGAAACTCGGCAGGCTGGCTTTTTTTGGCCTATTTACACCACTTATGGAGCTTTGCACTTGGCCACGGCACTAAAAAAATTCTTTCACCTTTTTGAAAGGTACATTATTCCCGATGGTTGGTTAAGGATGATTATGTGTAAATTACGATGGCTTGACTCAAAAAAAAACCCTCCATAGTAATCCAATTTCGGTTTGATTGCGTTCAGGGGTCAGCAAGTGCATAGCCGGGCAGGGGATTGTGGTCGCAGCACTGGTGGGACCGGTGGGTGTCACGCGGTGCTGCGACGACAATTCTCTTCTAATGAGGCTGTCAAGCTGAGTGCCACCATTGTTAACATGATACGTGTATGTAATGGTGACCCTATTTCCTGAGACTTTATCTTCAGCTTACCATCAGGTGAGGTGAAGTCAAATTGACGTGTCCTAAATATAAAAAAAAAAAAACAGTATAGGATTGGAAACTCATACCTTAGTTGTCAAGCACATTGACCATGGTTATAATCTTTCAAGGATAACTCGCTATCAAGCAGTGCGGATATTAAGAGACAATATCACTATCACGTACGCACTTTGAACACTCGTTACGTTATCTTTATTTCTGTCGGGTATCAATTAAGTACACCCACTAATAACCATACCGGTTGATAGTTCACCTACTATGTGGTTACCCTTTGTTATTTGTATAGTTTATTCGACTGATGCCTTTAGCAAAGAGTGGGTCAGCGAGTCATCGATAGTTCATATTATGATAAAATGCATTTACCCATGGTGGGTTCTCCGAATACTTGACCCGGTTCAAGTGTAAGGAGGACCCACCATGTGCCTGCGAGCCTGGAGTCGAGGAGACAGTCGCACACTTACTCGTGGACTGCCCCATCCATGTGAGGGACAGATTTAATTTAGAAAATAGAATAAATTTGAAAATAACAGTAGACAATTTACCAAAATTGATGGACCATATCGATCGTAGACAATTTTTTAAAATTTGCAGTGAAAATTGTAAACCTAGTAAATAAAAGATATAGCAGTAAATAACCTCAGGCAGGTTAATAATTGTATACCATGCAAGCAGGTTGAAAAATTTTTGTACAGTAAAATATAAGTTAATCAAAGTGTATATTCGTAAGTAAGAATAGAATGGAATAAATAGTAGTAATAAGAAAATAGATTTAAGGTTGAATTGAAATAAATAAAGTAAGCTGGCGAAATATAGTCCCCTACCCCTAAATCCCGAAAGTATGAAAGGCATGGAATGAAAGTGCGAGAGGAATAAAAACGAGAACTGGTATGGTATTAGAGGACAAGAATGCAAGCGCAAACAATAGATTAATATAAAAAATCCGTTCCCGCAGGGGGAACGCACAGGTACATTTCGTGAAGCAATTAATATTATTTTATATAGAGAACTACGGACTTTAAACAGTTTAATTTTTTTTTCTCGAAAACGGTAACTTTTAGCGAAAAACTTTTCAGACATTTATTTTAGACTTAAAAATGGCCTATCGATTAAAAATGTTTCCGACGGCAAGAATGTTCACCGGTTAGAAGTTATGATTTTTTCCCGAAATATTTTGGTTTTTCCCCCCTCCACTTTTAGTTAAAGTTTTAATCTTATAGGTTTACAATTAAAAGTTGTTGGTATTCATGTATACTATGGTATAAAATTAGAACGGTTCGAATATCTTTCATGGAACGTGAAATTTTGAGGAAAAACTGATTTCACAAAAAGTGAGGCCCTACCGTCGCCTTAGGCCGGATTCCACCCGTTCACGAACTTAAACTAAGTTTATACCCAAGCAATTTTTGACCGCAGTTTGAAAGCGATCGGGGCAAAAATGCGACCGTGAGAGTGCCGCAAATTTTGGGAAGTGGAACCATACATACACATATATATATATATATATATATATATTTATAAGTTTATATATATATATATATATATATATATATATATATATATATATATATATATATATAAACTTTTTGACCAGTAGTCATTTCAGACTCAGGGGGTCATAACTAGACAGTAGTCAAGAAACCAATAGGTAGATCAATTTCATCGAAATCTACCTTTTTTTTTTTTTTTTTTTATCGTGCGGAAATCAATTCGGATACCCCCCCGCGTGCCAGCGGGGGCGGTTATGTCGGGCTTGAACCGACTAAAACCGCACGCCGTCTCGGGTCTACAGACGCCGGGGTGTAAGGTTGCCCATAGAGCATATCCCTCGCACCCCGACTGACCCTGGGCCATCTCCGGTTTCGAGATGGCCCCCTCGGGTTTGGGGACCACGTCTTGCCCCGGTTTGGGGGAGGGGCGCTAGTCGCCCCACCGTCCCGGCCTGCTTCTGCTGGGGTGACAGGTGGCCTCACCCGCCACCCCCAGGCCTGCGCTCATGGAGGACGGAGGTCGTTAAGCGACCTCCGGCGCCTGAGTTGCCTGCGACGCGCGGCGAGCAAGTTGCGGGCTCGGCGGACCGGGAGAGTTCTAAGTCTCTCCCGGGCGCGCTCCGCCACCTCCTTCGCGAGCATTACATGCTCGCAGAAGGAGGCGGCGGCGGCCCACGCGCTCGCGCTCCGCACCATTGCCGCAATCATGCTGCCGAGCGAGAGGACTCCCACCCCGATGGCTGCCACGAGGTCACGCCTCGGCGCCTCCCACGCCGGGCAGTCTGCCAGCGTGTGCAGCCCTGAGTCCTCGCTCGCGTCGCAGTGATGACACTCAGGCGTTGGCTCCTTCCTGATCCGATGCAGGTGGTCCCCGAAGCACCCCTTCCCTGAGATCACCTGCGTCAGTCGGTAGGAGAGGCTTCCGTGTCGCCTCTCCAGCCAATCCTCCATGATGGGCCTTACCGCCGCTATTGCGGCGTGCCCTGCGCTTGGTTGCCCAAGTCGTTCCTTCCACTCCACCACGATGGCCTGGCGGAGCTGGGACTGCACGGCCTCGATTTCTCGAGGCTCGGGGTTCCATCCCTGCTCCCGCGCCTCCTTTCGCCACTGGTACAGTTGCGAAAGGGCTCTCGCTTCCAGGTCCCATGGCGGAGTTCCGGCAAGGAGACTCGCCGCCTCGAAGGAGATCGTGCGGTACCCTCGGATGACCCTGATGGCCAGAACTCGCTGCGGAGCGCGCAGCATCCGCACAGTTCTGGTCCTCAGGGCCTCCGCCCATATTGGGCACCCATACAGGGCCATGGACCGCACGATCCCCGCGTAAAGTCTCCTGCAGGAGTCATCGGGCCCCCTCATGTTGGGCAACAGCCGAGCCAGAGCAAGAGCTGTGCCCTTCAATTTGGGGGCCAGACTTCGGATGTGCTCTCCGAAGTCCCATCGGCCGTCGAGCACGAGCCCCAAATATTTCATTTGGGGCTTGATGCCGATGCGATTTCCTCCCACGATGAGACTGGATCCCTCGGGTGGCCTGCTCCGAGGCCCATGGAAGAACAGGGCCTCGGTTTTATGCAGGGCCACCTCGAGACCCAGCCGCCGGATCCGCCTAACGACTTGGGCAACCGCGGTCGTGGCCTTTCGGGTCGCTTCGCGGTACGTCGCCCCGCACGCCGTCACGAGCGTGCCGTCCGCGTAGCACGTGACGGCGGCACCGCCTACGAGCTCACCGCGAAGCACCCAGTCGTATCCGATGTTCCACAGGAGCGGCCCCAGGACCGATCCCTGTGGAACACCGCACGACATTTCACGCCGACCGAGACCGGTCACGGTTGGGTAGATGACGGCTCTCTCCGTCAAATACGCCCCGACTATGCGGCGGAGGTAGAGAGGCACTTCGTGATACACGAGCGCCTCCCTAATGCAACTCCAGGGCAAGGTGTTGAACGCGTTGGCGATGTCCAGGGACACCGCCAACATCACCTCACCCCGGGCTACTGCATCATCCGCCAGAGCCCCCACGCGCATGATGGCATCCACGGTGGAGCGCCTCTGGCGGAAGCCATATTGGCCATCCGCCAGGTCCGGCCCCACTCTTGAGAGGTGCTCGACGAGGCGCTTCGCAATTACTCTTTCAAAGAGCTTGCACACCTCGTCGAGCAACACTATGGGCCGGTAGGCGGACGGCGAGTCCGCCGGGCGCCCCTCCTTTCGGATGAGGACCAGTTTCCCCGTCTTCCACAATTTCGGAAACTGGCCCCGCTCCAAACATGCGCTGAGAAGCCCTCTCAGTCGGGGCTCGAGAGCGTCGTCGACTAGAGCTAGGACCCACGCTCGGCCTGGAATGCCGTCGGGTCCCGGGGCGGTGTGTTTGGCTCTCAGCCTTCTCACCGCCAGCTCTAGTTCTACCCAAGTGACCTCGGGCACGTCGTCGTCTTCCACGTCGGGCGCCATGCGCAACCGAGGTGGAGTCATCTGCGGTGGAACATGTTCCACCGCCCGCGCTGGGAACAGGGAGCCAACAACTCCTCCGAGCAGATCCGGCTGGAGACACCGGGTTAACGGCGGGGCCTTGGGGCGCAGCTTGCCCCTCACCATCCGGTAGGGCCGCCCCCAAGGGTCCCGCTCCAGCGTCTCCAGCAGCTCGCGGAAGGCGTCCCGTTTGGAACGCCTTATCTCCGCTCGGAGGGCTCGTCTGGCCTCCCTGTATCCCTCGTACAACTCCGCCTCTCGGGCCTCCGCATCTGCGGGGCGGCGACGCCTCCTACGGAATCGGGCCCACCGGCGGTGCGTGATCACGCAGCCCCGTCTGAGCTGCGCGATCTCCGACGACCACCAGTAGACCTGACCCCTCGGATTATAGGGCGGAGCCCTAGGCATCGCCGCGTCACAGACACGGGTCATGGCCTCCCGGAACCACTCCGCCTCATCGTCTATGCAGACAGGCCTGTCCGGTGCAGGGGCCCAGGCTCTCAACCCCCTTCTAAGGGGGTTCTAGTGGGGGTTACCGGAGCCGCGACTGGGGCTGGGGCTGGGGCCTGGGCTGGGGACGTCTTCCCCTTGCCCTTGCCCTTTCCCCTTTCCCTTCCCTTGAGTGGGAGCGGAGCCCTGAGCGGGAGCGGGGCGACGAGCCGGCTCCGGCAGAGCCTCCACTGCAGCCGGGCGGGTATTACCCTTCCGGGCTGCAGTCGCGTAGCCGGCCACCGGTGGCGCCAGAGGCGGACGGCGGATGGAGTCCATTAGGGCCTCCATCCGACTCATCATACGCTCCTCTAGCGCCTCCACGTACGCGAACCAAGGCTCCGCCGGTGGTACTCTCTGCGGTGCCGGTGGGCGAGCCGGCTGTGCCGGCTGCTGCACCGGTTGCACCGGCCGCTCCAGCTGCGCCGACAGCGGCTGCTGCGCCGACAGCGCCTGCTGCGCCGACTGCCTCGCGGACGAGCGAGTCATGCGCGCCGGCTCCGCCGGTTGCGCTCGCTGCACCGGTTGCGCCGGTTGAGTCGGGCGCACCAGCCCGCTCCTCAGCTCCTCGACGGCTGCAGCTAGTCGAGCCGTCTCCCGACGGGACTCGGCCAGCTGCGCCGCGAGGGCCTCATTTTCGGAGGCGATGCCAAGCACAATGTGCAGCATCGCCTCCTGATCGGGGTTCGGAGACCCCCGGAAAGACGCGGTCACTTGCTGGTGTTTCTCCATCAGAGACCGCGTCTTCCCACCTGGTTCCGACACCGCCGAGGTGGAAGGCCTCGGCGGTGACTTGCCCGCGGCCCTCTCAGGGGCCGAGGAGACTCGGGTGGATTGCCCAGCCCTCGTTCCACCTCGCGCCCCTCGGCGGCCTGCTGCCACCTTCGACGCAGGCTTTGACGCCTCGTCACTGCTGGAAGAGGTCGTCCCGGTGAGGGTGCAGTCCTCATCCGATACGTCCTCCCCCAGCCGGGCCTTTGCGCGCCGTCTGCGCTTACGGGTCCGCTGTACGCCCAGACCCGCCGGGCTGCTCGCCCTGCTTCTCTCGTTGGCGGTGTCGAATTTCTCCGACACCGCCGAGGTATTTAGCGTCACCTCCACGCTCTCCTGCTGCGCGACCTCCGCGCAGACTCCGTCATTTTCCTTGTCCATTTTCTTGCCTTTTTCGTTTATATTAGATCGATCGGTATTTTTCTTAATGATATTTATGTTGTCCATAGCATATCCCACGAGTATGGGGGAAAGGTGGTCCATCCAGGCGGTGCCCCCTGCACCTGGATAAGCCTATATACTATGGAGGTCGGCTGGTATCCATAGGTTTTTACGACTTTTCCTTGTCGTGGGCCGGCCAATAAAGGCAAGCCCTCCGGTCAGCAAGTTCACAGCGTACCCTTCTGGAGCCACCAGTCAGGTCGTTGCTGATCACCTGCCGATTACGGAACGCGAGAGGATGGCTAGTCCTCTCTCACCGGCGGCGGCACAAGTGCCCGTCGGCCCCTGCGTTAGCAGTGGGCCAACCCGCCCCTGGATCCCCTAGGATCCTATGGTGGCCTCAGCCACAAACACCATCGCTCATCCTGTCTCCTCTGAAAGCAGAGGAGTACGGAGAGCGATGTGTTCCCGCCACGTTGGGTATTCGCCGACGATCAATGCCAACCCCATGAAGGGGAAGCCATTGACCGCCGCCCAGGGTGTACCGGCCGCTCCGGTTCCGTTCCCCCCGGACTGCAGCGGGATCGGAGTCGGAACGACACTCGAGGAGGTTACCCAACACACACCCCTCATCGAAATCTACCTAAAAGAATAGATAAAGAAAAGGAAAACCCTGAGTGGGTTCAAACCAATAGCAAGACTAGATAGATGACATAAAATCCGAGATTAGGCTTCGACTATGTCAAAAATGCTAGTAAAAAAAATAAAAAATATGTATTTACTAGCTGATGCTCGCGAATCCGCCCGCGTGGAGGTCGGTTATCTTTTTTGGCCATATCTCCGGTTCTATTTAACCAAATCAAATCAAACATACCGCAGATTTGCAGAATTAAATCTGAACAAGTGTTTTCTGGTAGAAGAAACCGCATCAAAATGCGTTTAGTAGTTTTTACGTCTATCGCGAACAATATGAGAAATCAAAAGACAAGAATTAAAAAAAAATGTGTTCAGAATCGCTGATTTACCAAAAACCACGTACTTCTTTTTAAATATCTACGTACAGACACAGCTTATTTATAATTTTATAATAGTATAGACAACAGATAAATAAAAAAAAGATGAAGTAATAACAATTTCAAGTTTCTAGCAATCTTATTTAAATAGCATGGCGTAAGCATACATTATTTTGAATTTGAGTTTTATAAACGTAATGGTACGTCTATTTCAATTCTGGTAATCATTTGACCCTATTTTAAGAACCTCTGTACGTTAAACATGGAAGCGCAGAAAATGACACACATAAAAATACCACTTGCTACCACAATGGTTGAGAGGGATGATATTTATAAAAGACTAGCTGTTGCAAGCGGCTTCACCCGCATGGAATTCTGTTCCTGTCACCACTTCCCATGGGAAACTTTTCCAGGGATAAAAAGCATATGTGTTATTCTAGGGTATACTCTATCCCTGTACCAAATTCAAACATACAAACATCTTCACAAACTTTCAAATTTATGTGTGAGAATATGGGGTGAATAACCAGTACAGTATACTAGCTATGCTCGGGGTTTCTTTGACGGATAAGATTCGTAATGAGTTCATCCGACAAAGAACTAAAGTTACCGACATAGGTCAAAGAATAAGCAAGCTGAAGCGGCAATGGGCTGGCCACATCTGCTGAAGGACTGATGGCCGGTTATGTTATGTGTTTACCCGTCTATGTATGATATTTATATACATATGTTCCTCTGTACCTCTTAAGATACTGAACTGATTGTAATGAATGAGGTGTCCATCGATTCATTATCATGCTCTGGGTGCAATAGGCTACATTTTATATGAGAAACGTCAATATTGTTAACAATATATGTTAGTACACTAGTCAACCCTAAGTAAACGACATTAACCTAATAATTGGGCCTAAATGTCATCCAATCAGTGTCGTAAAGATTAAAGTCCAATTATAATATTTATTGTGATACGAAAGAATTTTAACAGTGGTCATATAACCTAGGATCCTATGGTGGCCTCAGCCACAAACACCATCGCTCATCCTGTCTCCTCTGAAAGCAGAGGAGTACGGAGAGCGATGTGTTCCCGCATATGTTATATATATATATATCCCCTTTTTTTCGTGCGGAAATCCCTACGATTTTCCCCCGCTGGCTAGCGGGGGCGGTTATGTCGGGCTTGAACCGACTAAAACCGCACGTTGGACTAAATATAGAAGAAGAGATAAAAAAGAGATAAAAGATAAAAATAGAAGAGAAAAAGGAAAAAATAAAAAATTTAACATTCGATTTTTTTCGTTACGAAAGATAACGCTCGTAGTTGCAGCTGTACATTGTTTGATTGCCCTAAACCACGTGGTCTATAGTGTTATAATTAGATCAAGTATATTCGTACACTAACACCTCCACGCTCGTGTTATTGGGCCTCGTGTTATTGGTTATGCCACGTGTGGTGTTAGTGTACGAATATACTTGATCTAATTATAACACTATAGACCACGTGGTTTAGGGCAATCAAACAATGTACAGCTGCAACTACGAGCGTTATCTTTCGTAACGAAAAAAATCGAATGTTAAATTTTTTATTTTTTCCTTTTTCTCTTCTATTTTTATCTTTTATCTCTTTTTTATCTCTTCTTCTATATTTAGTCCAACGTGCGGTTTTAGTCGGTTCAAGCCCGACATAACCGCCCCCGCTAGCCAGCGGGGGAAAATCGTAGGGATTTCCGCACGAAAAAAAGGGGATATATATATATAACATATAACATAACATAAACTCATGCCTATATCCCCGAAGGTGTAGGCAGAGGTGCTAGCACCCACATTTCGCCAGTTTATGTTTTGGTCCCAATGTAATAGGTGGCGAGCCTATTGCCATTAACCGGGCACTTATAAACCTGCGATAAATACACACATAACTTCGAAAAGCATCGAAAAGTCATTGGTGTGTGCCATGGTAATACCTGGGATCGAACCCGAAACCTCGTCTCAGCAGTCCTTTACCCATACCACTAGGCTACCGCGGTCATTATTGTATATGTATAAAATAACTTGAAAATATGATTTTTTGATGCTGGTACCACCGAAACCGCTTTTTTTTAATATTCGATATTTCAAGTGCTGGCCCTAACCAAATAATTTATCGCGCTTCGTCGTGTGAAAAATGTCATCCTTTGTTCTCGTTCACTGTGTCTGATAGCGCGTGTCCTGTTGCACTCACTTTAAATTAGATACGATCACGTGAAATATTCCAGTTTTGATTGACCATTTTTAAGTGCCAATGCCGAACCCTACAAACTGTATGATTTTAATAAACAAGAGGTTTGCATTGCACTGCAACTTATTATAACACCACAATTTATAATAAAGTTTTGTCACCAATACTATAAGGCAACAACATGACAAGAGTAGATACGGTAGATACAAACGTCTGTATAACTCCAAATGTCCGATAGCGATGACTGTTCTTATCTTTTCGTGTGTAGCATACTACAACGTCACAGTTGCAACTAATCTGACACTATAAAAGTCTGATGAAACCGAAGTATCATATCGTGACTATCGACTTTATTTCGAGTTCGTCACGTAGCTTCGCGAGCAGATAAAGTTAAGGAGTGCAAAATAATCAATTTCAAATTCGTTATAAGTGATAGGTATCAATAATATTTATTCCTGTTGCGTTGCTCACATCTCTCTAAATCAACCTATGTCTAAATAAAATAATTTGAATTTCAAATGTTCATTCTTATTGCATTGGATAACATGTAGACTACAAGCAGGTAGAATTAAATATGAATTTATGCAAGTAAAAACAACTTTGTGGTTTGCATCGTTTTGACAGGAATATACATTTTTTTAGAGCTTGGTTTAAACAGTTTATCAGTAGAATCGGCACCATTGATTTGCCTTTTATAAACACCACAGAAATATGGCAGACAGCTGTTGCTGACGACTGCGCCCGCGTGAATTACTGATTCCGTTCCCGTATTCCAGAAATAAAACTATAGAAGTATCCTGACTATAATCCTTCCCTGTGCCGCAGAAGCGAACTTCTAAACATTAGTATTTATAATATTACTAAGATTAGCTGATGCCCGCGGCTCCACCCGCATAGAATTCTGATCTCGTTTTCCGCTACCCATGAGAACCTATTCTAAGGATAAAGGGATAGCCTATGTGTTATTCCAGACTATAACCTATCTCTGCACCAAATTCCAGCCAGATCCGTTCAGCCGTTGGAGCGTGATTGAGTAATAGACATCCAAACATTCAAACTTTAATCATCTTCACAAAATTTCACATTTATAATATTAGTAGGATTCACATTACTATCATCGTCATTATGATGACGATTCTGGCAAACACATGCAGTGACAGTCGACGAAGCAGAGGTACCAACATTTGCTATTTATAACATACTAGCTGAACCCAGTCAAGTTTATTTATAGCTCAAAATATTAAAATTTATTGGAAATTGTTCAAAATATTTAACAAGCAGCAAAGTGTTGAATATAGTCGATGAAATAAACCATCATCAGTATTGTTACCCTACCCTTTACGTATCGTTTTTAACTGTTTAAAGGTTGTCTAGAAGAGAGCACGCCCATTGTAGGTACATTAAGTAAGATATGCAATGCATGTTTCAACAACGCATTACTCATTATAATGGACAATGAAGAACATTTTATCTTATCATAATTATTAATCTAAGATGAATGGCATCAATTCAATGAAGATAAAAACTAGGCAGATACTTGTTCAAGATGAATGACATTTATAATAGAATCATTGCGGAAGTATCTATACATAAGTAAAGTTGGTAAAATACATTTAATATTATAAATACGTAAGAATGTGTGTATCTGTTCCCACGTATTCCGTAGTAACTATACTATACAAATAAGTGGAAGAAAAGTGAGAGTCCGATTAAGATCCATATGGTAGAGCGTACTCTGTATCGCAATTCAGACTGACAGTTTGATATAAAAGTACGATAGAGAGAACGCTTTATAAAATCGAAGCAAGATGATCTCGGTCGGATGTGCCTTCTTCAATGTGGCAACCCAAAAGCCGGATACTGTATGTACCTCACTTTAATAGAAGATTATTGGTTGTAACCTCGTAACTGGACTGACTGGTAATTACATGCCGTGAGGCGAACCGTGTGCTGTACGTTCAACTTAGTGCCTAGTAGGTATACAAATAAACACGAATAGTTTATTTTTAAGCTAATTATTTACGCAACTGGGTCAATCAATTCTATTCTTTAATCAACGTATCATACAAGGTGACATATTTATTGAAATTTGGCTGGGTCTAAAACTGTTATGTTGATAACTTTCGGTTAGACTAAAATAAACTAATGTGTCAAGATCCTTTGGGGAGAGTTTAATATCATTAAACGAGCAATTCTTGTATATTTATACATTACTATCTGGGAAACCGCCGCGCTCTCACGATGCGCTACACGCGTTTTATTCATACAACGCCATCTTG
Organism: Cybosia mesomella; assembly: GCA_946251805.1. NCBI lineage: Eukaryota > Metazoa > Arthropoda > Insecta > Lepidoptera > Erebidae > Cybosia > Cybosia mesomella. The sequence goes on from OX276395.1 coordinate 12,519,514, forward strand.
TGAATCTTTTTTCTTTTTTTTTAAATATTAGTAACCGAAATTAAAGAAAAGAAAGAAAGAAAGAAAAACATTTATTTTGCCAAAACATAAAAAAAAGAAGAAAACACAGAGAAAATACATTATTATTAGGCAAAATAGGATACCACTCAGCATATGCTATGGAAGGATATTCCAAAGCGCTGGTCTTCCGTGGTACCCTAATTGAACTAATTAAATACAGTGTACAACAATACTGCACGGTTTTACACACCAAATTAAAATAAATAATAATAATATTAAGTAAAATAAGAAAGAAAATAAATGCCAAAAGGATTTAAAAACATCCTACTAAGGACTGACGCAAAAAACGGCTGCCTGCTAATGCTTGTTGCAATTCCAGTAAAAGCTTTTTTAGTTTAATCTTAAAAGAATAAATAGAGTTAAGATTTCTGATCGGTGGAGGTAAATTATTCCAGCATTTCGTGGCAGAATAGCGAAAACTGCCACGAAAAGCAGCCGTTTTATGCTTATAGCATATTAATCGGACCGCATGACGCTCAGGACGCTCAGAAAACTGAAGTTTTGTAAACAAATATGGTGGCTGCTTAGTTTTGATCACCCCAAATAGCAACGTCGCAAAATGCAAAAATCGTCTAGATGACATATTCAGCATACCATTGCGGTTTATATAGGGAGAGATATGCGATCGTCGAGGAATAGGGAAACAGAAACGCACGCAAGCATTCTGAATACGCTGAATAAGTTTTTTTGTGCGAACCAACAGGCACCCTCCAAACACAATGTCTGTGTAGTTAATTTTTGATAGGATAAGTGCGTCGCAGAGCTGGATTCTCACATCTGTACTCAGGTATGGGCGCATTCGATATAGCACCGATAGCCTATAGAAACAGTTATTCACTGTCTGCATCACATGCTTTTCAAAATGCAATGAGCTATCCATAAGCAAACCAAGGTTGCGGGCTTCATCAACTCGATCTATGAGCATTCCATCAACATAGATTTTAGGATTCTGTGAGACTATAGAATCTGTTTGATGTTTAGACCCAAGTATCATAAATTTAGTTTTCGTGGGGTTGAGTACAAGGCTATTTGATTTACTCCAGCATACTACATTATTTAAATCTTCGTTCAACTTATCTATCGCTACATTGATGTCAGCTGGCTTAGAAGAAATATATAGCTGCAGATCATCTGCATAGATGTGATATTTGCAATTAACTACTTTAAAAATGATTTCCGCACTGTACAGTATAAAAAGAATGGGACCAAGAGCCCTGAGGAACTCCACGCGTAACAGGAAGAGTGTCTGATAGAGAATTTGTGCCGTCCTTATTACGAATCTCAACAAGTTGAGAGCGTCCAGAAAGGTAGCTCGCAAACCATTTTGTCGCCTCAGAGGTAAAACCATAGTATGAGAGTTTAGAAAGCAAACGTGTTATGTTAATGGTGTCGAACGCCCGTGAAAAATCAAGCAATGTCAATACGGTTCCCTCGCCAATATCCTGAGCTGCCAGCACGTCATCCACAACATTAAGTAGAGCAGTTGCGGTGCTGTGGCTCTTTCGGAAACCTGATTGATTTGTGGGTAAAATGCTATTCAACTCCAGATACTCAGTCATTTGCATACATACAGCCTTTTCTAGTATTTTAGACAAAAATGGTAACAAGCTTATTGGCCTCAAATCTTTTAGCTGAGAAGGGTTGTTATTTTTAGGTATTGGTTTTACTAATGCTTTTTTCCAATGTAAGGGAAATGTTGAAGTCTTAAGAGAAGTATTAACAATAGTTGTTATGGAACTTAATGATTGGGGCAACGTCAATAAAACCATATCCATGGACATACCATCAATACCCATGGCATTACTTGAAAAAGATGTTATTATTTTACTTACTTCAGACTCATTTATTGCATGCAACTCAAAAGTGTGGGGACTGTATCTATTGAATTCATAATATGTTAAATCAGACAAACTTACTTCTGCATTTTGTGGCAGTGTCAGAAAATGATTATTTATAATATCAGGGTTATGCAAATGAGATGGGAGATCAAGTGAGCTTTGCTTCTGTTTAAAATTTGCCACACTTTTCTTTATGTTTTCCCAGAGAACACGAGGGTTTTTATCGTTGTGATTAATGTTGTAGTTAAAATATGCTTGTTTTTCAAAGAATAGGGCCGAGTTTACTGCAGTTTTCATATCCTTATAAAAAGTCTTATGAGCATCAATACCGGATGAACGAGCACGTGCATGTGCTTTGTCACGGGTCTTCATCATCTCCCTAACATTATAAGTAAGCCAAGGATACGATTGGGATTTTATAAAACGTTTCCTAATAGGTGCATGTCTATCAAATAAACTTAATATGCTGGAATTAAACATTTCGACCATTACATTAACGTCACTAGATTTGTTTATGTCATGCCAGTCTATAGCATTAAGGTCTAAATTAAAATTATCTAAGTTTATATCCTTTAATGGCCTATATATGACCCACTGAGGAAGTGGTTTATCTTTTGAAATTGGCATATTATAAGATATAAAAGAATGCTTACTAAGGTCTGGTATGTAATCTATAACAACGTTAGTCAATTTTATGTTAGAACAAAGCAAGTCAATCATTGTAGCACTATCATCGGTAAAATGTGTCGGACCAGTTACATACTGTTCTAAACCAAAGCATTTTAAAAATCAGTCACTTTTTAAGTGTCAGAGTTCACCTTCAATAAATCTATATTAAAATCTCCTGCTATTGAAATACAATCAAAGGCAGACAGAGATGCAACGGTATCTGTCAGCGCATCCAAGAACAATTCAACATTTTGCCACGGGGGGCGGTAAGCAGTACCTATAGCTAGCTTTTGGCCATTAGCTGTTAGACGGAGCCACATTTGATCAACTCCTGGGGTCTCAGGATGGGTCAAAAGGCGGGCGCTAATGCCGTGTCTAATGTAGAAACCGACACCACCTCCGCGCTGGCGGTTGCCGACGGCGGCAGTGCCGTGCCGACGTGGTATATGTCGAAGTCGGTAGCCTGGCACGACAGGCGCGCGCGCCTCCTGGCCCTCCCTAAGCCATGTCTCGTTTATTGCCAAAATGTCTACCTGACGGCGCATCATGACCGCCACCAACTCATCATGCCTTGAACCTAAAGATACGCTATTTAACAAACCAAATGAGAAATATTTACATCTAATGAACTGAATAGCAAAAGAAAACACTATTTCTATATATTTACAATTTACCAAATATAAAGTGAGACATAATACATGACGCTCATCAATGAATTTAAACATAACAAAAAATATTTTAACACTATTAAGAAAAGTTGCTTTCCTACAACTAAAGTAATTAAGGTGAAACAATCCGGTATGCCATCTTTTCGGATTTTTATTTTTATTTTTTCTATAAGATATCTTGCGAGAATGGTGATAGACAGATGTAATATAATTATTCAAATCTAACTGTTCAATTATGTATATATCATAGACGAATGTCATTGTAAAAATATACGATATATTATACATAATACTAGGAACTACATATATATTATACAGAAAATATACTTTTGTTATATTTATGTAATCATTGAATAATTGGTAGGTAGCAAGCAAAGTTGTTATATGTATGAAAAGAAGCGAACACTTGTTAGAATTAGTTAAACTCAAATATAACATAGCAGTCTGATACTGCCGTGCTTATTATAACCGCCGTATCCAACATTTTTCACGATATTGAGTTAGTTACATATTCGGAATCGCCGTATCGAGATCTATAACTTTGTCTTTGATAGTATATAAAAAAAATACTGGGATCATACATTTCAGATTTTTATAAGGGCAGCAACTTCAAAAAAAAACAAAAATTCCTTAATATCTTAGCCGCAAGTGCTGGATACTGCTGTAGCCTTCTCAATCCCCAGATTATTAATCACGTAGTGCTTAACATAACCGCGGTATCTGTTAACGTTGCTCTGATACTAATGAATTCTCTATTATGAGGGAAACTTTTTCTTTAACATATGTGCTTTAATCACCACTTGCGGCGATTATAATAAGGAAACTGTATTAATTTGTTTCCATTCAGTTACAATGATAACAGCCGTATGTGCATATACGGCGCTTAATACAAGATATTGATATAAATAGACAGGCTGTTTTATTTTGCATGAATGATAACTGCGTGTTAGTACGGTAATAATAAGGAAGCTTCGTTTGTAAATAAATCGTATCAGTCATGTACGGCTCTTATAGCAAGGTACTCGAAAATAAATAACTACACCGTTTGTGTTATAGCGCGGTATTTTGCATGCGGGGGGAGGGCGTGTCGCCGGACGACCGTTGATTCGTTCAGTAGTAAGCAGCTGACAAGCCGAGGAGCACGTTGTTGTGTGCAGTGATTTAGCAGAATTGGCGGTAAACCATTATTTCGTAAGTTATTAATCTGAAATTCTGATAACGCAGTCATACAACGAAGCTTATCCTTTGTTGCTATATGTTGTGTTGAAAATTAAATTGTGTTTTATTTCACGTGAGTATTTTCTTGATGCAGGTAATAATGTGGGCTTCTTCTTCTTCTGGTGCTAGACGTGATAAGATATTTGCTTTGGCATTATCAACAGACCATCAACCCAGCAGCAAAAACAAGGATTCTACTATTATACAGCAACCGATAAGACCTAAACGAACTATAGTCACAAAACCTAAACTCACTAATATTAATGAATTATGGAGCCGAACATTGGTTTTTAATGATCATAGTGTTGTATTTGATTATCATAAAGAATACGAAAATTCATTGAACCAATATTTACACACTTATGACCTTTCACAATTAAAGTTATCATTTGATTTTCACTATAATAATGAGTCAAACACGAACACAGTTTGTGTTGATTTTTTGCTATGCCCAGAAGTAATAGAAATGTCCCCGTTCGAGTTTAACAAAAATGGTCATGAAGAAGAAATATATATTTTCCATGACTCCGACGATGATAGGGACAAAACATATATTTTCCCGAGACTTCTTCAGATACAGATTGTGACGAAAATGAAATATGTAAAGAATGCAAAACACAGTCATCATAAATATCACAAGATATACCAATAGCACAATCAGCAATTGATGACAGTACCAGTAGGAGTATAATATCGCAAATGACTGAAGAAAGCAATCTTAGAATTAATGTAACTTTACCTTTAATTAATGTAATGGACTCTACTATTTCAACACAACTTAATATTGAAACTGAAAATAACATTGAATGCTCGCAAGACTTAACAAATATCACTATTACAACACATGAATTAACAAATACAGAAGAAAACAAAGGACTAACAAAAGATGGTAAGCCACGTAAAAGGAGAAATTTCAGTGAATCTGTGAAGGAAAGACAAGAAAAAAAGAAAAAGTCAAGGATGAGCAAAACGATTTGAAAGAACCATGCACTGAAAGATGTATGAAGAAATGTTTAACTAAACTCACACCTCAGCAACGTCAAAATATACATGATAGATACATCGCTCTTGATTACGAATCACAAGGGCTATTTATTAAATGTTCTATATATATAAAACCTGTAATGCGCAGGTCCCAAGTTACGGAAAATTACAAAAGAAATACAACATATATATATAATTTAAAAGGACTTGATAACATTAAAAATGAAGTCTGCAAAACGTTTCAACGTTTCAACGTTGGGTTATAAGCCTAACAATGACAGAAGAATCACAACTGCTATAAGTAAAGCTATTGATGAACAAAAAAACGCTCGAGGATCTTACAAAAGGACCATAATCGATAGACAAGCTTTGAAAGATCATATCATGTCGTATCACCCACACTATTCACACTATAGAAGAGAACATGCACCCAGAAAGTTGTACCTTCCCAGTGATATCACCATCACAATCATGCATGAAAATTTTTGCTCTATGAGACCGGATATAAAAGTATCTCTTGAAATTTATAGAAAAGTTGTAAGAAATGACCTGAACATTTCTTTTGCACACCTTGGCAATGAGGAATGTGAGCAGTGTGAATATTTTAAGCGTCACAATCGATTAGACCATCAAAACGACTCTTGCGAGATATGCCAAAACTATAATATGCAACACAAGCCCAGATACATAGAATCACGCAGAGAATACGATGAAGATAGAGAGATAGCAAAGACTGACAAGGAGGTTATTTATTATTCCGTTGACCTCCAAAAAATTATTATGTTTTTGCCCACGGTTATTTGCCTTCAATGAAAGCTTTGTTCCACTTGGACCCGCAAGTAACGATAACAAACCATATGCTGTGTTATGGAATGAGAGTATTAGCGGTCGTAGCCAAGAGGATATGATTTCTACGTTCAAGTCATTTTTGAACTTTAAAAGGGACCTAAAAAATATTGTACTCTGGCTCGATAACTGTTCTGCTCAAAACAAAAACTGGTCACTCCTTTGTTTTATGGTACAAATAGTAAATAGTACAGAAATTTCTGCTGACAGTATTACACTTAAATATTTTGAACCGGGACATACATTTATGTCCGCAGACAGTTTCCATCACCAAGTGGAGCAATCCCCGACGAAAAAGGGAAAAGTTTACGACTTCAACGATTTCGTTGAATGTGTTGGTAATGCCAACAAAAGGAAGAACACGGTAAAAGTTATGAATGTCGATGACTTTATTACCTATGAAGATTTGTCTTCTCAGCACAAATTATGGAAAAATAAGCCACGCGTTTATTTAACTAATATAATGGCTGTGAGGGTGGAACGAGGCCTTTTCAAATTAAAATACAAATTTAATCATGCTGAAGACTACAAATCAAAAACTTTTAGATTTTCTCCAAGTAAAAATCATGAAAAATGAAGAATTTCCTGAAATTAAGAGAAAGAATTTGCCAAGAGGAATAACTAAAGAACGAAAAGCAGTCGTTATTGAAAAGTTAGTTCCGTTAATGCCGGAAAACAGAAAACATTTTTGGATTAACGTACCAACAAACGATTCAGCTCAAAATCTTTTGGAAGAGGACTAACTTCATATGAAGTACTAGATTTAAATAGAAAGACTGGTTTTGATTGTTTTATTTTTATAAAAACTTTTATAATATTTTTAGATTTTTATACGTCGAACAGTTCACGTTTAATAGGTGTTGATTTAGGCATATAAGAAAATTATTAAAGGAATATAATTCTGTCCGATTTTATAACTGTATAATCCTTGTAACACTAGGAAAGCCATATCCTTAATGTGCATTTAATAAGTGTATAATAATAGGAAGAATTTGACTGAATAGTATAGAAGCAGTTTATAATAAGACTGCCATGTAACAGTGATCTCAGAAAGTGCCAATAATAGATTAAGTCGTTGATTTTGTAATCGTAAAATATACGAACTAATTTTGTTAAAGTTTAATAAATACTATTATAATACATATACAATAATTATTGTTTTATTTAAACTTACATTATTTACAAATATAATATTATAATATACAATTAGTTTGTCCATATATTAACAGCTGTAAGTTACCCTTGCACTCGGTGCTGTATACGCACAAATATTTTTTACTATGAGTTTCTTACCATAAGAGCCCTAAGCTACAAAGTTACGACGGTTATGCTTATTATTACTTATCCTATACTTATCTTTGATTCGCTGTCAAAAGCGCAGTAAAAGAAGTTCCATAGAATAAGCGCTCTATATGTGTTACTTACAGCGCTTATTTTAAGTGTTTGTTTTAAATGATACGTCGGATTTCCTTACCATATCAATTATTTACATCATTTTTTATAAATATCTATTACTTGGTGTTCTTTTATAACTATTAATACAAAGTATAACCTTTTAACCATTATATAAATTCATCAAATTTTAAAAAACATTATTTATATGTGGGTAATCAGAACAATAATTTTTAAAACTTCAGGCGCCATTTTCTCGAAACTGGCTGTCATGCACTTACCGCTCTTATCTTTGGCACGGCAGGATACATTTCCAACAATAAGCCTATATTTTTGGTCAAGTGTGCAGAGACTAAGAAATACCGGAAGAGATATGATTCTATGTAGAAACAGCAAACGAAACATAAAGCCGCGCATAATTTGCTTTTAATTACTTTTGTATCTTGTTTAGCCAGCAAGTCAAACCGGCGTGGCACCAAAAACCCTCATGACATCGTCTTCTGATCGGAATGGATGCCTATCCTTTCCGTCAGCCCGTCTCGCATACACTCTGCCTCTTGACGTCCACGCGTAGCGCCATTGGTGTCTCCGGCACTCCTCGCGTACCCGATGGAAAAGCTGTCTGTTGGCACGAGTAAGGCGCTCATTGAGATAGATGCGAGCACGAAGAGGCGGGGTGGCGCCGGCGCTGGCGCTGGGGTCCCGGCCAGCATCGGAGGCAGTCAGTGTCCGGCGAACACGAGCAGCTTGGAGCATTTGATCACGTAATTGACGTCGTAAAAGTCGCACTATGATACGACGAGGGCGAGGCTCCTCGCCAGCAGCGCTCGCGCCCCGAGCGATGCCCGCCCGCTCAGCGAAAACTATATCCCGTTCATCCATCGCTACTCCCAGTTTAGTGGCCAAAACCAAGACCGTATGCACCACATTTTCACCCTTTTCCTCCGGGAGCTGTCCCATCTCAAGATCGGACATGAGTGCATCCTGATCCCGATCATTTAACTCGTGCTGTAGATGCACAATCTTGCAGCGTAAGTCAGCAACCTCGGAGGAAGGCTCTGTACGATTTTTTTCAACAGCTTCAAGCCTCTTTTCGACGTCGACCATCCTGGTAGATAGACCCAAGAGGGTGGCCCGAAACTCCGACATCTCCCGGCGAAAGTCTCGCATCTCACCCATCCATTCAGCGATCTCTCGGTGCATCTCTTGGTGGTCAATCGCGGCTGCCGCAGGTGAGGTGGCGGCGGAGATATTATCAGACGCGGGAGCGCTCTGTGAGTCCCGGACAGAGGCTGTCTCGATGGTGGCGGGGGAGGCTCTCACAGGAGTATTGTCGCCCTTCCGTGACCGCGTCGTGCACTCTGGGCATACCCAGCCCTTAGCCACAGGAGCAGCCTCCGCAAGCGAGACACATCCTTTATGATATAAGCCGGCACATTTGCTGCAGCTAGCGGCACCTATCGCCGACTGGAACTTTCCACAAGCATTGCACTTAGGCATATTGAGTTAAATAGTTGATTAATGAATCCGCTACCCGTCAACAGATGGCGTCAAGATGTATGTAAACTTTGCCGCCAGTTCAGAATTCTTCGATCCACAGACAAGTGGCGCCAGGGTGCGTTCTGCCACTCAACCACAGATGTCGCTACTTTACAAGTCTGTTCTCTGTTACGATAGTACGGATAGTCTTTGGGTGTGATGTTATATTTTGTAAATATTGAGTGTACCTACCCTCGAATGAAAATAATAAAGTTTATTCTAGGTTTTAATTACCGATTTATAGGCAATCCAGTCTATTTTCACTAACACAAACACTCACACAAGTGCACTAAATATTGTTCTTCAGTTCTCGCACGCACAGAGGACTATTTAGTTCGTGTTTACTACTAAAACGAATAAAAGTTACAGACACCGTGCAGTATGTATGTATCAATCCATACATCCTACTAATATTTACATCATAAATTACTAATATTCCTCCTAACCCCTCCAGCTAAGCTTAATTGCTTATGTTAGGAGTGGGTTCACGTCGGTAGTGTAACGACCAGCGATCGATCATAGGGTCGACTCCTTAACCACCAACACTTTGAGGTAGGTACTTGCATTGTGGGTGGATGAGGCCCCATCAAGATCTTCAGGGACCAAGAAAACCTCACCTGCAAGCATGTACAGTCAACGACAAAACTGTCTGAACACTAAAATATTTACAAAACATTTACATTGGAATTCATGGGCCAATAATTGATCTATAAGTAGTTTTTTAATCTCCAGCCGACGAAGTTAATATATTTGATGTTTAGTTTATTATTTTTTTAAAGGTGTAAGAGCTAAGGAGATACGTAAATTAGAATAGTTAAGCTACATTTATCGTTGACTGTACATCTGCTGATAGACGGACGAGGCTCTATGGTTTTCCTTTTGGGATTGAGGTTCCAACTTCACCGACAACCAACAGGGCCCGGGCTCTAAGGTACAAGCTATTGATGTTAGGATTAGCGTTCGGATCATAATATTCTTCATTATTGGAGTGTATACTCGTATATGAAGCGTACTGGTAGGTGCGTCCCTGCGTCAAAAGAAAAATAATAAAATCATTGTTAAATCTTTAAATACAAATATTAAACTAAAGTGAATATAAATATTATTATATACATAATATATATCTATACTAATATTATAAAGAGGAAAGATTTGTATGTAAGTATGTTTGTAACGAATTGGCTCAAAAAGTACTGCAGTAATTTAAAAAACTCTTTCACCATAAGAATGCTACATTATCCCTGATTAACATAAGCTATAATACTTTTTATCCCGATATTCCCAAGCGATCAAGATTACGCGGGTGAAACCGCGTGGTGATGTTAGTAAATAATATTCTCTTTAGTTAAATAAATAAATAAATATTAAAACTTATAGTGTAATAACAATAAAAAATTCAAAATATCTAGGGCAGTGTTCATGCATTTTACTATAATTGCTTGCTTGCTGTAAATAAAGTTGGAATGAGGCTTTAGTTTCCATCAAAATCACTTTAAAACAAAAAAACTTCTACTTATTACCACGGATCAGTACTCGTCAGTGTGGCTTTATGCCCCGGAGAAGCACCGAAGACGCCCTCTATAACCTGCTCCAGCACGTGCGTGACGGACTCAATAACAAGAGGCTCGTCACACTAGTATCGCTCGATATAGAGGGCGCCTTCGATAGCGTATGGTGGCCAGCCACAAAAGTACGACTGGCTGAGGAAAAGTGCCCCGTTAACTTGAGAAGGACAATCAGCAGCTACCTGAGCGAAAGGACAGTCCGGGTAAGGGACGCGGGCGGTGAGTGCAGAAAAGGCACACAGAAGGGCTGCGTCCAGGGGTCAATAACGGGTCCCTTGCTGTGGAACCTTAGACCCGCTGCTCAAAATGCTCGAAGAGGATGGGGACTACGTGCAGGCCTTCGCGGATGACGTAGTCCTCATCTTCGACGGGGACTCTGCCTTAGAAATCGAAAGACAGGCCAATGCCACCCTCGAGCGTGTTCGGGCGTGGGGTGTCGCGAACAAGCTCAAGTTCGCCCCACATAAAACCAAAGCTATGGTAATAACTAAGAGACTTAAATACGACAACCCACGCCTGAGCATGGGCGGGGTCGACATTGGCCTGTCCGACGAAATAAAAATATTAGGACTTACCATTGACCGAAAATTTAATTTCAATAGTCACGTAAAAATGGTATGCACAAAGGCTATAAACGTATACAAAAAATTGGCTCGGATGGCCCGGATCACCTGGGGGCTTAACCCCGAGGTGATCAGGACCATCTACACGGCAGTTATTGAGCCTGTAATACTCTATGCGGGTAGTGCGTGGAACGAGGCGATGCACAATGAATGCGTCAAGAAGCAGCTGAACGCGGTTCAACGGGTGTTCGCTCAGAAATTAATTAAGGCCTACCGCACGGTCTCCTTGAACTCGTCAGTGCTGCTGGCTGGCTGGGATACTCCCTCTGGACCTCCGAGTTATATGAGGTCAAGAGAGGAGTGTCCCAGCCATGGCTAGGGGACAGGGAGGTTGAGCGGCGGGCGACCATTTTGGCAGCCCCGCACCCCGCGGAACGCATACGTCTGGAGTTCGACAGCGTGGTAGACAAGGCACAATTTAATAGTGTAGAGCCTCACGATCTTAGGATCTTCACCGATGGGAGCAAAATTGAGGGCCGGGTCGGGGCTGCTGTCTCTGTATGGAACTGCCAGTCCGAGTCCAAGGCCCGCAAGTTTGCTCTCTCGGCGCATTGCACCGTCTACCAGGCGGAACTCCTGGCCTTGCGCAAAGCGGCGTGCAAGGTAGAGCGACACGACGTTGCCGCGTTCGGCATCTTCTCTGACAGCAGGGCGGCGCTCCTTAGCATAGTCAATCCGCACTCTTTCCACCCCCTTTCAGTAGAGACTAGGGACGTTCTTGGCCGCTGTAAGCAGCGTGGCAAGAGCGTCTCTCTCTACTGGATTAAGGCCCACGTTGGTCTGGAGGGGAATGAGAGGGCGGATTGCCTTGCTAGAGAGGCCGCCTTAAGGCTCAAGAAGAGGGCCGATTATGATCTGTGTCCAGTTTCATTCGCCAAGAGAGTCTTACGACAAGGCTCCCTTGGCGAATGTAACAGACGATATTAAGAGGGAGAAACGGCCTCTACCACCAAAATCTACTTCCTCTGCGCGGTGGAAGCGTACAAAACAGTCAGGAGGATAAAAATAACGGGTCCAACGACTCAAATCCTCACGGGGCACGGCGGGTTCGCCGAATACTTGACCCGGTTCAACCCCTCTCCCACCCCTCGTGCGCCTGTGAACCAGGAACCCCGGAAACCGTTGCCCACTTGCTAATGGACTGCCGCATATACGCGAAAGATAGGCTCGACATTGAGATCGAAACCAGAATAAAAGTCAATAATAACGGCATTAAACTACTCATCAGACACTACACCGAGCGAACTTTGGAATATGCAACTAAAATTGTTAGAATTACAAACACAAAAAAACAAGACGTAGAGAGAGACTATTCAGGTACATTAACTAAGAATAATGTCTGCTTAGTATAGTCTACATAAAATAGACAAAGATAAGTTCCGCAATAAATATTGTATTTAACTTATAAGTCTGTAAAAAGAAAACTGTTTGCCTTTCTAAAAATGTTATAGAAATAAGTATAAATGTAAATATCATAAGAAGTAATTGTAAGATTTGACAATTAAATAAAAATAAAGAGAAAAACATAGTAATAAATAGGTAGGTACACACTATCCCGGATGCCCCCATATCCCATCAGAGTATGAAAGGTTGTATGAAAGTGCGAGAAGAATAAATGCAAGAACTAGAATGACAAAGAGGCCAGAATGTAAGACGAAAGATTAGGATTTAAAATTAGGGAGCTTTTTATTTGCCATAAGATTAAAATAGGCTCTGCATATCTAAAAAGATAGCAGCGGTAGGGTATAAAAAAAAACAGAACGTCTATAGTTGCGTAGCGACGTTGCCGCTTTGGCTGTATTTTAACGCCTTTTACCACTGTGAGTGTTCTGATGAGCTCTTTCAGCTAATTCCACCGTCTCCCTTCCTATACAGAACATCAGGTGCAGGACTCGTTGTCACACACACACATGGTCCAGTGTCAATTTGACCCCTGGAACTAGTGAGTCTATCCCGGGTTCCTTTAGCCGGGCGTGAAAAAGTATCTGTCCAGGTAGGGACCACTGTTTGAGAATTGACAGTAAGTATCTGGGATGGTGGACCAAATCTTCTGGAATTCACCCTAGCCTCTGAGCATCCAGCGGTGTGAAGTCAATAGACGGGCTAAATATTAAAAAAAACATCTAAAACGGATAAATGGAAATAATACCTACTAAATATTCGCATAAAATCACAAAAAGAACTGAATACAATTTTTTTTTTTTTATTACAAATGAACTTTCCAATAGAAAGAGATCAGTATTTTATCTTAAAAATTATGCCAATTTAGAAATTAATTGAAATCGCGTTTAAAAACTACGAAACCCTAAAAATATGTAAGAAAATTTTAAAATTGAAAACAAGTTTTTTATTCTAATTTATCTCTTAATCAACAAACCTCAGCAACATTAGTCTTTTTCCATATCTCAATACATTGTAGAATATAGCCCCTTTTTATTTATTTTTTACGTGCGGAGATCCCTTCGGATACCCTTCCGCCGGCCGGCGGGGGTGTTTATGTCGTGTCTCGACTAAAACCGCACGGTGTCCTCCACAAGTGTCCTTAGCCGGGCACCCAGGAGATAACCCCAGGGAGAATAGAGCCCCTACCTTGAAAACTATAATGTTATGAGTTTGAAGTCCTGACGATTATTCTTGGAAATTATGCTTCTTTATGATGTTTGTAATAATTTATATAACTGCACTGATTTAACTAGTAATTTAAGTTACATTGTTCCTCGAACTGTTATAAGGCGAAAGGTGCGCGCATGTCCGTTGTTCGCTGTACCATCATGTAGAACAAACGCAGGAGTTCGCGCACCTTTGCGACGCATGTGTCAGGATTTTAATGATCATTTTACAGACTTAGATATATTTGCTACGCGTGCTAATGCATTTAGATGTATTTTAATTCAATATATTAAGCAGATAAAATAATAGCACCTTCATGCAGTGACTATTTTTATAGTATTTCCGATTCCTTTTTTTTTTTCTTTAATGTAAACATTTAAGTAAAATTAATAACAACTTAATTGCAAAAATTGTCATTACTCAACATATATTCTGTGGATTACGCTGTAAGTGCACATTTAGTCATTGTTAATTTATTTACTCGTTGTAATTATATTTAGTGTGTAACTGTTTGTAAATCCCTAATAAATAAATAAATAAATAAATAGTTAGTAAATTAATATATTAAGTATTTTTACATTTGACACAATCGTTACTAGTCAAAAATTAAACATTTACAATCCTCTGACATAGTTAAGAACACTCCCAGATAATTCACCTTTCAAACAAACAAAAAACAAAATCAAAATCCTTTCATCGGTTTGGGAGCTACGATGCCACACACACTCGCCGCGTTTCCACGCTGAATTGCGATGGCCAGCCTCTGCACCAGGAACGATCCAGAACGAAAGTCACCAATCGTCTCTCTCTCTCTCTCTCATTTCAAATACAGTTTGTATTTGTGTTTAAGATTGGTTACGACATAAGCCTGGATTTCAACAGTACAAATTCATCTAACCACACTGAAGTTTCCCGTTTTACCCAATGAAATTCATTGAAAAAATGCCTCATTCCAACTCTACAGATTTTTAACTCATCAGATTTGTAACTCGACAGACTGTCATGATATTATGTACAATTGAATACACATTTTCTTATTATTTTTCCTCATATTTATAATATGTATCATCTTAGTCTAATATGTGCCCTCATAATTCAAAAGTGTGCCAACGCAGTTCGAATTCAATTAAAGGTGTTCATCTTCATCAGTGAAATCCAGCCTAACTGTATAAAATCAATAATATTTGTGGTCTAAGCAATCGTGAAGCACAAATGCCATTAAATTTGTCAACAATATACATTTGTTTGCTATGCTAAGGGCACGGCTCATATGCTAAAGTAATCCTTTAGGGTTATGCCACTTTCCTGAGTACGTTAGCATTAATAATATTACGCTGATCATCTAAGCGTGTGAACTGAAGCTTTCACCTCAGAGCTCAGGATGCGTTTGCTTCTCCTCCTTGTGATTTGGCTTGAACAGCTTTTATGAGAGCCATTGCTCGACATGAGCGATATTCGACCTCCCAACCCGGGGAGGATAGCCTGCGCTAGCACCACATCCTTCAATCAGCAGCTGTACCAGCTAGGTTGACTTGGCCTCGAAGGTCTTAGTGGGGCCTCTATACGCTTATCTATTAGTAAAATACAGGCTTCATATTTATACTACTTTCTTTCCCAGGAAACAAGTCGTGCAAAACAATCCTAGACAACGTATCCGGCACTTTCAATGCCGGCGAGTTGTCAGTTATCATGGGACCATCTGGAGCGGGCAAAAGCACCCTTATGGACGTTCTAGCCGGTTATACGTGAGTTTATTTTTTTTACGAATAAAAATTACATTAAAAGCAGTAGCTAAGCATAAGGGAGGATTTTTCAGAATGAGAAGTCCCTGTATTCTGAAAATGATACATGTTATTCTAGGCTATTCAAACTCCTAGACATTTTCGATTATCCGATACACGATGACTTTTACTTTCCTTAATTTTTACTCTCAAATATTGGTCTAACCCAAAACGGATTCCAGTTTTACTGTGTGTTCAGGTTATAAAAATAAAAATGATACCAAAATGATGGTCATTGATAGGAGAATGAAAAACGGTTATCAAAATTTACATAAATGCTGAATTATACCATAATAATTCAAAATACCTACGTTTTCTACCTATATAACGCGTTTGGAGAGCCAATCAGGCCTGAGCGGATCGTTTTAGAGGCAGGACGTGTATCAGTTTGCGGCAGATGCACAGCGAAACCGTACGATTTTTAAATGTAGGTACTTAGCGTAAATGCCACATCATAGAAAATGTGCCAGATGTACAAATCCAATGATAAAAAGTTGAGA
Source organism: Cybosia mesomella (assembly GCA_946251805.1). Lineage (NCBI taxonomy): Eukaryota > Metazoa > Arthropoda > Insecta > Lepidoptera > Erebidae > Cybosia > Cybosia mesomella. The sequence goes on from OX276395.1 coordinate 12,535,807, forward strand.
CTTGAACTTTTGCGAATACAATGCTAGTATTAGTACACTGTTTTCTGTATAGTGTAAGTCGTGTAAATAAGTTAGTAGTTACTCATTGCACAAATATTAAAACTAAGTCATGTATTTGTATTATAATAGCATTAAATGTCTTATGACATTATTTGATTCAATACAAGAATTTGTAATGATTGACATTGGTATTAATAGACGTATATCGAATGGTGGTACTAAATATTGGGAACAGTACCTACCAGCTACATTATTCAAACTAACATGAAGCTTCAACACTAGCAAATACTACTACTAGCTACCTCTGAATATCTATATGTTTTCATTGCTGATGAAGCTTTTGCTTTGGGGCCTTTCAGGAATTCGAGCTCCAATGCCGGTTGCATCCAAAGCTTACAGTAGGGTACGCTTTTCTACTTTTCTTTCCCTAACGTCACACATCTTGCTTGGGCCCAGATGCTCTACGGATCTTAATGGTGCCCATGGGTATATGGGAACCATGGGACTCATGGGTCTTTTTCTAAACTTTATTCCCTTTATGTCAATAAGAATTGCGTCATTATTTGTGTTTATATTACAACTCACGCAAAAACCGCGCCTTGTCGTGGAGTTGCGGATACCAGCCCGTGATACCTTACCTTACCTTATATTACAACACCACCTTAAGTTAACCTTCATTGTTTTTCTGTATATTGCCGCAAAACACTGAACGCGGACCGCCAGCGCCTCACTGTGGCGTGAAATGGCACCTTTACTATGCCAAAAATACCTTAAGTCGTCGAGTAAGTAAGTAAGAAGCACGTAAGATTTTTCTGTTGAAGTCGGTGCCAAGCGCAAAACACAACGTAATGAAGCATCACAATACCCGTATGAACGCACAATATACCCGCACGTGATCGGTTGTATTTTGCTGGCGACGTGTAGACCTCGCTCACGCTTACACAGTTTTGTCGCTTACACGGGGAGACTCTTGATGTAGAGGAAGTGGACCTCTATGTGTATCTATTTACCTAATTCCTATTTTGCTTGGCACCGACTTCAACAGGAAAATCTGCTAGAAAGTATCCTGTCATATTAATAAGTAGATATCTATTTATGTGTGTATTGATTAGTATGTAATGTATGTATGTTTTATTATATATGACCTATATTTAGGTATTTATAATGTTTATATGTGTATCTGTTCACTATATCAATGTACACCAAACTGCCCCAAAAGATTTTCCTCTATATTAAGTAGTCTCCATCCTATGACTGCTTGTAAGAGTTTGCCTCAGAGCGATAATGCTGCCAATTGTATGTACCACAAATTGTATTTCTGAGGGTCAATTCACGTAATAAAAAGATGTTCAAAATTCAGTCTCAATCTAGTCTAGATCTCATGTCAATCTCAAAATTATGTTGAAAATATTGGAAATTTTGTTAGGAGAACACCTTTTTTGTCATTTGGGAGATTGAGACTAGATTGAGATTGAATTTTGTACATTTTTCCATTACTTGAATTAGCTCTCAGATTCGTGTTTTCTTAATGTCCGTAGATGTTCCGCGAAGTATGTTCAGTGGCAGAAAGTACCTAAAATACGCTGTAGGAAATAAAAAATAGAGATATATACGCATAAACAAAACATTGTAGGTACCTTCGTCATTAGGGCACGCCGCAATAGCGGCGGTAAGGCCCATCATGGAGGATTGGCTAGAGAGGCGACACGGAAGCCTCTCGTACCGACTGACGCAGGTGATCTCTGGGAAGGGGATCTTCGGGGACCACCTGCATCGGATCAGGAAGGAGTCAACGCCTGAGTGTCATCACTGCGACGCGAGCGAGGACTCAGGGCTGCACAGTGCACACGCTGGCGGACTGCCCGGCGTGGGAGGCGCCGAGGCGTGACCTCATGGCAGCCATCGGGATGGGAGTCCTCTCGCTCGGCAACATGATTGCGGCAATGGTGCGGAGCGGGCCCGGGATAGGTTTAGAACTCTCCCGGCCCGCCGAGCCCGCGACATGCTCGCCGCGCCTCGCAGGCGACTCATGCGCCGGAGGTCGCTTAACGACCTCCGTCCTCCATGAGCGCAGGCCTGGGGGTGGCAGGTTAGGCCGGCTGTCACCCCAGCAGAAGCAGGCCGGGACGGTGGGGCGACTAGTGCCCCTCCCCCAAACCGGGGCAAGACCGTGAGACACCAAGGTTCCCAAACCCGAGGGGGCCATCTCGAAACCGGAGATGGCCCAGGGTCAGTCGGGGTGCGAGGGATATGCTCTATGGGCAACCTTACACCCCGGCGTCTGAAGACCCGAGACGGCTTGCGGTTTTAGTCGGTTCAAGCCCGACATAACCGCCCCGCTGGCATCCGAAGGGATTTCCGCACGAAAAAAAAAAGGTACCTTCGTCATTTTTATTGTGCTCGGATTTGACAAAAAACTTTTTGTATCCATTTCAGAGTTTATAAACATAACTCTGTCTCTATCGCCAGACATATACATTATTTATTTAACACTCAGAGTTTAAATTTCCTCTAAACATATGAAGATTTGATGGGTAAACTGTACATTAATTTCGTCTTTATATTCCAACCAGTACATAATAATTGTCGGTACTACTACATCCCTCAACTTATAGGTTATTGCTATCAATAAAATACATCTAGAAGGAATAACGCATAAATATGCACATTACCTATACTTACTTAAAAATTTCAATTGAATTACCATTTTATTGATACATATTATAAGTAGGTACTAAATTCCGATCGTGACGTCACTTAGACAGTGATGGAATATAGGTACGTCTGCACGACCCAAAATTTATTATGAGTTACGTATCACAGACACTAAAGCTATTACTTGACACGTGCGTATAATATGGTTACCGTCAGAAGAAAGAATGGAATGTGCTCTTTAGGAGGGGATAAGTTCAAGAAGTTGCCGAACGACACAGATAAATTACCGAAAAAATGGTTACATAGCAAGTTAAAGTTGACTTCACGGTATCTAACAGACGTAATGATTAAAAGTTAGCCAGCCTAGAACTCCTATGTTCTAGGCTGGGTTTCACCGATAAAAATCTGTTCAATTAAAATGAGTTTATATTAATTTATTGAGTAGAATGTCACCGATAAAAATCTGTTCAATTAAAATGAGTTTATATTAATTTATTGAGTAGAATGTGGTTAAAGTGAACTAAACACAGTTTAGTTCACGTTAATTGCAGTTCTTATCTTTAATTAAAATCCAGCCTTAGTATGTTCGAGTGGTTAGAACCACATAAAATGTGGCTCTACACTAAATAATCACCCGCGGCCTCTGCGCGTCGTCGTACGATTTGCGGCAGAATGCAAAAAAAAAATTAAAATATTGTATATTAATGATAATATTTTAAAGTTCAATATTCATAATAACAAATTAACATTAAGGCGATTTTTGATGAACGGAACCGAGTTTCCAAATATAAACATAACATAACATAAACTGACGCCTATATCCCCGAAGGGGTAGGCAGAGGTGCTAGCATCCACATTTCGCCAGTTTATGTTTAGGTCCCAATGTAATAGGTGGCGAGCCTATTGCCATTAATCATCATCATTACATATCTGCCTGCCTTTCACATTCTCTGCCAAACATTCCTGACAGATGTCCTCTCCCTGTCCCTTTACCAATTCCATCCAGGACTAAGCGGTTCGGCGCCTCTATTCTTTGCCGCACTATAAAGACTCAGAATTCTATACCATTGGGTATCGTTGTTTCAACAATCCCGGGTCCTTTATAAAAGGCCTTCAAAATTAGAGCCACCATTGTAGTCATTTCTGAGACTTGTGCTTACCATTAGGCAAGGTGAAGTCATATTGACGTGCTCTACATAAAAAAATTAAAAAGATACATTACAATCTATCCATCTATTCTTGAACCGATATTTATAGATAGAAAAGTTAGAGGTGTATTTCAGTCAATGTAAATTTAAGATGTGTAGCATACTATCTAACACGTGCTTATCTTTGGTTATATTAGTTTAACTTGAATAATACCTATAACTATGTGTTTACATATCAAGTTAAGCACTTTAGAAACCATGTCAATGAATACAGAAAAAAAAGTATTAATTTTCTGTCAACATAACGCTAATAGATTATTCTATTTTTTCAGCATAATGATAGCACAAATTATATAGGATTAGATCTTATCTTAGCATATTGATTAGAGTGTAGACAGAGTTAAACAGATGTAATATCAAGGATACCATATCAACCAGGTGTTGCCGATTAGCAGGTGCAAATCGGCGCACCTACTAAATAACCGAGGAGACTCTGTTCGATGTTGGAAGTTCAAACGGAAGTAGTTCTCGTAAAAGCCAATAAATGAGTCAAAAATAATTTAACGGACTCCGGGCTCCAAAGTATAAACTTTGAACGCAACCAGGAAATCACTATGAGGATTATAGAGTGTCTTTATAATAACTCAGTTAAATACTATATAATAACCGTCGACCGTGTTTCTTTTGTTTTCTCGCTCTGGAGTAGACAAATGCAACAGCCCACCACGTGCTTCTCTCGTTACACACTTCACGAGCTTAATCTCTCACGCCCGCTGGTTTCGGGTACTCCTTTTTTTAATAAGTACATAATCAACTTGAACAGTGTATGTTTTGGGAAAACGACCCCGTTTTACCTACCCACCTACATGTGTCTTACACGCTTAGTGTGTCATTCGCTCATTACAAATATATAACAGCAAATGTTTACATAAGCATACATTATTTATTTATATTACAGTGGCAAGCGAACACACGCCTGCCTATTGGTAAGTGATTATCAGTGTTCGTTTATAAACATTCGTAACTCGTAACTCTTGCGTGTTGTTGTTCCTGTTAGTACATAGGTAAATACAGGATAAACAACACACACTACTGACATAAGTGGTGCTGTATATCGGCATTCTAATTATATCTTTCATAGGAAGAAACTACTGCTCCAGTCCGGTAACCACGACGCTGAGATGTATTATCTGTTGTAGCCACCCTACGTTTTTGAAGATTATGCAATTTAACCGTAGTAATTAATAAATAATTTAGCTAATACAAGATCCGGGGCATGCCATTGAGCGCACCAAAATGATCCCATAGGTCTGTCAAAACTTCAAGCAATTCCGTATCAAAGGTAGATGACAAACTTGAAACACAATTCTTATTAGTATAGGTAGGTATAGGACATATTTTACAACAGTACAATAGTAGTACACCTGCTGCAGTCAATCCATTACCTTCTGGACTACTTGTTCGTAGGTTTTCAGATGTTTTTTTTTATATTTGGTCGGTCAGTGGACTGCACCACGACTGATGTTAAGCTGAGGTGAAGTCCAAATAGTAGTGGCCACTATTCCAGATGCTGTCCCTAGAATGGTGGTACCACTTTGACGGCATAGACGGGCAGGTGGTATTTCACGGACCGCTTAAATTTAAAAGAAAACACGTGTGTGAGTATAAAGCATTCCAGTTGTTTATCGTACGACAAAGAAAGGAATCACCGAACCGCTTGGTTCGCAATGGTATCGATCGCGTGCATGAGGGTGACACCTAAGTCCTGCACGTGTTGTTCGGGATAGGAAGGAAGAAGGAGAAATCAGTTGGAAGAGCTAGTTAGAAAACTCACCATGGTATGAGCGATACAATACTGCCAAGGAGGCTACGTCCTGAGGTTACTGAAACTGTACTGGCTCTAGAGATTCAGTGACCTTAGAATTATCAATGATTTGAACTGCATGCTGTTACAATCTGTCGAGAGCGTGTAATAAGTATTGAGTGGAGTCATCCCAGAAGTAAGAACAGTATTTCACGCAGCAGGGACGAACCTATGTCTTATATAAAAGACACCGCTGCACAATTTGTTTATTAAAAAAGACTCTTTCTACTGGTACATTGTGGTTGCGCAGCGGTTTTGTCTTCTGTGACGGTCTTTTTTAATTAGCTAAGTACCTCCGGGTCCCCATGTAAGTAGGCTTTAGTAGGGTAAAGAACTGGTTATCATCTACGACAATAACTATGATAGAAGACCGACTAATAAAGTAATAATTATATTATAAGTAAATAAACGGTATTCTAATCTGTAAACTTTAGGCACGGACTGTGGTTCTATATTTAAAATATTCGTTATCTTTAACCCTTAACCGCTGACGCACGTTTGAGTGACGTCTTTAAAACTTTTTGTTCTCTACACTTATAAACTTGACCCTTTCTAAGAGACGGTGACGGGCACGCATAAGAAATTAGCACATACGAATATGGTGCGCATAGTAGTTCTAAATACCCTACATATCGACCTCATTAAGTTTGTGAAACGTAGTATCAGCGTTGATATTAGTTTTTATCTATAAATCTATTCTATTCTATACACATAATAAAATCGTAACGAGATGAAAACTGTACATTTAATATTTTTTGAAAAGAATAATTGCTTTGTGTTCTTGGAACAATACCAATTTTTATAACTTTTGTCTGTTTATATGTTTGTCTGCTTTTTACTATCGATGTCGGCATCACCTAAAAACCGCTGAACAGATTCAGGTGAAGTTTTGCATGAATATTCTTCTAATCTAGAGTATGATTATAAACTGCGCTATATATTCTCACGCTAATATAAGTGAGATTGGAGCAGCAGGGTAAAATCGATCAAATCTATTATTTATCATTTCTTTATAATTACAAAGCAGATCATCACGTAATTCTGCAGTTTGATAGAACTAGGACATGGTCAACGTTCGGAGTATAAATCATGATGCTATACCTGAAAGGTAGCAGTAAAATATGAAATATCTTAAATACAGTTACCTACGCATAAAGAAATAATTGATAAGAGACGCATAAACATTTCATAATGAATATCATCACGCTATTATATTAAGGAATCGGGCAGAATTAATTTCGATGTTACATATTTCTCAATCTATTTCGAACGGATTGTGAATATAAAACGAGTGCACCAGATAACCTCATCTGACCCGTTAAATAAAATAACTTAATACTTACGTGTTAGTATCGATACCTAGTGTTAGTATACCTTGATCTATTCCGAACCTAATGCGTACGAAGTCGCGGGTAACAGCTAGTACGGTATATAACTGTTGCTAAGCTGTTGTTCAGTTTTGTAAATATACCCATAGGTATCAGGCCTCATCGCAGGCGACTCAGGCGCCGGAGGTCGCTTAACGACCTCCGTTCTCCATGAGCGCAGGCCTGGGGGTGGCGGGTGAGGCCGCCTGTCACCCCAGCAGAAGCAGGCCGGGACGGTGGGGCGACTAGCGCCCCTCCCCCAAACCGGGGCAAGACGGGGACACCGTGGTTCCTAAACCCGAGGGGGCCATCTCGAAAGCGGAGATGGCCCAGGGTCAGTCGGGGTGCGAGGGATATGCTCTATGGGCAACCTTACACCCCGGCGTCTGTAGACCCGAGACGACGTGCGGTTTTAGTCGGTTCAAGCCCGACTGGCACGCGGGGGGGTATCCGAAGGGATTTCCGCACGAAAAAAAAAAAGGTATCAGGCCTCAGATAACATTCAGAAAACTGTCATGATATACTACGTACATACATAATCATGCATACTATGTTTCTATGACTCAAACAATGCGTTATCTAACACTGTTGTCGTCATTTAAACATACACATAGTTCAAAACAAAGGCGATGCCTCGCGCTTCTTCCAAAGGTTAATTCTACTTACTAATCAAATAGTTATTGTACTCAATAGGTGTAGGCTACAGAAGTTGCATATTGTTAAGAACCATTTAATATGACAAAGCGTAAGTACTCTTTTTAACAGACTTCAAAAAAGAAGGAAGTTCTCAATTCGGATGTTGATTTTTTCTTTAGGTATGATCGGGCATAACTCCTTCATATATGGACGATTTTTTTTGTGTTGAACTGACATTAATTTCAAAATGGTCCCATTTAAATTTCATAATGATCTGATATGAATGCCAGCAAATCAACCGCGGTTACTGTTATCGCATATTTAAGCATTGTTCAATTAAATACAAAACATAACATCACGCCTTTACCCGCTGAATGGATTGGCAGATGTGTTTAATATATTCAGCGATATTTCTGTCACTTCTGAACCGATTTTTTAAATTATTTTTGCTTTCGTTTTGCTTTGGCTTTGAGGTAATCTAATATTAATTTTATTGGTTTTGGACCTTCGACTCCTGAGGGACACAAGGCAACTCCTCAAAATCAAATATAAATTGTAAAATGATCGAGGTATTGTTAGATTTATGACCATCCTGTAACACAGTTGTAACATTACTGTGATCAAAGACATGCTGGAATTGACTAGACTTGAACTTTAACGGCAGACAACAGAACTTCTTACCGATATACAGCATGCATGTCACGTTTGAGTTATATAGGGTATTTTGTCAATCTTATGTGGTACCATACGTACCTAACTATGGTTGCAGACATGCTGGACTGGGCTAGACTAGGAATACGGAGGCAGACAACTGAACTCCCTAACTAGAAACATTACGAAGGTCTCGCTTAAGTTATTGAAGAAATATTGTTGATCCTACTTGTACCTACTTTATTATGGAACCAAGCAGTAAGCAGCATTTTCAATAATTTGTCGTCGTATGGTTCTAGTTTCCAGTGCTTAAAAGCTTTTTATTGCATGCTTCTATTTTTAAGTTGTTTCCTATGAAAATAGCCTTGGATGCATATTTTCTACTTTAAGATAGACGTTTCTCCCTTTCTTCGATTGTGTCATTCAAATATATCTGTCGCATATGAGCAGCGCGTTCAATAGGTTCATCGGAATTTGCTTTCGATAAATCAGTTACATTCACTAAAAAGGAAAAAATTAGTATATTTTTAACAAAAGAAAAGACTGTGGCACTCCAGGGGTGCCGATAGAAGTGAAAACTTGAACATTTTTTATCGTAATCATTCACCCTCCCTCCTTCTGTCAGTCCCTTTCGATGTGCATTTTGTGTTTTGAATTAAGTCTATAATTCATTTATTTTCCACTATTTAATAGCTTTTTGTTTTTAAAGAGGTTTTTTTTTTTGTTAAATATGTTATGGTTAGATGTTATCATAAAGCTTATACCTTTTTTTTTTCTTTCGGAAATCCCTTCGGATACCCCCCGCCGGGCAGCGGGGGCGGTTATGTCGGGCTTGAACCGACTAAAACTACTGGTTATCTGCAATAGTTACATAAAAAACCTATTTAACTTATTGATAGGTTGTACTTGTAACAGAGTGTTACGAGTACGTAGTCTTTCTTGCGCTGACATAGCTCGCAGCTATTCCTATTTTTTTTAGGTTTTACTGTGTTGGCAAACCATCGAAATATGCGTCTAGTGATGATTACCCATAAGCATATTATTTTCGTAGTTGGAGCCAAAAATTTAGGTAACATTTAGTTTCAGTATGTCATTCAGGAAGCATAAACTATATCGAGACAATGACAAATTTATGTATCCTATTAGAAAAATAATAATAAGAATAAATTATAATAAAAATTAAATAAGCAATAAATAATAATAATAAAAGATGTGTCCCCTCCCCATCCACGGTGCACGGTGGGCCCTTATACGGTGCGTGATTATAGTTTTTTATTCCTATTCCAATCATTTACTGTTTTACATCAATGGAGGCACCTTTAAAAAAAGCTTAACCGTGGAATTTAAAATTGTTCATAAAACTGCATAGCAGTGACGTATACAATACTACCTGCCTGATTGGACTCGTGGTATAAGTTTGCACTTTCATTTGTGTGTGATCGTGAGGTCCTGAATTCGATTCCAGAGTGTTATTAGCATAATAATAATCATTGAACTTAGTTAATAAATAAAATGTTAACGACCTGTGTGGCGTAGTGGTAAAGCGTAAGACTGCTATGTCAGAAGGTCGCGGGTTCGATTCCCGCACAGTTAAATATTTTTATACATGAATGTGTATTTGCATTACCCTGTTTCTATGTACATATAATTGTGTATGTATTTACAAGAAAAACTCCGCATTCTAGAACCCATACAACAAGCTATTTCGCTAGCTAGTTCAGCTATGCTTACTTTGGGTCTAGATAGCGCTGTGTAGAATGGTCTAGAAAAGGAAGCATAATTTTTTAAAGGAAGCATAATTTTTAAACAAAGGAGATATCCAGCTTTCCAGCTCTTTTCTAGTGCTTAAAGTATTTTTATTTAATGCATTCAATACAGAATATATGAAAAACCACATACTGACAAGAAATACATTTAAACTAAATATTTTAAACTTGCTAAATTAGAAATTGTTTTAGAACTTCAAGACAATAATATTAACTGTTATGTTAGTGTCACTGATAGTATAATCAATATGATAAGCATTGACCCAGTGTCGGGGCGATATGTATATGTCACTTCCAAGGATATTTTTCATTTATGCCAACAATGTATCGTTTTGTTGCTAAGCGCATAATTTGAATATGGCAAAACCAATTTGGACGTTGTTTCCTGTGATCGTAATTGATTTTCATAATTTTCTCATCAGTTTTACTAATAGGCGCAATGTTTTAATGGAAAAACAGTGGATTTATTTGCCTATTTTATTTTATTAATACGTGTGACAGAGCACAGAAATAAGAGTAAAATAATTTTTCTTTTTATACAGAGTTACATTATTTTAAATACAAATATATAGTTAGGTCGCGCCAAAAAATTTCTCAATTTGACCTTGACGCGACAATAATCACGCAAGCTCTTTGAGTTAAAGGGCTCGCGTGATTGGTTGCGCGTCAAGGTCAAATTGTCAAGACTTTGGCGCGGCCTATACAAAATTATTAACTACCAGTGTTTACATTGGAGGAAACAGGTTTCAACAGTTTTCGAAATGTAACAGAATTACCACTAGGATTTACAGTATTACTAGCTGTTACCCGCGACTTCGTCCGCGACCAAATTGTGAATCTAAACCATCCTCGAATCCCCTTGAACTCACACAAAAAATTTCATCAAAATCGGTCCAGCCGTCTAGGAGGAGTTCAGTGACATACACACGCACACAAGAAATATATATATAAAGATGAAGTGTTCTTCACAGAGATAATAATTTAGTTTATTATACATGTGAAAGTTTGTGAAGATGTTTGGATGTTTGTTACTCAATAACGGCCTAACCGGCTGACGGATCTGGCTGAAATTTGGTGGTTTTTTTTTTTTTTTTACTTTATTTAAATAATTTTTACAAACATATTACACTTATTATATTGTCTTAAAACCTAGAATAGGTTTGTCTAGACAACAGATTCTCGTAAAAGATAACTACATTCTAATTTGATTACCTATACTCAAGTTACAATCAATAGATGCTCGCTGCGCGCGATTGCTCAATAACAGCCGGTAGGCAGAAGCAGAACCCGAGTCCGTATACCCGGTTCTGAACAACAACAGCAACGAGTAGTTTCTTTAAGCCTAACGCAGCCATTGCAGCGCTCGCGCGCGCGCAATGCATCGATACAGCATGCTCCATTTCATGCATGGTCTAAATAGAATTTATTTAAGCAACATTTTATATTTTTTACAGTAAGATTATTTTTTAATTCTAGTGGTAATTTATTTATTAATGTTGGGAGAATATATTTAGATGTTCTCTTGCCGTAAGTATTGTTAAATCGAGGCACTGACAACATGTTTTTGGAAACACTACGCGTAGTTTTATAGCCAGTTTTAGGAGTTTGAATTTCCGTTCGAAAATATTGTTCAATCAATAGTAATAGTTCAACTTTTTTATGAATAGGTTATTACCAACACCAACCACAAAACTTAAACAGCTGAGAGGGATCGTTTGAATACTGATTCTTTATTTTTGGGGGAACTATGAGTTTTAGCAATCTGTACTGAAGGTTGTAAATTTGGTCTAGGTAGGTCTTGTAGGTACGTCCGTAACTAGTCAGCCCATAGGATATTATGCTTTCAACCAAGGCTTTATACATTGTCAGTAACACATCATACGGAATTCGTCTCCTAATGCTGTAAAATTTGGCCATAACTGCTCGCAGCTTAGTACAGACTTTATCAATCTGTTTAGCCCAATTAAACTTGTTGTCAATGATTAACCCTAGGTACGTAAGTTCGTTGACCTGTTCAATTTGTTGGCAGCTAAACTTGTTGCATTTACTACTATCATGCAAGCAATCATGACCATGTGCTATCACATTCATTCCCGTATCATCCTTTCGGATGTTCCGACTAGAGTGAATGAGTATAAATTTTGTTTTTTCCGCATTAAGAACTAGCCCCGCATCATGCGACCACTTGCAAATGGCGGTGAAGTCTGACTGAAGATGTTTTAGTGCGACTGAAACATCTCTATCTGCAGCAACTAGGCAAGTGTCGTCAGCAAATTGGAATACAGTGCAGTGCTTGATGACATTATTCAGATACTGATTTATTATACCAAATACTGATCCTTGTGCTGTTCCTTCAGTAACACTAACCGCTGCGCTGAACTCATCTCCGACCCTAACCCGATAGCAACGATTTGTTAGATAGTCTTTACACCATTCCAAAAGGCAACCACGCACACCACTATTGTCTAGACTCTTTATTAATTCATCGTGACGGAGCGTATCAAACGCCTTGCTATAATCAATAGCTACAATGAATACGTGCTTTTTTTCGTTTAAGTATTTATTAATATCATCCGTAAACCGGGACAAAAGAACTGTAGTGCTTTTTCCTGGTTGAAATCCGTACTGTTGAGGACACAATATCTCATTACTTTTATAGAACTTTTGGACAATCTTACAGACGTACTTCTCAACCACTTTATCTATAACTGGCATTATTGTTATAGGCCGATACTTAGAATAGTCCTGAGTGGAACCACTTTTGTGTATAGGTCTGACTATACCAGTCTTCAACTCATTCGGATATCGTCCCGTCGCTATGCTCCTGTTTATCAAATGAGTTATTGCACCTACTATTCTATCTGACAGTTTTTCACATCTACTGATCTGATTCCGTCAAAACCAGGAGCTTTATTAGTGTTAATGTTTCTAATTATTTTTAATACTTCTGTGTTCGTAGCTTTCGGAAAAAATATTGATTTATCAACTTTTTTTACATAATCAGATTCGTTTAGTAATTTCGTCATGCACGTGGGTATTATTGACTTAGCATTGGCCTGGAATTCACTAGCGAAATTATTAGCTATAGTTTTATTGCTGCTAGGACTAAAAGCTTTCTGCAGAATGACATCAATAGAGTTAGTAATTTTTCCAGCCATATTATTTATAATCTGCCAAAGTTTTTTGGTGTCTGTTTTGTATTTATTTATTTCATTTTTGTAAAATTTATTTCTATTTCTATGGACTAGTTTATTTGTTTTATTTCGTAGATTGTTATATTGGATTCTCAGTTCTTTATTACCTAAATCTTTCGTCCACGCTAAAAACAACTTATCTCTTTGGCGACATAGTCGTATAATATTTTTATCAACCCATTTATAAACATTCCTTTTGGATGAAGATATTTTTTGTTTATTATCGTCTGGAATATCACATACGTTTTATTCTTGGAATAAAGTCCCATGGGTTGAGGGAATATGACTAGAATTCCACGCGAGGGGAGCCCTGGGCAACAACTAGTAACCTAATTTAATTTTCCCAACCCGAGAACTGAAACCAAGACCTCTTGCACTGTAAATAATAATTATGTAATGTAATTTATAATTAAGTATTTATAATTATTAAACCGAAGTATATTTATAGCGCGATGGATAAAACACAGATGCTTAGTTGTCCGTTGTAATACACATTCAAATTTAAAATGCAAGTTTTTAGTTGAAATTATCCAGAGTAGATGAGAATTACTCATACATCCGAATTTGGCCACATGTGTGAACTACGAGATTCTGTCAAGTTAATTATTTCAAAATAACCAAAATAGACGAGACTCTGCCGCAGACAAACCAATAGGAGGAGAAGGAGTAAACAGACCACGGGCTCCAAGGTGAAAGCCTTTTTTTTTTAACGTTTGGAAACCCCACGGGCTTCACCCCATCGGTGCCGAAGATGGGACGAGTGTGTCGGAATCGGACCGACTAAAACCACACGGTGTCCTCCCCAAGAGTTCGTTGTCCATATCGTTAGAATCACCGGCGGACTTTGGTCGCCATCGCGGCTTCGACGCTGGGGTCAGAACTCGGGGGGCAGGGTTCTCTCCCGCTCCTTGGACAATAAGTTTTCACAATAAAAGGCGAAGTCTACAAACAATAACATGTCCATATAAACTTACGGTCATGATTTATTAATTATAAAAATAACAATGTTATGTTTATAGTGAGTGCGTAAAGTTCTGCAAATAGTACACACCATTTTACGTAATAAAGGGATGCTGTAATTGGAGCATTCAGTTAATTGGCTCTACACTAGTAGAGGTAACGTGTAATAAAGTGATGATGATGCAACTCAACCGCACATAAATAATAAGTAGACAAACGTATACTATCTATTGAATATAACTAGGATCATCCGGTAGTCTAGTATCTTTGCTTTTAAGGAAGGAGCGTTAGACTCTCCAACCTCAAGACGATAGTCTGCGTCAGAGTCTCGTCGTTTAATCAAGAGTTGTACCATCGTAGGTGAAGGTGGGTGGTATCCACACGTTGTCCAAAGGAGAAGATACCTGTAGATATTATACGGTATGACATAGAAAATATTAGTCTTTGAGGTGTAATAGTACAAAAGACGAAATAATATAAAATAGCCGCTTTGAATAATGAGTGTGTTTGTTAATAAATTATGTACTTTATAGATAGGTGCTTCGTAATTTTCATAGTAATTACATGCGGGTTAAATTCATAGTAAGCCATAGTAAATTATCATGTATACAAATAATATAAAGCCGAAGAGTTTGCTTAATTATTTGATTGTTTGTTTGAATTTTTCTTGGTATTGGATAGCCAGAGAGGAAGGGTAGCATCACGCTACTATCCAGGGAAGTGGAGCAGTAATCATATATGTCATCAAATCCGGCAAATTTCCATACAATATTGTGTAAACTAATAAATTACAGGTTTGTAGGGATGGCTTAAATAGGTGCCACGGGATCAAAGTATGTCACGGGCGAAGCCGCGGGGGACAGCTAGCAAATATTACTTCTGTGCCTCAATATTACTACAGTTTCCTTATTATTGATCATAATTATTATATTAATGTTTAGTTAGTATGTTACTTCAATTACATGTTGAAAAGTACTTGAATGCATGGAAGTATTTCAACCCGGTTAAGTGGACAAATTCTCTCATAACGCAGTCAAATGCAGATCCGATGATATTAAAATAGTATTTAAGGTGAATAGATGATACTGAATCCAAAAGGGCCTAAAAGCTATCCCTCCAGATTTTAAAGATCGACTCCGGTTACAACACACAATGCGTCTAATACAATTATTACAAAGACGTAACCCAATTTCAAGCCTGAAAGTCTGACAACTCAGACTACAGATCACCAATTAACGCACTCGACACACGTATTTCCTTCTTCTTACAATTCCGGGTCCTTTAAGTGGGGCGTGAAAAAGCATCTGTCTAGGCCGTCAGGGTGGGGATCACCATTTTAGGATCAACAGTATCTGGAATGGTGGACCGTATCTTCTGGACTTCATCCTGCCTTCATAAAATCCAGCAGGGTGCAGCAAAATAAATATGTTAAAAAAACCTAAATTTACCTGACTACTTCCTTTAAGTCTCGGCCTCGTGGGCAATGGTCAAGTCCTTCAATAAATGCATTTTGTTAAAAAATAACGTAACATTAAAACTCATAACACCAACGATGAAGAATTCTTAGACTTTTTTATTGGTCTGAGGCAGGATTTACCTGATTTTGGTCATTGTTGATATTGTGAAAATTGGGCATTAGAAATCTTTCTAAGTGCTCCGATTATTGTCCGGGTTTCAGTACCTACTGTCTCATTATCAAGTCGATATAGTATGGTAATCGAGTTTCTCCTTTCAATCGGCTACGCACCTGTGGGTACGTGTAATGTGATTATATTCGTTGAGTAAATTTCTTTTGCATGAACACGGTCCCAAACAATGTTGCTGGTAAGCATCACTGATATCACTGTAATCGGACATTTACTTAACACTAATACCTGGCAACAATGTTATTATCGACTTATTATTATTATCGCTAATTATATAGATCCTTTGCATTATCTACTAATTTCACAAAAATATATATTTATTTGGCTCTTTGAGGTGTGAGACTCACCAAGCTCTTCGGGGCCCAAACCAACATCATCTACGAGTTGGTACATCTGCTGATTAACAGACGAGGTTCTGGTGTCTCGAGATCGGGAGATCCGGTAATAATAGCTCCCGTAAAAGCCAAGATAAGCCAAATCAAGAGAAAGAGTAGCAAATGTAAGCATTGGATGCAGCTGGAAATAACGCTGTGATGACGATGATGATGACATAGTATTTCTATAATATATTTCTATATTTCTATGTTATACATACCCCCTCCATTTATCTACACTATATAAATAAATACGTTACATTTCAATCATTAACTGTTTGTAGAATATACTGCTTACGGGCTCACGTTGATTCCCCCCTCCAACTGCGCCTATAAATACGCTAGTGTCTCCGGCCTCTACATCAGTCGCAGTGAAGTCGAGGAGAGTACTCCGCACTCGTCGGTGCCCGGACCTAGACCACTGAAGATATCGACCGTAGCGATTGACGAAATGTTTGGGACACAAGTTTCCTATCGACCACGGCCAAACAGCCTGGAAGCAGTATATTCCACATGCAACACCGGCCGTGAAAACCTTAAGATTTAAATTGACTGTTTTTTGTTAATTTTTCTTCATTCCTTGATAAATATAATTAATCTTCTACTACACGAGTTAACTAGCATCAAACGGTGAAAGGTTTTATAAAACGACAAATATTACAGTTATCCGGACGGCTAGTACACGCACTCCCTGCGTAGTAAAACTGGTTTACTCAATCAAACTATTATAATTCGTATGTAATTCATGATTGTAATTTATTTTGTACCTAACTCATTATTGGTAATTGCAATTCCTAAATTGTTATTTGTAATGGTAAACACTGATTGTTGATTTTAGTAATGATTTGAATTTTTAGTTTTTAACTTTATTATTATTATTATTCTATTTTTTTGTTTAATCTTTATTCTTTTGTTTCTTTTTTATTATTGATTTTAAATTGCTTGGTTTTAAATTTTAATCCATAATTATTATTATGTTTAGTTGATATTCAATCTATAATTATGATTTTGATTGTATTTTTTTCCTATCAATAATTCAATTGTGATTCTAGTGTATTTATTTAAATGTTGCATAAAAATGTATGGATCTTGGAATAGACACTGACTTCTGAAATACAGGTAATTAATACCTAGCTCTGGAGTCAGGGCCAAACATGTTTGTAACCTAATTTTATGCTAATAAAGAATTATTATAAACTTAAGCCTAGAAGGAAAATAAAGAAAGAAAGAAAATTTATATTATTTTATGGTGACCTGACTTGAGAGGTAGCGTGAGGTGATGACGAAGCCTTACGCTGACGTGAGATAAGCCAGCGTAAGGCTTCGTCATCACCTCACGCTACCTCTCAAGGCAGGTCACCATACAATAAAATAAATTTTCTTTTTACTCATAAATAACTTCAAAATATAAAGTATCAAGTAGAATTTTTCTTGTAACTATGTAAATAAATATTGATATTTAACTTTTGATCATTTGGTTTATATTTTATGGCGAATCTTAATGTGTGGAATAATTTTATTAGACGGTAAAATACCTTTTCATCACTACCTTCTTCATCAAACGTTCACTATCTGAATTTTCTAAATAGTTAATTTAAGTTGTTTTTGACAAATCCTCCGTCTTCCAATTATCTATACATGTACGTACTATAGTGTATCGTGATAACATGTGTAACAGTAGTTCTCTTTATGATCAGATGATACGGAATGCAAAAGGGTTCCATTGTTATTTAATCTCTAAGGCTTTACGTTCATTGAACTACAATTACCGCAGGCTAAAAATAAAGAAAATTAAAAATATTCATGAATTAAATAGTTATCAATGAAATATGTCATGCAAGCAAATTCACCTTAATTAGTTAACATTTTGACAGAAAGCAACAAAAAATAATTAAATACATCTCTACCAGCTATATCGCAGTACGTATAACCTCGATATGACACCATATCGGGGATATACCTACTCCGTTCACGTTTATAAAGATAATGATATACTTTATCAGAATCATGTATTACATAGCCGAAACTTTCAATTATAATTATATAAAACACTAGCTGTTTCTCGCGGCTGGGAACTTTTGCCGTATTCGCGACCTACGGGTACCTGTTCCCATTATAAAAAATACCATGGGTGAATATGAATCTTCTATATATATATCTTTTATAGTGCAGCTTTAGATAAAATCAGGTGAAGTGGTTCAAACAAGCAAATGAACATCACTAGAAAATGTCCACTCCTGTGATAACTGTGCTAGTTATTAACTTTACAGTATCTCAATTTTATAGTGGATCTTCTTCATCACACACACATCACAGAGAGCAAAGAGCAAAGTCTGTGGAAATAAGATCATAAAAACCGCATCACGGTCTTATTTACAAAGACTTTTGCTCTTTACTCCGTGCGGCTTGATCAGTACTCAGTAGTTTTTGTTCCTATGTTTATCACAGTAAGTGTTTTATAATTTAAGTTTAACGTGACTTCGTGTTAGAATTATCCTCAATGCTTATTAAGTTATTTAATGTCACACTATTGGTTGTCACACATTTGTTTCCCTCGTTTTCAACCACTGACCTAGAGCATCACGTGTATATATTTTTCGTCTCTCCCAATTCTCTAAGTGTATGATTCTTTCTTCCACAGCTTTGTTATAGGCATCCAGGTATACAATATTGTGCTTCAGGCTTCAGACTTTGATTTTGTTTGATGTTTCACTTTTTTTCTGTAAATTCTTACTACATCCCCACGCAGAAGTTAATATCATCAGACATTCTCTTTTTTTTAATGTAGAATATATAAGAGTGAATTTTCGCGATTTCATATACCTATTCATTTTTGCCTAAGATCAATATAATGGATACTATCGAGATAAAAGATACTGACTATCTTTTTTTATTTTTTTATTTTCGTGCGGAAATCCCCTCGGATACCCCGGACAGCGGGGGTGGTTATGTCGGGCTTGAACCGACTAAAACCGCACGCCGTCTGGGGTCTGCAGACGCCGGGGTGTAAGGTTGCCCATAGAGCATATCCCTCGCACCCCGACTGACCCTGGGCCATCTCCGGTTTCGAGATGGCCCCCTCGGGTTTGGGAAATTAATCAATGTGACGCTTTTGACGCCTCGCAACCTAAAGATGTCGCGCGGAGACCCATTTTAGGTGTTAAATTAAAATTATAAATAATGGAGATTGAGTTCCAGAAGCAGGGAGTTTTTTTATTAGAAATTTCCTTCACTTGGGAATCTTTTTTTGAAATTTCTTAAATATTATTAATTTATAAAATATTGACGAAAAACGAAATGCCTTGATTTTTCTATTTTTAATTGTGTATAACTTTAGAAATTGTTAATATGCTAATACACACAGTTTTTGGCACATTTTCTAGGCGTCATTCCGAATCCAATGAGGTATCACACAATTTTATGGGCAGTTTCCCTATTTAAGATCATTTTCAACTTGTCGACTAGACTAAAATATACCGATGTGCAGTTGGCGTAATCTGGCAGCCATGACGCATTCCGGTAGTAGCAAAAGAGGAAGGAGGAAACAAAGTGTCTAACACGCTTTTATGTTCACAGAGCATTTGTTATGAATATGAATACCACATTAACCGCTACTTTTCTTAGATCATCATCATCATCCTGCGAGCCTTTTCCACTTCTCAGTCTACTACCACAACCCACAGGTGATATCGAAATTCTGTAGTTAGACCAGTTGTCAGACTTTTTAGGACTTCAACTACCCATAACGTTTAGCATAATATGTTGGTATGACCGCTTATTTCTCAGACTGTCTTCTTTTATTCTAACTATAGATAGTTTACACAGAACTTTGCTGAGGATAACTGTTGGAACTATCAGCACAAATTACCTAATAGTACGCACATGTTATTTACATTTACACGCAGTACCAATGACGCGTTCTCACGTCCAGAGTGCACGCACCAAAGTCACTGCGTAGAAATGATTCATTTGTGTGTTAAGATCAGAACAAAACATTATAGAGTTCCTTGGAGCAATCACTGAATACAATGTATCAGCTGTACTGCAAGGCAAATGTACAACATTGTTGTAGATACTTTGTTTACATTTCTGATCAATGCTACACGAGTAAATATTACGTTCATTCATAGTACACTGAACTTGACATTACATGCTTGACATATAAATTATCTATTATCATTAGTTAACTATCTGGTGCTTTGTTCACTTGTTTACTACAACCGATTGGTTCGTTTATGAGAGGCTATTTTTGAAAATATGAGGCAATGGTATCAATTCTGTTGTACTTTTTCACTAAACTAAACGAAAATCTGTAAATTTATAATTTATTTTTATCTCGTTTTGCTTGTTTCAGAACTTTTTTTAAACTAGGTATTATAAATCTTTACGCCTTGTACCTGATAGGTTTTGTCAACTTTGGAAACAAAACAACAACGAAAGGGATTTAAAGTCAACATGAAATTTAGAGATTTCAATGTATGACAGAATCGACACCATTAGCTCACTGTTGGTTTCCGTAAAACGACCTCCGTATAAGACTCGGTGTCTTACTACGAAGGTCGAGGCAAGCCTAAGCAGGGAAGTGCATACCTTCGCCTAAGCGTTGGATTCTTGTGTGATGTGGTGGATGATGTCCCACTGAGGAAAATAACAAAAAATATTAAACCAATAATATTGTTGTTCTGGTAAAAACATTCGTGCTGGCAAAAAACCTCTACGAAATTTTGCACACATGCTCTGTATTTATTTTGAATCATTAAGTAGTTCTATCAATATTGCAGTTAAATACAATTTAATACTGAGTTAAGCTCACCTCAGATAAATATTTGTAATGTTTTATTAGTTTTGTGTGTACCTTTTGTGTGGCCAGCGGGGGCGGTTATGTCGGGTTTGAACCGACTAAAACCGTACTCCATCTCGGGTCTTAAAACGCCGGGGTGTAAGGTTGCCCATAGAGCATATCCCTCGCACCCCGACTGACCCTGGGCCATCTCCGGTTTCGAGATGGCCCCCTCAGGAGTTTTGTGTGTACCTACAATGAAGAATTAAGAATACTATCAGAACCTAAAAGATAAAAGACAATAATCACAAATACGTTATGATAAACCAAATAATTTAAGATACAAAAAAAATAACTAATATTATTTTTATTTCCTTTATTTAATTTCTATACATATAATGACATTTTTAAATATATATAAAAAAAAATACAAATATATTTAAAAATATTAAAATAGTGCTCCACCGGCATCGGGTACAGGGATCAAGCTGCCGGTGGTTACGGCTCCAGGGAGAGGAACTTCCTCACTATGCGTGCCGTGCCTAGCAGAACGGCCTTCTGCATCAAGCCTTTGAGCCAGCTGCCTAACGAGAGCCTCATAAGGTGTTGATCATGGCTCTTGGCGATGAGTCCATGTGCTGACACAACTATCGGTACAATAATAGCTGAGTCCACATCCCACATGTCGACAATCTCATTGGCCAGGTTCAAATATTTTATTTGTTTTTCTTTTTCTGCCTTCATGAGATTCTCGTCATGGGGGACAGTGATATCAACTATCATTGCACAATGCTCTAATCGATCCATTATCACTATATCAGGCTTATTGGCAACAATAGTCCTGTCAGTGATAATAGATCGATCACAGTACAATGTGACACGACCGTTTTCGAGAACTGGGTCGGGCACATACTTGTAGTATGGCACCTCCGAAGTCACAAGCTTGTATTTAAGGGCAAGTTGCTGATGTACAATCCTGGCCACTTGGTTATGTCTGTGCAAGTACTCACCGTTGGCGAGATGAGAACAACCGGAAAAAATGTGTCTGAGTGATTCTCCGGGACGATGACATGCCAGATGTCAACCGTACCATCCTTCAGAATATACTTCCGGTAGTTGTTCGTCATTACAACTTCGTCCGTAATTGCAAAGATAAAACCTTCGGTTTCTCCAAAAAGATCACCGAACCGTAGCCATGATACAGACGCTTTTAAATCTATATCGGGCCCATTTAAGGCCCGATAAAAGCGTCCGTGTAGCTCTTTACCCTTCCATACATCCCTGCGATCAGCAGTACCAAGTACTACAGGTTTGCGCCAGTTCTCTTTAGCCAACGTGAGAGGGTTTAGGCCATTGTCCACTGCGGCCACATCACGATGCATATCGGAATCTACACGTAGGAAATATTCTCTAAGGTTGTATATCTCGCGGTTATGAAGGGTCTTGGCATTTAAAAAACCTCGACCGCCCAATTTCCGCGGGATATACAACCTCATTACCGATGAACGTGGATGGTGCATTCGGAATGTGGTCAGCAGTGTCCGGACCCTCCTATCTAGAGCATCCAGTTCAGTCTGAGTCCATCGGAGTATGCCGAAGGAGTACATTAGGACTGGCATGACCCAACCATTGCAGGCATGAACGTTATTACCGATCGATAGAAGGCTTTTCAGAACTTTTTTCGGGCGGCCAAAGAAGCGCTCCTGCAATGCCTTATTATTATCACAAAAAGCATTAGGTACTTTCAATTTTGACCTCCGTCCTCCATGAGCGCAGGCCCTGGGGATGGCAGGTGAGGCCGCCTGTTACTCCAGCAGAAGCAGGCCCGATCGAGATCCCCCACCTAACCCACCCCTTTCTGGGGCAAGATAGGGACACCGTGGTTGAGGAGGCTATCTCGAAACAGTGGGACTGCGAGGGAAATGCCTAATGGGCTAGCTTACACCCCGGAGTCTAAAGATCCAAGACAGCGTGCGGTTTTAGTCGGTTCAAGCCCGACATAACCACCCCGCTGGCCGGCGGAGGGTTATCCGAGGGGATTTCCGCATGAAAAAAAGGTACTTTTTATTTCTAGCACTGAATATTTTCAGGTCATTAAGCCATAAAGGTGAGTGTAGAAAGTCAATATATATCGTCATCCTGTCAATAATACCTATTAATGTCCAAAAAAGACATTATTAATGTGCAAACAAACACGATAGGTCCCTACACCGAATCATGGATTTTTTCAGGATTGGATCGTAATATATACCTATTGACTTTCTCCACCAGCCCATATCCTGCTAATATTATAAATGTGAAAGTTTGTAAATATGGATGTACCATTGAATTCTTAATGATAAGACAGTCTGGAACGACTGTCTTAATATTAAGAGTTCTATGGGATGTATAGATGTATGCATATTTGTTACTCTTTCACGCAAAGATGGCTGAACGGATCTGGATGAAATTTTGTGCAAGCATAGATTATAGTCTGGAATAACACATAGGCTATTTTTATTCCTGAAATAGGTTTCCTGAATAGGTCGGAGCCGCGGGCAACAGCTAGTAAAGTCATTTAAAAATCATGATTCTTTGAATATTTGCTTTGTTGTGATTGATCTTGAACATCATACATAAAGCGGTAGTAATACTTCTTTGTTTCCACTTTGGTGCCGCACAATTGTCATGCGGTTCATACCATAACGACTCAACGTCAGCTCAACATTTAAATATGAGCTTAATCTCATGTTCAGCAGCGAACGTTCTAGTATTTCTGTTGAGATTAAATTCTAACACATTTATGGAGACATAAATCATTGCGCTACTAGATAATATGAATTTTATTTTCATCATCAACCTATTCTAGTCCACTGCTGGACATAGATCTCCCCTAATGAGCGCCATAGCGCCCTGTCTTCAGCTTGCCGCATCCAGCATCTGCCCGCAGTCTTTCGCAGATCGTCATCCCACCTGGCCGGAGGGCGTCCTACACTACGTTTGCCGAGTCGCGGTCTCCACTCAAGAACACATTTACCCCAGCGGTTGTTGGTTCTTCGCGAGATATGGCCGGCCCACTGCCACTTCAGCTTGCTTATTCTTTGAGCTATGTCGATAACCTTGCTTCTCTGTCGGATGTATTCGTTACCAATCCTATCCTTCAGAGAAACTCCGAGCATAGCTCTTTCCATAGCTCGCTGAGCGACTTTGAACTGGTGGACCAGCCCTACCGTGAGTGTCCACGTCTCAGCTCCGTAGGTCATTACGGGTAGGACGCACTGATTGAAAACTTTCGTTTTCAAACACTGCGATATGGATGACGAGTGTTGTATCTACGATTCTATGTAGAATGAAACGCTCTCTTGTGTTTGGTGTTGGTTACGTTATGTACGTGCTTCTCAATAAATAATTCATATAAATTAAGTGTTTTGTTTTGGAGATATAACATTGGCGACGAGGAAATTAAACCGAACCAGTGCATCAAATTAACGATCTAAAGTCACCGAAACAAGAGCATTTCAGTAAGTAAAAGAAAATTAGTTAACAGAAAACAAGATTCAACGATTAGCACATTTCATAGATGAGGGTATGCTAAGCAAAATCTTAACAAAAATAGTGAGAAACGGAACGCAACAAATCCATAGAGTTAATGTAAATCTATGGAGTGAACATATGAGTGCATGGAAGTGAAATGTCAGCAGATTCTCGAACGGAAACGTCAAATACATTGTCATTATTGTCAAACAAATCAGAAGCAGAACTAATAGCATTAGTAAAACAAGGAAGGCACATTCACTCATTACTTACTGTTACTTACAATATACTTTGATTGACATTGGCGTCTTCGCCATTAACATTTATTATATTTTGATACTCTTTGAGAAAACCGTACGACGTTGCCGTTAATTTGAAATGCTTAGATTAATATAATTTTATAAACATTTACTATATTTTACTTGACATTGGCGAAATTGCGGTGATTCTGCAGAAGCCATTAACTAAAAGAAGAAGAAGAAACAAGGAAGAAAAAAGTATATTTATCATTGCAAAAAAGAAACATTATGCAAAATAATTGAAGAGGAGGGCTTACAATTACCATTAAAACCCACGGTGGAGACGTTACGGAAAATATTAAGCGATTATTATCAAACAAAAAGCGAGGGAAACGAGAAGAAACCGGTAGCAATGGCCACAAATAATTACGATATAAAACCGTTCGATGGCGAAAACTGGGCTGTTTTCGAACAACAATTAGAATGCTTAATGATATTCAACGAAGTAACAGAGGAGAAGAAAGTCCCATTGCTTATAACCAAATTGACACCAAAGGTCAAAACATTAACACACTTGTGCGCGCCTGAAAAGCCTCTAAAATGTATCTACACGGTTCTATGTAACAAATTAAAAGAAAAGTATGAACAAACACGAACGCCACTTTTAGATCGAGCAGAATTTAGAGCAAGAAATCAATTGCCGACAGAAACTATAGAAGAATATATAATAACATTGAGGAAGTTAGCGAGGAAGTGCAAGTTCAAAGATGAAGAGGACCAGATTAAAGAGAAATTTGTTGAAGGTGTCCAAACTGATACGATTTGAGTTATTAAAGCAGGGAGTGGAATTAACCTTAGATAAGATGATACAGTTAGCAAGAACGGTGGAACCAGCATATAAACACGCCAATGGGGAAAGTAAAGTCCATAGCATTGCTTACGTAAGACCAAAGAAACGACAAGGAAAGCAGACATCTGAAATCAACAAGAATAATAATAATATCTGTTTTTGTTGTGGGAAGAACAACCACATGAAAAAGGATTGTATTCTGAGAAATAAATACTGCTCAGAGTGTGGTCAACAAGGCCATCTTTTTAAGATGTGTCCGAAGAGAAAATTCAAGAAAACTAATAAGTTAGAGATCACGAGTCCGGAAGAAAAGGAGGTGGAGGAACAAACAGTGGTAGCAGTCAAAGACCTTAATGAAGAGTACGAGACCTATAACTTCTCAAGAGTAAGTAGTGTACCACCATGTGATTGAATTACTTTTTTTTTTTTTTTACGTGCGGAAATCCCTTCGGATACCCCCCCGCTGGCCAGCGGGGGTGGTTATGTCGTGTCTCGACTAAAACCGCACGGTGTCCTCCCCAAGTGTCCGTTGCCGGGCACCCCGGGTAAGCCCGAGAAAGGATAACCCCAGGGTTGCCGGCGGACTTTGGCCGCCACCGCGGCCTCGCCTGGTGGGGTCGGGTTTTATCCCGCTTCGGTGAGTAGGCAGGCGTGTGTAGGGCACACACGACACGCCTCCGCCACGGCCTGCTTCTGTAAGGACGGCGAGTCGGCCAACTGCCGTCCTCAGGCCCCTTATCATGGAGGTCGGTAGTCCCGGGCGTAGATGAGTCTGCGGCGTCCTCCCCGCAGACTGCGAAACTCGGGGGGCAGGGTTCTTTCCCGCTCCCTCTCCGCCGTCTCTTTCGCGCGCATTACCTGCTCGCAGAAAGAGGCGGCGGCGTGCCACTTGCTCCCGTCGGAGACCACGGCCCTCACCATGGTCTCCAACGAGAGAACGTCCACGCCCAGGACCGCAACGAGATCCCGGCGTTGACTCGCCCACGCAGGGCACTCCACCAACGTGTGGAGCGCCGTGTCTTCGCCAAGATCCTCGCAGTGCTGGCACTGCGGCGTTGTCTCCCGGTGGATGCGCCACAGATACTTACCGAAACACCCGTGTCCGGTAACCATCTGGCACATCCGGTAGTAGGTCCCCATGGTCCCTCTCCAACCACTCCTTCATGATGATTGAATTACTGATTAATAATCACTCACAAAACATTATTCCTTTCGAAGTGGACACCGGTGCTGAAGTATCAATCTTACCATTATCTTATAAAGCTAAGTACTTAAAAGAATATAAAATAAAGAAATGTAATGTGAGTTTTAAAAATTTTGATCAATCCATTTCACGTCCCATAGGAATAGTTCATGATGTTCCAGTCAAATACAAAAATGTCATTAAAAAAATTGAGCATATTTGTTACAAAGGAACCATCACCTTGTTTGTTTGGACGTGATTGGCTACAGCAATTGGAAATGTGGCCACCTAAATTTATTAATGCAGTACGTTGTGATGAAATTGTTATTAAAAATGTTTCAGAGGCTCGACAATCAATAAAGGAAAAGTTCGCAGCAGTATTCAGCCCAGGTTGGGGAGAATTTAAAGGAGAAGTAATAACATTAAAATTAAAGCCAGACGCGAAACCTAAATGCTTACCAGTCCGTTGAGTACCCTA
Source organism: Cybosia mesomella (assembly GCA_946251805.1). NCBI lineage: Eukaryota > Metazoa > Arthropoda > Insecta > Lepidoptera > Erebidae > Cybosia > Cybosia mesomella. Next base: position 12,563,111 of record OX276395.1, read on the forward strand.
TGCAAGTACCCTACGTGACAAGGTAAAAAACGAAATTATTCGATTACAACAAAATAATAGAATTGAAACAGTAAAACAATGTCAGTGGGGTACTCCGGTAGTTCCAATTTTAAAAGCGGATGGTTCAGTGAGGCTTTGTGGGGACTACAAATTGACTTTGAACCCACATCTGGAAGTAGATCATTACCCACTACCACATATTGAAGAGATATTTGAAACATTAAAACAAGGTGAATACTACTGCGAACTAGACCTTAAGGAGGCATATTTACAAGCATCTTTGTCTTCAGAATGCCAAGAATTAACTACAATTGTAACTGAATTTGGTACTTATAAATATAAATACTTACCTTATGGTGTCAGTACGGGACCAGGATCATTCCAAAGATTGATGAGTGAAAATTTTAAAGATATACCTAACACTATAGTATTCATAGATAATATTTACATTATGGGAAAATCTTTGCAGGAAACTTATAATACACTTTCGAAAGTTTTGAACAAATTACAAGACATAGATTTGAGAATGAAACCAGAAAAATGTAAATTATTTACACAGTTTATTGATATTTTCGGATTTCGTATCGACAGTCAGGGAATTAGTATTATTAAATCTAATTTGGAACCATTGTTAAATGCAGCACCACCAACAAATTTAACCATGTTAAAAACCTTTCTAGGGAAAGTGAACTACTACTCTCGTTTCTTAAAAGATGTAGCCACTATTTTAACACCTTTGTATGACTGCACAAAGAAAAATAAATTTAATTGGTCTGCAGAGTGCCAACAAGCCTTTAATTTAATAAAAGGTAAATTGGCATCAGCCGAGAATTTGAGACACTTCAACCCAGATTTGCCATTAATTGTAACTTGTGATGCCTCAAATAGTGGTTTGGCCGCTATTTTATCAAATAGAGATGCAAAGGGTGTTGTGAAACCCATTGCATTTGCAAGTAAGAAATTAAACACTACAGAACAGAAATATGCTGCGGTAGATAAAGAAGCAATGGCTATAATTTTTGGTGTAACAAAATTTTATAACTATATTTATGGCAGAACTTTTGAATTGGAGACTGACAGCGCGGCATTAGTACGGATATTTGGACCAACCAAAGGAATACCAAAGATGGCTGCTAAAAGATTGCAACACTATGCCATATTCCTGTCAGCATTCAATTACAAAATAAAACATATTAAAACTAGTGAGAATCCAGCGGATTATTTATCGAGATTGCCTCATTCTGCGAAAGAACCTGCTGTGCCACTTCATAACTTGTGTAGACAAGGTGAAGAATCAAACCTAAATTATGTGAATAATTCAAAAATTGAGAGTTTAAGTTGGAAGGTAATACAGAATGAAACAAAAACAGATAGAGAGTTAAGTAGAATAACACGGTATTGCATGGATGGATGGCCAGAAAAAAACTTGATTTCGCCAGATTTGATGGTATTTTATAATAGGAAAAATGGAGATAAGCATAGATAGGGGGTGTTTATTCTGGGGATATCGAATAATTGTACCAAAAATGATTAGAGAGAATGTATTATCAAGTTTACACGAATCACATTTTGGAATTATTCGCATGAAGGAAATAGCTAGATCATATTTTTTGTGGCCACAGTTAGATAAAGACATTGAGGAAATAACTAAATCATGTTTAATTTGTTTATCAAATTATACTAATCCGTCCAAAATACTGAAGCCATGGCCAGTACCGCCATCTCCATGGTATAGATTACATGCATATTTTCTGGGTCCATTTTATAATAAAATGTATTTGGTAATAGTAGATAGTTTTTGAAATGTCCAACATGACAGCAAATAGAACCATTGATATTTTAAATAATTTGTTTACAAGATTCGGTTATCCAGTACAATTAGTTACAGATAATCAAACAACTTTCACGAGTGTAGAATTTAAATCATATTGTGACAAAAATAATATAAAGCAAACATTTTCACCTCCCTACCATCCAGCTACAAATGGTGCTGCAGAGAGATTTGTAGAAACTTTCAAAACGACAGTAACAAAAATAAAAGAAAGTGGATACGACATTAAATCAGCAATTAATCTATTTTTATTTGATTACAGAAGCACCGCACAAAGAACCACTGGTATTACACCAGCTCGCTTGATGTTGGGGAGAGAACTGAGAAATAGATTCAGTCATTTGAGACCACCACCCGTGGTGGATAGTTTAATTGAAAAACAATTACAAAAACAAAGTGAACAGCAAAAGAGAAGTGAAAATTTTGTTGTTGGACAAAAGGTCATGGTACGGGACTACCGTAAGGGTAATAAACCTTGGGCTTTAGGAATCATAATGGCTGAATCTGTTCCTGGTTTAACATATACTATTGATGTTCAGGGTTTGGTCTGGAAACGCCACATTGATCAAATGATATCCTGTAGTGAATCAGTGGAGAATACTAGAACTAGCTCATAGTGTGTAATGTCGTAGGCCAAGTTTACCTCGAACGATGCCAAGACTAAACATTGTTATTGTTATTTGCATAATAGTTTTCATGTTAACTGTTAAGACAAAACTGTTTAATGGGGTATTTTCTTCATACTCCATATTTTAGGCGTTTTAGGCACTCAAAATTTTTACTATACGCGGACGACCTAAAATTATACAAAACTATTAAAACTCCTGTCGATTGTTGTCTGCTTCAGGAGGATTTAGAGCGGCTTTCCAAGTACTGCATTGATAATAAAATTCAATTAAGTATTGCTAAGTGTGTCAGTATTTCATTCACAAAAAACCAAAATGTGATTCCATACAAATATCATATAAATCATGTTGCTTTATCAAAGTCTTCTACCGTACGAGACCTTGGGGTTTTGCTCGACGATAAACTTCATCTAGATGAACACATTGACACAATTGTTAAGAACGCTTATCGCATGTACGGGTTCGTTATGAGATCTACACTTGAATTTAGGAATGCGAGCACATATATTCATTTATACAAGTCCTTGGTCAGATCTCAACTGGAATATGCTGTGGCAGTCTGGAACCCACTGTATAACACATACGTTGACGCCATAGAGATGGTTCAACGCAAGTTCTTAAAGTCTACACACTATAGATGTAGCCGTAGTTACGCAACTTACGAGGATCTACTTGAAAACTATAATGTTATGAGTTTGAAGTCCAGACGATTATTCTTGGAAATTATGCTTCTTTATGATGTTTGTAATAATCGATATAACTGCACTGACTTAACTAGTAATTTAAGTTACATTGTTCCTCGAACTGTTATAAGGCGAAAGGTGCGCACATTTCCGTTGTTTGCTGTACCATCATGTAGAACAAACGCAGGAGTTCGCGCACCTTTGCGACGCATGTGTCAAGATTTTAATGATCATTTTACAGACTTAGATATATTTGCTACGCGTGCTAATGCATTTAGATGTATTTTAATTCAATATATTAAGCAGATAAAATAATAGCATCTTCATGTAGTGACTATTTTTATAGTATTTCCGATTTCTTTTTTCTTTTCTTTAATGTCAACATTTAAGTAAAATTAATAACAACTTAGTTGCAAAAATTGTCATTACTCAACATATATTCTGTGGATTACGCTGTAAGTGCACATTTAGTCATTGTTAATTTATCTATTCGTTGTAATTATATCTAGTGTGTAACTGTTTGTAAATCCCTAATAAATAAATAAATAAATAAATATTTTCTTAAGTAGTATAAGTATAACTAGGTTACTTGTAGAATATACTGCTAAACAGGTATATTTTAGTTTAGTACTATTTAGTATTGTCACAGATTTTGGTATTTGTCCGGGAGAATGTTGTATCTACGATTCTATGTAGAATGAAACGCTCTCTTGTGTTTGGTGTTGGTTACGTTATGTACGTGCTTCTCAATAAATAATTCATATAAATTAAGTGTTTTGTTTTGGAGATATAACAACGAGAAAACCCGACGTAGTTTCCCAAACGCTGCCCAGCCTAGCTGGATCCTCCTCTTGGCCTCCTTCTCAAAATTGTTTTTACCCAACTGCACAATCTGCCCGAGGTAAGTGTACTCAGAAACAATTTCAAGAAGGTGGCCATCCACGACGACCGGTCCTGGATCAATGTGGCCCAATGGTCATTTTTTGTCACAGCGTCGGGGCTTTGCCATGTCCACTTCCTTTGAGGCTGTTTCTTAAAGAAGGAATTCATTAAGAATAGTCCCTCTTTCTCAAGGAAGTTGACAAGCATTTGTCCCCTGTGATTCCTAACTCCATAACCATGCGGGCCTATACGGGATTCGTACCCAGACTGGGTACCCACCTTGCCGTTAAAGTCCCCCATAACAACGTTGAAGTGAGCCTTAGTGGTGTTGTGCAAGGCTTTGGATATGTCTTCATACATATCCTCCACTTCATCATCCGAGTGTGCCGAGGTCGGTGCGTAGACCTGAATAACCTTCATGCTATACCGCTTGAATAGCCGAAGGATCAGGTACGCTACCCTGTTCGACACGCTGGAGATTTCTTGTACGTTGTTAGAGAGGGCCCTATTGACGAGGAAACCTACGCCGCCCTGGGATGTTTTATCACCCTCGCGAAAGTAGAGAAGCTGGCCCGAGTCAAGGGTTACGGTGTCCTCTCCCTCTCTACGGACTTCGCATAACCCAAGAACATGCCATTTAATGTTCTCTAGCTCCACTTCCAACTGCGCTAGATGATGGTCAAGCCTCAGAGTGCGTCCGTTATACGTAACCAGGGTCAGTTTGTGAAGGGTTTGGTAGCCTATTGTAGCTCGGGGATTCTTAGCACCCCCTGCCCCGCCGTTACCATGGCCGCTACCATGACCAGGGATAGCGAGGCGGCCGGGAACTGGGGGCCATCTTTTGGCTGTTTCCTTCATTTGGGGGTAGTGCCCATAATCCCCACGCTGGGCAGGCGGGTTGGGGATCGCAGTTTGTTGGAGGGGTTGTTCTGCGGGGGTGCTGCTGCCCGCCCCCGGATATGTCCCTTAGTCGCCTCTTACGACACCCACGGGAAGACTTGGGTTGGTGCTATTCTCTTCTAGGCCGGCACCACACAGCCTAAATAAATTAAATTAATTGAAATAATTGAATTTTATTTTAATAGATATTAATTATGAAACTCATGGGTTTAATAGTTACTTTCCATTAGGTATACGAAATAATATTAGGTCCTTACATATAAAATTGGCGTTTTGTCGTACTGGCCACTTTGATCTCAAATATCTCCTCTTTGGTTAGGAATTTCAATTTCAAGTTTATACAGCTATTTACTCAGGCTTTTGTGTTTTGAAAACCGTAATTCATTTGTTTTTTCCTCTTTTGGTTTTTTCTTTGTGTCACTCAGTTTACAAAATGGAAAACTTGAAATATCGCGTTATTTACGAGTACGAGTTCCATCGTGACATCAGTTATGCAGAAACAGCTCGAAGGATTAATTATGTGTATGGCGGCGGTGTCGCAAAAGAAAACTCAGTGCGTTTTTGGTTCCAACGTTTTCGTTCTGGAAATTTCGACCTAGAACAAGCCCCGTGGACGGCCGGAGACCAAAGTTGTTAATGAAGAATTGATGGCTATTGTGGAAGCGGATCCATCGCAAAACACGTCCGAGTTAGCTGCAGGCTGCGGTGTTAGTGATAAAACTGTTTTAATCCACTCGAAGCAAATTGAGAAGGTGAAAAAGCTTGAAAGGTGGGTACCTCATGATTTGAGTGTGGCAAACCGACAATCGCGCGTCGACTGCTGCGTTACATTACTCAACCGGCACCATAATGAAGGGATTTTAACTGTACGATAATCGGAAACGCTGAACCCTGGCGAACCAGCCAAATCCTGCCTCAAGAGTAACATGACTCAAAAAAAATTACTTGTGAGCGTTCACTTTCTTAAATCTGGCCAGACGATTACGGCAAATGTCTATTGTCAGCAACTGCCAACCATGATGGAAAAGCTAGCTGCTAAACAAACGAGGCTGGTCAATCGCTCTAGGCCACTGCTGCTTCAGGACAACGCTAGACCCGCACTGCACAACAGACGGCTACCAAATCACAGGAGGTTCAATTGGAATATCTAAGATATCCACTGTACTCCCCGGACCTTGCTCCAACAGATTACCATTTTTTTTCGAAATTTGGATAACTTCTTGCAAGGGAAAAAATTCAACTCCGATGGGGCAGTCCAAAGCGCCTTCAAAGGTTTTATTGATTCCCGTCCGAATGGTTTTTTTAGTAAAGCGAATGAACTACCTATGAGATGGCAAAAGTGCATAGATAGCAATGGTACATACTTTAATCAAATAAATATATTATATTTTTAAAAATCGTCGTTATCCTCCCTTACAAAACGCCAATTTCATATGTAAGGACCTAATACTATTTATGACGACTGGAACAATAGCAACTCTGCACATAATATAGAACGCATAACTGTAGTAGACTTTCTTATACAGCGTTCCAAATGATTATCACACTTTTAATGCAGATCACACTTTTTATCTACTTACTATTCGTATACAAACAAGTAACAGTGTAAACTCTCAAGTTACAACATTATTTTTAATATATTTTTATTTACAAATATTTCAAACGAAGTTGTAATTCAACAAGTTTAGGGAAACCCAATCAAGTAAAGCGAGTTTCCACGTTTGAGTGGCAATCAAACTCACCTTTTTTTTCGTGCGGAAGTCTCACTACCGAGGGGAGTAGTGATACGTGGTATAAAATACAAGAAATCTTGAGATTGAACTTTTCTGTTCACAAGCTATTATATAAGGTGCCACAAAATTAGGTTTCCGAATTTGAAGCCCATGGCGCACGTGGTAGGCGTGCAGTCCTCCTCGCAGTATTCTCCAAACGGATGTGTGGGAAATACCTAAATCGCGACCAGCGTCACGTGTACTCGTCGCGTCACGTGACGCTGGTCGCTGGTGGTGTTTTTTTTTTCATTTTTATATATAGATATATATTTTTTACCCGATATTGTTTTTTGGTTTCAAATACATATTTTGTCGATACCAAGTCATCTCACCAAATTCAGAGACCTAATTTTGTGACACCTTATACAGCACGACATAGGAGGTGTTTTATAATGGATACATAATCTGTTCTTATACATATTTCACGGGCGTGTGTTGACAATTTGGATAAATTTAGATATAGTAAGCTCTCCTCTACAATGGGATAGATAGAAACGCCTTCTTGCCTCGCAATATTATTAGTAAGCTGAATGTTCTCCTTTCTTTTATGTCTTCGACATGTTGCATTCGGTTAGTTTACCCTGACAAGTGCAGCGTCATAAATCTTAGATGCCGATATGTAGGATGGTGTACTCTCTATGACGTATACGGCTCCCCACCTTGTAAAATATAAACATATAAATAATAATTAATAAATAAATATTCTACGACATTCTACACAGCGCTTTCTAGACCCAAAGTAAGCATAGTTTAACTAGCTTGTGTTATGGGTTCTAGAACGCGGATAAACATCCTTATATACTTTTTTTTGTAAATACATAAATATTATACATAGAAACACCCAGACCAATGCAAATATACATATTCATGCATACAAATATTTGCACTGAGCGGGAATCGAAGCCGCGCCCCCTGTCGTAGCAGTCGAACTACACTGCACTACCGCTACGCCACAGAGGCCGTATGTCTATTACGGTTTTTATAATATCGACATGAGATTGTATTATACATGCATTGCATTGGTCTGCGTGTTTCTATGTGTAATATGTATGTATTTATATTGACTAAGAAAAATGTATCTAAGTATGTTTATCCGCATTCATGAACCCACAATCTATGCTTACTTTGTGTTAAGATTGCGCTGTGTAGAATGTCGTAGAATATTCATTATTATTCACTCGATATATATCACAAATATCCCCACCTAAAACTCGAGTAACCTACCGGGAACTACAAAACCACGTCGTTCGCATAACTTATACGCATAATGTTATGTTATGTTTTATGTTATGTTATGTTATGTTTATGTCTATTTTACCATATATTGAGCACCCCACCTGATCATTTGGTTTACAAATAGTTTCAACAGATCAGACTCAGAGGCCAAGATCCTTTGCCGCATTCTGCACCTCAGTTTTTTATTGCTTTTGAATTGCTATGGACGTGGTAAGCCACGTCCATAGCAATTCAAAAGCAATACAGTACAGAGATGGAATTATACACTGGACTGCATTGCTTTTAAATTACTATAAGAGCGCTGTAGTAAGGCCTCTGATTCAATATCTATGCTGAACCTAACAGTTATACTTTCAGTTTTCACATCAAAATTTCACGAGACATTACAACCTCTAAAGCAAATGTATTCATAAAATTTATTTCTTTTAACTTTCGGTTAGTGCCTGAATTATTGTTTTTGAGACATACAAAGGAAGAAAAGTAAGGTAGAGACCTAAGGAGTGCTGGTTTGACATCCTAGGGGATGATATGCGTGCCAATGGTCTCACTGCCAGTGATGTCCAAGATCGTGTGAAGTGGAAGAAGAAAAACCGGAAAGCTTACTCCGGGCTCCGAAGTGAAGGATGCACTCGGGACACAATACTAAGATGATGGCGATGAAGACGTTTAAAACCAAACCGTTTGCGCATTCATGAGATCATCAATTACTCTTATCTCCTATAAATGATTTAATATACGTATTGATATAATAATGATTAGGTATATCATGATATTTTATTGACATAATGATTTTATTGCTGGTTAAGGAAGGTAAAATAATTGTCTCTATTGTTTAAGCGGAATTCAAATATTTTGATACCCCAGTTTGCAGCAGCAATAAAGCACCTAGATTAGATAAAGTAAATAGGTAATCGCGGCATTTTAATTTTTTTTTTATTTACCTAACGTTTTGATCATTGTCGAAAGAAAAGTGTCTTTACTACTTTGCTATCCAGAGAGTACCAGAGGAAGTTTTCTAGCCGGGTACCTCTGCCGGCACGAAAGCATGAAACATACATCTGAAACTTCGTGCCCGCACAAAACACCAACGAAAGACCACTATCATGAAGTTACTTCGGATTTCTTTCAGTAGACTTAAAGCCGAACGAGATAAAAGAGCCGTCTTCGGGCCCGATTGCGGGATAAATCCGCTTCATCATACAGAATGCCGGAATGTTGGTTCCTACTATACATTGTTATTATTTGACCTTTAGAATGGCGTTCTGAGAAGTTACAGTTTTTTTTTAATAAACTCAAAAAGAATCATAGCCTCAAGATCACTGTGCAAAACAAATTGTGCATTTGTGTTCATGTGATATGTTTACTTACAAATAATATTTATTGCCACAATATCACAATAAATCAATATGTAGTACATATTGAATTCACTATACTCGTACATCCTACTATCCTAAATTAGCTACGAGCTCTGGCTTTGCCCCGCTGCAAAAGCACCTTACCCGTGGACTTACCTATTTCTTTCATACAAACCTTGCCCTGACATTAACGAACCTAAAAAAAAGAAGTAGGTATCCAATTTTTGTGTAGTCGTTTAGAAATTAAGCGCGTACATACATTTCGGTGATTCATTTTTAATTAATTTATATATAAATATAGATGTGTAAGTTTGTGAGGATGTTTGGATGTTTCTTACTCGATCACGCTCTATCGCTGAACGTATCTGGCTGATATTTGATTCGGAGATATATTATATTCTGGAATAATACATAGTATACTTTTTATCCCGGAAATAAGTTCCCATGTGTAACGGAAACGGGAGTAAAATTCCACGCGGTCGGAGCTGCGGGCATCAACTAGTTTATCTATAATGATAATTACAATAATTTATTATAGACGAATGTATAACGTAATACATTACTACTCTTTGCCTCGTCTAAATCGGTACAACTAATCTTAAACATAGTAAATACACCTTTTTTTTTGTGCGGAAATCCCTTCGGATACCCCCCGCTGGCCCGCCCTACCCCGACCCCCTCGTGCAATGGGGTCAGCTGGCCCTGAAAAGGGCCTGTTGGTCAGACTCTTGGCCGTTGACGCCAGGTACTCCAGAGGAGCAATCAATGATGCGTCATCGCACACGTTGCCCAGGGTGCACCAAACTTGGAGGTGATCCAACCAGTCGCACCCCATAGTAAATACACCTACTTGTATATATATGAATAGATAAGTGAGCTATCAATGTTTAATCATATCATAGATAAATGTTTCCAGCCTACCATTTTAGTGATAAATTACATAATGGGTAGAACTTTTTATATTGGATGAGACTTACTACCAATACCTATCAATAATAATTATAATCTATCTAATCCAAAATATATTAATATGTAACTTTTGGTTTGTATTCTGAATGTAATGACACAATTTGCTATATAAATAGGTCTTTACCTATGAAATTGCCGAAATTTTCTTACAAATTCATTAGTTCGTTATTCCTGTAATTTAATAGCTATTTCCATTATTTATATTTTGTTTGAAAGTTAATTTCAAGATTTTACAACTCTATATTAAATTTTGTTTTTATTGGCCGCTTGATAAATTAATTCGATCTTCAAAAACAGTACTTCCTAAATGCTATCCATTTTGATGATAAATTTCGTATTACATAACAGCTGTCACTTTCCAAAAATGTAATAAAAGTTGCTGTTTGTTAGCTTAATGTTGTCTCATTCATACACAAAAAAAGCGGCCAAGTACGAGTCGGACTCGCCCATGAAGGGTTCCGTAGCAGCAAGTAAAATGTTTATATGTGAGTTGATTGAACGAAAGATAAATTGCGGTTTACGATTTATGACGTATTAAAAAAAACTACTTACTAGATCTCGTTCAAACCAAAATTCGGGTGGAAGTTTATATGGTAATGTAGATAATATATGTTCTTTAGTTTAACCATTCTCTTATTTTAGAAGTTACAGGGGGGGACACACATTTTACCACTTTGGAAGTGTCTATCGCGCAAACTATTCAGTTTAGAAAAAAATGATATTAGAAACCTCAGTATAATTTTTGAAGACCTATCTATAGACCCCACAAGTACGGGTCCGATGAAAAAACAATTTTTGAGTTTCAGTTCTAAGTATGGGGAAACCCTCAAAATTTATTGTTTTTTCTTCTATTTTTGTGTGAAATCTTAATGCGGTTCACAGAATACATCTACTTACCAAGTTTCAACAGCATAGTTTTTATAGTTTCGGAAAAAAGTGGCTGTGACATACGGACGGACAGACAAACAGATATGACGAATCTATAAGGGTTCCGTTTTTGCCATTTGGCAACGGAACCCTAAAAATCACAAAATTTCTTCAAGAAAAACGGCAATTTCATATGTAACGACCTAATATTAGCAATTGCAAATTGGTATGCATCGCATCTAATAAGTTGTAATGCCAAAACCTCATAATTATTATAATCGTCGCATTACAGATTTATTGTAGATTGTTGTAATAAATTCTTCGTTGCAGTCTATTTCATTGTAGCTTAATCATCACGGATGTTGGACCTATTACCTATTATTATTAAATAATAAATATTCTAGGACATTCTACCTATGTTATGAGTATGTGCAAACTTTGTACTATATAACAGTGCTAAACAAATTACTTCACTATCAGAAACGAAAAAACACTGTAGTTTAATACAACAAATTATTATTCGATTTGCTGATTACTTCAAACTGAACATTGTTGCGGTTAATAACGGACATCCTTCTATTACTAATATAATAGACCTAATTTAAGATGATAAGTTCATGAAATCTAATAAGCCTGTGTAGGTTATTACACATATTTAGCTAAAGTAGGTTAGTAAGTCAACAAGGTTAATCAATAAACATGAGGTTTTATATATCTATAAAACCTCATGTTACCTATTGGTAGTGCATCGTTTAACAGACAAAGACCGGAAAGATTAGAAATGAAAGTGATGTGTGATGTTATATTTCTTCGCGCAATGTCACGTCGTCGGTAGTAGTAGCGATATCACGCGTTATGCATCAATCGCATTACTTACAAGATCTAATTTGAATTGAAATTATCCGTGAACATACATTAAAAAAGATTCCGACGAATTGGGAACCTTCCTCCTTTTTGGTAGTCGGTTAATAAATGTCTTAGGTTTCTGCCCTGATAAAGCTCAATGTATGCTAGAGTTCAGCGAAAACAGCCTATAAAACTAAGCTTAGCTAACTAAACTAAGTTTTTAAAACGTAAATGAGGTTTGTGGCAGACCAAGTTCATAAACTCTTATATAAAGTTATCTATTTGCAGGTGCAAACTTTCTATTCCAACAAAATAAGTATTTATTGGTATTGCTTAAAGACCAGTGCGCATTTAAAGTAACAGTAATTATATAGCATCAATGTGAGAATGTGGCAATTATGAGGAAATATGTCATTTATATTATTGAATTTGAATTTGAATATATTATAACAACCGGTTGTTAGCACAATTACAAAAATAATTTACTAACCTATCCAGATTTCTATAATATTTGCGCTATAGGCAATCTAGGTACCAAGAAAAACTTAAGTATTTCATTTAGGAGATAATTTTTTATATCGGTCAGGGTGTAGTGTAGTAATAATACTATCCCGATGTTAAAAGTGTACCGGATTATATGACAGAAGTCATATTTCGTTCTCTTTGGCACTGATTAGTGCATGTCCTGTTGCACTTGTACTTGCGTTGAGATAGACATATTCGCCTTTATTTGAGTAGGTAATCGTTACCAAGCGGATCGTGCACGCTCACGTCACTTGCGTGAATCCGGTTTACTACTACTGGATATTAGAACTATCTATGTTATTGATCAAAAACCAGTCCGGCACTTGCGCGAGAGAGGCTTTTACTTTGTCAAAACTTTCTACAGTAACAATTTGTGACATGACATCTACAAATATTCTGTAGGTACTGTATAAATTTTGTACTTATAAGTACAAAATTACGTAATAACGTAATATATCAAGAAAAGAAAAAGGAAAAGGATGTATGGGATCCCACCAAGATTTTCAGGCTCCATGACAACCTCAATTATAAGTCGGTACACTTACTGATCGACGGACGAAGCTCTTACATAACCTTTCCTCTTGAGGTTGGAGAGTTGTCGCTCCCATAAAAGCAAACCAAATTACGGAAATTTAGAGACCGGAGTTTGGGCTTCAAAAGTGCAAACTTTGAATACAACCGGAAATTACCGCTCGGATGACGAAGAGAGAGAAACTCGATTTGCCAAAACAAAAGTCAATTTGTTGACTGTCGAGTCAAATCAGTATCTTTTTTAGGTAGATTTCGATGAAACCGATCTATTGGTTTCTTGACTACTGTCGAATTTAAAAAAAATTTCTTCATAGGAGGTCTAGTTATGACCCCCTGAGTCCGAAATGACCACTGGTCCAAAAGTTTAAATATATATATATATGTATGTATGGTTCCACTTCCCAAAATTTGCGGCACTCTCACGGTCGCATTTTTGCCCCGATCGCTTTCAAACTGCGGTCAAAAATTGCTTGGGTGTAAACTTAGTTTAAGTTCGTGAACGAGTGGAATCCGGCCTAAGGGGACGGTAGGGCCTCACTTTTTGTGAAATCAGTTTTTCCTCAAAATTTCACGTTCTATGAAAGATATTCGAACCGTTCTAATTGTATCCCATAGAATACATGAATACCAACAACTTTTAATTATAAACCTATAAGATTAAAACTTTAACTAAAAGTGGAGGGGGGAAAAACCAAAATTTTTCGGGAAAAAAATCATAACTTCTAACCGGTGAACATTCTTGGCGTCGGAAACATTTTTAATCGATAGGCCATTTTTAAGTCTAAAATAAATGTCTGAAAAGTTTTTCGCTAAAAGTTACCGTTTTCGAGAAAAAATAATTAAACATGTTAAAAAATAATATTAATTGCTTCACGAAATCTAGCTGTGCGTTCCCCCTGCGGGAACGGATTTTTTAAATACTAAATAGGTAAATTCTATGGATACAAATAAAATTAACAAGGTATTTTTTAAATCACTTAGGGGGCAGATAAGCACAAGGCCCACCTGATGGGAGGCGGTTAACGCGGACTTTGGACATGTGCAACATGCAACAGTAACACTCGCACTGCTGACCCTGTAAAAACCTTCTAAACCCCATATTTTAGTCGCTTGGGAAAACCACAGCAGGGAGATCATTCCACAGCTTGAAGGTGAGCGGAATCTAGTGCCTTTCATTATTCACTGTACGCACTATTTCCGGTCGCAACGTGTGAGGGTGAATTCCCTTTTTCGTGGCGAGCGGTGCTATAATAGAGGCCAGAGAAGTACTGCTTCGCCATGTTGAACACTTCAAGTTTCTTAGATCCCAACTTGTCCTTGTCCTCTAGGTGATTGCGGTACTGGAGGTATCGACTCTGAGGATTCCGATACTTTTGGAGGTGGTGTTCAGGAATTGTGTTGCTACGATTAATGGGGTTTTCTTAGCGTTGAATGCACATACTTGTGTCTTAGTGGGGTTCAATTGGACTAGATTTAGTCTCCCCCAATCGGACGCTCTTGTGAGAGTAGTCTCGATTACAGACACAAGTCGTTCGCGACTTTCCTCCAAGGCGTATCGAGGGATGTTAGCACGGCCCGCGTAACATGCATCTCCGGTACTGTCGTCTGTACAGCAATGAATGGAGTCATCAGACAGCATGTCATTGATATGCAGCAGAAGGTTGGAGACAACACGGAGCCTTGTGGGACACAAATGTTTATGTATATGCGGCACGTCGACGACGGCTTGGATGCATCTGTGGACAAAAAGCTGGCAATCTATCCGCTACGTTCCTCGGAAAGTCCATAAGACGGCAACTTCGAAAATGCCAGACTCGATTCGATATCGAGACTGACCGCTAATGCCTGACCTTGACTCTCGATGGCCTGCACCCGGCGATTTGTGAGATACACAAGTAGGTCACCAGTTGAGCGACTGTGGCGGAAGCCGTACTGTCGGTCGCTAAGTAGATCGTTTCCTTCAAGGTATCTCACAAGCTGTGCACCGATAATACGATCCATTACCTTCAAGAAAAGGGAGGTGATAGCGTTATGCCTGTAATGGGATAGGTCTATTCTATCACCTTTCTTAGGCACAGGATGTACGAATGCAGTCTTCCACGAAGCCGGGACTTATCTTGTGGAGTAAGAAAACGCGAATAGCCGTGTAACTACAGGGCACAGCTCGAGGTTACACTGCTTAAGCACCATCACCGATATGCCATCCGGCCCACTCGACTTCTGAACATGTAGGGATTTTAGCTTCCGCCGGACCAACCGTTGGATGATTTCAACGTCTGGCATAGAAGCACCACACCAAGGGATAATAGGTGGCACGGCATTCCCGTCGTTTATTGTCGAGTTCGACGCAAATAGATTACCTAAGAGATCGGCTTTCTCCTTAGCGCTATGGGCCAGACTACCGTCGAATTTTTGCAGCGGTGGTAGCCAAAACTGCCAGAAACATACCTCGGCAGCTTTAGCGACCAGAATGCACAAATACCGGATTTGTACCGTGCAAGAAGTACGCTTGGAAACTTCCTTTTTAGAAATCAAAAAAGAAAAACTACTAACAATGTTCAAATATATGCATTTCCTACTGTTACCACAATTTTCTACATAAATTTTAATTTATACTAGCTGTTCGCTCCAGCGTCACCTGGGTGCCGACTGTTCCTGTGACAAATTTCATTCATTTATATCACTAATATAAATAATATCTATATATATATATATATATATATATATATATATATATATATATATCTATATCTATATATATATATATATATACATATATATATATATATATATATATATATATATCTATATATATATATATATATATATATATATATATATATATATATATATATATATACATATATATACATATATATATATATATATCTATATATATATATATATCAATAATAAAGTTTAATCAATCAAAATAAATCAAAAATAAACGGCCTCTGTGGCGTAATGGTAGTGCATTCGACTGCTACGACAGGGAGCGCGGGTTCGATTCCCGCTCAGTGCAAATATTTGTATGCATGAATATGTCTATTTGCATTGGTCTGGGTGTTTCTATGTATAATATGTATGTATTTACAAAAAAAAGTATATAAGTATGTTTATCCGCATTCTGGAACCCGCATTCTGGAACCCATAGCTAGTTAAACTATGCTTACTTTGGGTCTAGAAAGCGCTGTGTAGAATGTCGTAGATATTTATTATTTATTATATTATTATTATATAAATCATCACGGTAATATACATATATACACATATGTATATACGCACACCTTATTCCCTCCGGCGTAGGACATATATTACAGACGGCCATCTTCTTTCTGTCCTTACATACGTCACGAGCTTCCTCTACTGTCAGCCGGTTTATTTGGCTTTTTTTATCTCGGGAATAGGTTCACATTGGAAGCGAATATTTATATATTTTGGCTTAGGGCGCGTGCTTACAGTCAATATATCGCGCCCCTGTCAATATTATATTGATGATATTAACACAATATTGATGTGGAAAACCGATTCGTGCCTTTATTATTGGATCACGAGACTGGATTGCGACATTGAATTGCAATATATTTTGCCTGCCTACACGGGCCCTTACCGAAGCGCCCGCCGTATGCTCCCCAATCCCAAAAGAAAAGCCTGTGCCAGAGCCTCGTCCGGCAATCAGCAGGTATACCGGCTTGGAAGTGGGGTTGGTTTGGGCCCCGAATATCCTGTTGGGGTCAAGGAACACCGAAGGAACTATTACTAAATTTCGTTAATTTATAACAAAGTGTAGAAGTAGACATGACAAATCTTATGTGACTATGTTTTTTAGTTATTTAGCGATTTACTTTGCACGAACTTTGCACCTGCAGCAAAGTTTTTATTTAATTACTTATAGATAAATACCTCAGGTTTAACGAAGGTTCGATACCATGCGTAGGTACACGAAATAGAATGAAAACAGAACGCGATTTTTTTATACCATCGATGTTATCACGTGAGCTGTTTAGTGATAATGCTCACTGTTAACAGAATAATTTGTCACAGGAACAGTCGGCACCCAGGTGACGCTGGAGCGAACAGCTAGTATAAATTAAAATTTATGTAGAAAATTGTGGTAACAGTAGGAAATGCATATATTTGAACATTGTTAGTAGTTTTTCTTTTTTTATTTCTAAAAAGGAAGTTTCCAAGCGTACTTCTTGCACGGTACAAATCCGGTATTTGTGCATTCTGGTCGCTAAAGCTGCCGAGGTATGTTTCTGGCAGTTTTGGCTACCACCGCTGCAAAAATTCGACGGTAGTCTGGCCCATAGCGCTAAGGAGAAAGCCGATCTCTTAGGTAATCTATTTGCGTCGAACTCGACAATAAACGACGGGAATGCCGTGCCACCTATTATCCCTTGGTGTGGTGCTTCTATGCCAGACGTTGAAATCATCCAACGGTTGGTCCGGCGGAAGCTAAAATCCCTACATGTTCAGAAGTCGAGTGGGCCGGATGGCATATCGGTGATGGTGCTTAAGCAGTGTAACCTCGAGCTGTGCCCTGTAGTTACACGGCTATTCGCGTTTTCTTACTCCACAAGATAAGTCCCGGCTTCGTGGAAGACTGCATTCGTACATCCTGTGCCTAAGAAAGGTGATAGAATAGACCTATCCCATTACAGGCATAACGCTATCACCTCCCTTTTCTTGAAGGTAATGGATCGTATTATCGGTGCACAGCTTGTGAGATACCTTGAAGGAAACGATCTACTTAGCGACCGACAGTACGGCTTCCGCCACAGTCGCTCAACTGGTGACCTACTTGTGTATCTCACAAATCGCCGGGTGCAGGCCATCGAGAGTCAAGGTCAGGCATTAGCGGTCAGTCTCGATATCGAATCGAGTCTGGCATTTTCGAAGTTGCCGTCTTATGGACTTTCCGAGGAACGTAGCGGATAGATTGCCAGCTTTTTGTCCACAGATGCATCCAAGCCGTCGTCGACGTGCCGCATATACATAAACATTTGTGTCCCACAAGGCTCCGTGTTGTCTCCAACCTTCTGCTGCATATCAATGACATGCTGTCTGATGACTCCATTCATTGCTGTACAGACGACAGTACCGGAGATGCATGTTACGCGGGCCGTGCTAACATCCCTCGATACGCCTTGGAGGAAAGTCGCGAACGACTTGTGTCTGTAATCGAGACTACTCTCACAAGAGCGTCCGATTGGGGGAGACTAAATCTAGTCCAATTGAACCCCACTAAGACACAAGTATGTGCATTCAACGCTAAGAAAACCCCATTAATCGTAGCAACACAATTCCTGAACACCACCTCCAAAAGTATCGGAATCCTCAGAGTCGATACCTCCAGTACCGCAATCACCTAGAGGACAAGGACAAGTTGGGATCTAAGAAACTTGAAGTGTTCAACATGGCGAAGCAGTACTTCTCTGGCCTCTATTATAGCACCGCTCGCCACGAAAAAGGGAATTCATCCTCACACGTTGCGACCGGAAATAGTGCGTACAGTGAATAATGAAAGGCACTAGATTCCGCTCACCTTCAAGCTGTGGAATGATCTCCCTGCTGTGGTTTTCCCAAGCGACTAAAATATGGGGTTTAGAAGGTTTTTACAGGGTCAGCAGTGCGAGTGTTACTGTTGCATGTTGCACATGTCCAAAGTCCGCGTTAACCGCCTCCCATCAGGTGGGCCTTGTGCTTATCTGCCCCCTAAGTGATTTAAAAAATACCTTGTTAATTTTATTTGTATCCATAGAATTTACCTATTTAGTATTTAAAAAATCCGTTCCCGCAGGGGGAACGCACAGCTAGATTTCGTGAAGCAATTAATATTATTTTTTAACATGTTTAATTATTTTTTCTCGAAAACGGTAACTTTTAGCAAAAAACTTTTCAGACATTTAGACACTGAGCGGGAATCGAACCCGCGCTCCCTGTCGTAGCAGTCGAATGCACTACCATTACGCCACAGAGGCCGTTTATTTTTGATTTATTTTGATTGATTAAACTTTATTATTGATATATATATATATATATATATAATACAGACTAAATACCTGAACCGTTGTGGTTAGGTGTCAATAAAGTTAGAGGTTGCTGTTATTTATACTGATCAGGTTTTCCATCAATTACGACAAGTCGCTACTTTATAGAATTGTTAATAAATGTCATTTGATGTAAGCAAAGTTGAACGTAATCTATCTATCTATGGTATTATAAAATTGTATTAAATACTAGTATAATAGTATTAAATACTTGTGTTATGATAAATAAGCGATTCTAAACACATAATTTTTTTTTTGGAATTCTTGTCTGTTTATCTGCTTGTTCGCGAGGGACGCAAAAACTAGTGAACGGATTTTGGTACAGTTTCTTTCTATTGGAAACGTCTTGGTCAGCCTAAAATTATACTGTATTTTTGATTGCGATCAGTTAAGTAGAACCGGAGATATGACCAAAAAAGATAACCCACTTCTTCGCGGAGCCGCCGTCATCAGATAGTTATAATATATTAATAAATGTTTCTGTTTTTTCAGGAAACCCACAGATGGTCATATTCTTATAAATAATAGAATACGGAATGAAAAGAAATTTCGACGCCGATCTTGTTATATACTTCAAGATGATAAAATACAGGATATGCTTACGATACAGGAATCCCTGAACTTCGCCGCTGACTTCAAATTAGGAACTCATATTAGCCAGGAACAGAAAAAGCAAAGAGTAAGTATCCTAAAGTTACTAAAAATATGTTACCTGCATGAAAAATTATTTGCATACCATGTTATCATGGCATTTTTACGTAACTTTTTTTTTTTTTTCTTTTTTTTTCGTGCAGTAGATTTTTAATCACAATGCACACACTTGAAAATAAAGAAGTGAATCATAAAGTAGATCATGGATAATACATTTTATATAGATACATATTTGAATATATATATACTAGCTGACCCGGCAGACTTCGTACTGCCTCAATCGATAGCACCTTTTAAACCTTCTCTGGACCTCCACAAATAATTCAAGACCAAAATTAGCCTAATCGGTCCAGCCGTTCTCGTGTTTTAGCGAGACTAACGAACAGCAATTCATTTTTATATATAAGAAGAAGAAGACTAGCTGGCCCGGCAGACTTCGTACTGCCTCAATCGATAGCACCTTTTAAACCTTCTCTGGACCTCCACAAATAATTCAAGACCAAAATTAGCCAAATCGGTCTAGCCGTTCTCGAGTTTTAGCGAGACTAACGAACAGCAATTCATTTTTATATATAAGAAGAAGAAGAAGAAGAAGATATAATTGTTCTGTACGTGTGTTTGTTACCTTCTCCTCCTAAACGGCTGGACCGATTTGGATGAAATTATGCTGTCGAAGTGTCGCCAAATTTGATTAATATGGTGCTAATTTTCCGGGTAGGGCGACGACGGCTGCCGGGTCGGCTAGTTGTTTATAAAGATATCATCATCATCATCAACCTATTCTAGTCCATTGCACTGCTGAACATAAAATATATATTTGATTTTAAATAATATAATATACTTAATTATAAAAAGCCTGTATAAATACATAAATATCAAAAAGAAAATATCTTCTCAAATAAACACATACATCGTGTCCATGTTTGGCGCATCTTATGACAACACTAACGCCTATACCACTATTTATATTCTATGCCTATATTCCCCTAATTCTAAAACCTTACTTTTTCAGGTAAATGAAATAATCGAAGCCTTAGGTTTAAGAGCAGTAGTCGATACAAAATCTGTAAATTTATCTGGAGGACAAAGAAAACGTCTGGCAATAGGTCTGGAACTAGTCAGCGACCCTCAAATCATGTTCCTTGATGAACCTACCAGGTGAGGTTTTAATTTTTAACTCTCCAGATAAGCCCTTCGTATGAAACATAATACAACATAATATGTCATTGATGACCTCTGCGGTGTAGCGGTAGTGCGTTCGACTGTAAATTTGGAGGTTATGAGTTCGATTCCCGCTCAGTGAAAATATTTATATGCATGAATATGTCTATTTGCAATGGTCTGGTGTATCTATATAATATGTAATATATAAGGTGTCACAAAATTAGATATCTGAATTTGGTGAGATGACTTGGTATCGACAAAATAAGTATTTGAAACAAAAAAAAATATCGGGTAAAATAAAAAAAATAAAAAAAACACCACCAGTGTGCATTGTGAATATTAAACAAGCTCACTCTTGTAAAAGTGGACTCGTCTGTCCACAAATTTTTCTGGTAGGATCTTCCACTAACCACCTACAAAATCTTAACCGCGGATCAAAATCTGTGGTAAGGAGCTCTTGCACCCGCAGAAAGTGGTAGGCGTGCAGTCCTTCTCCTCGCAGTATTCTCCAAGCAGATGTGTGGGAAATACCTAAATCGCGACCAGCGTCTCGTGTGCTCGTCGCGTCACGTGATGCTGGTCGCTGGTGGTGTTTTTTTTTTATTTAAATTTTTTTTTTCTTTTTAACCGGTTTTTTTTGTTTCAAATACATATTTTTCGATACCAAGTCATCTCACCAAATTCAGAGACCTAATTTTGTAACACCTTATATATATTATGTAATTACAAAGAAAATGTATCTAACTATATTTATTCGTATTCTAGAACTTAAGCTAGTTAAGCTATGGTTGTATTGGTCTAGATAGTGCTGTGAGGTCCGGACGTCGTCGGTGAGATTAAAGTAAACACTTGTACGGAAGTAGACTGTTTACTGCCTCATGATTGACAATAATAAAAATAATAAAAAAAAGGCGTAGGGATGTGGTGAACCCATCGCCCACGGGCGAAACAGCTAAGATGAGATAGTTGTTCCACCCGCGCAAGTAACCTGCACTAGCTGAAAGTGTAAGGCACCGTGCTGAGCGGCAGCATGGCCCAGGGTGCTTAATGAACTGGGTCACTAACGGTCCCCCCGGAGGTCCGGGCGTTTCTCCGGGGTAAACTAGCCTCCTGTAGGTACGGGGCTCTGCCTACAGTGACCTTTGCACCCCACTTTCCAAAGCCCATGATGAATGATACTGAAATCTCAAGAAGACCAAGACCAGGCCCGGCACGGCCACCTTGCCGGGCTGAACCCCCACGATCATCGCCACCGGGAGGCTTGGTGTCTGCAGAGCCCGCAAGGGCTCAGCATCAGGCACCCGCACCCGGTGGAGGGCGTCGCATGAGATGGTCAAAACTTCAAAATGCCAACATCTTGCGCGCCCATTTTGGGGCGATTGGGGGAGAAACTGGCGGTGTGGGACGGCGAGCAAGACTGCTTCGTAACTTCCAAGCATTGGAGCCGTCATTGACCCACATCACGGACCAAAACCTGGCTGATCGGGTTCGATTTCTGCTGCGCTCTAACATCTTTAGTGCAGACGAACTCGAACAACTAAGACTTGAGGCTGTTCCAGCCCCTTCACTTGCACCAGCTCAGGGACGGGTGTCTATCGCATCTATTCAGAACGATGTTGATACTGGGATAGACACCGCAACTCAACCTTTGGCTGCTGAGGGAGGAGGGGAGGGAACAGCTTCCCAGGATTTAGAGCAGATTGGGAGGATTCTTGAGGAGGCGATCCTGGAAGTGCGTGAGATGCCTCTTGAAAGGAGGCCTCGGATTCCCAGAATAGCCCTGAGTCACCAAAATCGGGATGTCGTTGAGGCCGTTAACTCGATGCTGCTGCCATATCTGGAGGACAGCAGCAGTCTCGGCGATACGAATTCAATTCTGTTTGGCGCCGCAATGGCAGTATGCCGGTTTATCGGCGCTAAGCTACAGCCAAATCGGCAGGTGGCAGCTGCTGGTGCTCGGCGTGTGAGAGATGCTGAGCCTGCCTGGAAGCGCAGAATTGAGAATCGTATCGCTGAGACTAGGGTCCTCATCGGCAAACTGATTAGTTTCAGGGCGGGTCATATAAGGCCGAGAGTCCTGCGGTTTGTCAGAAAAGCATTTGCAGGGTGTGGCTTAGGTCCTGCAATACCAAATGCTCATCAACTGACTGACCGCATTGACACCCTGAAACAGAAGGTGGCAGCTTGGAGCAAGCGAATTCGACGGTACTCAGAACGAGTAAAAAGGCATCACCAGAATCGCCTCTTCATGAGTGATCAGAGGAAGTTCTACAGGTCGTTAGAGCAGCCTAGAGTCAACGCCACTACTGAGCGTCCTGAAGGACAGGAGCTGGTGGCATTTTGGCGTAACCTATGGTCACGACCTGTGGAGCATGTGGAGGGATCCTGGAAGCAGGTCATTGAGGAGTCGTGTGCGGATATATTGCCAATGAGCCCGATAACTATCAGCCAGGACGATGTTCGCGTAGCAGTTGCCAAAGCTCCGCACTGGAAATCTCCAGGGAGCGATGGACTGCAGCATTACTGGTTGAAGAGTTTTCGGGCTTCCCATGACACCCTAGCAAGACAGTTCCAGGAGGCCTTAGCCAGGAAACAGCTCCCTAGCTTCCTCACTACTGGGGTCACTCATTTGGTTCCTAAGTCGGAGCGTACCACGGACCCATCGCAATACCGACCGATAACGTGCCTACCTACCACCTACAAGGCACTGACATCTGTTCTGGAGGCAAAAATAGCAAGGCATCTAAACAGCTGTTGCATCGTCGCTAATGCCCAGAACGGATGTCGGCGTGGTATTCGTGGAACCAAGGAACTCCTCCTAATCGACGCGGTAGTTAGCCAGCAGGTCAAACGCAACCGACGTAATTTCTCCGCTGCCTGGATAGAAGATAGCAAGAAAGCATTTGACTCGGTTCCCCATACATGGCTAAAGAGGGTCCTCGACCTGTATAAAATTGATCATACAGTTCGAGACTTCCTCGGTGCCTGTATGGAGCAATTGAGCACAATGCTTAGTCTTTCCGGGGTGCGACTGTCGGATGCGGAAGACCGGATAAAGGTGAGGCGGGGTATCTTTCAGGGTGACTGTCTGAGTCCATTGTGGTTTTGTCTGTCCTTGAATCCTCTAAGCACATTGCTGGGTAAGTCAGGGACGGGCTTTCAGCTTCGGAGAGGGGGCCCGAAGGTGTCTCACTTGTTCTACATGGACGACCTCAAGTTGTTTGCTCCAAACGCTGCAGGTCTGATGCGGTTGCTAGATATCACTTGTGATTTCAGCAGCAGCATCGGCATGGAGCTTGGAGTGGACAAGTGTGCGGTTCTTCATGTGGAGCGGGGGAGAATTATCTCATCGGACCGTATACCAGTGTCTGGTGGGGTGAGCCTTCGTTCACTCTCCGAGGGTGAAACATACCGGTACCTGGGCATGTCGCAGAATGTGGGTGTCGACGCGGCGGACATCAAACAGGCTGCATGCGACGTGTTTTGGGATCGTCTGGTAAAAGTGTGTAACAGCCTTTTATCGGGCGTGAACAAGACACGGGCGTTTAACGGGTGGGTGATGCCCGTCCTGTTGTACACCTTCGGCGTGGTCAGGTGGTCTCAGACCCAACTGGACGCCCTGGATAGAAGAGTCCGCGCAACTATGACTCTCCATAGAATGCTCCACCCGAAGTCTTCGGTTATGAGATTGTACATCCCGCGAAAGTGCGGAGGCCGGGGCCTTCTCAGTGCCAAGGTTATGTACAATCGCGAGATATGCAGTCTCAGGGAATATTTCCTATCGAAGACGGACAGTGAGATGCATAGAGAGGTCATTGAATGCGATAAAGGACTAACCCCGCTAGCCCTGGCTAACACAGAGTGGCGGGCACCAGCAGTACTTAGTACCTCTGAACGTGAGGCCGTATGGAAGGGTAAAGAGCTGCACGGACGCTTCTTTAAGGCTTTACATGAGCCTCACGTGGACCGAGAGGCCTCCGTGCACTGGCTGCGCTTTGGTGACCTTTTTGGGGAAACCGAGGGTTTTGTCTGTGCGATACAAGATCAGGTTATTAAGACGAACAACTACAGGAGGTACATACTGAGAGATGGAACGGTAGACGTTTGTCGTTTGTGCCACCGTCCCGGTGAATCTCTCAGACACGTGACCTCCGGTTGTTCAATGCTTGCTAACACTGAGTACCTGCACAGACACAACCAAGCAGCCAGGATACTTCATCAAGAGCTTGCCCTTAAATACGGCCTCATCGAACAGAGGCTGCCCTACTACAAGTACGTACCGGAAGCCGTACTCGAAAACGACCGCGCCAAGCTCTACTGGGACCGGTCCATCATCACGGATAGGACTATTCTAGCGAATAGGCCTGATATCGTGCTGATGGACCGGGCACAGTCACGGGTATTTCTTGTGGACATCACTATCCCCTATGACGAGAATCTCGTCCGCGCCGAAGCAGATAAAAAGACCAAATATCTGGACCTGGCGCACGAGGTTACCGACATGTGGAGGGTGGGGTCCACAGAAATAGTCCCAGTTGTGATCTCAGCGAATGGTTTGATCCCAAAGAACCTCTCAGTCCATCTTGAGAGGCTCGGGATCGGTGGGAAGTCGGTGGTGGCCAAGATGCAGAAAGCGATCTTGCTCGACAATGCCCGAATAGTCCGGCGGTTCCTCTGCCAATCGCCCTAACGCCCCGGCCGACTGTTGCCCACCTCGCCGGGGTTATCTTGCCGCCTCTCCCAAACTAGGGGGGAGGCGTGAATTACTTTGATGGGAATAATAATAATAATCATTTATTTCAAGCACAATGGCTCATACATAAATACCTTACAGACTAACATACATATAATTATAAAATTTCTATAACTAATTCACACGAAATGACGGCGTCGTGTTGCGCTTCGTGGTGTCTTGTAGCTGCCCTCGAAATCGGCGGTACATGACACCCTTCGGCCAAAACTCTTCTTTGAGGAAGTTCGCGAGGTGATGTGTCGGAACCCGTACCACGAACGACTTGAAATTGGTGCTGTGGCGGGACTCTAGCCTCTCGACCCTCAAAGTCCAGTTGGTCTTCGTCCTGATGTACTGCACCACATCTTCAACTGTCGTGGAGTGGTGTAATCGGGACACGTACAGCTGCGTCGAAGGTGTTGCAGGACGCAGCAACATATTGGGTCCTGCTAACGCAGTACCGCATAGATTACGACAAGGAGGCTTCTTTGTCTTCTTCTTCTCTACCTTTATGTAGCCATCCTTGTCACACGAGCCCTTGTTTGGACCCAGCTGTTTCACATCGTTGTGGTCTGTAGCACAGCTTCGCTTTGACCCTATCTCATTACCTGCCTGACGTTTTGTTTGCGTCATAGCAGGCTTGTGTGAGGCAACAATAGCAGCGTAGGCACGAGGTGTCGACGTACGTACGTGAGTCGTTGTTCGGACGGGTGTCGAAACGGCGTCGGCAATTGAACACTTTGCAGGGCACGCATTTTCGGCGACGGGTGACGTAGTGCAACTCGCCGACTCGAAACTGCAGATGGATGCATTTTGTGCCCCGCGACGTTTGTTTACGTTAGAGGCATCGGGCGACCTACTTGTCGAAACAGCTTTGCGTAACAACTCTACCTCGGCACGTAGTTCGCCTATGGTGTTGTTTGACGCCTCCATCTTGGACTGCACCTCGACCAGGCTCGCTTTCAGAGTTGTGATGTCCTTAAGCAGCCTGGTGACATCAACGTGATCGAACGTGACGGGGGGTAGCTTATGTAGCTCCTTCGCCACGAAAACAGGCACGTCGTCTGGGTCGGTGTTCTTCAGGATGGTGATGATGTCCTGGACACTCTTTTCGCCTCCATTGTTGACAATGGTGTTAACTTATATAGTACACACAATACATATTCAGTATAGCTATTGGTACACACTACACGCTAAACGCCAACGGGCAAAAGAGAAAAAAACAAGTTGAATTCCTGAGACGAGCTCAGCCGAATACAAGGGATTTTCGATTTTGCGATTATTATTTTTTGCGATTTTTTGCGATTTTTTCTTTATCTTGCAATGGTTCACCCCAGCACGAATCTATTACCGAAAACAGCAACTCGATAGCTCATCTCCTTCATACCCAAAACCGTGACAGAAAATTGGCAATGACGACGTCGACGACAACTCGATAGCAATTGGGCTTTTCTAAAGAAAATTCCTAAACATATACAACATTTTTTTTTTACACAATAGTGCTCAGTGATTAAAAGCATCTGCAGCTACGTTGTCCGTTCCACGTACATACTCGACTATTTAATCATACTATTCTAATAGTAATCGGAATTTTGTAAAACAGCTGGAAGGATTTCTCATATTAAATAGGTACACTAATGGTTTATGGTCTGTTCGAATAATGAATTTTCGTCCATACAGGTATGGCCTAAAATATTTTACTGACCATACAATAGCGAGTAACTCCTTCTCAATTGTGGGATACCTAATCTCTGCTCTATTGAGAGTACGGCAAGTGTAGGCTACTGGCATGTTATCGCTATTAGACAGATTCAATTGCAAAACCGGAAGCATCCGTTTGTAAAATAAACGTATTATTTGAATCAAAATTGGGGTATTGCAATATGAGAGGTGAAATAAGTGCATCTTCTAAAATAGAAAAGGATTCTTGGCATTCTTTGGTCCAATTAAAAGGTACATTTTTTCTGCAAAGTTTATTAAGATGTAGTGATTTTTCAGCAAAGTTTGGTATAAATTTCCTGTAAAAATTTACAAATGCTACAAATCTTTTAACTTGGTCGGCATTTTTTGGCAATGGATTATTTTGAACGGATTCTATTTTTTGGGGATCGGGTTTTATTCCTTAGCTTGTAACTACGTGACCTTTTTTTTTTTTTTTTTTTTTATCGTGCGGAATTCCCTTCGGATACCCCCCCGCCGGCCAGCGGGGGCGGTTATGTCGGGCTTGCACCGACTAAAACCGCACGCTGTCTCGGGTCTTCAGACGCCGGGGTGTAAGGTTACCCATAGAGCATATCCCTCGCACCCCGGCTGACCCTGGGCCATCTCACCACTAACAGCATCGCTCAACCTGTCTCCTCTGAAAGCAGAGGAGTACGGAGAGCGATGTGTTCCCGCCACGTTGGGTATTGGCCGACGATCAATGCCAACCCTATGAAGGGGTGAAGGGGAAGCCATTGACCGCCGCCCAGGGTGTACCGGCCGCTCCGATTCCGTTCCCCCCGGACTGCAGCGGGATCGGAATCGGAGCGACACTCGAGGAGGTTACCCAACACACACCCCTGTAACTACGTGACCTAATAATTGAATTTGTTTCCTTAATAAATCACATTTGCTGGGGCTCAATTTTAAATTTACTTTTCGAAGTCTTGTGAGTACATCGATTAAGTTTTCATTGTGTATATCTAAATTTCGACCTACGCAAATTAAATTATCCAAATAAATAAATAATTTATCTTGTGAAAGGCCAGACATTGCGACTGTCATTAGTCGAGAAAATGCACTCGGGCTTATTTTTTATCCCATAGGAAGCCGAGTCATCTGATACTAACCAGAAGGTGTAGTGAAGGCTGTATACTTTCTACACTCAGGGCTTAAAGATGCTTGATAATATGCTTGTGATAAGTCTAATTGGGTAAAATACATCGCACCAGGAAGAGAATCTAAGATGTCTGTGATATTAGGCAGTGGGAATTTGTCGTGCATAATCTAATTATTTAATTTTAGAAAATCGATTACCAATCGCCATTTTTTGGTATTATCATCAGATTTTTTCGGCACTAGTAATATTGGACTGGACCACCACTCACTATTTGTAGGCTCTATAATATTTTCTGAAAGCATATTTTTAACATTATTTTCTACTTCTTTTCTCTGAGTAAATGGTAATCGATATTGTTTAATGTAAATTGGGCTAGAATGTGGCTTTAATTGAATGGTTTGGTCATAGGGGTTGGTTGTGGTTAATTTATCATTTGGTAAATGGAATACATCGGAGAATTTGGCACATATATTTTCTATTGATGTACGTTCCTCTAAATTAAGATGACTTAATTTGAGGTGTGAAAACATTGTACGTACTCTGGTTGCGTTGTGACTATCGCTGTTTTCGAAACTATAAATATTATAGTCCGATAAGCAATGTAACTCTGGTCAAAAATAGCTAAGAATAACTTCTGTTTCAAGTGTATTTAAAATTTGTATATTTATTACGCCGTTCTTAGGTTTACAAATACTTCCCGCTATGTAAACACCTTGACATAATTCTCCTGGAAGAACAACACACTCGTCTACTGCACTGCTATTTATTGTAAATATTTTTTCGCATCTCGCTGTTATACTCAAGTAATTTCCTATGCCTAAAGAACCATTAATCATTGGCAAAATAATATTTATGTCATAATTATTTAAAGTTAGTGTATTCTTCTCAAAATTCAAAACTGCGTTGTATTTTTGTAAAAAATCTATCCTAATAATTTCATGTTGGGTGCATGGCAACGAGTCTAGTGTGAAATTTGTGACTGAATTCCAGACATAACATAACATTATTTTTCCGCCAATTCCAGTTATTTTAACATCACATGCATTTATTGGAATCTTCAAGCGTGAGATTGTCTCATACTTCAAGACGGAAAGTGATGCGCTGGTATCAACTAACAAAGAATGTCCGACGCCCTTTACTGAGAATTCCACCGAGTTGTTGCATTCGCACGCTAATATAAAATTATGCTCGAAAAAAAACCACATTATTTTCAGTAGATATTTTCCAATTTTGATTACCTTGTTGGTTGGTTACCTCATTCTGTATAAACTGTATGTTGCCGTTGCGCCTTCCATGATAGTTCTGTCTGCCACGGTAAGTTCCTACAGATCTACTTACTTACTACAGAAACTTTTAATTGCGGTTTTTTCATTTATAGGCCGCAGAACCTTGTAGGCAGTTTGGTCACTGTCTGCTTGCGAAATCGTCAGGGAAACAAACTAATTTTCAATATTATTTCCAAAATCGTCCAAAGTCGTACCATTTTGTCGAATTTTAATTAATTCGGTTTGTAGAACTATACTTGACTTTTTGGTAAGCAGATGAGTTCGCATATCCTTAACAAGCGCATCGCATGAACCATATGAGTCACATAAGCGTAACTTTGCGTTCTGGTTTAATCGCTTTTTCAGCACGAATTTAATTAACATACTATTACCCAAATCATTTAACGAGGAACTATAAAGCTCTATAGCATCAATGAGGTTATTTGTAACTTCCTCACTACCAGTCATAATCGGAAGCAGTGAAACTGCTGTCTTGAAATCAAAATTTGCCATTGTGGTGGTTTCACTTTGAACACAAATAGATTTAGAATAAGACTTTACTATATTGCTATAATCTTCACTGCTAGAAAATTATATTTGCTCAAATAAGCTAGTTATTGAGCCACAATATGAGTTTATCTATTCTAAAACTGAAGATTTAATTTCTTTTTTGTCAATTTGTTCAGATAACATTGTCATACATTCCTCGAATTGAGGGCGTAATTGATTGGCTTCATTTCATTTGTTTAATAAAATAGTTTTACTTCTCTTCGCATAGCTTAATTTAACCAAATAGTCTTTATTACCTTTAGGTTTTTCGTGTAATTCTTTTATTTCACTACGTATTACATACTTAAATCATATAACTTTTCCATACAAACAAATTAGGTACTGGAATTTGTTTAGAATACTATATATAATAACAAAATCATTATTAAGTGTATTGAAGGTTGCGAATGTTGTGAATTGATACACAACGTATTAGAAACATGGCTTATGTACTAAGATATAAAACGTAACCTGAGAAAAAAAAAGAAAAGAGTTAATTTAAAAGTTATTACTTACAGTTTATATAACCGCTTTTATTTCGTACTATATATTTCCGCACTTCGTATTTAAATTTTGTTATCTTTTCCTTTACGGCTCTGCTTTAAGCCGATCCTTGTCGCGCACACTTAAAGCAGGTATGGCCTTCTGGCTGTGAATTTCGGACACGTCGGAAGGAATTCCTTAAGCCCTGAGTTAGGAATTCGTTCCTAATCCAGTGATGATGACACCTTCAGTATAGTCCTGCCAGGCACAAGACGGTGCAGATTACCACCAACACTATGCTGATATTGGAGAGGTGATAATCCTGGGTAGCCCGGGCCGCATTGCTAACCCCAGAAGTGTTTTGGGTTATAAACACCTCGTCCTTCTCGATGTCTGAGCGACACATGTTAACACTATACGTTTCTCACACTCGTAATAATATGACCGCTTGCCGGTGCACCGGCTCAAATGGCAGGGTCGCCATGTGAGGTCGGGACGTCGTCGGTGAGATTAAAGTAAACACTTGTATGGAAGTTGACTGTTTAATGCCTCATGATTAACAATGGTGTCAACTTATATAGTACACACAATACATATTCAGTATAGCTATAGGTACACACTACACGCTACAGTACTGTGTAGAATGTGGGTAAATATAATATATAAACCAATTAGACACGTAGAAGAATATGAGACGCAGTCACGGATAGATTTTGTACTACTGTGAATTTCCTAACAGGAAAAGTCAATAATGAAAAACAATATTCCAATACAAATGTAGAGTAGATACTATAACATAAAGCGTATCCAATGCCTTGACTATAATACTAGACATATTTAAATGTGTGTGGGGATTTAGATTTATCGGTATTTTACTAATTTATTGAAACCTACCCCGCAACTCCGAGTGAAATGTTGATCCGATCAGGAAAGGTGATCACGAAAGGCGGGCCGCGGGCCTACTGTTGATCTTGGGATGTTGTATTATATCGACAGTTGAAAAGGATACAAAGATATTCGACAGAAAAATTACTTGTAGAATATACTGCTTCCGGGCTGTTTGGCCGTGGTCCATCGGATACTTGAATTCCAGACGTTTCGTCGATCACTGCGGTCGACATCTTCAGTGGTACAGCTCGGGACGCCGTCGAGTGCGGAGAACCTTCCTCGGCGGCGAACTCGCTGCGACTGATGTAGCGGCTCGAGTCACTGGCGTATTTATAGGCGCAGTTGGAGGGGGGATACAACGTGATCGGTCGTGATTGGTTGAGAGCTGCGCAATCGATGCGCTC
Organism: Cybosia mesomella; assembly: GCA_946251805.1. Taxonomy (NCBI): domain Eukaryota; kingdom Metazoa; phylum Arthropoda; class Insecta; order Lepidoptera; family Erebidae; genus Cybosia; species Cybosia mesomella. The sequence continues at coordinate 12,595,144 of OX276395.1, forward strand.
GATCCTGATTGGTCGAGGCTAAGCAAGGGGGCGTGGCCTCCCTCTACCGGGGATGGTAGTGGCTTCGTCATGTTTGAATTGTGATGACGCGCGGCTCTCAGTGCTGGGTACCAATCTTTCTGGAGATGAAAACCTTCGTTTTTTCTATTAAAATTGTTGGGATGCTTTAATATTTCGATGGCTTCTCGACATATTGAAAAGTAGATGTCGCTTACTTTCTTCTGCCTTTCAACCATTATGTGGGCTATCACATCTAGTTTCAGACTTTAGTGCTTTCAATCAAATAAACTCTTCAGGTTTATCATTTGTATAGATTTGGCTAACAGCTAATCAATTGACGATCAACTTAGTAGGTAATGTTTTCAAAAAACTGACTCAGTAACACCAGGCCCATCCGAATGCTCTCACTTCACTTTACCATACGGTATACTATACATTTTCTTATTTGAATTGTCAATCTTTACGCCAGTATAATATATCTATGGGTATAACTCATAATATAGATGTGGGCACTGAGTTCTTAACATGGCGCTAGCAAGCCGATCTTAGGCGGGATCTTACGCTTCCAACCGATGATGTGCCATTTCAAAAGCTGGATAAAAATATATATTGTAAGTACATAGGTATTTTGTAACGAAATGCTCGCTGCGAATATTATACAATTATTATAAAAACACCACTAGTCAGTACTATGGAGTTAGATTACTATGGAGGGTTTTTCGCAATCGTGCACGGTGGTACCCACCCGGCCGAATTTTGTGACAAATTTGTGTCATCAAATTTCGACCACCAGTCATGCAACACCGTAATATATCAATCGATACCCAGCAGCTCTGCTATAGAAGTGAAATAGCGCTCATGGTTGGTTTATTTCTGAAGTGTAGGTATACAGCACACGTTGAATATCATAAACGAACGAATTAACACTTGTTGGTAAACTAGCTGTTGCCCGTGGCTTCACACGCGTGGAATTCTGAACCCGTTCCCGCTAACCATAGGAACCTATTATAGGGATAAAAAGTAGCCTAGGTGTTATTCTAGACTGTCCACAGGGACAGTCTAGAATAACACCTACCGACAGACCAAATTTGAATCAGGATCCGTATAGCCGTTAGAGCGTGATTGAACAAACATACAAATATGCTTACAAACTTTTACATTTATATTATTACTAGCGGACGCCAGCGGCTTCGCCCGCGTGTTATTTTGCATGTATTATACATATAAACCTCTTGAATCACTCTATCTATTATAAAAAAAAACCGCATCAAACATCTAAGCATACATAGGGACAGACAGACGGGAAAAGCGACTTTGTTTTATACTATATACTGATTATATATATCCTAGGACAGTCGGGGTGCGAGGGAAATGCTCCGGCTCCGGCAACCTTATACACCGGTGTCTGTAGACCCGAGACGGATAACCACCCCCACTGGCCGGCGGGGAGGTATCCGAAGGGATTTCCGCACGAAAAAAAAAACAGGTATATCCTAGGAGTGGGATACCCGAAATTAATTATTGTATTTTATTTACATAATATTGTTAACCTTCTAAATTACCAAACAGTATATATTTTTTCTGAATCACTTCTTCATCATCATCCTAGCACTGTCCCAGTGGCCTCCAAAGCTTCCATATTGGAGCCCGAGGCCCGCCTTCCTACTAATTCGAATCATTTTATTCGATGTATTGACTAACGGGAATGACGGCTGTCTAATGCCAAAACCCTGAAAGGAACGAACCACGAAGATCTTGATCCCGTAAGTGCTCGTAGAAGGTGCATTAATGAGCGCGGGTCTGGGGATGACGGTCATCCAGTTAGGGCTAGCCGTCGCGTCGTCCTACCAGAAGTAGGCTCAAAGTGTCATATTTTCACGCGCGCCTCTCTATAGCCGTGGTGTAGTTTTGAACCCCAACAACACATCGGGGACGCCTATATTGGCGACCAAAGCCGGTCGGGCTCTCTGGGATAATACCCACTTCATCATTAGCTCCGATGATAAAGTGCGAGGGGTTTTCCGCACCCAAAAAAAGGGCCCCGTACACCCTATACTTGTTTTTGCAATTATAATAACCTAAAGATATATTATTTTATTTCCAGTGGCCTGGATAGTTCTATGTCGAAGCAAATAGTACATATTCTACACTTTTTAGCGCGACAAGGGCGGACGGTGGTGGCGACAATGCACCAGCCGTCCGCCACATTGCTAAGAATGGTAGATAAGCTGTATGCTATAGTGGGAGGAAGATGTGCATATACCGGAGCAGAAACTCAACTTCGGCCGTGTCTAGAAGAAATGAATCTAAAATGCCCAGCTTTCCATAATCCTGTAGATTTCTGTAAGTAAATTCAAGCCATCCCCATCATCATTTTAGCGAGGATCCCGGTTGCCTCCAAAAATTTCACCATTTTACCTGGTACGGACCCGCTTTCTGCTTTTTTACTTATTTTAGCTATTATGGGAGCAACTGCCATCTGACCGCCCAACCGCAAAAGGAATGCCTGCGTCAGACCCTCGTCCGTTGATCGACAGGTGTACCAGCTAGCAGGTGAGTCCATACACCGTCTAACTGCTGTGGGTAATTTACAGACTAAAGATGGTTGTTTTTACCATCCTTAGTCTTCCCGTGACCATGGCTGCTGAAAAGCAACCGAAATGTAGGGTTCAATTTAAATTACAAAATAAATCGCGATAGAATCCGTTAAAAAATAGTTTTATTTCAATAATATTATTTAGTCAACATTTCTTACCTTAAAAAGATGAGTACTTCGTCGATTCACACCACAAGCTGTTCTCACCACGGTGTGAATCGCACAAGGCCCTTTTTTGAATTCGTCGTTTCGGACCAGTGGTGTGAATCGACGAATGTCTATTTTGTACACGCACCACGGTCCGAAAATCCGATGTGATCTTTTTGACTTAGTAAAGTGAACCATTATCATTCATTTAAAAAACTAGAACGTTTTACGGTACTGACGGGTAGAAAACCGTTATTAAAACAAACTTTGCCATTTTAAATGTTTAATATATAACATAACATAACATAACATAAACTCACGCCTATATCCCCGAAGGGGTAGGCAGAGGGGCTAGCACCCACATTTCGCTAGTTTATGTTTAGGTCCCAATGTAATAGGTGGCGAGCCTATTGCCATTAACCGGGCACTTATAAACCTGCGATAAATACACACATAACTTCGAAAAGCATCGAAAAGTCATTGGTGTGTGCCATGGTAAAACCTGGGATCGAACCCGAGACCTCGTCTCAGCAGCTCGTCTAATTAAATAAATTTCAAATTGAGAGTGTATTAGATATTTATGTAAAAAGTATAAATAAAAAAAACTAATAAAAAAAAATAAAGACAATCACAGATTGAGTACTATACTAATCTTCACTAAACACTACTATACTACTTTGTATTTAATAATAAGTCATGCCAGTCTTAGTGTACTCCTTTGGCATACTAAGATGGACTCAGACCAAATTAGATGCTCTGGATAGGAAATTCCGTACATTGCTAACTGCAAATCGTATGCACCACCCACGCTCATCAGTAATGAGGTTGTATATCCCACGGAAGTGTGGAGGTCGTGGTTTTTTAAACGCCAAGACTCTCCACAACCGTGGGATATTCAACCTTAGGGAATATTTTTTTCATGTTGAGGTGGGTGTGCACCGAGATGTAGTTGCAATAGACAACGGACTGACTCCTCTCGCTCTGGCTAAAGAGAACTGGCATAAACTGGTAATACTTAGCATCGCTGATCGCAAGGAAATATGGAAGAGCAAAGAGCTGCATGGACGCTTTTATCGGGCCTTAAATGGGCCCAACGTAGATATAAAGGCATCAGTGTTCTGGCTACGCTTCGGTGACCTCTTTGGAGAAACCGAAGGTTTTGTCTGTGCAATTACAGATGAAGTTGTCATAACGAATATTTATCGGAGGTATATCTTTAGGGACGGCACGATTGACATATGTCGGGCGTGTCACCGTCCCTAAGACATATTATCTCTGGTTGTTCTGGTCTTGCCAACGAAAAGTATTTACATAGACACAATCAAGTAGCCAGAATGGAAGAAAATGGGTGAATTTTGGAACAAAAAGGCAATACCAAAAAATAGTAAAAGCGGAATGGATATTAATTTTGAGTAGGCGATCGGAAATATCACAAAATTTTTGAATTTTCTCCTCTATAAAGGAGTTATAGGCATCTTCTAAAATTGGGGACCCAAGGAGGCGTAGTGCATCTTTTTCAATAATTTTAATATTCGGTGCTAATGAATTATATTTTGAAATTGTTGAAATTTTGTCCAAATCATCATTTAAAAAAAGTTCACATTTATTTGCATTGAGTTCTAAACCTATTAATTTAAATTAATTTTTAATAAAGGCCAAATCTTGTAAAACAGTATCTATATCTCCTCCTAAGGTCCCATCGTCTAGATACCATACATTGAATTTAGAATTTAACTGCCGAATAATAGGTTGAATAACTAAACTGAAGATTACCGGCCCGAGGGGGTCACCTTGTTGACATCCAACAGCAGATTCTAAAAGGTTGTCTTTATATAATCATTTGGATGGGTTTCTGTAACATTGCCAAAGAAAGTTATAAATTTTGGGGATTTGTAATTTAGCTTGTGTCAACAAGGTGTCCCTGTACACAGAGTTAAAAGCATTCTTCAAGTCAAACTTGAGGATCACCTGGCTTTTCCCGGAGCCAAAGTAGGTTGACAAAGCATGTAAGCCTCACAACCTCCCTTCGATCCAAAACCGATTTGGACTGGCTGGAATTTCATAGCCAACTCCTCTTTATAAAATTGACAGCAAATTTTGGCTGCCATACGTCGGTAGGTACATCCCACAGCAATGGGACGAATGCCACCATCTCCTTTGCGTAGGGCACACAAATTAGCCCCATACAAAATATCTATGATGCCATTGTCCACATTGTCGGAGAGCATTAAATTTATAAGCGCCGTTAGCTCCTTTAGAAGAGCCTGGCCAGCTTCCCCGGCGCTGTCTATATTTTGATTTGTTAAAATGTATATTTAATTATATGTATATAGCCTAGCCTAGTGGTATGGGTAATGGACTGCTGAGACGAGGTCTCGGGTTCGATCCCAGGTTTTACCATGGCACACACCAATGACTTTTCGATGCTTTTCGAAGTTATGTGTGTATTTATCGCAGGTTTATAAGTGCCCTGTTAATGGCAAAAGCTCGCCACCTATTACATTGGGACCTAAACATAAACTAGCGAAATGTGGGTGCTAGCCCCTCTGCCTACCCCTTCGGGGATATAGGCGTGAGTTTATGTTATGTTATGTTATGTTATATATTAAACATTTAAAATGGCAAAGTTTGTTTTAATAACGGTTTTCTACCCGTCAGTACCGTAAAACGTTCTAGTTTTTTAAATGAATGATAATGGTTCACTTTACTAAGTCAAAAAGATCACATCGGATTTTCGGACCGTGGTGCGTGTACAAAATAGACATTCGTCGATTCACACCACTGGTCCGAAACGACGAATTCAAAAAAGGGCCTTGTGCGATTCACACCGTGGTGAGAACAGCTTGTGGTGTGAATCGACGAAGTACCCAAAAAGATAAATATATAGTTCCCGGCTATCTACAATCCTGTGTATTTCTGGAAATTATTAACAATTTACGGACGACCTGAAAAAGGTAGCTGGGATAGACTGGATGCGCAAGGTGAAGGATCGGGTGCTATGGCGTACAATGGGAGAGGCCTATGTCCAGCAGTGGACTGCAATAGGCTAATTGATTGGCATTTACAATTATAAAAGCGTACAATTTGGAGTAGGTAGTTTATGAGAGAAAATGTTAATTCAGATTCAGAATCCAGAAATTCGGATCTAAAGATCGGAAACTTGAGTTTGTACAGAATTTGAATTAGGTGATAGTATAGCAGTTAATAAATAAATAATGTTTGTAAATCGACTATGATAATCGAATTTCATTTATGCTATTCAACATTCATACAGGGTTAAAAAGTATATTTTCGTAATCCAAAAATAACTGAAATAAAATGGTAAATATTTTTCGTTAACTCCGTTTAGGCCAATTTCCAGTTTTTTTTTTTTTTTTTTTACGTGCTGAAATCCCTTCGGATACCCCCCGCCAGCCAGCGGGGGCGGTTATGCCGTGCATCGACTAAAACCGCACGGTGTTTTGCCCAAGTGTCCAAGTGTGGTTGCATAACTGGTCGGAATCCGTCTCCTCCTCCTCCACCACGCGCCAACCCTGGACGCGGCGGGCGAGAGCAGGGGTCGCGAATGCGACATCCACAACCGAACTGAGCCCCCGCCGCTCCCAGGTGGCGACACTCCCCCAGTTGAGGACCTCTAGACCACGGGTGTTGGCCCAGTCCTCCAGTACTCGCCCCTTGTCGTTGGTTTCCCGGAAGCCCCAGGCCAGAGACCAGGGCGAGGCCAGCACGCAGCGAGAACGATGTCCAGTTCAGCGAGCCGTAGCTCAAGCTCGTGCTGGTCAAGGCTTGGCGAGAAGTAGACGGCTACGACAGCCATTCCCTCATAGTCCGCCGCGACACAGCATCCGCCCCTTGCATAGACTGCAACCCCCGAAGACGGTCGCTACGCCGTCCAGGTCCTCCGGGCTTCCGGGGTAGACCCAGTACGGCTCAGCGACCACAACCACATTGATAGACCATTCCATGATGCTCTGGTACAGAAGATCCTGAGCACCGGAACAGTGGTTTACGTTCGCCTGCAGGATGCGGATTGGTGTGTCCATTAATGGATGTCCATCTCCGCATCCCGCCGCGTGGACGCTCTTGAGCGGCACCCCCGCTACCCGTTACGGACGAACGGGGTTTTGGCCTCGAGGCGGCGCAGGTACGGCAGCCCGCAGCTTTGCCCTCCGCTACGCACTTATAGCAGCGCGGCGGAGCATCACAGGCACTGGCCTTGTGACCGGGCTGACTGCAGCGGAAGCACCGATCCCCCACGGTGTCTCCCGCTGTGCACTGCACTCCCGCATGCCCCACGGCCAGGCATCTGAAGCACCTGGTCTCGCGGGGCTGCAGGAGTTGCACCCGCACCTTTAGTAAGCCCTCAACGAGGAGGCGAACGGATCGTCCGCAATTTTTTGCGCCACAGCGACGGTGCAGTTGACGACTGCCTTGACGTGACCGGTGGACCTTGGAGTGAAGCGGATTTCTCCAGCTCTCACCTGATCCCGGGGGCAGCCGCCCGCGTCCACGAAGGCGGAGATGACTACCTTCGTCATGGCCGCATCATCCGGACCCGAAATGCGCAAACCTGCGCATTTGTTGGGTCTGGTGACGCGGACGGCTTCCGTATCCAACGACTCCCTCAGCTTGGCCGCTAGGGCGTCAGCTTTGGAGCCGCTGGTGGCGCCGGAGACCTCGAGGAGGCGAGCTCCAGTGCGAGTTGTTTTGCACCGGGCCCCACCTCAATCTCGAGGGCCTTGAGGTCCACTGAGGCTTTCACCTGCCTCAGGATCTGGGCGTACCCGACGCCCTTCTCCTCACCGTCAGTATGACGGCATTGGAGCGTGGGGCGCAGAGCCTCTTCGGCGCCTACGCCGCAGCGGCTTTGGCTGCCTTCTTAGCCGCCTTTTGGCGGCTTTCTTCGCCTTCTTGGCGGCTCCCGCTACCACCCATTCCTCCCCTCTGGAGGAACGTTCGGGTGCAACGGGAGCTGCAGTTATAGCGGGGGCGGGGGTGCCGAGCTTCTTCCCCTTCCCTTGTGGCGTGCCGGGCTTTCCACTGACAGCAACCGCAAAAGATGCAGGCCGTGCCAGTGGGGGACGGTATGCCCGGTCCTTCAAAACAACGAGCCGCCTCTCGATGGCCGCCAGTAGCTGCACCATACTCGACGCAGACTCAGGCGCCGTCTCGAATGCCAGATTGGGCACCGGCTTAGCCGCCGGCTTTGGCGCCGACTTGGGCGCCGACGTTGGCACCGGCTTTGGTGCCGACTTGGGCGCCTCCCCTGGCGGCACAAGAGGCTTGACCGCCACCTCCTGGGCTCTTGGAGCCCTTTGGACCTCCGGAGATCCCCTGACCAACTGTGTCAGTTGCCTCACTAGAGGAGCAAACTCCTCTTTGAAGAGTCGGCGAGCTCAGTTTCCAGGCTTGTCACCCGGGCCCTGAGCTTCGCCTCCTCCTCGGAGACGCTCCTACCGAGGTGCTCCTCCAAGGCCGTCTTGGCGACGGCGACGTTTTCCGCCACCGTATTCCTTTTAGCAGCCACGTTTTTAGCCCCCTTTAACGCGTCCGTTATCCGAGCCAGCCCCGTTAGGAGCTCCCTCGCAGCGGGAACGTCTTGGTCCCTGCCACTGGGTAGTGGAGGGACATGTACCGGCAGCTTCGGCGCTCTACTTGCCGAAGTGGCCAGTTTGGCCGGCCGATCGTCCTCACTCGAGGAGATCGCCCGTTGTCCGGGGCTTTTGCTCCCACGGTCCACCCAAGCATGGCCGCTTCCGATGTAGACCCTCCTCAGTCTCCATATGGCTGGATACTGACTCATTGTCAGTACCAGCCGTCGACGCCGCAGTCGCAATGTCTGCTTCCGTTTCCCCGCCAATCAGTAGCGGAGTAGCTGGTCTGGGGAAGGCGGCTTTAATTAACCGCGAGTGGGGCCGCGCCCTCACCTCCTCTTCACTTCCAACTTCCTCCACTGCCTTATTCCGAGTACCGTTGTTAGTGCCAAGTTCGTTCGATGTGTTCCTGCCACTTTGGGTACTGGCCGACGATCAATGCCAACCCCATGAAGGGGAAGCCATTGACCGCCGCCCAGGGTGTACCGGCCGCTCCGATTCCGTTCCCCCCGGACTGCAGCGGGATCGGAATCGGAATGCCACGCGAGGAGGTTACCCAACACACACTCTAGAATTTATTATATCGAGTAAAGTAACAGTTATCGTGTATCAAACAACATATAAATATACTACAACAAAAAATATACTAGGTTAAATATTAGAGCGTAACATATATTTTTAGTAACATATCTAAAAACTCATTTCTTGGAGACCCTCGACTTTACATTAAAATAACTACAATTATATGGCGTGAATTAGTTTAAAAACATGGCTTAACGTGTAGCTGTCCTACTTTTAGACCAGTTTCACTTCTAGTACGATTTGGAATACGAGGCAGTAATTGCTTATTTAAGTTATTCTATATAAATATATATATATATATATAGTAAGTACAACTTTTTTCATTTTTTCATCTATATCAATTACAAATTAACAAACATATTCGTAATCTTAAAGATTCTGTATAGTTAAAAGTGTGTATAAGTCCAAAATATTGAACTAGAATCTATAATAATACAATAAAGCATAACAAAGAGTAGTTATCAAATTAACTATTGACCTCACGCACAATACATCAATATGTATTTCTTGCCCTAGATATTCCATATTCGTATGGTTGGGTATGAGGATAAAAAGAACTCAGCTTACGAGGCTTTTATTAAGAACACTATAATATTTCGATGCCAGCAATTAAGACTACGCTAATTCACAAATGTAAATTTTGCACCAGAGCGTTTTAAGGGTAAAAACGTGATTACTGCTAATAAAATAAAGATTGTGTATGGAATTTTTAGTTAGTTATTTTAGGGCTAAATAAAATGTCATAATAGTTTTTTTAAATTTATTTGTAGGTTTTTAAATAACACAGCCGAGTATAATTTGAAAGTATTAAAAAGAAATTCACATTAAATTACGCCAAATAATAGTTAACGTCCTTTATGGAATGATAAAAGGTTTTCAACGTAAAACTTACAGTATTAAACTAATATATATATATATATATATGATACGTCCTAGATGTTCTCTTTTCCCGATCTAAATCTATAGGAAAAGGAAGCACACTAATTGCTTATATGAATTAATACATTTTATAAGTGAGGACCTATAATTTGGTTGTATGTCACCGAATTAAATTTTCATACTTTGTTATGGCTGTTGATAGATATATCAGGCGATCGCTATAAGTCGTTCACTTACCGTTATGTAAAATTATTTTTTTGATTATTTTTTGGGTTTTTTTTTGAGTAAAGCACGACGACGACGACCCACTGCGTATAATATACAATAGATTGTAGGTACCTTTTTTCGTGCGGAAATCCCTTCGGATACCCCCCCCCCCCCCGCCGGGCAGCGGGGGCGGTTATGTCGGGCTTGAACCGACTAAAACCGCACGCCGTCTCGGGCCTTCAGACGCCGGGGTGCAAGGTTACCCATAGAGCATATCCCTCGCACCCCAGATTTTAGGTACCTATTAGTTAGGCGGCCATCTGAAACGAGATGGCCCAGGGTCAGTCGGGGTGCGAGGGATATGCTCTATGGGCAACCTTACACCTAGGCGCCTTAAGACCCGAGACGACGTGCGGTTTTAGTCGGTTCAAGCCCGACATAACCACCCCTGCTGGCCAGCGGAGGGGTATCCGAGGGGATTTCTTCACGAAAAAAAAAGGTGCCTCTTAGTTTCTCTAGCCTTCTCATTGTTGTAAATTATGCTACACCGAATAGAAGGGATTAAATGGTACGCTTACAGCCCAAACACTCATATTCTACGTCAAGTTTATTACGTATAAAATAATAAAAAGTTTGTTGCTTTTAATATTTTTTAACCAATCTCGTTCATTCTTTTCAGTGATTGAAATATCTGCAGAAAAAGCCGATATGCTTGTAGAAAAATCAGAAAATGGAAAAAACGAGCAATGGATTTCCAATATTTCTCGTGCAAGTGATAGTAATATAACAGGCAAGTACATAACATAAACCCATGCAATATTTATCTGAATTTGGTGTGTGTAGTGATTGCGTATTATCTGAATGACTTGACTGAATTATCATAGCCAAGCTAAGATCCGCTAAGTGTCGTGAGAGCTATATCATATTAAGTCCATATGGATTTTAGTAATACCTGAATGTAAAATCTATAATATCTAGATGAGTTTAGTTTATGCAGTTTATGTAAAAGATAGCTTAACAAACTTTAAGGGGTCTAAATCCCTAAATAATTATGGTTCTTTCGATTCCGGTTATACCGGATTCCGGTTTCGGTTCCGGGATAGTATGATATCTGTAGGGATTATTTTTCCAACAGTTAGGAATACTAACAACTATATTCATAATAGATTTGCACAAGAAAATAAAAACACATAACTTCACGCCTGTATCCCTTAATGGGTAGGTAGAGGTGTATTACACACCCACGATTCGCCGGTTATGTTAATGTCCCAATGTAATAGGGGGCGAGCCTATTGCCATCTACCGGGCATCTTATTAAGCGTGCGATAATTAACATGTATTAATGCACACAAAACTACGAAAAGTCAGACGTGTCCAGGGCGACTTGGGATCGAACTCGAGACCTCGTCTCAGCAGTCCGTCACGTATGCCACTGGACTATCGCCGCTTATATATATAATAAAAACAATAATCAATCTTACGTAGTATTTGAAAATAATATTAACATTGAATTTAATTCTAATTTCAGTTGAATATAGACCAGGAGAAGAAGTGTCTCTCACGATGCTGCCAGCGCCTAAGGAAGATTCTACTAGGAAAACTCTACTAGCACTAAAAAGTACATACGCGACATCTTATTGGAAGCAGTTTACAATTCTCACTCGAAGATCTCTATGGGTAATTTTTCAATTATATTTTCGATAGAGGACGAATTTTTTAGGGTGTACATGGCTCTATCAACATCCTTGAGGCCCATACTAACTTCACCCGGAAGTCGTTACACCTGCTGAACAACGGACTAGTCTCTGGCTAAGGCTTCAGAGCCTTGAACATCGACGCAAAGTTGCAGGCCTATCGGTCTTTTATCCGATGAATTTCGGAGAGTGTGCACTGGAATTGCACAACTTGATACCTCCAAGCCCTTTCCAAATACCGAACGACCTGACGCACAGCGACGCGCCACCGCTACATGGTGGATATTCCACTCATACGCACGAAACGTTTCGGCAACACATTTATTATGCGTACAGCTAAAGAGTGGAATTACCTGCCTGAGTCTGTGTTTCCGGAAAGCTATAACCTCGGAATCTTCAAGTCTCGAGTGAATAGGTTCCTTCTAGGCAAACGTGATCCATCGTAGACCACATCGTCACTTACGACCAGGTGAGATAGAGGTCAAACGTGAGCCTATCATCCATGAAAAAATAAAAAAAGGCTTTCCTCTCAGCGTTGGGAATTACCACGACAGTTGCTCCCGGAAAAATCGACATACCAATCAACAATAATAAGCGGACCTCAGGCTCCAAAGTGCAAATTTGTAATGCAAATGCACGTTAAAAAACAGGACAAGCTAACCGGTACACACCTGCTGATTAACGACAAAATTGATGACTGTCTCTATTGAACCTAATGCCAACTAACGCGGTGTAGATAACTCACAGACTATAAATTTTAACTCTATAATATATTTTAATCTGTGGCTAAAAACTTATATCTAACAATTTCTACTTCTACTACGGTAAAATAAACAGATCACAAAATGACAACATAGGCCTTGAAAAAGCCTTTAAGCTTAAGTCATTGAACCCCAGGTGCATGCAGCTTAAACCTGTTACAGTTCCCAAAGAAAGATCCCCCAGAGTAAAGCAAGCCAAAGCAGGCCGATAATATCAGCATTCAATCTATTGCACATCGTACTGACAGTTTGTTACCTTTTGTAGCCGTTTGTGGCTATAAAATATTTAAAATATAGAATCTGTTTTGACAACTCTAAAAAGATATCTAGCTATAGATATGCTCTGTGCGACATAAATAGCGCTCTACAAAACCGAAGCAAGCCTATTAGCAAGTGTGCCGATGCATTTTAGCCGGTGGTAGAAATTTGATGACACAAATTTGTCACAAAATTTGGCCAGGTGGGTACCACCGAGCACGGCGCGAGCGCGTGGGCCGCCGCCACCTCCTTCTGCGAGCATGTGATGCTCGCGAAGGAGATGGCGGAGCGCGCCCGGGAGAGGTTCAGAACTCTCCCGGCCCGCTGAGCCCGCAACATGCTCGCCGCGCGTCGCAGGCGACTCAGGCGCCGGAGGTCGCTCAACGACCTCCGTCCTCCATGAGCGTAGGCCTGGGGGTGGCAGGTGAAGCCGCCTGTCACCCCAGCAGAAGCAGGCCGGGACGGTGGGGCGACTAGCGCCCCTCCCCCAAACCGGGGCAAGACGGGGACACCGTGGTTCCTAAACCCGAGGGGGCCATCTCGAAACCGGAGATGGCCCAGGGTCAGTCGGGGTGCGAGGGATATGCTCTATGGCCAACCTTACACCCCGGCGTCTGTAGACCCGAGACGGCGTGCGGTTTTAGTCGGTTCAAGTCCGACATAACCGCCACCGCTGGCCGGCGGGGTGGTATCCGAAGGGATTTCCGCACGATAAAAAAAAAAATGGTACCACCGTGCACGATTGCGAAAAACCCTCCATAGTAATCCAATTTCGGTTTGATTGCGTTCAGGGGTCAGCAAGTGCATAGTCGGGCAGGGGGATTGTGGTCGCAGCACTAGTGGGACCGGTGGGTGTCACGCGGTGCTGCGACGACAATCCTCTTCTGATGAGGCCGTCAAGCTGAGTGCCACCATTGTTAACATGATACGTGTATGTAATGGTGACCCTCTTTCCTGAGACTTTACCGTCAGCTTACCATCAGGCGAGGTGAAGTCAAATTGACGTGTCCTAAATATAATAATAAAAATAAAAAAACTATCGCTCTTTTTCCTGACGTACGTGCCAAATTCAAAGTTAGTCCATAAACAGTCTAACTATATTTGTATTATTTCTTTTACAGACAATTTGGCGGGACCCCTGGTTCACCCTGAGGTTCCTACTCATTCACATTGGGATGGCCGGATTCGTAGGCTTTTTATGGTATCAAGTTGGCAATGATGCATACCACGCACAAAATAACATCAGATATTTACATTACTGTCTACTGTTCCTCATGTTTACGGCTTTTAGTGCTATTTCTATAAGGTGTAAGTATATTTTCATATTACACCTGATTGTCAGTCTCGCTCAATAACTTTAATACTAGGAATTCAGTGCAGGGCACGACTGAAATAAATTGAGCTGAGCCAGCAAGACTCTTACTTGAAAATAAGACATCTTACTAAGGTCGCACGCTTAGCTAAGGCTGCGCACCCGTGAAACTGTTTTCCGGTGATTATTCCTCAATGGTACATCGGACATGAAACATCTCGCTTCAAAACCCTCCTCAGTGTCTACACTATCACAGTGGTAAATTTGGTCAAGATCGCGCTAGTGGTTACGGAGGAGTTCAGCCACCAACAAACGACTTTGCCGGGTATAAGACAATAACCCACAGTTGAAGTCAGTTCAATTATACCCCAAGCTTTCCGTAGGGCAACCATGAAATACATACTCGCAATTGCGGGCCCGCAAGAAACACGAACGAAAGCCACGTCATTTAGGTAGGTACCATGAAGTTTGGGGTGACCACCGAAAAATACATTCCTTTGATTGGATTATGTGCAGCCTTCGGGCCCGATTGCGGGATAAGTGCGTTTCATGGTACCGATTGCCTGAAATTTCAGTCTGCAATTGCGGATGTACGTGTCATGGTAGGTATGCTGGTCTTATTATAATCTCTACTATTAACTAGTAGTACCAATGAAATATTTGGGCGTTTTTGGGGCCCCACCAAGATTTTCGAGGCTCAAGCCTACCTCACTTGCAAATCGGTACACCTGCTGAATAACGGATGAGGCTCTTTCTCAGACTTTCCTCTCACGGTTGGGAGGTCAGACGGCTACCGTTAAAACCATATAAGCCCAACCAAAAGAGGAGGAGAAGTAAGCGGAGCCCGGGCTCTGAGGTGGAGCCTCGGATGCAATAGGGCACAACACTAAGATGATGATGATGATGACTAAAGAAATATCTTCTCAAACCTAAAATCAAATATGTGAAGCCAACACTTCAATCGTCGTTTTTTTTAATTGGCACTTTATTTGTTTTGCAGTTCCGGAAGAAATACCGGTAATTCGCCGCGAGCACTTTAATAGGTGGTATTCCACGGGGGCCTACTACATGTCTACCGTAGTATCGATACTACCATTGCAGACAGTTTGTACGTTTATTTTCGCTGGACTTACGTACTTATTAACTGGACAGCCCCTAGACTGGATAAGGTTCTCCGGATTTTTGTCCGTTTTACTTATGGTGACTTATGTCGCGCTTTGCAAAGGGCTGCTGGTTGGGTCTATCTTCAATGTCAAAGTTAGTATGAGCACTCACTAAGCTTTAGATACAGGTATATCAGATTCTCAGTTTTGTGTCATCCCAAAAGTTAGAAGTCAAAACATAAATGTATTGTCACATAACAGACGTAATAAAGGAAAAGTGAACTATGAATATTTTCATAATTGAATAAACTAAACGGGATGTAGTGGGCCTTACCAACATCCTTGAGCCCAAGCCAACCTCAGCTGCTAGTCGGTACACTGTTGGTACACCGGTAACGACCGAGGCTCTGGCGCGGGCTTCCCTCTCAGTGTTAGGAGGTCAGACGGCAGTCGCTCCCAGAAAAGCCGACATCCCAATCAAAAACAATAAGCGGACCCCGGGCTCCGAGGTGCAAACTTTGGATGCAACTGAGAAATCGCTATGAAGATGATGATGATGAATGAACTAAACAAAAGAAACCGAAAGTATTACTGCGCCAATTAAAAACTTTACCCATCACTTTTAACTTTAATAACATCATCACCTATTCTGATTTAATATAAGTAACGTGATTACTATAATCTAATAATTAAAAAATCTCGAGTCTCGTAGTCCCAAGTTATGCGTTTGTAAAATACATATCATAAAATGATTTGATTTTTTTCTTCCAGAACGGAGTTATAATGGGCCCCTTCTTCATAATGCCTTTCATAATGTTCTCCGGCATCTTCATTCGAAAATCAGATGTACCAGATATTTTCGCTAAGCTTTTTCAAATGTCATTCCTCAAGCACGGTTTTGTTGGTCTCATGTTATCAATATTCGGAAGAGAACGAGCCAGACTTGTGTGTGATAATTCACATATATACTGTCATTGGAAGCATCCTGTCACAATACTTAAGGAATATGGTGCCTTCGGGGAAGATTATTTAACTTTAGTAATAGCACTATTTTCGATAGGATCTATAGTTGCACTGACAGCCTTTATAATATTGAAAACCAGATTAAGGAACAAATGGTGACGTTAAAAATATAAGAGACATGAGAGAACGATGTTAAAATATATACTAATATGACACATGATGTAAAGCTAGTCAGATCAGTGAATTTAATACGTCATTCAATGTAATCCTCTATAAAAATAATAGGAAATTATGTGTTGAAGAAATAAGACTTTTATAATAAATTTAAGAAAAAAATATTCCATCGTTGACTGGGACAAATAATTTAGTGAAAACATCGATAAACTGTAACGGGTATTCCAAAGTTTTTGATACAAATTTTAATGTATATTCTACGTATTTTTTTAATAATTTGTTACATTTTTACCTATGTATTATTACTTATTATACATACACAATGCGTATCACTAGGCAAAGATTCAATAACACCCACTCATTAACTATGGTTTTCGGGCCGATGAAATAGGGGACGAGTCTATTACGATAATAGGCTCGTAACCGGGCTCTTTTTCATGACCTGCATGCTTAATGTGGTATGGAGAACAGCCCTAGTTGATTCAAAACAAATTCATTAAAATCATTCCTTGTATCCGTTTTGTTCAAAATATGAATATTGTTATTTGTAACAGACTTTGTTTTGCCTACATGTTTTACATCCATAATAATGTGTTTAAACATGTCTATTTCAATAGTTACTCGATGCATCCGAGTCAATATTGATTTATGAAGCAGTTATGTGCAAGTCTAACCGACTAAAAACACACGGTGTCATCTACGTAAACCTATCGCCGAGAAAAAACAGTTTACCTGCAGAGTGTAGAGCACTCTAGCCCCGACCCGGCAGGTCTTGTTTATCATTATTAAATAACCTTTAATAAAGTGGACAAGCTCGCTGCTATAGGCCATCAGGAAATTTTTTCAAGAAGGTTTCTTTCTCGTAACTTCAAATAGCCTCCGTTCCTGCCCGTTGCGACTTGAGAGAGCGGCGAATTGTGGCAGGCCATGTCCACTACTCCGTAAAAATATAGACACGGCGAACCACCATACCTTTACGCGGTCTCTCCTCCCCACAATGCTCTTTGTTAATTAGAAAGACACGCGAAAAACCTGAGCAATCCGAAACATGAACCACTCCTGCCTCGGCAGAACATTAATCGGAAGCAGCAACGTCTCCCCCAAAGGTTGACTTCACCGGTCTGTTGTAAGGCATTGCCGCTTCACTTGCTCTGGAGGTCTCAGAAGGAAGTTTTACAATCCCAGAGGGGTTTACAGCTCTAGCAATATTTATTAACTTAAATAATCAGAAATTACAGTAACACATTCCCATGTAAAATATTCATAGGACCAACGAGAAGATGATTGAATGCGATTTATGCTCAATAAAAATAAATCTATTTGTTATGAAGAGGCTTTAATTGTATGTAGTAAGAAATGTATTAAAAATGTACATAAATAAAGAAAATATTTTTTATTACTATATAACGTAAATATGCCTGCAATAAAAGTTACAATCAAAAAAATCAAAGGGTCACAGCGTTATCGTCACAGCTGTTGTCACGGTTACATTGAAAGAATATACTTTGGAGCCGGTGTTTGATATACCTAACTGCAATAGGCAGTCACATGTAAAGTTAATTTGGACGTTATGTTCATTTCGCATATGAAATAGGTGCTGCGCTAGTATTCCACACTCATGTTACAAGGTTGTGTTGCGTTTTCATGTGGTAATTATTAATATCTAAAATAATCCTTCGGCGTATGGTGAACTTTTCGATAAAATTTAACGTCATACCTATTTGAGAAAAATAATGACATTTAAATACCGACTGACCGATTTCAAAATGTCTTTCATCATTGGAATGCTACATTATCCTTGAGTAACATACTTTTTATTCCTATATTTCCACGGGATCACGACTTACGCGGGTGAAACCCGAAAACGGTGTGGAAACCCCCACGGGCTTCACCCCATCGGTGCCGACGATGGGGTGGGCGTGTCGGAATCGGACCGACTAATACCACACGGTGTCCTTCCCAAGTGTCCATTGCCGGGCACCCCGCGATATAAATTTAAAACGAATCACGTGACTACGTATGTGCCATGGTTAGATGTCTTGTTGTGTATGATCATCATAATGTAAATATTATCGCGAAAGTCTAGGCCGTTTATTAAAAGCCGGGTTTTAATGAAAAGCCTAGGCCCCAATTAACTGCCTATTTGATAAAAAGCCTAGGCACCCAATTAACTGTTTCATTTAACCACATGGCTGCGACATAAGCATATACCAATGGCATACGATACCAAACTAACGCCTCACACACTGTAAATTTGTATGTCATGATTACTCATGATGAACGAATTTCCGTGTGAATTCACAATGTTCGAATTTGTTCAGAAACTGTCTAGCATTGGTTTTAATTTTAGCTCATAATACAGAAAATTACAGAACAGCTATAACTTTTTAAATGTTTTTATAACGAAAGAAAAAAAACTTTTGTTGTAAAAGTTGTATAATCATAACTATAGGTATATTATAATAAATGAAGAACGTAATTGATGAAGTAAAAATATGAAGCCAATCTTAAAAATGCGGAAAGTACTTTGTACTATAAATCATAAATCTGTGATGTAGATAGAAACGTACGTACCTATATTGTATCTAATCATAATGAACATTATAGATTATTGACTCATGGTTAATTGTTTACTTTACTTTAGTGCCATTACTATTTACTTACCTTGTGTGTGAGTTATGCCAAGAATAGTAGGTATATAACTTATCTTTAGTGCATAAGTACAAAATAAATCTAAAGTAACTATTTTTAGAAGAACTGTAAGCAAATTAATATTTTAAAATCATGTTAGATATAACTTTTTTTTTCGTGCGGAAATCTCTTCGGATACCCCCCCCCCCCGGTTTTTCGGCCTTGAACCGACTAAAACCGCACGCCGTCTCGGGTCTTAACACGCCGGGGTGTAAGGTTGCCCATAGAGCATATCCCTCGCACCCCGACCATGTTAGATATACCTATCTATTTTTTTTACTTTTTTTCTTATTTTTTTTTCTATGTACCGAAGAGGATTTGGCTGAGACTTTGCGAAAGTGTAGAGTTGTAATAATACGAGGCGTCAATATACTTGCTGTTAGTTGGCTTCTCACAGCGAAAAGAGAGCTCCAATGATCGTTACATCGTGTTTTATAACCGCGTACAATGATATCAACTCAAAAAATATACGACTTTATACATCGTTATTCGATTTAGCACTTAATTAATTATTATTACCTAATAATAATTAATTAATTATTATTGCCTAATAATAATTAATGTGGGTGCTAGCACCTCTGCCTACCCCTTCGGGGACATAGGCGTGAGTTTATGTTATGTTTTGTTATGTTTTATTACCTTTTTTTTTTTTTTTTTATCGTGTGGAAATGCCTTCGGATACCCCCCCGCCGGCCAGCGGGGGCGGTTATGTCGGGCTTGCACCGACTAAAACCGCACGCCGTCTCGGGTCTTCAGACGCCGGGGTGTAAGGTTACCCATTGAGCATATCCCTCGCACCCCGGCTGACCCTGGGCCATCTCACCACTAACAGCATCGCTCATCCTGTCTCCTCTGAAAGCAGAGGAGTACGGAGAGCGATGTGTTCCCGCCACGTTGGGTATTGGCCGACGATCAATGCCAACCCTATGAAGGGGTGAAGGGGAAGCCATTGACCGCCGCCCAGGGTGTACCGGCCGCTCCGATTCCGTTCCCCCCGGACTGCAGCGGGATCGGAATCGGAGCGACACTCGAGGAGGTTACCCAACACACACCCCCATGTTTTATTACCTAATTGAAAATCAACAATAATCTCAAATCTGTATAACTTATTAAAAAACTAAAAATGAAACTTAACAAGATAGATTTATCGCCCTCGAAACCCCCTGTACAGTAGATTTCATGAAAATCTTTGAAGCCGTTTCCAAGTTTCTTGTATATATATATATACAAGAATTGCTCGTTTAAAGGTACTAGATAGATAGATTCACAGGAATGCAGAATTACATTGCCGGTGACGTCACTGCTTCCCTTGTCTATGGCATCGTGAACCGCCTTGGGTCAAGGGAATATTCGAAGGTTTCCCGCGATTCATCTGAAACATGTTCACAAGTTTTGTTCAATCAATTATTTTGAGAATACTCAAGTTTTTCAAAACAATAAGGGGATTTGGTAACTAATTAATAAACATTAAAAAATGATGGGAATGAGGACAGAAAGTTGATTTCAGGCTCCGAGGTGAAAGCCTTGAAAACAACCAGGACGACAATAAATTAATAATAAACAGAAAAAAAAATTAACCTTGCCTCTTTTCCCCTTTTTACCTTTGCCACATTTACCCTTTTTACCCTTTCCACCTGCCGCTTTTTCACATTTCTGTTTTCTAAGTTTTTTAGTCTGTAGTCTTCAGTTTTTTAACCCTGCCTCATTTCTTCTTTTTACCCTTGTCGACACTACCCAGCAAAACCTATCGGATTACCACGCACTGACTATTCGCTCAAAATTGTATATAGGTACTATAACTGCTCCTCGTGGCAGCCATCGGGGTGGGAGTCCTCTCGCTCGGCAGCATGATTGCGGCAATGGTGCGGAGCGCGAGCGCGTGGGCCGCCGCCACCTCCTTCTGCGAGCATGTAATGCTCGCGAAGGAGATGGCGGAGCGCACCCAGGAGAGATTTAGAACTCTCCCAGCCCGCCGAGCCCGCAACTTGCTCGCCGCGCGTCGCAGGCGACTCAGGCGCCGGAGGTCACTTAACGACCTCCGTCCTCCATGAGCGCAGGCCTGGGGGTGACAGGTGAGGCCGCCTGTCACCCCAGCAGAAGCAGGCCGGGACGGTGGGGCGACTAGCGCCCCTCCCCCAAACCGGGGCAAGACGGGGACACCGTGGTTCCCAAACCCGAGGGGGCCATCTCGAAACCGGAGATGGCCCAGGGTCACTCGGGGTGCGAGGGATATGCTCTATGGGCAACCTTATACCCCGGCGTCTGTAGACCCGAGACGGCGTGCGGTTTTAGTCGGTTCAAGCCCGACATAACCGCCCCCGCTGGCCCCCGGGATTTCCGCACGATAAAAAAAAAGGTACTATAACTGCTCATATTTTATAGCATTCTCATTTATTCGCTACAGGGACGAAGTTCATTGAAAATTTTCACAATATAAAAAATAAGTTCTCAAAATCTTGTCTGTATGAAAATCAGAAATACATTTTAATTACTTATTTTTATCTTAGTTCAGGTATTTCTTGTGAATTCTTTATCATCAATGCACTACGCTGTAGTTATTTAATGGATTAGTTTGTCATGGTCTTCGTTGCATGTTTAATATAAGTGATTAACCGCGGTAGCCTAGTGGTATGGGTAAAGGACTGCTGAGACGAGGTCTCGGGTTCGATCCCAGGTATTACCATGGCACACACCAATGACTTTTCGATGCTTTTCGAAGTTATGTGTGTATTTATCGCAGGTTTATAAGTGCCCGGTTAATGGCAATAGGCTCGCCACCTATTACATTGGGACCTAAAAAAAAAAAATGTTATGTTATTAATTAATATTTTTTACACAAGTACCCATATTTTATAATTATACACGATTATGTGTTATATTCATATACTACATAAGAAATAAGCTAGCTAGAAATTAATTTTAGGTAGAATTTTTGTTACTGTGTAAATATATTTTTCTTATAATTTATTTTGATAGTAAAATACGAAGAGAAAAGAGAATAAGTGCTTGTCCTATTAAAATATGAGTAAAATGTAGTCTTTGTATTTCATATAATGCCGTTCTCAAGCTGAAGGCCAAGTGAATTCTGGTCAATTTTCACATCTTAACTTTGAATAAATATTTAGTCTCGTAAATGCTAAAAAATATATCCATCCACTATTAAATGACGAAGTTATTGCAGATTTATAGAAAATACTAGCATAGGTTTTAAAATATTTCCTCATTTTTCAGCTCTAGCTCGAAATTCGCTTTTTCACCTTGCTGCTTTTTAGATTGAGGACGGCAGTATAGGCATCCTATGCGGATTGCAAAGTAATACAGTTCCAATATTCCAGAATGAAAGCCTAACTGAAGTACTACTTTGACTTTGCCCAGGAATATCGTTATCAGTTATAGATAACTGGTATTCCTAGACACAACGTAGACGTTGTAACATTCGAGTTTAAAAGCTACAATATTTGCATCTTATAGTGAATTATGGAAACATTGTCGCTCAGATATTTAAATTCATACCAAAGTGTTGTTGTGACAACAGCAGTTTTATATTTTATTTTAAGGCCGTTAAAATATATATATATATAACATGTTGCAAAGGCTAAATTGCTGTTTATACTATCAGAAATGCAATAAAATTATATAATACCAGAATTTAGCGCTTCTACCAACTGGTTCTGATTCAAGCTCTACATTCTCTTACATAAGTACTGCACTAGTTACCCATTAAATTTCCCTTATCTGTTACTTCATGGACTTCGTTGTATTTCTGATAGATAGTATATTATATTATTTAAAAGTATATAACGAACATTAATGTTAATTATGCCTGTACGAAAGAGTTGCCTTGGAAATAAAGAATATTACTTCCTATTATGTTTTATTAATGTTATATATATATGTGTATACTGTATATATAAGTGATATACATATTAGTAGAATTTGCTATCCTACTAATATAATAAAAAGAAAAGTTTAAGTTGCTTGGATGTATGGATATTTGTAACTCAATTACGCTCAAACGGCTCATCAGATCTGATACAGGATATTTGATACCGGGATATATTACTAGTCTGGAGTAACGTATAGTCTACTTCTTATCCCTGTAATAAGTCTCCATAGTTTGTGGGAACGGGAGCAAAATTCCATGCGGGCAACAGCTAGTTTAACATTAAACTAAACGTTCATGTTTAGTTCTCTTCTTTATCGCAGCGGTAATTCCAATCACATCCAAAGCTCCCATTTTTGAGCCTCCGGTCCCCTCTACTGCACCTCTTTTTATTGTTCTGGTTTGGATTTCATTGAGGGCGCCCAACCCCACTGCGCACTGCATCCAAGTACCTGTCACCCGACTGTCGCACGATTGCACAGTAAGTATGTACAGTAAAACCACACTACATAAACTACTAGCTGATGCCCGCGGCTCCGCCCGCACGGAGATCGGTTATTGTTTATCAAACATAAGGCAGATATTAGGTCTGACCTAAAAGAGATCCGATTCTCAGCACTCCATGGATTCACCGTGCGGTCGCCGGGTCCATAGCGTGGTACAGAGAGGAACACCATGACGGCGACTGGGACTTGCGACCCAGATGTAGGTTTAGGGTGGCCACCTTGTGATGCATCAGCGCTCACCTCCACCGTCAGTAGTGTTCCCCCCCCTACCTATCCAAATTTGGTAAGATCCTAACAATGCCGCTTTTGATATACGTTTTAATAAAGAGCTTACTGAAGCTCTTGGCAATCCGAGGTCTTTAAGTAAGTTGTACAGGGATTTAGCTGGAATTCCCCTTGCTCCTACTTCTACGGCATAGAGTTTAACCACGTAGCCGTTTTTGGTTAACTCGTTAGTCAAATCAAAGTATTTGTTTGTCTTTATAGCGTGGTCTTTAGGTATATTAGTTTCCCACGGTACTGTGAGTTCTACAAGCACTGCACGCTTATGCGATCGTGAAAAAAGGAATATGTCGGGTCTGGATGATGAGGCACAGACATCCTCCGGTATCCTATAGTGCTTCTCATACGTGTCTACGAGTATTGTCCAGTCAACGGCAGCTATCAAAATTGAATAAGGCTTTTGAAGTGATTTCTTTGAGCAGCCTTCCTTTACAAACGCAATGTCATTTCTTTGGTTTGTGGTTAATCCTTTTTTCGCTCTAGCTACCGCCAAACTTACAGCCTCACGTATGATTTCTAATACCTTATCATGACGGCGCGAGTAATGACCCCGGTCTAATAGCGTTTTACAACCCACTAGTAGGTGCCTAGCCGTACCAGTTGCTTCACCACATGAGTTACATGTTTTATCTGTGGCTTTTCCCCATCTGACCAGATTGCTTTGGTCGGGGAGGGTCAACTGGAATGCATTCAGGTAAAATTTAAGTAAGGCCGGTGACCAGTCGTATATTATGGTACGCCATTTTAAGGCTATGGGAATACAAAATTCACCTAGAGTCAACCATTCGTTTTGCATTTCTAGGTTCATTGCGTGCACCTTATAGGTGTTGTTTTCGTCTGCTTGAAGAAAAGATTTTGTTATTTCTTTATCTGTTTGTCTCTGAATATTACCTAGACCTACTCTACCGGTCTGCGAGCCTATCATGAATCTTTTATGGAACTGGAGGCGTGATTCGAGCTCCGATGTATTTTTATCTTTTGGAAGGACTTTTACTATTTCGTCTTTAGATTCCGATAAGACGTGCATTTTAGTTACTCTTAGGTGTTTATAGAGTTCTGATGGCTTCTTAAGCGTCATTCCAAAATTATTCGCGGATCTATATAGTGCCGACGGGTCGGCCGACTGAGCTAGCCCTAGCCACGACTTCAGTGTCTTCGTGACACTCGCATCTAGTTTTTTGAGGAGGCTCTGGTTTACATCATATATAAGAAACGGCCAGTTAAGACGCGAGGTTAAATAATTGTCATAGATCCAAGCTTTTTTAACATTACTTATTGGTTGTTGGTCTACCTTTTTTAAATCGATAATGAAACTATCAATTAATTCGTCCAAAGCTGGAGTGCAACCTCTGTTGTCAATCTTTCTTCCGAGGAATTTAAAAGGCACGGTTTCAGATATAGTTGAAACGTTTTCCCCGCCTATACTAAGCCCTGGGTCATATGAAGTATACCTGGTACCCC
Organism: Cybosia mesomella; assembly: GCA_946251805.1. NCBI lineage: Eukaryota > Metazoa > Arthropoda > Insecta > Lepidoptera > Erebidae > Cybosia > Cybosia mesomella. The sequence continues at coordinate 12,620,237 of OX276395.1, forward strand.
GCCTACCCAGACATAGACAGTAGCATTTGCTAGGTTTTGCTCTCATTCCATCTGTCCATGTACAGAAATCGTCTACTCTACGCAGTAGGTCCTGGCACTGCTTTGGGTTACGAGTCAGTATTGCCAAATCGTCCGCGAAAGCGAGGATAGACTCCGTATATTTACCGTTTAGCTTAAACCGATAGCCCCACTTCTTGTCGTGTGTGGAAATGTTGTCTATTAAAATATTTATTACTATATTGAAAACTATAGGTGATAAACAGCAACCTTGGAACAAACCCACATTATAATTTAAAGGTTGCGTGTATCCATCTTTGGTATTAATCACAAACTTTAATTTACCATAATAAGAGGATATTATTTCCCAAATGATGGACGGAAAGTGATACCATTTTAATGCAAACAACATAAGCTCGTGTTGTACTGAGCCAAAAGCGTTTTCTAGGTCTATCCAACAAACTGTTATTTGCTTTTCATTTGATCTGGCATCTTTTAAACTTTCCGCCAGTAAAGAATTGTGTTCCAGACATCCTGAAATTCCGGGTAGGAACCCTTTTTGGTGGTTTGGTCTGAAATAGTTATTATTGATCATGAAATTTGTCATTTTAAATTGAAGCCATGAGAAGAAAATTTTAGAAATTGTATTGGTTAATGCTATTGGTCTAGCGTCTTTTGGACTAGTTACTATTTCTTTCTTTGGAATGAGCACAAAATTAGCCTTGCCGAAGGCCGCTGGGACTTCTTTACTCGACCAGATCCTATTGAATATGCTTAGAAGATGTTTACGTACCGATGGGCATTTTTTATAGATAATGTAAGGTATGCCATCAGGCCCTGGGGCGGTTTTTGTTGGTTTCTTTTTGATTTGGTGTTCTATTTCGTCTAAGCTAGGTGGATTACAGTCAAATGTGAAATGAGGGCCTAATGGTTTTTGCGCGTTTGGTTTACTGTATTGTTTTTCGTATTTAGGCACCTCATAATTACTTTTATAGTAGCTATGGATCTGATCGTTACTTAGCAGTAGCCTATCTTGCTTTCTGTCGCTAAAAATATTCCTCGAGTACTTAAACGGGTCCTTATCGAACTCTACTTCATGTTTTGCTCTATTAAAATTATTGTTTTCATTTATTATTTGAACAGAAATTCCTTGAATTAATTTCAGTATGGACCTTAAAGCTCTGGCCAGTTGATGACTAAGTTGATTATCGCCCATAGCTTTAGCAAACCGTAGTCTTTTTCCGTAGGCTTTTTCTAATAGAAAAAGCCCGCATCAAAATCCGATCTGTAGTTTTTGCGGCCATCGCAAACAAACAGACAGGCAAAGAGTTCCAAAAGAAATACTCTTTTGTGTTCAGAATCGTTCACTTAACATAAACTAAGTAATTTTTGAATAATATAAATATATCCAGTGTACAAACACAACTTGTTTACAATTTTATAATAGGAGCTACAGATAAATAGATAACAATACTATATACTATCAACCAATAGGTTGATCACGGTGTCAAATAGAATAAGGGGCCAGGTAGTCGTCAACTGGCGGAGGCGGTTTTGATCATTAATGTGACGTAGTGCAATTGGATACTGTGCTGCGTTTAGAAAAACTCGTCTGCGTGTCGTCTCTCGTTAGCAAACTTATAGCACAATACACTCAAAACCAGTTCGCTTAAAAAAACCCGTGAGGTGAACGTAACTTCTAAAAATTGACTTTGAAAGTCCTTTATTCATCCTCCATGACACTGATTGGAATTAATATGGCTGCAGAACTCGGGGGACAGGGTTCTCTCCCGCTTCCTCTCCGCCTCCTTTTTCGCGCGAATTATCTGCTCGCAGAAAGAGGCGGCGGTGTTGTGCCACTTGCTCCCGTCGTAGACCACGATTCTCACCGTGGTCTTCAGCGAGAGAACGTTCACACCTAAGACCGCAACGAGATCCCGACGTTGGCGTAAGTATGATGGCCTGACTTATTTATATGAACTACTAGTTGATTCCCGCGCGGAGGTCGGTTATCGTTTTTTAGTCATATCCCTGGGTCTTCTAAACCAATTGTTATCAAACATACGGTACATTTTAACTCTGACCAAGACCTTTCTAAAGCTGGGTACTCACATACGGTTTTACTCGATCGAGCAAAAACGTCAAGTAAAAATCACGGTGTAATCTTTCGTTCACACAGTCAACATTTATAAACATTTTCAGGAAATTGCATATATTCTCTCGATGCGAGCCCTCGAGTTGTGAGTTTTGCGGTCCACACGTTAATTTTTACTCGCTTCGTGGTAAAACTATCGAGTAAAACCGTATGTGAGTAGTCAGCTTTACAGCATATAAAAAAACCGCATCAAAATCCGATGTGTTGTTTTTGCGTCCATCGCAAACAAACAGATGAAAGATGAACAGAATAGAGTTCCAAAATATTACTGTTTCGTGTTCATTAGAAAATATTTCAGATTTTTATTTATTCATTTATTCATTCATTATTAGCAATATAAGCTTACAGTTTGCACCAAAGCGCTTATTTGCAGTCATTTACATAAATATACATTACATTAAATTAATTTTTTATATTGTTCATTTCTTGGAATTATAAAATTATTAAAAATACGATGTAATACGTTACATTTTAGGCATACAAATACTCGGGGTGCGAGGGATATGCTCTATGTGCAACCTTACACCCCGGCGGCGTCTGTAGATCCGCATACAAATACTATTAGTTACACAAATATTTTTTCACAGTTGTACTGTTGCATCTGGATTCTTTTTCAAAAAGTTATTAAGGTACTGAACAGCTCTGTAAGTAGAGCTACTCCAAGCCAAGAAGCACCAAGCTGGTATGCAAGTCAAGAGCTGATGCTGTCGCCGTCCAGTGCCACGCATGTACCTGTCCGGCACATAGAAGTGAATACATTCACGCACCGCAGGGTTGTCCACTTTAAAATTTAAAAGTAAATAATAGTGCATAACGTGCGCTAACTCCCGCCTAAGTCGCAATGTATCAAGACCGATCATCCCTGACACGAAGATGGACGGGTAAAGAAATGGATAGTAACTTACCATAGGCGCGCTTGTACAGGTATCGAGCAAACTTACGCTGAATTTACGCTTGTTCTGTGGGATTCCATACGATTGCGTTAAACACCAACACACTATGAACAAAGGCAGTGTACAATAACTATATAACTTCAATGTTGGCAAAGTGAGAAGAAGTTCTAATTATGAATCCCAGAGACCTTTTTACATACGTGTTTCATATGCTCGTGAAAATTTAAGTTGCTGTCCATAATAATACCTAGGTCGCGTATTGTGGTGACACGTTCTAGTGGTGTTCCTCCCAACTCATATGTCGCCACAATTGGAGCACGGGATCTTGTGAATGTAATGCTTTTACATTTGGAGACATTGAATGAAAGTTTATTTTTTATACTCCAAGAAACAACTGCATCGATCTCCCCTTGGAGCGATGAACAGTCTGTCTTATCAGTGACAGGAAGGAACTGCTTTAGATCGTCAGCAAACAGAAGACACTCAGCGTTAGTAAGAACCCCAGGCAAGTCGTTTATCATTATCAGGTGGTATGAAATTCGCGAGATTTCTGGTTCCCAATTCTAACATACTGCCTATGATTTCTTAGATAATCTGCCATGAATTTAAGAAGCTGCATACTGAACCCAAGGATGCAAACTTCATTACCAGTACGTCATTATCCACGAGATCGAAGGCTTTTTTTAAATCCAAATATGCTGCGTCAACTTGACAGCCTGCTGTTACTCGAGACCGCAGATAATCAATAAACCCAAAATTGTTAGTAAGGGTAGAGCGGGCCCGGAGGCGTCGCTGCCCAGACGATGCGGCAGCCCGAGAGGTGGAGCTATATGAGGCGTACAAGGGGGCCAAGAGGACCCTCCAGGTAGCAATAAAGCAGGCCAAACGGCGGGCCCGCGAAGAGCTGCTGGAGTCTCTGGAGCAGAACCCATGGGGGCGCCCTTACCTTGCGGTCAGGGGCAAAATCCGCCCAAGGGCGCCCCTACTGAACCAGAGCCTCCAGCCAGAGCGGCTGGAGGGGATCCTGGGCTCCTTGTTCCCAGCGAGAGCGGAGGAGCATGTTCCTCCGCGTATGGCTCCGCCTCAGGCACCTGACGCTGATAATAGCGAGAGCGATGTGCCCGAAGTCAGGGAGAGCGAACTAGGGGTAGCAGTGCTCCGGCTTAAAGCTCGGAAAAGCACTGCCCCCGGACCCGACGGCATTCCAGGCCGAGCATGGGTCCTGGCCCTTGAGGAGCTAGGGCCTCGACTGGTGGCGCTCTTTAGCGCATGCCTCGAAAGGGGCCAGTTTCCAAAGGCGTGGAAGACGGGGAAACTGGTCCTTATCCGGAAGGCGGGGCGGCCGGCGGATCAACCATCCGGTTACCGGCCGATCGTGTTGCTCGACGAGGTGTGCAAGCTCTTTGAGCGGATTATTGCAGAGCGGCTCGTCGAGCATCTCACGAACGTGGGGCCAGACCTGGCGGACAACCAGTTCGGTTTCCGCCGGGGGCGCTCCACCGTGGAAGCGATCATGCGCGTTAGGCGCCTGGCGGAGGAAGTAGTCTCGCGGGGTGGGGTGGTGGTGGCGGTGTCTCTGGACATCGCCAACGCCTTCAACACCCTACCCTGGACCTGTGTAAGGGAGGCGCTCGCGTATCACGGAGTGCCTCCTTACCTCCGCCGCATTGTCGAGGCATACCTATCCGAGAGGGCCATAGTTTAACCGAGCTGGCTAGGGCCAGGGCGGCGAGAAGTGTCGTGCGGTGTTCCGCAGGGGTCGGTCCTAGGGCCACTCCTATGGAACATCGGATACGACTGGGTGCTGCGCGGTACGTTGCTCGAGGGTGTCAGCATAGTGTGCTATGCTGACGACACCCTCGTTATGGCGCGGGGAGCAACGTACCGAAGCGCGGCACTGAAGGCCACGGCAGGGGTTGCTCAAGTCGTGGGTCGAATACGGCGGCTGGGACTCGAGGTGGCTCTCCACAAATCGGAGGCTATGTGTTTTCACGGGCCCCGGAGGGGGCCACCTGCGGGAACCAGCATAACCGTAGGGGGCGTGAGCATCGGCATCGAGCCCACGATGAAGTACCTTGGGCTCGTACTCGATAGCCGATGGGACTTCGGACCTCATCTCCGAAGTCTGGTCCCGAAACTGAGGGGGGCTGCGGCCGCGCTATCGCGGCTGATGCCCAACGTTAAGGGACCCAACGCCCCCACTAGGAGACTGTACCTGGGGATCGTGCGAAGCATGGCCCTATACGGGGCCCCCGTATGGGCGGAGACTCTGGCGGCCCGCAACGTGGCTGTATTAAACAGCCCGTTAAAAGCGATGGCCGTCAGAGTCATCAGGGGGTATCGCACGATCTCAGTCGAGGCGGCATGTCTCCTAGCCGGGACCCCTCCATGGGACCTGGAAGCGAGAGCCCTTGCGCTGCTGTACCAGTGGCGCAAGGAGGCGCTGAAGCGGGGCCATAGGCCGGAGCCCCGAGAAATCAGGGCTCAACGATCCCAGCTCCACCGGGAACTCATGGAGACATGGAGGGTGCGACTTGAGCACCCAAGGTGGGGGGAATCCACCATTGCGGCGATGAGACCGATCATGAAGGAGTGGTTGGAGAGGGACCATGGGGACCTCTCCTACCGGATGTGCCAGATGGTTACCGGACACGGGTGTTTCGGTAAGTATCTGTGGCGCATCCACCGGGAGACAACGCCGCAGTGCCAGCACTGCGAGGATCCTGGCGAAGACACGGCGCTCCACACGTTGGTGGAGTGCCCTGCGTGGGCGAGTCAACGCCGGGATCTCGTTGCGGTCCTAGGCGTGGACGTTCTCTCGTTGGAGACCATGGTGAGGGCCGTGGTCTCCGACGGGAGCAAGTGGCACGCCGCCGCCTCTTTCTGCGAGCAGGTAATGCGCGCGAAAGAGACGGCGGAGAGGGAGCGGGAGAGAACCCTGCCCCCCGAGTTTCGCAGTCTGCGGCGAGGACGCCGCAGACTCATCTACGCCCGGGACTACCGACCTCCATGATCGGGGCCTGAGGACGGCAGTTGGCCGACTCGCCGTCCTTACAGAAGCAGGCCGTGGCGGAGGCGTGTCGTGTGTGCCCTACACACGCCTGCCAACTCACCGAAGCGGGATAAAACCCGACCCCACCAGGCGAGGCCGCGGTGACGGCCAAAGTCCGCCGGCAACCCTGGGGTTATCCTTTCGAGGGCTTACCCGGGGTGCCCGGCAACGGACACTTGGGGAGGACACCGTGCGGTTTTAGTCGAGACACGACATAACCACCCCCGCTGGCCGGCGGGGGGGTATCCGAAGGGATTTCCGCACGTAAAAAAAAAAAAAAAAAAGGGTAGAGCGGGCGAAAGAGACGGCGGAGAGGGATCGGGAGAGAACCCTGCCCCTCGAGTTTCGCAGTCTGCGGCGAGGACGCCGCAGACTCATCTACGCCCGGGACTACCGACCTCCATGATCGGGGCCTAAGGACGGCAGTTGGCTGACTCACCGTCTTTACGGAAGCAGGCCGTGGCGGAGGCGTGTCGTGTGTGCCTTGCACACGCCTGCCAACTCACCGAAGCGGGATAAAACCCGACCCCACCAGGCGAGGCCGCGGTGGCGGCCAAAGTCCGCCGGTAACCCTGGGGTTATCCTTTCGAGGGCTTACCCGGGGTGCCCGGCAACGGACACTTGGAGAGGACACCGTGCGGTTTTAGTCGATACACGACATAACCACCCCCGCTGGTCGGCGGGGGGATATCCGATGGATTTCCGCACGTAAAAGAAAAAAAAAGGGTCGAGCGGACCGGGCGAAATCTATGTTGGGAGTTGTCTATGTACTTATTAATGTGATTGTATATACACTTATTTATAATGGACTCAAAAATCTTCTTAAAAATTCGATAATACTGCTATAGGTTTAAAGTTAGTGATATCGATCGAAGAACCACCCTTTGGTATCGGTGTTATTCTAGAGACCTTCCAGTCACTAGGATATACACACTGCTGGAGTGATAAATTATAAATGTGCAAAAGCGGCTCCTCTAAGACAGATACACAGTCTTTAAGCAAAAACGCAGGTATGTCATCGGGACCACACACAGAAGATGGCTTCAGACGCCGAACAGCTCGTCTTAATTCAGAAGCATTTATGTGCCCCACGCTAAAGCTGGTGGAATTATATCCTGCGTCAATTGCTTCCCGCTCAGCTACCTCAGGATCCAGCACCGGAATGTTTGGATGAAAGACCGAACTAAATTACTGCGCAAAGGCATCGACCGCGCCCTGCAGTGCTATTCTCTAAGGACCACAGCCTTGCGCGCAGCGCTGCGCTCGTCGACGAGCTCGCAAAATGCTGCTTTAGATTTATATTTTATTTTATTTTAATTTTGATTTTAATTTATGATTTAGATTTAGATTTAGATTTAGATTTAGATTTAGATTTAGATTTAGATTAGATTTTTGATTGATGATGAAATCTAAATCTAAATCTAAATCTAAATCTAAATCTAAATCTAAATCATAAATTAAAATCAAAATTAAAATAAAATAAAATATAAATCCAAAGTAGCATTTTGCTAGCTCGTCGACGAGCGCAGCGCTGCGCGCAAGGCTGTGGTCCTTAGAGAATAGCACTGCTGACCCACGACAGTTACATTATTATAGATATATTCTCTACATTGCTGTTATTTTTACGTTTGTCCTTCACATATTTCCAAAAACATGCCGAGTCACGAGTGATATTAATTCTACGGTATACATATACTTCTTAAAAGCTATCAATGACATCCTTGACTTTGGTCCTATAATATTTATATAATTCTCTATTAAATTGTAGTTTGTAATCTTAAACTTTTTTAAGTGAAAATACTTTAATTTAATATAATATATTATTTCACCAGTGTACAACGATGGATATATATATTTATGACTAGACTTTAAGGCACATGCTTGTCGATTATACTGTTTAATTTTCTATACAGCGTATCCACAGCCACATCCGTGTCACGCTGCACCACTAAATCTGTCCAATCAATAGCGGCAATATCGGAGTATAGGCCATGGAAGTGTGCCTTTCGGAAATTCCATTCGAACACAACGCCGGTGATCGTGTCTCACGTTTCGCCCACCGCTGGTCATTGTACTTCTCGGCATGGAAAGCAACACCTCCAATGGTGGATGGAGAGTATCAATTCTCACTAAGGGTTCAATGTCCGATGTTACAGTCACAACATCAGTGTCTAGAGTGGCTAGAATCAAATCCAAGATGCGTCTCTGCTTATTGCAGATGTTATTACATTGTCGCAGCTTACAAAAGCTCAAAAAGTTATCAAACGTATCAAAATGGAGTTTTACATAGGCACTATAGGAATAGAAATTAAAATCACCAATAATTAAAAATTCGTGCTTGGAGTATGTAGAAATAGCATTCTCCATACAAGTTAAAACATCTAGATATCTTTGGTCATTATAACTAGGAGGCAAATACACAACACTTACCAGCAACCTAACATTTTTCCAAGTTATTAAAGCAAACAATATTTCTTTGTCTACAGTTAAATCATCAATATCTTCGATTAACTTTACGATGCAGACATCCACGCACTGGGGGATAAAGTGAAGAATCTTGAAGACAGCTTGCAAATGCTGAGTAAGGAAGTGGCTTTGAAAACTGGCACCATGGACGACCGCTTACAAGAGCTTGAAAAAGTGATCAGACCTGTTGACGACCGCTTGCAAAAGCTTGAAAAAGAGATTTTCAGGCTAAGAACCTGCGGACCTGTTGCCGCGACCTCACCATTATCAGCGAAGTTCGACCTACCACACTTCGATGGAACTTCCTCGTGGACAGCCTTCAAGTACCAATTTCAGATATTGGCAAAAACCAAAGCCTGGTGCAACGAGGAGTCCTTTATGGCCTTGACACTTGCATTACGAGGAGATACCTTAGTAATACTGGAAAACATGCCGCCTGAAGGAAGGACACTGGAGTCCCGGACCACTGGAGACACACGCTATGGTGACAGGCACCTGGAGGTCTACCGAGCGCAGCTCCGCGAGAGCAAACAAAAAGCTGGTGAAAGCCTCCAGGAATGGGCTGTAGAGGTTGAAAGGCTCGTCCGTCGGGCCTACTCATCGAAACCCGTGATGATCGAGCCCACTCTACTGGAGGCCTTCCTAAACGATATACGGGACGCAGAAGTGAAAACTAGTGTACAGTTGCGTCACTACCAGACCTTAAAAGAAGCACTGGCTTATGCCCTTGAGGTGGAAACCGTACGGCAGAACGCCGGGATAAGTAGGGTCAGGGAGGGTCAAGGATGTAGTTGCAGAGTAGAGGAAGCCGTGGTATGTACCAACGTGTTATTCCTGTAGAGGAAGGGGCCATATCCAGTTAGAGTGCCCTTCGAGGAAACGGAGGAGGGTCACGGACTCCTGGACCCAAGTGGAACGTGGAGTCAGGGAGGTCAAGGAGGTAGTTGCAGAGGAGAGGAAGCCGAGGTATGTTCCAACGTGTTATTCCTGTAAAGGAAGGGGCCATATCCAGTTAGAGTGTCCTTCGAGGAAACGGAGAAGGGTCACGGACTCCTAGACCCAAGTGGATCAAGATGTTCCGTTAAAACTAAATGTCGCCAGGGCCGCGGGGCGGATGCTGGCTGGTCGATATGAGGTCCCAACCGTCACTACAACTCAAGTTGGCAATGCTGATGCTTTGTCACGAAGGCCGTGTGTCGAAGATTGCAAGCATTGTCAGAGGAACGAAGCCCGAGAAAAGATTGAAGTCATTAAGGTGAATGGACTTGACTGCTTCGGTTAAACGACCGCAGACAAGAAGCAAAGGAAAATTGAAGCGGTACAACGTTTGAGCACCATGGGAACGTATCGCCATTGATGTTGCTGGACCTTTTCCAACGACTGATGAGGGTAACAAATACATCATAGTAGTGCAAGATTACTTCACTAAGTGGCCGGAAGTATTTGCGACACCCAACCAGGAAGCAGTCACTGTAGCCAAGAAACTGGTTCAGGAAATTGTCAGTCGATACGGCGCACCTATGGAGATCCACTCCGACCAAGGACGGAACTTCGAGTCTGCTCTATCTCAAGAAATGTGCAAACTTCTCGAGATGAACAAGACCAGTACGACTCCAGCGCACCCGCAGTCAGATGGAATAGTCGAGAGGTTTAACCAGACGTTGGAGAATCACTTAGCTAAAGTTGTCGATGAACACCAAAGAGATTGGGACCAGTACATCCCACTGTTCCTGATGTCCTATCGATCTGCGGTGCATGACAGTAGGGGACACACTCCAGCTAAAGTAAATTTTGGTCGAGAGATAAGGCTAGCAGTGGATGTAATAACCGGCACGCCACCCGATAGTCCTAAGCCCGTAACGGACTACATGAGTGAACTTCAAAACCGGCTGGACGACGTGCACAGAATGGTACAGGAAAACAATTTGAAGACAGGTATAAGGATGAAAACCAAGTACGATAGAAATGCAAACACCAACGGTTTTGAAGAAGGAACACTGGTATGGTTTCACAATCCGCTACGCAGAAAAGGAAAATCTCCAAAATTTCAAGCTCGCTGGGAAGGACCTTATACGGTTGTTACAAGAATCAATGACATCACCTACCGCATTAAGAAGGGGCTTAGGGGAAAACCAAAGGTAGTCCATGTGGATAGGTTGACGCGATATCATGGAACAAATGATGCTCGGGACGAGCATGACTAAGAGGGGGGTAATGTTACAACGATCGTCGATATCTCGGAAACTACTGATCGAATCTTTTTGAAATTAAAACGCATTGTTAGTGTCGAAGTACTCTACCGAACAGTGAAGATAAATCTACAAAAGGCAATACATAATCGCAAAGTACTTCAAATACCTATACCTACTTACCTATAAATCGCTATAACAAGGGCGTTCACTTCTATCGTCGACATGGCTGTATGATTCCGGAACATTCTACTCTTATTTAAGGGCTATAATAGACGCCCGGCTATGGACACGAGTTAGTTTATTTTCGGAAGCGAAAGCGAACACATCTTACCGAAGCGATACAAGAGGGTTATACCTGCGACTTGAGCAACGACTGTGGACTTCTACTTAAAATCTTTTTGTCCAATTATATTAACACAGTAGTCATTTTCGTCAAAATTTAGTAATTTGGATTCAATGTTTTTAAGCAATAATTGTTCTAAGTCACAGTTAGTCAAGACAAGAGGAAACGAAGGCTCTTTACTTTTTGTACTTTGTAGTGCACGTTGCAGGTACTCTATTTGCGAATTTATTTTTTTTATTTCATATTTGGCCATGCTGCACGACATGATAATAATAATAATAATAATAAAGCTTTTTATTCTATTTCTTAATGTTACATGTTTTGTTAGTATTTCCTTTTATTTTAGTGTTAGTATAGTACTTCAATTCAATTATTCTTCATTATAGAAATAGATCCCTTATTGGGTAAAAGCCTCCCCCATCTTTTTCCATTTCTGTCTGTCTTTGGCAAGTGTCCACCAGTTGTTACCCACAGTTTCTATGATATTGTCAGCCCATCGTTTGTTTGGTCTTCCGACCTTTCTTTTTCCTAATGGGCCAACCCATTGCGTTGACTGTGAAGTCCACCTTTTATCTTGGTACCTTGTGATGTGGCCTGCCCATTGCCACTTCAGCTTTAGTGCATGACTGAGAGCATCTGTCAGCTTTGTCTTCTTCCTAATAACCTCGCTTCTAATTTTTTCTATTTTTACAATTCTGTCTTTTTTTCATTGCTGTCCTTACTGAATGATATTAGTTTACCAAGGTATATGTACTCATCAACATAATCAATTTTGTTGTTATTGTCGAGTTGTATTGGTTTATGTAGGCCATTTGTCATCACTTTAGTGATTCATCTGTAAGCCAACCTTGTTACTTTCAGCGTTAAGAATGTGTATCATCCCTTGTAATTCTAAAGCTGACTTGGCAAAGATAACGATGTCATCCGCAAATCGTAGGTGACTTAGATGTTTGTCTATTATCCAAATACCTTTTTTCTCCCATTTGATATTTTGGAATATATCCTCTAATACAGCAATGAATAATTTCGGAGACAGGGGATCGCCTTGCCGGACTCCACTTTGTATTGAAATTTTTTCTCCTTTGGTTTCTAGCTTTATTGTACTTGAGCTATTACTGTAGATGTTTTTCAGAATTGATATATAGTTTTGTTCAATGTTGCATGATTCTAGTGCCTTCCATATGGCAGAGTGAGAGATGCTGTCAAACGCTTTTGAATAGTCTATAAAGCCAATATACAGGGTTTGGTTGTATTCCTTGAATTTTTCGATTACTTGTTCCAAGGTGTGTATGTGATCGATTGTAGAATATCCTGATCTGAACCCTGTTTGTTCTATTGGTTGTTTATTATCTATTTTTTCTGTGATTCGTGCTAGCATGATGGATGAGAATAACTTGTATATACTAGGGAGCAAACTTATTGGTCTGTAGTTATTGATGTCTAGTGAACTGCCTTTTTATAAAGCAGTATTATATCTGACTTACACCACTGGTGCGGCACTATTCCAGTGTTGAGAACCATATTAAATAACTTCGTTAAAAATGTGAGTAAAACAGGAGCTCCCATCTTCAAAGCTTCATTGCTGATACAGTCGGGGCCAGGGCTCTTTTCTAATTTTAATTTTTGCGTGTGTTTTAGTACTTCTATTTCTGTTATTTCACAAATTGCGCTGTGTATAGCTCTTTGAAGAATGCTGTGGCACATTTTAGTACTTGTTGTCTTGTTCTTGTATTGTCTTGTCCTTGTTTCAATGTTTGTATCCAGTTTTTGTGTGTGTTTAATTGTTTGTTAGCCCTTTTCACGCTTCTATATTTTGTTAGGTTCCATGATATAATGTTTCTTCAGTACTGATTGTAGTCTTCCTTAATAGCTTTGTTTGTTTTTTTGTAGATTTCTTTTATTTCATTCTTTATTTCCTTTGTTTTATTCTTGCCTGTTACTAGTTCAGTTCGTCTGTTTATCAGGTCTATGGTGCTTTTCTTGAATATCTTATGTTCCCTGTTTTCATTGTTTTTATTATCTGTTTTTAAACTTGCGATGATTGTGCTTTCAAGTACATTGTAATAGGTCTGTGCAACTTGCATGTTTTCTAAATTGTCAACCTGTGCTTTTATGTTTGCTTCTAGCTTCTCTTTATATTTTCTTATTTTCATTTCTGTTTTAGGTGCTCTCGGTGTTACTGTGAAGGATGTTCTATTTAGTTTAGCTTTACCTAGGTTTACTGATGCTCTCACTAGTCTATGATCAGAGACATGCTTTATTTCATTTAGCACTTCCACATTGGATATGTATTTTGGATTACTGCTAAGAATGAAATCAATCTCGTTCTTTGTTCTCCCGTCAGGTGACAGCCATGTCCACTTTCGGCTTTGTTTCTTTCTGAAGAAAGTGTTCATAATCGAGAGTTTGTATTCGTACGCGTATTGTATTAGCTTTTCACCTCTTTCTTTTCTAGTGCCATATCCGTATTTTCCCATTATACAAGTTTCGTCTGATTGTGGGTGTCCAATTTTGGCGTTAAAGTCTCCTATAACTAGTACCGTTCGATCTGCAAGGCTGTGAGCTGTATATAGGTCTTCATAGAATTAATTGATGTCATCTTCACATGATTTTGCAATTGGAGCAAGTACTTGAATTATGGATAAGGCTAAATCGTTGAACTTAAGCTGGAGTAGGGCTACTCTTTCAGATATTCCGGTGAAGTTGACAATGTGTTTTTTGAGTTCCTTCTTTATTAAAAAGCCAACACCATAGAGTCCGTATGTTTCCCCTATATAGAAAAATATATGGTTTTCGTGTTCTTCTATTTCACATCCCTTTCTTCTTATTTCAGCCAGTCCCAAGATATGCCACTCTATTTTTTCTAAAGCATGTAATAGCTGGAGGTATTGTTCTCTTGACGCAAGGGTTCTTACATTGTAGGTACATATTTTTAATGAATTCGGTTTAATTAGTTTTCTTATTTCTAAGGATGAGGGGTGGTGGTCATTAGTCCCCACGGTGACCAGCCGGGTTGGGGAATGTAATTGCTTGTTGTTTACATGTTTGATTTTATGTTGTTTTGTGTTCGTCTTCCGGGGGGTATTGATTATTAATTGCTATTCGTTGCTGGGTCCAGGTTGTGAGTTCGATCTAGGGCGGTACATATGTTCAAGGGTATTCGTTTTGTTCATTTTTCTAGGGAACTTTTGACATGTTCCAGTATTAGGTTTTGATAGAGGCGGTGTGTTCGAAGGAGATCGCTTTCTTTTTTCACTGCCTATTTCCTGGCTTTCCTTTTCTTTTATTATGAGTTTATCATACCTTAATAGTGCGACCTTTCCTTTCTTTATTTCTTCTTGTTGTTTTACTTTTAATTCCTTTCTTAATTGCAGAATTTCTTTTGGGAAATCTTCAGTGACATAGCTATCTTTAGGGAAATTCTTGTTATTTCTCAAAATCTCCTTTTTTCTCCAGCCCAAGGTCAGTTTCACTTGTATAGGTCTCCTTTTATTATCTTGCCTCTTCCCTAGTCTTTGGACTCTGCCAACTTCCCATTTGTCAAAATCATCTATCTTGCTAATTTTGCTCATGGTATTAAATTTTTCCAAGACTAGTTCCAAAAGCTCCATGTTGTTTTTTTCCGATTCCTCTATTCCATGCAGTATCACATTATTTTGCCTGACTTCTTTTTCAAGGTTATGGACTTTTTTCTTTAAGGTTGTTATGTCAACTCTAAGTTTTTCATTTTCTTCCACCAAAGGTTTAAGTTTTTCTTCAATTGTGGTTATCACATTTGAAGCTAAAGTATTGGTTTGCACCCTGAATTCTTCTTTTATTTCATTCATGTTCTCAGTCATTTTCTTTAAGACCAATTCTAATAGTTTTTCCATATTTTACTAGTAATGGTAGTTTTGTTATGCTTTTCTGCCAAGCTACAAATACAACTAAGTACTTTTTTTTTTGAGCTTCTGGAACGCGCCCGGTTGTCAAACCAAAACGTCAAACCGAAACATCAAAGTTAAATGTCAAGTGGCGGAAATGACAATTGGTAACTGTGACTTTGATGAGGGTATTTTGATATTCACTATACATAAGTGTTATTGTGTTTATACAAATTCTTTTCGGTTTTTATCACTTTTCGCCAGAAACTTAGATTTAAAAACACTTCTTTAGTGAAAATTCAATGTGACACTGTATGGATTCAAGTTTGGAGTGAGTTTCGTTGTTTCAAATGAACTTTTAGCACTAATTTCGATTAAAAACTCGCGGAGTGAACAGCAACGGTATTTTCGTGACAACTGCTAAACCGGAAGTTTGACGACATGATCGGTGGGTATATTTTCCGATTCGAGAATGGGAGTCGTAGGAGTAGAACAGTGCGGAGTCATTTGTGAACAACCAGGTGTTACATCTGTCTTAGAAATAGGAGACGATTGTTTCTTCCTAATTGTCACATAAGATGTTTCAGAAGTTAGTGCAGTCTGTGCTTTAGATTTTTTCTTTTTACATGTCGTACATTCCCACTTAGATAATAATGCCTTTTCTCCTGAATCTTTTGGTTCGCCTATACAGCTCTGTTCAAAGTTGTTCTTGCATATGGAGCATATGAGCGTACTTGTATGGTTAACATGCTTCTTACACTTGTAGCATGTCACAAGTCGCGCCATCTTGCGGGTGCCTCCAGTTCTAGAATTCGATGACATTTTGTTGTACTACTTACTATCTTATAATAGCGATATCTCGTACGCTTTGAATCACTGCACAATAAATTATACAATCTCAAAAGTGAAGCTTGTGTTTACCCACCCGGACTCGATCTCACGTCTTATCGACCGACCATAGAAAGAAGTAGGCTCGTCTCACCACGGGTCCACCAATACATTTAAGTTTCTTGTTGAAATACGGGAATAGTATTTAAACGTCATAAATAGTAGTAGGCACATGTACTAATTTATTGAAATCTACCGTTGCTTTTGTTCGACTAATGGAGTCAAACCAGGCCTCCGTCACTCGCTCAAGGCTGCGCGCTAAATACCTACCGCTCGGCGTATCGTCGACGATACAAACTGGCAGAGGGCTGCCGAACGCCCGCCTGAGCACTCGCATAGCACCGCAATGCACGTTTCCCGCGCTTACGCTTCAATATGCAGAAACCACGTAATTGGGCTCCCAGAAGTTTACCTTTAATTTTATGGAGAAATGAAAGAAAATTTGTTATGAAGTGTCGATGGTCAAAATATATAATATTTAATGTATCCGAAATACATCAAATTATGTGTATAATTTATTGATAAATATAAAATAATACTGAATATAATTTTGAATACCCTTGATTTTACTATGTCCCACATTGACCGGCTTAGATTCGAATTAAGTTTATTCGTGAATTTCCTTCAGTGGTAAGGGTAAAGAAGAATGAATGGTATCGAAATATGATAATATCATCAGAATTAAACATAAAACAACACTGATTTAATAATATAAACTGTCTTTCGTAACATTATATTATGTCCCACAATTCCGGCCGTGCATGGAATTACACTTTGTAACCGTAATTTGATGGACTTTATCGCCAAAAAATATACCACTGACTACAAATTTCTTCCCTGGCAACAATACTCCAGACTTCGCCATTTTGTAAAGTAGTCAGAGAATTACCATTTTGACGCATTTCGTGTCGAAACTTGCTGAGCGTTACCGTACCGGATTTTTCATCCACTTTGTAATTGTGATTTTTACTGGGTAGTTTGGTTTTTTGTTTATAGAAATATAATAATGATAAACTACAAACGTATTATTTTTGTGTTTCATCTTTATTAAAGTTTATTTACAAGCAATCTTAGGTCGGCGATTGGAGATGCGTTATCCATTTTGTTTAGTTACATATAACGTGGAATAAAAAAGTTACTAAATGGAAATATAAAGGCAAGTACATCATGTGTTTACTTATCTTTTTAGTGGATATATAATGATATCTTGGAACGATAACTATTTTAGTACAATAATTATTGGCGGTTACTTGCTGAAGTTTGCAAGTCATTTTTCGACCACTTCTGATTATGCGATTGAGCTGAAATTTTGCATGCAACGTGACAATACAATATTATGATAACATGGAGCTGATCTGATGCTGGAGGACGAAGGTAGCCATAGGAACTACTCAATAAAACGACACAACCCCATCGAGTTTACGAGTTTACAATAATAGTAACTAAGTACTACCTTTTTTTTTTTTTTTTTATCGTGCGGAAATCCCTTCGGATACCCCCCCGCGTGCCAGCGGGGGCGGTTATGTCGGGCTTGAACCGACTAAAACCGCACGCCGTCTCGGGTCTACAGACGCCGGGGTGTAAGGTTGCCCATAGAGCATATCCCTCGCACCCCGACTGACCCTGGGCCATCTCCGGTTTCGAGATGGCCCCCTCGGGTTTGGGAACCACGGTGTCCCCGTCTTGCCCCGGTTTGGGGGAGGGGCGCTAGTCGCCCCACCGTCCCGGCCTGCTTCTGCTGGGGTGACAGGTGGCCTCACCCGCCACCCCCAGGCCTGCGCTCATGGAGGACGGAGGTCGTTAAGCGACCTCCGGCGCCTGAGTTGCCTGCGACGCGCGGCGAGCAAGTTGCGGGCTCGGCGGACCGGGAGAGTTCTAAGTCTCTCCCGGGCGCGCTCCGCCACCTCCTTCGCGAGCATTACATGCTCGCAGAAGGAGGCGGCGGCGGCCCACGCGCTCGCGCTCCGCACCATTGCCGCAATCATGCTGCCGAGCGAGAGGATTCCCACCCCGATGGCTGCCACGAGGTCACGCCTCGGCGCCTCCCACGCCGGGCAGTCCGCCAGCGTGTGCAGCCCTGAGTCCTCGCTCGCGTCGCAGTGATGACACTCAGGCGTTGGCTCCTTCCTGATCCGATGCAGGTGGTTCCCTGAGATCACCTGCGTCAGTCGGTAGGAGAGGCTTCCGTGTCGCCTCTCCAGCCAATCCTCCATGATGGGCCAGCCAATCCTCCATGATGGGAACTAAGTACTACCTATGTTGTAAAATGGAAATAAGAATATCAGATAGTTCTGATATTCTTATTTCCATTTGATATCTCATTCATATCTCATTCACTGCTCTGTAATGTTACTATGTACTCCTTATTTGTGAAATAAACATTTATTTATTTATTATTTATTAATAAATGTTAATTATCGCTCGCTTAATAATGTACCCGGTAGATGGCAATACGCTCGCCCCCTATTACATTGGGACCTTAACATAACTGGCGAATCGTGGGTGTAATACACCTCTGCCTACCCCTTCGGGGATACAGGCGGGAAGTTATGTTATGTTATGTGTTATGTTATTATTTTATTAGGACAGTATGAGAAATCCCGAAACTGTAGAAGATACAAGGAAACTGTCTTAGTAACTATTATTTCTTTTTTTGTGAAAAGAATTATGGCATACTGTTTTTTAACCAAAAATAAAAACAAGTTGAAAACAAGTTGAAAAGTTGAAACCCCATCGAGTTTAGGATCGTTTGAATGGTATTAACGAGTACTATGATCCTGTATGGTAACCAGGGTCTAATGCTGGAGCTGGAAGATGGCTTGGGCTCGTTTGATTTGCCTTAAGGCAGTCTTTACATAGATTGATTTTTTGAGACTGAACTGAATTAAAAGGCTGAATAGAAATAAAAGGCGTTGATTACTTGATAGCATAGTTTCATTTATTTTATAAATTACCGTCGTTCATGGTCCTACCATCTACGTCCATCCTATTTCAGTACTGATTTGCAGTATTTTTTTATCAGGGTAAACTAAGCTTTACCTTTTCGATTTTGTAACTGAAGCTTTCCATTTTGTAATTGTCTTATGTTTTACTGTTACCATTTCTTTAAATTTTACTGATTTTGAAAGTAAATACCTTGTTTTATTTAACTTTGCGTTGAATTAAAAAGAAAGAGTAAATCATAAAAAAATAATCAACGTTATTAGATACAACCATCTAATAACGTTGATTATTTTTTTACACGATATAAATCGGAAGTTAACCGAGCTAAATTACCAAATAGTTACAAAATGGTTACATTTTTACAAAATACTAAAAATACATGGCTTATCTTACTTATGCTGTAATATTATTTAAAAGAATATTATATTTATAACCAAATAAACGAAAATCTTCCATTAAGAATGTACTATTTTATTTAATTATTTTACTTTAAAAAGTTACAAAGTGGATGTCTAAACCACTCTCGTGTCCGAAGAAAGTATTTTTTTTTTCCAAACTTGTATATTTATAGGGTAACTGTAGCTATTTTAATGCTCTTTCAAGAATAGCGAATCATTCTATAAATTTTGTTTTGCATTACCAATTTTTTTTATTATTTCATTCCATTTTGTAACCTGGACACGTTTTAAAAAAAATGCCCAATTATTGTGCAGTGGATGGGTGTAAAAGTCAAACGAGAATTTAAATGAATGAAAAAAATTCAAACAAAGTATAATTTGACGTTTTTTTTCATTGCCGAGAGACGTAGAAAGGTGAGTAGTATTTTAAATCATATCTATATGAATGTTCTCACCATTCGTAAATTAAGGAGTTTTTTGAGTCAGGTGTTATAAAAGTGTTGTTTTATAGGTAATTCTAATACTGTAGTTACCTAGTACTTACGCAATAGGTAATGTCCGTTAATTTTAGATTTCTTTGATATTTTAGCTATGGGTATATAGGAATAAGCGTCTATATATAGGTATTTAAGCTATGATGGTCATTCACATTCATATTAAAGTTATCGGGATATTTACCATATTGTATTAGGCATTGCGACAGCGTCCAAACAATACAACATGGTAAATATCCCGATAACTTTAATACGAAAGTCTATATATAGGTATATCTACTGTAAATTATTTCGTAATTTTATACCAATGGTTGAACTGACTAATAAAAAGATGGTTGATTCGTAACATTCGTTTTATTACAATAATCATCATAGGTACAACCCTAGCGCATTCTTACGATGGCGTCACTCGCACTGCGGGCATCACAGTCTCGACTCTATGAACGCGTGTATAAGGTACAATTCTTCTCGTTCTGTGCAGCAGGTATTATTACTAAAATTTTGTAGGTTAATATAGAGTAGGTATTTTCGCTTTTGTATGGGAGTGATATATCTGTTACGTTAGTAACTATTTATTAATCTGTGGTCAAACTCCGATTTTGATGAAGTTTTTGAAATTTTATGGACCGTTTTAATTTTTATTTATGTTATAACTCAGTCTTCATCAGTTTTTTTTACACTAAATTTACACAGTTTGTTACTTTAACACTCAGGTTTGGGTGTGTACCTATACTTATAATCATTATAAAACTACTTTTGCACTGTTTTTTGAATTTAATTAACGACAAGGTCAGCAACACGTCTGCTCACTTTAACGCCACAATGGAATTTTGAGGTTATGTTTATGTAGAAACCGGCAATAAATCTTTAAGTATTTGTTATCCATTTTCATTGCTCTGAATAGACTTCGAGGCTTTAAATACTTTTTATAGATACTATTAATATGATATATTTTAACAGTCTATACTTAAACCTAAAAAATTATTAAATTTTCCAAATGATTTCGAAAATAAACTAACTGAAAATTATGAAATATTTAAATTAGGAGTCTATAATTAATTATTTTTTGAGGTCGGTGCCAGCCATGCAAAGCGGATTTCCTTTCTTTAAAATTTTGTAGGTATTTTTCTAAGCTGGTACCGATCTCCAATTATCCCGCAATCAGATAAAAATAAGTCGGTACCTTTTATACTTGCCTACATTTTTTTTTATTTCATGGATTACACATTCCATGTTAATATTTCTGCAATCCTCGAAAGAACATATTAATATACTTACTTATCATGGGTTTTTTTTATTATTTTAATAAAGGTTTTGGGCTATAGTGATTGATAAATTAGAAAGTGTCTTCTGCCGCTGACTGTTGATGTAACAATTTCAAAATAGTTGTCCCAATAAGGTGCTATACGCCACAGATGAACCGACAAGGTAACTGCAGAGAACTAGCACTCTCCCTACCCTCAGAAGAGGCACTAAGATTCAAAGAACGCTTAAAAATCTACGGACTTTGATTGCGTGGGCTTAAAAGTGTTACACGTGCGCTTCGCTGAAAATTGGAGAGCAGAATACCCACACTTCACAGAGAATCCGAATTTCGTACGGTATACCCGAGGTCTCGGTAATAGGATCTCGTGACAGAACAGTGAGGTTTTTTGTTTGTTTAGTTTTTTCGATATAGCCACCGTTAGACCAGTTGCGGTGGTTGGAACCCATGGGAGTTTACACATGTATAAAGAAATGCGAGGTAACTGTAGCTTAGCCTCCTCACCTTAACTTTGTTAAGA
This sequence comes from Cybosia mesomella, assembly GCA_946251805.1. Taxonomy (NCBI): domain Eukaryota; kingdom Metazoa; phylum Arthropoda; class Insecta; order Lepidoptera; family Erebidae; genus Cybosia; species Cybosia mesomella. The sequence continues at coordinate 12,641,705 of OX276395.1, forward strand.
AAGTCTATCACTTTCTCAACAAAGATAAGGTGAAGTATGTTTTACAAAACTTGTTGTTTTTTACAGCTTAGAATGTAGTTAGTACATATCCAGATGCTGATAATAATTTAAATAATTCATAGGCCTAGTGTAAATAAATCCGACTTACACAGCAATCTTAACAAATGCACTATCTTCATTGTAATTACGAGATATAAGTAGATATCGAAAGATATTACGATATGGAACTATGAAATAAAATAAATAATTACAGAAGATCGCCTTCACACAGTGAGTGATATAATTTTACATAAGGGAGGTACAGAGGCCTAAAAAAGATAAACCTATCGAGTTTAGACTCATTTGTTTTGTCTTGGTAAGCCATCTGGTGCTACATGATGTCCAATGTCTGAAGTTGGAGACGGTAGGTGGTCTGAAACTAAATAAGATAGACTCGTTGTATTAAAGCTCCTTTTGCTTTAAGCACTCTGGTGCTACATGACATTACTAGATAACACAAAAAAGTCGAAAATAAAATAATTAATAAAAAAAACTTATTTTAAAAACAAGTTTTTATTAAAAGAATTAGTTGTACTAAAACCGAAAAAAACATTTTTATGCAAGGGTTATGGTGATGTCAAAAGATTAGCGAATTAAAACGCAGAGAAGAGTTTGCGCCATACAAGCTTTTGATAATAGCACAACCATTGCATATAATTATTTTTTCGTTTTGTACAATAGATAAATGCTTGTATAAAAAAAGATTGTTTAATACATTTTTGCCATCTTTTTTAATAATAAGTAAGTATACTTTATCAATTACTATATGAACCTTGACAGGTTATCAAAATGGTTGGAAGATGTAGTGGTAAAATGAAAATAAGAGTTACTAGTAGTGTAACATAGCACATAATACATACACACATACTCACATTACTTACGACTGTTGCCCTACCCCAGAGAGAGAAAGGCATTTTCTGATGGCTAGCCGTGCAAGGTGGAAATCACTTTATGGCGTGGTCAGGTTGCGAATGCCTTTATATTGTCCCAAGTGAGACTTCTGTATTGCTTATTTCATGCTAATAACAAGGTCGTTAAAGTTGGCAATATTATCTATATATTTTCTGTATAATCGAGTGACAGTCTTAACACCACTGAGCGCATGACTAGCCGCTACTTATGATTGTGAATGCGTGAACCCGGTCTATTCTGCACTTAAGACGTTCCCAATTTTTCAATTCCGCGCATAGAATCGTAATCAGTGTCGTCCGTTCTTTAACAACTCACAATGGATGTGGAAGCTTGGAAAGACGACGTCAGTTATGAAGATGGACATTTAATTGTTTACACGGACCTATTTTGTTCAGTTAAAGTGAAACGTGAGTATTCATTTAATATATAATTATATTTGTTAATTTTTTTTTTTGAAAGCTTGTATTGAATATAAAGGGTTCGTGTAGTTAAAAGGCCAAGGCGATCGGGTTTATAAAAAAAACATGAACCTTTCAAATTGGTGACGTTTTTAAATAAAATAAATGTAAATACACTCGAAACGGGTTAGCTTGTATTCAAGTTTTTAATGCCAGTACATGAAACTCTTGGTGGACAGCTGTCTCTTCTTTCCCTGGAGGTAGAATAGCAGGAGCGCATACCCTTTTTATACTCTCTTATTTACGAACACACCCAAAACCCACAGTCATCATGTCATCACTATTTATTATACTCGTACCTACCTATGTAAGGTAAAGATGTGAAGGCGATCGAGTTTTACTGTTTGCTCAAACTATTGTGAACAGTAATGTTTTGCAAAACCTTTACAAGCTAGTTAAAACTTCATTCTGTAATAAAATTATTAAAAATTTGTTGACACATATCCTCTGGTTCATTTCTTATTTTTATGATGGTTCATTTAATTTTATCATTCCATGTCTGTATATTTGTCATTTTATCATTGCATTTATCATGTTTTAATTTTTATCTATTTTATTGTTATTTACACTACTTACATCATGAATATGCTATTAACAACGGTAAGATTTTGTATATTAACCCATATTGATAATAGTGTCCGAATATTTTTTTACTATTATTATTGCTCTAATGAAAACTAAATATTACTGAGCTGATTTTTTTTTTACTGAACAAATTGTAAACTTGATTATAGAATGCTTTGCGTGACAATACCTGGTTGTATTCTTAACCCTCCAAAATGGCAACAATAATCCTATGAGTAGCCATCTGATAAAACCCGTTCAACTTCTACTTGCTTATGCGCAGGATTCATTAGTTTCAAACAGAAAAAGTAACTTATCTGCGCATGCACTGCCTAGGTCACACAACTACATCATCTCGCAGTTGCTCTTTCGCATACCTGGTCAATAAAGGTGTATACTTGAAGGAGAGTCAAAATACCATACTAAAATTTTCGTTATAAGCTTTTGTGTGCTTAAAAGAACAGCAATGGTGAAAGTTAATTCATGCTAAAATATTCACAAACCTTTCATACATTGAAATACATCTACAAATAAAATTGACATATATGTACTTTTATAAACCCCAAATATAAGACATCCCCAGAGTTACGATATGACCCTAATCCCATCCACATACCTATTACTGTAACTTATGTACACCAAGATCAACAGCAGTGCCCCACGAACACACCGAGTAATGACTCTCGAGAAGTCTCAGGGAAGTTAAACTGTCTGAGAACACACATACATCGAAATTGAGTTAAAATATTTCATGTTTTGTTTATTATTTTATGGAAAGTATTAAACCTTAGGCGATCAATAAATTAGGTACTTATGTTGTTGGGGTGTGTGTTGGGTAACCTCCTCGAGTGTCGCTCCGATTCCGATCCCGCTGCAGTCCGGGGGGAACGGAATCGGAGCGGCCGGTACACCCTGGGCGGCGGTCAATGGCTTCCCCTTCACCCCTTCATAGGGTTGACATTGATCGTCGGCCAATACCCAACGTGGCGGGAACACATCGCTCTCCGCACTCCTCTGTTTTCAGAGGAGACAGGATGAGCGATGCTGTTAGTGGTGAGATGGCCCAGGGTCAGCCGGGGTGCGAGGGATATGCTCTATGGGTAACCTTACACCCCGTCTGAAGACCCGAGACGGCGTGCGGTTTTAGTCGGTGCAAGCCCGACATAACCGCCCCCGCTGGCCGGCGGGGGGGTATCCGAAGGGATTTCCGCACGATAAAAAAAAAAAAAAAAAAAAGGTACTTATGTTGTTAACTGTAGATATATTAATCAGTCTTACATCAAGTTAAAGGGTTTATTATCTCTTGTGATATGTATCGCTTTAAAGCGGTTAAATTCTTGATTATCGGGCTGGGCTACTCATCAATAACAAAGTTATAAAATGGATAAGCTCATATGATGAAACGTTGTTTTCACTAGGTACGTATAGATAGACCCCTGGGGGCGGCCCTACCTAATGGTAAGGGGCAAGCTTCGCCCCAAGGCCCCGCCGTTTACCTGGTGTCACCAGCCGGAGCTGCTCGGAGGAGTTGTCAGCTCCCTGTTCCCGGACGGGCGGTGGAACAAGTTCCACCGCAGATGACTCCGCCTCGGTCGCCCATGGCGCACGGCATGTGTTTCATGTTTGGAGCGGTGCCAGTCTCCGAAATTGTGGAAGAGGGGCAAACTGGTCCTCATCGGAAAGGAGGGTACACCTGGCGGACTCGCCGGACGGTGAGTCCGCCGGGTGCCCCATAGTGTGGCTCGACGAGGTATGCGAACTCTTTGGAAGAGTAATTGCGAAGCGCCTCGTCGAGCACCACTCAAGAGTAGGGCCGAATCTCGCTGATAGTCAATATGGCTTCCGCCAGATGCGCTCCACCGTGGATGCCATCATGCGGGTGAGGGCTCTGACGGAGGATGCAGTCGCCCGGGTTGAGGTGATGTTGGCGGTGTCCCTGGACATCGCCAACGCGTTCAACACCTTGCCCTGTAGTTGCCTTAGGGAGGCGCTTGTATATCACGAAGTGCCTCTCTACCTTCGCCGCATAGCCCAACCGTAACCGGTCTCGGTCGGCGTGAGATGCCGTGCGGTGTTCCACAGGGACCTGGGGCCGCTCCTGTGGAACATCGGATACGACTGGGTGCTTCGCGGTGAGCTCGCAGACGGTGCCGCCGTCACATGCTACGCGGACAACACGCTCGTGACAGCGTGCGGGGCCACGTACCGCGAAGCGACCCTGAAGGCCACGACCGCGGTTGCCCAGGTCGTGGAGCGGATCTGGCGGCTGGGTCTCGAGGTGGCTCTGCATAAAACCGAGGCCCTGTTCTTTCATGGGCCTCGGAGTAAGCCACCTGAGGGATTCAGTCTCATCATGGGAGGCAATCGCATCGGCATCAAGCCCCAAATGAAAATTTTGGGGCTCGTGCTCGACGGCCGATGGGACTTCTGAGGACATATCCAAAGTCTGGCTCCCAAATTGAAGGGCACAGCTATCGCTCTGGCGCGGCTGCTGTCCAACATGAGGGGGCCCGACGACTCCTGCAGGAGACTCTACGCGGGGATAAGACCAGAAGTGTGCGAATGCTCCGCGCTCCGCAGCGAGTGATGGCCAACAGGGTCATCCGGGGGTACCGCACGATCTCGTTAGAGGTGGCGAGTCTCCTTGCCGATACTCCACCATGGAACCTGGAGGCGAGAGCCCTTTCGCAACTGTACCAGTGGCGCAGGCGCAGGAGCAGGGACGGGACCCTGAACCTCAGTCCCAGCTCTGCCAGAACATCGTGGTGGAGTCGAAGGAACGATTTGGGTGACCAAGAGCAGGGCACGCCGCAATAGCGGTGGTAAGGCCCATCATGGAGGATTGGCTTAAGAGGCAACACGGAAGCCTCTCGTACCAACTGACGCAGGCGATTTCCGGTAAGGGGAGCTTCGGGTACTATCTGCATCGTATCAGGAAGGAGCGAACGTCTGAGTGCCATCAGGGCTACGCTAGCTAGGACTCGGGGCTGAATACGTTGGTAGACTGCCCGGTGTGGGGGGTGCTGAGGCGTGACCTCGTGTCAGCTATCGGGTTGGGAGTCCTCCCGCTCGGCAGCATGATTGCAACAATGGTGCGGAGCGCGCGCGTGTGGGCCGCCGCTGCCTCCTTCTGCGAGCATGTTAATGCTCGAGAAGGAGATGGCGGAAATCTGTGAATTTTACATAAAGCTGAAAACGAAAGCGGCTAAAATAGGGAAAAACTGTTCAGGGCACAAAAGACCAATTTGTTTACTTAGGCCAATGCGGCGTACTTTTTCATTTGCAAAGTTCTTATTTTGTTAGACAGACCGAATTCCGAATTTGTCCCATTGACATTTCGTAAAAATCTGACGACAAGTTTCGGATGTAGACACCGGAACTCTTCAATATTATGCCTGCAAATCAACCGCCATTGATGTTACTGCATATTTATGCATTGTTCATGGCACCTACTTCAACAGAATAGTTATACGTGCATTTTTGTCTTTTGAATTAAATCACTAATTCAATTATTTTTCACTTTTTGTGATTTTTTGTTTGTTCTAGGTACAACGCTGTCTAGGCAAAATATGTCATGTTCTAGGTAAAACTTGCTGAATAGATCTTAATATAAAAACCTTGTAGGAAATATTTGCTAACCTACGCATAATGTTGGCAATGCTGTTCAGAAGAAATACTTATAATGCGTCTGTCTCATGCTGTCTTCATGACTACATTTCTTAAGAATATGATTATAGCCAAAAATATGATCCGATCGCTAGAAAAGATATGCGCTCGACGCAGAAAAAAAATCTATAAACGAAATGAAATGAACCTCATTTTGCCCGAAATGATACTTTAGAAGATTTTCCTTTCCACTATGAAGAAACAGCAGCGCGTCACTATTTCACTATTTTTATTGTCAGTGGTTTTTGCTCTTTGTCTTAGCTAAGAGACAAGTAGATTTTTTATATTCTTTACTTCCAATCCACTACTAGCAAGCTGTTGCCCGCGGTTTCACCAGCGTGAAATACTGATACCGTGCCCGCAACTCACAGGCATCTATTCCTGGGATATAGATAGCATATTTTATGTGCTATTCTAAACTATCTCTGTGTCAAATGTACTTCAATACATACTCACAAACTTTCACATGAATAATATTAGTTTACCACGTAATTGGTACTACTTAAACAACATAATTAATTGTTTCCTATTACATAAATTCTATCTACTAGGTATGTAACTGGTGTTTATCTGCCATCCCATTTATACAATAAAGACCCTTTAACCTCTGTTGTGTTAATGAGTACGCTGACGACAAAGACAAATAATAAAAAAACAATAATAAATCGCGATAGATTCCGTTTTATTGTAAACATTTATATATTTAATTTTATTGTGAAAATTATCACTCGTTTTCGCCTAATTAATTAAAACCTATGCGCATAACGCACACGGGAAAGCAGCATGGCTAGAAATTCTTTACTCACGTAGCCAAGTGGTCGCTGCAAAACGTGACCGCACCAGCGAATGACACTCCGGCCGCGGATGCGATAATTCCTCACGTGACTCGGCACATTTACTGCAGCATATGCAACCTGCTGCCTGCACCTGCTGATTGACGGACGATGCTCTGGCTCAGACTACCTTGTCGGGGATGGGGAGTCACTCCCGCAAAAGCCTAATAATACCAAATTATGAAAAGAGCAGTAGAAGAGTGGATCTTGGATCCCAAAGTGCAAGTTTTAAATGCAAGCGTGATGAGATTATATACAGCGCCCATATATACGGTCTTTCAAACATGTATTCGAAAATTGCAAACAAAGACAATTGACGTTTGAAGTCTTTTCGATCATACACTCGATAATTTCACATTTTCTGTTTGATTTTGAGGAGTTTCCTGCGGCATCTACGGAATTCTAGGTCCAATACTAATGAAATTTACATGGGTCCAACTAGGAGTTAAACTGAACCCAATGCAAGAATTTTCAGAATCGGTTCATTACAGACGGAAATATCGATGGAAATCCATAAAAAAACAGATACAGAGAAACGTAGAACCTCCTCGTTTTTGAAGTCAGTTAAAAACCGCTTAGTACTCCGTCGAAAACCTGTGTTCAGGTCATCCATAAGAACGTCCTGCGTCAATGGTTTGATCAGAAATACCTACTACTCTGCTTCGGCTATCTTACTATCTGGTCGGCTTCGCTACGACCGGCCTTTGGCTCTTAGGCACTTACTAGATGGGTGACAATTCCATCGATAAGCACCCTCACAGCCATGAGCTGGTCGCTTACCCAAAGAGAGTCTCACTGAACAATACCATCTTCGACGACGACGATCCTTGGCGGCCTCTGTGGCGTAGCGGTAGTGCATCCAACTGCTACGACAGGGAGCGCGGGTTTTAATATGCGGTATTAATATGTCTATTTGCATTGGGGTGGGTGTTTCTATGTGTAATATGTATGTATTTACAAATACATGTTTATCCGTATTCGGGAACCCATAATACAAGCTAGTTAAACTATAAGCATAGTTTAACTAGCTTGTATTATGGGTTCCCGAATTTGGATAAACATGTATTTGTGACTAGAAAGCGCTTTGGGACTAGAAAGCGCTGTGTAGAATGTCGTATAATATTTATTCTATTCTCAATTAACCGGGATCTACTACCTTTCTATCGAGTCTTCTGCTTTGACGCCACAGCCACCCTCCAGCTGGAGCAAAATTTCCTTGCACGACTGATCAGCCTGTCAATGTTTCATGTTACGAAGCGGAATTTATGGGTTCCATGCTTTGGGCGTAGCGTCTTTAGCCGTGTCCTCCCCTGACATGGAAGTCCTTACCCACTTGGCACAAGGGTCGGGCAAAGCTCCTACCCGCGGCTGTGCCCTTTCTTCAGCATGACCCTCTTTTATACGAACTATTTTGTTTTTGGAGCATTTGGCTTTACAGGGAGCGACTGTCATCCGATTTCCTTACCCCGATAGGAAGGCCTGCGCAAGAGCCTCGTCCATCAATCAGCAGGCCAGGGTGGCAGGGCCAAGCCAACCTTACCTGTGAACCAAACCAGGTTTACAAGTAAGGCTTGGCCATGAAGGTATTGCTGGGTTTCTATATACTCCAATGCGTTTGTTTAAAAGTCTCTCTGCCATCGATGCCCAAGACCGTACGAAGTGGAGTCGTAAAAGTCGGAAAACGGACTCCAGACTCCGAGCTGAACGGGAGTTACGCAAACGCACCAATGATGGAATGAATACCTACAAAAAGAACAAAAACTGTATAAATTGTAAATATAATTTTATTATGAAACAAAAAATGTGTTTAGTGCATAAAATTTGAGACATTTGAATAAGAACATTAATGTTGGATGTATAAATACAAAGTCGTTATAAACAAGTTAATTTAAGTACATAATTATTACACATTGTAGTATATCATAATAAGAAGCTAATAAAATAATCTAAGTCGTAGTAACAATAATAATCGCCCAGGGGGGACTTCGATTCTCCCAGCACCCCTCTAGCCCATTACCCATAGTCTCTACACCTAAGGTATAGTATATCTTATTTAAAAATAATAATACAGCATGCCAGAAATAGTAACGTAATGGTATGGAAATTAGATAAGTTTATTATTTTAATGCAACGGTAATTAGAAAATATCAATAAGTCCATATAAAACAGTAAAAATGATAATATAACGCATCATATCGTGATACAGTATTATAATAACGCTGTCTTATAATAAATTGTAAAAAAAACCTTTATTATTGCTATAATTAATTAATGAAAGAAACTTTCAGTGAAAAAATATCAATGCTCAATGTAAACCAAACAAAAACAATTTTAATCAAAAACATGGTCTGTATTGCTTATTTTTAAAGTAACTCACAGCTTTGTTAAGTTTAGCATATTTAGCAATGATACTATTGAGTACTTATATATTTTTCTAAAGATTTTAGATCGGAAAAAGAGAACATCTAGGACGGGACTTGAACCCGCGACCAGTCCCTTACAGGGGGAATGGTCTGACCAACTGAGCCACCTAGACACGTCCCAGATATTCGAAATTCTCCGATACATTAATACGTCTTAAGGCGACGTTGGAGCCATCTTCTGTAATTCTTGCGAACTACAGAAACAATAAATAACTTTACAGTCATTTTTAAACATTGTTTTTGAACAATTCATTTTTAAACATTTTACTTATATATTGTTAAATAAATCAACTGTAATCTTTTTTAAGTTGAGCGAGCGAAGCGAGCATTGCTGTTTGTTGGTGACTGAACTCCTCCGTAACCACTCACGCGATCTTGACCAAATTTACCAAGGTGATAGTGTGGACACTGAGGAGTGTTTTGAAGCGAGACTGTTCATGTCCGATATAACAGTGAGGAATAATCACGGAAAAATAGTTTCACGACCGCGCGGCCTTAGCCAAGCGCGTAAGACCGTAGTAAGATGTCTTATTTTCAAGTAAGAGTCAGGTCAATTTATTTCAGTCGCACCCTTCACTGAATTCCTAGTTAGAAAGAATCTTTCTTAATTATACATAATTATATATGATAGTATTACACCCACGTTTCGTTCATTCGCCGGTTATGTTTAGGTCCCAATGTAATAGGGGGCGAGTCTATTGCCATCTACCGGGCACATTACTAAGCAAGCGATAACCAACATTTTTAATACATACATAACTACGAAAAGTCAGAGGTGTGTGCCCAGGGTGACTGGGGATCGAACTCGAGACCTCGTCTCGGCAGTCCGTTACATATGCCACTGGGTACCAACCTGTACAGTATGCAAATACTGTCTTATAAAAAAAAAATGTACGGAGGCCAAAGTACACTCTATATATTTATAACAACAACTAGAGTCTAACTCAAAAAAAAGCGGCCAAGTGCGAGTCGGACTCGCCCATGAAGGGTTCCGTAGCAGTAAGTAACATAATAATGCTTTTTTTTAAATTTTACATTTGAATTCATTGAATGAAAGGTAAATTGCGTTTTACGATTTATGACGTATTAAAAAAAACTACTTGCTAGATCTCGTTCAAACCAATTATCGGTGGAAGTTTACATGGTAATGTACATCATATATTTTTTTTAGTTTTATCATTCTCTTATTTTAGAAGTTACTGGGGGGGGACACACATTTTACCACTTTGGAAGTATCTCTCGCGCAAACTACTCAGTTTTTTTTATGGAAAAATTATATTAGAAACCTCAATATCATTTTTGAAGACCTATCCATAGATACCTCACACGTATGGGTTAGATGAAAAAAAAAATTTAGAGTTTCAGTTCTAAGTATGGGGAGCCCCCAAAATTTTGTTTTTTTCTATTTTTGTGTGAAAATCTTAATGCGGTTCACAGAATACATCTACTTACCAAGTTTCAACAGCATAGTTCTTATAGTTTCGGAAAAAAGTGACTGTGACATACGGACGGACAGACAGACAGACATGACGAATCTATAAGGGTTCCGTTTTTTGCCATTTGGCAACGGAACCCTAAAAATAAGGATTAAAATAAGTACAATGGCAATTAGTAAAGTTTTTAACCAATGCTACGGTAATTATAAGCTTACGTGCTTCCGGTGCTTCATTGGCGGTACACTAACATTGGAGACGTGCAACTGCTAATGAGCCGCGGGACACATTGAGGGGTCACGACGCGTGTGTTTGTGATGTGTCAAATATTATTATTTTTGAGCTACTGAAAAAACAACATCAAAATAAAAAAAAAACAGTGTTTTATAACTTCTAGTTCTAGAATTTATTTATTACTAAAAATCTTGAGAACGCCTTTACGAATTTCAATTAAATTTGTAGTAATGTAGAGTTGTTTTCTGGTTTAAAATATAGTACATAGGTAAGTTACGTTCCAAACAGTTAAAGAAATAACAGATAGCAGCAAAAAATAGCAGATTCAGTACCAGACCAATCTTTAATAGTCTTACACATTATTCTTATATGGATAAGTAATCAAGATTTTTTATTTGTGCTGTGACAGGCAGACTCTGGGGGTACACCTAAACCACTGTACAGCTGTAAATGTCCTGAGGTATATAGAAGTCAGTAATAATATAGTTTTGATGAAATTTCCAAGCAATTATTATGCTAACTTTTCATATAAATTTAGTTCGGAAAAGTGAACATCCTGGACGGGACTTGAACCCACGACCAGTCCCTTACAGGGAGAATACTCTGTACGAATATCTGGGACGTGTCCAGATAGCTCAGTTGGTCAGAGTATTCCCCTGTAAGGTACTGGTCCCTGGTTCAGGTCCCTTCTGGATGTTCACTTTTTCGAACTAAATCAATACAGTATTGGTATAAAATATAAGATTGCATAATCCAAAATAGCACTGCTGCTATTTTTAACCTTCGTTTTCAAAACACGACATCGATCCCACGTGTCATAATCCTCCCTCAGTGGTACCATGAAGTACAATAAAGAGTTCACTTGATATAGAACAACGAAATATCGTTATCATGTTGGTTTAAAACTTAAACAAATATCTGAATTTAAATACTGGAACGATACTATGTGGTTGCATTGAACATATTAAATTGGTGACTAAAACTGAGTTAACTGTGAAACATGTGTCCTACGTAAGTACTATATATATTCTGTGGTCTGTCCAATTCAACATTGAAAAATAAAGTCCTAAAGATAATATAATATAACAACAAGGACAGCTACGGAAGGATGGATAAAAGTAAATGCGGATTATTTTATCATGTCAGTCAAACAATCGCTTGCGCGTGCCACAAACGCGCTGCACACGTCTGACGGACACGCTATTATCGCGTTCGTATTTTTAAACTAAATATTCTGTGATTTTCATTTTTAACATGAATATCGAAACTGGAAATAGTGACTGTCGAAATCTCAATAGTGATGTTTCTACTTTCATGGATGTGCATTATAAGATACCCGACGGTGTGTATATAATTCTTCTAAGTGAAAGTTAAGAGAACCTCGAGTTAAATACATGACTAGGCTTGATGGTTGATTGTCATGTTCGTACTATCTTTTTTCTATGACTAAACTTATGTTGCTTGTATTTTTGGAATAAGGTTACCGTACTACGTATAGATTTGTCATGTCTGTCTGTCTATCCGTCCGTATGTCACAGGCACTTTTTTCCGAAAATATAAAAAATTTAACTTTTTAAGCAAGTATTTTTTTATTAAAATTTTACTTGCTGCTACGGAACCCTTCATGGATGAGTCCGACTCGCACTTGGCCGGTTTTTTGTTTATACTCGTTATTTTAGCGCGAAATTTATGTATACCAAAGAAGCTGAAAATTTCCATGAATGTTAGGGATACCATTATAATGATATTGTGAAAAATCCCCATAGCCATCCCCATCCCCACTCTGTGCATTTTTTAAAATTTAACTTTAAAGGTCACAAATATACTTTTTTTGCATTTTTTTCATAAACTATAAGTTTTATCGTAAAAGCTTGTAAGACAAAGTAAAAGATCATCCAATTATCTATAAAATTTGTGTTTATTTTTTTTCCTACGATTCACCAGTCGCGAGACTGCAATAGACTTACATTTTATTTATCGATTTTTTTTTGTTTTCGAAGCTTTCTCTTCACTTGTATTTGCCAAATTTCATGATTCTAGGACAGAAAGTACCAACCATATACCTAGGCTTAAATTCTTTAACAAGTGTTTAAAAGAATTGCATAAACGGCTGTAAGTTTTGATGGCGTTAACTTAGACGTTTTTTCACAACCTTAAGAGATTACAGACTTGAGTGTTCAATATTTCAACTTGATATTTCCACGTGTACCTGTGAAAAGTATCTTTACAGATAAACATACCTACGGTCAAACGGACAGACAGGACAACCGTCTGTCCTATATGAAGTGATCCTATATGGGTTCCATATTTTCCTTTTTAAATACAGAATATCTTAAACGAGGATACCACATGAAACTCTTTTAAACAAAATGCATCAAATAGGTAGTGCGGAAGTGTGCGCATTTGACGTTGAATACAACCTTCCTACTGTCTTGGGCTTCGTAGGAAAAAAAGGGAATATTTTTCTATTTTTATCTTTTTTTCCACTCGTACCCAGTGGGGACGACAGGGTGGGGACGACCGGGAATATTCCATGTTTAGATTAGAGTACTAACAATTTTCTCAGGTTAATGAAACCAACCTTATTCGTTGACACTAGGGTATATTTAAGTTTCTTTTTCATGTCTTTTGTTTGGAATACATTTGAAAGCCTGTATAAATTGGAGCCGATTGTCCTGTTACAGTAACCGGCTTTTTGGATAGCACATCGGGAAGCAGAGACAGTGGCTAAGATAACTATCGCTATTCCTTTCTCGTATAGCCAGTTAATAAATCATGATCTGTCTACGTTTACTGTCAGACCGTTGAACGACAGAGAGAACGCCCTAGAAAATCGAAGTAAGTCGATCTTAGCCGGACTCTATCTCTTCTTCCCGAACGTCTCAACCTAAGCGTCGGGACCTGTACAAAACGGTCTAAACTAGACTACCTTTTTAAAGTCTAAATTTCATGCGATGGCAAACGGGACAAAATTACGGAATTCAAATAAAGTTGTTTTAATTGCCTGTTTCTTTTTCATATTTTTGAATATCAAGGTGACTTTGTACTCATCATCAGCTTTAGAAAGTTTATTGCAATACAAACTTACTTTTGATGCTCTGTAGCATTAACTACATTTACATTTGACGCTTTGTGGCATCACCTACTTTTGACGTTTGACACCTGGATATGATCATCAACTTTAGACGCTTAGTACCCTAAGTAAATGGTGGTGCTTACGTCCAATGCAAATTACTTGTGTGAATTGCGCATTGGACGTAAGAACCACCATGTACTTATACACATCACAATATTATAAGTGCAAAAAACTACAAACGGACTGGTTTAATTACTCATATACCTTTACAAAATAGATAGGCTGATAACACTTAATTTGGACACCATTTGCAATAAAATATACACAATATTTAATAAACACAATATTTATTAACCTTTTTTAAACTGGAATACATGTATCAATAATTGAGGTAAAAATAGTATTATAATGGATTATTCCACTTTGTTCACCTGGGTGATATCACCTAGGTGAACAAAGTGGAATTGATTAGTCTACTTTGATCATCTCAGAAATAAATCACCTAGGTGATATCACCTAAGTGAACAAAGTGGAATTGATTAGTCTACTGTGATCACCTCGGAAATAAATCGAATTACTATAAGCTCGAATCATCGGATTTATTGACACACCTAAAATTGTAACCTAAAATGTACCTTTTTTTTTTTTTTTTTTTCGTGCGGAAATCCCCTCGGATACCCCACCGCCGGCCAGCGGGGGCGGTTATGTCGGGCAGTCGGGGTGCGAGGGATATGCTCTATGGGCAACCTTACACCCCGGCGTCTGCAGACCTAAAATGTACCTCGTAAGTTCCTCCTCGTAACTAGTGGTTCCGGCGCTTCGCCGGCCGCTGCCGCGGCACACTCGCTACGCTCACTCGGCTCGCGCTCTGTTGGGGTCACAGTCCTAACCTAACCTTACCTAGAACCGCCGGATCCATTAGACCGTTTCCGAGATATTCTATAAATCGATTAGATGGTCGGTCGAGAAATGATGTTTCAAGATAATGAGCCTTCGCGCTGCCGATGATTCGAGCTTATAGTTATTCGAGATTTTGATGCATCGAGGGAGTGAACTGTCGAGCTCATAAGTTATTGATTTCAAGTACTATCGAGTAAACGTTTTCGAGCAAGTGTTATTCGATCTCGCGTCATTATTAGGCGTCTTGGGTCAGGTGATTTATTTCCGAGGTGATCAAAGTAGACTAATCAATTCCACTTTGTTAACCTGGGTGATATCACCCAGGTGATTTATTTCCGAGGTGATCGACGTAGACTAATCAATTCCACTTTGTTCACCTAGGTGATGCGATTATAATCCTCAGAGCACAAAGTTAATATATATCATATTCTGTTGATTATTTTATGAAATTTTTCAGAGCTAAAGTGATCCGTGATTTAGAATTTGTTAGGTTACTTTTGTCGTTGACTGTACAAAGGACGGCTTTATCGCTAAACGCAATTTCTTCCAGGCAACCTTAGGATGGACTGGAATTTTTTACACCCACAGAGCAATCAAACGAACCCAGTGGCATAACAGTACAGCGTTCGACTGCTAAGTCAAAGCTCGTAGGTTCGATTCCCGATCAGTGCAAATATTTATGTGCATGAATATGAATATTTGCATTGTTCTGAGTGTTTTTATGTATAATATGAATGTATTTACAAAAAAAGTATCTAAGTATGTATATCCACATTCTAGAACTCATAACACAAGCTAGTTAAGCTATGCTTACTTTGAGTCCAGATAGCGCTGTATAGAATATCGTAGAGCATTTCTTTATTAAATTTGATTTATGCTACCTTGCTCTGTTCCGTAAACTGAGAATGTGAACTATAGTGTGTAGTGTAAACTATATGAGGTTTTATTACCTATATTATGGGAACATTTCATAGCCTGGCAATAAAAAAAACTACCCCTATTCGTCTCTCGTATACGCTGATTGAGCTTTAGCTTGTATTCTCAGCGTGCGCTCTGTTGCTTGACCTTGACGACCGTAGACAGTTCACGTAGACACCCGTCGAGTGCCCAGTTGAAATTATTTGAAGTGAACGAGAATTTAGTACAACGCCATATTACAACTCTTTATACAAAACCGGCATGTAATCTATAATTATTGTAGAAATCTATTGGAGGAAAATTGTACTAATTTTGCCAGACCAGCTACATGACTTACCTTGGCTCCAAATTTTTGTTTGTCGTGTATCTGTATTAGAATAATATTTTGTAATCTGTGGTATAACATATTACTATTAGATAACATTACATAGTCTCTCTACTTTTGGTCTATTTTTACTTAAAGTATCATTTAGTATAATCATTTACACTTAGATAATCGGAATTTATAGCAATGGCGCAAACTAACATCCTCTGACCTTATGAAATCGCTATCTGCTTGACACGCAGTTCTTTATCTTTACATGTAGAACATACAACATACTAGCCACCGATTATCAACACAAAATATTTATTAATTAACTCAGTATTTATATGCTATCTTACACTGAGTAGTTCGCTTTAAATGGAATATCTGGGTGACCGACCGAGCTTTGCTCGGTTTTCTGGTTTTGACGTTATCTAAAACTAAAATCTAGCTAGATCGATTTATTGCCCCCAAAACCTATATGCTATATTTATGAAAATCGTTGGAGCCGTTTCCGAGATACAGATTATATATATAACTAGTCTGGCCATCAAAAGCGGCGATAGCCCAGTGGCGTACGTAACGGTCTGCTGAGACGAGGTCTCGAATTCGATCCCCAGTCGCCCCGGGCACACACCTCTGACTTTTCGTAGTTATGTGTGCATTAATAAATGTTAATTATCGCTCGCTTAATAATGTGCCCGGTAGATGGTAATAGGCTCGCCCCCTATTACATTGGGACCTTAACATAACTGGCGAATCGTGGGTGTAATACACCTCTGCCTATCCCTTCGGGGATACAGGCGTGAAGTTATGTTATGTTAGGTTATGTAGTCTGGCCATAAATCCTTTTCAACTTTTTAATTATTTTGAATTTGGAACACGTTTTTTCGTGTTCATTATCGAATTACAATATGGAATGGGGTGTTAAAGAAAATAGAATCGCAGTGATCGCCTTGCACAAAGCCGTCGGTCATATTCCAGACACTTCAAAAACTTGGATCAGCCGTATGTTCGTATATCGTACTATCAATAGATACAACAACACTTCGTCTGTCGAAGACCAGAAAACATCGGGGCGGCCGCGTGCTGTTAGAACTACAAAGGCTATTAATGCTGTTAAAGCCAGAATTCGTCGAAACCCCATAAGGAAGCAAAAAATCTTATCGCGAGAAATGAAGATTCCCGCTAGGACTCTGGCACGTATTATAAAACAAGACCTGAAGCTCGGTGCTTATCGTCGAAATACAGGACATGCCCTAAATCAATCTTTACGATTAAAGAGAGTGGATCGATCAAAGCACCTTCTGTCGCGATACGCAGGTACAGAAATATCCTCTTTACCTACCGATGAAAAAAATTTCACGATTGAAGAACACTACAATAAGCAAAATGATAAAGTGTACGCTCACAGTTCTAAGGAAGCTGCTCAAGTGGTCGGAAAGGTACAACGTGGTCATCATCCTGCGTCGGTGATGGTTTGGTGGGGCGTGTCTTATCAGGGAGTCACAAAGCTACATTTTTGTGAAAAAGGAGTGAAAACTTCAGCCAAAGTGTATCAAGATACTGTCTTGGATCATGTTGTGAAACCTCTCAGCAATACACTTTTTAAAAATATACCGTGGACTTTCCAGTAGGACTCTGCTCCTGGTCACAAGGCACGAACTACCCAAGCCTGGCTAGAAACCAACGTTCCGGACTTTATAAGAGCTGAAGACTGGCCCGCATCTAGCCCAGACCTCAACCCTTAAGACTACAAATTATGGTCAGTTTTAGAGGACACGGCCTGCTCTAAACGACACTGCGACATTGAGTCTCTAAAAAAATCTTTGGAGCAAGCGGTGGCAAAGTTTCCCTTGGAAACAGTACGTAAATCCGTAGATTCGTGGCCAAACAGATTAAAGGCCTGTATAAAAGCCAAAGGTGGCCATTTCGAATGAAATATATTTTTATTTTTTGCTAAGACTTTAATAAATATGTAGGTATAAATTTTAATAATATTACATTACATCATTTAAAAAAAAATGCATTTTCATTTGTAACAAAGCTTATGGCTGGACTAGGTACATACATATACAGGGCGTCCCACGGCAATGCCATTATGTAGAGAAAGTGTCTTAAATAATGTAGATAGACAATTTTACTGGAAGAAGACTTCATTTTGATTTGCTGATGATCAAAAACTAGATTGCCACACTCGGTAATCGAAAAAATAACACCCTATACTTTTATAGTATTGATGCATTGATATTCGGTTATTCATAAATATCAAATCTCTACAGTAAACATAGTAAATTAAAAAAATAAAGAGGTGGAGGGAGGAAAGAGGCGAAGAAATTAAAAAAATAGACAGGTGATTGACGGCCGAAACTCTGGGGTTGGGAGGTCAAACGGCGGATGCACCCATAATAGCCGCCGAAGTCAAACCAATAGAAGAAGAAGGAGTCAGTGGACCCCAGACTCCGAGGCGAAGACCTTGGATGCAACCGGGAATAACGCTAGGATGATGATAATGATGACATGCTCAATATACGAAACCTCTTGGAGGTAACATTTAAAATGTTGGACAGGCTTCAACCAACATACATTGTAGACAATTTTTTTATCAGTATCATTAAAATAATGTAAACAAATCTTAGAATTTCGCGGTATGGTAAAAGCGATCCAGTAAAAGTAAGCAATAAATTAGTTAATTATACAGCTGTTGTAAGTAAACGCGCACGTTCAGGGAGCAAATCAGGCTTCAATATCTCACACAAAATACGAATTGGCAGCAGTGAGAATAATGGTCACAGCACAGCGGAACGGTTGTAATCATTATCTTATTGTCGTATTCGATAACGGTATTAAAATGTGTATAATCAAACAAAGCATTTATTGGCACATCAACAGAGTGTGTCACAGTATGTGTAACAACCTGCACGGCTTTTATTTATTGTAGATACCTATTTAGACAGTCGGGGTGCGAGGGATATGCTTTATGGGCAACCTTACACCCCGGCGTCTGAACACCCGAGATGGCGTACGGTTTTAGTCGGTTATAACCGCCCCCGCTGGCCGGTGGGTGGGTATTCAAGGGTATTTCCGCAAGAAAAAAAAACGAAAAAAAAAAAGGTACCTACCCATTTAGAAAAAAAACTTTGGTACACTGGTCCGGCCCCATGTCAATCGGTATTTGTTCTAAAATGTTACCTTTATATAGAATACCTACCATCCGCCCCGTCGCTGAGCATCATATTCTCAAAAGACCACATTCGTAAAAACCCACATACACAAAAAACGATATTCGCAAAACATCATATTCTCATAACAACATATTCTCAAAATATCATGATCTTATTTTATATAGAACTAGTATTTTGCGCGGTGCGCGAGCTGCAAGCAGCTCGCGAGTGTTATGCGTAGCGCTCCGGTAAAATTAAATACAATTCAATTTTTTTTTCCGCCCTCCGGACGCTCGAAGTAAAAATTGGTCCGCCATCTTGGTTTTTTTTACCTTTTTATTTCAAAAATTCAACATCAGAACCCACGGTTTACTCGAAAATGACACCCATGTCGCCATGACATTAAAGATTGCGGATGAAAAGCCACTATGTTGGCCGCCATCTTGTATTTTTTGACATTTCGGATTTTTCCCGTACTCAGCTCACCCGTGTCTACACTTTTCCCGTACATCATCTATTCCCCCCATTACTCCTTCTAAGGGAACAATTCTGTCCGTGATTGAATCAGTGGCAAATGCATCCGCCATCTTGAATATCGAACCAATTGTGATACTATAAAAATACAACAGGATACTGGCAACAATACTGTATAATAAAATTTTTGATATTACAATTTTCGTAGAACAAACTATCTTTTCAAAGTCGGCTCTACCCAAAAATAAAAAGTTGGACTATTTCTTAGTGCTGCCAGTTAGAAGAGATAAAAATAGTCAAATGTCTTTAAAGAGGATCCAAAGTATCCTGCCATATGAAATTTGATTTAAAAATATCGTTAATTCCATGTTTCAGGTTTTTTGGGAAAATCTCGTGAGTTTCCCGAAAAATCGGGAAAATGTTTCAATCTGGCGACACATCTTAAAGACCCACACGACCGACCCATACAACTCAAAATGCTCCGGTGTTGCCAACTGTCTCAAAAACAGATTTAATTTTCATAGCAATTTCATCGTTTTACAAAATGACTCCCCGAACGTCCGCCATCTTGTTTTTATTTATGACATATTTTTTTCTAAATACTCAAGGATACTGGCAATACTACAAAATAAAAAATAAATCGAAATTGCAACATTCATAAAACAAACTTTTTTTTTTGTAGCAGGGTCTGAAAATTGCTAAATTTAAAATAAAAAAATCGATCCGCCATCTTGGATGTTTCAACTTTTTTTCAAAAATTCAAAATTAGAAGCCTCGATTTACTCAAAAATGACACCAATGTTGCCATGTCATCCAAGATGGCGGAGAAACGACCACCATGTTGGCCGCCATCTTGAATTTTTAGACATTTCGGATTTTTTCCATAGGCACCTCAGCTCACTCTACATTTTTCCCATACATCATCCATATCCTCCACTACTCCTTCTAGGAGAACAATTGTGTCAGTGAGTGAGTGGGTGGTAATCGAGCTATATATAATACTAGTATTTTGCGCGGTGCGCGAGCTGCAGGCAGCTCGCGAGTGTTAAATAAAAAAATCGATTCGCCATCTTCGATTTTTCAACTTTTTTAAAAAAAAATCTAAATCAGAGGCCTCGATTTACTCAAAAATGACACCCACGTTGCCATGTCATCAAAGATGGCGGAGAAACGACCACCATGTTGGCCGCCATCTTGAATTTTTTGACATTTCGGATTTTTCCCATAGTCACCTCGGCTCTCTCTACATTTTTCCCATACATCATCCATATCCCCCATTACTCCTTCTAGGAGAACAATTGTGTCAGTGAGTGAGTGAGTGGTAATCGAGCTATATATAATAATGAATTGATGAATTCATATTTTAAGCATCAAGCAACAGCTTCATGATTACACTCCAAGTCTGAATTCCACAAACCTGATGATGCAGGGTACAACACTCCTTAACCATAGAGAATAAGGAACTGTTCCTGGTGAAATAATAGGTATTGTAAATGCCGAGGATAGACTTTTGTTAGGTATTGAATTCCAAGTCCCAACTTTTCAATCTAACCACAAATTCACGGTTTTAACATTTTTCCCCTTATGTCTGCTATTCGACATACCTATCTGCCAAATTTCATGATTTAGTTCAACGGGATTTCTTGACACGACACGACAGACAGACAGACAGACAGACAACGATGTGATCCTATAAGGGTTCCTTTTTAGGGTTCCGTACCTCAAACCCTAAAACGGAACCCTTATAGGATCACTTTGTTGTCTGTCTGTCTGTCGGTCTGTCAAGAAACCAACAGGGTACTTCCCGTAGACCTAGAACCAGGTAGGTAGGTCTTACAGCAGAGGTGAACCGAAACACAATTCATCCATCTTTAATACTTTCTGAGAGAGACACCCATGACATTTGTGTTGACGCCATCTTGAATCCGCCATTTTGGCTTTATTTTCATCTCCCTGCCAATTGGATGCGGTTCCGAGTATTTTTTGTTTGAGCAGCCCTCACCTATCTTTAATACCCTGGCCATGCTCCTCACCCATCTTCCAAACCCTCGATCATCATCAAGCTCCATATTTCTGACAGAGTTCTTCCATAAAAACATTCTGAAAAGGAACCATATCAAAGTCTTGCATAGTTCCCAACTTGCAGTCTCTTCAATATTCTCCATATATTTTGTATGGAAAAATAAATTCCGCCATCTTGAATTTTGTTTCTGTTCATTGAGTAGACCTTCAGGTCCTGATCATCTTTTGCTAAGAAACCACTCTTCTATCTTTTATACTCTTCGAGATAGACACCGACGAAATTTGTATGGCGGCCATCTTTTTTTCTCCATTTTGAATTTTTTTTCAGCTCACTGCCAATTGGATGAGGTTCCAAGTATTTTTAGTTTGAGCAGCCCTCACCTATGTTTAATACCCTGGCCGTGCTCTTCACCCATCTTCCAAACCCTCGATCATCATCTATCTACATATTTTTGACTAAGAGTTCGTCCCCAAAAACATTTTAAAAAGAAACCATAAATCAAAGTCTTGCATAGTTCAAAACTTGGTAGTCTATTCAATATTCGCCATACATTTTCTATAGAAAAATAAATTCCGCCATCTTGAATTTTTTTCTATTCATCGAGTAGACCTTTGGATCCTGATCGTCTTTTGCTAAGAAACTACTCTTCCATCTTTTATACTCTCCGAGGTAGACACCGATCCTTCCATCTTATGGCTCAGCAAAGTTAGTGATTCTTTTAGGGGGGAAGGTATACGCTTTTATAATAAATTACCTGAATCGGTCCTTGGTACGCCTGACAATAAATTTAAAACCTTTGTTAAGACCACCTTATGTAAAAAAGCATGCTATAGGACAGATGATTACCTTAAAGACAAAAATGTCTGGCTTGAGCATGGTGCAGGCCCCTCTTAATGCTACAACTACAGCATAATATTGTAGTAGGCAACCTTTTTTACCATATTTTAACTTTTTTAAATTATTTTAACGTTTAACTTAGGTTAATTTTTTTTTTTTTTTTATTACCTTTATTTATCTTGACACGAGACAAAAATGTACATTCGTCCATATTTAATCTTAAGAAATCACTATTTCTAATATGACGTCTCGAAAATGCCGCAGTGGAGTTTGTTGCGCCGTTTCTTCTCCACTAGGGCCTAGGAAGCGGTGGTAAACTTAATTTTAAGCAGAATTAGACGTCAAAAAGATGTAATTACGTTGCACTATTTTGAAAAATAAAGACTTTGACTTTGACTTTGACAACCTCCCAAGTAGCTCGACTCTTATTTCTTAGGTTTATGATTTGTAATTTTTTTAGACCTAATTTTACATTTTTTTAGAATTCTAGTGTAACTTATATATTTTTCTTTTATATTATTCATGTCATTATTTTGTTTTAGATAGCACAGAGATCTCAGTTTCCTTTTATATTTGCAACAAATTTTTATACCCTTAGTGATCCATTTAGGGGATGTGTTGTTTGCGGTAGCTTACGCGCTCGTGCCCCCACCATCGCTGTGAGCAAGACTCCGAAGGCCGCCACGAGTGGCTGGTGTTGGCAAGCACTCTGGTGCTATATGGCATTACTAAAACTACAAAGGTCTACTCGATGAATATAAAAAAATTCAAGATGGCGGAATTTATTTTCCATACAAAATATATGGAGAATATTGAAGAGACTGCAAGTTGGGAACTATGCAAGACTTTGATTTATGGTTTCTTTTTGAAATGTTTTTGTGGAAGAACTCTTAGTCAGAAACATGTAGATAGATGATAATCGAGGCTTTGGAAGATGGGTGAGGAGCACGGCCAGGGTATTAAACATAGGTGAGGGCTGCTCAAACAAGAAATACTTGGAACCTCATCCAATTGGCAGTGAGCTGAAAAAAAATTCTAAATGGAGAAAAAAAGATGGCCGCCATACAAATTTCGTCGGTGTCTATCTCGGAGAGTATAAAAGATAGAAGAGTGGTTTCTTAGCAAAAGACGATCAGGACCTGAAGGTCTACTCAATGAACAGAAACAAAATTCAAGATGGCGGAATTTATTTTTCCATACAAAATATATGGAGAATATTGAAGAGACTGCAAGTTGGGAACTATTAATATATATATAGCTGCTCGTGCTGATTCACTGACTCATTGATCACCTCTCCTGAACAATTTTGTATGAAAAAATTTTTTTTCACTGATGGTTTCGTATAGAGGATAAAAATTCATTCGGAAGAAAAATATGGAGAGAGCTGATGATTGAGGATTTCGGAGACGGGTGAAGAGCACGCTTAAGGTATTGAAGATAGGTTGGGGTGCTTGAGCAAATGTCACTCGAAACGTCATTCAATTGCCAGTGAGCTGAAAAAAAAAATTCAAAATGGCGAAAAAAAAAATGGCCGCCATACAAATTTCGTCGGTGTCCACCTCGGAGAGTATAAAAGATGGAAGAGTAGTTTCTTAGCAAAAGACGATCAGGATCCAAAGGTCTACTCGATGAATAGAAAAAAAATTCAAGATGGCGGAATTTATTATTCTATAGAAAATGTATGGCGAATATTGAATAGACTACAAGTTTTGAACTATGCAAGACTTTGATTTATGGTTTCTTTTTAAAATGTTTTTGGGGACGAACTCTTAGTCAAAAATATGTAGATAGATGATGATCGAGGGTTTGGAAGATGGGTGAAGAGCACGGCCAGGGTATTAAACATAGGTGAGGGCTGCTCAAACAAAAAATACTTGGAACCTAATCCAATTGGCAGTGTGCTGAAAAAAAATTCTAAATGGAGAAAAAAGATGGCCGCCATACAAATTTCGTCGGTGTCTATCTCGGAGAGTATAAAAGATAGAAGAGTGGTTTCTTAGCAAAAGATGATCAGGATTCAGGTCGTGATCATCTTTTGTCTCGTGTCAAGATAAATAAAGGTATTTATAAAAAAAATTGTTTAATTAGGCCCCTCTTATTGGGAAGCTACAGTTAAAATATTCATATTTTTGAATCGTTCCCTAAGAGAATCTCACTTACCGACACAATAAATAGCACGAATTGCCCTTTTTTGTAATATAAAGATAGTTTCTAAATCTGCTGCATTCCCCCAAAGTAGTATTCCATAGGACATCAGACTATGGAAGTAACTAAAGTCTACCAGCCTAGCAGTAGATTCATCTGTCAACTGCCTAATCCATCTGACAGCGTAAGCAGCAGAGCTGAGTTTATTGGCCAAAATAGTGATATGGTCACCCCATTGCAATTTCGAATCCGTTGTAATTCCTAGAAAGGTAGTGCTATTTACAAATTCCAAACTTTGCCCCCCCCCCCAGCCTGATATCAACGTGTGTTTTCTGCATTCAACAATAGGTTGTTTGCAGAAAACCAATTTGAAATGGCGTTCAAAATATTATTAACATTATTTGCATTTGTATTACGCCGATCCACTTTGAATATTAGCGACGTATCATCCGCAAACAATACTATGCCAGCTTGTGCTTCAATTATATAAGGCAGGTCATTGATGTAAACCAAGAAGAGAAAAGGTCCTAGGATTGATCCCTGGGGTACACCAATTTTTACGTTTGATCCATTTGACTTAACATTATTCACATCAACAGTCTGAAGTCTATCTGTTAAATAAGATTCTACTAATTCTGTGGATTTTTTGTCAAAACCGTACCGACGTAACTTGAGCAAAAGTGTCCGATGGTCATCACAATCAAACGCCTTAGAAAGATCACAGAATACCCCAATAGCATCCTGCGATCCCTCCCAAGCGTCGTAAATTAAGTTAACTTGGCTAACTCCCGCATCGGTGGTAGATTTCCCGCCAGTAAAGCCATACTGTTGGCTGTGGAAAAGATTGTTGGTTTTGAAATGTAGTTGCATTTGATTGAGCATCACTCTTTCAAACACCTTACTCAAAGCTGGCAAAATAGAGATAGGGCGGTAGTTTCCAAGTTCTGACTTAGATCCTTTCTTAAATAGTGGCATTATTTTACTATGTTTCATTAAATTAGGAAATGTGCCTTCATCTATACATTCATTAAAAATGAGTGCTAAATCAGGTGCAATGATATTAATTACATTACTAATTAAAGTAACTGACATGCCCCAGTAATCTTTAGACTTTTTCATTTTGAGATTTTTAAATGCTTTTAATATGTCAATGGGGTCAATATGTTTGAAGTTAAATTTGGAAGAACTGATATTACTCTCAAGAAGGGCACTCTCGGCACTTTGAGCGTTAGAATTAATAGAGGATGTGAGTTTCAATGGAATATTAGTAAAATAATCTTCAAACGCATTTACAATATATTTTGGAGAGGTTATATCCGTTTTCTAATTTAATTTTAGTAATACTATCCCTCATTTTACATTTACCAGACTCTTTGTGAATAACTTTCCAAGTTTCCTTCATTTTATTAGGAGCCTCAAGTATTTTCCTTTTAATGCGAATGGCTTTTGCTTGTCTACATACTTTTTTGAATAACTTGGAGTAGTTTTTAACATAGTCAATGAAACCAGCGTCAAAATTGTACTGCTTTTGGGCGTATAAATCGAATAGCGTTCGTCTACTTTTATATATGCCTACAGTAGCCCATTCACAGAATTTTGATTTAGTACTGTGCTTTTTACATTTTTGTTTGAATGTATGTGAAAAAGCATTAGTTAATGTACTAAATTAACTATTGTAATGAACATCAGGATTATTGCCTAGGTAAGCTACAGTATTAAGCTTGTTCTGTAACAAGTTTTTGAATTCTCTAATTTTGTTAGAGGTTATGGGCCTACACATAATTTTCTCTTTAGGTTGATTATTATTTCCCTTGGAAAACGATACTATTTGACCACAGTGAGCTGAGGGCAATGCACTTATTACAGACTTACTTAAGTATACACTGTCACTAAAAAAAATATCTAAACAACTAGCAGTTGTAGCAGTGATTCTAGTTGGTTCACAAAATATATTTTCAAGATTATATTATATTATATAAAAGCGCTATTCGCAAATCCAAAAAGAGACGACGGCTATAATATTTGGTGTTAGGCGTTTTCATCAATATTTGTATGGAAGGGCAGAAGCGTTTGTGTTACGCACGGATCATAAACCGCTGATATCTATATTTGGGCCACATAAGGGCATACCAGAAGTAACAGCGAACAGGTTACAAAGATACGCAATGTTTTTAGGTGCATATAATTATACAATTGAATATGTTCGGAGTGTTGATAACAGCGCGGATTATTTGTCGCGAGCGAGTCTACTCGGAACGCAGGGTGCGCAGACGCAGATCGAGGTGCGCGGGGAGGGGGCCGCCGCCGCACACGCTGAGCCCGGGCCGAGCGACCGCGCGACGTACATCAACTTCGTTGTGGAGGGAGTTATACCGGTGACCGTAGACGAACTGCGCAAGGAAACCGCCAACGACGCCATATTAGCGCGGGTTTTTGATTACGTTCTAAACGGTTGGCCTAGACAATTGTAAACCTTATTACCTATGTAGGACACAATTGTCAGTAGAAAAAGGTTGCCTAATGAGAGGTCATAAGGTTGTAATTCCTGAATCATTACGCAGTAAGGTCCTCCGCGAATTGCATCATTCTCACATAGGGGTTGTGAAAACTAAGGCAGAGGCCAGGGCCAGGGGTTTTGGTTCCCAGGAGTAGATGCCGCGTTAGAAGCGATGATTAACTCATGTGAAATATGTCAACAGTTGCGAGTGACGCCGGCGCGAGCTCCGCTGTCCCCGTGGCGATACCCACCTACGCTATTTCATAGGCTACACATTGATTTCCTAGGTCCTATAAATAATCAAACATTTTTAATTGTGGTCGATGCCTACACCAAATGGCTAGAAGTTTACGACGTAAGCCTATCCACAACTTCTACTAACGTTATAGAAAAAAAATTTGATTTCATGTCTAAGTACGGCCTACGGCACACAATCGTTAGTGATAATGGTACCGTGTTTACTTCTTTTAAGTTTAAACAATTCTGTCTTCTTAATAGTATTAGCCATTTGACTTCACCAGCATACTGCCCGGCGAGTAATGGTCAAGCTGAAAGTTTTGTTAAAATTGTAAAAAAAGGAATTAAATCTAGCATTTTAACTGCACGTAACAAAAGTGACTGTAAGCTGAAAATGTTAAAATATCTTTTCGACTACAGGAACTCCACGCACTCTGTCACGGGATTCTCACCGGCCGAATTAGTATTTGGACGCAAACTCAGATCACGGTTAGATTTACTCAACCCAAGCCTCCCGTCAACCTCACTTACAACTCCCGCTATTAATTTTTATCGTCAACAGTGCTCACAAATTAAGTGTAGTGGAGGAACCAATAAAAAAGTGTGTGTGTGTGTGTGAACTATGCGTGTGAGCGTGGGCTGCGACCCCGCTTTGCCAACGACGAATAAACAGTGTGTGTCCCGCTACATATCCAACACTCTTGAACATGTTTAAAAATTGGGTACTTTTCCTACACTGTTCCAATATGTTTATATTAAAGTCTCCACACACTATTAGATTCTTTTTGTTGCTTGATGCTATCCCAAGGATTTGGTCCATGACCCCAATAAACGTTCCAAAATCACTACTAGGTGGACTGTATACGCACTACTATATAACTATCAAGCTCGGCACAGGCCACCTCAGCACATCGCTCAACAGAAAGTCTAACAATGTCAATCCGCTCTTTACTGCGGAGACTATTTTTTATTAATACCATGGAGCCACCTCTGATAGCAGACTTTCTGTTAAAGCAACTTACAATATTGTAATTGTCTATACTGAACATCATCTCACTCTCCTTGAGTCAATGCTCAGTCAAACACAAAATATCTACATTTAATTTCTCTAGAAATAATTCAATTACTAATTCCTTGCCGGGAAGACCTTGTATGTTTTAATGAACTATCTTTAGCTCTGGCATTCCTGTTGACTGAACACTTCGTTTAAATTATTACTATCAGTTAAAAATACAGAATTACCACTACAAGTACCTGGCAAGTCTGTAGGTATCAGGTTATTACTTTGTTTACAATGTAAACTAGTCCAAAACTTAATATTATTTGCTACTAATGTAGCAATTTTATACTTGTCATACTTTGTAAGATAAATACTATCTTTAGTCTTAAAACAATAACTACTAATAAAATTATTGGTGTCAAAAAATATAAAAGTGTCACTATGACGACATGTCAGAGTATGAATAAAATTATTCAAATAGTGTATCTTTTTATTATGAGATGAGGGCTGGCAACACACATATGGGAATGCACATAATATTATTTTAAATACTTTTAGTTTACTGAGGGAGTCTATATAGTACATTAAGTCTTTCTTGCCTACTCTGATACTCTCACCTACCAGTAATACAATAGTGGAATTACTATTATACTTAGAAGACACAATTTTGTCTATAATTTGAGTGTAAGTTGCATTGGGCAAGGAATAATGAATACAGTTCTTTAAATATTCATTAAACATGTAGCCCATATTGCGACCAACACTATCAGAAAAAACCATTGTATTACTAGGCGGATCAATGTTGTCAGAAGGGTCAGATGCAGTCTCCAGAATACTGTCACAAGTAGAGAGAGTTGGTATGGAGTCACTGATAGGGGGTTGGTTGATCTGCCCACAGCTGCACTGTCGAGTTAATGAATCAAGTAGTTCTTGGTTGTGCCTGCTGTTGTGCCTGCATCAATCAGTTTGTCCGAAACCAAAATGTATTCAGTAGTCTGTTCCCTTTGGAGGTCATATTTAGAGAATAAACTTGCATAATCCTCCTGCAATTGCTTAATGTGTGATTCTAGCTTGGCCCTCCCAACATCATGAGCCACCTGACTCTCTACCAACTGATTACTACATATAATCAACTGCCTACTACACATATCTAGGTCAGATTGGAGTTTTGAATTTAGGTCTCTAGTGTTACTCAAACAAGATTTCATCTTCAGGTTAAGTTTCTTAATTTTTTGGTTTATTTTAATTTTATTATGACTAGTCGGTTTTGGACATACCCCTACTATCATTTGTGAGATCAATCACAGATGAATTCGTTGAGTCAGGCACACAGGTGCTTTCAAGGAGTTCGGTATAGAGGTTGGACACCTCTGCTGACTGTCGTGATTAGACATCCTGCTCATAGCTACTAATAAGCCTGTATGCCTCCCCCAGCTCATTTTCTAGCTGGGTGTTACGTCTGAGGGTTTGCTCAAAGGTATCACCGCATTGGCGGAAAGATTCTATTTCTATTTGCAGCTGGTAAAGTTGTTCGCTCAATTCATCACGAGTAACTTGACTTTCCGACAGCTTTTGTTCCAAGCTGTTATTCCTGTTACGCATTATTTCATATTCACGTTCATTATCTTCCCTTTCCATTATTAATTGCTCATTTTCTTTCTTTTCAACTTTAAGTGGTATTAGAGCTTCTTTTAACTGTATTTGCAATTGACGGGCAGTCGCAGCTCGTGTCGCAGCTCGTGTGGACGTAGACATATTGACACAATTGGGAATTATTTAGCTATAATAGGGAAGATAATGAACACCAGTAGCAATGGAGAGCCCAACAAAATCAGCTGACTAACTAACCAATAACCTATTCACGTAATCAAGTAAACACAAGTTTATCAATGATTGACTATTGCAAAATCTACAAAGTGGCCAAAAGTCGGAAAAAACAATACTCAAAGACTTGAAATAGACTTAATAAACAGTAAAATAGGTATAAAATCACCGTTCTTACCTTTTAAACTTGTGAAAAAACAACCGGTAACCTACCCGCTTGATGTCGACTTTGAATACCATTTTCTCCCAAAATACACAAAATTGAGGCGCACAAAACTTACATAGGCAGTTATAACAATTGTTCTATATATTAAATTTTTACAATGTATTAACCAGTTTTTATTTAAATTTTCAATTAAAAATACGGAGCTATAAAATTTATATTTGACAAGTGTATCCGGTGTTGTAAAAAATAAAGCTGATGCCGTAAGAACTTGCCATCAAATTGAATGTATAGAGAATAATAAGACGTTAATAACTACTCCCATAGATATTGCAAACAGGTTTAATGACGTGTTCTCGATAAGTTCCGGAAATGACGGTGTCCAGGATGTTTCTGTACCCCGCCCCCCCCCCCTATGTTACAACCAGATAGAAATATTGACAGCATATTTTTATATCCCTGTACACCCGTGGAAATATTAAAAACTATAAACTCACTAAATAACAAAAATCTGTGGGCTATGATGAGCTTGGTGCTACGTGGAGTCGGGTTTATTAGAATTTTTGAACATTATGATTACCGAAGTTTATAGTAAACGTGTTATGGATAATTATTTTCGAACAAATAAGTTTGTGGGAGAAGAAAGTGTACTATTTTATTTATGAACCCACAATAATCCACATAGTGCC
Source organism: Cybosia mesomella (assembly GCA_946251805.1). Lineage (NCBI taxonomy): Eukaryota > Metazoa > Arthropoda > Insecta > Lepidoptera > Erebidae > Cybosia > Cybosia mesomella. The sequence goes on from OX276395.1 coordinate 12,672,518, forward strand.
AGATAGCGAGGCGACTCGTACAACTGCAGTTTGTCTAGTCTAGTTATCTTAATTGAATAAAGATCAATTTACATAGGATGGGATAGAATCGTGTAAATATGTACGTACAGTCGTGTTCGTGTACCAGTGGGCCTACAAATTATATTTTCGTGTCTATAATTCATCATACATCATCATACAAAACGCAAAATATTACATTTTTGTGTTCATTGCTGGTACTCCATAATATGTACAAGAAGAATGGCGTATGCATACGTAATATGTAGGTACTCACTATCAGGCAAACACAATGGATAAGATGCGGACCTTGCATGCAAATGATTATGATACTCGACTAGATGACCACATTAGCTGACAAAATATTAAAAACCGGCCAAGTGCGAGTTGGACTGGCGCACGAAGGTTTCCGTACCATTATCTATAAAAACGAACAAAAGAAAATGTTGAAAATTAGGGTAAAGTTTGGTATTAACAAGTTTTCGTGACAGTCTAAATTTGCCAATATCTTTTTATCGTGTTGACTCAGGACCTTGATTTTTATACAAATAGGGACTATAGACTTCAGTATCTAGTATAAATTTCAACGTGCTGGGTCCACCCGTACCTGAAAAAATCGGTGGTGACACATGGACAGACCGACAGGCGGACAGACGGCCAAGAGAGTGATCTTATAAGGGTTCCAAATTTTACCTTTTTAGGTACGGAACCCTAAAAACTAATTGCGACGTTTAAATTTTTTTGAGAAGTTTTTGTCAAACATAAACATGAAGTCGTTTTGGACATCTGACTGGTACTTATATAAGGAGAGGTAGATCCAAGAAGTGCTTGGCGTCGTAGAAGATGATGTGCGTGTCAATGGTCTCACTACGATGGATGCCCAAGACCGTGCAAAGTGGAGAAGTAGGAACTGGAAAACGGACCCCAGACTCCGAGGTAAAATCCTCAGATACGACCGGGTACTAACGCAAAGATGATGATGATGACTGAATGAATACCCTTGTCCTAAAAGGCACCGTGCTATTTGCAGCCTACTAAGGGCAATAATTACTATGAGGACGACAGTACGAGGGCAACATCCACACGAGTCGTGTCAACATCTCTCAATTCAAAGTAGAAAAAACTCACGAATAACAAGTTTGAAATCAGGTGTGACAGAGAAAGAGTAAAATTAGTTCGAACAGAAACAACTCATTAAAACACCAGTCTATGCATTCACCGCTAAGAAAAATCCTCTAACTTTCAGGAAACGCCTTTCAACATCTCCGAAAGTATTGGGATCCTTTGTTTTCAGACCTCTGGCGATGTTCAATACCGTAGTTACTAGAAGATAAGATTCAGTTAGCATTTAAAGACCAGTCACTCTGAAGTGTGAAACAATAGTTCATTGCTTGGCATAGACTATTATTTATCTATTTACATGCTTTATTTAACTTGGCCTGTTGTAAATATTAAAAACAATAATTACGCCTCACTCCAAGACAAGACATTAAGCTCGAAGAAAGCTATTCGAAGTTATTTCGTGAAATGTGTCATTTCATTACATACAAAATATTACGTACAGATTTTTTTACTGATGGTACAAAATGTTTGATTCTATATTTCAGAAAATATAGTTTTATGATACACAGTTTTGCTATTGTTCTTTGAATTTTAAATCTGACCCTTATATATAATCTGAATCTCGGAAACGGCTCCAACGATTTTCATGAAATTTTATATACAGAGGGTTTCGGGAGCGAAAAATCGGTCTAGCAAGACAGTTTTCATTTTTAGAAAACGTTGAAAAACAAAACCCGGTCACCTAGATATTATGACTTAAGTGTACAGAAATACAAAAAAAAATAGATCAAGTTAAATATGTAAACAACAAGAGCCTAAATGTAGGCGCTTACTAGCAGCAACTTTAAGAGTTCTTCTAGTCGTCTCTTAACTCCTTAATTACTTCAATTAGACTGTCAACCGGATTTCAGAAAGTATCAATATTGTTACGAAACTAACAAATAATATAGTCTTTTAAGTCGTGAAAAATTGTATATTGTAGATACCCATTTACATAATTAATATCGTGCAAATTTTAAGTTCGACAAAATTTAGCGAAACACAAGAATTTTATTTCGAACATTGCATAGATACAATGTTCAAAAGCAATGCAATGCGATAGAGCTATATCACTCACTGAAAAACTTTATTCTTCTTATAATAATAAAATAATAATAGCTAACTTAACCATAAAAATGCGCGAACTGTATCATAGCAACAGTGTAGGTCGTAATCAAGCCTACTGTAGTAACCATAAGAGCAAGATCTATGTTCATCAGACGCCATATTGTATACTTGAACGGGTGATATTTAAAGAACTTCACTGCATCTTTGATCTTTTGTCGTGACTTCGCTCCTGTAACATGCAGAAATACAAAATTGTACCAGGTACTTTACAGGGGGAATGCTCTGACCAGCTGAGCTATCTAGACACGTCCCAGATATTCGAAATTCTCCGATATATTCTATACGTCTTAAGGCGAAGCTGGAGCCATCTACCGTAATTCTTCCGAACTACGGAAACAATGAATAACTTTACAGACATTTTTAAACATTGTTTTTAATAATAATAATATAATAATAATAAACATTTATTTTCAGAATTACTTCCATAAATTTGTTAGTATCCAAAAAAACTTACGACTAGTATTAGTAATATCAAAATAATAAATAAGAGAAAATTACGTACAGATTTTTTCATTTCGGGTCGAGTTCGAACTAACTCATCGCGGGTTCATCAGATTTGGTGGGCCACTCCGAAACCAGGACGATGTCTACTTGACTGCATGCAACTGTATCCATCGCCCTAGGATCGGAGAGTCCCACCTATCAGCCAGCGCTTTGATTATGTTATTGGGACTGCCGCGAGTACGGCATAAAAGAGAGGCGCTTCTTTTACGCATAATCGCCGAAAAACTGTCCACGTTTGCCTCAGCTAATATGCTGGACGCGCTACAAAAACGTGGCAGTCCCATTAACACTCGGAACGTGTTATTGTATTGTATGCTCAGATCGCTATATGCCTTCTGCGTAAAGCTCACCCAAAAGCTGCACGTGTAAAAGCATTGGCAAAAAGCTTTGAAAACCGTCAGCTTTACATGCTTATTACTGTGTGCAAACCTGCGGGCCAACATGCCACATCGGACAGCCAGCGATCTGCGCTCCCACTCAATATCAGCGTTATCTTTTAAATCCTCCGAAACCCAGTGACCCAAATATTTAAATTTTGCAACTCCGCTTAGCGGTGTGCCGTAAAGCATGACTGGTGGTATTCTTTCATATTTTTTTATTACCTGCTTTGAAAAGCATGAACTCGCTCTTGAATGCATTATATTTGAGTCTATGGGCCTCGGCGTAAGATTCACAAATTTTAACAAGTCTTCTCATAGCTCCGATCGATGGGCTCAATAGCACCATATCATCGGCATACCGTAAGTTATTTAAGCAAATACCATAGATATGACATCCGATCCCGGTGCTGCTGAGCTCATCGATCAGACCGTTCATGTAACTTCACTTTTTCTAAAGATTTAGATCGGAAAAATAGAACATCTGGAACGGGACTTGAACCCGCGACCAGTCCCTTACAGGGGGAATGCTCTGACCAGCTAAGCTATCTAGACACGTCACAGATATTCGAAATTCTCCGATATATTCTATACGTCTTACTCCTTAATTCTTCTAAAGATTTCAAGTGCAAGCGGGTTCAAGTCCCGTTCTAGATGTTCTCTTTTTCCGATCTAAATCTTTAGAAAAAGTAAGCGTACAAAATGCTTAAAAATTTAATTGAATTAATTAGGCGGAGTCATCAAAAAAATGTTTAAAAATGACTGTAAAGTTATTCATTGTTTCCGTAGTTCGCAAGAATTACGGTAGATGGCTCCAGCGTCGCCTTAAGACGTATAGAATATATCGGAGAATTTCAAATATCTGGGACGTGTCTAGATAGCTCAGCTGGTCAGAGCATTCCCCCAGTAAGGGACTGGTCGCGGGTTCAAGTCCCGTTCCAGATGTTCTCTTTTTCCGATCTAAATCTTTAGAAAAAGTAAGCGTACAAAATGCTTAAAAATTTAAATGAAATGTACCAGGTACTTCCTAAAATAATATCTAGTAAAAAATATTCTCCTCCCAAATCTTATAGGACAGATCTGCATTCTCATCATTTTTTTTTTTTGGCATTTCCTTTTCGTGCGGATGTCCTCTCGGACTCAAACCGATTAAAACCGCATGCTATCTTGGGTCTTCAGTGGTAAAAAAGGCATTTCTCTCGCACCCCGACTGACCCCGAGCCATCTACGGTTCTGATAGGTATCTACGGTGCTTCTGTCAAATCCAAGAAGTGCTAGTTTGACGTCGTGAGGGAAGACATGCGAGCCAATGGTCTCCCTACCATGGATGCCCAAGATCATGCGAAGTGGAAAGTAAAAGCAGGAAAGCGGACCCCGAGCTCCGATGTGAAGGTCTCGTAGGCAATCGAGATACAACTTTGAGATAATGATGATGATTAGTAGGATTATCTGAACTAATACGGTTTTAAGACGGTAGACGTGCCGGCGAAAAACTGACTTCTATACTACAGGTGACAAAGTATTTTATTTGGCCGTTTTCTTGCTCGTTTATTTTATTATTTATTTTACTTTTTAGCGTCTTCTGCAACCTCCTTATTTTGAATTATAAATAGGAGATAATGCGTTCTTTTTACTTTGTATGGATAATAAAGTAAATTTAAAAAAAACGTAGCTGCAATAATTTCTGACAATAAAATATGTCTGTTTATTGAAATTTCATACATTACAAGTCGTCAAAGTGGAAGCTAAATACAAACTTTCGCCGGAGGCGTCGCCGCCCAGACGATGCAGCAGCCCGAGAGGCGGAGCTGTATGAGGCGTACAAGGGGGCCAAGAGGACCCTCCAGGAAGCCATTAAGCAGGCCAAACGGCGGGCCCACGAAGAACTGCTGGAGTCTCTGGAGCAGAACCCATGGGGGCGTCCTTACCTTGCGGTCAGGGGCAAAATCCGCCCAAGGGCGCCCCTACTGACCCAGAGCCTCCAGCCGGAGCGGCTGGAGGGGATACTGGGCTCCTTATTCCCAGCGAGAGCGGAGGAGCATGTCCCTCCGCGTATGGCTCCGCCTCAGGCGCCTGACGCTGACAATAGCGAGAGCGATGTGCCCGAAGTCAGGGAGAGTGAACTGGGGGTAGCAGTGTTTCGGCTTAAAACCCAGAAATGCACTGCCCCCGGACACGACGGCATTCCAGGCCGAGCATTGGTCCTGGCCCTTGAGGAACTAGGGCCTCGACTGGTGGCGCTCTTTAGCGCATGCCTCGAAAGGGGCCAGTTTCCAAAGGCGTGGATACGGGGAAACTGGTCCTTATCCGGAAGACTGGGCGGCCGGCGGATCAGCCTTCCGGTTACCGGCCGATCGTGTAGCTCGACGAGGTGTGCAAGCTCTTTGAGCGGATTATTGCAGAGCGCCTCGTCGAGCATCTCACGAACGTGGGGCCTGATCTGGCGGACAACCAGTTCGGTTTCCGCCGAGGTCGCTCCACCGTGGAAGCGATCATGCGCGTTAGGCGCCTGGCGGAGGAAGTAGTCTCGCGGGGTGGGGTGGTGGTGGCGGTGTCTCTTGACATCGCCAACGCCTTCAACACCCTATCCTGGAGCTGCGTTAGGGAGGCGCTCGCGTATCATGGAGTGCCTCCTTACCTCCGCCGCATTATCGAGGCATACCTATCCGATAGGGCCATAGTTTACCCGAGCTGGCTAGGGCCAGGGCGGCGAGAAGTGTCGTGCGGTGTTCCGCAGGGGTCGTTCTTAGGGCCACTCTTGTGGAACATCGGATACGACTGGGTGCTGCGCGAGACGTTGCTCGAGGGTGTCAGCATAGTCTGCTATGCTGACGACACCCTCGTTATGGCGCGGGGAGCAACGTACCGAAGCGGGGCACTGAAGGCCACGGCAGGGGTTGTTCAAGTCGTGGGTCGAATACGGCGGCTGGGACTCGAGGTGGCTCTCCACAAATCCGAGGCTATGTGTTTTCACGCGCCTCGGAGGGGGCCACCTGCGGGAACCAGCATAACCGTAGGGGGTGTGAGCATCGGCATCGAGCCCACGATGAAGTACCTTGGGCTCGTACTCGATAGCCGATGGGACTTTGGACCTCATCTCCGAAGTCTGGTCCCGAAACTGAGGGGGGCTGCGGCCGCGCTACCGCGGCTGATGCCCAACGTTAAGGGACCCAACGCCCCCACTAGGAGATTGTACCTGGGGATCGTGCGAAGCATGGCCCTATACGGGGCCCCCGTATGGGCGGAGACTCTGGCGCCCGCAACGTGGCTTTTCTAAACAGCCCGTTAAAGGCGATGGCCGCCAGAGTCATCAGGGGGTATCGCACGATCTCCGTCGAGGCGGCATGTCTCCTAGCCGGGACCCCTCCATGGGACCTGGAAGCGAGAGCCCTTGCGCTGCTGTACTAGTGGCGCAAGGAGGCGCTGGAGCGGGGCCATAGGCCGGAGCCCCGAGAAATCCGGGCTCAGCGGTCCCAGCTCCACCGGGAACTCATGGAGACATGGAGGGTGCGACTTGAGCACCCAAGGTGGGGGGAATCCACCATTGCGGCGGTGAGACCGATCATTAAGGAGTGGTTGGAGAGGACCATGGGGACCTCTCCTACCGTATGTGCCAGATGGTTACCGGACACGGATGTTTCGGTAAGTATCTGTGGCGCATCCACCGGGAGACAACGCCGCAGTGCCAGCACTGCGAGGATCCTGGCGAAGACACGGCGCTCCACACGTTGGTGGAGTACCCTGCGTGGGCGAGTCAACGCCGAGATCTCGTTGCGGTCCTGGGCGTGGACGTTCTCTCGTTGGAGACCATGGTGAGGGCCGTGGTCTCCGACTGAAACAAGTGGCACGCCGCCGCCTCTTTCTGCGAGCAGGTAATGCGCGCGAAAGAGACGGCGGAGAGGGAGCGGGAGAGAACCCTGCCCCTCGAGTTTCGCAGACTCATCTACGTCCGGGACTACCGATCTCCATGATCGGGGCCTGAGGACGGCAGTTGGCCGACTCACCGTCCTCACAGAAGCAGGCCGTGGCGGAAGCGTGTCGTGTGTGCCCTACACACGCCTGCCAACTCACCGAAGCGGGATAAAACCCGACCCCACCAGGCGAGGCCGCGGTGGCGGCCAAAGTCCGCCGGCAACCCTGGGGTTATCCTTTCGAGGGCTTACCCGGGGTGCCCGGCAAACGGACACTTGGGGAGGACACCGTGCGGTTTTAGTCGATACACGACATAACCACCCCCGCTGGCCGGCGGGGGGTATCCGAAGGGATTTCCGCACGTAAAACAAAAAATACAAACCTTTTTTCAAAAATTCGATGTGGATTCGGAAGCAGTTACTGTAAATAATATTTTGCATGGATTAATTTAGGTCGAAATGACATCAATTTTTCACTATTAGATGTCTGAAACTAAAAAAAACCCTAATGTACAACCGAATCGTTGCTTACATCACAGTGATGGCACTCAGACGTTTGCTTCTCTAAGCACGCTTTCCCAGATATCACTTGCGTCAGGCGGTACGAGACTTTCCCGTGTCGCCTCTCTAGACAACTGACCAGAGAGGTGACACGGGCTATATGATGGGTTTTACTGCCGCTACTACGGGTCGCCCAAGTCGTTCCTTCCACTCCAGCCCGATGGCCTGTCGGAGCTGGGACTGCAGGGCCACGATTTCTCGAGGCTCAAGGTCCCGTCCCGGCTGCCGCGCCTTTTTTCACCACCGATATAGGAATATTCTTAGGGGAAAAGGACAGTTTAGAAAAAGTATTAGATTATTCTTATTTATCATTTTGTGCAACTGAAGCAACATAGAATAGTGTCAATTGCCTTGATTACGTACCTGATACTGATGCGAGGTATATCTAGTATTTTTTTTGCACTAGCAGATCTCTATCATTGCAAAATTAACAGAACTTTCATTACACAAAAAAGAGCTATATTCATATTGTTTATTCTTTCTGCCCAAGTATATTACTTCCATACTTATATTTAGTCTAAAAACATAATACATTAACATTCAATAATGTCTAAATTATTCTTAAAAACGATAAATGTTATTGTATCTGCATCTGGTAAGTATTAGTGTAATTTCAACATGAAGAAAGTGCCAGGTTACATAAATATATATTTCACTTTATATGCAGATGTACTCTGAAAACACTGCACAATCTTCCTTATCAGTTAAAATTATACTTCATATTAAAATGAACAACGAACGAAGACAATGACATGCTTCCTATAAGGAAAATGCTAAACTTAACTAAAAGCTAATTAACTTACCTAATTTCAAGATTTGTTTTGGCCAATTATTTCTATACTGCTATTTCTTATAGAAATTTTGTTTTTCTCGTATTACTCAAACAAACAATCGTAAAAAACAATGTGGCTGCCGTGGCCCATGGTCATGGACGCACTTAAAAACACATTCATAAAGGTTACATAATTATATTGGTTACACTATGAAAAGGTTACAGAATGAAAGTGTTACACTTATAAAATAAATGTAGTATTTAATCTGTTAATCGTTACCACTTTCAATTGTGTAACAGTTTTAGATATGTAACAGATTAATTATTAATTAATCTGTTAACAGTGTTGATAAGTTGTAACCGAAATGCTACGTTGCCAAATTTACTATCCTATTATATTTATAATCTAAATTTTTAAATAAATGTTTTTTGTAAACCCCGCCACTTCGCCGCCCGTCGCCCCTGGGGCGTTATTCGATGAAGATGTTAAATTGAGTGGAGAGTTTTTGTTGTTTGAACACGACAGCATTGCGCACGTTCTGTCAAATCTGTATATTTATATAATTTTTTCAAGGCAAACAATGTAAAGGAATGAATGAAATCCGAAAGCACGAAATAGTAAAAAAATATTTACAAATAGTCCTACATCCAAAGCTTGCACTGTGGAGCCCGGGATCCGCTCTCCTATAACTCAACAATGTTAGGGTTATTTCGGCTTTTATGAGAGCAACTGCACTGAACATAAGGTGTTTTAATTTTAGAATAATAATTATGATTCCACACAAAAGAACTAAAACCCTAAACATCGAAATCCACGCGGACGAAGTCGCGGGCACAGCTAGTATATGATTATAAAAAATAGTAGCCCATCGGCATCGGATACAGGGACCAAACTTCCGGTGGTTAGGGCTCTAGAGAGATGAACCTCTTCGCAATACGTGCCGTGTCGAGGAGTTCCGCTTTCTGCATCAAGCCCTTGATCCAACTGCCTAACACGAGCCTCTTTAACAATAATTGCTGAAACCACATCCCACATGTCGACAATCTCAGGAGCTAAGTCCAAATATTTTATTTGTTTGTCTTTTTCGGCTTTTACGAGATTGTCATTATGGGGGACGGTGATGTCAACAATTATTGCGAGACGCTCTGATCGATCAATCACTACCATCAATCCCAGTACAACGTGACACGACAATTATCAAGAACTGGGTCGGGCACATACCTGTAATATCGTACCTCCGAATCTACAAGATCGTACTTCAGAGCAATTTGCTGATGAACGATTCTGGCAACTTGGTTGTGTCTATGCAAAAACTCTCAGTTGGCAAGACGAGCACAACTTGAGATAATATGCCTTAGGTATTCTCCGGGACGGTGACACGCCCGATATATGTCAATCGTGCCGTCCTTAAGGAAATACCTCCGATAATTATTCATCCTGACAACTTCTTCTGTAATTGCCCAGACAAAACCTTTCTCCAAAGAGATCACCGAAGCGTAGCCAGAACACTTTATATCTACGTCTGCAATGTTTCAGGCCCGATAAAAACGTCCATGCAGCTCTTTGCTCTTCAATTTCCTTGCGATCAGCGATGCTAAGTTTTACCGGTTGTGCCAGTTCTCTTTAGAGAGAGCGAGAGGAGTCAGTCCATTATCTATTGCTGCTACATCTCGATGCATACCCACGTCAACATGTATATGACACGGTTCTCGCGAGTCTTGGCGTATTAAAAAAGGGACCTCCACACTTCCGTGGTATATACAACCTAATTACTGATGAATGTGGTTAGAGCATTCGATATGCAGTCAGCAACATACGGACTTTCCTATCCAAGGTATTTAATTCGGTCTGAGTCTATCTTAGTATGACAAAGAAGTATACTAAGTCTGGCATATCCCAGCCGTTGTAGGCGCGTACCTTGTTACCGCCTGATAAAATACTCTTCAGTACTTTCTTCAGGCGGCCAAAGAAACGATCCCGCAATATCTGTTTCACGGTAGCATCAGTAATACTGTTGTGACATACCAAGAAGTTTTCAGTTTCAGTGGTTTCAGTTACCGAGAGAGACTTCAGTTGTGTAGAATCTGAAAGTTCAATTCTTTCAGATTCCACAATCCCACTCTTCTTATTATGCATGACTGCACGTTTGTCTAAACCAAACTCTAGTGTGATAGAATTACTAAAGGTTTCAGTTACCTTAGGTACTTCTACTAGTCGGGAGTCGGTGACGGCAAACAATTTCAAGTCATCCATGTAAAGAAGAAGGGATATAATTTGATATCCTCCCCGCAACTGATAGCCTAGCCCTGAATTCTCCAGTATTGTACTGAGAAGATTCAGTACTAGGCAAAACCATAACGGACTCAGGCTATCACCGTAGAATATACCCCTATCGATTTTTATCGGTACGCCATCCCCAAGGACCTCACGACACCCCGGAGAAAGAAGAACCATCCTCCATTGCCCCATACATGCATCCAAGAAGGTGCATAGAGTTGTATTAATTTTATACAACTCCAGCACCCTCAACAGCCACGTATGTGGCACGGAGTCGTAGGCTTTCTTGTAGTCGATCCATTATGTACCCAGATTCCTTCCACCAGGTTACGGCGGACCAGTTGGCTAATGACCGTGCCAAAAATAAGGAGCTCCTTCGTACCACGTGCCCCACTTCTACATCCATTCTGAGAGATAGACATTATAGAGTTCTGTTCAATGTGGGATGATAATTTAGCTATCAGAATGGATGTAGGAACTAAGAAGGTAATAAATAAATGCTAAATTATTATAATATAACTTATCACGAGAGGCGTGCAGTCCGGTTAGTATTCTAGAAGAAGATTTGATTTTGATAGGCAGGTACGGTAAGTACAGTACTATTGTGACCGCTCTGAACACAGCACGTTACGATACCGATGCGCAGAAGTCAAAACACAAAATGAATGATGCATCAGCGAGCGGAAGCAAGACAGGTGAAGAAGAGCGCACTCATGTTTGTTATTGTGTGAGTGCAGACTATGCGCTTCCAAAACACTCGACTATGCTTAGAGTGACGGGCTGTAAGCATAGGCGAGTGTTTTGTGGCTATAATAATATAAATCATAATGCAAGGCATATTACGATATATTTTCTATACAAATTTTCAAGTGACAGTATATACATCGATAATTATATTTATATGGGTTAAAACTGTCTATGAAAAATGTTTACTAATATGCCTTGTTATGATTTACATCATTATATATTATAGTTTCGCGTGTGACATGCTTAGGGGTCCGTAACTTAATTTCGAGAGACATATGTTAGATTATTAAAATATACAGCGGCCGGCGAAGCGCTAGATCCACTAGTCCGGAAAGTTTATGGCAAGAAGTGCTATCTATGTAGAGAGATCTCTGTGTACAGTGCTTCCTATGTACCGATATGTCTACAAACAATGTTTTGAATTTAACATTCGAAACATCAACCCATCGATTATTAAATATTCGTAGAATCGTACAGTCGAAGCAGCGTTTGGCGACAAAAAGTTGTTTCGCAATAAACTCTATTCGAACAATCTTTCAGTCGATATTCCAATAATCTAACATAATATGTCTCTCGAAATTAAGTTACGGACCTCATGCTTAGACCGGCGGGCCGTAAAGTTTGGACAAGATGCAACACGTAACCTAACAAAGTAACTACCTTGTTGCCATTTCGTGCAAGTACTTTAGGACGTTATTTCTGTTAAACTTATTAATACTTATTAACACATATATGAAAAGTACCACTTTGAATATGGTACACTTTCATATCTGTTACATATATAAATGGTTTTCTTCTAAAACAGTTTCAAAAAACCGTGTTAAAACACTTTATCAAGGTTACAGTTTGGGTCCCTGCCTGGGTGCTTGTTTAGTCGAGACTAGGGCCATTCGGCCAATTTATTCTGGCAAAAGAATAGTTGTTCCATGTAAGTGATTAAGTAAATATATAATATATAACTTGACTGACGATGCATAATCGTCTACTCATGGCTTATCATTAAGAGTTATTCAAATGAAATAATATTACTCTCGTCGCACACTAGTAGGAAGAGCAACGGTATTTGACGTAGATAACACATTACGTATCAAAATAGTAAACTGATAACATAGGTCAACACAAATTTTGTCTCTGAAAAGAGAATATGAAAATTGTTGAGTTTGGTTTTGTATCCAGGAGAAAGGGTCCCCCATAAAATTTGGTTGATGGGCTCTGATAACGGTGTTCGAAATTCATGAAATTTAACAGCAAACTATATAACGAATATGGGCATTTTTAGGGTTCCGTTGCCAAATGGCAAAAAATGGAACCTTTATAGATTCGTCATGTCTGTCTGTCTGTCCGTCCGTATGTCACAGCCACTTTTTTCCTAAACTATAAGATCTATGGTGTTGAAACTTGGTAAGTGTATTCTGTGAACCGCATTAAGATTTTCATACAAAAATAGAAAAAAAAAACAATAAATTTTGGGGGTCCCCGTACTTAGAACTGAAACTCAAATTTTATTTTTCTTCAAACCCATACATATGTGGTATCTATGGATAGGTCTTCAAAAATGATATTGAGGTTTCTAATATCATTTTTTTCTAAGCTGAATAGTTTGCGCGAGAGACAATTCCAAAGTGATAAAATGTCCCCCCCCCCCCCCCGTATGTTCTAAAATAAGAGAATGATAAAACTAAAAAAAATATATGATGTACATTACCATGTAAACTTCCAACGATAATTGGTTTGAACGAGATCTAGTAAGTAGGTTTTTTTTAATACGTCATAAATCGTAAACTGCAATTTACCTTTCATTCAATCAACTCAAATATAAAAATTAAAAAAAAACATTATTATGTTACTTGCTGCTACGGAACCTTTAATGGGTGAGTCCAACTCGCACTTGGCCGCTTTTTCTATATTTTAAAGCATATTGAATAGAAAAAATCATAAAATAAACTTTAGGACAAAGACAATTTTCTTTCAAAATCAGTGTCTATTTTCTTTATATTTTGAATTATGTTGCAGGCTTTTGTTAATTCTGTTCGATAACAGAGTAGACGTTATGTAACTATTTATTAATCTGTGACGTTATTATGGAAGTATGTATTTTATGACGTTCATGATAATTGAATACTCAAGTAATATTTAAGTAGATACAATAATGCTAAGATTAACACTAACACATAAGTGCCTATTCAAAATTGCCATGCATTTCATATAATATATATATATATATATATATATATGTATATAGGTATATATAATGGAAATTAAATTTTTATTTGAAGAATTCGAAGTTTAAATGAGCTGCGATAAAAATGGAACCATACCGTCAAACGAACTTAGAGACAATTTATGTGACTTTAGTACATCAATGGAACTTATGTACTCACCTCTACACACCAACAATTGTTTTATGACACATAGCCTAATCTCATCCACCTCACGACTGACCAATTCGCATAAAATGCCAGGTATAAAAGGCATGATCGATTGCATTATATTAGCTGCTAATGTTAGTGTGGGCTGCGGGAAATAAACAACAATACCGATTTACTATTTATAAATATTAAACTTATAGTCTTTCTATGCTCGGTCTAAACGGCCCGATATTATAGAAATAATGGAGGTACACACGCTACGAGAAATCATTACGATCGTACTGTACCTATTATTTTTTTTTTTCGTGCCGAATTCGGAATCCCCCCCCCCCCGCCGGCCAGCGGGGGGGCATCCGAAGGGTACCTTTCAAACTGCACCGGTAATTAATCGACCGCGTGTGGGATAAACTGTACTATTTTTGATTTTTTTCAAGGAAGTACACACGCATCGATTAAATCGGTGCAGTTCAAACGGTACAGTGCGATCGTAACTATTTTTCGTAGCCTCTTGTTGTTTATCGTGCGACAATACGTAAATACTGTAAATCAAGAAGAAACTCGTTATTAGTGTGAAGAAGTGCTATGTCTGAGGATAGGGTGCTTAATTAATTACAGTCTATTTATTCAGTTTGTTATACGTACGCTTGCTGAGCTGATAAACGCATAAATAATTAGCAGGCACCTGGGTACAACGAAGGCGATGTCCAGAAAAATCTGAAAATGAATTAAAGTACGTTAAATGTATATAAAAGCTAGTTATTTTCCACTAAAGCAATAATTCCCATTTATTTTTTTTAAGTTTACCGTGCCTTTTCTATAGCATCCGTTTATCGGTATTTACGGAGGGTAGAGAGAAAGATAATGGAGTGAAATTAAGATTCTTACTATTCTGAGTCTACTTTACAGTCCGTCTATAGGTCTTATTATATGGACACTTTTTTTAAAGAGGGCCCTTAAAGATACCTAGTCCTTGCTCTATATGCTGTGAATCGTGTTATGTAAATCGGTGTAAATATTATGTTTCTTATAATGTTACAAAAATAAAATATGAAAAAGTGTATTACACATAAAAATAAAAATATTCACCTCCACCCCCTATAAACTTATGCATTCGGTTGAATAAACTATCAAAACAATTAAAATTGAACAGAATATTAAAAAATTCTTTAACGGCCGTGTCTGCGCTATAACGAAGCTCATAGTTTAGTTTTGAATAGATTATTTCATTGAACTAGTTATTAGGACAGCAACCTAAATATGATAAAGTTACACAACATATTAAATGCTGTCTTTATTGAAGCTAGTAAATCTTTAACGTAAATGGCCAGCTATACTTATATAGTATATAGAGTGGAATTTGTCAATGCCACCCAGAGGGACTGTACCTACTCCAAATAAATGTACCAAAATAAATACTCCAAATACCTACTGCAGATAGCAAATATTACAAACACTATTAAACATATATAGGTATCCTAAATACATAACCATGTATGAAATAAACATAAATTCATGAAAATAAATGTAGTTATTATTGGAATTTAAAATGCCATTTTTAGTATCATAATTACCCACAATATCCCCAAAATCTAAGAATGTGACACCATCGCAGAGTGGATATTCAAAAATATTTAGCGGTGGTCCACAACACGGAGATCCGCTGGCAACACAGCCGCGCCCTCATATGTTGCCATGTAAGTTTCTTCATGAACCTAAATTTTATTACTTACTGTTTTTGTGGGCTAATTTTTGTAACTTATTTTCCAAAAAAGGATTACTTAAACAGAACTTAATATTGATACTTATATACACCTGCACTGATCAGACACTATTTTCGTTACATATTGTATAGTATGTTGTCGTGCTACGGGGCTCCAAAACCCAGGAGGGCCCCCAAGCTCAGGGGGCCTTCGGACTCTGACTAGCAACTACTAAAACTAAACTACTTCTAAATTATACAAGATAAACCTATCGAATTTGGGCTCATTCGTATTGTCTATACAAACTTTCTGATGTGGTCTTTCTGGTATTCTTTCAGGGTCTGAAGATGGCGTAGGAAGATGGCCATAGGAATTCCTAAGCTAAACAAATTGCCTATCGAGATTGGGCTCATTTGTTTTATCTTGATAAACTCTCTGGTATTTTTGGTATTTTTTTTGTCAAGGTCTTATGATAGAGTAGAAAGGTAGAAAGAAAACTCCTTAACTAAATAAGTTAAACACCTCGAATTTGGGCATTTGGCAAAATATCCGTTGTACTAGAACGAAAATAATTATTTTATGCAAGTACCCTTGCATAAAATAATTATTTTATGCAAGGGTACTTATATCAAAAGCTTGTAACGTAATTAGAACACAAAGAAAATATTTGCACGTAATATAATATTTAATCATTTAATTAAAAAATAGGTGTCCTATCAAAGTTAACAATAATTACGCACGCGACCAATAATAATAATATTAGAGGAGCATAAGATGCTAAAATGTGGATGTACAAGAGCGGCGCGGAGGCGTGACCCCCACTCCGCTGTGTAAATAGTGAAAGTGGACGAAATCTTTCTGAGTCACATCCACATGCAATCCATGTAGCGGCTAGTTGCTTACTTGTTTCTCTGTATCTATATCTACTGACTATACGAATGATCACTTTGTAGTATTTTAAAGTATTATGATGTTCGACATGTATTGCTTCTCCGGTTCGTCAAATCATTTGATTATATCCGGCATAGAAAACATTGATTTTGTACTTAGGGAACATTCTTAATGTAAAGACAGAGTAAATATTGGACTATGAACTAACCAGCATCTTCATGGGTGTGTCGGCTTCATGCACTGTATCCAATAAGTTCTTGTAAATAACCATAAATCTCCTTAAGTTTTGTGTCAATATTTCTTCCCCTTCTTCAAATCTGCGAGCAGCTGACAAATCCCGCTCAAATCGTTGTCGAAGTACCTTTAATCGTTGGTAAAGCGCTTCAAACATTATTAGTCTTGTAAAATTACTGCAAGCAATTTCTGATGATAACAACAGGTTTGTTATATATTTAAAAAAAGGAACTGTATCTATAAAATATCTTGCACCAAATATTATTAGTTTATATGATAGTACAAAGATAAATATAATCCTAGAAATGGGTATTTGATCGCAAATTACGACTCCCAGTGCATCGTCTATTCTTCTTATTTTATTTAAGAATTTAGTAAGATTTTCTCCCTCGAATATGAAATTCATTATGACTGTTGATGTAAACGCAGTTATTGCACTGAGATGTGCGAGTGCGGTCGAAGGGATTTCCATAGTAATTATTATTGCTTGGAACTGTTGTAGTAAGACTATTGTTGCAAATAACACACAGTATAGTTTTGCAGCGAGTCTTAGTACTATATTAGGACTAACATTATAATATAGTCCGACAAGAAGTCGAATAAACATTATAGTTTGTATCGTCAACACTGTTCGTAAACCCGTCTCTACGTATTTAAAATATTTGTAACCCATAAATACCATAATGAACTTAAACTGCCATAGTTCAATAGACAGACAGTTATATGACACAACAATCGACTTAGCAATGTAAAACATTAGCAAGAACAACAAATGTATTTTAATCCATAATTCCCATTTATTATTTATTTACATACGTGTATTTCAATTACATTACATTATTTGTTGTTTTCATATCACTCGAAATTAGTTTCCTTATAACCACATGCTTCAATAGATGTTTATTGATTTTTCTTTAACATATGAAGTTACGTCGACAAAATGGATGTTCTTAATTTATATTACATTTTTAAGAGATTCAAATATCTCTAGTTAATTTAATACACCCACACCTTTACATTTCTCCCTGATTGTACAGGAGAGCAGGCGAATTCACCGATACTGTATAGTTACGGAGTGGTGTACATGACCTGGCCCAAGATCACCTTCCTGCCAAGACGTAACTATTAACGTTCTTGAAGCTTGGCTTCGACCCCAAACACCTACCTCGTCTGATGTGTACTACTTGTTATTGCAGGTAAACTATGGAGCAAATGGTGCAACACACTGGATGACACAAATGTTATTCTGCGCGGCGCATCTGGAGCACTCAGACCAGGACGAATGACGTTCATTCTGGGACCTTCGGGAGCCGGCAAGACTACACTACTCAAAATATTAGCTGGCAGAAAGTAAGCCATTTGTAATCAGTAAGTCAACGAGGAGATATACCTACGTAGGGAGGAGCACATAGAACAATTTTGGCTCCATCACCTTCTTATTCCATCATGGTTTGCATTTGAAATATGAGACCTGCTTTGATTGTTAGGAAAATTTATCTGGGAATAAATGATGCCTGACTATTTTTTTGTACTTCGTATAGTTAAGCAGAGATTTGCTCTACAGAAACCAAAGTCAGACTTGCTCAATTTGTCTTGATAGTGAGCATGGGTATGAGATAAGTTGAACAAAGTAAGAATTGCACAAATAACAATTCAATCATCATATTTATTTCGCATATTTATTTATCCAAGAAGGAAACCTCAGTCTTATGAAATACATATTTACGGAATTCTTGACCCGCGAATCACGTTTTATTGTTCTTTTCGGTGTTAAATGATATTGCTCTGCCTATGCTCGTTAGTTCAGACTTTCTGATGGACAGTTGCACATTTGACAAATTTCCAGTGCATATTCCTTTGTTTAACTAGCCCAGTTAAAAACTGACCAACTAACCCCTGCCACGTTTATAAATAAATGTTGGATTATAATAAATTCTAAAACCACAATAGATGTGCGTACCTTTTTTATTTTTTTCGTGCGGAAATCCCTTCGGATACCCCCCCGCCGGCCAGCGGGAGCGGTTATGTCGGGCTTGAACTGACTAAAACCGCACGCCGTCTCGGATCTTCAGACCGGGGTGTAAGGTTGCCCATAGAGCATAGATTTGCGCACCTCATGCCTGAGATAATCTTGACAATCTTCTTGCAACCTTAGAAGAAAAATACTAGAGCTAACTTTTTAACTTTTGAGCCCGAAAAATAGCAAACGAAGCTTGCTACTAACTCCTGCGCCGCATGGCAACTGGTGATGGCGCATTATGTTCCTCTACCGCGGACCTCGCGAATATAGTTTTAGAGATATTTCGATTGCCCAACTTACTCGCTTGTTCAACATGCCCCTCCCTACCCTAGTATTATTTTAATTACTCGGTGCGGGAAGCCAATAAGCCTACAATAGTAACACACGCACCGATATTACAGGATCCGATATGACGATGCCGACGCCGACGTCGAATACCGTCCAATCTGAAGAGGCAACAAACGTTTTAACAAAAGCGTCGTACCGACAGCCAGAAAGTGGCCAGTAGGGCCAATGTAGGTAGTTGGTCGGCTCCTGCCATAGCGATGCATGTGTTAGACTCATTTCAAGTAAATAGTCTCATATTTCACAAATTGTATAAAGACAGCCCCGCATTTAAAATATAAAAAGAGATGGGAAGTAAACAACTCCTACGACAGAAATTAATGAACAAGATTATTATCGGTTTAGTAAAATGGCATAAATAAATACCATTTTTATACAACTAGCTTTTGCCCGCGGAGTTATTAAAACTTTTAAAAAGCGTTAAACTTATTTTCCTACCCTAAGGACAATGTTTTTTTCTGAATGAACTAATCCGAAACAATGGTAAAAGAAATCAATTGTTACAGGAAAACCGGTGTTACAGGCTATTTGAGCGGTGCAGGTCGAAAGTCTGTGTTAGTTCCTCAGGATACAACACTCATGGACACCCTTACCGCGGGTGAGACTCTGAGGTTTGCGGCCAGACTTAAGCTTCCAGAAATGACACAAAGAGAACGAAACAATGTAGTAAGTTAATATGGATTAGTTTTAAACACCATGCCGTAACTACCTACTGACCGAAATTTACAGCACTTAGCAGCACTAGTGGGACCGGTGGGTTTCACGCGGTGCTGCGACGACAATCCTCTTTTGATGAGGCCGTCAAGCTGAGTACGTGTATGTAATGGTGACCCTCTTTCCTGAGACTTTACCTTCAGCTTACCATCAGGCGAGGTGAAGTCAAATTGACGTGTCCTATATATATAATCTATAATCAGTGCAAATATGTATATTTTCATTGGTCTGGGTGTTTCTATGTATAATATGTATTTATTTACAAAAAATATATATTTAAGTACGTTTATCCGCATTCTAGAACCCATATGACAAGCTCTGCTTAGTTTGGGTCTACATGGCGTTGTGTACTTTGTCCTACAATATTTTTTTTTTTTTTTTTTTATTTATTTATTTAAGGTCGCTGTACAACATCATAGGTCATTAGCGACCACTTGGTATATCTTACAATAAATTATATATATTAATCATTTTCACAAAGTTAAGAGTTCGAGCACATCCATCTTGGGTTAAGCAATCTTTTAAGGTTTTAGGTACATTATAAAGCAATTTTTCATTGGCATATGCTACACATTCTTCGAGAAGGTGTGATACAGTGAAGTCTAGACCACATTTACATTTATTTTTATTATTTTTCGTTATGAGGTGGATATGTGATAAGTTAGTATGTCCAATGCATAATCTAGTGATTGTAATTTGGTCCTTTCTGCAAGAAAATGAGGTAGGTGATTTGTCAAAAACAGACTGTCTAATGTTAAACAATTTACTTGGATTATCAGCCTTCCAATTAGTATCCCAAAGGAGTCTTATTTTGTGTTTTATGTATTTTTTAAATTCAGTTGAGCTAATTTTGATTGTTTCATCAATTTCTTCCATGTTAGTGGCATTCTTAGCTATCTCGTCAACTTTTTCATTACCTATTATTCCTTGATGGCTAGGTATCCAAATTAACTCAAAGGAATATTTGCTGTTTAATAAGTTAATCATTGTTTGTTTGATCTTTATAATAAGAGGATGTATATTTCGTATATTTAATAAAGCAGTCAAACACGATTTAGAATCTGTGTAGATTAAATACTTTTCTGATTTAGATTTTGTTTTAATTAGCTCTAGAGTTTTAAGAATAGCTATTGCTTCGCAACCAAAAATCGAAAGGTAGTCAAATAGTCTATACGTATGACAGCCATCATCATCCGACACAAAAGCACACCCTGATCTCCCGTTCATTACTGAGCCATCGGTATAGAATACCTTACAATTTCGTCGATTATAATGCATTTCATTAAAGGCATTTTTATAAATATAGTCCGGCGTTTCTTTTTTTTTGTTTTTACCTAACTCTAAATTTATTGGAAATTTATGATCTACCCATGGTCCTTCTGATAATATTCTTTTTTTTAAGAAAGGGGGGAACCTACAGTTTACTTCTTTCAGGTATTCCGCTACTCGAATTCGTAAGGGTTGTGGTATTTTAGGGCGGAAGCAATATGCACTATCTGAGGCTGCTGACTTAGTAAAATATTTAAAGGTAGGGCTTTCCGGTTGAGATAGTATATTTGCAGCGTACGTTAGCGCGAGGCCTTTTCTCCTAAATAGTAAGGGTATTTCTGTAGCTTCAGCAAGAATACTTTTAACAGGACTGGTTTTAAATGCACCTATACAAAGACGGATAGCCGTGTTGTTTATACTTTCTAATGAATTCAAAGTTCTTGCCCTAGCAGAGTCGTATATAATCGAGGCATAGTCTATTTTTTGTCTAATAAGCGCGTGATATGTGTTTAACAAACACTCTTGGTTAGCTCCCCATGTTAACGATGACAAAACTTTTATGACGTTTAACCTTTTGTAACATTCTGACTTCAACTTATTTAAATGTGCGTTCCAAGTCATTTTCGTATCAAATGTCAAGCCTAATAATTTCATATTAGTAACTTCCTTAATCACATGTTCATTTAGCATTAGTTTAATATTTTTATTCTTTTTTCTTTTGTTTGTAAATATTATGAACTCTGTTTTTATTTTTGAGAATTTGAAACCAGATTGAGCAGACCATTGTTGTAAGTTATTTAGCGTATTTTGTATTAATTTTATGGTGGGTTCTAATGTTTTACCAGTACCCATTATAGTTAAATCATCTGCAAACAGGAATCCCGTTATAGGTTTTTCCATGTATGAAAGGACGTCATTAATAGCCACCAAGAATAATATTACACTAAGAACTGATCCCTGAGGGAGACCATTTTCTACAATTACCGAATCAGAAACCACATCATTCACTCTCACTTTAATTGTTCTATCGGACAAAAAAATTCTGATAAATGCGAGCAAATTCCCTTTAATGCCTACATTATGTAAAAGAATTAGGACTCTGTGTTTCCATACCATTTCATAAGCTTTTTCTATATCAAGGCTTACAGCTACTACATAATTGTCATCAATAAACCCTTTAAGGATTTCACTTTCAATGTTTACTAGGTAATCTATTGTTGATCTAAATTGTCTGAATCCGTACTGAAATGGAGATATACAGTTATTTGTTTCTAGGTACCACCGGAGTCTTTTACTTATTATTTTTTCAAGAATTTTACACATGTTACAAGTTAATGATATAGGTCTATAACTACTCTGCAAGCTTGCTATTTTCCCAGGTTTTAAAATTGGTATTACCAAGGATTCTCTCCATCCATCTGGGAATACCTGATTTGTCCATATGTGATTATACATATTTAACAAATAATCAATTGCATTTTTCGGTAAATTTCTTATAATAATATTAGATATGTTATCTGGACCAGGGCTTGTATTTCCTATTTGCGTTAGAGCTAATATAAGTTCATGCATAGATATGTAACTATTGTATGTATCGGAATTATTAAATAATTCAAAGTTATATAGAACTTCTTGGTTTGTTTTAAATAGTTTAAAGTCTTCTTCATAATTATTTGAACTGGAATTATTGGCAAAGGTTTTAGATAATAAAGAGGCCGTTTCAACTGGGCTATTGGTCAACGTTCCATTGATATTTTCGAGTATGATGGGGTTAAATGAATTATTATGGTGGTTAATTTTATTAATTTTCTTCCACATTTCTCCAACCGGTATATTTTTATTAATCGATGATACCCAATTTTCCCAACACCTCTTCCTACTTTCCTTGAGGAGTCGTCTAGAATATGCTCTTTTTTTCTTATATTCAATCTTTAATGTATCATTAGTAGGATATTTCCTAAAATTCCTTAAAGCTTTCTTTGTATTTTTAACTGCAATTTTACATTCATCATTCCACCACGGTACACTATTCTTCCTTAGCGTCCCACGTGTTTTTGGGATTGTTTTACTAGCTGCATCCAGAATAAGTTGAGAAAATCTTTGCACAATTTCATTTATATTTATATCAGTATTCGAATTATTTAAGCATGGTAAATTATTTATATTATTATCTATCTCTTCACGAAACATTAACCAATCAGCCTGGTCAAATTTCCATTTTTGGGGGAATTTAAAATCATTAGGGATATGTACATTTTGAGATAATTGTGAATTTATTAAAATAGGAAAATGGTCGCTGTCATATAAATCTTCAAGAGCATTCCATTCAAAATATGATATTATACTTTGTGAAGCAAATGTAAGATCAATATTGCTAGTACGACCTGTAGAGCTATTGAAACGTGTGGGCTGACCAGTATTTAATAATAAAACATTGTCTTGGCCCTCCAGCCATTCAGCTACTATTTTACCCCTGGAATCACATATTTCTGAACCCCAATTGAGATGATGGCTATTAAAGTCACCTAAAATAATAAAAGGTGTCGGAAGTTGTCTGACAAGATCGTTTAAATCATTTATATTTAATGGGACACTATTTGGAAGGTAAATATTACAAATCGTGATAGAATATGGGAATTTAATTTTTACTGCCACCACTTCTAAACTCGACGCTATTCGTACTTCTTCTGGAAAACTGCAAGGTTTAGTATATATGGCAACCCCACCACTAGCTCTATCGCGTTGTAGTCTGTTTTTGAAGAAGTGATCAAAACCTTTCATTGAAGCACAATGGCTATCTGTGAAGTTTGTTTCTTGTAGACAAATACAAGTTGGATTCAATTTGTGAGTTAATAATTTTATATTTTCTAAACGTTTATAGTAACCATTTACATTCCATTGTAAAATGTTCATTATATGTAAAGTTATTTTAATAATGTAAATAAACAAACAAAGTTATAGTATAAATAAATTAGCTTATTGGGTTGAATAATTAATTTCATGTAATTTTTTGGATAATCTAGAACATCTATTTTTGAGTGTCTTATTCATTTTACAATGTAATGTATTACACATTTTAATTAAGTCTTTTATGTTGTCTGTATATGAGTTAACAAGTTCCTTTATGTTTTGTTTTCCCCTTGAGTTATCCATTAAACTTATAAATTGATCAATGTTAATAGGGAATTCTGTTTCGTTACCTAATTCTGTTACACTATTTTTAATGTCCTTCCAGGTTTCTTCTTCTGTTCTAGCATCGTTAGTCTTCGATTTTTTCTTCGTCTTCACTTTATTTTCTACATCATCTGATGATATACTTTTATTTGTTTCATCACTTTCTTCGATGTCTAGTGGGTCTTCTCTGTTTTCTTGCACAGGAGTTATATCAATTATTTTTGAGACTTCACTGATAGAAGGTGAGTGAATACGCTTTCTAAATGGAGTTTGCTGTGAATACTGTTCCACAGTCTTCGTTGGTTCAGTAAATGTAGCCAATGGTAAGTTGTCATTCCTATTGAAGGTTCGATTTATTTCCTCGTCTATGCCTTCATTACACAGGTCTGTGTTATTTATTTGTGAATTTTGTGGACAATTTTTTGCAACATGACCCATCATGTTGCACGAAAAACATTTTAAGGAGTCGGAAGATACATAAATCCAATAGTTGGTGCCTTCGTATGTGACCTGGAATGACTCAGGGAGACGTTTCTCGTCTTCAGGAGTCACATATAGCTGACGTCGGAAGCTCAAAATGTGGGAGAATCCCGGTTCAGTCGCCCCGATTTTCAAAAAGGTTATAGGAGACATGATTTTTATACCTAATTCATCAAATCTTTCTTCTATTACAGTGTGTGGGATGACAGGACAAACATTAGATAAAACGATTCT
The DNA here is from genome assembly GCA_946251805.1 of Cybosia mesomella. NCBI lineage: Eukaryota > Metazoa > Arthropoda > Insecta > Lepidoptera > Erebidae > Cybosia > Cybosia mesomella. The sequence goes on from OX276395.1 coordinate 12,697,324, forward strand.
TTTATTTCTTGTTACCAACGGCTTAATTTCTAGTATATGAGTTTTGATTGTGAGGTTCTTTTTCGTTTGTATTAAGTCATCAGCTGTTTTTTTAGCATCTAAATAGATGCATATTCGCGCATTGGATATTCGCGACACGAAACGTATAGTAGTTGCTGGGATATAGGACGATAACGCTAGAATGTATTCTTTCAGTGTGATACCTTCAATTGAGTCAATTATAATCGCCTGATCTTTCTTAGGAAAAAAGGTTGAAGACGTCACGTTGGCGTAGCTTGAAGTATTATTTTCTTTATGGGGTTTTGGACTCGACTGGCTCATTGTGGGTTGTTGAGACGGTGGGGGTTGAGACATCATCGCGTAAAGGGACTCCTAATGAAAGGAGTTACCCTTATAACGTAGAAAGGTAGTAGGTATAGACGTAAACAACACGACACGACAAACAATTGTGCGGAGTGAGTCACACGCGTCCGCAGTGGCTAGGCGCCCGCGCGGAACTGTGTACAATATTTATTATTATTATTATTTATTATAAAAAAAAAAAAACTTGACGGAGAATGAAGAACGTCAAGTTTTTTTTCTAAGTTGTAGTAGTAGTAGAGGTTAAATAAAACTTCACGGCTTCATTCTTTCAGTATTCTGTGCACCTTATGGCTCATTCTCGAAGGTAACGTTCCGACCTACTGATGACCCGCCGATGAGGACGCGTTCCTGAGACTTATTTACGGTTTTTGGACTTTTCCCTTTACTTGTGCTATAAGACCTTGCTTCTTGCCAAGATTTCAGCTCAAGGGGAACTACCCTACAGGTTTTGATGCCCTTGCATTTGATTAAATTGGTACATAAAACACTGTACCTATCTTTTATTTCATTGACCTAGAAGTCCAATTTTTTCACAGCTTCAAGGTATTGCAGACCTGAGTATTTGGTATGAATTTTCACTTGATGCATCCACGCATTCCTAAGATAAAGGTATTGATAGACAGACAGCCGGACAACATAGTGATCCTGTAAGAGTTCCGTTTTTTTCCTTTTAAGGTACGAAACTCTAAAAAATGTGAAGTTTAAGCATCGAAGAACATCCCTCCATCGATGTTATTTGAGTACCTATTTAAAATAAAGCGGTTGGACAAAAGCAAAGTCTGAGGATCGAGCGGTATTCGTTGCCGCTGTGGGTAGAAGCATAGCCAGCCATCGGTATTAGTTTAACATATTCCAAGTTACCGAACACCTTAGCTCTAAATCTGTACTAATATTATAAAGAGGAAAGATTTGTATGTAAGTATGTTTGTAACGAATTGGCTCAAAAGTACTGGAGCGATTTCAAAAATTATTTCATCATTAGAATGCTACATTATCCCTGAGTAACATAGGCTACTTTTTATCCCGATATTCCCACGGAATCAAGACTTACGCGGGTGAAACCCCGTGGCGATGCTAGTCTTTATATAAATTGATAAACAATAATTTGTACAAAGTTAAATTTGTCCTCTGAAGATTATTGTCGTTTGTGTATTTGTTAGTGTTCAGCAACTTCTGAGGGCGACTGTACATACCATGCTGATTTGTTTTAAACTTTTGCGGCTAGAGCGGAATAGTTAGTATTAGTACACATGTAGTGAACAGTACCTAATATTACCGCATATCCACTCGGTTTTCTTTACCGCAGACGGTAGCGAATACCGCTTAGGTTTGAAAAGGCCTTTAGAGCTTTTTCAGTTCTGTCTGTTTATTTAATTATGTAGGTACACATGTAACAAGGGTGTGTGTTGGGTAACCTCCTCGAGTGTCGCTCCGATTCCGATCCCGCTGCAGTCCGGGGGGAACGGAATCGGAGCTGCCGGTACACCCTGGGCGGCGGTCAATGGCTTCCCCTTCCTGCCCGTCAATTACAAATGCAGTTGAAAGAAGCCCTATTACAACTTAAAGTGGAAAAGAAAGAAAATGATTGAATGATGAACAATTAATAATGGAAAGGGAAGATAATGAACGTGAATATGAATTAATGCGTAACAAGAACATCAGCTTGCAACAAAAGCTGTCTGAAAGCCAAGTTACTCGGGATGAGTTGAGCGAGCAACTTTACCAGCTGCAAATAGAAATTGAATCTTTCCGCCAATGCGGTGATACGTTTGAGCAAACCCTCAGGCGTAACACCCAGCTAGAAAATGAGCTGGGGGAGGCATACAGGCTTATTAGTAGCTACGAGCAGGATGCCCAATCGCGCCAGTTAGCAGAGGTGTCCAACCTCTACACCGAACTCCTTGAAAGCACCTGTGTGCCTGCCTCAGCCAATTCATCTGTGATTGATCTCACAAATGATAGTAGGTGTATGAAGTTGCCTAAACAGATTAGCCATAATAAAATCAAAAATAAATTAAAAATAAACAAAAAAATTAATAAAATTAATCTAAAGATGAAGTCTTGTTTGACAAATACTAGAAACTTAAATTCACAACTCCAATCTGACCTAGATATGTGTAGTAGGCAGTTGGTTATATGTAGTAATCAGTTGGCGGAGAGTCAGGTGGCTCATGATGTTGGGAGGGTCAGGCTAGAATCACACATGAAGCAATTGCAGGAGGATTATGCAAGTTTATTCTCTAAATATGACCTCCAAAGGAAACAGAATACTGAATACATGTTGGCTTTGGACAAATTGATTGATGACAGCAGGCACAACCAAGAATTACTTGATTCATTAACTCGACAGTGCAGCTCTGTGCAGATCAACCAACCCCCTGTCAATGACTCCATACCGGCTCTCTCTACTTGTGGCAGTATTCTGGAGACTGCATCTGATTCTTCTGACAACATTGAGCCGCCTAGTAATACAATGGTATTTTCTGACAGTGTGGGTCGCAATATGGGCTACATGTTTAGTGAATATTTAAAAAACTGTATTCATTATTCCCTACCCAATGCAACTTACACTCAAATTATAGATAAAATTGTGTCTTCCAAGCATAATAGTAATTCCACTATTGTATTACTGGTAGGTGAGAGTAACAAAGTAGGCAAGAAAGAATTATTATACTGTATAGAATGCCTAAGTAATTTAAGAGTATTTAAAATTATATTATGTGCATTTCCATATGTGTGTTGCCAGCCCTCATCTCATAATAAAAAGATACACTATTTGAATAATTTTATTCATACTCTGACATGTCGTCATAGTGACACTTTTATATTTTTTGACACTAATAATTTTATTAGTAATTATTGTTTTAAGACTAAAGATAGTATTTATCTTACAAAGTATGACAAGTATAAAATTGCTACATTGGTAGCAAATAATATTAAGTTCTGGACGAGTTTACATTGTAAACAAAGTAATAACCTGATATCTACAGACTTGCCAGGTACTTGTAGTGGTAATTCTGTATTTTTAACTGATAGTAATAATTTAAACTAAGTGTTCAGACAATAGGAATACCAGAGCTAAAGATAGCTCATCAAAACATACAAGGTCTTCCCGGCAAGGAATTAGTAATTGAATTATTTCTAGAGAAATTAAATGTAGATATTTTGTGTTTGACTGAGCATTGGCTCAAGGAGAGTGAGATGATGTTCAGTATAGACAATTACAATATTGTAAGTTGCTTTAACAGGAAGTCTGCTATCAGAGGTGGCTCCATGGTCTTAATAAAAAATGGTCTCCGTAGTAAAGAGCGGATTGACATTGTTAGACTTTCTGTTGAGCGATGTGCTGAGGTGGCCTGTACCGAGCTTGATAGTTATATAGTAGTCTGCGTATACAGTCCACCTAGTAGTGATTTTGGAACGTTTATTGGGGTCATGGACCAAATTCTTGGGATAGCATCAAGCAACAAAAAGAATCTAATAGTGTGTGGAGACTTTAATATAAACATATTGGAACAGTGTAGGAAAAGTACCCAATTTTTAAACATGTTCAAGAGTTATAATCTTGAAAATATATTTTATGAACCAACTAGAATCACTGCTACAACTGCCAGTTGTTTAGATAATTTTTTTAGTGACAGTGTATACTTAAGTAAGTCTGTAATAAGTGTGTTGCCCTCAGATCACTGTGGTCAAATAGTATCGTTTTCCAAGGGAAATAATAATCAACCTAAAGAGAAAATTATGTGTAGGCCCATAACCTCTAACAAAATTAGAGAATTCAAAAACTTGTTAGAGAACAAGCTTAATACTGTAGCTTACCTAGGCAATAATCCTGATGTTCATTACAATAGTTTATTTAGTACATTAACTAATGCTTTTTCACATACATTCAAACAAAAATGTAAAAAGCACAGTACTAAATCTAAATTCTGTGAATGGGCTACTGTAGGTATATATAAAAGTAGACGAACGCTATTCGATTTATACGCCCAAAAGCAGTACAATTTTGACGGTGGTTTCATTGACTATGTTAAAAACTACTCCAAGTTATTCAAAAAAGTATGTAGACAAGCAAAAGCCATTCACATTAAAAGGAAAATACTTGAGGCTCCTAATAAAATGAAGGAAACTTGGAAAGTTATTCACAAAGAGTCTGGTAAATGTAAAATGAGGGATAGTATTACTAAAATTAAGTTAGAAAACAGGGATATAACCTCTCCAAAAGATATTGTAAATGCGTTTGAGGATTATTTTACTAATATTCCATTGAAACTCACATCCTCTATTAATTCTAACGCTCAAAGTGCCGAGAGTGCCCTTCTTGAGAGTAATATCAGTTCTTCCAAATTTAACTTCAAACATATTGACCCCATTGACATATTAAAAGCATTTAAAAATCTCAAAATGAAAAAGTCTAAAGATTACTGGGGCATGTCAGTTACTTTAATTAGTAATGTAATTAATATCATTGCACCTGATTTAGCACTCATTTTTAATGAATGTATAGATGAAGGCACATTTCCTAATTTAATGAAACATAGTAAAATAATACCACTATTTAAGAAAGGATCTAAGTCAGAACTTGGAAACTACCGCCCTATCTCTATTTTGCCAGCTTTGAGTAAGGTGTTTGAAAGAGTGATGCTCAATCAAATGCAACTACATTTCAAAACCAACAATCTTTTCCACAGCCAACAGTATGGCTTTACTGGCGGGAAATCTACCACCGATGCGGGAGTTAGCTTAGTTAACTTAATTTACGACGCTTGGGAGGGATCGCAGGATGCTATTGGGGTATTCTGTGATCTTTCTAAGGCGTTTGATTGTGTTGACCATCAGACACTTTTGCTCAAGTTACGTCGGTACGGTTTTGACAAAAAATCCACAGAATTAGTAGAATCTTATTTAACAGATAGACTTCAGACTGTTGATGTGAATAACGTTAAGTCAAATGGATCAAACTTAAAAATAGGTGTACCCCAGGGATCAATCCCCTAGGATTGATCCCTGGTCATTGATGTAAACCAAGAAGAGAAAAGGTCCTAACCTTTTCTCTTCTTGGTTTACATCAATGACCTGCCTAATATAATTGAAGCACAAGCTGGCATAGTATTGTTTGCGGATGATACGTCGCTAATATTCAAAGTGGATCGGCGTAATACAAATGCAAATAATGTTAATAATATTTTGAACGCCATTTCAAATTGGTTTTCTGCAAACAACCTATTGTTGAATGCAGAAAAGACCAAATGCATTAGGTTTACACTGCCTAATGTGAGGCAAACACACGTTGATATCATGCTGGGGGGGCAAAGGTTGGAATTTGTAAATAGCACTACCTTTCTAGGAATTACAATGGATTCGAAATTGCAATGGGGTGACCATATCACTATTTTGGCCAATAAACTCAGCTCTGCTGCTTACGCTGTCAGACAGATTAGGCGGTTGACAGATGAATCTACTGCTAGGCTGGTATACTTTAGTTACTTCCATAGTCTGATGTCCTATGGAATACTACTTTGGGGGAATGCAGCAGATTTAGAAACTATCTTTATATTACAAAAAAGGGCAATTCGTGCCATTATTGTTTAGGTAAGAGAGATTCTCTTAGGGAACGATTCAAAAATATTAATATTTTAACTGTAGCTTCCCAATATATATTCGAGAACATACTGTATGTCAGGAAAAATATTTCCAATTTTACAAAAGTAAGTGACATTACAGACAGAAATCTGCGCAATAAAAATAAACTGATCCTTCCATGTTATCGGCTCAACAAAGTTAGTGATTCTTTTAGGGGGGAAGGTATACGCTTTTATAATAAATTACCTGAATCAGTCCTTGGTATGCCGGACAATAAATTTAAAACCTTTGTTAAGACCACCTTATGTAAAAAAGCATACTATAGGACAGATGATTACCTTAAAGACAAAAATGTCTGGCTTGAGCATGGTGCAGGCCCCTCTTAATGCTACAACTACAGCATAATATTGTAGTAGGCAACCTTTTTTTTTTTTACCATATTTTAACTTTTAAATTATTTCAACGTTTAACTTAGGTTTAATTTTTATTTTAACTTTTGTTTTTTTTATATACCTTTATTTATCTTGACACGAGACAAAAATGTACATTCGTCCATATTTAGTCTTAAGAAATCACTATTTATAATATGACGTCTCGAAAATGCCGCAGTGGAGTTTGTTGCGCCGTTTCTTCTCCACTAGGGCCTAGGAAGCGGTGGTAAACTTAGTTTTAAGCAGATTTTGACGTCAAAAAGATGTAATTACGTTGCACTATTTTGAAAAATACAGACTTTGACTTTGACTTTTGACTTCACCCCTTCATAGGGTTGGCATTGATCGTCGGCCAATACCCAACGTGGCGGGAACACATCGCTCTCCGTACTCCTCTGCTTTCAGAGGAGACAGGATGAGCGATGCTGTTAGTGGTGAGATGGCCCAGGGTCAGCCGGGGTGCGAGGGATATGCTCTATGGGTAACCTTACACCCCGGCGTCTGGAGACCCGAGACGGCGTGCGGTTTTGGTCGGTGCAAGCCCGACATAACCGCCCCCGCTGGCCGGCGGGGGGGTATCCAAAGGGATTTCCGCACGATAAAAAAAAAAAAAAAAAAAGGTACACATGTAACAATTTTAATTAAGTATGTTATTTTTTCCCCATTTTTTAATGTTGTTATTTAGGGTAACTAATAAGAAATTACATTTAAATACTAAGAATTCTTATTAAGTATTTTAATAATTTCAATATTTAAAATATTTTTATTTTAATATAAAGAGGTTTATAAAACGGGAACCTACCCCTTTTCGGTCAGGCAGGGCTGATGTTAGGTACAGTTACATTTTGTCTTGAAAAACTCACCACTCAATAGGCGTTGCAAGTTTAAACGGGAAATCCGTCATTTTGAAAAAACCCTTGGTGGCGATAACCGACATCGCGTGGATGGGGCGGAGCCGCGGGTGGAAAGCTAGTAATGTATAAAGATTATAGTCCGTTCGATTCAGTTCTCGACTGAACTCTAAATTTTAAACAATCATGAAATATGTGAAAGTGATTGCGAATCAGTGAAAATACAAAGACAATATAGATTAGTTCGTATAATGTTAATTTTGTAACTTTTAAAGAATTGACTAAATAAGTAGGTATATTTCGGAACCATCAATTTTGTACCATGTTTTATTAGCGTAATGCAGTATTTTGTATGTAGTATGTAAGGTGTGAAATAAAAGTATTCAAAAAGGTGTTTTATAATAAGCCAATATGAGTGGTTCTGTTACCCTTACCTCTATATTTTGAACCGTTTTTGTATAATTTCTCTTTAAAGTAGTCAGAAGTAAAAACAGAATCGAAACTGTGCGGATTGTAAACTATAAACCCTTACCATCAGATGGGCGATCGTGTTCCCCATCCGATCGTACTTATTTCACCGAGATCAGATGAGATCTCGTGAAATATAAATTTAAATAAGGTTTTATCATAGAGAAAATAAAGATTGTTATTGTACTAAAAATCGACCGGCTCTCGTCATCCTAAGGGTTCAAAGTACTTAAGCTCCACGCTTTGTTCGAAAATTGCGGCCACCTCAGCGGGTAATACCAAATACTCAGGTCTGCAATACCTTGAAGCTGTGAAAAAATTGGACTTCTAAGTCAATGAAATAAAAGATAGGTACAGTGTTTTATGTACCAATTTAATCAAATGCAAGGGCATCAAAACCTGTAGGGTAGTTCCCCTTGAGCTGAAATCTTGGCAAGAAGCAAGGTCTTATAGCACAAGTAAAGGGAAAAGTCCAAAAACCGTAAATAATTCTCAGGAACGCGTGACGGTATCCAGTTAAAAATAATATCAAGAACTCAGGTCTATGATGTCTTAAAGTTGTGAAAAAATCAAACTTCTAGGTCAACGTAATAAAGATATTTGCCGTTTATGCAGCCTATTCAAACATAACATTAAATTCGTCTCTCAATCCAGTTTTATACGAAACCCCAAAACGCGAGCCCGACTCGCACTTGACCGGTTTTTTTCCGTCACCCAAGTTAATAACACGTTTAGGTTGCATAAAAAAAATATTCCTACATATCTTAGTATGATTACCTAAATATGATATAATTTGATTTATTTCTTTACAGATCAGTACTGTAACGAAACAACTCGGTATCAGCGAAGTGTTGAATACCAGAGCAGGCCGCCTATCTGGTGGAGAACGTAAGAGGCTGATAGTCGCTTGTGAATTATTAACAGACCCAACCATCATGTTATTAGATGAACCAACTAGGTAATTAAAAATCGTAATCATTAATTTGAAAGTTACAGAAATGGAAATGCATAAATCGATGGAAGTTTGCTAATTTTTCACGCAAAACCGAATCAACGGTCAACGAGATGGATTTATAGTCTGGGTGTATAGCCCCGCCAAGACATTCGGCAAAGCGAACGTCACTTGCCAACTAGCCCGGTTTCTTCCAGGTGGACTAACTATTTTGTCGAACTGATTTGACCACGAGGAAAAAAATTCCTGTTGGTCAAACTTCTTGGATTGAATCCTCGTGGTCAAACTATTCTGTCTAACTGATTTGACCGAAATCGGAAGCATATCATTATTAGATATAACCATTTAATAAATATTTTACAAACTAAAAAATTTAAAAAATATTTAAAAAAAACTTTTTATAAAAAGGTAAGCACTCTGGAAGAAAAACCAATGGTTTCTAATTCTATTTACTAATATTATAATCTACTCAAAATATTAGCAATTAATATTATTTTTTAACATGTTTAATTTTTTTTTCTCGAAAACGGTACCTTTTAGAGAAAAACTTTTCAGACATTTATTTTAGACTTAAAAATGGCCTATCGATTAAAAATGTTTCCTACACCAATAATGTTCACCGGTTAGAAGTTATGATTTTTTTCCCGAAAAATTTTGGTTTTTCCCCCCTCCACTTTTAGTTAAAGTTTTAATCTTATAGGTTTATAATTAAAAGTTGTTGGTATTCATGTATACTATGGGATAAAATTAGAACGGTTCGAATATCTTTCATGGAACGTGAAATTTTGAGGAAAAACTGATTTCACAAAAAGTGAGGCCCTATCGTCCCCTTAGGCCGGATTCCACTCGTACTTAACGTTACGTTACGTACGTTATTTGTTTTGGGTATGGTAGGATGCTACAAGTTGGAAGTTCGAAGGGAGGTTGCATTAGCCACGTACGTGTTCAAAGTGTTCCGCGGGCACATTCACAACCCAGCTATCCTGCGGGAGGTCGGGCTGTGCGCGCCGGACGAGTACGTGGGGCGGCGGCGGCGCCCGCGCCTGCTCGAGGTGGCAAGCGCGCGCACTAACCTGCTGCAGCAGGCGCCGCTTACGCGCGCGCTGCGTACGCTCAACACGGTGGCCGAGCAGATAGACTTGTTTTCGTGTCCACTGAATGAGTTCACGAAGGCCGCTTATTGCGTTATATCGAACTAGATATTGTATTAGATATTATTTCTTATTAATATGCGTGTGTTTTGTTCATTGTATCTGTTGTCTTTTTGTTATTATATTGTATTTAGAAATGTCCTACACTATTGTATTGGGTCCTTTTGTAATAATAGTGTCTGTAGTAATATTAAATAAATAAATAAATAAAAGTTTACACCCAAGCAATTTTTGACCGCAGTTTGAAAGCGATCGGGGCAAAAATGCGACCGTGAGAGTGCTGCAAATTTTGGGAAGTGGAACCATACATATATATATATATATATATATATATATATATATATATATATATATATATATATATATATATATAAACTTTTTGACCAGTGGTCATTTCAGACTCAGGGGGTCATAACTAGACGTCCTATGAAGAATTTTTTTTTAAATTCGAGAGTAGTCAAGAAACCAATAGGTAGATCGATTTCATCGAAATCTACCTAAAACAGTGAATAATTGTTATTTTCGAAATGAACTTAAATGTACTTTTCTTAAACTTTAACAAGTTTTACCACGAGGAAGAACTATTCCTCGTTGTCAAATCAGTTAGACAAAATAGTTTGATCACGAGGACTCAATCCAAGAAGTTTGATCAACAGGATTTTTTTCCTCGTGGTCAAATCAGTTTGACAAAATAGTTAGTCCATCTGGAAGACCGAACTAGCCTACCTATTGAATGACGGACGAGGTCTGACGCACGCTTTCCTCTCGTGGTTAGGTGAGCGGACGGCAGTCGCGCCCATAAAAACCAAATCAAGAGGTGAAAGTATCGGATACAACTGGTAACATAACCAAGATGATTTTGAAGCAGGCCCTGTTTCAAAATCATCTTGGTGCTGTTACCAGGGGGAGTCTTTACCAGGGGGTGCAAGGGATGCGGTGCACCCGGGCGCGGAGCGCCCGGGCGCGCCTGTCGAGCGCTGAATTTTCGGTATTTCATTGAACTTAACGCCATTGCACAGTTTTAAATACTTGTTACTTACGACAAATATGTATGCGGGAGCAGAAAAAAAAAAGTCATCAACAATAATATTTTTTATACCATACCTACTCTAAAAAGCTTATTTTATTCACGCAAAACAGTGAATAAAAAGGCCTTTTATTCACTGTTTTGTTTTTATTCACTATTTTGGTGTTTGAATTTGGAACACAAAAATATATCCGGTCTCCATTTCAATGCTTACATAAACTCCTTGCGCTAAGATTCGAAATTCAAAACTCTTTGGTGCAAATAAATTCTCGAGATTTGATTGGTCGATATTTGCGACAAGGAGTTTGGCATTAGATTAAAAACTGTTTTGTGTTCTTTGCTGCCTTTATAAGAAATAAATATTGTTTCACAAGTTGCCCACTCTAATGATAATAATAAGAAAATTACGCTTAATTTCAGTCATTGCTCTAATTTTAATGTCCATTTCAATTAATGTAACAATTCTTATTTCTTGATTAAATTTCTATTTTCGCTTAAATTATGTCTTTTCTCGTAGTCATGGTATAAAGTATAGTATGCAACTCCTGAATAAAGTACGAATTTATATCGAGGGCCATGAATCACTCGCGTCCTTCAGGATTCTAACAGTTGAATCACTCGCTGCGCTCGTGATTCAATCATTAGAATCCTTCACTTGCTCGTGACTCATCTACGGCCCTCGCTTTAAATCCGTCCTTTATTCACTAGTTGCATAATATACTATTTTACTTTTATTACGCTTTCGGCGCTTGTCATGCCGCATTACTACATAACATACACAAATAACAATTTTATTTAAAACAACACGCGCGCGGCAAAATCTCTAATCCAAAGAGAGTGTATGTATGTACGTTTGACACGTTGCCGCTCGGTCGCCCGCACTTGAAGCATGCAAAAAGTCAATAGAGTGTAAGTTCATTTGAAATGGGCGCGCGGCGCGGCACCTGTACGTCTGTTGCGTCCTTTGACATAGCCGCCCGGGCGCTCGCACTTAAAGAGAAATGATCTCTAAGTCAATAGAGTGTAAGTTCATTTGAAATGGGCGCACGGCGCCTATGTAAGTGTCGGTCAGTGATTGATCTGATTTCTTCTTTTAAGTAATTGAATTCGTTAGCTCATTTCATTTGCGACAACCGGCGAATTAGCACGGAAGTTCTTAGAGAAAAAATGTAAAGGTAAGTCAATTTTATTTTTTAAGTGTTGGTGTTAGGTACATTGCAATCATTATCATCACATCATCATCATCACATCATTTGTTTGTTTATGAGAGAGAGTCATGACTGTTTTGTTTATTTGTTTATAATTGCAAAATTACAAAACCTTAATGACCTTAATGTTAGTGATTGATAAAAAACTACTTGCTTTATTTAGATTACAGAAAGAAAAATTAAGTACTAAATTGAAATTTGATTTTATTGTAGATGGCCGAATTAGGGGATAAAAAGAAACCATCGGGTGCTCAAAATAGAAAAAGGAAACTGGAGAAAGAAGAAAAAATTAAAAAGCTAACTTCTCCGATTGACTCTTTCTTTCGACCTGGTAAGTTCAGTCAGTTGACGTTGGTACCATAAATACTCGTAAAACATCTGAAGTGGCATAAATCAGTGATAGAAGTCGCTGGTGTATCCTGCCTTGGTTCGATCCCTAAGTTCCTACCTACTTATTATTATTACACTTCTTATTTTTTGTATAAGTTACAAGTTACCTGTAACTGTATACCTACCTAATAAATGAGTCTTAAATAAAGACGTAGGTTTTTATGATTATGACAATATCTAATTAATTGTTGTTTGCGGATTGCGCACCGGAAGGCACAATGGTTAGTAACTAACACTCACTCTTGTGCCAAAGGTCTCAGGTTCGAATCCCGGCCGGTGCAATATTTATTTAAATACATACCTTCTCAGACCTTGTGTTAAATTTTTGTAATGTGTGATATGTCTTACACGCGTTCCAATCGTGGAGATTATGGCAATAAATAACCCCATAGTTTTGGAGGCTCATGTCTAACAGTGGACTGGACTGTCTATACTTATTATCTGTACTTATATGGCTTGTGTGTATGTGATTTGTTTTTGGGGATTATGAATTATGTTTTTTCATGAAGTAGCCGCAGGCGAGATCCGCCAATCGCAACTAAAGTATTTTAATTTCTTAATGTTTGCGCATAGAGCGTGCGTAAGCGCCTCGGCAATTCCACACTGAGCGCGCTCGCGCGGACTAACGGATTAGACTATGCCCGATTGCTCGCCATAACTTTAAGGCGCTGTTTTTAATGTCCTAAAATATTATTGCGTGGCCCTGTTACCACACTTGGTTACACAAATTTTTGACTATCTTGTGTTTTTTTAGGTACATCTTCGTCAACATCCACCCTACAGTTAGAAGAGACAGTCAACTTGAAAGAGAAAACTTCTACGAGTATTTCACAAGTTCCAGCTCATACTAGTACCAGTACCTCGCCTGGCTCGCTTACTCCATTTGAACCAATTCCAATTGTTAACCAATCAGCAACAGAACCAGATGTACGATTTTGTGAAAATGTCGCGAATGATCCTGCTCTCTGGCCGCAAGTAATACCCGATAATTTAAGATTATTTTTAACAGAACGTGGACCGATTCAGATAAAAAAAACCAAGTTCTATCCTTCAGATAGTAACATGAGGTCGTTTTCAGATAGGTACATATTACAGTAAAAAGTTACAAAACAACGAAATTATTCATCGAGTTTGGCTTGTATATTCCACATCTACTGATTTTGTATTTTGTTTTCACTGTAAGCTATTTAATAATAATGTCACTGCATTTAATGCCCCCACTGGTTACAAAGACTGGGGGCATTTGTCGAGAAATATAGAACGACATGAATAAGTTCAGGGCACATATGTTCTTTAAAAAAATATTTGGATCTAAAAAATGACTTATTGAAAGGGCAAACAGTAGACTCGGTAAATCAAACTGAAGTAGACCGCGAAAGAAAAAGGTGGACGGCAGTTTTGGAAAGGATAATCGAAATAATAAAATTTTTGGCAGGTCAAAATATAGCATTTAGGGGCACAACCGAGAAGTTGTATGACCCAAATAATGGTAATTTTTTAAAGTTGGTGGAGAGTATATCTAATTTTGATAGTACACTATCAGAACACATTGCTCGAATTCAAAGAGCTCAGCATCGCATGCCACATTATCTTGGTCATAACATTCAAAATTAACTGATTAGTATAATTGCTGAAAAAATTAAAACGACTATAATTAGTCTTCTGAAGCAATGTAAATACTACTCTGTAATTCTAGATTGCACACCTGATATTTCACACCAAGAACAACTTACTGTTATTGTGAGGTTTATTTATTTAAATCCATCGACAAAACGCGCTGAGGTACATACGAGAACATTTTTTAGGTTTTTTACGTGTAACTGATACTACCGGACAAGGGTTGGCGACATATTTGTTAGATTTCTTAAAATCATGCGATATTGAATTAGATGATTTGAGAGGCCAAGGTTATGATAATGGGGCCAATATGAGGGGGAAAAATATAGGCCTCCAAAAAAATATATTGGACATGAATCCTCGTGCTTTTTACGTACCGTGTGCTGCTCACTCCCTTGATTTAGTAGTAAATGACGCCGCTAAAAGCTCATTGGAAATTACAAACTTTTTCTGTATTGTCCAAGAAATCTATGTATTTTTTTCAGCATCCACATCACGCTGGGATGTAATTATGAAACAGATACCTACTTTGACATTAAAACCTTTTTCAAATACGCGTTGGGAAAGTAGATTTGATGCTCTTAGAGCACTCCGTTTTAACATGGATAAAATGTACGATGCATTATACTATATTTTTACAAATAACAAGTATGACAGCGACACAAAAAACATAGCGAGTTCAATAATAGCCAAATTAAAGTCTTATAGATTTATATGTTCAGTAGTTATATGGTACAATATTTTACTAAAGATTAATATTGTAAGCAAAAATTTGTAAAAATCGGACGTAATTATTTCAGAAGCTACCAAAATGATTAATCTGGTTAAAAAAGATTTGGAGAAATACCGCACCGATAGCGCGTTTGAACAGTTGTTATCTGATGCAAAATTAATTGCTGAAGAATTAGAATGCGAAACAGAATTTAAAGAAACTGCTCGTCCACGTCCCTGAAAAAGACATTTTGATTACGAGGCTGCAGATGAGCCCATTTTAGACCCCACCAACAAATTTAAAGTATGTTTTTATTTTTTTCTACTGGACACTGCTATCTCGAAATTAAATGAGAGATACGATTTACTGACGGAACACAATTCAGTTTTTTCACTCTTCCAAAACATTGAATGCTGGAATAAATTAGCGATGCAAGAAAAAAAATCTCCGTGTTATCCGCTCCAAGAAAAACTAACATTTAAAAATAGATTTGATATTGACGGGGAGGATTTATATAATGAATTAGAATTGTTGCCAATATTTTTTCCCAATGCATCAACAAGTACTCCCACTGATATTTTAAGCTATATAAATTCTTATAATTTAATTTCCTCATTTCCCAATATCTCAACAGCTCTGCGTATATATTTAACACTGCCTGTAACAGTAGCAGAAGGTGAAAGATCCTTTTCAAAAATAAAATTAATAAAAATTATCTTCGTTCAACCATGACCCAAGACAGACTGACAAACTTAGCTATTATAAGTATAGAATCCAAAATTGTTATAAAAATAAATGATTTAATTAAAATCTTTGCCAACTCAAAAGCAAGAAAAATTGAGTTTGTTTGATGTATGTGTATGTACATGTAATAAATAGATATTTAGTAATCGAAGTTTTAAGTTAATTTTGTTTTTTAGAGTAATAAATAAATAAATTATCAAAATTACGTGTATTGTGTTTTCTTGGTTGACTAGGACCCCTTTCATACTGCAGTGTGTCGTCGGTCGCGTGCCACGCTGCAGTGTAAAAAAAAACGAGGGCGCAGGCTGAGTCCCGCACCCCGGCGCAGAATAGACTTAAGACGGCCCTGTTTTGAAGACCGAAGGTATTTCTACAAGTAAAAACAGAAAAATAAGGACATTTCCACATTTTACAAACGCAAAAATGAGTGCTTTATAATTGCAGTCTCGTTTATTTCCAGCGGTTTAGATGCAGTCTCTTCACTATCGGTGGCCCAAGCCCTCGTCACTGTTGCTCGTAGCGGTCGAACTATAGCTTGTGTGCTCCACCAACCGTCATCACAACTTTTTGCTTTGGCGGACGACGTCATCGTACTCGCCAATGGTAGAACATTATACGCAGGAGCGACAGTGGACGTTCCAGGTGCCTTAGCCAGGGCCGGTTTCATCTGCCCTCAATATTATAATGTAGCTGATTATTGTAAGTAGACGATTTTCGTAATTTTTATTTTTAATCATTATTCCAGTAACAACCTTCGCAATTTGTCCAGCCAATCTAAACAAAACAAGGGTGTAAGTTGGGCCACTAAGATGTACGGGCCTTAAGATTCGTCTCTTAATCAGTAGGTGTAGGTGGTGGCTCAGATGGCAGCCTCTCCCATAAAGTCCAAAATAAGCCAAATCAGTGATTCATCACATCCATAAATGGGCGTGCAATGACTAATTTACTAGTGTGTTTATATCGGTTATAACCTTTGTTAATAATAATTATTATTATTATATTTCTTATTTGCTTAAAATGTAGTTACAATGTAGGTGAAATAACAATGATGAACCAATACATTTAAATTTTTCGTAATAACAAAAAAAATTTTGTCCTTCAGGACGGGTAGAAGTGCGAACCCCAAGCTTCAAGTTGCAAACCTTAAATGCAACCGGAATTGACAGTGATAATGCTGAATGTATACAGAACAAAAATCCCCGTAACACCAGAAATCCAGACAGGATTGTGTTAGATACGTGACCGGTCTCGACCGGCGTGAGATGTCGTGCGGTGTTCCGCAGGGATCGGTCCTGGGGCCGCTCCTGTGGAACATCGGATACGACTGGGTGCTTCGCGGTGAGCTCGCAGACGGTGCCGCCGTCACGTGTTACGCGGACGACACGCTCGTGACGGCGTGCGGAGCGACGTACCGCGAAGCGACCCTAAAGGCCACGACCGCGGTTGCCCAAGTCGTGGAGCGGATCCGGCGGCTGGGTCTCGAGGTGGCTCTGCATAAAACCGAGGTCCTGTTCTTTCATGGGCCTAGGAGCAAGCCACCTGAGGGATCCAGTCTCATCGTGGGAGGTAATCGCATCGGCATCAAGCCCTAAATGAAATATTTGGGGCTCGTGCTCGACGGCCGATGGGACTTCGGAGAGCACATCCGAAGTCTGGCCCCCAAACTGAAGGGCACAGCTCTCGCTCTGGCGCGGCTGCTGCCCAACATGAAGGGGCCCGATGACTCCTGCAGGAGACTCTACGCGGGGATCGTGCGGTCCTTGGCCCTGTATGGGTGCCCAATATGGGCGGAGGCCCTGAAGGCCGGAAATGTGCGGATGCTTGCGCACTCCGCAGCGAGTGATGGCCATCAGGGTCATCCGCGGGAACCGCACGATCTCCTTCGAGGCGGCGAGTCTCCTTGCCGGAACTCCGCCATGGGACCTGGAGGCGAGAGCCCTTTCGCAACTGTACCAGTGGCGAAAGGAGGCGCGGGAGCAGGGACTGAATCCCGCGTATCGAGAAATCGAGGCCGTGCAGTCCCAGCTCCGCCAGGCCATCGTGGTGGAGTGGGAAGGAACGACTTGGGCGACCAAGCGCAGGGCACGCCGCAATAGCGGCGGTAAGGCCCATCATGGAGGATTGGCTAGAGAGGCGACACGGAAGCCTCTCGTACCGACTGACGCAGGTGATCTCCGGGAAGGGGTGCTTCGGGGACCACCTGCATCGGATCAGGAAGGAGCCAACGCCTGAGTGTCATCACTGTGACGCGAGCGAGGACTCAGGGCTGCACACGCTGGCGGACTGCCCGGCGTGGGAGGTGCCGAAGCGTGACCTCGTGGCAGCCATCGGGGTGGGAGTCCTCTCGCTCGGCAGCATGATTGCGGCAATGGTGCGGAGCGCGAGCGCGTGGGCCGCCGCCACCTCCTTCTGCGAGCATGTGATGCTCGCGAAGGAGATGGCGGAGCGCGCCCGGGATAGGTTCAGAACTCTCCCGGCCCGCCGAGCCCGCAACATGCTCGCCGCGCGTCGCAGGCGACTCAGGCGCCGGAGGTCGCTTAACGACCTCCGTCCTAAATGAGCGCAAGCCTGGGGGTGGCAGGTGAGGCCGCCTGTCACCCCAGCAGAAGCAGGCCGGGACGGTGGGGCGAGTAGCGCCCCTCCCCCAAACCGGGGCAAGACGGGGACACCGTGGTTCCCAAACCCGAGGGGGCCATCTCGAAACCAGAGATGGCCCAGGGTCAGTCGGACTGCGAGGGATATGCTCTATGGGCAACCTTAAACCCCGGCCGTCTGCAGACCCGAGACGGCGTGCGGTTTTAGTCGGTTCAAGCCCGACATAACCGCCCCCGCTGGCCGGCGGGGGGGTATCCGAGGGGATTTCCGCACGAAAAAAAAAAAAGGTACCAAGAACCACAATGTACTTACTTAAAAATTTGTATAGCCATGTGTGGGTGTATATTTAACGTTATACCCAAAGAAATTAAACATCTACCATATAAGAAATTTTGTACACAGCTTAAATTATGGATCTTGGATATGACATTTTACTCATTAAAAGAATTGTATGATAAAAATAATGATTATAAGAATTTGACATAATTGATTATGTTTAGAAATTATTTGTAGTAGATATATTATATTTGCATGTTGCCTAGCGACAAATAGTAATGGTTCATCATTGTTATTTCACCTACATTGTAACTACATTTTAAGCAAATAAAGAAATATAATAATTATTATTATTATTAACAAAGGTTATAACCGATATAAACACACTAGTAAATTAGTCATTGCACGCCCATTTATGGATAATGTAAACAAAGGCATAAAACAAATATTGATGTAATGTAACCCACCTAATCATATTTATGACAAAAGATACAATATGTTTACTGACTACTATGACCTATATTATGTAGGTATATGAACCTATGTAGCGGTCGAGCGTTCGACTGCCGTCAGGAGTCGCGGATTCGATGTTCGCTCAGTGAAAATAATATACATGAATTGAGTGAATTTATTGAGTGAGTGAAAAAATTTACATTGGTCCTGGATGTTTCTCTGTAATATGTATGTATTCACAAAAAAAAAGTATCCAAGTACGTTTATTCGCATTCTAAAAGCTATTCTTAGTATGGTTCGTGACGGTACTGTATATTATGTCCTAGAATATTTAACTCTTATATATTTATTTAATTACTTTCCAGTGCTGGAGATAGCAAGTGATGGACACCAGGGTAACAATAATCTCTTAGAACATGAATCTAATAGTTATGCAAAAGAATTGAGTAAGATTCCCAACAAATATGTCCAGAATGGAAAAGTAAATGGTTAGTTTTATTGTCATTAAATGCTTCAACAATTTTAAAATTTACTTATCTGCTTATGTAACATTAGAAAAAGTTTCGTTGATTTGAATCAAACTAGTAAGTAATCTGAGATGCCTAGTGCCTCCTACTGACTCTCTTTTATAGTACCAAATACTCATAAAGCTGTTCATTATTCAGCTAGTACTTGTTGTTTCCATGTGGGCAAAAACTCCATCAACTTCAGGATTTAAAGAATAAAAAACATCTGAGATTTTCTTGTTACTAAGTCATTAGGAACCACAATATTGTCTGTACGCTGCTAGATTCCTTGTTCTATTTCATAGAGCTATCACCAGAATCTGAAGCCTTACTAAGTCCAAGCAGCTTGAATCCAAATTCTGTCGACGGCTACGCTGCAACTGTATATCAACAGCTAAATGCATTATTATGGAGATGTTGCATTGGAGTCTTTCGAGATGTTTACTTAACGCAGGTATGTAGGTATATACTGTACCCAAGAACCATCTTCAGCATACCTAACCACAACATTCAACAGATTAAGTAAATTAGTTCTCTGCCATAAATCTAGTATAAACAAAATTGGAAATAAATAAAACCTGATCTTAACCATCTTTGTCTCTCTCGTATTGTAGTCTCGTCGAACTAATATAGTTAAGATTTTTTAAGCAAAAGTATCGACATTTGTATTTACTTAATAACGATCTAGCGCAAAAAATATGATACAAAATATTAAAATCAAAGACTTTTCTTGCCAGTTGCTAGAAAATCGTCCTTCTATTTGCTCCGAAATAACTCATGCACCCATTACCAACAGCAGTAGCATAAGAGTGTGTACCTACTTCAAAATAATATAGGAAAAAATTCGAATGCGTAAATTTGTGTACCTAACTAATATTATTTTTGTTGATCAATAGATCCTCTACTAGGTATAGTCTTATTTTAGTAGGTACCTCACAGTTACATAATAGAGAAAAGTGATACCAGCAATAAGTTCAGAAATAACGGCTCGCAATGAGTACCAATCAGTGATACCAAAGCATCACTTAATAACACCGATTTGGCGTTTCCAAACGGATAAACTTTCTTCTATTGTAAAAGAAAGATACAGTAAAGTCGAGTTACTAAGATGGTGTATTCGCTTCTGTGTGAAAAAGCATGTCCAGTATGAGCTGAGGTTACGGCATTGATAATATAATTTGCATTCAGTCTGCGGATATTAGTGAACTTAATCTCGTATATTGCGATGATGGGAGAATGGTGCCGCTGTATTACCAGTACTTTTAGGCTCATTCACCAACATATCATAGGAGCAAATGAAACATATTTCTTGATCTTAATTTAGATGTTCGATAAATTAATGGGCAGAACACACGTTCTCGTTCATGGCTCCTTTGGGTGAGGACCAAGTAGCAGTGGAGAAAAGATTTGTTTAAAGACTGAAATATGTTAATGAAACCCGTACCACTCCTTAAGTATTTGGGAGTAGATATAATTTATATCTTATGTATTAAAGCGAGCGTCCCAGAGGAAGGGTGTTTTTAGATTAAGATTTTTCGAAAATGAGAAGTCCCTGTATTCTGAAAATCATATATGTTATTCTAGGCTATTCAAACTAGTATTTTTGGTTATTCGATACACGATGACGTTTACTTTCCTGGATGGAGTTTGCTCTCAAAGATTGGTCTAACCTAAAACGCATTCCAGTTTTATTTGATTTGTGTTCAGGTTAGAAAAATAAAAATGACACCGAAATGAAGGTCACTGATAGGAAAATGAAAAACGGTAATCAAAATTTATATAAATTTTGAATTACACCCTGAAAATTCAAAATACCTACGTTTTCGACCTATATGACGCGCTCGGAGAGTCAATCAGTCCAGAGCGGAACGTTATTAGAGGCAGGACGTGTGTCGGTTTGCGACAGATGCACAGCGAAATCCTATAATTTTTAACTGTAGGTACTTAGCGTAGGGGTGTGTGTTGGGTAACCTCCTCGAGTGTCGCTCCGATTCCGATCCCGCTGCAGTCCGGGGGGAACGGAATCGGAGCGGCCGGTACACCCTGGGCGGCGGTCAATGGCTTCCCCTTCACCCCTTCATAGGGTTGGCATTGATCGTCGGCCAATACCCAACGTGGCGGGAACACATCGCTCTCCGTACTCCTCTGTCGTCCTGTGTCGTTAGGAGACAGGATGAGCGATGCTGTTAGTGGTGAGATGGCCCAGGGTCAGCCGGGGTGCGAGGGATATGCTCTATGGGTAACCTTACACCCCGGCGTCTGAAGACCCGAGACGGCGTGCGGTTTTAGTCGGTGCAAGCCCGACATAACCGCCCCCGCTGGCCGGCGGGGGATATCCGAAGGGATTTCCGCACGATAAAAAAAAAAAAAAAAAAAAGGTACTTAGCGTAAATGCCACACGGTAGAGAATGTGCATGTGAGCCTGTAAGCAATCTTGGCTTAAGCCTGTATCTTAGTTGAAAAATGTTTTATTCTTTCCAGATTCGATTATTGTGCCATTTTGTAGTAGCCTTATTATTGGGTGCACTATACAATGGTGCAGGTGCCGATGCTGGTAGAATAATATCCAACACAGGATGTCTTTTCTTCTTTCTACTATTTCTTTTCTTCTCAAATGCCATGCCAACCATACATACATGTAAGTACATATCTATCAAAATAAATAGTAGATAGGTGGTCATATTCGTTATAAGCAGTAATGTACAGTTTTAAATAAGCCCCAAATAATATAAATTAATATATATATATAATAAAAAGCCCATAGCTAGACAAATCGAGGTAATAGCAGACAATAAATAGCTGCAGAAGACAAGCTTTATACAGGGCACCCACACGTAACTGGTTAAGCATTTGAAGAGAGATAAGATTCTCGCAAGTAGACTTGTGTCAACGTGTGCTTTGTTTATCATTCGTTGTAAGAAGCCGGTCTTCTCATCATTTTTGCATCCGAAGCTTCCACCTAGGAGCCTGGGATTCGCTTTCCTATGTTTTATTCTCCACTTCACACGGTCTTCAGCATCCTCGACAGTCAGTGGCGTAACTATAGGGTGGCAGGGCTGGCAAAATGCCACGGGCCCCCGACCCAAGAGGGCCCCGGCCCAAGAGGCTATGAGCTCAGAAATAACCTAACGTTTTTAACAAAATGTTGTACCTAAATACTTAAAAAATAAAAAAACTTAAGTACTTAAAATCAATCAAACTAAAGACCATATGGCAATTCAAACAAATCATGAAAATTTTAACACATTCAAAAGAAAAAGATGTCGATTTTCAGAACGCATCCCTTGGTTGCATCATTTTTTGTCGCGGCACATTGGTGACGCGGGCGAGCTAGTGCCGGTCGGGGAATTCTCTCATTTTGTTAACGAAATAGGCTAGAAGTCGGCGCGGATTTTGATGAATTTTAGTTCATTCGATAGGAAATTTCGCCATTTAACCGAAAATTTTGCTGACAAACTTCATTTAGCCGGAAGGGTATAACGTGCCTATTTGATAGGGGGTAATTTCTTTTTCTTTTAATAGGTTTCCTGATATATGAACTGCATTAATGTTATTTCTTACAATTCCTGTGACTACAGCTAGTGCTGAACGATCATTTTCGAAACTAAAATTAATAAAAACCTATTTAAGAAACTCTATGGCACAAGACAGGCTACGTAACTTGGCTATTCTTGTCTGTCTGGAAAATTATATGCCCCGATCTTTAAACTTTGATGATGTTATTGCGGAACAGAAAGCTTGGAGAAAAAAAAACTTATTGAAAGGTAGAAATTTGATGACACTAATTTGTCACAAAATTCGGCCAGGTAGGTACCTACCACCGTGCACGATTGCGAAAAACCCTCCATAGTAATCCAATTTAGGTTTGATTGCGTTCAGGGGTCAGCAAGTGCATAGCCGGGCAGGGGGGATTGTGGTCGCAGCACTAGTGGGACCGGTGGGTGTCACGCGGTGATGCGACGACAATCCTCTTCTGATGAGACCGTCAAGCTGAGTGCCACCATTGTTAACATGGTACGTGTATGTAATGGTGACCCTCTGTCCTGAGACTTTACCTTCAGCTTACCATCAGGCGAGGTGAAGTCAAATTGACGTGTCCTAAATATAAAAAAAAAAATGTTCTTGAAAATAAAACTTATTAGATATTTAACTAAAATGCACATAATATTATTTATAGTTTTGGGTAACTACTTACATCAGTGGTTCATTAAAATTAAATTCTAACGGGACTATTTTTACTGGGACGCCGGAGGGCCCAATCCAAAAAATGTACCTTATGTAAAAAAGCATACTATAGGACAGATGATTATCTTAAAGACAAAAATGTCTGGTTTGAGCATGGTGCAGGCTCCTCCTAAAATGCTAAAATGTTACAACTACAGCATAGTATTGTAGTAGGCACGCGACCTTTTTACCATATTTTAACTTTTTTCAATTATTTGAACGATTAACTTGGGTTAAATTTTATTATAACGTTTTTTTATTATATACCTTTATTTATCTTGACACGAGACAAAAATGTACATTCGTCCATATTTAGTCTTAAGAAATCACTATTATAAGCTGACGTCTCGAAAATGCCGCAGTGGAGTTTGTTGCGCCGTTTCTTCTCCACTAGCGCCTAGGAAGCGGTGGTAAACTTAGTATTAAGCAATTATTGACGTCAAAAAGATGTAATTACGTTGCACTATTTTGAAAAATAAAGACTTTGACTTTGACTTTGACTTTGATTTGCCACGGGCCTCAGATGGTATAGTTACGCCACTGTCGACAGTGAAACCATTAGTAAGGACCAATGGATTAGCCAACATCAATTAGGCCTGTGAGAATCAATCAATTATATATGTATGTATATGTATATCAATTCTTCGGCTTTGAAGATGAAAGGTCGGTGTATATTTCCTGAATTAGTTTTATCCGTTCATTTTTGATATTAAAATATTACACAGTGCCTACTTTTGTAATCTTTTAATCTTTCTATTGATGTTACAGTCCCAGTTGAAGCAAAAGTGGTCTTACATGAACATCTTAATAAGTGGTACTCCCTTCCAGTTTACTGTGCATCCAAAATTATCGTGGATTTACCCATACAGGTATTAAGTAATTTAATAACAATATCGTTTGATGTGTACGTAACGGACTGCCGTGACGAGGTCTCGAGTTCGATCCCCAGTCGCACCGGGCACACATCTCTGACTTTTCGTAGTTAAGTGTGTATTAAAAAAGTAGATTATCGCTCGCTTAGTAATGTGTCCGGTAGATGGCAATAGGCTCGCCTCCTATTACATTGGGACCTAAACATAACTGGCGAATCGTGGGTGTGTAATACACCTCTGTCTACCCCTTCAGGGATATAGGCATGAAGTTATGTTATGTTTCTGTTGTTTGAAATGGGGTACCAGGATAATTAAATATTACCTATACATGGTCTTAGTGATTTACTAAAATTGCTACCAGTATCTGAACCTACCTTAGGCACTTGGTAAACTTCTAAAGTGCGTTTTTTTATTTTATTTCAGTTACTATGTGCGACTGTGTTCTTATTCCCTGCGTGGTACCTCACATCTCAGCCGTTGGACCCAACTCGCATGGGACTGGCCTGGCTAAACTGTGCACTGGTCACTATACTCGCGCAAACTTTCGGGTTTGTTATAGGCGCCGCATGCGGAATGAAGGTATGAACGTTTATTGTACAAAACTTCCACTATACTAAAACTTCCGTTATAAATATCTTAAAACGGGTGTGCGTTGTTTTATAGACAATTATTTTAAATAATTTCGTTTTACAGAAAATGATTCGCATAATTTCGTTTCATAGAATAACCAATATACAGAATACTTACTTTAAAGATTTTTAAATCATTGATTTTTGTTTCACATAAAGTTTAACAGAATAATCATATCATAGAATAACAAATCAAATATTCTTTATCATTATATTGTTTATTTAATATAAAACTTATTACCAAGAATAACATATTATCAAAGTGAGAGTTTCTAAACGTTTCAATTCATACCGTTCATTTCAGTCAAATAATTTACAGGTGAAGCTACCTATACTTTTTTTAAATATAACGATAAGTTAATACAATAAACGATTCTGGGTGGTAATATTTCTGGGTGATTAAAAAAATAACAACGAAGGCTAAGGCGGGAGCTCCGCTCCGCTTCGCTCCCGCCTCAGCCTTCTAACCTAACCTATCCGAGTCGGGGTCACAGACCTAATAAATAAATGTATTTGTTTTGTCATGGGTCGGGGTAATCTGAGTCGGGGTGTTAACTATAATGACGTTTTATTAAGAATTTATAACAAATTGATTTTATTTTATTTTACAGAAGAATTCAAGCAAACAAATTTGCAACAAAATATGCGAAAGATAAAAAATTCTATATTGATATGAAATTATTCAGAAATTAAATTACTACAAGCAATCGGAAAAAATTTAAAATTGTAAATGTTACAGTTAAAAATAAATGTGATTTGGAAAATTATAAAGGTGGTTTAATATTCTTTTAAAAATAATTCTAGTTTGATAAGTTTGTTAAACAAAAAAATGTGATTAAAAATTCATTCAATTGTTTCTGTGAAATATGTTTCATTGTAGTAAATTGTTTTTGAAACAATAATATTCGAAATAAAAATATAAGGACCAAATATTATATGAAACATTTTCTGTGAAACGAAATTCTATGAAATTTCTTTCTGCGAAATAAGGGGCTCCCACCTTAAAACACGTAGGTATATAAAGATCCAGATGTAACTATTTAGTCATCTGTGTCCAGATGCTATCAATCAAATCTCTAGGAAGGTGTTTAAATATTAGGTATATATAAAAACTTATTGCCATCGCCATGATATAAGAACGTACACCTATCTTTACGTTCACAAATCTAGTCTTGCTCTTGTAGACTATGAAGTGGGATGTAAACAAGCTCCCACTTTACAGTTAGATGTTGGAATAGGTATCTGTATCTAAATATATAGTAACCTTATAATTTGTAGATCCATGATACATCCATCCAAATAAATAATAGACCCATGTTTTATTTATAGTCACAAATCACGACAATCAACTAACATGTAGCTAGCAGTCTAGTTTATCATTACTTATCGAGTTCCCTCTATTATTTTTGTGTCCCTGAAATTTTTCGAATGCTCGAAAGCATTACTTTCCTCATTTCTCCCGATAGCACCACCACGTTGAAAGTAATGTTTTTGAAATGGTAGTTATCTGATTAAATGGTTTAGATTTTATATTATTTCTTTTCCAGTTGGGACTGTTCGTGATACCGGCTGCCAATATACCCATGCTGATGTTCTCCGAATTCTTCATTCCCTACAATGAAATACCTGTATACCTTCGACCGTTCGCCTTGATCTCCTACTTTCGTTACGCATTCGCCGCTTTTCTTGAAACGGTATACGGTTTCGGTCGAGAAAAATTGCCATGTCACAAGATATTTTGTATGTTTAAAAGTCCTGAAAGTTACTTGAAACATTTAGAACTCTCAGGAAACTTGACTAGAGATTTTCTAGCTTTATTGTTATGGACAGTGTGCTTACAAATCGCTCTCATAATAGTTTTAAAATTCAGAGTATATAGAGCATGTAGATGACTTAAAATATATAGAAAGAACCTATTTGAGACTATAATTATATATTGTAAGTTATATCTAAGTCAATGACGTTTTCTGATTAGTATATCAAAATAAGGCTGAATGTTAAATGGAAGAATGCAAAAAATAGGTCTGAATCTGAGAACATTTTATATACTATAAAAGGAAAAGCTTATGGAATGTTGTATTGGTGAAATATGTAATAAAATTACTAGATGCTACTAATAATGTTAATCAGGCATATTACTTTTGCCCGCGGCTTATAGTACTTATGCAAAATATGTACAAAGGTACCTCCGGCTGCTGTCACCAATTTTTATAAAATGTCTAAAAAAATAATAAAGCTTTTGAACACAAAAAGATTTCATTTATCTAATACCTTTAGACGAGCAATTCTTGTATATAATATATATACTAGCTGATGCCAGCGGCTCCGCCCGCGAGTAGGTCGGTTATCGTTTAGTAGTTTTTGCGTCCATCGCGAACTACTACTACTATTACTTAACTAAAATTCGATGGTCAACTGTGTTATCAATAATGAAATGGTAAGAAAATTAAACTTATTTTTATTCTGCATACAATTTAGTTCTTCCCTGACCCCGTTCGACTTGTGCAAAGACGGGCGCTGCGGATCGTCGACAATCCCATACTTACAGGCACTGTGGAACCTCTCAGCCTTAGGAGAGATTTTGCCTCTCTGTGTGTTCTACCTCCTACCTACTCGTATATAATGGTGTGTTCAGAATTGTTCAGAAAGGCCGACGGCCACATTCTATCATCGCACCGCTCGCCACAGACAGGGAATCCATCGTCACACATTGCCATCGGAAACATTGTGCACGGTGAGGTATGAAAGAAAATTTATCCCGCGCACTCTCAGACAGTGGAATGATAGATCATTAGACCTCTATGGTTTTCCAAGCAACTATACTATGGGGCTCTTCAATTCGAGGTTTTCACAGGGTCGGCAGCGAGAGTGTGACACCCTTTTTTTTATTTTATTTTTCGTGCGGAAATCCCTTCGGATACCCCCCCGCGTGCCAGCGGGGGTGGTTATGTCGGGCTTGAACCGACTAAAACCGCACGCCGTCTCGGGTCTACAGACGCCGGGGTATAAGGTTGCCCATAGAGCATGGGGGAGGGGCGCTAGTCGCCCCACCGTCCCAGCCTGCTACTGCTGGGGTGACAGATGGCCTCACCCGCCACCCCCAGGCCTGCGCTCATGGAGGACGGAGGTCGTTAAGCGACCTCCGGCGCCTGAGTCGCCTGCGACGCGCGGCGAGCAAGTTGCTGGCTCGGCGGTCTGGGAGAGTTCTAAATCTCTCCCGGGCGCGCTCCGCCATCTCCTTCTGCGAGCGAGAGGACTCCCACCCCGATGGCTGGCACGAGGTCACGCCTCGGCACCTCCCACGCCAGGCAGTCCGTCAGCGTGTGCAGCCCTGAGTCCTCGCTCGCGTCGCAGTGATGACACTCAGGCGTTGGCTCCTTCCTGATCCGATGCAGGTGGTCCCCGAAGCACCCCTTCCCGGAGATCCCCTGCGTCAGTCGGTACGAGAGGCTTCCGTGTCGCCTCTCCAGCCAATCCTCCATGATGGGCCTTACCGCCGCTATTGCGGCGTGCCCTGCGCTTGGTCGCCCAAGTCGTTCCTTCCACTTCACCACGATGGCCTGGCGGAGCTGGGACTGCATGGCCTCGATTTCTCGAGGCTCGGGGTTCCATCCCTGCTCCCGCGCCTGTACCAGTACCAGTGGCGAAAGGGCTCTCGCTTCCAGGTCCTATGGCGGAGTTCCGGCAAGGAGACTCGCCGCCTCGAAGGAGATCGTGCGGTACCCGCGGATGACCATGATGGCCATAACTCGCTGCGGAGCGCGCAGCATCCGCACAGTTCTGGTTCTCAGGGCCTCCGCCCATATTGGGCACCCATACAGGGCAATGGACCGCACGATCCCCGCGTAGAGTCTCCTGCAGGAGTCATCGGGCCCCCTCATGTTGGGCAACAGCCGAGCCAGAGCAAGAGCTGTGCCCTTCAATTTGGGGGTCAGACTTCGGATGTGCTCTCCGAAGTCCCATCGGCCGTCGAGCACGAGCCCCAAATATTTCATTTGGGGCTTGATGCCGATGCGATTTCCTCCCACGATGAGACTGGATCCCTCGGGTGGCTTGCTCCGAGGCCCATGAAAGAACAGGGCCTCGGTTTTATGCAGAGCCACCTCGAGACCCAGCCGCCGGATCCGCTCAACGACTTGGGCAACCGCGGTCGTGGCCTTTAGGGTCGCTTCGCGGTATGTCGCCCCGCACGCCGTCACGAGCGTGTCGTCCGCGTAGGACGTGACGGTCACCGCGAAGCACCCAGTCGTATCCGATGTTCCACAGGAGCGGCCCCAGGACCGATCCCTGTGGAACACCGCACGACATTTCACGCCGACCGAGACCGGTCACTGTTGGGTAGATGACGGCTCTCTCCGTCAAATACGCCCCGACTATGCGGCGGAGGTAGAGAGGCACTTCGTGATACACGAGCGCCTCCCTAATGCAACTCCAGGGCAAGGTGTTGAACGCGTTGGCGATGTCCAAGGACACCGCCAACATCACCTCACCCCGGGCTACTGCATCCTCCGCCAGAGCCCTCACGCGCATGATGGCATCCACGGTGGAGCGCCTCTGGCGGAAGCCATATTGGCCATCCGCCAGGTCCGGCCCCACTCTTGAGAGGTGCTCGACGAGGCGCTTCGCAATTACTCTTTCAAAGAGCTTGCATACCTCGTCGAGCAACACTATGGGCCGGTAGGCGGACGGCGAGTCCGCCGCCCCTCCTCTCGGATGAGGACCAGTTTCCCCGTCTTCCACAATTTCGGAAACTGGCCCCGCTCCAAACATGCGCTGAGAAGCCCTCTCAGTCGGGGCTCGAGAGCGTCGTCGACTAGAGCTAGGACCCACGCTCGGCCTGGAATGCCGTCGGGTCCCGGGGCGGTGTGTTTGGCTCTTAGCCTTCTCACCGCCAGCTCTAGTTCTACCCAAGTGACCTCGGGCACGTCGTCGTCTTCCACGTCGGACGCCATGGGCAACCGAGGCGGAGTCATCTGCGGTGGAACATGTTCCACCGCTCGCGCTGGGAACAGGGAGCCAACAACTCCTCCGAGCAGATCCGGCTGGAAACACCGGGTTAACGGCGGGGCCTTGGGGCGCAGCTTGCCCCTCACCATCCGGTAGGGCCGCCCCCAAGGGTCCCGCTCCAGCGTCTCCAGCAGCTCGCGGAAGGAGGCCTGCTTGGCCCGCCTTATCTCCGCTCGGAGGGCTCCTGGCCTCCCTGTATCCCTCGTACAACTCCGCCTCTCGGGCCTCCGCATCTGCGGGGCGGCGACGCCTCCTACGGAATCGGGCCCACCGGCGGTGCGCGCAGGCCCGTCTGAGCTGCGCGATCTCCGACGACCACCAGTAGACTTGACCCCTCGGATTATAGGGCGGAGCCCTAGGCATCGCCGCGTCACAGACACGGGTCATGGCCTCCCGGAACCACTCCGCCTCATCGTCTATGCTGACAGGCCTGTCCGGCGAGGGGCCCAGGCCTGTACGATGGCGGCTTCCAGGAGGAGCTCCCGATCAAGTCGCTTAAGCGCCCAACGTGGTTCGGGTGGAGCCGGTACAGCCGGCGCGTCGCTCGCAGGGGGGGACACGTCAAACCGAATGTATCGGTGATCCGAACTTGTGTCCTCCCCCAAAACGACGCGCCAGCCCTGAACACGTCGCGCCAACGAGGGGCTCGCGAACGATAGGTCCACGATGGAGCTACCCCTCGAAGTCACGAACGTGTCCACGGCTCCCCGATTTAGGAGGACTAGGCCGAGTCGTGCGGCCCAGTCCACCAGTGCCCTGCCTCTATGCCCCGTCGCGCCCCTTTCGTGTCGGGAACCCCAGGCATACGACCAGGCGTTGAAGTCCCCGAGCACAAGGACCGGACGGGGCTGGCAGGCATTGACGACGACGGCCAGCTGACGGAGCCATTGCTCATGTGCAGCTTGGTCTCGGTTCGGCGTGAAATAAGCGGCCACGACCGCTATATCACCAACCGCCGCCGCCACGCAGCCGGGTCCCCTTGCAACGACGGCAAGAGGGGGGCTGCCGGCGGCAGGGTTGTGCACCAGTGCCGCCGACCCATCCAGCGCGATTTCCCAGGCAGGCCCGAGGAACCGGTGGGTGTATGGGTCGGCGACAGCGGCGACATTTATGGCCCACTGTGCCATGCTCTGGAGCAGAAGACCCTGAGCATAGGCACCGTGGCCCACGTTCGCCTGCAGGATGCGGAGTTGAGGATCCATTATGGGACCCCCATCTCCGCATCCCGTTGCGAACTAGGGGCGGAAGGCCGGCCTCCCGGCTTCGGCTCCCCTCCGGCACAGGCCTTGCTGCCAACCCTATGGTCAGCCGGCTTGTCCCCCGCTGCACATCTGAAACAGTGCAACGGGGCGCTACACGTGCCTTATGACCGGGCTGGCCACAGCGGAAGCAACGGTCACCCGCCGTTACCTCCGCCGTGCAGTGCACCCCCACATGGCCCACCGACAGGCACCTGAAGCACCTGGCCGGTCGGGCCGGCAAGAACCGTGCCTGCGCCCTCAGGAAGCCTCCCACCAGGAGGCTCCGCCCGTCTGCGACCTTTTGGGCCGCCGCGATAGGGCAGCCGACAACTGCTGCCCCCTGTCCACCGCGGCCGAAGCGTATAGCTCCGGCCTTAATTGTGTCCGGGGAGCAGTCCCCGGCCTCCGCCACGGCGAGCCTGAGTTCTTCTGCCGTGACGGAGTCGTCCAGGCCCGTAATGCGCACTTCTGCGCATTTAATGGGCCTGGACACCCGCTGCGCCGGTTGAGCCGGGCTCGCCATACCCCTCTTGAGCTCCTCGACGGCTGCAGCTAGTCGAGCCGTCTCCCGACGAGACTCGGCCAGCTGCGCCGCCAGGCCCTCATTCTCGGAGGCGATGTCGAGCACAATACGCAACATCGCCTCCTGCTCAGGGTTTGGGGACCCTCGGAAGGACGCGGTCACCTTCTGGAGTCTCTCCATGAGTGACCGCGTCCTCCCGCTCGGTTCCGACACCGCCGAGGTGGAAGGCCACGGCGGTGACCTTTCCGCAGCCCTCCCAAGAGCCAAAGGGGGCTCGGGTGGCTTGCCCAGCCCTCACGCCACCCCGCGTCCCTCGGCGGCCAGCAGCCACCTTGGAAGCCGGCTTCGAGGCCTTGACGAGGCCTCGAAGCCGGCTACTGGAGGAGGAGGTCGTCCCGGTGAGGGTAAAATCCTCGTCCGAAACGTCCTCCCCCGCCCGAGCCTTTGCGCGCCTAATGCGCTTACGGGTCCGCTTCACGCCCAGACCCGCCAGGCTGCTCGCCCTGCTTCTCTCGTTGGCGGCGTCGAATTTCTCCGACACCGCCGAGGTGTTTGGCGCCACCTCCACGCTTGCCTGCTGCGCGACCTCCGCGCAGACTCCGTCATTTTGTTTGTCCTTTTTCGTGCCTATGTCGTTGTGTTTTTGATCGGTCCGGTTTCCATATATGTTAGGGTTTATATCCATATCATATCCCACGAGTATGGGGGAAAGGTGGTCCATCCAGGCGGAGCCCCCTGCACCTGGATAAGCCTATATACTATGGAGGTCAGCTGGTATCCATAGATTTTTACGACTTTGCTGTCGGATGTTATAGACTTTTCCTTGTCGTGGGCCGGCCAATAAAGGCAAGCCCTCCGGTCAGCAAGTTCACAGCGTACCCTTCTGGAGCCACCAGTCAGGTCGTTGCTGATCACCTGCCGATTACGGAACGCGAGAGGATGGCTAGTCCTCTCTCACCGGCGGCGGCACAAGTGCCCGTCGGCCCCTGCGTTAGCAGTGGGCCAACCCGCCCCTGGATCCCCAAGGACCCTATGGTGGCCTCAGCCACTAACACCATCGCTCATCCTGTCTCCTCTGAAAGCAGAGGAGTACGGAGAGCGATGTGTTCCCGCCACGTTGGGTATTAGCCGACGATCAATGCCAACCCCATGAAGGGGAAGCCATTGACCGCCGCCCAGGGTGTACCGGCCGCTCCGATTCCGTTCCCCCCGGACTGCAGCGGGATCGGAATCGGAACGACACTCGAGGAGGTTACCCAACACACACCCCAGAGTGTGACACCCCTGGTGTCGCGGTAACCGCTTCCCATCAGGTGGACAGTGTGCTTGTCTGCAATCTAAGTGGTATAAAAAAAATATATAAACACCAACCTACTAGCTACATACTACATAGGTTTTTTATAATTAATATAAAACATATAATCCGTTCCGTATACTTGGAAGCTGTTACATCGCAAATGAAATGCAGGAGAGTCCCCCCGCTGGTCCGCACCAGCGGGGGGACTCTCCTTATCCACGGCCACGGTTTTTTAGCAATTGCCTGGCTACGTGGGTAAAAAATGCCTCGCCATGCCGCTTCCACCGAGCCGCAGTAGAATGAAAAGACCCAAGAAGTACTGGATTGATGTCGTAAGGAATGACATGCGTACAAATTTTTCCGTCAGGGTTGCTGAATATGGGCTAAGTGAAGAGATGAATAAAAGCAGGCCCTAGGCTCTCAGGTGGAAACTTCAGAAGCCACACTGCACATAACTCAGACGATCAAATACAAACTATATTTCAAAAATAAAACGATAACTACGAGTAATTTCGATTTGTTTTTAATGAGATATAATGTTAAAATGTAGCTAGTCTTACACATCACTTGAGTTTGCATCTTAACACGAACTTACGAAGCTGCTACTTTAACATATAGTAATATCAATAATGTATTATAGATTTAGATCGGAAAAGAGAACATCTAGACGGGACTTGAACCCGCGACCCCGTCCTATATGTTCTCTTTTTCCGATCTAAATCTATAAGAAAAGTTAGCATACTAATTGTTTCAAAAATTTCATTGAAATAATGTCTTATTACAAAAATACTGTCTGGACTAGACATCAATCAGACTAAGATGTTATGAACAAATATATTGATATTTACCAAAATAATACTCCCATTTTATGAGAACTATAAGTTTGGAATAAAGACGCATCTAGACCATTGTGCACAATGGTATCATCACATATTTTTGATACAGATATTCATGAAGTGATCGTATTTATATTTGGCAAAAACCGAAATCGAAATTATATTTGTAGGTGTATATCATTAGATAGGAGATGCTCAAGAAAAGAGAAATGGAGGCGAAACATTATTATTATGCCTTGACCATGGATGTAATTAGGTAATCCATCCAATTATATCCACGTAAGTTAATATGGCATTGCAATCTGTTCGCCATGTCATAAGTGATATTCACACTAATACACTTTATTCAGTCTATTTTTATTATATTAACCACTTCCTTAGCAACACTGTTTTCTCAATTCCATTTCTCTTTGACTGCAGTGCTCTAAAGGTGCAAGAACATTGCTACACTTGGCAAATTTTAAATGCTATTTGTTTGGTTTTATTTAATAGAATACATGAATGCATGGTCATGCCTATCAACCCGATCGTGTACATACGACTAAAACAAGTTTGATTCGCCTATTAATACCACAAGTGTAGCATTTTTAGTATAACATATTAAATAACGGTTTAAAGAGATCCAAAAATAAGTGCTCACACTAGATACATTCACAGCCGCATAGGACCTAAGTTATAAAATAATGATATTATTAAAATAATATTTATATACCTAAGTGATAAACATGTGCATAGACATAATTATATCGTACGCAGTATTGTAATTATGAAAGTATCAATATATTTTTTTACATAATTATATATAAGTAACATTTTATTGCATTTGAATAATTCCTGTAGGTAGGTATACTGTAGGTAGGCACCATTTATTTATTTAATTTTACATTATTAAAATAGAACTGATTCTTAATTAGTAGGTACAGATTATTAATTATTTGAGTTAATAGTCATTTCCATTTCAATAATCAGGTACAGATAATAATTTATGTGAGTTTCATAGTCATTTAACTAAAATATGTTGATTAATTTCAATCATTTTGGTAGAGTATTCATTACACAACTATTTTATTCAAATAGAAGAAATATTATTTATACTGTTGATTGATGGCACTTGGTGGAACTTGCTACACATATTGAAATAATTACTCACTTGTACTTTTCCACCATATATTTTTTTAATAGATTACACATATCCGCGGTTTCGTCTAACGGCATTCTTAAATGTTGTTATTATACGTAGCATAGTGAATATAAGAACAAGAATATTTATTTATTTATTTATGCACATACACATAATTACGAATAAGAAATACCTTTTGACTTTCATATTTTTATGCCATAATAACTTCGTATAGATACATAGGTATTATATGTCATGATTTCAAAGAAACTTTTACGTACAATCATTTGAATTAATAAACAATTGAACCTGAATTCAGTTATTACTTAGCGTTGTTTCAGTTTTAGTTTTTGTTTAATTAGGTGGGCTTACCTATTGCGATAGTTCGAATACATAGTTACCTACCCAGAAAATCGATAAAAAAAGTAATACGTATATGTATTGTTTTTTTTTGTAACCTTTTAAATTATATTATTAACATAAATAAATCCACTTTTAAATAATTCAAAATTATAAGCGACGGCAAAACGACTTACCCCAGATAGTGCTACAACACTCCACACAAAATAATACATATTTGTAAATAAGATATAGCTAATGTACAGTGAGGTACAGTTTCTCCCACTCTTAGAAGGCCGGTAGTTTGTACTGTTATGTATCTTATATTGTTACTTTGTTTTTACTTATTGACTTTAATCAATAAATCTAAATGAATCTTCAATTCATAACTATGACAAAAAAATCGAAATGGAATATCCATTTCGATTAAAAGAACTTTTAAAGAACTCGAATGTGATGTTGTTTAGAGAGAATGTATCCATTAAAACCCAACTATCAAGATCCATATTATTATGTATAATTAATTAAATCTGACAGCTGTTAAAAGGTCAAATGGCTGTAAAGTAACGTGAAATTACTAGGGCAAAATTATTAAAAATCAAGCTTGCCAGTTGCCAAAAGGTGTACTAAAATAATATAGATCTATTGTTTCGTGGGTCATGAGTTGTCAAAATTAATAAAATACCAATCACTATGAAAAATGCGGACATGCATATTTTCATATTCTTATCATACCACTTCTTGTGTAACGCTACGTTAAAAATGACTTGAAAATTTCAAATTTTGCTTCGTATGGACACAACACAACGTAAGGGCAAAACATCGATCGCCGTTAATTACTATATCTTGCCTATTACGGACATCAGAGAAAGAACCGAGGAGACTAGTTCACTCATGAACCGTGACGCCCAAGAGTCTTCTTTGTCTCTCAATACAAACTCAAGGCTCGTCAGTTTTCGTGATGTGACAAGATCTTTGAAAGTTCCCAATTTATTTCGTAGGTTCTTCTACTCTCATAGATTCAGGTATTAAATAGGTATCGTATAACTGTCTATACGCCTAGCTATAACTTTTTCAAATACGTATAATATAAGTGATGGTGCTCGCATTATCTTTGGAGAGCATTTTCAAAAGACGTTTGACACCTAATAGGATTTATCACGATCTCAGTTTTTGAAAATTTATCAGGGTGTCTAGTAAATGGTCGTAAAATTTCAACATAAAATATTGCCAATGAATCAGAACACACACGATTTAAATGAAAGTATATAAATAAAGTAAAATAACAGCAACTCTTATCTATCATAAGATGCATACGTGTAATACATTGTAAATAAATTTTGCATAAATAAGCCTTCAAGAGAGACATTACATTAAAATATTCAGAAATATATAAGCTTCAACGATAAAATAATAAGTAGGTACGGTACTGATAAAACATCGAGTGAAATAGCTATAAGAACACTTGCGTTCATTGCTCTAATAGTGCGTCATCGAAATTAATTAGAATCAACTATCAGACAATACAAGTTAACTTTTAATACGCTAAATACACCTATGCTACACCTAACATTTCGTCTTTTTGAATTAATTTGGAATGCCTAAACTTTAAAATCTTTGGTGCAAACATATATTTAAAATAATAAATTATACTTGAAGCCGCTTTATTGAATATTGTCCTCGTGTTATTACTTCCATTTCACGCCAGTGTCAGCGTATTTGGCTGCTGTTACTTCCAAATTATATCACAGTATCTTGAGGCGCTGTACAATTATTCAGAATGTATGCTCCTGCGCCAACTGACATTACTATGACGGTAATTCGTTTAACTTCATCAGTTTTCTGGAATTAAAGTTTAAACTTTAGGCGGCTCCTACACTTCTTATATTTAGAAATAAAAGAAAAACTGGCAGTACCTGCATTGTTCTGGGGGCAAATTCAATGTTTTATACCACAGTAATACGCTTAAAGCGATACTCCATGTTCTAAGTGGTCCAAACATAAACGACATTGTTCCATATTCCAACCAAAAAAAGTAAGCCAATAACAACTGTATTGACAACAGAAAAACAAACGGCAAATTTATAATTAGCCGCCGTATTCCACGTATATGGCATTTGAAGAGACGGTTCTCTAAACAATGGGCTAATACGAATATCAAGGGTATCTGTACAAACATTAACTGTACACTACCATACATGTATGTAAAGGGTTCTGGTAAAAATGCATTTTTTATCAATATACCCCAAGCAAAAATGGCACCTGTGTAGCCATCAATAAGTTCTCCAATTGCCCATGGTCCAATTGGTATATATACTGCATATAATACAACAGGATAAAAAACTCTATCGAGTTTAGTCAGTAACCAAATCCGTCTCAACACAATCTGTCCAAATCTTCTTCGATATTTTGGTGGCGATTTCTGAAGCCTCAAAATGACTAGAGGTAGCACATTTATCAATAGAAGTGTGCCAAATATTGCCTGAAACTGTCACAAAAATAACTTTATTAGGATGGTATAAGAAATGCATTATGTTAAAAATAAAGTAAAGATAATTATTTCTCTTACCACAACACCTGCATTCAACATGAGCAAAATCCTGCCTGTTATATCGAAATTCATCAAACTTCCATCTAATGTAAATGGGTGTTCAACTACAACCTGTCTATCTAACTCATCTATAACTTTTACATGAACCTTATGTAAACCAGTTTCAAACAGGTGAGATAACCATTGGCAAGCATGCAAAGGCCCTTTGATGTGTTTACATGTCATCCAACTAATTTGATCAAATGTTACTTGTACACTAACAATATTTACATCACTAAATGCAAGTATTCTTATATGAGTTGACTCAGGAATTAAATTCAAAGGTTCTCTTCCTGGCATCACATACCTTGCATGTTTGGGATTTGTGACTAGTACAAGTGGCCATACATTATGTTTTTGATCAACAAATGAAAAATGTCCATGATCTATAGCTGCTAATCTGTACATTCTATTGTCTTTCCAGTCTCCTAACTCAAGTTCTAAGTATCCTTTTTTCTGCTTTGTGTACATTTTAGGCACTAGACCACCCATGGAATGTAGATGACCACAGAGATAAACTTGTGACGCATGACTGGAGCCAATGAGTTGACGCAAATTAAAACTTTTAGAATCTCTCTGAAGAGGTAATATACAGGAAGTAGGATAGTGCCCAAACCAAATGATATGATCAGCCTTGGTGTCAGCCTCTACTGTAAGTCTTTGAATATTTGCCTGCTCCTGTACATCAAGGATTCCAATAAAATTAAAGGGTCGTCTTAGGCCTGGGTCTGGACAGGCATCAACACCCAGGAATGCCACATTAACACCATTCTTCTGTTCATAATGTACATAGGACTTAATATGATGTTGTCCTTGAACTGAATAATTCCTAAAGTAGTTCTCTTGAGAATTAAGTGTTCCAATATTAAAGTTATCTGTGAAAGAATTTTATAACATCAAAACAATATAATATAGAATATCGGCTTCATGATTTCTCATCTTTTTATTATCGATGTCCGAGCATCAGTTGAAAAACGCTGAACAGATTCAGCTGAAATTTTGCATGAACATTCTTCTAAGGTATGGTCATAAACTTAGATAGCAGCAGCAGATCATTCTTTTATTATTTCAAAGCAGATCATAACAAAATTCTGCAGTTCGATAGAACTCGGATATGGTCAACGTTTGGACTATAAATAATCACGATATAGCTAAAAGGTGATTAGCAGTAAAATATGAAATTTCGAAACTACAGAGTTACCTACGTGTAGAAGATAGTTGATTATAAACCGTTGATACCGTTGATAATTAATATCATCACGCTATTATATTAGGGAACCGAGTAGAATTTATTTCGATGATACAGGTAAACTATTTCTTCACGATAAGTGATGGAAAATATAACGAAGAAATATGTAACCTAATACATGTTGGGTTCTAAACTGGAGAAGTAAATATACTTTATCTATTCCAAATTTAACTCTGACGAAGTCGCGGGTAAAATCTAGTCAATAATATACAGCTTTTCGACGTCCGGAAAGTCAGTGGCCCTAATGGTATCCCAGCGGTAGTTCTTAAAAATTGCGCAGCGGAGTTAGCTCCAACGCTGCCGCGACTGTATCGCTTGTCTTATTCCTCGGGATTGGTCCCGGGGGCTTGCTTGGTCCCTAAAAAAGGGGATCGGTCCGATCCGGGCAAATATCGACCCATAGCTGTCACCTCAGTTATCAGCAAGGTGTTTGAACACAATATTACCGCACAGCTCATGCGTTACCTAGAAGATCACTCCATAATTAACGACCGGCAATATGGCTTTAGGCCAAACCGGTCAACGGGTGATCTTCTGGTGTACGTCACACATCTCTGGGGTGAGGCTATGGGCAAGCATGTCAAGTCACTGGCCATCAGTCTTGACATCGCCAAAGCTTTCGATAGGGTCTGGCACAGTTAGCTTCTTGCTAAGTTCCCGGCCTACGGTCTGCCATCTCGACTGTGCAGCTGGGTTGCCAGTTTTCTGCATGAGTGCAGCATCCGAGTCCTTTGTGGCGGCCGGGCTTCTGAGTTCATGCAGGTTAATGCTGGTTTGCCTCAGGGGTCCGTCTTATCGCCCACTCTTTCTTCTGCATATCAATGATATGCTGTCCGTGGGCAGCATACATTGCTATGCAGATGACAGTAGTTTGCATGTTCGTTATCTCGGACATTCAGCGGCCAAGCAGACTGACATTGAGGAGAGAAGACGGCAACTTGTCATTGAGCTCGATCGGGACCTAAATCACATTTCCCAATAGGGATCTGAGAACCTGGTCGAGTTCAATGCCAAGAAAACACAGGCATGCGCGTTTACAGCAAAATTATCTCCATTCCTTCCCCTTCCAACTCTTCGGAACACACCACTACCACTACAAGACAATATCAACATGCTTGGTATGGATGTTCGCTGCAAACCCAATAACAACAATTACATCGAGAGCGTTATTAAAACAGCTTCACGTAAACTCGGAGTGCTGAACAGGGTGAGGCGGTTTTTCACGCCGGGCAGCGGTGTCTATTATATAAGACTCAGGTTCGTCCCTGCGTGGAATACTGTTCTCACCTGTGGAATGGCTCCGCTCAGTACTCGTTAGACGCTCTCGATAGATTGCAGCGACGGGCAGTCCGGATCATCGATAGTCCTGAGGTCACCAGTTCTCTAGAGCCTCTGCAGCTGCGTAGAGATTTAGCCTCCTTCCTTGGTAGTATTCTATCGCATATACCATGGTGAATGTTCCGATGAGCTATTCCAATTGATTCCTCCTTCTCCCTTCTTGTCTCGAACCACACGTGCAGGACTTAGGTGTCATCCTCATACAGTACCATCGCAAACCAAGCAATTTGGTGACTCCTTTTTTTGTCGGACCATTAATTAATTACTGGAACGCTTTACCCACACACGGGTTACCTTCTTCCTACAATCCTGGGTTCTTTAAGCGGGGCGTGTAAAAACATCTGTTGAGACCGTCTAGGTAGGGGCCACCATTCTAGGGACAATCTCTGGAAACGGTGGTCACTACTTTTTGGATTTCACCTCAGCTGTCAATTTGACGGACTAAATATAATAAAAAAAAAAAAAAAAAAAACTTGCACTTTGGGGCCCCGACGTCCCCTTTCCTACTTCTTCTAACTATTTTTATTTGGCGTATTGATTATTACGGGAGAGGCCGCCGTCTGACCCCCCAAAACCGAAAGAAAAACTGCGCCAGAGCGTCATCCGTTGTTCGGTAGATGTACCGGATAGCCGGTGAAGTTGGCTTGGATTCAGAAGATCTGGGTAGGGCACCTTGTACCCATAGATTATCTTTTCCGATATCTTGCCCATCATCTGTGCTACGATTTTTCAAATCCAAAAATATCATGATTTTGTTACAAACCAATGTATGGCTGGCAAAAAATATGTACACATCGCAGTAATTTTTTACACAACTCTATTACTTAATACGAAGATACTAATAACGATAACGTACTAAATCGTGATGTGTGACGTCATATTGGCCGAGCATTTATACTCTTTAATGGTAAGTGAAAGAAATATTATTGTAGTGCTTAGCGCACTACGGTTTATGTAGTTTATAGGTCCAGCGAACAAAGAAACACTTGAGTTCACATAAAACAGTTTAATGAAAAGCAAGCCACGCACAACAACAGAGTTACAGCACTGAAGGAACACATAGGCACTGAAGGTACGTTTTCGTGTATAAGCAGATACAAAAGGAAAGATAGAAAGCAAAATAACATTCAACACTTAACACGTCACGGCTAGAGCCAACGGTAAATCTTTATACAATGAGCGTGCGTCTTGCGTCAGAGCGTAGTGGACAATAGCGACTGGCGGAGCTCGCGAAGAAACCCGAAGCGCGCCGGCGCATCTCCCGAACATTGCCGACGAGCGGCGGAAACCACGTTGCTAACCGTTCGCCCGATACTAGTGCGCTCTTCGTTCGCTCAATTAGTGTGCGACTTTTTAGTCGCTACATAGCTCCCCCACCAGACCGATACTACGGTCGATAATAGTCCGGAAAATGAACTCTTCTACCACTCCTTGTCCTTCTCTCGGCGTTTTCTGGAGTTGGCTCAGGCGGAACTTCATGAGTAGTAGGTGATCCAGACGTGTCGTTGACGGTGAAGGCTGGTTTCAATCGATCGATAGACACATTGGTCGTCGTGCCTTGAACTAAAATCTTAAAGTACTTTTCTCGCCGCTCTATTACCTTATAGGGGCCAGCATAAGGAGGTTCTAAAGATCTTCGAACTCTGTCCAGGCGCAGGAATACGTGAGAGCAGTCTGCAAGATTTTTCGGTAAGTAAAATGGGGAACTGCGGTGCCACTTAGCTGGTGTTGGTGTAAGCTTGGCTATGTGCGACCGTAATCGAGACGCGAAGCTGGTAAGGTCTTCAACAGTGTGGCTGTTGGATGGAGACAGGAACTGGCCAGGTAGGCGAAGTGGCTCGCCGTATACCAACTCAGCAGAAGAGGCTTGGATGTCTTCCTTCCAGGAGCTACGAATTCCCAACAAAACAAGAGGTAAGGCTTCGGTCCACTGTGGGTTGTCGTGGCACATGATGGCACCCTTCAGCTGTCTGTGCAAGCGCTCGACGATCCCGTTGGCGATAGGATGATAGGCGGTGGTGCGAAAGTGATTGGCCCCGACCATGGTGGTGAGGGCCCGGAACAAGTAAGACTCGAATTGACGACCGCGGTCCGTCGTGATCTGCTCTGGACAGCCAAATCGAGAAATCCACCCAGTAACAAGGGCAGCTGCGCATGTCTCGGCCGTCATGTCCTTCAGTGGTATTGCCTCAGGCCACCGAGTAAATCTATCTATGACAGTAAGGCAATATCTGTAATCAGAAGATAGTGTTAATGGTCCTACGAGGTCAAGGTGGATATGAGAGAACCTCGAGGACGTGATAGGAAAAGAGGAGAGAGGAGCAGTTGTGTGACGGGTAATTTTACAACGTTGGCACTCTTGGCACAGCCTAGACCACTCCCTACAATTCTTGCGTATCCCTGGCCACACAAATCTTTCAGTGACCAGTCGCACTGTGGCCGAATTTCCTGGATGACTTAAATTATGTAGCATGTCAAAGACTTGTTTTCTAAAGCTTGCAGTAATGAATGGTCGGGGTGGTTGGGTGGATATGTCACAGAAGATCTCGCAGTCTGAGCCTGGTACAGTAATCTTTCGTAAACAAAGCGAGGATCCTGTAATAAGCAGGTTTTGCAGCTCAGAATCAGTCTCCTGAGAACGTGCAAGTGCCTGGTAGTCCAATGCCAAAGTTACCTCATCCACTCGGGAAAGGGTATCAGCCACCACATTTTCAGGTCCTGGTACGTAGCGGATGTCGGTGGTAAATTGAGCAACGTAATCAAAGTATCTGAACTGCCGTGGTGATGTAGTATTTTCCTTAGGTGAAGTAAAAGCGTATGTAAGTGGCCGGTGATCAGTGAAAACAGTGAATTTCCTTGCTTCAACCATGTGCCGAAAGTACTTGATAGCCTCATATATGGCTAACAACTCGCGATCGTAGGGACTGTACTTCTTTTGTGATGGCTTCAACTTCTTGGAAAAGAAACCGAGAGGCTCCCAGCTCGAACGTCTACGTTGCTGCAGTACTGCCCCTATTGAG
The DNA here is from genome assembly GCA_946251805.1 of Cybosia mesomella. Taxonomy (NCBI): domain Eukaryota; kingdom Metazoa; phylum Arthropoda; class Insecta; order Lepidoptera; family Erebidae; genus Cybosia; species Cybosia mesomella. The sequence goes on from OX276395.1 coordinate 12,740,939, forward strand.
ACGTCAGACGCGTCTGTAATTATGGACAGCTCGGCTTTCGGGTCTGGATGCACAAGAAGAGTTGCATCAGCGAGGGTTTTCTTGCATTGATCGAAGGCTCTCTGCTGTTCGGAAGTAAAGTTGATTGGATGTGATCCTTTGACTTTAGGACCTTCTAATAAAGCATTCAGCGGTGCTTGGATCTTTGCTGCCTTGGGTATGAACCGCCTATAAAAATTTAACATACCCAGAAACCGCCTTAGCTCTTTCACCGTCTTCGGTACAGGAAATTCCTGAATAGCTTGGACCTTAATGTCGAACGGGCGCGTTCCTGTAGAAGATACATTATAGCCCAGGAAGGATACTTCTGATTGGCCCCAAGCACACTTGCCAGCGTTGATTAAAACACCGTAGTCTCTTAGCCGCTCAAACAGCTGGTGCAGGTGTTCTCTATGTTGGCTTTCAGATGGCGAAAATACCAATATATCGTCCAGATACCCGAAGCAAAAGTCATCAAGGCCAGTAAGTACCTCGTCAATAAACCGCTGGAAGGTTTGGGCTGCGTTGCGGAGTCCAAAGGTCATGTAAGGAAATTCAAACAGCCCAAATGGTGTTGTTATAGCGGTTTTAGGTATGTCAGCGGGATTAACGGGTATCTGGTTATATGCTTTGACCAAATCTATTTTAGAAAATATGGTACATCCAGAAAGCTGCTGCGAGAAGTCCTGTATGTGCCGTATAGGGTAACGATCCGGAATAGTGCGGGCATTAAGAGCTCGAAAATCTCCACACGGTCTCCAGCCATCGTCCTTTTTCCTGACAAGATGTAGTGCTGATGACCACGGACTTTCTGATCGTCTAGCGGTACCGTTTTGTATCATGTCCTCAAATTCTTTTTTGGCAGCCTTCAAACGGTCGACATCCAAGCGCCGAGGTCGGCAAAAGACCGGAGGGCCCGGCGTGGTCCTTATAAAATGCTGTGTACTATGCTTAGGCTTTGCTACGGTACCTGCAGGACGAGTTACCTCTGGGAATTGTCGTAGAAGGTCATGGAACCCAGTCTCGCCGGAAACTGTCTTGACTGAAGCGATGCTATCTGAGACTTTCTGGCGTGGCGCTGAGACGGAGAGTGAGGTTGTTCCATCTATAAGTTGGTGCAGACGACAATCTACAAGCAGATTATAATAACTTAAGAAATCCACTCCAATAATAGGTTTAGATATGTCAGCAATGATAAATTTCCACGGGAAAGTACGCCTGAGTCCTAAATTTAGGTATAATTGTATGGGGCCGTATGTATTGATGACTGTTCCGTTTGCAGCTACCAGGTCATACTTTGTAGGTGTGCAAGGTGTCTTGACGGCAGACCGCGGAAAAACACACAAGTCGGAACCGGTGTCTATTAAAAACAGCATTTTTGTGGTTTGGTCAGTTACAAATAGTCGGCCTGTTTGAGTTGAGCAGTCGTTGGCCGCTACTTCCGGCTGCTCCTGGTGTTTTCCGAGTTCCAGCTGCAGGGTGACTGGCATTTGTTTGCTCGAGCCCCAAACGTGAAGTGGTACCAGCAGTGAGGATGTCCAGGTGGAGGCTGAGGCGTTCTTGACCTAGACTGGCTTCTAGAACGAGAACGTGAACGTGGGTTATATTGTGCGGTCGCGTTGGCCGATGGTTCATGTCTGCTTGTAAGTTTAGCTACTTGCATTGAAAGCTCACTTATCTGTCTAGCCATCTCGTCGAATTGAGCAGAAGTAACATATGACGAGGATGATGCTGAAGTACTAGCTACTTGCGGCGGGCCCATTGGTGCAATCTCATACACTTTGTCGGCTATACTTGCTAAGCTATCTAACGGCAACTCGGACTGTGAAGCTACGACGGTCTGAATATTAGTTGGTAATCTGCCCGTCCACATGGTTTTCAGAAATTCGTCAGTGACGTCACCGCCGGCTAGATCTCTAAGGTGCCTTAAGAATTGTGAGGGTTTACGATCACCCATTTCCTCACTTCTAAGCAGTTGGTTTAATTTTAGTTGACGCGAAGCAGAAAGACGTTCTATGAGCTGCTTTTTTAATGTTTCATATTTGTTGGAAGCCGGCGGAGTAGTAATGATATCTTTCACCTCTTTTGCGTACCGGTGGTCTAATTGGGCTATTACCTGATAAAATTTTGTAGTATCAGCCGTTACGTTTGACAAAATAAACTGACCTTCCATTTGCGCAAACCATAACGCGGGCTCCTCTGGCCAGAATGGTGGGGGACGGACACCAACTCGAAAGCTTTCTCCAGCTGCTCCAGCACCAGACCCTTCGTCTTCCTTATTTGTTGGCATTTTCAATTGTGTATTTCAAATTACACGTTATGTTTTTCAAAATAAAAATAAAAACTTCACAAATTACTGTTCAATGTCGTGGGTCACCACTTTGTAGTGCTTAGCGCACTACGGTTTATGTAGTTTATAGGTCCAGCGAACAAAGAAACACTTGAGTTCACATAAAACAGTTTAATGAAAAGCAAGCCACGCACAACAACAGAGTTACAGCACTGAAGGAACACATAGGCACTGAAGGTACGTTTTCGTGTATAAGCAGATACAAAAGGAAAGATAGAAAGCAAAATAACATTCAACACTTAACACGTCACGGCTAGAGCTAACGGTAAATCTTTATACAATGAGCGTGCGTCTTGCGTCAGAGCGTAGTGGACAATAGCGACTGGCGGAGCTCGCGAAGAAACCCGAAGCGCGCCGGCGCATCTCCCGAACATTGCCGACGAGCGGCGGAAACCACGTTGCTAACCGTTCGCCCGATACTAGTGCGCTCTTCGTTCGCTCAATTAGTGTGCGACTTTTTAGTCGCTACAATTATCATGTTTGTATTTTGTATGTATGTTTAAATACAAAAGTGAAGAAGCAAATTAATCTTTACTAGCTACTAGCTGATGCCTGCGGCTCCGCCCGAGTGGATGACGATTTTTGTATTTTGGTTATATCTTCGGTTTTACTTAACCCACGTCTTTTTTAGGGTTCCGTACCTCAAAAAGAAAAAACGGAACCCTTATAGGATCACTTCGTTGTCCGTCCGTCCGTCTGTCAAGACCGTTTTTCTCAGGAACGCGTGGAGGTATCAAACTGAACTTTATATCTAATACTCTGGTCTACTGTCCCTTGGAGCTGTGAAAAACTCAAACTTCTTAGCCAAAGCAATCAAAAGATACAGCCGTTTATGCCGCAAATTTCCGCAATTTTTCGAAACTCGCACGGGAATTAAAACCTACAGGGTAGGTACTTGCCGTGACCGAACCGTAAACACAACCAAACCGTACATTTTTAGTTACATCATATAATAAAAAATATTTTTGAAAATTTTAAAGTTAGGTACTACTACCATTGGGGTGTGTGTTGGGTAACCTCCTCGAGTGTCGCTCCGATTCCGATCCCGCTGCAGTCCGGGGGGAACGGAATCGGAGCGGCCGGTACACACTGGGCGGCGGTCAATGGCTTCCCCTACACCCCTTCATAGGGTTGGCATTGATCGTCGGCGAATACCCAACGTGGCGGGAACACATCGCTCTCCGTACTCCTCTGCTTTCAGAGGAAACAGGATGAGCGATGCTGTTAGTGGTGAGATGGCCCAGGGTCAGTCGAGGTGCGAGGGATATGCTCTATGGGTAACCTTACACCCCGGCGTCTGAAGACCCGAGACGGCGTGCGGTTTTAGTCGGTGCAAGCCCGACATAACCGCCCCCGCTGGCCGGCGGGGGGGTATCCGAAGGGATTTCCGCACGATAAAAAAAAAAAAAAAAAAAAAAAGGTACTACTACCATAACTATGACTCGATTGTCGTGATCGGTGAACTACAGGTTTGTACGGAACCCTCGGTGTGCGAGTCCGACTCGCACTTGGCCGGTTTTTTTTAAATATCTTCAATGTACAGACAACTAAACAACAACTACTAATTTGCAATACTATAGAAAGAAAAAATAATATTTTTATGTTCAGAATCGTTCATTTAACATAACCAGTTTTTTTATCAATATACAGACACCACAACCCCCCTAGGAGACTGTACCTGGGGATCGTGCGAAGCATGCCCCTTTACGGGGCCCCCGTATGGGCGGAGACTCGGGCGGCCCGCAACGTGGCTGTTCTAAACAGTCCGTTAAAAGCGATGGCCGTCAGAGTCATCAGGGGGTATAGCACGATCTCCGTTGAGGTGGCATGTCTTCTAGCCGGGACCCCTCCATTGGACCTGGAAGCGAGAGCCCTTGCGGCATTGTACCAACGGCGCAAGGAGGCGCTGGAGCGGGGCCATAGGCCTCGTATCATAGGGATCTCGTTGCGGTCCTGGGCGTGGACGTTCTCTCGCTGGAGACCATGGTGAGGGCCGTGGTCTCCGACGGGAGCAAGTGGCACGCCGCCGTCTATTTCTGCGAGCAGGTAATGCGTGTGAAAGAGACGGCGGAGAGGGAGCGGGAGAGAACCCTGCCCCTCGAGTTCCGCAGTCTGAGGCGAGGACGCCGCAGACTCGTTTACGCTCGGGACTACCGACCTCCCTGATCGGGGCCTGAGGACAGCAGTTGGCCGACTCGCCGTCGTAAGGACGGCAAGCAGCAGGGAAGCAGGCCGTGGCGGAGGCGTGTCGTGTGTGTCCTACACACGCCTGCCAACTCACCGACGCGGAATAAAAACCGACCCCACCAGGCGAGGCCGGTTGCGGTCAAAGTCCGCCGGTAACCCTGGGGTTATCCTTTCGAGGGCTTACCCGGGGTGCCCGGCAATGGGCACTTGGGGAGGACACCGTTTTTTTTTTAAATATATTTAGGACACGTCAATTTGACTTCACCTTGCCTGATGGTAAGCTGAAGGTAAAGTCCAGGTGGTTTTAGTCGGTCCGATTCCGACACGCCCACCCCATCGTCGGCACCGATGGGGTGAAGCCCGCGGGGGTTTCCACACGTATAAATATATATATATATATATATATATATATATATATATATATATATATATATATATATATATATATTTATATATACAGACACCAATAATTTAAATTTAATAGTATAGTTCAGTCAATATAGAATTTGTAGTGTGCATGAGCTGAAACCATTTTGCTTTTTTTTTCGTGCGGAAATCCTCCTGGATACCCCCCGCAGGCCAGCGGGGTGGTTATGTCGGATTCAAACCTACTAAAACTGCACGCCGTCTTGGGTCTTCAGACGCCGGGGTGTAAGGTAGGCATTTACCCGCACCCCGGCTGAACCAGGGCCATCTCCGGTTTCGAGATGGCCCCCTTGGGTTTGGGAACCACGGTGTCCCCGTTCCTCCCCCGCTTCCGCGTCTCCCGAGGGGGGGCGCGGGGCGCGCAACGCGCCTCCGCCCCGGTCTACTTCTGCTAGAGTGACAGGCGGCTCCACCTGTCGCCCCCAGGCCTGCAGTCATGGCCCCGCGCCTCGCGGGCTCCGCGGATCGAAAGAGACCTGAGTCTCAACCATTACCCCCTCCCCCCCTCCTTCTCGAGCATTATTAGCGAGACGACTCAAACTCCTAGACCTGCCACGAGGGCCCGCCTCAGGACCTCCCACGCTGAGCTCTCCGCCAGCTCGTGCAGCCCTGAGTCCCCGCTTGCATGACAGGCGATTGCCCCTTCCTGATCCGCCACAGGTGTTCACAGCCGCAACGAGAGGCTCCCGTGTCGGCCAGTGCTCCACGATAGGCCTTACGCCGCTATTACGCAACTATTATACCCTACATGCGCTAGACCTAAACCATTTCTTTTGAAACTTGTTAAGGGTGCATAGGAAGTGAACATACTAAAAATCCTGACGTCTCGGAGGTGCGCCGGAGTGGAGGGGGGCGTTCTAAAGGTACCACGTCTCGGAGGTGCGCCGGAGTGGAGGGGGGGTTCTAAAGGTACCACTTTTGGGTTTTCTGCTAATATTCAGAAACAGTGCGTCCTAGGGAAAAAACGTATCAAAATCAAAGCCCATAAAATTAACTGCAACTTTTATTTAAACATTTTCGCCCAATTCCCAGCCGTAGGTAAGTTGAAATAACGCGACCAACCGTTAAGCCAAAACAGCTGAACATCCGGATGAAATTTGGCACAGAGATAGTTTGAAATAGCAGATAGGGTACTTTTATTCCGGGAATAAGTTCCAGCTGGTGGCGGCAACAAGTTCAATATTACGCGGTCAGAGCCTAACCGCTAGAAGTTATTAAACATCCTACTTAACGTCAACCCCTCTTTGTCAAAATAGTTGATTCATTTATATCTAAGTTCTACCAGATTAAACAAACGATGAATAATTCAATGAAATATTTTTTTTTTTAGACTTAGCGTGCACATTCTGAGAACGTAATTTTATTTGTGGATGTTAAGAGGGGGTTAGTGTAAAGTTAAATCCAAGTTTGTGAGATCGCACCCTTGTTCCACAGCCGCCATCTTCTAAAAGGTTCCGGCAACATAGATCGATTACGTTGTTCGATCAATTGCACGACGATAATTTTTAAATGCACACTGTTCGATTAATTTACTACAAGAACTTACTATTTGTCAGTGCTTATTATTCGATTCATTAGTCGAACTACGGGAAAATATAACTTGTAGGAGCAATTGCCAGGGACTTTAACTCTTGGGCACTTGACTGGGGTAATAAGAAGACTAATAAACGAGGGGAAGTGCTACTGGAAGCAATGACTACTTTGGATGTAGTCTTGCTTAACAGAGGTAATAAACCAACTTTTATTAGAGATGTGGCGACTTCCATCGTGGATCTAACCTTCGTTAGCAGCAATCTCGCCAAGGGGAACTATTCTTGATAGGTCTCAGACATATACACAGCCAGTGACCATTGTGCAATACTGTGGGAAGTAAGTACTGGTTTCAGACCGGACCGCCAAGAGAAAGTATAGGAAAACTGATGCTATTGCTTGGAAGGTGAGTTATTTTGACACTGCCACGTTCGCAGTGGCCCTGGAAGGCCAGGCAGTCATCGAGGGAAATGCTGAAACGAGGGCGGTGGAACTTACGAAGAGAGTTAAGGATGAATGCGACGTTGCTATGCCTCGAAATCGTAGCACGAACCAGTTTCCATCTGTATATTGGTGGAACGATCGGATTGCTGACCTCCTTAGGAGAGCGTGGTAGGAAGGGACCAAGATACGAAGAATTAAAGGCGAAGTACAGGCAAACACGTCGAATGTTGAATAAAGCTATTAAAGAAAGCAAAAGGGAGCTGGAGTGAGCTCATATGTGTCAGATTTTTATTTTAGTGGCGTGTCCATATTTATTATCATTTATTATCTGCCTACAACTGTCAGAATAATGTGCGACAGAGGGAACGCTCTTCAAAACCAAAACACATCGATTTTAGCCGGACACTCTCTGCTTCCCAATGTGCCAACCAAAACGCCGTTTACTGTATATATGTATAATTGTTTGGCACGCTCTGCAACCTGAACGGCTAGATGGATTTTAGTTTAAGAGGTATCGTTAGATTCGTATTTACTGTGAGAGTGCTACTGAGTATATCAAAATAAAAATAAAAACAAAATAGCGGATTTTTGGCGCTAAAATGTATTAAAAAAATATTTTCACTCAAACTTATCGAGTAGGCCGAGTAATGTATCAAAATGAAGAGCTTTAAAGAGTGATTTCAAAAATATATATATCATAACTAAATTAAAAAATACTAACTACTAAACTACATTAAAAAATCAAAAAATCCCGATGCCCTAAAAAGAACGAAACAAGTTTGATAGCAGGCGGGAACCATTTGCAAATCATAAACAGAACGAATAATAATTGGTCCCGCCTGCTATTAAACTTGTATCGGTCTTTTTTGGGCAGTCGCGTTTTGTTATTTTTTATCAATTTATTTTGGCTGCGTTATTGCCATATGAGTTAAAAAGACATACATGAGATTCATAGCTTGAAAATATATATCTACATAAGTTACCATTGAATTTGTTTATAGAACAAGAAATAAGTAAAACTTCAATAATTTAATAATTTATATAACTTCATTAAACATATCTTGTGTTAATATATATTAGTTTAATACGTGTATAGTATAATATATTTTATTTCACGGCTCTGTGGCGTAGTGGTAGTGCATTCGACTGCTACGACAGGGGGAGCGGGTTCGATTCCCGCTCAGTGCAAATATTTGTATGCATGAATATGTCCATTTGCATTGGTCTGGGTGTTTCTATGTATAATATGTAAGTATTTACCAAAAAAAAGTATATAAGTATATTTATCCGCATTCTGGAACCCATATCACAAGCTAGTTAAACTATGCTTACTTTGGGTCTAGAAAACGCTGTGTAGAATTTCATAGAATATATATTTATTGATTTATTTCACTACCTTTTGATTTTATTTTTAACTAGCTGTCCGCGTGGATTTAGATTTTTAAGGTTTTACTTCATTTGCGCGGAACCCTAATTTTTCTACTCAAATAAAAGTATATGATAACCTATGATAAGTCTTATAATATTACCTATTTGCCAGTGAAAATAACGTCAAAATCGGCCCCGCTGTACCAGAGATTACCTAAATTAAACAGACAGACAGCATACATACACGCATAAGAATATATTTAACAGAAAACTAAAGTAAAAAGTATGTATGAGTTACCTGTTAGTAATCAATTTTTTAAATCGCGTGTTGAGACAATTATTCCCAATAGCCCACTCGCGCGTTCTGATCCCGAGCAAGTCTGTGTTATATTATGTTGCAAGAGCTAAGAGATCCTCTAGCGCCTCTAGGTGAAAATCTTAACCAAACGTCAAAAAGTTCGCACACGTGGACTAACTGACCAATCAAAAAACCAAAAAAGGACTGATTGCCCAATGACATGACCCCTTTAAGCCCGAAATTAGTTGTATATAATACTATGATAGGTTGATTAGGGCGCCTCCGCTTTCGCCCCGCGCTAACCGCCAGAGAGACCTAGAAACTCGTAACAGCGCATATAGAGTACTTTCTGTAGAGTCTATAGCAGTGAAGGGCGTCTTTCCGTGCAGTCTGGGCGCAGAATGTATAGAAAACTTACGTGCAGAAAGAAAACTTATTAAAAAAGCTAAAAATTCGTGTTCACATTTCACACGAATTAAATAACTAAAAATACTAACGATAGTTTTGATATAAGTACCTACATAATGTTACGTGCGCGGGGTACAAATTAAATGCAATAATAAGGATTCATGTTAAAAGTGGTACTGCCGGATTAAGAGAGTGGAGGAAATGAGAGTTGACTTGTGTAATTAGCATACAGTTGCGCACAACAATGCACCAACATTGCCATAAGGAAACATAAACTGGATTGAGGCACAAATTTACCGTTACTGTACGAAAACTGTTGTCCGCATACATCAAAAAAGGTAACGGTCAGTTTACCAACTGGAAAGTAGAACTAAAGTTACCGACATAGCTCGTAGAGTAAGCAAACTGATATGACCGTTGGAGCAAGCAAGTCCTAGATTAGACGCCGGGAATCAGCAAACGAACGGTGCACGCCTCCAACCCCATGAATTCAACTAGGATTCTAATTGGATTTTTTGATTTTTTATGTGTAAATCGACGTCGTCGTAACTGTCGTACTGCCAAACTACTAATTTTACTATTAGTATAAATGCCTCTGTCTGCCTGTTTCGTTTTCAGGCCTATAACGCTGCACTAATTTGCTAAACTTGGATATACTTACTTAGAGATGTAGATAGCATTAAAACAACATTAGATAAATAGGTATTCAATATTCTAAAGTAAATATTATTCTGTACTCTTCACTCGTTCGTAATATTTTTATTTTTATATTCCATATTTCTATGTCTGACTGCTGTCTTCCATGAGACAGGCATTAGCCTAGTGTGGAATACAGCTTCAGTATGTTCAATGTACCTTTCTGCTTGACTGCAGATCGTGAGAAGAAATTCATACAATTTGCGCGACGTGTGGGCACATGCGTGACACGCTTGAGGCGCAGGCTCTTATGCTGAGCTGGTGGAGATTTTTCAGACAGAAAGCCAGGTAAACCAAAATTTTAAAAATTGTGCTTTTGTTATTAGTATTGCGTATACAATTATTACAAATCTGTTATTTAAATATTACAAACAGGCACTTATTTTTATTTATTTGTATACATTTTAGACTTTAAGTCTACTATACTGTGTATATACACTTTGCTCACCTCTGTAATTCTTTCTGCTGCTACTGCTCAATGGTTTGCTAGTAGAGAACTCTTATAGAGTTAATTTTGCTGTTGTACATAATTTATTTGATATGTTATCTATGTATAATACATGTTTTTTGTGTAAAATAAAGAATCAAGAATTGAATCCAAATATGATAATAGATATTTCAATATTAAATACAGGTTAAAAAATTTAGTTATACTATTATTACATCCAAGGTAAGCAGCTTTGTTATATTGCATTGAAGATGTTAACAGCTTTTATATACATTCAATCACATCTCTTTCCCTTGAAGGTAGGCAGGGACAGCATTTTGCCACTTGAGATGATCTTGGCATATGCCTTTGCTTCTTCTACTTTCATAATTTTATTGTATTTGTACATGCACAATGGTTGCGCCTGGGCCTTTCCTTAAAACATCCTGGATGTGACTAGTTCAACCTTTACTGTTAACAGCTTTTACCCTAAATATAATCAATGAAGCCATGAAAACATTTACTATGGAAACGTTTACTATATTTATTTAAAAATTGCCTATTGTGAATGAAATATCATTCTTAATATTCTTTTTAAAATCCATAAAGGATACTATTACAGTCATTTAAGTTCTAGGTAGAGCAAGACTTATTAAAAAGAATGATAACATCTAGCTAAACTTTCTCCTGTTGAATAAATTCATAGCATAGATTGTTTAATAAATACATTTTACTTACCATGATTTCCTCTTATGTCTAACCAGACAGTATTTTCAGTCACACCTGACTCTTTTATAATATTGTGATAGTAAACCCATTCTGTCTTAACTTGGGAACTCCCCAAGTTATCTTTGGCTTTTGCATCAGTAAGATCTCCACTAGCCAAAACCAATAGTGGGTTAATTCTCTTCACTGTATTATCACAAAACTGTTGAAATTGTGATATTCTTCCAGGATCCCGGAATATACTAATATGAATGTCTGAAATCTGTAAAAGCATTACTTTACTTATTGCATCATCACCTTTGTTTTGCACTAAACACTCAAAAATATAACGAATAAAGCGTTATATCGATTAAATGTACCTACAATGTTTCTATAAGAGGACAGATAAAATATTATTTCATTTTATGATTGTTCTGAAAGAACATCGCGAAATATTAAGTAAATACACTTCTTTTGTGAGATATCGAGTGAAATATTACTCACCTGGAGAAACCACACTAAGTTTTCACTAGTGTCTGTTATTTTCACATATTTTTTACCTAAATAATTGGTATGATTAATTCCGTCCTTCTTGTTTTCCAAATAAAAATTATGGTCCGTTGCGATTAAATTCAGTAAATTTGCCATAAATATTGAAGCCAGCAATAAGACACACAACAACCAAACCACACTCTTTGAAAAAATCATTTCTGAATTTTGTTTTTTATTTTAAGTCACACAATTTATAACAATTTCATGTTACATCTGAAAAAATATCTACATTCTACAAATATTGTCATTCAAGTGAAACTCAACCAAAACAGTCAGTCAGTGCTGCCAATAAAAGTGTCTCCATTCCCCGCGTCAGCGCTGCCAATTACCCGAAATTCCCAGCTTTTTTTTTCATTTTCACAAAGTCCCTAAATTATATTTTTGGAATAAACACATTAAAAGTAAGGGCCACGGACCACGTTCTTATTTATATTTTAGATCTCTGCACTATCTTAATCACTTTTTCATTATTTTGTTGAAAATTGCAACCGTATACAACACCTCTAAGGCCACGTTTTAAAGTTCCTGCGCGTGTTTCACTCTAGACACTACACAAAAAGGTCTATCCAAAGCACGGTTTTGCCCTTAACTTTATGGTTTTCGCTACACATCCGTGACCAATGGAAAACATATAGAAATTTCCCCTTGCGCGTGTGAAACACACACAGAATAAATATAGATATCATTTGATTTAACAGTTATTTGTTATGTTATGTTACGAGATTAAATTCACGAATCAAAATAAATTAAAATAAATATTATTTATATTTATACCCCAAGGATATCGCTTCCCCAAAAATATCATTTTAAAATCACGAATAAATTCAATCTGGTAACACTGTTGTAATTTTTGACAAAGAAAGTTTGTAAGTACCTATAATAATTTTGACAGTACATACTGGTGATAGGATAGTGTATTTAGTCGCTTGAATCTTTTCCATTTCGATAATATTCTCATAGAGCTTGGAATCGATTGAATTGTATTGTTATGCTGTAAGCATCGACTTAGTATATTATTACCTCGATGAACATGAAATTGTTATGAATCTTATGAATTGTGTGAGTCTTATTTTTATTTATTTAAACCTTAATGCACTTGGGGATGTAAAAAGGCGGACTTAATGGCAAAAGCATTATCTACCAGTCTACCTTGGGGTGATACAGAGATAAATTGAAGTAGGTGTTCGTATGGTTTTGATGTAACATTATAATTATGAGCTGGTACATTAGATAACTATATGCATAATATACAACAACACACACATATAAATATATATACATTGAATATAATTTATTATTGTAAATATAATTTTGTAGTTATAATGTTTTATCTACCCTGAGTTATTCTATTATAAAGCTGGCGTACTTTATATTTTGAACGTAGCACGGTTAGTGGACATCTTGACTTCGAGAGGAAGCGCATTTCAGTGAAGAATAGCCTGCACAAGAAAAGACGAATGAACTAGAGTAGAACTATGTGTGGGACAGAGGAGAGAAGATTGTTAGCTGAGCTTAGATTTTTGTCGTGATTAGAGCTCAGTTACTGTATGTGAGATGTTAGGTAAGTAGGGACGTTAGGGGAATTTAAGAATGTAAAAATCAGCGTCACCGCTCGCAAGCTGCGTCGTTGTCGTATAGGCAACCAACCCAGCTCCGAACGATGAGCTGAGACGTGATCATATTTCTAAGGTTGTAAATGAATCGAATACAATTGTTGAGGAGTCGGTCAAGTTTATTGAGCAGTGGGCCTAGCGCCCAAGTGTCGTCGACTTGAACTCGATTCCGACGGTTGATTACGATGCCGATTGCACCTAACACTGGGCTACTATGGCTTTTATGGGTGCGACTGCCGACGAGTGGGTTCTGCCCTCCTATTGCACCTGACACTGGGCTACTATGGCTTTTATGGGGGCGACTGGGTTCTGCCCTCCTATTGCACCTAACACTGGGCTACTATGGCTTTTATGGGGGCGACTGGGTTCTGCCCTCCTATTGCAGCTAACACTGGGCTACTATGGCTTTTATGGAGGCGACTGGGTTCTGCCCTCCTATTGCACCTAACACTGGGCTACTATGGCTTTTATGGGGGCGACTGCCGACGAATGGGTTCTGCACTCCTATTGCACCTAACACTGGGCTACTATGGCTTTTATGGGGGCGAATGCGGACGAATGGGTTCTGCACTCCTATTGCACCTAACACTGGGCTACTATGGCTTTTATGGGGGCGACTGCCGACCATTGAATTTCGTCCTCCAACTCCTTCGCTTATTCCTTCCTTCTGAAACATACGAAAACAACAAACAACACAGCAAAAACGTTTAAGTAGGTAAGATAAAGATTAAAGAGTGTTTTAATTAGTCGCTAGAAAGCAGAATAATTAAAAAAAGCAAGCTAAAATTGGAAAGACCAAAATTACTTTCAAAGAAAATAATATTCAAAACGACAACTCATGAGGTGCCGCAATGAAATGACACTTCAAAGCGGCGCGTCGGAATGGCCGTCGATTTGAATTTTTTTAGGCGGCAGCTATTTAACTGTCAAAAACAGCGTTTCATTCATTCTTACGCCGCGCCGGCATCGATTATCAATTGGGCGGTACAAAATGGCCGTCGACCTTATTTCGACGGCTGTGATATCGACGACACTAGGGCGGTAGGCCCACAGGTCGAGATAGCATACATCACCATAGTCCACGACTGGAAAGATTAGAGTCTGCACAAGCATTGCCTTGGTTTTCGCTGGAAGGAAGTTTTTGAGGCGATACAGATTCCGTAGCATTCCTGTTACCCTCTGGCAGACATTAGAAACCTGAGCTTGCCAGTTGAACGTAGCGTCGAGATGTAAGCCCAGGTTTTTAACACTCAAAGTGGCGGTAATCGTTTTTCCGTTGAAAGTTATTATTGGCAGAGTTGCTTTGTCTAACCTGCTCACAGGCCCCTCTTTCCCACTGGGCACTGTGGACACGTGCCCAGGGCCCCGCGATCGAAAGGGGCCCCTTGGTTCCAGCAAGATCACCAAATGATAACCGATATCAATTGCCGAAAAACATATTGAAAAAAATCAAATGATATTGACTGACTACAATACTTAGTTGCTCATTAGTTTTTACTTGCGTGAAGTTACTCTACTCTCGCTCGAAAATCAGGCTAGCCAATATTAGTAGGTAGGTATGTGTAGAGTAATTTAAATATCTACTAATATGACTGTATAAGAATACAATTTCACTTCAAAAGTTAAGCACTTTCCATATAACGGACTACCATACAACCGCTCATCCCTTGTTTAGCCCCCTAGGTGTGAAATTAAAAAAAACGCCGGTACACGTGTACTTTTTATGCAGAAACAACTATATGAAATTTCGTGCTTCATACTTCGAATATGGCGGACTTTCCATACAATCGTCTTATTTTACCTCCTTAGTACCAAAACTTTCAAAAACGCTGGTACATGTGTTCATTTAATTCTAACCAGAAGCAACTAACTGAAATTTCGAGCTTCTATCTTCAAAAATACCAATACCAAACCCATATTTCACTCTGGGGTAAAATTTGAAAAATGCTGATTACGTATTTATTTATTTCTTACCAGAAGCAGGTGTATGAAATTTCGTGCTTCTGACTTTGAAAATGACGGACCTCAATACAAACGTTCATCCCTTATTTTGCCAAATCAGGAGCGAAATTACCAAAAATCCTTCCTTAGTATCCACTACATCATAAAAAGCATCTACTGCTGAAATTTCAAGTTTTAGCTGCAGCGTTATAGGCTCTGCCCTTAGGCTCTTAGGCTTAGGGTCAGGCTCTGCGTTGATGAATCAGTCAGTCAGTCGGGACAAGTAATACATGTATAGATTGCCAGTTCATTTACAGTCAGTAAATAAATACAAATTATTGTAGAACCTTGTTTACTTACTTTCTTTGTCTATACCACACACAGTGTGGTATAGACAACACAAAAATAGTGCTCTTTCAAGGCCATAGGGGCCCTATTATCCTAATGTGCCCCAGGGCCACAAATAGTTTAAAGATGGCCCTGCCTGCTCATCATACGACTACTGCCAATTAAAATACCCTGACATTTATCTGGATTTACAGACAGTCCGAACTTGTTACACCAGCTGCCTATTGAGCTCAAATCAGTGTTGACCCTGTCAATAGCCTCCGAAAGATTATCCACACTAGCTTGGCTGTACAACTGCAGGTCATCGGCATACAAATGATACGCACACTGAAGTTCAGAGGTAATCAAGTTGATAAATAAGGAGAATAAAAGAGGAGAAAGAATACCGCCTTGTGAGACCCCAGAGTCGAGATTGCACCAGCTCGATGAAATCTCATCCACGCAAACTGACTGCTGGCGTCCACGAAGATATGAAGAGAACCATTCCAGCTCGTCGGGTGAGATCTTAATATAATAATAAGTATTGCTAACAGGATGTCATGATTCACGCAATTGAATGCGTTAGACAAATCCACTAACACTAGCACTGTGATACAACTTCTCTCCATTTCATCCCTGATATCCCCCGTTACTTTCAGGAGTGCAGTAGTAGTGCTACGTCCTGGTCTGAATCCAGATTGTAATGGGCTTAGAATGCCATTGGACTGAATATAGTTGGAGAGCTGGCGATGCACGGAGGCTTCTAGCACTTTTGATAAAAAAGGAAGGATCGGGCGAAAGTGATTAGGAAGAGAGGGATTTGAAATTTTAGGGAGGGGGCACATATGGGCTTTACGCCACAAGGTAGGGAATCGGCCAGAATCGAGCGAAAAGTTGATTATGTGTGAAATGGCCGGGAGAAATTGGTCTATGATAGTGGTGATCATGCGGCGACTAATGTTATCGCAGCCTTTGAATTGATAGCAAGAATAGTCCTTTTGATCTCATCCGACGTGACTGGAATGAAAAGGTGCGTGACTGAGACTGGGCAGTCTGGCTATAGAGTCAACCGTTTGACACTTGGTTAGGCCATCAATTTCGTAAGAGGTTGAGAAATGATAGTTAATGGCATCTAACCCAATTGTCTTGGGTAGCTCCAGCTGCCTTGATTTACCGATGCCCAGTGTCCCATGAAACTTCCAGACATCAACAGGTTTCAAAGAAGATATATTGTCAAGAATATGTCGGCGTTTTGCGTTGCGTATAGCGTTTTATAGGAGTTTATATCCGAACGATTCCTTCTGAACTTAAGGAAGGCTCGGTCTCTACATTTCATAGCAGTTCGAACGTCACCCGTTATCCAAGGAGCTGGCCGATGTTTTAACTTCACCCTCCTAACAGGAGCGTGGATATCCTAGAGGCCATTGACAGTTTCGTTAAAGACAAAAACTTGTTCATCAATGGTGTTTGCCTCAGCTAAGTGCTCCCAAGTGATTTTGGCAGCATCATTACGCAATTTATTAACATCCATGCGACCAAAGCAACGCCTGAGTACCTTGGGTTTGAGTTTAGGAGGCTTCAGCATATAGGAGATGTAGATTAGGTCATGATGAGAGAATGCTGGAGCTGAATGCTGACCATCTAACAGAACTAGAGTAGGAGAAGAAGTTAGTATTAAATCGAGCGAAGTGTCTCTTCGTCTCTATTGTGGTGTGTAGCCTGAAGCGGTAAAACCTGAAGGCAGGCTGACTCGACTATGTGCAAAAGCTTTATGGCTCGTGGAGAGCGACTAATGAGAAGATTGGTGTTAAAGTCGCTAACTTTTTTGATGTGCGTATGACACATCAAAAAAGTTTGTGATCACTAGCATAAGCTGATATAATTTTTAAGTAGAACTTTATGAAAATAAAACGACGGGTTGCACTCCGGGAGTGCCGGCAGAAGTGAAAACTTGAATATTAACGTTGCGCATTTTTGATATTTTGGAATGGTTAGGGAATAATTTTGCACGAATTGCTTTATCAGTATAAAAGTACTATCATTTATGTGGTAATATACAATATTCATTTATTGCGCTATTGTACACAAACATGACAATTTATATTACATTAAAAATTTAACACTTCAGAACTATTACAATTATTTTACATTAAAAAGTTTATCTCTCTGAAAAATCAACTGCCATCAATAATTTAAACGACTTCACCATCATATTACCTGAACCATTATCGCCAATATATTTATACAGTACTCACTCATTTTCTTTCGCTATTTCTTCGTCACTTTTTTCATTAATAGATGCACTTTGTTTAATTTCCATTTTATATCAATAGATTTATGGCACAAAATAGAATAAATATGACAAAAAGTTATATGATGACAAAAATTTTTTCTTGGACCTCGGTCGGAATCGACCTCAGTCTTGACGAATTCAACGGCCACTCATTAGACGAACGCGCCACCAAGGTTAATTTTTTTTTTTTTTTTTTTAATATTTAGGACACGTCAATTTGACTTAACCTCGCCTGATGGTAAACTGAAGGTAAAGTCTCAGGAAAGAGGGTCACCATTACATAGACGTACCATGTTAACAATGGTGGCACTCAGCTTGACGGCCTCATCAGAAGAGGATTGACGACGCAGAACCGCGTGACACCCACCGGTCCCACTAGTGCTGCGACCACAATCCCCCTGCCTGGTTATGCACTTGCTGACCCCTGAACGCAATCAAACCGAAATTGGATTACTATGGAGGGTTTTTCGCAATCCACCCGGCCGAATTTTGTGACAAATTTGTGTCATCAAATTTCTACCAACAGTGTGAAACAGTAGTGTGAAATTAGCGCTTCTATATTTGTCTTACGTTCAGGTCACGTGTTTTACTGACGCGAGTTTAACCTTTTTAAACCCATTACAAAAAAGTGCACAACGCCGCTAAAGCAGTTTTCACTTCAAAAAAAAACTACTTACGTTCTGTGTTCTTACGATCCTGTTAAATAACTATTTTGAATTAAATTAAAATGTTTTAGTCTGCTGTCGTAAGAACAGATTTTCTTCGCCTCGCCATTTAAAAACGCAAGATGATAAATAAAACGCTTTTGTCTACGTTATAATCCTAATGAGTGGGTGGCATAGTGCGGCCGCCAGACCACATTGCAGTATTCCAGGATGCTCCTAATAAAATTGTTGTACGGTAACAATTTAGTTAAATTGTTGTAAAGGCTCTTGCAAGTTCTTAAAACGAAACCAAGCATCTTAGAAGATTTTTTTATAATGTGGTCAATACGCGGTGTGATTGTATTTTGTGTCAAAGACATGGACACGTCACGTCATGGACATGGACATGTTGAAAGACCCAACTTCCATAGGGGTATGGAAGTTGGGTCTTTCAACTGCATTGTTAAACGCAAATCCAGAATGAGGGTGTCAGAGTTTTTGAAAAAGTTAAATTGCTTTAATTTATTATCAGTTATGAAATCTAGCTGTAGGTAATTCACTTGTACCAGACAGAACCGGGATTTTATTATAGTGTGAAGTAGGTTGCTAATCTATATCACGTCGATTGTAGTCACCAACAATACATATTTCACAGTTTGTGATTTGTTCAAACCCATCTATATAATCTTCCAGAACGGACGGCCTTCGGGTGGAGGTAAACGCACAGCACAGCACAAACGATTTTTGCAAACAGTATTAGTACGTGATCCAGGTATATCAATAACAATCCTAATATCTTCACTGTTACCTTGACTGCAGAGAACAATTGTAAAGTGTGTAATAACTGTCCTGAAGGCTGGCATATTTGGAACGGAGAACAAAATTGTGGGATTGTAAATGCCAAACCGGTGGTTGTCGCGCCGAGGGTTGCGTAGCTAGGGGCGAGCCTAGTTGTTAGCGTCATAATTATAAGTTAGGTTAGGTTATGCCCTGGAACCAGACTTACCCAGATATTCTGCTCTGTTTGGGTTGACCACATTATTCCTTAGTGCCTCGTGGAAACGCAATGGTTGTTTATAACTTCCGAAATGACGGCGACGTGGTTCGCTACCCGTCATATCTCGTTTCCAGTGGGGGCGATAAGTGGGCTATGGACAACCACTTTGCCACACTGAATGTTAGAGGAAAGAATGAATGATAAAATTGAGGCAGTATGTGAGATAGAAGTATCTAGATGTTCTATGTGCGAATGAGGCAAAGCGGAAAGGTTGTGATACTACAATTGAACGTGAAGTTTTACAGTTTTATCGAAATATGTGAGGTTGAAGAATTCTGGAAGTTATTTAAGGAAGGACTTGTGGAAGATGCTGTTGAAACGTGTGGTGTATGCAAAATAAGGAAATAGAGTAAACTAAAGACTGTGTGTGCGGAAGTCCAAAAGGAAGTGTCTGAGAAGACGAAAGCTTGGGTGAACTAGTTGGCGGTACGAGCCAATCAAAGAATGCAAAAAGCAACGTATGAAGAGGTAAAATTGGCAAGGGATGAGTATAAGAGGTACAAACATGTGGTAAAAGAGGTTGTACGAAGAAAGAAAGTGAATGATAGACATGAGTTCAGTAGAAGGTTATCTGACAACTTCCAGCAGAATAGAAAGTTCTTCTGGAAGGCAATAAGAACATCCAGAGGTGCAAATCCGACTTTCCAACTGGACAAAGTCAGAAACCAGGATGGAGGTTTCACGGGAGGAGAAGAATGCGTATTAAAAGGATGGAAGGAATATTTTGAAAGCCTATTTGAGAAAGAAGATTGCAAGCAAAGGGATTGTGGTCGTAGCAATAGTGGGACCGGTGGGTGTCACGCGGTGCTGCGACGACAATCCTCTTTTAATGAGGCCGTCAAGCTAAGTGCCACCATTGTTAACATGGTACGTGTACGTAATGGTGACCCTCTTTCATGAGACTTTACCTTCAGCTTACCATCACGCGAGGTGAAGTCAAATTGACGTGTCCTAAATATAAAAAAAAAGAAGATGTACTAGCACAAGTTCTACCCTGGTAATTGAGAGAAGGAGGTGATGAGAGTGACATCAGTATGAAAGAGATTGTGGCAGCGTTAAACAGCATGAAATTGGCCAAGGCTGCAGGGTGTGACAGGATTACGGTTGAGATGCTGAGAGCTGGACAAGGCGTGGTAGCTAGTCAAGCGGCTCTGTACCAGGAGACTCGCAAAACCGTCAGCGTACCGCTGTATAAAGGAAAATGGTCACAAAAAGACTGCAAGAATAACCGAGGTATTAGCTTACTCAGCAAAAAAAACTGTATGCAAAAATCTTGATCAAAAGAGTGATGAATGAAACTGATGAAAGGTTGTGGGATGTACATACACGCGGGATTTAGGAAATGAAGGAGATGCATGGATCAGGTTTTCCCTACACGAAATGTAGCCGAGAATTTTTTTGGGTCACAACCAAAAAGTCTATTGCGCTTTCGTAGATTTCGAAAAGGCCTATGATAGAGTAATGAGGAAGGAATTGTGGGCAACATTATCTATGAATGGGGTGCGCGGCAGTTTGAACGAGCACTGAGATCTCTCTAAAAGGTTCCAGTGCTTGTGACAGGATAAACGGAGCTTGCACACACTGGTTTAACATCGAAAAAGGTGTTAGACAGGGATGTGTAGCGTCACCGGGACAGTGAAACTTATTTATTAATTGACGATTGTTTGAAAGAACTGAAAGAGAGTGCGTATGGATTAAGAATAAATGACATTACCGTCAAATGTCTCCTATACGCTGATGATCAAGTAATATTGGCATCATCGGAACAAGAGTTGCAGGCAATGGTAATATTATGCATGGTGCCATTGATTAATAAACAAAGGAATGAAAGTAAATGTGAGTAAGACCAAAGTGATGGCTTTTGAAAGAGAAGAAAACATGACATACTACTTATATGCATAGGTATACTTCGATCGTTTCCCTATCCCGTCTGTATACAGTGTAACGGTCATCGAACAACTCATTAGTAAATACTGAAGCCAAGATTCCGTAATAATTATAATATTATGGTTATTACGCAGATATTACGATAAATAGTATCAACTTCCGTACGTAAAAATCTGGTTCTGGTAGTAAAGTTGTAGATAAATATTTGAATTTTACAGTTAGGATACATACAAAGCCGCGATAATAATGACGTTATTGAGATTCTACTAACATTATCATGATTATTAATAACAATAACATCCGCATCGTCTTGTTAATAAAGATTCTTCCATTACGTACCAAGATATACTTGTACCCCTCTCTCGTGCCCTCAGCCTCGCCATGGTATGAAGTTCTTTGTTAGCTAGTGACAAATGCTCAACAACATAGACTAGCGACCGAGTTCCCGCCAGCCCCAAATCTGCAGTGTTGAGCTTCTTATCCAGGTTCTTTTCATAATATTTAATGATAGCACCAAGTACCTGATCGCGTATTTTTGGGGAGATAATCTGAAATTCAATGGATCTCAGGTGATTACTGTCACTATGAAGCTGGGCGACGCGCGTAGAGCCAATGACATCGATGTCCTATTAATCACACTCGACCACTGAGCAAAGCTGTTTGATAACAATTAACAAGTTTTTATTTTTGTTTTCAGGTAAACACTGAAGTTCTCCATTACTGGAACGCGAGTGCTGTTCCAAATAGTTCAATCGCTGTATTAGGGTTGTCATTGTATTTTTAAACAATCATTCTCATCAATTTATTTTCAACGCAGAGCCATGCAGTTTGATCTGATTGCAACTCATAAAATGCCTGAGTGTGGATCGTGAGTGAGTTCTTCAGCTCCTGCAAATCGTTTTTATAGGTTATTAACTCCTTATTATTTTAATGGTGTCAAATATGGTGGTATTTCTCGCAAAACACAGACTGCTTCATTTAATGTGCGCTCCAGCAATGGGCACATAGACGTTGCTCACGGGCATAAAGTCTGGAAACGCGCTAGAACAGTTAAGTTGGGTTCGAGCTCTAATGCCACTAGCCAAGCCACTTTGCCATGATTTTTATGCCGAAATGGACCAATAATAAACTTATTAAACACTGATCTGTAGAATATCTAATTCAGCTTCAAAGTGTAAATTATAATTTGCTACTTATTACGAGAGATCGGAATAAGTAGAGTATATTTACCTAAAATTCGAAGAAGTAAGTAACATAGAGTTGATAATACCTCCTCTAAAATCCCGGAATCATAAAGATGACAATTAAAACCCGGGCTTTGTAAAACATAAACTGGACTTTCAAATTCCAATTTTTAGGGTTCCGTAGTAAAATTGTGGCAGATTCAAATGTATTCTTTTTTTAAATTAATCAAAACTAAATTGGTATTGCTTACATGGATATTAAATACATTTTGTTGTACAATTTGGTGAATATTATTCAGGTAGCGGTGGTGTGGCAGTCTCTATTGTTTCTAAATATCTTCTATTACACAAATAAATGCGGTATAATATACTATCTCCTTCACACATGTAGGAATTGCTATGAATTTTATCTTTATTTCAAGCAAGTTGTATGAAAGAGATAGCAACCATCGTTTTCTATTATAAAATGTGCGGGAGTGCATTCCTGAGTAATGAAATATAATCCAACCATACGTCCAGGTCGGACACCTCACCCACGTGGAGAGCGGACACGCGACCTAGTAATCACTGGCGCGGCCAACATGGCTCTGGAAACTGGTGGCAGAATTATGGTCCGGGTTGGTACCACCATGCAGCTGTGGAAAACCCTCCAAATAGCCCAACATTGGTTGGGTTGTGTTCAGGGTTCAGCAGCTACACAGCCGAGGATGAAGACCCAGCCGACACAGCAGTTGTGGGACCAAACCCACCTCCGCCTCGTGGCTTGTTCCAACCTACTGGTTATACAAGCCGAATCACGGGAGATGCATACCCTTACTTGCCAGTGGCTCTTTGGGGGTACGCACATTTCTCCCTACAAATTGTTCTCTTCGTCCTTGTCCCTTATGTCAGCCTCTCCCCCTTCTGGGGCGTGAACAACACACGTACGCCTTGGATGCTTAAGCCCGCCGTGTGCCCACCTTTCAGTGGTACCGCTAGCGCCACCATTTTCCTATTAATTAATTCGCCTCTTCTAGGTCTCCTACTTCTTCACCTCTCTCCAGCCCACTGCGCTTCTGATGCCACCTTCGCGCGTATTCACGGAAATACCGGAAATTTTCCTCTGATCCTACCAGATCCGGGTAGTACACTGGACCCACCTGAAGAACCGTAACGTTATCCAAAAGGTGCCTACGCTCGTCCCCGTAGAGATTACATTCCCACAGTGCGTGGTGAACGTCCTCCACCTCACTCTCTTCGCAGTAGCACGACCCCGTGTCTACTAGCTTCATGCGGTGAAGTCGGTCCCTAAAGCAGCCATGACCTGTGAGCAGTTGCGAGGCTTCATAGTCTGGTTCAACCCAAGTTGCCTCAAGTCGAACCTTCACGTCCGGGAAATACCGATAGAGTTCCCTCCCCTTACCCGATGTGTCCCAACACCTTTGCCATTGGGCAATAGCGGAGTCAGTCCCGCTGAGTTTGGCACTCCGATGCTCTTTCCTGGTATTCGCGGACTCACGTGCTACACCTAGTTCGCCCGCCCGAATTACCTCGAGGTCAGCCGGTAGGACTCCGGCTAACACCGCCAGCGCATCGGTGCTCGTCGAGCGGTACGCCTTGGTCAGAAGGACCAGGGCGGGTCTCTGGGTGCGCAATAGCGCACAACGTGAAGGGACGCGCGCTCATACCAACATGCCGCGGCATACGTTACCATCGCTACAAAAGTTCCCTGATACAGGACCTTAAGGGCCCTGTATCTGACACCCCACGAGCACGCCGATACTCTTGACATCTGGCCGCAGCAATTTGCCGCCCTGTCCCCGATCGATACCGCATGCCGCGCGAACGATAGACTAGCATCGACCACCACACCCAGCACCGTGGTCGATGTGACGCTCCTGACAGATTTCCCCCCGAACCTGATGACAGGTGGCCGCTGGAGTTTTCCCCTGATTGTCATAGTTGCAGACTTCGCAGGAGAGAACTCCAGCCTGTTTCGGGCCCCCCACTCACCGACAAGCTCCAATGCTGTAGAAGCCGTGGCCTCTTTGCTTGCCCGAGTTTCGGACTCTATCAGGATAGTCGCATCGTCGGCGTAAGCCACGACACTCACACCCCCCGGATATGGAAGCCGAAGCAAGTCGTCCAATAGCACGTTCCAGAGCGTGGGTCCCAACACCGATCCCTGCGGGCAACCCATTGTTGCTATCTTCCACAGCACCCGGCCCCCCACGAACATCCCCGTCCGGCGACCCGTGAAGTAGTCCGCTAGCATCTTATAGATGTTTCGCGGACATCCTCCACGCTTCACCTTGAGCATGATCATGGGCCACCAGGCGTTGTCGAAGGCTCCAGAGATATCTAAAAACACTGCCTGCACGTACTTCGAGGCGCTCCTCCGCGCGACACCGAACATAGTGTTCAGTGCCGAGACTGTTGACCGTCCCCGAGTGAATCCATGCTGGCGATCCGATAAACTTCTCGTTATTTGCGGGGCACATTTCAAAATGACGCGTTCCAAAATTGTTCCAAAGTTGTGGGACCAGTGGGGTATTGGCGGAGTCTAGTGTGAATGGCGTGGGTCGACCCGCCTGACAGGGAGACCCGTAGAAACGGTGGTGCCGCTGGCCGCCCGCGGCATAGTACAGGGGGCCAACCGTGACTAACCAGCCCGGGAGGCTGCCCCACCAGGTCGCGCATAATCCCGATGTGATTGGTCGTACCGGTTGATGACCCGATGGTGGGTCCGGCGATCACACTCCATGCCATGCATCCATAGGCGAAACCAAACCCTGCGCTTTCTCAAACTCGGCTGTTGCGTCTGTCTCCTCCTTTTTTTTTCCACGCCTTCACCTCCACTTAAAATAACTATGGCAGCGCAAATAAGAAATGGAGCACGTAATACAGCGGCATACACTGCTCCACTCTCACTCTTTGAGGTGGAGCTCGCGAATATTCGTGGTCCTGATGGTATCCCAGCGGTGGTTCTTAAAAATGCGCAGCGGAGTTAGCTCCAACGCTGACGCGACTGTATCACCTATCTTATTCCTCGGGATTGGTCCTGGGGGCTTGAAAAGAGGTGAACGTACAACCGGTCCCCAAAAAAGGGGATCGGTCCGATCCGGGCAACTATTGACCCATAGCTGTCATCTCAGTTCTCAGCAAGGTGTTTGAACACATTATTAACGCACAGCTCATGCGTTACCTAGAAGATCACTCCATAATTAACGACCGGCAATATGGCTTTAGACCAAAACGGTCAACGGGTGATCTTCTGGCGTACGTCACACATCTCTAGGGTGAGGCTATGGACAAGCATGGCGAGTCACTGGCTATCAGCCTTGATATCGCCAAAGCTTTCGATAGGGTCTGGCACAGTTCGCTTCTTGCTAAGCTCCCGGCCTATGGTCTGCCATCTCGACAGTGCAGCTGGGTTACGTTTTCTGCATGAGCGCAGCATCCGAGTCCTTTGTGACGGCCGGGCTTCTGAGTTCATGCAGGTTAATGCTGGTGTGCCTCAGGGGTCCGGCTTATCGCCCACTCGCTTTCTTCTGCATATCAATGATATGCTGTCCGAGGGCAGCATACATTGCTATGCAGATGACAGTACTTTACATGGGCGTTATCTCGGACATTCAGCGGCCAAGCAGACTGACATTGAGGAGAGAAGACGGCAGCTTGTCATTGAGCTCGATCAGGACCTAGACCACATTTCCCAACTTGTTGCCAACGTGCTTTTACACTATAATGCGTAAACGAGCCGCACCGCTTATACGCCGCGTCAGGGCAAGTGAGAACGGGGTCCTGACCATGATTGCCATTAAGAAGGGGCTTAGGGGAAAACCAAAGGTAGTCCATGTGGATAGGTTGACGCGATATCATGGAACAAATGATGCTCGGGACGAGCATGATTAAGAGGGGGGTAATGTTACAACGATCGTCGATATCTCGGAAACTACTGATCGAATCTTCTAGAAATTAAAACGCATTGTTAATGTCGAAGTACTCTATCGATCCCTTTAGAAAAATCCAGAAAAGTCAGTACAAAATCACACGCCCTTTGTCTACCTATACCTACTTTACCTACAAAACGCGATAACAAGGGCATTCACCTCTATCGTCGGCACGACTGTGTAGGTACTTGTTTTCTCGAACGCCCCAGTAAATACCTACTATTCTCGAACGCTCTAGTGCCTTATCTCTAGATGATTACGGAACATTCTACCCTCTTTATTAAGAGCTATAAAAGGGCGCCCAGCGATCGACACGAGTCAGTTAATTTTCGGAAGCGAAAGTGAACACATCTTACCGAAGCGATTCAAGAGAGTTATACCTGCGACTTAAGCAACGATTGTGGACTACTGTGAACTGCTGAGCGGCTTGAACTGTTGAAGAGTACTGTGTGTGCTAGTTATTTAGTTGTCTAGTTTGTGGTGAGCGAATAAACCTCTTTGTTGTGTAAACGGCATTTAATTTGTACCCCGCGCACGTAACAACTGGTGTCAGAAGTGCGATGCCGTTATAATGTTACAACGATCGTCGATATCTCGGAAACTACTGATCGAATCTTCTAGAAATTAAAACGCATTGTTAATGTCGAAATACTCTATCGATCCGGTTAGAAAAATCCAGAAAAGTCAATATAAAATCACACGCCCTTTGTCTACCTATACCTACTTTACCTACAAATCGCGATAACAAGGGCATTCACCTCTATCGTCGGCACGACTGTGTAGGTACTTGTTTTCTCGAACGCCCCAGTAAATACCTACTATTCTCGAACGCTCTAGTGCCTTATCTCTAGATGATTCCGGAACATTCTACCCTCTTTATTAAGAGCTATAAAAGGGCGCCCAGCGATCGACACGAGTCAGTTAAAACATAGTAGTAAGTAAAAATTGTTACTAACCCCAATATGAGACAAAGTTGCTCGAATTAAAGAATTTATTATTATCTCCTTTATTTAATTTCTATACATATAATTACATTTTTAAATATATATAAAAAAAATACAAATATGTTTAAAAATATAAAAATAGTGCTCCACCGGCATCGGGTACAGGGACCAAGCTGCCGGTGGTTACGGCTCCAGGGAGAGGAACTTCCTCACTATGCGTGCCGTGCCTAGCAGAAAAATTATTATTATTATTATTCGCTTTATTAAACTTAATACATATTAACTTATATTTTTAAATACATTCTATACAAAAAGAAACAAATATATTTAAAAATATAAAAAATAGTGACCCACCGTCTTCGGGTACAGGGACCAAGCTACCAGTGGTTAGGGCTCCAGAGAGAGGAATCTCCTCACAATACGTGCCGTGTCAAGGAGCACTGCCTTCTGCATCAAGCCCTTGACCCAACTGCCTAACGCAAGCCTCTTGAGATGTTGATCGAGGCTCTTGGCAATGAGTCCGTGAACCGATACAACTATCGGAACAATAATCGCCGAATCCACACTCCACATGTCGACAACCTCGTGAGCTAAATCCAAATACTTTACTTGTTTTTCTTTTTCGGCTTTCACAAGATTCTCGTCATGTGGGATGGTGATATCGATAATTATTGTGCGGCGCTCTGATCGATCAATCAACACTATACACTGTCAGTGATGATAGATCGATCCCAGTACAACGTGATATGCCCAATTTCGAGAACTGCGTCGGGCACATACCTATAGTACGGTACCTCTGATTCCACAAGGTTGTACTTTAGAGCAAGCTGTTGATGAACAATTCTGGCTACTTGGTTATGTCTATGCAAATATTCGTCGTTGGCAAGACGAGAACAACCAGAAATTATATGTCTAAGGGATTCTCCGGGACGGTGGCACGCCCGACATATGTCAACCGTACCATCCTTTAGAATTTACTTCCGACCATCCTTTATTATTATTATTATTAAGGTTCTGTGTTGAGTTTAAGAAGAAAAGTTTTATAAGGAAATATAATTTATATTGCTTTGATTGGATATTTCGTTTTTTTTTTAAGTTTTCCTTTTTATTAGCATCGTCGTCTTCCTAACCTTTAATATCAGCATTTATTTTACGTAAAGCGACTGCCATCAGACCTTCATGAACCAGTATGAAACGAGTATGATTCTTAGTTGGACCAGCTGTTGCAAGACTTTTGTTAACAACTATCCTAATCTGTGGATGGTTACCCATCCACGAATGAAAGGAGGCAAGCATTGCTTAACCTTTGATACCCTTTTTAGGGTTCCGTAGTCAAATGGCAAAAAATGGAACCCTTATAGATTCGTCATGTCTGTCTGTCTGTCCGTATGTACGGACATACGGACAGACAGACATGCTTTGACATACGGATGTCAAAGCCACTTTTTTCCGAAACTTTAAGAATTATGCTGTTAAAACTTGGTAAGTAGATGTATTCTGTGAACCGCATTAAGATTTACACATAAAAATAGAAAAAAAAAACAATATATTTTGAGGGTTCCCCAGACTTAGAACTGAAACCCAAAATATTTTTTTTGTATCTATGGATAAAACGATATTGAGGTTTCTAATAAATTTTTTTCTAAACTGAATAGTTTGCGCGAGAGACACTTCCAAAGTGGTAAAATGGGTCTCCCGCGGTCCCACCCCTGTAACTTCTAAAATAAGACAATGACAAAAAATTCCAAAGTGGTAAACTTCCACCAAAAATTGGTTTGAACGAGTAAGTAGTTTTTTTTTAATACGTCATAAATCGTAAACCGCAATTTACCTACTTTTCATTCAATGAACTCAAATATAAAAAATAAAAAATAAACATTTAACTTCATAATAATTATAATTCGCGCGGGGCGCGGTTTGAACGAACTACAAGAACTTTTATATTATGTTACTTGCTGCTACGGAACCCTTCATGGGCGAGTCCGACTCGCACCTGGCCGGTTTTTATTACAATATAATCAGATAAATAACAGGAGAAAAAGCATCGTTTTTTAATTTGACACTTTTATAATAATAATAATAATAGTTTGTTAATTCAGATAACAAAGATCCATGATTTGTTAGTAAGCAATTACAAGTTTAAATTATGTTAGTATTCATAAAATTAATGCCCTACATGTACATAAAATAAAAATAAAAATTAAATCACATTTATAAAATTAAATCAAATGAATAAATTATTATCATAATGAATTAAATTGTGAAATTTAAAAATAAAAATGTATTCCAAGTGCAATAAGTGATTTGCAGTTTCTTAAATCCCGGGATTTAATCTTCATGTTTATGATTCGGGGATTTTAGAGGAGGTATTATCAACTCATGTTACTTCCTTCCACGATTTTTGGTAAATATACTCTACCTATTCCGATCCCTGCTTATTACCATAGTATAATGAGAACAAGTAGGTTAACTAAAGCCCCTCAGCGAGCTAATTACCTAATCTACGTTGGCGCCTAGGGTTGTCACGTTTATTTTTCGTTAAATATGAATACGCAAATACGTATTATGAGCAGCACTAGATTTAAGATTTTATAAGTTTGACGTGTCTGTCTGTGGGTGAGTCCGTCTATGGCATCGTAACTCCTGAACGGATGAACCGATTTTGATTTTGTTTTTTTTTTTTATTTGAGAGGTGAATTAGTCGTATGTCGTATTTTTTTCACAACTCCCTCAATGTGGGTATCAAATGAAAGAGCTGGACTAGTAAAATACTATTCAAATCCAAGATGGCCGCCACTACAAAATGGCGAATTACCTTCATTTCTTTCACAACTTCTTCAGTATGGGTATCAAATGAAAGGGATTGAACTAATGTTCAAGCCCTTTCATTAAGAGGGGGTATAAAGAATAATTGCCGATCATAGATTTGAATTTTACACTCGAAAATATGCCTCAATTGTATTGTTCTTGTGTTCTTGTATATATAGATATTACATTATATTTGAAAGGGAATTGAGTGAAAACATAAAATTGTATTTATCGATAGAAAACAGTCACAAAGTTACGTCTATTTTTCAACTAAAATCAATTTATTGTCATAAATATGTATATACTTAACTTTTAATACATTGTATAAATATATATTACCAAGGGACGCTACTAGCGTTTTTAAAAAATAATGTATAATTTACGAGTAATTAAGAATTAAGAATTAGAAAAAAAACTGATTCGGCGCTTACTACGTTCTTATTCCGCGCAGAACGCTCCCTTTCTGTCGCACCTGAACCGAGGTAACGGGTAGTAGTGGTCATTATAATGAAAGCTAATAATATAATGGAATATTTTTAATTAATTCATAATGCGTTATGGCCGATTCTCATTGGTTACACAAAACGGAGTTAATATAAAAAAAGTTCTTTATTTTCTGTATGTCAGATGTCAGATGTCACTGATGTCAACCATCTGATTAGATTATAATATGACCGTTTAATGATATTATAATGGAAACCAAATGGAATTTAATGATAAATGGCTGTATTGATTTGGACCTTTCCGGCATAGAAATAAGATCGATGTTACTTCAATACTAATTACGATAGCTGAATGAATCCTAATATATTAGGAAAGTAAGTGTTAACTATGACTGTCAATTATATATTCACATAGGATGACAGATCCATTATAATATTATAATTTAACGCAAACCAAACGGAATATTATGAAAATAAGTCATATTGATTTGTACGTTCTCGGTATGGAAATAAAATCTTTTTTTTTTAATGGCAATTACGGTAGCTTCTAAAGAATAAATAATAAATATATTCTATTCTAATATATTAGTAAAGAAAGTGTTTCATTATAATTTAATATTAAACTGGTAAAATGATTGGTTATGAATGTATTCCTCCACGTCACATTTCTAAGGTCCAATATACTTTAAGGCAAACTCCAAGAATAAATAAGGAAAAATGGACGTATTGATTTCACTTCTGCGATCGATATTCTTAGTTTAATGTGTTATTCACACTAAATAATATATTAAATTGAGAATACGTCTTATTTCAATTTTATATCATTTTCATATCGCGGTATTTTCAATTAATTGGTAAATTGTAAAAGAAGATCTATATTCTATTGCAGTTTCAAATAAAGCACAATTTATAAGTAATGAAATATGACTGTATAGATTTGTACCATCTGCATTTATAATAAAATCATTTTATAGTATAATAGAAATCACAATAGCAAATGATAAAAAATATTTAGACTTAAAAAAGTCAAAGTATTTATTAACTCAGTAATAGTGCTAGATCGCGTTTTTTCTTCTTTTTTTTATATATTTAGTCCGTCCAATTGACTGCACCCCGCCTGATGGTAAGCTGAGGTAAAGTCCAAAAAGTAGTGGCCACCATTTCTAGAGATTGCCCCTAGAATGGTGGCCCCTACCTAGACGGCCTCAACAGATGTTTTTCCACGCCTCGCTTAAAGAGCCCAGGATTGTACGTAGAAGGGAACACGTGAGTGGGTAAAGCGTTCCAGTGCTTTATGGTCCGACAAAAAAAGGAGTCACCAAACCGCTTGGTTCGCGATGGTATCGATTGCACTGTATGAGGATAACACCTAAGTCCTGCACATGTTGTTCGGGACAAGAAGGGAGAAGAAGGAATCAATTGGAATAACTCATCGGAACATTCACCATGGTATATGCGATAGAATACTGCCAAGGAGGCTATATCTCTACGCAGCTGCAGAGATTCTAGAGAACTGGTGACCTCAGGACTATCAATGATCCGGACTGCCCGTCACTGCAATCTATCGAGAGCGTCTAGTAAGTACTGAGCGGAGCCATCCCACAGGTGAGAACAGTATTCCACGCATGGACGAATTTGAGTCTTATATAAAAGACACCGCTGCCCCGGCGTGAAAAACCGCCTCACCCTGTTCAGCACTCCGAGTTTACGAGAAGCTGTTTTAATAACGCTCTCAATGTAATTTTTATTATTAAGTTTGCAGCGAACATCCATACCGAGCATGTTGATACTGTCCTGCAGTGGTAGTGGTGTGTTCCGAAGAGTTGGGAGGGGAAGGAAAGGAGATACCTTTGCTGTAAACGCGCATGCCTGTGTTTTCTTGGCATTGAACTCGACCAGGTTCTCAGATCCCCATTGGGAAATGTGGTCTAGGTCCTGATCGAGCTCAATGACAAGTTGCCGTCTTCTCTCCTCGATGTCAGTCTGCTTGGCCGCTGAATGTCCGAGATAACGCCCATGCAAAGTACTGTCATCTGCATAGCAATGTATGCTGCCCACGGACAGCATATCATTGATATGCAGAAGAAAGAGAGTGGGCGATAAGACGGACCCCTGAGGCACACCAGCATTAACCTGCATGAACTCAGAAGCCCGGCCGTCACAAAGGACTCGGATGCTGCGCTCATGCAGAAAACTGGCAACCCAGCTGCACAGTCGAGATGGCAGACCGTAGGCCGGGAGCTTGGCAAGAAGCGAACTGTGCCAGAGCCTATCGAAAGCTTTGGCGATGTCAAGGCTGATAGCCAGTGACTCGCCATGCTTGTCTATAGCCTCACCCCAGAGATGTGTGACGTACGCCAGAAGATCACCCGTTGACCGTTTTGGCCTAAAACCACGTGAGCTGTGCGTTAATTATGTGTTCAAACACCTTGCTGAGAACTGAGGTGACAGCTATGTTGTTGCATTTCTTCTCGTTTCGAATCGTTTGAATAAATATTAAATAAAGAAGTATTAAAAATTCATTGAACTGTACTTAGTTTGTATAATAATATATAAGTGTAGTTAATAAGTTTATAAACATTCCAACAGTCAAGCCTGTAAAAAGAATGACGTTAGTTAAAAGAGACTTAAGAAGGTAAAAAAAAAACTTGTCTATGTGCTATATTGTCTGTAAAGCGAAGCGAGAAAATCTAAAAAGTATGAAAGGATATTCATTAATCCTCATTATAACATCTTGCCGAATTAAAAATAAATAGTTCAAAATACGCTGCTGTATAACATACAGCATATAACAATAACATTGCTGATCAGCAATATTGACAACGGAAAAAATTGTTTTAACGACTAGCGTATTTTTAACAAGACTACTATTTATTTTTGAATCTGTAATTTTTTTATTCAATACTAACTTGAGCTACATTTTTAATGATAAAAACCTTTTGATCATTAACTTTCAACGAATAACTCATTAATTCCGGCTTGTTTTCGCTGACCCCGTACATAGATAGATGTCGTGTTCGTGAATACAACTTTTTTTCTCGTTTTTTTTTTAACAGGCATACCAAATTATAAGATTATAACTAATAGCAGTTTACAATAACAGTTATTTTACCATAACGTAACAGGATAACCTACTATTGAAAGTAGCAGATAATGCCACCACTAGTAACGGGCATGTTTTGTTTCATCAATCAGTCGTGGTCGCTCCGTTGAGACGAGAGGACTGTGCTTCTGTGCTCCGCTTCGAGAAAATACTTCGTCGACCATGGCAAACAAAAAGCTCTAAAAGAGAATTAAAAATTCAACTCATGGTTACTTTTCTTATATTTGTGTTTGATTCATAAGTAGTTTTACTTAGAAATTTAACGCGTCGATCTCACAATATCTACAAGTATAATAATAAAGTATAAGCAAAACAAATCGATATTTTTGACCACTCGCATGTTGATGCCAGTATACAAAGGTTCTATAGTATTAACATAATCCATACTAATATTATAAAGAGGAAAGATTTGCATTTTTATTTGTAACGAATAAAACTCAAAAACTATTACATGCCGCAAGGCCAAATGTAGTGATACTCTTCCAAAAAATCATGTACCAACCCTCTACCTACATTTGCAAACTAAATGAATAAATAAATACTCGACCGATTCAAAAATTATTCTACTTAGAGAAAGTTATATGCTCGTATAATTTGACATTCGTGATGCCTAAAGCTGTCCATAGAATTCCTGGAGAATCTCGAACTTTGAACAACACAGTAGGTACCCGAGACTAGTACCGCAAACGGAATGATGCATTACCTTAGCAGTGTCCTCATACACGGCCTCAACGGATTCGTTGAGGGTGTTTCGCGGTCGGCGTATATAC
The DNA here is from genome assembly GCA_946251805.1 of Cybosia mesomella. NCBI lineage: Eukaryota > Metazoa > Arthropoda > Insecta > Lepidoptera > Erebidae > Cybosia > Cybosia mesomella. Next base: position 12,775,294 of record OX276395.1, read on the forward strand.
TTTTATCACCTTCAGGGAATGCCTGTTGGTAATTTTTAGTATGAGGTACGCTACCCGGTTCGATACACTGCTGACTTCCACAACCCTGCTTCTGAGGTCCTTCGTGACCAGAAAACTGATGCCTCCCTGGGAGAGCTGATCACCTCCTTTGAAGTAGAGCAGGTCGCCTGACTCAAGGGTTATCGTATCCTCCCGTGTCTTCGGATGTCAACCTCAATATATGCCAGTTGATACAACTTAGCTCTACGTCGAGTTCGGTGAGGTGTTGGTTCAGCCGTATGGTGTTGCAATTAAAAGTTGCCAGCTGTAGTCGTTCATGGTAGCCTACCGTAGCCCGGAGATTCTTCGCACACCCTGCCCCACCGTTACCACGACCGCTACCATGGCCGGGAATAGCAGAACCGCCGGGAACTGGGGGCCTTTTTTGTGGCTTTTCTCCATTGTGAGGATTCTGGCCTACTGTTGCCACGCTGCCCAGACGGGTTGGTAAAGGGTTTTGTTTCGAGTTTTTTTCAGCCGGTAGAGTAGTTACCGCTTCCGTTGCCCATGGTGCATCACATGGCTTTCAGGCCTTCAGCATCACCACCCTCATTCAATTAATTAAATTAATTGTTGCAATTTAAGCTTACGTTCTTAATATGTATACATAGATGTTCGATACAAAATAAAATATCAGTATTTTCTTTCTTGTTTATTTCGTTACCGCATTTTTGACACGTTATTGTCGTTTTACAGGAATCTGGCACTCTACCTAACCCTAAACTATGCTTCTTATTATTTCTTACACCCATAACACCTATCGCCCCTTTTCGCATACGCGCCGTTTTCACAAAATTAAATATCAATTCGATATTGGACTTTTTTCAGACTGTAACTGTATTCTGAAAAAAAAAACAACATAATAATGAATGTCAACAAAGCGAAAACGAAAGTAAGATTTCATTAGATTAAATTAGAAAAAGATTAGAATCTCACTACAACAGCCCACATGGACTTATTATATCTAATTTTTTTTGCTAGCGGCTATAGCCCAGTGGCGTACGTAACGGACTGCTGAGACGAGGTCTCGAGTTCGATCCCCAGTTGCCCCGGGCACACACCTCTGACTTTTCGTAGTAATGTGTGTATTAATAAATGTTAATTATCGCTCGCTTAATAATGTGCCAGGTAGATGGCAATAGGCTCGCCCCCTATTACATTGGGAGCTTAACATAAATGGCGAATCGTGGGTGTGTAATATACATCTCTGCCTACCCCTTCGGGGATACAGGCGTGAAGTTATGTTATGTGTTATGTTTTTTTTTGCTGTATGTTCAAATTTTGCAAAAGCCACAACAATTTTAAAGTAAAGCTATATAAAAAAAAACATTTATTTTATTACTTGCCTCTTCGTATCATCTGCACAAACAAAAAGTATTGTTACTGTTTGGAGTATAGATGGAAGGACCAACTTGCGCTTAGTTTGTCTGGAAATAAAACTATAGTAATGAATTTATGACAAGCGAGACTTAACACCTTTTTTATTATTATTTTTTTTATCGTGCGGAAATCCCTTCGGATACCCCCCCGCCGGCGAGAGGGGGCGGTTATGTCGGGCTTGCACCGACTAAAACCGCACGCCGTCTCGGGTCTTCAGACGCCGGGGTGTAAGGTTACCCATAGAGCATATCCCTCGCACCCCGGCTGACCCTGGGCCATCTCACCACTAACAGCATCGCTCATCCGGTCTCCTCTGAAAGCAGAGGAGTACGGAGAGCGATGTGTTCCCGCCACGTTGGGTATTGGCCGACGATCAATGCCAACCCTATGAAGGGGTGAAGGGGAAGCCATTGACCGCCGCCCAGGGTGTACCGGCCGCTCCGATTCCGTTCCCCCCGGACTGCAGCGGGATCGGAATCGGAGCGACACTCGAGGAGGTTACCCAACACACACCCCAGCGAGACTTATACCTACACCGAGATTTTATAGTCGTTTTGGAACGAAATATTTTGGGTACAGTTTCGATAAAATTGAAGATTTTGAAAAGCAAAAATATTTTTTTTTATAAAACGGTCAAAATTTGTCTTTTGCACAAATCAAAGGAGAACTCGTGGTAACTCCTTTCAATTTCACGTAATACGCTTACTACGTTTTACACGATGGTTTCATTCACCATTTAACACCCAGCTACAGCGGTGCGTACGCGTTTAGACTCGACGCTAAACACCTACCTAGCATACCGTACTCCCGCCTCTGCACGCGCCGCCCGCTGCAATCTGTCCCAGTACGTCATTGACTCGCGCGGGATAACGTGCAATTTCGTTCATCACGAGATTCGAAAATGAGTCGTCAGTACGAATTTACCAACATTAAGTATTTGGTAATGGTGCAGCTGTATGCCATTGCTAATTACTCGGTTCTCGCTCTATGTGAATGTCTGTGCGGTTCGTGCCGGTATCATTAACGATCAATTATTAGGGCTCGTCTGTTGAGGTCATCTCACTGGTAGTTCGTATCTAGTAATGCTATGTAGGTACAGTAATATCAGAGTTATTAGAGGATATGCTTCTATTAGTAGGTACCTACGAGGTCATCCATCCGGCTTATTATGCATACGCAGTGCGTGAATATCTAAATACGGAATTTGGTGCACCTTAGACTTTTATTTGTGATAAAACAACTTGTTTATACTCGTGATGATTTATGCAGTGGTGGTCGTACGTCTTCGAATTCGTGAAAAGCGATAGAGACAGACACACATTAGCTGAATTTTATTATAACCGGTATAGCAATTTGGACATCTCAAAATGCTACCATAGATTATTCCGAGTAACCCACTTTCGGGTCCAAAACGACTATAAAATCTCGGTGTATTTGTGTTACAATTAAACATTATAAATAATAATAAATAAATAAATATTCTACGACATTCTACACAGCGCTTTCTAGACCCAAAGTAAGCATAGTTTAACTAGCTTGTGTTATGGGTTCCAGAATGCGGATAAACATACTTATATACTTTTTTTTGTAAATACATACATTTTTTTATTTTTTTTTTATATATTTAGGACACGTCAATTTGACTTCACCTCGCCTGATGGTAAGCTGAAGGTAAAGTCTCAGGAAAGAGGGTCACCATTACATACATGTACCATGTTAACAATGGTGGCACTCAGCTTGACGGCCTCATCAGAAGAGGATTGTCGTCGCAGCACCGCGTGACTCCCACCGGTCCCACTAGTGCTGCGACCACAATCCACCTGCCCGGCTATGCACTTGCTGAACCCTGAACGCAATCAAACCGAAATTGGATTACTATACAGGGTTTTTCGCAATCGTGCACGGTGGTACCTACCCGGCCGAATTTTGTGACAAATTTGTGTCATCAAATTAATTAATTTAATATTAATTTAATATATTTAATTATACATAAAACACCCAGACCAATGCAAATAGACATGTTCATGCGGGAGCGGGAATCGAACCCGCTCCCCCTGTCGTAGCAGTCGAATGCACTACCGCTACGCCGCAGAGGCCGCATTTAAAGTAATATTTTTTATAAATAAATATATCATTATATTAGGTACCAATCTTTTTGTTTTATTTATCACCAGCAAAACAAGATACTGATAGATAAAATCTGACTCGCAGTAAGACAATTTTTATCTAATTATTTTGGGTATACTGCGCGCGATCGTGTTTGACAAAATAAGATGGTAGCTAAGGCAACGCGCGGCGACAACGCGCACGTATTCTTGCCGATGCAATGGACGAGAGCGGGAGGTTATGAGGCGCGCGGGTGAAATCTGATACTTTTTTAGGTTTATGCGCGCTCCTAAAGATGGCCGCCACTACAAAATGGCGAATTGCCTGCATTTCTTTCACAACTTCTTCAATATGGGTATCAATAGGATTGAACTTCTGTTCAAACCCTTTTATTGAATTGCCTTCTACTGAATAATGTACACTATAACAGTTTTCAAATCCAAAATGGCTGCCGCCACAAAACGGCGGATTTCAAATTTTTTCATAACTCCCTCAATACAGATATTGAATGAAAGGGCTTGACTAATTAGAAATGAAATAAAAAAATTGATCAAAATGGTATGAACGTGAAACCCTGTTAAAAGAAAAAAAAATATTTTTGTAATAATGACCCTACTACGTAAGTATAACGTTTTAATAAATTTGTGCAATTTCCTAATGTAAATTGTAAATATTTAAAATTCCTTTTATGTACATACCTCATTATTTTATTCATATAATTTATAGATAATAAAATAAATATTTTATAATAATATCTATATGTTATAAACCGCTAATTAAAAATAAACTGCGCTAAAAATTTGAACTTGGCAGGTTAATTTAATTATACAATAAATCAAGTGTACAGCACGAAAACCTGCCAAGTTCAAATTTAGAAGTATTATAATTTTAGATATTTTTAACCAAGTACCTGCGTATTTACATAAACATAACATAAACTCACGCCTATATCCCCGAAGGGGTAGGCAGAGGTGCTAGCACCCACATTTCGCCAGTTTATGTTTAGGTCCCAATGTAATAGGTGGCGAGCCTATTGCCATTAACCGGGCACTTATAAACCTGCGATAAATACACACATAACTTCGAAAGTCATTGGTGTGTGCCATGGTAAAACCTGGGATCGAACCCGAGACCTCGTCTCAGCAGTCCATTACCCATACCACTAGGCTACCGCGTGTTCTCACAACATTCGTATTTTCACAACAACATATTATTTTAAGTTGGGTGTATGGTAAAGTGAATTTCGGCCAGATGGACCGTTGACGTGAATACGGTGGCGGGTAGTGGCTGGATGCGGAAGGCGGAGGACTGGGCGCGGTGGCGAGTCTTGGGAATGGCAAATGTTTACCAGGGGATCAGGCTGTTGATGAAGATGATTATGATCGATTTTAAAGTGCATCTAAACCTGGCACTGGATTGGATTTCAACCCTTTTTTAGGCGAACAATTAACCGATAGGAACTTGGCCCCCTTTTTAACAGGTATGTTTTTGGTGGGATCTCACTCACGGTACGGCCCAAACTGCGACCGTCGTCGTCGTATGTTGCCGTATATTATGCTAATATGTGCGTGGCAGCGCGTGCCTACACGGCGCCCGGCGCGCGCTCACACATCTAAACCGGCAGCGGCCCATTTCTATGAAGATAACCTACTGCTTCAACTGTGTTATTATTACACACTGATCTGTACCTACCTACTGTTCTGCACTCTCGGTGTCTATGTCTTTCTATGCTACTTACTTCTCGAAACATTAAAGAAATAAATTCTGAAAATGGATGCGATATTATTTAAATTTTAAGAGGTATTAAGTTAGAGGTATTCGTTTTCTTTCCTAATTAAATTCAGTAGATATTTTCTAAATTACTACTCACTTTTGTCTCTGACTATACTTTCTTAAATAATGTTATTATTTATACATACATGTGGGCCCCAAAGCCTCCGTTAAAAAAGAGGTTTAATAATGTAGGTTTTGTGGACCACGGTCGCAGTCCACAAAACCTATACACTCAATAGTTGGAAAAATAAAGGGACACTTTGTGGACCGTGGTCCCGGTTCACTAAGCCTCCCGACCCGTATGTTCTGGTAGTAGTTACTGGAGCCTTATCCAGTATCCTCCAACCAACATTACGGGCAGTAGGTAGGTATCCTATATAACCTAAGGGTCCTGTCCTGTCTATAATATAGTAAAGTGATCACCGTATGGCCCCTGATGTAGAATTAACTGTAAGCCAAACAAAAGTTATGAGGTGTTCATAGGCAGGTCACCAGGGCCACGGCCTCAAAGTGTTTGGAAATGCTATTTATTTTAATGGCCAGAGGTTGACCACGCGCATTCCGTCTACACGACAGCGACGCCGCTGAGTCGCGCCGCACACTATACCCACACACATGGAGGCTCTAGCCTACAGTGAACCTCGGCCGGTACCCGCGCGCCACTATCTTACCGCATTCCACCGATCCGAAGTCGCGGCGCGCCCCGCGCGTGCCTTCGCCGTCGACCCACGCGACCGCTTCGCTTCACTCAGTCGTACTAGAGCGTCCATGGACTTAGTGCGTATCGACGTCAGTCGTTGCTGTATTCAATTCACGACATCGTGCAACATTTAAGTGAAGTGTAGTGCCAATGGATGCGGTTTAGCAAGGAATATAGTGACTTTAGGAGCAGCTACTTTGGATTTATTTATTCATGGTGAGTGAGGTTGAGTAAGACGGCACCATGGACAGCCGCAGTGGATGCGCGCGCTTTCACGATGCGGCCACTTTCATTTCATACGCATAGCTCGAATTCCGCGCGCCCGCGCCGACCGCACTGCGGCCGCTGACCCTACGCTCGCGCGCCCTTCCGCGATCCACCACCCACCACGTCCACAGCAACAATACCAACTAAGTATGTTCAATGTGCCAAGATATCAAAGTAACGAGTTAAATTTACAGTGTTTTATTAGCCCTAACAACACTAGGTAAGCTTCACCTACATTATCGCATAAGATGCATGTCAAATAATTTCTTTCTTTTTTTTAATATTTAATTTATACCCAGAAATACCCATGCCTAAAATAACTAAAGTTAATCAATATTAATTTGGGTGAAGTAAAAATCCTTGGCACTGTTAGTAGTAGGTATGCCTCATGTAATTGACACTTATCTAGGTACACAAAAATTAATACGACGCTGATTAGTCCTAAATAGGTAACCCCTTCACTAAATACCTAAATCGTTCCACAATACCTACTCTAGATTTCTAAAAAACCAAACGAGTTAATTTGTAAATTTATTGTACTGACTCACAAGTTCACAACAATTTACATAGCTATTTCTTAATTGACGTTAACGATACACAAGGAATGTTAAGATCATTCATACCTACGTTTGCAAGTAGATACAAGTACCTATATATCTGTTTTGCAATAATATGATTATAATAATTAGTATAATTAGGTACGTATATTCCAAGGAGGTGGCGGAGCGCGCCCGGGAGAGACTTAGAACTCTCCCGGTCCGCCGAGCCCGCAACTTGCTCGCCGCGCGTCGCAGGCAACTCAGGCGCCGGAGGTCGCTTAACGACCTCCGTCCTCCATGAGCGCAGGCCTGGGGGTGGCGGGTGAGGCCACCTGTCACCCCAGCAGAAGCAGGCCGGGACGGTGGGGCGACTAGCGCCCCTCCCCCAAACCGGGGCAAGACGGGGACACCGTGGTTCCCAAACCCGAGGGGGCCATCTCGAAACCGGAGATGGCCCAGGGTCAGTCGGGGTGCGAGGGATATGCTCTATGGGCAACCTTACACCTCGGCGTCTGTAGACCCGAGACGGCGTGCGGTTTTAGTCGGTTCAAGCCCGACATAACCGCCCCCGCTGGCACGCGGGGGGGTATCCGAAGGGATTTCCGCACGATAAAAAAAAAAAAAAAGGTACGTATATTCCTATTGTGAAATTGATAACATTCTTTGATTTCCATAGAATCTAATTTATTATAACTGAACTTAGGTACCTAAGTTATGAAATAATAATACTAGGTATAAAGAAGTAGGTACCTACTTAGATAGGTATTAATCAGTTAAAATTTCACGTCGTGGTATGTATTAAAACTCTGTCTAAGGGATACGTGGTATACCTACCTACATATAACTTGGGAAGAGTTTTAATAGTTAATGAATGACCATAAGTATCATATCACAGAGCACAAGTAGACCTACCAACCAACATTGAATAATTAGGTACCGTACGCACTTATTTAGTTACTTAGTGTTTATTAGTTTAATTTTGTTAATTACAGAAACTTCTGAGGGCGACCGTAGTGACGGTACCTTTTTTTTTCGTGCGGATATCCCTTCGGATACCCCCCCGCCGGCCAGCGGGGGCGGTTATGTCGGGTTTGAACCCACTAAAACCGCACGCTGTCTCGGGTCTACAGACGCCAGGGTGTAAGGATGCCCTTAGAGCATATCCCTCGCACCCCGACCGACCCTGGGCCATCTCCGGTTTCCAGATGGCCCTCTCGGGTTTGGGAACCACGGTGTCCCCGTCTTGCCCCGGTTTGGGGGAGGGGCGCTAGTCGCCCCACCGTCCCGGCCTGCTTCTGCTGGGGTCACAGGCGGCCTCACCTGCCACCCCCAGGCCTGCGCCATGGAGGACGGAGGTCGTTAAGCGACCTCCGGCGCCGTAGTGACGGTACCTACGAGTTGACTCTTAACTATTAATATCTGGGTAACCGAGCTCTGCTTAGTTTTTTCTCTCGACGTTTTCTGAAAATGAAACCTAGCTAGATCGATTTATCGCCCCCGAAACCACCTGTATACTAAATGTCATGAAAATCGTTGTAGCCGTTTCCAAGATTCTGATTATATAATATGTAACTAGATGTCGGTTATCGCGACCAACGAACTGTTTGGTATTTATTATTTTGTAAATCTTTTGAATGGAATGCCCGACTACAATCATTCAAAAAGTAATCAACAGGTATTGAAACAGTCTTGACGTCACGTCAGTATTGATACGAAATCATTTATTTGGATAAGAATTAATACAAAGGCATGGATAACATGGTCTAATTTTGATTGGCATTTCTATCAACTTTAAAATGTAAAAAAATAGTAAAAGTGACTTAACTAAAATTGTAGGGAATATGGTCTTTTTGTAGATATTGATATGTTCTATAAATTTATAGAACATTATTTTGTTCTATCATCAATACTTTACGCAGCGCATGCGATGAAAGACATTTTATGACAAACTTTTTTACACCTTGTCTTGGTTACGCGGAGGGACATGCTCCTCCGCTCTCGCTGGGAACAAGGAGCCCAGTATCCCCTGTAGGCTCTGGGCAACGGACACTTGGGGAGGACACCGTGCGGTTTTAGTCGAGACACGACATAACCACCCCCGCTGGCCGGCGGGGGGGGGGGGGGGTATCCGAAGGGATTTCTGCACGTAAAAAAAAAACCTTGTTTTAGTAGGGATTTCTAATAAGGATATCTAATTTTTTTAGTAATAAATATAGCCTATGTTACTCAGTGATGATGTAGCTTGCGAACGGTTTATTCGTTACATAATCTTTAATCTTTATAATATTAATGTGGATATATTACATTATAAAATTTATAAACATATACAAGAATTTTCGTTTAAAGGCATTAGATTTTCTGTACCGATATTTTTTTTATGTACCATAAAGAGGTATCTATCTAATTCTACAACAGTAGGTATATAGGTATATGTAAGAAGGAACTTAAGATACAAGTGAACTAAAGTTATGATGCACTAGCTGTTGCCCGCGACTCATACTTTATTTTCATATTTTTTTATTTTACTTTTAGCACAGATTACATCATATTATTCTAATCTTTTAGCTATAGCGTGATGATTTATGTTTGATTTGATTTACTTTGACCATGTCCGAGTTCTATCGACAACAGAATTTCGTTATGATCTACTTTGTAAAATAATAAATAAATGATAGTTTTGGTCGAATTTACCCTGTTGTTCCTATCATACTTCATATAGCGCAGTTTATGACCATACCATAGGAGAATATTCATGCAAAATTTTAGCTGAATTTGTTCGGCGGTTTTCAAGTGATGCTCGGACGTCGATAATAAAAGCAGACAAACAGACAAATTCTAAAAATCACATTTTTGGGATCGGTATCGTTCCTAGAACACATTTTTGAAAAAATATTCAATACAGTTTTCACCTCGTTACGCTTTTAGTATATGTTTTGAACCGTTCGTTCGCATTTCTCTGTACGTACATTATTTCTGGGTACTATTTTTTTTTTAAATACGGTACAAAATTTGGTTAGGAATCAGTTTAAAACTAGGACGGTTGCCAGCTTGGCAATCAACCCAAACTTAAGCGTAGCGAGATTTGCCTATCCAACAACAGGTCAACGTGACCGGTCGACTTTTTCCATTGATTTGGTTTTTCGGTGATTATTCCTCGATGGTAAGACCGATCTGGACATTCGACCCCTTACGACACTCAGACATGTCTACTTGATCACCGTGGCAAATTTGGTCGAGATCGGTCAAACGGTCTCGGAGGAGTATCATTTGTTTGTAATGCAACTTTGAAACCAAAGACGCTTCGCTCGCCTTCGGCTCGCTACGCTTAATGAAAATTTACTGAAATCAAATCAAATCAATGAAACATCAAAGAATCCTTTTATGACAAATTCCGTTTCGATGAAGTGTATTGGTAATTCATGAATCTGTAATTTGTACTTTTTCTGACCTACTAGTAATTAACTAACAGTAGGTATGGAACTCAAGTCATGCAGATTACGGCATTCTTTCTTTTCCGTTAGAAACATGGTGTGTTTATGCGATAAATATGGCTAGATTAGAAAGTACCACCCATTAAATTTTATAATAAACGGTAATACATAGTAATTAGTAGGTATTCTAAGTCAACACTCCATCACTGTGATTGATAAAGTTGATGATTCATCACATCACATGAGTGCGTAATAAACGACTAACGCAGCGACCGCATTCCTTTGATAGTAAAGCGTGTAGGTAAATAAGAGGTAATTTAACCAATGACACAGTGTTGTACTTAACATTTTTGGGCTTATTTTATCGCCATAAGAAAAAACAGTAGGTATTTTCATATCAAATTTAAAAAATAATTAATTGCTTAAAACATGGTATAAAAGTGATGGGATAACCCATAACTTATATAATTATCTTTTTTATTAGTTGAGACGTTAGAAATAATACGAAAATAATAAATCAAGCGTCGGTAGCTTAGTGGTTAAGGAGTCGACCTTACGATCAAGAGGTCCCGGGTTCGAATACACTACCGACGTGAACCCACTCCTAACACAAGCAATTTAGCTTAGCTGGAGGGGCTAGGGGGAATATTAGTAATTTCGGTTACTAATATTCTTTTTTAAAGGAAAAAAAATAAAAAAATAAAAAATGTCTATAAAATAAAAAGGTTATGTTACCAATGTTACCCAGTGAACTTAGGTATGGTAAATAGTACCTTTTTTTGTCGTGCGAAAATCCTCTCGGATAAAATATATTTTGTTTTGAATAACGAGCCTCTTTGGCCGCCACCAGGCCTTTCGAGGCCTTACCCGGGGTGCCCGGCAATGGACACTTGGGGAGGACGCCGTGTGGTATTAGTCGGTCCGATTCCGACACGCCCACCCCATCGTCGGCACCGATAGGGTGAAGCCCGTGGGGCTTTCCACACGTAAAAAAAAACCCTCAGATTAATTCCAAAGAAGCTGAAAATGTACATGAACGTAGGGGATACCATTATAATGTGAAAAATCCGATACGATTCTATGGGTGCAAAAAAGTTCTTCGGGGTCAAAGGTCACAATTTTTTGTTTTTTTACGTATATTTTTGAAACAGTGAAAGCAACTGGAAATATATTTTAGAGGGTATTGTAGATTTTAAAATTCTCTACAAAAGAGGTATGTTTCTCTTTTCTCTACCAAGCTCCAGACCATTAGGAAGGTCGCATTCAACAAAAAATGCACACATTCCCGTACTACCTATTTGACGCATTTTTAACGCAGTTTCATTTGGTATCGTGGTTTTTGGCGTTCTGTATCTCGAGGGAAAATATGGAACCCAATAGGATCACTTTGTAGTCTATCTGTTCGTTTACCCGTATGGCAGTTTGCGTGTAAATACACTTTTCTCTGGAACTCGTTGAGGTATTAAGTAAAAATTTATATCAAACACTCAAGTTAAAAATCAAACTTCCAAGTCAACGCCATCAAAACTTCCAGCCATTTATGCAATATTTTTAACAATGTTTGATAATCTAAGATAAAATCTAAAATCATAAAATTTGGCAAGGTCTTACAGCACAAAGTAAAGAGAAACCTTAGAAAACACTATTGCAGTTTCACGAATGGTGACTGAATCGTAGGAGAAAAAAATTATGAACAATTTTCATAGATTATTGCATGATCTTTAACTTTATCTTACAAGTTTTTACGATGAAACTTACCGTTTATGGGAAAAATGCCAAAACAGGGATATTTATAACATTGAATAAAAAAATTGCACCAATGGGGATTTTTGACAATTTCATTATATTAGTATCCCTTTTTTTTTTTTTTTTATCGTGCGGAAATCCCTTCGGATACCCCCCCGCGTGCCAGCGGGGGCGGTTATGTCGGGCTTGCACCCACTAAAACCGCACGCCGTCTCGGGTCTTCAGACGCCGGGGTGTAAGGTTACCCATAGAGCATATCCCTCGCACCCCGGCTGACCCTGGGCCATCTCACCACTAACAGCATCGCTCATCCTGTCTCCTCTGAAAGCAGAGGAGTACGGAGAGCGATGTGTTCCCGCCACGTTGGGTATTGGCCGGCGATCAATGCCAACCCTATGAAGGGGTGAAGGGGAAGCCATTGACCGCCGCCCAGGGTGTACCGGCCGCTCCGATTCCGTTCCCCCCGGACTGCAGCGGGATCGGAATCGGAGCGACACTCGAGGAGGTTACCCAACACACACCCCAGCCCAACAGTACCTACGCTCACTTAAGAACTAAATAACAAACGGGATATTTTGCTGAAATATACATAAGTAATGCAATTAATTTGCATGACTATCACGTTATTTTTAAACACGAGTTAGATTGCAGACTACATCAACATCTTAGGTAGATCAAACTTCAGACACGATATAACTTTATTCAATAGCTTGCCCACCTACTTAGTGTTATATTTTTGTCAATAGTGTTTCTGCAACTTGAGTAGCAACATAGGCGCATGTTTTTAAAAATATAGGCTATTGTGCCGTGTTGTTTGACAATATGTCTTTATGTAAGTACAATTGCATTTAAAGCAGGGTATATGAAGCCCTGCTAAGATCTTTGGGGTCCGTATATGCTATAGGATGATGATGATGATGTTAAATTACATTTAAACGTATTCAGTCTCTATACAAATAGATTTAATAATATCCGGCACCCCTTGTCTGGAACTGTAATCTCTTAGATTAAAGTCTTATTGTATATAACATATAAGTCTTATTGTATGTACCTGAATATAACTACTTTTATTAAAGAATAATAGTAATCGAAATGACTAGTATTACTCCTTTAAAAAAATAAGGGAGAATACTAGTCATTTTAGTATTTAACTAAGCAATTTAGCTTAGCTGGAGAGGTTAGGGGGACCTCTCCAGCTATGCTAAATTGCTTGTGTTAGGAATGGGTTCACGTCGGTAGTGTAATGGCCAAGATTCGAACCCGGGACCTTTCGATCGTAAGGCCAACTCCTTAACCAATAAGCTACCGACGCTAAGTACCGGATGCAGTTGAACTGTTATCATGATTATAATGAGCTTTGTTGTACATAGTGGGTATCAATGGAAAGGAAACTTAAGCATTCCTGCAAGCTGCTTAGGTTTCCTCTTGCAGTTATATTGTTTTTCAAACGAACTCATATCCAATTAATATAAATCCGGTTCCATTAATTAAAGACTACCTAATGGCTATTAGCGGTATAATCTGGTGGGCTAGCCGAAGTTAGGGCCACAAATTTCTAGTACCACTTTGACACTTTTTAATTTTAATATTATTTTACTGACAATTCGGACACCATTCAAATTTTAAAGCTATTTTGTACTATGGTAACTGTATATAAGGTGTCACTAAATTAGGTCTCTGAATTTGGTGAGATGACTTGGTATCGACAAAATATGTATTTGAAACAAAAAAAAATATCGGGTAAAGTAAAAAAAAAAAATTAAAAAAATTTAGAAATAAAAAAAAACAAAAAATTTAAAAAAAACACCACCAGCGACCAGCGGTACGTGACGCGACGAACACAAGTGACGCTGGTCGCGATTTAGGTATTTCCCACACATCCGCTTGGTGAATACTGCGAGGAGAAAGACTGCCACCACGTGCGTCACGGGCTCGTCGCGACACGTGACGCTGGTCGCTGGTGGTGTTTTCTTTTTCATTTTTTGTTTTTTTTTTTATTCAAAAAAATTTTTTTTTTTACTTTACCCGATATTTTTTCTTTGTTTCAAATACATATTTTGTCAATACCAAGTCATCTCACCAAATTCAGAGACCTAATTTTGTGACACCTTATATATACCGTTTTTTTTTTTTTTTTTTTTATCATGCGGAAATCCCTTCGGATACCCCCCCGCGTGACAGCGGGGGCGGTTATGTCGGGCTTGAACCGACTAAAACCGCACGCCGTCTCGGGTCTACAGGCACCTTATATATACCTACAGCAGCTGTAACATTTGGATGGTGTTCGAATTTTCAGTAAAAAACTATAAAAATTTAAAAGTGTCAATTTGGACAACTGGCCCTGACGTCGGTTAACTAGCCGTCACGTGAAGGTATCTGCTATATATCGAGAATGTCATATAGTCCATTGAAATGTTACATTTTTTAGGCCTAACCTTGCGTTTTTAGAGGACGCAATTTTATTCTTTTGATGTGTAGGGGGGGTCAGTGTAAAGCTAAAACCAAGTTTGTGGGGTCGCCACCCTTGTCGAACGGCCGCCATCTTGAAAATAGGGGTTGAAATGGTTTTTACGATATATCTCTTAAACAATTTATCTGATAAAAAAAAAATAACATTTTTTGTTGCTAATTAAATTCTCTACAACTTTGGTCCAGTAACTTTTTTTTTTTTTGTTATTATAATTTTTTAATTATTAATTTTAACATTTTTTGTTGCTAATTAAATTATCTACAACTTTGGTCGAGTAATTTTTTCTTTTTATATGTTATTATAATTTTTTAAATTATTAATTTTGCAATATTATTAATAATTAATTATTGGCTCTTTTCCCCACCACACACGAGGAAGAGTCTGGAGGCGCATTTTTTTTTACGTGGTATCCCCAATAGGCATAATTGGGGATACCACGTAAAAAAAAATGCTCTCGACCAAAGTTGTAGATAATTTAATTAGCAACAAAAAATGTTAAAATTAATAATTAAAAAATTATAATAACAAAAAAAAAAAAGTTACTGTACCAAAGTTGTAGAGAATTTAATTTGCAACAAAAAATGTTAACAATTTTTTTTTATCAGATAAATAGTTTAAGAGATATATCGTAAAAACCATTTCAACCCCTATTTTCAAGATGGCGGCCGTTCGACAAGGGTGGCGACCCCACAAACTTGGTTTTAGCTTTACACTGACCCCCCCTACACATCAAAAAAATAAAATTGCGTCCTCTAAAAAACGCAACCCCAAATGTAACTTTTCAATGGACTAATAATATTTTATTAAATTCTGTTAGTTTCGGTGCTTAATGCTAAACTGTGGCAAGGGATCAAATTCGATTACCCTCAGTTTCGCTTTTGAAAACTTCATTATCACAGAGTCATCATAAATTCAATATATTTATCGTACGCGAACCTTTTAAGAAGACACATTTAAGTTCGGTAGTAATTGATTAGATTACTAGCGGTCAATGTGAAAACTGTCGATGCTCTCGTTCTAGCCCTAAGGTACTCGATGTGTCATCTCAACATGCCTCTTTCTTAATTACCGGTTTACTGATATTCATGTAGTATGGAGCGAACTATGCTTGGAGTTTCTTTGAAAGTTGAAATTCGTAATGAGATCATCCGACAAAGAACCACAGTTACCGACATAGCTCGCAGTATAAGCAAGCTGAAGTGGTAGTGGGCTGGCCACATATACCGAAAAACCAATGGCCTCTGAAGCGAGTAAGTCCTTGAATGGAGAACGTGAACCAGTGAAAATGTGTGACGCTCCCCAGCCAGATGGACTGACGAGTAAGCGAGAGTAACGAAAGTAGCTGGAACGGAGTTCACCTCTGAGCCCGGACTTCGCTTACCCCTGCTACTCCTTATGTGGCCTTCATGGGGACCGATTACCGTCTGACCCGTAAAGTATACCCCTATATAATAACTAGTCTGGCCATAAATACTGTTACATCAATACTTTTCTTTCTTTTTCAACCTTTTAATAATTTTGAATTTGGAACACGTATATTATTTTTAAAACTTCGTTCGATTTCGCGCCAATTCACATATTTTTTCGTGTTCATTATCGAATTACAATATGGAATGGGGTGTTAAAAAAAATAGGATCGCCTTGCACAAATTGGGTATGGAGCCGTTGGTCATATTCCAGACTCTTCAAAAACTTGGTATCAGCCGTATGTTCGTATATCGTACTATCAATAGATACAACAACACTTCGTCTGTCGAAGACCAGAAAAGATCGGGGCGGCCGCGTGCTGTTAGAACTACAAAGGCTATTAACGCTGTTAAAGCCAGAATTCGTTGAAACCCCATAAGGAAGCAAAAAATCTTATCGCGAGAAATGAAGATTCCCGCGAGGACTCTGTCACGTATTATAAAACAAGACCTGAAGCTCGGTGCTTATCGTCGATATACAGGACATGCCCTAAATCAATCTTTACGATTAAAGAGAGTGGATCGATCAAAGCGCCTTCTGTCGCGATACGCAGGTGAAAGGCACAGAAACATCCTCTTTACCGATGAAAAAAATTTCACGACAATAAGCAAAATGGTAAAGTGTACGCTCACACTCCTAAGAAAGCTGCTCAAGTGGTCGGAAAGGTACAACGTGGTCATCATTCTGCGTCAGTGATGGTTTGGTGGGGCATGTCTTATCAAGGGAGTCACAAAGCTACATTTTTGTGAAAAAGGAGTGAAAACTTCAGCCAAAGTGTATCAAGATACTGTCTTGGATATGTTGTGAAACCTCTCAGCAATACACTTTTTAAAAGTATACCGTGGACTTTTCAGCAGGACTCTGCTCCTGGTCACAAGACACGAACTACCCAAGCCTGGCTAGAAACCCACGTTTCGGACTTTATAAGAGCTGAAGACTGGCCCTCATCTAGCCCAGACCTTCAACCCTTTAGACTACAAATTATGGTCAGTTTTAGAGGACATGGCCTGCTCCATACGACACGGCGACATGGAGTATCTTAAAAATCTTTGGAGTAAGCAGTGGCAAAATTTCCCTTAGCAACAGTGCGTAAATCTATAGATTCGTGGCCAAACAGATTAAAGGCCTGTATAAGAGCTAAAGGTGGCCATTTCTAATAAAATATATTTTTATTTTTTGCTAAGACTAATAAATATGTAGGTATAAATTTGAATAATATTACTTCATTAAAAAAAAAAAGCATTTTATTTGTAACAAAACTTATGGCTGGACTAGGTATACATATAGTCTTACGTTCTCTACAATCTTAACACATAAATAAAAAGGTGTGGCTTGGCCGTTTTGTTAGTCTAGGCGCTATATTGGCATACAATTAATGCCTTTTTTTTTTTTTTTTTTTATCGTGCGGAAATCCCTTCGGATACCCCCCCGCCGGCCAGCGGGGGCGGTTATGTCGGGCTTGCACCGACTAAAACCGCACGCCGTCTCGGGTCTTCAGACGCCGGGGTGTAAGGTTACCCATAGAGCATATCCCTCGCACCCCGGCTGACCCTGGGCCATCTCACCACTAACAGCATCGCTCATCCTGTCTCCTCTGAAAGCAGAGGAGTACGGAGAGCGATGTGTTCCCGCCACGTTGGGTATTGGCCGATGATCAATGCCAACCCTATGAAGGGGTGAAGGGGAAGCCATTGACCGCCGCCCAGGGTGTACCGGCCGCTCCGATTCCGTTCCCCCCGGACTGCAGCGGGATCGGAATCGGAGTGACACTCGAGGAGGTTACCCAACACACACCCCGGCATACAATTAATGCCTAATGAAATCCTTTCTGTTCAGAAGCCCGTAGGAGTCTTTACGTCTTTCTTTTGCTTCTAACTTACGCTTCACGTTATATCTTTACATTCAAAAATTCATTTAAATTCAAAATTCCCCGTTTCGTTACTCAAGTACCTATTGGCTCCAATTTAACGCCTAGTTAATAAATTACTTTCTGTTCATAAGGCCCATAGGAGTGCCTACCTCACTCTTACATAACGGCCAGGCCACACATTTTGACCAAGTGTAGTGTTTGTAGACGTTAAGGAGACGTAGACGTATGACATGTAGTTGTTTAGGCCCCCTGGACTCTCCATTAGATCTGTATCATCATGTGCAAGGAATATGTACTCTTCTAGGCGTTACTTTACATAAAAATGTTTTAAGTCGGATCATTATTTTAAGACGACCTCTGTGGCGTAGCGGTAGAGCATTCGACTGCTAAATCAGAGGTCACGGGTTCGATTCCCGCTCATTGCAAATATATATATTTGTATTGGTCTGGGTGTTTCTATGTATAATATGTATTTATTTACAAAAAAAATAATATCTAAGTATGTATATCCGCATTCTAGAATCCATATGACAAGCTCTGCTTAGTTTGCGTCTAGATGGAGCTGTGTAATATGTCGTAGAATATATTTATTACGGTAATATTATAGAAACGATCTTAAAAAGTTCGTACCTTTTTTTTTTTTTTATCGTGCGGAAATCCCTTCGGATACCCCCCCGCGTGCCAGGGGGGGTGGTTATTTCGGGCTTGAACCGACTAAAACCGCACGCCGTCTCGGGTCTACAGACGCCGGGGTGTAAGGTTGCCCATAGAGCATATCCCTCGCACCCCGACTGACCCTGGGCCATCTCCGGTTTCGAGATGGCCCCCTCGGGTTTGGGAACCACGGTGTCCCCGTCTTGCCCCGGTTTGGGGGAGGGGCGCTAGTCGCCCCACCGAAAAAGTTCGTACCTACTGCACACTATGGCTGCTAGGTTCTTGCCAACCCACTCTTTTACTAGGTAGGTAGGTATAATCATTTTGCTAGATTTGAAGAATTCAGAAAGCAGTTATTTTTAGAAACATTGCATATTATGTATTTTCGAGGTACCTACTTATTCAAATATAGCTAATGAATGAATTACCATGAATTAAATAAAAAACAGACGGCAGCATTTAAAATGGGCACTTCTTACGGTCCGCGATCGAAATACAGACGATAGAAGACCCAGCCCAAAATTCTTCCATTATCGTCCTAACACACTTCTGAGTGTCAAAATTGGTAGCGAGATGTCGAAAAGTGGAGGCAGCGACGACCGTAGGTATGCGAGGACGCAAGATGCGGCTGGCGTAGGGGGAGGGGCGCTCGGCATCTGAAGGTCGTCCGCATTCCTCGCGTCGCCGTCCGCTGCTACCGCGCTTACGTAGCGCCCCCCTCTCGCCCTCCGTGCCCGCGCCCTATCCGCTGCCCGTACTCGCCTGCGCCGACCGGTCTGCCCCCGCCCCGCTGCGCCTGACCGCCATCACAAACTATCGCGCATTTACTAAAACAAAAAACATGTTCTTATGGCTATCAAGAGCTGAAGAGCGGAGCAGAGGTACCGGATGGGATAAAATTTATTCGCGTCTAGTTTTTTTAAAGTGATCTTGTGGTTCTACATTCCAATAAACATTTTATAATACGATATCTACATGTCATAGTGAACTTACCACCGTAATCGTGTGGGTTTGATTGGAAGATAGTGCGGTCTGTCTCGAATTCAGCTGTCTTATTTACAGGATAACGTAAATGTAAGTGGCTATGATCAATGAAATAATTGCCTACATACCTTCTTAGGATGTATAAACTTTTATTATATTCTAAAAAACAGTAATCACTAGTGGCAAACGGTTACAGGATGCAATAAAGTCGTCCGTCTCTGTGTTATCCACGGGTGCCTAATAGGCCTTTAGACTGATGGTGAAAGGCTCTAGTATGCATTTCGTACGGTTTGTGAGAATGAGAATTCTCCTTACCCTCTACAGGTTGTAACGGGCAAGTTACATTACACCTCTAATGTTAGTATGTATTCCTAGGCCACGGTAACCACTTACCATCGCAAAGGCCGTAAGTATGTTTGTTTACTACTCTAGTAATAAAAATAATCTTAAGACACTAGGGCGACCTTATCATGCACTACCAAAAACTGTTAAATCGCGGTTTCAGTAAGGATAGTTTTAGTCGGTTCAAGCCCGACATAACCGCCCCCGCTGGCCGGCGGAAAAAAAAGGTACTTCTCCAGAAATCCCGTAGCTTTCATCCGTTTAATATGGTTGTTAAACCGTTCATTTATTCATAATTAACTGGATTTGCATTCCTACTACTATTGTTAAGTGCCGAAGAAATCTTACTGATCACTTCACACCAAAAAGCTTCAGTCCTGCAAAGTGAAAAAACAACCAAAGAGCCCAGCTAGTTAAACCAAATCGAAGGTCAAAGGAGCCTCCCGTGAGCCTTATAATTACTTTTAGCTTACTAAATATCTGAAGTAACTCTAACTAGGATAAGTTAGTGAAAGCTTTTTCGTATACATAATTATATTTGTCCAACGGGTATCGAAACGATTAAAAACAATACGGTTGTCCGTCACGGACCTATGGCCGAAGGCACAGGTACTCGGTTTCTCAGAAAACGTTAGATAAACCCTGACTGTCCTGTCCTGATAGAGGGAGGTGGGTAATGCAAGATAGAACAATGAAATAAGTTTTTGATTCTACATGCTGTTTGTGACAGTAGTGAAGTAATAATATTTAAAGTTTTCTAGGACCCATACTAAGTACAAGCTATGTAAGCCATGTTTAGTTAGTCTAGATAGCACTTAGACAGTAGGTTCTACAAAAATAATGCACAAATCTACAATTGTACGTCTAAATATTCTCAAAATATCATTCACAAGTAAACGTTACAATGTGCAGATTCATGCGCGCCACAAAAAGAGCAGGTAGCAAAAAGAAGATCGTGTATGTAAAAAAAGTAATGGAATGCACAGATGGTACAGATCCGACATTCCATCGTCCAACTTCTGGTGAACTGAAAACATTATATGAATATTAATAAAACTTTGTTTTAGTTAGTTCAGAATTACAAAAGTCATAAATAATCTAGTACATAGGACCTAAAGTAAGCAAAGCAATTTGTATTATGGGTTCCAGAATGCGGACAAACAATTAAACATTCTTAGATTTTTTTTTGTAAATACATACACACATAATATTATACCTACATCAAAACACCCCGGCCAATGAAAATAGACATATATTTATGCATACAAATATCATGCAGTGAGCGGAAATCGAATCCGTACCATCTCATTTAGCTATTTCTCGAGGTCCCGGCCTGTGGCCCCTCTACAGCGCCTCCTTGCGCCATTGGTACAACGACGCAAGGACCTTGTTTCCAGGTCCCACGGAGGGGTCCCGGCCAGGAGACATGCCGCCTCAACAGAGATCGTGCGATATCCCCTTATGACTCTGACGGCCAGCATTCTCAACGGGCTGTACAAAACAGCCACGTTGCGGGCCGTCAGACGTCCCGCCCATACCGGGGCCTCGTACAGGGTCATACCGATGCCGATGGTAACGCCCCTATGTTTATACTGGATCTCGAAAGCGGCCCCCTCGGAGCGCCGTGAAAACACATAGCCTCGGATTTGGGAAGGGCCACCTTGAGTCCCAGCCGCCGCGCTGTATTAGACCCACGACTTGAGCAACACCTGCCGTGGCCTTTAGTGCCGCGCATCGGTGCGTTGCTCCTCGCACCATTACGAGGATGTCGTCAGCGTAACATGTAACGCTGACACCCTTAAGGAACCCAATCGTTGAGCAACCCGATGTTCCAAAGGAGCGGCCCTAGGACCGACCCCTGTGGAACACCGCATGATACTTCTCGCCACCCTGGCCCTAGCTAGCTCGGTAAGCTATGGCTCTTTTGGATATGTATGCCCTGACAATGCGGCGGAGGTAGGGAGGCACTCTGTGATACACGAGCGCATCAAAAGTAGTATTATAAAATTGTAAATTGGCTGTGTCTGTACATTGGAGATATTTAAAAAAAAATACTTTTGAGAGATTATTATTATTTATATTAATACGATAAAACCCAAAAATTGTGTACTATAACGGAATTGTTACCCTTTAAAAGTTCTAGAAGAAAATCCACGATAGCGTAATCTTTTCACTGAATATAATTTTTTTTTGATAATCTGATTGGTTCTCAAAATAATGCATTTTTTGTAAACATGAGATGTTTTTGAGAACATGATATTTATCCTTATCCAAATAAATACTTTATTCATCATAAACATTTTATTTTAAACAAAATTGCCCTTCACATAATTTAATTTCAACGAATATCTTAGGAGATATCATAGTTTTAATCAAATACATGCGCACATTCATGAAGAGAACGTGGGGGAATGCGCACCGCCAGTATTATTTTTTTAAATTTGGATTTCGCTTGAGTATAAATTAAACCCAGATCTAAGTCCACGCGAACGAAGTCACTGGCACAGCTAGTTTAATATAAAACTTACAGATTTGAAAAATATATGCTATATTTTAAAGAATTTCGTGATGATCTGCTTTGTAACAATAAAGGAATGATCAATAATATATTTGGTCGATTTTACCCTGCTGCTCCTATCACACTTATAATAGTGTGATGATATATAGCGCAGCTTGTGACCATACCCTAGAAGAATATTCATGCAAAATTTCACCTGAATCTGTTCAGCTGTTTCAAGTGATGCTCGGACATCGATAATAAAAGCAGACAAACAAAAACAGAAGGTAAACAGACAAAAATTCTAAAAATCACATTTTTGGCATCGGTGTCGTTATATTCAATGTACAGTTTTCACCTCGTTACGATTTTTTTATGTCTATAGAAAATACTTATGTTTTCTTATAAGAAATTATCAAAAAGGACAATTAATTTGTTCGAAAATCTCTTTTTCTCCCTAATTTAGGCCTTACGTTCCGTGATTTCAATTTGGCTTTTATTGCACCTAATTGTGATTTTTGGTGCATTGAGAAAGGGTAGCTTACATCGCCACTTTTACAGCCCAGCCCAGCTTGAGTGTGGCATGGAAGCCTTAAAAACCAAACTTCACCCGCACCATATCTTGGTCAAACAAGTTTTTCATAATTAGGGTTCCGTAGTCAAATGGCAAAAAACGGAACCCTTATGGATTCGTCATGTCGATCTGTCTTTCCGTCCGTATGTCACAGCCACTTTTCTCCGAAACTATAAGAACTATGCTGTTGAAACTTGGTAAGTAGATGTATTCTGTGAACTGCATTAAGATTTTCACACAAAAATAGTAAAAGAAAACAATTAATTTTGGGGGTGTCCCCATACTTAGAACTGAAACTCAAAAACTTTTTGTCATCTAACATACGTGTGTAGTATCTATGGATAGATCTTCAAAAATGATATTGAGGTTTCTAATATCATTTTTTTCTAAACTGAATGGTTTGCGCGAGAGACACTTCCAAAGTGGGAAAATGTGTGTGTCCACCCCTGTAACTTCTAAAATATGAGAATGATAAAGCTAAAAAAAATACATGAAGTACATTACCATGTAAACTGCCAACGAAAATTGGTTTGAGCGAGATCTAGTAAGTAGTTTTTTTTTAATACGTCATAAATCGTAAACCGCAATTTACCTTTCATTCAATCAACTCAAATATAAAAATTAAAAAAAAAGAATATTATCGTGTTACTTGCTGCTACGGAACCCTTATTGGGCGAGTGCGACTCGCACTTGGCTGCTTTTTTCATAATCGGTGCTTCAGTTAAATATTTCCTGCCAATTTCTTAAATTAATATATATATATATGTTGGAACACAATATGAATCCACTTACGTTCAAACATTCAAGGTGTTGAAGGTCGAGCTGTCCTGCATGCCTTCAGTATACACCGGGCTGCCAGCTCTCGAATGTACTTCCCGTTATTAATGATCATTGCAAGGAGAATACTCTCGTGCAAAATAACCATGGCGTTGAATGAAAGGATCGAGAACCTTTTTTGATCCTATGCCAAGTACCTGGAAGCCTTCATATTAAAAATGTATCGTGTGTGCAAACCATTTTAATGTAGAACCAAGATGGTACGTAAACTTTTACAACGAATGTAGCCATAGTTGTTAAGTTTACTGATGATTTCTCTTTTGTTACATACATACGTATTATTTGGTTGGCACGTGTGAGCCAATGGGCATGTGACTTTTTGAGTGGAGATTTGTTAGCCAAATTTTCTGAGAAATCTCCTGAAAATACTACCGAATTACCACAGGCCCACAAATTAGATAATATACTATGTAACTCGAAGTAGTAATCAAGTTGAAGAAATAAGAATCTCAAAGGAAGTTCGTTCACGTGGAAAAACATATTACTCACTGAAGTGGTTTTGACTTTGTTTGAATGCATATTTTTACAAGCATGCCTATACGTTACACTCCCATACTTAAAAGTATTCACATTGAGTTAGGTTAAACAGGTTTATCAAAACCATCATTAGGTCTGACCTTTAGCATGCCTGTGTGTGAAGCGCTGTCCTTGCCGTGACATAAGCAGGAGTTGCGTGTCACGGAGATGAATATGCTGCGATGGATGTGCAGAGTAACGTGTAAAGGAACTCCGCTATCCGAAACACATCTGCGATGTCAAAATACCGAAGGGTCGCCTTCGCTGGTGCGGCCAAGTTTTTCGACTACGTGGGTAACAAGTATCTGGCCATGCCACATCCGCCGGGCCCTGATAGAAGGAGGCCCAAGAAGTGCTAGTTTGCCGTCGTAAGGGATGGCATGCGTGCCAATGGTCTCACTACTATGGATACTCAATATCATGCGAAGTGGAAAAGAAAAAGCAGGAAAGCGGACCCCGAGCTCCGATGTGAAGGCTTCGGATACAATCGAGATACAACGCTGAGATGATGATGATGAGTGGTATTATCTGAACTAATACGCCTTTAAGACGATGATCGTGCCGATTTTTAATTAATGATTTGACTGACGGATAAACTTACTTAGCATTTTTTGTAAATTCATATTATATATATATCTATATATATAGTGAAGAAAGGGATGGGGTGAAAACCAATATCAAGTTTATTTTCCTTTTTAAATATTGTGATGATGTAGCAATAAATAGTTTTTAACAAGATAAACCAATCGAGTTTGGGCTCATTTGTTTTGTCTTGCAAATACTCTGATGCAACATGATATCCAGTATCTGAAGATGGAGACGGCAGGTAGTCATTGGAACTTCTGAACTAAACAAGATAAATCTGAATTTAACTTTACGAAAGACACAAGTCATGTCTGATCTATATGCTGTATTTAGTATCTTTATAATTCTATAAAAGTATGTTACGTTGCGTTGACGTGTGGCGTGCGTGAGATGCGGGGACAGCACTTGGCAGTGCTCGAGGACGTAGGTTCTACATATCAAATTATACAAATCCTACCATCCGAAATTACCAACAGTATTCCACATTACACTCCTTTCCTCTACTTACTGATTAGAAAATAGATTATCTGCGTTTCATTAACCGCTGTCTGAGGCATTAAGCATAAGTACCTGTATGTGTATGTACTTACATGGTTTTAGTCGGTTCAAGCCCGACATGGGGGGTAATAATCCGAAGAGATTTCCGCACGAAAAAAAATAAAAAAGGTACCTACCTATATGAATTAGTCCAATTATTCGAAGGGGAAAACTGAGGAAATGGACGAGCAAGCATCGCGGGTGGATCTTCCGGCTGCCGGCGTCCCCGTTGGAAATAACAATAGTACGAATTGTTCTAACCCCTTTAACATACCAATAAGTAAAGTATATACTTTGCCAGTGATTTAAAACATGTATAATTAAACGTAAAGGTAATAATCAATTAAAAATATTCAAAAAACGAGCATTTATGAAAAATCATTTGTCCTTAAACAAAGAGAAGCTTGCTTTTAAAAAGTTTCATTTTATTGATTATTTTATTTTCAACTTTTTAGTTCTTATATTGCGATGTAGCACCCAAGTGCTTGCCAAGACCAGCCACAGAAGCGTAACACAACATGTCTATCTTGTTTAGTTCCAGACCTTTTACCCATGGAGACCCATTTTTAGATCATGGGGCACCTGAGTGTTTACCAAGACAAAACAAATGAGCCTAAACTTGTTATGTTTATGTTGTTTAGTTAAGGATTTCCTAGGGAAACCTTTCTATTCCATCATCAGACCCTGAATACCATTTAACACCAGAGTTTATCAAGACAAAACAAATAAGCCCAAATTCGATAGGCTTTTCATGTTTAGTTCAGGCGTTCCTATGGTCACCTTCCTACTCCATAATCAGACTAAGAATACCATATCACATCAGAGTTTGTAAAGACAAAACAAATGAGCCCTAACTCAATAGGTTTATCGTGTTCAATTTAGAAGCTCCCATGGCCATTAATGCTTTGTCATCTAAACTAAACACGTTTGCAAAATTGCATTTCAAATGGTTGAGGATAACTGTTGCAAAATTTAGTTGCAAGATTTGACACGATCTAATATACAGACACACGGAAAACGACGCTTTGGTTCGGACTGCGTCCTGAGACGTTAAAATCGGACATTAGGGCGTGAGGCATAGAGTTCATTTTACAAGTGTGATGGTGAAACCTCTGCAGCTCTGTTTGAAAAATGCACATAGTTTCCGAGATTAAAATTAATTAATTTTGTCTTGTCAAAAAGAAAATATATTATTTCATAAACATAACATTTAACTCAGAAATCATACACTATGTCATAGAGACCTGTAAACTATGCGTCATAAATGCCTGTATGTCATTAATTAGAAAAAAAAATTGTTTAGATTTTATTTTTTCACTCCATAACACCACGGATTGGCGCTATAAAACTTGTTTTGGTCTTTTTAGTTTTGTTTTGTTTTGGTTTGTATTTAATTCATAACTTTAATTTGTACTTTTTAGTTATGGTATACCTTTTTTTTTTTTTTTTTTTATCGTGCGACCTAGTCTTGCCATAAATACTGTAACAAAGAAAAAAAAATCCATTACAAATAACATTTATTACTTTTACAGTTTGTTAGTTTAATACATAAATATAAAATAATTTTAAATATAAAAAGCTTATTCGAAGTGGTCTCCATTGGCTGCAATACGGTCCTTTAAACGTTGAGGCCAGTTATCAATAGAAGCACGCACTCTTTCCATGGAAAAATTATTCACTGCCAATCGTATGGATTGTTTTAGGGACTCCAAATAATCATGGCGTTTAGAGCAAGCTGCACTCTCTAAAACTGACCATTAATCATTAAGATGGGGACTAGACGACGGCCAGTCTTCAGCTCTGAAGTCCGAAACGTTCATTTCCAACAAAGACTGCGTAGACCGAACTTTATGACCCGGTGCCGAGTCTTGCTGGAAGGACCATTCTTGGTTATTGAACATGATGTTGTTAAGGGGCTTCACTACCTCTCAAGAATGGTATCTTGATACACTTGTGCCGATGTTTTGATAACTTTTTCACAAAAGTCAGTCATAGCTAATACCCCACCAAACCATCACTGAAGTCGGATAATGCCCACGTTGCACTCTGTCGACTAATTGGGAAGCTTCCTTAAAGCTGTGAGCATAAATACGGTAATTTTGTTTGTTAAAATGTTACTCAATTGTAAAAAAATTCTCATACGTAATATCGTATCGATGTTACCACCCTATTCTTTTTTAATTATCAGTTAAGAAATGACCAGTACATCTCTCATAGGCTCAAGTCCTAAGTCATCTGTTAAAATACGCGACATGGTTCTAAGTGCTATCTTCATCTTTCGAGATAAAATCTTTCTTTCTTCGAATTCTTTCCCTTAATGTTTTGACCATCAATGACGGAAATATCGATGAACATACAAAAAAAAAGATACAGACGAATATGGAACCTCCTTCTTTTTGAAGTCGGTTAAAATTACATAACACTAGTGACGGCGTTCATACTTCACACATTCTCCTGGTTAGTGTATAATATGGAATATAAAATTATAATTGTTATTGTAAATACTCAACTTAGTCCAGGCGTGCATTTTTTGCTTTATGTATTTAACACAGGATATGCCTTGTGCGCGTTCTCCTCTAGCTGCGATACATGACAATTTGGTCGCGTCGGTATAGTAAGCGACCAATCAGATGGATTTTTATTCATAATTTCGCGTCATAGCTTCGTAATAATGTTGTGCGCTAAACATGTGTCCTCCGCCAAAAGCAGCAAAAAGCTTTGCGTCGCGGGCAGTGAAGGCAAAGGTATCTTCCATGTTAAATACTCAAATATTTTTTGTTAATCCATATACATAATCCATACATGCAGAAGTTTAGTGAACTTGTCTATAGTAATTGCAACTTTATAGTCTATGGTACAAAATGAAATCTAAATTTCCCTTCCTTTATCGCTGGCAAAGTGTTTTCATACTTTCTTCAACTTTCATATATTTTTTAGCTTTACAATAAGTACAATATAACAAAATAAATAAATCCCGTAATTAGGTCACGCCAAATAACCCACCCCGTATCGGTATCGGCGCAAAGGTACCCATAATGCAAGCAGCACTGCCTCGCTGAATTGCGATGGCTATCCTTTGCATCTGTGTCGTGGATACAGAACCAATTTCTGCAATCAGGCGTCTTGCCTCCAACCCCCAACTGCCCAGTCTTCACTGCAATGGGAACAAAATGATTTTGTGTCTCCACAGCGGCGTGTTCCACCCTTTTCTTGCTCGCAGCATCTTTAGCCGCCGCCGCAGGAGCGTTATCGGAACTACCCCGACGACGCCACCTTTCTAACACCTTTTACGATGTCAAACCAGTCTGTGAATGCTCCTTTAATCCTGGTACAAGCACTGATCCCGCTTGTACATCCTACATATTGTCGCCAGTTTCAAACATCCCTTTTTTTAATCAAAATCCTTTTATACAGTTTACCGACAACGCTGAGTAAGCTGATACCACAATAGCTCATGCAGTCTTGCTGTGTCCCTTTTCCTTTATAAAGCGGTACGATGACTGCTTTGTACCAGTCTCCTGGTACGCAGCCGCTCTTCCAGCAAAGGTTTAAAATGGTTGTTGACTAGCTACCACGCCTTGTCCAGCCCTCAGCATTCTGACGGTAATCCTGCAGCCTAGCGCATTTTCATACTATTCATTGCATCCACAATTTCTTTAATACTGATGTCACTTTCATCACCACTTTTATTTATGTCCAAGGGAGGGACTTGCATATCCTCTTTATCAAATAAACTTCCAAAATATTCCTTCCATCTCTTTAGCACGCAATACTCTCCTCTCGCAAAACTTCCATCCAGGTTTTTGATTTTGTCTAATTGCGAGGTGTTATTTTTACCTCTGGATGTTTTTATTGAATTCCAAAAGAACTTAATATTCTGTTGGAAGTCATCAGATAACCTTCTATCAAATTCATCTTGATGTTTCTCTGTCCTGCTTTTCACAACCTCCTTGACCACTTTTTTACTTTTATACTCACTCCTAGCCATTTTTACCTCTTCATCCGTTGCTTTTTGCATTCTTTCATTTGCTCTTGGCGCCAACCAATCCAACCAAGCTTTCTTTTTAACCGACTTCAAAAGGAGGTTTACCTACTGATTGACCTGCCTGTGTGTTTGTACGCGAGTTTCTTGCGTTTGGTTGAACCGATTTTGGTGCGGTTGTCAGAAAAATATTTTTTACATTGTAGAGAAGGTATCACTATACTTAACCGACTCGGTTCTATATTTTCATAAAAATAATTTTGCTCGAACACTGCATTTTGGACCTCTCCACATAGTCTTTAGCTTGCATCCTTATCATTGCAACTTCCATAAGTCCTTCCTTAAATAGCTTCCAGAAATTTTCTACCTCACAAGCTTCATTTAGACTATTAAACTTTTTACTCAATTTACTCTTAAATTCGTCTTTCATCCCTTCCTTTTGCAAATTCTCAACTTTTATACGCTCTAGTACACTAACGGTTCATGCACTCGGTGCCGCCACCCCTTAAAGAGACCACTTATTCGACTGACTACCAGGAAGTGATCTGAGTCAAAAATAGGTACAATTTTATAAACAATTAAACCAACTTCAAAAACAAAAATGACACTGAATAACTGAATTACAGATTAAATTCAACAGAATAAAATGCGCGTAAAACTTTTCTATTAAGTCGGTGCCAGGTTACTTTACAAGTACCTATAGTCAATGCCATCTACTTAATATAGAACGTACTTTCATGATATTACATAATA
This sequence comes from Cybosia mesomella, assembly GCA_946251805.1. Taxonomy (NCBI): domain Eukaryota; kingdom Metazoa; phylum Arthropoda; class Insecta; order Lepidoptera; family Erebidae; genus Cybosia; species Cybosia mesomella. The sequence goes on from OX276395.1 coordinate 12,805,343, forward strand.
TGTATATAGTTGATATATTTGTTTGTTTTAGTGTAAGTAACAGTGGTCTCGAGATGCGACATGCGCGCTCTGTGTTCGGTTCGCGGGCCGTTGGGCGGCGACACGCGCGCTCTCGGCGCGGGCGCGCGGTTCCTGTCCCTGCGCATGCCCGGACTGCCCCAACCCCTCCACTTTGTAGTCGAGGCCAAAGCGAGGGCCAAAGAATTGAAATGCTTGGCCAATGCTCACACACAACTACAAGGCATGACCGATATCGATCTCTTCGGATTAGCAGTTTTACAAAGTGAGTATATATCATACACCTTAAATTTATCTAAATACATTAGTACCTGACTTAATTTCTCAATATTCACACAGTGATTTCACAAAGCAAAAATATTGTGTATTCAAGGCGTCACGCATTCCACCTCGTAAGTATTCACCACAACCTAACTATGCAAACAAATGTATACTTAGTTGGGTAACCAATGTGATGTGATATACTTATTTGTACGGGCATTACAATGTCAGATTACAAAGAGATGACTACCTCTGCCTATGTGAAAGAAAAATAGTGCAAGTGATTTTGACTTCCATATACAACTATCTCTGTGAATAGTAATCTCTGTAAGTTTTTTAACTTTGACTTCGTTAGGTATAGTGATAACTGATAATATTAGGTATGTGTGTCTTGTGGTTTAGGTACTTCGTATAGCTCGGGGTGCGAGGGATATGCTCTATGGGCAACGTTACGAGACGGCGTGCGGTTTTAGTCGGTTCAAGCCCGACATAATCACCCCCGCTGGTACGCGGGGTATCCGAAGGTATCCGAAGGGATTTCCGCACGAAAAAAAAAAAAAAAAGGTACTTCGTATAGTCAGCGTCAAAAGTAGATGATCTAAAAAAAGTTTTGCAGCTTATCCCTACTATTATAAATGCGAATGTAAGTTTGTTTGTTACGCTTTCACGCAAAAACCACTGAACCGATTTTGCTGAAATTTGGTACAGGGGTAGATTAGACCTTGGGAAAAGACATAGGCTATGTTTTGTCGCGATAACCGACATCTACGCGGGCGGAGCCGCGGGCAAAAGCTAGTAATTTATATTTCTTAATGAATATGCTGTTTAACTACTTATCGGGCTCTATTGATATATATTTTAAAACTTTGATTGCATATATTGAGCAATTTTCATTCCAATATTTCAGTTTGAAATCTGTGCAATCATCATCTAATTTGCTACTTACTGTACCTACTATAATGACATTAATGGCACTTCATGTATGTATGGACTATATGGTAGGACGTCCCGTACTAGAAAAGTAGGAAAGTATGTCAGGTGGGTATCTACTCGCACCTAAATAATCATTATACGTACTCTTAATACATTCGTTGCAAATTATTGATAGATACTGAAACACTTCCACAAAATCGTCTAGTTTATCTGAATTTTTAGAATGCTAGTTACTAATTTATTATTGCTATTATGCTACCTACTTATTAATCATATTCATAAACATCTTTTCAGATGGAGAGTATTTGTTTGTTGACTTAGAAAGCAAGTTATCAAAATATGCGCCAAAGAGTTGGAGATCATCACATACCCATGTGAGTAATTAAAGCCTTTATTTATACCTAATGTAATATAATATATCTAATGTCGCAAATGTTCATTTACCAGCAACAGTTTTATGAACTGTGTGTACCATACTTTAGCAAGTATTTTCTGTTTGCAGGGTTTGGACGCGAACGGGAAACCGCTCCTAGAATTGCACCTGGTCGTGCAGTTTCACGTTGAGAGCCCACTGCTGTTGCATGATGAAGTCGGTCGACATTTGTACTTCCTGCAGCTGCGACAAAATATGCGCTTGCGAAATGCGCTCCCAGCCGAAATACTTTTATTGCTCGCCGGGCTAGCTTTACAAGCAGAATATGGTGACGCAGATAGTTATGAAGATAGAGACTATTTTAAAGTCGAGGATTATGCTCCAGCATCTCTCACCGGTGATTGGGTTTCGGCGGCGATGCGTGCTTGTCATCGAGAACATAGAGGTCTCACAAAATCTGACGCTGAAATCAGATTCATACGAGAAGTCTGTCTTTTACCTGATACCATAAACTCACACAGATACCGCCTAAAACAAACTAAAACCGAACCCGAGCCTGGAACAGTGTGGCTTCTCGTTACAGCAAAAGGTATTAAAATTTTGCCTGATAATGGATCACTTTCGAATTTTATCTGGAGCGCAATTGGTAAATTAAGTTTTGATAGAAAAAAATTTGAAATCAGGACAGAAGAAGGCAAAATTACGCTATTTTCGTCGAGTGAAGAAAAATGTAAATATCTTTTTGCTCTTTGTAAAGAGACGCATCAATTTTCAATGAAAATTGCTCCAAAATTTAATGAAATTCTCAGAAAGGAGGAAGAGGAGCGAAAGATTTGTTTTGGATATTCGAAGTCGTTAAATTTACAGTACAACCAAAATAAAAGTGAACAGAGAATATCAGTCATATCTTCTACCAGTTCCAATACAACTTCTGGAATCGTTAGCGACAGAGTTCAATCAGAGGACGAATTGGAAATTATGATTGATTCGCCTCCAGCTCCATCTACTGAAAGTTTAGCTTTTGCTCATTTGCTAGATAGTTCTCATTCTTACTTGATTCGTCCCATGCCTAAAGAAAACAACCAACCATTGAACAAAACATCATCATTACAATTACAAAAATCTAAAGTATGTGCAAAACAGAATAAAGAAGATTGTGATTCCGCTAGTAGAAATGAACTTTCCGTATCAGAACCACATTGTATAAATCAATTAGAAGAAACAGCCTCTTTACCTGGCCAAAGCATTACAGAAACTTTAACAGATAGTCCAAGATCAAACAAATTAAAATGTACCGGATCACAGTGTTCTTCGTCGTGCAGTACTGTTATAATGGCTAGAGCTGGTTTAAGTACACTAAGCAGAACATCTAACGCTAGCAGTTTAGAATTAGGATATAGCCACACAGCTCAAAATTCTATGATTAGTGACAATAGTACAGTAGGAATAGATGTTGAATATTCTCAAGATGCGGCGTCAGCTTTATACGATGGTTTAGGTCAACCAGTTACTGTAGCTGCTTCGAGCGAAACCAGTGGTGTTTATACCATGAGCAGTTCTGAGCTTACAGCACGATCTAAAATGGATACATTATTTGAAGGTAATAGGACAGATTACGGAAGTTCACATTACGACAGTTACAAACCTTCAAAGGTAAATGATCTTGCTGACTTCGACAGTGTCTCTTCCATATTAAAAAATAAATCAGAGAGAACTGGTCACTCGACCAGTACATTGAGACTACAAGCTTCTCAATCTAGTTCTGATTGTGTCGATGGCGCTGGAAAATTTATAAACCAGGAACAACACAACAACAAAGAAAATATATTCCGAGAAAGAACGAATTCAAATGTTAGTGCAATCTCATTTCACGGTGATGGAAGCGATCCAACAGATACTAAACATAATTTACTTACTGCGAGTGAACTCAGTGACTTAATTGTAGGCAGAGGTGTGTATCCTAAAAGTCAATCTGTTAGTGATACACTGGACTCGGTATCGGATTACGTCAGATTGCCACTACCTTTTTCTGGTGACAGTTACCTACAGGGGCATGAAGACACTGCTCCTTCAGATGATCACTATCCCAATAACTCCTTCTTTGACAGCCCACCGACTCCTCCAACTAGAATCGATAGCCGTAAATCACTTAACTTATCTTTGCCAAATATATTTGATATTAATGGTGACACGCCTACCAGGCCATCATTTCCAAACAAACCACCACCTCCGTATGAATATAATCACAAGACTGTTTCATCATACGTTCCGCCTCCAATTAAAGCACCGCCTGCTTATCCGGGTACACAATTGTCATCACCTTTGTCGTTGAAACAGTTAAACGAGAAAGAAGAAGTCGCAGCTAGGGTCGTAACATCTAAACCGATGATAACAATTCTAAAAGCAGAAGCAGGTGAAGTCAATGCGTCTAGTGAAAGAACGTTTGCAAGCCCCATGGTGTTGGAACATAAATTTCAGAAGTTTAAACGTCATCAAGCTTCTAGTCGGAAAGCAGAAAGATCGAAATTAGCTCAAGGTATCAATGGTAGTCTTGCACCGTCGCGAGAGATCCCACCGCATGGTGTTGATTCCAATGTGCTTGTCGCAATGATGAAATTACCGCCACCTCCACCGCCACCGAGACGCGCGCGACTTCCTCCACCACCACCTGTAACTCGTATGCCACCCCCACCCCCGCCGCACAACTCTATGTTTCATCAACAATTGTACAGTGATGTTGATTACGTTTACTATCCAATGCAAGACCCAGCTGTTTCCCAACAGAATTACCTTGATCACAAACTAACAGAAGCCCGGGTTTCGAATATGCACAAAAATGGAGTCCAATACAGAAGCACGCCTTATCTGTCGACATCCATTTCTGCATCGTCCATGTATGGTTCGATACAAAATCTCTCAGATTCTTATGTCCAGTTACCAGGAACGCGGACTAGTTGGTACTCGTTAACGAGCAGAACATCGCTGAGCAATCACTCCATAAATCTCGAACGACCAATTCTGTCTGCACGGGTGCCAGATACGCATTTTTTACGAACGAAATCAGATGAAAATGTATTGAATGCAAAAGATCCACCCCCACTTAAAATGAGACGAATGCCTCCGCCGCCTCCTCCGCCTTATGAATATAAGAAAAAGCTTTTTGCTTGTTCGAGAGAAATAAAAGTTCCACCCAGCAACTTAAATGTGAATAGTGACGCGTGTGTTAATAAAGTGAAAGACTCAAATTGTGATCTAGACATTAAAACTCTTAGAGAGAAAAGTAAAAATCTTGACTTGCCCCTAATAGCGGCACTGTGTAACGATCGCTCACTGTTAAAACAAACTAAAGCTTTTGGTGCTCCAAAGTTAAGTAAGCATACAGGCAGTGACTGTGAAAGTGAACGGAAGTGTGTAAAATCTATTCTAAACACCACCGATAACATAGATCTTAAGAATAAACAAGAATCTAATGCTAAGAAGGTAAATACAGGGTCTCAGAAAAAATTATTAATACGAAACCCTACTGATAAACTTCCAGCATTGCCGGTTACTGAAACTCATACGCCAAGAGCCATGTCCAATACATATGTCATGCATCCAACGGTAGCTAAAATTAAAAAGTCCCAACCAAATTCATGACAGTACGATAATATCTTACCTACTACTTGTGAATCCTTCCAGTGCTATGATCTTTCATCCACCGATATAAAGACTGAACTTATTGCCGCCACGACTTAGTTTTGAATCCCACTTTAAAGGCTAAATTAAGGCTTAGCACGCACAGCGAAATTTCACTGCACCGTAATTTTAGTGGCGGTTTATAATCCGCACTAGGTATATACACGCACGGCGAAAATTCCGCGCTATTGATACCAGTATTCTAGTAAGTACCTATATGCCTCCTTGATTGTGCACAAAATATTCCTGATAAATAAATCGCAAAACCAAACACAAATATGTGGCAAAACACAGATTTGGTAGCGGCAAGTGCGTGTCATACAATTTCTCCCGCAGGTTTCTGCGGTATAAAACCCTAATAATCACACAGTGAAGTATCGCAATGCGGGCTTGGCCTAAGAGGAAAGTTGTTATTATAAAAATAAAAATTAACAAGTATATATTTGTTGATAAAAATTTATACTACTTTATAAACATTAAGATACCTACTTCTTAAAATGTCACACGTCTATCATATTTATATACCTATTAGAACATATTTATATTATACGCAATATGCAAGGTTAGTAGGTATATGTTTTGTAATGTCAGGGTCTAAATTTCGGTTACTCTTATTTAGACAAATAATCATTTAGGTATGACTCTTATGAAATTTGAATTGCTCAATAGGATAATGGAGACCGAATTTACCTGTAAAAGATACTGTAATTTTACCCAAACCATTATACTACACATACATCAATAATGTCCAAGGATTTAGAAGCAACTATTTTTAGGGAATTGGTAACACTGCCACGAACCGTGACACAAGTTTTGTTCTGAAATGCTTGTCTTAGAGTATTATAAGTCTTTGAAAATTGTAATATGAGATCGCACTATTTTTTATGATTGGATCATCATTTTGTATTTAAGTCATTAATTAAATCAAATATAACTATTATATACAAAATTCACTAAGCAAAATAAAATTAAAGAGGGGTAGTTAAGAAGTCGGCCTTACGATCGAGAGGTCCCGGGTTTAAAACCTGCTCATTACACTACCGACGTGAACCCACTCTTACAACAAGCTTAGTCCAGCTAAGCTTGTTGTAAGAGTGGGTTTAGGGGGAATACTAGGAATTTCGGTTACTAATATTATTTTATTGAGAAAAAAAAACAAAATAGCATATACTTTTTACTAAGATTTAATTTGGAATAATTTACAACTCTATTTTGAAATAAATTATTCCAGATTCAAATATCCCTGGACTTTGTTGGTGTATTTGTATCTCAGTCTAAAATAATTTCCTCTTTAAAACTTTGTATGTAGTATAATTTGAAGTCGGGCATAGATATAATAAACCTAACAAATATGTGATACTAAATGTGCCTTTCCAATAAATTCTATTCAAATTGTGGAAATTAAAATTCAATAGAATTACTAAGGCATTTTGCTTTAGTAGTTCTATCGATTCTATGCATTCACAAATGAATATATATATTTGTAATAAATCGGTTTACTTCACAATTAAAATTCACTATAAAATAGTGATGATATAATAAAATATTTTTGTAAAGAAATACTCGCTATTTGAAATATTACCTGTTATAATTATGCGTATCAAAAATAATTACTTGTAATCGTAGTAAATGAAAGTATAATAATTTCGACAACTATTTATTTACTTAAAATATAATGTGTACATAATAATGAATATACTAAGTACATAATATTTGTTTTAAATATGTACAAATGTATGTTAATAAATTTGTAACTGTGTGTTAATCTTTCATTTTAAGTAAGTACATACAAATACAGCATTTAATGATAAATAAATCTAAAATAATAACGCTAGACGAGAAAAGTCCCATGTCTCTTTCAGAGTGATACAATAATTTATTTGGTTAGAATACTGTTGAGTAGGTAGGTACACTGCTTCTGACTGACCATTCATAATAATAATAATAAATTGTTTATTGTCTCACTAATAAAGTGACAATAAAAATCTTAGATCTATGGCTCTTTTTATTTTCACATGAAAGTACTGCAACTGGTTTTTTTATGAATAATATTATGTAAGCACATATATATAAGGTGTCACAAAATTAGGTCTCTGAATTTGGTGAGATGACTTGGTATTGACAAAATATGTATTTGAAACAAAAAAAATATCGGGTAAAGTAACAAAAAAATATATATATATAAAAATGAAAAAAAAATACCACCAGCGACCAGCGTCATCTGACGCGACGAGCCCGTGACGCACGTGGTTGGCGTGCAGCCCTTCTCCTCGCAGTATTCTCCAATCGGATGTGTGGGAAATACCTAAATCGCGACCAGCGTCACGTGTGCTCGTCGCGTCACGTGACGCTAGTCGCTGGTGGTGTTTTTTGTTTCATTTTTATATATTTTTTTCATATATTTTTATTTTTTATTTTACCCGATGTTTTTTTTTGTTTCAAATACATAATTATTTTGTCCATACCAAGTCATCTCACCAAATTCAGAGACCTAATTTTGTGACACCTTATATACAACAGTGTAAAGCTTACACTTTTCATACAGGGGCTTATTGTATTATGTTTCTTTAAAACTGGTGAAACTCAACAGACCTAGCAACTCAAGGATGCGTTAGTAGGTAAAGGGTAAAAATATAATAATTTTTGGTATTTACTATACATACTCATGCTTTGGTTTAGAGTAATTATCAACAGATTATAATTATAAGTAATAATAAACTCACGAGCCTGTGTCCTGTGTCTGAGAGATAACGAGATTCAGCGTTCATTATTGTAACAATAACAAATTTAAATCAATATTATAAAAGAGAGACATCTTATATTTATTCAATAAATAAAGTACTAATACTGAACTTAGAAATAAACTTACTATTAGAAGCACATTTTAAGAATTATAGCTACCATAACAGTTCAATTCAGAAACTGGAGATTCATAATAAACTTTTAAATATTACTTTATAATTTCACAATTCTCCGATACCTATATTATATTATATACGTCTTGGAGCGACGCTTTATTTATGTATGTTTGAAACATTACACAAAAGAAGATCATTAGATTACATGATTATAATTCTTACAAATATGTTATCATGTATAATATGTATGTATTTACAAAAAAAAAGTATACAAGTATGTTTATCCGCATTCTGGAACCCATAACACAAGCTAGTTAAACTATGCTTACTTTGGGTCTAGAAAGCGCTGTGTAGAATGTCGTAGAATATTTATTTATTTATTTATGTAATCTAATGATCATTCCAATTTTTGCAATTCACCTATTTTTTATTACTAAAACTAGTAACTTTGCCACATATGCGTCAATTGCAATATTTTTATTAGGTCCTTGCCTATGAATCTATGATTCTAAAACTGGCTAGTAAGAAGAACGATATCTTTCATTCAATTTTTGTACCAGATTTGTTTAATGCCGGGTTTATCCCGCATGATTTTTGCCACGCGGCAAAAATCGACCGTCTAAATACCAGTGTCTAGTGTGAGTTTTTGCGTTTCCCGTTTCCCATTCACTTGCGAATGAAAAAACGGTAATTTGTATTATATTGGGTCAGCGCCACCTGGCGACAAAATTGTGAAACATTTTTGTGCGAGAAATGCCCTCATGTCGTTTCACAGTGAGCACCGAATGTGAAATAGCGCTCGATGTGACAGCGTTTGCGAACGTGATTGGTAAATTCAAAATGCTAGCGAGTGCGAGTTACACGATACGATACAAGTCGAATCATGACGTGAAACAAGTTGTTAGTGAGTCAGTATTGATATTATTGTCACATCCATTTTTCAACCTATAGGAGAAATCAGATGTAAAAAATTTTTATTCATTAAAAAGTGTGTTGTACCTATTATATCACTAACAAATTATGGCCGGAGCGTAATTTTTCGCTAGGAGCAACAGATAAGTTATTACGTGAATAATTATGGGTAGGGAATAAATACATTTACATTTTAATACAACTACTTATAAATTACTCTAAAGAAACTAAACCTAGTTATTTATAAGTAGTTGTACGTAATTATTTTAAGTTATTTACTGTGATAAATAAACTTAATCATTCATTTCAATATTTTAAAAAATATGTGCGATTCTTAAAATAGTGAAAATGGATTGTGTATGGCTTATTAATATGTCGGATTAAGAACATTTACATTTCATTATTATAAATAGGTATATTACAGTTCAATGTAAGTGCAAATTAAAATGGTGTGTGTATTATTAACAAATTATGGCCGGGTCTTATTTTTTCGCTTAAAGCATGTTTGTGGCTGACCAAATTACTTTTTCATAAAAAAATAAATCGTTGCTATTTGCAAGACTTCATAGAAATAAACAGACACGATTTTTTAAAGAGAATAAATCGACGAAAAGACTGGTATTCCACCCTATCAACTTAAGAAAATGGTAATCGCATGCTCGCAATTATATCGCCACTCACGATGACTAAACGTCTCCCGAACGTTTTAATTCACTGTAACCCACACTCGCAAGCTTTCGGTTCTCGAACGACTCACTAAACTCGGTGACAACGTCACTCATAATATTATTGTGCAACTCGCACTAGGCACTCAGTTTGGCAAGGTCGCAAGTAACTACAGTCGCAAAGTCCCAAAGTTGGGTAGCATCCGACTTTGGACGCGCGGCTGGTGACTACCATAGACCGTGTAAACTGTAAACGATCAGTTGCAGGCGATTGCCCAACTTATTCTGCTCAACATGTTCGAAGAAAATAGATGAGGCGCTTGAGATTTTAGTCACCTGTGTAAATGGGCTAGCGATGCGGCATGCGGCTTGGTAAGGCGATTTGTGAAGTGAGTGACTAGCCGCACGGCGAAAATCAACCTGTGTAAAGAAGGCGAGAAGGGAAGAACGATACTGACTCATTAAAGGGGCTTCCACACAATACAATTTATGACCAATCTGACTAGATTGAGTATTGACAATCAAATCGTGTTGTGTGGAAAGATTTGATTTACAATGCAGGGGAACCTGTGTTACGTTGGAAAGTGCTGTACCCAGAACAAACCTTTTTTTTTTAAACTCCCGTGCTATAAAATAATGTTATCTATGGCAGTCGAAACATCTTTTGTCAACTCTAACATGAAGTTAGTTGAAATTCACCGGCGCCGCGTGAGTGAAGATAAAATGGAAATTTATGATTTCTTGTTCAAAAACTTTTTTTGGACTGTACTTATTGCTTATTTATGTAACGAGATATACACTAATAAATAGCCTTTTTTCTCAATCTAATCTCAGTTTATGTAAGTAACAGCATTGATGTTCTAAACTTACCTCAACTTTAAGTGTGTTTATTAAAGCAGTTTAAAGAAATGGTTTCTATGTTATACCTTGGCTCCCCTAATTAACTACGCACATTGAACATTGGCCAAAGTACATCGTATTGGGCAGCGGCGGCCTTATCCATTGCGAGGCTCCGGGCGGCGGATCTATGCGAGGGCTTTTGTATTTTGTGCAAAGCATGTAATTCGAAAGTAGCTACTTCTGACGTTTGAAGAAAAACGCAAGTTATATAAATAAATAAATTTTGAGGACGTCGTTTAATTTTGAAGAGGTTTCTTGATCACTATTTATATATTTGAATAAGGATCCATGTAGATTTTCTTTTAACTGCTTTCTAGATAGCTCGTTTCCTTTTTTGACCCCGGGCCATCTACGGCTCATGTCGTACCTTTTTTTTTCGTGCGGATGAGTTTAAAACGCAAAATTCTATGAATGCCAGATTATTATAATGCCACATTCTATAAACGCCAGATTCTTTTAATGCCAAATTCTATAAATGCCAGATTCTGTTAATGTCACATTTTTGTCACAATTTATATTCCAAAAATAAGTAAAGTGGATTAGTTTAGGTTAGAACTGTGACCCCAAGAGACACAAATAATTTACAGGTAATAAACATAATAAACTTCTACAATAATTATATTGTTATTATACAAATCAATGCCGGCGCTGTTGGGGTCACAGTTCTAACCTAACCTACTTTACTTATTTTTGGAATATAACACAAAACCATTACATCAAATGAACAACATTACTTTTTTATCAATAGCGCCAGCCGCAATAACAAACAAGGGTGACCCGAAGCGAAACGTATTATTACTGAACTCAATATTCGATACGATAACTTTTGAAATTAGCGAAAGTGTTTCCGACACTGTTTCTGTTCCTATACTCCTTTCGAAACTGGAGGATATCGGCATACGCGGCACGGCACATGATGTTTTTAGCAGTTACCTGAATGATCGTAAACAGTACACTAAAATCGATACCTACTTGAGAAATACGTCAATGAGCTGTGTCACTTGAATTTACCCAACTGCAAAATAATAACATATGCTGATGACACAGCTCTCATAACTCACGGACGTAACTGGAGAGAGGCTCGTGAAAATGCTGAGCTCTGCTTCAGTTTTGTCAAGAAATGGTTGACCATTAATCTTCTGACCCTAACTATTAGTAAGACAAAATTTATTTCTTTTTCTATCTAAAGGGTGTCTCAGAATGTTTTTTGTTTTTGAACTGACCAATACGCGCCAACCGCAGGTAGCAGCGGGAGGGGAGTGGTGTCAAACGCTTGGCCGGCTTGTTAAGTTTAGTAGCCATGAATCGTTTCACGGGATCGCAGCGCGCGTTTTGCGTGCGAGCGTTTTATAAAAACAGCGATTCCTACACTATTGTTCGTCGTCTCTACAGGACACATTTTAATTTAACAAGCTTAAAACATGTTCCAAGTGCCAATTTAATTAAGCATTGGGTGTGCAAGTTTGAAGAGACTGGGAATACAATGCCGGACAAATCGTCTGGGCGCAAAAGGACATCAAGAACGTGCATTAACGTCGACCGCGTACGCCAGTCTGTAATGGACGACCCACGACTAGTCTTGGGTAGTTCGCGAACGAAAGACAAAAATGAACTAGTTCATCGTTAAAAAGCAACACATCTTTCGTTCAATGTCTTACAAACCGTATCCTTAGTTCAATATAGTAAGCATCTCGTTTGTGTTACATTGCATCGTATATTTCTTCGTCTCCCTCTCACACGTTCGCTTCGCTAGTTCCCAGACAAGTCAGAGTGAGAAACGAAAACGAAACGAATTACTTTTGACCTTGACGACGTCTCTTATCATCTGTCCCGTTTTATTCTAATACAATAGAGTGAAATAGTTGTAATGCACGTGTCGGTACTTGCGTAGCCATGGAGAGACTTAAGTAATTCTCTCTAATTAGACGACTCTTACCTTATTGTGAACAAATAAGGTATATAATGCTTAAACTTTTCAATAAAGTAATATTTTGAATTTTCGGCACAGAATAAATAACAGTAAGTAATAATATTTTTGTTTCGGTTTGTTTTGTTTACTTTTGCAGTGCAGTGGCATGATTTGACTGTGATGTGACTGTTGTGATCCGGAATTCGGAAGTTATGTAAAAATAACAATTGGGTTAATTTTGTTAATAGTAGCGTAAGCTAGTTTTAAGTTAGTGTTTATTTCTACGTGTGAAAAACAGTATTTTTACGATTGTAGTGTAAATATAGGTTAGGACATTTATTTTTTATTTAAAACTTATAATATACCTATCCACTTTTACAATGAGTGAACAAAATAGAAAAAGAAGTCCTTTGTGGAATCATTTTTCGGACATTGATAAGAAAAAGGCAAAGTGTTCGTACTGTTCAGCGGTTTTGTCCATTAATGGAGGAAGTGTGGGTAACTTAGGCAGACATATGAAAACAAAACATCCAACGGTGTCTATAGTTGTTGAAAGGCAGTCAAGTTTTCCATGCCAAACGCAAACGCGGTTCGAAAACCACGACCTTCCTGAGCCCTCGTGTTCAACCATGGTACCTTCAGTCGCTCCATCGGAAACATGGATAAGCGCAACTTCTCGATCTCAATCGAAGATGAATGAGTTTGTCATTAAGCCTTTGCCCCCACGTCGATCTGAACTGCTGGATGAACAACTTGCAAAAATGATCGCAAAGGAATATCATCCTTTGAGAATAGTAGAAGAAGAGGAATTCAAAAAATTTGTATATATGTTATGCCCGGGGTATAGCTTGCCAACGAGAAAAACTTTAACCGACAATATTATCACGAAAATTTACGAGAAGGCAAAGACCAAAGTCGAATCTAAATTATCTGTGGCAGTCGCGGTTTGTTTGGCGATAGATGGTTGGACATCCATAAACAATGAAAGTTTTTTGGCGATAACTGCACATTTTATCCTAAGTTTAGAAGGTTCGACCACTTTAGAGTCTGCATTGGTAAATTGTGTAGAATACACCGAAAAGCACACAAGCAGCAATCTATACGAATTCATCCGAAATTCTGCAATAGAATGGAAGATAGATAATAAAATAACTGCTATTGCCAGCGATAATGCTGCAAATATCACAGCTGCTATACGGGTGGGAAACTGGCGCCAAATTCCTTGCTTTGCACATAGTTTAAATTTAGTAGTGAAAGAAGGACTTATCCATATTTCGGAAACAGTTCGAAAAGTAAAGACCATTGTTGAGTATTTTAAGAAAAGCTCACATGGTCAGCATAAATTACAAGAGTTGCAAAGGCAAATGCAACTGCCAGAGCTAAAATTAAAACAGGATGTGCCCACAAGGTGGAATTCAACATATTGTATGTTATCCAGAATTATAAAAATTAAAGATGCCCTTATAGCCGCTGTCGCGTTATTGCGGAGTGACTTATCACTAAGTGAATATGAATGGAATATTATCGTGACAGCTGATTCAATCCTGGAACAATTTTACGAAGTGACTGAAGAAATAAGTGCCGAAAAGAATGTATCACTATCAAAAGTGATTCCAATGTGTCGGATAATGCTTAATAATATAAGGACTCATATGCAACAACCTTCCCTCATACCTGAAATTAACCAAATGCTGGCAACGTTGTATCATGAATTGGAACGACGGTTTGGTAATTGTGAGAACAATATTTTATACGCGGAGGCTACATTAATGGATCCACGGTTTAAAAATAAAACTTCTTTTCGAGACCCACGAAATTACGAACGCGCTGCAAATGGAATAAAAAATAAAATCGCAGCTTCTTCAAGTCGACCTGTTGCAGTTGCAGAAACAAGACCGCCACCGAGTACATCTACACCAAAAAAATTTTGGGACATTTACGATAATGAAATTGCTCAGATGATGCCTCAAAATGCCACAGCTGCAGCAATAGTTGAATTTGATAAATATGTCCAAGAGATCATTCTTGATCGAAAAAAGGATCCTTTGCAGTGGTGGCATGAGCGAAAGCTGGTGTATCCGTTACTTTATAACTATATGTTAAAACGGTTGAATGTAATGGCGACTTCCGTACCATGTGAGCGCATTTTCTCGAAGGCCGGATATACCTTGAATGAAAGGCGTACAAGACTAAGAACAAAAAAATTGTCTCAAATACTATTTATAAATAGTAACACATAATAAGCTGACCGTATCTAAAATGTAAATAATGTATGTATATTTGTTATATTTCAATCATTGTATATACAAATTGATTTTTAAATACGCCAATCTCTAAATTTAAACACTTTCTTTATACTCAAAACAAAAAACGGGTTAAAAAAGCTGTTTAGAATGTTTTCATTAAAATAATTTTTTTTTTTTATTTTTTTTTTTTTAATTTATTTATAATATAATAATAATTAAATAAAATTAAATATAATTAATAAAATTAATTAATAATAAAATTAAATATAATTTTACATCATGACTAGAGGTTGACAGTCCTAAGCCTGATAAGTATGAAGGAAGATCGATTTGTAAAAATTATTTTAATAATATTTGTTACAATATATAGTAAAAATTGATGACTGCCTCGATGGCGCAGTGGTAGGCAGCGTATACGACTACAGTTCAAAGGTGTCGGGTTCGATTCCCGGTTCAAGACAAAAAAATTGTACGATCTACAAATATTTACTTCGAAGTTTGGGTATTTTCTATGTATATTATGTATTTATTATTTACAAGAAAATTATATACTTAAGTGTACTATCACCCAAGATGGATTAAGAAAGATAGATAGCATTCATATCCCTATGAATTTGAAAGCTATCTAGCTTCCTAATCTCAAACTAGCAGAGCTTGTACTGTTAGCTCTGCTTAGTTTGAGGATAAACACCGTTGCTTCACATGTTCGAAAGTATTTCATAGTTTAAATGTAAATTATTCTCATACAACATAGTCACAGCCACGCCACTAATAAATACGGGTTTCAAATCAATACAAGAGAAACGAATCAATGAAAAAGATTCATTCATTGTACAGTTGACTATGTGAACTAAATGAACTAGTGAACTAAATGAAAGATGTAGTTCGCAGCACCGAAAAGATACATATCTCTCTTTTCATAGAACTGAACTATAATGCGCAAGACTACCCACGACAGTCGTTGAGATTACGCGCAGCTTCTCTTAATTTCAACAAATCTACGGTTCATCGCATTATTTCGAAAGATTTACATTTTCATCCCTATAAAATTGTTATTGTTCAAGAACTGAAGCCTGATGATCCTGATAAACGAGTCGAATTCTGCAGGACTATGAAAAACTGTTTTAGGAGTTTCAATAACATCTGGTTCTCCGATGAATCGAATTTTCACATCAACGGTCACGTGAATAAACAAAATTGCAGATACTGGGCTTCCGAGAATCCGCTAGAACTGCATCAGAAGCCTTGCACTCGCCAAAAGTTGTTGTTTGGGCTGCCATATCAAGTCAAGGAATTATCGGTCCTTATTTTTTTGAGGATTACCGAGGTCGAACTCAGACCGTTAATTCTGATCGATATTGCCATATGATCCGGACTTTTTTGGCTACAGAAATGCGAAACCAGTATGGCTATAACCGCAACACCTTTTTCCAGCAAGATGGAGCCACTTCTCATGTAACCAATGGCTCATTAGCTGCTCTTCACGATTTAATCCCTGGAAGAGTGATAAGTCGCCGAGGAGACATCAACTGGCCACCGAGGAGCCCTGATTTAACGCCTGCTGATTTTTTCCTATGGGGCTACCTAAAAAGTAAAGTTTACAATCCATTGCCACCCAACCTAAATGTTTTGAAGCAAAGAATCACTGAAGAAATCAACACTATTCCAAGAGCGATGCTCCAGCGAGTGATTGAAAATTTTAGCTCTAGGTTAAATGAGTGTGAAGAAGTGAATGGTGCGCATTTGCAAACGGTTGTTTTTCATCAATAAACTTCAAGAACTGCTCTTTAATTTAACAATAAATAAAACGAGTGTTAATTGATTTTGTTGTTTTTTATTTAACATCTAAAAACGAAAAACATTCTGAGACACCCGATATAAAGCAAGCCTGCCTCGCGAGCCTATTGAAGTTCGTGCTCATACATGCTCTAACAGTATCTTTAGCGTAAATTGTAACTGCAAAAATAGTTAGTACTCATATCATCAAGTACTTAGGTGTACTCGTCGACCAACACATAAAATAGAAAGAGCAAATTGACGCTACGGTGGCACGTCTAAGAAAGTTGACATACATATTTAAGAAACTTAGAACTGTGTTGGACTTTAACAGCTTAAAAATGGTCTACTTTGCACTTGCTCAGTCAGTGTTGGGGTATTGCTTATTGGTCTGGGGAGGAGCCCACAAAACCGATATGTTACGAGCCGAACGTGGTCAACGTACTGTTCTAAAGGTACTCGCAAGAAAACCAAGGCGATTCCCAACATTGGCACTTTACTCCTTGTGCCAAGTTTTAACAGTGAGACAGCTGCTCATATCGCAGATTATCCTTCGCAAACAAACAAATTTAATATATAACTCAGATATTTATGTCACTAAACGTCGCTCAGACAGAATATGTGATGTAAAATACCGAAGAACTGTAATAGCAAGCCGTCATTTCAAACACATAAGCTCAAAAACATATAATACCATAAATAAAACAATGAACATCTATCCTATGACGAAGGGTGTATTGAAATATAAACTTGACAGGTGGCTAAAGACTCTTTCTTATGACGCAACGGAAGAACTTGTATCAATTTGATGTTTAAAAAAAACACACACACACACACACAATGCACCCTCACACACATACACACCCTTTCCACACATACTTATACTTACATATCTACACAACATTCTGCATGCAATTTAGTTATAGTTATTTTATAACTTAGTTACAAGCGATTTTAACAAATTTCTATTTGGTTTTGTATCACTGTATTTGTTTTTGTATTTTAATTTTTAGTTTTATTTGATGTTATTTAGTAAGTCTGGAACGTTTATCTTTTCCATCAGGAGAGTGGCGTTGATGGCTGTGCCACAGTATTCTACTTTTACAGCTGTCATCGATCCAATTTTGCTTATGTTTATTTTATTGTTTATGTTCCAAATAAAGTTTTATTATTATTATTATTAAGTTTTATTTACTCACTTACGGAAATTAGGTATATTGCAGTTGTAACAAAAATGTGACATTAACAGAAGCTGGCATTTATAGAATGTGGCATTATAAGAATCTGGCGTTTATAGAACGTGGAATTTGTAGAATCTGGCGTTTTAAACTCATCTGACATTTCTAGAATTTGACATTTGTAAACGTGAAAGTTTGTGTAGATGTTTGGCAATCAACGTCAAACGGGCCAAAAGGATCTGGTTGGAATTTGGTACAGGGATAGATTATAGTATAGAATAACACATAGGCCACTTTTCAACCCTAGAATAGGTTCCCATGGGTTACGGGAACGGGATCAAAATTTCACACGGGCGGACCCGCGGGCAACTGCTAGTTATCAATAATTTTCAGTTTTCAGATTTTTCCTTTATATATGCCTCATAATCTAACTTGATGCCAAATATCAAGTTTCTAGGTAATCTAGAAGGGGGTTAGTTTTAAGGGTGTCGTTTTTTCGTGATGTCCTGCGCGCGCATCGAAAAAATTTACTCTCATAATTTTTCCATAAAGCGAAAAAGGAGTATAATTTCAAAAATGCAAATGTAAAAAATTGGCCTAAGTTCAACAGGTTCCCCTACGTGTCGATGGAAATTGGCCAATCTGATGGGTAATTAAATTGTATCGTGTGGAAGCCCCGTTACTTACGTCAAATGATAAGATTCTGATGAAAAGTAGATCCTGTATGACAATCGAAAATGTCTGTCTCATGATTGAATACAGAGATGCAGCCAAACAATGTTACGAATACAAATTCGTGTCAAAATAAGCTGCTTGCTAAGTGTATACCTACGCGATCAAAGAGTTACCTGAGCGAGGCACACTACAAATAAAAAATATGTAACCTCGCACAGCTATTTCTTTGGCTGTGCGTACTCTATAGGGGTCAATGCCGGTATTATTTTTTATAGTTTCTTGAGACCAAATACTGCAGCGGTAACGAATTGCAATTGAATCGAATCGAAATCTGAATAACTTTTTACTATTATAGGGAAAAATTCAAACGCAATAAAGCGGTGAAAAACGCTGTTTAGAGTTCATCAATTCCAGTCTCCAGGATTTAAATTAACTTCTTTATAAAAATATCAAAACATGAATGATAATCAACGTATCAAATTTCTATTCACTAAATATATACCTACGTATTTACTTTTCCAACTTTAATACTATAGCAGAATTAGCAGGAAACGTTACGTTTTCAAAATATAAAATCTGGCCAACTAGAGAGACGTTTGTACCGGCTATGACAGTACCGCCGTAAAACATTGAGGACAAATCGGTTGTAATGTCGTTATTACCTAAGTTTCCAACAAACACACATGTATTTCTACGAGGGAACCATCGCTCAATAACTACAAGATTGCCTTCATACTTACGAAGTTCTATATTCTTTTGTACACTACCATCCTTAAAAATTGCATTCAAATATAAAGTTGGCGTATACAATCTCACCTTAGTTATTAATTTAATAGCTTCAAGAAAATTATAGTTTGGATCTAAAGCCGACTTTCCATTCCAAGGCAAAATACCTGCTGTCGATTTTTCATTATCAGAAAAAGACATCTGTACTACATTATGAACATCTTTGTGTTCATGGAAATCGCCCTCAATATTTTCGAGACCCCCTAGTCCGATCTCATCGCCATAGAAAATACTAACAGTTCCAGGAAGTACAAGTTCAAGGGCAGTCAAAGCTAAAGTATTGTTGACATATTTTTCAGATATTCTTTCATTATGAATGCTACCAATATTCCAGTGTACCCAGGGGTAATGAGGTTTACCCCATAGAATACCATCAATTACTTTATCAATACGACTTTTTAAACCACTAATACCATTTTCTAAATCCAAATGTATATCAATAAGATCAATCCTAGACAATAATACATTTAGAGAATCACCTTTAGCTTTGTCCAAAGCATTTTCACTAGCAATAAATATTTTGTCACTGCCAATGATATCTTTCCATAATTGTAGTGTTCTACCAAATTTCAAGTCATTTACAAATTTATCTAAGTCTTTTAAATAAAATCCATTAACACCTTCGTTTTTCCAAAATATAAGGGCTGCTGACGTAGGATCCACAAAAGTTGTTCCAATTTCATCAGAAACTAACAAAGTATCAGTAGAATTTCTAGTTGAGGATACAAGTTTTGCCAAGGAAACCACAGGCAAATCCAGGATTATGGACATATTTCGGCTATGCAGTTCAACCACCAAATCCTTAAAATCTTTAAGAACACCTAGGCTCCTATCAATTTTTACTAAAGAAGTAATATTATAGTATTGTTCTGGATATTTTTGTGCTTCATATATGTAATTTAATCTAATAGCAGATGCTCCTAATTCTTGTATATAATCGAGTTTCTTTACGAGACCTTTCAAGTCACCTATTCCATCATGATTAGAATCTTTAAAACTAGCTGGAAAAACTTCATAAAAGACTTTACCTTGATACCATGGTAGATTAGGGTTACATTCTTTGGGTATTGTTACAACTAATGCTATAATTGCAGCTAGGCAGGCCACAAGACAAGAACAAACAATCCAAAGAAGTACTTTCCTTATGACATTCCAGTTCCAATTAACAAAGTTTGGTAATTTTCTGTTATTTGCTATATGATTCCCATTGAGCTTACAGTCTTCAGTCTGAAAAAGTTTAAAATGTATTAATTGACATTACTGAATTAAATTGAAATAAATTGATGCCAATTCTTTATTTTGAGATCCAAACATAGATATGATGGCAATCTATTGTAATAAGCAACAATATCATGGTATATGTGTATATGTTATTATAAGTAAAAAGTTGTGGAAATACTATATTAAACAATCTTTACTCAAGAGTGCACTATTATAAACTTTTTATTGTTGTCCATTTATGCATTACACCAGTGACTTTACCTAAAATTTTTTTTTTTTTACCTAAAATTTCTGTGAGTATAAGAGTACTGGTAAATACTGAGTATATTTTTGCAAAATTTTCAAAGTGTGTCTTGCTTATGAACGAATGGTTGTTGTAATAACTGTTCAAACACCGTCTTACAAATTTAATAGATGTCAAAGACAAAGTCAAAGTCAAGAGTCATTTATTCTGTATAGACCATTATAATGACACTAACAAAATGTAAAAAAGATGTATGACTAATGTTTAGCAACTGGACCACCGGTTCGAAACGCGGCCCTGTTCTGAGAAGACTCCAGCAAGAAACTCAGCGGGCTGTTTTTGTTTGGTCTATTTACAAACACGTTTACTTAACGAGAGCAAACAGTTAATATCTAAGCTTGTTCACAGATGTCACTGTGCCTTTGTCTCCTATTTTGGGGGATTGCTTATTTTTGTAGTCTGCTTTCATTATTTTCCTGCCCCACCCAACTCTCACCATGGTATAATTCAAAAATCTTGATAATTTAATAGTCCATATTTTTAGTTCTCTTTAGTGGTAAGCACAGGGCGCGACAGGCGGAAATGGGCCAATCTACCAATCATAGACTATCAACATCAAAATCATTCAAAGGGCTTGTGGCATTGATTGATCAGACCTTTTATTGGCCAATTAGTTTAATGTGCAAGTTTATTTAAGATTTTTGGAACTTACTATATCATACATTATGAGGGATTCCAGTAAACCATTAGGCATTTTTTTGCACTGACTTACTACTCATACTCATAAAGTATTGTAGCAAACTAAAGTGAAGAGTGAATGCAGGTGATTCACTCTCCTTTTAATAGCACCTTTGCATCTTCCATCCCTCAACAATTAACCAAGTATACTAACTTAACATTTGTTCCACACATTCATATTCAATCATAACATAACATTTAGTTGTTCCTTCATCCTGCTCAAAATTTGTGTCTAGTTCACAGCTTAGAAAATTTCTTATTAAGGATGGGTGCATTGTGCTTTAAAGTAGCATGTCTAATTGGTGATTAAGCTAACCTATCCATTGATAGTATAACAACAATATATTCACCTGTCCCATTATAAGATCTCCATTTTTACTAAGGGTTTGGTAGTCTAGCATACTAATGTTGTTTATCAGCTGAGCGCTGACTGGATCTTGCACCACAGAATTTGAGTCACCTGATGAACTGGAATCTCCTGCCACATCTAAAATTAATTGAGCTACTGAGTAAGTAACCATACTCATACAGTCACAACAAGTTCTAGCATATGCCAATATGAGTGCCTATGAACATTGATTTCATACTATAAATGAGAATAGAATTTTGTCTGTTAGATTTTCATGCCTACACCAATGAACTGATTATTTTCTAATTTCTAAAAGAGATAGTTTATGGCCTGAAGAATAACATAGGATACTTTTTATTACAGAAAATACTCCGCGATATAGACAAAACCATATAAAATGTAAAATATTCAAATACTAACTACTAGTTTTTACAAACATGGTAATATGTATAATTTAAACAGTTATTGTTTTTAGTTACAGAAATTGACTGATCGTTTACCTGTCTGAATGTTAACCATATTCGAATCATCATTTAATGTTAAAAACGGACGATCACTCATTTCTTCTGAAAGAGGATGCTTGAAATCGAGAGGTGTAGGGCTCGGTGTCGTCGGCAATAATAAGCACGTTGATGATTTTACACCGCGTAAATAATCCAAGGTCTCTAAATCATTAGTGCCAGAGTTGTTACTATTTTCCGATGATTCGTTCATACTTTCAGACTCCAGACTGTATTTCAATAAGATTTCAAAGATATTTAATATTAATTCATTGATAATTGCTTAAACTATGTTTTAAAATTGTTCAATTCAATTCAATTCTTGATTATGGCCTTGTGGAGCAAACACCACAATTTTGCCAGTGTCGAGTTAGAGATAGACCAGTAAACGAAAGGAAGTTTGACCGGTGGAAAGATAGGCCAAAAAATAAACATGTAATCAAGCAGATTGCAATTCAATTCAATTCTTGAATATGGCCTTGTGGAGCAGTATAGCAATTTAAAAAAGCGCAAATATCTGAAATATCTGTCAGCTTACTGTGCTCATATAAAGTACCAAAGAGAATATAAGCACTACGTTTATAAAGTACTCTGTGCTGTGTGTGCTCAGTCCTGGCTGTGTTATTTTTAGCAGTTTTAGCCGGTTGGCGTTTGGCTCAGTGAATTATGATTTATGAAATGATTAAATGAAATGTAGTCTGTACATAGTCCATTGAGCTATATTATTTATGTATGTATATATATATATGACTAATTGCGAATATGGCACTAAATAATTGTCAAGTTTGGCAACATCGACGTTATGTATTGTCTACATACGTCCGAGGCGGGAAATTGAAAAGAGTGGGCGCGATTTTTTTCAATTCTTTCAACATTTATATTTAAAGTTGTAAATACTTGTACAAACCCTGCATAGTGTTAAAAATAGTGTTTAGCACTTGCTCGAGATGGAGGAGGACGAAGGCGGGGGTGTTAATACTCCCCCGAATCCTAAAGTGAGGAAGAGGAAGGAAGACAATGTTAGGACTGGCGACAGTGGTGAGGAAAGTGAAAAAAGTTATTTGCCTTTTTTCAAACCTAATTATAAAAGACTCTATCCAGAAAATTCTAATTATACCGAGTTCAATGTGTTCGTGGAAAGCCGTGATAAAGACCGTATAGGGAATAAGAGCCCTATTTACTTGAACCACATTTTTGCATCGGAAGTAAAGGGAGTGGTAGCTATAAGGCGAATTAATGCCAATCGAATTGGTGTTATATTCAAACAATATAATACTGCAAACAATTTTATTAAAAATGAACATTTCCTAGAGAAATACAAAATTAAAGCCTTTATACCTGCAGCACAAATTGAGCGCATAGGTATAATTAGACATGTACCAACAAACATTTCCAATAAGGAATTATATTTGAAGCTCTCCTCAATATATGAAATAGTTGCAGTACGCCGATTTACTAAGAAAGTAGGGTCCAGCTGGGCCCCACTGCAGACAGTCAGCATAACATTTCTATCAAATATCTTACCAAATAATGTCCAATATGATTTATTCTCATACAGAGTGTCTGAATACATCCCACCTCTGCAGCAGTGCTATCGCTGCTTCAAATTTAATCATTCTGCTAAGGTTTGTAATGGTAAAGAGCGCTGCAGCTGTTGTGCAGGTGATCATTCTTATAAAGATTGTGACAAGCCTAATGAATTATGCTGTGTTAATTGTGGTGGAACTCATTTGGCTGTAGCTAGGACTTGTCCAGTAAAAATGAGGAAGATAGTAGAAAAAAAAGAAAAAATAAGTTATTCAAGTGTAGTTAAAACTAATAAAAATGATGTTAAAGAATTTCCTCTTTTACCAGAAAAGTCCCATAGTGTAAATAAAACAATTAATAAAACAGGAGTAAATAATATTGTAAATAGCTCTAATGTAAATACAACTGAGAAATCTCAGACTGAGAAGAAAAGCTCTACCTCAGATGTAATTAAACAAGTCATAGGTAATAATGATATTCTAATGGCCCTTGTACAAACTTTAGTACAACTAGGAAACAAAATGGATGATGTGCCTATCACCACAACATCCATAAAACAAATGTTACTTAAAAATTTATCATCATAAACAATGGATATAAGTGCCAGTAACATAAGTTCTAACTTACGTATTGCACAATATAATATTCAAAGTGCCAATAGTAAAAAATGCCTATTAATCAAATTTTTACATGAAAATAATATAGATATTTGTTTACTAAATGAGACATGGTTTAAAAACAATAATAAACAGTTTAAAATACCTGGGTTTAATATTTACTTTAAAAATTCTGTGAATGATCATAATGGTGTAGCAATTTTAATAAAACCATATTTAAAATACAATGTTTTAGATACAACTTTCTATGAAGAAATACAAACAATTGCTATTTCAATATCCACAGAAATTGGTAATATTACTATCTTAAATGTATATTGTCCTCCTAAAAGTGGACATATAAGATTAAATAGATTATGCAACATGATAGGTAGTCTTCCAAAGCCCATCCTTGTTAGTGGAGATTTCAATGCCCACCACATTGCCTTTGGCTGTCTAAGTACGAAAGGGCGCGGTCGAGATTTGTACAATGTGATAGATGACTGTGATTTATGTATTTTAAACGATGGTAGCTTCACTACTGTTAATAGTCCTAGGCATAACCCATCTGCAATAGATGTTACCTTTGTTAGTCCGAATTTGGCACCACTTTGTAAATGGTCCTTGCATGATAATGCTATGGGTAGTTACCATTACCCAACAATTATTAGTATTGCACTGAGTACTGACAAATATCAAATCAATCCACCGGTTGATAAATATTTGTATAATAAAACAGATTGGAATAAATTTCGTGACCTTTCTCAAAATATTTTCACTGACATGACATCAACAGTTGATGAACAAGATCCAATGTCTGTATATTTAGACTTTTGCTCTCGTCTAGACAAACTTAAACAACTCGCTATCCCAAAATTCGTAAAAACTAGTGATTTTAAAAGTAGGCCTCCATCACCCTGGTGGAATGATATTTGTGAGAAAAGTGTTAAAACGTCATACAATGCCTTGAAATTATATAGAAGTGATCCAACTATAGCAAACTACATCAATTATAAAAGATTGGACGCTTTGAAAAAGCGGACTATTTCCGAGCAGAAAAAGAGTGGTTGGAATGACTTCTGTAACACTTTCAACAGAACTACTCCAATAAGCAAGATTTGGAATTTAATTAAAAGATTCAAGGGTGTAAAAGCTGGCAATAAATCTTATAAGGATGAGTTTGTTCAACCATTTTTGTCTAAATTAGCAGACAGCAATAATTTGATAGATTTTAGTTCATATTGCAATTATTTTAATGAGAATAATGATAATCCCAAATCAATGTTTCTCTTAGATACTTTTACATGGAGTGAATTTATGATGAGCTTACAAACCAGGAAAAATACAACTCCAGGTCTTGATGATTTTCCATACATTTTAATTAAAAATCTTCATGTGTCCATACAACAGTTATTTTTAAAAATTCTAAATATGCTCTGGCTACAAAAAATCATCCCTACACAATGGAAAACACAATGTGTCATTCCCATTTTAAAGGCAGATAAACCACCTGAACTACCCAGTTCGTATCGACCTATCTCTTTATCGTCATGTCTCGGTAAGATATTCGAAAACATGCTCAAAAATCGTCTTGATTGGTATGTTGAAACAAATAATTTTCTTCCACGGATCCAATATGGTTTTCGAAGAGGCTGCAGCTGTGTAGATAGTTTCACCTCACTTATAACAGACCTGAAAAAAGCCAAAAATTTAAGATTAAATACTGTTTGTGTATTTTTGGATGTACAAGGTGCATTTGATAGTCTCGACCCTGGGATTTTAGTTAAGATTTTAACTGGTAGCCTAGGCATACCTGGTGAAATCTCTAAATGGTTACACAATTTTTTAAACAAGAGAGTCCTGTATGTACGACACAATAATATTCTGTATGGCCCAGAAGAGG
This sequence comes from Cybosia mesomella, assembly GCA_946251805.1. Classification (NCBI taxonomy): domain Eukaryota; kingdom Metazoa; phylum Arthropoda; class Insecta; order Lepidoptera; family Erebidae; genus Cybosia; species Cybosia mesomella. The sequence goes on from OX276395.1 coordinate 12,831,589, forward strand.
CCTCTAAAGGGACAATGCAAGGTGCAGCACTCTCACCTTTATTGTATAATTTGTATACTTCTGAAATATGTAAATATGTAAATTTGAAAAATGTACAGATTCTGCAATTTGCAGATGATCTGGTTCTTTATAGTTCTGATAACAACATAACTAAAGCAATAGACAATATTAATTTAGCCTTACATGAACTCAAGAACTATTACCAAGATATTTTAAATCTGAAAATTAATGCTGGTAAAAGTAGTGTGATGATTTTTAGTGATGAGACTCCCCGTACAGATGTTATATACAATGGTGACATAATAGATAGAGCTAATCAACATAAATTTTTAGGTGTTATTTTGGATCAGAAGTTAAACTTTGAACAACACATTAAATACATTTCTCAAAATGCTCTTAAAGGTGTTAATATCATTAGATGCTTAGCTGGTTTGTCTTGGGGTGCAGACCCCAATATATTGTCCCTGTTATATAAAGCAATTGTAAGGAGTCACTTTGATTACAGTACTCTAGCTTATGTAAATAGTCCTTATGTACATAGATTAGATGTGATTCAAAACAAGGCTTTGAGAACTATTTCTGGAGCAATGTGTTCTACTCCTATTAGAGCAATGGAGGTTGAAACCAAAATTATGCCTCTTATACTAAGGAGGATTCTACTAATTGAAAGATATTGTCTGAAACTGTTAGCACTAGAAAATAATGAAGTTAAACATAAAATAGTTCCTCACCTTATTAGTATATCAGGCCCATTAACTTCCGCAGACGAATTGTTAAGAGATATCTCTCCTCAGATATGTAGAATTTTTCTGCAAATTCATGAAAAATGCACCCATGTTAGAAAACAGTCACAATGGCCATGTTATTCTCATTCATTCAAAAGTATACTTCATCCTATTACTATTTTAACTCACAAAATTTCCTGTAATTCTGACATGTTACAATTCTTAGAAGAGAATCCTCATTATTATACTTTGTACACTGACGGTAGTAAGAGCAACGACCATGTGAGATCTGCAGTGTTTGATCCACAAACCAATTTTTCTCAAAGTTTCGTTTTGGATAACAATTGTTCAATATTCACAGCAGAGGCATATGCAGTTTTAGAAGCTTTAAAATTAATAATTCATTTGAAAACGTGTAAATACTTTTTAATTCTATCAGATTCTTTAAGCCTAGTAGAAGGTTTAAATAATTTAAAAATTAACTATAAAACAAACTATATTCTGTATCTTATTAAAGAGATTATATATAAATTACATTTACTAGAAATAGAGGTAGTCTTTATGTGGATACCTTCACATAAAGGTATCTCTGGTAATGAGATAGCAGATAAAACTGCATTTGAAGGGATTAACGCTTTAAATGTTAAATGTGTAATGGACATTCCACTGACAGATTATTACTACACTCTAAAAATTGAAATATTGGGATTCTGGAGAGATATGTGGAAGAAAGATCAAGATGAGAAAGGAAAGTGGTATGGGAAAATTCAAGAAGAGATACCTACTAAACCTTGGTACTACAAATTGACGTCAGCAAGTCGAGAGTACATAACAACTATGAACAGGCTTCGATTCGGACACTCCACCACTCCCTTCCACCTGGCAAGGCTGGGAATTATAACCGATAATAGGTGCAAATACTGTAATGTGCCACAAGCAGATATCGAACACGTGCTCTTCTGCTGTCAAAAGTGGAATATGCACAGGTTAATACTCGCCAGTGAATTAAGTGATATTATGGCAAATAATTCCTCCCGCCACTTGTACGAATTATTAAAAAACAAACAATGTTATAATTCATTATTTAAATTTATTAAAAACACCATAGTAAAAGTTTAAAAACGCAGTGTATTGTGACTTGTGAAGCTTGTGAATGTAATGTGAAGTGAACTATGGAAGTGAATAAACAAAACTATTATAAATAAAGACATGGCTTAAAGGTCTTGTAACCAAGCCAAAAATCTTCAAAAAAAAAAAAAAAAAAATTGTCTACATACCTATTCGAAGTCTGTGTGACATGTTTTGTTCGTGGGTCCAACTTCCATGTCAAGTCAATTTAATATATTGCAATATTTGTAATTATATTGTGTAATTGTGTATTATCTATGTTTGTAATTCGGCAACGGCAATGAGAAGTATTTAATTTAAAGAACGTTAGTGTACAAAACTTTTTGTTACTTAAGTACATTATGAATTGTGAAATAACTGCTTATTGAAATTGTGATATTTATTGAAGATTGTAATTCATAAATTGAAAAGTTAAGATGATTGGCACTAATAAATTGTTGTCCACAAATAACACTGTATGCCAAAAGTTTATTTACCATAGAAACTTATCAACGAAAAGTATCAGAGATGTTATGTATCAATACTTACAAAGAAGCAAAGTACCAACAATGCATTTTCAAAAATCATTACCTCGATTACCCATACCTGAGTTATCAAAAACTGGAGAACGTTATTTGAATGCGGTTCGACCTTTATTGAATAATGATCAGTACAATACAGCTGAAAAGCGAACGCTTAACTTTCTTAATAAAGAAGGTAAAGTACTACAAGAGAAACTTGTAGCAAAAGATAAGAAGAATAAGCATACAAGTTATATATCGGAATACTGGTTTGATTTATACTTACGTGAAAGAGTCCCATTACCCATAAACTACAACCCACTAATTGTCTTTGTAAATGATGTCAGACCAGAGTACAATGATCAATTAGTAAAATCTACAAATATGTTAATTAGTGCTGTTAGATTCATGCTATCATTAAGAGATCAAATTTTGGAGCCAGAAGTGTATCATTTAAATCCTAAATCAAGCAACACCCCATTATTCAGAACAGTTACAGGAATGTTACCTGAGGCACTGTCATGGTATGTAAAATTAAATATTCACTGTATTTTGGTTATTAGACACTTTGTTTCTTAAATTGTATAGCATATAAAAATATTAAAAGCAGTACTGTTTACTTTAATATCAGATTTAATCTAAATAAATTATATTGGTAAGTATCCACTTAGTTAAACACAACCAATCAGGAGGAATAGAGTGGATCCCAGGCTACAAAGTGCAAGCTTTGGAAGCAACTGGCATTAGTGCTCGGATGCTAATCTACTTAAAGTTTAACATAAAAATGCAATTCTAAGCTCAATTTTTATTTAAGCTGTTGAAATATTTTAGAAAAGAATACGATAAAATAGACCTTCATTAATGGTTTTTAACTTGAATGCTTTTATTTCCATACACTAATCAACTGAGTCTAAGGATAATTAAACCTACCCCCATAGGATGGCACTACACTACACATTCATGTCTCTTGAGTACCTTGTACTAATGGAATTACAGAAAAATCTTTCATGTGGCCAAATGCAGTCATGGGAAATAATGATTATTCGGAACCTGACCTGGTCGCTGGTCGCCTACACAAAAAGTCTAGTGATATTCAATATAACCTTTATTAGAAAAACTATAATTTTATAATTTCGAACTACCTACTTTGTACAGAGCTGTATTTGTATGTAATTATGTTATTTTTGTGTGGATAGTTATTTACCAATTGTTCCAAACCTGACCCGAAAGCCTGACCCGGTCGCTGGTTAGGTTAGAAACTTGAAAAAACTTTAATATTTGTTCTGCATGTAACCCTCTTCCTAACCTGACCCGACGCCTCGTTCCTATTATAACCCGAATTGTGCATATTGGTCATTCTCTCTAATCTTTCTCAAAATAAAAAGTACATATGTGTCAAATCAGTATTTAATATTTAGATAAATCTAATCAAAATACTTATGACACTAAACTTTAACAAAAAAATAATAAGTAGTGTAGTAAAAAAAATAGTTATTATTTGTTTAAATGTTTATTATTAGTAAAAAATAATAACATTTCTAAAAAGTGTCATACTTTGTACCTACTTTCTTTGAAAATATAAAATATGGTTAACTTATGATGAAGGTACGTTCGCCCGGATATACTTGGCACAATAGAAACCAATAGTGTAACTTGTGATTAATCTAAACTCTTCCAGGTATGGTGCCTATTTATTTAAGGCTTTCCCTCTAGATATGAGTCAATTTGTTGGACTATTTGGAGCAACTCGAATTCCCCGTCTAAGGAAAGATGAAATCTTCAGAGATCCCAAGAGCAAACATGTAGTTGTGCAGAAGAATGGAAACTTTTATATATTTGATGTATTAGATAATAATGGTAATTGTGTGTTTATTATAATAATGTGTGCACTTAATTATATATGCATATTGTTTTACAATAGGTATAAGACTTAAATAAAGGTTTGTACACTAACTTACTTGATTGATTTTAGGTAACCTTTTATCACCTTTAGAAATGCTTGGGAACTTAAGTAATATACTTAATGACAACACACCAAGGCCGGAGCATCCTCTAGGTATATTGACTACACAGAATAGAGATGCTTGGGCAAAACAACGGGAACATTTAGTAGCAACAGGGAACAGTGAAATGTTAGATAAAATAGACTCAGCAATATTCAATTTAATATTAGATCACGATGAACTCAAAGACGACAAACACAAAATCCTAACAAAATATCTGCATGATGATGGACTGAATAGGTAAGTATAATTTTATATTTACATAAGTACCAATTTTTTCTATTTTTCTTCTAAAGACCTTTGGTCGCCGTTGAAATCAGAAATTAAAGCAATCAATCTCATTGATCCCAAATGTTGAGTAATATAGGTCTGCAAGAATCTCATGGCAAATTGGGAAATAAAAAATTGTAGAGTGCATTAGTTTTAGATTTAATAATATTAAAGCTTTATTTATTCCGATAAGAGTATACATTTTATGTGTGTTAATAATGATCAGCATGAGCTAATTCATAGTGCCCTGTCTTCAGCTTGCCGCATCCAGCATCTGCCCGCAGTCTTTCGCAGATCGTCATCCCACCTGGCCGTCTGGCCGTCCGGAGGGCGTCCTACACTACGTTTGCCGAGTCGCGGTCTCCACTCAAGAACACGTTTACCCCAGCGGTTGTCGGTTCTTCGCGAGATATGGCCGGCCCACTGCCACTTCAGCTTGCTTATTCTTTGAGCTATGTCGATAACCTTGGTTCTCTGTCGGATGTATTCGTTACGAATCCTATCCTTCAGAGAAACTCCGAGCATAGCTCTTTCCATAGCTCGCTGAGCGACTTTGAACTGGTGGACCAGCCCTACCGTGAGTGTCCACGTCTCAGCTCCGTAGGTCATTACGGGTAGGACGCACTGATTGAAAACTTTCGTTTTCAAACACTGCGGTATGGATGACGAGAAGACCCGACGTAGTTTCCCAAACGTCTAGCCTAGCTGGATCCTCCTCTTGGCCTCCTTCTCAAAATTGTTTTTACCCAACTCCACAATCTGCCCGAGGTAAGTGTACTCAGAAACAATTTCAAGAAGGTGGCCATCCACGACGACCGGTCCTGGATCAATGTGGCCATTGATCAAGACTTTGGTTTTATCCAAATTCATGCCAAGACCGATGCGTCGCGAGGCTGAAGCTAGGCTGTCCAGCATCTGGGTTAGCTCCTCTAGCGACTCCGCCATTAAGACTATGTCATCAGCGAACCGCAGGTGTGAGATGTAGTCGCCGTTTATATTTATGCCCTTACCTTTCCAGTCCAGCGTCTTAAACATATCTTCGAATGCGCTCGTGAACAGTTTCGGGGATATGACATCCCCCTGTCTCACTCCTCTGCGCAATTGGATGGGTTTAGACTGCTGACACTGTACTTGGACACTCATAGTGGCGGCTTCGTAAAGGCATCTCAGCACCTCGACATAAAGATATTCTACTTGACATCGCTGTAAGGATTCCAGAAGAGCCCAAGTTTCGACGGAGTCAAATGCCTTTTCATAGTCCACAAAAGCGAGACACAGGGGCTGATTATACTCTTCGGACTTCTGTATAATCTGCCTCTTTGTGTGAATGTGGTCTATGGTGCCATATCCTCCGCGGAACCCAGCCTGTTCCGGTGGCTGGAACTTTAGTGAATTCGTGACCAATCGTGAAAATAGCTTATAGACGTGGCTCAGGAGTGTGATGGGTCTGTAGTTTTTAAGGAGGGTCTTATCACCCTTCTTAAAAAAGAGAACAACCAAACTCCCGCTCCACGCCTTAGGAGTTCTCCCACTGTGAAGGACGGCATTAAAGAGCTTCTGTAGCTCCTGTATGACAGGAGCTCCTCCTGCCTTCAGAAGCTCTGAAGTAATTCCGTCCTCACCGGGGGCTTTTCCATTTTTAAGCTGCTTCAGAGCTAACACAATCTCGTCTTGACTGATATCAGGCAGTTCGTCGGTATAGTGGCGTGCCAGGGTGGCTCTGGAATCATGGTCGTCTCGTCGAGGACGGGGAGCATGTGCAGTATACAGACGGCCATAGAAATCCTCTATCTCGGCGGAGATCTCCGGCTTCGACAAGACGGTCCTCCCGTCATGCGTTATGAGCTTCGTCAGAAACGAGGGCATCAAGTTCTGCAAAAAACAGCGTACTGGTAGGAAGTCCAAACTCTCGGATGAGACTCTGGGGCTGATGGCAAGAAGACGGGAAACCACCCAAGCGACTTCGTCAGACAGGTCACACCTAAACAAGGAAAGCCAGCTTCCAAGCTGCTGAGTGAATACTTTGGACCCTCGGTTTCGCTCTATCGCCTCTTCAATGAGGCGTGTGTTGGAGCTCCGAAGGTCGCGCCGTACCATCTTCGCAATTTCCTTGTTTAGGTCATCTTCGCAATTTCCTTGTTTAGGTGTGACCTGTCTGACGAAGTCGCTTGGGTGGTTTCCCGTCTTCTTGCCATCAGCCCCAGAGTCTCATCCGAGAGTTTAGACTTCCTACCAGTACGCTGTTTTTTGCAGAACTTGATGCCCTCGTTTCTCAGCGTTTCGACCAGATTGTGTAGGGTCTCGTCAGCGTCATCAGTGGGTTCCAAGGCAACAAATCTTTCCCCGAGAAGCTGCTGGAACTTTTCGGTGCCCGCCATGATTTGGGTTGGGTTAGGTCGGAGCGTGGACATCATCAGACGGTTTCTTTCAAGCTTTAGGTTGATATTCAGAGAGCCTCGGAGCAGTCGGTGATCAGATCCGGTATTAAACCTGTTGATCACTGAGACATCTCTGAATATGTGCTTGCTATCCGTCATGATGAAGTCGATCTCATTTTTTGTCACAGCGTCGAGGCTTTGCCATGTCCACTTCCTTTGAGGCTGTTTCTTAAAGAAGGAATTCATTAAGAATAGTCCCTCTTTCTCAAGAAAGTTGACAAGCATTTGCCCCCTGTGATTCCTAACTCCATAACCATGCGGGCCTATACGGGATTCGTACCCAGACAGGGTACCCACTTTGCCGTTAAAGTCCCCCATAACAACGTTGAAGTGAGCCTTAGTGGTGTCGTGCAAGGCTTTGGATATTTCTTCATACATATCCTCCACTTCATCATCCAAGTGTGCCGAGGTCGGTGCGTAGACCTGAATTACCTTCATGCTATACCGCTTGGATAGCCGAAGGATCAGGTACGCTACCCTGTTCGACACGCTGGAGATTTCTTGAACGTTGTTAGAGAGGGCCCTATTGACGAGGAAACCTACGCCACCCTGGGCCTGAGAAGATGGCCCGAGTCAAGGGTTATGGTGTCCTCTCCCTCTCTACGGACTTCGCATAACCCGAGTACATGCCATTTAATGTTCTCTAACTCCACTTCCAACTGCGCTAGATGATGGTCAAGCCTCAGAGTGCGTCCGTAATACGTAGCCAGGGTCAGTTTGTGAAGGGGATTAGCCTATTGTAGCCCGGGGATTCTTAGCACCCCCTGCCCCGCCGTTACCATGGCCGCTACCATGACCAGGGATAGCGAGGCGGCCGGGAACTGGGGGCCATCTTTTGGCTGCTTCCTTCATTTGGGGGTAGTGCCCATAATCCCCACGCTGTGCAGGCGGGTTGGGGATCGCAGTTTGTTGGAGGGGTTGTTCTGCGGGGGTGCTGCTGCCCGCCCGCGGATATGTCCCTTAGTCGCCTCTTACGACACCCACGGGAAGACTTGGGTTGGTGCTATTCTCGTCTAGGCCGGCACCACACAGCCAATCATTTCCCAAGCTCCATCCATTAATTTCTCGCGATCTCCACTATACTCTCAGCCTGCCGTTGCTTTAGTCTCCCGACCTGTCTTTTTCCTAGTGATCCCTTAAACTTTGCCACTTGCAGTGTCCATCTCTTGTCCTTCACTCTACAGATATGTCTAGCCCACTGCCATTTTTGTTTCAAAGTGTATTTCAGAGTATCTTTTAACTGAACTAACTTAATATTTTCTGTTCTTACTTTTCTTTTTAATTTCTGTTGAAATTCAACTCAATTGGCATATGTCCAATGAAATATAAAATAAATAAATAGAGTATTAAGTTTGTTATTGTTGAGTTTCAGGCTCTCAACATAACATTTAGATTCATCATCATTTTTAAGGACTAAGATTAAAGGTGAAGGTCTTTCTGCTCCATTTGGCTGTACCCAATTTAAAAGTAACTTTTACCGATCTGTGGTCTGTTTGAAATTTTACTCGATTTAGTATTTCTTTGTTTGGTTAGTATTTCTTGGTGTATTGCTTATTATACAGTCGATTTATTAGGGGTAAGTACAGTCGATTTATTAGGCCAGTTAAGGTGGCCCATAACGCGTAAAGGTGGTGGTGGCAACCCTCGCGCTTGCGCTCCGCACCATCGCTGTGAGCAAAACGCTGAGTGAGAGCACTCCCATTCCGAAGGCCGCCAAGAGGACCCGCCTAAGCGCCTCCCACGCCGGTCACTCCGTCAGCGTGTGAGGAAGTGTATTACACACCCACGATTCACCAGTTAAGTTTAGGCCTCAATGTCAAAATATACACTCTAGAAACCAAAGTGTGAAGATAGGAAACTACATGAGTGAGGAAGAAACAATAATAAACGGCGTCCCGCAGGGAAGCAAAATAAGCTCTACTCTTCCAAATCTACATTAACGACCTTTGCACCATGTCAATACTACACACAAAAATCTACACCTACGCTGACGACACAGCCATCCTGGTAACAGGTCCTAACTGGCACCTAGTAAAGGAACGAGCTGAAAACTCACTAGAGAATATTATGGACTGGTTAAACACAAACCTTCTAACCTTAAACGTAACAAAAACCACCTACAAGCCTTTTGCACTAACAAAAACAAGGACCCACCCACAAGATATGTTTAAAATTCACTAAGGTACAACATGGAAGAGGCATCCAAATAAGCGGCTATGCTTTGCCCAATCCGCAACATTTGCACCTGCTGCGAGCTCACACAGAGCCAAACCGTGAAATATTTAGGCGGTCAGAAAGATCGCGCCCTGAGGCGGGACAAACAAATAGAACTGATGATAAGCAGAACAAGTTCCCTAATGCACATATTTAAATTGCTAAGAGACACCGTAGAGATACTAAGAACAGTCTACATGTCACTAAGCCAATTTATCATCCAGTAGTGCCTCACAACAGCCAAAACACATCATAAGCCTGGAAAGAGCACAAAGAACCATATTGAAAGTGTTGACAAGGAAACCGAATCAATACCCTATTGTCCAATTATACAAAGTTCTTAACGTCCTAACAGTTCATCAGCTCTTTGTGCTCAAAACTTTGAAGAAGAGACACCGTACTGGGTATAGTTCTTAACCCAAAACAACGGAGCCTAAAACCAGTGTGCCATAGTGTCCTCTATAAAACCTCCTTCGCAAAAAAGCAAGTTAACAGTACTAGTACTAAATTATATAATATAGTAAACAAGACATTAGGAATCTCAGTGCTCAGCCAACATAGTAAAGCGTGTAAAATAGTACCTTAAATTTGTTAAAGTATAAAGCTCAATTTTTTATATTTTATTAGGGATAACTTTCAAAATCTGGTCATCCATTGCCGGACACTTATGAGTCAAAGTCAAAGTCAAAGTATTAAAAAGTAGTAAGAAATAATAAATAAATATATACTAATAAATAACAGCGCCCTTTTTAAATACGTCTTCCTCGATGATGCCACTTATTTCATTAAAGCTAATTGGTGATATTCCCGATGAAAATGCCAATCGCTTTTACTGGATAGTTTTTTAGAAGAGGATATTACTTCGGGCCACCAACCAGGTGGACACCCGAAGTCTTAAAATCACGCAAAATCTTACACCCACTTTTTATCACTTTTCTCGACGTTTCACATGAGTCTAAGTCTAATTAAGCAAAAAAAATTTTTGTGTCGGTCTGTCTGTTGGTCTGGATGTCTGTTTACGCAATAACTCAAGAACCACTATTTTTTTTTTTCGTGCGGAAATCCCTTCGGATACCCCATACAAATTGTCCCTAAAAACTTTTACAAGTGAGTTTCTTTCGAGTTATCAGAGTAACGCGTATTTGACTTTGACATTTGAGTGACAATGACAATACGTATATTGTATATTTACAAACAACCAGACTGAAAGAAACTGAAATATAAAATCATTTTTTTGTGTTTTTGACGTCGAAGACGTTTGACTTGATTTCATTTTCTTCATATTTATTGCTCAATATATAAAGACGCGTCGAATAATATGCATAAAGCCTAAGGTCTGTAATTTTGAATAAAAATACTGCAACAAAAATATCTAAGTTTGGCCCGAAGTTTGACAATCACTGTGTGATTTCCGCCCCACTAGTTTTCATTATTGTAACTAGTTTTATATTATATTCATATTTTTGGACCAGATTTTTTTAAATTTATTTAATAATTCTGCATACTCCTCTTGACCTTCGATGCTGGGTTGTACACTAGATTTGAATTGGTTGGTAGCAGCTTTATGAACGTATTTTTTTATGTTTCCTGTCACAAAACACACAAACAATTTGATAGTCGATATTATTAGCATCACACATAGCAGATCACATGTCCAAGATAGCTGACCTCTTTTTAAATAGAGCGCACTTCTTTGGACTCAGTTTAAGGTTAACCTCACGAATCAGAGTAAAAACTTTTTCCAGGTTCTTCAGGTTTTCTTTGAAGCTGCGTCCCATAACTATAACATCGTCGAGATAAACCAGACAGACGGCTCCGAGTAGACCCACCATTACTCTTTCCATGAGGCGTTCAAACGTGGCCGGTGCATTAAATAAACCAAATGGCATGGCATTAAAATGCCATGAAACCGTTTCCAATTCCTGTACTAAAGGCTGTCTTCTCTTTATCGTCTGGACTGATCTTCACCTGCCAGTAGACACTTTTTAAATCGATGGTTGAAAACCATTTCATACCACTAAGCATGTCGAGGGTATCGCCGATTCTAGGCAAAGGATAAACTGTCTTTCTTTGTGACATTATTCAACATTCGGTAATCCACACAAAACCTTGTACTGCTATCCTTCTTTTTCACTAATACCACAGGTGATGACCATGGACTCGTAGAAGGTTCAATCACCTTGTTATCGGCCATGTATTTAGTCATAACTGCTACCTCTTCTCTTGCCCATGGTAAACGTCGAGGTCTTTGTTTTATAGGCCTGGAGTCACCTGTGTCAATCCGGTGTATCACGTGCCCAGTCCTTCCACAGTCGTTTCTGGTTGCAAAGATGTCTCTGAATTGTAGCAACAGGTCTCTGGCTTGATATAATTCTAATGCTGATAAGTTTTCCTTTGAATTCCCGAGAAGTTGCTGAATGTGATCTTCGGAGATTTGTGTACCGCCTTGTTTAATCGTAGTGCTGTTCAACCGCCTCAGGTACTTTACTTCCTCACATTTTCCGACCAAACTATTTTTCTTCAGGAGAACTATTTCGTCACTGAGGTGGAGGATTCTCACCCTAGCGATTCCGTTCGGCATCAGTAAGGCTCTCGCTGTTATAAAATTTTGATGACTGCCGGTATCTTCCACAATAAGACATCTACTTTGTTCAGTCTTCGCAGGAAACCTAGCTCTGATTAATGTTTCCGATTTAGGAGCTAACGTCGTATCCGTTAAACAGTAAAGAGTGCACGGGTGCGATCATTGTAAACAAACTTCCTGATCAGGAAATCTCAGCACTCCGCTAGATATATCCAAGACACATCGGTGGTTCCTCAAGAAATCCAGTCCCAAAATGCAATCATCAGTAATATTGGCAATTAATACTGACTAGTGATATATTTGGTCGCCATTTCTTACCTCTACATGTTTCACCGAGGACGGTCACTAGCTGGCCAGTAGCTGTCTGAAGCTGGCCCCTCGGAAATCGTTTTTCCCACCTTATGGTGCGTTTCAGCAATTCCGGCCTAACAACTGTACGTGAAGCTCCAGTATCCACTGTTAAACTGCAAGGTTGGTTGTCCAAGGTAGGCTCCATGATCAGACTATTTGCATTGCCAACTTGAGTTATTGTGATGGTTGGGGCCTCATATCGACCAGCCAGCGCCTGGCCCTGGCGACATTTAGTTTAACGGAACATCTTGATCCACTTGGGTCCCGGAGTCCGTGACCCTCCTCCGTTTCCTCGAAGGACACTGACTGGATATGGCCCCTTCCTCTACAAGAATAACACGTTGGGACATACCGCGGCTTCTTCTCCTCTGCAACTACCTCCTTGACCTCCCTGATCTTACTTATCCCGGCATTCTGCCGTACGGTTTCCACCTCAAGGGCTTAAGCCAGTGCTTCTTTTAAGGTCTGGCGTTGACGCAACTGTACACTAGTGAAAACTAGTGTAACGTGTGTACAAACTAGGGTACAGTTAGGTTTTAGGTTAGTTAGGGTAAGTTTCCACTTCTGCGTCCCGTATACCGTTTAGGAAGGCCTCCAGTAAGGTGGCCTTGATCATCACGGGTGTCGATGAGTAGGCCCGACGAACGAGCCTTTGAACCTCTACAGCCCATTCCTGGAGGCTTTCACCAGCTTCTTGTTTCCTCTCGCGTAGCTGCGCTCGGTAGACATTCTCCCGGTGCTTGTCACCGTAGTGTTGGTACTTGAAGGCTGTCCACGAGGGAGTTCCATCGAAGTGTGGTAGGTCGAACTTCGCTGATGATGGTGAAGTCGCGGCAACAGGTCCGCAGGTTTTTAGCCTGACGATCTCTTTTTCAAGCTCTTGCAAGCGGTCGTCAACAGGTCCGCAGGTTTTTAGCCTGACGATCTCTTTTTCAAGCTCTTGTAAGCGGCCGTCCATGGTCCCAGTCTTCAAAGCCACTTCCTTATTCAACATTTGCAAGCAGTCTTCAATGGTCCCAGTCTTCGAAGCCACTTCCTTACTCAGCATTTGCAAGCCGTCTTAAAGGTTCTTCACTTTATCTCCCATTGCATGGATACCTGAATGAATGCGGACATTCAAGGTGAATATCCTTGTATTCAAGATTTGTAGGTAAAGTAGGTATAGGTATTCGAAGTAGTTGTGTTTTTGTTTTGGCATTTCTAGATGTTTCTATACTGATCGGTAGAGCAGGGCAGGGCACATAGCTCGGAGAACCGATGGCCGTTGGGGCAGAAAGGTCCTTAGTGGATACCACGGCAAGCGCAGCGTAGAAAGGCCTCCCGCAAGGTGGACAAACGACCTAGCAAAGAGTGCAGGGACTCGGTGGATGCAGGCTGCTACAGACCGGTCAAAATTGAAGTCTATGAGGGAGGCCTATATTCAGCAGTGGACTTCCTACGGCTGATATGATCATGATGATGATGATGATTGGTAGAGTACTTCGACACTAACAATGCGTTTTAATTTCCAGAAGATTCGATCAGTAGTTTTCGCGATATCGAAGTTCGTTGTAACACTATTTATATGTTCGAGCATCACTTGAAAACCGCTGAACAGATTTAGCTGAAATTTTGCATGAACGTTCTTTTAGGGCATGGTCATAACCTGCGCTATATATCATCACGCTATTATTGGTATGATAGGGGTAATAGAGAATAATCGGTCTGAATTAATGACAACTTTATTATTACAAGGTAGGTTACGAAATTTTGTAATTCCGCAGAACTCAAACTTGGTCAAAATTTCTTGCACAGAAGACGTATCAAAATGGTACAACCACGGTACAAGTACAACCTAACTTATACTTTGATTTGACAGATAGCATTTGAAATGCCATATCAAAATCAACATTCTATTTTTTTTGATACCATGAGATTCTGGTAGATTTAACTTACAGTTCTTAAATAGTAAATACTCAATATTTTGGCTAGGGTCATAGGGCTGGGCGGCCGGCGGATCAGCCATCCGGTTACCGGCCGATCATGTTGCTCGACGAGGTGTGCAAGCTCTTTGAGCGGATTATTGCAGAGCGCCTCGTCGAGCATCTCACGAACGTGGGGCCTGATCTGGCGGATAACCAGTTCGGTTTCCGCCGTGGGCGCTCCACCGTGAAAGCGATCATGCGCGTTAGGCGCCTGGGGGAGGTAGTCTCGCGGGGTGGGGTGGTGGTGGTGGTGTCTCTCGCCAACGCCTTCAACACCCTACCCTGGAGCTGCGTTAGGGAGGCGCTCGCGTATCACGGAGTGCCTCCTTACCTCCGCCGCATTATCGGGGCATACCTATCCGAGATAGTTTACCCGAGCTGGCTAGGGCCAGGGCGGCGAGAAGTATCGTGCGGTGTTCCACGGGAGTCGATCCCAGGGCCACTCCTGTGGAACATCGGATACGATTGGGCGCTAAGCGGTTCGTTGCTCGAGGGCGTCAGCATAACATGTTATGTTGACGACACCCTCGTGATGGCGCGGGGAGCAACGCACCGAAGCGCGACACTAAAGGCCACGGCAGGGGTTGCTCAAGTCGTGGATCGAATACGGCGGCTAGGACTCGAGGTGGCTCTCCACAAATCCGAGGCTATGTGTTTTCACGGCCCTCGGAACCAGCATAACCGTAGGGAGCGTAAGCATTGACATCGAGCCCTATGAAGTACCTTGGGTTCGTACTCGATAGCCGATGGGACGTCGGACCACATCTACGAAGTCTGGTCCCGAAACTGAGAGGGCTGCGGCCGCGCTATCGCGGCTGATGCCCAACGTTAAGGGAACCAACGCCCCCACTAGGAGATTGTACCTGGGGATCGTGCGAAGCATAGCCCTGTACGGGGCCCCCGTATGGGCGGAGACTCTGGCGGCCCGCAACATGGCTGTTCTAAACAGCCTGTTAAAAGCGATGGCCTTCAGAGTCATCAGGGGGTATCGCACGATCTCTGTTGAGGTGGCATGTCTCCTAGCCGGGACCTCTCCATGGGACCTGGAAGCGAGAGCCCTTGCGTCGTTGTACCAATGGCGCAAGGAGGCGCTGGAGCGGGGCCATAGGCCGGAGCCCCGAGAAATCAGGGCTCAGTGGTCTCAGCTCCGCCGGGAACTCATGGAGACATGGAGGGAGCGACTTGAGCATCCAAGGTGGGGGGAATCCACCATTGCGGCGGTGAGGCCGATCATGAAGGAGTGGTTGGAGAGGCACCACGGTGACCCCTCCTACCGGATGTGCCAGATATTTACCGGACACGGGTGCTTCGGTAAGTATCAATGGCGCATCCACCGGGAGACAACGCCGCAGTGCCAGCACTGCGAGGATCCTGGCAAAGACACGGCGCTCCACACGCTGGCCGGGATCTCGTTACGGTCCTGGGCGTGGACGTTCTCTCGTTGGAGACCACGGTAAGGACCGTGGACTCCGACGGGAGCAAGTGGCACGCCGCCGCCTCTTTCTGCGAGCAGGTTATGCGCGCGAAAGAGACGGCGGCGGAGAGGGAGCGGGAGAGAACCCTGCCCCCCGAGTCAGCGGCGAGGACGCCGCAGACTCGTCCACGCCCGGGACTACCGACTTGCATGGTCGGGGCCTGAGGACGGCAGTTGGCCGACTCGCCGTCCTTACAGAAGCAGGCCGTGGCGGATGCGTGTCGTGTGTGTCCTAAACACGCCTGCCAACTTACCGACGCGGGATAAAACCCGACCCCACCAGGCGAGGCCGCGGTCGCGGCCAAAGTCCGCTGGTAACCCCGGGGGTTATCCTTCCGAGGGCTCACCCGGGGTGCCCGTCAATGAACACTTAGGGAGGACACCGTGTGGTTTTAGTCGGTCCGATTCCGACACGCCCATCCCATCGTTGGCACCGATGAGGTGGGTAAGTCGGTTTTTTTTTGTTTCCACACGGAAAAAGGGGGTTATAGAGTTCCTAAAAATAAAAGATCATAACATAATTGTAATTAACTTATTAACATAAAATAAAAAATTTGCAGATGGTTTGACAAGTCTTTCAGTCTAATTGTAACAAAAGACGGGGTCGCGGGTATCAACTTCGAGCACTCATGGGGAGATGGAGTAGCAGTACTCAGATTTTTCCAAGATGTTTATGCTGAAACAACGAGAAAGCCCTTCATCCATCCAGACTCTAAACCTGCCAACAGTAATATTACTGTTAGGAAACTAGGTAAGTTAGAATGACTTAAACAAGATTGATTGAATATTGTACAGTACAATTCCCCGCAGCAAGTTTTTTTTTTGTGCGAGGTTTAGTAAAACCTAAGGCAAACTTATTAATATATATATAGCTGCTCGTGCTGATTCACTGACTCATTGATCACCTCTCCTGAACAATTTTGTATGAAAAATTTTTTTTTCACTGATGGTTTCGTATAGGGGATAAAAATTCATTCGGAAGAAAAATATGGAGAGAGCTGATGATTGAGGATTTATTTATTTATTTATTTATTTATTTAATCTTCATGCACATAGTACATTGGCGGACTTAATGCCATAGGCATTCTCTACCAGCCAACCATAGGGTGGTGCAGAGCTATCACGAGGTAGGCATAAAAATGAAGTATAAGTGATGAAATCAAAGATAAATAGGTACGTACAAAAAACAAAACAATACATATATAAAACATATATATTTAACATAAATACATATATTACAGAAACATATATATAATATATAAATATACATACCATATCTATAAACATACACGCATATCAATATTAAATGAAGGAGAATAATTACATATGTTGAGACGACTCTGCCAATTCCTGAAAGAGTATTAGCCTTACTTTCGACTTGAAAACATCACGACTTCTGCTCATCCTGACTTCAAGAGGAAGTGCGTTCCAATGAAGAACAGATTGAATGAAGAAAGAGGAGCCTAAGAAACTAGTGTTATGGGAAGGACATAAGAGAAGAAGGTTATTCGAAGAACGAAGATTTCTGTCATGGTTTGTACATAACAGTTGGAAGCAAGAAGTCAAGTAAGTAGGAGATGTAGGAGAGTTAAGAATATTAAAAAGAGTAGTAAGTGAGCGTAACTTACGGCGATGACGGATAGGCAACCAATTAAGGTGGGAACGGAAAGAAGACACATGGTCATATTTTCGAAGGTTGAAGATAAATCGAATGCAGTTATTAAGAAGACGGTCTAGCTTATCGAGAAGGTCTGCATTCAGGTCAAAATAGCACACATCACCATAATCAATCAGGGGATAGATCAAGCTTTGAGCCAATGTCACTTTCGTCTTCATTGGCAGAAAGTTTTTTAGACGGTACAGCACACGAAGTCTACCTGTAACTTTCTGGCTTAAGTTTGTGACTTGCACACGCCAGTCAAGGGAGGAGTCAAGGTAGAGCCCCAGATCCTTCACTGATGTACTGAAAGGAATTGTTGTACCGTTATACATCACTGGTGGCAGTGTCGTCACATCAATTCTACCAATTATCCTATTACTGCCCACCATGATGGCCTGACACTTGGACGGGTTCACGGTCAAACCGAATTTAGTGGACCAGTTATTTAAACTTTCCAGATCCCTGTTGACATCTCGTATCGCTGCTGTTATATCGCCTGCAGGTGCTTGAGCATACAACTGCAGGTCGTCTGCATACAGATGATACGCACATTGAAGATTGTAAGTTACGAGATTAATGAATATAGAAAATAATAAAGGAGAGAAAATGCCGACTTGAGGGACGCCAGAGTCAAGCACACACCAGTTCGATGAGGACTCATCAGTGCGAATACATTGTTGGCGCCCCTGAAGATAATTCGAGAAAAATTCCAGTGCCTCCCGCGAGATCTTAAGATAGGAAAGTATGGCTAGCAGGATATCGTGATTGACAGTATTAAAGGCGTTGGAAAAGTCCACCAAAACTAGCACTGTTACCTTAGTGGCCTCCATGCCAGTTCTTATGTCACCAGTAACTTTTAGAAGAGCAGTTGTAGTGCTATGACCAGGTCTGAAGCCCGACTGTAATGGGCTTAAAAGGTTGTTCTGGTGGATAAATGAAGAGAGTTGTTTTTGCACACAGGCCTCGAGTACTTTAGATAGAAAAGGGAGTATAGAAATGGGCCGAAAGTGGTTGGGGAGTGAAGCATTGGATATTTTAGGTAAGGGAATCACGTAGGCTTTACGCCAAAGAGATGGAAACATTCTAGAATAAAGACAGAAGTTAATTATGTGAGAGATTGCAGGCAATAGGTGGTCAACAATTGTCACAATCATACGACGACTTAATTTGTCACAGCCAACTGCGCTTGATTTTATAGAGATAATTATCTTTTTGATCTCCTCAGTTGCAACTGGAGAAAACTTAAAAGTGTCTATATCAGGACTTATGAGGCCAGCAACGTAATTTAACGTATGACATTTGGTTTGGTGATCAAGAGGAGTAGTAGAGGAAAAATGTTGGTTCAGTTCATCCAAACCAACTGTCAACTGGTAGTCCACTTGCTGCCTGCCAATGCCCAGCGTGCCAAGAAACTTCCCTATATTGGCAGGTGAAGACGAGCTTATATTATCGTGAATATGTCGGCGTTTAGCATTGCGTATCATCTGGTTGCAGCGGTTTCTTGCTGCCTTGAAGCAGTTCCAATTCTCATCTGTTCGATCTTTCCGGAATTTATTAAATGCACGATCCCTACGCCTCATTGTCACGCGAACCTCCTGCGTCATCCAAGGTGCCGGTGGACGTTTAAGTTTCACCCTTCTGACAGGAGCGTGGACATCGTAAAGCCTGAGCATAGTATCGTTAAATAGTGCGAAAAAAAAAAAAAAAAAAAAAAAAAAAAACTTTTCGTCAACGGTGGGTGCAGCATCTAAGGTATCCCAGTTTATTAAGGAAGCATCTCGGTGTAACTTGTCCACGTCCATGCGTCCGAAACTACGCATTGATAAAACCTTCGGCCGCGATTTAGGGGGTTTTAAGACGTAGGAGACGAAACAGAGGTCGTGGCGCGAAAAACCAGGTGCAGGCATTTGACCGTGACAAGAAACGTGGGAAGGAGAAGAGGTTAATATTAAGTCAAGCCAAGTGTCCTCAACCGAGATGTTGTGATGAGTAGCTTGTAAAGGTAGAATATGGAGACTAGCTGACTCAACAATTTCGGATTTTTTAAATTAGGATTTCGGAGACGGGTGAAGAGCACGCTTACGGTATTGAAGATAGGTTGGGGGTGCTTGAGCAAATGTCACTCGAAACGTCATTCAATTGCCAGTGACCTGAAAAAAAATTCAAAATGGCGAAAAAAAAATGGCCGCCATACAAATTTCGTCGGTGTCCACCTCGGAGAGTATAAAAGATGGAAGAGTAGTTTCTTCGCAAAAGACGACCAGGATCCAAAGGTCTACTCGATGAATAGAAAAAAAATTCAAGATGGCGGAATTTATTTTTCTATAGAAAATGTATGGCGAATATTGAATAGACTACCAAGTTTTGAACTATGCAAGACTTTGATTTATGGTTTCTTTTTAAAATGTTTTTGGGGACGAACTCTTAGTCAAAAATATGTAGATAGATGATGATCGAGGGTTTGGAAGATGGGTGAAGAGCACGGCCAGGGTATTAAACATAGGTGAGGGCTGCTCAAACAAAAAATACTTGGAACCTCATCCAATTGGCAGTGAGCTGAAAAAAAATTCTAAATGGAGAAAAAAAGATGGCCGCCATACAAATTTCGTCGGTGTCTATCTCGGAGAGTATAAAAGATAGAAGAGTGGTTTCTTAGCAAAAGATGATCAGGACCTGAAGGTCTACACAATGAACAGAAACAAAATTCAAGATGGCGGAATTTATTTTTCCATACAAAATATATGGAGAATATTGAAGAGACTGCAAGTTGGGAACTATGCAAGACTTTGATATGGTTCCTTTTAGAATGTTTTTATGGAGGAACTCTCAGTCAGAAATATGGAGATAGATGATGATCGAGGGTTTGGAAGATGGGTGAGGAGCATGGCCAGGATATTAAAGATAGGTGAGAACTGCTCAAACAAAAAATACTCGGAACCGCATCCAATTGGCAGGGAGATGAAAATAAATCCAAAATGGCAGATTCAAGATGGCGTCAACACAAATGTCATGGGTGTCTCTCTCAGAAAGTATTAAAGATGGATGAATTGTGTTCCGGTTCACCTCTACTGTAAGACCTACCTACCTGCCAAATTTCATGATTCTAGGTCTACGGGAAGTACCCTGTAGGTTTCTTGACAGACCGACAGACAGACAGACAACAAAGTGATCCTATAAGGGTTCCGTTTTAGGGTTTGAGGTACGGAACCCTAAAAAGGAACCCTTATAGGATCACATCGTTGTCTGTCTGTCTGTCTGTCGTGTCGTGTCAAGAAATCCCGTTGAACTAAATCATGAAATTTGGCAGATAGGTATGTCGTATAGCAGACATAAGGGGAAAAATGTGAAAACCGTGAATTTTTGGTTAGATTGAAAAGTTGGAACTTGGAATTCAATACCTAACAAAAGTCTATCCTCGGCATTTACAATACCTATTATTTCAACAGGAACAGTTCCTTATTCTCTATGGTTTAGGAGTGTTGTACCCTGCATCATCAGGTTTGTGGAATTCAGACTTGGAGTGTAATCATGAAGCTGTTGCTTGATGCCTAAAATATGAATTCATCAATTCATTATTATATATAGCTCGATTACCACTCACTCACTCACTGACACAATTGTTCTCCTAGAAGGAGTAATGGGGGATATGGATGATGTATGGGAAAAATGTAGAGAGAGCCGAGGTGACTATGGGAAAAATCCGAAATGTCAAAAAATTCAAGATGGCGGCCAACGTGGTGGTCGTTTCTCCGCCATCTTTGATGACATGGCAACATGGGTGTCATTTTTGAGTAAATCGAAGCTTCTGATTTTGAATTTTTGAAAAAGAAAGTTCAAAAACCCAAGATGGCGGATCGATTTTTTTATTTGAAATTAATAAACAAAATAGACCGCTATGTACACATAACACTCGCGCAAAATACTAGTTAATATATATATAGCTGCTCGTGCTGATTCACTGACTCATTGATCACCTCTCCTGAACAATTATGTATGAAACATTTTTTTTTTCACTGATGGTTTCGTATAGAGGATAAAAATTCATTAGGAGGAAAAATATGGAGAGAGCTGATGATTGAGGATTTCGGAGACGGGTGAAGAGCACGCTTAAGGTATTGAAGATAGGTCAGGGGTGCTTGAGCAAATGTCACTCGAAACGTCATTCAATTGCCAGTTACCTGAAAAAAAATTCAAAATGGCGAAAAAAAAATGGCCGCCATACAAATTTCGTCGGTGTCCATCTCGGAGAGTATAAAAGATGGAAGAGTAGTTTCTTCGCAAAAGATGATCAGGATCCAAAGGTCTCCTCGATGAATAGAAAAAAAATTCAAGATGGCGGAATTTATTTTTCTATACAAAATGTATGGCGAGTATTGAATAGACTACAAGTTTTGAACTATGCAAGACTTTGATTTATGGTTTCTTTTTAAAATGTTTTTGTGGAAGGACTCTTAGTCAGAAATATGTAGATAGATGATGATCGAGGGTTTGGAAGATGGGTGAGGAGCACGGCCAGGGTATTAAACATAGGTGAGGGTTGCTCAAACAAAAAATACTTAGAACCTCATCCAATTGGCAGTGAGCTGAAAAAAAATACAAAATGGAGAAAAAAAGATGGCCGCCATACAAAGGGGTTTGGGTAAGTTTGTATGGAGACGTGGCGTCATTTTTTTTAAGCGACCACTGATGACGTGTGTACTAGATTTTAGTTATCCATTTGTAAGTTTATTATAAAAAATAAAATACGGCATAAGTCATATCGGAGCCGAGATATTCGACTTTAAAGTCAGAAAAATAGTATGGTCCAAGTGAGCGATGCATTTTAAAGTAAAGATATTCTTATTTTACTATGAAATGGGTTAATTAAGAATAAAAAGGCATATTCTATTATTAAAAGTTATTTTAAACTAGTCTATGCGCGTGGCTCCTGCGTAGATGTAGGATTTCACGTTTTTTAGGATATATCTCTGGTTTTACTGAACTGATTGCGATCAAACATGCGTAAAATTTTAACTCCTACCAAGACCTTTCAACCAAAAAAAAAACCACATCAAAATCCGTTCAGTAGTGAGTCCATACAACCAACAAGCACACAAGAATTTGAAAAAATACATATTTTCGTGCTCGGTGTATAACATAACCTATTTTTTTTGTATTTAAAATGTAATATTGAACTAAAGTAAGTATAAAAATACTAAAAACGTCCTCTTTTCAATTGAATAATAAAAAGATACTACTTCAGGTATTTATAAATTCTATAACACCCATTACCTAAACTACTTATTCCTCCAGTTCGTCGTAAGCTTCGATTTCTACTTCATTTAGGATTATGTGGTCAAGAAATTGTGCAGGGGGAAATAGATTTTCTTGGTATCGCCCCCACCCCAGGTACCACATAATAGACATTACATGTGCACAACACCTAAAGTGCGTTTCCCTACTACACAAGTACAATAATGTCCTAAAATGGCTTGTCGCCCTCGAACTTCTCGTTCGACTAATATGTACACCCAATATGTTCGCCTGTTTATAAGTCGTGATTGTATTCGACCTCGTAGTACCCTTGGATTAGTGCCACCAGGGTTGCGATTTTGTAATTGGTTGGTGTTCAGATCCTTTTATATTTCTATCAAATAAGTGCCTTGTTTAATATGTTCCCCGTAGTAGCTTCGTGCTTGAGCTATTTGGTACGTACCAAGAGCATATATTATTAAATCATCAGCACTTATTTGAGGAAATGCGTCCATTCCAGGTACATCAGCTGTAATCGACTGAAAATGGGTTCTTCTTGGATTCAAGTTATTTGCGATTATAAAATCACATAACGGGTTGGTATCACCCGATCTTGGAGCAATTTCTCTCACAATATCTACAACTAGCCTGTGGTCTTGCAAGAGCTTACCAAACGCGTTCATTAAGGCACCTGCTATTCTGATCTCATCAAATAAGTGAGGAGCTGCTTTATTAAAGTTTTGGGAACGCAATTGTCTGAACTGGTTTTTTAGTCTTCCATTCACGGTCTCGACAACCCATCGGCACATCGTAACTTTAGGGGAGTCATTAGCCTGTCGTGTTGTTAGCTGACGTTCATCTTCGCGTTTCGTTGCTGGCAAGTAAGTGCGGTAGCCACATGTTTCTACTTCGTCTATAGAGTCTCTGAATCCTCTATCTAATATAAAGACATCGTTTTGTCTAAAAAACCAGTGGAATGGGTCACTTACGTTTTTTACTATGTCTTAAAGAATATTTGAGTCAGACTGAGTGGCTTCATACAGTCCATATATGTCCAGGATGTGTCCATCTGGGCAAACTATCAAAAAAGGCTTTACTAAATGCCGGAACTTGTGAAGACTACGATTTCCTTTGGAAATAATAGTTAGAACTTTTTTGTAGGTATATATATTTGTTCCGTCCATGATGACAATGGCATTTCTTTCTGCAATGTGTTCTGTTTGATTTCCGTAAAGTGCATTCGGAATCGTCAAACAACGAGAAATGACATCTTCGCGTGTCATGTGGCCAAAACCCAGATGTCTTGGCACAAATTCGGACATCAAATCTTGTCTTAACAAACGCATAGTTTGGTTCTAACGTTTTTCTTGACATATTGCAAATAGCTGTTAGTCTCTCATTTGAGTCTCCAGTGTGTAGCTTTGTAAGCACTGTGGCAAGCGCTGTACCAGCTTTTTTCTTGTGCCTGTGAGCAATACTAGGCGTGCTCTGTAATATCTCTGTAAATTGAGACTTTGAAAATCCGATGTAATAATGAAAAACGGCATCTTTGATAGTAGATACCCGATCAAAGTCTAAATACACTTTGCGCGTTCTTAAAATATCCATCATATCTTTTATTTGAGCTGGCGAAAATTCACTAAGAATCCGACGAGTGCATTCTTCAACATTTTGCCAGTTGAAATCTAATAAATGTGTAGAACATACACGATTGCCACGTGGAATATAAAATGTTTTTTTTTGTAGAACAGTTGCCCTTAAATCCACGTGAATGCGTTGTAAATCTTTATTAGAGCAGTCTGCAAATATGCACACATGTGTGTTGTATTGTAAGGTGCTCTTGTATAGCCTGGTAATGCTATCAATTGCAACCTGTTAACTTGCACGGATTGATGTAGTACATTTTCAGCAATTAAAGGTTCTGGCTGTATTTCTACGTCTTGTTGAACTCCTGCAATGTTTTGTTCTTGTTCTTGAACCTCGGCAAAAACATCTTGGAGATCTTGTTGAACTTGTGCAACGTTCTGTTCATGTTCTTGAACCCCTGCGACATTATCATCTTGAACTTGAGCGTTTCCTTGACTGTGACGTCGAGCACGTGATAAGCACGCCCTGCACAGTCTGCCTTCTCCACGAAACTGAAATATAATAATTATTAAATCAAACCGTGTTTAGAAAAAACATTAATGTTGAATAAATAAGGGGTTCCTATTAGAATAGCGAATTATACACATTGCCTTGCCTTGGTCCATACATACCGAATGATCATTTCTTAATTCCACCATGTACCTACTTAGCACAGTTCCTCTGTATTATCTCCTACCTCTGCATTGTTCACAAAAATCTTATTTGATTATTGCCTGCCTATCCTGTGAAATATTTATTGTAAAAATACCATATTAAAATATAGAACTCACCTGTAGTATACCCATAACTTCAACAAAGTATGCCATAACATACGGATGATTTTGCATGAACTCTGGCGTCACATTATATGATCTCCGACGACTGCCACCAATACATCTTACACTTCTTGCGCAGCAAATACATAGTGGAACATCTGATTCACTCATTTTTACCAAAGTCCAAACATACACTGCCAGGTCACGTAACGCAAATCACAAAGTCCAGTAGTACAAGCCAAGTCGAATTATTGTAGCTAATGATAATCTTATAAACAACACAGTACGCACCCAAACAACACAAAAGTCGAATGGTGAGTAAACAAAGAGTCGAAATACGAGTGAGCGATACTGTCATATGCGCGAGAGCAGGCTCTCGCGCAGGTAGACGAATAGAGTGCAATCGGTTGGCATAAGTTTGCCGGGTTCTGAAAAGGCTTACAAAAGAGCACACAGGTCAATTGCATACACCTACTATAGAGTTCTATGAAATTCATTAGAATAACTTACAAAAAACGTTAAGGGAATACTCTTCATTATACCTTTTTTTTATCGTGCGGAAATCCCTTCGGATACCCCCCCGCCGGCCAGCGGGGGCGGTTATGTCGGGCTTGCACCGACTAAAACCGCACGCCGTCTCGGGTCTTCAGACGCCGGGGTGTAAGGTTACCCATAGAGCATATCCCTCGCACCCCGGCTGACCCAGGGCCATCTCACCACTAACAGCATCGCTCATCCTGTCTCCTCTGAAAGCAGAGGAGTACGGAGAGCGATGTGTTCCCGCCACGTTGGGTATTGGCCGACGATCAATGCCAACCCTATGAAGGGGTGAAGGGGAAGCCATTGACCGCCGCCCAGGGTGTACCGGCCGCTCCGAATCCGTTCCCCCCGGACTGCAGCGGGATCGGAATCGGAGCGACACTCGAGGAGGTTACCCAACACACACCCCTTACCCAACACACACCCCTACTCTTCATTATACCTAGACGACTTTTTTTATAGATTTTGCATTTGAATATCTCGCTTCCGATATACTTTAGAAAGTGACTGTAATAATAAAAGTTGCTTATTTTTGTGTGTACTAAATAGTGGTAATAATTTTATCACTGGTCGCGGAACTTCAAAAACGACGCCACTTTTACCCAATGGCCTTTCGTCGGTGTCTATCTCGGAGAGTATAAAAGATAGAAGAGTGGTTTCTTAGCAAAAGATGATCAGGACCTGAAGGTCTACTCAATGAACAGAAACAAAATTCAAGATGGCGGAATTTATTTTTCCATACAAAATATATGGAGAATATTGAAGAGACCGCAAGTTGGGAACTATGCAAGACTTTGATATGGTTCCTTTTCAGAATGTTTTTATGGAAGAACTCTTAGTCAGAAATATGGAGATAGATGATGATCGAGGGTTTGGAAGATGGGTGAGGAGCATGGCCAGGGCATTAAAGATAGGTGAGGGCTGCTCAAACAAAAAATACTCGGAACCGCATCCAATTGGCAGGGAGATGAAAATAAATCCAAAATGGCGGATTCAAGATGGCGTCAACATAAATGTCATGGGTGTCTCTCTCAGAAAGTATTAAAGATGGATGAATTGTGTTTCAGTCCACCTCTGCTGTAATTTTTTTCCCTGATGCTTTCGTATAGAGGACGAAAATTCATTCGGAGGAAAAATATGGAGGGAGCTGATTATTGAGGATTTTGGAGACGGGTGAAGAGCACGGCCAAGGTATTGAAGAGAGGTAGGGGGTGCTCAAATAAAAACCACTCGGAATCTCATCCAATTGCCAGTGAGCTAAAAATATAACCAAAATGGCAGATTCAAGATGGCGCCCATACAAATATCGACAGCGTCTATCTCACAAAGTATAATAGAAGATAGAAGAGAGGTTTTTGGCAAAAGATGACCAGGACCTAGAGGTCTACTCGATGAATAGAAAAAAAAAATTATTATAGCTCGATTACCACTCACTCACTCACTGACACAATTGTCCTCCTAGAAGGAGTAATGGGGTATATGGATGATGTATGGGAACAATGTAGAGAGAGCTGGGGTGACTATGGGAAAAATCCGAAATGTCAAAAAATTCAAGATGGCGGCCAACATGGTAGTCATTTCTCCGCCATCTTTGATGACATGGCAACATGGGTGTCAGTTTTGAGTAAATCGAGGCTTCTGATTTTGAGTTTTTGAAAAAAAAGTTGAAAAATCCAAGATGGCGGATCGATTTTTTTATTTAATACTCGCGAGCTGCTTGCAGCTCGCGCACCGCGCAAAATACTAGTCTATATATATATATATATATATATATGTATATATTCTACATGTATATCAATGGTCTCTGTACATTGGAGATATATAAAAAAATTGGATTATGTTAAATAAACGATTTTGAACACAAAAATATATTTTTTAAATCTTTTTCTGTTCGCGATGGACGCAAATTTAAATTTCTTTTAATATCTTCGTTGTACAACAATTTTTTAATAGTATAGATACACGGCACTTACAACATAAAACATTTTTTTTTCAAACTTGTTGGTCTACCTTCATTTTAAAATTATAATTATTAACGGGATATTAATTTGAATGTAAATGACCATGTCAATCGAAAATCATATATTTTACTTAGTCTGCCTTTATGTCTGAATAAATATAATTATTAGGTAAAATTTATTCTGTTTTTAGCTCCTGAATGGTTTTGCCCCTTTTCTTACAGAATTCAAGTTAGATGATAAAATTAAGCAATGTATAGACAATGCCAAGAAAGAATACAAAACGTTGTGTGATTCACTTAGTATTGATTACATTTTATACGAAGGTCTAAATAAAGGCGATTGTAAGAAGCACAAAGTTAGCCCTGACTGTATTATGCAACTTGGATTTCAGGTACGAAATATACATATAGGTAATTATATTTATTTTTAATTAAATGTAAATGCTCGTCAAAATGCCTCATCCGATTTGATGGTAAGATTTTCACGCACCGCTAAGTGCAATAATCGCCGCAAAATTAAAAAAACTATTTTTAAAATACAATTCACATTTATTAGTTCTGCCTAGATCGCAACTTTTTACCCAGCAACCTCGAGGCAAAAACTTGACCAAACTTCAAAAAGTTGCATGGCGCATGTGCACTAACTGACCAATCAAAATACTAATATAGGGACTGATCAACCAATGACGTGAGCCCTTTGAGCCCTAGATTAGTTTTATATAATATCTATGATTGGTTGTTTGGCGCGCTTACTGCCAAAGAGATAATAATAATAAACTCTTAACTTATCTACTAAAATTTTTGTCCATACATTGCCATCGGCAGTGTCTATGGGGACACTGCCAACATTTTATTGTTAAGTGTTAGGCCTTCCGTTGCATTGAGCGGGATCGTTTTGCTCTGTGAATTTGCGTGAAATAACACGTGCACGGATGCCTGCGACGTGTGCCCGCGCCGTGTGCACGCTCAACGCAGCGGACTGACTTAATGTTTATAGCTTTATCAATTATATTTAGTCAGTTAGTATATTTAACCAAACACTTTGGTTTCAGGCAGCTCACCACCTACTAAGAAATTCTTTCGTCGGTACATATGAATCTTGCAGCACCTCAGCCTTCAAACATGGCCGAACAGAAACAATGCGACCATGCACAGACAAAACTAAGGTAATCTTTCTTCTAATCTATCTATTCGCGGTTTGTTACTATGTATACCTAACAAAGTAAAGCTGTTTGTCATAAAAAACAACTTACCGTTGATTAGTTATGCACTTGTAACACAACCCATGACACCTGATAGACAAGTAAATAAGATGTTTTTGTGGCGGCGTGCACGTACAGCCAGCGTCAAAAGTTGATGATCTTATCCAGGTCACAAAAGTAGGTGATGCTACAGGAAGTCAAAAGTAGGTGATTATGCAGAGCGTCAAAAGTAGGTATTTGCGAGAAAGTTTCAAAAGTTGATGATGAGTACAAACAAGGTTGGGCAGTATTTGAATTATTTGAATTTAAGATACGTAATTGAAATACAAGTACGTATTTTGTATTTGTATTTGAATTACTTGCTCAAAATGTAATTTGTAATTCGTATTACAAATACCTGACACCAAGGTATTTTGTAGTTATATAGTATTTCAAATACTAATGGCTTAAAAATACATTTGTACATAAATAAATTAAACCTTCATTTAGTGATCATATTAATCTTAACAGGGACAGGGTTTTTGTGAATAGAGACTCTGATCAACCCCCTCCGGACCATCTGACCACCATGAACTTGCCACTGGTGGTGACTTGGGATTTCTATATCCCAAAATCCCAACTGACTACCAGTGACCAAATAACACAGTACTACTCCCATATCACCACCAGTGGTGACAATTGTCTCATTTTAACACTAGTGGTAAAATAAAACAACATCAGTAGCACTTTACCACCAGTGGTCAAATTATAAGATCAGTTTCAATTTAGTAAAATCCCCTCCGGACCCAGGCATCAAAAATGGACTTAGAGTTGGTCAGTTTCCGAAATGATAAAAGCAAAGAGCTTTCCATTCTTGAACACTCTTCCAATTGTGTTGTTGTTTATTTTCATCAGGAACTGTAGAAAATGATTTTCTTTAGCAGGTTTTATTCATTTTCCAACAAGAGGTTGTTTGTCTGACTGTGGGTACATTTAAAAATCAAGTGTTCATGAAAGGTAACTCTGGTATTACTGATCAATCATCTTTTACTCTGCTTTTTACCCATGCTGGAGTGAATTATATTTTGGTCTTAATAGTAATTTGTATCTTGTATTACGCCTTTTTCCCTCCGGGGTAGGCAGACACAACAGCCCGGCATCTGCTTCTGTCCTTACATACTTCACGAGCTTCCTTCACTGTCATTAAACCTTTCATGCAAGCCGGCCGGTTTCGAGTGCCGGATCGACTATCTGATCACGTGGGGGGCGGACACACGATTCATAAAATTACAGACGTGGCTAACGTGGCACTGGTAGATATCCCATCTCTTCCCGAGGGTGTCGTT
The DNA here is from genome assembly GCA_946251805.1 of Cybosia mesomella. Lineage (NCBI taxonomy): Eukaryota > Metazoa > Arthropoda > Insecta > Lepidoptera > Erebidae > Cybosia > Cybosia mesomella. The sequence continues at coordinate 12,861,561 of OX276395.1, forward strand.
TAAGGCGACTAAGGGATAGGGCTGTTCTTCACCTTATATCATACAGTCCAAGAAAAACCATCGAGAAATGCATGTGGATCTAAAAGAAAAGCTACCCCAGGGAGGTACCGTACCAACCGGAGATTCCTCCTCTCTTCTTCACAGGAAGAGACAGTCCCACGTATCTGGGGGGGACAATTCTGCATGGAGAGGTGGCGACGGTACTCGCCAGACGTCACGCCGAAACCTTTCTCGAAGGGACGAAAAGAGGGCAGCAGACTGTCGATTTGCTACTCTGAATAAATATATCTAAAATACTATATTTTGTATTATATTTAAAATACATCACTTAAATATATTTTGTACGTCGTATTTGTCAGATACTGTTTTGTAATTTGTATTTCAATTAAAGCAAAGCATGTATTTTGCCCAGCCCTGAGTACAAAGTTACCTTGACGTTCAAAATTGCTCAAAAGTATGAAAGCATTCGAGTAGTAACAAGTTTCTTAGGTTAATGAAAACCAATCTTATTCGTTGACACTAGCTAAATTTCTTCTCAGTTCTCAATCGCCTCCTTCGACGTCTTAACACATCGCACCAATTTCTCTGTCCGCGTCCGTCAGCGCGATATCAGCAGTATTCATGAGCAGCCACGGAGGTTGCTCATGTGAGTTTCTGACACTGTCCGACAAGTCCGACAACACGTCTAATATCACGCTGAGGAGAAACAGACTAAGGACAGATCCCTGGTGTACCCTGACTGGAATGAGGAGGGGAAAGTGTCAACGGCGGCGGTTCGAACCACGGACATAACGTGGTGTGATTCACTTAGTATTGATTACATTTTATACGACATCTAAATAAAGGAGATTGTGAGAAGCACAAAGTTAACCCTGACTGTATCGTGCAACTTGGATTTCATTAGGAGTTAAGCTAGCATTGGAGCTAGGTACATTTAAGTTTCTATTTCACTATTTATGTAATTTAGCTTGTCTTTTTTTCATTTTGTGCATGACGTAATTGATGTCTTTTGTTTGGAATACATTTGAATAAATTTATATATTAGGTCGTTACATGTGAAATTGCCGTTTTTCTTGAAGAAATTGGAGCAAACCCAATTTTCAGTACTAACATTTTTGCATTTTTTTTAGGAATGACAAATCCAAATTTTATGATTTTTTTTGTGTATGAATGAGACAACATTAAGCTAACAAACAGCAACTTTTATTACATTTTTGAAAAGTGACAGCTGTTAAGTAATACGAAATTTTTCATCAAAATGGATAGCATTTAGGAAGTTCTGTTTTTGAATATCGAATTAATTTATGAAGCGGCCAATAAAAACAAAATTTAATACAGAGTTGTAAAATCTTGAAATCAACTTTCAAACAAAATATAAATAATGGAAATAGCTATTAAATTACAGGCATAACGAACTCATGAATTTGTAAGAAAATTTCGGCTATTTTATAGGTAAAGACCTATTATATCGGAGCCGATTCTCCTGTTACGAAACTGTCTAAACTAGACTACTTATTTAAAGTTTAAATTTAATCTAACGCGGTATTGCAATTTGCGAAACGCGTCACCATTGGTCGAATCGAAAATGACGTCACAGAGCAGCTTACGGGATTTGTCGGCGTCAATAATTCATAGTCTAGTTTTGTGCTAGTCGTGTTTGAGAGAAAAGCTTATTATGTCCATTATAGGATTTTATATTGTATGGTACACTAACATAAGGAAGAAACTTGTGAAACTGTTAAAACGTACTTTACCGATGATAGAAACCAAACTCAATTAAAACTAAACTGCGTTGTCACGTTTTAGTCAAGTAATTGAGTAAAGCTCGGATACCTAGCCATTTTCAATTTTCACTGGTGGGACCCAGAATAAGAACTGGTTTCATCAACTATATAAACCAAGTTTATTTCATCCCATACTGTGTTATCACATGATGATGACATTCATTTATGTCATTGAATAAAACGTGAGAACCCAATAATTGAACGATTTTTCTTCTGTGAAATCCAGCCTTAGAGCGAATTTCACCAACTATATACGTATATACTTACTGAGTTCAATTCAAACTAAACTGTGTTAACATACCTATTTTAACCAATGAATTTCATCGAGTAAAATATGAGAACCAATTACAGGTGAACGGATTTTCACTTAATTTTTAATTGCTTGGTATGTTTAAGTATTTCTCAATTTAAATTTATAAGCAGTCAGTGATTTTTATAACAATGTTACCGCAATATTGGATAAGTCTTACATACTTTCGCTTTACACCATTTTTGTTTCAAGACATCTCTTGGAACAGTAAAAGCACTATCTAGTGAGTACACGGTAGTGTTGTGGTACTCCGGTAATCGATAAATGGTTTTTTTCCAATAATTACGAGTAATACCCAAAATCCTCACTACGTTAATAGTAAAAGAGTAAATGATAATGGTGCGCTACGTGACATCTGACATCTTCGAAAAAGCGCGAACAATGGCGGTTTAAAAAAATAATTTGAACACTTACAGCAGTATTTATATTTTTCAGTGTCTTAAAGGAGTAAAAAGTGAATTGAACAAAAATAACCAAACTTATTTTTTTTCTTCCTTTGTTTTTATTTATTTCTTACGTACCAAGGAACATCATTTAATTTTTGTTCATCATATACCTAGATACATATTTCTATATCATTTTTTATTTCTTCCCGCATTTAAAGGTTGTTATTTTAGTTTGCTATTTTTGCGTGGACGACATAGTTATGTGTTTGAATAAAATTATCTTATCTTCAACACAATGAAATAGTTATGTAAATACTCACAAATGATAGGTAAATGTTGAATGTTAATCTGTGATAACTTTATTGATCTATTAGTTTTTAATCCCCCACTGCAACCCACAACGAACGCTATTGTAGTAAGAATAAATGTTTCTTCGTCTTTCAGGCATTCTGCGAAGCCCTGCACTCGGAAAAATCGTCAACGGAAGAGCTGCGTGGCTTAATGCGAGAATGTTCATCGCATCATACAGAGCTGGTGAAACAAGCAGCTATGGGCCAAGGGTTCGATCGTCATATGTTTGCTCTAATGAAAATGGCAGAAGAAAGCAATATGTCAAAACCTGAAATTTTTGACTCATATGAGTATAAGTTCTTGAATAAGTCCATTCTCAGTACAAGCACGTTATCGTCGCCCAGTGTATTGGCGGGAGGTTTCGGACCTGCTGCCAAAGAAGGCTATGGTATTGGGTTAGTTAAAATTATTTTTCATCTCTCCTGTTCGGAAAGTTTAATTTTCATAAATATTAATAAATAATAAATAAATAAATATTATACGACATTCCACTCAGCGCTTTCTAGATCCAAAGTAAGCATATTAGTTTAACTAGCTTGTGTTATGGGTTCCAGAATGTGGATAAACATACTTATATACTTTTTAGGGTTCCGTACCTCAAAAGGAAAAAACGGAACCCTTATAGGATCACTTCGTTGTCCGTCCGTCCGTCTGTCAAGACCGTTTTTCTCAGGAACCCGTGGAGGTATCAAACTGAAATTTATATCTAATACTCAGGTCTACTGTCCCTTGGAGCTGTGAAAAAATCTAACTTCTAAGCCAAAGCAATCAAAAGATACAGCCGTTTATACCGCAAATTTCCGAAAATTTTCGAAACTCGCATGGGAATCAAAACCTACAGGGTACTTCCCGTGCAATGGTGCGGAGCGCGAGCGCGTGGGCCGCCGCCGCCTCCTTCTGCGAGCATGTAATGCTCGCGAAGGAGGTGGCGGAGCGCGCCCGGGAGAGACTTAGAACTCTCCCGGTCCGCCGAGCCCGCAACTTGCTCGCCGCGCGTCGCAGGCAACTCAGGCGCCGGAGGTCGCTTAACGACCTCCGTCCTCCATGAGCGCAGGCCTGGGGGTGGCAGGTGAGGCCGCCTGTCACCCCAGCAGAAGCAGGCCGGGACGGTGGGGCGACTAGCGCCCCTCCCCCAAACCGGGGCAAGACGGGGACACCGTGGTTCCCAAACCCGAGGGGGCCATCTCGAAACCGGAGATGGCCCAGGGTCAGTCGGGGTGCGAGGGATATGCTCTATGGGCAACCTTACACCCCGGCGTCTGCAGACCCGAGACGGCGTGCGGTTTTAGTCGGTTCAAGCCCGACATAACCGCCCCCGCTGGCCGGCGGGGGGGTATCCGAGGGGATTTCCGCACGAAAAAAAAAAAAAAAAAAGGGTACTTCCCGTGAACTTAGAATCTTGAAATGTGCTACGAAGTAACGTCTTATAGTACAGATAAAGGAAAAATTGCGAAAACAGTAAATTTTTAGTTACATCATATAATAAAAAACATTTAAAAAAAACTGAATCGATTGTCGTGATGGGTGAACTTTTACTTATATACCTACAGGTTTATACGGAACCCTCGGTTTGCGAGTCCGACTCGCACTTGGCCGTTTTTTTTGTAAATACATACATATTATACATAGAAACACCCAGACCAATGCAAATATACATATTCATGCATACTAATATTTTCACTGAGCGGTAATCGAACCCGCGCCCCCTGTCGTAGCAGTCGAATGCACTACCACTACGCCACAGAGGCCGTCATCATGGGTAGATAGCCGGGTGGAAAGTAGCTTACATATTTCATCCCTAACTAAGATTTTTGCAAAATCTGTATTCACAGATGTTGCAAAAATCTTCTTATTCGGTACACAGTAGGTACACATGGTCCAACACAGTGGCCACCTCGTAGCCTCCACACACACAGTGGCGTTAGATCCGTCTAACGCCAGCTCAAGGATGCATTAATGACCATTTTACATAATTTTCATCCCAGAACATTATTAGCCGCCATTCGTTCAGTGCAAAAAAGGATAAACTTATGTATTCGTGAAAATGGAAGCCATTTTGAGCAATTTATTTCATTAACTAATTTCATGCATGTTTAAATGTTTTTTTTTTTACTTACAAACTTCAAATTTTTACCTGACCTATGATTTTCGAGTTGATTTATCGTATTTCCGTACGAAATGTATGGGAAAAGTTTTTGGCGATTTCTGTCTTTCCTATTACTCAAAGCTAAAAAGGTCCCATAAAGTCTTTTGATCCCCACATGAATAAAATCGACGGGCACAAAAATAAATTTTGGACGTCTTGCTTTTTTTTTTTGCTAACTGTAAGATTTTTGCAAAATCTGTGAATGCAGTTCAAAATATCTCAAAAAGTTAGGGAAGGTCTCCTAAGAACGTTTTGCTGTAACTACAACGGTTAAGGTACTTGCCCTTACTGCCCCGTTTCAAAATTACACCCTGTATACATAGAACTTCGCGAGACCATATGTATATACAACTATTGTAGTTACACAATATCATGTAAAAAAGTAGTTATAGTGACTATAACTACTTTTTACATGATTTAATGTCTGAAGTTAACGCGAATGTCACTCATTGAAATAAAACGATCTAAAACGGATTCTATTACATAATATTGACTTAATTAATTCCAAGAAAAATCATAATGCAACAAGACTTCATGACACTGTCATCTCATTCTGCGAATGTCACTCATTGAAATAAAACGATCTAAAATGGATTCTATCACATAATATTGACTTAATTAATTCCAAGAAAAATCATAATGCAACAAGACTTCATGACACTACTGTCATCTCATTCTGCGTAAATAGTAACACCAACAATTCAGCATAGTTCGGGTACTTTGAGATAACTTACGCTTCAAACTATAACACAACCACCATCTTTAGTCTCCCCGTGATCATGGCTGCTGAAAAGCAACCGAAACGTCGGTTTCAATGTAAATAATAAAATAACATAAGAGACATTCACCCGAGTTAAACACTCTATGTGTTTAACTCGGGTGAATGTCACACATTTCACCCTCGAACTATTGGCGCTCTCACTTCGTTCGGGCGCCAGAAATATCTCGGGTGAAATGGCTGACTTTCAACCCTTGTGTAACAATCTACTATTTTAACCCACTACGCAAAAACGATGGGGTGTTATAAGTTTGACGTGTCTGTGTGTGTGTGTCTGTCTGTGGCATTATAGCTCCCGAACGGATGAACCGATTTTAATAAAAAAAATTTTGTTTGAAATGTGAATTAGTCGGGAGTGTTCTTAGCTATATCGGGGGTTTTGTATTTTATTTATTTAATTTTAGCCTAAATATTTATGTAAGTAATAAATAACACGCGTTCATATAAGTGCTCTAATGTAAGAACGACTTTAACGTACACATTACTGGATGTATTCTTAAGCCTTGTACAGACTAAGCGTTCCAATGTACTCATAGTCGGTTACGCGTACACAGGAACAATAGTCCGTATCTACAGTACGCGTATACAATTTGGTACGCGCGTCGTCTCGCCAGTCACCTCTATGGCGAATAGTGGCTGGCCGACTCTCGACTACGCGTTCATAATCCAGCAATGCATTGTGCCGTGTACGCGTATTCAACATACCTAGACTACGCGTACATTGTAACGCTTTAGTCCATACAAGACTTAAGATATATGTTTACATACGAATTAAGTAGGTCAAATTAATTTATTAATTAGTTAATAGGCCACATTGAAATATAAATAAAGCACATATTGAATATAAGTACCTAAGTATGGAGCTTTATTAGAAACTAGCTGTTGCCCGCGACTACGCCCGCATAGATGTCGGTTATCGCGACCAACGAACTATTTCGTATTTTTTAGGGTTCCGTAGCCTAAAACGGAACCCTTATAGATTCGTCATGTCTGTCTGTCTGACCGTCCGTATGTCACAGCCACTTTTTTCCGAAACTAACGCTATGAATATAAAGAACTATGCTGTTGAAACTTGGTAAGTAGATGTATTCTGTGAACCGCATTAAGATATTCACACAAAAATAGAAAAAAGAAACAATAAATTTTGGCGGTTCCCCATACTTAGAAGTGAAACTCAAAATTGTTTTTTTATCAAACCCATACGTTTGGGGTATCTATGGAAAGGTCTCCCCCCCCTGTAACTTCTAAAATAAGAGAATGACAAAACTAAAAAAACATGATGTACATTACCATGTAAACTTCCACCGAGAATTGGTTTAACGAGATCTAGTAAGTAGATTTGTTTTAACATATAATCGTAAACCGCAATTTACCTTTCATTCAATCAACTCACATATAAAAATTTTACTTGCTGCTGCGGAACCCTTCATGGGCGAGTCCGACTCGCACTTGACCGGTTTTTGTTTTCGTAAGATCTTTTGATTGGAATGTCCGATTTCAATAATTCAAAAAGTAATCAACAGGTATTGAAACATTCTTGAATACGAAATCATTTATTTGGATAAAAAATAATACAAAGGTATGAATAACATGGTCTGATTTTGATCGGCATCTCTGTGAACTTAAAAAATTTTAAAATGTCAAACTATTTTTAACGGATTCAATCGCAATTTATTTGATGTTATTTTATTATTTACATTGGTGTGCGTGACGATTGGGTGTCCTAATCGTGAATCGAAAAACTAAAAAATTGTAGAACCGATTTAAAAATTTGTAAAATAATAATTTAAAAAAATATGGCAATTTAAATAAGGTCTCCCAATCCTTACTCAAGGGTACCTATTTCTTGGCGAATCGATGCAAGTAGAAGCTAAATTTTATACTCATATTTTAGTAAAAATACAGATAAACACTTCCCAAAATATTCATCAAAATTAACAAACATTCAAAAGTTTTATAAATGTTTTAAATATATGCCTCAATCCTTACTGTATAGATTGAGGGTCATGGTGTTTTGAAAAACTGGCTATATGTTTTATAGTAGATTATTGCATCGAGCACAAAGTAATTTATTATTGCACCGAGTGCCTGATTTAGAGCCCGAGCGTCAGCGAGGGCTCTAATCTAACAGGCACGAGGGCAATATAAATTACTTAAGGCGAGGTGCATAATCTGCTTTTCTTTCAACTATTACCTATAGGAATAGTAGATAAAAGAAACTCATATCAAACAGTTAAAATAGAAGTTTATTTATTGAAATTAAAAGTTATGCTTGAGCAATTATTAAACGTAAGATTAAGAGTTTTGTTGGTTTTTTTTTTTGGTTTTTTTTTGTTTTTTTTTTTTGTTTTTTTTTTTATTTCTTCATTCATTTTTAAATCAGAGTTTGCAGCAATCATTTTTTAAATTCGGAACAAGTAGGATCGAATAATACGTACGTAAAAAAAAAAGTATTAATATCGGCTGGCTGAATAGAGTAATCCATTGAGATTGGCACCTTTTGGTGTGATTAAAAAAAAACTGTGCAATAATGAAATTTCATACATTTTTATTGCTCTCTAGAGCATTAAAGACTCGCTTTGTACTGAGTTTTTAGTGTGATTGTGATGTAATTAAAGCATAGTTGGAAGAAAAATTTATTTTTGCATGAAGATTAAGTAAAAGTTGTCTAATAATTTGTAAAAAACAAAAACGACTGAAATACATCACGGTTTAAAAATTATAACTCTAGAAACTAAGTCCCTCAATACTTATGCCTCCAAAAAACACTCACTCACTAGGTACTGTAAGTATATAATTAACTACGAATATATATTTTAGTAGTAATTTTCTACTAATAGTTTATGCAGTTATTTGATTAGAAGATTCGTTATTCATCAAAATATTAACTTATCAATATTCCTAATATTAAATACGTGACCATAAATTAAACAAGGATGTAGGATTGATTTCTTTATTTGGATGGCTTTTTAAATATTTACAAGACCGTAGCTAAGTGAATGCAAGTACATTGGTAGCGTGGTGTTGCTTTGGCATAATTTATTTTTATTGTCATCATAACAGTATATTTGTTCATTTATGAAAATATGACATTTGTAGTGACCGAGACCATTAGGTAACACAGATGGAATAAATTCAGTGGCTGCTATGACTTTATAAGTTTTATTTTGTAAACAAATACTTAACGGTATTTCTCTCAGTATATTTTTTTCAGTCCCATTCAAATCAAATGATATTATTTTTGACAACTCATAGATATATTTAATTTGATTATTACATGACAAACAATCTTTGTTTTCTTCGGTAATACATAAAGCATCTTCTAAAAAACTGATACCGAAAACGGAAATAATGTCGAGATTCAAAGGTAAAAAAGCAACTTCTCTTGTAATTTCGTTTGATATGCATAGCGCATTTATGCATCGTTTTACAAAACGAGCACTAAAACAGTATTTTAAAACTATATGTTCGAAAATAAAAGAGACGTTACATGCACAGTCACAGACAATTTTTTCATCATCTTCTGTTTTGTCAACGAAATACTTTAAAACAATTTGAGTTCTCAATATGTTAGCCTTTTCGTCTTCTCTATCAGATAAATATTTTACATATCGTGGAACCAGTTCGTCGTCAGCAAAGTTATCTAGGATGCCATGAATATTACAATTTTGATTATATCCCACAGTCAGAAGATACATGACGGAATCTAAGCCTCAAGTATTCCTTATTTGTACTTCATGATTTTGAAAAAACACAGAAACGCATAGGTTGCCGTTTCTGACCAATGTCACTTTGGTTTCTGGTTGTGTTTCTTTTGTTTCAACTTGTCCTTTCCAATTTTCAATATAAGTCGGAAAGTCAGTAAAAATAGAGTCTCGGGAAAAGCTTCGACGAACATCATTTGACGATTTAAATTTTTTTGCATTTTTATTTTGAAATTTTTGATTTCGTGTGTATTTTCTTTTTTTCGTACGCGCCTTATTTGGGGTTACTTTATTATGTAAGTCTTGGCGAAAATCCGTTAACGCTAATTTCATTTCTCCATCCAGAAACTTTGAATAGATATTTACAAATGCGTCAATGCGATACGTCTTGTTCAGTTTTATTTGAAAAACTAAATGTTTCAGCGTTTTGAAAAAGCTTTCAATTGCGGAAGATGAAGGGGTTTTGTTGTCCGATTCAAAAAAACAACACATTAAATTGGACGACATTGGGAGCTTAAACAATATTCTTTTTAGCGTAGATAGAAATGGTGGATGAAAATACACATTTTTGTTGTTATTTATCAGTTTATTTGCTTGTTTTTTTTTTTCTCTTCCACAATGTTATCGAACCAGTCTAAAAATTCAATATCCTCAGCAAAAGTGACATCATCGACCATCAGTTTGTCTATACTATTAAGACCGTCTTCCAATATGGTTTCCTTACATTTATAGGTCTCCACTAATTTAACCAGGCGAATTTCAGCAGCTTGAAATTCAGAACTTGAAAACAAATTACTATTATCGTATTGTGCAAGACACATCTCAATTATATCGCAAATCACATCTTTGACAATTTGCAAGTCTTCACACTGTTTCAAAAATAAAATGCAACCAATATAAAAACGTTTAACATTTTGATTCATATCATCTTTGAAACAAGGTAAATTGTACAACGTCTTGACAAAGTGACTAGTGTCAAGTCGAATAAAAACTGGCGGTAGGTTTGACGAACGCCCTTCTAACGATGACATCATCTCTTTTATATAATCTTTTGTGGAAGTAAAAGATGTAAAGGCTTGAATATTAGCCGAAACCAAGGCAGAAGAATCATCAGTTATGACCTCATGGGGTGGTTGGTTTACAAAACTTTGCCATTTTTTTAGCCAATTCAAAATAGATTGCGTATTATGTGAGTCTGTTATCATCTGAATCACAGGTACTGATTTTAATTTTTGATTAGCTGTGATCAGTCCCACATACAGAAATAATCTTTTTGTAATATAAGTGCCATCAGGGAGACAAAAAGGTTCGACAAAAGAGCCAGTAGCATCTAAAGTAAGTATTACTCTTTGAAATTTATTGAAGTAATATTTGTAATAATCAATTTGATGATCACTCCAAAAATACAAATAAAAATTAGGGTATATCGAAATTTCACGTATCATATTTTTTAAAGTTGGACTTTTAGCTAAAATAAATAATGATACTAGTAACGCCCATGCTGTCTAGATGCCGCTACTAGGCTCATTTTTTGTTTTTATTGCAAAGCTACTTGCAAAGATCGCGCGCCCTCACCGGCAAAATTAAGTACTAACCTCTTCTAGCCATTAAAATTGTACAGTGCACGTTCGCTCCGCTATTTATTTAAAGAAAATCCTCGAATTGTGTTCAAAATAGTTTTCTAGCTGTTTACACGCATAGATCACACCGTAACACACCCATACATCACATTTCCAACCGACACCAGCTAAGTATAGTGTTTTTTCATATACCTAAGTGCTCCCGCGCCGCAACCCTGGTAAGTTTTTTTTCTAACTTTTCTATTTTAAATATATTCCCGCGCTGGACAGGCATTTCAACGGCCTTCAGGTGATGCTGAAGCCCGGCCCGTCTATTGTTTTGGTGCCTCCTGTGAGGATATACTCCTCAAATTGCATATTTTTCCTCCCGCATAATTACGTAGGTACATACCCGCACGCCTGCCGTATGTTAGGTCATTTTCTCTTATTTTCCGCATCCGCCCCCTATTTTACGAGCAGGTGTCCGCATTATAATTATCAACTGTGCATATTTCAAGTGTTTTTTATAAGTACAAGTGGCTAGTTTGTAAAATTATTTTATTTTATTTCTGCACCGCACCGCTCGTTCATTCAAATTGTCAATATGGCTACCGCAAAAATTACAAATAAATTACGCAAACAACTAGTTTTGCAACAATGTTGTCGTGAAACTTATTTCGCACGAATGCAACGTTTATATGATAACTCTAATTCAATTTCCAGTGCAGAGGCGAAGGAACTCTTTGTCTCTAAGTGTCAAACAATAGATCAGCTTCGTCACGAGTTTCGTCAATGTGTCAGTGACATAAATGACATAGAAATGGACTTAGATGCCGATTTTAAGCCAGATTTTAGCATGTGGAGTAGTTTTGAAGATCTGTATTGTCAAGTGACACGTGTTAAAAATGAACTGTGTTCACTTCCAAGTACCACAAATGTTGTTCCCATGCCGTGCAAAATGTCAGCCGCTAAGCCTAAATTACCGCCTGTTACCGCCACTACGACGTCCAAGGATGGTGCGCGGGCGACGGGGCGGGGGACGGCCCCGCCATTGACGAACGGTCAAGCAACACACGATACCGAGCGACCTAACGTCTCAGAATTACCTATAAAATTGTAATTGAAAGCAAATGTTTCATGTACTGATTAACATTAAACATCAAGAATTGAAGATCGAGTATTTATCTTTCATTTTCTATCTAAAGTATAACGCAACCGCGCTGTATACGGATCATTTTTGGTGACCCCGACGTGATACGGGAAACGAGTAAAGAAGTGATTATTCCTGAGGGAAAGGTGCGCAGAAGGCAATTACCGAGGGAAGTAAGTCCATTCCGTCTTTTCCATACTTTAGCCCCTTACTTGTGTAAATTATCTTACAAAACCCGTTACTTCATATGGTTTGTCAACCTACCTCACAATAATTTTATAAAAAGAAAAAAATATTTTCTTACATTATACATTTATAACGTATATTTTCCAACAAATTACTCAGTAAATGATTAGATTCATTTGTTCAAATAGTTTCTTATCGATATTTCAAAGTATTCTTTAATTTCATTTCTATTTTTCGTAAAGTACATGATATTCCCAATCCCTTTAGTCGCGTAGGTCTGTGCATTTATAATTATATACCACTGACCCGGAGTCGTGCCGACTAATTTCAGCTGGCATCGAATCACCTGAAGCGCAGTAAGCATCATATGGTAATTAATAGTTGCAATTACTACACGGTATCGGCCGTTATCTGCGTGTGATTCATCCCGTACCTACCTGAGCCGGCGACAGCTGAGCGCGGCCCAGCTGACCGTTGGACCGTTATCTTTGTTCTCGGTGAGTTTATTGTTTGCCTATTTACATAATCATCTCATCACTTTAAGTAGGCATTTTTATATCGTTTATTTTATTTCACCTCTGTGTTTGCGCCTACAATATGGCCGATTTAAAGGAGCTCATCAAGCAAAGAGGCAATATAAGAAGTCGTATAACATCATTTGACCGGTTTGTCACTCCATTGTGGAATTACGATGTAACAAAAAAGGAGTTTTTTCCGGCACATGAATTAACGTTGAGACTTAGTAAATTCCAAGATTTATTTCTTACGTTCGATGAAATTCAAACTAAAATTGAACTTTTAGCGTCCGATGATCCTAAACAATTTGAAGAACGTGAAGAAACTGAATCAAGGATTTACAAGTTGATCGCCTCCGCGCAAAAATTATTAGACCAATTTAATAAGCCTTCCAGCGGGGATGATCCTTTAAATTGTAGCCATAGTTCTCAGTCGGGTTCTTATCATTTGAAGCTCCCACCGTTAAAGCTACCGCCTTTCGACGGCGATTACAATAAATGGCTAGAATTTAGAGATATGTACTTAACTTTGATTCATAACAACGATAGCATTGATTCTGTAAGCAAATTTCATTATTTAAAGACATATTTAGAAGGATCCGCCAGGGCAGTTATCAGTTCGGTTCGTGTCTCAGCGGACAATTATCCGACAGCTTGGTCGATTTTGTGCGATAGGTACAATAATAAGCGTTTACTCATAAATGAACACATTAAGTGTCTCTTTTCAATGGAAGCTCTTCCGAAGGAATCCGTTCACGGGATTCGTAACCTCATCGATACAATGTCTAAAAACCTGAGCGCCTTAAGCATCTTAGGGGAGCCCACTGAGCACTGGGACTCTCTTCTTATTTACATAGCCTCGGCGAAGTTAGACACTGTCACATCTCGAAAATGGGAAGACTTTAGAAGTTCTTTAGAATCGCCCAAGTTAGAAGATTTTTTCCAATACTTACGCCGCCAAGCCACTGTGTTGGAAACAATGCAGGTAGCGAAACCATCTAAGGTTGAAAGACGTGAATCTGTGACAAAAACAAAATCATTTGTTACATCGTCTAGTGGACCTTCAGTTCAAAATAAATGTTTATATTGTAACAATGATCATAGGTTCTATGTGTGTCCCAAATTCACCTCTTTACCTGTTGACGAAAGGAAGTCAAAGGTCAGTCAGTGGAAGCTATGTCATAATTGTCTTCGAGCTGGTCATTCGTCTTACCAGTGCGCATTGGGTGGTTGTCGTATCTGTAGAAAGAAACACAACACTCTATTACATAAACAAGGCTCACTCCCACCAACACGATCACCGTCAACCGAATCAAATAAAGATACGTCCAATCCTACCGATAAGTCTTCTACTATCGAGTCACCTGCTCAAACAAACAACACTTCTTTAACAGTTAGTATGTCAGCCGTCACTTCAAATTATACTCTTCTTTCAACAGCATTAGTCGAAGTCACGGTCAATAAACAACCTCACATCTTACGTGCACTGCTTGATAGTGGCAGCCAAACTTCATTCATCACACACGCTGCTGTATCTAGAATTGGTTGCAGTACACTAAGGACTCAACTCGCGTGTGTATCAGGTCTTAACAATACATCATTAAATATTACTGAACGTTGTAAACTAAAAATTTCATCTCTTCATCGTGCGTTCAGTCTTCCAGTCACATGTTTTGTCATTCCTCTTATTACAGAAGACTTACCACAACGTAGTTTGAGCGTCCAACATCTTTACATTCCTAGTCACATTCAATTAGCTGATCCGAATTGCTTTGTCCCTTCTTCTGTTGATTTACTTCTTGGAGCTGATGTCTTCTGGGACATAATTGGTTCAGATAGGTTCAAGTTAGGTGACAATAAACTTTTACTACTTGACTCCAAATTGGGCTGGTTGGTGACTGGCCCAATGGGGGGGAGTGAGGTTGGTCATGGAACTGAGCAAAGCAAATGTTCTTTTAGCAAAACTGTTGAGAAACAGCTCGAGAGATTATGGGCGCTTGAGGAGGTGCCCACACATCATTTAGAGTCTCTTAAAGGTAACGTTTGTGAAACTCATTTTAAGGAAACGACATCCCGTGACAGTGAAGGTCGTTTTTGTGTTCAGATCCCACTCAAGGCCAGTCCCGATACTTTGGGTGACTCATATCACATTGCTGAAAAAAGACTTTTTCAAGTAGAGCGTAAGTTACGTAAGAATCCCAAACTACGTCAGGAATACAACGCAGTTATGACAGAGTACGAGCGTTTAGGGCATATGAGTGAAGTTCCTATTTACGAAAATGCCTGTTATCTTCCTCACCATGCTGTGATTAAGGAGAACAGTGAAACGACTAAGGTTAGAGTTGTTTTCGATGCATCTGCGAAAACATCATCTGGCATTGCATTTAACGACATTCAACATGTAGGTCCCGTGGTTCAGAACGATTTGATTTCTATTTTACTTCGATTTAGACATCACAAATACGTTGTAACCGCAGATGTCGAAAAAATGTACCGTCAGGTAACTGTTCGTCCTAGTCAGCGTCATTTGCAATCGATCTTATGGCGAGAGGATGAAGGTCATCCAATCAAAGGCTACCAATTAAATAGACTGACATTTGGGACGGCTTCAGCGCCATTCATGAGTACTAGATGCTTATTACAACTCGCTCAAGAATGCCATGATCCTAAAGTGGCTGAAGTTATAAAAAATGACATATTTGTGGATGATTTGATTTCAGGTTGTCAAACTGAAAGAGAATTAAGCGTCATCGTGTCCAATGTCACTGATATACTCAAACTTGGATGCTTCCCGCTTCGTAAGTTTCGATCAAATTCATGTTCTATCTTCAAAGATAAGGCAGGTGTGTCCATTCCGTTTAATTTTGATCTAAAGTCTGAGTCTAGTGCACTCGGGCTCAAGTGGGATCCGACTTCTGACTCGTTAAATTTCCCTGTAAACATTGAGTTTACTTCGTTAGCTACAAAGCGATCAATTCTATCCCAGTCAGCGATGTTGTTTGATCCTCTTGGCTTATTGAGCTTATGCACGATCACTCCAAAGGTTCTTCTGCAGAGGCTATGGTTGTCGAAGCTCGGCTGGGATGATGCCGTGCCGTCTGATATTGCGGAAATGTGGCTTCAATTTACTTCAAATTTACACACACTTGCGAGTATAGCTATACCTAGATACGTCCTCAGCGACCACCCTTCATATATTGAGCTGCACTCATTTTCTGACGCGTCTCAATATGCTTACGCAGCGTGCATTTACTTGCGGTCAGTCGATAGTACTGGAAGGGTAGTCATCCGATTGTTATGTGCTAAGTCGAAGGTTGCTCCGGTTAAGCTTCAGACGATACCGCGCCTCGAGCTTTGTGGCGCTTTATTGTCTTCTCGTTTATGTACAAAGGTAATCAAGGCTCTACGTCTTCATATACACAAAGTGTTCTACTGGAGCGACTCTTCTGTAGTTCTTGGTTGGCTCTCATCTCAATCTCGTGAACTGAAAACCTTTGTAGGCAATCGTGTTGCAGAGATCCAGGATCTTACTTCAACTGGGACTTGGAGACATGTTCCAGGTATTGATAATCCCGCTGATCTTGCTTCTCGAGGTGTAGACCCTCAGAAGATCAAGGATATGATAATTTGGTGGGAGGGCCCTTCCTTTCTGAAACAAGATTCATCAGAATGGCCACAGGACATCGCACCTCCCAGTGAATTACCAGAAAGTAAGAGTTGTTTCAATGTACGCAACGGTGTCTCTACGTGTGACACTGCTAAATTAATTGATTTCGACAGATTTTCTAAATTTAATACGTTGATAAGAAGCATGGCCTACGTACTTCGTTATACATATAACGTACGTCATAAAACCGCCAAACGTCTAGGTCCGCTTTCGGTAGACGAATTAAAATCAGCTTTAAATTACATTTTAAAACAACATCAATCTACAAATTTTTCTAATGAATTACACATCTTGAATAATAATCGAAAGTTACCTTCCAAATCCCACATCTTATCGTTAGCTCCATTCATTGATGAGGATGGCTTGTTACTTGGCTTGTGTTGGTGGTAGGATTCGAAATTCATTAGAACCATTTGATAAAAAACATCCTATTTTAATTGAATCTAACGACGTATTTACCAAACTTCTATTTCAAAATGAACACAAGGTCTTATTACATAGTGGTTCCCAGTCCTTACTATCAAGTATTAGACAACAATACTGGCCGTTGTCAGGTAGGAAACTGGCTAGGGCTACAGTGAATAATTGTAAATTATGTAGACTTTTTAAAGCCAACACTGTTAATCCCATTATGGGTAATTTACCCTTCCCTAGAGTAACACCTAGTTACCCATTTGATGTGACTGGTGTCGATTTCGCCGGGCCATTCATTATCAAGGATCGACGTGGTCGCGGATGTAAGCTTTTGAAGAGCTACCTATGTTTGTTTGTATGCTTCTCGACCAAGGCTTTGCATTTGGAATTAGCCGTTGACCTTAGTTCGGACGAATTTATACAATGTTTGAATCGTTTCATATCCCGCAGGGGCAAACCGAGTGAGATTTATTGCGACAACGGTCGTAATTTTGTGGGCGCAAACAATGAGTTGCGCGCTTTCTTAGAGGCAAACAGTAAACCCATACTTGACGCTGCCGCTGGTAAGGGTATCCAATTTAAGTTCTCACCAGCTTACAGTCCTCACTTCGGAGGCCTCTGGGAGGCCGGCGTTAAATCCGCCAAATTCTATCTTAATAGGATGTTAGGAAATGCACATTTAACTTATGATCAATTATATACTTTATTTACACAAGTGGAGGCGATCCTTAACTCCAGACCCTTGATCCCACTTTCATCAGATCCTTCCGATCTCGATCCGCTTACCCCCGGACACTTCCTGATCGGACGGCCACTAACCGCACTGCCCACACCAGCTCAAGACGGGATCAAACCTTCAAGTTTAAGTTCGTACAACCAAATCGAACAGATTCGTCAACATTTCTGGCAGAGATGGCGGCACGAATACTTGTGCGAACTACAGCTGCGTAATAAATGGAAGGCTGACAAAGAAGGCGTTAAGGAAGGCGACATGGTTGTGCTGAAGGATGCTAACCTTCCTCCATTAAAATGGCGCTTGGGGCGCATATGCAAGCTATACCCAGGACCAGACGACACCGCACGTGTTGTAGACGTGCTTACAACAAAGGGTGTTCTTCGTCGGGCGGTCAGAAACCTGTGCCCGCTGTTTCCGTCCACATCTTCAGGACGGTCCACTCTTCATCCTCGAGCCACCACCGTGTTCGAGAGGGGGGAGGATGTTACCGCCACTACGACGTCCAAGGATGGTGCGCGGGCGACGGGGCGGGGGACGGCCCCGCCATTGACGAACGGTCAAGCAACACACGATACCGAGCGACCTAACGTCTCAGAATTACCTATAAAATTGTAATTGAAAGCAAATGTTTCATGTACTGATTAACATTAAACATCAAGAATTGAAGATCGAGTATTTATCTTTCATTTTCTATCTAAAGTATAACGCAACCGCGCTGTATACGGATCACCGCCTATAGAAATTCCTGAATATAATGGAAATCCTGCGAGTTGGGCTATTTTTTATGAGACCTTCAAGACTACTGTCCACACTAACACCGCTCTGTCAAATTCAGAGAAGTTATATTACCTTTTAGGCAAACTAAAGGGCCCCGCGCAACTAGTGTTTTCAGGTCTCAACCCTACCGCTGACAATTATGAGTCTATTTGGACAGCCTTGACTTCCAAGTACCAGGACAAGCGCTATCTCGCTAATTCATTCTTAGATAATATCTTTGAAATAAAGTCCCTCCCGCCGTCCGCAAGTCCTTCGCAATTAGAAACATTCATTGATAAATATGCCGCATCTATAGCCGCGCTCCGTCAATTGAATATACCCAACTTGACCGACTATATATTTATATACATGGCTTTAAAACGTATAGATCGCGATACCGCTAAGTCGTTCAAAATGTTCGTACGGGATACTGATATACCTACGTACGATACGTTTGTAAATTTCGTAAAAGGTCAAGTTAAGATCTTGCAACGTACAAATCCTCATACAAACGCACCTGCTTCAAAAATGACGCCAAAAGATCATAAAAAATCTGATTTGCCTAAAATATCGCACACCTACCTTTTTTTTTTTTTTTTTTTTTTATCGTGCGGAAATCCCTTCGGATACCCCCCCGCCGGGCAGCGGGGGTGGTTATGTCGGGCTTGCACCGACTAAAACCGCACGCCGTCTCGGGTCTTCAGACGCCGGGGTGTAAGGTTACCCATAGAGCATATCCCTCGCACCCCGGCTGACCCTGGGCCATCTCACCACTAACAGCATCGCTCATCCTGTCTCCTCTGAAAGCAGAGGAGTACGGAGAGCGATGTGTTCCCGCCACGTTGGGTATTGGCCGACGATCAATGCCAACCCTATGAAGGGGTGAAGGGGAAGAAACTCAAATTCGTCGAACAATGACGTGAGTACTTGTTCGTTGTGCCGATCGAATTCTCGATCTGTCACCCGATCAGCGCTTAAAATTCATTAAAGAAAATAAATGCTGTACTAATTGTTTAAGCTCTAAACATCGTTGGAGTGCCTGTAAAAGCACGAAGATTTGCTCGCATTGTGGTTTACGCCACCATTCTTTAATTCATTTGCAACGAACTGCGAGTGCGGACCGGACTATGAATACGGCCCAACATTCTCGTCCGTCGCAGTGCTCGCAAGCGCGCGAAACTGCAGCCGCGCTCACGCCTAGCCGATCGTCTCCCGCTCTCGATTCAAATGTGCCTCAGCGCACCACAACGTCACATGTATCTGTCTCTGTCGCTCCTCCGCCATCGCAGCACGGTGAAGTTTGTCCTCCCGCTTCCACTCATGCGCCCGTATCGGAAAGCAAGTCGGGACAGAGTGTATCTTACATTTCCTCGGATAATAACTGCGTTAGTGATAATCGTGATAACGATAACACGATGCACGCGTATTTTAAACAAACTTCGACTGTTTTGTTAGGTACGGCTTGTGTTTACGTACGTAACCGTTCGGGAAACTTGGTTTCATGCCGATGTATTATTGATCCTGGGTCCCAAAATAATTTTGTGACCGCTTCGTGTTGTAGAAAACTACAATTAAATATCGATCAATTAAATAATAAAACGATTATTAAAGGTCTTGATGACCACGCTAGTACCGCCCGCGGAAAAGTGAATTTAAGCTTTTCTAGTCGCATAAATCCTGATAAATCCTATTTAATGGATACTTTAGTGTTAATTAATATTACACAAAATTTACCCACCGCACCTATCGATGTCTCTACTTGTGATTATCTCACGAGTCTGCCGCTCGCCGACGAACGTTTTTATAAGCCGTCAGAAATTGAAATTCTGATTGGCGCGAAACTCTTCGTAGACATTCTGTTACCCGGAAAGGTTACAGGGCTGCCTCATCAGCCTTCCGCTTTCTTAACCACTCTTGGCTATGTCGTCATGGGCGAGTCACAGGTTCACTCCGAACCCGCTACCGCTACCTCTATATCGTGTCTCTCAACCACCGAGTCTATTCATAGTGACTTAGGAAAATTTTTCGAACTCGAGGACTTGAAAGAAAAGTCAGTTCTCTCACCGATCGATGAGGATTGTGAGAATTTTTATAGGTCTACGACTGAACGTGATAGCTCTGGACGATTCATTGTTGGTCTTCCTTTCAAAGAAAGCCCTAGTTTATTAGGTGATTCTTTAAAAACCGCACGAAACCGCTTTCTAAGCTTGGAACGTAGGTTCCAACGGCTTCCTCATTTTAAAGCCCGCTATGATGAAGTCATATCTGACTACATCGATAAAGGATATCTTAAGGAAATTCCTGAACCGCAAACTAATGGTAATGGCTTTGTTCTTCCGCACCATGGAGTGCTCCGCGAAGATAAGGTGACTTCCAAACTTCGCGTTGTTCTCAACGCTAGTGAGAAAACAGATTCCGGTGTGTCCTTGAACGACATACTCCACACTGGTCCTCCACTCCAAACTGATTTGTTTGACGTCTTGTTGAACTTTCGGCTCTTTGAAATAGCCATAGCCGCTGATATCCGCCAAATGTATCTCTAGATCTTGGTAAAACCTGAAGATCAATGTTATCAACAAATCACTTATCGATTTAATCCCCGCGAACCGTAAGTATTTCGCGTTTCAGCGAGTTTGTTTCGGGCTTCGCTCGAGCCCCTACCTAGCTATCCGCACCGTTCATGAGTTGGCTACGCAAGAAAAAGATCATTATCCTCTCGCTTCTCAGCTCGCACTTCGCGATTTATATATCGATGATATAGCCAGCTCCATTCCAAATGCGGAACAGGCTGTAGTGTCGGCCAATCAACTCATTGACATGTTCACCGCTGGCGGCTTCGACATGGTCAAATGGTCGAGTAATTCTCGCGAAGTTCTCGCCACTATCCCTGAGTCCCATCGCATGACTGATCCAATCAATCTTGACAAGGATGAATCGCTCAAGATCCTCGGAATGCAATGGTTGCCCGCAAGTGATTTGTTCACTTACACAATCCAACCGTCCGACCGCACATGTACCAAACGTAACATGTTATCCACTATAGCTCGTCTGTGGGATGTGTTAGGGCTAGTTGGACCTGTCATTGTCTTCGCCAAAATTCTGATTAAAGAACTCTGTTCTCTTAAATTAGACTGGGATGATACCCCTCCAGATTACATATGCCACGCATGGACTCAGTTTCAAGCTGAATTACCGCTTCTAGGTAATATAAAATTCCCGCGACATCTCAATGTCTTCCAACACAGTGAGGTTATCCTCCTGGGTTTCTGCGATGCCAGCGAAAAGGCATACGGAGCATCTGTATATTTGCACGTCAATAACAATGGCATTACCGCTACCACGCTCGTATGCGCTAAATCCAAGGTATCTCCAAGTAACCACGTCGTTACCATGCCACGACTAGAGTTACTAGCCGCACTACTTCTCGCTAGACTCATCCATCATGTCGTTGAAAATTTCACACCTCGTGTAACTATAAAAAATATTTATGCGTTCTCCGATTCGACCATCGCGTTGCATTGGATTAACACGCCCCCGCATCGCCTCCAGATATTCGTCGCAAATCGAGTATCTAAGATTTGTGACTTACTGCCCGCACAACACTTCTATCACATTCCCGGAGTGAACAATCCGAGTGATTGTCTGTCGAGAGGACTGCTACCCTCGCAACTTCTTAAGCACCCGCTTTGGTTCACCGGCCCTTCTTGGACATTGCAGGAAGAGAAGGACTGGCCTGTAACCCCATTCCAACACAACAGCTCGGTCGAGTTACCTGAGACGAAATCCGTTTCTCTCACATCTACTACTGCTGTAGATGAGACCCCGCTGTTATGTCAACTCGCCAACCGCTGCTCCTCCTGGAATAAACCGCTAAGAACCACTGTTTACATATACAGACTTCTCAAAGTGTTGCCGCGTAATAACATAATCACATCAAGTGACTTAGATTTCGCTGAAAATAAAGTTCTGTCCGCACTGCAATCTGTTCATTTTAAAGAAGAATTAAAGAGCATAAGCACTAATAAACGGTGCCAAAAACGCATTCAAAAACTTAATCCTTTCATGTCGAATAATGTCATTCGCGTAGGAGGGCGTTTGAGACACGCTAACTTGAACTTTGATCAACGACATCCCGTGTTGTTACCCCGCAAAGATCATATGGTCGATCTCATTGTAGATCATTATCACCACTTGTACTGCCATGCCGGTCCTAACCTATTATTTAATTTGTTAAGACAACGGTACTGGATTCTAACTGGACGTCGTACTATCCGCTCCCGCATTGACAAATGTAATTACTGCTTCCGCACAAATCCAAAACCCATGCATCCCATGATGTCTGATCTACCCCCTACTAGGACAAATGTAGTCCCGAAAGCTTTCATCCATACCGGTTGCGACTACGCAGGCCCTCTAAATGTGACTTTGAAACGTGGACGCGGAATACGCAGTCACAAGGCATACATATGCTTATTCATTTGTATGACGACCCGCGCCGTTCATATCGAACTGGCTTCAGACCTTAGCACCGCGACTTTCCTCTCCGCATTCAAAAGATTCTTATCGCGCCGAGGTCCTATATCTGTCTTTCATTCTGACAACGCTACCAATTTTATTGGGGCAAAGTCGTACTGCGATGAGCTTTATAAATTCATAACATCAGACTCTTACCGCAATGCTCTCGCGTATGAGCTATCTGAATATAAAATTGACTTCAAAAATATTCCGCCAAATTCGCCTCATTTTGGATCATGGGAACCCCTTATTAAATCTGTGAAATCACATCTACATCGCTTTATAGGATCTCAGATTCTGACATTTGAAGAACTGAGTACTGTATTGACTCAGATAGAAAATATTATTAATTCTCGACCGCTGTGTGTTACTCTGAGTCAAGATCCAAGTGCCATCCTTGCTATAACACCGTCCCATTTCTTAACTTTAACGCCGCTTAAACACCTTCCAGCTGCCCCAGTAGACGATCAACCGTTGCATATGCTCGAACGCTATCAGCTGTTAGATAGACTTGTGCAGTCCTTCTGGGACAGGTGGTCCTTAGAATATCTAAATACCTTGCAGTCTCGCGAAAAATGGAACGTTCAATCTGATAATGTTAAAATCGGTACAGTAGTTCTGATCATTCAAGAGACAAAGGTTCCTCCTCTGCAATGGGAATTGGGGGTTATCGTTGACTTACATCCCGGTAAAGATAACATAGTAAGGGTTGTCACCGTCAAAACTGTTAAAGGTCTTTACAAACGGCCAGTTGTACGTTTGTGTCCCTTACCTACCCAATAGTTTTTTTTATCCGCTACTACATAGTTGTTAATTATAAGTTAGTATACTTGTTCGTCTACTTTTTTTGTATAATCTCTTTTTATATATTTTATTTTATTGAAAGTTTATCCTTTCAAGGCGGGGAGTATAGTAACGCCCATGCTGTCTAGATGCCGCTACTAGGCTCATTTTTTGTTTTTATTGCAAAGCTACTTGCAAAGATCGCGCGCCCTCACCGGCAAAATTAAGTACTAACCTCTTCTAGCCATTAAAATTGTACAGTGCACGTTCGCTCCGCTATTTATTTAAAGAAAATCCTCGAATTGTGTTCAAAATAGTTTTCTAGCTGTTTACACGCATAGATCACACCGTAACACACCCATACAACATCACATTTCCAACCGACACCAGCTAAGTATAGTGTTTTTTCATATACC
The DNA here is from genome assembly GCA_946251805.1 of Cybosia mesomella. NCBI lineage: Eukaryota > Metazoa > Arthropoda > Insecta > Lepidoptera > Erebidae > Cybosia > Cybosia mesomella. The sequence goes on from OX276395.1 coordinate 12,885,717, forward strand.
TAAGTGCTCCCGCGCCGCAACCCTGGTAAGTTTTTTTTTCTAACTTTTCTATTTTAAATAAATTCCCGCGCTGGACAGGCATTTCAACGGCCTTCAGGTGATGCTGAAGCCCGGCCCGTCTAGATACGAAAATGTTTGAATCAGGTAACTGACCTCTCTTTGCATCAGATTTGATTTGCCTCAACGCTTCAATAGATGGTAGCACCGGCGGGCCTATATTCTTCTCATGTTCATCATCTTTTACTAATTCTGAAGCCAACTCATTACGTACCATAATGGCAGGTTTGTTCAGTAATTGTTTCGCTAATTGTCGTCTTCTATATGATGTCAGTTTTGATTTTTTTTTCGGATTGTGTTTATAAGATTTATTTATTCCAGTTACTTTACATAAAATCGTAATAATTTTATCAGTATTTTTCAAACTAGATAATTCTATACGCCCTTTGCATTGGGAACATTGACCCTTTATGGAAATTTTTGTTTCATTTATATTACTTTTTCTTAAAATCCATGTGCAAGGTAACCGTGAGTTTAACCAAATTTTTTCCTTTAACTTAGCGGACCATTTCAATTTTGGCAAAGTCATATACTTTTTGTAAGTTAAGCCACTCTTCTTGTATGCATACAAAAGGTTCTACTTTTTCGAATCATACATATCAATATCGAAAGAAAAATGTAATTCTTCAGGGCAGCTCAAACTACAAGATATTTTCTTGAACGGTGATGCTGATCTAGTCGTTGCGGTACTGTTTTCTTTAGTAATATCAATAGAAGATTTCTGGTCAATGTCCTTTTCGATTTCAAAGAAAGCATTGTAATGACGTGTCATTGACAAAAATAAAGCCAATGGTGTCATTTTATATTCGAGTTCCCGAGACATAGTAGCAAAAACAGGATCATTATATTTAATTTTAGGGTTACCTAAAAGTTCAGCTGCATATCTTTGAAATATTTCTTTTTGTATATTCAAATCTACTTTCGGTTTTCGACCCCTGTTCATGATTATACTGTAATACAATATGATATTATTTTAATTTGTTGCATTCACGTATCAATCTTATATAATTTACCAATACATAACTGCAACCACATAATTATGTTGTAGGTATGTGCACAACTTAAAATTCATTTAACTAAATTCAATATTTTTAAACAACACAAATATTTCGTAAATAAATGAACATTTATTTAGCCAAGAATTAAGGGCACTTGTCAATTTATTGAGGAAATATTTAATTGCATATTAAGGCGTTTAACACAAATAAAATCATGTCCATTATTAAAATATTTTTTCAATCAATAAAATATTATGTTAAAATAAACTATATCACAAGAAATAATTACAAAACAATATCAGAACAACTAGATCATAGTCGTCTCATTGCAGTTATAATTTCATAATAACAAAAATTCAAATTGCATATCAAATGATCCAAACTTTTAACATAACAAACATAATTCATCTTGGAACTGCTTTATTATTTTACCATGAATATTCCTTAGTACTTACCTTTACAGGGAAATCGTTTCAAAGATAACTATTTTTAACACCCTTGCTCGTAAAGCTGATGTAATTCCACCGGTTTTAAATATGTAAAGCGGGTTATAACAAACGCGTGTGTTACCAAAGCAAATAGTTAAGTTATAGCCATACAAATTCCATAACAGTATTATTTGCCATTTCAAATATGGAACTGATCGCCGCCGCACGACTCCAGCTAGTGAGCAGCGCGCTGTTGCTATTCGAATTTCGAACTAATCGCCGCGCGGCGCCAGTCAAACTACAACTACGTATCATTTTAATAATTGTAATTTCACTAACTGTTTCAGTAATTAAAAATGAACAAAATATAAAATGGTTTTTTTTCTGTTTCGTGCGTATTGGTTATAACATGCTCGGCTCAATTACGCCTGAAATTCCGCCTCGCATGTTATAACCATCTTTACGCACTAATATCGTAATGTACTATTTCAACACACCTGCTCGCAAAGTAGGTCTTATTACAGCGTATTTACACTGATAATGCAGAATATTACCCATGCCGTGCCTTTTACATTACATTATCGCACTAGTGCCTTTTCATTACATATCTTTTTAAATATTAGCAAGAAGTATTAATGTTTCGAAAACAGCTAAGTAGTTATTTGCGTAAATATAAAATTCAATTCAAAATGTGATAAATACTTAAAGAATTTCATGAAACTGCTTGTTAGCTTGTTGGTATTCATATTTTGACGGTGTATTTATACCTATAAATACCCAATTTCAAAATTTATAAATATATGGCTGATTAGCTACTTTGCCGGTGCCCTTATCTCAGACTTGCGCGCGCATGCAGCGCTGAGCGCGCGGAAAAATAAAATTACGGCCGCCATCTTTTAAATGGGTACCTATCTGTTTGTTAAGTTTATTCACAGTATTGCATTTCGTTAGTGTTGTTTTGTAAAATGTCAAATTTAGATAACGAAGAATTACTTATCGAGTGTACGCCGCCAGATATCATAGTTGAAGCGCAAAATGCGAGTGATAGTCTTTTGCCCTCAAAATCAAAAGATAAATACATGCAAGCCTACGCAAATTTCATTCAATGGAAAAATAGCAAAAATGCAAGCTCTTTCTCAGAGAACGTGTTCATGGCTTACTTTAGTGAACTGGCGAAGAGGTATAAACCTAGTTCGTTTTGGTGTATATATTCTATGTTGAAGAGTACCGTGCAGAATAAAAATGCAATTGACATCAACGGCGGTAGCATATCATTTCAATAATTGTACTTTTAATAACTGTTTCAATAATTAAAGTTTTTAAATAAATGTGAACTTTTATTTACTTTTCCTCGCAAGTATAAAAGAATAAAACATCTAGAACTCTTAACTGTATTTATTTTGTTTTCTCTCGTTACAAGTACACACTGTGCGACGTCTCGTTACAATCTGGCACGCGCCATCTAGACTCGTAAGTGTCATGGCCGCCGTTTTGAAACAGGAAGTATTTAAAAAATATAGAATTACAAATATTTCTTAGTGTTTTTAAAATACAATTTTAAACATTCCTAAAATATAAAATATTCTCAATTACGTTTTTAACAGTCGGCCATTCTGACCTTAAGTCTGTCCCAGACATATTATTCAAATAACAAAATTTACTCCATTCAAATAAACGTACTAACTTATACATAAATAATTTGTCAATATTGCTCATTTAGTGTCACTCTGAACACCATCAGTATTTATTATAAAAAAAACATATTGTCTGCAAAATTTACTGATTTTATTTCGGCCATCCTACTATTTCAAGAATGTCCTCATTCTATTCAATATACACTCTCTAAATTTCAATCTTTACATTTTTTTAAATATCTACAATAAAAAATAAAAAAATGATAAAGACATTTCAATGATATTTAAAAGATCGGAAGAACATTTCTAAGCTCTCATTATCAACTACTGTCTACGTGGACAGATAAGAATAACTTTTCAATTCAACTAATATTAACCAATAACTAGAGGATCACCATTCTCATACACAAACATTGTAACACAGCTTCCATTACTTCTTTATACTTATTAATTATCTCAACTCAAATAATTAAATATATGCTTCTATTATAATTCGAACAACTACAATCAATATATATGTTCATAAGTATTCGTTAAGCTTTACATTCATATATTAGCACACAAGGCATCATAATTACATTGAGCACACAAGATATCTTAATTACATTTCGCACACAAGTCGTTTTATATTTCACACACAAGGCGTTTTACTCTTTGCACACAAGGCGTTTTATTCTTTGCACACAAGGCGTTTTATTCATCGCACACAAGGCGCTCCATTTTTCGCACACAAGGCGTTTTATACGTCGCACACAAGGCGCTTTATTCATCGCACACAAGGCGTTACGTTATGTTTGGCGCTCACAAGGTGTCATTCTAATACTCTGCGCACACAAGGCGTCATACGTTCTACGCACACAAGGCGTCGTTATGTTCTACGCACACAAGGCGTTGTTATATTCAACGCGCACAAGGCTTTGTTATGTTCAACGCGCACAAGGCGTTATAATGTGTTCTGCGCACACAAGGCGTCAGGATTATCTTCTACGCACACAAGGCGTTATAATTATCTTCTACGCACACAAGGCGTTATGACACGTGAGTTCTCAAACATGTCAACCCTTTTACTGGAAATGTTAGAACAAAAGAGGGGTAAAGGGAAGGAAAAGGTTTGATATCGATTTTGGATAGGGAATGAGCCTCAATGTCTAATCACTATTAGCATATTCGCTTTCGCTATCCGTCGTTACACTGGCTGGCATATTCAATCTGATCCAGGGCTTCATACGATCGGCAGAGTATACGTTACTATATTTTCGTTTTGAAAATCCGTCAATACTACTCACTTCATAGCGGTCATTGCCTAATATAGCCGTCACCTTATATGGCCCACTATAAGGAGGTACCAACTTATTACTATCTCCTAGGTTACGAACATTTTTAAGAACCATTACTAAGTCTCCCAATTTATAAGCTACGGCGGCACATCTAGATTTATCGAATCTAGATTTCATCGTAGTCTGTTGTTGGCTAATACTCTCCGAGACTTCTTGTCGTACTTCTTGCATATTCTCATTTGAATCTAAATGCTCTGATATGTCATGAAGATGGCTCTCAGTTATATTTACAGTCTCCTTACCGAGAACTACTTGAGTAGGGGTCTTACCAATCGCTTTATTTAAAGTATTGTTAAGACTCCATTGTACGTTATTGAGGTGGGAATCCCAATTTCGATCATTGCTATCTGTACACAAGGCGGTCAGTGAGCTTAAAATGGAACGATTGTATCGCTCTATTTGCCCATTGGCGCGAGGGGTAGCAACAGAGTTTTTGACATGTTTGATTTGATTATCATTGATAAATTTGCCAAATTCAGCACATGTGAAGCTAGTACCGCGGTCCGATATAATCACTTGGGGAGACCCAAACAGTCCGATAAAATCGTTTAATACAGCAATTGACGTACGACTTTTTGTATTCCTTACGGCACGTAGTACTATGAATTTCGTGAATGCGTCAATTATACCCCTTTTACTACGAACGAATGGGCCAAGGTGATCAATGTGGATGCACTTAAATGGTACGTCAGGCTTTGGCACTGGATGTAAAAATCCTTGCTTTTTACCAGAGGGTTGTTTAGCGTATGCGCATGGAATACTGGCTCGTACATACTTTTTTACGAATTGATTCATACGAGGGAACCAATAATCTCTACGCATCTTTTCGATCGTTTTATCAAAAGAGAAATGCCCAGCGTCATCATGACATAACTGACAGACCTTCCACCTAGCATCGTGAGGCACTGCCCACTTTAAATTGGAATCTACTTTCTTATAGATTTGGCCATCTTTCAGCACGTAATTATTTTTAATATCTTTGGCTTCAGAGCAATTAGAGCTTATCTAAAATACATTTAATAAGGGTTAAGCGAGGATCACTTAATTGTACAGCCAACATGGAATGATTGTCAGCGCCTATATTTGTTATGCTCGAAACATTAAACTCTTCCGTATTATCGATCGGCAATGCATTGCGACTTAGACTATCCGCGTGTTTAAGTTGAGTTCCCGGATGGTATTCAATTACGAAATCATAATCCTGAACCAACAACCACCAGCGGGCTATTCTTGGCACAAGATCGCGCTTAGTCAAAGTGGTTCTCAATGCGTTGCAGTCCGTCACTACTTTGAAGTGAATGCCTAGTAAATAAACTCTAAAACGATTTAAGGACATAACTACTGCGAGAGTTTCGAGTTCATAGGAGTGAAAGTGCTGTTCCTCCGTTGTCTGCTAAAGTATGCGATTGCACGAAGTGGTGAAGCTTCGTCTGAACGTTGTAGTAAAATACCACCTATACCTAGGGAGCTTGCGTCCGTGTGAAGCTCTGTCAAATATTTGGGGTTATATATAGCCAAAACAGGTCTCGTCACGAGTGTTTCTTTAATTTTATTGAAAGCATTGACTTGATCAGTTCCCCAAGTCCAATTCGCATCTGATTTAGTCAACATAGTTAAGGGTTTAGCAATACTCGCGAAATTGTTTACAAACCTCCTAAAAAAACTGGCTAGACCTATAAACTGCCTAACCTCATGAACGGTCCGAGGTGTAGGGAATTTAGACACAGCTTCAATCTTTTTTGATCCTGGCGCCACCCCTTGCTCAGAAATCTCGAATCCTAAGTAGTCGACGGCTTTCTTAAAGAAGTGACACTTCTTAATATTAAGTGTTAAATTTGCTTCACGTAACATTAATAGAATTTTATGTAACTTCTCAATTCCTTCTTCTACCGACTTAGAGCCAATAACAATATCGTCCATATATGCGACCACCCCAGGAATCTTAAGTTTCCTCAACAGTGAGTGGACCATGCGCTGAAAAACTGCCGGTGCGTTGGTCAGTCCGAAAGGCATCCTATTAAATTCGTACTGACCTTCCGGAGTAACGAATGCTGTAAGGTGTTTTGAATTCTCAGACATAGGAATCTGATGATAGCCCTGGCTAAGATCAAGGGTGGTATAATATCTTTGGCCTTGTAGATTATCAATTTGATCATCTATCAAGGGTATTTGTCTTTGATGGTCTTACGATTCAAGGCCCTATAATCAACACAGAGCCTTGATTCGCCATTCTTCTTTGCTACGAGTATAATTGGACTAGCGTAACTTGAGTTTGATTCGCGCACTATATTATTTCGCAATAGTTTATCCACTATATTATTTACCTTGCCTCTTTCCGATAGTAACAGTCTATAAGGACGGTAATTAACTGATGTCGAATCACTTAGTACAATTTGCATTTCAGCAGCAGTAGTCTGCCCTAACTCATCTGTAGCTAATGCGAAGCAATCACGGTAGCTATTTAATAATTTATTCAGTTGAGATTGTATATCATGTTCAAGATTTTTATCAATATTCATATCATTCGTGCTAATCGGGCAGGAGTTTTCCGTTATTCGCTGGACATTAAAAGTACAAGTTCGTTCATCAAAACAGAAAGGGGAAATTAACTGAGGCACTATAAGTCCTCTAGTAATTATTTCGTCTTTAATTATTGTAGCATTATTTTGACATAAACCTATTGCTAGAATTTTACCACTACCATCCTTAAATGAATAAAGTCCGGGCATAATAAAATAATGACTGCCATATCTTACTTCAGTCGTAATAGAAACTAACCCCGTATAAACTGGCTCAGAAGTTACGTCAATCACTGTGTTGCCTCGATTGAGCTCAATGTTGTCAGTGACTCTGATTTTAATGGAATTCGTTTTATTATTATTAGTTTGGTATAGAGTCAGTTCTTTGTCAGTCTTAAATACCCTGACTGATGGCAACTCGGTTAGAGTCTGGCCAATCATAATATCAGCAGGTAACAGAGATCTAGGGACTACGTATGCTAATAATTCTACATCAACAAGATCAACTATAATATGGAGTTTAAGTCTACCCTTAGGCGTAATAGAGGAATTCCCAAACCCCTTCAATACGGGTAAACGGCTTGTATCCACATTCCGAATATCACATTTGTCGTCAGATATGAGAGTGCATTCACTACCGAAGTCTACGTAGGCCGTCATATCGGAATCATTAACCTTAACTGCTTTGAAATATTTATTGTTATTACTTAAGGTTTCATCTATGAGTAGAATTTTTTGTGTGGCTTCCGACCTACTAATACTTTCATTAGAATTAGTTACATTAGTTGTACAAGTGTTTCCCGAATGTCCATAACGTTTACATTTACTACATTTAACTAACTCTTTTCTACATTTTCTAACGGTATGACCAATTTCGCCGCAGTTATAACAAGTCACAGTAGGTCTCTTATTCTGCAAGTTTTGTGTCAAAGTATCCAAAGTTTGCTTTCTATCTGACGAGTCGCGTGAATCCGTAATTGGTTTTCGCGAGGGTAACGAATCTGTAAATTTACTTGAAATATTTCGAAAATACGACAATACTTGCTCGGGGTCATCATAATGAGCCCCCTGTACGTTCATCCTTATATTATGATCAAATATTCCATGTGCAATACAGTCAACCGCTTGACGTCCCGTCAATTCGCAACGATTCACCAACATTATTTTATCATACTAATATTCAACGAGAGTTTCTCCTTTTCTACTTTTCCTCTGTAGCATTTTCATCAATAGATCACCATAATTTAGGTCACATGGAAACGCTCGTAACAATTTCTGTTGCCACTCCGTCCAACTATACTTGACTGTAGTTAGGCCATCGTACCATTTTTTTGCAAGGCCAGATAATTTTGGTAATGCATAGAAAATTGTTTGCCTTTCCGACCAACCAACCAGTTTCATTTAATTTTGTTAGCCAATCCTTCATAGTCTGTGCTTTGGACTTTGGGTCGAACTCGGTTATAATATTTTGTCCACCGTGAATATCTAAGGAGGAGGCTCTTCGAGAGTTTCCTTTTTGTAATGCTGACACTAAGCTTTTGATAAGGGTTTTGTTTCCTTTCGACTTTTTACGACGGTGGTGACTATCGCTAGAACTAGTAGATAAATTCGAGGAGCTACGTTGACGTTTGCGTTTATCTGACTGGCCCGATCGCGGGCGTGGTCGCGTGCGCGAACGTATAGTGCTACTGGAAGACGAGCTACTACTAGACGTACTAATGCGTCTTTTGCGGACCCTAATTTTCTTTTTAGGTGCCTCAATAGGTGGAGTGTAACGATCAGACATATTGTAATGGCTAGGCTAGGTAAGGGGGGAATAAGGGAAAGAAACCAGTTTCAAGACTGCTGAAATGACAAACATTATTCTAAATTAAAACCATTAAAGATCTTTTTTTTTTTACATAGCACATAATATTATATTCGTGGAATAAATTGCTTTGTATTCAATTTCTATTGTATGCATTTAATTTGGTTTTATTGCTATATTGTGGGTACTTGTTATGGTATAATAAATTCTAATTGATAATTCAAACTACTTTATGTAAATAATTATTTTGAGTATTCTTATATGTGTGTATGTTATGACTGCTTTGTTCAGAAAAGTGTTTTGGTTTGTAAAAATAAATATTTATTTAATACTTCACATTTTAACTACATTTTGTCATTCCATTACACTTATTTTACACTAATTTGCCAAAAGGAAATAGAAACAAAGATAGAAAGATATCCATAAGCTAACGACTAACTTGTGGTAAGTACCTACCTCTTATTTTCGGCTGTAAAATCACACATTGTTAACAACAAAGAAACAACAAATCATCGGTGCCCAAAATAACACAATCAAATAGGTATAGTACTAATAGTATAATAATGTATGTAGGTAGTTAGGAAAAAATACAAATAAAACTGTACCACAGAATAAGATAATAGTTTTCAAATTAATTCGTAAATCATCACATGCACTGCATTTTGGTAAAGAAAATAATAATAAATGTAAACTACTATATCTAATTGAAATCCATTCATTTATGATTCGTGAAATAGTTACCTACTTCTAATTCCATTGTTCTAATAAGTTTCAATTTACATACCAGTTAACACGCAGTAACCTTACTTAGTGAGCGTAGAATTAACTTGTCACTTCTGAACTATAAAAGAATAAAACATCTAGAACTCTTAACTGTATTTATTTTGTTTTCTCTCGTTACAAGTACACACTGTGCGACGTCTCGTTACAATCTGGCACGCGCCATCTAGACCCGTAAGTGTCATGGCCGCCGTTTTGAAACAGGAAGTATTAAAAAAATATAGAATTACAAATATTTCTTAGTGTTTTTAAAATACAATTTTAAACATTCCTAAAATATCAAATATTCTCAATTACGTTTTTAACACAAGTGTGTTGAAAAACGTCGTATGAAACACGTGAGCATTGGTCATTACACTTCTCGTCTCCATTAAGCCTTCGCCTTCGGCTCAGAAAACCGACTCGAGTGTAATGACCAACTTAGCACACTTGTATCATAATGTACTATAATAGCACTTGCTTATTACCAATGTGCACTGCACTCCTGAATATTTATATTATGTCCAAGTGATATAATTATTACGTGTTCAATGTTGCAATCAAACAACATATACCAACAAGTTAACGCTAATTTATAAAATTTATTGAAGGTAGTTTGAAAGAAAGAAAGAAAGAAAGAAAATGCATTTATTAAACACACAACACACAACTAAGTAGGTATAACACATAATACAATAAATAAAATATAATAAAAAACACAACAAAACAAACCTCACAATATGTATCAGTGTGGGATGTGCGTTTAAATGGTCACAGTTCAGCTAATGCTACAGATAGGTATAATTACCATCTGCAGCGCTGTTTTTCAACTGCAGCCGTTTGCACTAGGTAGCTGTCTGTTAGTAAATCTAGTGGGTAATTTGAAATAAACAGGTATCAAACAAGCATTTGTCTATGGGCTCGCCAAAATACACTCTTATTAAATGGCTACAAGACTAAATTTTTAATCTTAGGCTCAAAAAATCAAGTCACCCAAATTTCACAACGAAATCCTCAATTATACGTTGATGGCGTCCCTATTGAGCGTGTGCAAGAGGCTAAGAATCTAGGCTTGTTAATGGTTCCGCATTCCGCAATATGTCGTTCAAACCTCAACCCCTCGTGGGTTGAGGTTTGAACGACATATTGCGGAATGCGTGAGGAACTGTTTTTACAGATAGACTTTATAAAATGCGTAGCTACCTCAGTGTTGAGCTCCGTGAAAGGCTGGTCGATACCCTGGTGTTATGCAAATTTAATTATTTGGATGTGGTTTACGGTCCTAGACTACTAGTTAAAACGGCTAACTTAATACAAAGAGTGCAAAATGCGTGCGCGCGTTTCGTTCATCCTTATATTATGATCAAATATTCCATGTGCAATACAGTCAACCGCTTGACGTCCCGTCAATTCGCAACGATTCACCAACATTATTTTATCATAGTAATATTCAACGAGAGTTTCTCCTTTTCTACTTTTCCTCTGTAGCATTTCCATCAATAGACATATACGGTTGGTCGGAAAGGCAAACAATTTTCTATGCATTACCAAAATTATCTGGCCTTGCAAAAAAATGGTACGATGGCCTAACTACAGTCAAGTATAGTTGGACGGAGTGGCAACAGAAATTGTTACGAGCGTTTCCATGTGACCTAAATTATGGTGATCTATTGATGGAAATGCTACTACGCTATGGAAACGCTAATGCGGAACCATTAACAAGCCTAGATTCTTAGCCTCTTGCACACGCTCAATAGGGACGCCATCAACGTATAATTGAGGATTTCGTTGTGAAATTTGGGTGACTTGATTTTTTGAGCCTAAGATTAAAAATTTAGTCTTGTAGCCATTTAATAAGAGTGTATTTTGGCGAGCCCATAGACAAATGCTTGTTTGATACCTGTTTATTTCAAATTACCCACTAGATTTACTAATCAATATTTTATATAAAATGTTAAGTATCGGTACTTGTTTTGTGATTATAATGTACGAAAGCTAAAATTCTTTGTAAAATCTAAGTAATTAATGGTCACCCTATACGTATTTAATATTAGGAATATGAATAAGTTAATATATTGATGAATAACGAATCTTCTAATCAAGTTACTGCATAAACTTTTAGTAGAAAATTACTACTAAAATATATATTTGTAGTTAATTATATACTTACAGTACCTAGTGAGCTACGATCAAGTGTTTTTTGGAGGCATAAGTATTGAGAGACATAGTTTCTAGGGTTATAATTTTTAAACCGTGATGTATTTCAGTCGTTTTTGTTTTTTACAAATTATCAGACAACTTTTACTTGATCTTCATGCAAAAAAAAATTTAAAACATATAGCCATTTTTTCAAAACACCATGACCCTCAATCTATACAGTAAGGATTGAGGGATATATTTAAAACATTTATAAAAGTTTTAAATGTTTGTTAATCTTGATGAATGTTTTGGGAAGTGTTTATCTGTATTTTTACTAAAATATAGCCAAGAAATAGGTACCCTTGAGTAAGGATTGGGAGACCTCATTTAAATTGCCATATTTTTTTAAATTATTATTTTACAAATTTTCAAATCGGTTCTACAATTTTTTTACAACTTCTACTAAATCTAGATAACATTAGTTTTTCGATTCACGATTAGGACACCCAATCGTCACGCACACTTTATATTGAACCCGACGTTTCGGTTGCTTTTCAGCAGCCATGATCACGGGGAGACTAAAGATGGTGGTTCTGTTATAGTTTGAAGCGTAAGTTATCACAAAGTACCCGAACTATGCTGAATTGTTGGTGTTACTATTTACGCAGAATGAGATGGCATGTCATGAAGTCTTGTTGCATTATGATTTTTCTTGGAATTAATTAAGTCAATATTATGTGATAGAATCCGTTATAAATCGTTTTATTTCAATGAGTGACATTCGCGTTAACTTCAGACAATATCATGTAAAAAGCGGTCAAGTTCGAGTCGGACTCGCCCATTAAGGGTTCCGTAGCAGCAAGTAACACCATAGTGTTTTATTTTTAATTTTTATATTTGAGTTGATTGAATGAAAGGTAAATTACGGTTTACGATTTAACGTATTAAAAAAAAACTACTAACCAGATCTCGCTCAAACCAATTTGTCGTTGGCAGTTTACATAATAATGTACATCATATATATTTTTTTAGCTTTATCATTCTCTTATTTTAGAAGTTATATGCACATTTTACCACTTTGGAAGTGTCTCTCGCGCAAACTTTTCAGTTTAGAAAAAAATGATATTAGAAACCTCAATATCATTTTTGAAGACCTATCCATAGCCACACAAGTTTGGGTAGGATGAAAAAAATATTTTTGAGTTTCAGTTCTAAGTATGGGGACCCCCAAAATTAATTGTTTTTTTTTCTATTTTTGTATGAAAATCTTAATGCGGTTCACAGAATACATCTACTTACCAAGTTTCAACAGTATAGTGCTTATAGTTTCGGAAAATAGTGGATGTGACATACGGATGGACAGACAGACAGACATGACGAATCTATAAGGGTTCCGTTTTTTGTCAGTTGGCAACGGAATCCTAAAAAGTAGTTATAGTCACTATAACTACTTTTTTACATGATATTGTGTAACTACAATAGTTGGACATATATTATGGTCTCGCGAAGTTCTTTGTATACAGGGTGTAATTTTGAAACGGGGCAGTAAGGGCAAGTACCTTAACCGTTGTAGTTACAGCAAAATGTTCTTAGGAGACCTTCCCTAACTTTTTGAGATATTTTGAACTGCATTCACACATTTTGCAAAAATCTTAGTTAGTAAAAAAAATGCGAAAGGTCCAAATTTTTTTTCTTGTGCCAATCGATTCTATTTTATGTGGGGATCAAAAGACTCTATGGGACCATTTTAGCTTTGAGTACTAGGAAAGACAAATCGCCAAAAACGTTTCCCATACATTTCGGCAAGACAGTGGCAGCCTCGTGTGGATATAGACACGGAGATTGCGGTACTGACTTATGTCGAAGCATATCCAGAGGTATCGTCCAGGCATGTCGCTCTTGAAGTAGGTGTTTCCCACTCCCTTGTGACAAAGATATGGAAAAAATACGACTATAAGTGCTATCGATATGGACGCATAGTTCAAGTGTTATATCCGGGTGATGATATTCGAAGGCTTACTTTTTGCAGATGGCTAAGAGGAAAAATAAGCCGAGATCATGAATTTTTGAATTACATACTGTTGTCTGACGAAACAAATTTTTCCAATAACGGTATGTACAACCGAAAAAATCACCACTATTGGTCCAAAGAAAATCCACTAAGAGTTTTTTATTTTATTTTTTTATTTTATTAGCCATTTTTCAGATACATCAAGTTAATATAATAACAGTAAGTACAAATAAAATCTTTAGTCAGTATCTGTTTGCCTGTTGGCATAGGCCTCTCCCCAGCTGTCTCCACTCCTCTCTGCATCGCACAGTGTATTATTTTGCCTCAGTAGCGGTCATCCTCATTTTTTATGTTTTACGGTAGAAAACTAAATTGATAGTAAAACTCCTAAATTTTTATCTCTCATAGTTTTAGAGAAATTGCAGAAATCGAGAAAAGTCCATAGAAACCATAAAAAACATTCATCTCCTTTGTTATTCGTTCTTATTCACGGATTTTTTTTTGCATGATTCTGTTATAATTTAGGCGCCGATTTATAAAAAAAATGTGACCTAATCTTGTCTATTTTAGCGAGAATGTTTTATTTTATTATTATTTCATTTATTTTTTTATAAACGCAACCCTTGCCGGTCGCATTATTTTGTAGTGCCTAATTGTTCATGGCAGTTATTACTACTACCACAAAAATAATTAGACGCTACGAACACAAGACAGCTGTAATATTCAGTAGTTAGGGTTGTCTCTCAAGTCTCTCAGTTTTCGTCATTACATTTTTTATTTTTTAGTTTGCATTACTTATCTACTTACTAATATGACAAGTATACTAAATTTCACTAAAATAATAATAATATTAATTCCTATTTCCTTTATAAATGTATTTAAAATTGTAATTGAGATGTATTTTAAAACGAATAAAGATAAAGTTTCTATATTAAAAATTATATATTAAAAGTAAAAAAACGTTTATTAAAAAACCAGAAGTAACGCTTTCAATGGTGTAAATATTTTGGTCGTTACTTCAAAAGTTCTGAACCTGAGGTTGATAAAATTGAATAGACCACCTCTGAAGTTTGAATCAAAGAATCAATTTCGTTTATTCCGCTTAGGCCATAGGCCATATATTTTATATAGAGCACATATAAACATCACAATTTTACAATTATCCCCATAAACATTATAAAAATATTAAATACTAGCTGTTGCCCGCGACTTCGTCCGCGGTAAATTCGGAATAAATCAAGGTTTGTTTACTTCTGCAGTTTCGAACTCAACATATATTGAGTTATTCATAGCTAGATTTATTTTAAATCTTTATTTTATTTGTTTAAATTAGGACATATAAAGAGCATTTTCTAACGCCGACATTTCAATTAAATTTTTTAAATAAAAAAAAAACTTATTGTGACATAACAATAATAGCTAGACATGTGGTGTCGCGACACTTTTAGTACATAATGATGTGTTCTGCAAAGTCGTAGGACATTATTTTGTTATATCATCAATAGTTTTCGCAGCGCACGCGATGTAAGGAATTTGTTAGGTAATTTTTTTAGGCCTTGGGTTACATTATTGGAGTTTTAGTAAGGATCCCTATTTTTTTTTGAAAATATAATATATCCTATGTCACCCGGGGATAGTGTAGGTAACCAACGGCAACGGTGAGAGAATTTTTCAAATCGGTTCAGTAGTTTTCAAGTTTATTCGTTACATACAAAAATCCAAAAGTATAAATCTTTCCTCTTTATAATATTAGTGTAGATAGTAAATAAACCTTTCGAAAATGTTTTTTTTGCTGGTTGGGTAAGATGGTTCTACCGAGAAGATACCAGCAAGAAACAAAGAGAACTAGATTATCTTTTTTGTGATAAACTGAATTAAAGTACCATACCGTAATATTGTGCAAATCTTCCGCCAACCATGATTATCTGGCCCAAGATTTATAAAAATGTAGCGCAATGTTGATCTGAGAGTGCAGTTTATCACTAAATAAAGTCAAAATGTTTAAGTCAATCTAACTCTATCTCATTCGTATCGTCAATCTATACATTATAAATTTCGAATAATTATATTTTTTTGTGATTTTTCCATGGAAAATTATAAAAAACTTAGAAACGTCATACCTCAGCTGTCCTGCATCGAAAATAATCAAAAATTTGTATATGGGAAGCTACAATGCTAGGGTATATTTTGCAAGTGAAAAAAAATGCGACCGTCATCTAGAAAATTTCCTATTATAATTTTTCTGAAATTTGTAAAATATTTTTTTTTCTGTACTCCAGGGCATTTACAGACTTGTGATTTTTACACTCAATTATGTATATATTCCGCCATTCATTAGTCATTTTAACTAAGATCAATTTTAATAATTTAGCTCGAAATCAGTAAAAATCTTTTAGTCAAAGTTCAATAACCTTTCAAGAAAAGCTACATACTTTAAAAATCAAGCAATATTTTTAATCTGGTGTGTCATGTCATAGTCATATTATGCTGTATATCGATTATATACATCGAAATTGGCTATAAAAAGAGGATGACCCCTACTGAGGCAAAATAATACACTGTGCATCGGGCCAATCTCGTCCATGTTCTACCAGCCTCTCTTACAATCCGGGATTGAAAACGGTTCCAAAATACCGGTAAAATACCGGTATTTTGGGGTTC
Organism: Cybosia mesomella; assembly: GCA_946251805.1. Classification (NCBI taxonomy): domain Eukaryota; kingdom Metazoa; phylum Arthropoda; class Insecta; order Lepidoptera; family Erebidae; genus Cybosia; species Cybosia mesomella. The sequence continues at coordinate 12,902,067 of OX276395.1, forward strand.
CGGTACCTATACCGGAACAGGAACCAGAACCTAAATTGGGACCTTTAAGAACCTTTATTTTACCGGTTCTTTAGCAAAGCGAGTCTAAACTTGTTTTTTGAGGTGCGGTCGGGTGACAGGCGCGATGCAGCGCGCGGCGGAGTGTGAGGAGACGGGAGTTTGTAGGAAATCACATTTGTATTGGTGTTTGGTGGATCTTCTGTTACCAACGCGCGCGCCAGTCGCTCGTATTCGTATTGATAAAATTATTGTTTTAAAATCACGTAATCTATACATATAAATAAAATTGAAGTGTCTGTTTGTAATATTGAAATAAACGTTTTTTACTACATATGTATATGAATATATATACGGTACATACAAAAATATAACATTTTTTACAATTTTTGTCTGTCTGTCTGTTTGTTCCGGCTAATCTCTGAAATGGCTGGACCGATTTTGACGGGAATTTTATTGGCAGGTAGCTGATCTAATAGGAGTAACTTAGGCTACTTTAATTTTTTTTAAAGAATTAGGGCTCCGCGCGAAATAAATAAAACCCAGATCTAAGTCCACGCGAACGAAGTCGCAGGCACAGCTAGTTTAAAAATAAATACTAATAGACAAGGACAGAGATGGAGCCGGCGCTTTCGTGCGAGCGAAATCGCGTTGGCTGCCGAATGTCACCGAATGAACGCAACCACAAACATTGTATTATTAAAACACTGTTTAGCTGCACAAGTCATTTTGAATTGTATTACGCATACGCGAATGCAGCAGGTGTTAGCAATTGTACACTGCCGATGATCACTCACAGCAATGACTCGATGCGCGTATAGGCACTGAAATTTGCAAAAGGCACACGTATTAGCACAAGTGAAAACTAAGGTTTTGCGAATATTGCGGATGGCTGACCGCACCAATTTATCCTCTTCCCGTGCTGGATGCCGGCAACAACCTTCTCTGGATAGATAACTCGATGTATCTTGCGTGTCCCGGAGATGATGCTCGAGGAGTTGGTCGCGTAGTCCTTTTTTTGTGCGGTTCGAAGGTCCAGATGTGCGAGCTGGTACTCGCACTGGGGTGACTTAGCGTTGATTTTCTGCGGTTTTATAAATTAAAACAAAGTCTTGGTCTTCACAATGGTTAGTTAGTTAGTTAGTTAGTTAGTTTACCTGGGCTGCTTCCGCACTTAGCCTCTTGATTGGGCCATTGTGCGTAGCATCTTACCTCTCACTCCAACCAACCCAGATCTTCCCAAAAAGCCAGCAGCCTTTTCAGGTTTCCACATGCTTCCCGGAGAGACGCTGGTGACTGGAGGAATTTCGCCCGTTGTTCGGCCACGCTCATGCACTCTGTAAGCACATGATGTGGCGTTTCTTCTGCCCCCATGCAGCCTCTGCACAGGGGGCTGTCCGTCACACCTATTGTAAATAGATGCTTGTTTAGAGGACAGTGACCGGTCAAGATGCCTATGACCTTGCGGATCTGGTCCCTTTTTAATCTAATGAAGTTTCGGCTAAACGTTTTTGATGCTACCGGAACTGCATTCTTTGTTTGCCTGCATCCTTCAATGTTTGTCCATTCTTTTTGATGGGTTTCTTCCGTATTTTTCCGCAGCCAAGTTTTGACCTGTGCTTGAGGTATAGGTAGTATTGGTTCCGGTCCATATACTGTTGCCCCTGATCCTCTCTTGGCCAATTCATCGGCTGCGTCGTTGCCGAGGGAGTTGCTGTGTCCCTTGATCCATTGCAGCGTGACCTTGTTTGTGTTTGCAATGGATTGGAGTGTATTGTGACATTCCAATATGAGGACAGAGGTTATGGTGTTGCTTTTCAGAGCTTGGAGTACGGATGCACTGTCTGATATGATCTTTATATCTAGATCTTTGACGTCTCTGGCGGCAATCGTCTCCGCTGCTCTCGTTATGCCAATACATTCAGCTTGGAATATTGTACTTAGCTTGTCCAGGGTGGTTGTTATTTTGATGTTTAGGTCATTCGAGAAGACACCTGCTCCGGTACCATATGTGGTTTTAGAGCCGTCTGTGTATATCCTAACTTCTTTGACGCCAGAGCTGTCTCTTTTTTCCTCGGTAAGTTGAATATGATAATTCCTTTCGAAGACGTGGTGACATGGTATTCTGTCTACGGGCGCCTCAAGAAGTGGTATCTTCTTTAGGATTCTCTGTAGAATTTTTGAATGCTTTGTTCCAGTATTCTCTTTCCAGAGCCCATTACTTTTCAGTCTTAAGGCTGCTGCCTTGGCCTCCTCCTGTATGATTAGATGCAGCGGTCTCAGGTTTAGGAGGTGCTCTAGTGCGGCTGATGGAGTGGTTCTCATGCATCCAGTGGCTGCTGTACTCGCTAGGCGTTGTAGACTCTGGAGCTTTTCTTTCACAGTGATCAGTTCTGTTCTGGGCCACCATACAACTGATCCATAGGTTAGAGAAGGCCTGATAATTGCCGTATACAGCCAAAGTGTTATCTTTGTGTTAAGACCCCAGTTCTTACCAACGAGTCTTCTGCATTGCCAAAAAGTTATGCAGGCCTTTTTCATTTTAGCATTTATGTGGCTAGTCCAATTCAACTTATTGTCAAGTATGATGCCCAGATATTTAACTTGAGTTGTTAGGGCTAGTTTGGTATTAAATAGTTTTGGTAGTTGTAGTTCTGGTAACTTTCTTTTGTTGGTGAAAAGGATAAGTTCTGTTTTTTTCGGGTTTACTGATAATCGGTGTTCTTCGCACCATTCTTCCACAATCTGAAGGGCTGAGCGCATGACTTTGCATAGCACGTTCTCAGCCGTTCCGCTTATTAGTATTGCAAGATCATCCGCATACCCGATGGTGGTGTATCTTCTCTCATTTAGTCTCTTTAGAAGACTGTCTACTACTATGTTCCATAAGAGTGGTGATAGGACGCCTCCCTGGGGGCATCCTCTGACTACCTTTGCTCTTGTGATGGTGTTACTCATCACTATCTGGACTGCTCTTTTGCTTATCAACTGAGTGATCCAGTCCCTTATGGCTGGTTCTACCTTACGCTTCCGTAAGGCTTCGTTAATGCTGCTGTGTACCGTTTTGTCGAAAGCCCCTTCTATATCTATGAAAGTAGCTAGTGTTGAGGCTTTGTTTGTGATAGCCGATTCTATCTTGTGCACTACCGTGTGTAGTGCAGACTCTGTTGATCTACCTTTCCTGTATGCGTGTTGCTGAGGATGTAGTGGGTTGTCTTTTAGTGTTCCATCCCTTAGGTATCGATCTACTAGTCTCTCCAACGTTTTAAGGAGGAATGATGTGAGACTAATGGGCCTGAATGATTTGGGATGTGTGTAGTCCTCCTTACCTGGTTTTGGTAGGAAGACTACTTTTGCCTCTCTCCATAATCTGGGTATGTATTTGAAGGCAATGCAGGCCCTGTAGATTGGAAGTAGATATTTTGCTATTCTTGTCAGTTGCCATTGTAGTAGTGCTGGGAATATTCCATCCAGCCCTGCAGACTTAAAGGGTTTGAAGGTTTTTATGGCCCACTCTATTTTGTCTGCAGTTACTACCTTGTTTGCGATTTCCCATTCTTGGGTTGTTGGTACACTATAGTGTTCTGGTGGCCAGTCAATGGAATCGATGGATGGTGTGACTTGACAGCCAGGGAAGTGTGTTTCCAGCAGTACTGCGCTGGTTTCATTTTCCGTATTAGTGTAAGTGCCGTCTTCTCTCTTAAGTGAGCCCATGAGGTTGAGTTCACCTTTGGCCAGGACTTTCCTTACTCTTGCGGCTTGGTTTGTCGAGTTTATGCTACTACAGAAACTCTGCCAGGCCTCAGTTCTACGATACCTGATGCGTTTCTTGTAGTATTTTTGTGCATTTTTGTATTTGTCCCAGTCCTCAGGGGTTCTGGTGTTTTTTGCTCGGTTGTAGAGCTTTCTCAGGCCTCCACGTAGTCGCTCGAGTTCTGGCCCCCACCAGGAGCTCTTTTCTGGACCTTTGGGTGTTACAACAGGACACGCTGGCTCGTAGCTTTCCAGCAGAGCTGCAGTGATAGAATGTACGTTGTGTTCTATATTATCTGTACTAAGTGTTGTGTCGGGTAGTTGTGAATCACTTAGTGCCTTGTTTAGTGAATTTGTGTACCGTGCTATATCTGTTTTGCGGGGGTTACGATATGGAACAGGGTCTGCTAGTTTACATTGAATTTGAAAGCAGATTCGGCGATGGTCCGCAAAGGATGGTTCCTTTGACACATGCCAACCCTTAATGAGGTTTGCTGCCGAGTGTGTTGCCAATGTGATATCTACTATGGTCTGACACCATGAGGTTACGAAAGTAGGTTCCGTACCTATATTTATAATGTTTAGGTTGGTTTGGAATAAGTATTCGGTTAGTAACTCACCTCTCTTGTTCGCGTCCTTACTTCCCCACAGAGGATGGTGAGCATTGCAGTCTGCGTCGATGATTAAATCCCAGGTGTGAGCCTCGCAGTGTTGTACCAGGTCGGCTAGCTCCTTTGGAGGTGGTGCGCCTTCGCCCGGCATATACACTGAAGCTAGTACTAGGATGGTTGCATTATCTGAGTGGATTTTCACAGCAGTGAGATCTCTAGAACAGAATTGGTTAAGTAAAGTGGTGTTTATAGCGTTAGGTACGAAGATGCAGGTTCTCGGTTTTTCAACCGTCGTATCTCGTATTAACTTACCGCCTATGTTATTTAGACCGCAGATGTAGTTCTTATTTATCCAGGGCTCCTGGATTAGGGCTACGGTCTTTTTGCTTACCTCCAGCACTCTGCGTAGAGTGACCGTTGCTGCTTGTTTGTGCTGGAGGTTTGTTTGGATGATGTTGATTGGATCAGGGGCTGTTAAGGACGTCATCATCATCATCGCTGATGTGTCCTCCCTATTTCAGCGGCGAGCTACTTTCCAGCTCGCTCTTACTCTTTCGAGGAGCCTCTTTTTTTTGCTCTTGAGCTGTAGCTGCCGCTGTTGCTTCCCCGGCCTGCGCTTCTTCTTGGGAGAAGAAGCGAATATACCCACTTCCCGACATGTGGGCAACTCGGCGGTCTCTCCTGGTTATCGCCTCTTTCTGGTCCTCGGGAATTCCCAGAATTAAGTGAACCACCTTCTCTTTGGAGTTCGGGTCGGTGGTTTGGTCGTCCACTGTCATGTCGTAACACTGCCAGGTATCTACTTTGTACCAAGGGTTTTGGGCCCAAAGCACTCTGCGCAGTGTTACGGCTTCGGTGATGCGGGTGTGGAGAAGAAGCCCTGCTTTCAGTCGCTTCTTCATGTCGGACTGCTTTATGACGGCCAAGGTGGTTTCGGGTATCGGGGACGTTATGCTTCTTACAGCTTTTTCAAGCCACGTAAGAGCATTGTCGTCTTCACACCACATCGCCAGCACGCCTTCCAATAGGAAGGGTCGTCCGCGGAAAGATGGAGCTTGCGCACCCGAAATCGTTGACGACAACACCGACTGCAGGATGCTGTCGTCAATGGCCTCCCTAAGCTGGTCTGCCTGGGTTTTGGTGAGGTCCCTCGGCGGAACGGTAGTGACCGCTACTCGCAGATGCGACTGACTGGCGTCCGCGTAGCTTACCGTCCGCTTGGTGCGCGGGTCAGTTTTCGCGCGTTTGGCTTCCCCTCTGGGGGACCGGGTATCATCCAGACGAGCGCGCTTCGAAGAAACTCGCTCGTTCTGGACGGGCCCTGCCCCCTTTTGTTCCTTTTCAGGAAAATTGGGAGCCGTCGCAGCGTTCCGTTGACCTCGGGCACCTCTGGGTTTCCTCCTGTGTTTCTTACTCAGTGGTGGTGGAGCGGCTGTGGCTACTGCCGTCCCCTTTGAGGTTGATGGTGTGGGTTCGCGCTGCGTTTCCGCTGCTGCGGCACCCAACCCTGTCGTCGTTTTTTTAGGTTGCAAGACCTCCCTTCTCGCGCGCCTGTTGGGGCGACTGCGTTCTGTTCGGCCGAGCCCTTTTTCGGTAGTGGCCGCCTTCGGCTGAGCATCCCTTTTGCAAGGGCGCTTGTGGCCGACGACGGTCCATTGTATGACGCTCGTGGCGTCAGATTTTGGGATAGCCTCCGAGAGGCTGGACAGGTCCAGGCTTGCGCCCGGTCCTGAACACAGGGTGCCCCCCCCAGAATACGAGGGGCAGACTGAGCTGGTAGGCTCAGTGAGGGATTCTCCGCAAGCGGTACCCTCCTGGGGTAGTTTTTCTTTGTCCTGTGTCGACATGTTTTTTTTTTTTTTAGGAGCAGAGGCTTACTCACACTACCTGCCCTAGGTGCGTGTGGTACAGTTTTCTGGGGCAATTTAGTGCCCCACGGCAATGTCTACCGGGGTGTGGTTTTAGGCCGCCACGGTTCGGCACATTTATATAATATATCTGATGAATAGATACATATATATAATAGATATATAAAGAAAAAATAAATTAAAGGAGAGATACATATATAAGTTGTTATAATATATAAATAAACCATTACATAAATAAACAATTTCATGCGCCTGGAGGTTTCTGTTACGTCTATTTCTTGGGAATTAGACCAATAACGGGACGACAACCTCGGGAAGGATAGTCCACCAGACTTGCTTTGAGGATCTACACGACCTGCGCTCTCCCTCAAGACCACGTCCCCCTACCCCTCAGAAGGATGGGTAGGGTAGGTCCATGCTAAGGTTTCGGGTAATAGTACCATCACAGAAACATTAGCATGTCCCCGTCCCTTCACAATGGTTTTACTTGAGCGGAATAGAATGTAATGAAAGTTTTTTGATACAAATTTTCAAATTAGGTCAACGAACAATTTTTTACTCGCGGATTGGTCGGACGCAATGTGTCATGAAGGCCATCCGTGATTGGCTACCGATCGGGCGATAAATGTAGGGGTGGTGGTGGTTGATGGCAGCTTTCGCAGGAGCTTCCTAGATGGCGTTACACGTTTCTGAACACAGGTGCTGAAATGAATGATCTTTTTACTCGATTATAGAAATAACTAGCAAGCATAAAAGAAAAATAAAATAAAAATATTTATGAAATGGGCTCACCGACCCCATGCATGTGTAAAACCCTAATACCGGTTTTGTGGCACCTATTACCGACTGCTATATAAATTAAACAATTCAAGTTAAATAAAATGCTTCTTTATGTGTAATTACATTATCATTAGGTATTATTAGAAAAAACAACATTATTTTAATTAACCAGTTCTTAAAAAGTTAAAGTATGTGTAAACTGAATATGTCTGTGCCTACAGTCGACAAAAGAGATAAGTACACCTTTTCATATAAATTTGTATGGAAAGGTGTCTACTTGTCTCCTTTGCCCACTGGACGATGATAAGAAAAAATTAAAAAGAGTAAAAATCTACTATTACTAAACAAATGAACGCTCTTGCTTCGAACTAATTTACTATAGAATCATAGTATCAGAGCCCATGATATCAATCCTAGTTCGATCACATTACTAGATGATATATATATTAATAGTCGTGTCTTTAGTGGGAGAACACGAAATGGCTATGCTGCTGCCAGGCTAAAAACCTGGTGGTGATACGGAAAATCTATTTTAACAAGCTAAAAAAATTCGATGTTTTATATGATGAGATTACCAGAAGAAAACAGGCTCATGTGCAAGATCATTAAAATTCAGTGTATTTCTAAACACTGGCGAAAGTGATGGCAGCAATAATTTTAAGTCGCAAAAAGGTGCTAACGCACTATCGTTCTCAACGATAGATAGACACATTGATGACACTTTTTTTTTTTGATATAATAATTTTTTTAATTTTTATAATTGATTTAATAAATATTATGTTACTGCTGCCATCACTTTCGCCAGTATTTAGAAATGGCAGCAGTGACAGTTCATACACACAATTTGAAGATCTTTCGTAAATGAGCATGGTAATCTTCTCATATAAGACATCTTTTTCAAATTGATTTTTAGTATCCCCACCAGGTTTTTAACCTGGCAGCATAGCCATTTCGTGTTCTTCAATTAAATACGAGTCTAATGATACACATTTCATCCGATAATCTGATTGAACTGGGATTGGTGTCACGAACTCTTATATTATCTATATCTAGGTACGTTAAAAACTACAATATTACATGTGGGTCGGATTCAGGATTTTTCTACGAAAAATCGTAAAGCCTGTTACCGACCCATTAAAATTTATATTTACTACGAAATTTTATTACTTTTATGTACATATATATGGTTATATGATTGCAGTAACCATAAATATTTAATATTAAACATATTTTAACCGTAAAATACATCAATTGACAACTATACATCCTAGGGAAATCAAAACTTTTGCACAAGAATAAAATTGATTTTCACAGCTATCTGTACAACTGAACATATGACGCTAATAGCTCTAATACAGCTTGACATACTAAGATATTAAATTGGTATAGCCCACTATTTATTAATAGACGCCTTATAACAAAAAAAATTGAAATTAACATACTTTGTAAAATCCCAACAGTGCCATGGGTTGCATTAGGAATAAAATTGTGAATATGGCTCCTATCACCGCCACATTTTAATATTGAATTTTAGGCAAATTAAAGCATTTTTTTATGGATGATCTCCGAAATGCATCCGATAAAAGACCGATAGGCCTGCAACTTTGCGTCAATGTTCAAGGCTCTGTAGCCTTTTCTCGACGAGTGCATCGTTGTTAATGAGCCTCTTGGCCCGTCTCTCTATTGTCTCTAGCGCTTCTAGATGGTATTTTGCTGAGCCATCACACAGATACGAGCAGAACTCCATACAGGATCGAACCTGCGCTTGGTACAGGTTGAGCAACTGTTCCGGTGTGAAGTACTGTCGCACTTTCGACAGTATGCCCAGCTTTTTTGCAGCCACTTGAGCTTTAGCCTCAATGTAAGACTCAAAATTGAGGGTGGATGTTAGACTTACGCCAAGAAGCTCGAGGCGGTCGGTTATCGGCACGGATGCATTTCGGAATGTGCGGTTTGGCTGAAATTGACTTTACTTGGCGGGGAAAAGACACCTGAATCTTAGTAGCGTTGAATTTGACCAAGTTAGGATCACCCCAATCGGAGACCGCTTTCAAGGACAAATTCAAATGCTCAACCATAGCCTCTCGGAGAGACCGGATCTCCCCCACGCTGGCTCGGGGGTTGGACTCGTAACTCTCGACTACTGTGCTGTCGTCTGCGTACCCAAAAGTACCGGGCTTGAGCAGGTCGTTTATGTGGAACAGGAATAATGTAGCCGAGAGTACCGACCCCTGAGGGACCCCAGCGTTGATTGCTAATCGGTCGGATGTGCAGCCGTCAACGACCACTTGGATAGACCGATTCCTCAGGAAGTCGGTGATCCAGACACATAAGCCAGGGGGCACGCCGTAGGACGGAAGCTTGCCAGTTAGGCCATCATGCCAGACCCTGTCAAAAGCCTTCGAGATGTCGAGAGAAACGGCAAGTGCCTCTCCGTGCCTCTCGATGGCCTGACTCCAAATGTGGGTGGCATACACAAGAAGGTCCTCAGTGGAACGGTTTTGGCGAAAGCCATATTGCCGATCACTGAGGAGATCGTTCGCTTCAAGGTATGCCAGGAGCTTTTTATTCAGTACACGTTCCATAGTCTTACAGAGTATGGACGCTACCGAAATTGGTCTGTAATTGACAGGATCCGCCCGGCTGCCCTTTTTGGGCACAGGTTGCACGTTGGCTTGCTTCCAAGCCTTCGGCACTTGACCGGTCTCATAAGAGAGACGAAACAGGCGTGTCAAAATAGGAGACAACTCAAGGTGCACAAGTCCTGAGCACTATTGCTGGAATCCCATCGGGTCCACTGGCCTTATTCACGTCCAGATTACTTAGCACCCTACGTATATCCCGCTGTCGGATGCTGATATCTGCCATGCGCGTCCCACATCCAACAGGAGGCTTCGTCGTTCCGGCATCTAGACGCGAAGACTCCGCAAAAAGTGAAGCAAATAAATTAGCTTTTTCCTCAGCGGAGTGGGCCAGTGTCCCGTCAGGCCTCCGCAGTGGAGGCAGTGAGGGGCGGCAGAAGTTGGACTCAACCGACTTTGCTAGGGCCCAAAACGCTTTACTGCCCGCTGGATACAATGCAAGTTTGTTTCCAATACGGCTAATATGGTCAAAGCGGGCCTTTCGCAAAGTCTTCTTGCAAAACTTGGCAGCCCTGTTGAAGGCTCTCTTCTTTTGAGATACGTCCTCCACCCCGCGGTTGTGGGCATCGACCCAAGACAAGTAAGCCGCATGCTTCAAAAGCTTTATGAAATGTGCGGGATCTTCGGAGTCCGACGAGAAACTATTAATTTTGAAAATAAAAATTAAATTAAAATTTGCAGTCGCTGGTGCTTGTGTTTGTAGCTTGCGTGCGTAAGCACACAAGCAAGTAATAAATGTGTGCATTACAAATAAATCTTTATTGTCTCTAAAGAAAACATTTGTCTTACATACAACAGCCTAAAATGACGATTTTATTAATGGGTCGGATTTTGGTGCCAATTTTAAGGGGTCGGTATTGGGTGCCTTTACCTTACTTACTTTTATTATCCATCTTGGCGACAATCTATGTAGTTGTAAAGTTCCAACACACTTGTGATTATGTTAAAAAACAAGGTAGACGCGGAAACATGAATGGTGGCAAAATGACAAAACAACTTGCTTTGTCTGGCTCGGCCGAGGCACGAACATCTATAAATTTCGGTTATTCATTCCCTGCTCCGAACACACATCCCCTCTTCCGTAAGGAACCTTTAAAACGGATGACAAAGAACCGGTATAACATCATCCGATTTAAAGGTTCTAGGAACCGGTATTTAGAACCGGTACATCGGAACCCAAACCGGAACCGATACCGGAACCGGAACCGTACCGAAAAGAGGAACCTTTATAAGAACCTAAATGTAGAACCAGAACCGAAATTGGTACCGGTTTTCAATCCCTGCTTACATTTTCATCCTCCAACCTTCGGTATTGTCTACCTCTTCTTCTGTATCCATCTCTTGGGTACCCTGTGGTAATAGCTTTGCTCCACTTGTCTGGGCCTCTCATAAGTTGGCCGGCCCACTTCCACTTCAGGTGTCATTTTTTTTTTGTGATGTCGGTTATTCCTGTTGTGTTCCTTAGGTCTTCATTCCTTATGTTATCCATTCTCCTCTTCCCTGTCATACTTCTCTCCATGGCTCTTTGGCCGATCTCTAGTTTCTGATTGTGTGCTTTTGTGAGTGCCCACGTTTGGCAACCATAGGTCAGTATTGGGAGGATACATACATTGAAGAGTCTACGCTTTATCCTGATGCTGGTTTGTTTGTTTTTGAAGATTTCTTTAAATGTCCAGTAAGATTTCCATGCGTTGCCTAGTCTTTCATCAATTTCTTTCCTTGTAAGGTCTTGGGTAGATATAAGTTGGCCTCAGTATAGGTACTCTGCTACATATTCAATTGGATTGTTGTTTACTTTTATCATATAACTATCATCTCCGTTTGTCATAGCCTTCGTTTTCTGAGTGTTCATTTTTGTAGATCTTCCGCTGATGTTGCGAATATCACCAGGTCATCGGCGAATCTCAAGTGAGACAGCATTTCTCCGTTTATGTTAAGGCCTATGTGATCCCACTCTAGTTTCCGAAACACCTCTTCTAGGGCACCTGAAAACAGTTTTGGTGAGAGCGGGTCTCCTTGCCTTACCCCTCTTTGTATTTTTATGGCCTCTCCTTCTCTCTCGAGTTTAATTTTCGCTGTAGCACCAGTGTAGATTTTTCTAATAATTCTTATATATTTGTGTTCGATTCCCTGATTTTTTAGGGCTTCCCAAATTTTGTTGTGATCTAGTGAATCGAAAGCCTTACAGTAGTCTACGAAACAACAATAGAAGGTTTTGTTGTATTCCTTATATTTCTCGATCAGCTGCTTCACTACGTGGATGTGATCGACCGTGGAGTATTTGCTTCGGAAACCTGCTTGTTCTCTCGGCTGGTTTTGATCTAGTGCTTTTGTTAAGCGGTTCAACATGGTTTTTGAAAAGACTGTAAATATTTGTTATTGAACTTATTGGTCTATAATTACTTATATCGTTTTTATTGCCTTTTTTGTGTATCAATGTAATAGTGGATATTTTCCATTCTTCTGGGATTTCTTCTGTTTTTGACGTTGAATAGTTCTACGAGTGCTGCTATTATATACTCTTTAACTTCTATCAGTGTTTCATTTGAGATGCCATCTGGCCCTGGGGCTTTGTCTTTTTTTTGTGTTAATAGTGCCATCTCTACTTCTTTTAGTAGTATTTCAGGGGCTTCTGTTTTTTCTAGTAGTTGGATATTTTCACTTGTTTCTCTATCAGCATAAAGATCTTTATAAAAATCTGTAGCTACCTGCATTATGTCTGGTCTTCAAGTTTTACAATGGCCGGCGATGTCTTTAAGTTTAGGGATCCATTCTTTCTTTTCTTGTAGAATCTTGATTGCTTTTTTAGTTCCCCCCGTTCTTTCTATTAAGGTATTTATGGTTTTTTCCCTATGACTTTTCCTATCCTTTCACATGTAGGTTTTTATTAGTTTGCTTAATCGCGTTATTTCTTTTCTTATGTCTGTGGTTTTAGGTTTTTCTTGGATCAGTGCATCTCTTTGTTCAATTGTTTGTATTGTCTTTTGTAATAGTATTTTTTTTCTTTCATCAGTGGCATCACTTCCAGTTTTACATTTATTTAATACTTAAGTTAGTTTGTAGTATGTTTCTTTTATGTTGTTGTCTTTAATATTTTCTCTGATATGCTTGATTTCGCTTTCTAATTCTGTTGCTGTTAATGCTGGTTCTCGAATAGTACAGTTTACTTGACGGTTTATAGCGTGTCTTCTGGGTCTTTGATTGGGTTAGTTTTAGTTCGGCTCTGACCATTCTATGGTTGGTATTGAAGTTAAGTCTTTTAACTACACTGCAGTCATTAAATAACTCGCTTTTGTTGGTCAATATGAAATCAATTTCGTTTCTATATTTATCATTGGGTGATGTCCAGGTCCAGCGTGGACTAATTTTCTTTCTTTACTTTAAGTTAAGGATTACTAGTTGGTGCTCAAGTGCTAGGTTGATTAGTTTCTGTCCATTTCTAGATCTTTTTCCATAGCAATATGGGCCTAGGACATTTTCTTCGCCGTCTTTTCTTTCTCCGGTTTGCGCATTGAAATCTCCCATTATTATAAGATTTTTTGCGTTTAGTTTCGATATTTCTTTGCCAAGATCGTTATAAAAAGCCTCAATTGCATCGTCTGTCGCTTGTTCAGTCGGAGAATAAACTTGGATAATTGTCCATTCATCCTTGTAGGGTGGCAGTCTGAGTTTGAGTACTGCTAATCGCTCAGAAATGCCGTACACTTCGACAATGTTATTTCTTAGTTCTTTGTTTATTAAGAACCCGACGCCATATTGACCGGGGGTTTCTCCCTTGTGATAGAGTATAAAGCTGTTGTAATCGTTTATATGGTCACCCATGCGCCTAACCTCGCTGTGTCCCAAGACACTCCATTTAACATTTTTTAATGCCATCGTTAATTCAAGCAAGTTATCTTCAGTTCTCAATGTCCTCGTATTTAGTGTGGCGATGTAGGTTTGTTTGTTTTCTTTTTGTAGATCTTTTTGTTGAATTATTGCTGGGGGGCTTTGGTCGGTTTCCCCACGGGGACCAGCCGGATTGGGGAATATATGATTTGTTTTATTGTTTGTACTAGTTGTTGTTATGTTGACGTTCCGGATGGTGCCAGTATTTAGTTTTTTGAAGTTTCGTCTGCGTCTGAGGCTGTTTTGTTCCTCATTACTTCGAATGCATTCCTCTTGTACACTTTCGTAGGTTGTGTGATGTTTGATGCACTGAAATTACTGGAGGGTGGCGAGGATGAGGCTCTCTTTCTTTTGTCATAGTGAGCAGTTTTTTCTCGTATTATAAGTTTCCCATTTTTGATAACTGCGTATTTTCCAGATGCTCTGGCTTCTTTCGGTTTAGGCATAAGAGATTTGCTTACTTCCACCTCCTCCTTGGGTAGATCTTCTGTAATGTAGATTCCTTCTGGGAACTTCTTTCTCTTTCTCATAATTTCGTTTCTACGCCAGGTTAAGCTGAAGGTGATTTTTATGGGTCTGTTTTTATTTTCGGTTTTTTTGCCGATCCTGTATAAGTTGTCTATTTCCCACTGGTCCTATTCGTGATTTTCTCCTTGATCCTCCTTTGTTTTGTTGAATAAATCCAGTACAGTACACATAAGTTCCTTGTTGTTTGCTTCCTTCTCTTCCACACCATGTAAAATTATTTCATTCCTCATAGTTTCATTTTCCAGCTTTATTGGTGTTAGACTCTCTTCTACAGTTTTCTTGATTGTTTCCTCTAGAGCCTGGGTTTGTTTTTGATGTATTTTCTCCATTTCTTCCTTCATATGCAACAACAGAAGTTTGGTTTGTTCATTCATTTTTTTTATGGAGACTGTTGGATTAATTTTTCTACCAAATGGGAGTTTTCGTTTACCGCTGGCAACACAAAGTATCCAAAGCCTTATAAAACTTGACAGCCAGAGCAACTTCCGGGTCTATCTTGTTTATGGTAATTTATAACCTCAAAAATAATAGTGTTAGAGTCTGGCTAACGAAAGCTGGCCCCAGAATATTGGCGGCAAATTTAAAAAATACTTGCATGACAACACTAAAATCATACTATGAGAATTGGAATAACCTACTTTGATACCTGGCAATTCATTATTAAAACTATCATATATATAGACTGTATAAGAAAATTATGTTAGGGAATATATAGGTGTTGGTATATGAGGTAAATATGGGCAGAATCCGAAAATAAATAGGGAAATAAAATACGATAATATTCCACACATAATAACTTAGTTTTATTCATCATAATCAAAATCAGATTCTAACATTTCAATGCCAAAAGATTCATCACTGTCACTAGTTTCGCTGTCTCTAACATTTATAATAAAACTTTCTAAATTTTCTTCTGTTATTTTATCACGTTCTTTATATTTATTTTCAATATGTATCACATGATCAGTCATTTTCTTCCAATCCTGAGAACTTACGTTTTCAAATGAATCTTTAATTATCTCTTCTAATGCAGCTGTAGTAACTGCAATATTTTTGCTAGCCACTTTACGTTTTGCCAAACTCCACACAAGCTCAATCGCATTTAGATCACAATGGTAGGGTGGAAGTCTCAGCACCTCATGACCACATTGATTTAAAATTTCATCAGCTTCATATTTTGGATCAGGCGTATTTCGTTTTACAATACACAACAGCTCTGCTTTCGTGTGGTAGTCCTCATATTGAATTCCATTATCACGAAGCCATTCTCTTATATTACTTTTACGCGTTTGTGTGTTAGGAACCTTATTTATAATTACCGAATGGTAACTAGCATTATCCATTATAATTACACTTGGTTCTTCCAAATTTGGTATAAGTTTTTCTTTAAGCCATTTATTAAAATTTTCAGCATTCATGTCATGGTGATAATCAGCATTTTTTGATTTAGTACTAAACACTAAGAAAGAGTTTGGTACGGGGCCTTTCTCTGATCTTGCATGAACTATAATGTACCTTTTCCCGGTCGAAACATTTTCAATTGCACCACTAGTTGAAGGACCTTGCCATGACTTCTTAGGCTTGTAGTTTCTATGGACATAAGTCTCATCTACATAAATGATCGGCTTGCCTTCTGCACGTTTTCCTGCTATAGTTCTTAAAAATCTATGTCTCCAAGCAGATATGTCATAGCGTTCTATTAATACAGAACGCTCATTTTTATTCTTTTTAAATTGATAGCCATTGGCTAATAACAAGCGGCGCAGAGTTTCTCTGCATCCGTTAAAATCAATACTTTCTTTTAACTCCACCAACAGTGTCCTCAGTGTAGGAACGTGTTTTTTAACTATATAAAATTCGTTTATCTTGTTACGCATAGCATCTATGTCAAAGTTATCTAGGTTAGACACAGTAGGTTTCCGTGGACGTTTCTTCCCCGGGGTACTCCAGACACCTTCCCTTTTTACTCTTTTTAGTGTTCTGACACTCACTTCTGCAAAGAAGAAATACGAAATATGTAATTAATTCTTGGTATTAGTAAGTAAAAATGCAAAGGTTTTATTCGGCATAATTTCAAAACATCGGTGTATAGTAAAAACTTACCAGTCATTGAAGCTATTTTTTCTAAGTACTGATTCTGGGTTATTATCCTATCTTTCTGCTCTAATTCAGTGAGATTTTCAATAGTTCTTACTATTTCATTAACTCCTTCGACATCTTGCAGATTCTCTGTTAAAGAAAGGTAATCGTTTTAAAATTAAAATTCATTATGAGTATACGTAAAACATAGGTGATGTTATTAAAATGAATTATTGGTTGACTGATGCGATATACGAATGAATATAATTAGTTTTATTCAATACATAGAGAAGCGTAGGTAACTTATTTGGAAGGATACGTAAATTATAAATCAAAATTTTATTAGGACGACTGGATAGGTAGGTGTTTAAAGTATCAAAATAATATTATCTACTAACCTATGAAATTCAACACCACACGTAGACAATCTTGTTTTTGTTTAAACGCGGCATCACGCTGTTGTTGTATTTCGTTGAACTTGCCAATCATCCAAAACAACATCTTTCGTACACCACTTTTGATAGATTTGTTCATTTTAAGCCGTAATTAGAATCACAATTTACACAAACGCATACAATTTGTAAACAGAGATACCGAACGACAACCTTGTCAAATTGACGTTGACGTTCATACAGAGTTGCTATATAAAAAGTTCGCAAATAATTCCAGGGCCTACTTTCATTAGCCAGACTTTAGTTTTACTGATTTATCCTTATTTAAAACACTTTTGCTCAAGTTTTATTTCTTAAATGAGTCACACACAAATAACTTGTTATAATTCACGCTATTAGATTGTGGTCTAATCACTTTAACACAGTATTTTCTCGGTAATTCCAAGGAGCAGCGAATATGCGGTGTTTACACTTTGACAGCCAACTGGGATAATAAGACACTAAGAGTTACGGCAAGTTATAATTAGGTTCGTTTCTCATTCAACTGTTGGTGTGGTATAATGTCCCATCGAGTCATAATGGTGGAATTTTATGAAGAGAAACTGAATTCTGCCATGTATAATGACGTCATTATACACCATCTTGAAAACGAGTTGGATGAATGGCCCCTGTCGGAATTGCTAAATGTTCTTTTTCAACAAGATGGTGCTCCGCCACATAACAGCCACCTTTCACGTTCCAATTTGAGCCGCGTATTCGGTACACAGTGGATAGGTACACATGGTCCAACACAGTGGCCACCTCGTAGCCTCCACACACGCAGTGGCGTTAGATCCGTCTAACGCCAGCTCAAGGATGCATTAATGACCATTTTACGTAATATTCATCCCAGAACATTATTAGCCGCCATTCGTTCAGTGCAAAAAAGGATAAACTTATGTATTCGTGAAAATGGAAGCCATTTTGAGCAATTTATTTCATTAACTAATTTCATGCATGTTTAAATCGTTGTTATCGTATTTCCGCACGAAATGTATGGGAAAAGTTTTTGGCGATTTCTGTCTTTCCTATTACTCAAAGCTAAAAAGGTCCCATAAAGTCTTTTGGTCCCCACATGAAATAAAATCGACGGGCACTAAAAAAATTTTGGACTTTTTGCATTTTTTTTTGCTAACTGTAAGATTTTTGCAAAATGAATGCTGTTCAAATATCTCAAAAAGTTAAGGACGGTCTCCTAAGAACGTTTTGCTGTAACTACAACGGTTAAGGTACTTGCCCTTACTGCCCCGTTTCAAAATTATACCCTGTATACAAAGAACTTCGCGAGACCGGGATGTATATACAATGTATATACAACTATTGTAGTTACACAATATCATGTAAAAAAAATCTGTTCCCGCAGGGGGAACGCACAGGTAGATTTCGTGAAGCAATTAATATTATTTTATATAGAGAACTACGGACTTCAAACAATATTTCGTGAAGTAATACGGTATACGGCGGACATTTATTTTAGAGCAAAAAATAACCTATCGGTTAGAAATTTTTTTTTTGCCCCTCTTTTTTCTCGAAAACGGTAACTTTTAGCGAAAAACTTTTCAGACATTTATTTTAGACTTAAAAATGGCCTATCGATTAAAAATGTTTCCGACACCAAGAATTTTCACCGGTTAGAAGTTATGATTTTTTTCCCGAAAAATTATGGTTTTTCCCCCCTCCACTTTTAGTTAAAGTTTTATTCTTATAGGTTTATAATTAAAAGTTGTTGGTATTCATGTATACTATGGGATAAAATTAGAACGGTTCGAATATCTTTCATGGAACGTGAAATTTTGAGGAAAAACTGATTTCACAAAAAGTGAGGCCCTACCGTCCTTTTTTTTTTTTTTTTTCGTGCGGAATTCCCCTCGGATACCCCCCCGCCGGCCAGCGGGGGCGGTTATGTCGGGCTTGAACCGACTAAAACCGCACGCCGTCTCGGGTCTGCAGACGCCGGAGTGTAAGGTTGCCCATAGAACATATCCCTCGCACCCCGACTGACCCTGGGCCATCTCCGGTTTCGAGATGGCCCCCTCGGGTTTGGGAACCACGGTGTCCCCGTCTTGCCCCGGTTTGGGGGAGGGGCGCTAGTCGCCCCACCGTCCCGGCCTGCTTCTGCTGGGGTGACAGGCGGCCTCACCTGCCACCCCCAGGCCTGCGCTCATGGAGGACGGAGGTCGTTAAGCGGGGCCCTACCGTCCCCTTAGGCCGGATTCCACCCGTTCACGAACTTAAACTAAGTTTACACCCAAGCAATTTTTGACCGCAGTTTGAAAGCAATCGGGGCAAAAATGCGACCGTGAGAGTGCCGCAAATTTTGGGAAGTGGATCCATATAAACTTTTTGACCAGTGGTCATTTCGGACTCAGGGGGTCATAACTAGACCTCCTATGAAGAAATTTTTTTAAAATTCGACAGTAGTCAAGAAACCAATAGGTAGATCAATTTCATCGAAATCTACCTATAAGTAGTTATAGTGACTATAAACTACTTTTTACATGATTTAATGTCTGAAGTTAACGCGAATGTCACTCATTGAAATAAAACCATCTAAAACGGATTCTATCACATAATATTGACTTAATTAATTCCCCGTTTCAAAAATACACCCTCCTGTATATTGATATGTTCTATAATATTTTAGGACATTTTTTTGTTCTATCATCAATACTTTCCGCATCGCATGTGATGAAAGACATTTATGACTAATTTTTTTACACCTTGGGTTGGTTTTAGTAGGGATTTCTAAGGATACAGATCAGATACAGATCTTTCTAGTAATAAATATAGCCTATGTTGCTCAGTGTAATGTAGCTTTCAAATGGTAAAAGATATTTGGAAATAGGTCCAGCAGTTTTTAAGTTTATTCGGTACATGCAAAAATACAAATATTAACTCTTTATACTATTAAAGTTCAGCCGTTCAGAGAATGCGTTCCTGACACCTATCAGTTAGTCACGACTAGTGATAAGCATAACATAACACTGAGTTCGTTACCGTTCCTCCAAAATGAACCGCCGCGTTATTTTTAAGATTATTTTCGTTTTAAATTGGCGGAATAATTTAAAATTTATATTTTAGTTATTTAATTTTAAGTTTATTCTTTGTTACAAAGTTACAATCTGTATTTCTATGCAATAAAGTACATTGAATTGAATTTGCGTACAGAATATTAATCAGACTCCGATTCGCTTGAGGAGGTGGTGTCTTCATCATCATCTTCGCCTACATGTATAGTTATATTATTATCAATAACAGAATCAATCCTGATATCTCGGTCAAAATGTTCCACAATCAGGTTTTTAGTCTTCTCAACAACCTTTGCCCAGTCATCTCTTGTGACTTCCCCGCAGTCTTCTTTTAATAGGGTCATCATCTTTTTCGTGCTGAATGGCGGGGAAGTATTGTGGCGAGCGGCGTAACCTTTTATTTGAGCCCAGATTAGCTCAATCGCGTTATATTGGCAATGATACGGTGGAATTCTTAGAACGCGATGACCGTACTCAGAGCCAGTTCTTTGATTTCGTATGGCACATTTGCCGCTTTATGTTCTTTAACTAATTTAATTAGCTGCGCTTTTAGCATCTGCATATTTACGTCAATGCCTTTTGCTTGTAACCAAGCCACAATTTCTTCTTTTTTATTAGCTTGGGTAGGTGGTTTCTGTATTTGAACCGAGTGATAGGAAGCATTATCCATGAATATTACAGAAGGCTCTGGTAGGCTGGGCAAAAGCACGTTCGGGAACCACTCTTTAAATGTAGTGCCATTCATTTCCTCGTGGTAGTCATTTGTGGTTTTTGATTGAAATGCCAGTAACGCGTTCTCCACATAGCCGTATTTTGCAGAACCTGCGTGGCATATTATCAGACGGGCCCCCTTACCCATTGGTACTTTCGACGTCGACGCTTGTGTATCATCCGTCCAAGAACGGGAAACCGTGTGATTGGCGTTTAGCCATGTCTCGTCAATGAACACGACATAATCCCAGTTATCAATTTTTTTTCAAAAAGCTTATCCGTTTTAAAATTATGTCGTATCGTTCTAATAAAAATTTTCTTTCGTCTGTTTTTATACGAAAAACCAATATCTTTTAAGATTTTGGTTAAAGCAGTTTTACCCCCGCTAAACAGTCCAGCTTCTCTTAACGATGCCAAAAGCTTCTTCCTGTTGAGATATTCATTTCTGGAATAGTAACCATATATATGATTTCTGATCGCATCGGCGTCAAAGGTGTCAATATCTGTCACGGATTTAGTTCTACGTTTCTTCTTCGGAGTACGTAAAATATTATCTTCCGTGCCAGTAGAGCCGAACTTTTCTTTATTAATATTTGTTATCGTTCGTTTGCTAACTCCAAGCGCCTTAGAGACGCGTTCTTGTACTTGTTCGACAGGTACCAGGGTTCCGCCATTTTGCCGCTCCCGCTCAAAGTAATCTTGCAGCTTGATGATTAACTCACGGGCTCCACTTTTCAATGTTTGTCCACGTTTAGGCATTATTATGCACCAAAAGTAAAAAGAACGCAATACAAAACACAATCGAAGTCCGATTTAGCGCCGATGTCAGTTTGAAAAGCAGAAACAGTCCATTAAACGAAAGCCGGGTAATCAAATAAAAACAGATCGAAAACACTTGAAGAACGTGGTCTATGCGCACGAAACGACAACAGACGACTGTTTTAGCGTCACAAAATGGCGGCCCATAACGCCATTTGAAATTACCATTTTTAATCTAAGTATAAAAATGCTAGTAACGCCATTTGGGGTTACCATTTTCAACCTAAATATAAAAATGCTACTTTCTTTCGCGCGTTCGGTTTGTTCGTAGTTTTATTTTTATATTTAATAAAAGTTATCTTATAGTCCATTATTTTCAAATTCTTAAAAAGAAAAACAAAACGTATTATTTTATAAAGTATAACTGTATAAGAACAGATTACGATACTATTATTGCCTATTATTGTTAGCACAGCACTACAAATATAAAGCGCTGCAGTGCTATTCTCTAAGGACACAGCCTTGCGCGCAGCGTTGCGCTCGTCGACGAGCTCGCAAAATGCTGCTTTGGATTTATATTTTATTTTAATTTTGATTTTAATTTATGATTTAGATTTAGATTTAGATTTAGATTTAATCTAAATTTTTTTAAATCTAAATTTCTAAAGATTTAGATTTAAATCTAAATCTAAATCTAAATCTAAATCATAAATTAAAATCAAAATTAAAATAAAATATAAATCCAAAGCAGCATTTTGCGAGCTCGTCGACGAGCGCAACGCTGCGCGCAAGGCTGTGTCCTTAGAGAATAGCACTGCTGATATAACCTTGTAATAGCGCAGTATAGATTTAGAAAAATATTGTTTACCAAGTTATTTGACACTCAGTTTGGCACAAAATTATAACTGTTGATTACGACAGAAACGGGATAGACGGCGGTATATGGCGGCCTAAAGACTTTTATACTGCTTTCTGCTTCTGTCGGGCGGCGAGTGGACTGTATGTAGGTCTTGGTGCTGGCGGGTGGACGAAGGTGCCGATGGGAGCGTGGAATCAGGAATGCTTGCGGCTTGATGAGTGATGACCTGCAGAAGGGTACTTCAACTTCAAGGATCTTTCCAGTGAAACAGCGATTTCTTACTTCTTGTTTATTAGAGGTGTTTTCTCTAAGGCTGCTGGTTCCGGACTGAATTCGGGAGGAAAAATGACCGGTATATATAGGTTACTCTGACCAATCAGAGCCCTTTGGATTCTACCTACAAACCGCTTTAGCCAATCAGCGGCTTTGTTTACATTGCCTATTTTATTTTTCCTCACGAATTCTATGTTTTACAATTTTATCTTATAGATAATACCTTATATTTACTTAATAACATAAATTTAACAATAAAAACATTAGTTTAGACCTTAAAAACTATAAAAATATCTAGCGGCTCTCGTTACGGTAAAGTTCTACAGTACCTTTTTTTTTTCGTGCGGAAATCCCTTCGGATACCCCCCCGCGTGCCAGCGGGGGCGGTTATGTCGGGCTTGAACCGACTAAAACCGCACGCCGTCTCGGGTCTACAGACGCCGGGGTGTAAGGTTGCCCATAGAGCATATCCCTCGCACCCCGACTGACCCTGGGCCATCTCCGGTTTCGAGAAGGGCCCCTCGGGTTTGGGAACCACGGTGTCCCCGTCTTGCCCTGGTTTGGGGGAGGGGCGATAGTCGCCCCACCGTCCCGGCCTGCTTCTGCTGGGGTGACAGGCGGCCTCACCTGTCACCCCCAGGCCTGCGCTCATGGAGGACGGAGGTCGTTAAGCGACCTCCGGCGCCTGAGTCGCCTGCGACGCGCGGCGAGCAAGTTGCGGGCTCGGCGGGCCGGGAGAGTTCTAAATCTCTCCCGGGCGCGCTCCGCCATCTCCTTCGCGAGCATTACATGCTCGCAGAAGGAGGTGGCGGCGGCCCACGCGCTCGCGCTCCGCACCATTGCCGCAATCATGCTGCCGAGCGAGAGGACTCCCACCCCGATGGCTGCCACGAGGTCACGTCTTGGCGCCTCCCACGCGGGCAGTCCGCCAGCGTGTGCAGCCCTGAGTCCTCGCTCGCGTCGCAGTGATGACACTCAGGCGTTGGCTCCTTCCTGATCCGATGCAGGTGGTCCCCGAAGCACCCCTTCCCGGAGATCACCTGCGTCAGTCGGTACGAGAGGCTTCCGTGTCGCCTCTCTAGCCAATCCTCCATGATGGGCCTTACTGCCGCTATTGCGGCGTGCCCTAGTTCTACAGTACCTAAGCTTCGCGGCGCGTTCTGCGTAGGTGGCGCCGCCAAGCGGAAATGATTGGAGACTCATTTGGGACTTTTTATTCACTTAAATCATATACAAAACTTATTACATAACCTTATGAACTATTTACAAATTACAAGTACTGGCGTCGTCGCTAATAATAACATTCATTGATTATTGATATAATAATGTTGTTTTAATGCTCATCAATTGTTAAAACGGTAAACAACCAGCAAAAATATTATTATCGTAACTGCAACGCCATTACAAAGTTACGTCGTCAGTTCAATCGCGACGTGTCAGGAACGCATTCTCTGAACGGCCGTATTATAGTGTAGAAAAAAAATTCACACTTATATAAACTTAGAATACGGTACATGATGATGATGACAGTATAAGCACTGTTTTCAGAGCCCTGTGGTGATAGGCTAGAGAACCTCCTGGTGGGGCATCCTCAGTAACCGAAGCGCCATCGTCTTCCTTGCTTCTTCTGGGAGAGGTGTTGCTCCTTTCGGCTAATGTTCTGCTAGACAGGAGTGGCCCATATTTTGAGTTCCTCAGTTTCTACGCTTGTCTCTAATTAGCATAAATGAAACACCAATTATATTTGTGAGAAGTAATTTAAATACAAATACCATACCTGTGATGATGCTAAATCACAAGTAATTCAAAAACTGCTCAATTCAGCATAATATAATAAAGCCATATTCTCCCATTTTAACCAATTTTCAATATTGCAGGTATTCTGCTTTCCCCGACAAGCTGGGCGCTGCTGTAACTAGCTACAAATCGCACAACGATAGCTCTCAATTCATCGAAGCACTTCACAAATCTTTTATAGACATTACTAAAATACTATCTAGTTAAGTATTTTTGTTTATGTTTTTTAACTTCTCATTTTTTATGTAAATTTAAGGGGGAAGGAATTTTGATAAACATAATCATACAAGCTGAAGATTACTTATACCGCATAGAGGAAAAATATTTTTTATTTTTTTTTAAAAGCTTTTAATAATTATTATACAGAAGATTTATAATATGCACATATTTACTCATTGTTCTTTATTAAGCGTATACATAAATCATATAAAGTAAGTATACAAGTTTCTGTTATTGGTAAGTTAATAGATTTTGAATGTGTCCTTTATTTCGCCGGGGCCACGTGGTTCGACCGCATAGTTTTACGCAATATCTATTCATGTGGTTTTATCACTCAAGACTACGTGAACTATGTTTATTAACACGCTTTTAAAAGCTTTGTATGTAACGGAATCTTTGAACTCGATTTTAGAGGAAAAAAAGGCAACCTCACTAGCAACCTGGTACACCTGCTAATTAATGGACGGGGCTCTAGTGCAGGCTTTCCTTTCGGTGTTGGGAGGTCCGACGGCAGTCGCTCCTATGAAAGCCGTATAAGCCAAGCCTAGAGAAGGACAAGGAGTAAGCGGACCCCAGTTTTCGAAGTGTAAGCTTCTAATGCAACCGGAAACCACGCTAAGAAGATCCTGATACACATGTTGTCCTCATCAGTGGTCATCACCACTAATGAGGACAACGTGTGTCTGGTCAGCTAGTCTTCTTCATCTTTATATATAAAAATGAATTGCTGTTCGTTAGTCTCGCTAAAACTCGAGAACGGCTGGACCGATTTGGCTAATTTTGGTCTTGAATTATTTGTGGAGGTCCAGAGAAGGTTTAAAAGGTGAATAAATATGGAAGTTGTTATCGATTGAGGCAGTACGAAGTCTGCCGGGTCAGCTAGTATAAAATAAAGTTGTGTTGGTGATGACCGGGATAAACTCACGAACGGGTGAAGCTATTTTCATATTTGATTTTTTAAATTTGTCTCCGCCTAAACTGTGCCTCTTTGTAGCTTTTTTGCCGGGTTAGCTAGTGCATATATATAAAAGTTGACTGAACGTCACAAAAATAATAATTTTAAAAGGTTTTTTAATATTTGTTTTATTTAGTTTATACAATTAGTGAAGTATCTTAATCTACGTATTCATACTAAAGAAATGAATAGTAATTTAAACACCATTTATTTATATGATTTTAGATTGACATGGTCATTCACATTAATTTTTTTATTATAAACGGGAAACATACTTACCATGTTTGTGTATTTTTGGAGACCATTTATTAACATCTAAACGTCCCAAAAATAGTCTAATGAATACCTTTATTAGGAAGCACAAAATTGGACTTAATGCACCTTTCCTTTTCAATACTGGTCTACATTGTAATAAAATTGAAGTCTGTCTTTGAAAACCATAATTCGAGGAAACCATGATAAAACCATGATCTAACGAGGTTCTACTATGAGCTTAAACTGTGTGGTCCTGAGGTAAACTAGTCCTTGTGTAGACTAGTTCTGAAATTGAACCTACAGGATAAAAAAAATAAAGAACGAACCACGTGACCACGGCTTTAATTGGTAAGTCTAGAAAAATCTGTATAGTCCAGTCATTTTAGCGCGAAATGTATTGGTACCCTTGTCTTCATTCCAATGAAGCTGAAATTTGCATGAATGTTAGGTATACCATTAAGATGAAATTGTCAACAATCCCCATCGATACAATGCGTGCAATTTTTTCAATTCAAGGTTCAATGTTACAAATATCCGGTTTTTTGCATTTTTGTCATAAACGGTAAGTTTCATTGTAAAAATTCGTAAGACAATGTTAAAGAACGTGCAATTTTCTATAAAAATTGTTTTAATTTTTTATTCTACGGTTAACCATAAGTGACACTCCTTGAATTGATTAGGTAATCGTTTTTTTCTGTGTTTTCTAAGCTTTCTGTTTACTTGAGCTATAAAGCCTTTGTTCTTGCCAAATTTCAAGATTCAACAGCTAGCTACACAGCTACAACTAGGTCAACAGAAATTTCATGTTTCATATTTCCCAGCACAACTGGTCCATTTGTACTGGTGCAACAACACACACACACGCATGTACAGTCATAATAACACACCCACACTCATTCACACTCACCCTATCTCTCTCTCACACACACACACGCCTTTGACCTCGAACAACTTCTTTCACAATTCCCTTATAATGGTATCCTCAACGTTCATGTCAATTTTCAGCTTCTTTGGAATTAGTGTAAGGGTGAAGTCTAATAGACTGGACTAGTATTAAGCTCATACAATATATTGGGTGCCTTCGCTTATATTAAGAATAAGAATGAAAACATTATTTATTTTATATTGTGTATTAAAACAGTTATAAAAATATAAGCAATTACATTCTGATTCTGTATTATGATTTTACTTGTTGCACTATTTTTTACCTTGCCAGCCCTATATCTCATCATAGTCATCATCATTATCCGAACCGAACGCCAATCCAGTCACTAATCAGTAGTCACGCAGTAATGTCGTATGGATGTTTTTTTTTGCACGATTATTTACATATTGTCTGATCAAATTATCTCAGTATTATTCGCTCGAAACAGGTGCCTTCGAGTGAAATTAGTTAACAGATGACATGAAAACTTGTTTAATTCGTAAAAACTACTCGAACACCACTATATATAAATAGCACTAACAGGCTTCGTACAAGGATTCTGCTTGTACTGAGTTTAACCTATGTTATACAGCTATTACATTTGCGCAATGTCACGGCTTCAGATAAATAATCTTATTATACCTACCATACTAGAAAGTGGGTTCGATTTAAAAAATATGGTGGGTGAGAAAACATGAGGTCCACTCCATATATAGTCACGATCCTCGTCCACCTATTGTCAGTGTAGGTGTAGCATGCAACATGGCCCGCCTACCTGCATTTCAGACCTCGTACTAGAAAGAACGATGTAGACCAGCCAAATTACATAAACCGTTCAACCTGCTGATCAACGGACAAGGTTCTAGCACAGGTTTTCCTTGCATGATGAAAAATATTAGATAGGTATCATGAAAATAGTGCCAGTGTGGTGCCTTTAGCCGTACGTAAGTACGAGTGCGCTTGCCTTGGTTCATTGAAAAACAGGATAAGGATTAACAGTCGCCTTTTGAGCTTTTATAATTTTTGCCGGACATTTTAAATCCGATCCTCTTATAATCCTATCCTATCCTATCCTATAATCCTAACCTTACTATCTTATGCAGACGTTTTTAAAGTACCTACCTATTGTAGTTAGTACACCCATCTCCGTCCTGCCTATAACTGAAATCACAACCAGAGATCTCATAGGGCGTGTGAAGACAGTCAATATTTATCACGATCCTCTCAATATCACTACACATTATAAAATTCGCCGTGTCTGTCTGTCTGTCTGTTCGCAATAAACTCAAAAATATTTGCACCGATTTTCATGCTGTTCTCACCGATGGATAGAGTGGCTCTCGAGGAAGGTTTTATTATATAATTTGTCAAGTTTTTGTATGCATTGGTAAAAATATAACGATATTTGTTGGGAGGCGTTGGAAAAAAATAAGCCGTCTGGGAGCTTTCAACGCAAATGCTGCCTTCGAGATATAACAAAATAATCATTTTGTTATATCTCGAAGGGTTTATAGTTTTTTACAGTGGGTGGAACCGGAACCCAGTGGGTTGAATTGTGTATCTTATATAGGTTGTGGTGGTGGAATAGGGTCCCATGGGTAGCGGGAACGGGATCAAATACCACGTGGGTGGAGCAGCGGGCGACAATTTACGCTATGGGCAAATGTGATCGCGATTTTGATCACGTTAAACTTTGATATTTTTGTGATCGGTCTCGGTTCTCGGGTAGATTTCACGTTTCTAATTAATTTGACACTTGTTCTGCAAATATCCCTTCTATTGGTAACTGACGGTCTATAACGTTTTCTTTAGTAAAGCTGGCCATCGCCATTCAAAGAGATAATGCGGCCAGTGTGATGGGCACTTTTGCACTGGGTGATTGGAAATGATTTATGAAAATGAAATTAATTTTTCATTAATAAAATGCTAATAACAATTTTCGCT
The DNA here is from genome assembly GCA_946251805.1 of Cybosia mesomella. Classification (NCBI taxonomy): domain Eukaryota; kingdom Metazoa; phylum Arthropoda; class Insecta; order Lepidoptera; family Erebidae; genus Cybosia; species Cybosia mesomella. The sequence continues at coordinate 12,930,370 of OX276395.1, forward strand.
CTCATGGGAAAAAACAGTATCAATTTATTTATAATAAATATTAGGTCGTTACATATGAAATTGCCGTTTTTCTTGAAGAAATTGGAGGAAACCCAATTTTCAGTACTAACACTTTTGCATTTTTTTTAGGAATGACAAATCCAAATTTTATGATTATTTTTTGTGTATGATAATGAGACAACATTAAGCTAACAAACAGCAACTTTTATTACATTTAAAAGTGACAGGTGTTAAGTACCTTTTTTTTTTTTTTCCTGCGGAAATCCCTTCGGATACCCCCCGCCGGTCAGCGGGGGCGGTTATGTCGGGCTTGAACCGACTAAAACCGCACGCCGGCTCGGGTCTACAGACGCGGGGGTGTAAGGTTGCCCATAGAGCATATCCCTCGCACCCCGACTGACCCTGACCTCTCCACTTGCGAGATGGCCCCCTCGGATTTGGGAACCACGGTGTCCCCGTCTTGCCCCGGTTTAGGGGAGGGGCGCTAGTCACCCCACCGTCCCGGCCTGCTTCTGCTGGGGTGACAGGTGGCCTCACCTCTCACCCCCCGGCCTGCGCTCATGGAGGACGGAGGTCGTTAAGCGACCTCCGACGCCTGAGTCGCCTGCGACGCGCGGCGAGCATGTTGCGGGCTCGGCGGGCCGGGAGAGTTCTAAATCTCTCCCGGGCGCGCTCCGCCATCTCCTTCGCGAGCATTACATGCTCGCAGTAGGAGGTGACGGCGGCCCACGCGCTCGCGAGGTAGTGCGAGCACGTGGGCCGCCGCCGCAGGTGTTAAGTACCTAATACGAAATTTATCATCAAAATGGATAGCATTTAGGAAGTACTGTTTTTGAAGATCGAATTAATTTATCATAACATAAACATAACATAAACTCACGCCTATATCCCCGAAGGGGTAGGCAGAGGTGCTAGCACCCACATTTCGCCAGTTTATGTTTAGGTCCCAATGTAATAGGTGGCGAGCCTATTGCCATTAACCGGGCACTTATAAGCCTGCGATAAATACACACATAACTTCGAAAAGCATCGAAAAGTCATTGGTGTGTGCCATGGTAAAACCTGGGATCGAACCCGAGACCTCGTCTCAGCAGTCCATTACCCATTCCACTAGGCTACCGCGGCTTATCAAGCGGCCAATAAAAACAAAATTTAATACAGAATTGTAAAATCTTGAAATCAACTTTCAAACAAAATATAAATAATGGAAATAGCTATTAAATTACAGTAATAATAAACTCATAAATTTGTAAGAAAATTTCGGCAATTTCATAGGTATTTCAAAGGTTCAAAGACCTATTATTAGAGACCGATATTCTTAGCAATCCATGGATTCTCCGTGCGGGTGCCGGGTACATCGCGTTGCTATGTTGGGAACTCGGGACAGTGCTTGGGACTTGCGACCCAAGTGTAAGTTTAGAAGTGTTGATGTACATCAACAAAAGGGGCCCCTTTTTGTTGATGTACATCAACACTCACCTTCACTACCCAAGTTCCCCTTCCTGCCTAACCAAATTTGATGCGAACCTACTAGTGCCGCTTTCAGTGGCGTAGCGTGCCTTGTCGGGGCCCCGTATAAAAATTTTTTTGGAGGCCCTTATATGGAGGTAAAGATTTTTCACAAAAGAAAAAAAATATTGTGAGAAGAAATATTTATTTATCACATTAATTTACCCCTTTTACAAATAAAAATCGAATTTTAAATATTCACTCTCCTTGCCTTTTTTTCGGCAAACTGATTTATTAAATCATTTATGGCTGATGATGATTTTAGTTTTTCTAAAGTTTCTGCCTCTATGGACAATAGTGAGATGTCTGACAGCCGTTCTTGTCCCATCGAAGTTCTTAAGTAATTTTTTATTAGTTTTAATTTTGAAAAACTTCTTTCTGCCGTTGCGGTTGTAACTGGAAGGGTCAAGAATAAAAAGCATGCTGTGATTACCTCGGGAAAACTGGATGCAAGACTATTGAATTTTACTAGCAATAATTCAATGAGTTCTATAGTGGAATAAATTTTTTTAATTTCAGAATTTAAGCATGTTTTTAGAGCCTTTAATTGGTCACAAAGATTAAGTGAGATGTCTTTACTGTATTTAGCAGACAGTTTTCCGGAAGCGTTTAATATCTCTTCGCTTGAAGAAGATAGGAGTTTCTCCGGTTGTAATATTTCGAATATACTACTCAGGTTGCAAAGGCTCTGAAATCTTTCTTTAGTTTGAGAAATTAATATATCTAAGCAGCAATAGTATACATTGACTTTGAAACAGGATTCCGGGTCGGAAATTCTCTCATCTTGTGATAACTCATCAAAAAAACGCTTCGTTATCTTTCGCCTACTGTTTTTAAAAACAGTTGTTACCCCCCACTCTTTTGCTAAATCTTTGGATTCATTTAGCAAACTATTAAATGAATTCTGATTTCTTAATTGGCACAGTCTATTTAAAAGATTACTTAATAAAATACTAGATTTCTGTAAGTCATTATTTTCATGCTGTAGAGCTTTAGAAACAGGATTAATAATTTCAAATAGTGAAGAAAAAAATGTAACGAGCACTAAGAAATCAAAACTCTCTAAAATATTAATTATACTTTTACATTCTTCACGTTCATCTTTTTTATTTGAAATTAAATTTAGTTGGTACAAAGTTTTCATGATTAGTAAAAAAATTTTCTTTACTGCTAATAAAGCGTCGTTCCTAGAAGACCATCTGGTAGGACATACCTTTTTAAGGGTAATCAAATATTTTTCAGATGAATCGTCACTTAGCATAGCCCAGCGTTTTATACTATTGCCAAAAAAAGTATATATTTTTTCTAAATTATCGAAAAAAGTCGATACTTCACGAACATGTCTCGCAGCATCGTTCAAAACCAAGTTTAAAGCGTGCGCAGCACAATGAACATAATCGGCATTTGGAGCATGCTCTTTTATTAGGGTTTGTAATCCTCCATACACACCCGACATAACATTTGCTCCATCGTATCCCTGTCCTCTACATTTAGTCAAATCAATTCCATATTCTTTAGTCAAATTTAAAATGACAGTTTTCAGACCTGCAGCACTGCAATCGGTTACTGCTATAAATCCTAAAAAGGACTCACAGATTTTTATTTCTTTAAGCACATTATCATCATTTTCTGTAACCGAGATATATCGAAAAACTACAGATAGTTGGTCAATTTTTGACAAGTCTTGTGTTGTATCCAGAATTATTGTCAGAAATGGAGCTTTTTTAATTTCTGAGATAATATTGTTCCTAACGGTGTGGTACCAAGCAAACTAATAATTTCGTTTTGAATCGTAGGGCTTAAATAATTTATTTCACCTTTCGGTTTTAGAAGAAGTTCTTTTAAAGTTGCATCATAGTTAGATAGCAGACGTGAAATTGCCATAAAATTGCCAGAATCAGAATCATGCCCCCTCAAAGGTAGATTACAAGATACTAAAGTAATTATAACATTAATTATACGATGCAGTACATCTCTCCAGAATGTAATTTTACTATCGATTTCACTTTTCAATAGAGTATCGATGGTATTTCCTTGCAACCAATTATTATAAGAGAGTGAGGCACTAATATGCTGCTGTAACTTTTCATGGTCAAGAATAGTTTGTGTGAAATTGCTTCTAACCGAAACACCGTTAACCCAAGCAGAGGTGTACGATTTGTTTTGACGATCTGCTAATAACCAACAGAAGTGACAGTACGGTTTGTTTAAAACGTTAGAATAACATAACCATGGTCTTATAATTTTTATGCCTGCCTGATTGAAATATGAATAATAATAAGCCGAAAAAGGTCGGTTATTTTCTGAAACTTTTGGAAATGGTCCTTGTGGTTTAAATGGACCCAATTTAAAAATTATTTTTCGTTCGCATTCAGTTAAATTGTCACCAAAATTTCCTCTATCTGATGAAATTATATTACAATCTGCAGATATATCAGAATCGTTGACTTGGGGTTCCTCGATTTCTGGATGGACATCCGATAAAGTATGTGCTTGGCTTTCTTCTATTTCCGGATGGATATGTGACGAAGAACATGCTTCAGAAGAATCTAAAAATAAACGAGTAATTGTTAAAAAATAAATACGAATGCTTTGATACTAAACTAAAAAGAGTTATATATAAATAAATAACGTTAAGGTGACTGGGGGTAAGATAAAAAACGGGGAAAGATAAAAAAAATATAATAACGCCTAATACCAGGGTTTTTTTTAAATGCTGGCAATATTGTTGTGAACACCATTTTGTCTTGCCCCGCCCCGCAGTCTGCGTCAGTCGCTAAGTGAGGGTGCGTGTGTGTTATTTGTAATTTTTCCGTAGCTTACATTTCCCGCGTAAAATTGAGTTTTTCAATCTTACCCCGCTCGCTGTATCTCCTTACACAGGTAAGTAACAAAAATTTTGTTTTGATATTCGTAGTTAGATTTGAAATGTAATATGCTCTATAATGTCGTGATTACTATATTTCACGTATTTTAAGATTTATGGCACCTTTCAAACTTTCCCCTGCAAAATTTAATGGGGTAAGATGATAATATAAAACCTTCCATCTTACCCCGTTTATGAAACTCCTACAAAAGGTCAGGGGTTCTCAATCTGAAATACTCGGTGGTATCCCTTCCACAACATCGTATCAAAAACTTGTATCATGAAATTAGTATAATTCTAGACTCTCTAGAGCTAAACCGCTTGTCGGCTTAAAAAAATTCAGATGCTCTCTACATAAGTGCAATACCTACACGATTGAAATGTACCAATGTATACAGCTGATTTTTTAAGCATATGAATAAATTCTACGTTAAGGTGTCTAGAATTATGTACCTACTGAATCCATGGTTAAAGTTTTCATTCTGATGTATGTTCTATTCTAATCATCAGAAAACCACTGTGGTCACTTATTTAAACAAATTAGGGATACCTACTGTTAGGGTCTTGTTAATTTTGTCTAATAATATCATTTGGTACGGAAATTCTTAACCACAATTTGCCTCGATGGTCGTCGCAAGCGCAGCTGCTGTGCATGAGGTCTTGGGTTCGATGCCCAGGTCAGGCTGTGTTTTTGATTTCCCATTGGGAATTTGTCTATAAGTGCCGGGAGTCTGGATTAATGCACGGATTATCTTCTATACTTACACATAGCTGGCAAAATATTAGCGTTACACTTCTGGTTTGTGTGGTGAAGTCAGTACATTGCCTCACAAACCAGAACATTTTTTTATAGACCAGTGTCAAATGAAAATTAATGCCATTGATCAACACGATAAAAAGATACACCTCTGCCTTACCCTCCGGGGAATACAGGCATGTTATGCTGATTACTGTGTTAATGTATCTGTGCTTAGGTAGGTATGCTTCTTTCATATTTCTGTTTTTTATACATACGAGTAAATATCAAAGAGACCTTTATTTGCGATCTCCAAATCATCCACGATATGGAACACTAAATATGCAATTTCAACTTGTATAGATAACTTTTTATTTTGGTTTTAGGATCAATATGCCTCGTAACTATATAAGGAAATCGTTACGGGCAACTTGTTATACTCCTGAGGACTTAGCGATTGCAATACAGAGAGTGGAGAATAAAGAATTAACCATGTACGCAGCAGCTAAGTTATATAACATACCTATCGCTACGCTGCACAATCGCTTACATAAAAAAACTGGAATAAAAAGCAGTACTCTAGGGCGTCCACCGGTTTTGCCTCTTGAAATAGAAACCCAGTTGGCGAACGGACTTGCAGTATTAGAAAAATGGGGATTTGGATTGTCCAGAAAGGAAGTGTTTTCACTTGTAAGGGAATTCGTTCAATTGAATGGGATATCAACACCATTTAATAGTGGAGTTCCAGGACCAGATTGGTTTACAAATTTTAGAAAACGACATAGATTATCATTAAAAAAGGCTCAACCTATTGAGCATGTCAGACGAAAGAATACAGATCCGTTCATCGTGGGTGAATATTTTAGTCTATTGCAGGCTACTCTAAAGACATTAGGTCTTGAACAAAGGCCAGAACTCATCTGGAACCTTGATGAGACTTCCGTTAGTTTGGATCCCTCTAAAACCAAAGTAGTTGGGCGAAAGGGTGCGCCATGCTCTCGAACAACTCACGGTACAGGCAAAGAACATATAACAGTTCTAACAGCAGTAAGTGCCGGCGGACAGAAACTGACTCCTTTAATCATATTTAAAGGTAAATATGTATGGGACACCTGGATGGCTGATACACGTAATTTACAGTTATCTTACGCAGCTAGTAAAAGAAGATGGATGGAGACAGAAATATTTCACAATTACATGGAAAAAGTATTTATTCCAGGACTCGGCGAAGAAAGGCCAGTTCTGGTAGTCTACGACGGTCATAGCACTCATGTTGATATAAAAGTGGTTGAGTTGGCACGAAAACATAATGTCACAATATTAAAATTACCCCCACATACGTCTCATCTTTTATAGCCACTGGATGTAGCTGTATTTAAATCTTTCAAATCTAGCTGGGATGCCAAGTTAGTTGAATGGCAGCGACATAACGTTGGTGTGAAGCTACCTAAAAAAGTGTTTTCTAACTTATTTGCAGAAGTATGGAATAATACAAAATCTGAAACTATTATCAACGGCTTTATAAAAATAGGAATATGTCCTTTTAATTCAGATGTAATTTCAGTCGATAAGTATGATCCAAGATCTTACAAGCGCTGGATAGAAAAGCATAAAATGGAAAACGTATTTCAGCCTCCACAACCTGTTCTTCAGTCAGATGTTAACTCTCCCGTGTCGTTACTTGAACTTGGCCTTAATGTAATTAATAGATGGATATGTGACGATGGGACAATTTACGACCTTGAAGGTACACAGTCTTCATTTTTGTTTCCTGAAACTTCTGAAACAGTCCACTTGCTGGTAGATGTGGCAAAACATGAAGAGCAGGCGTCATCATTTTTGGCAAGCCATAGCCCACAGTCTTCATTTATGCTTCCTGAAACTTCTCAATCAGTCCACTTGCTGGTAAATGTGACAAAGCATGAAGAGCAGGCGTCATCATTTGTGGCAAACAACCAAAATGATTTACCGATTTGCCTATCTAATTTTCAAACAAAACCCATAACTAGTGCGGAGTCTAAAATTAAGATTATTTCTAATGAAGTAGTTAACTACCCTTACAGTTTTGAAGACCTCTTACTTCAAAAGGTTCAACAAAGTCCACGAACTAATATCAAAATAAAGAAGAAACGGGTGGCAATAGGGGCTGAGGTAATAACGGAGTCTTTGATTCAAAATAAAACTAATACTGAGATTGAAACACACAGACTACCAAGGAAGAAAGTGAAAAGAAATAATGAAGATACAGTACTTAAGGAAATAAATGCGTATAATCAGAAAAAAAAGATAAGTGGAGAGACAAGTAAGACTAAAAAACAGATAGCTAAGAAAAGAGCTGATAAAAAGGATGGTAACCAAAAGAAAAAAAAGAAAACTAAATTAACGTTAAGTACCGACACAGAAAGTTCCAATAGCGAAACAGAGTTTATGACTGTAGATACCGAATCTGAATATGAAAATATGGACGACTACTTAGAACAATGCCTGAAAATCCAAGAAGATGAAGAAAACATTGAACCAGACCTGCCTTTTGGCTTAAGCGACATAAAATTTTATGACGAAAGTTCGTTACAATTAAAAAAAGAAGACTGGCTTGTAGTTCAGTTCACAACGAAAAAAAGTGTCAAACATTTCATAGGTAGAATTTTATCGATTGATGATAAAATACCAGTTGTAAAATTTGTACGAAAGGTAAAACAGTCAAAATCTGAAACAACGTTTAGTTATCCTATTGTAGAAGATATCTGTGTTATTAAATCTAAAGCAGATATAATTTGTGTTTTACCTCAGCCCGTTATTTCTCGACGCGGTCAACTAATATTTAACGTTGATCTCAATAAATATAATATCCAGTAATATTTTGTAATTCTTACGTTGTTTTATATTATTAAACAGAGTTATTGGTGAAACACTAACAACCTCTCAGGATCGTATTACTAGGATCATAAACAATAACTTTTGTTCTAAGTATGACTTTTAATAATTCATTAGATTTTAATTCGTCAGACTTTCATGCAAAAAAAATTTATATACAACACTCTAAATGTTCCGAACTCAGAACGTGTCTAGTGCCTTCCTTAGCTAAACGTAAAGTTCGTTTTTAAACGTATTAAAGTGTAAAATAAATTAAAATGTAATGAATTATTAAAGGTCATAGAACAAAAGTTTCAGTTTATGATCCTAGCAATTCAGTCCTGAGAGTTTGTTAGTGTTTCACCAATAACCTTGTATTTTTTTTAGTTCTTCTTCAGTTTTCAGTGATTTTTCGCGTTCTGATGAACGGAAGAACGGTGTTTTTTACAATTATCTAGAATTTTAATGTCAATTTGGCAGTGATTATATTAGTACTGTTTTCTAACGTTTATAAAGGCAAGAGTGCCTAGTTTTGTTGTTTTTTTTATTAATTACTAGTATTAATTATTAAGGGACGCAAAAATACGAGTACGTGATTTTTTATATTATAGTTACTTCTGCTTTGCGGAATTACCAACTGATCTGATAAAGCCAAATTTTATATTTTTGATAAGAGGTTAATTTTAATTTTAAAAGTAAGAAGTACTTATAACCGACTGATTTTATTTAACTGTGATGTTTAGGTATTACCTCCTTTGAAATAATATTTTTAATAATGTTTAATTGTATTCTGCTGTCGTGGTTTATTTTGTAAAAATACATAATTATAATGTACGTTACGTGGTACTAAATGAAAACGTGTGTTTTATTAAAATTTATCGACCCGAGTTAGACTTGACAGTCATGCATGAGCATGATTATTTAATTCCTTTAATATCCATAACATTTTGAGAACCCCTGACTGCCAGCCGTTTCAACGGGGTAAGATCGATATATTTTATTTGATAAATATTTTTTTCTTGCATTTAGAATGCGAATTTTGAATGTAACTGATTTTCAAGTTATTTGGGTTATTGAAGCAGAAGGTTTAGTGATCACCACACAAGCATAATGACCATGAATACGATTTTAGTCACTATTTCAATCTTACCCCTTCAGCGTTTCATCTTTCCCCTACATATTTTTTTTCTTAATACCAATTTTACTAACGTTTTTTTTTCATAAAATTTTGTTTCAAAAAGATGGCTGCCAATATTATAGAAACAAGTTGACTATACTTTTTTACCCAAAACATCATTTTATGCATTTGACTTAAATCCCTTTGTTTCACAACAGTTTCAAATCAACACTGTTTATATGATCAAAAATCCATTCCGACTTACCCCCACTCACCTTACTAAGGGTCACAGTTAGAGAGTGTTCAGTTCAGACGCACACAGACTCTACGCGGATTGTGCTCGTACCTATTAGTAGATACAAAATCACCTGCAGCCCGTCCGTGCATTACTATACACCTGCGTGCTATTTAAACGCAGCGCGTAGTGTAGTGGCCATACAAAACGAGAACCCGAAAGCGAGTCTGCACATCTGAAGTTCTCAACACGCAATTAACGATACGATACGGACTGAGACTGATAGACAAACAGACAAACAACAAAACAAATCGATCCTATAGATAAGTTAGATTTTTTTTTTTTTAATCAAGGCTCGGAACCCGAAAACCCGAAAACAGTATAATTGTGAAAATCGAGGGGGGAGACAACTTTTTGTGACGGACAGATGGACAGACCGAAATTAAAAGATTTCCTTGTTTATCACTACGAGCCCCTAATAAATGGGTTGGGTAGTACTTACCTTTCCAATCTAAATCACTCACAGTATCTTGTCTCTGAAAAAATGAAGAAATTTTGGGCACTTTTTTTATAACCTCGTCCCTTTTCTGTTTAATTTTTCTTTTCTCAGCGCCGCTGGGATAATCTCTTTTCCTTTCACTCATTTATTTTACAAATCGCTACTAATACTGCTAAACCAGAAGAACAATATTGTTTGTACTGAATTACAATGTAATGCACATTTATATAAAGCGCGTAAATAAACAGTGCACTGCACTCCGTGGTTTAACATCCAATGCAAAGTACAACAACGTACACGTACATCGCGATATCGATGAAGGATTCCCGGGGATTCCCCGCTGAGTTGAAGATGAAGTAAGTAAAACGGGGAAGTCCCGCAGCCCGCCATAACGATGTAGAGTGTTGCCAACTTTTGAACGCACGCTTAAGGCGGGAAAAAAAGGAATTGCTTTTTAGAATTTTGTCATTGTAAAATAAAATAAATTAGAAAGTTTTTATTCTTTTTCCTTACACACTTTGGGGGCCCCCGTGGCCCGGGGGCCCCGTATAATTGATACGGCAAATACGGCGGTAGCTACGCCCCTGGCCGCTTTAGACATTCGTCCTCGTAATGAGCTTATTGTAGCTCTCGATAGGCCTAGATCTTTAAGTAGGTTATAGAGAGATTTTGCTGGTATACCTCTCGCTCCTACTTCCACTGGATACAAATTAACCACGTAACAGTTTTTGATTAATTCGTTTGTGAGATCATAGTATTTATTTTTCTCTATTGTGTGGTCCTTCGGTATTTTTGTTTCCCACGCCATGGTACAGTAAGTTCCACAAGGACCACATATTTTATCGTTTTTGAATAAAGAAATATGTCAAATCTAGATGACAAAACCCCAACATCCTCCGGAATTTTATAGTGCTTTTCATACGTCGATTAGGAGAGTCCAATCTGGGGCAGTATCTAGGATTGAATAAGGTTTGTTCCTGGATTTTATGGATGAACCTTCAGCCACAAAGTTGATATGACGTCTGTTGTAGTCAATCCTTTTTGGGCTCTAGCTACTGCCAGGCTCATTGCTTCACGTATGATGATAAGCCCCTTATCGTGGTGGCGTGAGTATTGGCCTCTATCGAGAGGCACCCTATATCCTACTAATATGTGCCTAGCCGTCCCTATTGCCTCGCCACACGTATAACATTGTTTTTCTGTGGCCTTCCCCCTCCTTACTAGGTTACTCTGGTATGGGAGGGTCATCTGAAAGGTGTTAAGATAGGATTTTAACAGGGCCGGCGACCACTCATAATTCAAGGTGCCACTTTAAGGCCATCGGTATGCAGAACTCTCCCATTGGATTTGCAAATTCATCGCGTGCACTCGATATTTATCATTTTAGTCTTGTTTTAGAAAGGACCTAAGTATATCCTGGTCCCTAATTGGCTCTCGTACTCCCAACCACACTCTGTTCGACTGGGCCCCTATCATAAATCGTTTATGGAATATGAGTCTTAGATTCAAGCTCGGACGCGTTATTATCTTTCGGGAGTGCCCTGACTGTGGCATCTTGGTATTTACCTAAGATGTGGGCTTTGGTAACTCTAAGGTGTTTATATAGCTCCGATGGTTTCTTTAATTTCATCCCAAAATTATTTTGATCCCTAAATAGAGCAGAGGGATCAGCAGAATGCGCTAGTCCAAGCCACGATTTTAGTGATTTTATGATAGTTGCATCTATTTTCGCCAGTAAGGTTTTGCCGAAATCATATATACCAGAAAATACCAAGTCAGACGTGATGTTAAGTAGTTGTCATATATCTGTAGTGACACACAACACAGAGCATCCAGATTACGAAACATGAAGCCGTGCGCCGCACGCTCCAGCGCACGTCCGCGCGCCAGTAAGGTTTTCGTGGAATGAACCGGCGGAGTGCGACCCGCCGTTTTTATACTAGCCTATACTGCCACTATTTACGTAGCGAAGCCGCACAGCGCCACGCGATTCATCGAGGAACTAATTAGTTAGAATTGTACATAATAGATGTAAGATAACAATTGTATATAAGGCTGATTGGTGGAAAGGAGATTATTGCTCGTGTAAATAGTAACTACTTGTAACTGAATATTGTATATATTAGACGGCCAATTTTGATCAATAAACACAGTTCACCCTTGCTCTGTCTTTTACTTGGCTACGGTTCCCCATTCCGGTCCAATAGTTCAGAGCAGATCCTTGGCGACGGTACGAAGGTCTGAGAGCAGACCTGGCCGGTCCAAGGAACTCAGCCAGCTGGCATAGTAAATTAAGAAGTACCTACATAAAATACGGGTCAGTGACCCCACAGCTGACCACAATATCAGCTGGCTCTCAACACACGTTCGGTTAGGCGAACCACTGCCTACACCGACATTGGTGACCCCGAAAAACCCAAACAGCTGATACCTACATACCTACGGTATCAGCACGCATCAGCTGACGGAAACACCGAGTTCATCTACCTACATACCTACGGTATCAGCACGCATCAGCTGACTAAAACACCGAGTTCTACGATCAACATACCTATCTACCATCATGTCTACTGAAGAAAACGTACCAGGCAGCGATGTCAAACAAACCACGACAATCAAAAGCGACGTCGCCACAATATCATTACCCGCACGTCTTCCACCCTTCTGGCGTCAGAATCCTCGATTATGGTTCGCCCAGTTCGAGGCTGCCATCGCGGCGAGCAAGATAGGCGAAGAACAAAAATTCAACTTAGTAATGCCACTACTCGGGTGCAATGACCTGGAACAAATAGCGGATATCATCCTCAACCCACCCGCTACCGGCAAATACAACACGTTGAAAGAAAGGCTCATATCCACGTATCAAGAATCCGATCATCGCCAACTACAAAAATTACTCAGTGGCCTAGAACTCGGCGATTCCAAACCTAGCCAGCTATTAAGAAAAATGAGAGACCTATGTGGGAAGATGTTAACAGACGAAGCACTACGCGTCATATGGTTAAACCAATTACCTACCCAAATACGCGGCGTGCTATCAATAAACACAGAATCGTCACTGGAAACCCTAGCCGCCATGGCTGACAAGATGATAGAACATTTTGAACCCGCTACAGCCGCAGCCATCACTACTTCGATTCCCGTATCAAGCCCATCGCAAAGTCAAAATGAAACTTCAGTCGAAAATCTACAACTCAACCTTCTAACAAAACAAATAGAGAAACTATCACTCGAAGTAGCAGAACTCCGTTCTTAACCAATTTCATTCATCGCGAAGCCCCTATCGTCGACCACAGAACAACGAGCGCTTTCAAGAGAAGCGCAGTTTTAGGGCGCGTTCACACTCCCGTTCTAAACCACGTCGACAGCCGGGCGACGCGGAATGGTTATGTTATTACCATCTCAAATTTGGTAATAATGCTCGCAAATGTGAAGAACCATGTGCCAAAAGTACTTCGAAAACAAATACGAAACAGGAAAACTAAATACTACATCGAATGTGGCGGGCGTCGATGTGAATCAAAGCCACCGCCTTTGCATTATAGACAAAAATAATCAAGAAAAGTTCCTCATCGACACTGGAGCCGACATATCAGTATTAGCCGCTAGAAATAAAAGATATTTGCAACCTACAGAAAGTACATACAAACTATTTGCTGCAAACGGCACCGAAATACGTACCTATGGCGAGCGCACACTAGAGCTTAACTTAGGTTTACGTAGAAGTTACAAATGGACATTTATTATTGCCGATGTGAAGACATCTATATTAGGCGCAGATTTTCTAACAAAATATAAATTACTAGTAGACTTGCATCAGAAGAAACTTATCGACAGTGTCACAGACCTCACCGTGAACACTATCAAGATAAACAGCACAGAAGAATCAGTCTACATTGTCAACCAGAATCATGCTTATCACTATGTTTTGAAGCAATTCCCAGATGTTTTACGACCAATGTCATTCAAATCTACAGCAAAACACAACGTGACTCATCGCATAGAAATAAAAGGACCGCCTATATACTCCCGACCGCGTCCTCTACCACCAGACAAATATAAAGCTGCCAAGTTAGAGTTTGCGAAGTTCAATCGACAACTTCATCTAAGGAAGGTGTACGTCCTTTATAGTCTATCTTTCTTCCAAGAAATTTAAATGGCACCGATTCAGTGACTATGGAAACTGGTTTACCCCGTAACTTGGTGATTAAGATATTAATTACTATATTAAATGCTATTGGTGACAAGCAGTATACCTGAAACAGTTCCACATTATACCGTAATGGTTCTGTGTGGTCTTTTTGGAAGCTTATAGCAAATTTTAGCTGTGATTAACCCGACGCGATTATCTCTATGACCACGGGAGGAAAGTTATACCATGGCAACGCGTAAACAAATTAAATCAGTATATATTGATAGTGTAATTTGAAAAATGTCGCTAAATTGGACGCCGATATTTGATCGCGATATATTATATTGGCTGTTGGCAGCAGCCACATGACCAACTCTATTATGTAGGTAATCTGTGATACGACGTGCTACGAACGCGCCATCGAAGTTTATGTAAGTCGTACCTACGTTTGATAATCTATAAAATTGTAAATTACTTGTGTCTGTACATTAGAGATATTAAAAAAAAAAAATTTAAAAAAAGTAGAATGGAAATAAACTTTTCGTACCATTTGCTCAAAAAAGTGACATTCTATGCCACAAAAAGCGAACAAAACAATAGTCATTTTTAATCTGTTAAAAAGAGGGAAAGAAAATTGTACTGAATTTCATTCACCCATAGATTATTATATTATATACATTCACCTCTAGGGGGAGAATGTGATTTAAATTTGGAATACTTACCGAAATTTATACTGAACTACATCTGTGTTTACACCATTGAGTTTGTTTATGCATTATACATACATTTGACCATAGATTATTATAAACATATATCTAGAAACATTTGCAATTCAACACTTCGAATCATATGCGGCGTTCGCTTGGACCAATGTTTCGAATGTTAACTTTTACTTTTAATTGTCATTATTTTTAATAAATGCTTATCTCATATTATTATTGTGTTAATTTTTTCGCAAATGGTACGAAAACTAGAGTATTATTAGAAAAGAGAGTCCTCGGTGATGCAGCTGTCTTAGTCTTGGGTGAACTTAAATCCCTCGCTACACTCACGACTCGTCTTAAATTCCTTAGCTTCGCTCGTGATTTAAGTTTTTAACACCCTCGCTACGCTCGGGAGTAAACCTCGAGTCCTTCGTTACGCTCGCGATTTAAATCGTCACCCGCGACAGAAGACACTGCTTTATCCACTTGGATAATAATCTACTATTAGTGTACACCAATCAGAGTATGCATAGTTACTTGGAATACACAGTCAACATAATGTACAAATGGCGGCCTTATCGCTAAAGCAATTTCTTACAGGCAACCTTTGGATGGACACGAATTGGAACATTCAATTTACTTGGGTTAGTTCAAATTATTTATTACCTCTTTGTGTTAAATCATCGAGATAATAGTTAGTATATTATTACCTCGATGTGTAAAATGAACGATACTGAACACAAAAATACTATTTTTGGAATTCTTGTCTGTTTGTTCGCGATGGACGCAAAAACTACTGAACGGATTTTGATGTGGTTTTCCCATTAGAAAGGTCTTGGACAGGCTTAAAATCTACCGTATGTTTGATTGCAATTGGGCAAGTAGAACCGGGGATATGACCAAAAAACGATAACCGATCTCCTAAGCGGGCGGGCGGATCCGCGGGCTGCAGCTAGTTTTCTATACAAATAAATAAAATTGAACCGTCTGTTTGTAATATTAAAATACCTAAATGCATTACGAATGTATATATACCTACAGTACTTACCTATACAAAAAAATATCTCTGTTTGCTAACTTGGCTAAAGTTTAAAACGTTTGGGCCGATTGAGACAAGGTTTTCACTGGGAGATAGCTGATGTTATGAGGAGTAACCTAAGCTACTTTCATTTTAGAATAGTAATTAGAGTTCCGCGCAAAAATAATTTATAATACCCAGATTTAAGTCCACACGAATGAAGTCGTGGGTATAGCTACAAAGAACTACAAATAAAACTTTTAATAATAACAAATTCAACCGACTTCAATAGTTAACCAAAAAGTCACTGAAAAGTGTAAAATAACTGAATTACAGATTAAATTCTAAACATAAAAAAAAATCTGTTGAAGCCGGTGCCAATAATAATAGAATTTGGTAAATAGGGTAGGTCCAGTTGCGCCAAATCATGAGTCTCCCCGTGCAAGTGATAAAAATGTGTAAGCGTGAGTGAGGTGTCCACGACTACAGCAAAATACAGCCGATCACGTGCGTAGTATATTTTAATTACTCTGTACCCTGTGTGGGTATATTGTGCGTTCATTTATACGGGTAAACGACCCTATTGAACTTATGATGCTTTGTAACGTTGGGTTTCGGTCTTGACACAGACTTCAATAGAAAAGTCTTACATGTTTTTGACGTGACAACGTCTTATAATTCGATGGAGCCGGCTGCACGCACGAAAAAACATGACGTATGCGGCGTTACCTCGCTCTGAGGCGTTCCATTTAAGGCTTGAAGTGCAAGCGAGAGCGCGGAACGAGCGACAAAGAGGCACAATCGGCCTCCGCGTTCGGCAGCGTTCGACATCTGTCTCTCTCCTGAGCGATGCGTCCGCGTGGACAGCTGCTATACAATAATACATTTACTATTTTCGTCAAGTATGAAGTGCAGTGAATTCTTATAACCGATCTTAGTGGTTAAACAAATAAATTAAAAATTTTCTTTTGAAAAATGCAACCATTCCATCAGTATTTTCTTATGACGTTGCGTTGTCACATTCAACTATCGTCAGTAAACCGACTTTACAGACAACCGATTTTTTTTATCTTTAGAATTAAATCTGTAATTCAGTTATTTTACACTTTTCAGTGCCGTTTTGGTTATAGAAGTCAGTTGATTTTTTTTTGTATTAAAATAGTTAATACTCTCTTTTGAATGGGTGAGTTTGGAGTGTGTGAATGTAACTCAATATCTTAAGTTTATTCTCGGTTACATCCCAGGTTGTCACCTCGGACTCCGGGATCGCTTACTCCTTCTCCTCCTTTTAAGTTGGCTTATACGGCTTTTATGGGAATGACTGCCGTCTGACCTTCTAACCCCGAAAGGAAAACCCGGATCAGAGCGTCGTCCGTCTATCAACAGGAGTACCAGCTTGCAGATGAGGCTGACTTTCTAGCTTGGTGAATAATGTATACGGTGACCACGAAAATAATGAAAATTCCACCTACCTTCTTATAATACAGCTAGTGTAATTTTTTTTATTATTAATGCATTAATTAGCAAAGTCCGCTGCAAAATAATATTTCATTCATTTTATTAGTTTAGATAAGATTGCATAGGAAAAAAATATTTCTATGTTTTCTAGTAAAAAGTATGTAATGTACATAATGATTCTACCAACAAGCGCTTTAATTCTGTGACCGTTCCTATCGATTTTCTCATGTCCGTCTAGTAAAAAAGGGATGTATTCATAGTCACTACACGACAATCGGTATATTGTCACAATATTTTGCAACGATATTTTCAGAACAATGGCGTTTATTCCCGGGTACATTGTAAGGTTACGGTTGTATTTATTTTTGTTCCTACCTTCGAGCTGCTTAAGTAATAAGCAACCTGTAAAAATCAAATTACTGTGATTTACGCTTTCACTATGCAAACCGACCAAATCTAATTTATAGTTCACTAGAATTTATTATTAACAGTTTTTATGGATTCCTTGAAACCATTGCGAAGAACCTTTTCATTAGAGTTATTAAATAAACTGTCTTCTATAAGTTTTAGTGATAACAGAAGAGCTACGCTACCAGTATAAAACCGTTAATAATAGTTAGCTCAGCTGACAAATTTAAAGCTACAGGTTATAGTAATGTCTCATAAGTTCATAATGGTTTAATATGAGATAATCTTGAAGATTTGAGTCGGCTGAATTGAAATCAATTCCCAGAAGTTGACTTATGCAAGGCAACTATCCTTGTTGTTGAATACGCTACTATAGTTGTTGTACAAGTATAATAAATATAGATTTCATTGCAGTTGACGAAAGTAGTATGAAATACGAAGAAAGAAAATCCGCTCCCTATGAAATACATTATCACAACATCACATTTAGTGAATTTCCTTAATTCAAGACACTTAACAATGGTATATAATCCTGGTCAGTTCTTTAGTGTCAAGAATAATGGCGAGAGCCCTTTCGCAACTATATCAGTGGCGAAAGGAGGGAGCGGGAGCGAGGATGGGATCTGAGCCTTGAGAAATCAAAATCACTATGATGCAAGCGAGGACTCAGGGCTGCACAGCTGGCGTGGGAGGTGCCGAGGAGGCCACCTGCGGCGTCCCTCGCTCGGGGTCTTGTGCACAGCGATGGTGCGGAGCGCGAGCTTGTGGGTTGCGGCTGCCTCCTGCGAGCAAGTAATGCTCGAGAAGCAGCCAGGGGTGATAGGTGGAGCCGCCTGTAACCCTAGCAGAAGCATGCCGGGGCGCCGGCACGTTACACATCCCCCTTTTTTCCGGGGGCAAGACGGGGACACCGTGGTCCCTAAACCCTTGGGGGCCATCTCTAAATCGGAGATGGCATTGGGTCAGTCGGGGTACGAGGGAAATGCCTTATGTGCCGGGTCACCTTAGCCCCTTCACCCCAAATGGCGTACGGTTTTAATCGGTTCATGTCCGACATAACCTCCCCCGCTGGCCAGTATCCAAGGGGATATCCGCGGGAAAAAAAACAGTGGCACTTCGGGTGTGCCAACTGAAGTGAAAATTTGAACTATTACGTGTGTATTTTTTGAATCGTCATCATACATCCCTCCCTCCGCACCTCCCTCCATCCATTTTTGCATATGGAAAGCGTGACAGGACTTGACGATGACGCGAGTTCACCCAAAAAGTACTCAACGCGCCTTTTTCACTTAGTATCACAGGACGTGGCAGATGACGCGTTTCCATGATTTTTTGTTTACCAAAATGTGCTAAAAAATCCATGATTTTTTGTTTACCAAAATGTGCTAAAAAATCCATGATTTTTTGTTTACCAAAATGTGCTAAAAAAAACTGACAAGAATAATAATTACTTTATTCGGTCGGTCAGACTATGAATACGACTTCTTCGTACTTACGCAGCCGAATCAACAGCGTTCCAATCTACGATCGCGCATATAGCTACACGAACTATGTTCGTAGTATAGTATGATACACAAAGTATATTTATTTACATTTTGAAGAGATGTTGGTACTTTGTTAGTGAATGGTGTCACATCAGGTGTAAATTGTGATAAGTGGGTTTAGAACTTTATTAAACCAATTTATACGTATACACTGTGTAAAGTAATATAGCTTACCAGTTGCCATTGTTGGCCGACGAGATGGTGTGTTTTATCATGAAAAGGAATGGTAGTTAAGCCATATTGACATTACGGTCGCAAAAATGTCAAAGTTCATTCGTACACTCGTGTCTTGGGATGTGTTTTATTACAGAAAGAACTTAATGTATTAAAAAAGATGTACTTAGTATAATGTTAAGTGAAAACACTTCTGTCTTGACGCTGCAAGGTAATTTTTCGAATGCGATACTAGTATCTTTTATTGTGTTACCATCTTGTTTTTGCGTGAAAATAAAAAAAGATAGACGGTTTTGGTCTTTCGCTTTCTTTTTAACTGTATTTTATCCTTAGAAGTATGTATGACTACCAAATTGGATTTTATTCAAGTGTTATGAAGTTGTTTTTCATTGTCACTCAGCTCACTTATCAATAAAACCTTACATCGTACCTATGGTAATCGTATATCTGGCTAAGAACTGAGATAAAAAATTCACAAATACCTATAGGTAAAAATATGTTTCAACAAATATTAATAAGCTTACTTATACTGTCTGTTATAGTACTACGGTGGTGCATGATTTTAATAACGTTAAATAAATAAGATATAATAATTCGTTTCTGATGACTTTATATTTTAATAATTAAATCAACAAAGAAATTAAATTTCCTACTATTATTATATTATTATAAGATGGCATTTTACCAACTACTCTCATGAAATAGCACACCATTGTAAGTGCATATTGGTAAGTCCCATGTCAAGGTGGCAGAAAATCGGTTGAGTGCGAGTCAGACTCGCACACGAAAGGTTCTGTACCATTAACTATAAAAACGACAAAAAAATCTAATCTGTTGTATGGGAGCCCCTCTTAAATATTTGTTTTATTAAATTTAATTATTTATTTTATTTTAAGCGTCTACCAGTTGCCATTATCAATATTGAGCAAAAAAAAGACCCTTTAAAAAGGTTACATGGGAGCCCTCTTAAATATTTATTTAATTCACCTTTGTATTTGTTGTTATAGCAGCAACAGAAAATTTCCACTGTATAACCAGATACAGCCTGGTTACAGACAGACGGTGTCTGAGTAATAGGGTCCTGTTTTACCCATTGGGTATGTAACCCTAATAGAGTTTCTTGATATATATGTTAAAATTTTAATGATCCATGTAGAAATTATTTTCTGTCAAAAGTATTTTTCATATCAAAGAATTTTGGCACTTGTGTATAACAAAACAAATGTAGTCATTATTACAATCAATCTTCTATGTTGGTAACAACCTATTTTCAATTTTAAGTTTGTGTTCAATGTGTAAGGCCTATAACACAGCTTTGACCTTAGCTGTAACTAGGTCTAATGGAATACAATTATAAAAATATGAAATAAAAACAAATAATTACTTATAGCAGTGCTTTTTAAATAAATGCAGTCGACTATCATGTGGTATGGCCATGTTTTGAGTCTTGCCTTTCATAAATATTTTGAACTTGGTACATATTTCACAATACTTTAGTTGTCAAAAATAAAAAATATTAATGTTTTCAAATGACCCATTGATCAAATATCTGGTTTATATAATGTGCTCTTTGATGATTAAACATTGTAAAAAAGTCTGTCGAAAATGAGTATGAAACCTGTTTCTACAATAATAAGAGTGGTTATCTATTTACATTTTAGTCTTTCAATCTCAATCGTTCGAATACAATAAATTCATCATTATAGAATATTACACTAATTATGATTCTTAGTTTTAATAGACTGTAATTCTATCACCCAACTGGGTTTTGTCTTGTTTTAATGAAATTTTTAAATAGTCTGCCATAATTTTTGTTTCAGTGGTGTTAATTAAATTTATTTACTGTAAATTGCAAAGACATAATTGCTGAGAGCTTGAGACTGCACAAGCTTTTTTAGTCACAGTTTTCACATCCCTGGCTCCTATAATATAGACGAAAAGATATGGCTGGTTTCAACCGATTACCTACTACTTACTTACTGCCTACTGGCTGTCAAAACATTCATAGACTCTATGGATTGGTCAGTCATAACTAGTAGGTTGTCTTCTTCTTATTTTATTAAAGTGACTCCTTGCATTGTTTCATCATTATCATCATCATCTTCAACCTAATCTAGTCCACTGCTGGACATATGTCTCCCCTAATGAGCGCCATAGCGCCCTGTCTTCAATTCTTCAGTTGGTCAAATCATTGCTGCATGTATTACTAGTTTTTTCAATTTAGTTATATTATTTATTTTTAATATTCCCCTATTGAAAGGCTTAATTGCACTATTAAAATAAAATTGTGAACTATTAAACTCCCTGGTAAGTGTTACTAATAATAATTTATTATAAATAACATTTGAAATAAAATTAATTCTTGTGGTACTTTATTATTTCAAGTGGGGACACCGGAAGCCAGACTGACGATCCACACACGAGGTTTGCGGGCCACTTCATCCATTTCCCCAAACCTCCCGTTGGGGAGAGTGTGGCTATACCAGCATTCAAGGTGCCCCTTCAAACCTTTTTGTATCCTTGCAGAATCTTGCAATCTGTTCCACCTTCAGATCCCTCAACTCCTCCGTGTCCAGTGTGTCCGATCCCAGAAGATTCCATCTAAGCAGTGAGTACATGGGACACTCGGCCAGCAGGTGGAAACTGGTCTCTTCTGTCTTCATGCACTCCGGACAATTGGGTCAGTCTCCACTCCGATCACTGTTAGGTGTCTGTTTAGTCTGCTATTAATGTCCTGTTATTACTTCTATGACGAGCCTCATGTTCACTCTTGAGAGTTTGATCAGTTGGCTCGTCTTTTTCTTATCGATGCCCTTGATAAAGATCTTCGACTGCCTCATGCCTACCGATGATCTCCATCTTCAGTTGGTTTCTGCTGTAATACTGCAGCTGATTACTCCCTTGGTGCTTCTATGCGATATTGGGAGCCAGGGCTCCGGCCCCACCATGTTTTTATCGGCGCCGTCTCTGGCTAGTTTGTCAGCTGTCTCGTTGCCCATGTTACCCTCATGTCCGGGCACCCAGGCGATCGTTAAGTCGACTTTCTTGGCCAGTTTATCTAGTGACTCTTTGCATTCTCTAACGATTGCTGAAGTCGTTTCCACTTTTCTTAGTGCTTTCAGCGCTGCCTGGCTGTCACTGTAGATGGTCACCCTGTTAGTGTTGTTCAGGTGTAAGACCAGCTCAGCACATTCCTGTATGGCGTAGACTTCCGCTTGAAAGACGCTTGCGAATTTGCCTAAGGGTATTGATCTATTTATCTCTGATCCGCCTTGGCACTTAATGTGTACTACAGATAGCTTTGTTGTTTCCTTCCTTGAGCCGTCTGTGTAGCAGACAGTGCCGCTGGCATCTGTCCTCCAGTCGTCTCTTGATCCTATGTGTACTGTATACTTTTTGTCGAAGATTCTCTCCTTCCTTATTAGGTCATTGTTAGAGAGGATCATCGACAGCCTCTCTTCGTAGTTCTTGCTGATACTGGCATGGCCTTTATCCATGATGGTTCCAGTCCATTGGCCAGTACTCCTGAGTTTGAACCATTGTTCGGTTGCTTTTCTTTTTATTTCTAGATCTAAAGGGTTGAGCCCCAGTATGATTTCGAGTGCGGCTGTGGGAGTGGTCCTCATCGCGCCCGTGGTCATCAGAGCCGCCAACCTTTGAACTTTATCTAGTTCAGCTTTGTTTCTCCCAATGGCAGTCTTGTGCCACCATGCTAGGGCACCATTTAGGATTCTTGGCAGGATAATGGCTTTGTAGATCCAAAGCACTATCTCTGGTTTCATCCCCCAGGTTCTTCCTATTGCGCTTTTGCACTGCATCATGGCCATTTTGGACTTTTGGCATGTGTTGCTAGTGTGAGTCTTGAAGGTAAGCTTGCTATTCAGTGTTACCCCTAGATATTTTACTTCCTTGACTGTTTCCAAGTCTTGGTTATCCAGGCGCACCGGTGCAGTTCTTCCTATTTTTCTTTTCTTGGTGAACAAGACTATTTTGGTTTTATCAGGGTTGAGGTTGAGGCCTTTGCTCCTGCACCATACGTTTCTCTAAGGCCTCTGTTCATGATGTTGCACATGACGCTGAGGACTGCCTGTGATCAGGAGCACTCCGTCGTCCGAATACACTTGTTTGTATATGTGCATCCTGTTAATCTTGTTTACTAATTCGTCTATTAACAGGCACCACAGTAGTGGCGATAGACATCCTCTTTGTGGGAACCCTCTTCTTGTTATCACCGTGTGTGTTGTTCCTGCAATCTCTGCTTTTATCAGCCGGTGTCTTAGCATAGCTTTCACTCATTCTGATATGTCTTTGTCAATTCCTTCGCGATCAAGTGCGGCCTCTATCGAGTCTGGGGTAGCTCTGTCAAAAGCGCCCTCTACATCAAAGAAGCAGCCCAGTGCGTATTCTGGGTTGTCTATTGATCTCTGCACTCTTGTCACCAGGTTGTGGAGGGCCGTTTCGGTGGACTTGCCTTCCATGTATGCGTGTTGGTTTTGGTGGAGTGGAGATCCATTCTTGTTTATTTGTTCTCTTATTAATCTGTCCAGGATTTTCTCTAATGTCTTAAGAACAAATGAGGAGAGGCTAATGCAACTGAAGGATTTGGCCTCTTGATATGATGTCTTCCCTGGTTTAGGGATGAACACTGCTCTTGCCTCTTTCCATTTCCTTGGGATATATCCGGCTCTGATACTGCTATTATAGAGAGCCAGTATATCTTTGCCTATGTACTTACTAGCTACTTGTAACATTTTAGGGAAGATTTCATCCGGTCCAGCCGCCTTGTATGGCTGGAATGATCGTATGCTCCACTTTAAATGATCCTTTGTGATAAGGGCCTTTGACTGTGAGTCCTCTATGGGATTTGGGTCTATTTGCGTGTTATCAGCTTCATATTCTTCGCATTCTGGGAAGTGTTTCCAGCATGACCTCAAGTATCGCCTTGGGGTCTGTTAGTAGCTCTTCCCCTTTCTTAATACTTCCTAGTTGGCATGTATTCACTTTGGAGAATATTTTCACAAGTCGCGCCGCGTCAGGTTGTTTTTCCACTCCTGCGCAGAACGCCTTCCAACTTGTTCTGTTCTCCTTTCTGTCTTGTATGTGTTTCTTTTTTCCCTGTACACACGCCAGCTTTCATCATCGTCCTTTTTCAGAGCGCGTTTGAGAGTTTGCCGTGTTGTTTTTCTTAGTTTGCCTAGTGCTTTTGTCCACCAGGGTTGCCCTTTGCCTGGTTTGATCTCCTTAAGTGGGCATGCCTTGTGGTATGCTTCCCTAAGAGCTTTGTCCAGTCTATTGGCTTCTTGTTCTATTTCTATGTTATATTTATGTAAGGTCTCACCTCCCGGGTTCCATTGCTTCATTTGGTATTCGTATGTCGCCCAGTTGGTCTTCCTCGCATTTCTTATCATAATCTTGTCTATCTTGGTCTCTAGACTGAAGGTGACTCTTCGATGGTCCGACATTGAGTCGGTTTCGTCTATTTTCCAGTCTTTGATGTACTGGCTTATACTGTTCGTAGCGACAGTGATATCCAGCACTTCTCTTCTGGATTTGGTGACATACGTAGGCGTGTTGCTCACATTTAGAATCTCCATTCCTGTGGTACTGATAAAATCCAAAAGTATGTCCCCCTGGGTCTTCTCGTCAGGATCGGTGCTCTGACGTTTTAATTTTTGAGATTTCGAACCGGCCCCTCACTGAGGCACAGTCGTTGCCACTGCGGCTGACGAGCTCCGGGGTTTGACCTGATTCGATAGCTCAACCTGTTTTTTCCTGCGAGCCTTTAACCTTTTGTACATAGTACTTTTGGTACTTACTCTGGTCTTTACACTCATAATGGCAGAATTATGTTTTTTAATAATATATAAATCTTAAGCCCGGAAGCAGTATATTCTACATTTAATTATATATTTTCTTGAAGCTTCATTTAATAAAAAGTAATTACGCGATTATGTAAAGTACGTGTACTTGCTTTACTCGTAAAAAAACTACATCACACTTTACAAATAGGTGTCTTTATTCACATTCGCGCGATGCGTTTGGTCACAATATCAATATCCCTATATGGGATTAGCGCTATGATCGAGCAATCACTTCCTAGTTAACTCTCTTCAGTGTATTTTTGTGAGCTTCTTTTTTAAGTCCTCACTTTCCATGAATATTTATCATTACCGGTTGTTTTCAAACTTTGATTAATTTTTAATTTTTAATTAATATACCCAGAGTGAATCGGGGACAGGAGTACTTACACTGACACTTAATTTCTTAATGTCACTTAGCCGTACTTACCGTAGTATCTCTAACATTATATATATCAGTTTTTTAATCTCTTTGTTACAGGTATGTTTAACCACAACAAAAATACAAACTAAAGTACCAGTATGCTGATAAAAGAGTATAGAATTCCTCTACCTCTTACGGTAGAGGAGTACAGGATTGCACAGCTGTATATGATAGCCAAGAAAAGTAGAGAAGAAAGTTCTGGTGAAGGAAGTGGAGTAGAAATTCTTGTTAATGAGCCATATGATGATGGCCCTGGTGGACAAGGTCAGTACACTCAAAAAATCTACCATGTTGGAAGTCATTTACCAGGTTGGTTTAAAAGCTTGCTTCCCAAATCTGCCTTAACAGTGTCTGAAGAAGCTTGGAATGCTTATCCTTATACTAAAACTAGGTACACTTGTCCATTTGTTGAAAAGTTTTCATTAGAAATAGAAACTTATTATTATTCTGACAATGGCCACCAAGAAAATGTCTTCAATCTAACTGGAAGTGATTTAAAGAGTAGAATAATTGATGTTATTGATGTTTGCAAAGACCAGCTGTATGGTGCGGACTATATAAAAGAGGAAGATCCAAAGTTATTTGTGTCACAAAAATGCAACAGAGGCCCTCTATCTGATAGTTGGCTCGATGAGTATTGGCAGGAAGTACAGGGCAAAACACAACCACTACCTAATGGAAAATCTCTTATGTGCGCCTATAAACTCTGTAGGGTGGAATTCAGATATTGGGGCATGCAAACTAAGTTAGAAAAATTCATCCATGATGTTGCTTTACGAAAAACAATGTTGAGGGCGCATCGGCAAGCATGGGCATGGCAGGATGAATGGTATGGTCTTACAATGGAAGATATTCGAGAAATAGAAAAACAGACTCAATTAGCTTTGCAAAAAAAGATGGCAGGTGATACAAGTGATGAACTAGATGTATCTGAAGAAAATTCCAAATCACTAGCAGCTACAATGAGTAGCTTAGAAAAGAATGAAGAAGTACAAACGCCTTTAGCTTCTAAGAGAAATAACACAGATAAAAGGGTACAACAACATTTAACTCCAGAGGGAACACCAGTTTTAGAACATAAAACCTCTTCTAAGTCAAATCTTAGATCTTCATCCTCAGGTTCCATCAAAAGTTTACAAGCACATGCAGCTAATTGGAGGATGGAGACTCTTGTCAGAGAGTCTGAGACAGAGACTGGTTCAGAAGATGAATTTTACGATTGTGAGACTACGTTTAACAAATGGTCTTCAATGTGTTCTCTTGATGAGGGTGACATTGATATTTCACCTACCCCTGGTGATCAGTGCCAAGAGGATAGTATTTTCAATCCTAGTTTCTTAAAAAGAGTAACCTCGGAAAGAGGCTCCAGAAGGGTACCAAATTTACAAAGCCACCATAGTATTGATGGATGTCCTGAAACTCCTGTTCACAGTTCTTGTCCAACTACCGTTTTGATATTAGTATTTCATGCCGGTAGTGTTCTTGATGCAAATGTTGATATGACGGCAAAAAAATCGGACGTAACCACTTTCAAAGGAGCTTTTGAATCAGTGATGCGCCAGCACTATCCAACACTTATAGGACACATAACAATAAAATTAGTTTCATGTCCATCTGTATGCACAGAAGCTCTTGGAGTCTTATCAACCTTAAGCCCTTACAGTTTTGACTGTTCACCTTCAACTATTGAAACGCCTTCTTTAACGAATGATCTAATACCTATTGGTGCTATACCTTTAATTGCGACTACGTCGCCTGATTATCCAGAATCTGTTACAAAAACAATAAACTCGGCCAATACTGTTTATAATGAATTTATCAAATCTGTAGATGGAAAAGGATTCAACGGGCAAGTCTGCGTCGTTGGTGATAGCATGGGGTCAGTTTTAGCGTACGATGCTCTCGTTCGAACATTACAATATCAATCACGACATGATAGTGAAAGTAGCATATTGGACACAGAAATCACTATTCCCAATGATCCACTAGAATCTCATTATTTAAACAAGTCGCATTTACAAGCTCCAACGCCAAGAAGACGATCATCCTCTACAAGCGATAACCATGTTAAATTTGAATTTGAAGTAAGCGATTTCTTCACTTTTGGCAGTCCATTGTCACTTATTTTAGCTTCAAGAAAAATTTCGGATGAAAAAGCCCGTGACATCACGAAACCACCAGTAACACAAGTGTACAATTTATTTCATCCAACAGACCCTGTTGGATCCAGATTAGAACCATTATTATCGGCAAGATTCACAAATTTACCACCTATTAATGTTGCTAGGTATACAAAATATCCACTAGGTAATGGTCAACCTTACCATCTGTTGGAATTAATACAGAGTCATCCACAACTTTTTGGAGATCATTTACAAATGCCGGCAACTCCGATTCTGAGAAGACTTTCCGAAGCATCAGTGCAAAGTACAGTTAGTGGGTTAGTCGATAACATTCCTTTAATAACTATGAACGCATTGCAACAAAAGTGGTGGGGATCTAAGAGACTCGATTATGCCTTGTACTGTCCAGAAGGACTGACAAATTTTCCTACAAATGCCTTGCCTCACTTATTCCATGCCAGTTATTGGGAAAGTTCTGATGTGATAGCCTTCATATTAAGACAAATTGGACATTTCGACCTAGCTTTATATGGACACTCTGATGATAAAGAGTGCCCTATGTTCAAACCTGGACAGGAAAGAGAAAAGTGGATGAGAAAAAGAACTTCAGTTAAACTTAAAAATGTAGCTGCAAATCATAGAGCTAATGACGTTGTTGTTAAGGAAGGATGTCCGCAAACGGTTATTGCTCGGTTCATGTACGGACCATTGGATATGATCACTTTAACTGGTGAGAAAGTCGACATTTATATAATGAAAGATCCTCCAGCAGGTGAATGGACTATATTGTCCACAGTAGTCACCGATAAAACTGGAAGAATTTCATATACATTAACGGAAAGACAAAGTTTAGGTTGCGGTATTTTTCCAGTAAGAATTGTTGTTCGAGGTGACCATACCAGTTGTAATTTCCACCTTGCTGTAGTGCCACCACAAACGGAGTGCGTCGTTTTCAGTATTGACGGATCCTTCACTGCTAGTGTTTCGGTTACCGGTAGAGACCCTAAAGTAAGAGCGGGCGCCGTTGATGTCGTGCGTTTTTGGCAAGATCTTGGATACCTTATTCTTTATATAACAGGAAGACCTGATATGCAGCAAAGAAAAGTTATATCCTGGCTGGCTGAACATAACTTCCCGCATGGCTTGGTATTTTTTTCTGATGGATTCTCAACAGATCCATTAGGGCATAAGTCAGCTCATTTGAACAATCTTATAAATGAGCACGGCATCATTTTGCACGTCGCATACGGATCGGGGAAAGATATAAATGTATACCATACTTGCGGATTAGCTCCAAGGCAAATATATGCTGTTGGCCGCATAAGTAAGAAGTACCTGAATATGGCGACCACCTTAAATGATGGTTACGCTTCTCATTTAGCTGATTTAAAACAGCCTGGCGCTTCCCGGCCTGCCCGGGGAAATGCTCGTCTGTTGGTACCCAGGCGACTGCTAGCTCCTGTTAGTGGCCCGTCCACAACACGCAATCGTCGTTAATTAGGATCCTATCTAATGGCTACTATTAGTAATCCTTTATACGCTTATCTTCCTGGGGTTAGAAGGTGTTCTTTCCCTTCTTTCGTCGTCTAGGTTCTTTTCATCTAAGTATATAGCTATTGTTTAGGCGAACTAAACTTATATGCACATAGTTTTATTGGTAGATTTTATTAGTCTTTTAGATTTGACTATGGAATAGAGATTTGATCTACAGATTGAATGTAAAAAAGCAATGATTATTACATGTGGCAGAGCAACCTATCTGCTGATAGCCTTGGTGTGTTCCATCAAGTTAACTATAAACAGAACTTATTTACGTATTTAGACGATGGTCAGATAGTGCAAATAATTTATAAAGCTGGTTGTGGGGTGATTAAATGTTGGAGGATGAAAATCTCTAAATAGAATTCCACGTGCAAGCTGATGTAGTTTATGCGTGGGAAGATAATACTTGCAATTGTTATTTTACTGGTGGCGATGACGAAACGTTTAAATCTTTTTTCGACTTGTCGATCTCTCGACTGAAAACCGCTCGACTGTTTTAGATTTCTACAGGTACACATTTGATAAGAAATCGATATGTATATTAACATAGAGACAACGTGATAACAGAACATTTTAATCCTTTATAATAGAACTTACATATTTTTAAGTTAGTCACAAATTGTTTGTATTCTTAAGTACATATTCATAATGTTAATATTAAGACGCTGCAACTATGTTACATGTTACCTACGTGATATTACTGTATCTTGTTATTTATTTGTATGCTATAGTTTTGAAATATAAATCAATACCAACTTGACTACAGTGTTAGTTAAATTAGTATCGGCAAACTAATCTATTGTGTGCAGCACCGGCCCTGTGGTAGAGTGAGGTGAGCGGAGGTTCTAGGCGACAGGTAGCAAGGAGCGCCCTAAATGTCAAAAACAATTTAAATGGCGTAAAATAAAATTTTAATGGGGTTTTTGTGAGGTGTGGGCAGTGAAAGCGTCTACGCTGAAAGACAATCTAGCTCTACCCTGATGAAGGGCTGAGGTTCGTCACTGATTGTGTGTAATAATAATATATGTACCTGTTTTAGCCACAAGGGAATCTCGTATTTCTTTAGATATTTTAAATTGGCGTAGTAAAGCTATTTTTAGAATTGATATTCTATTTAAGTCTGGGTCTGGTCAATGTTGATTTTAGTAGATATTGTTATGTTATGATAGTCTGAACATTAATGCTTTTATTATAAGGTTTATGTAATGCGCTTAAATTTTATGGAAATAAGACATTAAATCAATTAAATTTTGTATTACACGAGATCTAGTACTTTGTACCAGTTCCAGGCCAAGCTAATGTGCCAGCTGTAAATAACTGTGAATCTTAATAAATACAACACGATCATCTAATTGAGTAAAATTTACAAAAAAATGTTTATAACAATAAATTACTTACAAATAGGTGTAAAATAAAAGTGGCCATATGATCGTTCAAATTTATAATTGAAATTGTTGATATTAAAACAGATAATATTATTTATTTTTCTAGTTCACCATTTGAGTTCCTAAAGAACATAAATAAGTTAGTAAATTATATTAATTGAATTGTTATAATGAAATATATATAATAAAATATACAATCTTGTATGGACATTCCAGTTTCAGAGATTTTCTATTGTTATGAAGATTTATGAAACTAATTATTTACCTACTACTATAACCTAAATATTTATAATATTACCTATCTACTACTATTTATTTCGTTTAAGATTCCATATATGTGTATAAAGTCTTGTGTTTTACAAATTTTATTGTACGTCATCATATCTATGATTAGGTACTTGTGTAATTTGAATATAAAATTATATTTACTCAGTGTATAATACAAGAAAAATATGATATGCAGCAAGTGCGAGTGAAAAATATATTTAAATTCTATGTACCTATGGCGTTATAATCTGAAAAGCAATATCTAGGATAGGTACTTTCCGCACCTAAATGCTATGTATACAATAAAACGGCTTATCTGGTTCAATAATTTTTCTAAATATGTATTTTTCTCATTTATAGTTAATCAATTCGCATCACATAACTACTGGTTTACTTACTATAAGAATTTTACCTCATAAAATAATTTGCGTGGTGATAAGGTAGTATTGAATGTAACTGCAACGTGTAGTTAGTACACTGACTTGTACGGCTTCACACGAGGCCGACCATTCTCCGCGAATCTAAAATTAGCCATTTGGTCTAAAACTGAAGCCCCGAGCGTCTTTGTAATATGGAGATGAGTAAGGTATCGTATATTTGATGTTTATGATCTAAATTCTATAAACGTTGTGCAGGCCTCCGCACGCTTTACGTAGGTACAATATGTAGGTAGAGCAATGAAATGTACCACCGCGTACCGATAATATATTCAGCTAATAGTTATCTACTGTTATTCTTTGCCTGCAGACGTGACATTACAGAACGTTTTATTATAAGAATAGTGAAGACGAAGAATACTGAAGAATAGTGAATGTTCTTACATCACCAACATTTGATGATGATGACCTCCGACCGATTTCGGCCATGGCGACCACTCTTATGTGCTCCTAATTAAGTACGGTGCTCGTGCGCCCGAAGATGGCTAATATAGCCAATCTTAGCGGTGAACCTCCGTGAACTTTGTGCGCAGGTGAACACACCGTCCACGTAGTTATAAGGAATGGTAGCAGGCTGCCGAACTTTTAGCTCGTTACGCTTAGTGTCGAGGTCCAGTTTCCGCTGCTCTTCGAACTCACCCACTCTCACTTGGACGAGCCTGCGCCATTCGGAACGTTGTACTGCCAATCCTTCCCATTGTGAGGGTTCAATTTTGCATATTTTCACACGTCTTTTCTGTACATTTTTTTTTTTTAAAGAATATTAGTAACGGAAATTACTAATATCCCCCCTAACCCCTCCAGCTAAGCTAAATTGCTTGTGTTAGGAGTGGGTACACGTCGGTAGTGTAATGGCCAGGATTCGACCCCGGACCTCTCGATCGTAAGGTTGACTCCTTAACCACTAAGCTACCGACGACGCTTCCTTTAAACCGGAGGAGTTGTCCGCCTTGTTTACGTCTACCCTCCTCTAGCTCAGAGTAAAAAATACACTTTGCCACTCTGTCCTCCGTCATTCGTGATATGTGCCTACACCATTGAAGCTCACGACGCATTAAGTAGGCCTCGATGCCACCTACATTAGCTCGCCGCAGAACTGCGGTGTTTCGCACACAGTCAGACCACTTGATGTTAAAGATTTTCCGAAAGGTGGAAGGTGGAATCGGTCTAACGTGCGAATGTGACGACTATACACACACCACGTCCGTGATCAATATAGGTTTGGCAGTACAATCGCCATGTAGACCGATATTTTGGTGGCCAGCTTTAAGTCGTGCGAGCAGAAAACCTTGACGCACAGTTTCCCAAATGCTGCAGCAGCGGTACTGATCCTACTATTAATCTCGGCATCAAGGTCACACTTGGATGTTATGGTGCTCCCTAGGTAGCAAAACTTATCGACTTGTCGCAGCACGTCCTCACCAAGCTTAACGGCCAGTGACTCGTGACCATGTGAGTCTAAGCACATAAACTGCGTTTTTTTGACACTGATCTTCAGGCTGAACTTGCAACACGCTTGGTGAAAAACTGACATCAGCCGATTCAGACCATCTGAGGATTCCGCTACAAAACAAATGTCATCAGCATACATGATCTCATTGATTATTATATGCGTTGTCTTGGGGCGCGCCTTAAATCTGGCCATCTGTTCTAAAGCGGATGCGGACACCCTCGGAGACGGTTTGTACGACTTCCCTGACTACTACTGCAAAGTATAAGGTGAACAGTGTAGGTGCTAGCAGACACCCTTGTTTCACCCCATAGGTGACGGAAAAGAAATCTGATTGTTCACCGTCTACAGCGACGCAGCATTGCATGTCACCATGCAGGAGTCTGAGAAGTCTCACAAATTTCTCCGTGCATCCCAGCTTCCCCAAAACTAGCTAGAGGGCTTCACGAGGAACACTGTCAAACGCCTTCTTCGCTCTTCGCCTAAGGTCAACAAAGCAGAGATACAACAGACGACCTTGTTCTTTGCTTTTTTCTTGAAGTTGACGTACAGAAAATATAGCTTCACAATTGCCTCGGTCAGGTCGGAAGCCGAACTGGGTTTCAGGCAGGATCTTTTCTGACAAGACCTTCAGACGATTCAATAAAACACGCAAACACCTTTCTGGGTGCTGAAAGGAGAGATATACTATGATAGGAATCACAGTTGGAACGATCGCCTTTGTTCTTGTAGAGGGCTTGAATGCAAGACACTCTGAAATCATCTGGGACTCGCTCCTCTTCCCACATATGAGGGAGAGAGAGTTTCCAGACACATGTGTGTAACGCCTCACCGCCGTACCTCAACAATTCACCAGGTATAAGGTCAATGCCAACCGCCCGTTTATTTTGCTGTCCTTTGATGGCAGAGACAACCTCGCCACGTGATAGCGGCTCATTCAGCTCAGTAAATATTGGAAGTTGAGGCAGCAGATTAATATGTTGTAGATCCACTGATCGATCTACATTGAGCAGAGAGTTGAAGTGTTCCGCCCAACGCTTAAGCACGTCCTCTCTACTTGTAAGGAGATCGCTATCTAACGTTTTTAGAGGCACCCTGACTCGATAGGATGTACCAATCAGCTTATG
This sequence comes from Cybosia mesomella, assembly GCA_946251805.1. NCBI lineage: Eukaryota > Metazoa > Arthropoda > Insecta > Lepidoptera > Erebidae > Cybosia > Cybosia mesomella. The sequence goes on from OX276395.1 coordinate 12,964,236, forward strand.
CACCTCGCAGTAGAATTCTCCGAGTCGGTTCGTGCTAGCGAGCCACTGCATGCGACAAGCCTTGTCCCGCCACCATTTGTCTTTCACTTGTCGAGACAGTCTTCGTAATATTAGGTCACTTTTTTAACTGCTGCAACACTTCCACCTCGCCAACTATGCTGTCGCAAGAGGTCGCGATGTTTGTCTAGTGCCACCCTGAATAGTAGGTCATTCTCATCAAACCAGTCTACATTGCGACGGCCTATTCAGCCCAATGTGGCTGAAGCGGTATCCAAAAGGTGAGAGGACAACGTTCCCCAGGTTGCAGATACATCGCCTCTGTCATTACTCAGTAACAGCTTTACAGACAAGGCCTCAGCCTCAGCCTCATTTCTCCCTCACCTCGCGATCTCTCAGCCTATTTACGTTGAGAGATATAGGCCTTTTCTCTCTGAATCTACGTGGCTTTCGGAGGCGGAGTCGCAGTTTAGTGACAATCAGTCGGTGGTCAGTCCAACAGTGCGTCCCGCGCATGACACGGGTAACTTGCACTTGATGAATGCAATCGTGCGGCAAAGAGACGTCTCTTTGCCGCACGATTGCATAGTCGATCAAATGCCAGTGTTTGGATCTAGAGTGCATCCACGTTGTCTTGTGCTTAGCGGCAAGTCTAAACATGGAGTTGGATATTGCTAACTCGTATTGAGCACATAGACTGAGTAACAGCAGACCATTGCTGTTCATGTTGCCAACTCCGTGTCTACCCAGGACTCCAGGCCAAGCCTCATAGTCTTGTCCAACTAACAAATAACGGCAATAAGATATGCTCTCTGGTGTTTATGCCATCTAGGCTTCGAGTCAGTTCATCATAAACTTATCCTTTATGTCATCAGACTTATCTTAGACAATGATGACATTAAGGTAATTGTTTAGGTCCAGGTTCAGGCGCAACGTGGTGACGCGATCTGAGATATGTACAGGGTACTTCTCCAATCGCTTTAATATGTGATTTTTGATGGCAAATCCTACGCCTGAACGCCGAGGCTCGGAGACAGCAGTATCTTTCCAGAAGAAAGTGTAACCGCCACCATCTTCTACCAGTTCTCCTTCATCGGCGAGATGTTTTTCGCTGAGAGCAGCCACATCCACGTTGTAGCGACGAAGTTCTCGAGCAGCTTTACGCTCAGGGCAGTCGTTGCCATCACGATCTATGAGCGTTCTCACATTCCACGAGCCAAATGTCATGGTAGATGTTTCAAAAGGCTTTTTCTTCTGTTTACGTCGACCACGAATTAAGTGATGCGATGGTAGCCGCGGTTACTACCACCAACCAAGCAGAGACGAGCACCTACCGCCGCCGCCCTAGGCCATCCACCTTGCCTTGCTGAATCCCCGAGTCCACCAACTCCTGTTGCATTGGGTTGCCTTTCTCGCCGAAACAGACTTTTTGCGCTTTGCGAAAGGGAGCCGCTTTTAAAACTTGTATACCGAAGTATCAAGCCCCTCGTCCAGGTTTTGCTCGTGAGCCGACACGGTTAGCCAGGGTTTGGCCGCTGCACGCATTACAGCTGCTGGGAGCCACTGCAGAGAGTTTATGGACTAACAACATAACAAGTACATTTCTGTCACTATTTTGGAAGCCGGCTGATAGAAATAGACGCCACTAATCCACTACACCCCAACATTTATGCACTTTCCAGATTTAGATCGGAAAAAGAGTTCGAGAGAGAGATGTTCTCTTTTTCCGATCTAAATCTTTAGAAAAAAGTAAGCATACAAAATGCTTAAAAATTTGATTGAATTAATTAGGCGGAGTCATCAAAAAACAATGTTTAAAAATGACTGTAAAGTTATTCATTGTTTCCGTAGTCCGCAAGAATTACGATAGATGGCTCCAATGTCGCCTTAAGACGTATATGATATATCGGAGAATTTCGAATATCTGGGACGTGTCTAGGTGGCTCAGTTGGTCAGAGCATTCCCCCTGTAAGGGACTGGTCGAGGGTTCATGTCCCGTCCTAGATGTTCTCTTTTTCCGATCTAAATCTTTAGAAAAAAGTAAGCATACAAAATGCTTAAAAATTTAATTGAATTTAAGCACTTATATTAATAGGTATACAAGGGAAGAGGCTCGTGGCTAACTCGTAACCGCGTAGGTTACAAGGTTAAGCAGCATTAGACAGGCCAGTCTCCAGGTGGTGGCCATTTTTAACAAATTCAGTCCCCTCCGTGCCTTGGAAAGCACGTTAAGCCCTCGGTTCTGGTTGCCATAGGCCATGAATAATTTAAATAAACATCTGTGGCATTCGTTACGGGTAGTTAGAGCTCTAAAAAGTACGACAACGTACCTAACTACAGAACTTTGATATCGTAGTCGGCTGTGGAGTTCTGTTGGCACTGTTGGCAGTCTAGAGGTCGCTTCACAGAAAATATCGAAGTTCGGCCATTTCGCACTTAGACTGAAAGCTGACCCCAAATGAGTTAGGAAAGGCTCGGAGAATTATGACACTTTAGGTACACACACACATTCAGCCCCGTCCGGTCCTTGTGCTCGGGGACTTCAACGCCTGGTCATACGACCTGGGCCTGGGGTTCCCGACACGAAAGGGGCGCGACGGGGCATAGAGGCAGGGCACTGGTGGACTGGGCCGCACGACTCGGCCTAGTCCTCCTAAATCGGGGAGCCGTGGACACGTTCGTGACCTCGAGGGGTAGCTCCATCGTGGACCTATCGTTCGCGAGCCCCTCGTTGGCGCAACGTGTTCAGGGCTGGCGCGTCGTTTTGGGGGAGGACACAAGTTCGGATCACCGATACATTCGGTTTGACGTGTCCCCCCCTGCGAGCGACGCGCCGGCTGCACCGGCTCCACCCGAGCCACGTTGGGCGCTTAAGCGACTTGATCGGGAGCTCCTCCTGGAAGCCGCCATCGTACAGGCCTGGGCCCCTGCGCCGGACAGGCCTGTCTGCATAGACGATGAGGCGGAGTGGTTCCGGGAGGCCATGACCCGTGTCTGTGACGCGGCGATGCCTAGGGCTCCGCCCTATAATCCGAGGGGTCAGGTCTACTGGTGGTCGTCGGAGATCGCGCAGCTCAGACGGGGCTGCGTGATCACGCACCGCCGGTGGGCCCGATTCCGTAGGAGGCGTCGCCGCCCCGCAGATGCGGAGGCCCGAGAGGCGGAGTTGTACGAGGGATACAGGGAGGCCAGACGAGCCCTCCGAGCGGAGATAAGGCGTTCCAAACGGGACGCCTTCCGTGAGCTGCTGGAGACGCTGGAGCGGGACCCTTGGGGGCGGCCCTACCGGATGGTGAGGGGCAAGCTGCGCCCCAAGGCCCCGCCGTTAACCCGGTGTCTCCAGCCGGATCTGCTCGGAGGAGTTGTTGGCTCCCTGTTCCCAGCGCGGGCGGTGGAACATGTTCCACCGCGGATGACTCCGCCTCGGTTGCGCATGGCGCCCGACGTGGAAGACGACGACGTGCCCGAGGTCACTTGGGTAGAACTAGAGCTGGCGGTGAGAAGGCTAAGAGCCAAACACACCGCCCCGGGACCCGACGGCATTCCAGGCCGAGCGTGGGTCCTAGCTCTAGTCGACGACGCTCTCGAGCCCCGACTGAGAGGGCTTCTCAGCGCATGTTTGGAGCGGGGCCAGTTTCCGAAATTGTGGAAGACGGGGAAACTGGTCCTCATCCGAAAGGAGGGGCGCCCGGCGGACTCGCCGTCCGCCTACCGGCCCATAGTGTTGCTCGACGAGGTGTGCAAGCTCTTTGAAAGAGTAATTGCGAAGCGCCTCGTCGAGCACCTCTCAAGAGTGGGGCCGGACCTGGCGGATGGCCAATATGGCTTCCGCCAGAGGCGCTCCACCGTGGATGCCATCATGCGCGTGAGGGCTCTGGCGGAGGATGCAGTAGCCCGGGGTGAGGTGATGTTGGCGGTGTCCCTAGACATCGCCAACGCGTTCAACACCTTGCCCTGGAGTTGCATTAGGGAGGCGCTCGTGTATCACGAAGTGCCTCTCTACCTCCGCCGCATAGTCGGGGCGTATTTGACGGAGAGAGCCGTCATCTACCCAACCGTGACCGGTCTCGGTCGGCGTGAAATGTCGTGCGGTGTTCCACAGGGATCGGTCCTGGGGCCGCTCCTGTGGAACATCGGATACGACTGGGTGCTTCGCGGTGAGCTCGTAGGCGGTGCCGCCGTCACGTGCTACGCGGACGACACGCTCGTGACGGCGTGCGGGGCGACGTACCGCGAAGCGACCCGAAAGGCCACGACCGCGGTTGCCCAAGTCGTTAGGCGGATCCGGCGGCTGGGTCTCGAGGTGGCCCTGCACAAAACCGAGGCCCTGTTCTTCCATGGGCCTCGGAGCAAGCCACCCGAGGGATCCAGTCTCATCGTGGGAGGAAATCGCATCGGCATCAAGCCCCAAATGAAATATTTGGGGCTCGTGCTCGACGGCCGATGGGACTTCGGAGAGCACATCCGAAGTCTGGCCCCCAAATTGAAGGGCACAGCTCTTGCTCTGGCTCGGCTGTTGCCCAACATGAGGGGGCCCGATGACTCCTGCAGGAGACTCTACGCGGGGATCGTGCGGTCCATGGCCCTGTATGGGTGCCCAATATGGGCGGAGGCCCTGAGGACCAGAACTGTGCAGATGCTGCGCGCTCCGCAGCGAGTTCTGGCCATCAGGGTCATCCGAGGGTACCGCACGATCTCCTTCGAGGCGGCGAGTCTCCTTGCCGGAACTCCGCCATGGGACCTGGAAGCGAGAGCCCTTTCGCAACTGTACCAGTGGCGAAAGGAGGCGCGGGAGCAGGGATGGAACCCCGAGCCTCGAGAAATCGAGGCCGTGCAGTCCCAGCTCCGCCAGGCCATCGTGGTGGAGTGGAAGGAACGACTTGGGCAACCAAGCGCAGGGCACGCCGCAATAGCGGCGGTAAGGCCCATCATGGAGGATTGGCTGGAGAGGCGACACGGAAGCCTCTCCTACCGACTGACGCAGGTGATCTCAGGGAAGGGGTGCTTCGGGGACCACCTGCATCGGATCAGGAAGGAGCCAACGCCTGAGTGTCATCACTGCGACGCGAGCGAGGACTCAGGGCTGCACACGCTGGCGGACTGCCCGGCGTGGGAGGCGCCGAGGCGTGACCTCGTGGCAGCCATCGGGGTGGGAGTCCTCTCGCTCGGCAGCATGATTGCGGCAATGGTGCGGAGCGCGAGCGCGTGGGCCGCCGCCGCCTCCTTCTGCGAGCATGTAATGCTCGCGAAGGAGGTGGCGGAGCGCGCCCGGGAGAGACTTAGAACTCTCCCGGTCCGCCGAGCCCGCAACTTGCTCGCCGCGCGTCGCAGGCAACTCAGGCGCCGGAGGTCGCTTAACGACCTCCGTCCTCCATGAGCGCAGGCCTGGGGGTGGCGGGTGAGGCCACCTGTCACCCCAGCAGAAGCAGGCCGGGACGGTGGGGCGACTAGCGCCCCTCCCCAAACCGGGGCAAGACGGGGACACCGTGGTTCCCAAACCCGAGGGGGCCATCTCGAAACCGGAGATGGCCCAGGGTCAGTCGGGGTGCGAGGGATATGCTCTATGGGCAACCTTACACCCCGGCGTCTGTAGACCCGAGACGGCGTGCGGTTTTAGTCGGTTCAAGCCCGACATAACCGCCCCCGCTGGCACGCGGGGGGGTATCCGAAGGGATTTCCGCACGAAAAAAAAAAAAAAAAAAAAAAAAAGGTACACACACACATTAGGTAGGAAGGTACCTATACAAAATGAAGCACTGTCTAACAATATTTTTACGATAGAATACCTACCTACCTAGAAAATACACTAACTCAGCATCACGATAATAGAATATTTATACATTGTTAAAGCAAAATTAGAATTTTGCGTTACAATGTCGGCCGACAGCTAGTACCTTCTTACAGGTCAGCCGTTCCAGTTTTACATTTCATCGATCAGCTATATTTATCGGTTATGTTACTCCCTACATTACCTGCACCTATGTATTTTTATTCTTACCTATATTAGAATAGGGAACATTCAATAATCTTCTCTCTTTAGTACATATTGATTATATTATCCTGCTAATATTATAAACGTGATAGTTTGTGAGTATGGATGTATGAATGTATTGATGATTGTTACTCTTTCACGCAAAAACGGTTTGACAGATCTGGCTACAATTTGGTACAGGGATGGATTATAGTCTGGAATAACACATAGGTTAATTTTTATCCCCGGAATAGGTTCCCATGGGAAGCAGGAACGGGAGCAGAATTCCAGGCGCGAAGCCGCGGGTAAATGCTAGTATAATATTGTTATGTGTTTTAGGACATTTCTTACATGCATAACCTCATAATATCAATTCAATCAATTGTTAGTAGGTAGCATCTTTTAGAAATATTAGAATTTGATTGAAACAACCGGAAACCACTCACTAATATACCCAATTTATATTTTTTATTTTTGCGCTACAACAGCAACGAATGACACGGTCAGTTGCATGGTTCATGGTGCATGGTTATTAGTCGGTAAGAGATTGAACTGACAGCGTGGGAACTTATGACTTGTTGCATTGCGTGCACCTCTTGCCCGCCTCTTGTGCTGCACTTGTAGCCAGTATTGTTTTTGAATAATAAAAAGAAACCTACTTTTTGCGTTTGTTTGTAGAAAATTATAGTCTAAAATATATAAGATGGTATAAAATGGTATAGATTTTTTTTTAAAACGCCTGACGCATTTGAGTTCATGTTATTAGCCTACCGTCTCGCGCATGTTTAACATAAAAATCACTCAAGGCTTGCGCGCGCGCACTCACACAGGCACAGACATAGGTTAAAGTGTGAAGAAGGTTCGCTTGACTACCACTACCACTGGTGTAACCTCGCCTGTTCTCTCGGTAATTCTTAAATCGTCAAAGCCATAAGTGGTAATTGGCGTTTGCATAAGCTCGCGTAGGTCAGTGCAGTATTCCGTGTGGTAATATTTATTATATTTGTGTCGGTTTAATAAGTATAAAATGAAATATATTCGCTATACAGTGTTATGATAGGTATATCATATCTACCTTTTACTTATCGGGTATTAGTCAAGTATTAGTAAGGTAAGCCAAAAATCTTGAACATGTGCAATAAATGGCCAACCAATAAAAAACAATAGCAGGAGTGATCAACCAATGACGCGAGCCCTTTTTGCCCGTGATTAGTTTTATACATCTACTAGCATCGGCCCGCGGTTTCACCCACGTAAGTGCTGATAGGATACATACGTAAGATCAGCAGATCATTAGGGCGGCAATCAGTATGTGAATACCACTACATCAACAGTTTAACAGACCAAAAGTGTACTACATCAATAAGTTACGAGTTCAATAATTCATTACATCAACAGATCGTGTCAACCATTATACTACATCAATAGTTCACAGACCAACATCCATTTGGGTAACGACATAAAATCCGTTGTAGGGAAAACATAATCACTTCAAAATATTATAATTCTTGTTTATTGAAGTTACCCAAAAGTATCAACTTTGATCAAATTTTAATGCGGATTTTTTTGTTCGAAAGCCGATGTAATCGAGATGGTTGGACCTATAAATAAATTGTATGCGAGGTTTTTAATTTTGTTAAATTAATTTATATCTAACACTAGCTGACCCGGCAGACTTCGTACTGCCTTAATCGATGACAAACCTTTTAAACCTTCTCTGGACCTCCACAAATAATTCAAGACCAAAATTAGCCAAATCGGTCCAGCCGTTCTCGAGTTTTAACGAGACTAACGAACAGCAATTCATTTTTATATATAAAGATAAGAAGATATAACATATAACATAAACTCACGCCCATATCCCCGAAGGGGTAGGCAGAGGTGCTAGCACCCACATTTCGCCAGTTTATGTTTAGGTCCCAATGTAATAGGTGGCGAGCCTATTGCCATTAACCGGGCACTTATAAACCTGCGATAAATACACACATAACTTCGAAAAGCATCGAAAAGTCATTGGTGTGTGCCATGGTAAAACCTGGGATCGAACCCGAGACCTCGTCTCAGCAGTCCATTACCCATACACTAGGCTACCGCGGCTTTTTTTTATCTACCCTCAATGCAAAAGTGACATGTCACTGATATTATTTAGGTATTTCTTTTAAAAAAGAGGGTTCTATATTCGACACGTGTGTATGTAGGTATGTTTGTATATGCATGAACTAAATGAATATCGTTCAATGGTTTGATGAATATTATGTACTATATACTCTATAAATAAGATAACAGGAAAATTAATGATGTGACCCCTCATTAATTGTAAAAATAATCCTATCCCAAAATCAAATAGAAACTTTGCATAGAAGTTGGACCCAGCTTTTGAATGATAGAAAGTGGAATTTGTATAAAAAATAAATTTTAGGAATTATGTACTGAAGAAGTGATTTAAATATCGGTTAAATAATAATAAAAGTGTTTATTTGTGCCTATAATGAATTTTAAGTAGTTAGCTAAGTGAATGTTGATCGCATGAACGATTGACGTAGTGTTTTTTTAGTAAATTAGTTAATAACTCGTAACTTATTAATGTAGGAAACTGTTTTAGTAGTCTTAGAGGTGTTCACATACTGATTATTGACCTAATGAACTGCTAACCTCACGTATGTATCCCAGTCCAGATTCCGTGAGTATACCGATATAAAAAGTAGCTTATATTACTTAGAGATAATGTTGAAAGAATTTTGGAAATCGGTCCAATAGTTTTTGTAGTTTATTCGTTACAAATTTCATAATATTAGAGTATATGATTGGTGCGTCTCAGCCACAGCCACGTTTATGGAAACCCTACCCGTATTCAGAACTCCTGTACTTCTGAACTGCGGGAAGGTTTACAAGCATTAACATAAGGTTACTGTAAACCGCAGTCACTATTCTGAGTTGCGAACTATGTGAATTCGAGTATTGTTTCCGATGTAGTATTCAAGACTTTATAATTTAAATGCTACCTCTACTCAGATATCTATAAAGTTTAAATTATGTACCTGCGATCTGACACGCGGGAGAGATTTTTGCGCTATAATCCCCTATTTCAGATCACGAGTGACACATGGCAAGAAAGAAAGAGATATATCATGTGCATTATTCTTGTTTGTTTTGATATAAATAAGTTTCCTTGACGAGTAACTAGAAAATATATAAGTTCTTCCTTCTTCTATGAGCAGACGTAAAGATCCTTAAACCGCATATCTACAGGGAAACCTAAAAAGATGTATGCATTTTGTAAAAATATACATAATGCCTAACCCTCGATAATTTCCTAATTTTGTATTCCTTAAGGCTAGTATTGCGTTGCAGGTCAGAAGTACTAGAGTTCTGAAAACGGGTAGGGTTTTCATATACGCGCCGCCGTCGCGCTGCTCCCCGCGTTTACAACCAATGAGACCTAAAAATTCGTTCTGCGCATCTAGAGTAGGTACCTACATAATCAACAGTCTTGTCTCTGTAACTATATAACCAATTCAATCAGTATTCCTAAATTGAATATGAAATACAGTTATGTATAACTTGCACCAAACTTGGCCGCTCTTAGAACGATACGACACGCAATGAAGAAAATTAGGTATCAGCGAACAAGGGGCACGGGGGCGGGCACGCATGCGCGCTAGAGTGTCAACCAACATTTGCATTGCACGCTGTCAATGTCAGCTGTCACTCTCTGGTAGTACAATCGCAAACTAACTAATTTTGTTATTATCAGTGTGTTATTTTCTTTGATATATTTTTTGATAGATTAGATATTTTAATGATTATCAAATTATTGTGATAAATTACTATTATTATACGTATATTCAGCGGTCTTGGAGACCGCAACGAGTTTTCAAATTCAAAAATTTCAACGTGTGCATGTCTTGCGACAGAGTGCGTCCTACCTTTTCTACACGTCGAACAGTACCTATCGCACTTAAGCTCGGCAAGTGTGCGTGAGCGCGCGTTTAGCCTAGGTAATCAGAATTATTCAGTCTGCGGTCTCTGAAACCGCACGTAGGTGGTTAGGTGACTTTTTTCAGTAAATCTGTTCTATCGTTTTACTGTTAAAATAAATCAAAACGATGAAAATCTTCAATGATAACTGCAGCAAAAGACGTAAAATGAGAAACAAGTTATGCCAAACAAATATTTAAGTGACGTATAACTTGATTTTCCTGATTATACTGTGCTTGAAGGTTGAAGACATGGATAAGTAGTAAATTCGTGAATGTTTAAGTATTGCAATTTTGTTCAATTTTTTATTTTGTCTTCATTTTTTTAATAATTTGATTCCTGAATTCATAGGAATGAATACCAAATTGAAATTCTAAGTTTTTAATACTACAAATCTAATTTTATTAGTTTTTGTGATATTTTTCTGCTTAAATTGATGATTTATGAATATTTCATGAATATTACTAGATTTTAGTCCACTTTATGTTAATTAGGTCACTTTAATGAAACTTTTGATGGATACAGCTAATTCCACATTTCAGCTAATAATCCAGGACCACACGTAGGTGGTTAAGGGACAGAAATAGGGAGTAGGTGGTTAAGGGTTGTATGAATGAAAACCTAATATACAAATTTTATTTCGAAATACATTACCACTAAAATTAATTTAATAGTTAATTAGTGAATCAAAACAATAATACGAAAAATCTTCCATTCACCAGAATGTTCTATTTTATTTAACTTCTTACATAAATTCCTTATATATATACCTACCGTATGTATTTGCCCACTCGAATACATGCGCAAGTCCAAACTCGCGGCTATGTTCAGAGCGGTCAAGAAGTTTGGCGCGAGGTATACCTACTTAGAAGAATTAATTTCAATGTCGTAAAGTTGTACGAAATAACCTTCTATCTGTTATAACCACTTATTGAAATAATACTATTTTTAACGGATTCTATCGCGATTTATTCGATGTTATTTTATTATTTACACTGAACCCGACGTCTCGGTTGCTTTTCAGCAACATTGTCACGGGAATCCGTTAAAAATAGTTTCTTTTCAATGTGTTACCATTCGCGTAAACTTCCGACAATAACCACTTTTTTTTTTGAATAACCAATTAGTTTATAGAAATACAAACTTAAATCACTTTGATAATGTCATTTAGATCTTATCTTACAAAATGATTTGTTTAATTGAAACATGTCACAATGATGTGTGGGACGGACGGAAAGGTTATTTGTTACTTGTGCATAGCCAACTACAAAATTTGCTTAGCACTGAAATAAATACAAACCTATTTTACATTGGTCTACCATGTACTTATAAGTAGGTTTATAATCCTGAAAGAAGCTACTTTTGTCGTTGACTGTACAATACAGTACCTTTTTTTTTTTTTTTTTTTTTTTTTTCGTGCGGAAATCCCTTCGGATACCGCCCCCGCTGGAGAGCGGGGGGTCTCCAGCGGGGGCGGTTATGTCGGGCTTGCACTGACTAAAACCGCACGCCGTCTCGGGTCTTAAGACGCCGGGGTGTAAGGTTACCCATAGAGCATATCCCTCGCACCCCGACTGACCCTGGGCCATCTCCGGTTTCGAGATGGCCCCCTTACTTGCTCTCCACTGTGCCCTCTGCTAATCAGAGGGACACGTGGAAAGCTTCCGAACAGCCCTCAACAGGGCCGTCCTCGCCTCGGTCGGAGTTGGCCGTAGGCGGCAGCGTCTCTCCCACCCTAGGAGAGAGGCGCTGCCGTCTCCGTTGCCCAGGGTGCACCGCGTGGAGGTCCCCAACCAAGCACCCCTACAATACAGTACCTAAACTAAGAACCGTGTTGAGTTAAATGTTATCAAATGAAGTATCTATAAATGCAATTACAAAGAACCAGGTTGTTAATATTCAAATAAATGTTTATCGTATATATAATATTTACATTGTAAGAGTTTATTTAACAGATCTCGATTGGTTAGCAGATAGGAATTGCGTTTAATGGTCTCTTCACACCAGGGATTGTGATCACTATGCTATGACTTTTTTGGCGTATTCGTCTATAAGTATAAATATAAAGATGCATTCAAACATTTAAATTTTATTACTTTTATTTGCCTTAGGGGCGGCAGTATCTATTAATGAAGTGTATCTAATTACTAGGACGGTTGCCAGCTTGGCAATCAACCCAAACTTAAGCGTAGCGAGATTAGCCTATCCAACAATAGGTCAACGTGACTGGTCGACTTTTTCCATTGATTTGGTTTTTCGGTGATTATTCCTCGATGGTAAGACCGATCTGGACATTCGCTCGCTACGCTTAATTAGTGACAATTTATGTGTATGTATTTGGTCTCTCTAAACCTATGCAGTTAGGAACTAAATTTCAATGTTAATACCGTTATATATGATTTATTTCTCTTTACATTTTTCTAGCTTAAAAAACTTTTATGATGTATACTTTAGTGTGTGGGAAAATAAATTATTGTTGTTGGCAATGGTTGTTTATTTTTTTTTTAGAACGAACCTTTCTGCACAGGCATGTCTGAACGATATTAGGTGTCGGGATGCGAAAATTCAACATGCCCCTCCCCTTTCATGTTATGGAAAGTATGGAAGTTCCTATTTTGTGTGAGAAATCCTCCTCAACCTTCCTCTCACCGGTGGGTACGTATGGTGTTTCGTCATATAAGCCAGTCTTCTTCTTCGTCGTGGCGATGGCAGTAGGTTAGGAATAAATTTATATGTGGAATTAAATGTATCCAGCCCAAAATATTGCGATATTGACAACTCCCGCATATTACTCGGCTCCTGTGTGGCCAGGGCATCTGGTGTACCGTAGAAAGGATATCCCAGAAACCCGGGCCGACCTTGGTCACCAACATAGGCAACCCCTATGTGTTGTAGGGGATCAAAATCCACCCTCTCCTAAAGAGAGGCGCGCGCAGAAACGCTGCGCGCCGTCACTCTGGGCCTGCTTCTGCTAGGGTCACGGCTAGACTCAACCGTCATAGGCCCGCGCTTATGGAGGATGAAGATAGTTCTGCGATTTCCGAGTGTTAGGGCCTCCCCGTTCCGTTTCCACCGCCTCTTGACCATGGCCAGTAATAGGGTTTGCAGCGTGAGGCTTCCGTTTCCGACGGCTGCCTCGAGGGAACGCCATCGCTCTATCCACTCTGGGTTAAAAGCGGCGTGTTCACGGAGTAGACTCGGTAATGGCCGGATTCGAGCGTCATCGGCTCCCGGCCTATCATCATCATCATCAACCTATTCTAGTCCACTGCTGGCCATAGGTCTCCCCTAATGAGCGCCATAGCGCCCTGTCTTCAGCTTGCCGCGTCCAGCATCTGCCCGCAGTCTTTCGCAGATCGTCATCCCACCTGGCCGGAGGGCGTCCTACACTAGGTTTGCCGAGTCGCGGTCTCCATTCAAGAACACGTTTACCCCAGCGGTTGTCGGTTCTTCGCGAGATATGGCCCGACCTATACGATGCAGGAATTTACCGAAACACCCATGTTCCGCCAGTAATTCCTGGCCGCCCTCTATTCTGGTTCAATCCTTTAGGCCCGGCTAGCGGCTATTATTCTATTTTTTTTATAATACTCATTTACTTATAACTATATGAGTTTTTGTTACAGGCAAAGTGTAATTTGTGTTTGTAGATAGGCAAAGTGAATATTAATTAGTTTTTAAAACTGATTGATATACATGAAATTTTTGGTTTCATCCAATCGGCCTGCGCCCCCTATGGCCCTGCGCCCGGGTGCCCCGGACTCCCGGGTAAAGACGGCCCTGACTTTGCATACCATAAGGCGAGGGTCCCTGAAGAAGGCTGTTTCTAAACAAGGATTTATCGAAAATGAGAAGTCCCTATATTCTGAAAATCATATGTTATTCTAGGCTATTCTAACTAGTATCTTCGGTTATCCGATACACGATGACTTTTACTTCGATAGAATTTGTTCTCAAAGATTGGTCTAACCCGAAACGGATTCCAGTTTTATTTGAGTTGTGTTCAGGTTAGAAAAATAAGAATATTGTGACTTTTACGGGATCGACTGCCGTCTCACATCTTGCTTGGGCCCAGATGCTCTACGGATCTTAATGATGCCTATGGGTATATGGAACCCATGGATGTACCTATAGGACTCCATAGGTGAATGGGTCCCATGGTAATATGAGCCCTATGGCTAACGTATATGTATGGGGCCCCATTGGAGTATAAGGTGCCATAGGTCTATGTCACCCCATGGGTGTATGGGCCCCATGAGTGATTTATGTGTATGGGGCCCTATATATATGTATGGGGCCCCATACGTGTGTGGGGGCCCATTAGTGTATGCCCCCCCATGGGTTTAAGGGCAATCAAGATCTTGCAGCTTGGCGACCGGGGTCCACTCTTCTATTGCTCTTTTTCATAGTTTGGTTCGTATAAGCTTTTACGAAAGCGACTTTTTGATAGCTATATTGAAATATAATAATTATTATTAGCTTTATTCCTTTTATCTAAAATGCAACTATAAGATCTTCTATGTAAATAAAAGTTGGGTTATTGTTTGTGTTGATACTACATCACAACCTTAAGTTAACCTTCGTTTTTTTCTGTATATTGACGCGAAAAACCTAAAATACCTAGTCGTCGAAAACCCTCGTCTTAATATAAGTGCGTGAGAAAGAGCTGAAGAGTTAGAATCAGTCTCCGGTAAGACACTGATGCCCTTATTGCAACATACTGATGCCCTTATTACAACATACCTATGCATTGATGTTATAACCCTGTGATGTTTCTACAAGGCTAGAAACCTAGATATATACCTAGGCAGTTTTCCGCGCCGGATGTTGCGGCGATACACTACTTCACTTCAGGCCATAGTGGAGTGCACAGTCTACATACAACACAAACGCACCAAAACTACAAACAAACAAAGCTTATCACTGAGCCGGTGAAGAGTACGGGAGATGACTAGTTGCCTCGCCAAACATGTACCTATCTAATGCCAGAGATAGCTAAATATGATCTCTGACCTTCATACTAGATCCCAGACTACCACGTCGCTCAGAGCTGTCACGTGTCGCTGTTATATGCTCTCTGGGTTTGTAAATATTTTTTCTAAAGTTGTATACTTGTACCCAGACATTAGATGCTTATCTTGTACCAGCTTTTTTGTGAAAAGGTGACAATCGAAACTACGGTTATAACTGTCAAATTTCATGCTAATTGCATTGCAGTTCAAATTAGTGTTCTCAGATAAACAGTGGGCGCCACCCCAGTTCACAGAATGGTTGGTACGACTATTAAGTACCAATCAATCTGTGAACTGAAGGGTGGCCGTCACCGTCACTTTAGTGTAGCTAATTGACTTTGATATTTAATAAAATCGGGAAAGTTAGCAAATAATATTATTAGTTGAAGTCTATTTTTCACATTATACAAAGTTGTTATTTCACCTATAGCTAATTGATGCGTGACACTCCCATAGTTCGCGCAGGATGAGTGGCGTAAAGCAGAGCGATGGTGAAATTTGCACGCGTAACGTGGTAACCTGACGGTCGGTCGGGCAGCGCTAGCCACCGCAAGGGCCGCATATCTGACGACCGCGCCCTCCAGCCGCACATCTGACGACCGCGACCTCCAGCCGCTCCCATCGAAGTCCGAGGGGCCAGTGATCGTATCAGTCGCCTCCCAGGATGCGTGTCAATTGGAGTTGTCACTTTTTCGGGTGACCGGAAATCTCACCTGGCTCGGGTACTACCCAGGGAGACGTGAAGCGCAATCCCGACCCATCTAACGTAGAAGAACCCCCCGCTAACTCACTCCGACCGACCTGTCGACGCCGACTGATTTACACCCTCAATACCGTCACACGGTCTCATGGGAGCACATCACGTGGAGGGGGTCGAGCCCCAGAAACACGTAAGTATTCTGTTCACCCTTTTAGTTGGGCAGGAGCCTCAACAGGCATGAGAGTGTCACGCATAAATTTCTCAAACTATAGTTATCTCACCAGTCTCTAAAAAGCATCAATCAAACTGTTGTACGTAACTACTGATTATGTTTTGGCTTAAGGCTAGCATTTAGTTTAGATTGTTACCCATACATTGGACGAAAGGCCTATCTAACATTAGAAGTAGCTAATGTTTATGTTCTTATGTTTATTTTTACTCCTACTACCTACTTTAGTCGGTTCAAGCCCGACATAACCGCCCCCGCTGACCGGCGGGGGGGTATCCGAAGGGATTTCCGCACGAAAAAAAAAAAAAGGTGCTACAGCCTGTAGTACCTTACTAGGTACTACAGGCTGTAGCACCTTTTTTTTTTTAGAACGTGTATTTTTACTCCTACTACCTACTGGTAGTAGGAGTAAAAATAAAAATAATTTCATACAAAAAAATAGGGATATTTTATTGGATAATTTATGTAATAAAATCGGACAACACTAATCTGTAGTGTAATTGAATGACATTTGACATAAACGTAGTTCCGTACCATTTCACAGAAAAGCTGATACAATAGTAGCAGATTCAGGCTAGAGACTGATTGAAGGCTTCGCAATGCTTATTCGTCATGTGGCCGAATTAAAATGAAAGAAAAACTTGCAAAACAATGAAAGAAGTATATGTATATTATATATATATAAGAAAGTTTATTTACATTTAATTTTTACACCCACATAGGAATTATTTACTTTACAACAATACGTATAAAAGTGGAGATAACACTAAATTAAAATGTATTGTAGTGTGAAATAATATTTAAAACAATACTTTTAGGTCAATACATTTAGCATTGTGTACACAAAAAAGCCTTATTGAAACATAACAAATACTACGTACTATAAAAACCTTTTCTCTTTGCTCTTAATAATTACAGTCACGAATTATTGTTAATTTTAAGTAGCGTATTTTATGCGCGTTTATGCTCAGTGATGACATGACATGTACGTTGCATTCGGCGTTTTAATCAGCCGAACGCCATCCTCGGTCGCGCGGCACCAGTCGCGCGGGAAGGCGTTGTTTATCTGTCGCCGCTAAAAAACGCTAATTTGTGATTAGAATAAAAACTCATTGCTTTTTAACATCATCAATTATTTGAGAAAAGGGCCTGTTACTACCAGCATGATTTGTAACTAGGTATAAATTAATATATAAAAAGTATGAAAAAACAAATATGTCAATTTTGGATGCAATGTTGGAATACATACTATCATTAACTTTCGTTTTGGAAACTATTATTTTTGAGAAAAAGAAAAGGTGAACCAAATGACAAAAATTTTGTTTTGTAGATATTTTCGTTGATTATTGTTTTTGACATTGGCTACATTTATATATCAAAAAATCTAAATGCAAAACTCAATAATCATTCATTAAAATTATAATTTGCTCGTTGTGTTTTTGAACCATTTCAAAAAAAAAACATTTTTGAGCTAAGTACCTAAATCGCAAGTCTATTTGTACATGTTTTCATAATGATTTGCGAAACTAACAACTTTAAAATGTATAAAAAGAAATTTATATTTTTGGTAACATTGTTCACTTATTTTTTACAAATGAAACCAATCCGTATATAAGAAGTTGCCATCTACATTAAAACATTAATTAGGGCGATAACATAAAAGATATCGAACTAATATTTATTAAATAAATAATTGTACTACTTCAACCTTTTATACACCTATAATAAAATGTTTCATAATCCTGAGGTTGTTGTAATATTAAATCACTTAAGAGTAACCTAAAATTACCAAATAATAAAATTCTGATCATAAAAATGTTTTATGGATTCGCAAATGTTATTTACATTTGCGAACATAAACAACTATGCAATGGAATCCGAACAATGTACTAAAATTAAATTAAACATGTAAAAAAATTGTATCTAAAACACCTTGTATTGTTGAAAAACAGGAATTTTAAGTGCACAAAAAATATATATTTATTTTATTAAAACTGTACTTTGATCATATAAAAAGTCACTAACACGACTAAATTCATTACAATCCAAAATGTTGATATAAATCCAGGTACTTAACCTGTAGTTTTTCCCCGCTTATTTTTCGTTATAAAAAGTACATAAATACGTTTATTTGGGAAAAACACATGTACTAACACTCAAAATGAAACTTGAAAAGAAGTCTGAGAAGTATAGCTGGAGTGACCCAGATGGACCGAGTGAGGAACAGCGAGATAAGGGAACGTTGCGCTATGGTAGAAGATGTAGTGCCAAGATAGAGAAAGGGATGCTTGGATGTTTCGGTCATATAGAGAGGATGGATGAAAGAAGATTAACGAAACAGATTTATGCGGCGATGGCTACTGGGCAACCCGGTAAAGATAGACCTAGGCGTACGTATGCCAATCAGATCGAGGACGTTTTGAAGAAAGGCCAGGTCAGAAGTACCCGTAACCGGCGTGCATGTATGAAAACAATTATGAAAGTTGAAAAAGCGAAAGGCGTATACCAAGATCGTAGCAAATGGAAAGTGGTTGTCTCTGCCTACCCCAATAGGAAAGAGGCGTGACTATATGTGTGTATTTTATTAAACTTAGTGCGATCCACCGTACTTCGATAAATTATAGAACCGATGGGTAAAAAGGTGTTTCTGTTTAAATTACAGTATCAAGGAGCAAATTGCAATGAAGAATAACAAACAATATCCAAAAATATTTGAATAAAAACACTTAAAAATTATACATACGGAAATCTGTTCATTTTTATAGAAATAACTTAGGAGACTTAAATATCCAAAACCGTAAGAATCATTCCACTTGGAACCATAATCTGGATACATTTGGTTCCAGTGAGACTTTTTTTTTCTCCTTAGAACCAAAGTTGGAGTTGTCGGTTCTACTGGGAACTATAATAAGTAGCTGGATCTATTAGTGGTTCTACCAAGAATGATTTCTTCACATCAGGACCAATTTTTATATTTGTACCTAGGCCTATTTTACCCACTTTTGGGAAACTACTGCAGACACAAGACGATATTTCAACGATGTGTACAACTGAACTACTGATACTAGGGGGTATTTATATGTCGCGCAATCTACTCAAATCATGTTTCCAAATCAACGTATTATGTGAATGCTCATTAGTAGATACTCCGATACTTTGCGAACTTCTTCGTAAGTAAAGATAATGCAAGGCGACCTTTAATAATAATAAATTAGCGACTGTCATTATGACGCATATCAGATTACCTTATGTCAAATGGTATATTCTAATATTGTGCATAAAAATTAATTAATTAAATTAAACACGGTTAAATAATGAGTGACGAGCTAAAATTAATAAAAAGTAAGGGGTGTTACAGTATTATTGTGTAGGAGTCATAGATATCACAAGCATGTTACCAACAAAAATGGAAATACGCTATGGCGCTGTGAAAATTACAAACCAACCAAATTAAAATGTACCGGATCAATGATTGTAAATTCAGTAAGTACTTACATACTTCTGATTCATAAACAATATTTGATTAGAGGATTAAACTTTTTGTAACTTGTAATTTATTGGATGAATCTTTGTTGATTTTAGGCTACTACTATGATAATAAAAGATAAACCTCATTGCGACATCTGCAGTCCTGATATTGCTCATAATTTTATAGAAAGCACTATAAATGAGTATTGTGATAACATTGCACACAACCATGAACCAGAGCCTCGCATGTACAAAAAAGCACTTGCTGTAATAGAGAGCAACGGATGGCATTTAGCTACAAATAAACCGGTACCTACATTTTATGTAAAAAAAAAACAGGAATTTATCGAAAAAGGAAGTTTGGCCCATGTTAAAAAAATAGGAGCAGATACTGTTGAAAATGTAGAAATACCAGTACAGTACATAGATTTCTTGCTGACCGACTATTCATGTAACGGAATACGGATTATTGTATTTAGGTCAGAAGAAGGTCGAAGTCGGTTAAAAACGTTGTCCGATTTTTTTCATGGAGGGACTTACGAAGCCTGTCCAGCACCATTTCGACAGCTGTATGTCATTCATGGCGATATTGGTAGCAATGCTACATATACCAACATAGTTCCTTTGGTATTTGCATGTCACATCAAACATCGGAAGCGTATACGATATTATTCGATATTATTAAATCACAGATGCGAGATTGGCATCCCAAGTCAGTTACAATTGAATTTGAGAAAGTCGTCATGTTTGCATTAACAAAAATTAACATAGAAGTTAATGGCTGCTATTACCATTTTTGTTATGCTATCAGTCGGAAAGCAAAGACGTTGGGTATTAAAAAAACTAAAATCAATAACCAAATAATTAAACTTTGCTGTAACCTTGCTTTATTACCCGAAACTAACATAGAAGAGGGCTGGCAATATATAAAAAATGTAATTTTGCTTTACTATGCTTTAGAGAATTTTTCCACATTTGTGAGATATTTCGAAAAATATTGGATGAAAGACGAATATTTTAAGATTTGGTGCGTGTTTGGTGTACGTCATCGCACTAACAATTGTATTGAAGGATGGAACCACAATCTTAATACAAATATAAACAGAAATGAAGTACAATTTAGCCAAATATTACATATATTAAAACAAGAGTCATCGATAACTTCCCTTAATTGTAACCGTTTAGAACGATTTAATAAAAATCCCTCTCCTAAACGCCGTATAAAGACTATGGAGAATGACCCCATTTTGCTGGCGCAAATGCAGCTCACAAATGGCGAGATCAGCACTGGTCATTTCCTTGAAAAATTAAAATAGGTTTATTACTACTAAAAGTCTATTCTGGATTAAATTGTGCCTACAGTTAACAAAATAGAAGTTACCTGTAATAGAAGTGCTAGTTTTTATTATATTTGATTTATATAACAAATAACTGTATTTTATTCCTAATAAACCATAAACCATGACAAAAACTGACAACGCACCCGTGCGTTCGTATTAAAATGTCTACTTTCCCAAAAGTGGGACAAATAGGCCTAGGTACAAATATAAAAATTGGTCCTGATGAGAAGAAATCATTCTTGGTAGAACATTAATGGATCAACCTACTTATTATAGTTCCCAGTAGAACCGACAACTCCATATTTGGTTCGTCTCACTGGAACCAAAATGGATCTAGACTATGGTTCCAAGTGGAATGATCCAACCGTAACCGTAGAAACTAACAGACTCGACTTGTACTTTGCAAAACTTTATAAGTGACAGTACGATATTATACGATATATTACAATGATGCAATGCGTACGTGGATATACGATCGTAGTATATTAACTATTATTATAAGCGTTTCCCAAATGATGGGTGGCGACACGGTTCGTTACGTTTGACCCGTCCGCTGCCTTATGCGTGTGCACGCGTGCGGCGCCTGTTCCGTGCAAATAATATTGTGTGGATTTCTAGCCTAACCTACTCCATGATGTAAATCTCAGCCTCGAGGTAAAATAAAAGATTTTTTGATGTATACCACCTACGTGGTGGATTAAGTTTGGATTATTAGATTTATCAAGCCCGAAACTGGGCTTCATGCGTAATTTACACCAGCTGGTATAAACAATTTTGTAAAAAATTTGTGCAGTCTAGAATGTTTGCTTTTCATGAAGCTGAGACTATTGGCATTACGCTTATTCATGCAAAGCATTTACTATAAAGCGTAAATATTTCCTAACACAGTTATCCAGTATCCGCGTCCGTGTTACTACTTAACTAACGCCTAAGAATGCGGATTACCTCATGTATTAAATATTTAAAAAAAACTATCTGATACATATTCCACGTTACAAAAACAAACAAAAATCTTAAATATTATTGACTAAAATCGAATGCGGCTTACAATATGAGCTACTCGTGGCAGAATGGCTTCCAATTAAGTGCTAAGGATAACCATGCGGGTATATATATACCTAAATAATTTCAAGTAAAACTACAGCACAGAACACACTGCACGGACAGTTCTGCATCATATATGTTTCTATTTAATATTGACATTTTTTTTTTAAGTAAAATGATATCAATTGAACACAAGACAAGATTGACGTACCCGAACGACACAACAAAATAAATGCTGTATAAAAGACGTCGTACAAATTTAACAGCATTTGTTAACATTCGTTGTTGTCAACTATACTTGGTAAATTCAGACATTTTCACAGAAACACACTGATTATGAATACACTTAATTATAGGCATCGATACTATAATTTAATTTTAGAATATTAGAAATAGTTCGTTTAAACGTTGGCACATTTACTTTTATTTCTCTTTTAGTTAGACTAAAGTGAATCATCGCCAGAAAACAAAATTTCTTAATAATTGACATATAAATAATGGTCACTTCGATATCCTATCGACTAGTAATTCAAGATGAAATCAAGATGAAATTTTGTTTTAATGGTTGAATATTTACTACGATAAACTAATAACTAAGTAGTGCAGTAGCCGGCTTTAGATTTAACACATCGTAGAAGAGTAAGAAAACGACAAAGATCGGTTTGCTTCGGTTTAGTGAAGCGTTCTCTCTGTCGCACAATGGATGTCTACACCTCGATATCTTCATAAAGCAGTTGACACTGACGTTATAATTTTAATATAAAATAAACACTTAAATTAACAACTGCATAAAGGTATGAAACTGGCAGTTTGATGTGCGATATAGGGACGCTCTACAAAGCAGAAGATAGCCGATCTTATCTGGACTCTCACTCTTCCCAACGATGTGCCGATCAAAAGTAGAACTACCGGTTAGCCACGACGCGTTTAAACAATTCAGTTCAATTCAGCGGCGCTGAGGGAAAGAGTCGGAGCTTTACTCCGTGAATAGCTTCATCTCCCTGCCTTTGCTCCGCCGCTGTCCAAAACTGAATTGTTATAAGTCCGTCGTGATTAGCCCGCTGTACTTATTGAATAGTTAAAATAATATTGTATTATTAACATCAATCATTCAAGAAGTTATATTCGACTTTGAGGTTGTGTTTCTACTAAATAAAAAATATTTCTAGGAATCTTAATCAATTCTCGCCAATACAACAAAAATAATAATTAATAGTCTCTTATAGCCTCACAATAAATATTATAAAATAACATACTAATGCCCGTATTCTAGGCATGTATGATAAGTAGTCAGTTATGAGTTAACAATTAAAACTAGTTATAAGCACAACTTGCGTGGCGATTTTGTGAACGTAAATCAGCTGAGCGTTCATAAAATCTCCTCTAAAGTTTCGTTCTAGCATACAACCTGTACTTCTACGCTCAAGTTGAAATTCATGCCAAGTATCGTTCTAGAATACAGGCCTAAGTCAACAAAAGTAATAAGATATCTAAAGAGGGAGATACAGATCAAAATATTAATCGTATTAAATTCATAATCTCTGGGAGAAGGGGTTTCAGAGTGCCCTTGCAAATTACTCAAAACAGTCAAGTTGCATGTTCACATTGCTATGAGTATACTGTGCCATTCTTGTGCACCGCTCGACTGAAGATTACATCCTCCTCGTCAGCATTGATGCATTCTGCAGTAGTGAGTGCAACAGTATCGCTATGTACTACATGAGGTGATTCATTGAACTCGTCTAGTTCTTCTATGCCCGCTGTAAACAGAAGAGGGTAGAATCCATTTATTAATGTTAATACGCAGTGAGTGGCCGTCTCTTACGTATTTTAGAGTGTTCTCTCCAAATATCGCGATGAAACAATATTATCGTCGTTTTCGTATTATAATGTAAATTTATCGATAGTTTGTTTTATCGCGATACGTGTAATAGAACGTCAGTGAGTGAATTTTGAAGTACGTTTGATGGTGTATTTTCAGTGAGTGAAATCTTTACCGAAACATTTCAAGGTTACACACAGAGTAAGCCTATTGGGGGTGTATAGTGTCCTATTAACATCTTCAGGGCGGACGGTGGCTAAGTGGTCGGCCTTACGATCGAGAGGTCCCGGGTTCGAATCCTGGCCATTACACTACCGACGTAAACCCACTCCTAACACAAGCAATTTAGCTTAGCTGGAGGGGTTAAGGGAATACTAGTAATTTCGATTACAAATATTCACTCAAAATAAAATAACTAGGAGCTTACCTGGTACACCTGCCGATTTATTGGATTTGATGGATTGAGATTGGGAGGTCAAACGGTAGTCGCACCCGTAGTGGGTAGTAGCCAATATAAGCCAAACATAAAATGAGAAGGACCCCGGGTATCGAGGTAAAACCCTCTGATGCAACCGGGATTATCCCAATGATGATGAAGGGAGTAAAACTATGTCGTTGGTTACCTGTATAATCAGAGGGAGCTAGTAATAAGTACTGCTCCGAGCGCGTCGGCCAAAGCAAATGCGCCATCACACAGAACGCGAGGCAGTCAGCTGAGTAAGTGATACCTGGAAACAATGAATTATGTGTTTTTAGAGCATTGTGATATACTATAATAATTTATCACAATCGTCATAATTATCACAGGACTTTTCAATTAAGCCAATTAAGATAACATCGATATCAAAGTGCGCATTTTCTCAAACTAACGAGTACATACTAAAAACCTTTTACGCATCGTATCATTATTTGTTACAGCGAAAACCATGAATCGAGAGAAATTACGAACTATACGTAAATTTCGTAATATATTGTGTCATTCGTTGTGGTATCGAAGTATTGTGCACATGCGAGGACTCGGGGCAGCACACACCCTGGTAGACTGCCCGGCGCGGGAGGTAACGAGGCGTGACCTCGTGGCAGCCATCGGGGTGGAAGCCCTCCCGCTCGGCATCATGATTGCGGCAATGATGCGGAGCGCGAGCGCGTGGGCCGCCGCCGCCTCCTTATACGACTCAAGCCCAAGTCCTTCGGTTCAAGTCCGACATAACCTCCCCCCGCTGGCCGGCGGTGGGAGGTATCAGAGGGGATTTCCGCACGAAAAAACAAAAAAGGTATTGTGCACCTTTCCTTATAGCTGAATTTTGCATTTGACTACAGTCAAATTTTCATAATGTACTGCTCTGTATTCTCGTGGATCACTCCGGTTAATCCTGGTGAAGAAGTCACAACAGTGCCAGTGTGGATGGAATTAGTCCCAACACATTGACGAATAATTCATTTTAAGTGGATTTGACATCATCGTAGCAGCAGAGTAACGTCTTTCCATTTGCTGTTTTTATAGCTGACTAGTAACTCGCCCTCGCTTCGCTTCAGTTTATAAGTTTTTATACGCTTTTTATTAGCTTCACCTGTATGTTTTCTTGTAACCGACTCCTTTGGGCGCACTTTGACCCACTTTAAACGGCCAGATTTCGGTTAAACTTTGTAGATTTATCGAGGACCGATGACAATACACTAATTTGATAAAATTATTCCATTTTTCAATTTGCTAAATAATTTAAACTAATGAATTCGCGAAATATTTACTGACAGCTCTGTAAATATTTGATAACAGCGCCATCTGACAGCCTCTGTTGCGTAGCGGTAGTGTATTCGACTGCTACACAGGGCGCGGGTTCGATTCCCGCTCAGTGCAAATATTTGTATGCATAAATATGTCTATTTGCATTGGTCTGGGTGTTTCTATGTATAATATGTATGTATTTACAAAAAAAAAAGTATATAAGTATGTTTATCCGCATTCTGGAACCCATAACACAAGCTAGTTAAACTATGCTTACTTTGGGTCTAGAAAGCGCTGTGTAGAATGTCGTAGAATATTTATATATATATATTTTTTTTTTTTTTATCTATCCCGTCAAAGTTGTATCATGTAGTAGCGAATAATGTCACATTAAAAACTCTGAAATAGGTGGCAACAGCAGCGTGTTAATTTATTTATGAATAAACAAAACTAAAAAGAAGGAAATAAATATAGTTTAAAAAAAACTAAAAACACGCTTTTTATAGAAAACCGAACTAAAAAAATAGAAAATAAGTTTTAATAAATTTAAATTAAGAAGTGTTAAAAATTTCAATAAATATAAATTAATAACAGTACACCTACACTACTTTATCCCATACATTTTATGATTGTAAAAATAAGTGATGTCTGGCGATATTGGGATCTTGGACCAATAGTCTATGTCCATCGGGGATATATATACCTTTCAAATGGGGAAAGACTTTTTTCCATTAATGACAATGGTCCCGAAGATATACCCTCAACATATAAATAAACTCTCAAAAATCGGCCCCTCTCTTTCTTCAAATATTAGTATAGATACATAATAAACTTTTTTAGAATTGATAGCGTCTCTTTCCTGCTATGTTAAAATGAACAGATTCACAATGACTCACTTTGTTATTACTCTACTCCTACAATCAATCGACTGATGCGAGCACACTTATAACATCCGTTATCAAATTGCTGCACGCATTTACTAACAACGTATAGATTAGAAATTTGCATTCATAATTCATTCAATAGTTTCATGCAGCCGTTTGGCGGACTCATTAAATCAGTATATCTATTTTCCGGTTGTATTTATATTGTTTCTAAGTAATTTATCATCATAATTCCATAACGTAGTTTAAGATACCTCTGAATCTAGTCATAACATTTTAATAGGACGCAAAGCATACTTAGCAAGATCGGAAGCATTATTAGTAAACCAGACGCATCCTAGGGTATGTCTCATTTCTCTACGCGGTACCTACAGCGAATGATTTCATGAACATCGTCGTCGAAAGCGTCGCGTCCGCGTCTCGCCCGGGCCCCGTCTAATCTGCGCCCTATACTGAAACATACAGAAGAGACGAGCCGCGAAGAAGACTTCACCGTAAGGGGTGAGCGGAGGGGTGTGTGGGGTGTTACTTTGACACGTGGCACCCGCCATCGAGCCCGCGCAGTGACGCTAAATGTGAGAAACGTCTTTGTGCTCTATCTCTTTGACATACTTTAACCGCGGGCATGTATTAGACGCGTCTTCGGTGCGTCTTTTCCTTACGTCCACCATACAATCACTTTTAAACGGTTATAAGACTAATTCTCCAATGTTAAACTTCGGTAGCTTAGTGACGGTTAAGGCCGACCCTTACGATCGAGAGGGTTTGAATCCTGGCCGTTACACTACCGACGTGAACCCACTCCTAACACAAGCAATTTAGCTTAGTTGGAGGGGACAGGGGGAACACTAGTAATTTCGGTTACTAATATTCCTTAAAAAAAAAAAGGTTCGCCACTGTCAGGTTTGAGATGACGGCCCTGTAAAGATTCAAGATGGACCCCACAATATGCCTTATTCACACACTCTTTCCCATTGAGACAGGCAGAGACAGCATTTTTTTACATTTTCTATTCTTGGTATACACGGTTTTCGCTTCTTCTACTTTCATAATCGTTTTCATACATGCACGTCGCCGTCCTCGATCTGATTAACATAAATACGCCTATAGATCAATCTTCACCGGGTTGCCTATTCAACGCCGTCTCATACGTCAATCTTCGCTCGTCCATCCTCTCTACATGTTCGAACCATCTAAGCATCCCTTTCTCTATCTTGGTCACTACATCTTTAACCATACCACAACGTTCCCTTATCACGCTGTTTTATTTTATTTTATTTGGGATAGCAACAGTCGTTTACAAATGTATATACCAGTAAGTAATTACTAAGCAATGACCAATTATAGCTATCCACATTGTATATAAACAGACTAATAGAATTTTAAATAATAACTTTATAATTAAAAAACTGCGGTTGCCTAGTGGTATGGGTAATGGACTGCTGAGACGAGGTCTCGGGTTCGATCCCAGGTTTTACCATGGCACACACCAATGACTTTTCGATGCTTTTCGAAGTTATGTGTGTATTTATCGCAGGTTTATAAGTGCCCGGTTAATGGCAATAGGCTCGCCACCTATTACATTGGGACCTAAACATAAACTGGCGAAATGTGGGTGCTAGCACCTCTGCCTACCCCTTCGGGGATATAGGCGTGAGGTTATGTTATGTAAAAAACTGTTGCTCGCTCAGTTCATCAACGTCACTCCAGCTATGCTTCACAGACTTCCCATTTCCGTAGCTTTCAATTAATCAAGTGTTACGTACAGCACGAAAACCTGCCAAGTTCAAATTTAGAAGTATTATAATTTTAGATATTTTTAACAAAGTACCTACGTATTTTCACAACTATACCATATTTTAAGTGGGTCTGGTTCATAATATCGACAGTCACTATATCGATGGTCGCCGTATCGAAAACGTTCCATCGACGGGCTAATTTATCGACAGTACCCCAAATCGATGGTACGCTACATCGACAGTACCCCAATCGTTGGTACGCTACATAGTTAGTACACTAAAACGACGGTATGCTACATCGACAGTAAACCAAATCGATAGTACGCTGCATCCTGGCCATTAGCCAGATTTAAATTAAAAACACAAGATTTTTAAAAGTTTTTAATCACAATTTGTTAAATCTGTAAATTACTTAATTTTGATGGAACCCACATTAAATGGTTGAAAAAGCATAAATTCGTATTCAGTAACATTGATTGAAAGTACTAATTTAAAAAAGAAAACTTCCAAAATTAATTATCCATACAGGAACCCTAATAAACTCTTTGTGTAAAATTAAAGATAAGTGTTACTAGCAATCCCTTTAAGAAACTTTAAGACAGTTATACTGCTTCTTTGTTCAATAAAATGCGAGATAGCATTCTGTCTCGATTTTTTTTTAGGGGAAGGACCTTGTGCTTCCAGCTTCTGCCTGCTCAATTTGAACATTCATCGCGATCTGCTCCTTTTTAAGCTCTTTGATAGTAGAGTATAAACCTAGTTTTTTATTATTGAGCAACGAATTCCGGCATCTGTGCCACGCTTCTACGGAATTTTGGGTTCTAGGCAAATTATGTTCGTTGTTGTAGTGAACAGACCATAAATCTGGTGGAAACAGCGGAGGAGTAGTGTATATAGTTATTTTATTGTCAGCACTTGTACGCGAAGCTTGTTTACCTTTGACATATATGTTGTCTCAAACCACTGTATAATATTTTCAGTGTTGCTGTCCTTAGGAAGAACTTTATCTCTTAGCATATCAAACGTATTTGAAATTTCGTCTGGCAGCAACTACGCCAAAGCAATTAAGTGGCGTATTTTAAGAGCAAAACTCGCATTTTCAAAATATTTTTTCTGTAAACCATGTTGCTGTACTCTTCGCCAAACGTTCTGTCCCAAATGAAAAAAAAAACAGCATTTCTGGGTGGCCTCAATAAACACCGACCTAACAGAGTTTATAACCGCAACTTCAAAATCTGTCATCACCAATTCCGGGGCCAAAAGATCTTCACCAATAGAGTCTGCGTAGCATTTGAGTTGTTCGAAGAAATGAGTGTAGCACTCTTGCGATTTACTCGATAGAAGAGCATATACAAGAGGGACTGTTGGACTGTTTGTCTCTGCGTCACCAACGATTCCATGTATCGAATAAAATTGTGAAAATAATACTGAGCAACACTGAAAGTGCCGTCCATTATCCATATCGGTGAATCTTTCATCAGCCGTATGTTTTTTTTGTACAAAAATTTAGCACGCAACCGTCTTTATTAAATCTTATATTTGAAACTAAAAATGATTCATCATCAAACATCTTCAATTCATCTGGTACTTGAATGTCATCGATAGATTGTGGTTCTGATGGTCTATTCTTTGCTCGGGATCGTTTTACCACCTGCCTTAATGCATTTTTATTTGATAAAACACATGCACTAGATGTTGGCATCATCTCTAGATTGCGGTTTATTGTTTGACATGGTTTTTCCATTGTGTTTGTACTGGACTCTTTTTTCACATTTTCTCTTAGGCGCAGTTCATCAATGAGACCTGCAAGTACATAAATGTGCATTTTACTTCTGTATTTTCCACAGGTGCAAGTAATGGCATTCGAGTATTTATTTTTTTTACTTACCAGGTTGTGGAGCATGATTGTGTGCTGCCATATTGTTCTTTAATACGTGATTAGAATCACAGATCACACTGCTACAAGTATTACGACACTTTGCATCGGTATATTTTTTACACAATTCCAGTAGTGTAGTGTAGCTTATAACCGTTTATTACTAAACATTGCTTATTGTTATGCGTTGTAGCTAATTTAATTTTGTCCATTTTCGCAACAAACACCAAGATTATTCCACCACACAAAATTATTCAAAACCATATTATTACAAACTCATGAGGGTAGTACGAAAAATCTTGTTTAAGGCAAAACTACAATTTTATTACTAAATCTCTGTATGAACTACCTACGCAAAGATACATAATTATTATGATTCAATAACATTTATGCAGAAATAAAAAGTTATAAATGCGAATGAAGGATAAGGAAAACATTCATTAGTTTAAATTATGATTAGAGAATTAATTAACCATTAGCCATCTATCGTCGGATAGGTTATATCAAAATCAAGCAATTTACAGATTTAACAGTGTGATTAAAAACTTTAAAAAAATCCGTTCCCGCAGAGGAATCGAAAAACTTTTCAGACATTTATTTTAGACTTAAAAATGGCTTATCGATTAAAAATGTTTACGACAGAAAGAATGTTCACCGGTTAGAAGTTATGATTTTTTTCCCGAAAAATTTTGGTTTTCCCCCCTCCACTTTTAGTTAAAGTTTTAATCTTATAGGTTTGTAATTAAAAGTTGTTGGTATTCATGTATACTATGGGATAAAATTAGAACGGTTCGAATATCTTTCATGGAGAATTTTGAGGAGAAACTGATTTCACAAAAAGTGAGGCCCTACCATCCCCTTAGGCCGGATTCCACCCGTTCATGAACTTAAACTAAGTTTACACCCAAGCAATTTTTGACCGCAGTTTGAAAGCGATCGGGGCAAAAATGCGACCGTGATAGTGCCGCAAATTTTGGGAAGTGGAACCATACATACATATATATATATATAAACTTTTTGACCAGTGGTCATTTCGGACTCAGGGGGTCATAACTAGACCTCCTATGAAGAATTTTTTTAAAAATTCGACAGTAGTCAAGAAACCAATAGGTAGATCGATTTCATCGAAATCTACCAAAAATCCTGTGTTTTTAATTTAAATCTGGCTCGGGTCGGGTAGTCGATGCAGCGTACTATCGATTTGGTTTACTGTCGATGTAGCATACCGTCGTTTTAGTGTACTAACTATGTAGCGTACCAACGATTGGGGTACTGTCGATGTAGCGTACCATCGATTTGGGGTACTGTCGATACATTAGCCCGTCGATGGAAAGTTTTCGATACAGCGACCATCGATGTAGTGACTGTCGATATTATGAACTGTAAAGTGAATTTCGGCCAGATGGACCGTTGACGTGAATACGGTGGCGGGTAGTGGCTGGATGCGGAAGGCGGAGGACTGGGTGTGGTGGCGAGTCTTGGGAATGGCAAATGTTTACCAGTGGATCAGGCTGATGATTATGATCGATTTTAAAGTGCATCTAAACTTGGCATTGGAATGGATTTCAACCCTTGTTTAGGCGAACAATTAGCCGATAGGAACTTGGTCCCCTTTCTAACAGGTATGTTTTTGGTGGGATTTCAATACTTTTTTCAAGAATTCAATTATGCCGCTAGCGCCATCTATCAAAAGTAATTTATAACAATACAAGCCTGATTATTAGGTAAGCAGTATCTAATAAGTTATACAGTGTGCATTAAGTATATATGAGAATATTTTACACCCCCTCCCCCTCTCCTCCCCCCCCCCTCCTCATCGTATTCTCATTGTATCACTGGTTCATAAATATTTTTACAAAAAAATCGATATTAGATTGAGCCAACTCACGCTTGACCGATTTCTTAAATTTCTTATGACATTTTATACCCTCTCCCGCTCTCCTCCCCCCTCCTCTTCGTATTCTCATTGTATCACTGGTTCATAAATATTTTTATTAAAAATTCGATATTAGATTGAGCCAACTCACGTTTGACCGATTACTTAAATTTCTTAATTTTTTTTAATCTACATATAACACAGTGCCAAATTACATAACGCTAGGACAATTGGAAGTGGCCTAAAGGTGAGTGAGTCAGTCAGTACCAAAATTAGCTATATTCACAGGGCATATTTCAGGATCTACTGAAGCTATATCTATGAAATTTGGCATACTGCTTTAGTACTAGTATATGATTACGTAGGTACATTTTATTTCTGTACTTGCAATAGGCACTGAGCTACAGGGGGTTCAAAAGTGGGTCGAAACGGTTCGTGCAAATAGTGCACGGCATGCGCGCGGCCTGTTGCTGGAACTTGGCCTGCGCACTACCGTGCGCTTTAGATATGAACCTAACTATGAAAAAGAGAAATAGAAGAGTGGACCCCGGGTTCCAAGCTGCAAGATATTCATGGGGGGGCCCATTTACCCATAGGGCCTCCTAAACCCATGGGGCCCCATAAACTAATGGGCCCCCACACACGAACGAGGCTCGTACATCCATGGGGCCCTCTTCACATATGGGGCTGCATACACATACATCACTCATGGACCGACTCCATGAGTGATGTATGTGTATGCATACCCTTTTTTTTTTTTTTTTTATCGTGCGGAAATCCCTTCGGATACCCCCCCGCCGGCCAGCGGGGGCGGTTATGTCGGGCTTGCACCGACTAAAACCGCACGCCGTCTCGGGTCTTCAGACGCCGGGGTGTAAGGTTACCCATAGAGCATATCCCTCGCACCCCGGCTGACCCTGGGCCATCTCACCACTAACAGCATCGCTCATCCTGTCTCCTCTGAAAGCAGAGGAGTACGGAGAGCGATGTGTTCCCGCCACGTTGGGTATTGGCCGACGATCAATGCCAACCCTATGAAGGGGTGAAGGGGAAGTCATTGACCGCCGCCCAGGGTGTACCGGCCGCTCCGATTCCGTTCCCCCCGGACTACAGCGGGATCGGAATCGGAGCGACACTCGAGGAGGTTACCCAACACACACCCCTGTGTATGCATACCCATGGCACCTCATACACGTACGTTACCCTTGGGGCCCATACACCTATGAGGCCCCATATACCCATTGGTTCCATATACTGATGGGCCCCATCAAGATCCATAGAGTATCTTGGGCCCAAGCAAGAGGTCAGACGGCAGATGATGATGATTTGTTGGATATTGCAAATTTGTATACACGGCTTCATGAGGTTAGGTAAAGCAAAAGCTTCATCACGAATGAAAACATTATATAGATATTTAGAGGCAGATACTATTAGTATTTGGTAGTGTCGAAGGTTCTTGTCAGTTTAAATTATGTCGCTGGTAGGTATTTAGTACCACCATTCGATAATCGTCTATTAGTACCAATCTTTTGGTATCTATTAGTACAATCTATTAGTACCAAATCTTTTATTGCATTGACCCTAAGGCATTTAATTCTATTATAATGCCGACACATGACTTATACTATTTCCATTTCTTTATTTTCTCGATGACAGTTCTAATTTGATAGTTGCAGTGTTGTGACCAAATAAGTAATGATATCGATCGCATATATTTATTATGTTTTGAACAAAGACCTTTGAAAAAACCTTCAAATATATTTTTTCAAGGTGGGAACACATAATGGCCCACCGCCATGTTGTGTTTGTTTTAATCTGTCACTCGCAACAAGACGGTGGTCGTGCTATATAGTCACTACATTTCTATTCGCTGAGTTTTTTCACATTATTCATACGTGTGTATTTTGAGTTCCTCCGTGTTGATTGCTGCCAAGCTGTCAAATATCAAAATACCTAAAGGATCTGTTCTGAAACGGCAGGCGAGAGAACTGGTGATCAAGGTTCGTAATTACTTTGAAGCAGAGTATCAAATGGTGGCCCGCTATTACCACTGTCGCAAGTGCGAGAGCGTGTTGCGGCCGCATTAGGAATTAGTGGACCTACTGTTTCAAAAATACCGAAGCTACGGTACAAGCGGCATGCACGAAAATAAACTTCGTACGCCGAAGAAAAAACGCCAACCACTTCGTGTGACATCGGTTGACAACTTCGACGCTGATGCTATTCGCCGTCATATATATGACTATTACTTGCGCAAAGAAATTCCAATACTTAAAAAACTTGTTGTTTCTTTACGTGAATGTGGTTCGTTCCATGGCCAAAAATCGTCATTAAGCTTGGTCTTGAAAGAAATTGGATTTTCTTATAAAAAATCGGACAAACATAAAATATTGATGGAGCGTCACGACGTTGCTATGGCTCGCTGCGAATTTTTGAGCGAAAATGCGAATTTTCGACTTCCGCCGTATCATTGCCAGTACAATGCTATAGAATTAATATGGGCACAAATCAAAGGACACGCCGCTCGAAATACCCATCCCCCTTTTACGGCAAACAAGATGTTAGATTTATTAAAAATGCATATGCTGAAGTAACTGCCGAACACTGGGAAAAAATTGGAGAAGAACCCAAAACATTATAGCGTCGGATTAGGAAATTTATGTAGCATTCGATAATATAGAAGTACAGGAACTTATAATAAAGGTTGGGGAGAGCTCATCGAGTGACAGTGAAGATTCATCAGATTTTGATTAAAATAAATAAATAAAGAATCAACATAATATAATTACATCTCTGGCACATTCTCTACGATGTGGTATTTAGGCTAAGTACCTACATTTAAAAATCATACGATTTCGCTTGCATCTGCCGCAAACTGACACACATCCTGCTCCTAACACGTTCCGCTCGGGACTAATTGACTGTCTGAACGCTTTATATAGGTAGAAAACGTAGGTATTTTGCATTTCTGTAAATTTTGATAACCGTTTTTCATTCTAGTGTCAATGAACTTCATTTTAGTATCATTTTTATTTTTCTTACCCGAACACAAATCAAATAAAGTGGAATCCATTTTGGGTTAGACCGATGTTTGAGAGCAAATTCTATCGAAAGCAAAAGTCATTGTGTATCGGATAACCGAAAATACTAGTAATTAAAAATAACGTATATGATTTCAAAATACAGGGACTTCTCATTTGCCAAAAATCTTTATCTAAAAACACCCTTTCTCAAGAGCTCAAACACAAAAATCTCGTTGCAATGCTTTAATAAGACTTGTATCTTAGTAATAAGTAGCTTGATATTAATTTTTTGCCCACTGCCCATTAATATTAATCGTCTTGTACTTCTAAACTGATATTAATCACACATTATTTGTATCCTTTATTGAAGGTAAAGGTACAGAATAGGTACACAACAAAAAAAAGCTGGTAGCTCCAAATTTTGAAGCTATTACGTAACCAATATGTACGATGGTAACTTACGAAAAATGTGTACATTCACTTTTATAACTTACTCATTTCTTGAAACCATTACGGTTGTGTAAAATTATTCGCGGTCGCTTACATAACTTAAAACTGTAACACTTACCCAAGATAAATTTGAACCTCCATAAGGGGCTTATTTGTAGTGCAATTAGTGCAATAATCGGCAAGTACACGAACCAGACGAGACTCGACGCGCCGAAGTGCAGTAAGAAATTGAGCTTCGGCATATTATGCTCATACATCATCGTGTTACGTAATTCTAGCACGAACCACGTCATTATAGCTACGCGTAGTGCCAGTATCAACCAACCTGGCCACGTCTGGTATTCGTCGATTTCTTCTATAATGTCCACTTCCGTCTAAAACAAGATTTACAATCAGTACAAAAATAAGACACGATTGTGTGTCCAAGTCCAAGTGTCCAAGTTCGAATTCTAAATGCGACCGTATGTCTCCGCATCACCATCACAGCGTAAGTCATACATACAAAGCTTGTACTTTGGAGCCCAGGGTCCGCTCTCCTACTCTTTCTCTCAATTTGGCTTCTGAGACTGCCGTCTGACCTCCCAACCCCAAGAGGAAAGCGATTATTCCGAACATGACCCGGTCGCGGGTTAGGTTAGAAACTTGAAAAAATAAATTTGTTCCGAACGTAACCCTCTTCCTAACCTGACCCGACGCGACGTCTCGTTCCTATCATAACCCGAATTGCGCAGATACGTTTAATTACTTGCCTAACTATTTAATCAAACAGCTTAGAAAATGACTTATTTCTGCTTTCCGCATATTATTATCTGCGGATAATAATATGCGGAAGCCTTCGTGGTTATAAAAAAAAATAACCACGAAGGCTTAATGCGGCTTAATTTCTAACCTAACCTATCCAAGTCGGATACTGAATATTAAATACTGATTTGACACATATATGTACTTTTTATTTTGAGAAAGATTAGAGAGAATGACCAATCTGCGCAATTCGGGTTATGATAGGAACCAGACGTCGGGTCAGGTTAGGGAGAGGGTTACGTTCGGAACAAATTTATTTTTTCAAGTTTCTAACCTGACCCGCGACCGGGTCAGGTTCGGAATAATCAGAGGAAAGCCTACGCCAGAGTCTCCTCTGGTCAGCAGGTGCACCGGCTAGCAGGTTAGGTGATTTATGTCTATCTCTTGTCTGTTATGATGTCATGACTTATGATCTAGTATTTGGCTGTGTAGTTGAACAGTTTACAGATGACCAGAGGAGCGGTATACTATGCTGATCTCGTATCGACTAGGGTAAATTTCCGTACGTTTAGACGTTTTTAAAATATATATTATTGGAATCAAATAGTTTACTTAGGACCCATAATATTTATGTCGGTGGTACTGTATCTCTTTTAAAGGTAGTTTGCCTATTTTATCTCTTTTGTCTCCCGCTTGCTATAGAGCAGGGGGAAGTGAATTCATTTCTAATGTCTGCAATTAACTTCTGATTATTTTCGATGCGGATTCCTAGACAGTTTAGCTTTCCTTGGAACTTCCCGAATGTCATTACTCGGTGTTTTGTGGACTAATATTGTCGATCTATGTGTAAAAGAGCTATAGTTGTAGAAATATGGATGGGATCAGTCATGAGGAAACTTGACTGAGATCTGACAAGTTCACGAACGACGTATTTAACCCAGTATTTCCTACATGTTCGTGATAACCGAGTCGCTATATAGCCAAAGGTAGTTTAACAAAAGTTATAATATTAACATGAAGTTATACTGTTCAGTGTGGGCAGTTTGCATAATATAATATGTATTAGATATTAGTGCATCCAAGATCTTCACAAGATTCACAAAGGACTCATATGTTATGGCTTTTCTTCATTGCTACATAGCGTTGTGGTCGTATGACACGACATCCACGACACGAATTTCGCTATGTGGTCTTTCGGTGATTGAAAACACGTCGCGAGTGTTTTCATAAGAGCCACAACACGAATTTCGCGACGTGGAATTTTACAGTAACTACTACGCGTTGAGAGCGGTTTTTTCACTAAGTATAAAACAATGATGTCACATTTGTTTACCTAGGTAACGTACCTAAGGGAAAATCTTGAACTCATTCATGATAATACCAGTTTTAATAGGAATATATATATTTTTAACACTTACTGTATTCCATACATATAGTAAAATGTGTACGATTCCATAAGCAAGCCATACTCCAAATACAAGTGGTTTGTATGTTAGCTCCAGTCTAGTTACTGCCCATCCTTTTGCTAGCAAAAGCAAGAGCAGCATGAACAGTGTCTGTAAATTACATTATATTATTATCAGATACATATTTGAGTTGAAGATTGGCAATAAACACAATAGTGGCCAACCATGGGCCAAGTGGCGTGAGTTGACTGGTGTAATTTGTGACCCCGAAATGCCGGTTAGGTGGAAAGGGCAAGTCTATAAAATCATCATTAGGCCTGTCCTTTTCACGGGTATGAAGCAGGACCTGTGTGTCACGGAGATGAATATGCTGCGGTGGATGTGCAGAGTCACGCGTAAAGACGCTTGAGCAACTTCTGCATCCGCGGTAGCCTTCATGTCCGAGACATCGTAGATAAAACGCAGGAGAATGCACTTTGTGGCTGCCTTAATAATGGTGAAATAATCGCATAAACACTGGAAGGTAAGTGTTAACCGTGATCTAATAAAGGTTCACTTCTGCACTAAAGGGAGAAGAAAACTGGCAGCCGACTAAAGGTCTTCGCACATTAAAACAACTCCACGCCAACGCGGCAGCAACTCTACTCACACTCTCGATGAGTAGTCAACTAGTTGATCCACCCAATGGTCACTAGTGGACAACGCGGTGTCAAGGAGTGGCCAACGCGGTGCCAACGAGTGGGTTATTCAACAGACAACTCGTCTAACCTCAGTTTTCGGTTAATTTTTGTCCAAAGAAGTCGTGTTGCTTATGAAATGTCGAACTTTACATTCAGTGAACTGGCGATTATAGCTATTATATTTGATAATGAAAATGAACGAAACAGCAGGAAAAGAAGATATTGGGTACATGATATGTTGCGACAAAGGAAATCAGAAGGGGAATATTGGAATATCCGGAAACGTCTGCTAGATGACGAAGAAAAATTCTATATCTATTTCCGTATGCCGAGATACTTGTTTTATTATATACTTAATATTATTGAGGACGACATCTACAAAAGAAACACGCGATTTAGAGAAGCTGTATCACCGGAAGAAAAGCTGGCAGTGACATTAAGGTAAGCAATAAGAAACTTTTTTATAATTTATATGTATTTATTTATATATCAAGTTAAAGGATAAATCAAAGCAAAGCAATTTTACTTTAATTGTGTTAAGAAGAACCATCAACCCTCGATTCTTCCATAGGCGTTGTATTTTGCTGTTGGGTGCTAGCGGTGCTACTACCGGTAGTACCTGCATTTAGGTTTTGAGTTGTGTAGCTACTACCGATAGTACCTGCATTTAGGTTTTGAGTTGTGTAGCCAGAAGTTCCTGGTGCAAAAAAATCATCATAGTAACAGTTTCGATTATTTTGCAGTTCTTGTATTTCAGCTTCCGAAACTAAATTAAAAATTCTTGACTTTAAAAGTGCTTGATTATAGGTAGATAATTTTTTTACTGTGCTAGAAATACTTAAAAAAAAAATATCCATTTCGTCATTCTGCTTTCCATCTTCATCGTTTTTTTTTTTTAATAAATATTCCATTAAAACCGCCGATGCACTTGTTTCTTGCAATTTCTTTCGTTTTGTCGTTTTTGGAATGTCAGGAAACACTGATCTAGATGAATCGTACATAGACACCGAAGATTCAGGACGCTCCGAGATAATTGACGAGTCTTGAGATTCTTCATTATTAGTCACATTGGCAAGAATTTCCGCAGCAGATAAGCTATTTTCATCATCACCATCATCTGTGTTGTCCACTGACGTCACTGTAGACCGTTCTTTATAATGTGGTAATAAAAAAGACATTTCAGTTTCATATTGCCATTTTTTATTAGTATTAGCACTCTGACCACTTTTAGTTGCTTTCTTTTTAATGGCTCTTCTATGATATTCCCTTAAGTTTTGCCATATCTTCTTACATTCTGACGCTGTAACAAAATAATATAAATATAAAGAAAAATTGGTTGTTTCAGGTACTTGATTAGTGGCTGTTCATTTAGGACTATGAGTTCAAGCTTTCGGTTAGGCGAAAGTACCATCCGGTCGATATTAAAAGATGTGTGCAATGCGATTATAAATACAATGAAGGGGAAGTTCATGCCCACACCTACTACCGAAGACTGGAAAAGAATCGCAGATGGTTTCAATAAAAAATGGAATTTTCCAAACTGTATAGGTGCCATCGACGGCAAACATGTAAACATAATTGCCCCTCCTAGCAGCGGCTCGCTATTTTTTAATTATAAAAAACACTTCTCTATCGTCCTCATGGCTGTCGTCGATGATAAATACAGATTTATAGCTGTCGATATAGGGGCCTATGGCAAGAATAGTGATGGCGGAATTTTGGCATCGTCAAGATTAGGAAGAGCGATTGAAATGAATACATTTAATATTCCAACTGACACACCATTACCTGGTACTGAAATAATAATGCCACATGTTTTTGTAGCCGACGAAGCGTTTCCTTTAAAAAGGAATTTATTGCGACCATATCCACGTTCAAGTGGCATTTCAGAAAAGGAAAGAATATACAATAATCGCTTATCGCGAGCTCGCAGAGTAGTTGAAAACGCGTTCGGCATCTTATATCAAAAATTTGGAATTTATAATAAGAATTTGCATTTACACCCAAAATATGTTGATATTGTGGTCTTTGCGACGTGTATTTTACACAATGTCATGCGGTGTTATAATATACCATCCGATGATGAAGTCAACACAAGGCAGAGTTCGGCCAATAATGATGATGAACAGAGATTACTAAGTAATCTAAGTACAATTCCAGAAGATATAAGTGAATCTTCGGCATCTGCTTTTGAAACTCGTGATATGTTTGCAACTTATTTTCAATCTCCCGAAGGACGAGTTCCGTGGCAGCATTTAATATAGATCATGGATAATTAATATGTAATAATCGTAAGAAGTTGGTTATAATATTATTGGCTTATTAAGAATATTAAACAAGTTTCTATACTAAGCTGGGATTTTATTACTGATTACCTATATTAAATAAACGTAAGGCACTTTATTATAACATACAGAAACCCAAACTAAAAATAAAATATATATGACGTAGATTTAATATTTTATATCAGTAAATTCTGGGATTTTATATTACTGTATGTGAAAAAACTAATTTTTACGATAAACCAAGATTTTTCGAGTGTCCAAGTAGAAAACCGTAGGTACTGTTAACTGTACAATAACATACCTACTTTTTGGATGTAACAGGTTGAATTAAATTTTCTCAACAATGTACTTTAATGAAATGACTTATAAGTTTCAACATTATTTTTAATATCTATTAGAATCACACATATTTATTTGTTCGATAGCTGAATTTCTGTAGATTATGGCAAAATCAATAACTCAATACCAACACTGAAAACGTCACAAATAGAAATTAATTATGTTAATAGTATTTTATGCAATAGTTGTATAAGAGGGTTCAAAAATGGTGAGTGGCGTGGTGAGTGTTAATGCAACGTCGCATACAAAACTTTTTCTACGACTAGGGATTAAATATAACAAACACAGCAATACCGCATAATTAAGAGCGGGAAGTTGTATAGTCACATATGACAGTTAGTTTTTGCAAAATTCAATTGCAAAAAAGACTAGATAGACTTTTTTGCAATTGAATAAGACTAGCTTTTATATAGGTGTTCGGGACTATATAATTAACAGATAAATGTACCGGAGTAGAAAAAAATTCTTACCTGGTTGCGACAATACAATAGCGATTTCATTCCATGCCTTTTCCTTCTTATGTACGTCACTATATTTCGGATCACGAAGGTCGTATAGTAGCGGATATTTTCGCACTTCTTCTATCAACTTTTCTTTCTGCATGATTTTCGAAAAATATCACCGTGTACCGCCAACGTGCACTCCGTCCTTCGATTCTATAGTGAATGATGGCGGGCGGGGGGAAGGCACGGGGCGGACGGGTGGGCTGG
Source organism: Cybosia mesomella (assembly GCA_946251805.1). Taxonomy (NCBI): domain Eukaryota; kingdom Metazoa; phylum Arthropoda; class Insecta; order Lepidoptera; family Erebidae; genus Cybosia; species Cybosia mesomella. The sequence goes on from OX276395.1 coordinate 13,005,532, forward strand.
CAAATGGTTGCCCGTCACGCGTCAGTCGCAAACGCATAGTCGTTACGTGGACAACGTGTGGTCGTTGCGTGGACGACGTATGGTCATTGCGTGACAAACGTGTCGGGGTTGACCTCTAGTGTACGATGCGTAGGCCACTCGTTGTACACTACTTTATAATCATTTTTTGAAATTGAACCTTGAACATATGATACAGGGCTTAAATTTCAATGTCTAGCATAGAGTCGAGTCGCCGGTGAGTTGTTATAATGTGCGAAGACCTTAATTCTAGCTGGGAAAAGCACGGCGATAACGATTACATCAGCTGGACCGCCAACCGTTTACTCAATGCCATGGAAAGACAACTGACAGGGAGAGATTCGAATGTCAATATAGGAAGGAATCGCGTTTGCACATCAATAATAACATATCAATACATTAGATACAGAGCGTCCCACGACCATTTCACATGGAGGGAAAGTATCTTAAATAGTGTAGATAGACAATTTCTTGAAAGAAGATTCACCAATTACGATACCGTTACCTCGCGTGAAAGCGCGTACGAGACATTAGTTATCTTATATTAAAAAGAAGTAGATAAAGCACTGGTGCTTAAAGCAGTCGCTCTAAACTAGGCTAATTAGCCTACCCAAACGCATCGCGCCGCTGTAATCGTTTTATAAGTACCTACCTAGGATTTCTTTATTACGAATGTATTCCCGTGCGAATAAGAAGAACAATAAGAAGCCGCTAGTTAGTTATAATACAATTAATAGAGCAGATTGTTTTTTAACAAATAGCCTAACCTAAGTAATGATGCCAACATTTTTTAAGTCTTTCAATACAGAATCAAACGATAAAAGAATACGTAAGCGAAGTTTGTAGGTAGGTATTACATTAATACCTTAATTGCAGGTGGAAAAACGAAAGCTTTTTATTTGACTTGTTGGATTCGTATCCATAAACTACACACGGAGTAGATATAACAGCACAGATTACTGACCCAACTTTCAACAAATTGGAATGAATGCATACGTTACGTGCGAGCGAACGACTGTTGACAACCCGACTGAATATAGGAGCGGTCCTGGAAGTGCCGCGGCGAGTAGGTGCTTGTAGTGCGGGATGTGTGTTGGGTAACCTCCTCGAGTGTCGCTCCGATTCCGATCCCGCTGCAGTCCGGGGGGAACGGAATCGGAGCGGCCGGTACACCCTGGGCGGCGGTCAATGGCTTCCCCTTCACCCCTTCATAGGGTTGGCATTGATCGTCGGCCAATACCCAACGTGGCGGGAACACATCGCTCTCCGTACTCCTCTGCTTTCAGAGGAGACAGGATGAGCGATGCTGTTAGTGGTGAGATGGCCCAGGGTCAGCCGGGGTGCGAGGGATATGCTCTATGGGTAACCTTACACCCCGGCGTCTGAAGACCCGAGACGGCGTGCGGTTTTAGTCGGTGCAAGCCCGACATAACCGCCCCCGCTGGCCGGCGGGGGGGTATCCGAAGGGATTTCCGCACGATAAAAAAAAAAAAAAAAAAAAAAGGTGCTTGTAGTGCGCAAGGAGTGCGTGAGGCCTGGTATTAGTTAAAACTTTAAGTCCTAGCTCTCCGATAACTACGCCAGTGACCGACTGTCTAATCCCTGTGATGAAGGACCGTCTCTGTCAACGCTGAGATTGAATGTTATAAAGTAGTAAAGGGTCTGATGATATGTAAAAAAAAACTGGCGCTCCGGTCGTGCCGGCTTTTTTCGAAGTCGAAGTGAAAATTTGTATTAAACGTGTATTTTTTTAATCGTCATATTCATCCCTCCCTCACTCCGTCCATCCATCCAGCTACAGCAAAGATGGCGTTGTTATAAAAAAAAAAATGAAACGCGTCTCGCGATACTTAGGCATCTCAGTGACGACTTCGAGGTGACGTGACGATTAAAAAAAACGCGAGTTTTATAATTTTTCTTCACCCAAAAAGTGCTCATATGGAAAGTGCTCAACGCCTCTAAGGAAGTTTTCACTTCAAAAACAGTGTATAGTATCAATTGTACTGAATATTAAACCACATTCACAACATGGAATTTTTTACTGTTCAGAAATTACATAAATTTACAGATGTTTAAATCCTAACAACAATAAAATCTTCAAATAAATGTTTTTTCAAAGCATAAAGTTATACTCACTCTGCTCATAATATCTAAGACATCTCCAGCTGCGGCTAGACTTGCAAAACCTACTCCATCCGCTGCAAATTTAACTGTGTGCAACACATTGAAACAGAGTGCTACAAACTCAAGTACTAAACTGAATGTAAACAGCTTAGTTACTGGATGCTTCTGTGTCCTGTAAAACATTGAATATCATATCTGAAACATTTACTGACAACATGAAAAGAGTCAGATTATTATATTCATGATTGAAACATCAACTTCTGATTAGGATTGAAGCTCTCATTTGGCTTGATTTCTTGTCTTCTTGAACAATTATCGTTATATTTCAACAAATTAATACAAAACAATAAACAATTCATATAAACCTTCCTATTGAATCACTCTGTTTATTAATGAATACTATATTAAAATCCTTTGCATAGTTCAAAAGATCTAAAAGTGTATAGAGGCGGGTAGCAACTTTGTTTTATTCTATGTAAAGATATCATCAGATCAGCTGCTTAAGGCAAAACAATAAGATCTCTTATAGAAGTATTATTAGCAATAAAAATAAGATAGCAATGCTGATAATGAAAATAATTTTATCTCACCTGACTGCATATATCTGTACTGGCAATAAAATAATATAGCAAAGCCAAAACACAATATATAATTCGAGGGTATTCTGTCTATCAAATGAAAACTGATACAACAATGTGTTGTAAAATGATAAGTTTGGATTTCCATTCACCAGCCAGAAATCATACTGTACAGTATGAGGTTCATTGTTTAAACTTGTATTCTCCTTCAAAGAGGCTCCTTTATAGTGATGCCAAGTACATGTTATTTCATTTAAATAACATGACACCATGGACACATACCAGAACCTGAGGAATAGATATAGTTTTAATAAAATGGTAATTAATAAATCTAAACTGACATCTAAACTTTTCAATTGTGATGATGAATTGTTATCCAAATTTTGACAATACATGACAATCAGTTAAATCAATTTTTTATTTGTATTTGCATTTGTCTAATTGGTGTTTTCTTACAATCATTGGTTTTATTTTTAAAAGCTGTAAAGAGGTGTAGAACGCATTTTGCCCACTGTGGTTGGCTCCACATAATAAGGGGGAAAAACACACCAGTACAGAGATGATCTATGAGGAAAACAAGAACATGTTGTTCGACCCTGGAGTAAGACCTGAAGCTTAATACACAGTAGTCTAACTCGCTACCAATTATAGGAAAAATATAGAGCCTACACAATTTGTACCATTACAATAAAATTTACTCAAATGTCTAAAGTAGATAGATTTATTATATAGATTAGATAATGTCTAGAAGACAAAGACATGTAAACAATATTCATAACATAAGTTGGTAACATAAGTTAAACAAGAAGTTTTGCATAAAATATTTACCTATATTACCTTATTTATTATTATTACCTTGGCTGCCCAGAGTTTTGAATGACATATGTAAACTGGTTTTTCTTTATAACATTCCATGGTGTATCCTCATCTACACAGAGACTGCCATTTACACATGGGATTCTTCTAAACAGGTCTTGTCCATAGGCATTACATTTTGGATGATAAGCAGTTCTGTTTAAATTTTCAAACATAACCTGGCATGCCATTTCTTTATCACCAATATCACGACTTTTATAATAGTGTAAAAAATGTACTCTATCTAGTACAGAAAATGTTATAGGATATTTGAAGTTAACATTCGATGTTATGTTCCCAAAAATATAGCCATATGTTTCCTTTTGATAATGAATATCAGTTTTTTGGAAACCAAATTTCACCAGGAACTTGAAAAAATCGTCCGTAGAAAATTCACCCTTTATATGGGTAGATGATACAAATAAAAATAATGAGAAAAATAATATAATGCCCGTTTTATTACACATTTTAAGACTTCGATATAGAAAAATAACATTTACTAATAAATGAGAGACAATCTTTTTTGATATTTATACTAATACTACCGCATTTTCATTAAACTATTTAGTCCATTGTTGTGTTGTTTATTTATTACTTGTCACAGCGAAATAAAAATATTTTAAAAACATTTTTGATTTGACGCACACAGAGTGTAGGTGTAGACATCGCGCACGCCACCTTGGTTTTACACACAGCCTAGAGTAGAGACACGAAAAAAGTATCAATTCCTTGTGGTATCCGGTACTTTTCCTTTCCATACCAATACTTTTGTACTCGATACTTTGTATTAGATACTTTTACTCAATGAGTACTTTTTGGCAGGTATCGTATCGTATAAATTGAGAAATTAAATAAAATTAATAAAAAATTCCTACTTACAACTTGCACTTATGGCAACACTTGAAACATTACAATACGTTCGATAGGCAAAAGGGTATTAGGCGAATACCGATTACCCAAACTCTTTGACACGGAACTCCAACTGTCAAAAGAGGTAAAATACCTTGGCGTTATTCTTGACAGCAAGTTAAAATGGAGTAGCCACCTAGACAATAAATTACAAAAGGCCGGCATTACCTTCTGGCAGTGCAGAAGAATGATTGGTAAAAAATGGGGGCTATCACCGAAAATCATCTTGTGGCTTTACGAAACAGTAATCCGCCCCATGATAGCGTATGGCGCTATCGTCTGGTGGCCAAAGACCGAAAACAGCACAATAGCGGCTAAACTACAACGGACCCAAAGACTAGCCTGCATGGCAACCACTGGATGCATGAAATCTACCCCCACCGCGGCAATGGAAGCCATGCTCGGACTCCCACCCTTGGATCTGTTCATCCGCCAAGAAGCAACAGCTGCGGCTATACGCCTGAGGGCACTCAACCTATGGAGCGAGAGAAACACACGACACACCTCACTGCTCACAGATCTCATAAAGGAGATACCCGTGATAGGAGCAATGAATGATCGTGTACCCAAACAATACGTTTTCGACAAAAAATACAAGATCCAACTTCATGAGGACCACCGCTGTGAGGCTTTATGCCCAACGGAATTACGCATTTTCACAGATGGATCAAAAACTGGAACAGGCACCGGGGCCGGCGTTTTCTCGGAGGACCTTAATGTATCCATTTCAACACCGCTGGGGACCCATAACACAGTATTTCAAGCTGAATGCATGGGGATTACCCTGGCAGCTTCAGCGGTAATGGCCAGGAGAGTGGAAGGCCACTCAATACGCATACTCTCCGACAGCATGGCCCTGCTGCAAGCTTTAAACAGCCACACTATAAACTCGGGACTAATTTTGGAGTGCCATCGTAAACTGAACCAAATAGGCCATTCCAACAACATAACGTTGCAATGGATTAAGGGTCACAGCGGCTCGCGCGGCAATGATGCAGTAGATGAGCTTGCCAGGAGAGGATCTGACATGGTGGTAATGGGACCTGAGCCCATAATACCGATCCCCTTTGCATACCTACGAACTATAGTAAACAAACGAACGAGAGATCAACACAACAGCTATTGGACAAATCTGGAAGTTTGCAGACAGGCGAGGGAAGCACTCCCCGTGCTTGAAAATAGACTGACCAGGCGTCTTCGACAACTGACCAAACGGCAACTGCGCACGGCCACAGCTGCCATCACGGGGCACGGCTCCTTCAATAAACACCTTTTTATTTTAGGAATCACCGACAGCCCTCTCTGCAGAGCCTGCATGAGAGAGGAAGAAACAGCGGCACACGTGCTCCTACACTGCCCTGCAACCGCCACATACAGGGTTAAGTACTTCGGAAATACAGGTACGCTCCAGGAGATTGCCAGCAGCGTGAATAGCCTGCTGGCGTTCTTCAATGAGTTGGGGTGGATAGAGTGAAATGCCCACCCTCACGCAAAAACCGCGCCTTGTCGTGGAGTTGCGGATACCAGCTCGCGAAACCATACCATACCATACGTTCGATAGGATTCCGAGGCGGGATATTGAAAAGAGTGGGCGGGATTTTTCCAATTATAATAATAAATAATAAATATTCTAGGACAAATGACACAACGCCATCTAGACCCAAACTAAGCAGACCTTGTCATATGGGTTCTAGAATGCGGATAAACATACTTAAATATTTTTTTTGGTAAATAAATACATATTATACATAAAAACACCCAGACCAATGCAAATATACATATTTGCACTGAGCGGGAATCGAACCCGCGACCTCTGACTTAGCAGTCAAACGCACTATCGCTACGCCACAGAGGTCTTTCACATGGATTATTCCACTTTGTTCACCTGGGTGATATCACCTAGGCGAACAAAGTGGAATTGATTAGTCTACTTTGATCACTTCGGAAATAAATCACCTGGGTGATATCATACAGGTGAACAAAGTGGAATTGATTAGTCTACTTTGATCACCTCGGAAATAAATCACCTGACCCAAGACGCCTAATAATGACGCGAGATCGAATAACGCTTGCTCGAAAACGTTTACTCGATAGTACTTGAAATCGATAAATTATGAGCTCGTTAGTTCACTCCCTCGATGCATCAAAATCTCGAATAACTATAAGCTCGAATCATCAGCAGCGCCAAGGCTCATTGTTCTATGTATCAAAATCTCGAAACATCATTTCTCGACCGACCATCTAATCGATTTATAGTACAAAGATTGTTTAACGTAGGTAATTTATTGACACACCTAAAATTCACACCTAAACTCGTAATAGTTCCTCCTCGTAACTCATGGTTCTGGATCTCGCGTCATTATTAGCCGTCTTGGGGTGATTTATTTCCGAGGTGATCAAAGTAGACTAATCAATTCCACTTTGTTAACCTGGGTGATATCACCCAGGTGATTTATTTCCGAGGTGATCAAAGTAGACAAATTAATTCCACTTTGTTCAAAGTGGAATATGCGTTTCACATATATATTTATGGTTCTAAATACTTGTACAAACCCTTCAGTTTTAAAATAGTGTTTCGTAATTGCTCAGAATGGAGGAGGATGAAGAAGGGGGTGTTAAGACTCCCCCGAATCCGAAAGTGAGAAAGAGGAAGGAAGACATTGTTAGGACTGGCGGCAGTGGTGAGGAAAGTGAAAAAAGTTATTTGCCTTTTTGAAGTAAAACTTCTTTAGAATCGTTGTGATTTCAAACTCGATGAAACGAAGAAATAAATCCATAGTTTTTTTTTAATCAGGGACCTTTCAGAAGTTTCACTTCTACCGTGTGTGACTTGCACACACATACACTATAAAAGGGTAAAAAGGGGAATTGTGTAAAGGGTAAAAAGAAGATTGTGGCTAGGGTATAAACGGGAAATGTGACAAAGGGTAAAAAGAGGAAATGCGGAAAGAGTAAAAACGGGAAATATACAAAGGGTAAAAAGGGGAAAAGTGGCAAGGGTAAAGAAGGAAAATGTGACAAGGGTAAAAAGGAGAAATGAGGCAGGGTTAAAAAACGGGAAATGTGAAAAAGGGGGTTGGTGGAAAGGGTAAAAAGGGTAAATGTGGCAAGGGTAAAAAGGGGAAGAGAGGCAAGGTTAATTTTTTTTAAACCTATGTATAAAAACCTCTATCCAGAAAATTCTAACAATACCGACTTCAATTTGTTCGTGGTAAGCTGTGATATAGACCGTATAGGGAATAAGAGCCCTATTTACTTGAACCATATTTTTGCTTCGTAAGTAAAAGGAGTGGCAGCTATAAGACGTATTAATGTCAATAAAATTGATGTTATATTCAAACAATATAATACTGCAAATAATTTTATTAAAAATGAACATTTCCCAGAGAAATATAAAATAAAAAATAAATAAATTGACATTTACTAACAAACATTTCCATTAAAGAACTATATCTGAAGCTCTCCTCAATTTATGAAATAGTGGCAGTACGCAAATTTACTAAGAAAGTAGGGTCCAGCTGGGCCCCACTGCAAACAGTCAGCATAACATTTCTCTCAAATATTTTGCCAAATTATGTCCAATATGATTTATTCTCAAACAGAGTCCCTGAACACATCCAACCTCTGCAGCAGTGTTATCGCTGCTTCAAATTTAATCATTCTGCTAAGGTAAGCAGCGCTGCAGCTGTTGTGCCACTGTGCAAGTGCACACTCAATCAAATAAATATTGTGACAAGCCTAATGAATTATGCTTTAATTGTATTGGAACTCATTTGGTTGTAGCTTGGACTTGTCCAGTAAAAATGAGGAAGATAATAGAAAAAAAGAAAAAAAAAGGTATTCAAGTATTGTTAAAACTAATAAAAACGATGATAAAGAATTTCCTCTTTTACCGGAAAAGTTCCAAAGCGTAAATAAAATATTTAATATAACAAGTGTAAATAATATTGTAAATAGCATGAATGTAAATACAACTGAGAAAATCTCATACTGAGAAGAAAAGCTCTAACTCAGATGTAATTAAACAAGTCATAGGTAATAATGATATTCTAATGGCCCTTGTACAAACTTTAGTAAAACTAGGAAATAAAATGGATGATTTGCCTATCACCACAACATCCATAAAACAAATGTTTCATAAACTCATATGATTTTTTAACATAACATAACATAACATAAACTCACGCCTATATCCCCGAAGGGGTAGGCAGAGGTGCTAGCACCCACATTTCGCCAGTTTATGTTTAAGTCCCAATGTAATAGATGGCGAGTCTATTGCCATTAACCGGGCACTTATAAGCCTGCCATAAATACACACATAACTTCGAAAAGCATCGAAAAGTCATTGGTGTGTGCCATGGTATAACCTGGGATCGAACCCGAGACCTCGTCTCAGCAGTCCATTACCCATACCACAAGGCTACCGCGGCATTTTTTATTGATGATTCATTATACATAAAAATAAAGAGCTTACACTCTAAATGGGATCTATGGACCCACAATAATCTGAGCATTTCCGCTATATGATAATATTCCCGGTAGGTTTTAATTTCCATATCATGCAACAACTGATTTTCAATCGTCATGAGGCATTTTAGTTATTCTTTAAAGAAGGTGTTGGTTCGTTTTAACTTTCTGGAGGATTAGGAAACTTCCCCCGCTTCAGATGTGAATGAAAAATCCCACTATACTCACGGAACTCACATTGAACGGAGTTAGAGCATAAGGGGATAATAATAAAATTCCCCGGTTTAAGTAATTCAAGTATGAGTATTTCAGCTGCACTACAATCAATCAATCAATCATTTATTTTGCTAAACATGGGTACATAGTAGGGTGTTAGAACTGTGGTTGTCCAATCCATGTTTTACCATGTTGGTGTGCAAGTGTTATGGTTAGTGTGTTAATTATGGTTACTTATACAAAATTCATAATAATTATCATGCAAGACTAATTAGTACTAAGCATACATTTACAACACAATGGATATATAATAAAGATTATTAGTTTTTTACAGTATGTAATCACCAGTACCATCTAAATTCAGAAAATTCAATAAAATCATGTCATTATATATTTAAAAGAAGTTTAATGTCAATAAAAATGTCGTAAAATTTTAGAAGTAGAAGTAGTAAAATTCAATATATCATCAATAAATTATTATATATTATCAATAAATTCATTAATTGAGTAGTACACTCTATCGACTAACAATTCTAACAGTCTATTTTTAAAAATATTTATGGATTCTGCGGTTTTAACAGAATCCGGTAGCTTATTTATTATTATATCTATGCACTCATTCCAAATATGCTTCTGATAAATTGTGTTGTTCTACATTTGTCAATACAAAGAGTGTTTTTATGCCTTGCACTTGCACTTTTAAGTGTTGTATAGTTGTTGATATTTTTCCTTACTAGTATCACAGATTATCTAATAGTTGGTACTAGTATGGCTGCCTCATATATAAATAGTGCAGGCAAGGTGAGTAGACACAAATCATGCAAACTATCGTTCCGTAAACTAAAGATACGTATCTTTAGTTTACGGAACGATGGTTTGCATGATTCTGTCTTTTTAAGTCCGCATATACTTATAATGCATGTCTTTTGGGCTCTAAAGACATCTTTGTTAACAGAGTTGCCCCAAAATAGAATACTATATTTAAGAACAGAACCCAAATTAGCATGATAGGCTGTTAATAATGTGTCTTCGTTCGCTACCTTCCTGAGCATGTATACGAGAACGAATTGAGTCTATTTTATTAATTATAATCGTTGCAAATATGGGTTACAAATGGTTGTTAAAAGTAGTAAGTAAGAGATAGATTTTTTTAAATAGATTAAATAGATTGTGCAACATGAGAGGTACCTAATCTTCCAAAGCCCATTCTTGTTAGTGGAGATTGCAATGCCCACCAGATGCCTTTGGCTGTTTAAGTACGAAAGGGCGAGGTCGAGATTTTGTACAATGTGATAGATGACTGTGATTTATGTATTTTAAATGATGGTAGCTTCACTACTGTTAATAGTCCTAGGCATAACCCATCTGCAATAGATATTACCTTTGTTAGTCCGAATTTGGCACCACTTTTAATAGTATTGCACTGAGTAATGACAAATATCAAATCAATCCACCTGCTGATGATTATTTGTATAATAAAACAGATTGGAATAAACTTCGGGACCCTTCTTAATATATTTTCACTGACATGACATCAACAGTTGTTGAACAAGTTCCAATGTTTGCATATTCAGACTTGACTCTCGTCTAGACAAACTTAAACATCTCGCTATCCCAAAATTCGTAAAAACTAGTGATTTTAAAAGTAGGCCTCCATCACCCAGGTGGAATGTTATTTGTAAGAAAAGTGTTAAAACCTTGAAATTACCTAGTCCAGCCATAAGTTTTGTTACAAATGAAACTGCATTTTTTTTAAATGAAGTCATGTAATATTATTAAAATTTATACCTACACCTACATGTTTATTAAAGTCTTGGCAAAAAATAAAAATATATTTTATTCGAAATGGTCACCTTTGGCTTTTATACAGGCCTATAATCTGTTTGCCCACGAATCTATGAATTTACGCACTGTTTCTAAGGGAAATTTTGCCACTGCTTGCTCCAAAGATTTTTTAAGAGACTCAACGTCGCTGTGTTCTTTAGAGCAGGCCATGTCCTCTAAAACTGAACATAATTTGTAGTCTAAAGGGTTGAGGTCTGGGCTAGATGAGGGCCAGTCTTCAGCTCTTATAAAGTCCGGAACGTTGGTTTCTAGCCAGGCTTGCGTAGTTCATGCCTTGTGACCAGGAGCAGAGTCCTACTGGAAACTCCACGGTATATTTTTAAAAAGTGTATTGCTGAGAGGTTTCACAACATGATTCAAGACAGTATCTTGATACACTTTGGCTGAAGTTTTCACTCCTTTTTCACAAAAATAAAGCTTTGTGACTCCCTGATAAGACACGCCCCACCAAACCATCACTGACGCAGGATGATGACCACGTTGTACCGTTCCGACCACTTGAGCAGCTTCCTTAGAACTGGGAGCGTACACTTTATCATTTTGCTTATTGTAGTGTTCTTCAATCGTGAAATTTTTTTCATCGGTAAAGAGGATATTTCTGTGGCTTTCATCTACGTATCGCGACAGAAGGCGCTTTGATCAATCCACTCTCTTTAATCGTAAAGATTGATTTAAGGCATATCCTGTCTATCGACGATAAGCACCGAGCTTCAGGTCTTGTTATATAATACGTGACAGAGTCCTAGCGGGAATCTTCAATTCTCGCGATAAGATTTTTTGCTTCCTTATGGGGTTTCGACGAATTCTGGCTTTAACAGCATTAATAGCCTTTGTAGTTCTAACAGCACACAGCCGCAACGATCTTTTCTGGTCTTCGAGAGACTTAGTGTTGTTGTATCTATTGATAGTATGATATACGAACATACGGCTGATACCAAGTTTTTGAAGTGTCTGGAACATGACCGACGGGTCCATACCATACCCACTTTGTGCAAGGCGATCACTGTGATCCTATTTTCTTCAACACCCTATTCCATATTGTAATTCGATAATGAACACGAAAAATATGTGAAATGGCGCGAAATCGAAAGAAGTTTTTAAAATAATATACGTGTTCCAAATTCAAAATAATTAAAAAGTTGAAAAAGAAAGTAAAGTTTTGATGTAACGGTATTTATGGTCAGACTAGTTAGTTAGATAGTGTATCGAGCCGATGGGACTTCAGAGAGCACATCGGAAGTCTGGCCCCCAAATTGAATGGCACAACTCTCGCACTGGCGCGGCTGCTGCCCAAAATGATGACTCTACGCGGGGATCGTGCGGTCCATGGCCCTGTATGGGTGCCCAATATGGGCGGAGGCCCTGAAGGCCAGAAGTGTGCGGATGCTGCGTGCTCCGCAGCGGGTGATAACCAACGCCTTCGAGGTGGCGAGTCTCCTTGCTGGAACTCCGCCATGGGAACTGGAGGCGATAGCCCTTTCGCAACTCTACCAGTGGCGAAAGGAGTCGCGGGAGCAGGGACGGAACCCCGAGCCTCGAGAAATCGAGGCCGTGCAGTCCCAGCTCCGCCAGGCCATCGTGGTGGAGTGGAAGGAACGACTTGGGCGACCAAGCGCAGCGCACGCCGCAATACCGGCGGTAAGGCCAATCATGGAGGATTGGCTAGAGAGGTGACACGATAGCCTCTCGTACTGACTGACGCAGGTGATTTCCGGTAAGGGGAGCTTCGGGGACTACCTACATCGGATCAGGAAGGAACCAACGCCTGAGTGCCATCACTGCGACGCGAGCGAGAGCTCGGGGCTGCACACGTTGGCGGACTGCCCGGCATGGGACTGGGAGGTACCAAGGCGTGAACTCGTGGCAGCCATGGGGTTGGAAGTCCTCTCGCTCGGCAGCATGATTGCGGCAAAAGCGCGGAGCGTGAGCGAGTGGGCCGCCGCACCTCCTTCTGTGAGCATGTAATGCTCGCGAAGGAGATGGCGGAGAGATTTAGAACTCTCCCGGCCCGCCGAGCCCGCAACATGCGTCGCTTAACAACCAAAGGGCCAAAAACCGAAATATGTGGTTACACACGTCACAAAAAAAAAATTGTACGTCTGTCTGTCTGTCAAGACTAGAAGCTCTACAGTAACGTTAAGATTGCCCCTCAATCTAGTTTTATACTATTTATGTGAATCATGAGTAAGGTAACGAAACGGTTTAAGAAACGTTACCGCAGCAAAATCTATTTTTCACGAAAAATAAATTTTGCTGGGGTAACGTTTCGTAAAAAAAAAATAAGTGGGCCTTCTTATAACCTGACTCTTCTGTAAGCTTATTTAAGATTACTGTTTCTTACGAATGTCATTGTTTTGTTTCATCTGAATACAAATACAATGATCTCAAAATATGTTTGTGTTTATAATACTTGGCGAAAAGGAAAAAAAAAAAAAAAAATGTGCAGCAATTTGCTGATTTTCTACGAGTACAATAGGCCTAGCAACAACAAGTTACTGAATTTTTGCGAATCTTAACGGTCACCGATGATACCGTTGCTGTTCGTTTTGCAGCTTGACCCCAACAGATCGCGAGCCGCGCGAGCAAAGCGAGCGCGACGAATCAATCCCGGCGAAGTGCCGGGATTGATTTGTATAATAACAGTATATCATTTACCAACTCGTGTTGATAAATCCTAAGATTTACCGGAAAATGATAGGATTTTCCGTAGTTTGGGCTTTTACAGTAACATTATATACTACACAGCCCGTGAACTTCATTTTCGCGATGCAGGATTGTGACGTAAAATCACTTGGTAGTTGTGACATAGTAGACGGTTGTAGTTCAGCTTGTTGGTAACTAAATGGCGCTGATTTCATGTGGGTATCGAAGTAGTTCAGCTTAATGTTGCTAGATGTCGCCTGGGTACATGTGGTATCGCCACATTACTCCCCTCCAAGATCGGAGGTTGATTGCGATGGTGAATAGGTGCTGCTTGTAACTGAATATTGTATATATTAGACGGCCAATTTTGTTCAATAAACATAGTTCACCCTTGCTCTATCTTTTACTTGGCTACGGTTCCTCATTCCGGTCCAATAGTTCAGAGCAGGTCTCTGGTGACGATGACGGTACAAATGTCTGAGAGCAGACCTGCCAGTCCAAGAAACTCAGCCAGCTGGCATAGAAATTAGGAAGTACATCCAATACGGGTAAGTGACCCCACAGCTGACCACAATATCAGCTGGCTCTCAACACACGTTCGGTTAGGCGAACCACTGCCTACACCAACACGCCCAAATGTAGTGCACAAACTTAATACTTCTAAAATGTTGTTTCTGATTTAAATATTTGTAAATACTTCAATAAGATCATTATATAATTGACTATATGTATGACATCATCTCGTTTAAATAATAATTTGAAATTTCATCACAATTTTCTATAAATTCAATATAAGTAGTAATTTTGGGCTATTTTGAATGTTTTCATTTTATTTTTACGTTGCAGCACAAGCTGATTCTATTATGTTACCTGTATTCTATTGTTGTCTATTTTGTGTATAGGTACGGTCAGATTATAGCTACCCCACCCCAGCCTGCAAAATAATAATATTTGTGATAAAAAAAATACTAATCGATAGATTTTCAATAGCTCAATTCAACTACGTTGTCCTTTAAAATTGCTCACCTTAAATTATTTAATTAAAAATCAATAAAGTTAGGTTAGGTTAGAACTGTGACCACAACGCACGAGCCGAGCGAGCGAAGCGAGCGTGCCGCGGCAGCGGCCGGCGAAGTGCCAGAACCGAATCGGTCTTATAGTTATTGGTTTAGGTACGGTTAAAACTGCAGTATAAACTCCCAGGCCATAAAAATAACCGTAAATACGTTATTATCTATATACGTTAAATTTGTTCAAACTATTTATATTTATTTAGTAATTAAGGAAAGTGGAGCTGTTACAAACTGTACTTGAGCAATTATAAATGCAACTTGAGCAGTTTTTTAACACTTTGAGCAATTTAAAATATTGTATACATCAAAAGATATAGGAGTTTGAAAGTACGGATAAATTAATTTTTTTTCAACGACTTTATTGTAATAATAAAAAGTAATTAAATAATTTAAGGTGAGCAACTTTAAAGGGCAACGTAGCCACAGATTAATAAATAGTTACTACGTAGTTGAATTGAGCTATTGAAAATCTATCGAATAATATTTTTTTTATTACAAATATTATTATTTTGCAGGCTGGAGTGGGGTAGGTTCAGATTATTCCAAATAAGCTCATTTGACAGACGAACCTGTCGGAAGTTTATGCAAATGTCACACATTGAAATAAAACTATTTCAGTTCTGTGCCTTCGGCTTGACCTTCGGAGATAGCCTACCTTTCCTTTATGTACTCACATGCGTATACTTACCTCCTTTCGTCTCAGTGCGGGGTGAGGCGTGTGGAACGTCCTCCCGCGCGGGGGCGGGGCGACGGCTGGCGTGCGAGCGGCTCGCGTTCGCGCGCTTTCTTCAGTACGCTTATTATTTTCTAGTGTGCACACGTGCGTATATTCTCTAGTTACTAACTAGAGTGTGATTGTGTAGTGAGTTAACGTTGTTGTAACGTTTTACCGCGTAGATCGAGGTAAGTCATTACATTATCAATTTTTTGTCTCTGTGTGAATTTTAACAGTGCTATTGTAGCTTACTAACATTTACATGCTGTTGCTAGATTTATAATGTTTGTCGGACATACCATCCACAAACAAAATAGGTATAAAACCCTCGTTGGACACACCATCCACGATTAAATACCTAGATCTAGCTATGACGCTACTGTTGCTGTCATACGAATCGTCGGCTACTCAGCCATGATTCTACTGGTCATAGCGCACCTGGTCGGTGCGGACCAAGACCCGAACTGCGCAATGCTGCTCGAAATTTGAGCCGCGCGGCTCAAAACTTTGGCGGCGCGGCTCGGGGTTTGAGCCGCGCGGCCCGGAATGTGAGCCGCGCTGCTCGAAATTTGAACGGCGCGGCTCACATATCGAGCCGCGCGGCTCACTAAGTTCGAGCGGCACGGCTCATATATCGAGCGATGTGGTTCAAGGAACTGGCGAAGTGAGTAATTCTATTAGTGCCCAAGACAGCTCTGGCCACTGTGCTTTGCTTTTTGGCATGTATATTTTTGTTGAAGGCTTACACTTTGCTTCAGATGACTCAACAAGGAAGGCTCATAACTCTCGGCGAGCTACTAGACGAGCGGGCAGAATCAGATCAGGACCAGGAGATTTTGGAACGTGTGAAGATATTGGGACAGGAGCACCTCCCTGATGGTTGGACGGCCTGGCAAGTGTCAACTGCTACCAAAGAAGAAGTCTTTGGGTAGAGTGTTGATGCAAACGTTCTTAACAAGCTGGTCTTCGCTTTGCCCCCTGTAGGCTTGGCCCGTGCCTTTCTACCGGATGCTGATCACTTATCGGAAAAGGCTTATCGTGAGATAAGATGCAGGATGCTCGATTGGGCATTCACACGTGCTCTTATTTTAGGCCCACCAGCAATATCAAACCGCGTTCGAGGTTCTGCAGTTCGCACTGAACTATTCAGAGAGGCAGTTGAGACATTGCGTCCCCTGCTGCATACTAGGACTGAAGCCGACAGAATATTATCTGGATGCCGTTCGGTTACAGAATCAACTGGTCGGAAAGGTCTTTACGAAGCGTTGAGCCGTCCTCGAAACGCAGACGTAATATGGATTCACCCTCTTCTTCCAAGCTACAAGACGCAAAGATAGTTGCCCTAGAACAAAAGATGGAACATATGTTCTCAATACTCTTAGATAAGATCGAAAAGCGACTAGAGGTTGATTCGCAGTCTAAGGAAAACTATATTTCTGACAGCGTTGGTGAGTCGGTTGTTTCCGATACCCCGTGAAGAACACCGGCATTAGGCTCAGGTGCTGGGGAACAAAGTGAGGATGATCTGGAGTTTTTGCCGGTTACGAGGGAAGCAGATCCCCTGATACCCGAACCATTAGCTCAAATTAAAAGTGAGGGTATCGAGTGCCAGAGATTAGGTACCGCGGGCTGTGTATCCGGTATAAAGAAGTAGAAAAGCACTTGCGTGCTGCATCAGTTTTTAGTGCGCTTAAGGTGAACACGGAGTTAGGAACTCTATCCCCACAACCATCCCCATGGGTAACTAAGCAAGAGGAAATATTAGGCACTGTAACACATGGACTGTTACTCCAACGTAGGGCTCTGGCGGATGGTTTAAATGCCATTATTAAAAAGTGTCCGAGTGCCAGTGCTGAGCTAAAGCTGTTAGTAGCAGAGGAAAGCGAGTTTAAGACGGTATCTGATCAGTTACTGCAGTTCGTATGCGCTCATAGATCGGAATCGATTGATATCCGCCGTAAAGTGTTTAAAACACGGAATGATGTCCTTAACTGTGTGCTTAATAATTTCCCACCGTCTTCTACTCATTTGTTCGATGAGAAACAACTCAGCTCTTTTATTAAGGATAACGGTGGTATATCCACTGTTTTTGTATCTCCAAAGATCAACGAAAGAAGATACAATGTTTCTAATTCCTTTCGTAAGCCAGCACGTCACACCGCTGGAAAAACCAAGGTCGGTAGACCCATTTTTCGTTCCCGTCCTGCCCAAAACTCATCTAAAGCTTACTCTTCCTCCCATCACCCATCACCCCACAAGGCATCTGCTAAAAGATCTTCAAACTTCAACCAACGAAGGGGAAAGGAGAACAGCAACAAAAAATCACGCAATTCACGCAGTACATATTGACAATTTTCGAGGGGGACAGTTGCAAGATTTTCTACAGCAATGGGAGAAACTTGGAGCCCCAAAAACGATTCTAAAAATAATTACAGGTTATTCGATGCCTTTTGTTTCCAAGCCAATCTGCATTCCACTTCAAGAGAATTTGGCAAGATTCGCGACCAAACCTTCAGTAGCAATGTCCAAGAAGCTCAGAAAGCTTATGGCCCAAGGCGTAGTTGAGAAATGTTGGTCCAGAACAGGGTTTTTGTCGCGACTGTTTCTAATTCCAAAAACAGACGGAAAGCTAAGGCAAATATTCGACCTTCGACGCCTGAATTATTATCTGAATCCTCGAAAGTTTCGATTGATAAACCAGGCTCATATCCCCGATTTTCTTCAGCCCGACGACTTCTTGGGGAAACTGGATTTAAGCCAAGCTTACTTCCACATTCCTATAAAAGAGAGTCATCAAAGATTTCTTGTATTCGGTTAAGCCAACGAACTTTACCAAATGACTTCTCTCCCCTTCGGTCTGTCCAGTGCACCGCTAGCCTTCTCTCAGGTCAGCAAGTGGATTGCAGAGTTTCTAAGAACAAAGGGTCTAAGGGTTTTGGTTTACTTGGACGATTTCCTATTTGCGCATCAGGATCCCTGGTCACTGAGAGAACAGATGAGTTATGCGATAGATGTTCTGTACGGACTCGGTTGGTGTGTAAATCTAGAAAAGTCGGTTCTACAGCCATCAAAGAAATTAGAGTTTCTAGGAATTGCGTGGGATACCGAGGCCAACGAGAAACGTCTCTCAGCGGAAAAGATAACACGGCTTCTTGTAGATTTAAACAAGGTGTTGCAGATCGGCCGGTGGTCATGGCATGTAGGGACTTCACTCATAGGTCGGTTGGGTTTCGCTGCCATGGTGACCCCTCTGGGTCGTTTACACACCAGGAACTTACAACACGCCAGTCGGCAGCTTCCACAGTGTCATCCAAATCAATCCTTAGTCTTAGCTCCTCGGGCCATCGAAGACTGTCTCTGGTGGACTCGCAATGTAAGCAATCCGGGAAAAATATTCTGCCCGGAGCCCACAATATTTATCACAACAGATGCGTCCGACGAAGGGTGGGGTGTTCAGATCAGCGATTGCCATTTGTCGGGTCGGTGGACAACCGAGCAAACGACGTGGCACATAAACAGAAAAGAGCTGTTCTCAGTGTTCATTGCATTAAAAATTTGCCCCAGTACTATAACAGGCGCATCAATTATGATTCAATCAGACAACAGAACGGTGGTTTCATATTTAAGAAACCAAGGGGGTACAAGGTCCGTCACGCTGTTGGAAGAGACCAGGAAAATCCTGTTGCTAGCGCAAAGCTTAGGAATAACCATTCAGGCATTTTATCTACCAGACCGATACAACTCCATAGCCGAATGTTTGTCAAGGGGACGGACTCTTCCAGATTGGCATATAACGGAAAAGATTACGAGCGATATATTCACAAGGTGGGGAACTCCCCAAATAGATCTCTTTGCAACCAGTCGATCCAAGGTAGTCCCAACGTATTTTTCAATAGAATCATGGGACTCACAGGCAGCATACGTGAATGCATTCAGCCGGGCTTGGCATTACAAGCTGGCGTGGGTCTTCCCCCCTCCTCCCCTGATACCCAGAGTGCTGCGGCACCTCAACCAATCCTCAGGGATTTACCTTCTGATGGTTCCACGTTGGGAAACAGTGTTCTGGAGGGGCGATTTGAAGCGGCGGGCTCTGAGCTCTCCTTTCCAAATACGAGATGTCAACAGGTGCTTGATCGACCTATCCACCAATTGCCCACTACCGAAAACAGAAGGTTTCTTTTTCGAGGTCTGGAAGATACGGGGTGGGGTGAGCTAATAGCTGAGTTGAGCCCAAGCGACATTGATCTCGTCCAATCGGCATGGCGAGATTCCACTTGGCGTACATATAAGTCGGCCTGGATGCAATGGGTCTCGTGGTGCAGACAAAATGGGAAAACTCCTAGTTGTCCGCGCCCCCAGGATGTTGCTACATATTTAGGTTTTCTATCTTGGGGTAGAAAACTCGCGGTTTCAACAATTTTGGTCCACAAGTCTGTCATTTTGACGTTGGCAGATCCTACACAAGAAAGACATTTAGCAACTCATCCTTTAGTTTCAACTATGGTAAAAGCTATAAGCCTAAAAAAGTGTGTATCATTGACATCCAGAACACAGGTTTGGAACGTTCAGGATTTGTTACGATGGCTGAGATCCCATATCCCGCCTGATGATAGTTTATTCCAAGTATCTCGGCATGTAACCTTACTGCTACTGTTGGCTTCAGGGCGCCGTATTCATGACCTGACTCTCTTATGTATTGACGACCAACATTGCGATAAATCAAACAACTGTATAACGTTTTGGCCGAAATTCGGGTCTAAGACGGATAATATCAGGAACCGACAATCAGGATGGCAATTGTCGTGTTCTAGTGACCCTGTTTTCAGTTTGGTCAAATGGGTAAACCAGCTCATAAGTATTTCGAGCAATAGAAGAAATGCCCGGCCTAATTTGCATAATTTATTTATCACTACCCGTGGTGAAGTGAAGGCTGCCTCTAGGACAGTCATTGCTGGTTGGCTGAAAGCTCCTTTCCGAGAGTTAGGAATAAACTGTAACCCAGGTTCGATCAGTTCAGCAGTGGCATCCAATGACTATGAAAATAATGTCCCCCTAGACTCTATTTTAAAAAGCTGCAACTGGAGAGGTTCAGATAATTTTTTCAAGCATTATTGTAAAACTGTAGAAAGTCCTAGAACCGACAACTCCAACATTCTTAGGAATTCATTCTCCGCGGTGTAATAGATTTTTATAAAGCTAATTATTTCTTCTATCATACTTTGATTATTTTATTATAATACGTCATTGATTTTATAAGACAGCTGTCTATGTTTCTTTTTTGTTATTAGAATTTTATTTGGTTAAAACGATTGACCCGTCGGTCTTCGTAATCTTTTGTTACCTAGTACGTAAATTTATTATTCGAATGGTTAAGTACTATTCATAACGTGAAATAGTTCCTAAAGTTTTATTAACGATAACTTAAGTGATATGTTAGTCCCTATGTTTGAGACTTGATTGTGCTAAGTTGAAATACACAAATGTTCCAAATAGATTATTTTTCATCGAATTACTATCTTTCATTTTTGTTGGCTGCTGCACTACACTGCCAACTTCTGTCACAATACGCTTAAGGGCGCCGGCAGAGGATAGACACATCTCCGAAGGTCAAGCCGAAGGCACAGAACTGAAATATGACCGTTTTCCACCCCAGAGGGAAGAAAACGATTATTTCAGGTCTTGCCGAGGCTTGACCGAAGCAAGCTCTTGCCGGCTTTTCGGAGTAAGGAACTGAAGAAAGCGCGCGAACGCGAGCCGCTCGCACGCCAGCCGTCGCCCCGCCCCCGCGCGGGGGGACGTCCCACACGCCTCACCCCGCACTGAAGGCACGCACAGAGACGAAAGGAGGTAAGTATACGCATGTGAGTACATAAAGGAAAGGTAGGCTATCTCCGAAGGTCAAGCCTCGGCAAGACCTGAAATAATCGTTTTCTTCCCTCTGGGGTGGAAAACGGTCATATTTTTAACGGATTCTATCGCGATTTATTTGATGCTATTTTATTATTTACATTGAACTCAACGTATCTGTTGCTTTTCAGCAGCCATGGTCACGGGGAGGCTGTCTGATAATAGTTTCACCAACTACTGGTTTAAGAAAACAACAGTTTGTAGGAAACTCTTCTTAGCGATAGTGATGAGATAGATTTTCAGGAAAAAAAGTGGCCAAGTGCGAGTCGAACTTACCCATGAAGGGTTCCGTAGCAGCAAGTAATATAATAATGCTTTTTTTTAAATTTTATATTTGAGTTGATTGAATGAAAGGTAAATTGTGTTTTACGATTTATGACGTCTTAAAAAAACTACTTACTAGATCTCGTTCAAACCAATTTTCGGTGGAAGTTTACATAGTAATGTACATCATATATTTTTTTTAAGTTATCATTCTATTATTTTAGAAATTACGGGGGGGGGGGGACACATTTTACCACTTTGGAAGTGTCTCTCGCGCAAACTATTTAGTTTAGAGAAAAATGATATTAGAAACCTCAGTATCATTTTTAAAGACCTATCTATAGATACACGTATGGGTATAACGTAAAAAAAAATTGAGTTTCAGTTGTATGTATGGGGAGACCCCAAAATTTATTGTTTTTTTTCTACTTATGTGTGAAAATATTAATGCGGTTCACAGAATACATCTACTTACCAAGTTTCAACAGCATAGTTCTTATAATTACGGAAAAAAGTGGCTGTGACATACGGACGTACAGACAGACAGACACGACGAATCTATAAGGGTTCCGTTTTTTCCATTTGGCAACGGAACCCTAAAAACTACGTTATGTAAATTACTATGTAATTTATAGTAACTATTCTGTGATGTTCTGTAATGAATCTAACGATAGCGATGACTCAGAGGTTTGAATGTATTTCAGATGAAGAGATCGAAACAACCCAAAAACTTTGACAGACAAACCTGAACCAACCACTTAAGAAAGCAACAGTTTGTTGAAACTGATCCTCTACTTAGCTTAGCGATAGTGATTACATAATGATCATAAAAATACTTTATGCAAATTAAATATAGTAACTCTTCTGTGATTTATATGAACTATTCTGTGATTTATATTAACTATTCTGTAATTTATATTAACTATTATGTGATTTAAATTAACTATTCTGTGATTTATATTATCAATCAATCAATTTTACTAGCCTATTGCCAAAGTCCGCCGGCAGCCCTGGGGTTATCCTTTCGAGGGCTTACCCGGGGTGCCCGGCAACGGACACTTGGGGAGGACACCGTGCGGTTTTAGTCGAGACACGACATAAACACCCCCGCTGGCCAGCGGGGGGGGGGGGTATCCGAAGGGATTTCCGCACGTAAAAAAAAAAAAAAAGCCTATTGCAATCCACTGCTGGACATAGGCCTCTCCCATTGTACGCCATAGCACCCGATCCTCCGCCTTGCGCATCCAGGCTATCCCAGGTACCTTTTCAGGTCGTCCGTCCTACCTAAGTTCTATAATTTATATTAACCATCCTGTGATTTTATTTAGTGAAAAGATAAGCATACTTACTTATTTTAATAGAGACTTGAAAATGCACCGTTTTTCTAGGTTTTGTATTGATCGAAAAATATTGTAATTTCTATTGTGATTAAGGAGAAATCTACGTGATATTTGTTGGAAGGTCGTGATGCTGTCCACGTATACTTGTCTACGATGCACTGTATTTGAATTTGTATTATGTTTTTTTTTACTTTTGATGTGCGGTGTCATTATGAAATATATATTTTTCTCATATACAAGTAAACACAATGTTTTCAAGTATTATTCACGTTTTAACTAATTGCTGTAGCCACTAGTCCTCCCTATCAGTAGTAGCAGAGCGTGGTTAGATGAATATCTAGTCGCAAATGGAAGAAGCATATTAAAAATAGTAAGTAAATTTTACCATGGCACACACCAATGACTTTTTGATGCTTTTCGAAGTTATGTGTGTATTTATCGCAGGTTTATAAGTGCCCGGTTAATGGCAATAGGCTCGACACCTATTACATTGGGACCTAAACATAAACTGTTGAAATATAGGTGCTAGCACCTCTGCCTACCCCTACGGGGATATAGGCGTGATAACATAACATATGTTATGTTATGTTAAGAAAATGAGAAAATATTTTTTTTTAAATGAGTTCGAGTATCAGAAACATAGAACCGTTAAAAAAAACAAATTATACAAGCACAGGCGATTCACATAAGATACGATTTGTGGGAATACGCTACTGGTGGAAAAACGTTAGCGGCATCTGCGACTGCCGAAGAAAAGAGTGCGTACCTAAAGGAAGACTTAAAGGCAAGGCCAGAGCTACTTTTACTTATATCTCCACCAGAACTTAAACAAACAAGTTGAATTCCTGAGACGAGCTCAGCCGAATACAAGGGATTTTCGGTTTTGCGATTATTATTTTTTTTTGCGATTTTTTGCGATTTTTTTTATCTTGCAATGGTTCACCCCAGCACGAATCTATTACCGAAAACAGCAACTCGATAGCTCATCTCCTTCATACCCAAAACCGTGACAGAAAATTGACGTCGATGACAACTCGATAGCAATACTGCTTTTCTAAAGAAAATCTCTAATTAAAGGGTGTAATACATCCAAGGAGGTATGGGACAAACTAAAGTCTGTACATCAAAGTTCAGGGCCGGCAAGAAAGGCACGCTATTAAAGCAACTATATAGTATTGAAGAAAATGACTCCATAAGAAGATGTGAGAGACCATCTCAGTAATTTTATGAATGTAGTAGGTAAATTAGAAGACATGGATGTCAAAATTCATCTAGAGTTACTAAGCATAATGATGGTGTACAGTTTACCTAAAAATTTCCATGGCTTCCGAACGGCAATTGAATCGAGAGATGTTCTGCCAAGTCCTGACAATTTAAAAATAAAAACCGTAGAAGAATACAAAGCAAGAAGGCAAACCGAAGCGAGTGAACCTCAGACTTCAGAAGCATTCTATATAAAGACGAAGAAAAAGGTACAATTTTGCAAGGATTGCAATAAGAAAGGGCATTCCACAGAAGCTTGTTGGTCAAAGCAGAGACCCAATAAAACTAAAGGTCAAGAAAAGATATATAACATCTGTTTAACAACAGGAACGTCGAAATGTAAAGGCAATTTATGGTGTTTTGACAGTGGCTGTACGTCACAAATGACGGGTAATAAAAATATACTCCAGAACTTAATCCCCGCGACTGAAACTCAAAAGCTAGCTTCAGAAAAGTATACGACTGAAGTTAAAGGGAAAGGAAAAGCCGAACTTTATACAAAAGATCGACGTTATAAAATTAGTCTTTCTGACACATTATATGTACCTGATTTGTCGAATAATCTAATTTCTGCAAGCAAAATTACGGATTATGGCTATAAGGTTCTATTTGAAAAGGAACAAGCCAGTGTCACAAAAGGCGCAAAAACTGTATTAAAAGCTAACAGGAGAAATGGATTATACTATCTTGAATTTGATAAATCGGAAGAGACAGCAAACTTCAAGCCTAGTGATGAAAGCGAAATTATGAAATGGTACAAGAAATTAGGTCACGTAAATGAAAGAGATCTAAAAGAAATGGTTAAAAATAAAATAATGCGAGGACTCGACTTTAAAGAAAAACCTTTGGGTACCTTTTTTTTTTTTGCATCCCTTCGGATACCCCCCCGCCGGCCAGCGGGGGCGGTTATGTCGGGCTTGCACCGACTAAAACCGCACGCCGTCTCGGGTCTTAAGACGCCGGGGTGTAAGGTTACCCATAGAGCATATCCCTCGCACCCCGACTGACCCTGGGCCATCTCCGGTTTCGAGATGGCCCCCTTACTTTCTCTCCACTGTGCCATCTGCTAATCAGAGGGACACGTGGAAAGCTTCCGAACAGCCCTCAACAGGGCCGTCCTCGCCTCGGTCGGTGTTAGCCGTAGGCGGCAGCGTCTCTCCCACCCTAGGAGAGAGGCGCTGCCGTCTCCGTTGCCCAGGGTGCACCGCGTGGAGGACCCCAACCAAGCACCCCAACCTTTGGGTACCTGTGAGACTTGTATCAAAGGAAAAGTTTCCACTCTACCATTCCAAAGTCATGGATAAATAACCTCTACCAAAGTGCTCCAGATAATTCACAGCGACGTGTGTGGCCCATTTGAGAATGAATTAATGAACGGATCAAAGTATTTCGTAACATTTATTGACGATTATACAAGATACTGCTGTGTATATTTCTTAAAAGAAAAGAGCGAAGTAATCGATAAATTCAAGGAATATAAAAACTATGTTGAACTGTTTCATAAGAAGAAAACTCAAAATCTACAATCTGATAATGGAGGCGAATACAGGTCTTAAGCGTTTGATAAATTCCTCAAAGATAACGGTAAAAGCCGAAGACTATCTGCACCTTATACCCCACAGCAAAATGGCATGAGTGAAAGAAAAAATCGGTCGCTGATGGATAAACCAGATGTCTGATGCTAGATGCCAATATTCCTGAAAAATTTTGGGCAAAAGCAGTAAACACTGCAAACTATTTGATAATTACAAGCCCAGCAAGAGCTCTCAAAGGCAATTTCCCATATGAGAATAGGGTACAGCGAACACCGTCAGGAAATCACCTATACGTATTCGGAAATAAAGCGTTTGTGATGAACAAAAACCGAAAAGGAAAATTCACAGCCAAAGCCACAGAAGGAGTATTCTTGGGATATGCGGAATAGACAAAAATTTATATACCCGAAAGGAATGATGTTGCTATCAGCAGGGATGTAAAAGTAATCGAAAAGATGCATTATGGCGGTACTTCTGCTGAGCAACGCGAAGATCTTACTCCAGAACCTGAAACAGAACAAATTGAAATTGAAATTCCAGAAAAAAGAAACAAAATTAATGAGAACTTACCTTTTCAGAAACCTAACCCCCTTTATTCCAGCTCTAGTCAAGATCCTGTTGATGAACCATCTCCTTCAAGTAGAAGACCACAAAGAGACGTGAGACCACCAGCATGGACCAAAGATTATGAGTTATGTCGCTGTGTGACCATGTTTACGTCAGAACATAATGATGACTATGACTGCTCTTTACTCACATACAAAGAAGCTGTGACTGGCACAGACAGACGAAATTGGCAGAAGGCGATACAATCTGAAATGAAATCTGAAATCATTACAGAAAAATATCAACTGGGTATTCGTTGAAAAGTCAGAAGCCAAAGGACACAAAATACTGTCAAATGGGTATTTCGGATTAAAGATGATGGTACGTACAAGGCTAGATATGTCGTACGTGGATGCGAGCAGAAAGATAACCTGGATTTCGAATACATTTATAGCACCGTAGTAAGCCAATCTGCATTAAAAACTTTATTAGCAATTGCCGCATCTAAATCTTACTACTTCATGACATTTGACGTCAAGACAGCTTTCTTATACGGAGAGACAGATAAAGTTTATATGAAATTACCTGTTGGCTATGAGACTGACTGCAATACTACTGAAGTAGTTTGCCGATTAAAATAATCGTTGTACGGATTAAAACAAGCTCCATTTACATGGAACAAAACTTTTACCCAAGCGATGTTTGATTTGGGATTCAAGACAATCAAAACAGATCGATGCGTTTTCATAAACGAAGATAAGTCAATAATAATCAGACTATTCGTTGATGACGGACTTGTCATAGTAAAAGACAAGAAAAAGATCGAAGTTATTTTGAAGAAACTTGAAACCAAATTTGAAATGAAACAGAATGAAAATCCAAGTACTTATCTGGATATGGAAAAAAAAACTCATATGAAGGAATAATTCTTACTCAGAGATCCTACATAAATGACGTACCTACTTACTGAAAAAATACAACATGGAAAATGTCAAACCTTGTAACACGCCCGCAAGTTTTTTTTTTCTTTTTATAATATATCTTGCGATCAGTCATATAATAACTATAAACAGATGAGGTGTGGTACTATCAAATATATCGCGCCGCTTTTTGAGCCAACGTACGGTTTCAGGGATAGTGAGCTGTCCCGCTAGCTGGTTCGGGTGATTTGATAACCTCAACTTGTAGTTGACTCCATGGGCTTCTATTTCCTCCCTGATCATTGGCATATCCAAAACCTCATGGACCACTGGTGTTCTTATAAACCAAGGCGCATTCGATATTTGTTTCAATATGTAGTTTTGTGCTCTCTGTATGATCATTATGTTGGAGGCGCTGGCAGAACCCCACAACTGTATACCAAATGTCCATATGGGTTTCAGGACCGACTTATCTATGAGCAGTTTATTGTCGATGGATAGTTTTGAGTTGCGTCCTAGCAGCCAATAGAGACCCTTGTATTTTAGGTTGATTTCCTCTAGTTTTGTTTGGATATGTTTTCTCCAGGTAAGTCTGCGGTCCAAATGTATGCCCAGATATCTTTCTGTCTGCTGGTGAGGTAGTTGTATGCCACTTAAGTAGACTGGGGAAGAATTTTCTTTCCGGAGAGTGAAGGTTTATGTGTACCGATTTGGATACGCTGACGGCGATTCGCCATTTAGCTAGCCATTTGTCGATTTCATTCAGGCTGTTTTGTGAGACTTGTGAGGCTTTAACAGGGCATTCATTTGAGGCGAGTAGAACTGTGTCGTCAGCGAAGGTTGCAACATTTACTCCTGTAGTCTGTGGTAAGTCATATGTATACAGTGTATACAAAACTGGTCCCAGCACTGACCCTTGTGGGACTCCTGCCAGAATTTCATAGAAATGGGAGGTACAGTCCTTCTCTCTCACTTGGAAAATTCTGTCAGATAAATAGGATTTTAGAATAGCATAGAATGTGTGTGGCAACACTGATTTTATTTTATACAAAAGACCTTTGTGCCATACTCGGTCGAATGCTTGTTGGAGGTCGAGAAAGACTGACGAACAGTATTCTTTTTTTCCATAGCCTTTCTAATTTCTCTACACACTCTATATACATGTTCAACTGTCGCATGTTCTTTTCTAAAACCAAATTGGTGCTCAGGGATGATTAGTTTTTCATTTATGACATTCATCATTCTATGCAGGAGCGACTTCTCAAGTAGCTTTGACATTATCGGCAGGAGGCTGATTGGCCTGTATGACGTGACTTCGTGAATAGGTTTTCCGGACTTGTGGATCATTATAATGTTTGAAACTTTCCATAGGTCTGGAAAGTATCCAATTCTCATTATTGCGTTGAATACCATTGTAAAGTAAACGGTTACTTTTCGAGGCGATTCTTCGAGTATCTTTTTGTCAATAAGGTTGTCGTGACGAGTCACGATGTGTAAATATGTATATTCAAAATGACAACACCAGGTATGATTTGATTATAATTATTATAGTTTGTAGTCTATGAGTTCTATATTATTTATGTTATGCTTGTCAAACTTACCGCCAATATTAGAAATGGTAAAAGTTTTGCAAATGAGTGTTGTAATAACTGATTTAAGAATAACAGGTGAATAGCGCCATAACTGGTCAATAATTTCTGGTAAGTGGTACATAATACCTTTTAAAGAGTAATTCTAATATAATTAGCGAGTATTACCGTTTGCATGACAATCCCTGTGGGAATAATCAATGGCCTTAATTGCATTGTAATTCCATTTCTGAATTTATATAACAAGCATAAATTACAATAGTAAAAGTTAACCACTCTCTGTAACATAGATATTGAATTAATTTACCATTGACATTACTGCAATTGGTAACAAAGTTTCGACATGAAATGTTATTAGAGTAAACGACTTTTAGTCATAACATAATTCTACCTACAATGCATGTCTATGACTAATGACATGATAATGAGATCAGGCACTACGGCCTGACCACCTGGCTGGTATGGTTTAACGTTGACTGTGCGTTACTGAGTGCATTTGCCACCACATCAGCTAGGTGGATTCGATGTTTAACTAAGAGGACTTGTCCGCCACTTACCTATGGGCATTGACATGATAATGATATCAGGCACTACGGCCTGACCACCTGGCTGGTATGGTTTAACGTTGACTGTGCGTTACTGAGTGTAATTGCCACCACATAAGCTAGGTGGGTTCGATGTTTAACTAAGAGGACTTGTCCGCCGCTTACCTATGGGCATTGACATGATAATGAGATCAGGCACTACGAACTGACCACCTGGCTGGTATGGTTTAAAGTTGACTGTGCGTTACTGAGTGCATTTGCCACCACATCAGCTAGGTGGGTTCGATGTTTAACTAAGAGAACTTGTCCGCCACTTACCTATGGGCATTGACATGATAATGAGATCAGGCACTACGGCCTGACCACTTGGCTGGTATGGTTTAACGTTGATTGTGCGTTACTGAGTGTATTTGCCACCACATCAGCTAGATGGGTTCGATGTTTAACTAAGAGGACTGGTCCGCCACTTACCTATAGGCATTGACGTGATAATGAGATCAGGCACTACGGTCTGACCACCTGGCTGGTATGGTTTAACGTTGACTGTGCGTTACTGAGTGCATTTGCCACCACATCAGCTAGGTGGGTTCAATGTTTAACTAAGAGAACTTGTCCGCCACTTACCTGTGGGCATTGACATGATAATGAGATCGGGCACTACGGCCTGACCACCTGGCTGGTATGGTTTAACGTTGACTGTGCGTTACTGAGTGCATGTGCCACCACATCAGCTAAGTGGGTTCGATGTTTAACTAAGCTAACTTGATGAGATCAGGCGCTACAGGCCTGACCACCTGGCTGGTATGGTTTAACGTTAACTGTGCGTTACTGAGTGTATTTGCCACCACATCAGCTAGGTGGGTTCGATGTTTAACTAAACTTAACAAGACTTACTTAACTTTACTGCTAGATTGATTGAGTAGAATTTGGAAGGTTTTACTTATTAAACTTACTCGTACCTCACGGGGACGTTTGCAGTAAGCAGCGTCTCCTTGTATTATTCTATTATTACAGAACCAGATATATGGAAATGGAATGTACAAGGATTTATAAAAGGACATACTTAAAACATTATAAGATTACTACAGCATCAGGAGACCAGTCATGTGGTGAGTTCTTGTCACTTTGTCATTTCCCATCATACATAGGCTAATCAATAAACTGTCATAAGGTGGAGCAGATTATTGTGTTAAAGAAACTTCAGCCCAAAGGTCATGCTCCGGTGCTTTATTGTTTTTGAGTGATTTGAGGCTTTTGATTACTTCTCTCGGTGTCACCAATTTTAGGGGTGTGTCTAGTTGAAGGTCTTGGTTCAGAGCAGAGTCAATGTACGTTTCATCCGCTTCGGTGCCGGGTCATTTGGGGTAAAAACTTGACTAAGATGCTTTGCGATAGCTTCCGCTTTGTCACGAGCTGTTCTAATCCACTTGCCATCATGTGTATTTAGAGGTGGTTTCTGATATGATGGCCTGTCATGGTTTTTACAGGCTTTCCATAATGAGTAATTGGTTGTTTTTGGGGCTGTTAAACCTTCCAGGTAGGTATTGTGACGTCTGGGGTCTGGCGTCACAGCTTCTTATGCCAATGAAATTATAAGACATTTTATCGAAGAAAAATATTATTTATTTAAATCATGCACTTTTATTTATATTATTTAGGGGACTTTTACACGGGTTTGTTTAACTTTAATATGCGGACTGGGGAAGGAACGCGGACTCTGCCCAAGGATAGGGCTTACAGCGGAATTCTCCTCAGGATAATATATACATTGACAGTTGCTGCTTGTATCTGAGGTTTTCTAAATTGTGGTTGTTGATAATGTTTAATGTTGGAATTGATTATTAGGGCCGCTCCTACATGCGCAGTGCCATCTGGATGATTTGTCGTTTATGTAATGTAAATTAAATTAAATGTAAATTATGTAAAATGTAATTGCGTAGTTGAATACTGTTGTTATCAGTCAGGTGAGATTCAGACACTAGTAGAATTTCAATGTTGTGTGAGTGTAATAGGACTTCTACATCAGCGACATTAGGAGATAGCCCGTCCGGGTTCCACGTGGCTATCTTAAGGGAAGTTATTATGTTGGTTTAGTTATCATTGTTGTTATGAGATTAATTAAAATGCTCATTTGTTGTAATATGAGATCAAACTTTTCAGCTTGTTTGAGAAGCAATTCTTCTATTCTGTTTGATGTAGTTGTCTCTGCATTTAGTGTATTTTGATTACTTCTCAAAATATCAGCGTAGCTTGATCTCCATTTGGTATTTGGGATTGTTTTTTCTTTATCAACCTTTGATGATTGGTGTTGTGTTGGGGGCTGTATATCAGTGTTAACTGTAGGATATACTGGTACTCGCTGGTTATCTGGTTTTGTTGTGTTGACTCTAGTTCTGACATATGTTTGTTTGTTCGATTTTCTCGCTAGTATTTCCTTATATACTTCGCACCCCTTGTAGTTTGCTGGATGTGCACCTAGGCATAGAGCGCATTTTGCTGGAGTATTCCGATCGGTCTTAGGACAGTCTGCTGTTCCGTGTCCTTGACCACATTTCACGCATCGAAAAGGACGCATATAATAATTTTTTGAATGGCCATATTGCTGACATCTATGATATTGAATTATTGAGTTTCGTTTTCTTGGTTCTTCGATGATAACTGACTGATGGTGGATATGTTTGATGTCCTTTATAATTTTGTTGTTTAGGCTTTGTTCTAGGATTGCAAAAAAATGTGTTCGTGGGTTTCTTTTCGGGGCCGTATCTTGCATTTATTATTTGTCCGATGACTGTGTTGCCTGTTTCTTTTATTATGCTTATAGGTGTGGAGTACTGCTGTCCGCGACTGTCAAAGCAGCTAACCTCTATATCTGGAGGCCGTTTCACTATCCGCAATCTGCGACGCGGTGGGTGGCATAGGGCAATGCCCCAGGGAATTTTCCCCAGAACCCACCACGTCCGCAAGTAGCGATTCAAAGTCGATACAGAAAACTGCCCAGGAGAAGGAATATCCCTATAGGGAAGCAGTGGGAAGTTTACTGTACCTGTCTACCAGAACCAGACCAGATATCGCACAAGCGGTCAATCTAGTTAGCAGGAAAGTTGAAAGACGTCACAAAAGTCAAGAAAATATTCAAATATTTAGTGGGAACCGAAGAGAAAGGCATTTTGTTCAAACGAAACAAACCGATAGAGAACATCGATGCTTACAGTGACTCGTATTATGCTGGTGACCCATTGACGCGAAGAAGCAGTTCTGGCTCCGTGCTAATGATAGCCGATGGACCAATATCATGGGCATCCAAGAGGCAGCCTATAGTAGCGTTATTGTCGACTGAAGCCGAGTACATAGCCGCAGCAGACTGTTGCAAAGAGGAATAGTATCTCAAATCTCTATTACAAGAATTAACCGGTTTGGACTTAAAAATAAATTTGCATGTTGATAATCAAAGTTCGATTCAACATGTGAAGTCTGGATCCTTCAACAAAAGATCGAAGCACATGAACACTTCGTGCATGGATTTATAAATATTAGCTACTGTCCCACAGAAATTCAGTTAGCTGACGTAATGACAAAACCATTGTCAAAAGTAAAGTTTAAAAGACACTGTGCAAGATTAATGCATGTATAGGAACGTGTCTCGGCAACATGAGTGAACATCAGGAGAAGGTGTTGGAAGGTCGTGATGCTGTCCACGTATACTTGTCTGTCTGTCTTGTTGTATGCACTGCATATGAATTTGTATTGTTTTTTTTTACTTTTGATGTGCGGTGTCATTATGAAATATATATATTTTCTCATATACAAGTAAACACAATGATTTTAAGTATTATTTACGTTTTAACTAATTGTTATAGCCGTTAGTCCTCCTTATCAATATTTAAACTTTAAAAAAACTGAAAAAAAAGAGATCCGATTCTCAGCACTCCATGGATTCACCGTGCGGTCGCCGGGTCCATAGCGTGGTACAGAGAGGAACACCATGACGGCGACTGGGACTTGCGACCCAGATGTAGGTTTAGGGTGGCCACCTTGTGATGCATCAGCGCTCACCTCCACCGTCAGTAGTGTCCCCCCCCCCTACCTATCCAAATTTGGTAAGATCCTAACAATGCCGCTTTTGATATACGTTTTAATAAAGAGCTTACTGAAGCTCTTGGCAATCCGAGGTCTTTAAGTAAGTTGTACAGGGATTTAGCTGGAATTCCCCTTGCTCCTACTTCTACGGCATAGAGTTTAACCACGTAGCCATTTTTGGTTAACTCGTTAGTCAAATCAAAGTATTTGTTTGTCTTTATAGCGTGGTCTTTAGGTATATTAGTTTCCCACGGTACTGTGAGTTCTACAAGCACTGCACGCTTATGCGATCGTGAAAAAAGGAATATGTCGGGTCTGAATGATGAGGCACAGACATCCTCCGGTATCCTATAGTGCTTCTCATACGTGTCTACGAGTATTGTCCAGTCAACGGCAGCTATCAAAATTGAATAAGGCTTTTGAAGTGATTTCTTTGAGCAGCCTTCCTTTACAAACGCAATGTCATTTCTTTGGTTTGTGGTTAATCCTTTTTTCGCTCTAGCTACCGCCAAACTTACAGCCTCACGTATGATTTCTAATACCTTATCATGACGGCGCGAGTAATGACCCCGGTCTAATAGCGTTTTACAACCCACTAGTAGGTGCCTAGCCGTACCAGTTGCTTCACCACATGAGTTACATGTTTTATCTGTGGCTTTTCCCCATCTGACCAGATTGCTTTGGTCGGGGAGGGTCAACTGGAATGCATTCAGGTAAAATTTAAGTAAGGCCGGTGACCAGTCGTATATTATGGTACGCCATTTTAAGGCTATGGGAATACAAAATTCACCTAGAGTCAACCATTCGTTTTGCATTTCTAGGTTCATTGCGTGCACCTTATAGGTGTTGTTTTCGTCTGCTTGAAGAAAAGATTTTGTTATTTCTTTATCTGTTTGTCTCTGAATATTACCTAGACCTACTCTACCAGTCTGCGAGCCTATCATGAATCTTTTATGGAACTGGAGGCGTGATTCGAGCTCCGATGCATTTTTATCTTTTGGAAGGACTTTTACTATTTCGTCTTTAGATTCCGATAAGACGTGCATTTTAGTTACTCTTAGGTGTTTATAGAGTTCTGATGGCTTCTTAAGCGTCATTCCAAAATTATTCGCGGATCTATATAGTGCCGACGGGTCGGCCGACTGAGCTAGCCCTAGCCACGACTTCAGTGTCTTCGTGACACTCGCATCTAGTTTTTTGAGGAGGCTCTGGTTTATATCATATATAAGAAACGGCCAGTTAAGACGCGAGGTTAAATAATTGTCATAGATCCAAGCTTTTTTAACATTACTTATTGGTTGTTGGTCTACCTTTTTTAAATCGATAATGAAACTATCAATTAATTCGTCCAAAGCTGGAGTGCAACCTCTGTTGTCAATCTTTCTTCCGAGGAATTTAAAAGGCACGGTTTCAGATATAGTTGAAACGTTTTCCCCGCCTATACTAAGCCCTGGGTCATATGAAGTATACCTGGTACCCCGCCTACCCAGACATAGACAGTAGCATTTGCTAGGTTTTGCTCTCATTCCATCTGTCCATGTACAGAAATCGTCTACTCTACGCAGTAGGTCCTGGCACTGCTTTGGGTTACGAGTCAGTATTGCCAAATCGTCCGCGAATGCGAGGATAGACTCCGTATATTTACCGTTTAGCTTAAACCGATAGCCCCACTTCTTGTCGTGTGTGGAAATGTTGTCTATTAAAATATTTATTACTATATTGAAAACTATAGGTGATAAACAGCAACCTTGGAACAAACCCACATTATAATTTAAAGGTTGCGTGTATCCATCTTTGGTATTAATCACAAACTTTAATTTACCATAATAAGAGGATATTATTTCCCAAATGATGGACGGAAAGTGATACCATTTTAATGCAAACAACATAAGCTCGTGTTGTACTGAGCCAAAAGCGTTTTCTAGGTCTATCCAACAAACTGTTATTTGCTTTTCATTTGATCTGGCATCTTTTAAACTTTCCGCCAGTAAAGAATTGTGTTCCAGACATCCTGAAATTCCGGGTAGGAACCCTTTTTGGTGGTTTGGTCTGAAATAGTTATTATTGATCATGAAATTTGTCATTTTAAATTGAAGCCATGAGAAGAAAATTTTAGAAATCGTATTGGTTAATGCTATTGGTCTAGCGTCTTTTGGACTAGTTACTATTTCTTTCTTTGGAATGAGCACAAAATTAGCCTTGCCGAAGGCCGCTGGGACTTCTTTACTCGACCAGATCCTATTGAATATGCTTAGAAGATGTTTACGTACCGATGGGCATTTTTTATAGATAATGTAAGGTATGCCATCAGGCCCTGGGGCGGTTTTTGTTGGTTTCTTTTTGATTTGGTGTTCTATTTCGTCTAAGCTAGGTGGATTACAGTCAAATGTGAAATGAGGGCCTAATGGTTTTTGCGCGTTTGGTTTACTGTATTGTTTTTCGTATTTAGGCACCTCATAATTACTTTTATAGTAGCTATGGATCTGATCGTTACTTAGCAGTAGCCTATCTTGCTTTCTGTCGCTAAAAATATTCCTCGAGTACTTAAACGGGTCCTTATCGAACTCTACTTCATGTTTTGCTCTATTAAAATTATTCTTTTCATTTATTATTTGAACAGAAATTCCTTGAATTAATTTCAGTATGGACCTTAAAGCTCTGGCCAGTTGATGACTAAGTTGATTATCGCCCATAGCTTTAGCAAACCGTAGTCGTTTGATAAGGTCCCGCTTTTTCTTTCTCATTTTAATTTTGAACGCGTTTTCTCGGTTTTTTCGCGCGTATGGTAATGATGGTGGGTAATGCTCATGTAGGTATGAGTAAATGCTAACCTGGAAAGTTTCTACCTGACTGTTTAAATCCTGCTTTGTTCCGGGATGCTCTAACAGGATGGCTAAGTTTTGGTCGTGGGCTTTCCAGGTGGTCGACTTTAAAGAGGGAATGCTAAGACGGGCCCGGATGTTTATGGGCTCCTGGTTTGTGTCACACTCTGGCTCACCTTGGGATATATGAGGGTCAACTCTATCCGTGGCAATAGTTGAAGAACTTACAGACGACTGTCTTGCTCCAACACCATCGTGTGATTTTAAGTGCTTCAGAAACCAGGCTCTCTTCTTGTATACTTTCCCGCACGTTGCACATGTTAAGTCCGTATTCTCGCCATTGTCGTTTGTTCGTGTGTGTCGGATTCGGACAGTGTCTCGGATTGTCCTGGAGGTATTTTTCTTTATTGGACTTTTAGCGATAAATTCTAGGGCAGGGCTTGCTAGGCCCTTGCCCGCGGCTGTCTTTCCAGCAGTCCATTGTCTTTCCAATTGTCATCTGTCTTTCCAGCGTCAACTGTCTTTCCAGTAGTCATCCCGTCTCTCCGGGCTGTCTGATTTTAAAGAGATCCGATTCTCAGCACTCCATGGATTCACCGTGCGGTCGCCGGGTCCATAGCGTGGTACAGAGAGGAACACCATGACGGCGACTGGGACTTGCGACCCAGATGTAGGTTTAGGGTGGCCACCTTGTGATGCATCAGCGCTCACCTCCACCGTCAGTAGTGTTCCCCCCCCTACCTATCCAAATTTGGTAAGATCCTAACAATGCCGCTTTTGATATACGTTTTAATAAAGAGCTTACTGAAGCTCTTGGCAATCCGAGGTCTTTAAGTAAGTTGTACAGGGATTTAGCTGGAATTCCCCTTGCTCCTACTTCTACGGCATAGAGTTTAACCACGTAGCCATTTTTGGTTAACTCGTTAGTCAAATCAAAGTATTTGTTTGTCTTTATAGCGTGGTCTTTAGGTATATTAGTTTCCCACGGTACTGTGAGTTCTACAAGCACTGCACGCTTATGCGATCGTGAAAAAAGGAATATGTCGGGTCTGAATGATGAGGCACAGACATCCTCCGGTATCCTATAGTGCTTCTCATACGTGTCTAC
The DNA here is from genome assembly GCA_946251805.1 of Cybosia mesomella. NCBI lineage: Eukaryota > Metazoa > Arthropoda > Insecta > Lepidoptera > Erebidae > Cybosia > Cybosia mesomella. The sequence continues at coordinate 13,042,891 of OX276395.1, forward strand.
GAGTATTGTCCAGTCAACGGCAGCTATCAAAATTGAATAAGGCTTTTGAAGTGATTTCTTTGAGCAGCCTTCCTTTACAAACGCAATGTCATTTCTTTGGTTTGTGGTTAATCCTTTTTTCGCTCTAGCTACCGCCAAACTTACAGCCTCACGTATGATTTCTAATACCTTATCATGACGGCGCGAGTAATGACCCCGGTCTAATAGCGTTTTACAACCCACTAGTAGGTGCCTAGCCGTACCAGTTGCTTCACCACATGAGTTACATGTTTTATCTGTGGCTTTTCCCCATCTGACTATAACTTTTTTTAAACAACCTTTTTTTAATAAAGGACCACACAAAAAATTATATGGACGCTGTCCCAAGAACCAACAGACATGGTAATAGTTTCAGTATTATTATGACGAACCATAAAAAGACAAATAATAATTTTTAGTCCAAAAATCGATGGGGTTCTTAAAAAATAAGATAATGTTGTACATAAAAAAATCGTGTTTAATATTATTTTTTATAATGAAAATAACTACATTTTAGGCATAGCTTGCAAAAATAATTGTTCAACTAATATAACATAACATAACATAACTTCACGCCTGTATCCCCAAAGGGGTAGGCAGAGGTGTATTAAACACCCACGATTCGCCAGTTATGTTAAGGCCCCAATGTAATAGGGGGCGAGCCTATTGCCATTTACCGGGCACATTATTAAGCGAGCGATAATTAACATTTATTAATGCACACATAACCACGAAACGTCAGAGGTGTGTGCCACGGGGCCACTGGGAATTTCTTGTGGTATAGAAGTAGTTGAGCGTACTGTTGCTAGATGTCGCCTGGGTACATGTGGCCACAAGAGGTTTCATTTTCCATGTACAATACTTATTATCTTTACAGTTTTATTATATTGTATAGATAAATAATTATTCGTCTATCATTATAGTAGATAACGTTTCTGCTGGTAGGTTAAATCCGATGTGACGACCTATCCCCATATACCATATAATTGAGATAATATGCGCACAGCTTCCAATTGTACGCGCCCCTGTCAAGCAGGTGCAATACCACTGCTTAATGGCATGTCTGTCAGTTTCATTGCGGTTTATCAATAAATAATTATAGTAAACGCGTGACCTTACGTGTCTAGACTGTATGCGTCCTCTGATCAACCAGACATTATCTTCAGGAATGTTAAACCTGGGTAAATCATTTAATTGGTTATCTCTGAACAATTCTATATGATATATTCCATTCCGAATATGTTCCGAATAGTATGATTTGACAAGTTTTATGTGGTAGGTACCCAAAGCAAATAATATAATATCATCTTCAGTGAATTGCGGAAACTCCTCAAAAGGTGGCATATTTGCTTCCATTGTCACAAAGCTAACTCTTTGCCTATTCAGATTTCTGCCTTCGACATAATTATGCAAGAGGTTAGGTTCATCTATATTAGATCGGATTATATTAAGGAATTCAGTTGCAAGCCGGTGATCTGTAGCCACATGATAATGAGCGTTTATTAACGATGCTGCTATGCGGAAATCAATAAACATTTGTAGCAATGCTCTGTTAAAATATGTCTGTTTTAATAGTTTAAATCGGTTTTTGAACTTCCCATTCACCGCCTCCACAACCCATCTGCATATGGTTACTAAACAAGAGTCATTTGCTTGTGCTGTTGATAACTGGGTCGCATTCCTATCCTTAGTCGGTAGCATGTAAGCTTCATAATCAAGGGATTCAATATTGTTAATGCTGTCCCTGAAGCCCCTGTCCAAAATAAAGACGTCCCCTCTATGCAGTAACCAAAGTGCAAAGTGCGCGCGTGCAGGTTGGAGTCGAAAGGACAAGTGCAGAGCGAGGCAGGAGGGGGCAGCGCGATAGACCCGATTTTTTGTAGATCTTACGGCTGGGCTCTTTCAATAGTATTTTTATAGTTTAACAATGTTCCTGTACATGCTTTTTACAATTTATTGTATCAAAAATAATAAAACATATATATTTTTGTACGATAACCCCATGACTTACGATGATATCGCCATAGAATAAAATCATCGTGGTGGCAAGGTGTATTAAATGAGATAACTTTGAAATCTGTTGGTGGGTTGGGACGATTTTTTGCATGGTCCTTTACGTTAGGCTTATACTGATCTCAAACTTGTATCGCGTACTTTGTGTGTTGATAAATTAAATAAAAAATAAAAATCGAACTAAATTTTTTTTAGATCGAAAGTCAATAAAATAATTAAATTCCCCTGCCAACTTCGAGTCAAATTACATTTTTAAATTAAAAAGTAAAAAAAAAATTAAAAAAAAAATGTTTTGATGGAATAATGAAGAACATTGGACGATCAATTGATTTGGCCAAAAAAATCAATAAAAAAATGAATTCCCCTGCCAACTTAAGAGCAAATAATGTATCGAGCAGAAACGATTTAGTCACAAAAATCATTTAAAAAATGCATTTCTCCCCGGCTATAAATACTTTAGATACCTAGCCCACAACTTACAATATACTCCAATAATACTCTTTGATAGCCCAGCCAGCCTCTAAACCACAGACTAGTTAATAAATTTTTATCATAAAAAGTCTATAGCGGATGGTAGAAGTGAAATTAAGTGAAGTTGTTGGACTTGTTGGTGCTGTGCTCTGTGCCACTCTGTGCTAGTTAAGTTAATGTTCTGTGCCTCTGTGTAACTACTACCACAATAATTACTTAATAAATGCATGAACAAGTTTAAATTTTGTCTTTGAGTTGATATAACATGGAGTCAAATATATGTTTTTAGTTTATCTTTGAAATGAAACATAAAACAACCTGATGCGTAAAGAAATAGGGAAGTTTATGTGCCATAGCAACTAACATCATTCTCTTGCTCATTTCCTTTGTGATCTAGATACCTCTTTTTGAGAGAACAGCTTAGTTTACTGGTTTTTGACTATGTATATAGAAATTTGATGAACTACAGATAGTGTTAGAAAAAAAAAGTGTTTCAAAAGTAATGTAGTTGGTTATTCCCTTCGTAACCTCGAACGCGGAAGTTTGTGATCTAGCCGCTTTGATTATAAGTGCTATCGGCAGATGTACCGTGTGTTAAGTTCTTCATAATTGATGAACAAAGTATAGTAGTTCATTATGCAGAAGCTTTAATTGTTGATGATGAAATAATGGTTGAAATAGGCGCACCTCAACCGTCTGCCGAAGAGAGTTTGGAGAATGTCGAATGGTATTGGGGTGATATCACACGGTAAGTACATTTTATTTGTAACGATTTTCAGATCCTAATGAATGTCGTTTTACAAACGACAACCAATCCAGAGATGATTCGTTGAGATAATATTTGAAGAGAAGTGAATAAAAAAAACTATGGTATATTTTTTCAAAATAAATGTTATCAGGCTATTGGTGACAATTTTTAACTTTTTAAGAACCTACATACTTATACAGTAAACCAACCAACCTCCCAAGGCCAAAGACAATATAAGTTGAGTGAATTAAGATCTTCCCTCTTCACATCCCCTGGATTTTATTGAATTATTGCAGTTCAAATCTGACAGACTAATTCTTTAACTGGGTTCTCTGGGTGCCTTAGCAAATATCCACACCTGAGATGATGAGATCTAGCAGGATCCATATTGGAGTATTATGCAAGCCTATTCTTACCAATTTATCAGCAGTGTTGTTACATCGTCAGTTACACTCTATATCCATTGTAAGGTGACTTTATTCTATTTTCATAGGTCTGGTAGGGCTTTGTGACATTAATTGATAAATCCTGATTTGATTATAATGCAGATCGTAGTCTCCATATACTATCAGAACATATTCTGATCTGGCTGGTTTTAAGTGCTTTCGGTATGGGTAATTGACATCTTGTACAGTATCCGATTTATAAAGCGTTCTGCCTAAAAAACAGTCCTGTGCTTGCTCATGCCAATGGCGTTTTTACAAACAATTTTATATTCAGGTCCTTGGGGAAGAACCTGGTTTCAGTACCTATTTACTACTCACTTTGGGGGGTGGGGATGATAGTATTAGGTTTAGCTTATATGATATACCACAAAAAGGTGCTCTATATTAAGTACTTTTAAGGTATACTGGTATGATGGGGTTGACATGTCAAAAACAAAAACAAGATATATGTGAATGTTTGTGAGTATGAATGTTTGTTTTTCATGCAAAACCGGCTAGAGCTAGCTAGAGAGAGCTAGATCTGGCTGAAATTTGGTACAAAGTCAAAGTCAAAGTCTTTATTTTTCAAAATAGTGCAACGTAATTACATCTTTTTGACGTCAAAATCTGCTTAAAACTAAGTTTACCACCGCTTCCTAGGCCCTAGTGGAGAAGAAACGGCGCAACAAACTCCACTGCGGCATTTTCGAGACGTCATATTATAAATAGTGATTTCTTAAGACTAAATATGGACGAATGTACATTTTTGTCTCGTGTCAAGATAAATAAAGGTATATAAAAAAAACAAAAGTTAAAATAAAAATTTAACCAAAGTTAAACGTTAAAATAATTAAAAAAAAGTTAAAATATGGTAAAAAAAGGTTGCCTATTACAATATTATGCTGTAGTTGTAGCATTAAGAGGGGCCTGCACCATGCTCAAGCCAGACATTTTTGTCTTTAAGGTAATCATCTGTCCTATAGTATGCTTTTTTACATAAGGTGGTCTTAACAAAGGTTTTAAATTTATTGTCAGGCATACCAAGGACAGATTGAGGTAATTTATTATAAAAGCGTATACCTTCCCCCCTAAAAGAATCACTAACTTTGCTGAGCCGAGAACATGGAAGGATCAGTTTATTTTTATTGCGCAGATTTCTGTCTGTAATGTCACTTACTTTTGTAAAATTGGATATATTTTTCCTGACATACAGTATGTTCTCGAATATATATTGGGAAGCTACAGTTAAAATATTAATATTTTTGAATCGTTCCCTAAGAGAATCTCTCTTACCAAAACAATAAATGGCACGAATTGCCCTTTTTTGTAATATAAAGATAGTTTCTAAATCTGCTGCATTCCCCCAAAGTAGTATTCCATAGGACATCAAGCTATGGAAGTAACTAAAGTATACCAGCCTAGCAGTAGATTCATCTGTCAACTGCCTAATCCGTCTGACAGCGTAAGCAGCAGAGCTGAGTTTATTGGCCAAAATAGTGATATGGTCACCCCATTGCAATTTCGAATCCATTGTAATTCCTAGAAAGGTAGTGCTATTTACAAATTCCAACCTTTGCCCCCCCAGCATGATATCAACGTGTGTTTGCCTCACATTAGGCAGTGTAAACCTAATGCATTTGGTCTTTTCTGCATTCAACAATAAGTTGTTTGCAGAAAACCAATTTGAAATGGCGTTCAAAATATTATTAACATTATTTGCATTTGTATTACGCCGATCCACTTTGAATATTAGCGACGTATCATCCGCAAACAATACTATGCCAGCTTGTGCTTCAATTATATTAGGCAGGTCATTGATGTAAACCAAGAAGAGAAAAGGTCCTAGGATTGATCCCTGGGGTACACCTATTTTTAAGTTTGATCCATTTGACTTAACGTTATTCACATCAACAGTCTGGGTTGGATTATAGCCTGGAACAATACATAGGCTACTTTTTATCCTGGAACAGGTTCCCATGGGAAGTGGGAATGGGAACAGAATTCCATGCAAGCGAAGCCGCAGGCTAAAGCTAATTATTGAAATGAGGAAAGTGACCATCTACAGCAATATTCAGATAGAAGAGATGACATCAATAATAGCCAAGAAATCCATAGGTACAGTTGATCTGGTGACCATTGCGGTCCAAAGGGTTCCAGAATCTTATATTAAAATAATTCAAGACATGTACCATGATTCCGATTCCCTGGTTTGAACCGCTGTTGGGACACAAGGCTGTGATGATGATGATGAATCATAGTAACAACCATGGCTATTGATGTCTCCCTTGGAAAAATTATCCTGTACCTACCAGGCTGATCTGTTCATCATAAGTTAGATCTGTTCATGATCTGTTAGAGTCTAATTACTCTGTTCTTGATCTGTTAGAGTCTAATTACTCTGCTTGCCACAGTCTCTGTCCCTATCCATTTAGAAAAGTTAGAAAAGAGTGGTGTTCAAGGCATACCACTTCAGATCTTCGTAGACTACCTGACCAATCGGAAACAATCAGTGAAAATAGACTGTCACGTAAGTGAGGAGACTACAGTAAATTATGGCATCCCTCAGGGTAGCATATTGGGCCCAACTCTATTTCAGCTCTAAATCAACGACCTATATACACTCTCCTTACCAAACACTGACATCTTCACCTACACTGACGATACGGCTATCTTGGTTACGGGACCCAATTTGCAGGTTGTAAAGGAGAGTGCGGAACGCTCCTTATCCATTGTGATGCAATGGTTGAACAAGAATTTGCTTACACTGAATCTGGCAAAAACAAACTTTGTCCCCTTCTCAATCACAAGGTTGGTGATCCGCCACATAACTTCACACTAAAAGCACACACCTGCGCGATACCACACTCATGCACCTGCAATGAAATTACCAGAGCAGACTCCATCAAGTATTTTGGCGTGATGATAGATAGTAGGCTTAGGTGGGACAAACATATTGCAAAGAGCTGATAGAAATCAAAAAGGCCTAACAGATATCCTACTGTTAGTCTTTATTCAGACATAAAAGTCCTAACAGTTCGTTAAATTTATGTTCATCAAATAGCTCTGAGAAGGCACCAATCCCGGCCTGCGATCCAAATAGGCGAAGCAAGAAAATTATTTTACTAAGCACTCGCTGCAAAACGTCCTTTGCTAGACGTCAATTCTATAGTGTACTGTCTATACTTAGCCATATATGCGGTCTCTATGGTTACGTTTCAACTGACGTTTGATAGATGTCAGCACTGTCAAACCAGAAGGGCGGGAATCGCTGTCGCTTAGATTGTCATAGCGTTGTATACTTTCGCCGCGTGCGGTCGTAATCTCTAAATACTTCCTTGATCCCTAATATATTGAAAAGTATTGTGTTCCAAAGTGTTACATAATTTGATATTGCGTTTATTTCCTCATATATTTTCAATCGCAAAGTCGAAAATATTAGTAATATTTCTTAATATAGCGAATAGCTACGACGTCAACAGGGCACCCAATGCCTTGCGATCGATTTTATCGGAATCCCCGACGTCCTTACTGGCCTCTTTGCAACAAGAGTCGCCGTCAAGTATCAGTTCATCGTACAGCGGGTCAGAGTACTTGGAGCCAGATGGACCAGCCAGGAGGAAACAATAACGTGTTGCACAGGTAACGATCGATCCTTGGATCGATGCGTTATACGACAAGGTCAGTTTTATTACAAATTTAATATTGCACAAACAATGTACACTTAACGCGAATACAAACAGGACCACGTAATTGAGTCGACTTATAACGTAATGTTTGCAAATCCGTCGATTTAAATCGTTAGACTTAGTGGTCTTATTAAATTGCTTTTATCGTGGAAAAAATTCTCAACCTGATGAGAAACGATTGCTCTAGCTGATAAAACTGCAACAGGTTAACACTGCCACGTGGCAGTATATATATTATAAGAGAATCGACAGCCATGAATGGCATTTCCGTGCTTTTGCAATTTCAAAATTAACGATGAAACAAATGCTTTAAAAGAAGGTATATATTTTTTTTTGGGCGCCAATAGAAGACACTATGGCGCAAAGGGCAAGCCCATTTACTAAGCCATTATGGACTAGGTTCATAATAATCCCTCAGAGTTAAAATCTACCCTCTTTAACAATATTTCTGTAATGTATTGAAACTTCAACGAAATTTCAGACAAAAAATAGTGATAGGCCTTCAAGGAGGATATATGTACTTATTTTTATTTGATAAAACAAAACTACCGCCGTTTATTCCACCTCATGGTGGGTCTTTTATTAAGCTTTATACAAGAAAACTCCATCAATGCCAACAAAATGTCACCCTGTTCTTTCACAAACAGTACAACCAGTCCTCATTAAGATTCGTTTAATAAGTTTCGTTTCGTCGTCGTTAACTATTACTTTGGAAGAAAAGTGATGGAACTAGGCTCTCAATCTTTGAGAACTGAACTAATTTGTAAAAGTAAAACATATTCGTCTGAACACTCATTCTTTTATACCAGATTTTCTCCAACAGGGAGACTATGATAATCAAAATGTATAACAAGTTGATTCAGTTATGCCTTCAGGCTGCGGAAGCCGTGAGGCACTTTGAATCCCTATTTATGCCTACAAGTTGTTTATGTCTACAACAAGCTGTTTCATGGCACCCCTATGGGCCCTACGCAAAGGGATATAGGGCTTGCCAATTGGTCATACAAGACCAAGCCAAGTTATGCCTTCAGGCTGCGGAAGCCGTGAGGCACTTGGAATCCCTATTTATGCCTGCAAGTTGTTTATGCCTACAACAAGCTTTTTCATGGCACCCCTATATGGACCCAACGCAAAGGGATATAGGGCTTGCCTATTGGTCATACAAGACCAAGCCAAGTTATGCCTTCAGGCTGCGGAAGCCGGGAGGCACTTGGAGTCCCTATTTATTCGATTAAAATTTTTAAGCTATTTGTATACTTACTTCTCCTAGTCGCGGGTTCGGGTCCCGCCCTAGATGTTCTCTTTTGTCGATCCCTATTTTGGTCTGGCCTTGGGTCGCGGAGACCCAGCGTGCAGAGGGATGTTAGGCTCTAATGTGTTTACATAATTGCCTATTGGTCAACCAAGACCAACCCAAGTTATGCCTTCAGGCTGCGGAAGCCGTGCGGCACTTGAATCGTATACATGCTTGCCATTCGGTCCGACTTCAGCATTACACCTTCTTTCTTCTGTAGCATGTTGGGTCGCGGAAACCCTGCTTGCAAGGGGATTTAGGCCTTTAATATGCTAATACAATTGCCTATTGGTCAGTCAAGACCAAGCCAAGTTATGCCTTGAGGCTGCGGAAGCCATGAGGTGCTTGGAATCTCTTAGACGCGGACCAATCGTGATTAGTACATTGAGAGACTGATCAATACTAGCCAGGAGTGTCTTCGAATGCAAATTTTACTACCTAGATATTTCTGTTAACCACGACAATACAGCTGGTCCCACAAAGTTAGATGCCTAGAGATAAGCTGGTGGTACGGAGCCACATACACAGTACCTATTCACAAGAAGCCTTCCATCCATTTCAACATTGCAGAAGCCGCACGTGCTGAGTCAATTTGTATTTATGTCCAGCGGGGGGAGAGATGAAATCTCCTGCCTTACTGATGTCTGATACTAACCCCATCTATTACAGTTCATAGGCAAGTTTCAGATAACTTTTCCATCACATTATGTGCCAAGCAGATAAAACATAATAGCCGATAGGCTGTAATGAGGATGATCGCTGATGAAATGGCATCTCCTAACTCAAGCGATTGCGGCAATGTTTGGGGAAGTTAGCTTCAACCGAACAAAGATAAAATTACGTTTCAGCAGTGAACACATCTGTCTATATAAACTGCTGATGATGACTGATAGATGACTATCTAGTAACAAGGGTCCCACCCCACCACTCTCCCTATTGCCCAGAATTTCAGCATTCCTGAACAGTGCTTGGAGATCTTCGCTAGAGGTAGCTACAGAGTGCGTCCGGGCTTTCGAGTCTCAAGACTCGAAAACCAGAACAGCAAAAATTTTAAACTAGCTATAAATGTGAATCCCGTCGGGGACCTTATTAGACGTAGTAACGTCTGTGCCTCGCCCCCAGGTACAAACCTATGCGGGGGGGGGGGGGGGGGGGGCAAAAATAATTGATGATACTCTACTTAATTGCTTATTCACTAGCTGGAAAGCCCTTACTTTCCTTAAACAGCGGGCATAGTATCATTCTTAATGTATCTATTTTTAAAAGAAAACCATTCTTACATGACAATTCTTGTATAGTCACCCTCGGCAGTTGCTGAGTACTGAGGAATTTACAAACGATCATATCACATTGAAATAAACTAGGTCTGCAAGGCGAATCGCTGCTTGCAATGTTGCGCTGTTGAGCTGAGTGAGACATCGTGAATCAGATTTTGAAAATTTGATCATTCCTCCGTGGCAAGTCCGATTTTGAAAATTCTTTTTGAAAGTCACAACTCTGGACATGCTTTCTGAGCGTGTAAAGTTTGGTCATGTGTCTCGAGCGGTTATTATGTAATTCCATCTGGAATTTTTTTAACGGTGATCATTCCTCTGTGGTAGCATTTTTTGTTCTAAATATATCCATAAACCTTCCTCTGATTGACCTCTTTAATCATGCCAAATTTGGTTCTGATTGGATTAGTAGTTTAGGAGGAGACCTGTGACAAAGAAAATCCTGAAGTCTGGTATGAGGAGCTTTCGCTCGACTTCGTCTCACTCAGCTCAATTAGTAACGTATGAATGTTTTTGTAACCTTCAGAGGACCGGTTTCACATTTCTCAAATTTTGTTTATTGATTCGTGTCGGGCAATTTCTAACTGTATCACGTAAAACAGCAAAATTAAAATATAACATTAAAGTAATATGAGTCGCTAAGTCAGAAGTAGTACTGTAGCGTCCGGGGGTTGGACGCCACAATACCTCGTGTTGATAATAAGATAAACACACGGATAGATAGTTATATGATCATTTATTAATTCAACAAATCTTCCTATATCGGGTTTAGGGAGGTTTTTACGCGTATATATTTATCTTTAAACGAACTAGGGAATCGCGAACTCCGCTCAAGGACTGAGCCTAAATTTAATACACTTATAGCTTCTCTTCGGCCGGCGGACCCGGGCGGCGCGTCAAGTCGCCCGCTGTCAGCCGCACAGCCGAATGCACCACGCAGCAATTGTTTTTTCTTCCCTAAGCTATATTCAAAAGTATTATGTATTTATTTTTAAACTCTGACACATGATGGCCAGGTAAACGAACCGTGGTGTGTCGAACGAGGTCGCACACCACAGTACAATCATCATTAACATGGAATCCCCGATTTACATGGAATAGTTCCCCCGAATTGGAGGGGTTACATCTAGCTCTCTTAAAGACGCTCTTTGTCATAGCGTGCTGAAAGGCAATATAGATATAATTATAGTACATTAGTAGCATCAGAATTTATTATTCACGGCCTTACTTTGCTTTACATTCAAAGTGATAACTTCTATGATTACTGATAAAATACAATGTTTCTACAAATACAACTACCCGCAGTCGGACCAAAACTGATTATCTAGACACCATGATTATGACATATGTCGGTTACTTTAATTTGAATTTTAATCGAGAAATATAGTTCCAAGAGAACCTAAGGGTTGGAATAGTCCCTTCATCGCAGTTGACAAAATATATAACCTACCTCACGTACTTCAATTAAAAAGTGGTTTCAAATTGTCCTTCGTGATGGTGGAATTTCGGCATCTTAGCAGGTGCCGAAATTCCACTAATATACACCATTAATATATTCTCTAATCAATATTGTCGTGAAATAGGACTTGCAAAGGAAAATAATAATTCCTTCCTTAATTCTTAAAAAAAAATAATTGAACTGTCATAGACAGTTAGGTACTCAAAATGATATTCAATATTTCTGATTCTGAACTTATTAATTAAAATATGCACAAGGTAATAGATAGTAACTAACTAATAGATAGAATGATTATGTATAATAAATAACGATCACGAAGTACTGAAAGTTTTATAGATAGTCTATAATAAAGACAGTAACAGTTGCAGTAATGATAACTATAAATACTAATTTCCTTTTCCGATTACGGTTCAATCCATAATAATCATCATAGCGTTGTTTTCTATATGTCACCAGCAGATAACAAACACGTCTTCAATCGATACTGTATGCTTTCCAGAGGCACATCAATTTAACGGTTTTACATGAAAATAAAACCGATATTATGTGCCGAGAAGGAAAGCATACAGTATCGCACGAAGATCTTCCTGGTGAAGTCTATGCAAATCTAAGCGACAGCGATTCCCGCTTTGCTGGTTTGACAGTGCTGACATCTATCAAACGTCAGGTGAAACGTAACCATAGAGACCGCATTTATGGCTAAGTATAGACAGCTTCTTCGATCGATACTGTATGCTTTCCTTCTCGGCACATAAAATCGGTTTTATTTTTATGTAAAACCGTTATATTATTAACGGCAAAGCTGTGGTGTAGTACGTTCTCACCTCACTCGACCGTAATATTTTTATTTTATATTCCGCATTTCTATACAGGCATTAGCCTAGTATGGAATACAGTTTAAGTATTTTCAGTGTCCTTTCTGTTTGATTTTAGAGTTGTAACTGTAATTTGTCTAAAATGTGTACTTGAGTCAAATAAACATTTATTATTATTATTATATTATTATGTTTACTCTCAGCCAATAGGCAGTATGTCATATCTCATCGAGCAGTACTATGGCTTGGTTAATTCTTTATCAAAGGCTATTTCTATGACAATGAAAGTGCTAAGACACGACACAAGATAGAATTTTGCCCTTTTGCTTTGTTAGGGGTCGAATACACTGGACACAGAAATCCTGGAGGGCTGCTCACAAATTTGCCGTGACCTATGGGTTCTCGCAAGTGGTTCATTCTATCACTAGAATACCAGATATCGTGGCCCATAGAAGCTATCTACTGGACCTTCTGCTGACTACGCTCCCGGATGAATACTCCATAACTGTGGAAGCACCACTTGTTAAATCAGATCATTACCTCGTCCGGGCGCAAGTGCCTCTCACACGGCCACAACCACCTCGGCCATTCGAATGGCGGCATGGTTCCACTAACAGTCGGAAGACTGGGATGGATTGCGAGAATTCTTCGCTTCGTACCCGTGGAGGTTCCCTGTTCAACAACAGTTACTGAGGCGATTCTAGCGGGCATGGAATGCTACATTCCCAACCGCTGGATCGCAACAGAAGCAATTAAGCGCCCGTGGTTTAATCGGCCTTGCAGAGAAGCAAGACTGCCCAAGCAATATGCTTATAATGCTTGGACCACGGCTCTTGCTTAAAAGGATCCGAATATCACTGAAGTGAAGCGGTATTGTATCACGGTTTTTTTTTTTTTCATTATAGTTGAACTCTTAGTTACAACAACATGAATATGATTAGATGACGAGTCGAGACAGCCTTCTATGTCTAGGAAATGGGACTGTATTCCTTTGTAGATGAAACAGTTTAGCGAGTCAGGCATTTTCCTCGGAACAGTAGGCCAATGGATTGCTTGACCGGTTGAAAGGTGACATCTTGTTGCTGTCAAACGTAATCCCCATAAAATATGTTTGGCATTCCCTCCCCTCCAACCAAGAACCTGTTGCCGAGAGTTTCATAATATTGAGTAAAATAATTGTCCGTAGTTTCAGGTTTCCTTTCCTATTTACGCGGGTAATATATTAAAGATCACTGTCTTACCCGCGTAAATAGGAAAGGAAACTACGGACAACTATTTTACTCAATATTATGAAACTCTGGGCAACAGGTTTTTACAGGTACTTTAAGGAGCTCTGCTTGTCATAGTTTCCATGGATGTAGCTTGTATTTTAGGGGTCCGAAATTATAATATAATAATATTATATTTCTTGTATTTCAGAGATGAAGCCATAGAAAAACTGCGCGATACATGTGATGGAACCTTCTTGGTACGTAATGCCTCAAACAAAGACAGCGGGTATACTCTGACAGTGAGAAAAGGGGGCATGAACAAGCTAATTAAAATATATAATCATGATGGCCACTATGGATTCTGTGAACCATTTGACTTCAAATCCGTGGTGGATCTTGTTACATTTTATAAAGAATACTCACTGGCCCATTGCAATAGCAGTCTTGATATTAAGCTTATGTATCCCCTGTCAAGACGTCAAGAAAAGGAAGGTGGGGAAAAGATGAGTGATGAAACATTAGAAAACAAATTTAAAGACACTCATAAGAAGTATGTATTAAAAACAAAGGATTTTGAAGTTCGATCCAACAAATACACAAGATTAAGAGAAGAAGTACATATGAGAAAACAAGCACTAGATGCTTTTAAAGAAACTGTTAAAATATGTGAAGAACATCTAAAATTGCAAGAGAAGATGCAAGATGAAGTGCAGCCTCATGAGAAAAACCTTGTCATAGAAAATAATAGGCAACTAATACAAAGAGTTCAAAGTTTAAAACAAGCCAAATCAGAACTGAATGATATTCTAAGAAAAACAGTTGACAATCAACGGCTTCTTGAGAGAGAAATAGCCAAACTTAAGTCAGATGTTACAGAACTCTATAAAGTAAAGGATCGCTATAAAATGTGAGTAAATCATAATGTTATGCAACTGTTAATGTTATACTACTACCAACTTCTGATCTTCTATTCATCATCTTTATCCTTCTCCCTTCCCATATTTATTTGAGATTAGTACTACCTGTGTGCTGTTTCCATTTTATTTGCATTCACTCCTTTCCTGGCCATATCATCTTAAACACAGTTCATCCATCTTCTCTTATAGGTCTTCCTCAGCTTCCTCTCCCCTTGTTACTGTCCACTTCCATACTTAATGCCTTCCTTACGACATTACTTTCATAATTCATCCCTACGCATTATATGTCTGAACCAGGACAAAAGATTTCCTCAAAACTTGCCTGTGATTGGCGCTACTTTTAAACTTCTTCAATGTACTCTATTCCTAATCTTATCCATTCATGTCACACGACACATCCATCTCAACATTAGCATCTCGACTGCATACAGATGTCCTTCATCCATCGCCTTTACGGGCCAGCTCTCCTTTCTATGCAGGACAGCAGGCCGCATCATGCTGTTGTAGATTTTTCACTTAGGTCTAAAGGGGATACGCGAGTCACAGCGCCATCTAGACCCAAACTAAGTATAGCTTGAAATATCTGTTCTTCTGTTCTGGAATGTGGATAAACATAAATTTTGACGGACAAACACTAAAGTGCTACTGAATATTAAAAAATTGCCATGTTTTCTACATGGCAATTTTTTAATATTCAGTGAACATTTTTTTGTTGCCTAAATTAATTATCCTACTTAATATTATAATAAACTCGAAAGTTTGTGAGTATGGATGATTGTTTATCACTCTTTCACGCAAAAACGGCTGAACGGATAGATTATAGTCTGGGATAACACAGGTTACTTTTTATCTCTGTAATAGGTTCCCATGGGAAGCGGGAACGGAAACGGCAAAAGCTAGTACTCGTAGATCATAAATGCGCAATTTAAAAAAAATAGTATTACATATCTCGTCCTACGATTGTTTTTTTAATCCAGCAAATGTGTCCCTATTACAAATATGTAATCTCCATTGCAAAATGCGTAATCCCCATTTAAATGATTAAGCTATGAGCTTATGAGGCAAGTAGCTTTTTGCCAGGCACATTCTATTTTTCATATTTCATTTTAACTTGTTAATGTGGGTCACACAATTATTCTCATTATACACTACAGCTAATTACTTTTGTTAGAAGTGAGTACTACATCAGTCTCCGGGATTTAAACCCGCAATCTCTCATTTACAAGTCCACATAGGGAAATCCTGCCATATTCGAGCGCATCAGTTTAACATATTATAGAGGATACCTTGAACTCTGTTGAGTACTGCCCGCACTATTCGAGATTCCCATGATGAGATACGCGCATTGAGCAGTCGATCAGATTAGTAAAGAAATCAAATTGTCGGCAAAAAATCGATTAGCTTAGGGTGTTACCAGACCAATCGATCGATCGTCGATCGATGGTAGAATGGAATAGTCGACGTCGATCGATAGTTTCTACCGGACCTATCGATCGATCGTCGATCGACGGCATCGATCGAATTTGATCGACTGGTCTAGTAACTTTAATTGATCGACAGATACTATTCGACTAACCAATCGATCGATTGCCGGTCGATGGCATCGATCATCGTCGATCGATGTTGATCGACTGGTCTGGCAACTTAATTGATCGACAAATACTGTTCGACTACTGGCACCGGTCGACGTTGACCGATTAACTCCGGCTATATTCCATCAGTTTCTTTCAAAATGTATTCACAAGAGGACGCGTTGTTGTTGGCCAGTACGATTTTGCTCATACTATTATTACGGAGACGCAAATGCAGAAGACTCTGGATGTGACCATTTTTTAAAGCCAGAGATCACTTATCTTATCCAAATGACATTTTAAATAGCGGTTTTTTGGATGCTTTTAGAATGAGTAACAGTGATATTGATATTGAATATTGAAAAATATGGTGGCTCCTTTAATTGCAAAATTGGATACCAATTACAGACAATCAATTTCACCTAAAAATCGGTTACTTATAACACTCAGTTTTTTTGCCGATAATTTGATTTGCTGTCGCGCGTCAGACTAAAGGGGCTTCCCCACAATACAATTTTATATACCAATCTGACTATTATCTGTCGATTCGTTTATTTTCTTTTTGACAGTTTGAGACAGTTCGAAATTAGTGACGCCCTCGCACGTTACCGATTCCATTCAAAATAATTATCGATTTTATTTAAGAACAACTTTCAATCGATTTAATACATCGACATAATTTAATATAAATATTAACTAGCATTTATCAGGTTTTTAAAAATTATATAAGAAAGAAATAAATAATAAATCAATAAAATTATACTATTTATACATATAAATAATATAAGCTATAAGTGCATTATAAACAGGTTATCACTAGCAATATCATAACACATTGCGTCACTGACCCGGCGACGCCATATTGTTGTTACTTGCCATGCGACGCTTGTGTCACAGTCACTGTTTTTCGGTTCATTGTGTATTCTTTTACAATATCATAAGTTGAGTTGAGTATTTATATTCCTCCTTATCGATACGTAAATTCTACAGTTGAGCATACTTAAGTTCTCAATATGCCAAAAGGAACTGTGTTAAAAGGACAATCGAGGGAGTTTGTGAGACGCCTTCAAGAATACTTTGAGAAGGAATGTCGTAATGGTGCACCGCTACTACCAATATCGCAGGTTCGAAACCGTGTAGCTGCCGCCTTAGGAATCAGTGTTCCAACAGTTACAAAAATTGCCAAAGAAGCCTACGGCAGCAGTGGTATGCAGCAGATCTCTACACCCAAGAAAAAACGCCAGCCCTGTAAAGTTACAAACATTGACGATTTCGACGCCGATGCTATTCGTCGTCGTATATACGAGTACTACCAACGTAAAGAAATTCCGACTCTAAGAAGAATGGTAATTTCACTGAGGAATAGTGGTTTGTTCCGTGACCAAAAATCGTCGCTAGCTAAAGTGCTGAGACAAATTGGATTTTATTTCAAAAAGTCTGATAAGAGAAAAATCTTATTGGAACGCCACGACATAGCGCTGGTTCGATGTGACTTCCTAAGAAAAGCTAAACAAATCGAAGACTGGTCGAATGTGGTTTTCACCGACGAGACTTGGCTCAATGCTAATCATACTATATCGAAATCGTGGACTGACGACACTGCAGCATCTACTTCGCCTGTACCTATAGGCAAGGGCGAACGCCTGATAATTTGCCACGCAGGCAGTGCAAAAGGATTTGTATCAGATGCTCTACTCACTTTCAAATCCAAAAAATCTGGCGACTATCATGAAGAGATGAATTCAGAAGTATATGAAAATTGGTTCAGGGAAATGTTGACATTACTAGAAGAATCTTCAATTATATTTATGGATAACGCGCCCTATCATTCACGGCAAATAAATAAAAAGCAAACGCAATCTAATACCAAAGACGAGATTATTAACTGGCTTCGTGATAATGGCGAGGATGTGACTAATTCATTATTGAAAGCAGAACTAATAAGAATTTTAAATTCGAAACGTCAACCTAAAAGATACGTCGTCGATGAAATGGCAGCTGAATATGGACATACTGTTATTAGAATCCCACCGTATCACTGTCAGTACAATGCCATCGAATTAATATGGGCACAAATCAAAGGGAAGGCAGCAAGAAATAAGACAACGCCGCCGTTTACAGCGAATAAAATGATGCAATTATTAAATAGTGCGTGTGGTGATGTGACTCCTGAAAACTGGGCCAGTGTCGTGGAGAGAACAAGAAAAATAATAATATCTGATTGGGATCGAGATGTTGTAATTGACAATATAATAGAACAAGAATTGATTATTCGTGTAACAGAGGACTCAACTGACGAGTCTAGTGTAACTTATGAAGAAGAGTCTGATGAATCAGTGTAATAAATAATATTAATAAATTTACTTGTTTAATTTGTATACCGAATAACCTAGCTAGTTTGTTAAATAAATATATGTGATTTTCCAAGTATATTTGTTCATAACACTTGATTTAAACTTGACGTAGACGTTATTAACTATGCGTTTTAAAATTAAATTTCACTAACACGTGCATACTTACAATCCAAGGCAGCTGTCGAAAAGAAAATAAATCAATTTACAAATAACCGATTTGAAAACAATTGATCGATTTATCATTTATGTCAAGATCTGTTTTATAGTCTGTGTCTGTTTGTTTATACACAGGGCACTTCACTAAGTTTTCGGTACACTATAACCTTGTACGTGCATTAGCGGCATATTTTTATAAAATAATCCATACATATTGTAAAAAAGACGCTCGTACAAGTTTCCACAGGATCTGTCAAAAAGAAAATAAACGAACGGAAGTTTAGGTTGACAATAAATCCTGTCGTGTGGATAGAAGATTTGATCTACAATGTACGTGTCGATGGAAATTGGCAAATCTGATTGGGTAATCAAATTGTGTCGTATGGATGCCCCATAACTTATTATGGCCAAAATAGTGAATTTGTGCTTAAGGTCACTTAAGAGCGATCACATGTAGTGTATTGTAATTTTTTTTTTTTTAATACTTCCTTGCGGTGATCCCACTATGCAGACCGGCAGATTAACATATTCCATCATTAGAGAAACGTGGTGTTATAATATGTACTATCACTACTACAATACTCAATATCTGAAACCCTTCAGTAGTTTTTTGGTAGGACTTCGGTTTGTCCGCCCACGATTTAAGGGCTGGGAGTGGGTGGGGAGGGGGGAGGGGGGGGGGTGTAGAACGCCCCCTGTGAAGGAAAAGTTACGGCCCCCCCTTTTTGAGATACGATTTTTTAAATATTCTAACCTAAATTTTGCATTTTCTTGTATTGACATCGATTTAAAGGTCAAAAGGGGGCGCCGAATAAAATAAAGGGGACAAGCAAGCATGCAGCAGGCATGGCTTCTGTCACGGCTCCGGCGCTGCAGGACTCCGGCGGTCCCATGCGAGCTTATCGTCGCAGATGTGTTTCACACTCGCCACCGCGGCTGAGGCTGGCCGGCCCAGCCGGCCAGCAAGCCGAAGCTCGCGGGCCGCCTTGCCCCTACGCGCCTACGCGATTTTAAATAACACTCTAGGGACAAGACTACGTGGAGTCGGTTTTGCAGCGATTTGTTTCTGTCACGATGCTCCCGCAGTAGGCTACGCTCAATCAAATTAATCGCTTAGCTCGCTTACTAAACCCCACCATCCCCTTCGAACCTAACCTGTCCGAGCCGGGGTGCCCCAAGTCCGTCCGCCCTAGTAGCATTATAATTATATTTTAAATAAAACCAACAATTTGTTTATGAACACTTACTTAATAAATTTTAAATACTAACAGGTTTTTTACAAGATTACTATAATTAAAATAACAATGAAATTTAAATTTAGTCATTTAATCAATTTTATAAACATATTCGATAGCTTTTAATAGTTCCTCAAAAGGATCTTTATGCTGTATCCTTAATTTTCTCCTCCACGAATACTCTACAACCCAATCTGTGAAATTTGCTTTGTACTGTCTTTATTAAATAAAACTTTTAAATTTCGCCAGTGGCTTTCTATGCGCTGGGTGTGTATCCCGTCTGGTGCCACAAATTTATTCATGGGGTCACTGTGGTTTACTTTTTTGTGAATGTACCCATATTGAGGAAGGCAATCATATGCTCTCCAAAAATAGTGACAGAGCGCGGTCACGACGTTTTACGTTTCACATATCGGCAATAGTCGGTAAATTATTGTAAGTAAGTATAAATGTAATAGCATTCATTTAAATCAGCGAAATATACGTAATAGAATAAAATATGCACAAAATTTAACTTAGTCACTAAATAGACGTATTAATTTAATTATTAAATGAAGTAAAACATTTTAGTGCGTTAACCTTACGTAAAACGAAACGTTTAATGACGAGACGAAATGTCAAAAGCATCAAAAGTGACAAAATATTGGTAAATTTTTATGATTTAGATTAATTTTTTTCTCGTTAACCATTGATCTCCGTAACTTGAAACTTTGCGAGGAGGCTTCTAATAATATTAGCTTTGTGTAAAAAAAATATGGACTCCCAACTCGTGGGCGGACAATCTAAAGTTGAGCCCACCGTGGTTCCCAAACCCGAGGGGGCCATCTCGAAACCGGAGATGGCCCAGGGTCAGTCTGGGTGCGAGGGATATGCTCTATGGGCAACCTTACACCCCGGCGTCCGCAGACCCGAGACGGCGTGCGGTTTTAGTCGGTTCAAGCCCGACATAACCGCCCCCGCTGGCCAGCGGGGGGGTATCCGAAGGAATTTCCGCACGAAAAAAAAAAAAAGGTACGACGCGAAGAACTGTTAAAAAGAATCTCAATTGGCAGACAGTGTTATACATGTGGCCATTCGGTTAACAGAGGTGGTTCAGGTGCCTTTAAAGGTACGACGCGAAGAACTGTTGAAAATAATCTCAATTGGCTGACAGTGTTATACATGTCACCGTTCGGTTGGCCGAGGTGGTTCGGGTGCCTCATACATGGCCACAACCAGATCTACCTCACATTTCTATTTCAACTCTGTATACATATACTAGCAAACCACCCTCGCTTCGATTTATGTGTCTTTTTTTATCTTAAGCCATCGTAATTTACTCATAATACCTATATCCATCGGGGAAAAATGTACTTTTTAAATGATGAAAGAATTTTTCCAATAAGTGCAGTGGTTCCGAAGGTGGCCCCTTTTTTTTTTTTTTTTTTTTTTATCGTGCGGAAATCCTTTCGGATACCCCCCCGCCGGCCAGCGGGGGCGGTTATGTCGGGCTTGCACCGACTAAAACCGCACGCCGTCTCGGGTCTTCAGACGCCAGGGTGTAAGGTTACCCATAGAGCATATCCCTCGCACCCCGGCTGACCCTGGGCCATCTCACCACTAACAGCATCGCTCATCCTGTCTCCTCTGAAAGCAGAGGAGTACGGAGAGCGATGTGTTCCCGCCACGTTGGGTATTGGCCGACGATCAATGCCAACCCTATGAAGGGGTGAAGGGGAAGCCATTGACCGCCGCCCAGGGTGTACCGGCCGCTCCGATTCCGTTCCCCCCGGACTGCAGCGGGATCGGAATCGGAGCGACACTCGAGGAGGTTACCCAACACACACCCCCCGAAGGTGGCCCCTAAGATTTAGTATAGATTTGGTAGAACGTGTTGTGTGCGTGAAAAAAAAAATGGACTCACGCAAGTCGCCCCGCCGCGCGGTTGGTTCGTATCTTTTTTTTTGTGCGGAAATCCCGAAGGGGTAAAAAACATAACCGCCCCCGCCGGCCAGCGGGGGCGGTTATGTCGGGCTTGAACCGACTAATACCGCCGTCTCGGGTCTTAAGACGCCGGGGTGTAAGGTTGCCCATAGAGCATATCCCTGGCACCCCGACTGACCCTGAGCCATCTCCGGTTTCGAGATGGCCCCCTCGGGTTTGGGAACCACGGTGTCCCCGTCTTGCTCCGGTTTGGGGGAGGGGCGCCAGTCGCCCCGCCGTCCCGGCCTGCTTCTGCTTACTACTTAAGCGACCTCCGGCGCCTGCGACGAGCTTGGCGGGCCGGGAGAGTTCTAAATCTCTCCCGGGCGCGCTCCGCCATCTCCTTAGCGAGTATTACATGCTCGCTGAAGGAGGTGGTGGCGGCCCACGCGCTCGCGCTCTTCACCATTGCCGCAATCATGCTGCCGAGCGAGAGGACTCCCACCCCGATGGCTGCCACGAGGTCACGCCTCGGCGCCTCCCACACCGGGCAGTCCGCCAGCGTGTGCAGCCCCGAGTCCTCGTTCGCGTCGCAGTGATTCACACACGCACTCAGGCGTTGGCTCCTTCCTGATCCGATGCAGGTTTTGCTCGAAGCTCCCCTTACCGGAGATCACCTGCGTCAGTCGGTGCGAGAGGCTTCCGTGTCGCTTTCTAGCCAATCCTCCATGATGGGCCTTACCGCCGCTATTGCGGCGTTCCCTGCGCTTGGTCGCCCAAGTCGTCCCTTCCACTCCACCACGATGGCCTAGCGGAGATCGGACTCGATTTCTCTAGGCTCAGGGTGCCGTCCCTGCTCCCGCGCCTCCTTTCGCCACTGGTACAGTTGCTAAAGGGCTATGACCCTAATGGCCATCACCCGCTGCGGACCGCGCAGCATCCGCACACTTCTGGCCTTCAGGGCCGCCGCCCACATTGGGCACCCATACAGGGCCATGGACCGCACGACCCCGCATAGTCTCCTGCAGGAGTCATCGGGCCGCCTCATGTTGGGCAGCAGCCGCACCAAAGCGAGAGCTGTGCCCTTCAGTATAGGGGCCAGACTTCGGATGTGCTCTCTGAAGTACCATCGGCCGTCGAACACGAGCCCTAAATATTTCATTTGAGGCATGGTGCCGATGCGATTTCCTCCCACCATAGGACTGGATCCCTCGGGTGGCTTGCTCCGAGGCCCATGAAAGAACAGGGCCTCGGTTTTATGCAGAGCCACCTCGAGACCCAGCCGCCGGATCCGCTCCACGACTTGGGCAACTGCGGTCGTGGCCTTGAGGGTCGCTTCGCGGTTCGCCGCCCCGCAGGCCGTCACGAGCTTGTCGTCCGCGTAGCACGGGACGGCGGCACCCTCTACGAGCTCAACGCGAAGCACCCAGTCGTATCCGATGTTCCTCAGGAGCGGCCCCAGGACCGATCCCTGTGGAACACCGCACGACATCTCACGCCGACCGAGACCGGTCACGGTTGGGTAGATGACGGCTCTCTCCGTCAAATACGCCCCAACTATACGGTGAAGGTAGAGAGGCACTTCTTGATACACGAGCGCTTCCCTAATGCAACTCCAGGGCAAGGTGTTGAACGCGTCACATCACCTCACGCCGGGCTACTGCATCCTCCGCCAGAGCCCTCACGCGCATGATGGCATCCACGGTGGAGCGCCTCTGGCGGAAGCCATATTGACCATCCGCCAGGTCCGGCTCCACTCTTGAGAGGTGCCCGACGAAGCGCTTCGCAATTACTCTTTCAAAGAGTTTGCAAACCTCGTCGAACAACACTATGGGCCGGTAGGCGGACGGCGAGTCCGCCGGGCGCCCCGCCTTTCGGATGAGGACCAGTTTCCCCGTCTTCCACAATTTCGGAAACTGGCCCCGCTCCAAACATGCGCTGAGAAGCCCTCTCAGTCGGGGCTCGAGAGCGTCGTCGACTAGATAGTGCACATGCGCGATCTTTCCGACTTTTGTTCAAGATGTTTGCTGCCCGTATGAAAATTATCTTATTATATAGTATTATATATATAATTATTTGTCGACATAGATAAAGTGACATTTTACTAGTCGAATCGCTTCGAAGCGAACCTTCAAAAGCCCGAAATGTATGTTACACTTTACATGTGGACTAGTAATGTCACTACGAAATATATGAGACATTTCGGACTTTTGAAGGTTCGCTTCGAAGCGATTCCACTAGTAGATTGTGACTTTGTCGAGACTCCCTGGACCTGTAGAGGAGCTATATTCTACTAGTGGAATCGCTTCGGAGCGAACCTTCAAAAGTCCAAAATGTATGGGAATGACATTATTTGTTACACGACGAATAATGTCACTTCCATATATTTCAAACTTTTACAGATATCATATAACAGATATCAAGTATCTAGTAGTCACTTAGTTATACTGAATATTTACTTTTCAGATGGTTACAAGGTCGGGGGAAAACAGATGAATACTTGCACTTTCTAGAAGATGACAATATACACAAACTTGAAGAATTATATGCTCACAGGGAAATGATTAGTTGGAAAGTTAATTGCACTCGAGAAACGGCAGAAAAACTGCTTGCCGGAAAGCCCCAGGGGACATTTTTAATTCGGCCTAATTCGACTGGTCAACTTGCGCTATCTATTTGTTGTAACAACTTAGTATATCACTGTATTATTTTTAAGACTGAACGAGGTTATGGATTTGCCGAACCCTATAATGTTTATGAGTAAGTATTTCTTTATTAAATTTATTGATATATTATTGTTATTTTATTATACTTCGCTCTTTTACCTGTCACACTCATGTAAT
Organism: Cybosia mesomella; assembly: GCA_946251805.1. NCBI lineage: Eukaryota > Metazoa > Arthropoda > Insecta > Lepidoptera > Erebidae > Cybosia > Cybosia mesomella. The sequence goes on from OX276395.1 coordinate 13,067,283, forward strand.
TGAAATCACTACTACATACAACAGATTAACGTCATATGAATAGAATATAAAAGACTGAGACTTAATTGATAATTGGAAGTGTGTAATAAAAATTAAATAACTCTGTTTCTAAACAATATGATACGAAGATGGTTGTATAATTTTATTAATAAGTTTTGTATTTGGATGAATTTTATTAAGTTTATTTAGTTACTAAACTGATCTTGTTTTTCAGGACTTTAAATGAACTTGTAATCCATTACGCTACTAATTCATTAGAAGAACATAATGAACAGTTAAGAACAGAATTGAAATACCCGGTGAATGCGCATTTAGTTAAGAAACCTGAAAAGAAGCAGTAATTGTAATCAGTATGGGAAACTGAACTACTACTAATGATGAGCCAGGCCTATTATTTGATACGACATACAAGAGTTAAGAAGGATATGCTCAACACCATTTCAATATGGTTTAGGACTACCCACCATCAAGAATCATAATAAAAATGTAAGGATAAATAACTGAAAAAGTTTCATCATGATTTACTTTTATAATGATATAAATTATTATATTTATGTACAAATGTAACAGGATAATCCTGATATATATTGGGATATCTCCACCACTGTGAGGGAACATAACAATATGAGAAAAAAGTATTCATGCAGGTACAGGAATGTAATTTAAGATAAAATTTCTGTGGTTTATAGATTTACAGTGTTGTTATATTGTCAAATATAATTATACAAATTAATGCTTTGGTAGTCATGTACTCTGTACCGTTTTATTTAAATTAGGTTTGTATATATTACTAATAATTTCTGTAGTTTTTTCTTAAATTTGATGTTATTATCATGTTTTTGAACTTGGTTGTTTCCCAAAAACATTAATTAGAATTATATTCAGGAGCTTTAATAAAAAGGATGGAGAACCCTTTGCACATATTTTTATATTTTAAAACTATTGAAAAATATTATTTAAAGAGTTCATTTGTGAAATTAATGGGGGCCTTTATGAATTGGCAACACTACTGAAGCTAAGGTAAGAGTTACAATGGATTGAATATTCAGAACAAAGTTAGGACAAAGTGTTCTATTTAGCTCTCAATTTGATAAAAGTTAATGCATCCATAATGTCATTAGAAGCACCTAAATGGCCTGGCTGCTTCAGTGTGGTCATTATTGGTAAACATGATTTTTGACTTGTGTATATGAAACAAAAATGGAATATTTGCATGGCCTAAAATATGTAGCTTGTTTTATTTTTCATTTTCAAAACAGTGATGGGAAAAGATGAAGATTGTACAGTCTGTCTCATGTTTTAATGACTGCAGGCTTTAGCAAACGCTAAGTTCTCATAGAGATATGTATAATGTATGTGATAGTATTTTAAGATTTGCATATTTGTGTATATTAGGTATATGATTGATTTTTGTTATATGTCTGAATGTGTTAGTATGAGGAAGGCTGGGAAAATGACCCTCATTTTCATGTCTATACATGTATTACATCATTTATCTTTCTTCATTTTGCACCTGAAGATACTATGTGAATGAAGCTGGTCTTTACTTACGCTACTCTTTACAATGAAGATGTTTAACTTTGTTGATAATGGTCTCTTTTCTTTATATTGTCGATCCAGTGTATTCCGACACTACGCCGCCACCACTTTACCCAACAAAACTGAATATGATTAAAGATGGTAACCACATCGACTTATTTTCACCTCCATATCATATTTTTATTTGAATACATTCACTAAAGTATGTATATTTTTACTTCGAAAAAGAAAGATTGAAAGAAGATTCGACATTCGATTGTGTTTAGAGACTTTTTTTTTTACTAAATACCCTTATTTCATGTTAAAATAATATCTTCATCAAACGTATGAAGTTATTTTCTGCATAGTTACTGAAAATAAAATGGCAATTTAAAAAAAAGAATAGTTTAAACGAAATTTGAAATAAAAATGGCACTACTAATTCATGCTAAAACTTTTGAAGATGGTTAGAGACCAAGGCTAAGCAAATACATTATAAGCTAATAATAGAAGACTTACATATTATCCATATTAATTTATTGAGTATATAAAATAACACCCAGCTTATCAAATAGAATTTTATCAGACTGTATTTCCAGAAGCTTGAAAGTAAAGATTTCACGAAAGCTCGACTTCATATTCATATTATATCGTGTATTGTGACAAATACTGAATGGTAATTAATTTAGGTTCCTACGATTGTATTTGGTTCATTTAATTGTGGTTTTATTGATTAATTTAATTATGAAATTAAAAAAAAAAACATTAATAGGAGCAGTTTATAATTTCAAGAAAACAGTTTTGCGAATATTAAAATTATGCAAACAGGCCTTGTGATAATTCAGAATGTTTAGTTAATCATTACTAAAAATGGTATTTAATATTTTGTGGTAGCTGTTATTGTTCAATGACAGATTTACTGGAAACATTCGAAATAGCTAAAATCTTAACTACAAAATATAAACGCATTGTAGTATTTAACTATATGTTATAGATATTTTATGATTTCAGATGTACAATTACTATCACTTTTTATGTAATTATGTTGTTTTGTATAAAGTAGTGTGTGAGTCTGGTCAATTAATCATTTGTTGGGTTTATTTGCCATCTACCAACATGAATATTATTATAATATATATATATATTACGAAAGGATTTGATGAAACTATGTATTGTTCGTAGTTAGATCGTAAGTAGGACTAACAAATTGGTGAAGAAAAAATATGACGTTTGATACTGATAAAGTGCATTAAACTGCCTACACAATGAAGATTTCTTACATACTTAGCCATAATTTGATGTCTAGTTTATTCATTTATTCTACGTATCATTTTGAATGCAATTGCCTACATCTGTGAACTAATCTAAATACTTCTTTAAAACAAATCAGTTTCGTAGAAATAACAGCAATGCATTGAATAAGTGAAAAAACAATCAATAAAATTATATCAGTCTTTCCTCTTAACCCTGTTATTATTGTCTAGCTAAACGGTAAAATAATACCTACAATTAATACATAGAACTTAATAATGGCATACAGGAAAAATGTTCATTCAGTGAAGGTTCAAATTTATATGGGACTATAGTACAACAGACTTAATCTCCTTTCATTTGCTTTCGTTGACCACTTCAATAAAGTATGAAATTTGAAGTTAATAATTATCCTTTCCTTTTTGTCCAACGAATTATCAATATTTGAAATTAAAATATTTTTAGTTTTAATTTTTAGGCTAATTTTAGTCATATTATTTTTGAATTTAATACGTACGTATATAAAGGAAGTTCAATTTTTCATCAGTAAGTTATACCATAAGAAGTACCTGGATAAACTAAAAGTGCCAATGGGATCTTAATAGTAATTAACCATGGCAAAATTATAACAGACTGCACATGTTTCCGAAAACTAAATTCATAGTTACCTATTTGATTTTTCTTTTTACGTTACACAGTGGGTACTTATATCATAGATAATGCTGACGTTTTTAGCGCAATGTTACATATTTATTTCAAATTTTTAAATTTTTGTTTGGTATTATTTTACATAGCAACACAAATCGTCGTTAATTCAAGTGGTTAAGAAGAAAATTTTATAAGTATTTACGAATATTGAAAACAGTTTCAACAGATGAAAACATTATAATTTAGATTATAAATACATTCATAATATATTACCTATTTACTAATAAGTTAAATGATTATATAAGTGAGATTATTGATCGCGTTATTTTTGTATTCAAGCCAATGATAACGTGATTATTATTATAATTTAATACAAAATATTCAGTTGCAATTTTAACAACTAAATGTCATGAAATGATCTCAAGAGTGAATTATAAATTTAAGCTTATTCAAAGATTTATTTTATAGTTTTTGACACCATATTTTGATATAGATAACAAAATGTCAATAGCAGCCAAATTTGGAATACTTAAATGCAATAGTGAATTCAATAGATGCATTACTCATTATCGAAATAGATTACACCGAAAAGGTTGTTTCTAAAACACCGAATAATAAAAGATCTATTTAGACGATGGGCCATTTTATCGGATGAAACATGTTTGAAGGTCAAATAATAACATGAAGTATCTTAATGTGAAATAATATTTCATGTTTATATTTATAATCTATCTATTCTTTAAAGTATAATACTGATACCACCATCAGGATTAACAGCCTGACTCGGATAAGTCACGTTACATAAGGTTATGGTAATTTTTTTATATGACTACCCCAAAAGTGGGAGCCCTGCCCCGCAGAGTAAAGCGTTTAATAGATAGGCTACTAAAAAAAATATGTTATCTGAGCTTAAAACATGTGACATCAAATATAATATTTGTTATCGGTGTAATGGATTCGTATAAGTGACCATTTGAATAAACCATTGATTAAAGAAATAGCACATTTCGATAATTTGACTTCGATGATGAGTACTAAACTCTAACACAATCGCCATCATTAAGTATAACAGTAGAATGTTTTAATAAGTGTTAATAAACAAACTGTCAATGAAACAGCATTCCCGTTTTCATTTTCTATTTATCGTAACGAAAATGTTAGTCCAACAGTACGGTTATGAGCAGCAGCGGCTGTAACCAGCACGTTACAAGGGAATGTACCTTTTTTCTTTTTTTCTTGCGGAAATCCCCTCGGATACCCCCCGCCGGCCAGCGGAGGCGGTTATCTCAGGCTTGAACCGACTAAAACCGCACGCCGTCTCGGATCTTCATACGCCGGGGTCTAAGGTTGCCTATAAAGCATATCCCGACTGACCCTGGGCCATCTCCGGCCTCGGGTTTGGGAACCTTAGGCGAGATTTCGCCTCCCTGTGCGTTTTCTACCGCCTTTATAACGGGGTGTGTTCAGAAGAATTGTATGATACGATGCCCACGGCCACATTCTATCATCGCACCGCTCGCCACAGACAGGGAATTCATCCACACACGTTGCGACCGGAAACGGTGTACGCAGTTAGATATGAAAGGCACTTTATTCCACGCACCCTCAGGCTGTGGAATGATCTCCCTGCTGTGTTTTCCCAAGCGACTACAATATGGGGTTCATCAAGAAGGGCATTAGAAGGTTTTTACAGGGTCGGCAGCGCGTGTGTGACGCCCCTGGTGTTGCACACGTCCATAGGCCGCGGTAACCGCTTCCCATCAGGTGGGCCGTGAGCTTGTCTGCCACCTGAGTGGTATAAAAAAAAAACCACGGTGTCCCCGTCTTGCCCAGGTTTGGGGGAGGGGAGCTAGCAGCTCCACCGTCCCGGCCTGCTTCTGCTGGAGTGACAGGTGGCCTCACCTGCCACCCCTAGGCCTGCGCTCATTTAGGACGGAGGTCACACGGGAATGTACCCATAAAGACAATAATCTTATTTCAAAATGAGGTAGATACTATCGTCTTCAATTGACAGAAGTCATGCGATTGTTCTTGTTCGAATCGAACTCACTGTTACCTAGTGCATGTCCCTCTGCAGTTGTGATTGCGTTGACGGTGAATTCCCCTTATTCGCGCCACTGCCGGATCTTTTTTATAATAAGATTTAAAGCTACATGTTTAACAATTTGCTGGTCCACTTTCTATGCTCAATTTGCTGGTCCACATCTGCAACGCCTTCGACGTGTGCGAAGACTTGGCTTACGGAAAGAACGGCTGCAACTGTGCCCTTTGAAAACTAAGCCCGACCGATCGGACGACGTGATTTTTTTTTCCTATTGGTCTCCTCTGAAAACTTGGTCCGACAGCTTAGTCCCGACTATAGGGCGAAATGAACTTTTTTTTTATATTGGTCCTTTCTGAGAACTTGGTCTGACTTGGGTGGCATAAGATATCTCGATAAGGGCACATCTAGTTCCCCGGTCACATAGGCCGATACCGATGTGACAAAACAGCGTATGGTTTTAGTTGGTTTGAGTCCAACATACCCACCTCATTGTTAGCTCATCTCTCATCGTTAGGTGAAGCCTGACAGGGATACCGCACGTTAAAAAATAAAATAAAAAAGTCTGTTAATAAATAAATAATAAATCTTTCTTTGGCACAAAGAGGTCATACAAATTAGTTTAAAATATTGTTACAACGCTCGTCGATATCTCGGAAACTACTGATCGATTTTTCTAGAAATTAAAACGCATTGACTATCGATCCGTTTAGAAAAATCCAGAAAAGTCAATACAAAATCACACGCCCTTTGTCTACCTATACCTACTTTACCTACAAATCGCGATAACAAGGGCAGTCAGTTCTATCGTCGGCACGACTGTGTAGGTACTTGTTTTCTCGAACGCCCCAGTAAATACCTACTATTCTCGAACGCTCTAGTGCCTTATCTCTAGATGATAACGGAACATTCTACCCTCTTTATTAAGAGCTATAAAAGGGCGCCCGGCTATCGACACGAGTCAGTGGATCGTCGCACGGAGCCGCTGAGGAAGACTGCCGCAAGACAACTACCTCGGACTCGCCGCTCGGACCCGCACTCGCGCGCTGACTGCCGGTGCATACGGTCGCGTCTGTTTTTGACGCAGCCGTAGTCACCGGACGTGTCGCGCGCGCTCACGCCCCGCCCAACGTTCTTCGTTGTCGGATCGCGGCCGCGCTCCTGCCTTCGCCTTCGTCATGAAGAAGACCACCGCCAGTAAACTGCCTCCTCGGGCTCGGAGTCCCCCCCGGGACCCCCGACCCCCCCCAAAAAGCCCTTCTAAGGGCTCAAACGTCTCCAAGGGACCGGTAACCAGTCCCAAAGAGACGTCGACGCTGCCGCGCGCGCTCGCCAGTGCGCCGACCGCAGGCGCATCGACATCGTCCGCTCCCCCCCGCGCGCCGCCGGGTGGGTTGAGCGCGTCTCGCGTTGCGCCAGCGAAGGCGCCCGCGTCGCGTGCGAGCCCGAGCTCTGCCCCGCCGCCGCGCGCCCCGCCCGCCGCGACTCCGCCGTCCGAGACGGCGTCGACGTCGAAGGCGATACGGACGCCGGTGGCGAAGCACCGCACCGCGGCTTCCCCGCGCCAGGACGCCAACGAGTCGCCAGCCCCGCGCGCGTGGGCTCACGCGCCGAGCGAAGACTCGTTCGCGTCGCTCGAGTCCTTTCGCGACTCGCCCAGGACGCCCGCAGCCTCGGACTCACCGGATCTGCGCCTCATCGTCAGGCGTCGCACGAAGCCGGCACCGACGTTGACGATGCCCATGGAGACCGATTCATCGGCCCCCGGACCTGCGCGCCGCCCGCGCAGCCCCGACTCTGCCGAGAAGGGGACAAAGCGTCCAAAGACGCTCTACTCAGACGCCGCCGCCGCAAGCAGCCCCGCGTCCCAAGCCGACGCCGCCCCCGCCGCTTCTGGAGCAGCGACCGCAACACCCGCAGCCTGTCAGGGCAAAAAGAGGTACCCCCCTATCATAGTGGAGGAGTTGCCTCATTTCGCCCAACACCTGCGGGAACTGAAGGCCCAGCTGGGAAGACCGCCAAACGTGCGCCCCTACGGGAAGGGGCTGCGTTTTCTCCCCCTTGACGCCGACGAGTACCGCCTATTGCAGCGGTACTTCATCGCTCTGGCGAGCCAGGAGGGGATCGCCTGGCACTCCTACTCTCCCCCCTCGGACAGAGGGGTAAAGGTGGCCATCAGAGGGCTGCCAGTGAACGCCACGCCGGAAGAGATCGCGGACGAGCTTCGCGAGCTGGGTTTCGACCCCGAATACATCCGTGCTATTCGGGGTCGCGGCGGGCGACCCGGCTGCATCTTCCTGGCAGTCCTGAAGAAGACCCGTGGAGTCATTCCCGACATCTACGAGGTGAAGGAGCTCCTCGGCATGCCTGAGGTACATTTTGAAGCCTGGCGCGGGAAGCGCAAACCCGCGCAATGCCACCGCTGCCAGCAGTTCCGCCACAGCAGCCATCACTGCCACCGCGCGCAGGCCTGCGTGCGGTGTGGCGGTGAACACGCTGCGCGGGACTGCCCTCGGCCGCGGGAGCAACCCGCCACTTGTGCAAACTGCAAGGGCGAACACCCCGCCAACCACTTCCGGTGCCCCGTCTTCCGACGCGAGGCCCGGAACAAAAAGGCGGGCACAGCCGCCGTCACCGGCGGACCGCACCGGCCCGCACCGGTGAACCCACAGCCTCTCGGGGAGAGGCAAGGCGCCTCGCTCATGGCGGAGGCGAACGCGCCCTCTACCCGAGGGGCAAACCCCGCAACCTCTTCCGCCGCTGGAAGACGCCGAAGAAGACGGGGCAAAAGGTCCCGGAAGACGCCTGCGACGGAGGAGGAGGCCGCCGCACCAGCAGCACCCACGTCGCAAGACGCGCCACCCGCCCCGCCGCAGCCCGCCCTACAGCTGGTGGAAACGGCGAACCAGGCGTGCCAGACTGACCCCACGCCGAGGAAGGCGAAGCGTACGCAGACGGCCACGGCAGCGGACGCCCCAGCGACCAGCCCCTCCGCCATACTGGCGGCAGCGCAGGCGCTCATTGCGGAGCTGACGCTGGCCGACTTCGAGGACGACGACCTCGCGGCGTCAATACTAAACTGCATTAACGTCACGATGGAGAGCCTGGCGGAGCGCCTGCCGGACGCCCGCCCGTGAAAACGAAGAAACAAAACGGACGCCGGAGGTCGCAGGAAAGCCGCCGCCCCGCCGCTGGTCGCCCGGAGCTGGGCCTTCACTGGGTAACCAGTGATCTCACCCGGCTCGGGCTGACCGCCGGGCGGCGTGAAGTCTAGCGGCCTACCGGCGTCACAAGCCAAAGGGGATAAACCCCCGCCCCCAGGACCGGTGCCTCTCCAGGCACCGCGAAGGACGCCGCAGAAATAGGCACAAGCCCAGCCACTGCTCCCACGCGCCCCTTAGGGGACGCAGTGATGACTCAGGAGACACGAGTCAGTTTATTTTCGAAAGTGAAAGCGAACACATCTTACCGAAGTGAATCAAGAGAGTTATACCTGCGACTTAAGGAACTACTGTGGACTACTGTGAACTGCTGAGCGACTGGAACTGTTGAAGAGTACTGTGTGTGCTAGTTATTTAGTTGTCTAGTTTGTGGTGAGCGAATAAACCTCTTTGTTGTGTAAACGGCATTTAATTTGTACCCCGCGCACGTAACAATATATTCGTACAAAAATTAGAAGGTATATCTCAGAAGCACATGCCGTCAAACTAGGCTGAAGCCTCTATGTTGGAAAACATTTTTATGTCGTACTAATACTATGAGTACTACATGTTATAGCTGTGATAGGTATTTAATATTAGGTTACATTTTTATTACATATTGTTTTTAATAATATATTTAGATTAGTATTTTTTAATGTCTTTGTGTCCTTGCGTGCGCGTGTGAGTGTGTGTGTCTGCGGGTGAGTATACATGTGTGTGTCTCTGTATCTATACTATAATATTATAAAGTTGATATTATATACTGCTACCAGTTTGGTTGAACGCACTAATCTCAGTATCTACTGGTTCGAATTGATAATTTATTTTTGTTGGATAGCCCATTTATCGAGAAAGGTTATAGGAGCCAACAAACAACCCTTTGCTTAACCTCTTATCTACAAAGAACCACGATGAACAGCCTTTTACAGCTTTCTACTAAGATGATTGCCCTCTTTAGTTTGAGGACGGAAGTATGTGGCCCCATACACCCATGGATTCCATCAAGATTTTCGGGGCTCAAGTAAGCCTACAAGCCGGCACACCTGCTAATTGACGGATGACGCTCGCGCTCTGGCGTAGGTTTTTTGTGATGTGGGTAAGTATATATTTACGGTTTTCGGATTTTCCCTTTATTTGTGCTATGAGACTTTCTGCAAAATATCATGATTAGCTCAACGTGAAGTAACCTTTGATTCCATTGCGATTGCTAAAATATCTTTACATAGTATAAAACAAAGTCGCTTCTCGGTGTCTGTTCCCTGAGAACTTCTAAACAACTCAACGGATATTAAGGCTGGTTTCATCAACAGATAGAGCGATTCAAGCGGAAGGTTAATATTACTAATTACTAGGATACTATTTTGTGTTTTTTTTTAAGTATTACGATAATTGTTCAAAATCACGAAAGAAATCAAGCCGGCTGAGAGTTTTAATCGAATACGTTGAAGACAACGAAACAAGTAACTATCGTGGGATTGTTCCTCTTTAGGCTTACAAAAAGTCCACGATGGCATATAATAGTGTATTTATGTCCGGGTGTTAGGTCAACGCTCCTGAAAATGTAGACAGGCGATAGTACTGAACATAGCGATTTTTTCTTTTAATACAAAAGTATTAAAACGTAACACGATGGAACATGAAAAATGTAAATAAAAAATTCAAAAAAAATAATTAAGCCGATCGAAAAAGAAATCGCTCAAAACTTTTTATCTTCAGTATGTACAGTCAGCGTCAATAGTAGCTGATCAAAAACTGAGTTCCAAAAGTATTGACTCTATTTTTTATAATTTATTTTTATTTTTTAATAACCTGACTTCCTTCTTTTTAATATTAATCACTCGCGTTAAGGTTTCAAAATAATCAAAAAAACTATTTTCAAAATAAGCTGATTCAATTTTTTTTCAATACTCATAACTATATTGTGTTTTTAAAGTGACTGATATTTAATTGAATCAAAATAGTCAGACAAAAGGGGAAGTGGTATTATTCAATTATTAGCAGCAGTGTCGGCAGCTCGAGTGTGATGCCCCTGGTGTTGTACATGTCTATAGGCCACGGTAACCACTTTCCATCAGGTAGGCCGTGCGCTTGACTGCCATCTAAGTGGTATAAAAAAGTGCTATTCTCTAACTTTTTACTAGTCGACGAGCCCGCAGCAATCGACCAATCACATCATAGAACAAGGTTGTGCCGACGATTCTATGATGGGATTGGTCGATTGCTCTACGACGAGCCAGCAGCGCTGTGTCCGTCGACGAGTGAAAGTTAGAGAATAGCACTGCTGTTCGATGTAGTCGGACCACGGGCCCTTAATGGATTAATCACATATTTGAGAATCAAAAAAAAGTAATTAATTTTCGCAACCGATGCTTTATTGTAAAAAAAACATAAACTTTAAAATTAACATACCACTTATCTACTAAAAAAACGTTTACATTGTAGCTAAAAAAAATTTACACTTGCATACATAATTAAAGTTAAGGTTTTCAATGGCGTTTTTAGAATCGGGTATGGCCTCCTGCATTATCTATAATACACTGAAGACGTTCCCGCATGGACATGACCATGTTCTGACATGTATACATTCCCCTATAGTGTTCCCATAACTCGAATACATAATTACAAATAGCGGTTGCAGTGCGAGGAGTTGACGGATCCCAGTTTTGTACCATCAATCCCCACATGTTTTCAATTGGATTTATTACCGGAGATTTAGGTGGAAATGGCAAAGCAATAATTTCGTCGTTGCGCTCTCTAAACCATGCTCTGGTCAATCTTGCAGTGTGTACGGTTGAATTGTCGTGAACAAAATTAAACGGATCGATGCCTGGATAACAATTTTATAACAGTTGGTATCAAAACGTCTTCCATAATATCAACGTAACCTTGAGCATTCAATCGTCCACCAATTTCTATTAATTCTCCAGGCCCAGCAGACGACATCCAGCCCCAAAATCCAAGGTTTATTCTGCCGCTTGCATGAACATTGACAATATTTCTTTCAAAATACCTTGTGTTATTAATTCGCCACAAGGTGACCCTTCCACTTTCATCTGATGTAAAAGTTTTTTCATCACTGAATATGACATTCTCGAAATTGAAGTCTAGATAGTCTCGTGCAAATCTCAATCGTTCTTCCTTGTGTATTACAGTCAGAGCAAGCTTCCTGGCCGGTTTGCGGTGATGTACTCCTGCTTTATGCAATACACGTCGGACTGTTGACCGTGATATATTAAACTCAGTAGCCAAGTTTGCGACTGGAGTGAACCCATTGTATCTTGTCCTTCTAACAATTTCGTTACGTGTAGAAGCAGATGTAACAGTCGGTCGTTCTGTTTTTCGAATTTTATTAACATGTCCTTATCGCTGTCCCATCTATTGATCCAAAGAGTAACGGTATTTCGAGCAACACCAACACGTCTTGCGATGTCACCAATTGGTAAGCCATCTTCATGAAGCGATGTCTTTCATGATCTGATAGATAATGCGACATATCGATGATAAAGGAATTAAGGAAATTTACTAATTTGTAGTGCTATTTAATCAAATTATGACTTCCTAGAAATATATAGGTGCCTAACCTACTTAGGAATAATCAGTAATAGATTAAATTCAGTTCAGTTCTTGGTTTATATAGCCACTTCAAGTGACAATTCTTGACAATACCATAAAACAAAAGGCAGAACACAATATTTAAATCAAAATATACATCAGCATTCTAAAAAGGTTTATGTTCGACGAAAGTTTTATTCTTAATTCAGGTACTTTTGAAACTTTTTATAGAACCATTGTGTGAAAAACTTTTGAAAGTTTCTGATACTGCTTTATTTTTGATGGATAGTTTTTTTTGCATTATGAAAATATTAATGTACGAAACACTTTTGCGACGCGATTTTGTCAGACTATTGTGATATATCTTGCAATGCATTTCTTTTGGACAATTCAGATACTACGCTACTATTGATGTTGACTGTACTACCGCCTGTCTACGTTTTTGGGAGCGTTTCCTTGATACCTGGTGTATTCAGGTGTATATATATAAATCTCCATTTTATATGATGTCTGTGGTTTTACATAGGTAACGGTCCTTGCATCTTTATAAGACGATTAGTAAATATCTCATTGTCCATGGTGTTTGACATTGCCTGTTGCTCTGTCATCCTATCAACTGCAACTATGCTTCTTTACCCAGGGTTATCCTTTCGAGGGCTTACCCAAGGTGCCCGGCAATGGACACTTGGAGAGGACACCGTGTGATTTTAGTCGGTCCGATTCCCACACGCCCACCCCATCGCCGGCACCGATGGGGTGAAGCCCGTGGGGCTTCCCAGACGCTAATAAAATAAAAAACCCAGTCCTATTTTATTATTGAATAAAGCAAATATTCTATTTGGTCGTGTCTAAACTTTTATCAATTCTTTTTTTTTTTTTTGTGTCTCCAAATATGCCTAACGGAATAGAAAACTCAGATATGTCACGTTATTTGCGCCCAGAGCGGTTTGACGTAGAACCTTCGATGACAGGTTCAGACCCCCATTGGAAATATTCATTCGAGAATTTCATCGCACGGGAAGCTGCCTCAGCTGATAAAATACTTAAGTACCAACTCCTTGTCAATCATATCTCTCCGCCAATTTACAATATTATTCAAGCAAAGACCTCGTACAACGAAGCCATCAAAACGCTCAATGATGACTATGAAAAGCGACAAAACACCACCCTAGCACGACATATTCTAATTTCAAGGAAACAACAGCCAGGCGATTCAGTAGCTGAGTATTCGAGAGCCCTAAACGTACTCGATCGTGACTGCAAATTCATGGATGTCATTGCAGCTGATTACCCAAACGATGTCGTACGTTTAGCTTTCATTGCCGGGGTATCATCGCAAAAAATCAAACAAAGACTTCTAGAGAACTCCACTGACACTCTGGAGAAAACCTTGCCTTGTCTCTAGAATCTGCCGAAAGCACTTCGCAACTACCTACAGTGTCACCTACATCTGCTCATGTTAATGCTGCCTCTGTAGCTCCAAAACACTCGCCGATGAATAATTTAGCAGCTAGAAACGCACCTAACAGACCTCGGCCTGTTTCTTATCCTAACCAAACCAGACGACGATGTTTTTTCTGGGGTGGCAATACATTTCAGCGAAACAGATGTCCTGCGTAAAACGCCTAATGTCAGCTTTGTTCCAAGAAATGGCATTTTGCAAGCGTATGCCGTAGTTCTGGGCCCAACCCACGATCTGCTAATGCTATCCCCACAGATGACGAACAATTTCAACCTCAATCTACTTACTCTAACTTGTCTAACATCTCAAGCCCAAAGCCCTGCAAGCAAGCAATTACTCTAGCATCACTCAATAATGTCTCTCATGTCGATGGTCTATGCAATGCAACAATTCAGATTGGTGAACACAAGTACCAACACCAACCACTGCCCATCATCAACGATCTATGCGCGGATATCATCATCGGGCACGATGTTCTCGGGAAGCACTCGTTACTCGTACTTCAATTTGGAGGAGACAAATAACCTCTCAAAGTCTGCAACGTTTTAGAAGCGTCAGTCCCACCAGCATCAGTTTTCACCAACCTCTCACCAGACATAAAGTCTATAGCTATACGCTCAAGACGGTATTCTCAAGAAGACCAAGACTTCATATCAAACGAAATATACAACCTACTTAAGGACAAAGTAATCGAACCCAGTGTCTCGTCATGGAGGGCACAAGTACTCGTTGCCGGCGGAGGCCATTTCCGTAAGCGCCTCGTCATCGACTACTCGCAAACAATCAACAGATTTATTGAACTAGACGCTTACCCTCTCCCAGGCAATGATTCTTTCATAACAAAAGTGGCAAAATACAACGTTTACAGTCAAATCGATCTGAAAAGTGCTTACCAATCCAAATCCCAATCTTACCGAAGAAAAAGTTTACACTGCATTCGAAGCTTGTGGTAATCTTTACCAGTTTACAAGAAAACCGTTTGGCGTAATGAATGGAGTAGCGGCTTTTCAAAAAACCTTTAATACATCATTGACACTGAAAAACTTAAAGGTACCTTCGCTTACCTTGACGACGTAACTGTCTGCGGAAAGGACAAATCCGACCATGACAAAAATCTTGAAATGTTCATAAAGGCCGCTGGAAAATACAAATTAACCTTAAACATAAACAAATGCACATTTGAATCAGAATCAATCAACTTGCTTGGATATACTATCGCGCACAACGTTATAAAGCCTGACAAGTCTCGATTAGAACCGTTAACGAATCTTCCAATCCCCACTGATACTGCTACACTGAAGAGAGCGCTCGGGCTTCTTCGCCCATTATTCAAAGTGGGTTTCTACGAGAAACAGACCTTTAATCGAAGTTACTTTTTCATTATCTCAAGTAGCTATCACTGCCTTTCAAAATCATAAAACTGATATATCGAAATCAGCGTTAGCAGGAATCGATGACAGTGAAATATTTTTAGTTGAGACGCTTCCGATTTTGCCATCGCAGCGACACTATCGCAAAATGGTCGTCCTGTCGCATTCTTCTCTCGTTCTCTCAACAACTCCGAGAAAAGGCAACCTTAGATTGAGAAAGAGACCTGTGCCATAGTCGAATCTTTGCGAAAATGAAGACATTTCCTGATAGCAACACATTTCTAACTCATTACAGACCAGCAATCTGTCGCATTCATGTTTAATCAAACACACTCACAAAATAAAAAATGAAAAGATCGAAAGGTGGCGTTTAGAGCTCTCGTGTTTCAAATATGATATATTCTACCGACTTGGGAAACATAACTTCGCCGCTGACGCACTTTCACGAGTATGTATGTAAATAAATACTGCCGCTTCTAACTCTAAACTAGCGGAACTACTCCGAAATCTCTGCCATCCAGGGGTCACGCGCATGGTTCATAGGGTCAGATCGAAGAACCTACCGTACTCTGTAGAGGATGTAAAACGAATGACGGCCGCATGCCCAACTTGTGCGGAAATAAAACTTATCAAAGCCATAGCCGCGTTTGAAAGATTAAACATTGATTTTAAGGAACCAATACCATCTAGCACCGATACATACTGACAATAATTGATTAGTTTAGCCGTTTTCCCTTCGCTTAGGTATGCGTGTAAGGATGTATCTTCAAGAACGGTAATCAATTGTCTCGAAGACCCTGTTCTCCACTTTTGGTACTCCAGTACGCTGGAGTACGCTCCAGTACGCTCCAAAAGTGGAGAACAGGTCTTGGATCCACTCCGACAGAGGTACATCTTTATTATCGGATGAACTTAGACAATTCTTGTCCTCCCTCGGGACATCATGCAGCCGCACTACGCCCTACAATCCCCAGGGGAATGTACAGATTGATCGTCTCAACGGCACATTGTGGCGAACGATCCAACTACTAACCGCTGTACCTACAGGAAGTCCAATTGTTGCAGAGTAACCCAGAATACTCCTTTATAAGACTGCCTCATGGGCTGGATTATTTTCTATTGCAGACAACAGTCTCCAATAGATCGTTAGCTCCAGCACACGAGCAGTTGACGATTATCTATCAGATGATGAAGTTGACGATAACCAATCCGAAGAAATCTCTGCCATTGCTTGCTTGCAAAAATTTTCTCTGAGCGAGAAACGAACCCGCGCCCCCTGTCGTAGCAGTCGAATGCACTACCGCTACGCCACAGAGGGCGTCATAATATTATACATTTAAATATTAGCTTTTCTTGTAGTAAATGCAGTAATACTTATTAGGTGACGCGGTTATACAGGTGCTATTGCTACTTGCAATATTAAGATTATCTGTTTTAGGGTTCTGTATCCAAGTAATAAACAATCTAAATCATAAACTAAATGGTAGACGAATGGTAATTTGGGTAGACTTTACCCAAAATTACAGTAGATTTCAATAGAAAATTTCCATACGTTTAGTAGTTTGTGGGTTTTTGAAACGGTCACACTGGGCGCCGTGTTCCTATACTAGTTGATACGGGTTGCCCTACGGGGAAGCCGGAAGGAAATCGAATGATCGAAGTCTAACGCTTTAATCCGTAGGTACCACAATTTTTTTCTATATTTATTTTAGATTAAATTAAAGTCGAGTGTCGGTTAGGCTATAGGTACACGTCCTACGAACGGCCGCCAAGTATTTCACTCAACTCGGGTCCGTCGGCACCGGCGAGGGTGATGCGCCTCCCAAGAGACCACCAGGCTTGACGTGTATGTTCGCCGTCTCTGCCAGCTGTTCAGGTGTGGAGTTGGGCCGGTGCTGTTCCGCCGGTACACAGCTACTGCTGCTCTCTTGACCGGAACGGAGCTGGGGTCACTCTTCAGACGGTACGGAAATGGTACGCTGTTTCAGCCGGTACGGACTTTCAGCCGGTCCGGAATTCTGGAGAACAAACACACGGTCAGGCACTGGCGTGTGAACCCAATGCAACAGCGCCGGGACCCTGAGTATAATTTCCTACATGGGCCCTAATGTCGGCGGCGCTGTACAGTGGTAGGTACACTTAACATAAAATAACTACAACTAATATAATCCCTGAAGGGGACATCGGCCTTCTGGATTCCTCCAGGGTCAGTAGGCGTAATAAAAACTTCGTCAACCACGGTTCAACGGACTACTAAATACTAGTACTAAAAAAAAAACTCAATTCTGGGTCAACTACGGAACCCTAAAAACTCAGTATGCAAATAAAATCAATCACTGATTATCTCGAGTTTATTCCCAACAGTCAAGTCCTACATCGATAATACATGTTGAACCGTAGATATATAACGTAATATTATTCGCTTTTAATATTTTAGATAAGAAAACAAAAATTTTAGCTACCATTATTATTTCTTAATATGTGGGTTTCTGTAGAAAAAGTTACATTATTTTATTCTAACTTGAATAATTATTTTGGAACCGTTTCTTATGCAATTGTTACGATGGGCCAACAGCTGATATGCATACGAATTCCCGTTTCTTCAGACGCCCGACATAATTAATTATTGAATTCATTTATTACTTTAAACATTTTTATTGTTACTGATTCTAATTTAAACACACAAAACAATTCACCACCCAGGAATCGAACTCGCGACCGGTAAGTGATGTAAAGTATTACTAACGAGACAACATCACGCCCAGCTCCTAGGGGGATAGGCAGGTATGTCCCGCGCGAACTATAATGTTATTTCTCGTATTATAATACCAATTCGCGACCACTGTATTACGACACGACAGTTAACACTCGCGAGTTTATATTATTAAAAACACCAGTACTTACCCTAATAATGGGAAACTGCAACGCGTACCTATATGTTTAAGACCAATCTGTTATTTACTTTTTGGCACTATAACTTTCCAAACGACTACTGTACTGTGATATGTACTGGACGATGACACGTAACTGTTGACTATGTGACTATCAGAGGCGACGTCTGACTAAGGAATGACCTCTCGACCGCGGCGAGCCGCTAAAGCCGTCGCGACGCGCGGTCTAGGGATGTTAAAACTCATCGATGTCGCATCTTGCCTAGTAATCTAATTGGTCGCAGCTTGGGATGACTCATGCTTAGCGCGTCTCGGCTCGCTGCCTGACCTTATAAGGTAATATAGTGTTATAAATATTAGTGATGGGACACGTATTACTTCGCGGAACTCGACCTTTCCCGCTATTTTTCGAATCTCGCAACCCGGCATCAGTGCACCGTAACATAGTATGTATATAATAATCTATATGTTCCTATACTTAGTACGGCATAATATACGGCACGTCGTTCGTCGACACATTTTAGCGGGTTAAGGCAATAAGTCAAACTCTAACATATTATAAAATATATTACTGTGAAGTTTTAAACAAAACAATAAAATTCAATTGACACTGGAAAATAGTTTCTTCCTCTTAACTGACTCCGGAAGATAATTATGACAGCTTACGTCTATGAAGTAACATATTTTTTATACACATATATTAATACGAATACCTCTATAATTATCGTAGTACATAGACGAGTACCGCCCACTTCTCGTAGTGAAGCGACTTGGTAGGATACAGTACAATTAGCTATAGACAAATGAATCGAATAAATCGAACTTCAATTAATTTTTAAAAATTATTAAGTAATTATCTACTACTATTTTTTACAAGAAAAGAAGAAGTCTCGAGGGTCACCATTATTGATGACTTTGATGCTTCCGCAATTCGCAACCACATAATATGCACACTACAGACGTGGTGAATACCCACTCTAAGAAAATTGACCGTGTCACTTAAAGACTGTGAATAATTTAAAGGTAGTTTATTTTATGCAGTCATCGCCTACTGTACTGCACAATATTGGATTTTCCTACAAAAAATGCGACAAAAGGAAGATTATTATGGAGCGAACAGATATTGTCCTGGCACGAATACAATTTTTAAGAAGGGTGAAAAATATAACTAATTGGGATTTGGTCATTTTTGTTGATGAAACATAGCTTAATGTTAATCACAGCGTGCCGAAAGCATGGACCGATGACACGGCACAGTCCATTACAAAAATACCCGAAGGTTAAGGACAGCGTCTTATAATTACGCATGCAGGGTCGGCAAATGGTTTTGTGCCTAATTGTTTGTTGGCCTTTAAATCAACAAAAACAAATGAGTATCACGAAGAAATGAACTTTGAGAAATTCAAAGAGTGGTTTTTGTTGTTATTGGATAATTTGCATGAACCACATATCATAATAATGGATAACGCACCGTACCACTCCGTGCAAAAGGACAAAGCTCCAACATCAGCCAACACCGAACTAGAATTAATATCTTAGCTCCAGAGCAAAGGAGTGGAAGCAAATGAAACGATGCTGAAACAAGAATTACTCGGTTTGGTAAAAGAAAATAAACCCAGAAAGCCAACATACCTTTTGGACGAGATTGCTGAGCAACGTGGCCATACAGTTCTCAGATTGCCACCGTATCACTCCACTACAATGCCATCGAACTGATTTGGGCCAATATCAAAGGTTTTTTATTTCATTATACCTAGCACCAAAATTTGTAAAAACAGTTAATTTATGTTATTATATATTAGGTGTCACAAAATTAGGTCTCTGAATTTGGTGAGATGACTTGGTATCGACAAAATATGTATTTGAAACAAAAAAAAAATATCGGGTAAAGTAAAAAAAAAAATATATATAAAAATTTAAAAAAAAAAACACCGCCAGCGACCAGCGTCACCTGACGCGACGATTTTACAGGTCCTACAGGTCATGCAGCCAAACACAACACTTCTCCACCATTCATGGCTAAGAAAATGCTCATGTTCACGTGTGATAATGTTACTGCAGAGGACTGGAAGAAACTCGGTGAACCCACAAAAAAAATTATAGAAGTGGAGTGGGAGCGCGATGTTCACTTCAACAATATGTGTGAACAACAAGAATTTATTATTCACCTTGGCGATAGTTGTGATGAAGAGGATGATGATTTAGGTTGTGCACTTCTAAATGAATAAAAATAGTAAAGAGAATTTTTTCGTTTGATTTCACCTAAGGGCTTTCCCTCAACAACGATTTGGACTTGCGTGTATTCTACTGAATGGGTTGATTACCAAATGAAAATGCGTACGATGGGGAATCGTAGTCGTGAGAGAGCTTTACTGTTAAGTACACAAATATGTATGACATTATATTAGGTCTTTACCTATGAAATTGCCGTTATGTATGAAACAAATTAAACGATTTGTTTTCATGTATTTTTTATTTGTATTAATCGAAGTAATTACCCATGCAATCAATGTATCTTTGCCAACGCAGCGGCAGTTTATTGAAGCCCTTCTTAAAGAAATCAGCTGGACGGGAGGCAACAAATTCTTCAAAGGCATTTTGTACTGCCTCTCGGGTATTGAATTTCTTTCCCGCCAAGAAGTTATAAAAATTCTGGAAAAAGTAGTAGTCTGTAGGCCCAAGGTCTGGTGAGTATGGCGGATGACTGAGAGCTTCCAATCCCAGTTCTTGCAACTTGGAGACCGTCTGCTGTGCAGTATGAGGTCGCGCATTGTCGTGCAGGAGCAGCGGAGACGAGCGATTGACCAATGCTGGTTGGAGATGTGCCAGCTTCTCCATCATTGTGTTCAGTTCTTCACAGGACACATCTGCAGTAATGCTCACCCCGTTTGGTAAGAAGCTGTGATGAATCACACCGGTGGCGCTAGACCACCAAACAGTGACCATCACTTTTCTAGGTGTAAGTTTTCGTTTAGGGCATTGTTTAGGTGGGGTGCTTGGTTGGGGACCTCCTCGCGGTGCACCCTGGGCAACGGAGACGGCAGCGCCTCTCTCCTAGGGCGGGAGAGACGCTGCCGCCTACGGCCAACTCCGACCGAGGCGAGGACGGCCCTGTTGAGGGCTGTTCGGAAGCTTTCCACGTGTCCCTCTGATTAGCAGAGGGCACAGTGGAGAGCAAGTAAGGGGGCCATTACGAAACCGGAGATGGCCCAGGGTCAGTCGGGGTGCGAGGGATATGCTCTATGGGTAACCTTACACCCCGGCGTCTTAAGACCCGAGACGGCGTGCGGTTTTAGTCGGTGCAAGCCCGACATAACCGCCCCCGCTGGAGACCCCCCGCTCTCCAGCGGGGGCGGTATCCGAAGGGATTTCCGCACGAAAAAAAAAAAAAAAAAAAAAAAAAAGGGCATTGTTTAGGTGCTGAACCAGGATCCAACCAACTTGCTGAGAACTTGCGGTTATCAAACAGAATCCATTTTTCATCGCAAGTAACAATGTGTTTCAAAATTCTTTCATTTGTATGTCTGTTGAGCAATGCAATGCATGTCTCGACGCGTACTTCGCGCTGGCGATCATTGAGTTCATGGGGCACCCATTTGTCAAGCTTTTTTACCTTGCCATTTGACGCAAATGGACCAATATTGTTTTGACGCTAACGTCGAAAGCTGCTGCTAATTCAGCCGTAGATTGTGTATCATCGACTTCCACAATAGCCTTTAATTCGTCATTGTCAACCAAAGTCTTCGGACGACGGCGAGGTTCATTTTTCAGGTCGAAATTTCCAGAACGGAAGCGAGCAAACCAATAACAGGCGGTGCGTTGGTTAGTAGTGTTAGCTCCGTAAACGTCGTTGATGTTGCGTGCCGCTTGTGCCGCGTTGCTGCCACGAGGATACTCATATTCCATAATTACCCGAATTTTTAACGTATCCATGATGACGAAAAAGATTGAAATGCGATGAAAACGTAACACTAATCAATAAACAAATTACTACTTTTGGAAAATGATTTCCATGTTTTTAAATTAAAATTAATTTGAAATTAGAATTCTTAGCAAAACAAAAATTATTTTGATTTGAAATGGCCAGTAACTGCAGAACGGCAATTACATAGGTAAAGACCTATTATTTACTTAATTACCTAAAAAATTAAAAGATACATGTTTTTGTAACTCTCAATTTCAAATTCTACGGGATCGATAATCGAATAGGTTCATAAACGATTATACGCTATGGGGTACCCTACTTAGAGCTGTTAAAATTATCATCCTTTATTTTGTTCCTCTATGTCTATAATGGAGTCCCCAGAAAAATAAAAACACGGATACTTCGGATTTCAGTCACGGTGAATGTATGTTAAAAATTTAAACTGACATGGGTACATTTTCAAAAGTTTGCCCTCTAAAAATTGTGCTCTTTTTAGTTGATAATTATATACTTTGGCTGTCCATACAATAAAATCGTAACGAGAAAAACAATATACAATGAACATTTTAAAAAAATGCTCTGTATTCTATGAGCAATACTGATGCCAAAAATATGTTTTCTAGATTTTTGGTCTGTACATGGACAATATGCACCGAAACTAACACACTTCAATATAAAAAACAGAAAATTAACAGCGAATTTCGTGAAACTGACGGCTAAAGTACTTATTAGTCTATGGAAAGTGCAATCCTAAAATGGCGGATGTGCTTCAAGGCGGAGCTTGGTGACGTCACAGAGTAATGTCAACAGAAATTTGAGTGATGAGATCATAGATATAGGAAGAAGAGGAGATAGGCCCTAAGTTGCATATATAATTCTTGGTTATGCAAATATGATTCAAATATGAACCTCAGTAACAGAAACATAGCTGTCTCATTCTAACACGCCATGATTTACGAATGCAAAGCAAATACAATATATGTCATCACTCTCAAATTTCTTGTTACATTTCTCTGTGACGTCACCAAGCTCCGCCTTGAAGCACATCCGCCATTTTAGGTCGCACTTTCCATAGACTAATATGCATTTTCATAAGTACTTTAGCCGTCAGTTTCACGAAATTCGCTGCTAATTTTCAGTTTTTTATTGAAGTGCGTTAGTTTTGGTGCATTTTGTCCCATTTAGAACATCAAATAAACGGTAAACAACATGTCAAAGTGTTGTATTAGAGGATGCAATTCAAATTCTCGAAGGAATGAAGGGGCATTGTCATTTTTCAGGTTAGTTTCCATTTTTCGATGTTATGGTATATTTTCCGAATGGATTACTTATTGTAAATAAGCAATTCGATTTTAGATTTGATTTCCCGATATTGCCTATGATACTTATTACATTTTATAACTTAAATCAAAACAAGAAAACATTTGCAATGTTTACATTTATAAGTAGTGTTGTTTCCCACCTGTTTATGTATTAACTATCAAGAAAATTTATACCAAAATTTTCTTGAAACATTCATTTGCAATGTTATTTATATAGTGATATCAGTAAAGTGTACGCATAACAAAAGCGAGGTGTCAAAAGTATTTTGTATACTTACAGTAATAAATGGTCTAGAATTGTTAATTTTACTTTGCTCTATTTTACAGATTACCAAAAAATGAAACACGTAAAAAGCTTTGGATGGATACCATAGGTAAAGAAAACCTAAAACCAACAGCAATCATACGAATATGTTCCAAGCATTTTGACCCAGTTTATATAAATAAAACATTGGATGTGGTACGCCTGAAAGATGATGCAGTGCCCACTCTTTTTCCAGTAAGTATCAATTTGGCCTCTGCAAATATTTAATATATATTTTATAATATAAATTGTAAACAATTAGAGTGCTTATAAAATTATTATTTTTTCAGTTTACGTGTTCGCCAATGGAACCTAGAGTAGCATTGTCTACAAAAATTGATAATATAGGTGTACAAGAGGTGAGCTTCATATTTTTTAATTTAATTTATACACATTATTGTGAAATGCACACACTGCAAGTCTTAAAATATGACAGAAGTAGAATGCTGGTATAATTAATGGTTTGTTTTTATTATAGCCTAGTACTTCAAGTTATCTCCCAGCCGAAGAACAATGTGCAATTGATATCTTACCACCTTGCAATGTAAGTCTTCCTATACCATTATTGACATACAGGCAAATTAACCACTTAATTTTAAGTTGCCCTCAACTCTCATTCTGCCACCGTCGCTTTAAGGCGAATAGTTGCGACAGAAATAGATTTGGTCACCTCTCAAAGTTCAGTATCGTTTGAACACTAGGCCGTTAGTTGTGAACTGCTGGAATTATTAATTTAGTTTAAGTTTGCGATGATACTAACATATTTGTTAATAGTTCTTTTTATTTGTACTTTTATTGTATTTAGAGACATGCAAATCATATCTCTTCACTCGGGTAGATAAACATGTAAATTAAAACACATTTTTTATACCTGAAGATAAATAATTGCAATTTTCAAAGCAATCACCAATTTGAAAAATAATTGAAGATAGCCTATTTTACTTGCTGAAAATAGGCCTTCGATTGGCGGTATAATAATTTTAAAATTGGGTTTCAGAAGCTTTTGAGTTTATCCAGAACAAACATACAAATCAAATCGTTTCCCCCTTTTAATATTAGAATAGACAACTCAATAAAAACATTGTATGTTTTCAGCTTATACCAATGGATATAGATATAATAAACCCCATGGACTCAGAACAAATGCAAACTGCAGACATGGATCTTGACTTGCCTAAAAATCCTGGGGAAAGCTCTGTGGTTAGTATTATTTTAATGTTCAAAGAATACAAAATGTAAAAAATTGTCGAGACCAACTTAACTCCTATATAAATTTAATCAACTGTTTCAATCTTAATTAATTTTCATTAACCCAAAACTTAAATTTTTTCTTTTGAACACCATATCAAATTTGTAAGTTTTGTTATGTTACTTTCAGGTGTTGGCCACTAAAACAAAAGACAGAATGCAAAAGTTATCCAGGCAAGTGGAGATACAACAAAAAAAAATAAAGGCCCTCAATCAAAAATGCCGCAGGCTAAAGCAGAAGGTACTTACTTTCGAAAATTTAATTGATGATTTGAAGAAACTAAATTTAGTTGATAGTGAAGGTGCCATTTTATTGGAAGAATGTGCTGGGTCTCAAGAATTTCTTTCTAGGCAAGTTTTAAAGCATAGGGGTGAAACTTGCCCTCGAACTTATGGTGAGGACATACGTAAGTTTGCACTTACACTGAACTTTTTATCACCCAAAGCCTATAGATTTGTAAGGTCAACTTATAAGGGTTGCTTACCTCACTCTCGAACTCTCTCAAAATGGTACCAGCGAATTAACGCAGAACCAGGGTTTACTGGTGAGGCATTGAAAACATTAAAAGTTAAGGCCCAAAATAGTGCAAGACCAATTCTGTGCACCCTCGTTATTGACGAGATGGCAATAAGAAAAGGTCTGTATTGGGATAATTCCACTAAAAAGTTTTATGGAAGGGTGAATACAGGCATAACGGATGAATCAGATTCTGCAGAAGAAGCCAACGAATGTTTCGTAATGCTACTTATTTCAATTAATGACACATGGAAACTCCCAGTGGGATATTTTTTAATTAATGCTTTAACAGGACAGCAAAAAGCTCACTTAGTGCGAATTTGCATCGAAATGGTGGAAACAGTGGGTGTAAAAATAGTTGCGCTTACTTGTGACGGACCAGCAGCTAATTTTGCTATGTTTCAGGAACTTGGTTGTAATTTGCAAAAAAATCAAGAAAAAACTGAATTTTGTATTGGAAATCAAAAACTTTTTGCTTTTATTGACCCTTGTCATTCAATAAAATTAATTAGAAACGCATTTGGCGATTTAAAAATAATAATAGACCCAAATGAAAACAGAGTCGATTTTAAATACGTCACATTGCTTCTTGATCTTCAAGAAAAAGAAGGGCTTCACATGGGTACAAAATTAAGTAAAGCCCACATAGAGTTTGCCACTCAAAAAATGAAAGTGCGTCTTGCAACTCAGCTCTTTAGTAACTCTGTTGCAGACGCGCTAGAATTTTGCGAGGATACATTAAAACTGTCACAATTTCAAGGCTGTAGTGCAACAGCAAGATTTATAAGAATTATAAATAATGTTTTTGACTGCCTCAACAGCCGATCTCTTCGGCCACCAGGCTGGAAAAAGGCCATATTTTGTAAAAATTATGGGGATGTAATACAAATGTTCGCTGAAGCAAGAAATTATATACTAAAATTAAAATTGGAAACAGGGCAGTTAATAGTCGCTTCTCGTCGTAAAACAGGGTTTATAGGAATGCTTGTGAATATGTCGAGTGCTCTCAATTTGTATCAAACACTTGTCATTGAAAAAAAATATTTAGAGTACTTGCCTTTATATAAAATTTCACAGGATCATCTAGAACTTTTTTTTTCAGCTATTCGTTCAAGAGGTGGATACAATAATAATCCCAATGCTGTACAATTTAAAGCAGCCTACAAAAAATTGTTAATCCGGGCTGAAATCAGGGATCATGGGATTGGAAACTGTATCCCCCTTGAACAAATATCAATTTTGAATTGTCCTAGTACAGATGATCCTGTAAAAAACATAAATAAACTTACTGATAAAAACATATTAATTGAAGAAGATGATAGTACACTCTATGAGGAGTACCTGGATCACTTAAATTTTTCGCAGAGTGAATATACGGAACAGGTACTTCTATACATAGCAGGCTTTATAGCCAGAAAATTGACAAAATCTTTAAAATGTGATGAGTGTATTGGGCTTTTACATGGCTCGAGGGAGCAATACACATTTAGTTTAATTGAAAAAAAAAACAGAGGTGGGTTAACTTACCCGTCCCCAGCTTTAATTAAAATAATTAAGAATACAGAAAAAATTCTAAAACAGAATTTAATCCATAAGGTTAAGCCCGAACATTATTATATTTATATATTCAAATTTTTAATGGAGCACTTTGAAAATCACGATATATTTAATCATGCTAACAGTGAACATCAGAGTTCCCATAAATTATTATTAATAAAAGCTGTGATTTCAAGTTATTTGAATTTAAGATTTAAGTTCTATGGAAAAAAACATTCGGAACATGTATCCATAAGATTTTTTTTAACTAAATTGATATTATTCCGTCATGAATAAATTATTTATTCCTAATGAGTAATCATTGTTTTATTTTGGTATTGTTTATTTCTTATCTTAAAACCCAGACCCATTCATGACAAGTGATTTATAATGTCCGTTATCGCAGCAAAAAGTACCATAGGTGTTAACCTACCTAGTTAACCTAGGTGCTTACACCAATCAAAATCTGTTCAGTACTTTTATGCGTGAAGAAGCATTTTTGTTAGAGTGGAAAAAACTTCCTGATGACATCATATCGGCACAAACTGTTAACCGATTTAAGAACAAATTGGATATCTTTTTATAAATGCTTGCGACCTTTGCTTGGCTTGCTAACCCTTGGATCGTGCTCATTTCATAAGCTTTTATCACAATTAAGAACTTGCGCGATACTAGCTTTTGAAATCAGCACAACCCAAGGGTTGCAAGCATTGAATTATTACTTTCGTTTTAGTACAACCAAAGTTTTTAATTAAACCGTGGTTTTTAAAAAGTTTTTACCAATTATTTTATTAAGTAATAGAAAAGACAATATTACATAGAAACACAGGATACAGCCAACTATTAGTTGTAGCAACTGCCTGCCTGATGAATAACATAATAAAAGTAACAATATTATTAGGTTAACAAACGATAATATTCAGAAAATTGTGAGCTTAGTCGCCACACATTTCTTCTTATTGAAGTTTTCTAAAATTCTAGAAAATTCTCAATTGTCTTTATTGAGATCTTTACAAATAATAAATCCGACGTGAGCGATTTGCTTGAAATCACCATGTCCGATGAATTATATAAAATACTAGCTTTCGTCCGTGAGAGAGATGAGATGTAGCTTGCACCTCGGCGTGTGAAGGACTAACCAGCAAACTCTCTTTCATATTTATAATGAGAATTGAGTATAGGCATAGGTTACAACAGCAGGTAAGTATCATTAGGCAATTACGTTGTTTAGTAGAAAAATAAAAAATATTTGTACATCCACCTACACATGAATACAAATAGTAAATCATAACGTAAGTGGACGTGGATTTACACATTTGTTTAATGTGTTGTTTGAGTTCTTATGTCCGATATTAGTCGTAGTTAGATGAATGATAAACAAAAGAGTATGTTATACGAATTATGTTTGAAACAAAACATTAATAACAGAAAAAATAAATGTATAACCTTTACATACAAATGTGCCGGTATAGCTTTTTTATCGATATGGGCACCATCATCCATACAGTAACAACACTATTTGCAGTAGGCGGGGCGACGCCATTTTAGGGAAACATTTGGCTTCACGTCACGTGACCTTATTTCGTATCTTCTCTTCTTCCTATATCTATGGATGAGATACATTGTGTGCACGACACAAATAGACAATGGACACATGTGCCAGTGACATGTAGATAAGTAAGCGTGAATGTAATGAATGAATTGTGAAAATGTTAGGTTAGGTTAGAGAGATTTTGCTGTTAAAAAACTGCTCAAGTTACATTTATAATTGCTCAAGTACAGTTTGTAATAGCTCCACTTTCCTTAATTATTAAATAAATATAAATAGTTTGAATACTTTTTCAACGACTTTATTGATTTTCAATTAAATAATTTAAGGTGAGCAATTTTAAAGGGCAACGTAGTTGAATTGAGCTATTGAAAATCTATCGATTAGTATTTTTTTTATTACAAATATTATTATTTTGCAGGCTGGGGTGGGGTAGGTAATTTGCATGATCTTTCTCAAAGGGTCTATAGTCAATTCCCTAAATAGAGACTATTTATAGATAATACACAATAGTAAACTGAACATCGAGGAAAAAAACGAAAGAGGTTTGAATCAGTAGGAGGTCGTACCAACAGATTCAGTTTCAGCCATTTGGGTGGCAATTTGGGGCCCAAACCTACCTCATCTGCTCGTCGATACTCTTAGCGCCGGAATTGATTTGTATAATAACAATATAACATTTACCAACTCGTGTTGGTAAATCCTAGGATTTACCGGAAAATGTTAGGATTTACCGTAGATCGGGCTTTTACAGTAACGTTTAAAATATATTATTTGATTCAATTCAATTTTTGATTACCATATTTGTGGTTCAAAAATAAAAAGCACTAAGAAAAAGGTGAACTTTGCAATTTAGAGCTTATAGAACCAGATACTATCTATTTACCGTTACAAAAGTCCGAGGTCGAAGCCCTCAGGGACTCCACTATTAAAGAATGTTAGAATTACTAATATTCGTCAACCCCATCCAGCTAAGCTAAATATTACGTAAATACGTAACTATTAATATTTTTTAGAAACGATCACAAGCTTGGGGATTTCATTCTCGGCCATGAGTGATGGTGATACTTCAGTTCTGCCTCGAAAGTAACAAATTAATTGATCCTTTAGTTAGATGCCGAGTGGTTGTCGGTAATTAGATTTTGGATGTAGCTGCAACACAACTATTTCCCCAGATTATGTTATAATCTAGTTTTCTAAATTGCTTCCCACTATGGAAGCAAATTTAAAGACTTGTTACAATCAGAAGTATATCTATGTAGTTTAGATAGGTACTAAAAAATATGTGCAATTTTTCAATCATTCATTTATTGACACGTCAATAATATTCTTTAAACTTACAGTCAAATATGTTCGTATAGGAATGATTCTTAAAATTGAGAAATTAAAACTTAGTACTTTATTTTACATTTGTTATTTAAATTTAGGTGGTAAGGAAAACAAAAGTACCTA
This sequence comes from Cybosia mesomella, assembly GCA_946251805.1. Taxonomy (NCBI): domain Eukaryota; kingdom Metazoa; phylum Arthropoda; class Insecta; order Lepidoptera; family Erebidae; genus Cybosia; species Cybosia mesomella. The sequence goes on from OX276395.1 coordinate 13,097,069, forward strand.
ATTCAAATGTTTGGAAAACAATCTGTAAGTTTAGTTAGATTTTTTGGAATCTTTGGATGGCGATCGTGATCTTGAACGCGACATGGAACGTGCCTTGGAGCGCGAACGAGAGCGGCTGCGGCTACGGGAGCGCGAGCCGGAGCGCGGCGAGCGGGATCTGCTGCGGCGGCGGGACCTCGACCGGCTGTCAAGTGTACACACCATGTATTAGAGCATATCTTAACGTAACTGATATATTGTGTTCAACCTCGTTCGGCATTTTATATGAAATCCAGATCAGTTACAAAGAAAAATATTATAAGTACTCGAAAACATTGATACAGTAGATGTATTTATTTGAAAATAATTCGCCAAACTAGATTACACACAATACTAAACACACATGTTAATAAACAGGTTATTAAATAAATATTAAGGCCTGTCTTCTGCGTGTGTTTTACTCTAGACACTACCCAAAAACTCTACACAAAACACGGTTTTGCTCTTTACTCTATGATTTTCGCTACACATTTTGGGTAATGAAAGGATTTTGTCACTCACCGGCCGATGGAAAACATCTATACATTTCCCCCTGAACAGGTGAAGGAAGGTGGAGTATTGTCCCAGAATATAATATAGATGTAATTTGATTTGACAGCAACTGAGAGCGTCAGGTCGAAGATTAAATTCAAGAGTCCAAAATAAAATAGAATAGCAGTGTCGGTCGGACAGTTTATTATGGAATGGGACAAAGATATAATTACACATTTCTTAATTTAATTTCGGTTGATAAGCGCGCCTCCGCCGTCGCTCCCCGCGCTTGCCACCAAAGAGACCCACAAACTCTTAACTGCACATCTAGAGTACGTTGTCAAGATTTTTGCCTGTATCTATACTTGAAATATTTAAAATAAATGTTAGCTTTATGACTGCAAACTTCAAAGTAATTTGGGTTTTTGAGTCCAAAAGTTTCCGAGACATTTCTTCATATGTGTATACGAAATATGATTTGTGTAGACCTTTTTGTTTATTGTATAGAGTAAAACTCGCGCAGGAGAGCCTTTAAATAGCCCAATGGTGTAGATTCTCTTGTTACTAAAACTTAACTAATCAAGGTTGGAACTCAAATGTATCCCTAATTTTCTACGGAAGACAAAAATGGGGATAAATTTCAGTCCTTTCAAACTCTCATAATTAAGTTTTGGTCACAAGACAATTGTCACCACTGTCAGTTCTGTTTATTAGCCATTGTGTTCTGAATTTGAATTGTGCCAAAGCATTGATAGTTTTCTCGAGCTGCTTTAGTACAATTAAACCCATTACAAGAGAAAATAATATAGAACTATTACCTCATGTAATGAGTTATTATTTTAAACCTGTAAAATAAGAGTTTGGGTCTTCAATATTAGCCTCTTGTGTTCTATTTCTTGAAAACTGAGGGCCGGCTTTCATGTAATACTAGCATTTTCTAAAAATACTACCTTGGCTACGAACTAAGTTTCATTGATAAAACAGCACGGGCCTTCTTAGAACACAAAAAAGGGATAATAATGTGTAACTCACTGAGTGCAGGCAGTGATTACATTAGACGTGCGTTGCGACGCGTAGAACGAACATTACTCTTAATGAAGTTCTCGACAAGTGGAGGGTGCACGTAGGCTGTAGCTACGTAGTTCGCAGAGCGAAGTTACCGAAGCAACCAACTCAATCGGAGTACACGCAGCGGTGAGAAAGCTACGTAGCGCAGACAATAAGAAGTGCAGACACTGAAGAGTTCGTTCTCGGCGCACAGGCCAATGATAACCTATAACATAGTTATCATTGGTATAAGTGGGTCTAATACAATGGAATGGAATCTTCACTATGTCAAATATCTTACACTATAAAAACATACTGCAGACAATTTGACACTATATTACATATACATATTTGTTACTTACAGATTCCATGCCAATGTTAAGTGCCTTAACATGTAAACCAAAGGATAAGTTAAAATGTCACCTGCGACGTCGGCGGCGTGTACAATCGCGAGCATAGTGTCCTCTGTCTCCACAATCATAACAGCGGTCGTCATAAGGACGCGGCGGCAAACGAGATCGGGGCGGTGGTCCTCGCCCACCATGTCCTCGACTCCCATTAGACATTTCGACGCGAGCACGACGTCCACATATAGTACGGCCGTCTAAACCACGTACCTATAAGCATTATAAAAAGAAATATAGCTTGGAATGGAATATAACTTGGGGTAAAAATCTTGACAATGTACTCTAGATGCATAGTAGAAGTTTTTAGGTCTATTTGTTTGTAAGCGCGGAGCGTGTGGGCGGAGGTGCGCCAATCAACAAATATGAAACCAACCACAGGCTCAAAGGGCTCCCGTAAATGGTTAATATAAAATATTGGTTGCTTGGTTAGCCAGATTTGACGTAGGCATCTCCGGGTTTATCCAGTGTGTGTAGATGCTCCCTTGAGGGCTGCCTTAGCTACTGCTAAGTGAGCACTTAAGGAAATTTCTTCAATTGGAATGTTGAAGAGAAGTACAAGAATTGAAAAGTTCAAGGAAGCATGTGGTAGTCCACACCACATAGTCTTTGCCTTTCATATAATATCAAAGCAGTAAGAAAAAAAAATAGCTTTATGTTAATGCAACACACATAGTGACAGGCAAAAGTGAAGTACTTAGGTCTATATATCTTCCACCTTGCACCAAAAAGCAGTACAGAGTTCATTTACTTAGATGGTAAGTTCCAGAATGACATATAAAAGCATACTTTATTTTATAGCCACCCTGATAAAGGACTGATAATATTATGATAAAACAGATTTAAGTTTACGATAGCTTAGTACCTATTAAGTATAATAATGTATATTTGGCATCATTATTGAAATGCATGCTATACTTCAATCAGTGTTTAGTTGAATTGCTAAGTGCACATAATAGTGTGCATCTATACTAATATTAAAACTGTTTAGGCTAATGATATGGAGTAATAGAAACGAATACGGCGGTTGAAACCGTGGGGCATAGCTAGTAACATATGAGTAATTACATATTTTTTATACCAACAAATCCAGACGATGATGTCGAAAGCTCTTCGATTAAAACCATTCCAATTAAAGAAATTTTAATTGACAAATACATTGAAAATAACCTCACATTCTAGGTAGTGTAATGAATGATGTAGTGACCACTTGTTTCTATCGGAAACATTGGTACAATGAAATACCTCAAGTGCTCATAATTATAACTTACAGCATCCTCAGCGTCACGGGGATCTTCAAACTCCACAAACGCAAAGCCGGGCGGGTTTCTGGCCACCCAAACATTTCTTAACGGTCCATAATATGAAAATGCATCTTCAAGTTCAGGTTTACTAGCGTTACTACCTAAATCTCCCACGTACACTTTGCAGTCACCATATCGGGACATTTTAACCTAAAAATAAAATTAGTAGGTAAGAAATCACAGTATTGTAAGTACATTATCTGATAAAGCATTTATAGTTGTAGTTTTCACTAGAAATGATCTGATGTTATTTTTATAGAAGTTAATAATTACCTATATATGACACAATTCTGTGCATCAATATAACAGTTCAATTTCGACAAAACACAGCTTAAAACATAAAACAATGAACTTCTACGCTTCGCCCTTTCAGATTCCAGAACAAAATGGCTGCTGGAACCGAAGCCTGATAAAAAAGTCAATTTATCTTTTTTAAATTTATTCAATGGCCACGGATACAAGTATTTAAGGCTAGACACACCTATCCGGAATGGCTGCCAGAATTTAGAATCTGAATTCATTAAGGCATGATGATTGATTTTCATAACTGTCCTAAAATGCTTGGAAATATATAATTTATTATTTAAGGGGAATAACATTTTTCAGCAGTAATTAAAGGTTTAATGGGAAAAAAAATTGCATTTTAGGTTTTGTATTCTCATCAAAACTTGTTAGTGTCATGAACTCATGGCGTTGTTTGTCGCAAGGTGCACGAATCTCACCATTTAAAGCCTGGTAGTGACAGCAAGGTGTAACTTGCGTCATGTAATCAGCAAATGCCATCCCGTAAGACTTCAGACGTATAACGCCTAAAAAGCAGATGGACGAGTTCAGCATCTGAAATGAAGCAAATACCGTTGATCCAAATAAATCGAATCAGCTGAGTGATGCTTTAGCGCATGTAAACTCGTATGCAACAATCCAAATTTATATGCTCAAACCATTCTAAGCTGTCCATGATCCAATCGTAATAAGTTCGATATGCGAACAGACAGTATGCACATACAGATTTTCCATAAAGTGATAAGGACCTCAGCAATTGGAATGTCGAAACATGTTTGAACACCTCCTTACAACAAAGTAAGGAAGTCTCAGTTGGGCAAAAGGAAAATTACTTTTAGGGTATCTTTCAACACAACGGCATTTAGTACTCTTTTTATATAATTATACCCTTATTTATGCGGCGATGACGCCGCAGACTGCGAAACTCGAGGGGCAGGGTTCTTTCCCGCTCCCTCTCCGCCGTCTCTTTCGCGCGCATTACCTGCTCAGAGAAAGAGGCGGTGGCGTGCCACTTGCTCCCGTCGGAGACCACGGCCGTCACCATGGTCTCCAACGAGATAACGTCCACGCCCAGGACCACCGCAACGAGATCCCGGCGTTGACTCGCCCATGCAGGGCACTCCACCAACGTGGGGAGCGCCGTGTATTTTTTTTTTTTTTTTTTTTTTTATATGAATAATAGCAACCGAAATTACTAATATTCCCCCTAACCCCTCCAGCTAAGCTTAATTGCTTGTGTTAGGAGTGGGTTCACGTCGGTAGTGTGATGGCCAGGATTCGAACCCGGGACCTCTCGATCATAGGGTCGACTCCTTAACCACTAAGCTCCCGGTGGATGTGCCATAGATACTTACCGAAACACCCGTGTCCGGTAAATATCTGGCACATCCTGTAGGAGAGGTCCCCATGGTCCCTCTCCAACCACTCCTTTATAATCGGCCTCACCACCGCAATGGTGGATTCCCCCCACCTTAGATGCTCAAGTGGCACCCTCCATGTCTCCATGAGTTCCTGGCGGAGCAGGGACGACTGAGCCCTGGTTTCTCGGGGCTACGGCCTATGGCCCCGCTCCAGCGCCTCCTTGCGCCACTGGTACAGCAGCGCAAGGGCTCTTGCTTCCAGGTCCCATGGAGGGGTCCCGGCTAGGAGACATGCCGCCTCGACGATACTGCGACACCCCCTGATGACTCTGACGGCCATTGCCTTTAACGGGCTTTTTAGAACAGCCACGTTGCGGGCCGCCAGAGTCTCCGCCCATACGGGGGCCCCGAAACTTTTTCAGGTAATATTTTTTTGTCTAATTTATCGATGAATCTATTTCATATTCTCTTATCAAAGATAAAATTCGTGTTAACCCATGCTACCAATCACGCTTTTTGATAAGAAAACTCCTTTTGGTGCGTTGCGCACTTTTTGGATAAACAAAAATTATGGAACTTGCGTCATCATCACTGTGACGCTTTCCATTTTTATACAAACGCCATCTTCCCGGAGTGCCACTGTTTTTTTAATAAAAAATAAATCCGTGTTTTGTATTCCATAATGACTCATGTTCCATTAAATACATACAGAATAAATAATTTTAGTAACCATTAGCATGCATACCCAACCAATACATTCTAGAATAAGAAATAAGTTTTCACCAATAGATGACACTAATAGTTTTATATCTATACATCTATATACATATAAATAAAATTGGAGTGTCTGTTTGTAATATTGAAATAACCGTTTTTTACTACATGTATGAATATAATATACGGTACATACACCAAAATAACATTTTTTTCAATTTTTGTCTGTGTGTCCGTCTGTCTGTTTGTTCCGGCTAATCTCTGAAATGGCTGGACCGTATTGACGGGACTTTTGTGTGCAGGTAGCTGACACAAGTTAACCTCACTTTTCGAGCGTCAAGGTAATAGAATACTTTTTTAACACAATAGATATGGAGTATGGACTCTCTTAGTGACTTCTTAAACAACAAAATGAAAAATGAATCATTGGGCCACTGCGAACATCCTTATATATGAAATTAATTCTGGATCTTGCTAGAATTGTCCCCATACTGATAATCAACTAGAAACTACGATAATTCTATCAATGAGTATAACGCATAACTCACGCTACCTGACGTGGATAAGCCAAATCACGACTACAGTCACTCACATCGAGGCATTCGTAGTAGTTGCTACTGTGTCCACAGATGGCGCTAACTACAATTACACTCTTTTCATAATCTAGTGTTACAAGATGACTAAAAAAGATACCTATTTTGGCCTTATTAAGCTATGTAAAGGTTTCTAAAACCACCACCTACCTACACCTAACAACGTAGTTATGAGAAAATTAGTAACACGACGACAAAATAGTTTTCGCTCCTTTTTTAATAACTTTAATTTCATAATAACTTAAACATTTGACCATAGATGACATTGTGCATTTCAACTATTTTACTACATATCCGAAGTACATAATATTCTTAACATATACTAAATTGATGAAAAAACCAAATTATGTTTCATTATTCTAATTAGACATAAGTAATTTGCATTGGATATAAGCACCACCATGTACTTCTCACCATTTACGTAGGGGCACAGTCAGCGTCAAAAGTTGATAATACCCATGAAAAAGTTGATCATACCCATGTGTCAAAAGTAGGTGATGCTACAGAATGTCAAAAGTAGGTGATGCGACAGAGCGTCAAGAGTAAGTATAGCGACAAAGTTTCAAAAGTTGATAATGAGTACAAAGTCACCTTGACGTTTAAAATTGCGCGAAAGTATGAAAGTATTTAGAGTACTAAAAAATTTCTCGGGTTAATAAAAACCAACCTTATTTTGACACTAAGGTATATTTAAGTTTCTTTTTCACTATTTATTTAATTTAGCTTCTGTCGACATGATTTTTGTTTGGAATACATTTGAAAGGCTGTATATATTGGAACCGATTCTACTGTTACAGTAACCGGCGTTTTGGCTGGAACATCGGAAAGCACAGAGAGTGGCTAAGATCGGTGTGCTCGGATTCATGAGGTTAGGCCCCAAAGCTATAATAATAAAATATTTGATAGTGTTGAAGGTTCACGTCAGTTTAAATTATGTTGCTGGTAGGTACTGTGCCCACCCGGCGTGGGAGGCGCCGAGGCGTGACCTCGTGGCAGCCATCGGGGTGGGAGTCCTCTCGCTCGGCAGCATGATTGCGGCAATGGTGCGGAGCGCGAGCGCATGGGCCACCGCCGCCTCCTTCTGCGAGCATGTAATGCTCGCGAAGGAGGTGGCGGAGCGCGCCCGGGAGAGACTTAGAACTCTCCCGGTCCACCGAGCCCGCAACTTGCTCGCCGCGCGTCGCAGGCGACTCAGGCGCCGGAGGTCGCTTAACGACCTCCGTCCTCCATGAGCGCGGACGCGCAAGACGGGTACACCGTGGTTCCCAAACCCGAGGGGGCCATCTCGAAACCGGAGATGGCCCAGGGTCAGTCAGGGTGCGAGGGATATGCTCTATGGGCAACCTTACACCCCGGCGTCTGTAGACCCGAGACGGCGTGCGGTTTTAGTCGGTTCAAGCCCGACATAACCGCCCCCGCTGGCACTCGGGGGGGTATCCGAAGGGATTTCCGCACGATAAAAAAAAAAAAAAAAAAAGGTACTGTGCCCAATATTTAGTACCACTATTCATTCATTCATTTCATTTTCAAAGTCTTTATTTCATTTTTTTTCACAAAAATACATAGTACAAAAGTATTCTTACGTTAAACATAAAAGTTAGATTACTTTACCAGGTGTAACACCTACAAAAGTATATTAACAGGATTAGTTTTATTTACTTCACTACATAATTAATTGATACGTAACTTAAACATTCACTATAATTATGTGAACACGAATTAGTGGACCACTCATTACATGAAACTACCTACATTGGAACAAATAAATATTACGAATAATATCTAGTGAACATAATATGTAACCAGTCACTCGATCAGCGGCGTGCGCTACTCCGTCCCCCGCACGTCCACCGCGATGGGCGAACGAGGGGAAGCAAAGCCGAGACCCGAGGGTCAACGCGATGGCTAATGCGGCCGGTATTGTCCGAGCGCTGGGCATCCAATGACTCGTCGTCACAAAACAAAAGATAGTGATGGGGAAGGCGATACGTACCGTATCTATCGACATAAGGCAGATCGCAGATACGAGATTGACATATATTACGAATTAAGATATTAGGATTTGTTTTGAGTTTATAATAAAAACATTTTGTTAATTTTACAATGAATTCGTATAAGGTTGGGAACTTGATTTCGGCATGGAGATTTTTTAAATTAGTTCGAAATGAGGTATTGAATGCAATTTTTAGGGCTTTATTTTGTATTACTTGTAGTGTTTTAATATTGGAATTGCTGGTATTATTCCATACAGGGCAAGCGAAAGTTAGAATGGGACGTACAAGTGTGGTGTATATTTTAAGTTTAATAGCAGGGCTTAGATTTGACTTCCTATTTAGAATCGGGCTTAAAGCACCTAAAGCTTGAGCACTCTTGACACGCACATTACCTACATGTCTGGTCCAGTTTACTTTATTGTCCAAAGTCACACCTAGATAGCGAACTGCCTTGCTCCAGGGGATATTATGACTTGAAATATTGACATAACGCGTTGGTAACCTACGGTGACGAGTAAACATTATTGCCTCGGTTTTGGCTTCATTTATTTTTAATTTCCATGTAGTAAAAAAATCATGCAACTTTTCAATTGACAACTGTAATCGACTAATGATTAGGTTGGTATCTGTATCTGACGTGTATGTTGCTGTATCATCTGCAAAGCAAGCCAAATTGGTTGACTTTTGAATCGGCATGTCATTAACATATAAAAGAAATAAATAGGGACCCAGTACCGATCCCTGGGGAACACCGGCGGGAACAGGGAAAAGATCAGATTTAATGCATTCGATGTGTACTGCAAAGTGGCGTTCATAGAGATATGACTGCAAGAGTTTTACATAGGACAACGGAATACCTGCTTTCACGAGCTTATAAAGGAGGCCATCATGCCAGACCGAGTCGAAAGCTTTCTCGACGTCGAGCAATACCATTCCTGTAGATTTATTGAGGTTCAGATTATGAGCAATATGTTCCGTGACCCGGGTAAGCTGGTGGGTAGTAGAGTGTGACGAACGGAAGCCAAATTGTTCATTTATAAGGACATTGACAGTTATTTTAACGAGTCTCGCACAGATAATTGTTTCAAATAGCTTGGCCAAGGCAGGAAGCAAGCTTATAGGGCGATAATTTGAAGGTACTGTGTCATCTTTACCGGCTTTCCTAAGAGCTATGACTTTTGCTACTTTCCAGGTTTTTGGAAAGTAGCCAAGATGTAAACAGCCATTAAGAATCTTAGTTAGGTAAACAACACTTTTCAATGATAGATTTTTAAGCAGTATATTTTGCAAACCATCGGGGCCTGGTGCCTTACGATTTTTTAGTTTTGCAATGGAATTACGAACCTCGGCAGGGCGTATGGGGCTATGTATTTTGGGATCATTATAATTATTTATTATGTCGATAGATTTGCTGACCTCAGCTTTTACAGTTGGACTATCCCAATCTACAGTAAGGTTCATATTTCCCAAAAACGCTTTAGCCAGGGCCGTACACTGCTCTAATTTATTATCCGTAAGCGTGCCGTCGTCATTATGCATTGGAGGAAATTTGTGTGTTTTAGGTTTCAAAGAATTTACCACTCTCCATATATCAGAACGAGGATTATCTACTTTATTTAATTTAGCCTCCCAAATATGGTCAAGGTAATTTTTTATGTCCACTTTTATTTTACTTTGGAGTTGGTTAATTTTTGTTCTAAACTGCCTTTTTAATGGACCATTAGCAAGTTTCTGTTCAGCACGTCGTAGCTGATTTTTTAATTTAATATGTTTTCTAATTGACCAGGGTAAGGCTTGTGATTTTTTGTTATTTATGTAGGTCGGCACATGTTCGTCTCTAGCTGCTACAATGCAACTTTGGAGATAGTCAATGCTACGGTCAACTTCGGCAACTGATACAAATGTACGAGTAGAAAGGAATATATGATCATCCAAGGTCTTACGATAGCTCTTCCAATCGGCTTTACTGTAGTTTGGAAAAGTAGTTTTGGGTTTAGACGAAACTGACCCATATACCGTAAAGAAGATGGGGAAGTGATTGGATGATAACGCCGGAATTGCCTTCACATTACCGATAGTAGTTATATTTGAAGCCAACACAATATCCGGGTTTGTGGCTGCTAAGTCAGTACGATAGTTAACTTGACTAGGTGTAGTAGACGCATGAATAACGACATCATTATCAAGCAAGTATTTAAAAAGTGTTCTGCCACGGGCATTAATATAACTGCTGTACCAGTGCTTATGGTTGGCATTCAAGTCACCCATAATAATTACTTGGCGTCCTAGCTGAAAGAGAATGTCTAAGTCAGACGTTATAAGAGGCAGATTTGGGGATTGATACGCGGCAATAAGGATGTGGTCAGTGTTTGAAATTTTTAGAGTGACGGCTATCGCTTCAATATTTTTAGTCATAGGAATGTTAAGAGATGAGTGCATTAAATTATCACTGATCAGTATGGCTACACCCTGTCCTCGACCCGAAGGATGTTTATCCTGTCTGTATATAGTATAACCGGGAGCAGATAAGTGAATGTTAGGAGTCAATCTCGTCTCGTTGACCGCGATGATATCGACGGAATGGGCACTTACCGTAAAATCTAAAAGTTCTGTTAGTTTAGTCCGCAGTCCATCAGCATTCCACAGCAGTATGTTTAAGGAATCGATTTCAGACATGATGACCAAGATGAGTAATGATTAAAAGTACTTTATCAAGCAAAGAATTGCATGACATGAATTGTTCTTTAAGCTCCTTGATCGTTTTTAGGATGTTAAGAATTTCTAAAGTAGTTGGATCATTAATGTGAGTATTAATGATTGGATCTGTTTTCGAACTGGTTGCAGTAGTCCTCGGTTTGGTGCTTGCTATGTTTGCCCAAGAACTTTCAATTTTATCGGGTTGTTGCGATTGTCCAGCAATTCTCTGTTTCTGTTGTGACTGGGATACAGGTACGAACTGTTCTTGGATTTGGCTTTTTCTGTCTTGAATTTTTTGAAGGTATAGTAAACGTGCGGGGCAATTGCGGTAGTTAGCTGGATGCGACTCTTTACAGTTGCAACACATAGCTGGGTCTTTACGGTCCCGTTTCGGGCAGTCACTAGTAGAATGTAACTGCAGACACTTGACACATCGAGCTGCCATATTGCAATTATTAGAAGAATGCCCAAAGTTCTGACAGCGGTAACATTGAGTTCCAAGGCTTCGGTTGGGCTTATACTTTTGCATTGTAATTACACAATTAGATAAATACTTTATCTTGCGAAACTTCAACATGTCAGTTCCAGCTTGCAGTTGAACTAAGTAAGGAGGGCATATTGCAGCATCACCTTGTTTAGTTTTAAGCTTTGTGACCTTTGTTCCTTTGAAGCCAAGTATTTCCAGTTCACCAGTGAGTTCGTGCTCGACATATGCTGGCAGTCCTTTGATGACCACTTTGGGAACTTTTTCATCTAATCTTGTGTAAGTTATAAAATTTACATCTTCCTTGAGGAGGCCATCTTTAACTGCTTGATGACTTTCAGGAGCGTAGCACACGATGGCTACTTTGTTATACCGTCTATATTGTAAATTGTACCTGTTTGTATATTTGGATACTATGTTCCTGAGTGTTTCATGAGTCCAGTCCGGTTTCAAGTCCAGAATAATTGGAGGAATATGTCCTATTTTCTTCATGATGGTAGACGCATCATTGAAAGACTTCATAGATGGACCTTCATCTACTTGGAGTTTCTCATATCTGTTTTTGTTGACAAAGGTGCGTGTGTTTCCAAGGCCCGAAGATTCTCTCGGAGCAGCAGTGCGTTTTGCCGGCTGCCATCCATCTTCTAAGGGCTCAGCAGCGCGCTTTGAATTTAGGCTTCCTGTAGATGACGAACGTTCCAGAAACCTTTCCATTATAGAAATGTAAGATATGCCGGTGGATCATCGATATCGATACGAAGTGCGGTGCATATCACTATAGATAAGCAGCGAGCGACACACGTCCACTAGTCTGCACGCAGTGCACGTTACTGAGTACCACTATTCGATACACGTCTATTAGTACAAATGGCAATCATTACAAATTCTTGTATGGAATCGACTAATATCATAAGACATTTAATGCTATTATAATGCTGATACATGATTGTTCTTAATAAAGGTAAAAGAAAAAGTAAATTTAAAGCCAGAACGATGGCTGGAATATATTTATAGGATATTTCGAAAATCACAAAGCATACCGCAATTTTAACCCAAAAACAGAAAATGTAATGATACGCAGAGATGTCAAAGTTTACTTTGAAAATGAGACAAATAAGCAGGGACAAAGTAAAACTGAGAAAAAGGAAATAGAAATTATACTTTTCAAAATGACAAAATGATGAAGAGTTAAATGAAATTAATGAAGCTGAAGTAGATGTAAGTCATCATTATCATCATCAACCTCTATTAGTCCACTGCTGTATATTGGTCTCCCCTAATGAGTGCCATAGCACCCTGTCTTCAGCTTGCCGCATCCAACATCTGCCTGCAGTCTTTCGCAGTATGCAGTGTATGCACTGCAATTTTATATGATGATATAGACGAGCAGATGAAGCCGAGTATATGGCAAAGATCATCGTGAGAGGGAGTGTATTATTTATTATGAAATAGGTTTCATTCATTGTTCCTGCGGCAAGCTGAAGACAGGGCGCTATGGCTCTCATTAGGTGAGACCTATGAATAGGTTGATGATGATGATGATGATGATGATTGTTCCTATAGTTTTAGTTGTTGTATTGGAGATGTCAAATAAAACACATGTTAATATTCCAAGAAAAATATTATTTCATTTATTAGAAATATAACGGTAAATTAGTTGTACGGGTGTGCTAATAAACTCCACTGCACCTCATATAGTTTATTTATATACTATACATAAGCTAGTTAACCTATGCTTACTTTGAGTCTAGATAGTGCTCTATAGAATGTCGTAGAACATTCTTCATTAAATTTGATGCTACCTCGCTCAGTTACGTAGACTGAGAATGTACCTATATGAGGATTTATAACCTATGTTATGGGAAAATTATATAATCCGGCAATAAAAAAACTACCCGTATTCCTCTCTGGTGTACGCTGGTAGCCAGTCTATAGCTTTAGCTTGTATTCTTAGTTTATCCTCTGTTCCTTGACCTTGACGACCGTATAAAGTTTACGTAGACACCCGTCCAGTGCCCCAAAGTCCGGTTGAAATTATTTGAAGTGAGTGAAAATTTAATACAATGCCATCTATTACATCTTTGAAAAAAAATCTGCATGGAATCTATGATTATTAGACATCTATTGGAGAAATTTTTTACTAATTTTGCCAGGCCAGCTACCTACGGTGGTTTCAAATTTTTGTTCAAGTTTGTGTATCTCTATTAGAATAATATTATGAAATCTGTGCTAATAGTTACTGTCTCCATGCCTATTCGATACAAAACCAGTGTGCTCCTCAGACATCAAGAATAAATCAGATTATGAATTTCTCAGATTCTCTGACAGAATAATTTTAATATGGGAATCTCGAATGGAAGTTTTTAGATTATGAATTCTTAATGGTCGTAAGAGTTGACTCACACATCTCAAATGTCTCTCTGTGTTTCTGAACTCAATTTCATATGCTAAAATTCCGCACCTTGCCGCACACAACCGTAAAAATAGACCAGAAGTCTCTGGTAGTCCCGTAAAATTAGTGGACAGTCTTGAACTAGATACACGACTCATGCAAATGTCTTTATGGAGGAGGAATTAACACTAATCGCACTCCCTTTCGCTTTAGCAACACAATAAAAATTTGGAATCTGTAAATCGAAGGTGCGTGCCGCTTTCCGGCTTTTACTCCTCCACTTCCCACGGGCGCGGACGTGGGCATCCATAATGGGCTGTATATAAATAACGGAATATAAGTTAAACTTTGTTTAGGAATACCATTCGCTTACCATTATTTTAAATATTTTTTTGTCTATGAATTGTGACAAAACCGAAAGTAAATATGGTAACATTGAAAAAAAAAGTAAAAGCAATGTAGCGGACCATAGCGGACGGACGTCGTTGCGACTTTTCTTTCCGTCATGCAATAATTTTGTCATTCATGAATTCGTCGATAAAAAATATTTTAGATGGTGTCACCTACGTGAGCGATAGTTGAAGTATAGTGTTAATGATGTGTTAGTATTTCATTTCGCATAGTTCATCTTCGTAGTTATATATGATAGGTGTGTGACAAGTAAAGTTCGGTAATGGTGGCCATGTCATGAAAATCCCCACAGCCATGGATGATAGCTCCGTATCTCATCACAACGGAGGGCAAGTGGGATCTCAAATCGGAGTTAGTGTAAATAACAAACAAAATGACGAACCTAGTCAAAGTGTCCAGTATTCAATACCGGGGATTTTGCATTTTATTCAACATGAATGGGCGAGATTCGAGCTGGAGAGATCACAATGGGAGGTGGACAGAGCAGAGTTTAAGGTGATTTTTTTAATTTTTTTAAAACCTATTGCGTGTAATCCAACTTTCATATGAGTATTTATTAACTGCAATTTATAATATTTATCTTATATTCTGATGTTGAGTTTCTGTTATTTTTACATATTTTTACATGTTCAATATTTAACGTTTTATTTATTCCTTACCTTGGGGTAAGTACAAGTTATTAAAGTATGTTTAAGCGCATAATGATATTCAATTATTGTATTAATAACGTAATTGCGCTTAAAAATAGAGGTAAACCTTTTGTGGAATGTTACAAATTTGTGTGTGATTGTGTTGTCACAAACATGAATAACAAAGTAAATTATTGTGTCAAACTTTGCAATGACTATTCAATAATCTAAATAAATACTTTTGTTAGATATTATGTTCTGCTAAAACTGTCTGTTATGGTTTGCTATTTTTGGAATATTTAAAAAAAATTACTTTCATTTTTTTACAACTTCCTATCTGTGGTCTTATTTTGTTTTATGGTCAGATTCTGGTTGTAAAATTCTTCTTCAGACTAATACTTAAATATATTATATGTACATAATCACAACAGTGTAATAATTCTGAATAATTTTAATTCTTAAGAGAGTAAACTACTAGTCTGTACTTAACTAACTTAGGTAGTAAGTAAGTGAAGGTAATATTGTAGTGCCAGATAAGAGTTAACTCAAATATAAAATTAACCTTCATGTAGTCATTGGGGTCTTTATTATTGAGATATTTTAAGATTTTTGATAGCTTAATATATAATTTATTATATCCATATAATATTTTGACAATGGATAATATATTATCAATATATTATCCATTGTCCATCATTTATATTAGCCTCAATATATCTTCCCAGATGTATGATCAGTGTACTGATATGAATAAACTATATTGATGATTGTTAGTTTTGTCCCTGACCACTTTTATTTATAGGCCCATATGGTGAAACACTGTCAAACTTTCATTGGCTTGACTTCAATATTACTTAGAAGCTACTAAATGGATTTTATATTTCATGGTGGTTGAGAGAAGCAGAGAACATGCAATATTTCATGTAGGAATTTGAACAACTTTGCATCACTAAGCTTGGTTTTCTCTGATGAATCTCTCAATTTTAAACAGCATTAGCACTTTAGCCAATGAATTTCATTGCAGTAATGTGTGCCAAATATGCAATGTATATATATAAATATGATTATTAGAACGTTGAAGAATGCCTTCTTTAAAAAGTGGCAAGCCTCCATGTCTCCTGAAGACTGCGATGCATACAGAGCTGCTAATAATAATAATAATAAAAGTTTATTTCGGATCAAGTCCATAGAAGTTGTTAGTTCAGTACAATTTTCACTTACATACTATTGTTAGTAAGGTACAAAATTTCTTATTTTAATTTTCTTATTAATCTCGGTGTGGAGCACCATCCACCTTTTAAATAGGGGGGAGTCCCACCGGTTTGATAACGCCACCAGGATGCTGTTGGTGCTGCTCCTCATGCGATACAATAAGGAAGCACAACGCTTTCTTATTATGGTTGCGAAGTCATTGACACGCTCCTCTGCAAACATCCTGGAGGCGCTGCAGTGCCTCAGCATCCCCATCAGCATCCTGAATGCTTTATTATATTGGACACGCAGGTCATCGCATGTCCGACGCGTAAAACCCACCCACAAGCCGCACGTGTAAAAGGATTGGCAATATGCATTAAACAGCGTCACCTTCACATGTTTAGTACAATGTGCGAACCTGCGGGCGAGCATGTTACACCGGACAGTCAACGACCTACGCTCCCGCTCGATATCTAAGTTATCTTTTAGGTCCTCCGAAACCCGATGCCCCAAATACTTGAACCTATCCACGCGGCTTAAAGGCGAGCTACATAGTGAGACTTCGGGCAGATCAGTGTAGGTTTTAGAACCCGCTCTGAACACCATAAACTCGCTCTTATTCGCATTGTATTTGAGGCCGTGGGACCCGGCGTACGCTTCACACATTTTTAAAAGTTTTCTCAAGGCACCTAGCGACGGACTCAGCAGCACCATATCGTCCGCATAGCTGATGTTATTTATACAAACGCCGTCAACATGTCAACCAACTTTGGTGCTGCTAAGTTCCTCGATCAGCCTATTCACGTATACACTAAACAAGGGCACCACTCATAGACCAGTAGTCAGAGCCAGATAGGACCACCTGCAACCACTGTATAAACAAATTGGAATCATCTGAGGGCCAAAAGCTAATCTATAGGTGTTTCAGGGTCAAAGCGGCACAGGATATTTCTAAGTGCTGCTGTGTTGTGGAGAAATACAGGACGAAGAATACGCCTCTGCATTGCCTATTTCTGGACATGCAGAAGGCCTTCGACTGTGTTCCTCGCGCGAGTATCTGGTGAGAGCTGCGATCCAAAGGGGTTCTGGAAGCCTATATTGACATCATCTGAGAAGTGTACCACGATTCCGATTCCGTCGTTCGAACCGCCGTTGACGATACGAAACCCTTCCCCATCATAGTCAGGGTACACCAGGGAGCTGTCCTTAGTTCGTTTCTGTTTGGCGTGATGAGTTGGCGGACAGTATCAGAAATTCACATTAGCAACCTTCATGGCTGCTCATGTATGTTGTTGATATCGCACTTGCAGACGCGGACATAGTCAGATTGGTGCAACGTGTGAAGGCGAAGTGGAAGGAGGCACTCGAGAACGTCGGATTGAAGCTAAATGTGGCGAAGACCGAGTACATGGCGTTTCAGATTCCCCACACGCTTTCGCATAGACAAAGACTTGGTCGAGCGCACGGACTTGGTTAAGTACTGGGGATCTGTACTTAATACGACTGGTGATATCGCTTGCGACGTCAAGGCATCCTATGCAGCCGCGTGGGCAAAGTGGGGTGAGATGACTTTTGTGACCCTAAAATGCCGGTTAGGTTGAAAGGGCAGGTTTGTAAAACCATTATTAGGCCTGTCCTTTTACACGGGTGTGAAGTGTAACCATTGCTGCTGGTTGCAAGCAATAGCTGGATGTGGATGTGCGGAGTCGCGCGCAAAGTTCGCCTGAGCAACCCTTCTTCCGCGGCAGCCTCCATAACCGAGACATCGCAGATAAAATGCTTAGGGAGACCTAAGAAGTGCTGGTTTGACGTCGTAAGGGATGACATGCGTGCCAATGATCTCACTACCATGGATGCCCAAGATTGTGCGTAGTGGAGAAAAAAAAAGCCTATCCTGCTGCAATCAAGACATAATGCTATGATGATGAATTATGTATACCTCTTTTTTTTTTTTTTTTTTTATCGTGCGGAAATCCCTTCGGATACCCCCCGCCGGCCAGCGGGGGCGGTTATGTCGGGCTTGCACCGACCAAAACCGCACGCCGTCTCGGGTCTTTAGACGCCGGGGTGTAAGGTTACCCATAGAGCATATCCCTCGCACCCCGGCTGACCCTGGGCCATCTCACCACTAACAGCATCGCTCATCCTGTCTCCTCTGAAAGCAGAGGAGTACGGAGAGCGATGTGTTCCCGCCACGTTGGGTATTGGCCGACGATATCAATGCCAACCCTATGAAGGGGTGAAGGGGAAGTCATTGACCGCCGCCCAGGGTGTACCGGCCGCTCCGATTCCGTTCCCCCCGGACTGCAGCGGGATCGGAATCGGAGCGACACTCGAGGAGGTTACCCAACACACACCCCAATTATGTATACCTAGTTCTGGTATAATTTTATGATTGCAGCTTAGTTAAAATAATCTGGCTGGCTTCAGTAGCAGAAGAAAGAAGGATTGGTTTAAACTAAATTAGAATATAATTAATTCTTGTTAAATGAATATATATTTATATATATACATATATATATATATATATATATGGTTTGTGATTCACCATACTCAACCTTAGTAAAGTATAACGGCCTTATCCTTCAGTATATTCATTCGGCTGTAGCTTAGTGGTTAAGGAGTCTACCTTACGATCGAGAGGTCCAGGGTTCGAATCCTGGCCATAACACTACCGACTTGAACCGGGATACATACGGAGTTTGTAATGCCGTGCTTGCGACGCATGCTGCTGCGAAAAAAATATTCAAGTGGTACGGCCTTGCAAAAAGCCGTTGTATCGAAAATCGCTAAATCGAATGATGGACTCGCGAACACGCTGTCTTGACATTCCTTTTATGTGTGGTACGCTCGATCGATAGTCACGTTATCGAAATCCAACTTTCCGGACTAGTGGTTCCGGCGCTTCGCCAGCCGCTGCCGCGGCACGCTCACTTCGCTCGCACGGCTCCCGCTCTGTTGGGGTCACAGTTCTAACCTAACCTAACCCAGAAGCGCCGGAACCTAATCACAATAATGGATTTCGCGACTTCGTGTTCGCGAGTCCGTCAGTCACTTGAATTTTTTTTCGCAGCAGCGTGCGTTGCAAGGACGGCATCCGAAACTACATACGACTGCAACGTGAACCTACTCCTAACACACGCAATTAAGCTTAGCTGGAGGGGTTAGGGGGAATATTAGTAATTTCGGTTACTAAAAAAAGGCCTCTCGAACTGACAGTAACGGGGTTGGCAGAGACTTTGCCAACCCCTTTTGGAATATACATGTTGGCTGGGCATATATATGTGAATAAACATGTCAGATCTTACTACTCAAAACATCTTGTTAATATTTAATATCACATAAATATTTAGTATAATGTCAATTCAACACTTTTTGTAAGTAATTTTTGTCTAACAGTATTGAGTTGATATTTTAAACAATCTAAAGAATTTTAATCACAACCAAACTCAATATACACTGGTTGTTATCTTTTTCGTACTGAATAAAAACTCGTTACCTAATTAATTTCAACCTTTACTATATTATTTTAATGAATAACTGTTGCTCTAGACCTCATCCATATAGAATCAAGTTATAAAAATATCTGTGCAAAATTTCACACCCAGTGATGTATCAACCAAAAACTCTTTTTCATCATCTTAGTGGGTGAATTTAAAAAAATACTTTCATATGCATAGAAATTTCTGATGTTATAACCTCTGTGCAAAATTTCAAGTCTAAGGCCAGTAAGTTCTGTTCAGTAAACTCTATTAAGTGTTTAATTTCTAAAAATTCTTGCATGCCTAATCCTATAAGACGTCTGTAAAATATGTAGTCACTAGACTCGGTAATCGGTTTTCAAATTTGAAGCCCTTTTTTATTCCCTCTGGGATTGAAATTAGGATGAAATTCTATTTGTGTGCTAAATTTCGTCTAAATCTGTCAAATAAATTTTTCATCAATTATTAAATCAATTAGCCTATCACAGTCCATTGCTGGACATAGGCGTCTCCAATGTGCACTATACCACCTGATCCTCCGCCTTCCACATCCAGTCTATCTCATTATGCATATTTTTGCATGGGTAATAAATCTGCAATCAAATGTCCAATATTTTTCTCACTTATAATATTAGTAAGATAAATTTACACAGTAAAACAATAAGCAGTCAGCAGATCCAATATTATTGAAACCAGAATACTGCATAAATGGGCCATATCACTGGGTAATGAATAAAAATCTTTATTGCAATTGAATATCAAAAAGCTGTTAAGTCAGAGGTTGAGGGTTCGATTCCCGCTCCATGCAAATATTTGTATGCATGAATATATATATTTGCATTGGTCTGGGTGTTTCTATGTATGTATTTACAAAAAGATTTGTATAAAAGATTGTATATACAAATGTATCCAGGTATGTTTACCTGCATTCTAGAACCCATATAACAAGATCTGCTTAGTTTGGGTCTAGATGGCCCTGTGTAATATGTCTGGGATTATTTATTTACTTCTGTTACTCCCTGATTTTGTAACAATTGTTAATTATAGCATTGTAATTATTAAATTGATCATACAGCATTAGCATTATTATTGTTAAGTGGTGTGTATACTTTTTAGGGATTTTCTTTAGAAAAGCCCTATTGCTATCGAGTTGTCGTCGACGTCGTCGTTGCCAATTTTCTGTCACGGTTTTGGGTATGAAGGAGATGAGCTATCGAGTTGCTGTTTTCGGTAATAGATTCGTGCTGGGGTGAACCATTGCAAGATAAAAGAAAAAATCCCAAAAAATCCCAAAAAAAAAAAACGCAAAATCGAAAATCCCTTGTATTCGGCTGAGCTCGTCTCAGCAATTCAACTTGTTTCTGTTTACTGTACCATAGTAAGGAGAGTTAATAAACACAATTTACCTAATAACAGTTTACATAGCTAGTCTGAATAAGTTACTGCTTCTAGGTGGGTTTGGTAATTCAAATATTAAACAATTATGTGGCAACCTGTGTAATATGCTTCATGTAGCAATTAGTTCTGCAATATTTTATTAATTTATATAATTTCCTTATTGTATGAATAATATTATGATTAGCTTTACTTGCTGAAAGGTAATAATTCTGCATCATTACACAAACCAAAGAAACCTTGAGGAAATATTCTTATTATTAGCTGGTGACAGTGGTACAAAATTATAAACTAACTTTTCTAGTCAAACTCCAACATGTATCTAAACAAAAACGTAGGACAAACAATTGTAAGTTTTATTGATATAGTTTTCAATGTTATTTTATAAATTGGTTTAATGACAGGCACGGATCGCCTTCCTCGAAGGTGAGAGGAAGGGGCAAGAGAATCTGAAGAATGACCTTGTAAGGCGGATTAAAATGCTTGAATATGCACTTAAGCAGGAAAGAGCAAAGTTCCATAAGCTCAAATATGGTGTGGAGTTACAACAAGGTGATGTGCGTCCACCACCTGAGGAGCAACCCGCGGAGCCTGAGCCTGCAGAGCGTGCACAGTGGAAGCAGGGCCGCCAGCTCATTAAACAGTACCTTCAGGTATATTTTAATTTATAAATATTTCATGTATCTTGATTTCTTCTTTGAATACTTGCATTTAAGCCCAGGTCAAAGTAAGTAGAACAAAACACTTCCTAATTGGTAGGATGGTTCTATTACCACACAGTTTATAGTCCAGCACATTTGATTGCATTATGGTACCAGTTTTTAATCTATCGTCCTAGCCTAGTGATTGCAGTATCATATAAGAATACCTGTGATTGCCTCAGTAAAGGTACTTTGACCTTATTACACTGTTAGCATTAGACCAGTGCTGCTAATAAAAAAATCTCAATTCCCTGCGTCAGCTATGCCAATTGCACTGCCGTTGACACAGGTGTTTATTAGCCTTTTGAATTGCGGCTTCCATACGTTTATTGATATTTTCACAGCATATTACTTTTGTATGTTAATCTCAAACTTTCTCATTTCATTTATTTATTTAAAGTTGCTTAATATCTGGGTATACCTACTTTAGCCGCGGTAGCCTAGTGGTATGGGTAATGACTGCTGAGACGAGGTCTCGGGTTCGATCCCAGGTTTTACCATGGCACACACCAATGACTTTTCGATGTTATGTGTGTATTTATCGCAGGTTTATAAGTGCCCGGTTAATGGCAATAGGCTCGCCACCTATTACATTGGGACCTAAACATAAACTGGCGAAATGTGGGTGCTAGCACCTCTGCCTACCCCTTCGGGGATATAGGCGTGAGTTTATGTTATGTTATGTTAAGGGAGGGTCAGATTTATTGTGAATATTAATTATTGATAACTTCAAAAATTTCGATTTCTGTATTGCGATACGTACCTAATCCTAGGGCACGCCGCAATAGCGGTGGTAAGGCCCATCGTGGAGGATTGGCTAGAGAGGCGACACGGAAGCCTCTCGTACCGTCTGACGCAGGTGATCTCCGGTAAGGGGAGCTTCGGGGCCCACCTGCATCGGATCAGGAAGGAGCCAACGCCTGAGTGCCATCGGGGCAAGAAGGGGACACCTTGGTTCCCAAACCCGAGGGGGGCACCTCGAAACCGGAGATGGCCCAGGGTCAGTCGGAGTGCAAGGGATATGCTTTATGGGCAACCTTACACCCCGGCGTCTGATGACACTAGACGGCGTGCGGTTTTAGTTCAAGCCCGACATAACCGCCCTCGCTGGTCGGCGGGGGGTATCCGAGGGGATTTCCGCACGAAAAAAGCAAGGTACCTAATCCTTTGTAAATATTAACACCAGCTATTAATCAAAGTTCATCGGGGTCATTTCAGCATTGTTCACTGTTAGCATTAATAGTGCCATTCATTCTGTAGATTTCACGTCAAACTTACCGTATTGCGGGGTGAAGTCCTATTGACGTCCCCTATATATAAAAAATAAAACCAAGTAGAATATAGTAACATGTAGTCAATATTTTTTACATATAATATTTTGTTTTGTTGATTCACAGGAAATAGGTTACACCGATACGATTCTCGATGTACGTTCAAATAGAGTGCGAGCGTTACTTGGTTTGAACAATGAGGAAGTCGAGAATCCAAACTACAGAAACTATGACAAGCAACAACACGACAGATGTGATTACCACATGGTTCGGAAATATGATTACGGTATGTACCTAGTGAAGTGGGAAGAATCTTCTCTTGAATTTTTCTGCTATATGTATGTATGGGTAGGTTTGATTAATTCCAATGAAGCTTTCTGCATAAATGTTAAGAATACAAGTATATAATGAAATTGTGAGAATCGGTGCAATTTTTTTTATTTAAGGTCTAAGGTCTCAAATATCCATTTTTTGCATTGTTCTCAGGGAACGTTCAAGTATTACGTAACGCAATTATTGGTGATTTTTGTAATAAAAACAACTAGGCATTAAAATGTCCCAAGTTGGCAACCATTTTAATGCCTAGTTGTTTTTATTAACCCTTCAGACCAATCGTCTTTCGTACCACAATCATTTCTGTTTTGATGAGAGAAAATCTCACACATTGAAAACGGTGGATTTTGAATATCAAAATATAACTTCTAATGATAGTAGTCTACGGAGACCGAAGTTTCGTTGAACTTCGGTCTCCGTAGACGATTATACCATCCAAAGTGCGGTATTTTTGGTTACCTACTTTACGGGAGTGATGAGATAGTTTTTCTCGGCTGTCGATAAATATTTTCATTGCTTTTCATTTGGAATTAAAAAAAAATTATTAAAAATTATTCACTATCCTGTAAAGCAAGCAAGAAATTTCGTAAAAGTGAAAAAGTTTCAAGTGGTCATTCAATTTGAAATTTTGAGAAAAAAAGTTTTAAAAAAAGCTCTAAGCGAACGTTCTGAAGGGTTAAAACCTTTTTCTCTAAAAAATATTTTTTTTGAGAGATGATACGTAAAGCGTAGTTCAAAAACCCCTTCCGCCCCTATAACGCATCGCCCCTTAAATTCGTTACGTAATACTTGAACGCTCCCTCATAAACAGTTTATCGTAAAAACTTGGAAGACAAACTTAAAGTCATGCAATTATCTATAAAAATTGTTCTTTGTTTTTTTTCCTACGATTTACCAATCGTTAAACGGCAATAGACTTGAATTGATTAATCTTTTTTTTGTGTTTTCGAAGCTTTCCCTTTACTTGTGCTATAAGAGCTTGCAAATTACATTATTCTAAGTCAACAGAAAGTGCCATATACGCATAGATTCTCTAACACGTTTTTAATAATATTGCTTTTCTTTTAATATGATTATCGCTCGATTAATAATGTGCCCGGTATATGGCAATAGGCTCGCCCCCTATTACATAGGGACCTTAACATAACTGGCGAATCGTGGGTGTGTAATACACATCTCTGCCTGCCCCTTCGGGGATACAGGCGTGAAGTTATGTTATGTTATGTTTCCTATTGTCTGGAGCTTTCTTAAGGAAAAAAGGAAACATACCTTTTTGTAGAGAATTTTACAATCTACAAAATCCTCTAAAATATGTTTTCCCTAGCCGTCACCATTTCAGAAATATACGTAAAAAACAAAAATTTGCGACCTTTGATCTTGAACAACTTTTTTTGCACCCATGGAATCGACGGGGATTTTTACAATTTAATTATAACGTATCTCCAACGTTCGTGCAAATTTTCAGCTTCGTTGGAATTAATGCAAATGTGAAGTCTATTTTTACTGGATTATAAGTAATGCCACAGATTACCTAATAGTGAGTTTCATAAAATACTAGCTAATCCCCGTGGCTCCGCCTGCGCGGATTTTGGTTATCGTTTTTTGACCATATCTTCGGTTCTACTTAACCAATTGCAATCAAACATACGGCAGATTTTAATTCTGACCAAGACCTTTCTAATGAAAAAAACAGCATCAAAATTCGTTCCATAGTTTTTGCGTCCATTGCTAACAAACAGAAAACTGTTCAGAATCGTTCATATAACATAACCCAAGATTATTTTTTAAAATATCTCCAATGTTACCTACAGATACGACTAACTAACAATTTTATAATAGTAAATGTATAGATTATTCGCCTCAATGGCCCTCAATGCCCGTTACTTTCTATAGAATTGAAACAAAATATCGCTTGAAATCTGAAAAACACCAGCTAATGAATATTAGCTATTTACTTTACACGCACATGCACATAGACGTAATAGTTACGAATACTATAATTACACTAATTGGAAGGTATACATAAAATAATTAACGCTGCAACACAATACACAGTGTCGGTGAGAAAATAACGGTTTTTACAGGCATTCAAATACGGGACTAATCCCCCCCAAATTAACATAACTGTAACTCCTGTACATCCTATGTAGTCACCCACTAAAACACCCGGGCAGTCCCAGGGAAAGTTAAACTGTCTTGAAACCCGCATCGAAATCGAAATTAGTCAGACGTCAATTGGAGGAGCTAGAAATATAAATCCAATTCCCTCCTTAGCAGATGGGATACAATAGAAACAAATTATTAAAAGTAATATAAGTGCTGTAATGAAAGCATTTACTTACTTGGTAGGTTGGCGACAACATGTAAGCATAGTACATATTTCAGAAGTTATTGCGCGAAATCGGATTTGGTCGATCGTTAATAAAAGCGACATCCATCTTGCAGATTGCTTTTTTCATTTTGAACACGTTCACACGTCGTCGGCGTAATGGTCGATGCTACCCACGTGAGCCAAATCCTAGCTTAAATAAATAAATAAATAGAATAAAATATATTTTATGCACACACAATGATTCATATTTTGATAGTAAAAATTAACTTAGGACTATGTTAATAAACAGACTTATATTATGCGTAGCTTAGCTAGCATAGCTTAGCTGGTCCCTCCAGCATAACGAGAAGACTAGTAATTTCAGTTACTAGTACTCTTGAAATAAATATTGTGAAAATATGACAACACGTTCAGTCAACTATTTCATGTACTTTCACTCGATGATCTGCCGAAACAATATCGTGGATCTTATTAGCCATGGCCTCAGTGGTGACGACCATCCAGAGCTTCACTCCACAACAATTTTTTATGGAGCAGTGCAAAATATTCATAACAATTTTTCAAATATCTTTGGCCTGCCTAATAATATTATTCACATTCAGAATTAGATTTTCTCCATTTTCAAAGAATTATTCGAAGTTGCATGTTTTTTATTGCTAAAAATGAAAGATGTACTAAAGTCCTGAAGGTTCTTATTTATGAATCAATATAAATAATGGAAAAGGGTTTTTCTTTAACTTTTGAAGCATGGAATTTTCAAACTGGCATTGTAATAAACATTTACTGTAATCGGTTTATATTTAACTACACGTACAGGTGGCAAGGAAGCGCGTAAAAGTGCGAGTGGAGGGGGATATAACGAGGAAGGTCTCTCTGTTCAAGAAACAGCGGCTGTATTCGCCAACTTTGAGTTTCTTACGAATCAAGAGATGGATATGGACGATATAGATGATCTTGATGCCAAACAATCGCACCATGCTTCTTGTAAACAAGGTAGAAATATTCATATTTCCACTTTTGAAACATCAAAAGAAACAAAGTAATGAAGTCATTTAAGATAGGCAACAACAAAAAGAATCACGGTAATATGTTACTTAGAAGTAGGTATCTCAAATACCTACTTATGGTTGTTGTTACGTATGGACTTGGTTAACGAAGTTATACATTTATTCAGAAATTTGTGAAGTGATAATGTTTCCTCGACATAGGTATAATTTCCTTAATATTTCGAAATGTAATCAATGTTTGTATATTCTTTGAAATTACAGGTGAAGAGATTGACCTTGAAGCTGAGGAAGTTCTGAATGAGCTAAGTTTGCTCACTGAGAGAGAGGCTGATGGTGGAGGCCAAGGCGACGAGTATCCCGTTGGTTAGTTCATTCTTCAATAGTAATAATATAGTACAATAGATAGCCTTAACAACAAAACACTCATCAGACAGTTTGTGTTTTTTCTGAAAAATGAATCACGCAATTTTTATAAAAAATATATCTTGCCATTTCGTAAATTTTTTGAGTAATTTCATTGTTGGAATTGACATTAGCATACTGGTATCTCAAAACTCTACAACAAGGAGTTAAGAGCAAAAAACCTGAGCGAATATCAGCCGTCCAGGCATTAGATATAATCAAGTGACTTTGATTTTGGCCTATTAATAATCCTATAGTAGGCCTATATAATTATATGTTATGTATTTCAACGAGCACAAGGAGCAGTATTAGTAGTAGAGATTGATCGCATATGGTGTGCATGTTCTACAGGCGGCGGGGCGAGTGGCGCGGCCGCGGGCGGGGCGGGCACCGGGGCGGGCGCGGGCGAGGCGGACGAGGAGCCGCTGGCGCTGGGCGAGTTAGCACAGCTCACCGTCAGTAACGAGCCGGAGGCCTACGACGTCGCCAGCGCCAACAAGGAATCCTTCCGCAAAACATGGAACGCCAAATACACGCTGCGCTCGCACTTCGACGGCGTAAGTATATGTATTATGAATGTGGGGGTTTGTACTTCACGCGACTGATGACATCGATTGTGACGTCAAGGCACGCATTGCCGCTGCATGGGCCAAGTGGCGTGAGATGACTAATGTCATCTGAGACCCCAAAATGCCGGTTAGGTTGAAGAGGCAGGTCTATGTAACCATAATTTGGCCTGTCCTTTTAGATGGCTGTGAAGTGTGGCCATTGCTAGAGCGACATAAGTTGGAGCTGCCTGTCATGGAGCTGAATATGCTGCGGTGAATGTGCGGAGTCACGCGTAAAGAGCGCGCTAGGAAGTCCCTCATCTGCGGCAGCATCAATATCCGTAACATTGCAGATAAAATGCTGCCTGGATGTCGCCTTCACTGGTGCGGCCACGCTTTGCAGCAGCCGCTTGATTACGTGGGTAACAAATATCTGGCCATGGCACTGCCGCCGGGCCCCTGTGGGAGGGGGAGACTCGAGAAGTGCTGGATTGTCATCGTAAGGGATGCCATGCGTGCCAATGGTCTCACTACCATGAATGCCTATGATTGTGCGAAATGAAAAAGCAGAAAAGCGGACCCCGGGCTCCGAGGTGTAGACCTCGGATGCAATCGGGAAACAATGCTGTGATGATGATGAGTATACGTTTTATGAATGTCTAAATGTCCTTATACACTTCACGAACTTTCTTTACTGTCATTAAACATTTCAAGCCCGCCTGTCATCATCCAATTGATTGGGAAGTTCGTGAAGTATGTAAGGACAGAAGCAGATTGCTGGCTGTTATCTGTCTACTGCGGAGGGAGACAGACGTGAGCTTAAGTATTTTATGGTTTTTTAATTATCCGGTATTAAGCTAAGTGATCGCGTAGTTACGAAACAATACAAAACCTCTATTAAATTAAAAATCCCTCTCATAACGGGCCAGAGTAGGCTTGTGCCATGTGCGCGTTTTGTAAAAGGAAACAGTTCTCCAAAAAGACAGGATCGACTGCAATGGTGGCCAAGATCTGATGGGGATTTAGTAGTAGTAGTTGAGGATAAGGAACTCGGCTATGTAGCTTCCTGTATTTAATAGTATTCTTTATTATGTGCACAAATTAAATGAAAATATTCTTAGATTTTAAAACACTTATAATTGACTTCTCCTTTTTACTTGCGAGCTGAATCAGATAGCCTAATAAAATTCCGGTCTACTCGATTCCAGGTACGGGCGCTGGCTTTCCACCCCACCGAGGCGGCTCTGGTTACGGCATCCGAAGACCACACGTTGAAGCTGTGGAATCTTCAACGCACCGTGCCAGCCAAGAAGTCAGCTGGGCTTGACGTAGAGCCGCTGTACACGTTCCGCGCACACACAGCTCCCGTACTGTGTCTCGCTATGGGAGCCCCGCGTTCCGAGGAGTGCTTCTCTGGCGGACTCGACGGCACCATCCGTGTATGGAACTTGCCGCCGCCCACCGCTGATCCCTACGATCCGTATGACCCTGCTGTCCAGGTGCGTCACTTTGAATATCGAAAGAGAAAATACAAATGTCATCTTGTGTGTCTTTGTTTAAAACATCTGTCGGCTTCCATGTCGTACTATAAGCGTTCGTTATCCGGGAGAGAAATGAGGCATGGGGCTATATAGGGTGAAAACTTTTTTATTCCGATTCGATTACAGCATGTGGCCTGCGGTTTTCTAAAAAAAATAAACGCAGATATTATGTTTCTTTGTGAAAAATTTTTTTTTCCTTTGAGTAAAATTTGGTATCGCCAGTATTAAGTGCAGTTCCGTAGTGGGTAGTGGCTAACGGTACATAACTCATCGCGTGTGCGCAGGGCGCGGTGCTGCGCGACCACACGGACGCGGTGTGGTCGCTGGCGGCGGCGCACGGGCGGCTGCTGTCGGCGTCGGGCGACGGCACGGTGCGGCTGTGGGCGCCGCGCGCTCAGCGCCCCCTGCTGGCCACGCTGCGCGCGGATGAGTCGCCTGGCGCGCCGGCGCCCGCTGCCGCCGACTTCGCCGACGCGGCCGCGCGCGCCGCCGTCGTGTACCGCGACGGGTCGCTGCTGCTGTACGACCTGGAGACTGGACAGGTAGCATGTAATCCATTATCCATTTTAGTTCTTTTTGGCGTGTCCGATAACATTGATTCTAGATTAGTTTTTTGAATGAATACGTGTAATGGAAGTTTCTACTATTCCCCCTCCAGCTGAGCTAAATTACTTGAGAGGAGTGGCTGATTCACGTGGATAGTAAAGGGCCCTGGCCCTTATTACATTTCATCATCATCGTCAACCTATTCTAGTCCACTGCTGGACATAGGTCTCCCCTAATGAGCGCCATAGCGTCCTGTCTTCAGCTTGCAGCGTCCAGCATCTGCCCGCAGTCTTTCGCAGATCGTCATCCCACCTGGCCGGAGGGCGTCCTACACTAGGTTTGCCGAGTCGCGGTCTCCACTCAAGAACACGTTTACCGCAGTGGTTGTCGGTTCTTCGCGTGATATGGCCGGCCCACTGCCATTTCAGCTTGCTAATTCTTTGAGCTATGTCGATAACCTTGGTTCTCTGTCGGATGTATTCGTTACGAACCTTTTCCTTCAGAGAAACTCCGAGCATAGCTCTTTCCATAGCTCGCTGAGCGACTTTGAACTGGTGGACCAGCCCTACCGTGAGTGTCCACGTCTCAGCTCCGTAAGTCATTACGGGTAGGACGCACTGATTAAAAATTTTCGTAAAGGCATCTCAGCACCTCGACATAACGATAGTCTACTTGGCATTGCTGTAAGGATTCCAGATCAGCCCAAGTTTCGACGGAGTCAAAGGCCTTTTCATAGTCCACAAAAGCGAGACACAGGGGCTGATTATACTCTTCGGACTTCTGTATAATTTACCTCACTGTGTGAATGTGGTCTATGGTGCCATATGCTCCGCGGAACCCAGCCTGTTCCGGTGGCTGACCACTCGTGAAAACAGCTTATAGACGTGGCTCAGGAGTGTGATGGGTCTGTAGTTTTTAAGGAGGGTCTTATCACCCTTCTTAAAAAAGAGAACAACCAAACTCCCGCTCCACGCCTTAGGAGTTCTCCCACTGTGAAGGACGGAATTGAAGAGTTTCTGCAACTCCTGTATGACAGGAGCTCCTCCTGTCTTCAGAAGCTCTGAAGTAATTCCGTCCTCACCGGGGCTTTTCCATTTTTAAGCTGCCTCAGAGCTAACACGATCTCGTCTTGACTGATATCAGGCAGTTCGTCGGTATAGTGGCGTGTCGTCTTAATACATTTGACCAGAAGATAATTGCCACACTTTTTCTAAACCCGAACGTAATTTTCCACCGTACTTGTGTATCGAAAGCAAAATAGTATGTTCTGAGTGCCATATGATTCAGTAACCCCCAGTAAACGTGGTTTCGTTCTGAAAATAAATATTGGTAATTATCGGTTTTCTAAAAGTGATATTTTCCACGGTTTAACAAGGATTATGGTGCGTTTTGAGTATAATGCAAAAGGAAATTTTTGTAATTGGTTCCTATAACAATATTTGGACTTGTTTTTTCATTAAGATCGCATCTAAACTCTATGTAATTAAACTGAACGCAAATGAGGTGACATTTTCAGTTATCATTTTTGACATTTGACAACTTCTTTCTTTTGGTTATAGTGTAGACGCTATAGGTAGTTGAGTATGCAAAATTTAATGTACTAGAAATAAAAGCTTCTTAGCTTTCTGGAAAAAAAAATAGGTAGCGATTTCTTTATTCAATTTTTTAGGTTTTGACATAGCAAATAAGTCGTCAACTTTGGAATGAAAATCCATGGTCAGCATAGGGGTGCAGAAAATGCTCAAAAAGTACCAAAAATAGTTTTTTTTACAATTGAAAACGTCGTTGAATGGGCGCCAGTGGAGTCCTCAAGCGGCGTAGTTGATTTCCGGTAAATTGCGAGAAACCTATTTTTCGCGCGAAATTTTGAGTATTACTTCCGTTTGAATTGATAAGATTTCTTCTTACTTTTGATTACTGACAAATAGCCACCGGGACAAGCAAGCAGGTATTCATACACTCAAGGTATACTCACCTACACTACATTGTGCATTGTGAGTTCTGGTGAGGATCTGAGGATCTGGCGGGATCTTATTTTCAAATATTCAAGACAGTCCTACCTTATGTCAGTCGAAACGTGCGCTTTGATTTGATGTTTACAAACGTAGGCTCTTCACAGGCGTTTCCATCCATTTCGATCCGCGGCACGGTACAGTGGCAGTCAGAAGACTGTTTTGCACCATTTCGACGTGTAAACGTATTTTTCGTATTATTAGCGCTAAACATGTCAAATAGAATAAGGACCCAGGATTTTAACCCAGGACTTCTCGATTGTAAAGCCGTCTCCTTAACCATTAATCTACCGACGTCTTGGCCGGATTGTGCCGAAATTGAATCATCATCACCATCACAGCGTTAGGCCTGGTTACACTTGTTACCCTTGCGTTTGGAAACCTAGGGTCAACTTACTTACTCTTTACTTTTATATCTTGGCTTTGTGAGAGCCACTGCTGTCTGATCCCCCAAACCCGAGGGGAAAACTTGCGCCCGTTAATCACCAGGTGTACCTGGTAGTATGCCACCGGTTTCTTGGATATCGGGCATGATTATATGTATAGAAAGTAGATCGATTGGCGGCAATAAGCACGCCCCCCTATATCGCGCCACCAAAAGCATAGTACAACAAAACCAGAATACGTTCCTTCCTGATAGTAAGCGGTCACCGTAATGTATGGATCGACACCACATA
The DNA here is from genome assembly GCA_946251805.1 of Cybosia mesomella. Classification (NCBI taxonomy): domain Eukaryota; kingdom Metazoa; phylum Arthropoda; class Insecta; order Lepidoptera; family Erebidae; genus Cybosia; species Cybosia mesomella. Next base: position 13,129,332 of record OX276395.1, read on the forward strand.
CTTAGGCGATACAGGCTAAACACAGATTTTTCGATTTTGTCTATAACGCACCATCTCTTTCTTTCTAGTCACTTGGTAATATGCGCTATCCTTTTCTTTTCCCTGTACATATACATTACTTGCACAAGCATTCATATGGCGTTGAATCATATTTTCAACCCAGCGTCACTCGTCGCCATGGTAACGAGTAAGGAATATAACAATTTTTACGTTTTAGTTGTCAATTGTCAGACAAGGTAGAATTAAATGCTAATATTAAGATGAAGTGGGAACACGCGCATCGCGTTTATGAGAGGGTGAGGTATGAAGTGCGGCGGGAGCATGCGCGGGGCAACCGTCTTCCCCCCGCGCTTTATGTTCGCGGAGCATAAGGGTCACCGTACCAATTTTTTTTTTCATCAGTATGATAAGTTGACGTGAAATTGAGGGTCAACGTACATTTGACTGAGTATCGGTAATATCGGTATTGTTATGTATCGATACCAATTTATTTTTCACCAGTATGAGTAGAAGTGAAATGATCACCGTATATTCGTACGTACGTAACAGCCTCTGTAGCATGGTCGGGCGAGCGCCAGCTTACGATGCAGGAGGTTACGGGTCCGATTCCCGCTGGGACCAAATGTTTGTGTGAACCACATATATTTGTTTCTGGTCGGGGTGTTTCTATATGTATTATAAGTATGTAATTTACAAAAGAAAAGTACTTTACAAAAGAAAAGTCAGAATGGAATGAAATCAATTAGACCCTCTTCACACTATAAGAAAATTTCTTGTGTCCGATAAGAAATGTCTGATCAGATATTTCTTATAATGTGAATGCATCCAGGAAAAACTTGTCTTCCGCAAGTCGTCGAATGTTAATTGATTTGTGTTGTTTTGGTTTGGGTTGTTCTTGATTCCCACCGTTCCTGGTTCCCACCAATTTTGTTTTAAAAACAATTTCATACAAACCAATGTAGGTACAGCGGACTAAAAAATCTAAGTTAAGTATTTATTTTAATGCTTTTATTTCATTTTTTTTCTATAATAAAACGGAAAACGGGAGTTCCAAAATAAAGTGACAATTATTAGATCTATTTAAAAAGTTTAATTTATATAAAATAATTGTTAGTGATAGTAGTTTTTTGCACTAAATATTCCTGGTTCCTGGTTCCCGCCAGAAACGGTGGGAACCAGGAACAGTGGGAGTCAAGACCAACCCTTCACGAAGGATAGTTGAGTAGATGACGTTTCTAGATTAGAATTCTTGTGTCTTCTCGGCCATCGGAAGGGAGGAGGAGATAATAATGTTTATTGGTTTGCGATGCCCATGAGCACCGTACGGACGATGCTCATGGGCACTTCGCCAGCGCGAAGAGCGATGAGCACCTCCTGCAGCACGTCGACGGCGGCCTCGATGACCGCGGCCTTGTCCGCGCTTGCGCTTGAAGCTGGAGGCTTCCGGGATGTTGCCGGCGTCCTTAGCACCGCGTTGGGGACTTCAGGGCGGGAGTTGGCTTTTACGGGAGCGACTGTCTCCATAGTTTTTTCGGGGTTTTCTCCCTCGGCTGCAGGTTGGGAGGCCTTCTGCCTACGGTTACGCCTCCCCCGGCGTCTCCTGCGGTTTCCCGCGGCTCCGCGGGGGGTGGGATCGTTCGCTGCAGTCATCAACGAGCCTCCAATTGTTTGTCCCCCTTCTGGGATGGGCTTTACCGGTGCTTATAGTAATGGCTACTGTCCCGGCTTTCGTGTTCCAGCCCTCCCTCCGGAACACAGGACAGTTGATGTTGTTGGCGGGGTGAGGGCCACCGCAGTTGACGCAGGTGGCTGGCTCCTCCCTCGGTCGAGGGCACTGTGCCGCCCTGTGCTCGCCCCCACAGCGAACACACGCCAGAGTTTGGTGGCACGCATGGCTGCTGTGCCGGAAGCTCTGCCATCGGTGGCACTGTGCGGGCTTCCTCTTCCCTCGCCAGGCCTTTTTTCCAATTTCAATTTAAAAAAAAATCTATAATAAAACGTAAAAAGAGAGTTGCAAAATAAAGTGACACTTATTAGATCTATTTAAAAAGTTTAATTTATATAAAAGAATAGTTAGTGATAGTAGATTTTTGCACTAAATATTCCTGGTTCCTGGTTCCCACCAGAAACGGTGGGAACCAGGAACAGTGGGAGTCAAGACCAACCCTTCACGAAGGATAGTTGAGTAGATGACGTTTTTAGATTAGAATTCTTGTCGACTCCGAGAACACCGAGCATCGCCTTGACTTCCCAGATCGCTGGAACGATCGTTCCTCAGCACTGCATGCAGAATGCAGCCCAGTCGGTCTCCTCGAGCCCGAATATTGCGAACATATTTTCTTCCGCCACTTCCTCCAGGGTTGCGTCGCATGGTTGCGCAGGAGGCCTCTGATGACTTCGCTTGGATTCGGTCCGTAGGCATGGCACAAAAAATTGGTGGGAACCAGGAACGGTGAAAATCAAGAACAATCCAAAACTTTAGGCAATCAACTGACATCTGACGTCTTGCGGAAGACAAGAATTTTTACACATTATAAAAAATATCTGATCAGACATTTCTTATCGTACACAAGAAGTTTTCTTATAGTGTGAAGATGGTCTTGACATTCCCACTCATACTGAGAAAAAAAAATGGTATCGATACAAGGCAATGCCGATACCCGGTCAAGTGTACGGTGACCCTTATTAGCATTCATACTCATACTAAGAAAACAATAAATGGTATCGAGACCAGATAATGCCGATACCGGTACCCGGTCAAGTGTACGGTGACCTTGTATTATTTCGATTTTTATTATATTATGACATCACCGCCTGCAAAAACCATTCAACGTCCTTTTTTTTTTAAATCTCATACTTTAGTCTCATGGGAAAAGTACAATCTGAGAGTACGCAAACACCCCTCGAACCACGTACTTTTAACATAAAACAAAGAATCACCCTTGTGGGTTAAATGAAGCGTTAAGCTAACTGGTCGGTCGGCAGGCGGTGCTGCGCGCGGGCTGCGAGGCGGGCGCGACGCGCGTGCGCGCGCACCCCACGCTGCCGCTGCTGGTGACGGCGCACGACGACCGTCACATCCGCTTTTGGGACGCCGTGTCGGGCCGCTGCGCGCACGCCATGGTGGCGCACCTGGACGCCGTCACGGGCCTGGCGCTCGACCCCAACGGCCTGTTCCTGCTGTCCGGCTCGCACGACTGCTCCGTGCGCCTGTGGAACCTCGACACCAAGACGTGCGTGCAGGAGATCACGGCGCACCGCAAGAAGTTCGACGAGAGCATCCTCGACGTGGCCTTCCACCCGCTGCGGCCCTACATCGCCAGCGCGGGCGCCGACGGGCTTGCCAAGGTGTTCGTCTGAGCCCGCGTACTATATATAGTATATATATTACATGTAATTTTACTTTCGATACGAACTTTATGTAACGCAATAGCAAGTCGCGTCGTCGTAGAGGAGCGACCGGTACTCTTGGGTTATGTGTCTAGTCCCTTCGGTACGGTTACGAGTAGCGACGTATCTGCGATTCGACGACGGCCGTGTGTACGGACGGCGCGCCGGTTCGTTTTATCGTATTTAAATATTGTAACGTAATGAACGCGCGCTCGACGCTCGTTATAAGCGCGTAGTGAACACTCATCTATGTATAGACATTTGAAATTTATTATAATATATTTTTAGACTTTCAGTATGTGGATTTTAGGTTTTTATCGCGACTTTTTCACCGATTTTACTATACGCAGTGACAATATTGTTCGTTTCTATGCATCTGTAAGCGATCCTTATAATAAATATCATATGGACACCGACGATGTTTCCTTGATGTGTTCGTTATGTCTACGTGTCGTCTGTACAGTTGCAATGTTATGCAGTATTTGCTGATGTTTTGCAAAGAACGAATGGTGTTTCTTAGCTAGATTATTTTTTATTTAAATCGATTGGATTTCAATAGATAATTCTTTTTTGTTTTGTGACATGTAAAACATTAACATGCTCTCATATCTTAAGCAAGCGATGAGCTCTCGAACAAAATAATGATTGAGTAGAGGTACTATATCGAAAATAACATAAGTAATGTTTGGTCGTAATGAGTACTGCAATGTAGAGTATATATATTATGAAACATTACATATTCCTTTATTTTCCTCGAATTCATACTTGTACACATACATCCAAAATTGATAGTAAAAAGCAACATAACCGAATTGCATGTTGTTTTTTTTATTCTTGTTTTAATCTTCCCTTCATCATCATTTGATTAATGTAGTAGATAAGATTTTTATTGACTGAATAACCTTACGAAAATAACGTTTTGGGAGATCATCGTTCTTATCTCATAAATACTCAGATCATGGTACATATAATCTCATTTGTTTCATAATGTACATAATTTAGTAAATAACAATTAAAGTCGGTTCATTGCTTTGCGAGTTTTAATGATGAACATAACACATTTACATAGTGATAAAATAATTCTTTTGATTTTCTGTGTACCTATCGTTGCATCATTTTTTTTTAAAGTAGTCATTCTAATATAATATCCTTCTAATGCTCGAAAAAAATAAATTACCATTACCGAGGTATTTACCATGTGTTTCTAAGAATGTCCGATATTAGTGACCATGATAGTTTAAATACCTATACCATTACCGATTTATTTTGCAACCAGTAGCTTACCTCGGCTATACAACTATAAAACCAATTTTAGTTTTAAATAATGACAATATGTCCCAATTTTCGGTCTAAATTTTATGGAGACTTCAGTTCATTTAAGTCAATAAATATGAAATTCTGAATAATTTGCCTAATGCGTCAGCTATAGATATAAAATAGCTATGCATTTTCTCTTCGACAATATTTAATATTTTATGAAAATGATCATGAGCGATCAATTCGCTCAAATCGTCACGCTATACGTGACAGTCGCACCAAAGTACCAAAACTTTTATAGATCACACCGCTACGGATTCGTGACACCACTGAATGGCACCACCGGTGGTGTCAAGGGTATTTTTCAATCCCCATGATACCACCGGTACGATATTGCTGGTGCCGGTGGTGGCAAGGATATTATTCTCTAAAGATATTATTATTTGAAATCACCTGGCAGCTGCTTTGCCACTTATCCGGCTTTTGAATAAATACAAGCGGAATGCGTCGGCAATGACGAAAATTTCGAATTTCGAACGTCATCGTTATAACTCCACCTATTGAAGTTATCCAGTGATTTTATATTCAGCAATATATAATTTCCAACTTTAAGGCGAGAGCCACTTTATGCCACAGCGAGACGCGGACTGCAATCCAGTGTTTTGCGTCTATATACAGAAAAACAACGGAGGTTAACTTAAAGTGGTATTGTAGTATCAACACAAAATATGACGCAACTGTTATTTTCTAGTTGCACTTTTAGATAAAGGGAATAAAGAGTACAATAATTATAATATCGTAATAGAGCTATCAGAAAGTCGCTTCCATAATAACTTATATGAACCAAACTATGAAAAGAGCAATAGAAGAGTGGACCCCGAGCGCCAAGTTGCAAGAAGGAAGCTTGAAAGCGCCTCATATATAACCCATATACACTTATGGGCCCCCACACACGTATGGGGCCCGTACAACCATGGGGCCCCATACATATATGTAACCCATGGTGCCCATACGCCCGTGGGGCTCCATTTCACTCATGGGGCCCATACACCCATGGGGTGACGTAGGCCCATGGGTTCCATATACCAACGGGCACCATTAAAATTCGTAGAGCATCTGGGCCCAAGCAAGATTTGAGACGGCAGTCGCTCCCGTAAATATCAATGAACCAGGTTATGGAAATGAGAAGTAGAAGAGTGTACCCTGGGCTCTAAACTATAAGCTTTGGATGCAAACGGGATTGGAGCTGGAATTCACGAGGTTAGGCCCCAAAGCAAATGCTTCATCAGCAATGAAAATATATAGTTATTTAGAGGCAGGTAGTAGTAGTATTTGGTAGTGTTGAAGGTTCATGTCAGTTTAAATTATGTCGCTGGTAGGTACTGTGCCTAATCTTTAGTACCACCATTCGATATACGTCTATTAGTACCGTAATGTCAATAATCATTACAAATTATTGTATTGAATCGACTAATGTCATATAATGCTATTATAATGCCGATACATTGCTTAGTTTTATTATTTCTGCCATGAGTAACTCGTATTTACTTATTTACACTACTTATACTTTAAAGAAAACTGTACTAATACTAGCATTGTATTCGCAAAAGTTCGAGTTTCAGCTTTTTATCATTGGATTGTACATCTGGCACATCCTCTACGATATGGCATTTACGCTAAGTACCTACATTTAAAAATTTCATTGATAGAAAAGGTGGTACAGTACTGTTATTCGGCGATTGTTCATATTATAAAATGCGGCAGTATAAAAATGGATGAGCAGTGTGGCGTTGTGCTAATTATAAGAAACTAAAATGCAATGGTACGTTAACGATTAATAAGGTAAGATTTCCTAAAATATTTTTTTAAGCTTTATTATTATTTAAATAAATAAGTGAACATTATAAGTTCAATGTTACGTTATTAATTATTTACAAAATTTTCTTTTTTTCAGGGAAATGTTATTCTTAAACATAAATATCACCAGTACCCACCACCTTTATTTTTTTATTTTTTTCCGTGCGGAAATCCCTTCTGATACCCCTTCGCCGGCCAGCGGGGGCGGTTATGTCGGGCTTGAGCCGACTAAAACCGCACGCCGTCGCTAGTCGCCCCACCGCACCTGTGTCTACCTAACAATAAAAAAATATTATTGATAAAACTTTATCCAATTTAAAAGAAACTAAAAAATTCAGATCGGCCATTGCCCCAATTGTATAATGAAGCGATTAATCTTCTTGAAGATTCAGGCATAAATTTTATACAAACTATACCTTATCTATCTAATATGCAAGAAATAAGTCGATAAAGTGCTCAAAAACATCGGCATCAAGCCCCAAATGAAATATTTGGGACTCGTGCTCGACGGCCGATGGGACTTTGAAGAGCACATCCGAAGTCTGGCCCCTAAATTGAAGGGCACAGCTCTCGCTCTGGTGCGGCTGCTGCCCAACATGAGGCGGCCCGATGACTCCTGCAGGAGACTACCCGGGATTCGTGCGGTTCATGTCCCTGTATGGGTGCCCAATATGCGCGGAGGTGCTGCAGGCCAGAAGTGTGCGGATGATGCGCGCTCCGCCACGGGTGATAGCCATCAGGGTAATCCGCGGGTGCCGCACGATCTCCTTCGAGGCGGCGAGTCTTCTTGCCGGAACTCCACCATGTGACCTGGAGGCAAGAGCCCTTTCGCCACTGGTACAGTTGAGGTGCGGGAGCAGGACGGAACCCCGAGCCTCGAGAAATCGAGGCCGTGCAGTTCCAGCTCCGCTATGCCATTGTGGTGGAGTGGAAGGAACGACTTGGGCGACCAAGCGCAGGGCACGTAGCAATAGCGGCGGTAAGGCCCATCATGGAGTTTTGGCTAGACTGACGAAGGTGATCTCCGGAAAGGGGAGCTTCGGGGACCACCTGCGTCGGATCAGGAAGGAGCCAACGTCTGAGTGTCATCACTGCGACGCGAGCGAGGACACGGGGCTGCACACGCTGGCGGACTGCCTGGCTTGGGAGGCGACGAGGCGTGAACTCGTGGCAGCCATCGGGGTGGGAGTCCTCTCGCTCGGCAGCATGATTGCGGCACTGGTGCGGAGCGCGAGCATGTGGGCCGCCGCCACCTCTTTCTGCGAGCATGTAATCGCGGAGGTCGCTTAACGACCTCCGTCCTCCATGAGCGCAGGCCTGGGGGTGGCAGGTGAAGCCGCCTGTCACCCCAGCAGAAGCAGGCCGGGACGGCGGGGCGACTAGCGCCCCTCCCCCAAACCCGAGGGGGTCATTTCGAAACTGGAGATAGCCCAGGGTCAGTCGGGGTGCGAGGGATATGCTCTATGGGCAACCTTACACCCCGGCGTCTGTAGACCCGAGACGGCTTGCGGTTTTAGTCGGTTCAAGCCCGACATAAGCTCCCCCGCTGGCTGATGTTCGAAGGGATTTCCGCACGAAAAAAAGGTACAAATAGCAGAAAATTGTTTATCTTTCATTTTAGCGGACTATGTTTATGAGGGTAGCCGTATACTTGCTTTTTGCTCGAGAAAAAAAAAGCGAGAGTTGATTCACAAAATCAACGAATAGTTTTCAGACGCTACATTTAAATCTTGTCCAAAGCCTTTTGCTGAATTATACAACATACTTGGAGATGTAGACAGTACATCGAAGGTTGTACCGTTAATCTTTGCATTGTTGCCTGATAAAAAAGATAAAACTTACAAAACGTTATTAAATCTTATCAGGGGCTCGATTTAGTAAAATGAAGTATTTTAAACGTATGATTTCAAAAGTAACGAACATTAAAACCTCAAAATCTAATTGAAAACAAAATCAACTATGGTTCTAAATGTTTAATAACCTTTTTTTAGCGTGTGGAAACCCCCCACTAAAGTGAAGATAGGTTTTGGTTTGTCAGATCATACTGAATACTAAAATATTTTTTACAGTTTTTCTTACTAATCGAATCAAAGTCCCGCGTTTTGAAAACGAAGCGTTACTGAAAGGTCGCAATTACCGTATTTTCAACCTCAGAAAATACATTGAGACTATTAGCGGCCGGCTGTAAACGCCATTTCAGCTATTTTTCCAGAATCTTAAATTATTGGATGTTATTCTCATTGGACCCGGGCGATTTGGCAAAATCACTGAAAGTGACTAAAAATAAACCACAGAAGCGAATAATTTGGTTAACTGCAGCGTTACCGTTGTTGCCGTCTTACACATGAAAGTGAAACTGGCAATATTGATAATTTTGTGGATTACGTCAGATATTGGTTTAAAAATAATATAGTAAATTATAAAAGTGTTTTTGGACAACGCCATCGAATGAACAACGTCGTTGAAGGATGGCATGCATAAGTAAATAGGTCTAAATAAAAATACGATAACATTGCAACGTCTTCTGACAATTTTACAAAAATACGACTTGGAAGCAATTACAAATTTAAAGTACGGAATTAACCTGAAAAAAAGAACAACAGTGTCGATTGAAAATGATAATTTTATTTTACAAATCCAAATGGAGCTTCTCAGTGCTTACATAAATGTTGGAAATACATTGGACAAGATGCGTTGATATTATATACACATAAACACAATAATAATTCGTTAATTGTTTTATTAGGTACCTACGTAGAATCAAATTGCATTGATATTATATACACATAAACACAATAATAATTCGTTAATTGTTTTATTTGGTACTTAGAATCGGGGTGTGTGTTGGGTAACCTCCTCGAGTGTCGCTCCGATTCCGATCCCGCTGCAGTCCGGGGGGAACGGAATCGGAGCGGCCGGTACACCCTGGGCGGCGGTCAATGGCTTCCCCTTCACCCCTTCATAGGGTTGGCATTGATCGTCGGCCAATACCCAACGTGGCGGGAACACATCGCTCTCCGTACTCCTCTGCTTTCAGAGGAGACAGGATGAGCGATGCTGTTAGTGGTGAGATGGCCCAGGGTCAGCCGGGGTGCGAGGGATGTGCTCTATGGGTAACCTTACACCCCGGCGTCTGAAGACCCGAGACGGCGTGCGGTTTTAGTCGGTGCAAGCCCGACATAACCGCCCCCGCTGGACGGCGGGGGGGTATCCGAAGGGATTTCCGCACGATAAAAAAAAAAAAAAAAAAGTACTTAGAATCAAATTGCATTGATATTATATACACATAAACACAATAATAATTCGTTAATTGTTTTATTAGGTACATACAGAATCAAAACATATTTTTTTGGTTAGCAGTTTTGTATGGTTAAATGAGAAGAAGATAAAGAGATACCAACAATGTGATGTGTTTTTCTTTTAAAATCTTATTTATGTACCGAGGTACCATAGGATTATATTATTTATCTTGGTTCTACTCATTCAGTAGATCCAATAACAATTAAATTTGATATTAGTAGAACGACTTCTCGATTCAACGGACTACTGTTAAAAAAATTGCCCGAGCTGTATAACCACGGGCCAGAAAGGTATTTTTTTTTAATTGTTTTTTTTAATTTGAAAATCTGTTGCGTAGTTTAGAAGATCTAAGCGCACAGAGAGCAGACAGACTATGTTTTATATAAAGATAAACAAAAGAAGATAAAGCGATTTTATGTGGCTTTAATCAGACTTCAGTAGTACAACAGGTGTTTTCGGTGTATCCATATGTAATTAGGAAGTAGACCGACCTATAGAAATTTCAGAGTATTTATCAATTTATAAAATAACAACAATTCAACGCTTACTGAAAGTTTTATTGGACATTCACGATGCTGACTTCCGCCCGGGCGGAGCTGCTAGCTCAGCTAGTATTCAATAAAAAAATATCGATTACGTACATAATATTTATCTATTCTTCCCATTAAACTATCCAATTAAATAAAAAACGTTTTTATCCATTTCTGGTCCTTGAAAATGGTTGACAACCGATAAACTTGTCAACGGTGGTCAACCGGTTGTTTGAAATCGTTGTCAACCGCCTTCACATCTATTCGAGACAGTTCCGCCCAAAAATACACTGCATGTAATTTTTAAGTCCAAGGTAAACTGCTTAACATCAGGAAAACTGTGCTTGTTTGTTACCTTTGCAGTATAAATATGTAAGTATACTAATAAAAATGGAAATAATAAATAAAATAAACCCGAAGATTGTTTGTTTGAACGCGCTATTCTCTGGAACTACCTGTGCAATTTGAAAGTTTTTTTTGCATTTGATAGTCCAGTTCTTGAAGTTTCTAGGTAGTGTCCGACCGAAGTTTCGGTTTCGGCCAATTTCGGCCTAAGTCATGTTTCGGCTAAAAGTTCGGTTTCGGCAAAATAACCTTTCGGCCGCGCTGAACCTTATATCGTAAGTACTTGCCGGTAACGGTCGTCTAACATTGGCGTCGGGTATGCTCGGCACGCCTAGCACAATTGCGTCGTTCGTCTGACTCTGCCGGCCGCTGAATCACTTTACTCAGTGAAGTGACGCTTGTGTTTGTTCACCGAATAAGGGTAAGTAATTACGAGAGGTTATTCGACGACTTTAAACTTTAAAACAACGAAGGTTAAATTAAGGTGGTGTTGTAGTACCAACACACAATAACGGAACTGTTATTTACATATAAGATCTTCTAGTTGCACTTTAGATAAAGGGAATAAAGCTTATTGTAATTGTACGCGAACGTAGCCAGAGCAATGATTCCGAAGCAGCTCTGCTACCAGCTCCCTCACTAAGGAGGAAACAAATGCGAAAAATGCGACTACGAGTAGGTAGTTTTCAAACCGTAGCCCCGCTAGTCGCTTTCGCGCTCGGAAACCGCGTTACGAGGCACCGATATCGTCGTAAGTCAACGATATTATCTTAAGTCTAAAAAATCGCGTAGTGGAAACGTGCGTAAAACTTAATCATTAATTGATTAACCGTGTCTAGTTAAATCCGATGCCAAACTAGGCCCTCAAAATCGGCACAAACAATTATTACTAGGTTAGGCAAAAGTGATACCACAAAATTATAACTTTATGAAAAACCCGAATTTCCCGTAAAGAATAAATAGGGAAAAATATAAAAATCCGTTCAAAGAAGTTCAGGGATCCGACCGGACACAAATCAGAAACAAGAATGCAAAATTTGGACCAATTTTTTTTTACCAATTTTTGGGGGTCAACCGTACCCCACTTGAAAAAATCTGCTTCTAAGCGTTGTTGAGAGCTCCCCAAGGTATTAACATAAATTTCCAAATATTATTTTCTTTATTAATTTGAGTAACCCAACCGTCCCCCAAAGTGACTCGCTCTTGACCAAAAAATCACAGTATGGGAAAATGTTAGGTCAATTATATAGATCTCAAGCAACAATATTTGGACGGAAATATGATCAAAATTAAATCCCACAAAGTCCCAAAAACAATTAAAATAGGCACTCAAATCAAAACAATCATGCAAATTCAAAGGATAAATTCCGATCGCAAGCGATTAGGCAACATTCGACTTTTAGGCAAGATTAATCAAATATTAATATGAAATAGTAATTTATTTTACAAAGAGGGTAATAAAAAATGGACGACCCGCAACGTGTACATTTATTACAACCGAAATTCGCGTGGTATTTCAATCGATACAAAAGATTGATCGATTTCAAACAAAATACGTCGATTACACAAGCAAACAAATAAATAAAATTTCAAGTAAATGAAATATATAAGTAGGTGGTTAACTAACCTTATTAATGACGGCCCCCTTATTAGGAACAAATGACCCAGTGATAATGTACCTAATCTAATCCTAGTCTTATGTATGTTGAGGATGTATTATATATAGATATATTACATTACATATATATAGATTACAAAAATTACAAAAGATTTCACTTCACTTTACGGCGGCAATGGCGGTCAAATCTTCAAGACGCCCACAAGGTAACCGGTAAAGTTCCAAAATCAAATTCTTCACAAAACCAAAACTGCGCGAGGTTGTATTACAACGAGCGAACCTTTAGCGCATCAAAATCCAAAACTGTCACCAATAAATCAACACGATTTTGCTCCTACAAAGCGCGTGGTGAAGCCAACCAAAAACGCGCGTGCGCGTGATCTATCAACGCGATGTACTGCCAGCATACCACGCCCACTTCGTCCGATACTGGCGTCGTTGATCCCGTCCTACTAATAATGAGCGGGTACGTAAAGAAAAAATAATATACAAACACCGACATTTTAATACGCGGTGAAAATATCAAAATATAAATACTTAACGATTAAAACTAAACAGTAATTATAATATTATAACATAGCTATCAGAAAGTCGCTCCCCTGTTCGGTAATGTGATGATCTGGAAATGTACAAAATTGAGAAAGTAGACATCTGGGAATGTGAAAAATTTACCATGTGCAAAATTGGGAAAGTGAAGACCTGGGAATAAAGGCGTTAAAGCTTATATGCACCACACTATGAAAAAGAGCAATAGAGGAGTGGACCCCGGGCGCCACGCTGTAAGATCTTGATGGGGCTCCATATACCCAATTGGGTGACATAGACCTATGGCACCCCATATTCCTATGGGGCCTCATACATATACGTTACCCGTAGGGTCCATATACCCATGAGTACGATATAACCAAGGCCAGCATTAAATTATGGAAAGGAGAAGTAGAAGAGCGTACCCTGGTCTCTAAACTATAAGCTTTGGATGCAAACGGGATTGGAGCTCGGATTCATGAGGCTCCAAAGCAAATGCTTCATCAGCAATGAAAATATACAGATATTTAGAGGCAGGTAGTAGTGTAGTATCTGGTAGTGTTGAAGGTTCATGTCAGGTTAAATTATGTCGCTGGTTCCTAATATTTAGTACCACCATTCCATATACGTCTATCAGTACCAATGTCAATCATTACAAATTATTGTATTGGATCGATTAATGCAGATACATGATTTAGTTTTAATATTTGTGCAATGAATAACTACTTACTTATCTACACAACTTATACTTTATAGAAAAAAAATGAATTATCAAAATCGGACTACTCTGTAAGAAGTTATGCGTGGTCTGGTCATACATTAAAAAAATATACGCGTCGACTTGAGAACCTCTGTTTTTTCGTCGGTTAAAAATAGTGTACTAATACTAGCATTCGCCCCGACATCGGCATCTGAAAACCCGCTCACCGGCGGGGGGTATACGGGTGGGATTTCCGAACAAAAAAAAGGAGTCTAGCAATCAGAAAGACACTCCTGAATATAACCAAGTACCTACGACGGGTGAAACCACGGGGCACAGCTAGTGTAAAATAAAACAATACCTACACAACAAGCGAACGATGACTAATGTTGATTTGTATATCTTCGAACTAATCATACAATTTTTCTTATTTATCACTATATAGGTATAGTTACTAGGTTAGCGTCAGAATGGCTGGTTGTCTATGGCAAGCGGCTCTGGAAGTTGTGGCGAACAGGCCTCACGTGACGTTCTATCTGGTCATAAACGCAGATCCAAACGCCAGCGATCAGCTTACGTCCGCCTTAGGTAGGTACATTTAAAGGGACTGGCCGTCAGTATGCACACTCTTTCCCTGCCATGCAGCGGAGGTGTGGACTGTATCTTTCGAACGAGGTCAGGGAAAGTAGAAATACTCGTCCCTGTGCGTCTCTCTAAGCGAAAGGATAAACCGACCGCGAGCGGTACGGTTCCGAATTGGATTGAACAGGAACACCAGTAAATAAGACACAGAATTCGGTTGAATAATATGGCTTTAATAATGGCCCATCTGATCAGTGCAAAGTCTGAGTGTTATCTCGAAGACTATTGCTGGCGACTCGGCTAAGATGTCGCAATCGTTCAAAATGTTGTGCCAGCTTAGGTACTCTCGAACTTTACCATGACGAGGGCCGTCAAAATACGAACAAATTATACGGAAATTTACATTCATTTTTTACTATCTATTTTACAGTTTTTTACTTATATTTAACGAACTATGTACAAGAATTATAATATGTAAATGCAACAAGATGGGTAGGGCGGTCACCCATCCCATGGTAAGGGTTTTTAATGTGTATTTACTATTGTTTACTAATTACAGCAGTTTACAATCGAAATTATGAGTGGCTGGGCTCTATCATGCGACGTTATTGGTCGATTACACAAATATTATACATCGTACGGTATTACATGGGTTGTTATGTGGTAGCCACTCACTGACTCTATGTAATGCATAAACTTTATTTCGCACAACAGCGCTTTTATGACTGATTTTACTAATTTACGATACAGTGATTTTACATAATAAAATTCTTATAACTATTAACAAAAAAGGGGTGCTGCGACCGTCTCGTGCGTACGGTGGCTGTGTTAATTGAGTGTCTAAAATAATCATTTTACTGTTTTGTCACAAATCACTTGTTTTACGATTCACTAATTTTCAATTTCATTTATACGGATCACAAATCACTTTCACTAAGTGTCTGTCGCGAACATTTCTCCCGCCGTGCAGCAGAGTGAGGCGCGGCCGCTTGTGATGCTGCATTCCTCGGTGAGCGACATCACTTAGGCAGTGGCACGATCTTCTTAGTTGGGCGCTTGAGCACACCCCCGGCTGTGCGCACCTCAACGGTCCGGACTTGACCGCCGGCGCCTGGGTAGACGGCGGTGACTCGGCCCCTTGGCCAAGTGTTGCGGGCAGCTGACCGTCGGCGATCAAGACAGGATCGCCGACCTCAATGCGAGGGCCCGACCCATGGGGCTCCCGCCGGTGTTGCAGCTCGGGTAGGTACTCGCGCACCCATCTGCGCCAGAACATGTCGGCGAGCGCCTGAGCGCGTCGCCACTGCTTCTTGTGGTCGATGTCGGTAGAGTCGAACTCACCGAGCGATGAAAGTCGGGAGGAACCACCGAGTAAGATGTGGTTCGGGGTTATAGCCTCGTCGTCTTCGGGGCTCACGGAGACGTGTGTGAGGGGGCGGCTATTCACTGTGTATTCCACCTCACACAGCAAAGTGGAGAGCACCTCTTCATGGGGATGGCGCTCGTGTAGGACCGTGGTGAGTGCGGTCTTTACGCAGCGTACTAGACGCTCCCAGACACCCCCCATAAAGGGAGCAGCGGGGGTGATGAAGCGCCACACGATGCCTCGATGAGCGGCTTCGCGAGACAGAGCCTCGCGCATCTCGCGGTCGGCACCATGCATGTTGGTGCCATTGTCTGAGTATATCTCAGCAGGGCAGCCTCGGCGCGCGGCGAACCTCCGCAAAGCTAGGATTGCGGAGTCCGCGCTCAGGCTGGCGGCGACTTCCAGGTGGACTGCCCGGGAGGTCAGGCAGGTGAACAGCGCCACATAGCGCTTTTGGTGTTGCCTGCCGATAGTGACACTGAGCGGCCCGAAGTAATCGAGCCCAGTGTAGGTGAAAGGCCTGCGGTGGTGCGCAAGGCGTGTCTTCGGATGGTCACCAGTAGCTGGCTCAGGTGGCTGCGCCTTCCTGATGCGGCACTGCAAACACAGATGAAGGACCGACCTGGTCGTCGGCCGTAGGCGTAGTACCCAGTAATGTTGGCGTACCTCATTGATAACAGTCTCAGTACCACTGTGATGCAGTTTTCGATGCGTCCAATCTATGTACAACTGTGTGATTGTGTGTCCTCCATCTAATATTGGTGGCCTTTTTACTGCTTCGGACACGTCTTGTGTTGCTGATATTCTGCTCGTTAATACGATTACTCCGTCTGCGAGCTCAACACGGAGTTTTCGGAGTCGACTGTCTAGAGGCACTTCCTGCTGATTTTTTAATCTTTCGATGTCCTTTTTAAATGCGGTGTTCTGTACGCATTTGACGAGTTGTAATTCGGCTTTGTGAAGGTATTCAGCGGTTAAAATTTTAAAATTCTGATTGGGTACAATGTTCTGGGGTAACACTGGCCCTTTAGATACCTTTACTCGCCGAGCGGTGTGACGCCAATCGGGATCCTTTTCTCTGTTCTTGATCGTCCTCTTGTAGGCCACCTGTTGAGTCTGAGGTTTTCGGAGTGCGTCTATAAACTGTAGCACCCGGGCGGTGGTGCGTAGAAGCTTCTCCCAGCTGGAGAACCTGGTGACGTCAATTATTGAGGCACTTACGTCTGTTGCGGTGGTGACTCTCTTCGCCGGTGGCTTCGGTTAGTAGCGGCTTCTCGGATGGCCAGTCTGTCGCATCCTTATATAGGAAGGCCGGCCCGTTGTACCACTCGTGATCGGATGTGAAATTAGCAGGTACATCGCGAGTGGCTGAGTCTGCTATGTTTGACTTTGACGGGAGCCATCTCCAGTCCTCGACCTTACTGCTATCTTCTATGGCGGCGATCCTGTGAGCTACAAAGGGTTTACAAATACGAGAGCCTTTCCTTAACCAAGTTAAAACTGTTTTGCTGTCAGACCAGTAGGTAATAGAGTCTGGCTGAATCCTGTGGCTCTCGGTGACGGCTGTAGCTAATCGAGTTCCCATCACCGCAGCTTGCAGTTCCAATCTAGGGATCGACGTGAGTTTTAATGGGGTCACCCTCGCCTTTGCCGTGACGAGACTGACTCTCACCTGTCCGTCATGGGTGACGGTCCGCCAGTAGATGGCTGCAGCGTAGGCTGCTTCGCTGGCATCCGAAACAACATGCATCTGAATTGTATGACGATCGGTGTATCCCGGGTAGCACCTAGGTATCCTCACGAACTTGAGAGCTTGGAGATGGTCTGTCCATACGCTCCATTGGGCTGAAAGTTTCTCGTCTAGCGGTTCGTCCCAGTCTGTGCCTAGGCGCCATGCCTCCTAGAGAATCTGTTTGGCTCTCACGGTGACCGGTGATGCCAACCCGAGAGGGTCATACAACGACATAATTATTTTTAAAGCTTCCCTCTTGGTAGGCGACGTTTTGTTTACTAAGTTGTCAGGCAGTCTGGCTAGTTTTAAGTTAAAACTTAGAGTGTCTGTATGTGGGTCCCAGATCAGGCCGAGGATCTTCTCTTCCTGGGCCTTAGATGTGATATTTACACATTCAGTGTGGTTCGGACTGTTCTCTAATCGATCTTTCAGCTGTACAGAGTTAGAGACCCATTTTCGTAACTCGAACTTGGCCTTTCTGTGAATGTCACGTACCTGTGTGGTGATGCGTATCGCCTCTTCTATGTTTGGGAAGCTGTCAAGGTAGTCGTCCATATAATGATGGTTGACGATGGCGTTCACTGCTTCGGGATAGTCGTCTGAGTGCTGCTTCGCGTTCCAATTCTTCGCGAAGATCGCGGTGCAAGGTGAGCTGGCTGCGCCGAAGATGATAGATTTCATACGGTACTCATCTGGCGCTCCCTCCCGCCGGTTACCTCTCCATAGGTATCTTAGTGCGTCCCGATCTTCTGGACGCACCTGCACCTGCATAAACATCTCGGTGATGTCAGCTGACACGGCGATTTGGTGGCGACGGAAGCGCATCATGACACCTGGGAGTGACTGTAATAAGTCCGGGCCCGTTAGTAGGAAGTCGTTGAGAGACTTTCCTCCCGATTTGGTGGCAGCGTCGTGGACTATCCTTAGCTTGTCTGGCTTGCTAGGGTTGTGGACATCGAAATGCGGTAAGTACCAGGTCTTACCTGGTCTGGCTGGCTTCGGAGCTTCCTCCGCATACCCTTTCTGTATGAGTAATTCAATCTGTTCGGTGTATTTCGATTTTAAATCTGAATTACGATCTAATTTTCGTTCTATGGAAGTTAGTCTGTTAACAGCGTTATTATAGCTGTCTGGCATAACGTCGTCGTCCTTCTTCCATAGAAGAGCGGTCTGTATGCGGCCATTGGTTAGTTGAACGGTATTGTTTTCTAAAATGTTCGCAGCTAACTGTTCCGGATCGGATTTCGGGCGACGCGGGTTGATTAGAAGTGATTCTATTGCGAAATATTATTTTAATTGATGGTCAATGCTGTCGTCAACGGTTGAGAGTTGATTAATAAAATGTATACTGTGACCTAAGGCTCGGCTGTGGCTTCCATGCAGCACCCATCCTAGTGCTGTGAGCGAGGCGACTGGCTGTTGGCGAGGTCCCCTCTTGGTGTGGCTAGATATTAAAAGGTGCCAGTTGTCTTGGCCTATTAGTACCTTTGGGGTTCCTCCGGTGTAGACGAGCTGATCTTTGATATCTGCCAGATGTTCGCAGTCTGTGACGAGAGTTGCAGCTTGGGCACGGTTCTCACCGTCAACGGGATGCTGGTACCATCGGGGTTGCCTATATAAACTTCGACTCTTCGTGAGTCCGGTAGATCGATCGCTGTATCCCCAATGGCCTTGATGGTAAACGGTTCAGTCTTACCTCGGGCTCCCAGCTCGGCAGCTATATCTCTATCTATGAGGGATATGGTAGATCCATCGTCAAGGAGAGCGTACGTCAATATCTCTCCCGCCGGTCCGGAGAGTTTAACTGGTGCTATCTTTAAAAAGGCTTGCTTACTTGAACGGATAAATGAACTAGCGACTGTCTCTTCTTGAGGTTTCTGTTTACTATAATGAAGTAATCTGTGGTGAGAGGCCGGACAGTTGTCTGCACCACACTTCCTGATCTGACATCTATGATCGCTATGGCGGAATTTAAGACAACGAAAACATAGTTTGTGTTTCTTCGCCAAGTCCCACCTCTTATCGGAGTTTCCTTTGATGAAGGTTTCACAGTTCGATGCGTAGTGCCCCTCAGAGTCGCATATCCTACACTTACGTGTGATCTTATCTTCGGTCTGTCTCTCAGTGGCCGTAAAGGCTCTCTGAGGGACACGACGATTCGGCTGGTTATCTCGGTTATCTCTGTTATCTCTGATAGTTTCGGCTGGTGCGAAGGCACTACAATAGCGGGCATATTCGGTTACGTACTCGCTGAACGAAGCTAAATCAGGAGTAGAGTTATACTTTTCGGTATACGTGCGATACCATTGAACACGGAGTGAATTAGGCAGCTTATCTGTGAGTATTCGTAGTAATTCGGCATTCATCAGATAATGATTTTTCTTTAAAGCCTGAAGAGTGACGACGCTACTCCTTATACGACTGGCAAACGTACAGATGTCCTTAGGGGCTTCGGTACATCGCGGCAATGCTCTTAGTTTATCGGTTTCTGATTGAGCGATGGAGTCAGGTCGTCCGAATTGGAGCTCAAGTTCTCGGATAATATGCTCCGGCTGTGCATTTGCTATAAGTTCGGAACTAACAATTTCTAGAGCTCTGCCTTTAAGGCTTCGTCTGAGTCTAGCTGTATTCTCGATGTCATTAAAATACATCTTAGTGGTGTCATATATTGCTTTGAATGACAGCCATTCGGTATGCGACCCGCCAAACACTGGTAAAGTCATTATGACCTTCGATGCCGATGGATACGAGGACGTAAATGAAGCCTCCATCGGTTTTCTATCAGCGAGCGCAGCTATAGCAGATGTTAGTTCGGTAATAAACGGTTTCAAATAATTCTCATTTGACTGTACGGTAAATTCGGCTGTGCCCCCAACCCGGGGCACGTTAAAAGGCTCTTTCTGAGTCTCAATATAAGCGGTTGTACCCCCAACCCGGGGTACCAAAGTACCTTTTGGAGCTCGTTAAATTCGGCTGTGCCCCCAACCCGGGGCACGATAGGAGTCTCTTTCTGAGGCTCAATATAAGCGGTTGTACCCCCAACCCGGCGTACCAAAGGTGCCTCCTTTTGGAGTTCAATTAATTCGGCTGTGCCCCCATCCCGGGGCACGATGGGAACCTCTTTCTGAGGCTCATCTTCGTGGGTCTCCTTCTGGAGGTGTCCACTTACGAAACGTGGTTCTAAGCCGAGTCGTGTCGAGGGCGCATCTTCTTGTAACCACGAACGAACATATTCGGACCTTGAATGGGCATCATCATCATAATCAGTGTCTTCGGCTGACTCTTCAGCCCTGCGTAGTGCCACCTCAGCTAGTTGCAGTTTAATTTTTAGCATCTCCTCCTGAGCTTTCAATGCACGCTTGCGCGCCCGCGATTTACTATGTATAGTAGATCTGGATCTAATCGTCACGCATGGCTCACGGCTGAATGACTCAGAGGTACGTACTCCTTCTATAGGTTACTTTTCAACTGGACGTAACGTACTGTCTGATCTATTCTCTTCCAGACACCACGGTTTTTTACTGATATCTGTTTGCGTCTTGGCGCTAGGGGGCCGTGGTGTACTGGTTGACGGTTGAGTCATGCACGATGGCGCGCTTACCTCGGATCCGACTGGTATTGAGGGTGAGCGTGGCGGCTGCTCATGGCGGAGGATCTCTTCTCGAGCCAGAGTCTTCTCAGGCTGGCTTGGTTCTGAAGTTTAGGATCTGGTGGTCGGCATGTTGGCTGGCACTAATTCACACGACACTTAACACAGGTTCACTGATTCTGTAGTTTTTTCTGTTTAACACGATACTTAACGCAGATTCACTTGATTCTATAGTTTACTGGTTAAAACTGGCTTATTTACTGGTGATAATACGGATATAAATCGCGCACACGTTACTGTATACTGTTTGACTATTTTGTCTTATAAGAACGGATATAAATACGCGGAACTGACTCTAATTACTTTTTTAAAACACTGACTCTAATTAGACGAGAATTTAGACGCACGGGAAAAGCAGGCTGTCATGCGATACGTCCGGCTGGAAGCTATCCACAAGTGGACAGCAACGCTTTAATCCGGCTCGCAATGAACCACATAAATGTGGCCAGCAGGCTCTTAATCCGGCAACGAAGGACCAATAAATGTGGCGAACAGGCCTCACGTGACGTTCTATCTGGTCATAAACGCAGATCCAAACGCCAGCGATCAGCTTACGTCCGCCTTAGGTACATTTAAAGGGACTGGCCGTCAGTATGCACACTCTTTCCCTGCCATGCAGCGGAGGTGTGGACTGTATCTTTCGAACGAGGTCAGGGAAAGTAGAAATACTCGTCCCTGTGCGTCTCTCTAAGCGAAAGGATAAACCGACCGCGAGCGGTACGGTTCCGAATTGGATTGAACAGGAACACCAGTAAATAAGACACAGAATTCGGTTGAATAATATGGCTTTAATAATGGCCCATCTGATCAGTGCAAAGTCTGAGTGTTATCTCGAAGACTATTGCTGGCGACTCGGCTAAGATGTCGCAATCGTTCAAAATGTTGTGCCAGCTTAGGTACTCTCGAACTTTACCATGACGAGGGCCGTCAAAATACGAACAAATTATACGGAAATTTACATTCATTTTTTACTATCTATTTTAAAGTTTTTTACTTATATTTAACGAACTATGTACAAGAATTATAATATGTAAATGCAACAAGATGGGTAGGGCGGTCACCCATCCCATGGTAAGGGTTTTTAATGTGTATTTACTATTGTTTACTAATTACAGCAGTTTACAATCGAAATTATGAGTGGCTGGGCTCTATCATGCGACGTTATTGGTCGATTACACAAATATTATACATCGTACGGTATTACATGGGTTGTTATGTGGTAGCCACTCACTGACTCTATGTAATGCATAAACCTTATTTCACACAACAGCGCTTTTATGGCTGATTTTACTAATTTACGATACAGTGATTTTACATAATAAAATTCTTATAACTATTAACAAAAAAGGGGTGCTGCGACCGTCTCGTGCGTACGGTGGCTGTGTTAATTGAGTGTCTAAAATAATCATTTTACTGTTTTGTCACAAATCACTTGTTTTACGATTCACTAATTTTCAATTTCATTTATACGGATCACAAATCACTTTCACTAAGTGTCTGTCGCGAACAGAAGTATATTCAAGAATTGCTTTGAAATTACTTTAAATTACTATGTTTGCCATATTTCTTCAATAATTGCTACATATGATACTACTCTGTCAAGAAAGTATCGAGAATTAGTCAGTCTAGCTAAAAATATGTATTATTCGTCCTAGTTTTTGTATCACCGAAAGAGTCCCCAGTCGAAAAAATTCTCATAAGCCAACGAAGTACTCAATCATCAAAACCATTTATTAAAACGTATTTTTTGGAGTCGCCTTTTTAAATTTTTTTAATGGCGATTTTTTAAATGACATCTATTGACTGAAAACGGGTGCCATAAAGAAGTATTATGGGTTGCGAAAAAGAAAAAAGTCAGCCGGAGCTATATCAGAGAAATATGGTGGCTTTTCGATATGATTGGTAGAGCTTTTGACCAGAAATTCGTTCACATGGATAGCCTTGCGAGATGGTGCGTTATAGCGGTGCAAAATTCATGCATTTTCTTCTCGCAAGTCTGGCCTTTTCCGACGAATTAGCTCTCTCAAACGCCTTATAATGCTCAGATAATATTTTTTTTTCAATACACTTACTCATAATATGGCTCTAATCTCACCGCAAGTAGGCACATAATGATACCTATTATGAAACTGTGGTTTTTTGATTATTATTATATATTATTTGAAATAATTTTATTATTATACTGGTTGAGTTGCATTATTCTTAAAAAAAAAACGATACAAAAAAGATCGCGTTCAATAGATGAATAGAACAAATAAATATTTTTTGGAAAAAAAGCGGGAAACTGAAAGGGCGCTATTTTTGTGTTAAAATTTATTTATTTATTTTCTGTACAATATTTGTATTTATTTGTAGTTAAATTGTATATTTTTAGTGTAAATACGTCAACATTTATTAGTTGGTAAGTTTTTGTACATTAGTTTGTCCCCCCAATGGATTCGTCCATTGAGGGGGATCTTGATCCAAATGAACATTTCACGACGCCACCGACTGGCAAAATTAGCAAATTAGCAGGTGCAGCAGATATAAAAATGGACACGTCTCTCCCTGTGGTTCAGTCCAGTTCCACTGATGAATCTGCCACTATCACTACTGTTTTTCGGACTCTATACAATGACAGGGATCCAGGCCCATATATTGTGTATGCTCAATTTATTGAATTGGATCCAAAACAAGGATCTAGTTTACACCCACTCACTTTTTATGCATTTTTACATAAAAATGGGCTACGCGCTATTGTACAGAATGGCATAAGGAGAATAGGGCGTAATCGTCTCTCAATAACTTTTAAGACAGCCAAGGAAGCGAACAATTTCCTTGAAAATGACTTATTGGCAAGTAATAAAAAATATAAAGTTAGCATTCCTGTGTTTAACATTTCTAAAATGGGTATTGTAAAAGGGGTTCCCGTAGATTGGTCACACCAAGACATTTTGGATAATGTTCAAGTTCCTGATGGCTGCGGCGCGATTCTGCGGTCACGTAGAATTTCAAGAAAATCAGTCACATCTAACGGTGTTGAGTGGATTCCCACTCAATCTGTTGTTTTAACATTTGATGGCCAGATCCTCCTCTCAAGGGTTTATGCATTTTATTCTTCATTGCCTGTGTCACAATATATATATTCAACTATCAGTGCTGTCGTTTTGGCCACACCAGAACTTCGTGTAGAAGTAATCCAAGATGCTTTAAATGTGGCTTAGACCACGATGGCAGTAAGTGTGATCTAGGTGAGGGCTTCATTTGTTTAAATTGCTCTGGTGCTCATAAAGCTACAGACAATTGTTGTCCGGAGTATGTTAGACAATCTAATATAAAAGCACATATGTCCAAAAACTCCATCTCGTACCAGGAAGCATCAGAATTGTTCCCAGTTGCTAAGTTATCATTTGCAGAGGTTGCTACTTCTCTGCCCAAGGCTCCACCAAAACAGGTTCCTGTAAATATTAATACAAAAATTTGGGAAAAGAAAACTGTCATCAAATCAAAAAATCAGAAACTACAAGCACAAGGGTAGGATAAAGTTGCACACAGCAACATAATCAACTCTTTCTCTGCCCCCCAAGCTGAAAACGGTTGTGCTTTACAATCTAAAGAGAAGGGTGATGTAAATCCCATCACATCTTCTGAAGATCTGAATCTTCTGCTATCTAATTTGGTCAGTATCATTTTAAATTCAACAATACCGTACAACGTTGCTCTGAAACTTATACAAACAATTTCTATCTCTATTATTAACCTTCGTTATGGACCAGATAGTCCAGTGGAATACAAAGAGTCTTAGATCCAAACAATCTGAAATTATTTACCTGATTAATAAATATAAACCATTTGTGCTTGCCATCTCTGAGACTTGGCTGAAGCCTGGTATTAATTATCGTATGCCTGGTTTTACTGTTCTCAGATGCGATAGAACAGATGGTTGGGGAGGGGCAGCCCGCCTCATAAAGAATAATTGTTATTTCAATCAGTTACAGTTACCTCATTTTAACAGCAATCATTTAGATGCTCAGGCGTCTAAAACCTAGTATAGAAGATAGAGAACTGATTCCTAATTACCAATTCGGTTTCAGAGAAAAACATTCTACAATAGACCAAATTCATAGAATTACCAATGTTATTGAAAAAGCATTAGAAGAAAAGAAAGTTTGTTCTACAGTATTCCTAGATGTAGCTCAGGCGTTTGATAAGGTGTGGCATAGAGGCCTTATATACAAATTAGATAAAATACTCCCAAAACAATTTGTGGATATTTTAGAATCTTATTTAACAGGAAGGACATTTAGAGTGAGACATAAGGATGCCTATTCAGATATTAAAGAAATAAAAGCTGGTGTACCACAGGGAAGTGCTCTTGGACCTATTGTACACCTGTGATATCCCTGAAACAAAAAACAGCATCATTGCTACCTTTGCAGACGACACAGCTATCATGGCTACAGGTGTCACTCACAAAGAAGCAGTTGAGAAGGTACAAATTGCCGTCAATGCCATCGCCGATTGGACAAAAAAATGGCCAAAAAAATGGCGAATCAAATTGAATGAGTCAAAATCGACTCATAGATTTCACAAACAAATACGGCAAAATACTTGGGTATGACGCTAGATGCAAAACTTCGCTGGAAGACTCACGTCAAAAAGAAACGCCTAGCGTTAGACCTACACTACAAAAATATGTACTGGCTACTTGGCAGACATTCTACTTTGTCAGTGTACAACAAAGTACTTTTATACAAGCAAGTACTCATGCCTGTATGGACATACGGTATTCAACTTTGGGGCTGTACAAAACGAACTAACGTTGAAATCATTCAAAGATTCCAAAATAAAGTACTTCGGAGTATAGTAAATGCTCCCTGGTACGTTAGAAATGATGACATCCACCGAGACCTAGGAGTGAATCTTGTTAGTGAAGTTATAAAAAAACACGCTAAAGCACATGAACAAAGGCTGCTTCAACATGTGAACGTCGAGGCTATCCAGCTCCTTGACACCACGGACATAGTAAGAAGACTTAAAAGAACTAAGCCCTTTGATTTAGTTCAGTGAAATTAGTGTTACGTAGTGCAGTGAGTGCTACTCTTAAAGAACACAAGAACAAAGTGTCTTTCAATCATAATAGAGACAATAAGAAAAGTGCCAATGGACACATTCTTAACTTTGTAAGATTTTAGCAAATTAAGTTAAATTTAAATTACTTATTAGCCTCAAGGTCTAGATTGTAATTGTTATGAGTAATCGTTTAATTACGAGTACATCATAATCGAAAAAAAAAAATTTTGATGCTGTGGCAGCAAGGGTAGGTAACATTACTTTTCTTTCCATTTATATTTCTAGAAAGGATGGGTCTTTGTTACCAATATTAAAAGATATCTTTGAATCATTGCCTTCGCCTGTACTTATTTTAGATGATTTTAATGCACACCATTCATTATGGGGAGCTCCTAAGGATGATCATTTTGGTATTGGAATTGCTAAGCTTATTGACGATTTGAATCTTTGTGTATTAAATACAGATCTACCTACTCGCCGCCCCGTTCCAGACCAAAATCGTAGTTATGTAGATCTTTCTCTGTGTTCTCCTTCCCTCGTGGGTCTGTTTTCATGGTTATGTTTACCATTATCACATGGTAGCGATCATTTCTCTATTGTTTTATCTAAACCCTCTTCCAGGGATGCTTTTGTTGAACACCTTCCTCCTCTTCTCAAATATAATATTTCAAATGTTGACTGGAAGGCATACAATTCCATTTTCGACCAAAAGGTTTCAATGCTTCCAAAAGTAACCTATTTGAGGTTACTTTTGGAAGCAACGTACTGGATTTGTATGAGACGTTTATTGCTATAATGTTGTCAACAGCTGATGAGCTATGTCCATGTAAAACAGAAACTAGGGGAAAAATACCTTCACCACCTTGGTGGGATAGTGAATGTACGGAAGCAGTCAAGAAAAGAAATGTGAGTCAACTGTTATACCGTAATTATGTAGATTTAAATGTTTTCTTACAATTCCGAAACACAGGCTGCTACTAAGCGTCTGCTTCGTAAAAAGAAGCGCGATGGCTGGCACCGCTTTTGCACCTCGCTTTCACCTAATACCCCTTTGTCACTAGTATGGAAAAATGTTCGTCGCCATAGAGCCTCTTTTACTGACACTTCATGTTCTTCCTTTTCTCATGAATGGGTTCAACCATTCTTTTATAACCTTGCCCCAGATATGGTGCCCAATATAAATCAAATGCCGTATTCATATTTGCATCCATCTGGAACCGACACTATGAATTCTTCATTTACGCTCCCTGAACTGAATCTCGTTTTGAATCGTGTATCGGATTCCACGCCAGGAATACACGGTATCCCTTACTCTTTTCTTGTTAACTGCTTGCCATCGACCCTTTCTTACTTTTTGGAAATAATAAATTTAGTTATTGAAACTGGCTCCATTCCATTATCATGGAAGAATCAAATCATTATTCCAATCTTGAAACCGCACAAAGGCCCTCTCATGTTTTCTTCATACAGATCAGTAGCGTTACCTTCTGTGCTTTGTAAAATAACAGAGCATTTAATTAAAAATAGGTTGGAATGGTTTTTGGAACATAACAATTCGTTATCTAGCTCTCAATATGGTTTTAGGAAAGGTAGAAGTGTAGCAGATAATCATAGTATTTTGTTTACTGATATACTCCTATCATTCTCTGGTGAGGAATCTACTGTTTCTGCTTTTCTGGACGCTAGTGCCGCTTATGATAATGTTAACCTAGCAATGCTAAAACAAAACTTGTTTAACTTAAAAATACCTCCAAAATTGATCAACTTCGTGTTTAACTTATTTACAGGGAGAACTATTAGTTTACGTGTTTCCGGTCAAAACCTTCCAAATAGAACACTTTGGAAAGGGATTCCTCAGGGCTCAGTACAGCCCTTTATTGTATGATGTATATACAAGGGATATTGATTTTCATCCTTCTTGTTCTATTTTGCAGTACGCTGATGATTTGCTCATTTATTCCTCTCATTCCTCTATAGAATAAGCAACATTACATTTGCAAAACTCGTTAGATAATCTCGTAACTTGGCTATTAAATCACGACTTATCTCTCTCAGCTTCTAAAAGTATTGCTGTTGTGTTTTCTCGTAAAAGATCTATCCCACTGGTAAGTGTTTCTCTTGGGCAGTCGGTAATCCCCACTACTAAAGAGGCACGTTTCTTGGGGAAAATTTACGATAGTAAAATGAATGGGGTCTCACATATCAATTAAACTTATAAAATTTACGCAAAATAAATTTAAATCGAAGTTCGAGAAAAGTTTGTTTACGTATTTCACTATGACAGTTATTGACAACCACGGAGAATCGCACGTAATCAATCGAGTTACTGTTTATTCATAGACTAAGTTGGCTACTATTTTCGAATTTTCGACTAGAATCTTCGAAGATGAAATGGAGCTATTTTCACAGGAATTGCGAAGAGATTTATGAATCATGTACTTTTACACAGAACACAAGGCAACGTCCGTTTTGAATGAGTTCCACGCACAAACACTAACTATTGAAACTTTACAGCGGCGCACTGATGTAAACCGGTTTATTCTGGTATATATAGTACTCTTTGTTCTGGTAAGAGCAGCGTACGTTGGGTGTAATTGTTTCGAGAACCGTCGATTGTGGTTGCTGCCGTCTGGATATGTTGCGGTACTTGCAGTAGACGCAAGAAAGGTGGGTTTTATCGGTCGAGGCTGCAGTACTCGAACACGAAGTCCACTTGGAAGCGATGCTATGCAGATCCGGCGCGGCGGGAACTCGACGCGACAATACGAGGGGGTCACCAGTTTGGGGTTATTAAGGCTGATGATAACAGCCTGTCCACCACTTTAACAGCGTGTCACAATGAAACTGCCTGCGTGTCTCTAAAACTATTTACTTTTCTCATTGATACAATATAATATGCACTGAGCGCGAGCGCGTTCGGGAGCTCGCTCCGAAAAAGAAAAAACCAAAGACCATAGCTCATAGTGTTGTACTAGTTGTTACTAATAATTTTAGTGCTGTGCGGCAATGTTGCCACAATGTTTCCATTTACAAAAACCCGCCCATACCATAACTGTTGATCCGTTGTATGGATGAACTTCCTGAACGCACCTCAGTCTTTCAGTATTGCCGGGACGACGGTACCTTTTTTTTTTTTTTTTTTCGTGCGGAAATCCCTTCGGATACCGCCCGCGCTGGAGAGCGGGGGTCTCCAGCGGGGGCGGTTATGTCGGGCTTGAACCGACTAAAACCGCACGCCGTCTCGGGTCTTAAGACGCCGGGGTGTAAGGTTACCCATAGAGCATATCCCTCGCACCCCGACTGACCCTGACCCATCTCCGGTTTCGAGATGGCCCCCTTACTTGCTCTCCACTGTGCCATCTGCTAATCAGAGCGACACGTGGAAAGCTTCCGAACAGCCCTCAACAGGGCCGTCCTCGCCTCGGTCGGAGTTGGCCGTAGGCGGCAGCGTCTCTCCCGCCCTAGGAGAGAGGCGCTGCCGCCTCCGTTGCCCAGGGTGCACCGCGTGGAGGTCCCCAACCAAGCACCCCTAAGGGACGACGGTACCTACACTCTTACCCTTCTTGTATCAGGCCTAAACCCGAATCGAGACTCATCGCAAAATAAAATGTTGTCACATTGTTCCTGGGTCCACGTTATGTGTTCTCTACACCATTCATTTCGACGAGCGCGATTTCCGTGACGTATAGGCGGGTACCTGATTGGACGTCGCGCTCGTAGACCGTACTCATGCAGTCGATTTCGCACGGTTTGGGGGCTAACAACAACACCACTTGAGTTTTGTAGCCTTGAACCTATCTTTCTGGCCGTTAACATTGGTTGACGTCTTGCGGTTAGCTGTATGTATCGGTCTTGCCGAGTAGTTGTACTCCTTCCACGGCCCGGGTGCTGCTCAGCGGGATTTCCTGTCGTAGTGTAACGCTGCCACAGACGGCAGATAATGCTCCTGTTCACATCAAAATGGTGAGATACCTCAGATTGGTTTCTTCCCGCTTGTATCATTCCCACAGCTCTTTGTATTTCCTCAGCGGTCAAATGACGTAGCTCTAACGTAAAAATTATCTCGCAATTGAATTTTATCAAAAACTCTATTAAAACTTGGTTAAAACTATAAAATTCAAACGAAACCAAATTTCTTAATTATCAAAAGAAAACATTTATGGAACTAATGTATCAGCTTTTAATTTTATGAAAAAAAAATCGAAATTCAATCGAGTTTTTTTTTCTAACCAGCCAGTACTACTGGAACCAAAAAGGTTAGGTATAACCGTGACGGGGGTGTGTGTTGGGTAACCTCCTCGCGTGTCGTTCCGATTCCGATCCCGCTGCAGTCCGGCGGGAACGGAATCGGAGCGGCCGGTACACCCTGGGCGGCGGTCAATGGCTTCCCCTTCATGGGGTTGGCATTGATCGTCGGCTAATACCCAACGTGGCGGGAACACATCGCTCTCCGTACTCCTCTGCTTTCAGAGGAGACAGGACGAGCGATGGTGTTAGTGGCTGAGGCCACCATAGGATCCTGTGGGATCCAGGGGCGGGTTGGCCCACTGCTAACGCAGGGGCCGACGGGCACGTGTGCCGCCGCCGGTGAGAGAGGACTAGCCATCCTCTCGCGTTCCGTAATCGGTAGGTGATCAGCAACGACCTAACTGGTGGCTCCAGAAGGGTACGCTGTGATCTTGCTGACCGGAGGGCTTGCCTTTATTGGCCGGCCCACGACAAGGAAAAGTCTATAACACCCGACAGCAAAGTCGTAAAAACCTATGGATACCAGCCGACCTCCATAGTATATAGGCTTATCCAGGTGCAGGGGGCACCGCCTGGATGGACCACCTTTCCCCCATACTCGTGGGATATGCTATGGACTACATAAATATCAACAATAATAAAACGGATCGATCACAACACAACAACCAGGGCAAGAAAAAGGACTTGAAAAATGACGGAGTCTGCGCGGAGGTCGCGCAGCAGGGAAGCGTGGAGGTGACGCTAAATACCTCGGCGGTGTCGGAGAGTTTCGACACCGCCAACGAGCGAAGCCGGGCGAGCAGCCCAGTGGGTCTGGGCGTGCAGCGGACCCGCAAGCGCAGGAGGCGCGCAAAGGCTCGGGCGGGGGAGGACGTGTCGGATGAGGACTTTACCCTCACCGGGACGACCTCCTCCTCCAGCAGCGACGAGGCGTCGAAGCCGGCTTCCAAGGTGGCTGCGGGCCGCCGAGGGGCGCGTGGTGGCGTGAGGGCTGGACAATCCACCCGAGCTCCCTCTGCTCTTGGAAGAGCCGTGGGAAACTCACCGCCGCTGCCTTCCACCTCGGCGGTGTCGGTGTCGGAGCCGTGCGGGAAGACGCGGTCACTCCTAGAGAGACTCCAGAAGGTGGCTGCGTCGTCCCAGGGGTCCCCGGACCCTCAGCAGGAGGAGATGCTGAACATTGTGTTAGGCATCACGAGGCAAAACGAGGCTCTCGCCTCACAGCTGGCCGAGTCCCGTCGAGAGACGGCTCGGCTAGCTGCAGCTCTGGAGGAGCTGAAGAGGTTGGTGGCGAGCTCCGCCCAGCCGGCACAGCCAGCGCAATTGGCGCAACCAGAGCCGCCGGCGCGGGTGACGCGATCGACGCGGTCGACGCAGCCGGTGCCAGCGAAGTCATCGCAGGCGGAGCAGTCGACGCAATCGGTGCGGCGGCCGGCCCAATCACCACCGGAGGAGCCCTGGATAGCTGCTACTCGAGCGCTGGAGGAGAGGATGATGAGTCGGTTGGAGGCCTTAGTGGACTCCATCCGCCGTCCGCCTCTGGCGCCACCGGTGGCCGGCTACACGGTAGCAGCCCGGAAGGGTAATACCCGCCCGGCTGCAGTGGAGGCTCTGCCGGAGCCGGCTCGTCGCCCCGCTCCCGCTCAGGGCCCCGCTCCCACTCAAGGGAAGGGAAAGGGGAAGGGCAAGGGCAAGGGGAAGACGTCCCCAGCCCAGGCCCCAGCCCCAGCCCCAGTCGCGGCTCCGGTAACCCCCACTAGAACCCCCTTGGAAGGGGGTTGGGAGGTGGCTGGAGCCAACAAAAAGAGGCGGAAGGCCGCAAAGAAGGCCGCCAAGAAGGCCAGGAGGGCCGCGGCCGCCGCGAAAGCAGCGCCGGGGAAGCTCCGTGCCCCCCGCACTACGGCCGTCGTCGTCACCCTGACGGCGGAGGCAGCGGGGAGAGGCATGGGGTATGCCGAGGTGTTGGCCAAGGTGAAGGCCAACGTCGACCTCAAGGCCCTCGAGATCCCGGGCGTCCGGTGCAAGAGCACACGGACAGGAGCCCGACTTCTCGAGGTCCCTGGCGCCGCCAGTGGCCCCAAGGCCGACGTCCTAGCGGCTCGGCTGAGGGAGTTGCTGGACGCAGCCGACGTCCGGGTGTCCAGGCCCATTAAATGCGCAGAAGTGCGCATTACGGGCCTGGACGACTCCGTCACGGCAGAAGAGCTCAGGCTCGCCGTGGCGGAGGCCGGGGACTGCTCCCCGGACACAATTAAGGCCGGAGCTATACGCTTCGGCCGCGGTGGACAGGGGGCAGCAGTTGTCGGCTGCCCTATCGCGGTGGCCCAAAAGGTCGCAGACGGGCGGAGCCTCCTGGTGAGAGGCTTCCTGAGGGCGCAGGCACGGCTCCTGCAGGCCCGACCGGCCAGGTGCTTCAGGTGCCTGTCGGTGGGCCATGTGGGGGTGCACTGCACGGCGGAGGTAACGGCGGGTGACCGCTGCTTCCGCTGTGGCCAGCCCGGTCATAAGGCCGGCACGTGTAGCGCCCCGTTGCACTGTTTCAGATGTGCAGCGGGGGGCAAGCCGGCTGACCATAGGGTTGGCAGCAAGGCCTGCGCCGGAGGGGAGCCGAAGCCGGGAGGCCGGCCTTCCGCCCCTAGTTCGCAGCGGGATGCGGAGATGGGGGTCCCATAATGGATCCTCAACTCCGCATCCTGCAGGCGAACGTGGGCCACGGTGCCTATGCTCAGGGTCTTCTGCTCCAGAGCATGGCACAGTGGGCTCGGCGGACCGGGAGAGTTCTAAGTCTCTCCCGGCCGCGCTCCGCCACCTCCTTCGCGAGCATTACATACTCGCAGAAGGAGGCGGCGGCGGCCCACGGGCTCGCGCTCCTCACCATTGCCGCAATCATGCTGCCGAGCGAGAGGACTCCCACCCCGATGGCTGCCACAAGGTCACGCCTCGGCGCCTCCCACGCCGGGCAGTCCGCCAGGGTGTGCAGCCCTGAGTCCTCGCTCGCGTCGCAGTGATGACACTCAGGCGTTGGCTCCTTCCTGATCCGATGCAGGTGGTCCCCGAAGCACCCCTTCCCGGAGATCACCTGCGTCAGTCGTTACGAGAGGCTTCCGTGTCGCCTCTCCAGCCAGTCCTCCATGATAGGCCTTACCGCCGCTATTGCGGCGTGCCCTGCGCTTGGTCGCCCAAGTCGTTCCTTCCACTCCACCACGATGGCCTGGCGGAGCTGGGACTGCACGGCCTCGATTTCTCGAGGCTCGGGGCACCATCCCTGCTCCCGCGCCTCCTTTCGCCACTGGTACAGTTGCGAAAGGGCTCTCGCTTCCAGGTCCCATGGCGGAGTTCCGGCAAGGAGACTCGCCGCCTCGAAGGAGATCGTGCGGTACCCTCGGATGACCCTGATGGCCAGAACTCGCTGCGGAGCGCGCAGCATCTGCACAGTTCTGGTCCTCAGGGCCTCCGCCCATATTGGGCACCCATACAGGGCCATGGACCGCACGATCCCCGCGTAGAGTCTCCTGCAGGAGTCATCGGGCCTCCTCATGTTGGGCAACAGCCGAGACAGAGCAAGAGCTGTGCCCTTCAATTTGGGGGCCAGACTTCGGATGTGCTCTCCGAAGTCCCATCGGCCGTCGAGCACGAGCCCCAAATATTTCATTTGGGGCTTGATGCCGATGCGATTTCCTCCCACGATGAGACTGGATCCCTCGGGTGGCTTGCTCCGAGGCCCATGGAAGAACAGGGCCTCGGTTTTATGCAGGGCCACCTCGAGACCCAGCCGCCGGATCCGCCTAACGACTTGGGCAACCGCGGTCGTGGCCTTTCGGGTCGCTTCGCGGTACGTCGCCCCGCACGCCGTCACGAGCGTGTCGTCCGCGTAGCACGTGACGGCGGCACCGCCTACGAGCTCACCGCGAAGCACCCAGTCGTATCCGATGTTCCACAGGAGCGGCCCCAGGACCGATCCCTGTGGAACACCGCACGACATTTCACGCCGACCGAGACCGGTCACGGTTGGGTAGATGACGGCTCTCTCCGTCAAATACGCCCCGACTATGCGGCGGAGGTAGAGAGGCACTTCGTGATACACGAGCGCCTCCCTAATGCTTTCTTTCTCCGCCGTCGAATGTTTGTTGTTTTGATACACTTTTAACACAAAACTGTAATTTTAACGAGCTTACTATGAAGTATTGTAATGTGTTCATTGTAAACTATATATATTACACACCTAAAACTTTCACTACACTATTAGCAATAATTGTAAAAAATACACGAAATTTTAATCAATTTTTGTGTGATCTGTATTTACATCATATCCCTTACATAACTATACAAATACATATTACAATTGAAAAATACACCTCAACAAGCCTACAGTCTAATGGACATAAAAGAATGGTTGGACAACTACAGTACTTCTTTCTCCTAGTTATTATGTTGTCAGTTTATATCTTTCGTTTAATGGATCGAGCTAACTGTGTTGATTACGTACAAAATGTTCGCAATGATCGTTGATAAGTTTTTAAAGGTTGGTTTCCATAATGCTGGATCTTTGGGAACGCATCATGACGATTTCATCGCTTTGTTCGATAGGCACCGTGTCGATGTGATGGCAGTTAATGAGACTTGGCTACGTCCAGGTGAGGAAGGCCGTGCGCCTGTCGTCCCTGGCTATCGGTTGCGCCATATACCCCGCCCGTCAAGCATTTGCAATGGAAGAGGTGGGGGTGTCGGCTTTTATGTCAGACGTGGGTTCAATGTGCGTACGTGGAGTCACCCGGTAGATCCAAGATACAATTCCATCGAACAAATGTGGTTGACATCTACTTTAAATGGAAGAAAGCTCACAATTGGTACTGCTTATCGGCCGCCTAGGCAGGACTTACAGTTGTTTCTTGATGCTATTACTGACACTATTGCCTCCCTGGGCCAGTGTGATCACTGTATTTTACTCGGGGATTTCAATACTGACATGCTAGTGGCGAGCGATAAATCTAAAAGAGTGACTGAATTCATAAACAGTCTGAGTCTTAAACAGTTTGTCACTACAGCTACCCACTTTACGGACACGAGTGCAACTCTCATAGACTTGGTGTGTACAGATCTTCGCGCGAGGCATATTTATGTTGAACCGTTCCGGAATGTCAACGGTCACTCTGTTATTACTTGTGAATTTAATATCAAAAAAGAGAAGAGTACGCCTTTCTTCATCAAATTTAGACCTTTGAAAGATGTTTGTCAAGATAGTATAACCTTCGATCTGGCAACATTAGATTGGAGTGACTTCGTTGGTGCGAGTTCTGTGAACACTATGGTTGATGCTTTTAATCAAAATGTGTTAACTGTCTTTGACTTACATGCCCCAGTTAAAGCTTGTCTTATTAAGGAACCATCGTACCCGTGGATCACGGATAACATAAAGTTCATGATGAAGTTACGTGATAAAGCGCTAGCTAAATACCGTTGCACTAAGTCAGTGTCCGGGAAGGAATATTATAAGCAATTAAAATCTTTAGTTAACACCTCTTTATATTATGAAAAAGCAGCCTATTATAAATATCATATTAATATACATATTAAGAACACTAAATTACTTTGGCAAAATTTAAAAAAGACTGTCTGTCGATTTAAACAGAATAAAGAACTTCCGTCCCATTTTTCTGACCCCACAGTAATTAATAACAGTTTTCTGGATGTACCTGGGAACTCTCTAGCTAGTATATCTCTTATGACTTATTTTGAGTTTCACAAACATATCGATGCCTCGTTCGAGATTATGCCGGTATCACTTGGCGTCATAGCCTCGACCATAGCCGAGTTGAAATCGAATGCGGAGGGCTATGATGGGGTCTCATTAAATATGATTATTTTAACGCTGCCCTACACACTGCCTTACATTACTGGCTTAATCAATCGTTCGATTGAAACATCCACATTTCCAGATGCTTGGAAGATTGCGGCTGTTAGGCCAATACCTAAGACAGCAAATCCCATAAATATAAAAGATCTCCGCCCCATTAGCATTTTGCCTTGTCTTTCAAAGGTTATGGAGAAAGTTGTGTGTAAACAACTTACTGAGTACTTAGAAAAATATAATATTTTACCTGATTTACAGTCGGGTTTCAGAAAAAGACGTGGCACTGCCACCGCACTGATAGACGTGACGGACAATATTCTAGCTGCTCAAGACAGGGGAATGTGCACGGTGTTGGTTTTGTTGGACTTTTCTCGCGCGTTTGATGGGATACATACGGGATTGCTTTTGTCTAAGCTTAGGTATTACGGTGTCGATCAAGGGGCACTCTCATGGTTTCACAGCTATCTGGATGGTCGCAAGCAGATGGTAGTACTAAAAGCAAGTGATGGAAATGATATTGCTTCACACCTTGCATCCATCGGTAGAGGCGTGCCCCAGGGCTCGATCCTAGGGCCTATTTTATTCAGTCTATACTGTGCGGACATAACAAATTGCCTTAAGAACTGTCAGTATCATATTTATGCCGATGACGTTCAGGTGTATTTGTCATTCAACCCCGGTGAACATGGAGCGGCTGTTGCAAAGTTGAATGACGATCTTAAGCGCATAACAACGTGGGCGGAAAGTAATTGCTTGTTATTAAACCCACATAAAACTAAGTATTTGCTTTTTGGTACCAAGACTCAGATCAGTCGGGTACCCACCAGCCTAAACCTAAGTCTCATGGGTGAGCTGATAGATAGGGTTACTGAAGCTCGCAACTTGGGACTATACGTGGATCCCAGCCTAAGATTTGAAAAGCATATCGCTGAGTCAGTTCGGAATTGCTTCTACCGTTTAAAAGTACTGTATAAAATGAGGCCACAGCTATCTGAGGAACTAAGGGTACATGTAACTGAGTCCCTTGTTTTATCTAAGCTCAATTACGCCGATGTAGTTTACGGCCCACGTCTGCTGGCTCGCACTGAGAGACTAGTACAGCGCGTTCAAAATGCCTGTGCTCGTTTCTGCTTCGCGATACCGCACAGAAGTCATGTCACACCTTACTTAAGCAATTATTCTCTACTAAAGATGAAAACCAGAAGAAAGATGCATATGGCATGTCTTCTGTTCGGTGTTATCAGATGCGGGGAGCCACGATATTTATTTCATAAGCTTGGCTGGGTTACTGGCAGAAGATTGTGTGCCAGAAGGCAGTGCTCCCAGCAACTATCTATACAGCAGCATCGATCTGCGTCATTCAGGGGTAGTTTTCGTTATGCAGCTTCCAAAATATGGAATAATCTTCCACCACCGTTACGTTCCATTACAACGATAACCACGTTTAGAAAACGTCTACGGCTGTTTCTCTTGGAAGCTCAAAGGGGGCTGGATAACGTAAACGCTAATATATCGCTAATTTGAGTTTATTCATGACACACATTTGATTGTATATGTTGTGTATTAACCGTATCATTATATTTATCTATACATTATACTCTATCACACTATCTATTTCACAAACACACCACTACACACGTCATTAACACACAGCATCGACGGTGGGGCGTCCGTGTGTCACTAAATAGTCGGGGTCCAGGATAAAACCAGCGCCAGGTTACTATCTGGCACATGCTGAACTGGGCACCCATTTGGTGCATTTGTGTGCCACATAACTATTATGCTCCTGTTATTTTAAAATCATTATCTTTAGTTGTTATATAATTTTATGTACTTAGTTTGTGGCCTCTTTGCACTAATAAATGTTTCTTTCTTTCTTTCTTTCTAATGCAACTCCAGGGCAAGGTGTTGAACGCGTTGGCGATGTCCAGGGACACCGCCAACATCACCTCACCCCGGGCTACTGCATCCTCCGCCAGAGCCCTCACGCGCATGATGGCATCCACGGTGGAGCGCCTCTGGCGGAAGCCATATTGACCATCCGCCAGGTCCGGCCCCACTCTTGAGAGGTGCTCGACGAGGCGCTTCGCAATTACTCTTTCAAAGAGCTTGCACACCTCGTCGAGCAACACTATGGGCCGGTAGGCGGACGGCGAGTCCGCCGGGCGCCCCTCCTTTCGGATGAGGACCAGTTTCCCCGTCTTCCACAATTTCGGAAACTGGCCCCGCTCCAAACATGCGCTAAGAAGCCCCCTCAGTCGGGGCTCGAGAGCGTCGTCGACTAGAGCTAGGACCCACACTCGGCCTGGAATGCCGTCGGGTCCCGGGGCGGTGTGTTTGGCTCTTAGCCTTCTCACCGCCAGCTCTAGTTCTACCCAAGTGACCTCGGGCACGTCGTCGTCTTCCACGTCGGGCGCCATGCGCAACCGAGGCGGAGTCATCTGCGGTGGAACATGTTCCACCGCCCGCGCTGGGAACAGGGAGCCAACAACTCCTCCGAGCAGATCCGGCTGGAGACACCGGGTTAACGGCGGGGCCTTGGGGCGCAGCTTGCCCCTCACCATCCGGTAGGGCCGCCCCCAAGGGTCCTACTCCAGCGTCTCCAGCAGCTCGCGGAAGGCGTCCCGTTTGGAACGCCTTATCTCCGCTCGGAGGGCTCGTCTGGCCTCCCTGTATCCCTCGTACAACTCCGCCTCTCGGGCCTCCGCATCTGCGGGGCGGCGACGCCTCCTACGGAATCGGGCCCACCGGCGGTGCGTGATCACGCAGGCCCGTCTGAGCTGCGCGATCTCCGACGACCACCAGTAGACCTGACCTCTCGGATTATAGGGCGGAGCCCTAGGCATCGCCGCG
This sequence comes from Cybosia mesomella, assembly GCA_946251805.1. Classification (NCBI taxonomy): domain Eukaryota; kingdom Metazoa; phylum Arthropoda; class Insecta; order Lepidoptera; family Erebidae; genus Cybosia; species Cybosia mesomella. The sequence goes on from OX276395.1 coordinate 13,168,187, forward strand.
TCACAGACACGGGTCATGGCCTCCCGGAACCACTCCGCCTCATCGTCTATGCTGACAGGCCTCCGGCGCAGGGGCCCAGGCCTGTACGATGGCGGCTTCCAGGAGGAGCTCCCGATCAAGTCGCTTAAGCGCCCAACGTGGCTCGGGTGGAGCCGGTGCAGCCGGCGCGTCGCTCGCAGGGGGGGACACGTCAAGAGAATGTATCGGTGATCCGAACTTGTGTCCTCCCCCAAAACGACGCGCCAGCCCTGAACACGTCGCGCCAACGAGGGGCTCGCGAACGATAGGTCCACGATGGAGCTACCCCTCGAGGTCACGAACATGTCCACGGCTCCCCGATTTAGGAGGACTAGGCCGAGTCGTGCGGCCCAGTCCACCAGTGCCCTGCCTCTATGCCCCGTCGCGCCCCTTTCGTGTCGGGAACCCCAGGCATACGACCAGGCGTTGAAGTCCCCGAGCACAAGGACCGGACGGGGCTGGCAGGCATTGACGACGACGGCCAGCTGACGGAGCCATTGCTCATATGCAGCTTGGTCTCGGTTCGGCGTGATATAAGCGGCCACGACCGCTATGTCGCCAACCGCTGCCGCCACGCAGCCGGGTCCCCTTGCAACGACGGCAAGAGGGGGGCTGCCGGCGGCAGGGTTGTGCACCAGTGCCGCCGACCCATCCAGCGCGGTTTCCCAGGCAGGCCCGAGGAGCCGGTGGGTGTATGGCTCGGCGACAGCGGCGGCAACTTGCTCGCCGCGCGTCGCAGGCGACTCAGGCGCCGGAGGTCGCTTAACGACCTCCGTCCTCCATGAGCGCAGGCCTGGGGGTGGCGGGTGAGGCCACCTGTCACCCTAGCAGAAGCAGGCCGGGACGGTGGGGCGACTAGCGCCCCTCCCCCAAACCGGGGCAAGACGGGGACACCGTGGTTCCCAAACCCGAGGGGGCTATCTCGAAACCGGAGATGGCCCCGGTTCAGTCGGGGTGCGAGGGATATGCTCTATGGGCAACCTTACACCCCGGCGTCTGTAGACCCGAGACGGCGTGCGGTTTTAGTCGGTCCAAGCCGTTTTAGCCGCTGGCACGCGGGGGGTATCCGAAGGGATTTCCGCACGATAAAAAAAAAAAAAAAAAAAGGTATAACCGTGACGGAATTATGTAATAAAAAAATTTTTTTTAGTGTTTTACAAGTTTTTTATTATAGAAGATAGAATAACTCAAAATAATCAAAGCAAATCAGTAGTGGCGTGAATTCTAGTTCGTATTTTTATATTTATCGGTTGAACAAATTTGTTTTAAAATATCGGGTCTTGTTTTTAGATAAGTGTGGAACTCAGTACATTATAATTATATTTATATTTATCTTCGTAATCAAAATAGCTTTCATAACTGCGACACTCCAAGGCCTCTTTTCTAAGGTGGTAGAGTCAAGCAACAGTCATTTTGGCCGTTGCATGAATGGGCCGACTCGACCGGGGAAGCACCACCCTCTCACAGAATATCGACGCCAAGTAACAGTATTTGAACTGTTGCGTTCCGTTTGGTGAGTGAGAGTGCCGGAGCCCAAACTCCTTTCCCATCCCCTTTCCTTTACAGAGTCGGCAGCGCGAGTGTGACGCCACTGGTGTTGCAACAACAACTGTGTTCTATCACTTGTCCATATTTTGTTCATTTGAGAAAAAACTCTTTCCACAGGTGCGTTACTTCCAGGCAGACACATAACGCATTCAATAATCGTGGAAAAGTTTGTTAAATTAAGATTATTGGTACGAAAGTGCTGGAATAATTCGACCCAACGATTTTCAGTAGAAACATTCTCGGCATTCCAGCTAGACATTTTAGAACGTATACCTTTTTTTTTTTTTTTTTTTTTTATCGTGCGGAAATCCCTTCGGATACCCCCCCGCGTGCCAGCGGGGGCGGTTATGTCGGGCTTGAACAGACTAAAACCGCACGCCGTCTCGGGTCTACAGACGCCGGGGTGTATGGTTGCCCATAGAGCATATCCCTCGCACCCCGACTGACCCTGGGCCATCTCCGGTTTCGAGATGGCCCCCTCGGGTTTGGGAACCACGGTGTCCCCGTCTTGCCCCGGTTTGGGGGAGGGGCGCTAGTCGCCCCACCGTCCCGGCCTGCTTCTGCTGGGGTGACAGGTGGCCTCACCCGCCACCCCCAGGCCTGCGCTCATGGAGGACGGAGGTCGTTAAGCGACCTCCGGCGCCTGAGTTGCCTGCGACGCGCGGCGAGCAAGTTGCGGGCTCGGCGGACCGGGAGAGTTCTGAGTCTCTCCCGGGCGCGCTCCGCCACCTCCTTCGCGAGCATTACATGCTCGCAGAAGGAGGCGGCGGCGGCCCACGCGCTCGCGCTCCGCACCATTGCCGCAATCATGCTGCCGAGCGAGAGGACTCCCACCCCGATGGCTGCCACGAGGTCACGCCTCGGCGCCTCCCACGCCGGGCAGTCCGCCAGCGTGTGCAGCCCTGAGTCCTCGCTCGCGTCGCAGTGATGACACTCAGGCGTTGGCTCCTTCCTGATCCGATGCAGGTGGTCCCCGAAGCACCCCTTCCCTGAGATCACCTGCGTCAGTCGGTAGGAGAGGCTTCCGTGTCGCCTCTCCAGCCAATCCTCCATGATGGGCCTTACCGCCGCTATTGCGGCGTGCCCTGCGCTTGGTCGCCCAAGTCGTTCCTTCCACTCCACCACGATGGCCTGGCGGAGCTGGGACTGCACGGCCTCGATTTCTCGAGGCTCGGGGTTCCATCCCTGCTCCCGCGCCTCCTTTCGCCACTGGTACAGTTGCGAAAGGGCTCTCGCTTCCAGGTCCCATGGCGGAGTTCCGGCAAGGAGACTCGCCGCCTCGAAGGAGATCGTGCGGTACCCTCGGATGACCCTGATGGCCAGAACTCGCTGCGGAGCGCGCAGCATCCGCACAGTTCTGGTCCTCAGGGCCTCCGCCCATATTGGGCACCCATACAGGGCCATGGACCGCACGATCCCCGCGTAGAGTCTCCTGCAGGAGTCATCGGGCCCCCTCATGTTGGGCAACAGCCGAGCCAGAGCAAGAGCTGTGCCCTTCAATTTGGGGGCCAGACTTCGGATGTGCTCTCCGAAGTCCCATCGGCCGTCGAGCACGAGCCCCAAATATTTCATTTGGGGCTTGATGCCGATGCGATTTCCTCCCACGATGAGACTGGATCCCTCGGGTGGCTTGCTCCGTGGCCCATGGAAGAACAGGGCCTCGGTTTTATGCAGGGCCACCTCGAGACCCAGCCGCCGGATCCGCCTAACGACTTGGGCAACCGCGGTCGTGGCCTTTCGGGTCGCTTCGCGGTACGTCGCCCCGCACGCCGTCACGAGCGTGTCGTCCGCGTAGCACGTGACGGCGGCACCGCCTACGAGCTCACCGCGAAGCACCCAGTCGTATCCGATGTTCCACAGGAGCGGCCCCAGGACCGATCCCTGTGGAACACCGCACGACATTTCACGCCGACCGAGACCGGTCACGGTTGGGTAGATGACGGCTCTCTCCGTCAAATACGCCCCGACTATGCGGCGGAGGTAGAGAGGCACTTCGTGATACACGAGCGCCTCCCTAATGCAACTCCAGGGCAAGGTGTTGAACGCGTTGGCGATGTCCAGGGACACCGCCAACATCACCTCACCCCGGGCTACTGCATCCTCCGCCAGAGCCCTCACGCGCATGATGGCATCCACGGTGGAGCGCCTCTGGCGGAAGCCATATTGGCCATCCGCCAGGTCCGGCCCCACTCTTGAGAGGTGCTCGACGAGGCGCTTCGCAATTACTCTTTCAAAGAGCTTGCACACCTCGTCGAGCAACACTATGGGCCGGTAGGCGGACGGCGAGTCCGCCGGGCGCCCCTCCTTTCGGATGAGGACCAGTTTCCCCGTCTTCCACAATTTCGGAAACTGGCCCCGCTCCAAACATGCGCTGAGAAGCCCTCTCAGTCGGGGCTCGAGAGCGTCGTCGACTAGAGCTAGGACCCACGCTCGGCCTGGAATGCCGTCGGGTCCCGGGGCGGTGTGTTTGGCTCTTAGCCTTCTCACCGCCAGCTCTAGTTCTACCCAAGTGACCTCGGGCACGTCGTCGTCGTCCACGTCGGGCGCCATGCGCAACCGAGGAGGAGTCATCTGCGGTGGAACATGTTCCACCGCCCGCGCTGGGAACAGGGAGCCAACAACTCCTCCGAGCAGATCCGGCTGGAGACACCGGGTTAACGGCGGGGCCTTGGGGCGCAGCTTGCCCCTCACCATCCGGTAGGGCCGCCCCCAAGGGTCCCGCTCCAGCGTCTCCAGCAGCTCGCGGAAGGCGTCCCGTTTGGAACGCCTTATCTCCGCTCGGAGGGCTCGTCTGGCCTCCCTGTATCCCTCGTACAACTCCGCCTCTCGGGCCTCCGCATCTGCGGGGCGGCGACGCCTCCTACGGAATCGGGCCCACCGGCGGTGCGTGATCACGCAGCCCCGTCTGAGCTGCGCGATCTCCGACGACCACCAGTAGACCTGACCCCTCGGATTATAGGGCGGAGCCCTAGCCATCGCCGCGTCACAGACACGGGTCATGGCCTCCCGGAACCACTCCGCCTCATCGTCTATGCAGACAGGCCTGTCCGGCGCAGGGGCCCAGGCCTGTACGATGGCGGCTTCCAGGAGGAGCTCCCGATCAAGTCGCTTAAGCGCCCAACGTGGCTCGGGTGGAGCCGGTGCAGCCGGCGCGGCGCTCGCAGGGGGGGACACGTCAAACCGAATGTATCGGTGATCCGAACTTGTGTCCTCCCCCAAAACGACGCGCCAGCCCTGAACACGTCGCGCCAACGAGGGGCTCGCGAACGATAGGTCCACGATGGAGCTACCCCTCGAGGTCACGAACGTGTCCACCGCTCCCCGATTTAGGAGGACTAGGCCGAGTCGTGCGGCCCAGTCCACCAGTGCCCTGCCTCTATGCCCCGTCGCGCCCCTTTCGTGTCGGGAACCCCAGGCATACGACTAGGCGTTGAAGTCCCCGAGCACAAGGACCGGACGGGGCTGGCAGGCATTGACGACGACGGCCAGCTGACGGAGCCATTGCTCATATGCAGCTTGGTCTCGGTTCGGCGTGATATAAGCGGCCACGACCGCTATGTCGCCAACCGCTGCCGCCACGCAGCCGGGTCCCCTTGCAACGACGGCAAGAGGGGGGCTGCCGGCGGCAGGGTTGTGCACCAGTGCCGCCGACCCATCCAGCGCGGTTTCCCAGGTAGGCCCGAGGAACCGGTGGGTGTATGGGTCGGCGACAGCGGCGACATTTATGGCCCACTGTGCCATGCTCTGGCGCAGAAGGTCCTGAGCATGGGCACCGTGGCCAACGTTCACCTGCAGGATGCGGAGTTGAGGATCCATTATGGAACCCCCATCTCCGCATCCCACTGCGAACTAGGGGCGGAAGGCCGGCCTCCCGGCTTCGGCTCCCCTCCGGCGCAGGCCTTGCTGCCAACCCTGTGGTCGGCCGGCTTGCCTCCCGCTGCACACCTAAAGCAGTGCAGCGGGGCATCGCACGTGCCGGCCTTGTGACCGGGTTGGCCACAGCGGAAGCAGCGGTCACCCGCCGTCACTTCCGCCGTGCAGTGCACCCCCACATGGCCCACCGACAGGCACCTGAAGCACCTGGCCGGTCGGGCCTGCAGGAGCCGTGCCTGCGCCCTCAGGAAGCCTCCCACCAGGAGGCTCCGCCCGTCTGCGAACTTTTGGGCCGCCGCGATAGGGCACCCTCCTCCTGCCCATGGTCTTCCCAGCCTCTTGGCTATTAAGACCGAATCACGGGAGGTGCGCGCCTTACTTGCGAAGGCTCTTTCGGGCGCGCACGATCTTGAAATTTTTGTCCCGGCCCTCTCCCCATTCAGGGGCGGCTACAAGCGAGATGCCGCAGTTGCGGCCCACAACACAGTACGGCTTCGCCGCCCGCTCGGGTCCTATGTTGGTAATTACGCCACCAGGTTGTCGTCAATTTGGCTACGACGCGCGTGCCACTTGTGCGCAAAGGATCGAAACTGCCGGAAGTTTGCCTCCGAGGAGACGAGGTCGCGATAGTACACCGGTCCCTCCTCTTCCCTCGTGATCGCATCGAGCAGGCGTTCCCGGTCATCACTGTAGAGGGGGCAGTTCCACAGGACGTGGTCCAAGGTCTCCTCGACTTCCGCGTCGCAGGTGCACGCCGGCGACCGCACCAGCGCCATGTCATGCAGCCTTTTCCTAAATGCTCCGTGTCCTGTTGGAAGCTGTGAGACTTTATAGTCAGGCTCGACCCATGTAGCTTTTAGGCGAGCCAACACGTCCGGGAAGAACCGATGGAGGTCCCTACCCTTATCCTCCTCTTCCCATCTCAGCTGCCATGAGGCAACCGTCTCCTCCGAAATTTGTTTCCTTCCCGTTGTGAACTCGTCCCGGTTGAGGTGACGGATATCATCTATCCTTCCAGCACGTATCACCGCTAAGTCAGCGGGTAGGACCCCCGCCAGCACCGGCAGAGCTGCGGAGCTAACCGACCGGTAACATTTGGTTAGCAATATTAATGCTGGGCGTTGCGTCCTAAGTAGAGCGCCGCGAACCACATAGGCTGACACGCGCCTCCACCAGCAACCTGCCGCGTACGTGACAATCGCGGAGTAGGTGCCCTGGTACAGGAGCTTAAGGGCTCGGTAACGAAGGCCCCAGGAGGCGGTGGAGACGCGAGCCATCCTACCAAGGGCCGCGACGGCTCTCTCCCCAATGGATACCGCATGCTCCCTGAAGCTGAGGCCTGAGTCGAGTACCACACCCAGAACCCTGGTCGACTGTACGCTTTTGACTGAGACCCCATCGAGCCTGATCGTCGGGGGGCGGCCTGGCATCTTTCCCTTCATGGTCATAGAGAATGACTTGGAGGGTGAGAAGCCAAGGCGATTGCGCTCACCCCATTCCGATATCAGGACCATGGCATGTGAGGCCGATGCCTCGACGCCGGCGCGTGAATTGGACTCGATGAGGATCGTTACATCATCAGCGTAGGCGACCAGTTTGACTCCGTCTGGGTATGGGAGCCGAAACAGGTCGTCCATTAAGACGTTCCAGAGAGTTGGGCCCAACACCGAGCCCTGCGGGCAGCCCATTGTGGATGTCTTCCACACGGCCCTGTCCCCCACGAAAAGGCCAACCCTCCGATGCGAGAAATACGAAATGAGCATGCGGTATACATTAGGTGGGCATCCCCCATTCTTTGCCTTTAGGAGGATCATTGGCCACCATGCGTTGTCGAACGCCCCCGAAATGTCCAGGAAGACAGCCTGAACGTATTTGCTAGTGCTGTTTTTGGCAGTGTCCTGAATGGACTGGAGAGCCGTAAGAGTCGAACGACCTGTTGTGAATCCGTGCTGGCAGGGAGATTGATTGCGCTGGATGCTCGGCGCACACTTGAGCATTACCCGCTTCAGGATTTTGCCCAGAACGGGAAGTAGCGTGATGGGGCGGTACGCTTTGGGATCGGACAGCGGCTTACCATTTCCTTTCGGAAGTACCGCAAGCCGGCCGTCCTTCCACGCACCCGGAAAAGTGCCCTCCTCAACGCAAAGGCCGAAAATTCGCGTTAGCTCGGAGCTAGCTGCGTGCCACACATGTTTGACCATGCGGGCAGAAATTCCATCGATTCCCGGAGCAGTGTTAGGAAGATTCTTGACTAGCTCCCACACCTCCTGACGTGACAGAGGAAGCGCGTCCCGGCCCGAGGGGGTGCAGGCCGCCAGGACCCTAACCTGTGTTGGTAGGTTGTATCTATTGAGACATTGTCGTCCGGGCACAAGGAGTAGACAAGGTTGGTCATGGCGGCCCCCACGTCCCCCGGGAGTTCCTCTAAGTACTTAACCGCATTGATGATGTTTGGTGCAGGACGGTGTCTGCCGGTCGCCGCCCGATAAGCGAGCCCCCATGGGTCCGAGTTGCCAGAGTCGGCCAGATCCCTAAAAAAGTCGGTTTGCGCTTTCTCCATTAGTAGCCTATAGCGGCGCCGGTGCTCGCTTACACTCGATTTAGCCGAGGCCAGAAGGGCCTCGGGTAGGTCGAGCTTCCTGGCTGTTTGCCAGGCCCGGCGCGCTTTGTTGTGCGCCTTGCGCGCCACGTCGAGAGCCGGGGTCCACCATTCGTGGCCCTTGGCTCGTTTCCTGCTATTGACTGAGCCCAGTGCGGCCTCCGCCGCACACCCCACTAGGCTAGTGAAGTCGGAGCAGACCCTATCTACCCCCCGTGTCCAGTCAAGCCGACCCACCAGCTCGTGGACCCGAGTTTGGAAGAGTTCCCAGTTTGCACCGCGCTCCCGAAACCTCTTTGGTTCTCCCGACAGTGCCGCATGTGGTGGCGGCTGGTGGTGTGTGTGGCCGGCGGTGATGGTGGCCACTATCAGCCTGTGGTCTGAGGAGCTGGCATTCGGGCAGACTCTCCAGTCAGATATCTCAGCACCACGAGTAGACAGGGTTACGTCAATGTAAGATTCCCCGTTGACGGTGGAGAAGGTGGGGGGTTGTCCCTCTCGGTTGTGGATGGTGAGGTTGCGGCTGGCAATGAAGGCCTCTACCTCCTCCCGTCGGCGGTTGACTTCATGCCCTCTCCCTGAGTAGTGCCGTGGCTGGGAGTGCCACAGCGGTGAGTGAGTGTTGAGGTCGGCACAGATTATCACGTTGTTCCCGCGCGTTCGGTCCAGGATCCGTCCTAGTTGTTCCAGGTGAGGGCCTGCCTGCTGCGAGTGCTGAAAATAGGCACTCACGACCGTGATCCCGTGTCCGTGGCCAAACCCGATGTTTGCCGCGATGCAGTGGCTATTCGACAGGTGCGAGAGGATGCAGATCGTATTATCTAGGCGCGGTGAGAAAATGGCGGCCATGCTGTCCTTGCCGTCCGGCAGCAGAAGAGTCTGGGCAACACACCGGGCAGGATCCCCGGACACGTACGGCTCCTGCACCAGGATCAGGTCCAGGTCCCATTCCCTGGCTATTAGCGGGAGCTCCGCGGTGGCGTCAGCTGCGCCCTGCAGGTTCAGCTGTCCAATCCTGAGTGTTCCTACGGGTTTTCTAGCCATAATTAATTCTTGTTAGTTCCCGTTCTTCGGCGTATCTCCTGGCTGGGCAGTCTCGGGAGTTGGTGGAGTGGTCCGATGCACCCTTCCGCCCGAACTTCTTACAGGTGGCACAGCACCTCCTCTCCGTCTGGCATTCTTCGTTCTTGTGGCCGTCGTCGCCGCAGAGTCCGCAGGTGGTCACCTTGGCGCGGCAGTACTTCTCTGGGTGCCCGTACTGCTGACACTTGCGGCAGCACGTGACACCCACGAAGTCATTAATTTCAACCACCTCCCATCCTATGTAGGCTCGTCCCATGTCGACCAGGGCTTTGCGAAGGGCGGAGCTTGCCTGGCATACCCACATGCATCTGCCGTTACGTCGGCTACGGCGGTACAGTCCTCGTAACTGCTTACCAAGTGCTTCTTCGGTCCATGCGCTGTCATGCAGGTTCTGCTCCCACAGTTCCTTTCGTAGCGTCTCAAAATCCTGCTCGCCGTCTGCCCCAGTCAGGGAGATCAGGGGCTGCCGATCCTTCGGCTCCTCGACGCGTAGAGTGGGAGGGATAGCTTTTTTTAGTGCTTCTGCCGCAGAGGTCGACCCCGTCTGGATTATAACCCCACTGTTACCGCACGGCCGCATTCCGTGTATACGGACACCAATCTCCGCTGGCTTTACGGCCAGCTTAAGCGCGACCTTGGTCTCGGCTGCAGTTTTAAAGACATCCCGTTGGTCTTCAGCAGGGTAGACCGCAATGACCGGACCCGGGCGCGTCGGGATTTCCTTCGGCTCTTCGTGCCGGCCGAGTTTCAGCATGCTGGCGTACGAGTGCGTGGTGGGTGCCGCAGACTTGGTGCCATAACGGGGTCCTGGTTGGTCTTGAGACTTCATGCGCTCCTCAGCCACCACAGCGCGCTGCTCCGCAGCTGCCAGCCGTGCGATGAGGGTGGTTATTAGCGAACCCGCCATGGCCACGTGCTGCCCGATCACAGCTATCTCGTCCTTGTTCAGCTTCGATGTTTTGGACCGGACCGTATCCATGATGCCGACCGTAGCCATGCCCGCGTAGTCCGCCAGCTCGACATAGTCCGCCGACTTGAGGTCCATCCCTGGCGTCACTGGTGTAGACGGAGGGGCCGATGTAGATAGTGCCGTGGAGGCGGGAGGGATAGCCAGCGTCGGCTGGTCTGCGAGTGGGGCGGGTCTGCGGGTAGTTTTCCTGCGGGCGTGCTCCTGGGTGTCTTCGGGTGATGTAAGGGGGCGCTTGGCTGTAGAGGCCGTGGGGGCCACGGGGGCATCCGATGGTGGTTGGGAGGGGGGGGGGGGTTCCGTACGGCGAGGCGTACTGTGAGGGCGGGGACCTGAGCAACGAATTGCGAGGCCTGAATGCTGTGCCGGTGCGCGTCGAGCCTTCGCTGTGGTACGCCTCCTCGTACCGCTCCCGGCGATCCGGGTCGTCGTCCTCCATCCCGGAGCCCCCGCTCCGGGATGGAGGACGACGACCCGGGTTCGCCTGGTGGGGCGCCGACTACCCTATTCCACTGTTCGCCGAGATTAACGAATGTCAAAAGTTTGGGGGGGGGGGTATTACCGAGTATCCGGGGGGGGGGGGGAGGTCAGGGGGCCTCTAATTCAGTCACACACGGGTGACAAAAGAGCACAAAAAAAAAAAAAAAAAGAAAAAAGTTTAAAAAGTTTGCACTTAGCTCTCAGGCACCGATGGTATAAAGCTCTGCTCCCGTATAAGTAGTATGCTGTGCGCCAATGCACGAACAGAGGTCTGCCAAAGTATTGGAGTAATTCGAGACGCACTTCGTGAACTATGTCACGACACCAGCCCCGTGAACAGCCCTGCTGCTGTCACCTGTCACCGGTTCCCGTCGACTGTCACTGTCACTGTCAGCTGTCAGCTGTCAGATGTCAGATGTCAGCCTTCCGCTGTCAGCCGTCAGCCGACGCGAAAAACACGAACGCAAAACGTCACAAAGTGTCACTGTCACTGGGCCCTCGAGATGACAGCTGTCAGCTGTCAACTGTCGGGTTAGCGTCAAACTCGCACAAGTGTCACTGTCACTGATTTCCGTCCTCCTCTTCGCGGTACAAATCCAAAGATGGCCGCCGCCCCTTATGGACGACCGCGCAAGAGGAAGCAGGAGGGACCGACTATTGCACTACACTGCACCACGAGTCACTGTCTCACTATCCTGCACCAACACAAGATGGCCGCTGCCTCTTATGGGCCGACACCCAAGAGAGAGCAGGAGGGACCGAACTTTAGAAAAACCCGAACAAATGAAGTAGGTAAAACTGGAAAGTAAATAGCAAAGAGCTCCGCACGCACGTCCGTCCTCGACAGATGCCGGCGACGAAGTCGCCGCGATAGGGCAAACCCACCTCCGCCTCATGGCTTGTTCCAACCTACTGGTTATACAAGCCGAATCACGGGAGATGCATACCCTTACTTGCCAGTGGCTCTTTGGGGGTACGCACATTTCTCCCTACAAATTGTTCTCTTCGTCCTTGTCCCTTATGTCAGCCTCTCCCCCTTCTGGGGCGTGAACAACACACGTACGCCTTGGATGCTTAAGCCCGCCGTGTGCCCACCTTTCAGTGGTACCGCTAGCTCCACCATTTTTCCTGTTAACTAATTCGCCTCTTCTAGGTCTCCTACTTCTTCACCTCTCTCCAGCCCACTGCGCTTCTGATGCCACCTTCGCGCGTATTCACGGAAATACCGGAAATTTTCCTCTGATCCTACCAGATCCGGGTAGTACACTGGACCCACCTGAAGAACCGTAACGTTATCCAAAAGGTGCCTACGCTCGTCCCCGTAGAGATTACATTCCCACAGTGCGTGGTGAACGTCCTCCACCTCACTCTCTTCGCAGTAGCACGACCCCGTGTCTACTAGCTTCATGCGGTGAAGTCGGTCCCTAAAGCAGCCATGACCTGTGAGCAGTTGCGAGGCTTCATAGTCCGGTTCAACCCAAGTTGCCTCAAGTCGAACCTTCACGTCCGGGAAATACCGATAGAGTTCCCTCCCCTTACCCGATGTGTCCCAACGCCTTTGCCATTGGGCAAAAGCGGACTCAGTCCCGCTGAGTTTGGCACTCCGAAGCTCTTTCCTGGTATTCGCGGACTCACGTGCCACACCTAGTTCGCCTGCCCGAATTACCTCGAGGTCAGCCGGTAGGACTCCGGCTAACACCGCCAGCGCATCGGTGCTCGTCGAGCGGTACGCCTTGGTCAGAAGGACCAGGGCAGGTCTCTGGGTGCGCAATAGCGCACTCCGCACAACGTGAAGGGACGCACGCTCATACCAACATGCCGCGGCATACGTTACCGTCGCTACAAAAGTTCCCTGATACAGGACCTTAAGGGCCCTGTATCTGACACCCCACGAGCACGCCGATACTCTTGACATCTTGCCGAAGCAATTTGCCGCCCTGTCCCCGATCGATACCGCATGCCGCGCGAACGATAGACTAGCATCGACCACCACACCCAGCACCGTGGTCGATGTGACGCTCCTGACAGATTTCCCCCCGAACCTGATGACAGGTGGCCGCTGGAGTTTTCCCCTGATTGTCATAGTTGCAGACTTCGCAGGAGAGAACTCCAGCCTGTTTCGGGCCCCCCACTCACCGACAAGCTCCAATGCTGTAGAAGCCGTAGCCTCTATGCTTGCCCGAGTTTCGGACTCTATCAGGATCGTCACATCGTCGGCGTATGCCACGACACTCACACCCCCCGGATATGGAAGCCGAAGCAAGTCGTCCAATAGCACGTTCCAGAGCGTGGGTCCCAACACCGATCCCTGCGGGCAACCCATTGTTGCTGTCTTCCACAGCACCCGGCCCCCCACGAACATCCCCGTCCGGCGACCCGTGAAGTAGTCCGCTAGCATCTTATAGATGTTTCGCGGACATCCTCCACGCTTCACCTTGAGCATGATCATGGGCCACCAGGCGTTGTCGAAGGCTCCAGAGATATCCAAAAACACTGCCTGCACGTACTTCGACGCGCTCCTCCGCGCGACACCGAACATAGTGTTCAGTGCCGAGACTGTTGACCGTCCCCGAGTGAATCCGTGCTGGCGATCCGATAAACTTTTCGTTATTTGCGGGGCACATTTCAAAATGACGCGTTCCAAAATCTTACCAAGAATCGGCAACAGAGTGACGGGTCGGTAAGCCTTAGGGTCGTCAAGCTGCCTGCCGTTCCCTTTCGGGAGGACAATCAGCCTGCCGTCCTTCCATACTTCCGGAAAAACCCCCTCCTGGACACATCGCCTATACACTTCAGTGAACTCGACCGGCGCGGCTGCATAACTATGCTGGACGATGCGAGCGCTCAACCCGTCGATACCCGGAGCCGTGTTAGGGAGGTCCCCGACTATCCTTTTAACTATCTCCTCAGTGGGAGGGGAGGCATCTTCTCCTGAGGGCATCGCAGAGCTCATCATTCGCACCAGCCTGTGGTACTCCGTGTCCACAGAGACATCGTCGTCCGGGCACAGGGAGCACATGAGGCTGTGCATGGCCTCATCGACACTCTCAGCATGTCCTTGGGCGTATATGATGCCATTAATTACGTTACTGGGAGGTCTATGCCTCCCGCTCGCCGCTCTGTAGGCATGCCCCCAGGGGTCCATGTTCCCAGAGTCAGCGATCTTCCTAAAATGAGAAAGTTGCGTCTCCTCCATGGCTTTCCTATACCTACGCCTATGCTCATGAAATCGCCCCTTCGCGTGTTCCTCCACGGGCCCGCCGGCCCGTCGAGCAGACTGCCAAGCCCTCCGGAGGGAGTTGTTAGTCTGTCGCATCCGATTTAATTCCGGTGACCACCACGGGTGGCCCCTCTGTCCTGCCCTAGTAACCCCTAAAGTCTGCTTTGCGGTGCCCCCTACCATTTTGGTGAATTGGGCACAGATCTCAGGGGCGGGACGACTCCATTTAATCCCCCCAATTACTACCCTAAGGCGGTCCTCAAATGGGCTCCAGTCAACGCCACGATCCCGAAGTCTGGCAGGTAGGGACTCTGTAACAGCGCCTGCAGTGGGCTTGCTTGCCACACTAAACACTATCATTCGGTGGTCACTTTCTATTGTATTAGCTATCACTCTCCACCCTGTCACCAGAGTGCCTCTTGTTGTTAATGTGAGGTCGATGTTAGACGTCCCATTTGCAGTCAGGAAAGTCGCCGGTTCACCCTCTTGGTTTTCTATCCGAAGACCCCGGGCCAGGATAAACGCCTCCATTGACTCGCGCCGGTGCGTGACGTCCGGCCCGCGTCCAGTGTACTGCGGCGGTTCGCAGTACCACATCGGAGAGTGAGCGTTCGAGTCTACCCCAACAATAACTCTCCTCCCTTTTAGGGAGTCGAGTACTGTGCCCAAGTGCTGTAAGTGGACATCGATTTCATCGCTGTACTGAAAGTACGCGGACACCATATATGTTCCCTCTTCGTCATTCCGTACATGACACACCGTACAGTGTGTGGTGGACAGGTGTTGTAAGAGGGCGCATGGGAGGTCCTCGCGAGCAATGAGCACCCCAGCTTTTGCACCGGTCCCGCATGACACAATGCGGCTCCCCGTGTCGTAATACTGTTCCTGGACTAGGACAACGTCCAAGCCCAGGTCCTGAACCGCAATGGGTAGCTCGTTTGTGGCAAGCCTTGCCCCCGCCAAGTTTATCTGGCCGACTGTAATTTTTATTGGTGGAGCCATTTTAATAAGAAGTAGCCTCGAGCATCCTTCTCTCAGCTGAAATTCGAGCCGGGCACTCCCTCGCACCAGTAGCGTGCCCCTCCGCTCCCTTCTGGCCAAACCTGTGGCAGGTGGCGCATCTGGCCTCTTTTTCTGGGCAGTCACCTACAGGGTGCCCCGACGAGCCGCACCGAGTACATGTAGTATTTTCCTGTCGGCACTTCCTCTCGCTGTGCCCGTACAGTGAGCACTTCCTGCAGATGACTGCCGTGGTGAAGTCCTCCACCCGGCAGGCTTCCCATCCTATGTACAGTCGGCCTTTATTAACAAGCGCCTTCCTGAGCTGCGCCGAGCAGCCCACAACAATGGCCGAATACGCCGAGCCTTGCCTGCTCTTCCTGAAGGCTAGGCGGCTCTGTGCTCGCATAGCCTCCAGGGTCCAAGTTGGATCCTCTCTGAAATTTTGGTCGTAGACCGCTTTGAGCACCTCGTCCCATTCCGGGTCCTTACCCTCTTTCCATCTTTGCCTCCGCTATGGCCGCCCTCCTCTCCGCCTCCGCCAGTCTGGAGATCAGCGTCGTAACGACGGACCCCGCTATGGCCACATGATGGCCGATCACCGCTATCTCCTCCTTATTAAGTTTGGAGTATCTGCTGTGCACCGTTTCGGTGATCCCCATGGTGGCAGTCGTGGCCAGGCCTGCCAACTCCACGACTGAAGCCTCCAGCATCGAACAGTTAGTCGACGCTGTTTCCTGGTCTGTCGTCGTCCCGGGTGCCGGCGTCTCTGGTCCGGCACTGGTCACTAGACCCGCCATCGGTGGTACGGCTGGTTTCCGCACCGCAATCCGGCGGCGCAACGCCTCCTGGACTTCCTGTGGCGAAGTAAGTGGCCGCTTGGCCGTCACTTGCTGGTCCGGCATGGTCGGAGCCGTCGTGGTCAGCAGATGGCCTGGAGGAGTCCGCTGCAAGGACAGTCGCGGGCTGAAGCCCGCCTCCCTGTTCATGCGTTCCAGTTCCAGGAGCTCACGCTCCTTGGCCTCCATCTCCAGCCTCAGGATTTCCTCCAGTGATTCCCTACGTGACATTGTAACGGGGCCAAATTGTAGAGGGGAATCTCCCCTTTACAATGAGCCCTCGCACGCTCTCCTACGCCCAAAAACACCAGAGTTAGGGCAAGGGGGGGTGAGGAAGTCTGGACAGGGGTGCGGGGGGGTCAGATCGACACTCAGAGGGGGTGAGGGAGGGGGGAGGGGGGGGTTCCCCCGGGGGGGGCACCGGGGTGCCGCGATAGGGCAGCCGACAACTGCTGCCCCCTGTCCACCGCGGCCGAAGTGTATAGCTCCGGCCTTTACTGTGTCCGGGGAGCAGTCCCCGGCCTCCGCCACGGCGAGCCTGAGCTCTTCTGCCGTGACGGAGTCGTCCAGGCCCGTAATGCGCACTTCTGCGCGTTTAATGGGCCTGGACACCCGGACGTCGGCTGCGTCCAGCGTCTCCCTCAGCCGAGCCGCTAGGGCGTCGGCCTTGGGGCCACTGGCGGCGCCAGGGACCTCGAGAAGCCGGGCTCCCGTCCGTGTGCTCTTGCACCGGACACCCGGGATCTCGAGGGCCTTTAAATCGACGTTGGCCTTAACTTTGGCCAACACCTCGGCATACCCCATGCCCCTACCCGCTGCCTCCGCCGTCAGGGTGACGACGACGGCCGTGGTACGAGGGGCACGGAGCTTCCCCGGCGCTGTCTTCGCGGCGGCCGCGGCCTTCCTGGCCTTCTTGGCGGCCTTCTTGGCGGCCTTCCGCCTCTTCTTGTTGGCTCCAGCCACCTCCCAGCCCCCTTCCAATGGGGTGGAGGTAGCCGGAACCACGGCTGGGGCTGGGGCTGGGGGCAGGGCTGGGGACGTCTTCCCCTTGCCCTTCCCCTTGCCTTTGCCCTTCCCCTTACCCTGAGCGGGAGGGGGCTGAGGAGCCGGCTCCGGCAGGGTCACAACCGCACCTGCAGCCGGGCGGGTGGGGCCCCTCTTGGCTACAGCCGAGTAGACGGCCGCTGGTGGCGCCAGAGGCGGACGGCGGATGGAGTCCATTAGGGCCTCCATCCGACACATCATCCTCTCCTCCAGCGCCTCCATGTAGGGGAGCCAGGACTCCGCCGGCGGTGCCCTCGGCTGCGCCGGCCGCACCGACTGTGCCGGCTGCTGGACCGGTTGCACCGGCCGCTCCGGCCGCGCCGACAGCGCAGGCTGCGCTGACCGACTCGCGGACGAGCGAGTCGCGCGCGCCGGCTCCGCCGGTTGCGCCCGCTGCGCCGTTTGAGCCGAGCTCGTCATCCCCCTCTTGAGCTCTTCGACGGCTGCAGCTAGTCGAGCCGTCTCCCGACGGGACTCGGCCAGCTGCGCCGCCAGGGCCTCATTCTCGGAGGCGATGTCGAGCACAATGCTCAACATCGCCTCTTGCTCAGGGTTTGGGGACCCCTGGAAGGACGCGGTCACCTTCTGGAGTCTCTCCATGAGTGACCGCGTCCTCCCGCATGGCTCCGACACCGGCACCGCTGAGGTGGAAGGCCTCGGCGGTGACTTTCCCGCAGCCCTTCCAAGAGCCGAGGGGGCTCGGGTGGATTGCCCACCCCTCACGCCACCACGCGCCCCTCGGCGGTCCGCAGCCACCTTGGACGCCGGCTTCGACGCCTCGTCGCTGCTGGAGGAGGAGGTCGTCCCGGTGAGGGTAAAATCCTCGTCCGAAACGTCCCCCCCCGCCCGAGCCTTCGCGCGCCTCCTGCGCTTACGGGTCCGCTTCATGCCCAGACCCGCCGGGCTGTTCGCCCTGCTTCTCTCGTTGGCGGTGTCGAATTTCTCCGACACCGCCGAGGTGTTTCGCGCTACCTCCACCCTTGGTTGCTGCGCGATCTCCGCGCAGACTTCGTGATTTTCATTATCCTTATTCCTGCCAGTGTCTGTATTTTTAATTATTCGGTCCGGTTTATTTTTAATATGTTGGTTATTGGGCGCGTGGTGGCGTGAGGGGTGGGCAATCCACCCGAGCCCCCTCGGCTCTTGGAAGGGCTGCGGGAAAGTCACCGCCGAGGCCTTCCACCTCAGCGGTGCCGGTGTCGGAGCCATGCGGGAGGACGCGGTCACTCATGGAGAGACTCCAGAAGGTGACCGCGTCCTTCCAGGGGTCCCCAAACCCTGAGCAAGAGGCGATGTTGAGCATTGTGCTCGACATCGCCTCCGAGAATGAGGGCCTGGCGGCGCAGCTGGCCGAGTCCCGTCGGGAGACGGCTCGACTAGCTGCAGCCGTCGAAGAGCTCAAGAGGGGGATGACGAGCTCGGCTCAAACGGCGCAGCGGGCGCAATCCATAGCATATCCCACGAGTATGGGGGAAAGGTGGTCCATCCAGGCGGTGCCCCCTGCACCTGGATAAGCCTATATACTATGGAGGTCGGCTGGTATCCATAGGTTTTTACGACTTTACTGTCGGGTGTTATAGACGTTTCCTTGTCGTGGGCCGGCCAATAAAGGCAAGCCCTCCGGTCAGCAAGATCACAGCGTACCCTTCTGGAGCCACCAGTTAGGTCGTTGCTGATCACCTACCGATTACGGAACGCGAGAGGATGGCTAGTCCTCTTTTACCGGCGGCGGCACAAGTGCCCGTCGGCCCCTGCGTTAGCAGTGGGCCAACCCGCCCCTGGATCCCACAGGATCCTATGGTGGCCTCAGCCACTAACACCATCGCTCGTCCTGTCTCCTCTGAAAGCAGAGGAGTACGGAGAGCGATGTGTTCCCGCCACGTTGGATATTAGCCGACGATCAATGCCAACCCCATGAAGGGGAAGTCATTGACCGCCGCCCAGGGTGTACCGGCCGCTCCGATTCCGTTTCCGCCGGACTGCAGCGGGATCGGAATCGGAACGACACGCGAGGAGGTTACCCAACACACACCCCTTAGAACGTATACCTGCCCACCTTTTTTTTTATTTTTTATTTTTTTATCGTGCGGAAATCCCTTCGGATACCCCCCCGCGTTCCAGCGGGGTAAAAAAAGTAGAATAATTGTCCAATATAATTTGCAGAATTATGTAACATTAAGCATGGTGCTTAGACTTTTTTTGATGTGTGTATATTAATTAAAATATCTACAAGAACAGGTTATGAAGAAAACGATTTATGTAGTACGCCGCCCGATATAAGATGTGAAGCCTTAAACGTTATACAAAGTTTACTACCTGAAAACTCCAAGGAAAAATATCTATTAGTTCATACAATGGCAAAATAACAAGAATACGCAGTCTTTTTCAGAAAATGTGTTCATGGCATATTTTAAAGAATTATCTTCTAAATACTAATCTAGTACTTTGTGGTGTATATATTCAATGTTAAAAAGTACAGTGCGGACAAAGAATGGAGTGGACTTAAAAACATACTGTAGTTTGTCAGCTTATCTAAAGAGGCTATCCGATGGATACAGAAGCAAAAAATTCAATGTTTTATCTTCTGACGATATTGAAAAATTTATAAAAGATGCTCCGGATCACCAATATCTGGCTACTAAGGTTAGTAACATTAAAGCCCTATCTGGACGTAAGCTACCGTAATTATACTTACTTGCCGTTTGCCGCCAAACAAATCAAACAAATCAAACAGATAAATAAATCATTTAAAAATATGACAGATTTGAGGATGTTAATTTGTAGATATTCCACTATGTAGCGGATTAAATTTTCTTTATATTTGTAACAAAAAATATATATGTCATCGCTAAAAATATTGAGATAATTGAAACGAAAAATTTATTTCATAGAGGGTTTCTTTGCATTTTTTTTAACAAGAAACTGCTCTATTTATCCAAAATGTTTTTGAATGTGCGTGAACAGTAGATAATTAGCTGTATATATAAAAAAAATCAACTGTCTAGCATCAGTAATCTTAGGGAGAGAGAGAAATATTCTTAGAAACAAAAAATAAGCATAATTGTGGTAGCTTACGTCCAGCGACGCCTTAATTTTAAATACATTTACGTGACTTCATCCTGTGTTGTGTCTTGTACTTAATTATTGTTTCTTTTTTCCGGTTGCCTTAATATTTGGTGTAACTGGTGCATGTAGGGTACAAGAATACAAGAACAAACATAACTGTAAAAGACATAGAGAACCATGGCCAAATGCTTTTAGTGAAGATACCACTTACGAAAAATAAAATACCGAGGTCATTCACCATACACGGTCCATTCTATGAAATAATTAAGAAATATGAATGTTTGCGTTCACCGAAAGTAAAAAAATGACCGTTTCTTTCAAAATTACCACAATGGTAAATGTACCTGTCAACCTATAGGCATAAACAAATTTGGTTCTATGCCTAAAGAAATTGCTAAGTTTTTAGGTTTAGCAGATGCTGAGAGCTACACTGGACATAGTTTCAGGAGAACTTCAGCTACATTGCTGGCTAATTCAGGAGCTAATGTGATGACTTTGAAGCCTCATGGTGGAATTAGTCCAGCTAAAATGATAATAGAAAATGGAAATATTACATTGAATAATTTATATAATGAAACCTCTATGCCATCAAAAACAGTTTATAACTTTTCCAACTGCACATTCACTAATTGTTTCAATAAATACATTTTTGATATATGATATAAAATTATTTTTGTTTTATTTAGTATATTATTCATATTTCGCGAAGAACCGGAAACCGCTGGGGTAAACGTGTTCTTGAGTGTACACCGCGACTTGGCCAGGTGGGATGACGATCTGCGAAAGCCCGCATCCAGCATCTGAATCCAGATGCTGGATGCGGCAAGTTTAAGACAGGGCGATGGCGCTCATTAAGGGAGACCTATGTCCAGCTGTGGACTAGAATAGGTTGTTGATGATGAATGATTCGCCTTAAGGCGCCTTAAGTTTGGCTTCGCCTTAAGTTTGTGATTACCGCTGAGGAGGGTGCATATATATATATGGTACACACTTGTACCATAATCTACTATTATTTACTGTCTCACTTTCTGACAGAAATTCCGATTGCACGACATCGCATCTGTATCGTCTTCAGTTGAAGACGATGACGACTGACTAGAGTGAGGCAAATCTTCCACAACATCTCGTTCGTATTTAAATTTGCTGATCCACACATTGGCAGTTTTTTGTAATTAAATCGGTTCACAATAAGCCATTTTTAGCACTTTGAAACATAAAATTCCATTTGCAAGGAAAAAGAAGTGCCTGATAATTTGGGAAGGCAACAGGCTTTTTTACTACAGCGTCTGGTTGAAATCTTGTAGGGGTTCGCTTTGACTTATTACAATGATGTTTGGTGAATAGTTTATTAAATGTACCTACCATGAAACTCAATGTTTACATTCTCGAAGCAACATATTGGAATAGTGAAATAGTAGTAGTGAAATAGCGCCCTATTCCTGGCAAGATCTTGCCTGAAACTTTTAATTTTATTTAGTTTTCGCTTCTGTGGGAACGACTACCGTCTCCCCCCCCACCAATCCGAGAGGAAAACCTGCACCAGAGCCTTGTCCGTCAGTCAGCAGGTGTACTGGCTTACAGGTGAGGTCGACTTGGGCCCGAAGATCTTGGTGGTCCCTAAAAACGATATTTAAATGAAGGTTATCCTTTCGAGGCCTTACCCGGCGTTGCCCGGCAATGGACACTTAGTGAGGACACAATGTGGTTTTAGTCTGTCCGATTCCGACACGCCCGCCCCATCGTTTTCACCGATGGGGTGAAGCCCGTGGGGGATTCCACACGTTTTAAAATTAAGCAAAGGTTTACTCATTTAGGTATATATTATTATATATACCTAAATGAGTAATTAGAGTATATTATATTATGGAAGGCTGGTTTTATGTGGGGTGGGACCCATATAACGGTAGGTACCCCTTGGAGCCCAGTATACGGATGAGATCATAAAAGGCTTATAGATCATATGGGTGCGACCAAAAATACTTCAAACTACTTTTTTTGTTGTTTATACATACATATTGTGCATCAAACACCCAGACCAATAGACATGTTCTTGTATTATGTCATATTCGTATGCATGCAAAAAAAACACGACCTCTGACATAGCGGTCGAACGCTTTACCGTCACACCTAAGCCACACAGGTCATCAACTTAATATCTTTATGCATTTATTATTAATAGAAATTTGTTTTAAATACAAGTTGTAATAAATCGGTATTTCTGTATGACTCATTATTTATATAAAGTAATTTTCTATGTACTTACTAATTAATGTTTATTACGAATTTATTAAAAAAAAAACAATTGGATACATGGATAAAACTTGATAGATTTAGATTGGAAAAAGAGAACATCTAGGACGGGACTTCAACCCGCGACCAGTCCCTTACAGGGGGAATGCTCTGACCAACTGAGCTACCTAGACACGTCCCAGATATTCGAAGCTCTCATATATATTTTATACGTCTCGGGGCGACGCTGGAAATTACTTTTGTAAAAGTTACCTGAATAGCCTGGTGGAAGGTAACCTGGATCAGTCCTCAGGATCGAAAAAATTAGACTGCCTGTCGTGTCATGAACGTCATGGTAATTGTTGTCAGGATGGTACGCTAGGGGGTTTTAAAAAAACATTAGATAAAATTTGCAAGCTATGAGAAATGAAGTCATGCACGTTGGTATTCACTTCGGTAGGTATGCATATTATGCTTTTGAGGATAGAACAATACAAGATTTGTTTACTCTAAGGGTTATTTCACATTTGGTTCTTGTGCGATCGTTAGCTATGTTTCTTGCAAGTGTCCCATCATCTATAGGTAAATTTAAATCAGAAAAAGTAAACATTGAGGACGTGACTTGAACCCGCCACCAGTCACTTTTTAGGGGGAATACTCTGACCAACTGTACTATCTACCTGGACACGGCCTGGATATTCGAATCCTCCTACAGATAAGTCGTAAGGTAAAGACGCGTCGCGGCCGCGGCGCCGGCGCCCTTTCAGTAAGTTTCATGCAAAATGTATAGAAGCGGCTTGATACAGAATAAATTCGTCTGCTTGACCCGTCTGACCCGTTTGACTCGTCTGTTTGATATACTTTAACAGCGGACACGTCTGCGATGCGTCTGTGGCGCGCCCGCGTCTTATGGCCGTTCTGTTTGCCTCGCCCCTGAGTTTATAGTAAAAGTTACCATACATTACTTCAAAATTTAATTGTCCCTTCATCTTCACGAATAACATCACATTTACCCGATGCCACCTCCACAACAACATCTGAACTAAGAACTTATGTATATAAGAAGTAGCTAGTAGATAGGGATAGAATTTTACTATGTCAATTTAAAAGCTTTGACCTGAAGTTCGTTATAATTTAATCCGATTAGGTCCTACTTAACTTTTTAAATAAAAGGTTAAATTTTAATAGGTAGGTACAAAAAGGAAGTTAAATGAAATTATTTAATCACTTGTCACAATGTGACGCCAGTACAGAGTTAGGATAATTTGTCATGGTCAATACGTGGTGAATGCTCTGAAGTAGCAGCAGATTATCTTAATAGTTGGTAATAGCAGTCGAGAAGCTTATAGTGGCAGCTTCTTGGTAGCAGTCAAACGCTATACCAGCACGTCACAGAGGCTGTCAATCTCCTCCTGGTCGGTTTTCAAATCGAAAGTAGGAGAAAGAGCAACCACCGGAAGATGCCACCGGAAACAACATTAAGATGCTGATGATGACTGCCGTTCTACAAATCTCGAGAGTAAAACCTACACCAGAGCATCGTCCGTCAATTAGCAGGTGAACCGGTTTACAGGTGAGGTTGGGTTGGGCTCCGAAGATCTTGGTTGGTTAAAAGTTGTCCTGACGCATGTTGGGTGATGACCTCTATACACCCAAAATGCACCAGGATATTTTTTTTACTAGCTGTGCCCGCGACTTCGTCTGCGTGGATTTAGATTTTTAGGGATTTAGTTCTTTTGCGCGGAACCCTATTTTTTTTCTAAAATAAAAGTAGCCTATTTTACGTATTATAACACTACCTATCTGCCAATGAAAATACCGTCAAAATCGGCTCCGCCGTTCCAGCGATTACCTAATTCAAACTAACAGACAGAAAGACAGACTTTACTTATTATATAGTACTTAGTATTGTTACAACGATCGTCGATATCTCGAAAACTACTGATCGAATATTCTGGAAATTAAAACGCATTGTTAGTGTCGAAGTACCCTACCGAACAGTGTAGAAAAATCTAGAAAAACCGATACAAAATCACAACTGCTTCGAATACCTATACCTACCTACTTTACCTACAAATCTTGAATACAAGGTTAGTCACCTCGAACGTCAGCGCGACCGAAACTTCTAAGTATCTTTCTCGAACGATCTACTTAGATACGTAACGTGCCATATCTCTAGATGATTCCGGAACATTCTACTCTCCGAATTAAGAGCTATAAAAGCGCCCGGCTATCGCCACGCAGTTCAGTTTATTTTCGGAAGCGAATGCGAACACATCTTACCGAAGCGATTCAAGAGGGTTATAGCAACGATTGTGGACTACTGTGTACTGCTGAGCGACTTGAAATGTTGAAGAGTACTGTGTGTGCTAGTTATTTAGTTGTCTAGTTTGTGGTTAGCCTTCAAGTACCAATTTGAGATATTGGTAAAAACTAAAGCCTGGAGCAACGAGGAGTCCTTTATGGCCTAGACATTAGCATTACGAGGAGATGCCTTAGTAATACTGGAAAACCTGCCACCTGAAGGAGGACACTGGAGTCTCTGATGGAAGCATTAGACACACGCTACGGTGACAAGCACCTGGAGAATGTCTACCGAGCGCAGCTACGCGAGAGGAAACAAAAAGCTACTCATCGACACCCGTGATGATCGAGACCACTCTACTGGAGGCCTTCCTAAGTGGTATACGGGACGCAGAAGTGAAAACTAGTGTACAGTTGCGTCACCACTAGACCTTAAAAGAAGCACTGGCTTATGCCCTTAAGGTGAAGTAAGATCAGGGAGGTCAAGGAGGTAGTTGCAGAGGAGAGGAAGCCGCGGTATGTCCCAACGTGTTATTCTTGTAGAGGAAGAGGCCATATCCAGTCAGAGTGTCCTTCGAGGAAATGGAGGAGGGTCACGGACTCCGGGACCCAAGTGGATCAAGGTGGCTGGTCGATATGGGGCCTCAAACATCACTATTAATCAAGTTGGCAATGGGAATAGTCTGATCATCGAGGCGACCTTAGACAATCAACCTTGCAGTTTAACAGTGGATAATGGAGCTTCACGTATAGTTGTTAGGCCGGAATTGCTGAAACGCACCATAAGGTGGGAAAAACGATTTCCGAGGTGCCAGCTTCAGACAGCTACTGGCCAGCCAGTGACCGTCCTCGGTGAAACAGATGTGGAGGTAAGAATTGGCGACCAAACATATCACCAGTCAGTATTAATTGCTAATATTACTGATGATTGCATTTTGGGACTGGATTTCTTGAGGAACCACCGATGTGTCTTGGATATACCTAGAGGAGTGCTGAGATTTCCTGATCAGGAAGTTTGTTTACAAGGATCGCACCCGTTCACTCTTTACTGTTTAACGGATACGAGGTTAGCTCCTAAATCGGAAACATTAGTCAGAGTGAGGTTTCCTGCGAAGACTGAACAAAGAACATGTCTTATTGTCAAAGATACCGGCAGTCATCAAAACTTAATAACAGCGAGAACCTTACTGATGCCGAACGGAATCGCTAGGGTGAGAATCCTCAACCTCAGTGACGAAATGGTTCTCCTGAAGAAGAATAGTGTGGTCGGAAAATGTGAGGAAGTAAAGTACCTGAGACAGTTGGACAGCACTTCGACTAAACAAGCCGTTACACAAATCCCCGAAGATCACATTCAGCAACTTCTCTAGAATTCCAAGGAAAACTTATCGGCATCAGAATTGCATCAAGCCAGAGACCTCTTGCTACGATTTAGAGACATCTTTGCAACCGGAAATGACTGTGGAAGGACTGGGCTCGTGAAACACCGGATTGACACAGGTGACGCCAGGCCTATAAAACAAAGACCTCGACGTTTACCATGGGCAAGAAAAGAGGAGGTAGCAGTTATGAATAAAGACATGGTCGATAACAAGGTGATTGAACCTTCTACGAGTCCATGGTCATCACTTGCGGTACTAGAGAAAAAGCAGGATGGCAGTACAAGGTTTTGTGTGGATTACCGAATGGTGAATAATGTCACAAAGAAAGACAGTTATCCTTTGCCTATGCCTACCAATGGCGCAAGAAGGCGCTGAAGCGGGGCCATAGGCCGGAGCCCCGAGAAATCAGGGCTCAGCGGTCTCAGCTCCGACGGGAACTCATGGACTCATGGAGACATGGAGGGTGCGACTTGAGCACCCAAGGTGGGGGGCATCCACCATTGCGGCGGTGAGTCCGATCATGAAGGAGTGGTTGCAGAGGCACCACGGTGACTTCTCCTACCGGATGTGCCAGATATTTACCGGACACGGGTGCTTCGTTAAGTATCTATGGCGCATCCACCGGGAGACAACGCCGCAGTGCCAGCACTGCGAGGATTCCGGCGAAGACACGGCACTCCACACGTTGGTGGAGTGCCCTGCATGGGCGAGTCAACGCCGGGATCTCGTTGCGGTCCTGGACGTGGACGTTCTCTCGTTGGAGACCATGGTGAATTACTCCGACACCGCCGAGGTGTTTGACGTCACCTCCACGCACGACTGCTGCGCGACCTCCGCGCAGTCTGTAGGGGGGTTATGGGTTTTTTGTTTGTTTTGAACGTTCCATTTGGTTCCCACGATTATAAGACGAACAGATACACTGCCCGGGTGACGCTCATTCGGGGAAGTTCAAGCGGGGTATATACTGTGGAGGTCCCCCGGTATCCACAGGTTTATGCGACTTGGCTGTCGGATTTTCAAGACTTCTCCTTGTCGCGGGCCCGCCAATTAAGGCAAGCCTCGCGTCCTCCGAGACCACGACTTCCCGAAAGTGGCTAGCATTCGGGACTTTGAAGATCAACCGGAGATTAGGCGACGCGGGAGGGCAGCCACTCCCCTCAACTCCGACGGCGGCACGAATGCCCATCAGCCCCTGTGTGAGCAGTGGGCTGACCCGACCCTGGTCCCCTCGGATCACCACGTCGCTTGCAGTGTCCCCTCTGATAACAGCAGATGGGTACCTGGAGCGACCACCCCCGCAGGCCTTGCAGGCCCACCATACCCCGACCCCCTCGTGCAATGGGGTCAGCTGGCCCTGAAAAGGGCCGGTCGGTCGGACTCTTGGCCGTTGACGTTGACGCCAGCTACTCCAGAGGAGCAATCAATGATGCGTCATCGCCCACGTTGCCCAGGGTGCACCAAACATGGAGGTGATCTAACCAGTCGCACCTCAGCAACAAAGTATCTATATATTAATATTTTTACACATCTCATTTGAACTAACGAACCTAAACGTAGCATTGACTGTAGTGCAAGTTTTATTGAAGAATTTTGTTTGTTCGATTTAGTGTGAGACTAGGGAAAATACTTAATATATTATGTTAAGGTATAAATATTGGGTTTCTCATGACAGCACAGCATTCTTACTCTCAGGAAATATTTAAACGTAGCAATGGATCCTGTCTTGTGAGTATACATTTTACTATCTCTACCTATATTGATTCGTATTTCGTAAAAGTTTTTTAAATTTCGTTTGGACGAGCACCACCTATCTACTAATTTCCGACCTCATCATTATTTATTTTTGTACCTAGGTATGTGTGTCACAAACTGCAAAAGCGGTTTTCGTAGCTTTACGGTAAAAAAAAGTGACTCCGCGGTAATAACAACAATTGTAATTATCCAATGTACTGTCGCCATCGGTATTAGCTTAACACATTCCAAGTTACCGATCACCATAGCCCTAAAACTTTACATAAAATAATAACCAAAATATTTTTTTTTATTAAATTTGGCTTCTGAATGTTACAAAAATAATTAATATACATCAATTTTTTATCGATTCATTTTAATGTAAAGATCGTTTGTAAATTTATTACTGTTCAGTAACTTCTGAGGGCGACTGTACTTTTTTTTTTTCGTGCGGAAATCCCTTCGGATACCCCCCGCCGGCCAGCGGGGGCGGTTATGTCGGGCTTGAACCGACTAAAACCTCACGTCTACAGACGCTGGGGTTACCCATAGGGCATATCCCTCGCACCCCGACTGACCCTGGGCCATCTCAGGTTTCTAGATGGCCCCCTCGGGTTTGGGAACCACGGTGTCCCCGTCTTGCCCCGGTTTGAGGGAGGGGCGCTAGTCACCCCACCGTCCCGGCCTGCTTCTGCTGGGGTGACAGGCGGCTTCACCTGCCACCCCCAGGCCTGCGCTCATGGAGGACGGAGGTCGTTAAGTGACCTCCGGCGCCTGAGTCACCTGCGACGTACAGCGGGCATGTTGCGGGCTCGGCGGGCCGGGAGAAATCTAAATCTCTCCCGGGCGCACTTCGCCATCTCCTTCGCGAGCATTACATGCTCGTCGAAGGAGGTGGCGGCGGCCCACGCGCTCGCGCTTCGCGTCATTGCCGCAATCATGCTGCCGAGCGAGTGGACTACCACCCCGATGGCTGCCACGAGGTAACGCCTTGACGCTTCCCACACCGGGCAGTCCGCCAGCGTGTGCTGCAGCCCTGAGTCCTCGCTCGCGTCGCAGTGATGGCATTCAGGCGTTGGCTCCTTCCTGATCCGATGCAGGTGGTCCCCGAAGCTCCCGTTACCGGAGATCAGGCAGGCCTTGCTATCAACCCTGTTGTCGGCCGGTTTGCCTCCCGCTGCACACCTAAAACAGTGCAGCGGGGCGTCACACGTACCGGCCTTGTGACCAGATTGCCGACACACAGCCACAGCGGAAGCAACGGTCACTCGCCGTGCAGTGCACTCCCACATGGCCCACCGACAGGCACCTGAAGCACCTGGCCGGTCGGGCCTGCAGGAGCCGTGTCTGCGCCCTCAGGAAGCCTCCTACCAGGAGCCCGTCGGCAAACTTTTGGGCCGCGGCGATAGGGCAGCCGACAGCTGCTGCCCCCTGTCCACCGCGGTCAAAGCGTATCGCTCCGGCCTTGACTGTGTCCGGGGAGCCGTCCCCGGCCTCCGCCACGGCGAGCCTGAGCTCCTCTGCCGTGACGGAGTCGTCCAGGCCCGTAATGCGCAGTTCTGCGCATTTAATGGGCCTGGACACCCGGACGTCGGCTGCATCCAGCGACTCCCTATGCCGAACCGCTAGGGCGTCGGCCTTGAAGCCACTGGCGGTGGGACCTCGAAAAGCCGGGCTTCCGTCCGTGTGCTCTTGCACCGGACGCCTGGGACCCCGAGGGCCTTGAGGTCCACGTTGGCCTTTACTTTGGCCAAGCCTCTCGACGCTGCCTCCGCCGTTAGAGTGACGACGACGGCCGTAGTTCGAGGGGCATGGAGCTTCCCCGGCGCTGCCTTAGCGGCGGCCGAGGCCCTCTTGGCCTTCTTGGTGGCCTGGGGAGGCCGTCCCGGTGAGGGTGTAATCCTCATCCGACACGTCCTCCCCAGGTCGATGCTTTCTTAAGCGCCGTTTGCGCTCTTGCACCTTGACGCCCAATCCTAACGGGCTGCTCGCCCTACTCCTTTCGCTGGCGGTGTCGAACTTCGCCAACACCGCCGCGGTCTTTGGCGTGAACTCCACGCTTCGTTGCTGCGCGACCTCCGCGCAGGCTTTTTCGCTCGGTTGGGGGTTTGGGGTTTTATTTTTAACTGAATCTGCCATTTGATTCCTACGAGTATGGGACGAAAGGATTACACGTCCCGGGTGACGCTCATTCCGGGAAGCGGGGTACATACTGTGAAGGTCCCCCGGTATCCACAGGTTTTTACGACTTCGCTGTCGGGTTTTAAAGACTTTTCCTTGTCGCGGGCCGGCCAATGAAGGTAAGCCCCGCGTCCTCCGAGATCACGACTTCCCGAATGTGGCTAGCATTCGGGTCTTTGACGATCACCCGGAGAATACGCGCGAGAGGGCAGCCACTCCCCTCAACTCCGACGGCGGCACCTTTCGTGCCGCCGTCAGCCCCGTCAGCCCCTGCGCGAGCAGTGGGCCGACCCGTCCCCTGATCCCCTCGGATCAACACGTTGCTCGCAGTGTCCCCTCTGATAACAGCAGAGGGGTACCTGGAGCGCAGGCCCTCCATACCCCGACCCCCTCGTGCAATAGGGTCAGCTGGCCCCGAAAGAGGCCGGTCGGTCGGACTCTTGGCCGTTGCCGCTGCCGTTGCGGTCTCGGAATGGCACTTATATTATGGTAATCGCTAGATAACTTGTAATAGCGAATTTCTACTAAGATTATAAAGATTTATTAAATTTTGTTTTGCAGTTTTTCAAGTGCAACTATCGGCACATGGTTCTTAATTTGGCTTCTGAACGAGTTTGACAAATTCCCTAGCCTGCCTACAGACCCACCGACTACAACGGAATGGAACCGATATCTAATGCCAACAGCTCCTTTGCAAGGATAAGTGTACCTACTAGTGACAAAATCCAATGTACCTACTTAATATTTTCATAAGTGTGATTTTAACTATGGATTAAAGTGAACTGTAATGAAAATCTATTTATAATTAATGAATTATACTAAATATGTTTATTTCTTTACAACACCCACGTAACACTATAAAAGTCTCTGTGTAAAAAGTATTCGTGATGTGGATTGTGAGACATGATGTACCTTCTTTCAAATTTGGTAAGGGAAGCATGGAGTCGGTCGCAAGTCTCAGTCACTGTCGTTGTCGAAAGTGTTCCTTATTCCCTATATCTAGCACGCAACGGACACGGTACACATACGGTGAATCCATGGAAGACAAAGAGTGAATTATCTTTTCAATGGAAAGTATAAAGTTTTCAAAGAAGGACGAGAAGAAGATAACTTGCCTAATTTTGGGCGGCCTTCGATGGCTAAGAACGAAAATACCGATACTCCAATTACCGTTATTTTAGTACTCATATTTACTGGTAAGAATACCGTTACCTGCGTTTTTAACGTCAGGGGTAACGGAAAAAATACTGTAACAGCCTTTTTATCGTTATGGCTTAACGTTAAAAATGTAACATTTTACCTACCGGTAAATTTACCGATATTGGCAACGAAACTGTTACGTACAATTTTAAAAAAAGCGGCCAATTGCGAGTCGGACTCGTTCATGAAGGGTTCCGTAGCAGCAAGTAACATATTATAATTTTTTTAATTTTTATGTTTGAGTTGATTGAATGAAAGGTAAATTGCGGTTTACGATTTGATTTGACGTTAAAAAAAACTACTCACTAGATCTCGTTCAAACCAATTTTCGGTGGAAGTTCACATTGTAATGTACCTCATATATAAATGATGATATTTATCATTCCCTTATTTTAGAAGTTACAGGGGGGGGGGGAGGTTACACATTTTACCACTTTGGAAGTGCCTCTCGCGCAAACTATTTAGCTTAGACAAAAATGATATTAGAAACTTCAATATCATTTTTGAAGACCTATCCATTGATCCATACACGTATGGGTTTCATGAAAAAATATTTTTGAGTTCCACTTCTAAGTATGGAATTTATTGTTTTTTTTTTCAATTTTTGTGTCGAAATCTTAATGCGGTTCACAGAATTCATCTACTTACCAAGTTTCAACAGCATAGTTCTTATAGTTTCGGAATAGAGTGGCTGTGACATACGGACGGATAGACAGACAGACATGACGCATCTATAAGGGTTCCGTTTTTGGCATTTAGCAACGGAACCCTAAAAAGAGATGGATGCTTAGTATTAAGTATGTTCTTTTTAGATGGTTTTATTTATCTTGGCCTGATTGTTTTTAATTGTTTCGTTAACAATTAACAATTATGACAAACCACAGCACCAAACTGAAATATGTTCCGGAAACAGAAACTGACAGCGAGGAGTATTTTTGACTTCAAACCCCGAATAAAACTTCATCAATAACGATTTTATATTGTGTTTTTACTTATTTTACTAAAAAAAAAACGAAATAATAGCGTACTGTTACCGACTTACCGTTATAAAAATTACCGTTATTAGATAATATTGTTCCATACCTACCCAAAGGGTAAAACGGAACCCTATTACTAAGATTCCGCTGTCTGATCATCTGTCACTAGGCTGTATCTCATGAACCGTGATATTTAGACAGTTGAAATTTTCACAGATGATATATTTCTTTGTCGCTATAGTAACAAATACGTTTCCTATAGGTCTATGTCGGCAAAAGAGAACATCCAGGACGGGACTTGACTGTGACCAGTTACAAGGAGAATACTCTGACCAACTGAGCTACCTGGGCACGTCCTAGATATTTGAAATCCTCGAAAAGTCGTGGGGCGAGTCTGAAGTCATCTACCGTAATTCTTACGAACTACGAAAACAACGAATTGTTTTTTTCATTACACCACCATATTAATTCTATGTATTTATATATTCAATGAAATACTTACTAAAAACATAATAAAATAAATATTTAAGGCGGATCCCATAAATAGTGTTTCCGCGCGCGCCTTATTAGATTTCCAACAACGCGTTGGGGTCGCCAGTGCTGGCGACCAGAGCCGGTCGGGGTCTCTGGGAAATTCTTTCTAGGGCAAAATAGATTCACCATACCACACGTTTGAGCCGGTTCAAGTCCGACATACCTACCCATCTCACCGTTAGCTCCTGTGGGGTGAAGCCCATGAAGGTTTCTGCACGTAAACCTAAAATAAAGGAAAGAAAAAGGGGGCTGTAATACAACAAACGTGTTTTTTTTTGCTATTTTTGTAGATATTGGTACGGAACCATTCGTGCGCAAATCCGACTCGCAGTTGGCCGATTTTTTGACATGTGAATTGTTCAACAGGCCAACCAATAAAATTTCTATGATTTAGAATAATATTAGGTTAAGTTACCTAGAAATCTTAGATTTATTGGTTGGCCTGTTGAAAGGCCAACCAATAAATTTATTTCTATGAATCTAAGATTTCTATGAATTAAGTTACCTAATATTATTCTTATTATTCAGTCCTCTTTAATAACCATTATTTTCCAAAGATCACAGACATCGCCTCTAACAGGTAGGTAATACCTATATTTATACGATTTTGCTGCAGTGAATGCTGTTTTTTTTTCTAAGCCATAAAAATATGACTATAAAAAATCATCATTACTCAAAGGCTAAAAAAACTAATCAGCAATTATCTCAGAATAAAAACATCATAGAAAACTTTTCTGCGGAAATAATATTTATTTTTATAGCGTTGAAACCTATTCGTTCGTAAGATTATTTCTTACACATCGATGAATTGAATGCTCTTGCTATAGCCAAGAAGGTATAATGGTTTGATGTCAGATAAATGGATAAGGTATTCAATTTCTGACAGTGGATCATATGGCTGTACGCGACCTCAGTTGGCTAGATTTAAAAAATTTCTGGATCCGAGATTTTACGCAATGAACTTCATTGAGTAAAACGTGGGAACCAGTGTAAATAATTAACGAATTAAAAAAAAGCCAGATAAACTGTGTTATCAGTAATATTGTATCAATTGTTTTTGTACTACTACTCATAAATGGCATCAGTTCATTATTTATCATATATTTATATTATTACTGTCCTTGCTTTTTACTTTAGCTTAGCTTAGCTTTTTATTGCACGGAACAAGGCTCGTAATGCAACTTCACGTGCCATATCCGTCTACACTTCATACATCCATGATTTAAGGTCTAAGCGATTTTCTATAAATATATTCTTAACCACTCATAACCATAACTAGTGTTCAATTGGATTTCTGAAGCGACTTAAAAGATGGTTTTTGTGTAAGTAAGATTGATTTTTGTAATATAATACACCGTTATGCCAGGAATGAGATAATTTATTCCCGAATTTCAAAATATCTAGATACTGGAGGCTGTACAGTAAACTTGCTGTTACTTTATACAGGGCGTCCCACGGCGGATGTCCTTTCATTTAATTTACCATGTTTGTTATAGAAATTTGGTTCTTATGGGTGACCATATCAATTGATGTCATAAAAGAACAGGATGTTAATTTTCGCATTTTAGCCGGTTCTATTACCGAGTGTGGCAATTGAGTTCGCGAAAATCGTTGAATGCAGTTGAAATACTTTTTATAATCAAAGTGAAGACTCCTTTCAGTCTATTTACACAATTTAAGATACTCCCCCCCCCCGTGTGGCATCGCCATTGGATGCCCTGTATATTAAACTATATCCATTACAATTTCAACTTTATCTTCAGAGAGTCACCACATGGAACAGGTCAGTTTTAGTTATTTTTGTAGATAAATTACCATTCAAATCTTGGTATTATTATCCTGTACGATTGTTTAGTTCATTGGGTGATGGGACATCTCGCCCACACAAAAACGGGTTATGGTGCATCTCGCCCACACAAAACTGATCTGCGGGCCAAATGTCAACTTTTAAAAATGTGTATGGGTATATTCGGCCGAATCAGTTTGGAAGATCGGGCCAGATGTCTCCGATTAAAAACTAAAGGGATATTTCGGCAAAATCGTATAATTTTTTGATTAAATATTTGATACCTGTCAATCTTAGCATTAAATACTACTACTAACTACTACATACTGATGTGCGGTGTTAGTACCTCCTTTATTTTAAGTTGCCGGTAAAACTACATCTACAACAGGACCTTTAAGTTAAAATAAAACTAGGTACCGTACCTATGTCATAATACTTAGAGCCCTTTCACACTAGCGTTTGTTCAGCGTAGACGTCCGATGAAACAGCGCAGACGCCGCGACAACGCGAGACACGGGTCGCGTTGATGCGCGGTGTTTCCGCTTGAGCACATGAGTACGCTGCGTTTGCGTCGCGCTAGCGCAGTGACTAATTAACTACAAGGAAACGCCGCGACAACGTAAAGCGCGCATCGCGTTGTCGCAGCGTTTGCGCGGTGCATACGTTCATCGAACGCCTACTCTAAACAAACGCCAATGTGAAGGGGCTCTTAAAGTAACAAAAGAAAGATGTCCAGCAGTGCTATTCTCTAACGACCACAGCCTTGCGCGCAGCGCTGCGCTCGTCGACGAGCTCGCAAAATGCTGCTTTGGATGTATATTTTATTTTATTTTAATTTTGATTTTAATTTAGATTTAGATTTAGATTTAGATCTACATCTAAATTTAGATTTAGATCTAAAAAAATTTGATTTTAATTTAGATTTAGATTTAGATCTAAATCTAAATTTAGATGTAGATCTAAATCTAAATCTAAATCTAAATTAAAATCAAAATTAAAATAAAATAAAATATACATCCAAAGCAGCATTTTGCGAGCTCGTCGACGAGCGCAGCGCTGCGCGCAAGGCTGTGGTCGTTAGAGAATAGCACTGCAGTAATCAACTTAACCAACACCGTCTCTAGTAAAAACATAACAAATACCATTCTAGTTAATACAGCTGTTCGCATTGAAGGTAAACATCCACTAAGTATTGTATTGTTTTATTGTTGACCTGTCCTTGGAATGTTAGAATTACTTAGTTAAAGTGTTATGAATTTACATGTATGGGGCACACTAAGATCTTTGCAGCCCAATTCAAGCTCACCGGCAAGCCAGTGCACCTGCTGACAGACGGACGAAGCTAACACAGTTTTCTGTTTCAGTTATTTTGCCACCACGTTGGCTGCGGCGTCAATTTTGTATAGTATAGGCTGGGCGACCAAACATTTGATTGAACTGATGCCAAAGCCGGTTATAGAAACGCCTACAGTCTTGGTGCCTTACGAAGTGCTTTACAACCAAAGTTACTTGGCTACAAGGCATGTACCACTTCAGGGTTAATTAAAAAACTGATTAAGTTTTTGTTTACCATTATAGCAATTCGGCATATAGAGTAAATGTAATTACAATCATTTTGAAATTTGTTTCATTTTTCTAATTAGACTTTACGTATTAAAAATATGGTGATTTAAAAATAAGTCACTTATTACTTTATCATCACCGATAATAAATTTTCGTTCCCGTTTCCCCCGCTTCTTCCATGCAGCATTCACATCGCCCGTCACCACGTAAACAATGGAATATGAATAAAGCTAACTTCTACCATTTATATGATTTGTTTGCTAGAATGGATTGGAGCGAGTTGTATTGTTCTAATGATCCTGAAATTATTTTAGATTTGTTTTATGATAAGATCTACGAAATATTTGATATTTGTGTTCCTCTTATGAATATCAACAGAATAAACAGGAATAGGTATATTTACCCGGTATGATGTACAGTACACCTCAGATTATTAGGGAGTTAAGACATAAACACTTGCTATATAAAAAAAATAAAAAAAAAGGATCTCTGGGTGATTATGAAGCTTTTAACAGGTGTAGGGCGAGAGTAAAGGTGGAGACTGTGCGGGCGCACGACCAGTACTGCGAACGCGTGCAGAGCCACCTGGCTATGGACCCGCGAGCCTTCTGGAGTTACATGAGGGGCAGAAGGGGTAACTCAGGTAAACCCAGGTTAGTAAAAAATGATCTCACGTTATCAGAGTTGGAATGCGCGGATGAGTTCGCTCGGTTTTTTCACTCTGTGTACAACCAGGAGCCTGCAGAATTGAACGTGACGGCGGCCGGCATGGTGGGGACACCGACGCCGGGTGCGAGGGTACACCTTACTCGCCTGCTCTTGGGGGATGTGAGGACCGCGCTGGCCCGTCTGCCTCCCAAGCGCTCCATGGGACCGGACGGTATACCGGCGTTCATTTTCAGGGATTGTCGCATGGCACTCACTGAGCCTTTGTTGCATTTATTCGACGCCTGCATCGAAACCGCAAAATTTCCGGAACGCTGGAAACTCACGCGGGTTATACCCATACCAAAAGGTGGTGGGGGTCCAAACCCGAGTGATTACAGGCCCGTGGCAGTGCTTAGCACTCCGGCAAAGTTGTTCGAGGCAACCATCCACAGAAGCCTGTCCGAACAAATAAGCATGCAGTTATCCGACGCGCAACATGGATTCCGCCCCGGGCGTGGGACTACGGGAAACTTGCTGCATTTAATGTCGTGTCTGGTGCCGGCGGTGGACACTGGTTTGCAGGTGGATGTCGCGTATTTTGATTTCAAAAAAGCGTTTGACACTGTCGATCATGATGTACTTTTGTCGCGACTAGCCAGCGTGGGGTGTACGCCGCATACGCTGTCCTTCTTTTCCAGCTACCTGTGCGACAGATGTCAGTACGTTGACTGTGGGGGACACCTTTCCGAAACCTATTTCACAAGATCGGGAGGGAGTCAAGGCAGTAACTTGGGGCCTCTTCTCTTCATATTGATGATTAACAGCTTACCGGAAGAGGTCAAACACTCTGTACCCTTGCTTTTCGCGGATGATCTCAATTGTTACGGGTTATAAAAGATCACGTAGATCACGACGAACTACAGCTAGACATAGATAGGGTTGTGGGATGGAGCTTACATAATAAACTACAATGTAGCTAAGTGCTCGGTGATATCGTTCAGCCGTGCTCACAGTCCAAGTCACTACCAATATCACATGGAGGGGGCTCCTCTGCAACGGGTATCCGAGGTGAAAGATTTAGGTGTTTGCTTTAGCACAGATTTGCATTTCCGAGACCATATCACCGGTGCCTGTAAAAAAGCGTACCGAAATTTGGGGTTTGTCTTGCGTCAAGCAAACAAATTTTTGAATGTCGCGGCTTTGAGGGCGTTGTATGAGGCTCTCGTAAAAAGTCACCTGGAGTTTAATGCTGTAATCTGGTCTCCACATGAAGACATAAAATATTGTTGGAGCGGATCCAAAATAAGTTCCTTCGATTTTTATATTTAAAACAATTTGGTGTCTACCCGGGCTATCCACAGTTGTATCCTACATTGTTCATTTTGGGTATGATAGGATACTATAAGTTGGAAGTTAGAAGGGAGGTGGCATTGGCCACCTACTTGATTAAAGTGCTTCGTGGGTTAATTCACAACCCAGCCATCCTACAGGAGGTTGGACTTTGTGTACCAGAGGAGTACGTGATGAGGCGGCGGCGCCCCCCGCTGCTGCAGGTGAGTCGCGCGCGTACCAACTTACTGCAGAGGGCGCCGCTGACGCGGGCGCTGCGTGCGCTTAATATGATGGCGGACCAACTAGATTTGTGTGTTTTCATGTTCACTAAATGAATTCACAAGGGTCAGTTACTGTATTTTGAGCGAACTAAGTACATGACTATCATATTTCTATGGTGTATTACTTAATGTTATTTTATATGGATATTATTGACATTATACTATACTATTATTATGACACATATTGTTATATATATAAGTTGGGATTGGAATTTCATCAATTTTGACATTGATTATTGTGAATTTGACATTAAATTGTAATTGGAATTTAATTATTTGACATTCGATTATTGTGACTTTGACATTAAATTGTAATTGTAATTTCATTAACTTGACATCAGATTATTATGACTTTGATGTCTTAAGATATGAAAGTTTTTAATTTTGCTTTTGATAATTTTTGCTTGTTTTTTAATATTTTTTTTATATTGATGTTGGTGGTCAAATTGTTGTGTTATTGCTTATATATTTGGGTGAGTTATGGTATTTTGATTATTGTAATAGCTTGTATTTGAATTTTTTAATTGTTGTCTACCACTATTGCATTAGGTAGGTAATAACCTGTAATGATAATGGTATGCGGAATGAATAAATAAATAAATAAATAAATAAATAAATAAGTCTTCAATTACATGTGGTCTACGAGCAATATCAATGCTGAAAGTGTTTTTAATTTGTTTAGTATAGATTAGTATAGAACTACCTATTAGAAGCATCGTTATTCGAAAACTAATACGAGTCGGGGTCGACACTGTGAAGACAGAAATATTTCCGAACTTAATTCGGACGTAGAAGGGGCAAAAGGTAGTAGGAAATAAAAAAGTTAAGAGTACAGCTGAGATGTTATAATAAATATAATTATGATGAAGTATTCATTTGAATACAAAAAAGCATAGTTTTATTTAAATTTTTTAAATCCATTATTCTTGCATTTAATTAGCAGAATTATCTACATTTTATTGCAACGTTCTCATTCTATAGAACATTTTATATTGAAGGGGTTATTGAACTCCATTTCTTAAGCATCTCATCCCTGAAGTGGTATATGTGCAACAAGGCGATGTCGGTCAAACAACGTCGTCTTCGACGGGTCAGTTGGTGGCGGATCTGTTGGTGGTGAGGGGAGCTCGTTTAGTTTCTTTGTTAGCCAGACCATCACGTACACGAAGATACTCAGTCCAGATAATCTGAAAAATACGTTACAAATTATTTATAATAAATTGATTACAGAATGAAATTAAACATGTGGTTTGGTGAAGTGAAAGTCACCAGGTCCGAAGACATTACATTAGGAAGGACAAACTCCTTGATTTCTTAAAAAAAAACGATATGCCACGCATACTATTATAACGCTATTCACCCCTTTTTTTTTTTTTTTTTTTATCGTGCGGAAATCCCTTCGGATACCCCCCCGCCGGCCAGCGGGGGCGGTTATGTCGGGCTTGCACCGACCAAAACCGCACGCCGTCTCGGGTCTTCAGACGCCGGGGTGTAAGGTTACCCATAGAGCATATCCCTCGCACCCCGGCTGACCCTGGGCCATCTCACCACTAACAGCATCGCTCATCCTGTCTCCTCTGAAAGCAGAGGAGTACGGAGAGCGATGTGTTCCCGCCACGTTGGGTATTGGCCGACGATCAATGCCAACCCTATGAAGGGGTGAAGGGGAAGGCATTGACCGCCGCCCAGGGTGTACCGGCCGCTCCGATTCCGTTCCGCCCGGACTGCAGCGGGATCGGAATCGGAGCGACACTCGAGGAGCTTACCCAACACACACCCCTTACCCAACACACACCCCACGCTATTCACCCCTGGGATAGTTAATGTAGTGCGGGCTAGATACTCGGTTACCGCGTTTGGCCGAACGAAGCTAAGTATGTGCTCTCTGAAAATACTCACTGCTGTTAGGTACCTAGGTACACGTAAAAAGCATTAGTATCCTCCTGATGAGGCGACTCAGATTTCTCCATTTGATTCTATATGCTTCACCTCTATACGAACGGAGAGAGGATCTAATTCTTGGTGATAATGAAAGTAGGCACCTACGAGTTAAAATGTGAAAATAGGTTTAACTTACGCGCCGAACATGCTGTAGGTATCACTAGATTATTTAAAATTTAGATAGGTATTAAATAATGGTTGTATAGAACGTAAATAGTGCGTTCCTTACTCTGTGAATGTAACGAA
This sequence comes from Cybosia mesomella, assembly GCA_946251805.1. Classification (NCBI taxonomy): domain Eukaryota; kingdom Metazoa; phylum Arthropoda; class Insecta; order Lepidoptera; family Erebidae; genus Cybosia; species Cybosia mesomella. The sequence continues at coordinate 13,208,258 of OX276395.1, forward strand.
CTAATTGAAAAATTTAATTTATAGCTTACCTTTTTAAAGAATGTGAAATAAGCTTGAAGTGCACTGAAACGCTATGCTATAATATCACACTTTGTGGCAATCTACAGTAGGAACGTTGAGGTTGCTATGCAAATGACACGCTTGTCATAGCCTCTGGAGGGTCGATTGAAGATTTGACACGCATGGCCACCAGGAAAGTAGCCCATTTTGTGAAAAATACGGAGGCCCTGTTGTTCCATGGGCCCCGGCGTAGACCACCGTGGCGCCTCGATTGAAGCCCGCTCGGTCCTCATACCGATCAAGGCCCAGGTGAGGTATCTAGGCCTAACCCTAGATGGGAGGTGGCGCTTCAACGAACACTTCATGCAGCTCGCTCCAAAACTCGGGTGGCGTGAAGCCGTCTGCATTGAGATTATGGCGAATGGTCGTCCCGGCTGGAGGCTCCACACGCTGTCTTTGCCGCCGTGGAGGCGCTTTAGCCGGTCAATGGTGAATGGGCAGGACGGCAGCACGGGACCCTTTCCATTCGACTAACGCAGGTGCTTGCCGGGCACTGCTTCTTCGGAAAGTACCTGCTCAAGGTCGGTAGAAAGGAATCGAGTCCCGGCTGCCACAACTGCAACTGCAGCGAGGACTCGGCGCAAGACACGCTTGCGGTCTGCCCAACTTGGGAGACGCAAAGCCGGGCTCTCTTTGCAGTCATAAGAAGTGACCTCTCGCTGGCGGCCATCATTCGATCTATGGCCGCCAGCGACAGGGATTTCACCACGGTCGCAACCTTCTGCGAGGACGTCATGACGACATGACGACATGACGAAAAAAAAAACAAAAACGTTGAGGGGGTGGAGGTTCCGGCCTATCTCCTCTAGGCAATGTTTTTATTATTTTTCTTCGAAGGGTATTATTTGCTACTCTGATTCTTCTAACGCTCCGCGCTCGGGCAAGACGAAACGGCTCTGTAAGCTGTAGTATTATTAAAGATATTTGGTGTGTTCTTCCATTTACACGATAGATAGTCGCTCTATAAATCAACTAGTTGGGTGGAACAAGTTCACCATCTTCAAATTCCTTGGACGAAGGCGAATGTGGTCAGATACAGATCACTATTCGGTGAGTTTTTAACTACTATACCCCTCCAAGGCACCTCGAGACGACTAGGAAAGAAACAATGAGAAAGGATTTCACTTATTAAATCAGCTTCTTATATAGCATAGTATTCTTAGTGGATTACAAGTTTTATGATAAACAAAAACGAATTGTTTGTATGCCAACACAAACAAACAAATCACAACAACAGAAAATGAGCTAATCCTTGACTAATTACGAAACGAATGGTTAGAGCATAATTATCAGTTTTAAACGTTATGGAGAGACAACAAAATGGCTCACGGCACACGTTATATCAAGTTCCTACTAAAAAAAACAAACGCAATGAATCAAAACGGATTCTACGGGTAAGGTCTATACAGGAAACAAAACCTTCGATCTATTCTCTATTCTATGATTCGATATGTACTGTAGCGCCCGACCTCGTTCGAGCACTACAGTTTGTTTACCTGGCCATCATGTGTCAGAGATTAAAAATAAATTGTTTTGAAATGAAATAAGAGAATAGGAAAGAAAACAATTGCCTTGGCGGACAAGTGGCTGACAGCGGGTGACCGAGGGCTCCGGCCTCGACCCGCCGTCCGAAGAAAGTTCCAAGTAAATTGATTGTAGGCTCAATCCTTGAGCAGAATCCGCGACTCTCTACAGTTCGTTTAAAGTATAAATAAACTCGTGTAAAATCCCCTAAAACTCGATATAGGAAGTTTATGTGAAAAATAAATGCCATTATAAATATAAATACTTGTGTTTATCATTTCGTTAACACGAGGTATTGTGACGTCAGACCCCCGACGTCACAGGTGGTGGAGGCGCTTTATCCTCAGAGTTGGCGGACGCGCTGGTTTCCACAGATGTTGGTGGAGCGCCGGTTTCCACAGGATTTGGAAGCGCCAACGTGCTGCAGTTTGCAGTGGATTGATCGATCCCGTACCGTAAGAAGGAAGACGTCGTGTGACATTGGAGCGACGCACTTATCAGTATCGTTTTCATTTATTTGCTTTTACGTGCCTTATTATTACTAGAAGATGGCTGAGACAAAGAGGTGCAGTGGCTATGATAGTGGCTTGTTCCAGAGTTTTGCAAGAGATTTCAGTGTTATTTTCGCCATTAATAGGTATCTGCGGGTCAATAGGGCCAATAAGGACTATAAGTCTTAATAGAATTATAATCCATGTAGTTAATAATGTGTTGTGTAATATATGTTATTAATATTGTGTTTTTCTGTGTTTATTCTATGTTGGTGCGCTGTCGAAGATAATTTTTTTTTTATATTCATTACGTCCTAGCGTAGGGATTAGGCAATTATTTTTTCGTCTAATGTTGGGAGTGAAAATCTAAACTTTGTAAGAGAGTCGAATCGCTAAGGTCATAGTTGCCTGCGATGGTGAAAGTTGGTTTTCACCAGACTCATTATGGGGTGAAGTTTTCTTTCTCTTTAATGTTGATTAAAAAGTAATTTAGTAATTCGTAGGCGATGTAAGAGGTTTATAATTACATATGCATAATGTGTAAGGATAAATCACTTTATGTCATCTTTTGTTTATTAGTTAGGTAGGTCTTAAAAGTACTTTGTACATTAAGTCCCTTCCGGACAAACCTTAAAATGTATCGTCAAGTGATACTAAATCAATTTATTTAGACAGGCAAACTGTGGTCAGGTTTCTTTTATTCTGGTTTTTTGCCTGGCCAAGAATGAAGCAATCTTTTTGTTCGTGTTTTTCAGTATTTATTACAGTTTAATTGCTATAATTTGATATTCTACTAACGATTACTAATTATTACAAAGATAGCTTCTTTATTCCCATTGTAAGGGACAGTGTGCGTAATTTTTTTTTTGTGTCCCAGATTAGCTTACCTAGGGCCTTAGCTTAGAACTGTCACATGACGTTCATGGGGCGTAGCTGATGTAGCTCCCGACCTCGTTCGAGCACTACAGTTTGTTTACCTGGCCATCATGTGTCAGAGATTAAAAATAAATTGTTTTGAAATGAAATAAGAGAATAGGGAAGAAAACAATTGCCTTGGCGGACAAGTGGCTGACAGCGGGTGAAAGAGGGCTCCGGCCTCGACCCGCCGTCCGAAAACAGTTCCAAGTAAATTGATTGTAGGCTCAATCCTTGAGCAGAATCCGCGACTCTCTACAGTTCGTTTGAAGTATAAATAAACTCATGTAAAATCCCCTAAAACTCGATATAGGAAGTTTATGTGAAAAATAAATGCCATTATAAATATAAATACTTGTGTTTATCATTTCGTTAACACGAGGTATTGTGACGTCGTTTAGTCGGTTCAAGGCCGACATAACCGCCCCCGCTGGCCGGCGGGGGCGTATCCGAAGGGATTTCCGCACGAAAAAAAAAATGAGGTGCTATGTCAAGGCAAATAAGGCAAGGATATACAAATTTTTCTTTGACAGTGCAAAGAAATAAGCCCAGTGATGTAAGAGATATAATTATCATCTCAGGTTGCATCGAAGGCTTTGACCTCCGAGCCCGGGGTCCACTTGCTGGCTGAGATGTTAGAGATAATATTATTTATTCTATAGATAGATAGAAAAAGCTTAGCAGGTAGGTAATTTTATACTTCAGGACTTCCTTACGATATAACTTTCATCTCTACGCATCACTTTTATCGTAAATAATATCCTACGAATCAAATACACTCGAAATAGTTCTATCACTATTTAATATATAATAATATATATTTTAGTAATAATAGTAGAATCTCGTTACAATCGTAGGCGCTCACACATTCTACAGCGACATTCGGTGATGGCTATCCCCAGTCGGTAACACGATGATTGTCGCGAGTCTGCGTCTGATTCCACATGATCCTTGATCAATTTGTAACCGCACTGGAATAATTCTATGTGTAAATATTTTAATTTTATTTATGGCTAAGAAAAAAATATTGGCTCTCTTATCTACCTTACTACTAGCTTTTCTAATTCCGGTGGGGATTTCCGCGCGAAAAAAAAAGATATGTTGTATTATATCTCGAACTTACGTGTTTTATCTCCTTTAGTTATTCCAATTTGAGGCAACTGACATTTTGTTGGACTAGGCGAGTAGAATAATAATATCCCTATTTTATAGTATACTAGCTGTTGCCCGTAGCTCGTACAATTCTGGTCCTGTTCCCTTTTCCGGGTATAAAAAGTAGCCTATGTGTTATTCCCGATTATAATCTATCCCAGTACCAAATTTCAGTCAGATCCGTTCAGACGTTTTTGCGTGAAAAAGTAACAAACATCCACACATCCATACATCCTCGTACAATTTTGCGTTTAGAATATTAGTAAGATTAGTAGGATTTATTTGCTGCGTGGATAGGTAAACAACAAACAACAATACATAGCCAGTAAAAAGTACAATTTTGGTAATGTTCTTGACATTTCTAAAAAAGAACCTACCTACTTCTTGAGGTTTTCGCTTTCGCTATATTAGGATACATAACTAAAAAAACATATACGTTATTAAAGTACTAACCAACGACGCCATTTTAGTGCAGTAATATCGCCTTGCACTCGGCTTTACGCTATTCGCTAGGAAGGCCCAAGCACTGCCAGCCAGTCTGTCCCACTTCAGAGCTTGTACCGCGCAAGCGATCGCGCTGGCACTGGGGCCAGATGCGGGCTTTTCGTTTTTATCATCATCTTCACGCTTGTTTATGATCTGTGAAAAAAAACTGTTAATGTCAGCTTTTGGCCACCTTCCATAATACGAGTATTTTTGTACGTATCACAGTCAATACCAGCGATAGTGAAGTACCTTCTCATTGCTTACTCGTCACCCCGCAGGGGGCCCCATCAAAATCTTCGGGGTCCGAGACAACTTTACCTGCAAGCTAGCACCGCGGCCGGTGCCTGCGTATTGACGGACGAGGCGCTGGCGCAAGCTTGCCTCTAGCTAGGGTTTAGATGATACACTTTTGTATGGCACTCACTTTGATGGCACACTCACTTTTGTAAAGGCGAAAATTTACCAAATCATGGAAAAGAAGGAGAGCGGAGTCCGGACTTGGTGAGAAAATGTGGCAATAATTATCATTAGCCATTTAGAGTTTTAATTTTATATTACATAAAAATAGTGTTGGTAAAGTTTAGTAAATACATGTAGTAGCATAATGTTTAGTACCGTGGTGCAGCTATCAGCTAGCGCCATCCATGCGTAAGCGCAGGGGTGTCGACGAACGAGGTCCCATAGAACCGCACGACGTTGAATATGATCCGTATAAATCGGTAACATCATCAGCACACTATAAAAACAAAAAATCCAGAACATTATTAAATTAAATGCTATGAAATCTGTAGCTAGGGCACCTACGGGTATTGATCGCATCCGTTCCACGATGGTTCATATGTTAGGTAGGAGTTATTGGGGTGTGTGTTGGGTAACGGGGTGTGTGTTGGGTAACCTCCTCGAGTGTCGCTCCGATTCCGATCCCGCTGCAGTCCGGGGGGAACGGAATCGGAGCGGCCGGTACACCCTGGGCGGCGGTCAATGGCTTCCCCTTCACCCCTTCATAGGGTTGGCATTGATCGTCGGCCAATACCCAACGTAGTGGGAACACATCGCTCTCCGTACTCCTCTGCTTTCAGAGGAGACAGGATGAGCGATGCTGTTAGTGGTGAGATGGCCCAGGGTCAGCCGGGGTGCGAGGGATATGCTCTATGGGTAACCTTACACCCCGGCGTCTGAAGACCCAAGACGGCGTGCGGTTTTAGTCGGTGCAAGCCCGACATAACCGCCCCCGCTGGCCGGCGGGGGGGTATCCGAAGGGAATTCCGCACGATAAAAAAAAAAAAAAAAAAAAAAAGGTAGGAGTTATTGGCTAAAAATAACCGTTGCTATTGTAACTTATGGAGAACTGCCGAAATTACATTCGAGCTGTTAGATAAGAAGTTGCAGTAATAAATAAACCATGAGGTCTGAAAATGTTTATATATACCTACCACCAGTAGTGGTAGGTTTCGGCCGAAGGCTTTTGACCAGCCCAGCGAGCAAAGATGTACCGCCAAATAGCCTGGCTGTGTTCCAGTATGATATTATGTATGCAGTATGATGCTCGTTGCAGCCACTCGGGTGGAAGTAGGTGTTCCACTGCAGGCTGACCGACCTGTTGCACTTTGGTATAAATGCATCGGGGTGCTAGTCATGGAGAGTAGCGGTATCCGAGGTACGGTGCACCGCCGGCTGACTGCAGGTAAACGGGGGCCACAGTAGTATGATAGCCACATAAGAAAGGCTGCCAAGCCAACTGTCGCAAAACCCCGGGATGCCCCACATAGGAGTATTTTAATGGAAAAACCAGTCAAAAGTCAAATTTACGAAGTTACATAAAAAGCTATTCTATACACACATTTCCTCAGCCGGTTACTAAACCGGTCCATTGCTCGTAAAAGAGACATATTATTTGTAACTCAGATAGTAGCCCTTTTTGGTACAAGCAGTCGGAACCTAGTCGTTGTCTAAACCGCATGTTTTTGATCTCGGCATTTAATATTTTCACTGCATTGTAGTTGACACTGTAGGAGAAGGAGGAGGGAGGGACACGGAAGGAGTGGCTTTTCCCATTCCAGTTAATTGACAATGCTGGGAGAGAGACTCGTAAGCTAGCCTCAGTTTGTCCAAGTGGCCACGAGACTAGTCCCATGGGCTCCCGTTCTCTCTTATCCTTAGCAGCCTACATGCTTCTCTTCTACTGATCCACCCGTCGGCGCGTTAACCATGATGGACGTTCTGCGGCAGGGAATGGAGTATTACATTCCGTTCTCTGACGTAAACATATCTGGCGGGGCACGACCATTTATTTCCTTCACTTTTTGCAGGGTAGTCGGGCGGACCCTGCCAATTACAATCCAATTTCAGTTAGTCTGTAAGAGTATGGAACGTATACTGAACAAAAAGCTCCTGGCATACCCCGAAACGAGCAACCTCCTCAGTGACCGGCAATATGGCTTTCACCAGAACTCTTTCACTGGGGACCTTCTCGTGTATGCTACCAACATATAGAGTGAGGCCATCGAGAGGCACGGAGAAGCACTTACCGTTTCTCACGACATCTCGCAGGCGTTTGGACTTCTGGCGTCTACAACGATAGACAAATTGGCAAACTTCCATCCTACGGCCTACCCGCTGGCAGTGTCTGGATCATCGATCCAACTGAGGAATCGGCCAATCCGAGTGGTTGTTAGACCGACCTATAAGCGATCAACGCTGGGGTCCCTCAGACGTCGGTATTCTCGGCTACATTATTCTTGCTGCACATAAACGACCTGCTGTAGCCCGGTACTTTTAGGTATGCAGATGACAGCACAGTGGTCGAGAGTTAGGAGTCCAGTACCCTGGCTTACGGTGTTGGACTCCAATTCCAGTCTCCCGAGGGGCTATCGTTGAGCGTTTCAATTGGTCCTGGCTAGCGATCTCCGATTGGGGTGAAGCTAACTTGGTCAAATGCAATGCTACTAAAACCCAGGCGTGTCTTTTTTTTTTTTTTTTTTTTTTATATTTAGGACACGTCAATTTGACTTCACCTCGCCTGATGGTAAGCTGAAGGTAAAGTCTCAGGAAAGAGGGTCACCATTACATACACGTACCATGTTAACAATGGTGGCACTCAGCTTGACGGCCTCATCAGAAGAGGATTGTCGTCGCAGCACCGCGTGACACCCACCGGTCCCACTAGTGCTGCGACTACAATCCCCCTGCCCGGCTATGCACTTGCTGCTTCCTACTAGACAAACGTGATTCATCGTAGATCACTTCGTCATTTACCACCAGGTGAGATAGTGGTCAAACGTGAGCCTATCTATTATAAAAAAGAGCTCTGAAACACGGACCAACGTTTTTAACGACAGCCGTCGCGGTAAACGTCGACGCCTGTAGTCGGCTGTCGTCACCTCTGTCGTTGGTAACGTGTCGATCCTATATTTGAATTCTTCTCGTACTTACGTTTTAGTATCCATAACATTATATAAAAATAGTTTTCATACGTGTGTGGCCATCTACTGCTGTTACATTTTTCGTAAGATGCCATCGAATCCGGAATATTACCAAGCATATGATAGCACTCCGCTTCTAAACTCTTCAAGTAACTGACCTAGAAAATTAATTTTAGTACGTGTTTATTCTATTCTATTCATATGTAAATAAATTTTGTTGTAGACGTGTTTGTTTGCGATTAACAAATCTTACATTGCCATATTTGCTGATGCCGGTCTGGAGGTGGCACAGAGCGTCTTTGTACTCTCCCCGTAATCGACAACATAGGCCAATAAGGTGATAATACACAGACGATTCACCAACTTGACACAACGCGCGAGCCAAGCATAATTCTGCCAACTAAAAGTGTACTAGTTAGAATACACCCTATTGGACGTGTAGTGTTGAGTAGTGATTTACATATACATATTATGACTTTTCTCCATTCAATGTTACTCATGTAACTTCCTAGTGCACAATAAAGAGATTCTACTAAGGATGCTGAAATTCTACTGTATCTGTTAATAATGAAGAAGCATACATCCCTATTTATATATCTAAGTGTTCACATAATTCTTTTCTTTATTTTTTTTTATGTGAATTCCTCTGTAGGCTGAGGGCAAGACGAAATAACTAAAACAACACTGCGTGTCCGAAATCAGACCTAATGTTAGGAGAGGTGGTTGGTGTAGAGACCTATATTCTTAGCAATCCATGGATTCTCCGTGCGGGTGCCGGGTCCATCGCGTTGCTGAGTTGGGAACTCGGAACAGTGCCTGGGACTTGCGACCCAAGTGTAGGTTTAGAAGGGGTCCCTTTTGTTGATGTACATCAACACTCATCTTCACTACCCAAGTTCCCCTCCCTGCCTAACCAAATTTGATACGAACCTACTAGTGCCGCTTTAGACATTCGTCCTAGTAATGAGCTTATTGTAGCTCTCGATAGGAATAGATCTTTAAGTAGGTTATAGAGAGATTTTGCTGGTATACCTCTCGTAACCGTTTTTGATTAATTCGTTTGTGAGATCATAGTATTATTTTTCTTTATTGTGTGGTCCTTCGGTATATTTGTTTCCCACGGTACAGTAAGTTCCACAAGAACCACATGTTTTAACCTCTTAGAATATAGGAATATGTCAGGTCTAGATGACGAAACCCCAACATTATATAACATATATAACATTCCTTAGTGGATTCTGGACTTTAATTCTGGCCCAGTCCATTTGAAGCAAACCCTTTCCACTCTAGAAAGACGAGTGCACCGCCACCCATTCAGTCAGTAGTCTGCCTTTTCTATCACGTCCACCTGAGTGTTGGTTCACAACAACCACTAGGTTGTTACATGTGTACATTGATAGCGTAACATAGGCCCTAATTTACGATAGCAATTCACTTTTAAATAAGTTATTTTTTAATAAAAAGATATTTTGATATTCAAGACATGGGTTCACATCTCTTGAATATCAAAATATCTTTTTTTTGTTAAGAACAAGAAAACATACATTAATATCAAAGGATAAATCAATCGCAGCTCCTAATCGAGTTCTTGCGAATATGACCAAAGTTTACTAACAGTTATGCATCTCAGCCTAAGTAACACATCAGCGGCATCGTAGAAGTGGCTCATTCCTGGCAGCAGCTGTGTAGAATCCCACCAGTCACCAAGTTCGCGCTCCCATCCACGGGCATAAGGAATCTCCTCTGTTTGCCCTTCTCGCTGACTTCTATTTAGGACCATAAATGGTATTATTATTTATGTGAATTTAAATCAATTATTCTTATCTAAATGGATTAGGAGTAGTGAGTGAGATGGCATAAGGTCCCAGAAATGTTTTTTTTTTGTTATGAAGCTTAGTAGCTTGCTAAGTACAGGTTCCGGCGCGCGGCGCTTAGGTTAGCAAGTAGCGTCAGGAAGAAGAGAGTCCGGCTAAGATCGATTTCTTCGATTTTGTAGAGCCTAGGATGAAGAATACCCTGGATTAGCCAAGCGCGTACACCCGAAAGGGACAAACACATAGTACTGTGACGTCTGGGGTCTGACCTCACAGCTCCTCTTGCTAATTAAATTATAACACCAAGGTTTTGAAATATATATATCATTTATTTAATTAATGCACTTTTATTCACCGTATTTAGGGGACTTTACGCGAGGTTATTAAGCTTTAATATACGAACTGGGGAAGGAACGCGGGCTCTGCCCAGTGATTGGGCTTACAGCGGAACTTTCCTAGGATACTTTTCCACAGCTCGATCAAGGACGGGTCCTCTGGTGCCCCTTCCAATTAGATCTGTCATCCGCTCCTTTGTTTTTACTCTAGCTCCGAATTCAATTTAAATTATTAAAGCAGTTTTATTTTTATATCGCTGACGCATGATGACCAGGGAATTAATTATAGTGTTCGAAGGAGTCCGAACACTACAGTACTTATGATACCAGTGTTGTTAGTCCCTACAAAATTTTACCCCACGACTTTTTTTAAATCCGTTAGGTATATGAATTAATGTTTTCTGGCATTACATTCTTTAAAAAACTCAAATACAAAACAATTTAGGCATAAAGAATACTTATAACTGTTTTATGTTGAATTAAAAAAAAATAACGAAAAGGTGGCATCACTATATTTTTTGAAGATAATCAGCTTACATTGCCCGAGTTCCAGAGGGACGAGGTTTTAGTGTCCTACGCGTAGGACACTAAAACCTCGTATAACCTCGTAAAACCTACATATAGAGTAGCAACCTATCACTGGTGCACTTATTAATTTAACAGACATCGACGCGACGCTCCATTGTATTGATGGCATTGACCTGACCTTAACCTAAATATTTTATAAGATGTGGGCTTAAAATGAAAAAGTCGAGCTAAACAGAAATTATTCAGCGTGTTTGAATAAAAAAAATGAAACAAGTTGCTTAAAATTCCAAGTTTTAAAGTTTTTATTGTACTTTAAATAAAATTAATTTAGTGTAAATATTTCGTATATTGTCAACTTTATTACAAAAAGATTTTGTGGCATAATGAATACGTACATTCAAATATTTATTGCATATAGCTTTAATTAAAAGAGAGTAATGGTTTTCAGCAATAGGCCGATCCAAATAATCGTGTTCATCGGGAAATAATTTGAGTCCAATACATTTTTTCAAATATTCCTGTATAAGGTAATGCAATGGATTTTTATTATTAGTAATTTTTTTTTTTTGAAAACTTCCTCGGCTATTTCGCAAATTTTTGTAACTGATTTCGATGGATACCGCAAACCACCCTTATCTTTCATGTATTGAAGAGTATCTTTCAGTTTTTCGATGGAGTGCAGTTAGTCAGATAGTTTTCCTAAAACAACTTTGTTCAAAATGTCTCGAGCATATTCGAGTATATTTGGTCGGTTCCCAGTTTAGTCGCCCTGTGGCACGAATCCATAATTGACCGATTGCAGAGTTCTTTTGGAAATCTGAAACAACAGTTTCATTAATGTGAAGTTTTGAAAATAAATAAGAAATATCCCTCATTATGGGTAATTTACCAGTACTTCAACTGGTATCCCTAAAAAATATATAACCTGGACAAATTAAAAAGTAGATAAAAATGGCGGACAAGTCTGGCTTTTATTTCGAGTTCGCTAATTTTAACTTACCACTTTATTTGGTTGGTTAATACACTTATTATGGTAATAATATATCAATATTTTGAGCCATTATTTCTACTTTAAAGAACTTGTTAATATGCTACGGCTCTTAATCTGTTAATAACTTTACAAAGCAAGGGATTTTTTATATCTAAATATCGTACTAACATATGATAGGTTATGTCTTGTAATTTCCGCTCACTACGGCTTTTGCAGCCTAATATACTTATAACATATCACCATGTTGAATATTGGAGTTTTAAGCAACAATTATCTGCCTCTTAGTTTCACAACTTAAATTACTGTCAATTACGAAGAATCCTCACAACAATTCACGATCACAACAGACTTGCTGGTCACAACCTCCACTTCTGACCAACAAAAAAAAAACAGAAACTCTAACTCTCTTATTTGCTTAGCAAATCCAGAGTATACTTACTTGATCCTAGTGTAGAGCGTTCTCTCTGTCGTAATTCCATCGGACTGACAGTGAACGTAGATAGATCATGAACTATGGCTTGGCTATCAGCGTATGCAAGAGAGGAAAAGCTATAGTTTTCTTTATCGCCATGCTATGAATTTAACCCATAATATAAGTTTCACTAATAAATAATATTTACACTGAATCTGCCCTTGCCTCATTTACAAGTTTTATTACCTATATATAAGGTGACACAAAATTAGGTCTCTGAATTTGGTGAGATGACTTGGTATTGACAAAATATGTCTTTGAAACAAAAAAATACTTATATATAAAAATAAAAAATACAAAATTTACAAAAATAAAAAATATAAAAATGAAAAAAAATCAACACCAGCGACCAGCGTCACGTGACGCGACGAGCCCGTGACGCACGTGGTAGGCGTGCAGTCCTTCTCCTCGCAGTATTCTCCAAGCGGATGTGTGGGAAATACCTAAATCGCGACCAGCGTCACGTGTGCTCGTCGCGTGGCGCTGGTCGCTGGTGGTGTTTTTTTTTTCATTTTTATATTTTTTTATTTGTCCCGATATTTTTTTTTGTTTCAAATACATATTTTGTCGATACCAAGTCATCTCACCAAATTCAGAGATCTAATTTTGTGACACCTTATATATTTTGACTGTTAAATTTATACGCACTGAGCTTACACTAAGATAGAATTTCATAGCTGTATATTTTTAATAGGATATGTGGGAACTTTGGTTTTACTTGACCGAACACTGGGAAATCTAGCTCAATGATTATGAGAATAATTTAAGACGATCCATCAAAAACAGCCGTTATCTACTGAACTAGTGTTTTCTATTCTGGTCGAATAGTATGTGTCCGTTTTTATTGTAGTGTCGTGTCCAGTTTTATTCTCTGTCTACAACTAACTGTCAGACTGATGTACGACAGAGAGAACACTCTACAAAACCGAAGCACACTGATCTTAGCTGGACACTCTCTCTGCTTCCCGACGTGCCAATCAAAACGCCGTTTACTGTTTCTGGTTATCAGCTATAAGCTATATTATGAAGAATCAATTAATTGTTGGCGTAATGTGTATGTACTCGTAGACCTATGTATATTCTTTCGCACATAACAACTTCTTAGTCGCTTAGTCGGTTATTATACATCGATGTGTGACTAAGCAGTAACTTAGGAAGACTGGTAAGCATAGCGACAATTATATTCAAATTGCCGCGGTGAAAGACAGCTTATTAGGTAGTTAAGGAGTCGGGAATTCGGCCTTACGATCGATAGGTCCCGGGTTCGATACAAGACCAATACACTACCGACGTAAACCCACTCCTTCTTAACACAAGCAGTTTAGTGTAGCTCTAGGTATTAGCGGGAATACAAGTAATTTCGGTAGTACTTTTTTTTTTTAAATCTTCAATAATGCCACACAAGCCAGCCTAAACTCTAGCTTACATGTATCACATGTAAACGGTTTCAAAGATAAATTCATATGGAAACTCATGGTTAATGGGGCAAACACAGGCGATGTTAGTTCATATAACAATACACATACACTATAGCATATCTAGGCTTTTTTATGTCACTGATTTTTGAGGACACGCTTATTCTCGAAAGTTCAATAGAAGAGCTATTTCAATAGAGAGCTCGAAAGTAGATCAATAGATTTAATAAATAGGAATAAGTTCGTGTGCGACCCCAGCAATCTATTTCCAGGCTCCAAAGTGCAAGCTTTGTAGGCATGCAATGTGATGGTGATGATAATATCGCGCTTCTGTTGAATTTCAACCAATTCCTATACCAAATACACCTCCGTCATAATATATTGATCAATTTTGAAATTTAATAACCTCTAAAAATAATATTATCAAAAATTTACATAGTTAACGATCGTATAAGTACTTTGCGGGCTGTCAAAATGGTCGCAAAAAGCTACCGATAAATCCTTAAGTTTGCGATGAAATTCGTTAAGATTCTATCGGTGACAAGTGCACCGATGCTGAAGGCGAACCTGTTCAGGAATATTAAAGATTTAGGCAGCTATTCTTGGAGCGGTGAAGGCGGGACTTGAAATGTCCAAACGTTGACGCAAGTGTGACAAAGAAACTTGATGGTGGAATGACACAGTCCAGAAGGAGACTAGGGTGAAGAAAGCCCTCTTTAAAAAGTGATAGTCGTTCAAATCTCTTGAATATCGCGATGCGTACTGAATTGCAAAGCGCGCCCCTAAGAGAGCGGTGTCGCCTGAGGGGCGTAGGCTCATCTATAAATAGGCGCATTCCAGAATCAAAGCGACACAGGATATTTCCAAGTGCCACTGCGTTAAAACCGTGGAGGCTATCTATTTACGAGAAAGTCGCGGTAAAGGAGCAGAATAAATAGGTACAGCTACCGAACCACCCTCCAAATCAAGGACTAGTGTCACCGATAACGCCTTTAGAAGTCCAAACTGCTCCTAGCCGTATGGAGAATCGGAAAGCTCTCGGACCCGATGGAGTCCTCATTGAGGCCTAGGAGGCGATGTATCCCCGTATTGTGGGCATTCTTACAAATCTTTCTAACCGTATTCTCCTCACCGCTAAGATTCCAAGCCAATGGAGACAGAAGTCTGGAGGCTACCACGGTGTAAAGGTAATGTCCCACACCAGGCAGCTTTTCGATAGTGTAATTGACTCCAACAGAAGTGTATACTCTCGAGGTGTCAATATGGATTTCGCCCCGTATACGGAGCCATCGACACGGTCTACGCCCTAAAGGTTGTCGCGGAGAAATATGGGAGGAGGATTCCGCCTCTGCACTGATTGTTTTTAGACATGCAGAAGGCCTTTGACTTTGTACCTCGCGCGGTGATCTGGCGTGCACTGCGGTCAAGAAAAGGCAAGCCTTGCCGCTGCATGGGCTAAGTAACTGAAGGGGTAGGTCCATAAAACCATCATGAGACCTGTCCTCTTATACGGTTGCTCAACATGGCCTTTGCTAGAGTGGCACAAGCAGGAGCTGCGTCTTACGAAGATGAACAAGCTGCGGTAGATGTGGGGAGTGACGCGAAAAGACCGTGTGAGAAACTCTCGCATCCGCAGCAGCCTTCATGTCCGTGACATCACAGTTAAAAGGTACGAGAGTCGCCAACGCTGGTGCAGCCACGTCTGCGGTGACCGCCAGGCTGCGTGGTTAACATATTTCTGGCCATACCGCCTCTACCGGCCTCGGTAGGAGGGGTAGACCCAAAAAGTTCTGGCTTGGCATCGTAGGGGACTCGCTACCATGCTCAAGATTGTGCCAAGTGGAGAAGTAAAAGCCGTAAAGCGGACCCTGGACTTCGTGTGAAGACCTTAAATGCGACGGGGACTAATGCAAGGATGATTATGCTGATGACTACCGCCCCAGGAAAGATAGATTCGATTTTGTATTTGGATAATTTTTACTTATTAAAAAAATCCAAAATGATTATATTAATTTATTTTTCAATTTTTTCAGTTTAAATGGCAATTTTTCGGTATTTTCGAAATTTCTTTTGGGGGTACTGTGAGACCCCGCGTACTCCACAAGAAAGCCTCTATTCACTGTACTTCTAGAATATTCTGTAACAGCAGAATACAGAGATTGAAATAAAACTATTTTTAACGGATTTTATCGCGGTTTATTTGATGTTATTTTATATTTTACATTGATCCCGACGTTTCGGTTGCTTTTCAGCAGCTATGGTCACGGGGAGACTAAAGATGGTTGTTGTCTTGTAGTTTGAAGTGAAAGTTATCTCAAAGTACCCGAACTATGTTGAATTGTTGGTATTACTATTTACGCAGAATGAGCTCACAGTGTCATGAAGTCTTGTTGTATTTTGATCTTTCTTGGAATTAATTAAGTGAATGACATTGACACTGAAATTAGGATGTTTTTAAATTTCAATAGCTTCGCAAAGCATCCTAGGCTGGAATCGATTTTCTTTGGCGAGTATCTGTGGTTTATCCAGAGACATGACACTTACAACTAGACTGTGCACTATGGCGCAAAAACCGGTCCGAGTGAGAGGTCATCCCCTGGGGGTGTGTCCCTTTCTATTGAAGTGACCATGAAAAAAACAGAAAAACGGGACAAATTATATAAACTTTACTTTTGTAAGTATCCTGTAAAATTATTTTGATGCTACCCAAATTAAATACACTACACACAGGTTTGTAATGCTAATGTATGTACATACCTTATTTTATTTTAAGTAAAAAACCAAAACAACGTGTAAATTATTAATAGTTCTATCGAAAGTAATTTTCATTAGTATTTGCTGTCAGATTTACTTAAGCTAAAGGGTGAGTTGTATTGGCTAGGGAAAATTGCAGAATCTAAGGGCTGGACAAAAAAAACAAACTGAAATTGTAATATTAAAATTATTAAATTTTTATACATTACTGAACAAAACAGTTTTATGCAACTTCTGTCGTAACGTTGCTTTATCTCCTATGTGCTTGAGGGTTAAGGACTTCCCAAAGCTTTTGAGTCTCAAATTTAGGTATTTTTGACCAATACATTTAATCAAGTCATATTCGTGACTTTCGTCAGAGCTTGGATGAGCATGTGATATTTCACGCTTTATTTTCGGATAGAATTGATGTAATGTCATATTAAGCATCTTGTTCATTTAAACTCTGTAATTCATGAGACATTACCAAAAACAGTTTTTCTATATATTTCACCACATCGAACACAAATGCTGAAGCATATTTAAGCCCTCCTCTATCCACAAATGCTGTAAAATAAGAAAATTCACAAACGTCAATCAAGTAGTCGTTATCTTTATGTGTACGATGCGATATGAGCAAGCCTCTGCAATGTTCACAAGTTAGTTTGTCTAATATTTTCATCACAATGTAGCCAGATATGTAATATAGAATGTTGTTTTTGTAGGCTGATAAATTAGTTCTCTTCATCAAGTGCATCAGTATATCACTATTATCTGTCTCATTTTCTTCAGTGTTATTGTCCTCTACGATGGATCTTTTGGTACTTCGAAACTCTAGTATTGCAGAATTGTTATAATCCGGATTTGTGCAATTTGCATTAATGCTTGGTCTGACACTATTACGAAATAACAATTTTCGCATGATAAACATAAACTGAAGAGCAGTAGGATTATCGTTTGCCCCTCCTCTTGCTCTCACACACGAAAAAAACATTTCAATGTGATCTTGGGAGGCCTTGTACGGTAATAGGTAGGCCATATCGGCATCAAACATATCAGTTGCTAGTCCAGTAAAACTGTATGTGTCTACTATCAAACCCAAAACCGGCGTCTTCCTTCTGTGGGTCATTACATTTTTTCCGTCTACTTTTAGCTTCATCAAATACTGTCTCGTTTCCTCAAAGATCTGTGTCCAGACATGCTTATTTTGCAGTCGTAAAGGGGATTTGAAATCAACCTCTACGGGATTTTTGGCGTTAAGAATGTCAAACAGTCTATCCAAGTACCGTAGGAATTCAACTGTGGCTTCACTTCCAGCAAAACTGGGATGACCAGTTGACCTTAGATAGTCTATTGCATCAGCAACAGAGGAACTAAGTACTTGGACAGCTAGTTTGACATTCATTTTCTTGCCAAAAAAATCGACATGTACTTTTGTCAATTTATTTTTCAGTCTCAGCCCCTCTTCTTCTTGCAAATCATGCAGTTTCTTTATAAAAGCAAATTTAATATCCCCCTTTTCTGATGATAAGCAAGTTTCGGCGAACATATTTCGGGCTAATTTGATCATGTGGGAGGGGTCAAGTATGCAGTACACTTTCAAACTTTTGGTTGGGTGATCAAAATATGCTTTCATATTTGTAAGTGTAAAATTGCACCCCAGAATTTCAAACGTTTTAATGTTTGCCTGTGTCCCGTCCGCAGTTAAAGACCTCACCGTTATATTAATTTCACTCAGCATACGTATTGCTGTCAGGATAAGCCGAGATTGGATGTACGCAGAAATCTTGTCGATGAAAAAATAAGCGATAGGGCAGACGAATTTTTCTTTTAAAGATACTATCTGAAACACCAAGACTTCTGTAGCAAAAGTTTCTGCATCGCTTGTCAATATTCCGCCTAAGTCAACGCCACCCCAATATTTATCTGACCCTTTATCATATTGTTTGCCAGCTTTGATAGCCATTGCGTCAAAAATTAAAGCAACGTTCATCTCACTATTTTCAGCCTTAGCTTTCAGGAAGGCCACGTTGCATTTATGCGTGGACAATATCCTTCGTAGAGTTGCAGGATGAGGTAAAGGGATACGATTCCTCAAAAATAAATAGGCTTTTCCCGAATCATAATACAGAGATAAAGCGAACGATTTCATTTCATCCGTATATTTGTTTGTCTTGTTGGATTTTGCTGTATTTAAACTTGTATGAATGTTCTCGAAATTGTGTTGAACCATTTGTTCGACTTCGGAATAATTATCACATTTCTTTTTTATTATTTTCAATAAACACTTCAGGTTATCAATTGTTGTATCACGTTTTTTCAGGCGTTGTTTTAAGACTTTGACATCCCGGCGTAGTTTTTTTTTACGTGGTGTGGCAGTGGTTGTAGCAGATGCTGTTTGCGTACTAACATTTGCCTCCTTTGCGACACTTTCTTGAAGTTTGATAGTTTTTGGTGCAGGACCATCCTGTATACATATATTACTTAATACATGTACTCTTTTTTCACAGGGCACAACCTGTAAAGAAAATTAAAGTTAATTTATCACGGAAAATAAAAATAGTTGACTGATATTTATTTATTTATATGAAAGTGTATAGGGAGAGGGCGGGTTTTTGATACTTTTGTGTGACGTCCAGTTGTAAAATTTCCACTCGGAAAATACATTGAAATAAAAATTTTACCTTAGGAAATACTGACGAAACAGCATCAGGTTTCAACATTTTCCTAATATAACCAGGAATAAAGTCGTCGGGTTTAAAACGCGCACTGCAAACAACAGACGACTTTGAGATTTTTCCAGGCACAACACTTTCCCACTTCAATTTTTGGTTTTCATTCTTCGGAAATCTACGGTACAAGAAATATTAATCAATATTAATAAAATACATCATTCATCATGACTAGATAATATACGCTCCGTTCCAATCGTAGAGATTAACGATTACAAACGGTTTTGCTGCTGCTAAACATTTTAATATAAGTATAACGCTAAGATTAGCGAACGAGTTTTGCAACAGCTAAATTAAATTTGTAAAACCAACTTGTTTTTGCGAGCTTGACACATTTCAAATCTTGTCTTATGCTTCAATGCAACATCTTGTTTTACAGCCGCAAAATGAGTTTGTAATCGTTGATTGGAACGGAGTTTACATACTATAATACACTAAAGTAATTTCAGTGTAATAAAAAAAATTGTATCGGTATTGCCCGTTTTGTACACTCAGTCAGTTACCAATACAACAAGTACATCTCTAATTCATGGTTACCCTAAAGATTAACAGTCTTATTCATAAAAAATGCTTATCGAAGGTTTATAGCGTACTTTAGTTAAAACGTCTCATAACGCTATCATACGTATTTTAAAATATTGTATTCAAAACTGTTCTATATGCCTTCGATAACTATAGTGTCGCTATAAGAGATTAAATAGACGAAAATGTATTGGGGCTTGGGGCCCCACGCGCCCTTGCCCAATTAAAACGGGTGGTGGTCCACCACCTCCTACCAAAATAGACAGTGAAGACATAAGTTCATGGCTCCCTAATAAATTTATAGTCGATAAACTTTTGGTCGCGGATTCCCAATATTTTCAATAGCTTCAAGTACATCTAGGCACTAGACACTGATAAACACTCTGCCGCAATAAATTTACCACAAACTCCACAAAGTAACTAACCTAGATAAGTAATAAAGAGAATAATAATAAAGGCTTGTGATTGTCTGGAAACAAATCAGAGATATTAGAGATATATTCAATAATTCACCAAACTAATGCGAACAAAGTATCTAACGATGCTAATCAGAGCTGTCAAACACATCAGCTGTTGCGCAGGTCGGCCATCTTTTCTCCTAATATTGCTTTATGGCACGGCTATAGTAGGTTCCTGCCTTCCATAACTTATATGAAGTTTATCGAGAGTTTATAGAGCATATTAGTGCTAAAATGCTGTTATGAATACAAATTTTCGACGATCACCTTATAGCAGTCTTATAAACCTCCCATAACTTTTTATGAATAAGACTGTAAGATTACAATTTTTACTTACCCGGAAAGAAAAGCGACTACCGGGATGAGACTCATTGTTGCACCCTGTCACACAACAAGAATTCACCATTTCTGATGGAAAACTAACAAGTTCAATATGAAAATTCATACAATCACAAATCGAAACACAACAATCAACCAAACAATCAAATGAGCAAACCACCATCTTGTATTTAGTATTACCAGGCTCAAACATTTAAGTTCTACCTTTACTCAGTATTGAATTATTTTTAAAATACTAGCAATTGATTTATTAAATATTGAAACTGTAGAAATACCTTTAAATGCATTTCTAAGTTTACAGACCGTTCGTATTGGCAAATCATATAAAAGAAAAACTTGCTTAAGTTTTTACTATTTTTATCAAACCAAATGAATTTCTGAGCTGGCAAACGTCAGACAAGGACACACTACCGTTGGGAACCGTCTCATCTGGGACCGGATTTAGCTAGCAACCGCTAATAGAGAAATAGCTACCGTAACCGTGAGACAATAGAGTTAATTTTAGCAAAACAAAAATTTTTCGTGCACAGTCTAGTTGTAAATGTCATGTCTCAGGGTTTATCAAATCTTAAGTAATGTTTGGTCCCCTCTTGCACGTGTTCACATACAGCAGACTTTTTTGAGCGTTGGTGTTTTATGTCAGCTATGTGTTCTTTGACGCGAGTGTCAATGCTTCGCTTGGTTTGACCAATATAAGAGAGCCCACAGTCACAATCTATTTTATAGACCCCTGCATCTTGGACCGCGATAGAATCCGTTAAAAATAGTTTTATTTCAATGTGTAACATTCGCGTAAACTGCCGACAATATCATGTAGAATAAAGAGATGATTCATGGAAAAGTAAAGGATATCTACGTAACTACTTACTTCTGAACAATTTTCATAATTATATCGAAGACCAAGTACTGCTGTCGGTCATAGTAATAAACACTTGCAATTATCCAGCCCATTATCCAAAATGGATAGAAAGATAAAAGAGCTTCGAAGAACTGCTCAGCAGCAGCAGGGTCCTCTTCAAATACCATACCGCATGTAGAAAGAAGTCTGCAGATTAGAAAATATGCATCATTTTTCATTCATTACAGGCACAGTGGTACACAAGACTTATTACACTGCGTAACCACTTTTTACTCAAAGAATTTCATTACGTTATCCGTGAGAATTCAGTTTAATTGGACGAATTGTCACTGGTGTAATCCAATAAGAAATCGTATAAGTTAGAATTTATATTATAGATATGAATGTTATGCTTACGTAAGTGGGTGCCGTGGATTAAGTACAACAGCATGATAAAGGCTGACTTTGGCCCAGTCTCTATCGATATCTTTGAGGCAAGTGGATAGTTCTCGCCAAATATTTGGATCTCGCGGTTTATTCACTGTTACCTGAGAATACACATTAACCGAATAATAGAATAATGGCATAGAAGGTTGATACTAACATGTGAAATCACACGTTTTTCAGGAGTAAAACATGCAAAATATTTAAATGAATCTACCACGAGACGATTTTCAATTCATACATCATTCATTTCATTTTCGAACAACTTTTGCGGACGAAAAAAGTAGTGGACGCCATGGAAAGGCTGGCACGAAAACGTGGTGTCTATGAAAAATTAAATTCAAGAGAATAGGTAGATTACATACCTTATTTACGTGAAGCGCTTTTCAGGAGTTTTTGACGCCCCCTTCTCCCCTGGGGCCTAGACAAAGTGAAATTCAACTAGTGGAAACGCTTCGAAGCGAACCTTCATAAGTCCGAAATGTATAGGAGTGACATTATTTGTCGACATGTCACATGTAACAAATAATAAAATTTTGATCGCAAGTTTTTCTCTCTGACGGTATATCTAGTGTCGGTACCCTTACGAGACCAAGGGAGTACGTATCACTGTTGTTACTACTGCGGGCAAGAAGCGTCCGACCACAGGCCTTCGCGGCCTATTATTTCACCACGATAATGCGCCAACTTACGCGCCGCTCAGCTCGTAAGGTGTGCTAAGTGAATAGCGTAGGTGTTAGGTACATCTACTAATGCATCGCTATTATCGGTGCAATTTACTTGCCTGCAAGTAAAGGTCCATAGCATGGTGGTTATCTCGCATCTGTCGCGCCTGTCTAGCCGCCCTTAGTACAGGATCGACATCTTTTTCCTCTTGAGTACTTTCTAGAAGATGATCACATGCAAGCCGTACGAGACAGGCATGGGTCATCATCACCATTTCCTAAAGAAAGTATTTGCTTCATTTCATGATTTAAGAATAAAATAACAATTGGTCAGTGTTATATATAAGTGAACAATGTTATTACTTCAAATATTTCTTCAGAATGCAAATATTGCTGCACGACGAAGTTGTTGTTCACAAAAAGGGCACCATCTTGCCAGCATGTTGTTGTAAGTTCTACTCGAGTTTTAGTCTCGCTCAGTTGACGGACGAATACCGAAAATTCAGTGGTTCCTGTAGAATTAAATCAAACCTTGTTAAAAGGTCATAAATATAGACAATTGAAAGAAAGTCGTGAGTAGATATTACATGTATAAAGAGTCTCGATGTGGTGAATCAATTTGTTAGTCAAGATTGACTGTACTCTACTCACGAATCAATCCCGTTCGATGCAAATTCATATTCATCTGTTGAAATTGAATCGACAGATTAAACCGACGGAATGAATCGACAGTTTCAATATGGAATAGCATCGTGTGTAGACACTGTAAAGGGTAAATGCGTTCAGCCTGTTAAGTTGAGGTGTAATAATAAAAATAATTATCCGTAGATACCAAAATATGGCACTCGTCGTAAAGCAGTTGCAGCAAGTTGGACTGAGGATTGCCAGTTCTTAGCAAATGCAACTCGTCCGGTACAGCGACGCTTAGCTGGTCCCAGACTTTCCGATGCTTTCAACATTTTATCTATCTCGGTTCTGCAATTACATAATTATGATTTGTAATAAGATATGCGACGTTAGATTCAGTGTTGCCTTCCAACTATGTCTAAATTATACTTCGATTTTCATAACATCAAAAGTAATATATACTGAAAAAATAACGTATATCAGATTCGCTATATGTCAATCCATTTCTTCAATCAATTAGCCTATTTCAGTTCTCTGCTAGATAAAGGCCTCTGCCGATGTGCCCCAAGCTCGTGATTCTCCGCCTATCGCATCCATTCTAATCAAGCTACTTTTTTCAGGTCTACAGTCTAGCTAGCTATGTGTATGTTTATATATTTTTAAATTTTTCTGACCTACACTGTATGCAAAAGTAGGACTTTGCAAAAAAAAAAAAAAATAGCAGGCACTGTGAACTAACTTCATTATACGTGTTGGTATGACGACTTTATGTAAGGGTCTTGCCAGTTTAATTTCAACGATGACAAAGGCTGGATTCTCGTCAGCACCGGTGTTGTTGAGAACCGGTAAAGTTAACTCAGTGCTCTCACTCGACTCTGCTATAATTCTGGAAACAGACATGCCAAATTACACTACTTTTACAAAAAATGAATTGGAAATATGACAGGAATACATCTCATTCTGACCATATTTTTCTCAGTGATTGCAGTTTTAATATAACATAAACACAAGTGGCTTACCTACTCTAAAAAGGTATCAAATTATCAGTTCGATGTACAAAAGAGAGAACGCTCTACAAAACTCTTCGAGACTCTCACTCTTCGTCTCGACGTGTCAAATCAAAAGCCGGTTACTGTACTTATACATAAAATAAAATATGCTAATATATTATATCGTCTAGTAAAATTGAATTTGAATTGTTATAAAACTTATCAACTGACCTTTCCGGTTTCACTACGGTGGCATTAGACGAGGGTGGTATGTTGCCCCCAAGTAATGACGAACAGTTGCACTCCTGCATCATAGTCGTCGCGTGTAACCATAGCAGAGGCACCGCCAGGCGCACTATTTTTTCTAAACCATGGTGATATGATAGAAATTTATTATAATAATAATGACTTTATTGAAATTGAAATAGTACATGTGTATCTTAAAAAAGAAATTATGGCACTGATCTCCACACTAGGATACCCTGCGTTGTGAAGACCAGTCACTTTCACTAGACACACTGGACACAATAAATAAAGACTAGCATGAGACATTTTTCTTTTTAACATTTTATTCCTATATAATAATAAACATTTAGGATACATATCTGTTTACGTGCGTGCATGTTTGTGAGAGGGAGACTTGTTAGGGTGTGTGTGTATGTGTGGAAGGAAAAGGATCTGTGTGTGTGTGTGTGTGTGTGTGTGTGTGTGTGTGTGTGTGTGTGCAGATGAGTACCTATGCATGAGTGTGTCTGTATAAGTTATAAGTTATTTTGTGTATGTAACACTATTTCCTGCTAGTGTTACTCACCGGCTATTCCAGTTGAGCAACAGAGTATCTTAATCCAGGCGCCTTTTCTCAGAGTTCTAGGTGTTGCATAGGTCAGCTGATCTCCAATGAAACAATACTCAGTTGTACATACATATATTTTGCATACACAGAAAACACAGAGTCACAGAGGGTTACACAGAAGTTTTACACATGAAATATAGACATACATAGAAATAGAAGAAGTTAGTTTAGGAGATCTACAGTGACATTTACACATACAGTTAACAGTTTTCAACACATGTAACACTCTTCTCCACAAGGCAGTATCACCTACTTATTGGCCAGTTCAACATATGCAATAATAATTATAGGAATTGATACATGACCTTATTCCGTTATAGTTATCGGTTGACCGTCAGTGGTAGGGTTCCGGCACAGCTGATTCCGGAGCCTCTCTATTGTTCAGCTTGCCCAAGGTCTAGGCCTCCACGACAGCACAATCGACACCTCAGAGTATCCGTTCTTGTTTTAAATTGTATACGGGGTTTCTCCCAAAACTAACGACCCTGTTTAAATATACACAGCATTTATCAACAACACATCTCAATTATGCTAACAGATTAACAGCAATCAAAAGGACAACTTACCAAATCAAATCTGGGACCCACACACACAAATTATAACCTTCAAATTCAATATGACTTTCGAATCACTTCAAGTACTTCGAAAAAACAAAATCTCAGAGTAGAGGACTAATTACCTCTTAAACAACAAATAAAAAATACCGTCACTGCGGTCACTCTTATATACCCAAATATTTCTAGACCTTTTGAGAATAATACCGGTGATGAACTTCGAACTCGAATATTCTATACCAAATCAATAAACGTGAATGAAATTCGACCGCATAACATACGCCCTCTGACGGGGAACCACTACCGACCACCACCTCGAGTGCAACCATCGCCACATCGATTGATTCGCAGCCGGGTCAGATAGATGGCGCTAACCACAATTAATTCTAAATAACAATTAATTGTTTATATTTATGATTGTAATCGTTACACAAGAAAGAATTTCTTCAGTTTTCTGTGCAATCCAAGCCCAAGAGACCATCGTTGATCGTCATCTTGCAGCTATGTCTAGAAATCCCGAGTAGGTTTAATCTTTCGTTTAATCTTGAATACAACTTTGGTCCCATTCATTTAAACGGTTTTTGTCCATAATCCAGCCTACATGTGCGCTTCCTCCATATTGGCTTCCTTCTGGAACGTTCATCAGTCACAACAGAAGAATGTGCTATTTTATGGAATCGAAGTGTAACGGTCAGGATGTAAAGCTGACGTATAGTTAGCACCCGCGAATCTTGGTACAATTGAGTTGTTAAGTACCGCATTCTTCTGTTGTACATGACTTTGAGAATAGCTCACTGTGCTCGCTCCACCCTAATCATCTGACATTTCTTTGCCGACCCCCAAGAGACAACACAATATATTAATATTGATTGACACAATGAGTAATATATCGTATGCAAGAGTTTGTTATCGGCTATTGATCTAAGTCTCCTAAAAATATGTAGTAATTTCCTTACCCGTGAAGTTACAACTCCTACATTGTCGCCGGTCGCCTGTCAATGATAACACCTAGGTACTTTATGTAGCGCTGCACACGCTGGCGGACTGCCCGGCGTGGGAGGCGCCGAGGCGTGACCTCGTGGCAGCCATCGGGGTGGGAGTCCTCTCGCTCGGCAGCATGATTGCGGCAATGGTGCGGAGCGCGAGCGCGTGGGCCGCCGCCGCCTGCCATGTAATGCTCGCGAAGGAGGCGGCGGAGCGCACCCGGGAGAGACTTAGAACTCTCCCGGTCCGCCGAGCCCGCAACTTGCTCGCCGCGCGTCGTAGGCGACTCAGGCGCCGGAGGTCGCTTAACGACCTCCGTCCTCCATGAGCGCAGGCCTGGGGGTGGCGGGTGAGGCCACTTGTCACCCCAGCAGAAGCAGGCCGGGACGGTGGGGCGACTAGCGCCCCTCCCCCAAACCGGGGCAAGACGGGGACACTGTGGTTCCCAAACCCGAGGGGGCCATCTCGAAACCGGAGATGGCCCAGGGTCAGTCGGGGTGCGAGGGATATGCTCTATGGGCAACCTTACACCCCGGCGTCTGTAGACCCAAGACGGCGTGCGGTTTTAGTCGGTTCAAGCCCGACATAACCGCCCCCGCTGGCACGCGGGGGGGGGGGGGTATCCGAAGGGATTTCCGCACGATAAAAAAAAAAAAAAAGGTACTTTATGTAGCCGACTTGAATGAGGCACAACCACATTGACTTCTAGTGTGACAGGTGTGGAGCCAGACTTTATAGTCTTTTGAAGGCTTCGTTCTTTCGGTGACTCGGAAGTTTATCATTTTAGTTTTTTCAGTGTTCAAAGTTAACAAATTATGGCTGAGTCAGTCAGAGACAGTTTGCATACCCGTTTCAGCGTGCTTGCATAGATAATTCCAAGTTGCCGTAGAAGATGATTGCAGTGTCATCGGCATATGCAAATATTTTGGAGTTCTTTAGGTCAATTGTACATAGACCATTTATTTATATGAGAAAGAGCGTGGGACCAAGGACACTACCCTGGGGCACTCCATATCTTACAGTTGCAACAGGACTTTGGAAGTCACCTAGACAGACCTTTTGTATTTGGTCAGTAAGATATTAACCAAACCAGTCCAGGGCAGTCAACCTGACACCCACATGTTCTAGTTTCGAAAGCAGTATAGGCCTAGACACGGTATCGAAGGCCTTGGCTAGGTCAAGGAAGATACCGCCACACCTCACTCCACTATCCAGTTTGGTTATTACAAAGTCAACCAAGCTGGAATGAAAGCTTTCTCCGTTGACCTGCCATTTCGAAAACCATATTGGGCCGTCCCAACCAGGTGCTGAGTTACTTTTTAAGGACATTATTACGTTGGCAACTTCATACTCATCTGTCGGGCTTAAGAAAAATGAGTCCCGAGTGTCAACACTTATCTTGTTCAGCGTTGGAACCACCAGCATTTGACCAAGTCACCTTCTGTGGTATTTAATCTCTGCAAGTTCATTTTAGCAAGTTGCTCGCCTATATCAGCAAAGTATCTTTAAACCTTATCGAGAGAGGTAACTGGATTCTGATGCTTGGTAAGAAGATCATAATTTTTATTTGTCTTAAGTCCCATGCTATAAATATTTTTAACTGCTGACCATGTCTTTTTGCGGTCTCCTTTCGCACGTTTCAATAGTTTTAAATCATGCGCATTTTTTAGATTTTGTATAATATTATTACATTAATTCCTATAAGTGCTGTAGCGCTGTTCCTGAAATCATTCCTACTTTCCCGCTTTCTAGCTTCATAATGTAATGTATTACTCTTTCGTACACATTTTAGAAGATTTTCGGTCATCCATGGTTTCCGAATGGTTTTTGAATTAGGAAATTTAACTTTTTGAGAGTGATTCTTTATGCTTGGACTCAGCTTATTTGTGAAATCATCTAGTGCTTTTGTGACGTCGCTATGGCGAAAAATACTACTCCAGTCTATATCTCTCAAAATTTCATTCATCAGGTTAGTATAGTCAATCTTAGTTGTTTAACACTGTTACCAGAATACGTCTTTTGTGTGATGTTTGTAAGGTTAGTGCCTATTACCACAGTGTCATGATCAGTCAATCTACTTTCACAAACTACCACTCTCGTTGGTTGCGAGGTTTTTATCATAGCGTAGTCGATGCATGCGTGGTCATCTGTTATGTATTGATGACCTGGCTAATAACCATGATGCCCGGTTGTATCAAGATAGTTACTGGCTGCTTTTTCGTCTCGTGTATTAACACTGATATCTATGTTTACATCCCCAGTTACAATACAGGTAGTCGTTTTCAATGTTTCCAGCACACGATTCAACAACTCACGTAACGTGTAGCACGAAACGAGGCTGACCTGTATATTGCCACAATTGATACTTCGACACCAAATGAAATGAAATTTATTTATTCGTGGGAGACGTGGTTAGAATAGGTGTTACATTTTTAAGTTTAAATTACAGCATGTCTCGGCTTCATTAGGCATACGAATCTTGTATATAACTAATTATTTACTACTATACTTAATTAAGATTGAATTAATATTATTAATGGTCAAAAAATATCGATGTCAATAAAATAGGGATTGTAATAAATTATAATTATCATTAATGTCCACTGAACTTCAATTTAATATATTAAATATTATTTTCGTACCACTTGCTCAAAAAAGTGACATTCTATGCCACAAAAAGCGAACATAACAATAGTCATTTTTAATCTGTTAAAAACAGGGAAAGAAAATTGTACTGAATTACATTCATCCTCTAGGGGGAGAATGTGATTTAAATTTGGAATACTTACCGAAATTTATACTGAACTACATAATTATGTCTTTACATCATTGAGTTTGTATATAAAGCATTATACATACATTTGACCATTTGCTAGCTTCGAATCATATGCGGCGTTCGCGGGCAAAGGCTGCTTGCAAATGGAATGCTGCCTTTAAAAAAATTACGTGCGCGATTCATATTTTAATTAATAAACCAACAGTTTAAAAAGAAAAAATTAATTGATTGGTTTTCGAGCGCGAAATTTAAATTAGAAGTTTTAATTCTTTATTTGTGACCTGCCAGTATTTTATGTGATAAAATAGATAAAGTTTGATAATAAATAGTGTTTTGAAAAAAATACGCATTTATTATGCAGTTATGATTATTAAATAAAATTACGAAAACCGACGAGGCCGTATGAGCTTGATGCCTTTGCTTTTCCGACAAAAAAATATTAGTCTAGGAATTTGCCGCGTTTTTGTTTTCTTCAAATACATAAACGTTAAGTTTATTTTAATTTATTTTTATAAATAAGTTAATGTTCTAAAAATACGTTACGATGTTAAATCAAAGCGACAGTGACAGTGTATTGTTGGATTCCATCAGAGCAAATGCTGCCGCAATTATAAATAATTTGCTTCCAACAAAATCCAAGGAAAATTATTTAAAAATTTATGAAGAATTTTCAAAGTGGAGAAGTGCGAAAGGCCTATCAATTTCAGAATCAGTACTTCTTGTCTATTTTGATTATTTATCCAAGACAAAGAATTTTTCAAAACACTTTAAACTGAAAGCTACAATAAGCATCAAACACAGCATTGAAATAAATAGATTCACGAAATTACTGGCTTTTTTAAAAAGAAAATCAGAAGGGCATTGAGCAAAGAAGTCTAAAATGTTTACAACTCAAAAATGTGGAAAAATTTCTTAATGAAGCTCCTGACGAAATTTTTCTGGCCATAAAAGTAAGTATACATGATTTAACTATGAATATTTCGTATCTTAGTAATGGTAATTATTCTATATATTTACCTGTTTTTTATCTTTGTTATAGATGGCCTTAATTTTTGGACTCTATGGTGCTTGACGCGGATGTGAACTTTATAACTTAAAGGTGGAGGACGTTGAAAATCATTCCAATGAGTTGCTGCTGATTAATGTAAAGGAAACTAAGACAAAGAAAAATCGGTCATTCATTGTACAAGGACAATATACTAAAATCATTCATAAATACCAAGCATTACGTCGCACCAACATGGAAAACAATAGATATTTTGTAACTATCGGAATGGGAAATGTACTCGACAAGCCATCGGCAAAAATAAAATTAGCAATATGCCAAAGGAAATTGCTAAATATTTAAAACTTAAAGATATTGAACTCTACACCGGTCACTGCTTTAGAAGAACTTCGGCGACTTTCTTGGTGGATTCAGGGGCGGATATTACGTCAATAAAAAGACACGGTGGTTGGAGCTCTGATGGAGTAGCTGAGGGTTATATCGAAAGCTCAATGGCGAATAAAACCATATTAAGCAGTCAAATTAACAAAAATATAAAACTTAATCCATCAGAGCCACAACCATCAACTTCCGGCATCTTATCTTCGTCCGCAACTCACGATGCACCACCACCACTATCTCCGACGTATACTATCTACAATGTAACGCAAGTTCCTCAGACGCAAGAACAGAGAAATACTCAAATCAACTCATCAACAATAAATGTACCAAACAAAAATGTAACTCCCTCTATCAATAATCGGACCAATGGGTTTTGGTTACCCATTAATGGGACCAATTAAATAGTTACATTTCGAATGTTAACTTTTACTTTTAATTGTCATTATTTTTAATAAATGCTTATCTCATATTATTATTGTGTTATTTTTTTCGCAAATGGTACGAAAAGTAGAGTATTTTCCTCGGTGATAAAGCTGTCTTAGTCTTGGGTGAACTTAAATCCCTCGCTACACTCAGGACTCGTCTTAAATCCCTCGCTTCGCTCGTGATTTAAGTTTTTAACACCCTCGCTACGCTCGGGAGTAAACCTCGAGTCCTTCGTTACGCTCGCGATTTAAATCGTCACCCGCGACAGTAGACACTGCTTTATCCCCTTGGTTAATAATCTACTAATTTTAAAAATGTTGACATACATAATATTTAAAAACAAATAAATACCTATTCGTGTCCATTATAAAATCAATAGAATTATATTATAATGATTACCATTATCAGTTATTTACAATCAAAAAACTCTTTCAGACTATAAAAGCATTTCTCTAATAACCATTTCCTCAGTTTAGCCTTAAATTGAGTTTCAGGCAGTTCGCTGATTATCTTTGGGATGTGGTTGTAAATTTTAATTGTCATAATTAAACAGTTTCTCTGGTAAAAGCTACTCCTGCACATCTCAAATTTTAATTTAGTAGGATCTCGAGATTCTTTGAACAGTGACACTCGTAGCCATTTAGTTTTACTTTAGGCGTAGTTTCAATTAGCCTGCATTCAGTTTTGTTAAGAAAATTATGAAATTATCGATTTTTTTTTGTATGCTCCTAATATTATGATTTATAATCGTAAGTTGGTCTTTTACTTGTCCAAGATTTTAGATACATAGTTCGGGCCGACTAATTTTAAAATTGGAAAAGTATGTATTGTATCATCAATATCATGCATAATATCACATAGGTTAGCCATTTATAAATCTGAATAGAATTCTGATTCCGCTCAACTTTTCTGTTTAAAAAAATGAAGCTGTGAAGAAGAAATGTATTCTTAGTATTACGTTTTATTTCTGTGTTGTATTTTCTAATGTGTGTGAAAGTTTTATTAAATGTGGGTTCCAGTGTTTATGTGGCGGTGGGTTTATGTGAGTATTTATTAATAATAGTGAATTATAAATAGGTAGTTTGGTGTGGAGGTTTATGTATAATATTATGTATAAACTTCTTTTAGTGATGGCAATTGTACTCATGTATGTAAAGTTACCATGACCAGGGCGCTATGACGCTTATTAGGGGAGACCTATGTCCAGCAGTGGACTAGAATAGGTTGACGATGATGTAAAGTTATAGTGTAGTTTTGAGTAGGTTATAATATAATTTAGGTTATAATTAATTAAGTTAGGATGATAATTTATTTTAGTATGAATATTTGTGAGCAAAAGTGATGCGTTGAAAAGCATGTGATTTGTGGGCACGAATACACAATGGTTAAATAACTAGTAACATGTATACAGATTAATAGGTGAAGTAAGCTCATGTATCTTAACATAAATTTAGCATATAATAGGAAAGGTATAACTAGTTGTTGGAGGGTGTTTTCATTTATGACGATGGTGTCTTTAGCACCTCCTTGTTTCCGTAGATATATCTGACCATTAGTGATCCAACAAAAGTCATATTTTTCGGCTCGCGCAAAGTCTCGGGCGAGAACAAAAATTATTGTAGGTACACTATACACGGTTGTGACATGGATGCTTCAAAGATCTCAATACCAGTTACCCGAAGCCAACGGAAAGATGACTTTCAGATTCGAACTAACTGAACCCTACATGCTGTTCAATCACGGAGATCTTTTTCCAAGAACCTAGATATAGGAAAGAAAGAAATCCACTGGGATCTCGACAGACCTTGCCCACTGTTCGAAGAGCAGGCAATCAAGGTGGAAGGTTACCGTTGCGTCGCGCGTCGTGGGCCTTGTTTCCATTTGTTGTTGCGCCACCGGTACCGCCTTGCTTCCGGTATTATGAAGAGGCCCTACCCTACTTGTCACTACCAGGCCAGCGCTCATGAAGTTCGGAGATCGTTCTGCGCTTATCGGCATTCGTGACTTCCGCTGGACGGGAAAGAACTAGTCCTTTCCCGTTCTTTTCTACCACTTCTTTCTTGGGAATCTTGGATACGCAAACGCATGATGTAATTGAATCCAATATTTTTACGCATATACTTATTTTAAAGTATACCTTCTTATTTAGTTAAAATAATATAGTACAGTGTTACAGTCTATTTTTTATTTTATTGTCTAAATAAGATCTATAATTACCTCCTGGATAAAGTAACTGAAACAAGTTCAAAAACGCCATGAAACTGTAAGTGGTACTCGTATCTTGAGAATTATTAATGTGAATTTCTAGGGGCCATTTATATTGTTGAATTATTTTAGCGAACCACTGTTCCGATGATTTTTTTATCAGCAAGCTACGATGAAACGAAGCCCATACGATTGTGTCTGTA
Source organism: Cybosia mesomella (assembly GCA_946251805.1). Classification (NCBI taxonomy): domain Eukaryota; kingdom Metazoa; phylum Arthropoda; class Insecta; order Lepidoptera; family Erebidae; genus Cybosia; species Cybosia mesomella. The sequence goes on from OX276395.1 coordinate 13,241,598, forward strand.
AGTAATAAAATTATTACATTTAAAATGAAACAGGTGATCTTTAATGGTAATAAACATGACATAATTTGAGGCCAAAGGACATAACGGTTTCATTCATTTTAGGTTTGGATTGTTACACTCAAACTATACGTGCGTGGCATGATGTTACCTTTATTTTTAAATGGTATTTAGCAGCTCGTAAGTCGTTGTCGACCTGTTGCACTCTCCATGGAATTTTAGAAATTCTATCCATCAGCAAAGGCAATATGCAAGTTTTACATAAAGGGACGTGTAGTCCCTTTATGTAAAACTAACTAAACTGTAAAAGATACAATTTTATGACCAATCTGATGACTAGATTGACCATCAAATTGTGTCGTGGGGATAGAAGATTTGATCTACAATGTACGTATCGATGGAAATTGCCAAATCTGATTGGGCAATTAACTTGTACCGTATGGAAGCCCCATAACCTTCTGTCCGTTACGCATGAAACCCAAATATGAAACGCTTATAAAACGTTAGTACCTATGTATTTCTAATAATATATTAGCATCTTATTATTCAGCAGATTTCAGGTCTATTGCACGAGAGCTCGAGTCTAGCTATAGCTATAATAAGCTACAGCTATAAGCTATATAAATATGTCTTATAATTACATATTGTTAAGACAAAAACTGTAAATGATTTTGAACCTGACTTGGTGGGTGTTTTGGTGCGTATCTATTTATCACCGGATAGTAAAAACAAATTCTGTATTGCTATTAACACGTCTCGTGCTTTGTGAACTCTACAGGACCATATACGATCGTGCCAACGTGCTGCGCTCAAAAACACAGGTCACTCCATGCGGCCAGTTTCTGTGATAACATATTGATTTTATTATTTCAGCACTATTATTATTCCATATCCCAACACTACCACATTGATTGAGGGAAGTTAACAGTGTGCGATATGGAAAAATACTTCTCAAGAATTGAGACATTTTTTTAAAACGTTCTATCTATAAAACTAAACTAATGAATTAGAAAATAAGAAGAAGATGACGCTAGATGCAAAACTTCGGTGGAAGACTCACGTCAAAAAGAAACGCCTGCTACAAAAATGTGTACTGGGTAATTGGCAGACAACGACTGGGTGCTTCGCGGTGAGCTCGCAGACGGTGCCGCCGTCACGTGCTACGCAGACGACACGCTCGTGATGGCATGCGGGGCGAAGTACCGCGAAGCGACCCTGAAGGCCAAGACCGCGATTGCCCAAGTCGTGGAGCGGATCCGGCGGCTGGGTCTCGAGGTGGCTCTGCATAAAACCGAGTCCCTGTTCTTTCATGGGCCTCGAAGCAAGCCACCTGAGGGATCCAGTCTCATCGTGGGAGGTAATCGCATCGGCATCAAGCCCCAAATGAAATAATTGGGGCTCGTGCTCGACGGTCGATGGGACTTCGGAGAGCACATCCGAAGTCAGGCCCCCAAACTGAAGGGCACAGCTCTCGCTCTGGCGCGGCTGCTGCCCAACATGAGGGGGCCCGATGACTCCAGCAGGAGACTCTACGCGGAGATCGTGCGGTCCAGGGTCCTGTATGGGTGCCCAATATGGGCGGAGGCCCTGAAGGTGGGAAGTCTGCGGATGCTGCGCGCTTCGCAGCGGGTGATGGCCATCAGGGTCATCCGCGGGTACCGCACGATCTCCTTCGAGGTGGCGAGTCTCCTTGCCGGAACTCCGCCATGGGACCTGGAGGCGAGAGCTCCGCTAGGCCATCGTGGTGGAGTGGAAGGAACGACTTGGGCGACCAAGCGCAGGGCACGCCGCAATAGCGGCGGTAAGGCCCATCATGGAGGATTGGCTAGAGAGGCGACACGGAAGCCTCTCGTACCGACTGACGCAGGTGATCTCCGGAAAGTGGTGCTTCGGGGACCACCTGCATCGGATCAGGAAGGAGCCAACGCCTGAGTGTCATCACTGTGACGCGAGCGAGGACTCAGGGCTGCACAGGACTGCCCGGCGTGGGAGGCGCCGAGGCGTGACCTCGTGGCAGCCATCGGGGCAGACATTCTACTTTGTCGGTGTACTTACAACAAATATTTTTATACAAGCAAATACTTTTTTTTTTCGTGCGGAAATCCCTTCGGATGCCCCCACCGGTCAGCGGGGGCGGTTATATCGGGCTTGAACCGCTTCTAACCGCAAGCCGTCTCGGGTCTACAGACGCCGGGGTGTAAGGTTGCCCATAGAGCATATCCCTCGCACCCCGGCTGACCCTGGGCCATCTCCGGTTTCGAGATGGCGCCCTCGGGTTTGGGAACCACGGTGTCCCCGTCTTGGCCCGGTTTGGGGGAGGGGTGCTAGCCGCCCCACCGTCCCGGCCTGCTTCTGCTGGGGTGACAGGCGGCCTCACCTGCCACCCCCAGGCCTGCGCTCATGGAGGACGGAGGTCGTTAAGCGACCTCCGGCACCTGAGTCGCCTGCGACGCGCGGCGAGCATGTTGCGGGCTTGGCGGGCCGGGAGAGTTCTAAATCTCTCCCGGGTGCGCTACGCCATCTCCTTCTCGAGCATTACTTGCTCGCAGAAGGAGGCGGCAGCGGCCCACGCGCTCGCTCTCCGCACCATTGCCGCAATCATGCTGCCGAGCGAGAGGACTCCCACTCCGATGGCTACCACTAGGTCACGGCTCGGCGCCTCCCACGCCGGGCAGACAAGCAAATACCTGTATGGACATACGGTATTGAACTTTGGGGCAGTACGAAACGAACTAACGTTGAAATCATTCAAAGATTCCAAAATAAGATACTTCGGAGTTGCCCGCAACATGCTCGCCACGCGTCGCAGGCGTTTCAGGCGCCGGAGGTCGCTTAATGACCTTCGTCCATCATGAGCGCAGGCCTAGGGGCGGCAGATGGCCTGCTTCCGCCGCCTGCCGGCCGAAGCAGGCCGGGACAGCGGGGCGACTAGCGCCCCCCCCAAACCGGGGCAAGACGGGCACACGGTGGTTCCCAAATCGGAGGGAGCCATCTCGAAACCGGAGACAGCCCAGGGTCAGTCGGGGTGCGAGGGAAATGCTTTATGGGCAACCTGACAGCCCGGCGTCTGAAGACCCGGGATAGCGTGCGGTTTTAGTCGGTTCAAGCCCGACATAACCGCCCCCGCTGGCCGCAGGTGGGGGGGGGTTTACCCCCAAAACTTGTACTTCGGAGTATAGTAAATGCTCCCTGGTACGTCAGAAATGATGACGTCCACCGAGACCTAGGAGTGAACCTTGTTAGTGTAGTTATAAAAAAACACGCCGAAGCGCATGAACAAAGGTTGCTTCAGCATGTGAATATCGAAGCTATCCAGCTCCTTAACACCACGGACATAGTAAGAAGCGTTAAAAGAACAAAGCCCTTTGAGTTACTTTAGTGAAATTAGTGTTACGTAGTGCAGTGAGTGCTACTCTTAAAGAACACAAGAACTAAGTGTCTTTCAATAATAATAGAGACTCTAAGAAAAGTGCCAATGTTAAGAAGTTAAGAATGTGTCACTTTGTAAGATTTTTTTATTAGACTCAAGGTCCAGATTGCAATTGTTTTCTATAAGTAACCGTTTAATTACGAGTACATTATAATCGAAAAAAAAATTTATATGAAATTAAATTGGTAGATATGCATAGCTTGAGTATATTTTAATATCCGTTAATAAAATGTACTATTCGTTACAAAACAATTAGGTTAGTACTTTCATTTTCAGTACCGAAGATTTCAAAGGATGCAATTGTTTCTGTTTAAACAGATAAAAAGGTACTGCTTTAGTTATATCAAATTAAATACTTCTAATTAATTGTCACATTCGCAAACTCACTGTCTTGTGGCATTTGGATCATGTAACTATGTAGATCTATATTATTTTCATTTCGTATGTCCCCCAAAGTACACGTGAATTTTCCGTCTGCTTTTGCAAATATGTTTTCACCAGCACTAAGGCTCTCCCACTTTAAATTGAAGTTTGTGGGGTTGAATCTTTTTGGGACTCTAGAACCTTCGTTGAATTGAGCAAGTCCTGTATTCTGGAAAGTAATAGAATTATTTACTAACCAGCGCTGGACTTGCAATTAAATTGTGTTCAGATACTTGGGTTATATTAAATGAACGATTAATTTAATATAACCCAAGTATTTCTTTTTTAAATATCTCCTATGTACTGACACAATAATTTAGAAAATTAATAATAGTATAGATAGTAGAAGGTACTTAGTATGAATATCATCGAGGACAAACAAACTTGACTGTGAGAGTATTGTTTAATCGCACTGATCTAAATGTAACTGATGATAATATATAAAAATGCAAAACTTAGTTTGTTTATTTTTTACACCACCACGTAAAACCGGGTATTATTATATGAATTAAATAATAAAATATTTTTTGCGAATTTATTCCCGGGCGAAGCCGGGCCCGGGCCGCTGGTAAGAAAACAAATTTGAGAACATCTTACATATTCACAATAGAGGGGTGTTTTAGTTATTGCTGTATATATGAGTTCGTTTTGGAAGGGCACAATCATATTGTATGATGCTACTAGTGTTAACTTCATCCAGTTGGCTTCTTTCAGGTGATTGTGATGTACAGCGTTGTTTTTGTGCCGAGTGGCACAGAGTTCCATCGTCAGTAATGGCAAGCAATCCCAGCTTTTGCACTGCAGAACGGATGGTTTAATCATAGGCTCCAAACGTTTTTTTACACATATTTGTGTACTCTCTGTAATGATAAATGCAATGTCTAGTACTGATTACTACTAAAGCGTCGGCAGCTTAGTGGTTGAGGGTCGACCTTACGATCAAGAGATCCCGGGTTCGAATCCAGGCCATTAGACTTCCGGCGTGAACCCACTAATAACACCAGCAATTTAGCCTAGCAGGAGGGGTTAGGGGGAAATACTAGTAATTTCGGTTACTAATATTTTTTAAGAAAAAAAATATTTATTTATTTATTTTTAATACCTAGGTATATATACAAAATACTAGATGTTGTATTCATTAAGTGTTACCCACTAATAAAAAAAAAAATTAATTGCGGCCAATACCCAACGTGGCGGGAACACATCGCTCTCCGTACTCCTCTGCTTTCAGAGGCGACAGGATGAGCGATGCTGTTAGTGGTGAGATGGCCCAGGGTCAGCCGGGGTGCGAGGGATATGCTCTATGGGTAACCTTACACCCCGGCGTCTGAAGACCCGAGACGGCGTGCGGTTTTGGTCGGTGCAAGCCCGACATAACCGCCCTCGCTGGCCGGCGGGGGGGTATCCGAAGGGATTTCCGCATGATAAAAAAAAAAAAAAAAAGGTATACATAATAGTGGGGTGCGATTGGTTGGATCACATCCAAGTTTGGTGCACCCTGGGCAACATGGGCGATGACGCATCATTGATTGCTCCTCTGGAGTAGCTGGCGTCAACGTCAACGGCCAAGAGCCTGACCAACTGGCCTTTTCAGGGCCAGCTGACCCCATTGCACAAGGGGGTCGGGGTATGGCGGGCCTGCAAGGCCCGCGGGGGGGATGGTCGCTCCAGGTACCCCTCTGCTGTTATCAGAGGGGACACTGCGAATGGCTCAGGGTCAATCGGAGTGCGAGGGATATGCTCTATGGGTAACCTTACACCCCGGCGTCTGTAGACCCGAGACGGCGTGCGGTTTTAGTCGGTTCAAGCCCTACATAACCGCCAGTATTTTTTTCTATGTGGAAAATAGCCTGTTGGCAGTAGTCTATTTCCAGTGAAGGCTACATTGCACTTCTCTGAGGATAAAGTTGTAGCCTGAGTTTTAATCAAATAGTGAGTTTATGAACTTCTCTTGTTTTGTTGAAGACGTCGAAGCTGATTTCATTTTCCGTATAGGTTCATTTGCAAATATCCATCTACTACAATCCTTACAACTATCACTTTTGTGAATATAATTAAGAAAGCATAAAAAATGTTATTAATGTCAAACCTATTGAACTAAAGCCAGTTTTATAAATATGTATTTTTTTAATAACTGGTGAGAATAAGTCCTGTCAAATAGGAATAAAAAAGAAAGTTCAGTTATTCAACTACATATTGGGCACAAAACCGCTTGAAACAGAAAGGTAAAACTGTCCATGGTACAACAGACCCTATGGACATTGGACCGTACCAGTTTTGCTGGACATACTAGGGTTTACCTTTTTTATTTTTTATTATTCTTGCACCTCACAGCTTAAGCTGGAGCCTATTTGTATGCAATATTACAGTTTTCACTAGTCTGCTTTTTATTTATCGGGAGCACCCTCTATAGGTCTTTACTAACTATATAATATATTTCTATTTGTCACGCATTCTTTCCGTGTCTCTATTATATACCAATTCTCGCTTGTATTCCTCTTGTACTTTCATTCCATGCCCTTCATACTCGGGGATAGGAGGGGGTTTTATGTGCTACTTATTTATTATGCTATTTCATCTTCTATTCTATTTACATAATGTCTGTAATCTGTTCACAATCCATTATTGTACTTTTCTGCTCATGACTACAACTTTCCCTTCATCTTCCTTGGTATCACCTACTTCCAGATATTGTTCCAAATATCCGCTAGAGATTATTTAAACTCTACTGCTATTTCTCTTATTAACTATGCGAACTATTTTGTCGCAGTACTCGAGGAAATGTTTTCTATATTGTCTGGTCATCAAAGTTGGTAAATTGTTAGTGTTAATGTTCATTTTGATTTTCTGTTCCAGATTGAATCTGTCCCTCGAGTGAATGGGACAGTCTACAACGAGGTGTGCGACCGTCTTCTCGACGCCCGGTTCGCAGGCGCATGATGGGTCCTCCTGGAGAACCCACCATACCCCGTTAACAACTGAGTCGTGGTGCCGGCGACCTCCATCTTGCGGACGATACTATATGCAGTCACCGCACAAGGGAAGAAAAGCTTGGTACCGGAAGCGGTTTCGCCAGGTTTGTACCGTTCGTTCCATTCGTCGAGCGAGATCTGGCGCAGACCTCGCTTGACGAATGAGACGGGATACGAGCTGTAGTGTGGCGCTACTTTAGACTATAGGGCCGCCTCCTTAGCGAGCTCCAACCCTCCAACCCTACGTGGGCCTTGATCCAGAACAAGGATATTTCCTTGCCCTGGGCCAAGCCCCGCTTGATGTTTAGTCTGGATTCGATTGCCAGAGGGTGGAGGGCTCGAGGGTTAGTAACCGTCAGGAGTGCGACTCTGCTGTCACTTAAAATGCCGAACGTGGCCGCAACTCGCCTGAGGACCTCACTGGTCGATTTGCATATGGCCAGGAGCTCGGCCTGGTAGACGGTGCAATGGGGTGAGAGAGCAAGTATGAGGGTCCTGGCTTCGGCCCCGTTATTCCAAATGGATAACGCGGCGTCGTAAAGATGCGCACCTGGATGTTATTGGTGCGCTGATATTTTTCCATGTCTACCAGACTGGTAAACTCCAGGTTCATATGCTCTGCGGGGTGAGGTGCCTCAATAGCTGGAGCCATCCGTTCGATCTCTCTGTCTCCTAACCATGATTGGGACACCCCTCTCTTGGCCTCGTACAACGAGGCCACCTCGCGAACTCTGAGGTCCAGAGGGAGCATTCCAGCCAGGATCAGCCCCGAGTGCAGAGAGACCGTACGGTAGCTCTTACAAAGCTTTTGGGCGAATCCGCGCTGCACCACGTTCAGCTGCTTCCGTATACCAAGCTTCTCCACCGCGGGACACCAGTTGCTGGCCGCATACCGTCGGCTCCACAGCAGCGTTGTAAATAGTCCGGATCACTTCGGGATATAATCACCAACTGATCCGGGCCATCCGCGTCAACTTGTGGTAGATGCCGATCGCCTTTTTGCATACATTTGTGACGTGTGTATTGAACGTGAGTTTGTGGTCGATGGTCAGCCCCAGGATTTTGATCTGTTTGGACATTCCAATGTCTATCCCGCCCATGCTGAGGCGTGGGACATCGTACTTACGCCTCCGCGTGATTACCATCGCACAAGTTTTGTGCGGTGCGAATTTCAGCTTCATTCCGATGCCCCACTCCCGCACATGCTCGAGAGAGGCATTGGCCTGTCTCTCAATCTCCAAGGCACTGTCCCCATCGAACACCAACACCACGTCGTCCGCGAATGCCTGCACGTGAACCACCCCATCCTCCAGCTGATGAAACAAGGGATCCAGCAATAAGTTCCACAGTAAGGGTCCGCCAATTGAACTCTGGACGCATCCTTTCTCCTTGGAACGTCTGCACTCCTCGCCCGCATACCTTACCCTTACCTCTCTGTCGCTAAGGTAACTACTGATCACTCGCCTCAAGTTCGCCAGACAACTCTCCTCCGCCAGCCGTACTTTAATTGCGGGCCACCAGGTGCTATCGAAGGCGCCCTCTATATCCAGGAACACCATAAGGACTATTCTGTTCACATTGAGACGAGCCCTTATGTGCCCCATGAGATCATAGAGGGCGTCCTCGGTGCTTTTCTGGGGCATAAAGCCGTACTGGCGAGGACTAATCCTCGGCAAAAGGTAAAACTTATGACGAGCAACCAGCATTCTCTCGTACACCTTCCCCAAGACGGGCAATAGACCAATAGGTCTGTACGACTAAGGGACGATGTACGAATCCTTTTCTGGCTTCCTCAGTGCAACCACCACGGCTTCCTTCCATATCTTAGGAAAGTAGCCATGGTGAAGGCACCGATTCAGCTACTTCAGGAAGAATGAGGGGTCAGCCGTAATGGCGTGTGTGCAGATATCGGCGGTGAAGCCATCCGCCCCCGGAGCTTTCTTGGAATTGAACTTCCGAAGGGCATCGAAGAGTTCGCCTACTGTAAAAAGTGGGTCATCACTATGAAGACCCCTCTCCTCATCCGACGTCCTAGCCATTTCTCGTACTCTTCGATGGCCCTCATTGTCCTCCCCCTCCCGATCTATCGGGTAAAAGGTTTGGGCGAGTAACTCGGCCGAACCCTTCGCGTCCAGGAAAGATCCATTGGCGGAAAGCAGAGTATCCTCTTCCCTTACTATGGCCCTCCCTATTACACGGTAAATGCCCTCCCAAAAGCCCTCCCTGTCCCGCTTTCCACAAAAGTCCTTCCAACTTTCGACCTGTGCCTTTTTTACTTCATTCTCATACATCTCCTTTCATTCCAGGTACTGCACTATTACGAACGCTTTTCGGACCGGCGCTGCGTTCCTGATTCGACGCTTGTAGGTGATCATTACCCTTCTGAAGTTGGCGAGTTTTTCCGACCACCATGGCACAGTGATCAACCCCACCGGTTTCTTGGCTGGGATGCTTTCTCTGCACGCATCCTCGACTGCCCTCGTATATGCTTCAGCTAAGATGTCCAACTCCTCATTATGTCTTGTTTCGCCTATCACATTATTCGAGAGCAGCCAAAGAAGTCTACGAAAATGTTTTAAATTAATTAGCTCAATGCGATGTACCGTGGTCAATGGTCAATGTGCGTAGTTAATTGGGGGTGTTGAAGGTACAGTTCACGACAAAAGTTGGTTTACACTAAAATATTTAGAAACCTTTTTTACATAGAAATACATGCACCTAAAGTGGATATTTAAGTAGTTTTATAATCCCCAGAGGACAAAGTTAATATTATCCATGTTGTATAATTAGCTTAGCTAAGGTAATAAATAGGTTAAAAATTGTTAAGCGACTTCTGTTGTTGATTGTACAACATAGGAACATTTCTTTAAACCACTTTTATAAACACTCTTAAAGTTGAGGTAAGTTTAGTACACCAATGCCATTTGTTGCTTACAAATACTGAGATTAGATTGAGGGTAAAAGATTTATTAAAAATATAAGCAAATGCGAGGGATATGCTCTATGGGTAACCTTACACCCCAGCGTTTTAAGACTCGAGACGGCGTGCGGTTTTAGTCGGTTCAAGCCCGACGTAACCGCCCCCGCTGGCCGGCGGGGGGGGGGGGTATGGTATAAAAAAGGTACAGTCCAAAAAATCAACATCAACATCCCGAATATCGGTACCCCGGGATCTCGGCCGTTTTCTGTCCACGAAAATTCCAGGATTATTTGGCTAGTCTTGGATTTTCAGGATAGCCATAAGCAGGTCTAGTTTGCATTGTGTAGTCCGTTACGCCTTAACAATAACCTATTGATAGCATTTTTAAATTGTCTATTCCTCCAACCAGCTAGAATCTGAGCGAGCGTTTTTAGCTGCTATATATGTTGGCAATAAACTTCGAAGTAGACTTGGAAGTCAAACACTAGGTGCTTCGATATTTCTGCGATTGCGTTTTCGAAATTCTAAATAGTTTTTTGTGCCACCCTATTTCTTGTAACAGTATAGTTTTTTTTTGTCTACTTTCTACGTTAATTAATCAAGTTTTAATCATGGTTGACAATGGGAGAGTTCTGCATACCGGCCTTAAAGTGGTGCACGTTGATTTATGAGTGGTCGCCGGCCCTGTTAAAATTCTATCTTAACGCCTTTCAGATGACCCTCCCAGACCAGAGTAACCTATTAAGGTGGGGGAAGTGTTGGAGGTTTTATTATTTAGTATAGATATAAGTAAAAACCTTCATAGTGTAATTCTGGCCGGTTGATAAACTAGTTTTAAGTTTGAATTGGTATGTGACTTTTATATACTGATTGTCTTGTTTTCCCTTGTGCTGAATAAAGATCGACTTTATATTTGGTCCACAAATATGTGTAATTATTTACTTTTCTAAGAGTTTATGTGCTCAGGACGAACAGTTAAATATGTCGCAAAGTAATTATCAAAATTTTTCCCACGAAAAACTACGCGGACGTGAAAATTACGTCGAGTGAAAATTACGTCGAGTGGAAATTTGTGATGAAAAATGCTTTGATCCATGACGATTTATGGATCTGTATAAGCGGTTATGGTAAGGGGTATGACCAAACAAAGGCTGAAGTGAGAAAACGATGTGATGAAAAAGCAAAGTCTAAGATTTGTTTGAGTGTGGAGAGGTCGTGTTTTTCTCATTTAATATCGGCGGAAACGGCAAAAGAAGCCTGGGATGCACTGGAAAAGGTTTATGGTGACAAAGGTCTTGGTTCAAGAGTGAGAATACTCCAGAATTTATGCTCTCTCAAACTTGAAAACTTCAACAGTATGGAAACTTATATAAACGAAGTCTTATCATTAGCGCAGAAGTTGGCCGGCATGAATAAGCCTGTAGATGATGAGTTTCTGGGAGCAATAATGCTAAAAGGTTTGCCGACCATGTATGAGCCGATGATAATGGCCCTAGAGCATTCGGGAGCTACCATAACAGCCGATATTGTGAAATCCAAACTATTGCAAGAACAACGTTGGACTACTCGTGGAGATTCGAGTGAGTGCTTATCTTCGATAAGGAAAGGCTCTACTTCGAGTGACTCTGGGACGAGAAAAGAGCAACAGCACAAGGTTGAGTCAAAATTGAAGGATTATTCTGGTCGAAAGAGAGAACCGCGGTGCTGGAAATGCAGCCAAAAAGGACATCTGAAGAAGGACTGTCGGAACGAGATGGCTTCTTCAGGAAACTGTGTTTTGTCGGCGTATAGTACTGAAGCGGACTCGGAATATTCGTGGTATATAGACTCGGGAGCAACAAACCACATGACTAGCAGGCGCGATTTGATGGTAGATTTTAAATCGCATGGTGGTTACGTTACTATTGCTAGTGGAGATAAATTGCAGTGTACAGGTATAGGTAAAGTTAAGTTGTCGGGTAGCACGATATTAACTGATGTACTGTATGTACCTAAATGGTCTGTAAATCTCATATATGTTTCTAAGTTGGTCAAGAACGGCAGTTTTGTAATTTTTGATACTGCTTAATGGTTGTACAATTTCTATGTTGGCAAATGATATAGGAGGTACGTACAAACTTCAGACTTGCAGTCTAAGAGCAAATGTAACTGTTAGCACTGTAACGTGGCATCAGCGGCTTGGCCATTTAAATGGCAATAATATGAAGCTTTTGAGGCAGGGACTTGCTAATGATATTAGTTTTCAGGACGACCCTTGTAGAGACGTCACTTGTGAAGTTTGTTTGAAAGGGAAGCAGGTGCGTTTTCCTTTTGTCAGTAATCCTGAGAAGTCTGTGGCTACGAATCGGTTGGACTTGATTCACACCGATTTGTGCGGGCCATTGCCGCTGAATTCACTTGGAGGCAAAAGGTACATCCTGACGTTCTTGGATGATCATACGAGGAAGGTGTTTGTATATTTCCGGGAGCGTAAAAGCGAGGTGAGTCAATACACGAAAACCTTTGTTCATTTAGTTGACAAGTAGTTTAGTCTGACATCGGAACGGAATATGTCAACAGAGAACTTGAAAACTTTTTAAAAGGTAAGGGGATTGTTCATCAAGTAACCGTGCCTTACAGTCCACAGCAGAACGGCGCTTCTGAATGAATTAATAGGACTCTCCTTGAAAAAGTTAGATGCCTGTTGTACATGTCAAACCTAAAACACACATTTTGGGCAGAGGCTGCTAGTACAGCAGTATACTTAATGAACGTGTCACCTTCAAAAAGGCTTTCGAGGAAAACACCCGAATAGGCTTGGACAGGTAAGAAGGTTAGCCTGAAACACTTACGTGTGTTTGGCTGCGAAGCTTATGCTCACATTGATAAAGTGAAGCAGAATAAGCTTGAACCAAAAAGCAAGCGCTGTATCTTTCTTGGATATGAAAGTAATGGATATAGGCTTTATGATTTGACGAAAAAAGTAGTTTTTCGTAGTCGAGATGTTGTTTTTAATGAAACAATTTTCCCAGGTGTCACCAAACGGGATGTGGAAATATTCTTTCCTACTTCTGATGATGAAGCAATAACGGATGAGCATCATGCAGGAGATCAGCCTGAGGTTGAGTTTGAGGCGGAGGTGCCGCCATTGCCATCAACTTCAGAGATTCAGGTTGAGGCGGAGAGGCCGGTAGCACCTGAAATTTGGTTCGAAACAGATGAGCAAATGCCGAGTTCTTCTACTGATGAAGGTGATGCACCGCAGCAGCTACATGGTGATGCACCAGCCTATAATTTACGACCGAGATTACCGAAGACAATGTCTGCACTCGAAACTGAGTTGACTGAGCCGACAACCGTCAAGGAGGCTTTACAATCGAGCGATAGCAAACTGTGGCGGCAAGCCATGAAAGATGAGATTGATTCATTTAATAAGCATGAGGCTTGGGAACTTGTTGATAGACCAGTGAATAAAAATATTGTCAAGAATCGGTGGATATTTAAAATCAAACGCGACGCTATTGGAAAAGTAGCGTTTTATAGAGCGCGATTGGTTGCTAAAGGATTTACCCAAGAGTTTGAAATTGACTATATGGATACATATTCTCCAGTTGTGAGACATAGGTCTTTAAGAATGCTTCTGTCTCTTCCGGTCGAGTTATATCTGAAGATTGATCACCTTGACGTAAAAACTGCATTTCTGAATGGCTATTTGAGTGAGGAGATTTATATGTCACAACCAGATGGATTTATAAAAGAAGGTAATGAACATAAAGTCTACAGACTCAAGAAAGCCGTCTATGGATTAAAGCAGGCGTCTCGTGCTTGGTACGAAAAGGTAAAAGAAGTTTTACTCGCAGAGAAGTTCATACAGAGTAAGCATGAGAACTGCATCTTTAATCATCGAGTGGGTAAGCAAAGCATTATTATCGCACTTTACGTTGATGATTTTTTCGTTTTCTATAATTGTGATAAGCTTGCTGATAAGCTGAAAACGTCACTAAAGTCTCACTTTACTATTAAAGACTTAGGCGAAGTTAGACACATGCTAGGAATTAAAGTAGATCATACTCATAGTGAATTGAAACTAAGTCAGAAAAATTATATCGAAAAGTTGCTCGAAAGTTTCGGTATGAATGACTGTAAAGTTGCCCTTAGACGTAAGTCTGAAGTTTTCTGATAGCGCTACTCATGATAGTAGGTTACCGTATCAAGAACTGGTAGGTTCTCTTATGTACTTAGCTGTGACCACTATACCTGACATTTCATTTGCTGTAACTTTTCTAAGTCAGTATAATACACGTTACACGGCGGAACATTTTGCTGCAGCCAAGCCTGTATTGCGTTACTTAAAAGGTACAATAAATTTAGGTCTTGTGTACAGGAAGAGTAATAAGTATGAAAAATTTCGTGTGTATGGTTTTACTGATGCTGATTGGGCTAATGGTGCAGACCGTAAATCATACACGGGGTACGTTTTTAAGTTAGATAGAAACGTAATTTCATGGGGTTGTTACAAACAATCTTGTATCGCACTTTCGTCCACCGTGGCGGAGTATATAGCTTTATCTGAAGCAGCGAAAGAGGCAGTGTACGTCCGTGCGATTCTTGCTGAGTTGACAGGTCGAGTAACACTGTAACTCTATAGAGTGATAACCAGTCTGCGGCAAAGCTTGCCACTAATCCAGTGTTTCACAAACGGTCTAAACATGTGGACATTAGGTTTCATTATATTCGTGAAGCTGTGAATAATAATGTCATTGAGCTGACTTATACGCCTACCGAGCAAATGGCAGCTGACGTGCTCACGAAGGCATTACTGTATTGTAAACATAAGTCATTTGTTCTGGACATGCTGGAACTCGTCCAAGATTAAGAGGGTGTGTTGGAGGTTTTATTATTTAGTATAGATATAAGTAAAAACCTTCATAGTGTAATCCTGGCCGGTTGACAAACTAGTTTTAAGTTTGAATTGGTATGTGACTTTTATATACTTATTGTCTTGTTTTCCCTTGTGCTGAATAAAGATGTAAGAGGAAGGCCACAGAAAAACAATGTTATACTTGTGGCGAGGCAATAGGGACGGCTAGGCACATATTAGTAGGCTGTAGGGTGCTTCTCGATAGAGGCCAATACTCACGCCTGCCACGATAAGGTGCTTATCATCATACGTGAAGCAATGTGCCTGGCAGTAGCTAGAGCCCAAAAAGGATTGACTACTAACAGACGTCATATCAACTTTGTGTCTGAAGGTTCATCCATAAAATCCAGGAACAAACCTTATTCAATCTTAGATATTGCCCCAGATTAGACTCTCCTAATCGACACGTATGAAAAACATTATAAAATTCCGGAGGATGTTAGAGTTTCGTCATCTAGACCTGACATATTTCTGTACTCCAAAACGATAAAATATGTGGTCCTTGTGGAACTTCCTGTACCGTTGGAAACAAATATACCGAAGGACCTCACAATAAAGAAAAATAAATACCATGATCTCACAAACGAATTAACCAAAAACGGTGACTTGGTTAATTTGTTTGCAGTGGAAGTGGGAGCGAGAGACAAACCAGCAATATCTTTCTATAACCTACTTAAAGATCTAGGCCTATCGAGAGCTACAATAAGCTCATTACTAGGAAGAATGTCTAAAGCGGCACTAGTAGGTTCGCATCAAATTTGGTTAGGCAGGGACGGGAACTTGGGTAGTGAAGGTGAGTGTTGATGTGTTGACATCAACAAAAGGGGCAACTCAGCAACGCGATGGACCCGGCACCCGCACGGAGAATCCATGGATTGCTAAAAATATCGGTCTCTTCGAGCGCAATTAAAAACCACATAGTCTAATCTCGGAATAGATAAAGATAAAGATAAAGTATTCTTTATTGTACACCATAAAAGTAGTAATAAATAAATAATACTCGACTTAAGTTAATAAATGTACAATGGGCGGCCTTATCGCTAACAGCGATCTCTTCCAGGCAACCTTTGGATGGATAGAAATCAAAAGAGATGGATAAGGGCAGTGTACAATTAACAATGAAAAAGAAGAAAAATAAATTATACATAGATAAATAAACAAAAATTACATATAAATCAGTCGTATTTTAACACCAATGACTGTGCTCTCTTTATAAATATGTAGTGGCAGTTCATTCCACAGGCGAACTGCCTGAATAGTAAAAGATTGATCATAGAATCTTGAAGAATGCACTGGCATTTTCAGTCTCAAATTTTCCGATGACCTCAGAAATCTTGAATGTATGTTGTGTGTGTGTGTCAGGAATAACTTATCAAAAATCCCCTAATCTCGGGATTGAAAAACATGCTCGGGGTTATATCCTCTAATTTCATCTAACTTCACGTTAGAGTTGGCAACGGATGCTTCGACTGCCCTAAATAATATTATTTTAAAGCACGGGAGTTTTTTTTTAAATTAGGTTTGTTCTAGGTACAACACTGTCCAACTTATTACAGGTTCGCCCTAAAAGTTAATAATAATCGGAATCAATGTTTAAAGGTCGGTTCTGAATAAATACGTTTCATCATTAACTGGTGGTAGAAATTTGATGACACAAATTTGTCACAAAATTCGGCCGGGTAGGTACCACCGTTCACGATTGCGAAAACCCTCCATAGTAATCCAATTTCGGTTTGATTGCGTTCAGGGGTCAGCAAGTGCATAGCCGGACAGGGGGATTGTGGTCGCAGCACTAGTGGGACCGGTGGGAGTCACGCGGTGCTGCGACGACAATCCTCTTTTGATGAGGCTGTCAAGCTGAGTGCCACCACTGTTAACATGGTACGTGTATGTAATGGTGACCCTCTTTCCTGAGACTTTACCTTCAGCTTACCATCAGGCGAGGTGAAGTCAAATTGACGTGTCCTAAATATAAAACCAAAAAAAAACTCTCCTGTTCGGAAAGTTTAATTTTCATGGGTAGATAGCCGGGTGGAAAGTAGCTTATTTCATCCCTAGGGTGGAAAGTATTTCTGTTTTATTTTATGTTTTGCCATGGAGTCCATGATAATTAAGTTACGTCATAATGCCTTGATATCATGACGCTTTTTTTACATGGCCGCCTAGATGCAAATCTCGTGAACAACTCGATTACAATGTAACCAATAGATTCGATTTTCAAAACTTTTCTAATATTGGCAGTATGTAGCAGATGTAGATGTAGCAGAATAAAAAAAAATTGTGAAAGTTTGCTAAATAATTAGCGGGAAAACGCGATTCAATATAAATAAATACCTTGTGTTAATTGTGGTTAAAAATGGTTTCGGAACGTGATTCCAGTGACATGGATATTAATTTAACTCCCGATGAGATTTAAGAACAGGCAAAACTGTTGTTAATAATCTATTTTCAAATTGTTCTTATTTCACTTTAAATTTTGAACTGATAATCAATATACCTATTTAATTAAATGTGTGTGTAGTATTTTAATTTCCTTACATAGTCGAAATGTACAGTACAGTGTTTACCTCGGGTGAATGTCACCATTTCACCCTCGAACTATTGGCGCTCTCACTTCGTTCAAGCGCCAGAAATATCTAGGGTGAAATGGCTGACTTTCAACCCTTGTGTAACCATCTACTATTTCATCTCTCCTGTTCGGAAAGTATAATTTTCACGGGTAGATAGCCGGGTGGAAAGTAGCTTATTTCATCAATGGGCTGGAAAGTATTTATTTTTAATTTTACGTTTTCTCATGGAGTCCATGATAATTAAGTTACGTCATAATGCCTTGATATCATGACGCTTTTTTTACATGACCGCTTAGATGCACATCTCATGACCAACTCGATTACAATGTAACCAATAGATTCGATTTTCGAAACTTTTCGACATTTTTTTTTAAATAATGCTATTAACCGAAATTACTAGTATTCCTCCTAACCCCTCCAGCTAAGCTTAATTGCTTGTGTTAGGAGTGGGTTTATAAATTTAACTCCCGATGAGATTAAAGAACAGGCAAAAGCTGTTGTTAATAATCTATTTTTAAATTGTTCTAATTTTACTTTTAATTTTAACTGATTATCAATATACCTGTTTCATTAAATGTGTATGTAGTATTTTAATTTCCTCACATAGTCGAAATGACAAGTGGATTGTTTAGCTCGGGTGAATGCCACCCATTTCACCCTCGAACTATTGGCGCCAGAATTATCTCAGGTGAAATGGGTGACTTTCAACTCTTGTCTAACAATCTACTATTCATTTCATTAGGAATAATATATAGCCAGTCATATTAGGTAAAAAAAGGGGTCAACCTCGGAATGAAAGATAATAAGCTGTAAATTGGTATAAACCTTTGTTTTGTCGTTCTAAATGTTGTCTCAAAAGTCACAAGTGCTATCGTGTCCGCGTCTTAAGATATTGAAGGTCAAAGGTCGTAAAAGTTAAAATTAATTAATAAATTTTTAATTAGTACATAAATAATGGGCATTGTTTAATAATTATATTTTTTTTAGTATATAATTAACTTTATACAACGTACTGATAACCTTAACTCACGCTTGACCTTGCATTAGGCCATATATGACTACGCGGCGCACTCTTCGCGGTCTACCGCAAAAACGGTTGATCGTATGAAAAAAAAGTTCAAACAAAAGTTGTAGAGAATTTTATACTCCACAACTTTTATGATAGGTGCAAATCTCATTTAAGCAATAGAAAACGAGATATTCGTGAAAAACCAATTTTTATGAACTTTGACCTTCAATATCTTAAGACGCGGACACGATGACATTTGTGGCTTTTGAGACAACATTTAGAACGACAAAACAAAGGTTTATACCAATTTACAGCTTATTATCTTTCATTTCGAGGTTAAACCCTTAATATGACTGGGCTAATATGCGTTTTTGAAAGTTCAATAAGAAAAAATAAATATTCACCTTCCTCTCCTAAAAAAATGGACAAAATATCGACGTTGCAACATGAGATATCCGTAGCTTTTACTACGGTGGTAGACTTGGTAGACTCTGTTCTCGTGCGGCTGGTAGTACTTTGAGATCTGCTCGTAGTTTGCTCAGACTCGACTGACTCGAGCATTGTTGGAGGGTGAATGTTGACTATAAAACACAATTAGAATTCATTGCACAGATACTAAAATTTTGCGTAAGGCAAATTTAAGCGATTCGATGTTTAGCCGCAGTGGTATTTTTTCGGTACTTACATTTCGGTGATAGCGGAAGACTAAGGTCTAAGACTTTCAATTGCGACGTTGCGTATATATGAACATACCCTTTACTTAATCAATCAATTGAAAGTCACCAGAATAGGATGTTGGTATGTATAAAACTAACCCAGTTCTCATACGTAAGTAACTAGTCTGGCCATAAATACTGTTACATCATAACTTTTCTTTCTGCTTCAACTTTTTAATTATTTTGAATTTGGATCATATTATATGTTATAATTTATATTATATTTATATTATTTTAAAAACTTCTTTCGATTTCGCGCTATTTCACATATTTTTCGTGTTCATTATCGAATTACAATATGGAATGGGGTGTTCAAGAAAATAGGATCGCAGTGATCGCCTTGCACAAAGTGGGTATGGAGCCGTCGGTCATATTCCAGACACTTCAAAAACTTGGTATCAGCCGTATGTTCGTATATCGTACTATCAATAGATAAAACAACACTTCGTCTGTCGAAGACCAGAAAAGATCGGGGCGGCCGCGTGCTGTTAGAACTACAAAGGCTATTAATGCTGTTAAAGCCAGAATTCGTCGAAACCCCATAACGAAGCAAAATATCTTATCGCGAGAAATGAAGATTCCCGCTAGAACTCTGTCACGTATTATAAAACAAGACCTGAAGCTCGGTGCTTATCGTCGATAGACAGGATATGCCCTAAATCAATCTTTACGATTAAAGAGAGTGGATCGATCAAAGCGCCTTCTGTCGCGATACGCAGGTGAAAGGCACAGAAATATCCTCTTTAACGATAAAAAAAAATTCACGATTGAAGAACACTACAATAAGCAAAATGAGTGTACGCTCACAGTTCTAAGGAAGTTGCTCTAGTGGTCGGAAAGGTACAACGTAGTCATCATCCTGCGTTAGTGATGGTTTGGTGGGGCGTGTCTTATCAGGGAGTCACAAAGCTACATTTTTGTGAAAAAGGAGTGAAAACTTCAGCCAAAGCGTATCAAGATACTGTCTTGGATCATGTTGTGAAACCTCTCAGCAATACCTACACTTTTTAAAAATATACCGTGAACTTTCCAGCAGGACTCTGCTTCTGGTCACAAGGCACGAACTACCCAAGCCTGGCTAGAAACCAACGTTCCGGAATTTATAAGAGCTGAAGACTGGCCCTCATCTAGCCCAGACCTCAACCAGACCTCAACCAGACCTCAACTATAAATTATGGTCAGTTTTAGAGTGCTCTAAATGACACGGAGACATTGAGTCTCTTAAAAAATCTTTGGAGCAAGCAGTGGCAAAATTTCCATTGGAAACAGTGCGTAAATCCATAGAGTCGTGGCTAAACAGATTAAAGGCCTGTTTAAAAGCCAAAGGTGGCCATTTCGAATAAAATATATTTTAATTTTTTGCTAAGACTTTAATAAATATGTAGGTATAAATTTTAATAATATTACATTACTTCAATTAAAAAAAAATGCATTTTCATTTGTAACAAAACTTATGGCTGGACTAGGTAAATACATCTACTTTATTCACAGTATACCACAGAAGAGTCTTTGAAACTTAAAGTGAGAAGATAAGTAAATAGTATTGATTGGTGTTACTAAAGCTCTTTAGCAAAAAGCATTATAAGTAGATAAAGAAAGCTTTACATCATACCAACTAGTGGACAATCCGAAAAAAGACACATTTTTTCGTAATCCGATGGATCATAGCTCATCGTTCCCTGAGCTAACACTTTAGTTTGCTCCACATCTTTGGCTCCTATGGATCTGATTACACCGGACACTATCAATTGATCAAAGTAAGTCACTTTTATTGCAAAAAGTTTGGGGTCTTCATCAGGAAGCAACAGACTACGGATCTTAATGTTCAAGGAGTCAAGTGGGGTTTCATAAACTTCTGGTAAGTTATTAAGTGCCCCCGTGGAAAAAGAACGTAAGGAGCGATTCTAAAACGAAAATATATTGATTATCAGTTATTCATATAGATTTAGATCGGAAAAGGTGAACATCCAGGTCGGACTTGATTCTCCCTGTAAGGGACTGGTCGCAGGTTCAAGTCCCACCCTGGATGGAATCTTTTTTACTTCTTCCGATCCGAATCCTTTTTCCGATCTAAATCTATAGGAAAAATTAGTATACTAATTACTTCAAATTTTCATTGAATCAGATATTCAGTTACTACGTTCTGTAAGCTCTTTTCTTTCAAGCTAAAGATTGCTTGGACTTTTTTGAAAGATCATCAGTTTTAATTTTGAGTACGAAGATGATTCCTCTTAATCGCAGTCTAGCCGGGTAAGAGGTCACACAAGACAGGAACTGAGACTGAAAAATCTATATTTAATTGGTAATTTTTTTTAGAGTAACTTGCTATTTTTTTAATTCATCATCATCCGCTTAAGATAAGCTGTCATTATCGCTCTTGGAAGCTTGCAACGTTAGACTTTTCATATGCCCAGATTTACGCTGCGCTTACAAGAGTAAGCGCAGCGTAATTGAAGCTAAATAAAATTTGCCACAACTGGCAAGTTCGTTCACATCACCTGCGATACACCGTAATGCATTCCCCGCCTGAACTCATTGTTACTCAATCACGCTCGAACAACTGAACGGATTTGACAAAATTTTCGTACAGGGATAGATTATAGTCTAGAATAACACATAGACATTTATATCCCTGGAATAGGTTCCCATGGGTTGCGGCAACGGGATCAATAGCCGGCATAGCCGTTTGTTGGAGGCTGAACTCCTCCGTAACCGCTCGCGTGATCTTGACCAAATTTACCACGGTGATAGTGAGGACACTGAGGAGTGTTTTGAAGCTAGATGGTTCATGTCCGATGTACCATTGAGGAATAATTACCGAAAAACAGTTTCACGAGCGCGCTGCCTTAGCTATGCGTGCGACCGTAGTAGATGTCTCTTCATAGATAGCACTGGTTGCCGGTAAAAAATTATATTCCAAAAATAAGTAAAGTAGGTTAGGTTAGGTTAGAACTGTGACCCCAACAGAGCGCTAGCCGAGCGAGCGAAGCGAGCGTGCCGCAGCAGCGGCCGGCAAAGCGCCGGAAACACTAGCCCGGAAAGTTTACGGCAAGAAGTGCTATGTATGAAGGGAGATCTCTGTGTACAGTGCTATCAACAAAATTTTCGGCGAAAAGTGCTGTTTAGGAATAGACATTTCTATTAGCTGTGTTTTCTGTATGTAGTCGTATCGTACAAGCGTCTTTCTATCTTAGGTTCCACACTCATTGTCAACAACATGTAATTACTAAATAATTAAGTAACTTACAGATTTCTTAGACATTTTGAGATATATTTTTTTATAAATCCCTTTTAAATTAAGTACTATTATGATGTTCCTATAATGAATGACTGACTTAGATATTTATAAATAAAGATCTTTATGAATAAAACAATCAATAACAATGTCAATGTCATGATATCATGATGATAATTTGACAGTGACATAGTATTTATAATTATAATATTTTGTAGGTTGACAGGGTATACCAGAAATACAATTTTATATGTCAGACCTCGAGCGTCAAAGTGCAAATTGTGGATGCAACTGGGAAATCGCTATGAGGGTGATGCTAATGATGCTCATTATATTGCGATGATTTGACTTTTATTCCTAGGTGTGCTACGGCAATGGCACGGAATCGTGGCGTTGTATTTTCGACCTCATCTTTATGGGAACTTTCTATTCCAATGAATAAATCTTACTACCTACTAGTATAAATGTGAAAGTTTGGATTGATGATGGATGTTTGTTACTCAATCAAGCCAGAACCGCTGAACCGATTCAAATGAAATTTGGCTCAGACATGGCTTTCATCCCGGACGCGGATGGAGCCGCGAAGAACCGCTAGTATTCTTATAAAGTTCAGAGTTAATAGTAATACAAACAAAGTAACTATACTTAAACTACTCATGAACTAATGATGTAATTCAAGGGATACAGCTTAATTGTTACTCGAATGTAATTAGATTTTGATTTGCGAGTTTAGTGTTCTAGTTAAACGATTGTTAATCGTTTCTTTTGCCCTCAACCCGTATCTACTTATTAACACGCACCTGCATACAGCTCGCAATTTTCCGTACTTGATGAAACTATTTTGCCCAAAATTACTACTCTACTATTATAAAGTAATTATATAAAGTTACATAAGTTACTTAATTATTAAAATAGAGTTAGTAACCGAAATTATTAATAACCCCTCCAGCTAAGCTTAACTGCTTCAGTTAGGAAGTGGGTTCACATGGGCCTCTAGATCGTAACACCGACGCCTTAGCCACTAAGCTGCCGACGCTATTAATTATCGGGCTTACGACGTGAAGCCAGAATTTCTTGGGTCTTCCCCTCATACCGGGGCCCGGTGGAAGTGCCATGGCCAGACATTTGTTACCCACTTAGTCAGGCGGTTGTCGCATAACGTGGCCGCCCTCCTGCATTTTATCTGCAATGTCATGGACATAGAGCTGCCGCGAATGCGAGAGTTCCTCACGCGATCTTTAAGCGTGACTCCGCACATCCATCGCAGCATATTTATCTCCGTGACACGCAGCTCCTGCTTATGTCGCTCTAGCAATATGTGGCGCTTCACAGCCGTGTAAAAGGACAGGCCTAATGATGGTTTTATAGACCTGCACCTTCAACTTAACCAGCATTTTGGGGTCACAGATGACACCAGTCATCTCACGCCACTTGGCCCATACAGCGGCGATGCGTGCATTGACGTCGCAATCGATGTCACCAGCCGCGTGAAGTACAGATCCCAAGTACTAAACTTGGTCCGTGCGCTCGACCAAGTCTTTGTTGGGTGTGGAATCTATTAAGTTCAACGCCAAGTACACATTCTTCGCCACATTAAGTTTTAGACCGCCGCCGTTCTCAAGCACCTCCTTCCACGTCTTCACACGTCACACCAACCTGTCGCTGTCCGCGTCCGCCAGCACGAATTCTTCAGCATACATAAGCAACCACGGAGGTTGCTCATGTGAATTTCTGATGCTGTCCGACAGAACGTCTAATATCACGCTATACAGAAACGGACTAAGGACGGATCCTTGGTGTACCCCGACTATGATAGGGGACGGTTTCGTGTCGCCAACAGCGGTCCGAATCACGAAATCGGAATCGTGGTACATATCTCGGACGAGGTCAATATAGGATTCGGCAACCCTTCTGGATAGCAATGCCCACCAGATCATCGCGCGAGGAACAAGGTCGAAGGACTTCGACGACCTCTGTGGCGTAGCGGTAGTGCATTCGACTGCTACGACAGGGGGCGCGGGTTCGATTCCCGCTCAGTGCAAATATTTGTATGCATGAATATGTCTATTTGCATTGATCTGGGTGTTTCTATGTATAATATGTACTTTGTGTATTTACAAAAAAAAGTATATAAGTATGTTTATCCGCATTCTGGAAACCATAACACAAGCTAGTTAAACTATGATTACTATGGGTCTAGAAAGCGCTGTGTAGAATGTCGTAGAATATTTATATTTATTATTATTTATTATTATTACTTCTGCATGTCCAGAAATAGGCAATGCAGAAGCGTTTTCTTCGTCCTGTATTTCTCCGCTACGATCCTTTGTGCATAAACAGTGGCCGCGGCGTAACACATATTGACACTTTAAGAGTGCACACTGTCGAATCCGGGAATCAAAGTCTCTCAAAGAGCTTCATGGTATGGGACAATACCTTTATACCGCGGTAGTTACCACATTACTGCACCAACCCCATGCCTTTGAAGACTGGAGACAGATTAATATTCCTCCGTTATCTCAGAAAAAAAAACACCTTGAAAAATACACTATTAATCTCTTATAGTAAGATCTCACTGTCGCTAGAACTCGTTTCTTTTTACAAGGATTAAATGTATGGGATACAGTAGTGTAGGTATGTACCTTGACTGTTTGCATTTTGCTAGCTTGTCCTGGCGGCCATTTGTCTGTAGTAAGGAGCTAAAGGTAAGTAAGAATAGTACGCAGCTCACTTAAATTCATAGTTCGGATTTTTATGTATGTGTTAGGAAATATTGTTAAAAATTCAGTACAAACATTTCCAACATCTTTCCGTCGGCGGTAACTTTTACCAACACTCTGGAAGCTCCCAAAAAACTATTTTGTTGAAAATTTGATCTTTCCTTAAGATTGCCGTATCTTATTGCTTCACGAGAATGTATTCCTTATCAGCGGCATTATCGAATGGTGTCGAATACAGGTTGTTTTTTTTTCAAATTATTCGGGTTTGATTCTTGGCGAGCCTGATTTTGATGGAAATTTATTACACCATTCGAACGACAACACTAATAAGAAAGAAGAAAGAAGAAGAAGAAGAAATAACGTACGGCAAACTTAAGGAAATATCTCATTTTTAACATAAATACCTACCTACCTTTAGCACCTAACCTAACCTAACCTACCCTTAGCACCCGATTACTCACAAATGGCAAAAGGTAAATAAATGAGTTCTGGTGACATCTGGTGATCTTGGGCCATCTGACGCGCTGGAAAAAGTCCAAGAGACTTTTTTTTTAAATTTTGCTAATCTAAACGCTAAAGCTAAACCCAACAGTGAAAGGACATACATCATCAATCTTTTTAGGGTTCCGTTGACAAATGGCAAAAACGGAACCCTTATAGATTCGTCATGTCTGTCTGTCTGTCCGTCCGTATGTCACAGTATGCCCGTATGGTAATGTTCATCACTAACACGACTTGTTTTATATATGTTACCGGCAATCTATATAATCTGGTATCCTATACAATACCAGGTATTGTATAGAATACTTTAAACGTGTAGGTAATGTACGAAGTAGTATATTATTTATTTTATACTTGGCCTAAGTATTCTATGCAATACTGATTGCGCAGCCAGTAATATATCTAAAAGACGAGAGCAAGGATGAAGGGGACGAGCGGGCAGGCAGCAATAAACGTGTTGCGACTTGTTTACTTGCTTGCCTTTCATTCCGCTGCGTACATTATCACAAGTAACCTAACACGAAGGGTTTGGGCGGAGGTCTCGCCAAACCCTTCTAACCTATATTTATCGGTGTCGAGGCACGCGTTGTCCACGAGCTCCCGCGGTGTTGATAAATATAGACCAAGCCAAATTAATTTTACACATTGTCAGTGGAACAGCAGGTTCTCTATATAATCTCTAGGAATTGTATTAATTACCTAGGTAAAGTATGTAATGAACAATAATATTCATATTATTTGATACATTTCCTGGACGCCCTTAGTATCCTATACATTCCCTAGGTATTATATAGAAAACCTGAATTATACAGATTGCCGGTACCATAAATATTGATTTAGGGAATGTAATTTAAGCCGCGGTAGCCTAGTGGTATGGGTAATGGACTGCTGAGACGAGGTCTCGGGTTCGATCCCAGGTTTTACCATGGCACACACCAATGACTTTTCGATGCTTTTCTAAGTTATGTGTGTATTTATCGCAGGTTTATAAGTGCCCAAACATTGGGACCTAAACATAAACTGGCGAAATGTGGGTGCTAGCACCTCTGCCTACCCCTTCGGGGATATAGGCGTGAGTTTATGTTATGTTATGTAATGTTAATTTTATTAATACTGTACCAGGCACAGTCAAATGAACTCTTTCTTAGTCATTCTACGGAGCCGTCTAGACAGATCAATCGTGTGGGATGGGTGGGATGGCGGCAGGCAAGGTAGCGTATCGAGTAGCCATGCATTTACTAGATAATATATATAATAATAATAATGATTTATAATAATAATTTATTTAACCAAAATAAATTCGACATAATAACACAATTTATGGTTGATAATGTTAGAATTAAGTTTTACAATTTGTGTCTGGTATTAGCATCTGCTGCTGAACTAGGCTTCTCACCTGTATTTCAGCTAACAGCACCTCCACCCCGACTTCTGGGTATATTTAAGACTACAAAATTTTTGTTTATTGTGAAAAAGCGATAATTACAAATTTATAATTAAAATACAAATCAAAATAAACCTTTCCCCTTACCTTTCCCTGTGTGTCTTATGTGTGAGTTGTGTGTATACCCTTATGGTATGTATGGGTGTGTGCATAATATGTGTGTGTATAGGTGTTGTGTATAGATGTGTGCTTAATAGAGTGAGTGTGAGAGGAGAGTTATAATCAGGGCTTCTTTAAAATTATGATTTAAAATAAACACACAACACATTTAAATAAAAATCATCTGTTTTAAATAAGAATTTTTAATTTCATCAAGATCCGTACACGGAAGAAATGTAAGTGCTAATAATATGATAAAATTGGTATATTTAGGTAGGGATGAAAAAACTGAGACAGTAAAATAGTGGACGTTTACGATTTTTATAAGCTCTTTTTATTTTTCTTGGGATTTGTTCGAGAACCTAGATCAAATATTATAGAATCAATAACACAACCACAGCAGGGAGATTATTCCACAGTTTGAGCGTGCGCGGAATGAAGTTTGTTTCATGTCTTAAGCCCGGGTGACACGAGGCTAGTATTTTGAAGCTAGGATAGTAAGCTAGTAAGGGGTCACTAGCTTGGTTTCTAGCTTACCTACTAGCCTGGATTGTAACCAAGCTAGTGCTGTCTACACGAAGCTAGGAAATTTCAAGCTAGTCAAGTCAGTAGTGAGTTGTGCTTAACCTGATAACACGTATACGTAAAAATGAACAGTGTGCGTAAGAGAAAAGCAATTCTACTAAGAAAGTTAATTCGGAAGTTGTGTCAACATGCGCTAGATGAAATATTAGCTCTGCTAGAAGAAAAGCGTACTTGGACAAGACCCTGGATCTTAAGAAGACATAGTCATGGAGCATCTGCATTACTTTTAAAAGAACTGCGATCTGAGGATTCCGGCGAATTCAAGAGTATTTTGCGAATGACACCTAATATTTTTGACAATTTACTGAATCTAGTGGGACCACAAATACAAAAATTAAATACTAATATGAGAGAAGCCATACCGGCTAAAATAAAATTGGAAATAACTCTAGATTTTCTATCATCTGGTGTCAATTACAGGAAGTTAAGTCACATGTATCGTGTTTCAAGATCTACTATATCTAGATTCATACCAGAAGTTTGCAGTGAAATTTATAAGGCATTAAAGAAAGATATACAGGTATGTAGAATTTTATTTATTTCAAATTAAAGTAGGTACTTTTACGCTTACATAAATGGCGAGATTAAATTCTAAATTACAAAATGAGAAATCATAAATGACGACAAAATGTACGTTTACGTTACATAAATGGCGAGAAATGTATCAAGCATTTTGAAATGCTTGATAGATGGGATCTTCATCTTGCTCCAACTCTTGCTGTGGTGGCGGATGGATGATGGGTTCATCACGTTGCTCAGTCTGTTGTAGTTGTGATGGTGGATTAGTGTAGAGTGGACTTGCTGCAGAACTATTGTAAGAAAATGTGGTTGACATATTGGAGTCTGAAGAATTGATAGGTGACTGGTACGAAAATGTAGTATTTCCGAAGTTTAAATCATACATCCGACAGCGGGATAGTGTTGCGTTGATCTGATCCCTAGCTAAAATGGCCTGTCCGGGTGAAAGCTTTTTCAACTGACTTGCTACATATTTTGCAAATATCTCATGTTCATCCAGCTCTGGTTCCTGAAAATCTCGTGAACTGTTTAAATCCTCCTTAATCACCTTAATTTCATTTATCAATGAACTCACTTGCGAAACCTTCCGTTTCTTAAATTGCGGAATGTTACTTCCGGGGGAAATAAATTTAGAAGTTTTATCTTGAATAGACGACATTTCGCTTGCAGGTTGAGACATTTCAACTGTCTTTTCTGACAGATTTTCTGCTACGGGTGGTTCTAATGACTGACTGTTGCTTGCACTGTTGTCATCTTTATTATTGTTTGGAGAATCTTGATTGTTCTGAAAATAAAAAATTTGTTAAAAATATTGTTACAGATTCCAACTACAACTGAAGAATGGGCAGCTATAGAAAATGGTTTCAGAGTGAAATGGAACTTTCCAGCGTGTTATGGCGCCGTCGACGGGAAGCATGTTCAAATCATAGCTCCTGGCAACAGTGGAAGTTTGTTTTTTAATTACAAAAAAACATTCAGTATTGTTCTTATGGCTATTGTTGATTACGATTATAATTTCATTTATATTGACGTCGGCGCCTGTGGAATGGCATCTGATGGAAGTGTTTTTAGGAATTGCTCCATATATAATCAACTAGAAAATAACCTTATACCACAAGGCGGAGTAATTTTGGCGGATGCTGCATTCCCATTAAAATCGTACATTATGAAACCGTACCCAGGTGACAATTTAACACATGAAGAAAAAGTATACAACTACCGGCTAAGTAGAGCCAGAAGAACTGTAGAAAATGCCTTTGGCATATTGGCAAGCCGATTTCGTGTTTATCAAAGACCAATCGCAGTTGACGTAAAAACAGTAGACAAAATTGTACTAGCATCATGTGCTCTGCATAATTGGTTACGAAAAGAGCAAAAAAGCACTTATTGCATTAGTAGTGATGTCGACCAAGAAGACATTGAAGCGGGAAACATTATTCCCGGTTCATGGAGAATGGAAAATTTATGTTTACCCAGTATCAGTCGACAGGGAAGTAACCACTCTTCTCTGTCAGCTATCGAAAAAAGGGAGAAATTTAAGAGATATTTCAACAATGATGGAGCAGTACCATGGCAAGCAAGAATGATTCGTTAATTCAGACAAAACTACAAGAAAAATTAAAAATGCCGACGATTATTAATATTTCAATAAGTACTTTTAAGGTAAATAATTGTAAAGAGTAAATAATATTAAAATAACTTACCGAAGTTTTTCTCTTCATTGGCACCTTTTTTATGAAATTATGCATTTCCTCAAACCAAATAATTTTTGGCTTATAGACTTCTGCAGTTCCTGCTCCAGACCTCTCAGATTTTTCTATCTTTGTTAATTCTTGACAATATGTAGCTCTTAGATTTTTAATTTTATTTTTAATCTCTTTTATCGACATTTCTATTCCATCTTTATTTAGTATGTCGCGTATTTTTTCTAGTGACGAGTCTCGCATTTGCTTGTCCTTGTAAGATGGAATACTTGCATTCCACAAACATTCCTCTTCTCTGTACAATTGAACGAATTTTAAATTAATTTCGTCCGCTAATTTCGGCATTTTAACAAATTGCACGCACTCTCACCACGCTCTCCGACTGCACACTAGCTTAGGTTCGCTAGCTTCGCGGTTGACACGAAGCTAGTAACGAAGCCAGGATAGTAAAACGGGTGGTGGGGGGCGCCTACTAGCTTGAAAAATAGAACCCCAAGCTATTAAACTATCCTGGCTTGAGGCACTAGCTTGCTAGCTTCCACACTAGCTTACTAGCTTGTAAACGAAGCTAGTTCCGTCTACACGAAGCTAGTGTCACTAGCTTACTAGCTTGGCAGCACTAGCTTGGCTCACTAGCTTGATTTACTAGCCTCGTGTCACCCGGGCTTTACTGTGTGCAACCGTTGGCGGTTGCAACGTGTGAGGATGAATTCCCTATCTGTGGCGAGCGGTGCGATGATAGAATGTGGCCGTGGGCATCATATCGAACAATTCTTCTGAACATATACCATTATATAAGGTGTCACAAAATGAGGTCTCTGAATTTGGTGAGATGACTTGGTATCGACAAAATATGTATTTGAAACAAAAAAAATATCGGGTAAAAAAAAAACACCACCAGCGACCAGCGGTCACGTGACGCGACGAGCACACGTGACGCTAGTCGCGATTTAGGTATTTCCCACACACCCGCATGGAGAATACTGCGAGGAGAAGGACTGCACGCCTACCACGAGCGTCACGGGCTCATCGCGTCACGTGACGCTGGTCGCTGTTGGTGTTTTTTATTTCATTTTTATATTTTTTAATTTTTTTTATTATTTTACCCGATATTTTTTTTTGTTTCAAATACATATTTTGTCGATACCAAATCATCCCACCAAATTCAGTGACCTAATTTTGTGACACCTTATATAGGCGGTAGAACACGCACAGAGAGGCAAACTCTCTCCTATCGCTGAGAGGTTCCACACTGCCTGAAAGCACAGTATCGTTGACGATCCTCAGCGCCCATCTTTGCACCGAGTCAAACGGGTCAAGCTGGTATGCAGGTGCCCCGGCAAAAAGGTGACAGCAGTACTTCATGTAAGGTCGGACATGCGACTTATATAGACGAAGTCTTTGCCCCGCAGTGAAGTACTGCTTCGCCCTGTTGAGCACTCCGAGTTTTTTGGATGCCAACTTGACCTTGTCTTCCAAATGATTGCGGTTCTGGACATCACTGGAGATGTCGACACCGAGGATCCCGATAATTTTGGAGATGGTGAATGCTGTATTCAGGAATTGTGGCGCTACAATGAATGTGGGTTTCTTAGCGGTGAACGCACATACTTGTGTCTTAGTTGGGTAGAATTGAACTAGGTTTAGTCTTCCCTAATCGGACACTCTTGTGAGAGTAGTCTCGATTTCAGACACAAGTTGTATGAAGTCCGGATCCCGGCGTCAGGATTCCGGGAACTGAATCTTGAAACTGGATCTTGAACTGAGATTATATCGAAACTGGACTGTATTTCTTTACGAGAATTTGCCCTCAGTTATAAAAAGTTAAATTTTATAGTAGTAATAGTAATAGTTTGCAGTTTAGTTTCCTGAATAGTAATCTGCCATTAACTACCATACACTATGGTTACATGTTCGTAATTTATAGTAGGGTGTAAAAATATAACTTTTATATATTATTATATGAATTATATTTAGCTCTTATGAAAAGTGGATTGAATAACTTGTTTATATTCGGGGCGCGACGGTATGTTTATATTTTGTATCAATTGATGTGCCTTGAATGAGCAGGACAGCAATATATGGCGTATCCGCAAAGAGGATATCCTAATTAGGAGTTTAAGTAAATATTGCATAAATTAAGTATTTAAAAAGAAAATAAATGTGATAATCATGAGAAAATCGTGTATTTCTAGACAGTGGCGGCATTTCGCAAAACATCAAAGGTGATGAACATACAGTGGTATGTAGTTCCACTGTGGTACCAGGCTTCTGATTTGATACGTCGGAAAGAAGAGTTAGTGTCGAGCTAAGATCGCTCTGTCTCGGTTTTGTAAATCGATCTTTCTATAGTACATCGGACTGACAAAACAAAACCATTTGTCTATCTTATTATTTAACAAATCATATCAAGTCGATCTTAGCCAGACTCACTTTTCTTCGCATCGACAAACGTGCAAATTCACAAGCCGCGTGCTGTATATTTTATTAGCTTCAATATTTTACTTAAGATCTAATATTTCGTAGCCGATGGTTTACGACCATGTATTGTAACTGATGTATAACAAAGGGAAACGTCCTTCGGGGGCTTGTTGTTGTTAACTTTAAGACTCTGAACATCATTCAGCACTTGAATATAATCCTCCATAAAATCGTCGTACTTTTCTTCAGGAATCTCGAATGGGTTGATTGCCGTCAAGAGTTCTGAAAGATTTAAATGTTAAAACATTCAAAAGAAATCATCTTGAAGTAAATTAATATCAAACTAATAACCAATCTAATCCGTAATATTACAGGTTATTTGTTTTTATGTAGCTATATGTTTAGTTTAATGAAGCTCAGCTCAACACTAAAAAAAATGCATTCTATATTAGATTCAGATGAAACATTAGAGTTTCGTGAAGAGTTTAAATTATACGTCCATGGGTTGCAATGGGTTTGGTTGAAAATCAGCGCTAGGCTCCACTATGCACATACTGAACTAGAAACTAAGTCCCATTCGGTACGTTTGTGAAGTTTTATTTGGAGTGTAAACTTCTTTAGCGGCGGTGTGCACTTTTTTGTATTGGGTAAAAAAGGTTAAATTCGCGACAGGACACGTGACCTGATCGAAAATTCGTAAGACGTTTGCAGACAAATATAGAAGCGCTAATTTCATACTGACTGTCATACTGAATTTCGAAGTTCAAAATAGCGAAGAACTGTAGCCCTAAAGTATGGAACGCGACTCACGGTAGTGCGAAAGTATTCCACATCGAGTCGCGTTTCGGTACTTTAGGGCTACAGTTCATCGCTATTTTGAACTTCGAAATTCAGTATGACAGTCCGTTAAAATTCCACAGAACGTATTTTTTTGCAAATGTAAAGGAGGTTTTAAGTATTTTTTTCATGTTATTTGTGTTATTTATCTGGTTATTTTATTGTTGTGGGCACAGTTCTAACCTAACCTAACCCTGCCGATTTCAGTGATATAAGAAAACCACTAAGAGTATGTAAATTCATATTAAATCAAATCAAACCATAGTTGTTACTTCTACGGTAATGCGACAATGATTTGTCGCACTACCGTAGTATCAAACTACTGTCGCACAATCGTTTGTCGCACTAGAGTAATGTCGACCTACAGTGTGTCGCACTAGCGTGCATTCGAACTATAGTGAGTCGCAGTACAGTTTTGTCACACAATCGTTAATCGCACTTCCATTTGTCGAACTCACGTAGTACACCCTTAACAACCTCTGTGGTCACACTGTACTTAACAACCTTGGTGGCGCGTTCGTCTAATGAGTGGTCGTTGAGTTCGTCAATACTAAGATCAATTCCGACCGAAGCCCAAGAAACACTTTTTGTCATCATATAACTTTTTGTAATATTTATTCTATTTTATGCCATAAATCTATTGATATAAAATGAAAATTAAACAAAGTGCATCTATTACCACATAAATGATAGTACTTTTATACTTATCATTAAAGCAATTTGTGCAAAATTATTCCATAACCATTCCAAAATATCAAAAATGCACATCGTTAGTATTCAAGTTTTCACTTCTGCCGGCACTCTGGAGTACAACCGGTAGTTTTTTTTATTGTAAGGATTATGTAGGTTTATTTATTTCGTAATGTGTTTAGGACGTTGATAATAATAACCATACTTACTTTTAAAAATATTTTTATTATCGAATTGAAAGCTCGTGTCTTTAGACTCCACCTCAACGTCGACGAATCCAGTATTTTCCATCAGTTTTATAATTTCTTTATCTGGTTCCTGAAAAACAGATAAAATAACACTAATATTTAATTATTTTCGACTTATAAGGGTTTTATTGCAACGTTGGGAGTTCGATGCAATATTTCAAAGTCGAAAATTTACAGTTTCTGCATTTACATTCACAGTCAGATTTTTAAGTGATTAACAGGAACCTATTCTTTAGATAAGAAGTATGTGTCATACTGTAAGACTGCTTTTTTATGTTGAAGGTGTTTTCCGTTTCCCTCACCCCGTAAAATTTTTCAATCCCCATTTTACACCCGTAAAGGTCTGTCTTACACCAGTTCCAAAATCCTCTACTTATCCGTTACTCCCATGATAAAGGCCTTTCTCTTTTATTATTAGTAGGTAAAGAAGTATCTACACTACACATGATAACTTACTGCGACTTGAGGTCGAGACAGTATTAAGGAAAAATACTTTGAGCTATATTCCGAACTTAAATAACATAGTTGTTATTATTTAACGATCTGTGTAGCATCTTTATTACTGTCGTGGCCTGTGACGCACGTGGTAGGCGTGCAGTCCTTCTCCTCGCAGTATTCTCCAAGCGGATGTGTAGGAAATACCTAAATCGCGACTAGCGTCACGTGTGCTCGTCGCGTCATGTGACGCTGGTCGCTGGTGGTGTTTTTTTTGTCATTTTTATTCTTTTTTTTTTAAATTTTTTTTCTCCCGGTTTCTTTGGTTTCAAATACATATTTTATCGATACCAAGTCATCTCACCAAATTCAGAGACTTAATTTTGTGACACCTTTCATATACGCTCATCTATACCTACTCTCTTGATATGAATTAAGTACATGATTAGACATTGCATTTAATTTATCCAGTTTTAATTTTATTATATCCATAAATTTGTGTTAAT
The DNA here is from genome assembly GCA_946251805.1 of Cybosia mesomella. NCBI lineage: Eukaryota > Metazoa > Arthropoda > Insecta > Lepidoptera > Erebidae > Cybosia > Cybosia mesomella. The sequence goes on from OX276395.1 coordinate 13,276,478, forward strand.
TTAAATTTAAATGGATAGGTAGGTACCCAGGTTTGTTTTCTTTTCAACTATAATATAATTTATTGTGTTTAATGTTGATAATGTTTGTACTTTCAGACACAATTGTAACAAATTATTAATGAATAATAAAATGAATAAAAAAAAGAATAACGTACGGCAAACTTAAGGAAATATTTCATTTTTAGCAAAATACCTACCTACCTTTAGCACCTAAGCTAACCTACCTTTAGCACCTGACGGCCATCGGGACAAGGTAGAACGTATGCATAGGTACACTCAAGGTACATACCTACACTACTTTATCACATACATTTTATTCTTGTGTAAAAAAAGTGAATTCTGGCGATACTGGGATCTTAGCCTATTATTTATGTTGTTTTGTGAAAAATCATGGAATACCTTTGAGTCATGGTATGGTGAAATGTATCGGTCAATATCATGTACCCAAGTATCCCACTTGGTATTTCGTGTTAGAGTACGGTAGACGTCGAAAACCGTGTTGTTAGCTACCAAAATTATGACACACTCGCCGTCTTCGTCCAGTAGATTGAATATATTTTCGAAAGCTCGCCTGAAAGATAAAAAGTTTTTTTTACCATCATTTACTTAAGCTGTATAAAGCATACGCAACGGTATAATAATTATATACAGTTAACTGGTAGACACGAGTTGGCACGGAAAATCTCGTACATAATCCTTTAACCAGATTGCAGCGTAACTGCGTAACCTGCCGAATTCAATGATTTTATGTGTGCAGTACACAAATAGTATGGTTACTATGCCTTTATCTGATACGCAATTGCAAGCTATGAGTTGGTAAAGTTTTATCGCAATGAGATGAACGGTACGGTAACGGCACGAACAAACATTTATTTATTTATTTTAAACATTCTTAGCTGGCGTAGTCTCGGTTGCATCCGAGGCTCCCACCTTGGAATCTGGGGTCCGCTTTCAGGCTTTACCGGAAATACCGGATGGAGATACATCTCTACTTTATACGCAAAAATACAAAAAAACATTGATTCTTCTAATATTATAAACTAGCTGATGGCATTCGGTTATCGTTTTTGGGTTATATCTCCGGTTCTCCTTAACCTTCCTTAATTGCAATCAAACATACGGCGGATTTTAAGTCTGACCAAAGCCTTTCTAATAGAAAAAACCGCATCAAAACCAGCTCAGAAGTTTTTGTGTCAAGAATCTAAAACGATTATTTTTGTGTTCAGAATCGTTCATTAAATGAACGATTCTGTTTTCAAGTTTTTTTTAATATCACCAATTACAGTATGTATGTTCTGTAGATGTAAAATTTTGTGAGAATAGATATTTGTAACTCAATCACGCCAGAAATCAGACAGAATTCACATAACCTAATGGTCACGCAATTTTAAAACAATATGGCGCTAGCGCACAATTCAACATGTTTAAGATTACAAAACTTCTAATTTCAATACCGATCGGTCGGAATTAAGTTCAAGAATAAGGCCTCTGGACTTTATCAAAAACACGAGCTTACAAAGCGTTCAAAAGCGGTCGTGATGTGATGGAAGATTGGCCTCGCTCTGGTTGGCCATCAACGTCTGCAACTGAAGGTGACATCGCAAATGTGAAGGAAATAGTGACTGAAAATCCTCATTCAACTTTGAGAGGCATAGCCACCGAATTGTCTGTATCTCACGAGTCGATTACCATTTTAACTAATCATTTAGGTATGAAACATATTACCGCTCTTCTAGTCTAAAAAGACTAAATTTTCTCCAAAAACTCAATCTCATGAGAGTCGCTGAGGACATGCTAGAACGAGTCAATTCCGACCCAACATTCATGAAACGCATTGTTACCGGTGACGAGACGTGACGAGACGGTTTACGAGTTTGACATGCAAACTGGTCAACAAGCTTCGGAGTGGCGCCTTCCAATTGAACCGACACCGAAAAAAACCACGCCAAAGTCGGTCAAAAGTCAAAGTCATGTTGACTGTTTTCTTTGACTATCGCGGTGTTGTGCACTTGGAATTCTTGCCGGAAGGTCAAGCGGTAAATAAAGAATATTATTTGAGCGTTATGCGGCATTTGAGAGAGCAAATTCGACGACTAACAGCCAGATTTGTTGAAAAAATATTCTTGGATTTTGCACCACGATAATGCGCCTTCGCACGTGAAGGCCATCATTGTGAAGGAATTTTGACCAAACACTCAACACATACCATCGAGCAACCACCATATTCACCAGATATGGCTCCAGTCGACTTCTTTCTTTTTCCTAAAGCCAAATTACCACTTCGTGGCACCCGTTTTCAATCGGTAGAAGACATAAAGGAGAATTCACGGCGAGAACTGAACTCAATTCCGGAAACAGCGATAAAAATGTTTTGATGTTTGGATTATTCATTGGCGTAACTGTATCGTTTCTGAAGGAGCATACTTTGAAGGTGATAAAATAAATTTGGATGAATAACAAACATTTTGTGTATTATTCTATTATATATATATATATATTATATATATTATTATATTTCCCGTTACGGGTATAATTTCGTAAAAAATATCGTATAAACCGATTGAAACGCCACCTTCTGGGTCTAATGGTTTAAAAATAATAGATATTATATATCCAGATATCCATCACGTCGGGGTCACCACTTTTACGCCTCAAGGAAACATATTAAAAATATTAAATCAAATCGTAGTTTATTTTTACATAACAGAAAATATTGACAATGACACCATACGCTTCCATAGTACCGTGACATCAATGCGCGGATCAGTGCGCAGAAGTTACAAAAGCAAAAAGTGTCGTTACAATTTTGGGTCTTAATTTTTTCCGTCTAGCCCCCTTTCGTAACGCGCGATAAGGAACTTCGTTCCAATGGAGACGGATAACGTAAAATTTCGCGCATCCTATGAAAATGACGGACTTCCTAAATAAACTTTAAACTCCCATTTTCCCTCTTAGGGCAAAAATTCAGAAAAGCGCTGATTATGCGTTCATTTATTTCTAACCAGAAGTAGGTGTATGAAATTTCGTGCAGCTAACTTTGAAAATGACGGACTTCCATACAAACGTTCATCTCTCATTATGCCACCTTAAGACAAAAAAGTCCAAAAATCCTATGCCTACAATATGAAAAACAGAAGTTAGCTAACCAGAATCACTTCTAGAACGCGAACACCAATTAACTACCGCTAACCGCTGTGTTACTATTTGTCGATGGGTGGTGGAGGCTAGGGCACGCCGCAATAGCGGCGGTAAGGCCCATCATGGAGGATTGGCTAGAGAGGCGACACGGAAGCCTCTCGTACCGACTGACGCAGGTGATCTTCGGGAAGGGGTGCTTCGGGGACTACTTGCATCGGATCAGGAAGGAACCAACGCCTGAGTGTCATCACTGCGACGCGAGCGAGGATTCAGGGCTGCACACGCTGGCGGACTGCCCGGCATGGGAGGCGCCGAGGCGTGACCTCGTGGCAGCCATCGGGGTGGGAGTCCTCTTGCTCGGCAGCATGATTGCGGCAATGGTGCGGAGCGCGAGCGCGTGGGCCACCGCCACCTCCTTCTGCTAGCATGTAATGCTCGCAAAGGAGATGGCGGAGCGCGCCTGGGAGAGGTTCAGAACTCTCCCGGCCCGCCGAGCCCGCAACATGTTCGCCGCATTTTAGTCAGTTCAAGCCCGACATAACCGACCCGCTGGCCGGCGGAGGGTATCCGAAGGGATTTCCGCACGAAAAAAAGTGGTGGAGGCTGTCCCAACATGAGGGGGCCCGATGACTCCTGCAGGAGACTCTACGGGGGAATCGTGCGGTCCATGGCCCTATATGGGTGCCCAATCTGGGCGGAGACCCTGAAGGTCAGACATGAGCGGATGCTGCGTGCTCCGCAACAGGTGATGGCCAACAGGGTCATCAGAGGGTACCACACGATCTCTTAAGAGGCGGCGAGTCTCATTGCCGGAACTCCACCATGGGGTCTGGAGGCGAGAGTCCTCTCGCAACTATGTAGGTGGCGAAAGGAGGCGCGGGAGCAGGGACGGGACCCTGAGCCTCGAGAAATCGAGGCTGTGCAGTCCCAACTCCGCCGGGTCATCACGGCGGAGTGGAAAGAACGACTTGGGCGACCAAGCGCAGGGCACGCCGTAGTAGCGGCATTTAGACCCATCATGGAGGACTGGCTAGAGAGGCGACACGGGAGCCTCTCGTACCGGCTGATGCAGGTAATCTCTGGGAAGGGGTGTTTCGGGGATCACCTGGTCGGATCAGGAAGGAGCCAACTCTGAGTGCCATCACTATGATGCAGCCGAGGACTCAGGGCTACACACGCTGGCGGACGCAGCCCTCGGAGTGGGAGTACTTTCGCTCGGCATCCTGTTCACAGCGATGGTGCGGAGCGCGAGTGCGTGGGCTGCCGCTGCCTCCTTCAACGAGTAAGTAATGTTCGAGAAGGGCCTTTGAGTCTCTCCCGATCCGGAGAGCCCGCGAGGCGCGGAGGCGACTCAGACGTCGGAGTCGCAACGATTTCCGTTCTCCATGAGCACAGGCCTGGGGGTGACAGGTGGAGCCACCTGTCACCCTAGCAGAAGCACGCACGCAATGCCGAGTTCCGACAAGGAGACTCGCCGCCTCTAAAGAGATCGTGCGGTACCCTCTGATAAACCTGTTGGCCATCACTTATTTAATTCATTTGATTTAATATTATTAATGTGTTTCCTTGAGGCATAAAAGTGGTGATTATCAGTTAAATTAAGTCCCGCGCATCTATGACGTTTACGAAAGAATAGACAGACAGAGTGCATATATATATATGCACACATATATATAAAAATGTGTGTGTGTGTGTATGTAAGGAACTTCGTTCCATCCGGGTGTCCCTTTTAGGAACGACACAAGTTTTTTCATTACGTTTAAATAATTGACAGTCACACTAAACAATAAGGGCTGTAGAATACTATTTGTTTAGTGTGACTAAGAAGACAGGCGATAGTACTGAATATAAAAAAAGTCTTGAGCGATTTTTTTTTCGATCTACTTAACTTTTTTTTTAATTTTTTTAGCGTTTTTCGCGTTCCATCGTGTTAGTACAGCTGATTGAAACCGATACCGATTATTATTGCAGCATTCATGTTTTTTAGGTGAGATCAATTATTCTCGGCCTTCTCAAACTGAAACTCAAGTACATACTAGATCAGGAGATCGTGCTGTATTAAATAATATTTTTTAAATTTAAGAAACATCAATTTATTCTCAAATAAAATCATGTATGAGAGGCTGCCATCCTTCTTTCAAGTTTGTGGGTCCAGCGCTTTAGATTCAGTCAGTCGGGACAAGTAAATATATGTATAGACAGGCCTCCTTCACTCCATATACTTGCGCGCTATAATTACCTACCGCCCGGCCGAGCGGCCTCGGGCCGTTTGCGGACCAAATTCAGTGCGGTTTTCGCTAGCGAAGCGCACGCACGCTGTTTAATTTTAATCGCTCCGTTCGTACGCGTACCTTTTTTTTTTTATCGTGCGGAAATTTACGATGCCGTCTGGTGCCTTATGTGCTGTAGATGGGTGCAAATCAAGTAAAAGAAGGTATAAACACAATACTGGTGGTAGAAATTTGATGACACAAATTTGTCACAAAATTCGGCCGGGTAGGTACCACCGTGCACGATTGCGAAAAAACCCTCCATAGTAATCCAATTTCGGTTTGATTGCGTTCAGGGATCAGCAAGTGCATAGCCGGGCAGGGGGATTGTGGTCGCAGCACTAGTGGGACCGGTGGGTGTCACGCGGTGCTGCGACGACAATCCTCTTCTGATGAGGCCGTCAAGCTGAGTGCCACCATTGTTAACATGGTAGGTACATGTATGTAATGGTGACCCTCTTTCCTGAGACTTTACCTTCAGCTTACCATCAGGCGAGGTGAAGTCAAATTGACGTGTCCTAAATATATAAAAAAAAAAAACATTTTTCCATTTACCTGTCAACGAGATCCGATTCTCAGCACTCCATGGATTCACCGTGCGGTCGCCGGGTCCATAGCGTGGTACAGAGAGGAACACCATGACGGCGACTGGGACTTGCGACCCAGATGTAGGTTTAGGGTGGCCACCTTGTGATGCATCAGCGCTCACCTCCACCGTCAGTAGTGTTCCCCCCCCTACCTATCCAAATTTGGTAAGATCCTAACAATGCCGCTTTTGATATACGTTTTAATAAAGAGCTTACTGAAGCTCTTGGCAATCCGAGGTCTTTAAGTAAGTTGTACAGGGATTTAGCTGGAATTCCCCTTGCTCCTACTTCTACGGCATAGAGTTTAACCACGTAGCCGTTTTTGGTTAACTCGTTAGTCAAATCAAAGTATTTGTTTGTCTTTATAGCGTGGTCTTTAGGTATATTAGTTTCCCACGGTACTGTGAGTTCTACAAGCACTGCACGCTTATGCGATCGTGAAAAAAGGAATATGTCGGGTCTGGATGATGAGGCACAGACATCCTCCGGTATCCTATAGTGCTTCTCATACGTGTCTACGAGTATTGTCCAGTCAACGGCAGCTATCAAAATTGAATAAGGCTTTTGAAGTGATTTCTTTGAGCAGCCTTCCTTTACAAACGCAATGTCATTTCTTTGGTTTGTGGTTAATCCTTTTTTCGCTCTAGCTACCGCCAAACTTACAGCCTCACGTATGATTTCTAATACCTTATCATGACGGCGCGAGTAATGACCCCGGTCTAATAGCGTTTTACAACCCACTAGTAGGTGCCTAGCCGTACCAGTTGCTTCACCACATGAGTTACATGTTTTATCTGTGGCTTTTCCCCATCTGACCAGATTGCTTTGGTCGGGGAGGGTCAACTGGAATGCATTCAGGTAAAATTTAAGTAAGGCCGGTGACCAGTCGTATATTATGGTACGCCATTTTAAGGCTATGGGAATACAAAATTCACCTAGAGTCAACCATTCGTTTTGCATTTCTAGGTTCATTGCGTGCACCTTATAGGTGTTGTTTTCGTCTGCTTGAAGAAAAGATTTTGTTATTTCTTTATCTGTTTGTCTCTGAATATTACCTAGACCTACTCTACCAGTCTGCGAGCCTATCATGAACCTTTTATGGAACTGGAGGCGTGATTCGAGCTCCGATGCATTTTTATCTTTTGGAAGGACTTTTACTATTTCGTCTTTAGATTCCGATAAGACGTGCATTTTAGTTACTCTTAGGTGTTTATAGAGTTCTGATGGCTTCTTAAGCGTCATTCCAAAATTATTCGCGGATCTATATAGTGCCGACGGGTCGGCCGACTGAGCTAGCCCTAGCCACGACTTCAGTGTCTTCGTGACACTCGCATCTAGTTTTTTGAGGAGGCTCTGGTTTATATCATATATAAGAAACGGCCAGTTAAGACGCGAGGTTAAATAATTGTCATAGATCCAAGCTTTTTTAACATTACTTATTGGTTGTTGGTCTACCTTTTTTAAATCGATAATGAAACTATCAATTAATTCGTCCAAAGCTGGAGTGCAACCTCTGTTGTCAATCTTTCTTCCGAGGAATTTAAAAGGCACGGTTTCAGATATAGTTGAAACGTTTTCCCCGCCTATACTAAGCCCTGGGTCATATGAAGTATACCTGGTACCCCGCCTACCCAGACATAGACAGTAGCATTTGCTAGGTTTTGCTCTCATTCCATCTGTCCATGTACAGAAATCGTCTACTCTACGCAGTAGGTCCTGGCACTGCTTTGGGTTACGAGTCAGTATTGCCAAATCGTCCGCGAAAGCGAGGATAGACTCCGTATATTTACCGTTTAGCTTAAACCGATAGCCCCACTTCTTGTCGTGTGTGGAAATGTTGTCTATTAAAATATTTATTACTATATTGAAAACTATAGGTGATAAACAGCAACCTTGGAACAAACCCACATTATAATTTAAAGGTTGCGTGTATCCATCTTTGGTATTAATCACAAACTTTAATTTACCATAATAAGAGGATATTATTTCCCAAATGATGGACGGAAAGTGATACCATTTTAATGCAAACAACATAAGCTCGTGTTGTACTGAGCCAAAAGCGTTTTCTAGGTCTATCCAACAAACTGTTATTTGCTTTTCATTTGATCTGGCATCTTTTAAACTTTCCGCCAGTAAAGAATTGTGTTCCAGACATCCTGAAATTCCGGGTAGGAACCCTTTTTGGTGGTTTGGTCTGAAATAGTTATTATTGATCATGAAATTTGTCATTTTAAATTGAAGCCATGAGAAGAAAATTTTAGAAATTGTATTGGTTAATGCTATTGGTCTAGCGTCTTTTGGACTAGTTACTATTTCTTTCTTTGGAATGAGCACAAAATTAGCCTTGCCGAAGGCCGCTGGGACTTCTTTACTCGACCAGATCCTATTGAATATGCTTAGAACATGTTTACGTACCGATGGGCAAAGGTAAGTGATAAACTATGACTGTTTTTTGTCGTTTCAAAATTATTTTTAATAGGTCTAGTCTAGATGATACATGATTAGCTTGCCTTTCACACACAGATTTACATATTTTTGTTACATAGAAACGTCATACTTACCTTAAACGCTATTTTAACAACGTTTAAAACGCTATTATTATTAAAATAAAATTGTGATAATATTTGACGGACAGTCGCGCAAACCTACCTACGAAACTTCCAAGACAAGTCGCGAGGCGCGGCAACCTGTCTCAACTTGTCGCGCTGTTAGCGTAAACAAACAAACTAGGATGATTCGGTTTTATGCGATTTGTAAAAAATATATAAGTAAATGTTTATGTAAAGAAAAATTAATTTAAAGATGTTTGAAGTTATAAAAAATAATTATATTGCAAAGGGTTCATTTTCCATGATATCGTCAAATAATTCTTGAGCTCGCCCCGTGTTATAGTTCTTATTAATAAATTGATAAATGTTAATAACCATTCAATGTATTTATTAGTATTATTTATTCCTAATATTAAATTTTAGGATTGCCTAGTTTGGGATCTATTATAAATTCGTCATGTCGGTGTGTCTATCCGTCTGTCTTTTAAAGATTTTTTATTTATTTTACCTACACACTGACCTCTATAATTATGTTTTATCTAGATGTATTGCACAGTCAGCACCAGTTTATAAAAAATTATTTTATAAACGATACAATTTTAAAGTTATGTTAATTTAATTTTATCAAAGAGGCAGCCCTGCGATTGCTGTGGGATCGCGCGGTGCGAAGCAATCTCAACTGTACGGTTAAGCATTTAGGCACATTTTAGCATGCAGTGGTTGATGACGCGACGGAGTAGTCAATTATAGCAGTAGGTATTGGATATTTTCTACTGAGTAAAGTATCTGTTACGTAGTAACTATTTAGTAATCTGTGGTATAGATTAAAAGATAAACTGTGTGTCAAGATCGGTGAATTGCGGCACATGGAAAAGTTTCCATTTCTATTAACTTTCGAAAATATTATAATTTTATTATTCTTGTTCCATCACCCATGTTTTAATTTTTAATTTATTTATATTATTATCTTTATTAGCTTTTAAAGCCAATTATCTAATAACCTATTCTAGTTAACATTTTATTTGCAATATTTTGAATCTATTTGATGATTGCGTATTTTGATACACGTTATGTAACATTTTTGTTGCATGTTTACCCTAAGAGAGTGAAATTAGTGGTTGAAAGTTGGATGCAAAGTTACTTACGAAGAACGTTACTTTTGAAGGAAGAAACATGAATTTCAATATCAAAGTTAATACAATTTTGTGTGAATGTTTTAGTTTCTATATAGTTTACATTCACAATTGGAACCGGTAGGTCCAATCGGGCTGTAGGATTTTTAAATATCTTTGCCTATAGCACCAACCATCCATCACATGTTCTAAACATACACTAAAAACGGCATTATATTTTTGTCAACAAATTTTATATTTATTTTGACATCAACTTATAATAATTATCAAATTAATAAATCTGTCGCCACGAAATATTTTCATAATCAGAAAAATAAAATTTCATTCGCAAATAAATAGAAATTGTCATCATGTTTTATTGGGCTGAGAGTGAAACGAAGTCGAGCGAAAAGCTTTCTATACTCCACTTGGTGTATTTCGGTTGTGACGTTACTAATAAACTAATCGACCAAATTTGACCAAACTTGGCATATAGATATAACTTGATACCCGGAAGGTTTAGAAAAAATAAAATTGAGAATCGAACATAACAAGGGGAATAATTACCCTTCAAAAATTTCAAAATCTGATTTCTCCAAAATGATCAATATTGAGACCACGATTTTGGCGCCAAAATGTGCAACTTAAGTATTAGCTTAAGACAGAAAAAGAAAATTGAAAATCGCTCAAGCAACGGAGGAATAATCACCGAAAAAACCATTCTATGGTATTCAATTGAAAAAAAAGTTGCGCGTGAAAATATAATTTTCGGTAATCGAGAGGTGGTTGTTGGGCAGGTATTGTAGGTAATCATGTAGTGCACTCTCAGCTCAACATTGCAACAGCAGAATGCATTGCGCCCCTAGTTTTTAATAAACCTTTTGTTCCCAAAATAAAAGGTTCAGCCTATAAATAATAGATTGGTACTCAGAGTGGTAGATCTATCGCCAAATATGTCGATTATCGTCCTCAGATTACGAAACTGCGCGTCCCGACACGCATAGATATAGGTTAGAAGTGTTAGGTTACTTGTGGTGTGATATTGCACTAAGAAATAGGGGCCCGTAAAGCAGTGCCCCGTCGATATCGCTCACAAATGTCACTTTTTAAGTGCCGTATTTTAATGATCAATTTAAAGGTTTGAGGATACAGTTATCAGGACCAACGTGTTAAAAGAAATATCAAACACTTTATTAGATACTTGAAAATCACTACATAGTATAAAACAAAGTCGCTTTCTCTGTCCCTATGTATGCTTAAATCTTTAAAACTACGCAACGGATTTTGATGCGGTTTTTTTTAATAGTTAGAGTGATTGAAGAAGAAGGTTTATATGTATAATAACATCCATTGCACCCGTGCGAAGCCGGAGCGGGTCGCTAGTACATAATAATATACATTGTTCGGCGACTACATTTTGGCGATAGATCTACTATTTTGCGGACAAACCCTGCTATTTAGGAAATTCTAAACCAATTTAATTGTCGATAGCTAAAATTATATATCACTAAACACCACCACCAATGGCAAATTAGTATAATAAAATAAAAATACTAACTTTTGGTCTATGACCCAGTTAATGGCATAGAATGAGAACACGTGGTCGAAATTTCCCCTCATCTTTTCTGGCAGATCACCTGCGATGTCCAACACGGTAAAAGAAGTGTGCTCGTGGGTGTAACGGTCAGCCGCGTACTCGATCATATTCTCACTTATATCACAGCCCAGTAACGTGAAGTCCTTGGGAAGAAATTTTTCCAATAAGCTTGTGACACTACCATCCCCGCATCCTATATCCATGACCCTATTATTATTCTTCCATTTCATTTTCGGTGCAATTTTTTCCAAATATGCGGGCACATCTCTTCTATGTAAATAATTACTTTCTTGATAAAGTTCGGGATTATGCATGTTGTTGCTTGCTAGCTTAATATATAATAAAATATCGTTGAATTATTTCTCCTTAGTTAACAATGCGCGTGTATTTAGTTGGTGTTTGAGACTTGTTTTGACGCGCGATCGTGAGAAATGTGCAATTTATAGTCAGATGAGCTTCCGAAACACCTGACAGCATATAATCATATTTATAGTGGCCCTTGCAGACGTTGCTAGCACAGAACGACTTCAAGGTTTTTTTAGATATCGACTATCTATCGAGCCGAATTTTTACAAGCTTTTATTTAACTTACTCTGTGAGTTTATTAGTTTGTTAGTATGGGTCCAATCTTGAAAGCCCAATTAGAACTACTTCCTGACGTCTGATTGCATTCAAATTTGGTATACTTGCGTATCTTCGGTGAAAATGCGATAATATGGTACTATGAAGCAGGTCTGATGATGAAGTCGGAAGGTATCCATAGGAACTCCTGAACTAAATAAGATAAATAAATCGAGTTTGGGCTCATTTCTTTAGTCTATGCAAATATTCTGATGCTACATGGTATCCAGGGTCTGAATATAGAGGCGTGGGGTGGTCCAAGGAACTTCTGAACTAAACAAGCTCGTTATGTTTGGGCTCATTCGATTTGTCTTATTATTCACTTACTAGAAAGGTTGTTTTTAAAAAAGTGTGTTAAAAATCATTATTGATGTTCTTTTATACAAACCTTCAATTGATTATTTATTAATGTCTCGTATCTGCTACTGTACAGTTGACATCACAATCAATTTGCTCCGATGTTTTTTATAAATCGCCTTAAAAAGTGTAGGTAATACAGTCCTGATAGTGATAGTTAGTCTGTAGTTGTAAGTGCTTGCGCATTGCAACATAATATAGGCATGATAAAAATCATCGGACTGATCTGATAAAAAAATGTTTCAATACTGTAATTTCTTAAATTAGATTAATCTAAAGTGATATAAATTACAAATTTAGATAATAAGTATATTTAAAATAAAATGTTATCGAATTTTATAATGGGTTGCTTTGTTCTTGCGTTGCTGTTTACGTAAATCAATCTTTTTCTTCTTCTTCTTTTAGGTATCTTTTACAATTAACTTGCAAAAAACGACAAGTAACTAAAAACCGATACCGTGAAACACGCCAAGATTGCCCACATTTTTCAAATAAAGCTAGATATTTTAGGATTATTGTATATATTTATAGTTATATATCCGTGATCTCTGCCTACCCCTATGGGAAACAGACGTGATTTTATGTATGTATGTACATATATAACATAACATAACTTCACGCCTGTATCCCTGAAGGGGTAGGCAGAGGTGTATTACACACCCACGATTCGCCAGATATGTTTTAGGTCCCAATATAATAGGGGGCGAGCCTATTGCCATCTACCGGGCACACTGTTAAGCGAGCGATAATGAACGTTTATTAATGCACACATAACTACGAAAAGTCAGAGGTGTGTGCCCGGGGCGTTAGCCCAGTGGCGTACGTAACGGACTGCTGAGACGAGGTCTCGAGTTCTAACATCATATACATCACCTTATTATTGGCGGAACTATAAGCGTTATTTGAAAGCCAAAAAATTGGTAAAAGCATTTGGCCAATAAGTAAAATTAATACTTCAATATAGTTATTCTATATCAGATGTATTTTCCTACTGAAATAAATAGGCAATGTTACCCTGATATTTTTTCTCTTCTCCATTCAAATGGTATGTAGCGATTTGAAAGTGCTAGGTAACCCTAGCATTTTAATAATTTTCACAAAATCCGTAAGAAGAGGAAGTACTTATTTAAAAAATCCGTTCCCGCAGGGGGAACGCACAGGTAGATTTCGTGAAGCAATTAATATTATTTTATATAGAGAACTACGGACTTACACACACAAGTAAACACAGTAACATTTTTACCATGTTTAGTTTTTTTTTCTCGAAAACGGTAACTTTTAGCGAAAAACTTTTCAGACATTTATTTTAGAATTAAAAATGGCCTATCGATTAAAAATGTTTCCGACGACAAGAATGTTCACCGGTTAGAAGTTATGATTTTTCCCCCCCTCCACTTTTAGTTAAAGTTTTAATCTTATAGGTTTATAATTAAAAGTTGTTGGTATTCATGTATACTATGGGATAAAATTAGAACAGTTCGAATATCTTTCATGCAACGTGAAATTTTGAGGAAAAACTGATTTCACATAAAGTGAGGCCCTACCGTCCCCTTAGGCCGGATTCCACCCGTTCACGAACTTAAACTAAGTTTACATCCAAGCAATTTGACCGCAGTTTGAAAGCGATCGGGGCAAAAATGCGACCGTGAGAGTGCCGCAAATTTTTGGAAGTGGAACCATACATACTCGTACATATATACATACATATATATATATATATATATATATATATGTATAAACTTTTTGACCAGTGGTCATTTCGGACTCGGGGGTCATAACTAGACCTCCTATGAAAATTTTTTTTTAAAATTCGACAGTAGTCAAGAAACCAATAGGTAGATCGATTTCATCGAAATCTACCTAAAATAGGAGACTTTTAAAGTGCAGTTCTTCATTAAAAACCTAACTCAATAAAAGCTAGATAGATAGATAGATAGACAACTCTTTATTGTACACCAACGTTAAATATATAATATGGATAACAGTAAATCAGTTAAATGCACAATGGGCGGCCTTATCGCTAAATGCGATCTTTTCCAGGCAACCTTAGGATGGAAACATATTTCAAGACATGCCTGTTAGACGGTGGTGTAGTTGTCAGGATGAAATCACTAAGTAGACAAATATAAATAAAGAGGAATAAGAAAAGTAATAAGAAGAAAAAAAAACATACATATAAATTACAATACTCCATACTAAAATAGTAAATAAACTAAAAATCATATATATAAATTTAAATAAGTACAACGTATATCCCAGAGTTGAAAATATTGTACCTACGTAATTTTCACTCATGAATACTCATGATGGTTGGATAATACCTAAGTAGTGATTTTTCAACATACTTTTAAATATATAAAGTGATTTTGCCTGTCTAATATTTAAGGGCAGTGCATTCCACAGGCGAATCGCACTAATGGTGAATGATTTCCCAGCATAGTTGGTGGAGTGCACTGGCATCTCTAGTTCCAAATTCTCAGACGACCTCAAAACTCTATTATGTGTATCCTTGAGGTATCTAAAGCGCTCCCTTAGATAAGTGGGGGTCTTAGGATTAAACATAGCATTGTATAATAATGCCAGTATGTGAGAATCCCTGCGAAGTCGAATAGGAAGCCACTTGAGTCTGTTACGAAATTCAGATACGTGATCATATTTGCGTAAACCAAGTATGAATCTTATGCAGAAATTTGGAAGACGCTCAAGCTTATCAAGTTGCTGCTCAGTGAGATCAGGATAGCTGACATCGGCGTAATCTAGAACTGGAAGAAGAAGGGATTGTGCGAGCGCAATTTTAGTGGCAGTTGGAAGAAAGTTCTTTAGCCTCCGTAGAGAACCCGCTGACGCAAAGAGTTGTCCGACCGACGACGTCCGAACGACTTGTCTATTGGATTTGGATGCCCCAGGAGAAGGTCTTGTCGAAATAAATACCCAAGTTTTTAACACAGTCCTGTATTGGTGGGATTTATCGTGAGTCCGTAGTTCTTACTCCAATCGCAGATCCTCTCCAAATCGGTGTTAATGGTATAGAAAGCCTCTGATAACCTATTCAAGGGGGCTTGTGTATAAATTTGGAGATCGTCCGCGTAAAGGTAAAGGATGAAACTAGCTTGTCAGAGATGGAATTTATAAAAATTGCGAAGAGTAAAGGAGATAAAACGCCACCCTGTGGTACACCGGCTTCAGTACTGCACCATGAAGAGTATGATTCTTCAATGCGTATACGTTGCCGACGACCAAACATGTAACTACGAAACCAATCAATTGCCGTTGGAGATATGTTAATAGAGCTTAGTATGCCAAGCAGAATGTGGAAATCTACACTGTTGAAGGCACTGCTAAAGTCCAGTAAGGATAAAAGTGTAAGATTTCCGCCATCCATTGCTAGCCTTATATCATCTGTGATGTTCACCAACGCTGTCGAAGTACTATGCCCAGGACGAAATCCGGATTGAAATGAGTTCAACAAGGAAGTTTTATTGAGAAAAGTGCTAAGTTGGGAGTGAATAAGGCGCTCTAAGACTTTAGATAGGAATGGGAGGATCGATATGGGACGGTAATCAGATAAAGAGTATGGTTTCGATTTTTTGGGTAAAGGAATTATCTGTGCCTCTTTCCAAGTAGATGGGAATACTCCACTAGATATGGAATGATTAAAAATGTTACATAAAATAGGAAGAATTATGTCCATTATAGGAATGATCATATTTCAGCTAATACAATCGTTACCGACAGCATTGGATGAGATTGCCATTATGCTCTTCTTAACATCACAAGCGGTCAATTTTTTTTTATAATATATATCATACGTAAATCAATCTTTTTCTTCTTCTTCTTTTAGGTATCTTTTACAATTAACTTGGAAAAAACGACAAGTAACTAAAAACCGATACCGTGAAACACGCCAAGATTGCCCACATTTTTCAAATAAAGCTAGATATTTTAGGATTATTGTATATATTTATAGTTATATATCCGTGATCTCTGCCTACCCCTATGGGAAACAGACGTGATTTTATGTATGTATGTACATATATAACATAACATAACTTCACGCCTGTATCCCTGAAGGGGTAGGCAGAGGTGTATTACACACCCACGATCGCCAGATATGTTTTAGGTCCCAATATAATAGGGGGCGAGCCTATTGCCATCTACCGGGCACACTGTTAAGCGAGCGATAATGAACGTTTATTAATGCACACATAACTACGAAAAGTCAGAGGTGTGTGCCCGGGGCGTTAGCCCAGTGGCGTACGTAACGGACTGCTGAGACGAGGTCTCGAGTTCTAACATCATATACATCACCTTATTATTGGCGGAACTATAAGCGTTATTTGAAAGCCAAAAAATTGGTAAAAGCATTTGGCCAATAAGTAAAATTAATACTTCAATATAGTTATTCTATATCAGATGTATTTTCCTACTGAAATAAATAGGCAATGTTACCCTGATATTTTTTCTCTTCTCCATTCAAATGGTATGTAGCGATTTGAAAGTGCTAGGTAACCCTAGCATTTTAATAATTTTCACAAAATCCGTAAGAAGAGGAAGTACTTATTTAAAAAATCCGTTCCCGCAGGGGGAACGCACAGGTAGATTTCGTGAAGCAATTAATATTATTTTATATAGAGAACTACGGACTTACACACACAAGTAAACACAGTAACATTTTTACCATGTTTAGTTTTTTTTTCTCGAAAACGGTAACTTTTAGCGAAAAACTTTTCAGACATTTATTTTAGAATTAAAAATGGCCTATCGATTAAAAATGTTTCCGACGGCAAGAATGTTCACCGGTTAGAAGTTATGATTTCCCCCCCCCCTCCACTTTTAGTTAAAGTTTTAATCTTATAGGTTTATAATTAAAAGTGGTTGGTATTCATGTATACTATGGGATAAAATTAGAACGGTTCGAATATCTTTCATGCAACGTGAAATTTTGAGGAAAAACTGATTTCACATAAAGTGAGGCCCTACCGTCCCCTTAGGCCGGATTCCACCCGTTCACGAACTTAAACTAAGTTTACACCCAAGCAATTTGACCGCAGTTTGAAAGCGATCGGGGCAAAAATGCGACCGTGAGAGTGCCGCAAATTTTTGGAAGTGGAACCATACATACTCGTACATATATACATACATATATATATATATATATATATATATATATATGTATAAACTTTTTGACCAGTGGTCATTTCGGACTCGGGGGTCATAACTAGACCTCCTATGAAGAAATTTTTTTAAAATTCGACAGTAGTCAAGAAACCAATAGGTAGATCGATTTCATCGAAATCTACCTAAAATAGGAGACTTTTAAAGTGCAGTTCTTCATTAAAAACCTAACTCAATAAAAGTTAGATAGATAGATAGATAGACAACTCTTTATTGTACACCAACGTTAAATATATAATAGATATGGATAACAGTAAATCAGTTAAATGCACAATGGGCGGCCTTATCGCTAAATGCGATCTTTTCCAGGCAACCTTAGGATGGAAACATATTTCAAGACATGCCTGTTAGACGGTGGTGTAGTTGTCAGGATGAAATCACTAAGTAGACAAATATAAATAAAGAGGAATAAGAAAAGTAATAAGAAGAAAAAAAAACATACATATAAATTACAATACTCCATACTAAAATAGTAAATAAACTAAAAATCATATATATAAATTTAAATAAGTACAACGTATATCCCAGAGTTGAAAATATTGTACCTACGTAATTTTCACTCATGAATACTCATGATGGTTGGATAATACCTAAGTAGTGATTTTTCAACATACTTTTAAATATATAAAGTGATTTTGCCTGTCTAATATTTAAGGGCAGTGCATTCCACAGGCGAATCGCACTAATGGTGAATGATTTCCCAGCATAGTTGGTGGAGTGCACTGGCATCTCTAGTTCCAAATTCTCAGACGACCTCAAAACTCTATTATGTGTATCCTTGAGGTATCTAAAGCGCTCCCTTAGATAAGTGGGGGTCTTAGGATTAAACATAGCATTGTATAATAATGCCAGTATGTGAGAATCCCTGCGAAGTCGAATAGGAAGCCACTTGAGTCTGTTACGAAATTCAGATACGTGATCATATTTGCGTAAACCAAGTATGAATCTTATGCAGAAATTTGGAAGACGCTCAAGCTTATCAAGTTGCTGCTCAGTGAGATCAGGATAGCTGACATCGGCGTAATCTAGAACTGGAAGAAGAAGGGATTGTGCGAGCGCAATTTTAGTGGCAGTTGGAAGAAAGTTCTTTAGCCTCCGTAGAGAACCCGCTGACGCAAAGAGTTGTCCGACCGACGACGTCCGAACGACTTGTCTATTGGATTTGGATGCCCCAGGAGAAGGTCTTGTCGAAATAAATACCCAAGTTTTTAACACAGTCCTGTATTGGTGGGATTTATCGTGAGTCCGTAGTTCTTACTCCAATCGCAGATCCTCTCCAAATCGGTGTTAATGGTATAGAAAGCCTCTGATAACCTATTCAAGGGGGCTTGTGTATAAATTTGGAGATCGTCCGCGTAAAGGTAAAGGATGAAACTAGCTTGTCAGAGATGGAATTTATAAAAATTGCGAAGAGTAAAGGAGATAAAACGCCACCCTGTGGTACACCGGCTTCAGTACTGCACCATGAAGAGTATGATTCTTCAATGCGTATACGTTGCCGACGACCAAACAGGTAACTACGAAACCAATCAATTGCCGTTGGAGATATGTTAATAGAGCTTAGTATGCCAAGCAGAATGTGGAAATCTACACTGTTGAAGGCACTGCTAAAGTCCAGTAAGGATAAAAGTGTAAGATTTCCGCCATCCATTGCTAGCCTTATATCATCTGTGATGTTCACCAACGCTGTCGAAGTACTATGCCCAGGACGAAATCCGGATTGAAATGAGTTCAACAAGGAAGTTTTATTGAGAAAAGTGCTAAGTTGGGAGTGAATAAGGCGCTCTAAGACTTTAGATAGGAATGGGAGGATCGATATGGGACGGTAATCAGATAAAGAGTATGGTTTCGATTTTTTGGGTAAAGGAATTATCTGTGCCTCTTTCCAAGTAGATGGGAATACTCCACTAGATATGGAATGATTAAAAATGTTACATAAAATAGGAAGAATTATGTCCATTATAGGAATGATCATATTTCAGCTAATACAATCGTTACCGACAGCATTGGATGAGATTACCATTATGCTCTTCTTAACATCACAAGCGGTCAATTGTTCGAAGACAAAAGAAGGATACTTGGGAGTTGGAATAGTTGAAAGATATTGCATTGTTTTTGATTTAGTTGTCCCGTCTAAATGGGTCAAAGAACAGAAATGTACATTAAGTGAATTGACATCTAAGTTATTAGGAATTGAGTCTTGGCGTGATTTTCCAACTCCCAATGAATTTAGAAATTTCCAAACTTTAGTTGGATCTCCGTTTTCGATAGACTTGTGAATGTGTTGGCGTTGTGCGTTCCTACACATCTTGTTACAACGGTTTCTCATGGCCACATACTTCTCCAGATTCTCCTGGGTCGATCGAAACTTGTACCTTGACTTGGCTGCAGCTTTTTTCGTCATCAACTTTTTGATGTCGTCTGTAAGCCAAGGTGATGGCAAATGTTTTACTTTGATTGCACAAATAGGAGCATATGCATCATATAGCTGTGTTATGTTAGACGTAAGAATTTGCACCTTAATGTCGATGGAGTTTGAGGTAAAAAGTGGTTCCCAGTCTATTCTAGAAGCATCCTCGCGAAGCCTGTAAACGTCTATGCCACTAAAATTGCGCTGCATAATAATTTTTGGTTTGGCCTTTAGAGGCCGAATTTTATAAGAAAGATAGATAAGGTCATGGTAGGAAAAGCTATCAGCTGAGCATTGAGCATGCTTAGCGACATGGTTAGAAGAAGAAAGTATTATGAGGTCAAGAAGAGAAGGGACACAATCTGGAAAATGATGAGTAGCATTGAGAGGTAGGATAGATAGATTACAGGATTCAGTGATATGACGCAAGGAGGAAGATCGATAGTCATTTTTAAGTAATATTGAAGTCTGCCATCAAAATGACATGACTGTAAGAAGGTAAAAAAAAATCCAGCATTTGTTCTAAGAAAGAAAAATGGTTCACCCGCAGAGATGGTGCATAGAACACACCAAGCAGATTGTTTGTGTGATTACGTTCCAGCTCAGTAAACAAGTGCTCACTCGAGTTTGGTGATGTTTGTGGTGACAAGCTAATATTGCTAATATTGAATGGAATATGTGAGCGCAAGTATATAGCCACACCACCACACCCAGCAAAGTCACGGTCATTCCTAACCAGCTGGAAAGTAAGATCAAGTCGGTAGGCAAGGTTTGAGGAAAGTTTCAGAGACAAGAATAGCGTCGATAAGGTTAGAGTGAAAGTTAGCCAGTATATCCGGGAAATGAGCAGGAATACTCTTTGCATTTATGTGGATCACATTAAAATTTCGCGGGACATCTGAAAACTGGAACCGGAGAGTGTCTTCTAGCGAAACGGACGGCAAACTAACGAAGCTGTCGTTTAGTAAGCTATCATTATCGCTATCTGAATCATTCATAATAATGTAATATATATATTTAAGTTCTCTGAGAATGTAAATACCTACAAAATATGATACCTATAAGAATAGTTAAGTATAACAATATTAAAAAAGTAAAATAATATAAATATGTATGCAATAAATTGAAATAATATATATATTATATACTCTAAATACCAATATACAGTATCCACCCGCCAGTTGCGTGTTACAATATTAAACGTAATTTAAAAATTTACGACATACACAAATATCATGGACCTCAAGGCCCTCGAGATAGAGGGGGGGCTCCGGTGCAAAACAACTCGCACCGGAGCTCGCCTCCTCGAGGTCTCCGGCGCCACCAGCGGCCCCAAAGCCGACGCCCTAGCGGCCAAGCTGAGGGAGTCGCTGGATACCGAAGCCGTCCGCGTCACCAGACCCAACAAATGCGCAGGTTTGCGCATTTCGGGTCTGGATGACGCGGCCACGACGGAGGAAGTCATCTCCGCCGTCGTGGAGGCGGGCGGCTGCCCCCGTGATCAGGTGAGAGCTGGAGAAATCCGCTTCAGCTCCACCGGTCACGGCACAGCAGTCGTCAACTGCCCCGTCGCAGCGGCGCAAAAAAATTGCGGACGAACGGAGCCTCCTCGTTGGGGGCTTCCTAAAGGCGCGGGTGCAACTCCTGCAGCCCCGCGAGACCAGGTGCTTCAGGTGCCTGGCTGTGGGGCATGTGGGAGTGCAGTGCACAGCGGGAGACACTGTGGGGGATCGGTGCTTCCGATTCAGTCAGCCCGGGCACAAGGCCAGTGCTTGTGATGCTCCGCCGCGCTGCTACAAATGCGTAGAGGAGGGCAAAGCGGCGAAGCACCGGGCGGACAGCAGAACCTGCGCCGCCTCGAGGCCAAAGCCCCGTTCGTCCGCAACGGGTAGCGGGGGTGCCGCTCAAGAGCGGCCACATTCGAGGCGGGATGCGGAGATGGACGTCCATTAAAATAAAATAAATAAAATAAAATAAAAAAATAAAATTCGTTTATTTCGGACCGGAATCCATAGTGTTAGTAACAATAATCTTAAAAACTACGTTAGTAACATAATAATTTTAACACATTTTTTTTTTATGTATATAAGTACATACCCGGATACCGCTATTACATATAGCGGTTATATGTAATTGCGGTATCCTTGGTTATGTGAAAGCGTGTCCAGTGCTGCATAATATCACTGTCCACATCAAGCCTGTTGGCTACAGTTTTCAGGAGGCTGTTGGAACTGCCACGGACCCGCTGTAACAGGGACGCTATTCGCTTTCTGATGATAGCCGAAAAGCTATCAACCCCAGCTGTGGCCAACATCCCTGAGGCACTACAGTGGCGTCGCAACCCCAAAAGCGCCCTGAAGGCATTATTATATTGGGTACGCAGGGTCCTGTATGCTCCTTGAGTGTAATTCATCCACAGGCCGCACGTATATAAAGAGTGACAATATGCTTTGAAAAGCGTGATTTTAGCTTTTTTAGAACAGCGTGCAAACCTGCGGGAAAGCATATTAGCTCGAATGCACAGGGCCCTGCGCTCCCGTTCCATGTCCATGTCATCCTTCAGCGATTCCGTGACCCAGTGCCCCAGGTACTTAAAGCTGTTTACTTGTGCTATCGGGGTCCCATTGAGCATTTCTTGAGGTACTTTGTAAGACTTATTACCAGCCTTGAATACAAGAAGTACACTTTTAGTTGTATTATACCTAAGACCATGAGCCACAGCGAATCTCTCACAGATGCCCATTAGTTTATTCAGCGCACTTATTGATGGGCACAGCAGCACCATGTCGTCAGCGTAACTTATGTTGTTGACAAAGGTACCGTCAACAGAACAGCCAACTCCAGCGCTGCTGAGCTCATCAATCAACCCATTAATATACAGATTAAAAAGGGTAGGCGAGGTAATTCCCCCCTGCCTAACTCCACATTCTAAGCTGTAAGAGCATGAAGTCCCTCCAGACCATTTCACATAATTTTTCTGATGTGCATACCAGTACTTTAATAAAGATATAAACTCGTGTGGCGTGTTTGTGTCCTCATAGAGTTTTTTCCAAAGAATTTTGTATTGAACCAAATCAAAGGCTTTGGACAGGTCTAGAAATACAGCATAAACAGGTGTATTCCTAGAAGCATATTTTTTTATTTTATTTATTTATTTATTTATAGTTAAATAAATAAAATAATAAATAGTACTGGACAGTCTGCTTGAGACACAAGACAGCGGTTTCAGTAGACAGACCTGGCCTGAACCCAAACTGTGCATCGTGAAGCTTAACATGAGCGCCAAGCTGCAGGTCCAGCAGTCTGTCCAGCACCTTAGCGATTATGGTTGCCAATGATATTGGTCGGTAATTAGATTTGTCACTAATATCGCCAGTCTTATTTTTGACTATAGGAACAACTAATGTTTTTAACATACTATCTGGCAGGTAGCCGTGATTCAAGCAAAGTGAAAAAAGCAAGGCTAGGACTCGTGGCAGGTGTACGCCAGCATGTTGCAGATGTTCTATGCTTAAGTGATCATGACCAGGAGATTTTCCCCTAGTCATTTTTCGCAACACAGATCTTATATCCTTTGCTGTAACCACAACTGGTTTTCCACTAATACAGTGTATGCCAGAAAAGTCAGTATTTATACTATCAGTTACCCCCAATGGTGACTGAACCTTAAAGTGCTCCTTGAACATTTCAGCTATGAGCGAGCGATCACTTAGCCCTTCCACGTTTGCAGGTATACTAGGTTTAGGGTTTAGCCTTCTAGTTTGTTTCCAAAAATTGGGAAAGTCTTTATTCGAGTGATGCATAGCCAAAATGTCCATTTTGATCTGCTGTTTATTTGTTTGACACCATTTAAGTTTAGCTTTAAAGTTCTTTTTCGATTCACACATTTTGTCATATACATATCCAGCTCGAGGTTTATTATATAATACCCAGTACTGAAACCAAAAACGAGCCTCACTATGTGCTTCCTTAACATGTTTATTCCAGCCACATATATATTTCTTTTTACTGACAGAAAATTTCTCTTTAGCACTATAGATAGAAGCTTCATTAAGAACATTAACAATTTCATTATACATATCCAACAATATCTTATTATGACTAGGATTATTACACAAAACCTCGACACCATTTTTACAAACCTCCGGGAAGTTAATATGTTTTAAATAAAACCCCCGCTCGAGCTGTCAACCTGAGTGGACGTGTTGTGTTGTTGCTACAAATTATATTACTTTAAAATTATTCATACTATTGTGATACGGCAATAAAGTGATCAGTGACGTTCGAGGTTCAGTATAAACTATGAAAAGTGCGTTTTTTACACCTGAATAACGAAAATTTAAGAGTAATTTGTACTTCAAGTTAGCCAGCTACTTCTACTCACGAACTGTTCAGGTACCCTCAATCGCAAATGATATTAAACGCCTGAGCAAATTATATAGGCAACACGCACAACGTTATTTATTATTGGCGCCTGCGCAATTAGTCATAGCAACACACTTAAAAACTACAGAGAAAATAAAATATAAACTTTCTTCATTATGTCTGTCAAACGCTCCCCACCGAAGAAGTATCTCACTAAATCGCAGCATGACTCCGATACGGCTTCTGATAAAATGCAGTCAGACTCTGACCAACGGAGTTCTTCTCAAGCTGCTAGTAGATATAAACGAAAATTTGATGAAGTGGCCAACGTTGAGTTAAAGGATTTACTGTGTCAGATACAAAAGAAGCAAGACGAGCAACATTCCAAAATGGAACTTGAAATCAACACAATAAAGCAACAAAACTGCGATACAAAAAAATCTTTAGAGTTTCTTTCTGATAAATATGACCATCTGCTACTAAAATTGGACAACGCTGAAAAGCAGAATATTGTCTATAAAGCTCATATACAGAATCTTGAAAACAAAATTGAACATTTGGAGCGAATCTCTAAGTCTTCCGCAGTCGAATTAAGAAATATTCCGCCTTCTCCAACTGAAACAAAAGAAAGTCTTTGTGTCTATGTTAAGAGCTTAGGCGATACTGTAAGTCAGCCCATACAAGCATCTGATATCCGTGACGTTTTTCGTATAAAAACGAAATCCAACAAACCGGGATCCATAATTGTTGATCTGAACACTACAATCTTGAAAGAAAAACTTATAAAATCAGTAATCAGCTTCAACAAAAACAACGATTATAAGCTTAACACCACCCATCTTAACATACCAGGCGAACGTAAACCCATCTACATTAATGATAGCTTGACAAGTAAAACAAGGCATCTGCATTTTCTCGCTAGAGATTATGTTAAAAAGCATCGCAATGCCAGCTGCTGGATACAATTTGGAAAGCTGTACTTGCGGACTAGGGAAGGATTACCTGCTATACGCGTCAGCTGCGAGATGGATATTCATAATCTGATGGGAATCTGACTGTGGTCGTTATGTCATACCAATATTTTTTTATTTAAGTCACTTATAAACATCGTAGCGTTAATAATTATTTTTAGCTTATATACTTACCGTTATTTTACACTATACAAATACTGTATTACCCACATACCATTAAATCATACATATGCACAATTTGTATACAACGCTCGTATCGGTCACAATACAACTACCATCATTGTCAATTTTATGTGTTCAACACACCACTCTAATCACAACTTTAGACTGCATATTGTAATCACTCCAGCATTTATTTTACATATCAAATACAAATATATAGAGAATAGTCTGAATCATTTACTTTCTCCATTTGCTCAAAGTTACACATCCATAGAGACACAATATCCAAACACTCACAATATTTATAATAATGGATGATATACGATCTACTATAGAAAATTTAGATGAAATTAATCTATTTGCGTCTGCCATCTGTGAGCCTGAGGAGTGTATCTCGTATATAAAATCAGCACAAGGTAACTTAAAGATAATTACACAAAATATACGAAGTGTAGGTTGCAATATATCAGGATTCATGGGTTTACTGGTTAGAATAGGTATCCCACCGGATATTATTATACTAACAGAATGTCGGCTCTCATCCAATCATATCATACCCCAAATTGACAACTACTCATCAATAGCTTCCTCAACACTTTATAACCAAAACGACGGAGTTGTTGTCTACGTTAAAAATGACCTAGTATCCAACAGCTATGAACCTACTTTCGCTGAAGCCAACTGCATTGTAACTACAATACAAAATATATTAACAATCATAGCTATATATAGACCACCAGCATTCACGAAAACCGGCGTATTTGAGAATTCTTTAAATGACCTACTAAATTCACTCAGTAACAACAAACACATTGTACTCATTGGGGATATAAATATTGATATAAAACCTGAAAACAACAACACGGGCTCCTACAACTACCTGAATCTTACCTCTTCACATGGTCTGCTCCCAACCCACACAACAGCAACACGGTTCGGAACTTGTCTGGATCATGTTTTTGCAAAAACTACTTACCCATGTACAACTTTGGTAATAAAAAATAGTTTGACAGACCACTATACTGTGCTATTAACTGCCGCTCTCAAGCAGAATATAAATAAAAACTTTACCAAAAAGAGCATTGTTAAAATTAATTATCAAGGTGTCACAAATACATTGACTAATGCAGACTTTAGTCCAATATTAAACTCAAATGACCCTAATGAATCTGCTGCATTACTGCAAGACATGCTCACCACAACCATAAATAAAAATTCTAACACACTCACTTTACCACGTAGAAAAACTCCTATTAAACCTTGGTTGACACCGGGCTTACTACGTTGCTTGAGGACGAGAGACAAAATGCATACCAGGTTGAGAAATGATACTGAAAATGCAATCCTGAACGTTACTTATCGTAGATACAGAAACTTTTGCACCTCTTTACTTAGGAAATTAAAAATTCAGTACGAAAAGTCAGTGCTAGAGATTGCAGGTAAAACTAGTATTAAGAGGACCTGGGAAGCTATAAATTCTATCACTAACTACAGAACCAAGTCTCATGGATCTCACGACTTATTGGCACGGTGCTCCACACCACTGGCTGCCGTTGACTCCGTAAATGATTACTTTGTAAATATAGGTCATACCTTGGCAAATTCAATTAAACAGTGTAATGACTCTAAAAGCACTACAGACAAAGCATTACCGTCTCCATCTTCATCGTTTGTCCTTTTGGAAACAGATCTTACAGAAGTTATAATTTTAATCAACTCTCTCAAGAATACTAGTTCGGTAGGGACGGATAACATCTCGGCTAAAGTTATAAAACAAAATAAAGAAATTCTGGCTGGTCCCATAGTCCATATTTGTAATCTATCCATTTGGAAAGGCACATTCCCTAGAATATTTAAGGAGTCTATCATAACACCTGTATATAAAAGTGGAGACAAAACAGCTGTAAGTAATTATCGGCCCATCTCTATACTCCCCACTCTCTCTAAAATTTTGGAAAGGATTCTTAATAATAGACTCGTTATGTATCTTGAGAAAAACCGGCTTATCTCGGACAATCAATTCGGATTTCGGAGAGGAAGATCAACTGCCGATGCAGTGTTTGAATTAACCGACACAGTGGTAAGAAAACTGGACGCGGGGAAAAAATGCCTGTCAATCTTCTTGGATCTTGCCAAAGCGTTCGACACCGTTTCAATTGATCTGCTAGTTAAAAAACTCGAGCTCATGGGAATAAGAGATCTCCAGCTAAAGCTGTTTCAAGACTTTTTAAAAGAAAGAACACAGTGCGTGCGTGTTGGGCATGTGACCAGTAGTCCTCGTGAGGTCACTTTTGGCGTTCCCCAGGGAAGCATACTTGGCCCAACTCTCTTCTTGGTGTACATAAATCAGTTATGTAATATGCCAGTTCCAAACGGCCGTATAATTACTTTTGCTGACGACACTGCGTGTGTTTTTTGGGGGGAAAGCTGGAGCGAAACTTTTAATAATGCCCAAATTGGTTTCAGTAACATCGCAAAATGGCTTCAAACAAATCTGCTTAGCCTCAACACCGATAAAACTAGGTTCTTAACTTTCTCCATGAGAAACAATGCACAGGCCTTGGTTGCAGATGCCTTTAATATAAAAGCACATTCGCATAACTGTCCTGCCCTACACATTCAGTCTATAATATGTTCTTGTAAAATCCTAAATAAAACAGCAAGCATCAAATACCTCGGAATCATAATAGACCATAATCTGACTTTCAAATCGCATATTGAGCTTTTGACCTCCCGTATCCGAAAATTAATAGCCATTTTTAAAAATGTTCGTCATGCAGCCTCTCCAGGACTTATGAGGACCATATACTTGGTCCTTTGTGAATCTCTGATTACTTATTGCATCGACTCTTGGGGAGGTGCAGACCAAACCCACTTGCTCTCTCTGGAAAGAGCCCAAAGAGCCGTCCTTAAGGTGAGTCAATTCCGCCCTTTCTTATATCCCACTTTCACTTTATATCAGGATAGTAAAGTCCTGACGGTAAGGCAACTTTTCATTCAGAGACTAATGCTAAGATACCATAAACTTGTAGACCCTGAAAAGGTGAAGAAAACACAAAGCAGACGTATTAGCCATAAAGTATTTAGTGTGACAAAATTAAATACCATCTACACAAATAATTTCCCTTGTTTTCTGGGCAGCTTTCTATTCAATAAGATAAACAAAGAGCTTAAACTACATACAGTGAACTATCACAAAAGTAAAACATCCCTATATGAATGGTTGCATTGTTTAAACTACAGTGAAACTGAAAATGTAATACAAGTTAAAAAATTATAAAAAAAAGGACAGTCACCTCATTCTCCTTTCAAGTCCTCTCATATGTATAATAAGTATATATTTGTGCACAATACACACCCTCATACATACACACCCTCACACATACACACCCGCACATACACTTTCATACAACATCACTGTTCAAAACCATGCATGCACTCTACTGGAGATAAGATGAGTGTTTAAATATGTTAGTTTTATTTTTGCAGTCTTGTGCTTTAACGCCAATAAAAATTTAAAAATAGGGGCAAGTGTTCTGATACCTATATTACAGGTTTCGACCTAGTTTAGGATCAGGATCGCTTACCTTCCGAGTACTTGTCATTTTAATGTTAAACTGCAAATATTGTAAACTTTTTTTCTTTTGTACTTAAGTTTGAAACCCTGAATAAATTATTATTATTATTATTATTATAATTTTTTTTTTTGAGATGCATCTCTTTCACCCCACATAATTAAATTAATATTGTTCTTGGAACAGTTATCAGAAGGTATTTTAGGTCTTATTATATTATTACGTCTTATTAGGTCTTATTAAAGGACACACCAATCCGCATCCTGCAGGCGAACATAAACCACTGCACCGGTGCTCAGGATCTTCTGTACCAGAGCATCGTGGAGTGGCTTATCAATTTGGTCGTGGTCGCTGAGCCGTACTGGGTCCACCCCGGAAGCCCGGTGGACCTGGACGGCGTAGCGACCGTCTTCGGGGGTTCCGCCCGAAGACGGACACCTCGCGCCTTGCACTCATTGCAAGGTGCAGAGGCTGCGTCGCGGCGGACTATGAGGGCTTGGCTGTCGTGGCCGTCTACTTCTCGCCAAGCCTTGACCAGTACGAGCTTGAGCTAAGGCTCGCTGAACTGGACATTGTTCTCGCTGCGTGCCGTCCTCGTCCTGTCTTGGTCCTGGGAGACTTCAACTCCTGGTCTCAGGCCTGGGGCTCCCGGGAAACCAATGACAAGGGGCGAGTACTGGAGGACTGGGCCAACACCCGTGGTCTAGAGGTCCTCAACCGGGGGAGTGTCGCCACCTGGGAGCGGCGGGGGCTCAGTTCGGTCGTGGATGTCGCATTCGCGACCCCTGCTCTCGCCCGCCGCGTCCAGGGTTGGCGTGTGGTGGAGGAGGAGGAGACGGATTCCGACCATAAGTATATTCGGTTCAACGTCTCCCCTCCAACTAACCTGCCGCCGACAATCGCGAATCCCCCGGATCCACGTTGGGCGCTCAGACGCCTGGATCGGGAGGCTCTCCTGGAGGCATCAATAGTGCAGGCCTGGATTCCGTCACTGGCCAGGCCTGCCGATGTCGATGCAGAGGCGGAATGGTTCAGGAGAGCCATGTCGCATATTTGTGATGCGGCGATGCCTAGGGTTAAGCCCGGCCCGGCAAAGAAACAGGTTTACTGGTGGTCAGCGGAGATCGCACAGCTGCGAGCAGCGTGCGTGACCGCTCGCCGCCAGTACACCAGGTTTCGCCGGAGGCGTCGCCGCCCAGACGATGCGGCAGCCCGAGAAGCGGAGCTGTATGAGGCGTACAAGGGGGCCAAGAGGACCCTCCAGAAAGCCATAAAGCAGGCCAAACGGCGGGCCCGCGAAGAGCTGCTGGAGTCTCTGGAGCAGAACCCATGGGGGCGTCCTTACCTTGCGGTCAGGGGCAAAATCCGCCTAAGGGCGCCCCTACTGACCCAGAGTCTCCAGCCGGAGCGGCTGGAGGGGATACTGGGCTCCTTGTTCCCAGCGAGAGCGGAGGAGCACGTCCCTCCGCGTATGGCTCCGCCTCAGGCGCCTGACGCTGATAATAGCGAGAGCGATGTGCCCGAAGTCAGGGAGAGTGAACTGGGGGTAGCAGTGCTCCGGCTTAAAGCCCGGAAATGCACTTCCCCAGGACCCGACGGCATTCCAGGCCGAGCATGGGTCCTGGCCCTGGAGGAACTAGGGCCTCGACTGGTGGCGCTCTTTAGCGCATGCCTCGAAAGGGGCCAGTTTCCAAAGGCTTGGAAGACGGGGAAACTGGTCCTTATCCGGAAGGCGGGGCGGCCGGCGGACCAGCCATCCGGATACCGGCCGATCGTGTTGCTCGACGAGGTGTGCAAGCTCTTTGAGCGGATTATTGCAGAGCGCCTCGTCGAGCATCTCACGAACGTGGGGCCAGATCTGGCGGACAACCAGTTCGGTTTCCGCCGGGGGCGCTCCACCGTGGAAGCGATCATGCGCGTTAGGCGCCTGGCGGAGGAAGTAGTCTCGCGGGGTGGGGTGGTGGTGGCGGTGTCTCTCGACATCGCCAACGCCTTCAACACCCTACCCTGGAGCTGCGTTAGGGAGGCGCTCGCGTATCACGGAGTGCCTCCTTACCTCCGCCGCATTGTCGAGGCATACCTATCTGAGAGGGCCATAGTTTACCCGAGCTGGCTAGGGCCAGGGCGGCGAGAAGTGTCGTGCGGTGTTCCGCAGGTGTCGGTCCTAGGGCCACTCCTGTGGAACATCGGATACGACTGGGTGCTGCGCAGTACGTTGCTCGAGGGTGTCAGCATAGTGTGCTATGCTGACGACACCCTCGTTATGGCGCGGGGAGCAACGTACCGAAGCGCGGCACTGAAGGCCACGGCAGGGGTTGCTCAAGTCGTGGGTCGAATACGGCGGCTGGGACTCGAGGTGGCTCTCCACAAATCCGAGGCTATGTGTTTTCACGGGCCTCGGAGGGGGCCACCTGCAGGAACCAGCATAACCGTAGGGGGCGTAAGCATCGACATCGAGCCCACGATGAAGTACCTTGGGCTCGTACTCGATAGCCGATGGGACTTCGGACCTCATCTCCGAAGTCTGGTCCCGAAACTGAGGGGGGCTGCGGCCGCGCTATCGCGTCTGATGCCCAACTTCAAGGGACCCAACACCCCCACTAGGAGACTGTACCTGGGGATCGTGCGAAGCATGGCCCTGTACGGGGCCCCAGTATGGGCGGAGACTCTGGCGGCCCGCAACGTGGCTGTAATACAAACAGCCAAACAAAAACAAACAAACAGCCAGTTAAAAGCGATGGCCGTCAGAGTCATCAGGGGGTATCGCACGATCTCCGTCGAGGCGGCATGTCTCCTAGCCGGGACCCCTCCATGGGACCTGGAAGCGAGAGCCCTTGCGCTGCTGTACCAGTGGCGCAAGGAGGCGCTGGAGCGGGGCCATAGGCCGGAGCCCCGAGAAATCAGGGCTCAGCGGTCCCTGCTCCGCAAGGAACTCATGGAGACATGGAGGGTGCGACTTGAGCACCCAAGGTGGGGGGAATCCACCATTGCGGCGGTGAGACCGATCATGAAGGAGTGGTTGGAGAGGGACCATGGGGACCTCTCCTACCGGATGTGCCAGATGGTTAGCGGACACGGGTGTTTCGGTAAGTATCTGTGGCGCATCCACCGGGAGACAACGCCGCAGTGCCAGCACTGCGAGGATCCTGGCGAAGACACGGCGCTCCACACGTTGGTGGAGTACCCTGCGTGGGCGAGTCAACGCCGGGATCTCGTTGCGGTCCTGGGCGTGGACGTTCTCTCGTTGGAGACCATGGTGAGGGCCGTGGTCTCCGACGGGAGCAAGTGGCACGCCGCCGCCTCTTTCTGCGAGCAGGTAATGCGCGCGAAAGAGACGGCGGAGAGGGAGCGGGAGAGAACCCTGCCCCCCGAGTTTCGCAGTCTGCGGCGAGGACGCCGCAGACTCATCTACGCCCGGGACTACCGACCTCCATGATCGGGGCCTGAGGACGGCAGTTGGCCGACTCGCCGTCCTTACAGAAGCAGGCCGTGGCGGAGGCATGTTGTGTGTACCCTACACACGCCTGTCAACTCACCGAAGCGGGATAAAACCCGACCCCACCAGGCGAGGCCGCTGTGGCGGCCAAAGTCCGCCGGCAACCCTGGGGTTATCCTTTCGAGGGCTTACCCGGGGTGCCCGGCAACGGACATTTGGGGAGGACACCGTGCGGTTTTAGTCGAGACACGACATAACCACCCCCGCTGGCCAGCGGGGGGGTATCCGAAGGGATTTCCGCACGTAAAAAAAAAAAAATACACAAATATCACAGCGGTACACACAAATACCTATTCCGGGCAACAATTTGTAAAGTACTATAACATGAAGCATGAAGCATATTAATATTATTTATTTAACAATGAGAAGTATCGATATGACAGATTACAGTATTATTTATGACTTAAAAGACTAGTTTTCTGACAAAAAAGACATGCTAATATTCATTACATTATGAGTAACATGGAACGCTGATTGTCATTTGTCGTGTATTTGTTTGTATCTAATGTCATGTCATTTCATAGTCAAAATACTGTTACTATTATGCAAATTTGTAGTTTTCTTTAACGAAGGTAGTGATTGAATGTTGATAAAATACACACATCAACACTGTCTAGGGATATTTTGGATTTACTCAATTTACTCAAAATTTATTAAAAATAACATACAACATGTATATATTTTTATAAAGCCCATTTAACAGACTACCTACACTCTAGAATAAAAGAAAACAATTTTTTTAACGTAAACAAATTTTTATTCAAATAAAGAAAAAAACGTGAGATAATGGTAAAACTAACAATGAATGTGTTTCTCAAGAAAAAGTGAAAAATAAGGAAAAATTAATCTGTTTTTAACAGTTATGTGAAAAATCAGTAGTCAGTAAAACCACCCATGACGTTAATAACGGTTCTGCAACGGTTTTTTTGCTTTGGATTAAGTTATCCAAGTCTTGCTGCGGTGTATTGTCACAGTTCCGGCTAAGATGCAAAAAAAGTTTCTCTTCCGTCGCAATGTTTGCAGGGAAATTCCTCAAAGCCCTTCTTTGGAGCATGTCCCACGCGTGTTCTATGGGGTTTAGATCAATTGACTGTGCGGGCCACCCTAAGACCGATACGTCATGCTCCTGCAACCAGTTCGTCACCACTCTCGTTGTGTGTGGACGGGCGTTATAGTGCATGAGCGTGAATTCTTGGCCCATTTGTAGACGATGGGGGTAGATTATTGGTACTAGCACCTCGTTACGGTATTTTTCAGCCGTCATGGTGTTTCTGATCCAAACGAGGTCTGTTCTTCCACTAACACGAATTCCCCCCCAAACCATAATTGTCCCGCCGTGGTATGGATGGACTTCCTGAGGATGTTGCAGACGGCTCTCACGACCAGGAACTCGCCAAAAACGTACTCTACGTGTATCGGGATGGAAACCGAACCGGGATTAATCGGTAAACAGCACTACAGACCACTGGTTATCTTCCCAGAGCAAATGTTCACGAGCCCACTCTAGTCGGCGTCCACGATTTCTTCGGCGTATTGCTGGAGTACGAAACGGTCTGCGCGCATGAAGGTTAGCTTCATGCAGCCTTTTCCTCACAATTTGGTCACTCACAAGCAACTGGTGCTCTGACTGGAGCCTCTGAACCAACTGCATGGCCGTAATATTTGGTTCTTGAAATAAAATAGTAATATTAAATGTAGAAGGTACGTAATTAATTCTAACAGACGGCTATTCTGCCGTGGGTATGTCCCCGTACCCGAATTAAGCTCGGTCATTCGCCAGGTGGGTATGTCCTCATACGCATTACAACTTTTATACAAAATCATTAAATGCTTAAAGAAAATCATGTCACCAAATGTAGTTACATATTTTGTATACTTATTATTCTACCAATAAACATTCTCATATTAACTACTGCGTACACAGTCACACACTTTTTGTTTGCAATACATCATGTATACATTGGCAAATAATAATGGTACAATACAATACGAACTTAGCCAGCAACATACAATTTTTTTTTTTCAGGATCAATTTTTTTTTATATTTGAGACAAGAATAAAGTAAAATTCAAAACATTATTAGTAATTATTCTGTGAGGATTACCTAATTACAAACTAAATAGATATTTAAATATTTATGTATTATAATATATTTGTCGATAACAGTTCGTCCATATTCCGTTTATATTATGATTTTAAGTATTTATATATTTATATATTTTAATTTTACTTTAAATTAACCAGTGATTTTAATTTAACATACCTATTATGTTTTAAAATTAAATCTACTTTAGAAATAATACAAATAAAAGTTCATTTCGCTTACACAGATATTATATGTGACATCACAACAGCCATAGTTTCTAGTTCATAAGAGTGCCAAAACTCTTCTCGGGTGGTTTGGCGACTGAAATAAGCAACCGGCCGCAGTGGTGTCTCTTCGTTGGGTTTTTGTAGAAGTATTCCCCCAAAGCCTATTTTACTAGCGTCGCAGTGGACTTCCGTAATGAATTCGGAGTTGTATAATGCTAACACAGGTCTTGGAACGAGCTTTGCCTTTATGTCAAGAAATGCTGCTTCCTGAGCTTCGACCCATGTCCAGGGTACATCTGCTTTAGTCAATTTTGTTAAAGGCTTAGCAATGCAAGCAAAATTGTAAACAAACCGTCGGAAGAAACTCGCCAAGCCGACAAATTGCCTGACTTGATGAACATTGCTTGGACGAGGAAAGTCTTGTACTGCTTGAGTTTTTTTACTACCAGGCTTAATACCTTCATCTGATAACTCAAATCCTAAATATTCGATTTTAGATTGGTAGAAATAGCATTTTTTTAGATTGAGGGTCAGATTTGCTTTCTTTAGGAGTTCAAAAATTGATTCAAGCTTATTATACATCTCGTCAGTACTGATAGCCGTGCATAAAAGATCATCCAAATAAGGTATAGCTAAGTCAAAACGTCTGGCACCAAGCGCCTTATTTATCATATTTTGAAAGACCGCCGGAGCGTTTACAAGTCCAAAAGGCATTCGATTATACTCGTAATACCCATCTGGTGTTACGAAACCCGTAATAGGTTTTGACTCCTCGGCCATCGGAATTTGATGGTAACCAGACGCGAGATCTAGGCTAGTGAAGAGCGATTTTCCGCTTAAGCGGTCTAATTGATCTTCTATGACAGGCATAGGGTAGCTGTCTTTAATGGTCTTCTTATTAAGAGCTCGAAAGTCAACGCATAAACGGTGTTCACCATTCTTTTTACGGACAAGGACAATTGGACTGGAGTATGCCGACTGTGATTCCCGTATAATGCCATTTGATAACAAATCACCAACTGTTTCTCTGACCTTGGCTCGTTCACTAAATGGTAGTCGATATGGTTTATAAATTATGGGTGTAGTATCGTTCAATCTAATGGTCATTTCTGTTATATTGGTCAAACCTAGCTCATGAGTAGACAGGGCGAAACAATCACGAAATTTATTCATTAAACTAATAAGTCGATCTTTCTGTGCATTGTCGATACCTGGCTCTAAACATCTGGGCCCTGGACATTTAGTTTTCCCATTTGATGAAACAGTCTCATCGACAAGATTGATATTGTTTACATCAAATGGAAAAATGTTGGCTGCACTTACGCTGTTTTGGGGAAGCTGTACAGCTCTCGCAATAAGTTTGTCATGTTTAAAGTGAAAGGGTTTACATGACAAATTAATTACTATCAGTTGACCTCTACTCTGATGTATTTGATACACTCTTTGTAATAAAACGTATTGAGTGTCCGGTTTCATACAAATACTGCCTGATATAAATAAAGATCCTGAATAGTCACCCTCTACTCTTCAGGTACAGAATTCACTCCTAACTGTATATCTACATCTTGGCTGCAGTAAAGATTCACCTTTTCCGATTCCGTCTCGTCACAATATAGAGTTAAAGTGGTGTTAGTCTTATGAGCTACTACTGTAGGTAGTTCAGTTAAGGATTGTCCTACCAAGACTTCTGTATCTAATAAATGGTCTTCTACTACAAAAGTTTCGATATCAGCCTCCACAGTATCGACTACAAAGCTAACAACAGTTTTGCCAAGAGGCACTAGACTACCTAAAGCAAAACCCTTAATGATAGGTAGCCCTGATGTAATTAATGGTAAAGAGATTCTCTCAGCTAAGCTTTTTCGGATAAGTGTACATTGACTACCGAAATCAATATATGCGGAGCATTTAATATTATTAAGAGTTACAGATTTAAAATACTTGCCATCTATCTGTTCGCCAGGAGAAATTTTTAAAACTTTTTGACTTGATTCGATTTTACTATCTGCATTATCCTTATTGTTAACAAAAGTGCTATTTTCCCCCCGATAATTACTGACTAATTCACATTTTGAAATGTCGTGTCCAAGTCGAGAGCATTTCTCACACCGTTTTTTAGGTTTCGTACATGTACGTGACGTGTGGCCAAACTCCATACAGTTATAGCATTGTAGCTGCCTTAAATTGTCTCTTCGTGAATTAACTCCTCATTGGGAATTTGGTAATTTTTCTTCAACCTTCAGGTTATGCTCAAGCTTATTTCCAGGATAGTTTTTGCGCGAAGCTAAATTGCTTTTCTTGGATATACGACGAAGATACTTAAGTAATTGTGATGGTCTTTTGAAACTTGAGCCTTGAGCATTAAGTCTTATATTGTAGTCAAATATTCCATTAATAATGCAATCAACAGCGTAACGTCCCTCTATGCCGCACATCTTAACAAGTCTAGCTTTATCATGATAGTAATTTTCTAAAGATTCTTCCTTTCTACTTCTTCTTTCTAACATTTCATATAGTCTATCGGCATAATTGCGATCGCCAGGAAACGCTTTTACTATTTTCTTCTGCCACTCTCGCTAGGTCAAGTTAATGGTACTTAGTCCTTGATACCATTTTTTAGCATGGCTAGATAATTTAGGGATAGCGTAAAATATGATTTGTCTATCACTCCATTTGTAGATCCTTGCGGTTTCATTTACTTTTCGTATCCAGGTTGCAGCTGATTGGTCGTTGGCATCTGGATTAAATTCAGGAATGACATTTTGCGCTCTCTCAAAATGATGTTCAGTTCTACCAAATAGTTTTGCTAATTTCTTGAAAATGTCATAATCTCGGGAACATTTTGAACTAGAGTGTCTTCGCCTTTTTCCATATTTATTTAACCGGCATTGAGAAGAACTCACTGATTTAGATCCACTCGTATGGTTTGAATTGTACCGGTGCCGTTTCCTTTCCTTAACTCAAAGCTGTCTATAATTACTAGAACAGTCAGAACTTTCTGTCGAGTCGGCAGAGCATCGTCGACGTCTACGTAACTTTGGATGCGAAGAAGAACTGTCAGAGTCGTCCATGTGCCGACATGACCTGCTGCGGTAAGTATGACGTTTCCGTTGTCGACTAGCTTTAGAACTGATTTCAGGGCGTAACCGTCGTATAGAGTCACCTCGTTGATCCCTGGAGCGAGATTGTCTATTTTTTTCGTGATTATCCAAGGGCGGCGTCTAACGGGATGTATCGTCAGACGAGGACATATTAAAGCTGGTTTAATTGTGGAGACAGAAATTTTGCCGGCTATAGACCTTGTCACGGTTGCACACAAAATATATTGTAAACGCTTAATTATTATCAATAAACCAAGTCAAACAGTCAAAATTCGCATAACTCCATTCTCCACACCCTCGACGGCATCCTGCGCAACATTTTCTGATCCAGCCGAGCCGGATTCCCCGAAAAACTCCAAACTCCTCCTCCAAACTCCTTTATATTCTATTCATATCCTTTTAAATATTATGCTATACTGTGTGTGTATTTCAAAATTTAGCTAACTTAGCTTTGCTTACGCTTTGAAAAAACCAGCTGCCATTTTTGCAAAATGAGTAACCCAGATATTAAATTAGAAGTCACGATGAAAGATTTAAAGAAAAAACGCAGTTCTCTAAAATGTCGTTTAACACATTTTAAAAAGTATGTGAATTCTTTCGAGGGTGTAGATATATCGGTTCACCAACGGGCTGAACTAAAATTACGCGTGGTGGGTTCACAGAGCCATAAGAGTGATTTTAATAAAATTCAAACTCAAATTGAAGATCCGGAGACTAATATCGAGCAACAATTAGAATCGCGCGAAGAGTTTGAACGAGAATATTATATCATTTTAGCCTTAGCCGAGTGTCTCACCACCCCTAACGAATCAGTAACGACAGTTAATAAACCTGAACCAGATGCTAACGGGAACAAGCTGCCTTCCATCACGATCCCGTGCTTTGACGGCTCATATGAACATTGGTTAGAATTACGTGACACAATTTCGTCCTTAGTTCACGATTGTAAAACCATCACGCCAATTCAAAAGTTTCATTATTTAAAATCGTCTTTAAAATATAATGCTAAATCCGTAATAGATTCAATAGAGTTTTCGTCAGACAATTATAACGTAGCTTGGGAATTACTAAGGAATCGTTATGATAATACAAATCTATTAATACACAATCATGTTAAATCCATTTTTTCCATGCCAACGTTAACCAAAGAATCTCCAACACAGTTACGTAAATTAATAGATACTTAATTAACGTTACCTAACTTAAACTAACTTAATAATTTACGTGCTCTAAAACTCCTAGGCCAGCCCACCGAGCACTGGGATACGTTAATCATATACATTATCGTGACTAAATTAGATCCCACTTCAGAACGAGATTGGGACCAATATAAACGCACACTATTGAAAACCGATAGAAATTCTCTAATCTCGGTTAAATTAGACGAGTTAATTGAATTTTTGAAAGGAAGGGCTGACATTTTAGAAACCTTACTAGTCTCACACAGTAAATCTGGATTAGGAACTTCATTCGATAACAAAAAACAATCACCATCACACACCCACATACAATCAAAAGTTCATTGCAACTTAACATCCAATAAAGTGAACAACAGAACGCAAACAAAACACACACGAACTTATAAACCATGCTTAATGTGCAATGCACAACATCCACTTTATTCATGTCAAAAGTTTCTTGATCTTACTACACAAAATAGGTTAAATTTTATAAATGACAAACAGTTGTGTGTTAATTGTATGCGCCCTGGTCACACCGTCGACTCTTGCTTATTTGGTCCGTGTAGAAAATGCGACAAAAAACACAACACATTAATTTGTGACATAATAAAAGAAAATGAGTCTACAAGTCATCAAAACAGCAATGTCGACGCACACGTTAATTCACTACAGGTTCAATCCACACACGCAAACATAAACGACAATACTCATATAACCAAATCTGTTTTGTTATCAACAGCGATTGTAGAAATCTGCGGTCACTCGGGTGTTTATTATCAAGCGCGCGCGGTACTCGACAGTGGCAGTGAACGTTCTTTCATTTCGCAATCACTTTGTAACAAATTAAATTCGCAAATCATACAGTCCACTCAACAAATCCATGGCGTGGGTAATTCGATAACACAATGTACGCAATCCTGTGTCATCGATTTAAAATCTCGCGTCAATAATTACACTAAACGCATTCAGTGTTTAATTTTACCGAAAATAACATCCAACCTACCATTTCTAACGTTTAGTAGAAATAATTTCTGTATACCCGATAATATTGTTCTTGCAGACCCGATGTTTTATGAAAGTCAGCCGATAGACTTATTAATAGGCGCGGATCTGTTCTGGGAATTAATTGAAGAAGGAAGAATGCGACTTAAAAACGGTCCTTTTCTTCAAAATACCCACCTTGGTTGGATTGTGTCCGGGTCAATTCAATCGCTCACGAATAAACAAATAACTCATGTTCGCTGCAATTTTACACAAGGGATTGATAGTGATACATGGTCATTAGATAAGAGTTTACGTAAATTTTGGGAAATCGAAGAATGTCCCAATAGTTCTCCTAACGTCGGTAGTCGCGATGAACTTGCGTGCGAGGAACATTTCGTTCGAACGACCAAACGAGATGCGGATGGTCGGTTCAGGGGTCGGTTCCCGTTCAAGTATTCGCCAAAATTGTTAGGTGAAAGTCGCCCACAAGCGGAACGTCGTTTCTTCGCTTTAGAAAAACGCTTGCAATGTAATCTTAGTTATAAAAAAATGTATAGTGACTTCATTCATGAATATATTAAGTTGGGACATATGAGTCTTATACATAGTTACGGTACACCGCATTATTTTTTACCACACCACGGTGTGTTTAGAGAACACTCCACAACTACGAAATTACGGGTAGTGTTCGACGCTAGTTTGGCTACTAGTTCAGGGTTGTCACTGAACGACTTGCAGATGGTCGGTCCACCTATTCAAGGCGATTTACTTGCAATTTTACTAAGATTTCGCGAGAATAAATATGTAGCGTGCGCAGATATACAACATTTTTACCGTCAAGTGTTGTTGGTAGAGGATGAACGTGATCTG
This sequence comes from Cybosia mesomella, assembly GCA_946251805.1. Taxonomy (NCBI): domain Eukaryota; kingdom Metazoa; phylum Arthropoda; class Insecta; order Lepidoptera; family Erebidae; genus Cybosia; species Cybosia mesomella. Next base: position 13,317,312 of record OX276395.1, read on the forward strand.
CAACTCATTCTGTGGAGAGATGACCCATCGGAGCCCTTGACGGTGTATCAGTTAAATACCGTAACATACGGTACCGCATCAGCTCCGTTTTTAAGTTGTAGCTGTTTGAAACAGCTAGCTCATGAATGTGAAGTCCCCCATGTTAAACAAACAATTAACGAATGTTTTTACGTTGATGATTTGAGTTGTAACGAAAATTGTATTTCCAAAATAAATCAGATTTGCAATGATACCGCGAACGTGTTAAAATCTGCTCATTTTATTTTACGTAAGTAATTTCGAATGTGTCAACCCTAACGATACAAACAATAATACAGAACAAATCGTTCTGGGCGATAACATTCATAACAAAACATTAGGTATCGGTTGGAATAGGGGTGTGTGTTGGGTAACCTCCTCGAGTGTCGCTCCGATTCCGATCCCGCTGCAGTCCGGGGGAACGGAATCGGAGCGGCCGGTACACCCTGGGCGGCGGTCAATGGCTTCCCCTTCACCCCTTCATAGGGTTGGCATTGATCGTCGGCCAATACCCAACGTGGCGGGAACACATCGCTCTCCGTACTCCTCTGCTTTCAGAGGAGACAGGATGAGCGATGCTGTTAGTGGTGAGATGGCCCAGGGTCGGCCGGGGTGCGAGGGATGTGCTCTATGGGTAACCTTACACCCCGGCGTCTGAAGACCCGAGACGGCGTGCGGTTTTAGTCGGTGCAAGCCCGACATAACCGCCCCCGCTGGTCGGCGGGGGGGTATCCGAAGGGATTTCCGCACGATAAAAAAAAAAAAAAAAAAGGTATCGGTTGGAATAATATGTCCGATGAATTAATGTTTTATTCACAAATCAGATGTGACCCGAACGCTGTCGTTTCTAAACGTGATAACACGTTTAGAAACGACAGCGGGTGCATCTCAACTTTACGATCCGTTAGGATTAATCAGTCCCGTGATTACCGTAGCAAAAATATTGTTACAAAAATGTTGGCTATTGAAGTTGGTGTGGGACGAACCCGTTCCATATGACGTCGCGCAAGTCTGGGAACAGTTAGTTACCTCTCTTTCGTATCTGAGTTGTTTACGTGTGCCGCGCTATGTTATGTGTACTGACCCTATACGTATAGAACTTCATATATTTACGGACTATGCCTATGTTCGCACTATTTGTAGTAATTCACAAGTTACTACGCGCTTCTTATTTTCTAAAGGTAAGGTAGCTCCGATAAAACCTATTACCATACCTAGGTTGGAGTTATGTGGCGCGGTCGTAGGCGCTAAATTGTTTAATAAGGTGATCGAATCGTTGCGTTGTCAAATAAATGAAGTCGTGTTTTGGTCAGACTCGACGATTGTTTTGGGTTGGTTGGGTATGCCGACTAACTCATTAAAACCTTTTGTTCAAAATAGAATTTCTGAAATACACAATTTAACAAAAGAACATCCGTGGCGACATGTATCTGGTAAACTCAATCCAGCTGATCTTATCACACGGGGTCAAAGTTTAAATGCGCTACGGTCGTCACAGTTGTGGTGGGAAGGCCCACAGTTTTTACAAGATTTTAATTTTGAATTACCAAATTTGTCTAACAGTGTTAATTGTATTATTGATCTACCGGAATTAAAAGCAACAGTCACATGTAATGTCACCAATCAAACGACAGACAGTTTTTTATTTCCATTTTCTAGATTTTCGCAATACGTTAGAATGAAACGGGCTATGGTTTATGTATTGCGTTTCTTAAATAATATTCGCAACAAAACAAACAGACTCACGGGTTCGATGTCAGTTGATGAACTTAACAATGCTGAATTAACATTAGCAATGTTAAGTCAGCGGGAGTCTTTTCCTGAAATTTATGAATTTTTCTTAAATAATAAAAATATTAAATTAAATTCACAATTATTAAAATTAAATTTATTTTTTGAAAACAAATTAATTCGTGTTGGAGGTCGGATTGGAAACTCCCTCGATTTTTCTTACGATAAACGGCATCCTATATTAATTTCTAGTAAACATTATTTCTCAACTTTACTATTTCGTAGTGAACACGAGCGGACATTACACGGCGCGCCGCAGCTTCTCTTGTACACATTAAGAGAATGTTGGTGGCCTATCGGAGGGCGTAACCTTGCGCGAAAGATTGTACATGCGTGCGTCAAGTGTGCCCGATTGCGTGCAACTACTGTCAATCCCATTATGGGGAATCTGCCCCGGGAGCGATGAATGCCAGGGTTTCCCTTTATACGATGCGGCGTAGATTACGCGGGACCTTTATTCATATTGAGCCGTAAAGGCAGGGGATCCAGGTTACAAAAGGCTTACATTTGCTTATTTATTTGTTTTGTTTCGCGCGCTGTTCATATTGAACTTGTAACCGACCTGTCGTCTGACGCCTATCAATTAGCGCTTAAACGGTTCATATCACGTCGAGGAAGGCCTATTGAAATATACTCCGATAACGGAAAAAACTTTGTTGGAACAAAGAATAAATTCACACAGTTTTTAAATAGTTGTTCAGATGAGATTAAAGAGTATGCTTCTTCTCAAAATATAATTTTTAAAATGATACCTTCTTATGCTAGTCATTTTGGAGGCTTATGGGAGGCGGGCGTAAAAAGCTGTAAACATCATTTGAGGCGTGTTGTTGGCAATGCACATTTTCAAATTCAGGATACTACCGTAAGGAATACACACCAGTCTATAGTCGATTATTTAATATTCTTGACCAACACTACAAAATTATTATGTTATAGCTAAATCAGTCTCAAAAGCGCGCGCCTGTTTATTTTTTTATTTTTAATTTTTTTGAAACCTCAGTTTGTTTATAATGAAACTTGTAATTTTATTATTTCAATAGAGATTGAAATAAAATAGTAATATTAAATGTAGAAGGTACGTAATTAATTCTAACAAGATGTAAAAGAGTCGATTTTGAGGTGTTTTTGTACGACCTTAGTAACAGCCTCAACCGCTTCCTCACCTGTCGTCTCTGCAATGCCATGTAAGAGTAGAATCTTTCGGCGGCTACGTGTCTCCAGATTATCTACCTCCAGTGCAACTGTATCAAGGTGTTGTGAGAACGACTTAAGCGCCTGTAACACGAATGTTCTAAATGCACCAAACTCATCAGCCAGGTTCCCAGTACTTGCTGAGGACTTCTTCTGCAGGTCTGCCTCAAATCTTGCCATTCGCTCTTCAAAATATTTTTGCATATCGAGTAAGGAGCTCTCCATCGTGTTTCTGTGTTGCTATTTAGTGTTTAGTTTATGGAGAAAACGCTAGACTGGCAGGTACGTTGAGTTAACTGACTAATCCAATCATTTAACTGGTGTAAAAATAGATAATACTATTTTTAAAACAATTAAATATCAAGAGATGAAAAGTGCACTTTTAACCAACTTCCCACCAAAAATCCATAATCCATAATTGTGTTTGAATTTTTGTTTAATTAACTCATACGAGTGTTCCTTCGTCTTAATTTTGTCGCAGAAGACTTAAATCAATATTTCTGAAATCTGATAAATAAAGAAACCATAAAATTATAATAATAAAGCATCACAGACATGCATTTAAGTGCTGCTTATCGGGTATCTGTAGAAAGGGAAGACGTAAGAAGTGCTGGCTTGAAGTCGTTAGAGATAATATGCTTGCCAATGGTGTCCATGCGCGGAATGCCAAAGATCGTGCGTAATAGAGGAGAAATAATTAATAAAAAAAACTTTTAAAACCAAGCCTTTTTTCAAAAGTATAGTCGCACTATAACGAAAATTATAAATTTTATGCAATTACCTGTGCCGATTTCAAAAGTTAAAAAAAAAAAATATTTAAAAAGAAACATATCTAACCCCTCCAGCTAAGCCAAATTGCCTGTATTAGGAGTGGGTTCATGTATCTTGTATCGCGCAAGTTATTTCTCTGTTTTCTATTTGCTGTAGGTACAAGCGATCGAAATCAGCACAGATATAGCATAACATTATTATTTTCGTTATGGTGCGACAATATTTTTGAAAAAAAAAAGCTTGTTTTGAAATAAGTTTTTTATAATTATTTTATTTTAAACTTTTTTTAGTTTTAGTAATACCATGTAGCTCCAGAGTGACAATGAATACTATGTACCAACAAAGAGTTCACCAAAGCACAACAAACGAGCCCAAAATCGATAAGTTTATCTTGTTTAGTTTAGAAGTTCCTATGGCCACCTTCTTACTCCATCTTCAGACCCGGAATACTATAACATAACACCAGAGTGTCTGCCAAGAAAAAAAATCAGCCCAAAATCGATAGCTTTACCTTGTTTAGGAGTTCCTCTGGCCGCCGTCCAACTCTCACTGTATCATCATCATGTAAAACTATTTGCTCAGACAAAACCAATGAGCCCAAACTCGATAGATTTGTCTTATTTAGTTAAGGACTTCCTGTGGCCACTTTCCTGCTCCACCATCAGACCAGCTTCATGGTACCATATTATTGCATTGTCATCAAAACTAGACGTGTATGAAAAATTTCAGCGCAATCGGATGTCAACAAATGGTCGAAAAATGGTTTGCAAATTTTGACGGAGAACATACATAAGAACAGTGCAAGGCAATAAAAAGCTTGTAAAAATAGAAAGCGTATACCAGGCATCATCAGACGCAACCGGAATTAACGCTCAGATGAAACTAATCCATATTTTTCTTCGGTAGATTTTTTTTCTATTTAGGTAGCTAGAATACATATATTCTAAAAGTGGTTACCAACTCCAAATTACTGCCCATCCAAAAAGCGAACAAGAAAGTAAAAAAGTATTACCAGTGTCACTCGTATAAATATATGGGTCCCGTGGGTGCCGTATCTACATGGGGCTTATTGTTATATGGCGCCCCATGGGTGTATGGGGTCCCCATCAAGATCTTGCAGCCCGGAGTCCGGGGTCTAGTCTTCCATTTGTCTTTTTCATAATCTGATGCATGCATTTTTAGCGTTCCGTTGTCAAATGGCAAAAAAACGGAACCCTTATAGATTCGTCATGTCTGTCTGTCTGTCCGTCCGTATGTCACAGCCACAGAACTATATTCACACAAAAATAGATGAAAGCAATAAATTTTGGGGGTTCCCCATACATAGAACTGCAACCCAAAAAAAAATATTTTCATCAAACCCATACGTGTGGGGTATGGATAGGTCTTCAAAAATGATATTGAGGTTTCTAATATCATTTTTTTCTAAACTGAATAGTTTACGCGAGACACACTTCCAAAGTGGTAAAATGTGTGTCCCCCCCCCTGTAACTTTCAAAATAAGAGACTGATAGAACTAAAAAAAATATATGATGTACATTACCATGTAAACTTCCACCGAAAATTTGTTTGAACGAGATCTAGTAAGTAGTTTTTTTAATACGTCATAAATCGTAAACCGCAATTTACCTTTCATTCAGTCAACTCAAATATAAAAATTTTACTTGCTGCTACGGAACCCTTCACGGGCGAGTCCGACTCGCACTTGGCTGGTTTTTCTATATTCCTTTTACGGGCGCGACTTCCTGATAGCTATATTACAATATTATTCCCTCATTTTTTCGCTAAATGGCGCTGTCTAGCCAATACATCTAAAAAAGTGCTCCGCAAAATTTCGATATTTTAATTAATTCCAAACAACAAAACTGAATTTATATGCTGTTAATTAGTGTCTAATTTGCCAATACATAGATGGAAACGATATCTTTACGTATACTACAGTAATATGTAGTATTCAGTGAAATTAAATCTGTTACCAAAAAGTTCCAAAACAATCAAACGATCAGCTATAAAAGTGATATGCGAACTTGAATAAAATATATAACCTCAGGTGAAGTGCAAATACTGAAAAAAACTGCAAATACTGACAAAAGTGTTGTGATTTAAAAATCAAAGTGATTCTACAGTGTTAAACAAAATATAGGAATGCGAGAAAAAAATTCATGAGTCACTCTCAACCGGCCCAGCATTCCAATAATTATATCCAACAAAAGTAGTCACCAATTTCAACATCAACATTAACTGTTTTCGTGGCGTGGTGGTCAACGGTGACGAGTACGTCAAGCGCAGATATAGCTCCGGTTCGAACCCTGATTATCCAGTTTCGTCTTTTTGTAATGTCTATATAATAATATAATATAATAAAGGACGAATACATCGAATTCAACAGAATTTGCAACTTACATTGTTGGCTGGATTACCGTGGGAATGATAGATAAACAAAAAATATTTTATTTACATAAATTAATTACTATTAATTAGTATAAAAACAATATCTGTATACCTATATACAAAGCTGGAGGTTTAGGCGTCAAAAAATTCCTCCCCATCGACGTCAACTGGGAGGGTGGCCAGAAGGCTGGCGGCATTGCCACGTTGAATGGCAATGCCAATCCTTTGTGCGAGGAATGAACCAGCCCTCTGGTCACGGGTAGCGTCTATAAGCCGTTTTGAAATTTCTTTAAATAAAAGACGGGCACTTGGACCCCAAGATCCCAGCGTCTCAACCCCAAACGGCTCAAATATGTAATTACCTGTTAAATTACTATATTTGCGCCGTTTAAGGGTCTTTGCCGAAGCAGCGGCAGCGCAGGCGCAGTCCGTAGTCCCTGGAAGATGTGAAGGCGCAAGGGTGTCAGCACATGTCGCATCCCACACCAAATGCCTTCCCATCTTCCAAGGCACCAACGACATCCCATCCGGCCTCTTGCCATCGTCGCGCGCCAAACCAGTAGGTTCTAGTACGGCTGGAACGCCGGCGGTGACAAGAGCCCGACGGATAATGTCATTGATGTACGCGTGCCGCGAAAGCCGTCCCGCGCTCCTGCTGCATGAGAGGCCATGGTGTCCAAGGCTACCCACTTCTTCTCCACAGCGACAACGATGCGGAGAAACGCAAGGAGCACCCAAACGAAGGCAAGCAGCGATACGGAAGGTGTTATCGTCCAACATGGTACCAATGTTGGGCGATGGTAGGGCTTGAAGCCAGACACCGGATTCCCATTCCCCCACAGCCAAAAGGCGAGCACGCTCCGCAACATTGGTAGAAGTAGAAATGAGATGTTTTCTTACCATGTTGCAGAGCGGCACGTCCCATTGCCTCTGGGAAGATGGGTTACCTGGCAAATCAGCGTTTGGGCAAAACATTTTCCAAGCATTTAAAGCTTCGGCCTTGCCTGGCACTTCCGAATTAGTTAAGCTAGGGGTTAGGATTCTTCTAACTAATTCATCCGTGCCATGCACCGAAGATAGAAATGCTGGTAGACTTACGTCGGTAATTTTGCGAACGCCGAGCCCGCCTAGACGCACAGGCATGGATGCCTGAAGCCAGACACGGTCGTTCATATCCACATTTAGAATTTTGCATAGTGTGTTTTGAATCACGCTATCCGTTTTACCTAAAAGAGCCAAATATTTAAAAAGTTGAGTTGATCGGAGAACATGTGTAAATTTAGGAACGAAAAGACAATACCGAATTATAGTGAAAGCAGAATGGATGTTAATTTGTTGCAAACGGTCCGAAACTTCACAGAAATTTTGAATCTTTTCTTCTACGAAAGAGTCATATGCTTCCTCTAAGATTGGGGACCCAAGGAGGCGGAGTGAATCTTTTTGAACAATTTTTAAATTTGGGGCCAAAACGTTGAATTTTGATAATGTGGAAATGATATCAATGTTATCACTCAGAAGAATTTCACATTTAGTGGGATTTAATTGCAAACCAATGGATCTGAATTCATCTTTTAAAAAAGCCAAATCTTTTAAAACTGTATTAACGTCTCCTCCTAGGGTCCCATCATCTAGGTACCATATGTTAAATTTAGAATTTAGCTGCCGAATTACAGGAACGAGAATATCTACAGTCGGCCAGATTGACTGCAACTCAGTCAAATAAACACTCAAACAAGTAAAAAGGCAGAGGTCTCCTACTTACAGAACGTTTGACGTTTGTACTGTCCTAGTAAATAAGAAATATACGATGCCACTCAAACGCACGCCCCCGCATCACCAATTACAACAACTACGACTGCTCAATTACTCCCCTTGACCTGCGACAGTAATGCGACAATGGGAAACCAGTGGGCCTACCGCCCAAGTGTCGTCGATATCACAGCCGTCGAAATGTTGCGTTGGTCAAGGTCGACGGCCATTTTGTACCGCCCCATTGATAATCGATGCCGGCGCGGCGTAAGAATGAATGAAACGCTGTTTTTGACAGTTAAATAGCTGCCGCTTAAAAAAATTCAAATCGACGGCGTCGCTTGACAGTGTCATTTCATTACGGCACCTCATGAGCTGTCGTTTTGAATATTATTTTCTTTTCCGACGGTTGATTACGTTGCCGATTGCACCTAACACTAGGCTACTATGGCTTTTATGTGGGCGACTGCCGATGAGTGGGTTCTGCCGTCCTATTGCACCTAACACTGGGCTACTATGGCTTTTATGGGGGCGACTGCCGACGAGTGCGTTCTGCCCTCCTATTGCACCTAACACTGGGCTACTATGGCTTTTATGGGGGCGACTGGGTTCTGCCCTCCTATTGTACCTAACACTGGGCTACTATGGCTTTTATGGGGGCGACTGCCGACGAGTGGGTTCTGCCCTCCTATTGTACCTAACACTGGGCTACTAAAGCTTTTATGGGGGCGACTGGGTTCTGCCCTCCTATTGCACCTAACACTGGGCTACTATGGCTTTTATGGGTGCGACTGCCGACGAGTGGGTTCTGTCCTCCTATTGTACCTAACACTAGGCTACTATGGCTTTTATGGGGGTGACTGGGTTCTGCCCTCCTATTGCACCTAACACTGGGCTACTATAGCTTTTATGGGGGCGACTGGGTTCTGCCCTCCTATTGTACCTGCGACTAATTAAAACACTCTTTAATCTTTACCTTACCTACTTAAACGTTTATGCTGTGTTGTTTGTTGTTTTCGTATGTTTCCGAAGGAAGGAATAAGCGAAGGAGTTGGAGGACGAAATTCCATCGTCGGCAGTCGCCCCCATAAAAGCCATAGTAGCCCAGTGTAGATGCAATAGGAGAGCAGAACCCAGTCACCCCCATAAAAGCCATAGTAGCCCAGTGTTAGGTGCAATAGGAGGGCAGAACCCAGTCGCCCCCATAAAGGCCATAGTAGCACGGTGTTAGGTGCAATAGCAGGGCAGAACCCAGTCGCCCCCATAAAAGCCATAGTAGCCCAGTGTTAGGTGCAATAGGAGGGCAGAACCCAGTCGCCCCCATAAAAGCCATAGTAGCCCAGTGTTAGGTGCAATAGGAGGGCAGAACCCACTCGTCGGCAGTCGCCCCCATAAAAGCCATAGTAGCCCAGTGTTAGGTGCAATAGGACGGCAGAACCCACTCGTCGGCAGTCGCGATCATAAAAGCCATAGTAGCCCAGTGTTAGGTGCAATCGGCCTCGTAATCAACCGTCGGAAAAGAAAATAATATTCAAAACGACAGCTCATGAGGTGCCGTAATGAAATGAAACTTCAAAGCGACGCCGTCGATTTGAATTTTTTTAGGTGGCATCTATTTAACTGTCAAAAACAGCGTTTCATTCTTTCTTACGCCGCGCCGGCATCGATTATCAATGGGGCGGTACAAAATGGCCGTCGACCTTGACCAACGCAACATTTTGACGGCTGTGATATCGACGACACTTGGGCGGTAGGCCCACAGGGTTCTACAGTGGCGGATCCAACCCTCAACGTCGCAGGACGGAAAAAAAGAACGATCAAACAGAACGAAAAAGGAATAGATACTGTGACGTCTGGGGTCTGACCTCATAGCTTCTTTTGCCGATGAAATTATACGACGTATTTCAAGGAAATATATTATTTAATTCAATCAAGTACTTTTATTTCTATTATTTAGGGGACTTTTACACGGGGTTATTTAACTTTAATATACGGACTGGGGAAGGAACGCGGACTCTGCCCAAGGATAGGGCTTACAGCGGAATTCTCCTCAGGATACTTTTTCACAGCTCGATTCAAGGACGGGTCCTCCGGATCCCGTTGCAACTTGAACTGTCCAGGCTCCTTTGTTTTCCTAACTTCGCAATTCAAATTTAAATTATTACAACAGTTTTATTTTTATATCGCTGACGCATGATGGCCAGGGAATTAACTGTAGTGTTCGAAGGAGCCCGAACACCACAATACGTTATCCATGAACATATTTATCACCTTTTCTAAAGAACAAGAAAAGAGGTTTGAAGATCTTATAAGCAAGATATTGAGCAAAACTGTGAACTCAAGAGTAGTGTGGAAATGATGTCTGAAAAACATGATGCATTTTTTAAACGTGTAACGCACCTTGAATCAGAACGTAAAGAAGATCGAGAACATTATACATCTAGAAAATTCGATAGAAAGCCTCGAACGTAAGAATAGAGCTTGTAGTGTGGAAATACGTAATATACCCAAGATTAATGGAGAAACAAAAGAGATTCTCGGCGACCTAGTGACGAAAGTGGGCCATACAGTAAATGTATATATAGAAGGTGCAAATATAGGGATGTATTTAGAGTTAGTTCCAAGGATAACTCAAATCCGGTTATAGTGGAACTTAATACGGTGGTACTCAAAAATCAACTTATTAAGGGAGTCAAGGAATATAATAGAAATAAGAAAAACTGTGATAAGTTAAATACCACTCATATCAACCCGAAACAACCTCCCAATCCGTTATACGTATCAGAATCTCTAACGCACAAAACACAAAGGCTAACTTGAACTTGAACGTTCGGCATTTTCCGGCGAAGAGACGTGTCGCGCCGTGCCGCTGCCGCGCTTTATATTTTTTGCTTTTCAGTTCTTTCGACGGTTAAATTTTTTGTTAATAAGTTTTTATAATAGTAAAGAAAGACGTTAGTCACTTAAAGCATTTCATATAAATAATACTTGCTTTTTATACCACATAATTTCATCATATATCTTCGGCAATAACGTAATATTAGACACGTCGTACTACAAAATTTAAAGCTTCGTACCGGTGCCGTGCGGCGCTGCAATCGGGTCATAGGATGTCTTTTTTTTACGAATTTACGCCCGTGTGAGGCCGGACCCGGACCGCTAGTATTCCCATAAATTGTGAAACACTCGCACCCAAAACACATAGACAGTAGGTACTATTAGCACAACTCATATCACACACTCACTAACACCACTTACACATACATATCACTCACACACAAAAACAATTTGTTACCCAATCACTGTGACTCTGACAATCTTATTGTCACTAAAAAATCAGTTTCCTCTAATAGAGGACACTGATTTCTGTAACACAAGTACTGACCTAACGCAGACATCAGAGACCTCTAAAAAAATGTAACTTTTTATGTGAAAAACTTTTTAACAAAAAATTAAACCGCAAATATAATTAACCTTTTTTATTTAACCTTAATAACTAACTTCTTAAAGTAATGAAACTATATCTAAGTATATATTTTTGTAAATAGTGGAGTTTTAAATTAACCTTAATAACTAAGTTCTTAAACGAATGTAAGTATATCTAAGTAATTTTGAGTCGGCGCCAAACAATCAATGTACAAAGTTCACTAAATTACCTTAAATCGGCCACCTTACACCCCGGCATTAAAGAACGATTCCGATCCGAGTCCGCCTGCTGTGACTGTGAGTCGGGGTGATAATCCTGATGCTGGTATCAATAACCAGTCATTAATAATAATAACACATCCTTGTGTTTCCTTGTATTCTAACCTTGTTGATAACAAGTATGTCATTGCTCTTACGCAGCTAGTAACATACGTTCGAACTTTCTGAAGGCGTTTATAGAAAACATGGTATTGTACGAGAATACTAGTGGCCCGTCTCGGCTTCGCACGAGCAAAACTAGTAAAAAAATAACATTACCAAAAACCATCTATTACCATTCCAATAAATTAAAAAAAAATGGTAAAAAATAAGTAATAAAGTAGTTCATGTAACCCTATTACAGCACCACCTAATGGGTCAAATTGTGAATCTAAACCATTCACGGACCTACTCAAACACACACAAAATTTCATCAGAACTGCCTTCAAAATTACTTACAACAGCTTACAACAGTTATACAACACGAAAGACATCAATGGCCAAAATAGATTTGTTACCCCAGCTCCACCGCTTTAGGCTCTGCGTTGATAAATCAGTCAAGCAGTCAGTAAGGACAAGTAATTATCAAAGATATATTACACAGGGCGTCCCACGGCTATGCAATATGGAGGGAAAGTGTCTTACTCGTAAATAACCATTGTCGATAGACAATTTTACTGAAAGAAGACTTCATTTTGATTTGAAAACCATTTAAATATTGCATGCAAAGTTTTTCGAAAACGGTAATCGAACCGGCTAAAATTGGAAAATATAACATTCTGTATTTAATAGATCAAATCTCTCTAAAAAACATGTTTTGGATACTTTCTCTCCATGCGACATAGACGTGGGACGCGCTGTATAATTACTCGTCCTGACTGACGGTTTGACTGATACTGATATGTCATGTTTGACGGCCTCTGTGGCGCGGGCATAGCGGTAGTGCATAGTGGAGCTCTTCATCCGAGGAAATCTTCTCTTACGAACCAGGATGAGGAGAAACCTGCCCCTCTAGGGAAGGCCTTTTTGCCATACATTTATGGTACAACGGATCGTATCGGGAGACTGCTAGAAGCTTACAACATTAAGTCTATTTTCAAGCCCACGACACAGTTACGTAATCTTCACCGTTCAGTCAAGGACCCTCGTGACCCACTATCTTCGGCTGGAGTTTACCGAATCCCCTGCTCGTGTGGCTCGGTATACGTGGGCACTACTCAAAGAAGCGTCAAGACCCGCCTTTCAGAACATGAACGAAATTGCCGCCTCGGCCACTTCGACAAGTCAGCGGTTGCGGAACACACCCAGGAGGATGGTAATCATACCATCAAATTTCAGAACACGAAGGTTCTAGCCACCACTTCACAATTCTTTCCACGGCTATGTCGAGAAGCCATCGAAACATTCAAGCATCCCAATAATTTTAATAGAAAAAACGAAGGTTTTCATCTCCAAAAAGATTGGTATCCAGCACTGAGAGCCGCGCGTCATCACAATTCAAACATGACGAAGCCGCCACCATCCCCGGTATCCCCCTTGCTTAGCCTCGACTAATCAGTATCGAGCGCATCGGTTGCGCAGCTCTCAACCAATCAGGAGCGATCACGTTGTTTAGCCCCTCCCATTGCACCTATAAATACGCCAGTGACTCGGGCCTTTACATCAGTCGCACCGAGTTCGCCGCCGAGGAAGGTTCTCCGCACTCGACGGCGTCCCGACGTGTACCACTGAAGATGTCGACCGCAGTGATCGACGAAACGTCTGGAACACAAGTTTCCGATGGACCACGGCCAAACAGCCCGGAAGCAGTATATTCTACATGCAACGCCGGCCGTGAAAGCCTTAAGATTTTTTATTATTTATTATTATTTATGTCATTGAAAGTAGCAATCATTGGCCAATGTTTACTCAGTTGTAGTTATTAAATTTTCCAGTAATTAGTTATTAAAGGGATACATCATTCGTGTTTACGCAACTGTAATCATTGTTTTTCAGTGTTATTGTAAAGGTATTCAATACCTCAGCATAAATTAGTAACTATGTATTGTTAGACTGAAATTAAATACGAAAAATGAAATTAAATATGAATACTGAATAATATTTATATTGGATAAAAAGGAATAACAAGTCACGCACCCTCATACGCATACCCGTGTTGGGACAGCCATAAAATTGTTGTTAACAGTTCTTCCTGACTCTCCTGCATCCTCGTAGGAGTTTACAATTGAAGTCCAAGCTCGTAGCATTTCCAGGATTTCGAAGACTGATCACGTTGATAGATGATCCATTTGTAAGCCCCTGAATCACCAGATTTTTTTATTTATGGCCCCGAAGGCAAGATACGATAACGCCCCGTGGGCAAGATTATGATGACTCCCCTTAGGCAATGACCCATTATAGCCCCGTAGATATCATCACGATAATGCCCCATAGGTAGTGACATAATATATCTCCGTAGGCAACATCACGAAAATCACGTCATGAGAACACCCCGTAGGCAGTGTCATAATATAGCCACGTAGGCAACATCACGCTATTCACGTCACGGTAACGCCCTGAAGGCAGTGACACAATATAGCCCCGTAGGCAACATCTTGATAACCACGTCACGATAACGCCCCGTAGGCAGTGACATAATATAGCCCCGTAGGCAATATCAAGATATCCACGTCACGATAACGACCCTTAGGCAATGACATAATATAGCACCGTAGGCACCATCATGAGGACTACGTCACGAAAACGGCCCGTAGACAGTGACACAATATAGCCCCGTAGGCAACTTCACCAAAACGCCCCATAGGCAGTGACAAAATTACAGCCCCGTAGGCAACTTGATACCATCGTCCTGAAGACTCGTGAATTGATAGAGGATACGTCATCTGGTTCCAAATCTTCATCTGTAGGCAGATCAGTCTTCTCGTCTGACACACCAGAGTTTGATTGTCTCGAGCAACCACATTTTTATATGCTCTCCTGCCCCTAGCGGCTGAGGTAACTTCATACCGGTCGTTTGGTAAGACTGCCGTTACCTTGTAAGGTCCAGCGTATCTTGAAACAGGCTTTCTACTTGTAAGACCGGGTCATAATATTTTTCGCTCAACCATAACCAGTTTACCCACCGTTATTGGTTCTGCTGATCGTCGGCCTTCATCAAAACGCGTCTTCATGGCAATTGAATTATACTCAGTTCTTTTAGCTGCCTGCTCTCGTAAATTTTGCACATCTGTCGCGTATTGTGCACTATGTAGATCACATACCAATCATGGTCTTAGGCCACAGCAGATTAACTCAAGAGGTGAATTTCCGGTACCCTGGCTCACTGTAGAATTTATACCCAACTGCGCTTTCGCTAAGTAAGCGTACAACCCTTCAAGCCGTCAAGGAAGTTAAGAATGTACGATTCAGTCTCTCAACTTGGCCATTTGCTCTTAGCGAAGCCACGGCATTCAATACGTGTTTTATCCCAAGTTTAGTACAAAAATCCTTAAAATCACGGCACGTGAATGTTGTGCCTATCACTTATTATTTTCATCGGATAACCGTAAACTTGACCAAATTTATTTAGTGCTGTAATAGCTCAAGAACCTTTCTGCTCCATCGGCCATCGGTTCTCCGAGCTATGTGCCCTGCCCACTGCCACATCAGCTTGCTGACTCACTCTGCTATGTTGGTAACTCTAGTTCGTCTACGGATCTCCTCATTTCTGATTGGATCTCGTACAGAAACCCCAAGCATAGCCCGTTCCATAGCTCACTGTGTGACCCCGAGCTTCCTTATGAGGCCCATAGTGAAAGACCACGTCTCGGCACCGTAGGTCATCACTGGTAATACACACTAATTAAAGACCTTTGTCATCAAGGATTGCGGTATTTTGGTCGAAAAGACGCTGCGCAGTTTCCCGAACGCAGCCCAGCCGAGTTGAATTCGTCGATTGACCTCCTTCTCGAATTCGGATTTGCCTAGTTGGACGGTTTGTCCCAGATAGACATATACATCAACAACTTCGAGGGGTGAGCCTCCCAATAATACGGTGGTGGGCGACACATGGACCCGTCTTTCGTCTTGTCCATTTTTATTTTCAGACCCACCCGCCGGGACGCTCTGTTGAGGCCCCCAAGCATAGGGCTGGGCTCTTCTAAAGACTTTGGCATGACCACGATGTCGTCGGCAAATCCAAGGTGAGTGGTGTATTGATGCCGAATCCTTTCCAATCCAAAAGCTTGAATGTTCTTCCATTGCATTGGTTTCGGCGAGATGACCTAAGGTAACCTAACTCCCCTCTGCAACGGAATTAACCTCTGTGCTCCGTAACCGACATGGTGGCATTCTATTCAATAATAAATACCACTTTCATGTACTGAAAGTAATTAATATTACAATCACAATATCAATAATGATGACCTCTGTGGCGTAGCGGTAGTGCGTTCGACTGCTAAGCCAAAGGTCGCGGGTTCGATTCCCGCTCAGTGTGAATATGTATATTTGTATTGGTCTGGGTGTTTCTATATATAATATGTATTTATTTACAAAAAAGAAGTATTTAAGTATGTGTTACAAACGTGAAGAGACTAGGGGAAGTAGTGACATCACCGTCAGTCTAATTCTGCATTCCTTATAATTAGTATTTAATTAAGTTATATAGATTTCAGATTATTGTTTTAAAAGTTAATTTCTGATTAGTCATTAATAATTGATTAAGTGCTAAATTGAATAACGATGTATCGAGACATATATTTTTTGAGTGGGTATCATTGTACGCGGTTATAAAAACACGATGTACAATCATTTGAGCTCTCAGTTCGCTGTAAGACGCTGAATAAACAACAACTGTATTGACGCTGCCTATTATTCCAAATATACATCTTTGTCCAATCTCGGCCTATACCTCTTCGTTACACTTCAGAAGTGGGATAGAACAAAATAAGAATGCCACCACACTCCAGCAGTTCGAGGAAATGAATATCCAGCGAGACTTCAGCTAATACGACCAGTGAAGACGAAAATGTAAGCAATTTTTTTTTTCGAGTACCTACCACACATTTGGACGCTGAAATCATCCCTAAGTTTGATCCTGAACTTCTGCTTTTCTATGCACAAATGTAAAAGGTTGGTTACACAAAATCGAGTAGCTAGGAGCCTCTACGAAGTTAGTGAGTGTGACAATATTTTTTCCATACAAATTCGTCTTCGTGGCGTAGCACGGGAATAACATAATGATCTGGATGATTACGGCACCTCGTGAACTAATTGGAAAGATAGGTTAACAAAAGCATTTCCCCGTTCCACTTATTTGTTGACCGCCTACGAGAAAATGATAAAACGAAAAAAAATCCAAGGATTTTATCATCTTTTGAAAATTCTATGAAGGTTGAATAATAATAATCTCTTTATACATTTACACATCAAAAACATTGGGAGCAAAATCGACCTGGCAGTAAGGGACAGCAGCAAGCGCCGCCCGCGCCGAGGACCTGCTACAACTGGCGGGATGGCCCAGCCGCTGCCACCTGCTGCTATGCAGCCGGTACTTCGCAGCCCGCTTCCAGAGCTGCGTAGTATACTACTTCTTTGCATCACGAATCACGGAGGCCCCAGCACACGCTACTGGTACGGAATGTATAGTTCACTACTATTTGCATTCTAAAAACTCTATCCGCATTGTTTGTAAAATTTGTTTCGATTAATAATCGATTGTTGGCTGATAATTACGAATACGAGAGGTCTACCTAGCTTATACTAAATAAACTAAAAAAAAAAACTAAAAGAGATTTAGAAATTACGGCTGTAAGTTAACCTACATACATACAAAACCTATTCTCACATATTTATTACCCAAGTTGGGCATAGAAAATTATCCAGATCCATCATCTGCTTCTGTTCTGAACACACTTCCGAGTTTAAACTAGTCAAACGCTTCGAGGTTTACATACACTGTCACTAAGCAAAGTACGATTTAAACTTCATACCGACGAATGTTAATCTAAACAATATAAATAGTTATTTGACAACCATCCATCCAAAAGTGAACCAGGTACGTAGGTACCAACTTCTCAAGCGTTAAGTTCTTAGTCTGCATCTGACTACTAGCCGTTGCCCGCAGTTCCGCCCGCGTAGATGTCGATGATCGCGACCAACGAACTATGTCGTATCCTTAATTTCCTAACATCTTTTGAATGGAATGTTCCGATTTCAATAATACCAAATGTAATCAACAGGTATTGAAACAGTCTTGAATACGCAACCATATATGTGGATAAGAATTAATACAAATATGGATAGCATTGTCTGATTTTGATGGGCATTCCTATTAACTTTAAAAATGTAAAAAAGTAGTTATACTGACACAACTACAATACGAGTAGTTGGACATAAGGTCTCGCGAAGTTTTTTGTAAATATTGATATGTTCTATAATATTGTAGAACATTGCTCTATCATCAATACTTACCGCAGCGCATGCGATGAAAGATTTTATGACTAATATTTTTATACCTTCGAGTTGATTTTAGTAGAGATTTCTAAGGACCTCTAATTTTTCTAGTAGTAAAAATAGCCAATGTTACTCGGTGATAATGTCTCACTAAAACGGTAAAAGAATTTTTGAAATCGGCCCAATAGTTTTTATGTTTATTCGTTACATACAACCATCCAAAATACAAATATTCTCTCTTAATAATATTAGTGTAGATGTAAAAGTTTCACTATTAACATGAGGAGCTGTTGTTGCGATGCTTGTATTTACACAGAACACTATACACCATTGAATACTTTGCTAGTTACGAGAGCAATCCTTTATTATTTTATTCATCAAACTGTTTAAACACAAAAATCGTACCAACTACGAGTGATAAACATAGGCAATACGGATTAGTACACGGTAGATACCGATAGTTAGATGTTAAAGTACCTACCCTGCAAGAAAACAAAAATTTGCTATATTTGCGAATATTGATTTTTGTGAAATAGATGAGTGTAATACGTGTCGTTAGACATAAATGTTTACAGTTATAGAAATACATAGTAGAAATTACGAGACTCGCAAATGCTCGGTTGTGAAGAGCTCAGTTTTTCAAATTGATTGGCAGATTTGAGTTCAACATTACATACTTGCAAGATGAACACAACACAACAAGGGATGACTAATCCAAGTATTGTAAATATTGCATTGAATGGCAAGGTGTGCTACTCTAAAACTTTCCAAATAGAATTTGTGAAAAATATTACGATCAAGTAGTCCTGTTCACTTTAATAAATGTGAATAAGCTGTCAAAGGAATGATTAATAATAATTTTTGTTATTAGAATATTGTGATTACGACCACTAAATGTCTTATGACTAGGAATAGATCTACAATAATGTATGGATTTGCCCGATTTGTTCACATTTATGTTACTGTTCCGCTCTTCTAGGTAGTAACGCGATGACATATAGCCTATAACCAAACAGAATGTAAGAATTTCTCAATTCGTACCAGTAGTTCCCGAGATTCGCGCGTCAAAACAAACAAACAAACTCTTCAGCTTTATAATATTAGTATAGATAATGAGGACCCTAAATTATCAATAATTTATCTATCGATCTATTACAACGGGTGAATGAAAAGTCCGTAATGGATTAAAACATATTTCAAGCAACCAGTCTTCTAAAATTTTATGAATCTTAAAGCTTTAACTTCACTGGGTACCTGCAGTCGCCCCCAGAAGTTGCTGAATACTAAAAACAACTACAAACGATCTTCACATTGAAAGAAATCAATAAATAATTGATATTTATTATTTTTTAATGTACAGAGGACATAATGATAACAAGTAACTGTGCTATAAGTATTGGTCATTCAGGACAACTGCATAACCTATATCATAATGAAATGGCTGTGAGACTAAGTCTATTTATTTCATTCATGTATTAAAGCATATTAACAGCGTAAACACCAACAGTGTCAATACCAATATTGTCAACACCAACATTATCTAGTTACAATGGAAATATGGCATGTGCTACACCAATTACAAATATGCACATCATTGACTAATTGTCTTGCAGAAGTAATAGAATAGATCATTATTAACCAATGTAAGTATATCATACGTTGCATGTTAAGTTTAAAAAATCATTCAAATGAAAATCAAATTAAGATTGATAGAATAACAGAATAATAAAATTGTACAAAATACATTAGACATTAGAAGTCGGATTAGAATAACAAAAACAAAGTCTATAGTGGATAGCTAAAAGGGGACGGCTGTGTGATCAAGTCCATATAAATAGGACGGCTGTGTGATCAAGTCCATATAAATAGGACGGCTGTGTGATCAAGTCCACATAAATAGGACGGCTGTGTGATCAAGTCCATATAAATAGGACGGCTGTGTGATCAAGTCCATATAAATAGGACGGCTGTGTGATCAAGTCCATATAAATAGGACGGCTGTGTGATCAAGTCGATATAAATGTGGGCTGTGTGATCGAGTCTATATAAATAAGGACGGCTTTGTGATCAAGTCCATATAAATGAGGATGGCTTTGTGATCAAGTCCATATAAATGAGGACGGCTTTGTGACCAAGGGGCCTACCGCCCAAGTGTCGTCGATATCACAGCCGTCGAAATGTTGCGTTGGTCAAGGTCGACGGCCATTATGTACCGCCCCATTGATAATCGATGCCGGCTGGGCGTAAGAATGAATGAAACGCTGTTTTTGACAGTTAAATAGCTGCCGCCTGAAAAAATTCAAATCGACCGCGACTCATGAGCAGTCGTTTTGAATATTATTTTCTTTTCCGACGGTTGATTACGATGCCGATTGCACCTAACACTGGGCTACTATGGCTTTTATGGGTGCGACTGCCGATGAGTGGGTTCTGCCGTCCTATTGCACCTAACACTGGGCTACTATGGCTTTTATGGGGGCGACTGCCAATGAGTGGGTTCTGCCGTCCTATTGCACCTAACACTGGGCTACTATGGCTTTTATGGGGGCGACTGGGTTCTGCCCTCCTATTGTACCTAACACTGGGCTACTATGACTTTTATGAGGGTGACTGCCAACGAGTGGATTCTGCCCTCCTATTGTACCTAACACTGGGCTACTATGGCTTTTATGAGGGCGACTGGGTTCTGCCCTTCTATTGCACCTAACACTGGGCTACTATGGCTTTTATGGGGGCGACGGCCGACGATGGAATTTCGTCCTCCAACTCCTTCGCTTATTCCTGCCTTCTGAAACATACGAAAACAACAAACAACACAGCATAAACGTTTAAGTAGGTAAGGTAAAGATTAAAGAGTGTTTAATTAGTCGCAGGTACAATAGGAGGGCAGAACCCAGTCGCCCCCATAAAAGCCATAGTAGCCCAGTGTTAGGTGCAATAGGAGGGCAGAACCCAGTCGCCCCCATAAAAGCCATAGTAGCCCAGTGTTAGGTACAATAGGAGGGTAGAACCCAGTCGCCCCCATAAAAACCATAGTAGCCCAGTGTTAGGTACAATAGGAGGGCAGAACCCAGTCGCCCCCATAAAAGCCATAGTAGCCCAGTGTTAGGTGCAATAGGAGGGCAGAACCCAGTCGCCCCCATAAAAGCTTTAGTAGCCCAGTGTTAGGTACAATAGGAGGGCAGAACCCACTCGTCGGCAGTCGCCCCCATAAAAGCCATAGTAGCCCAGTGTTAGGTACAATAGGAGGGCAGAACCCAGTCGCCCCCATAAAAGCCATAGTAGCCCATTGTTAGGTGCAATAGGAGGGCAGAACCCACTCGTCGGCAGTCGCCCCCATAAAAGCCATAGTAGCCCAGTGTTAGGTGCAATAGGACGGCAGAATCCACTCGTCGGCAGTCGCACCCATAAAAACCATAGTAGCCCAGTGTTAGGTGCAATAGGACGGCAGAATCCACTCGTCGGCAGTCGCACCCATAAAAGCCATAGTAGCCCAGTGTTAGGTGCAATCGGCATCGTAATCAACCGTCGGAAAAGAAAATAATATTCAAAACGACAGCTCATTGTGTGAAGTGTCATTTCATTACGGCACCTCATGAGGTGCCGTAATGAAATGACACTTCAAAGCGACGCCGTAGATTTGAATTTTTTTAGGCGGCAGCTATTTAACTGTCAAAAACAGCGTTTCATTCATTCCTACGCCGCGCCGGCATCGATTATCAATGGGGCGGTACAAAATGGCCGTCGACCTTGACCAGCGCAACATTTCGACGGCTGTGATATCGACGACACTTGGGCGGTAGGCCCACAAGTCCATATAAATGAAGACGGCTATGTGATCAAGTCTATATAAATGAAAGACAGCTGTGTGATGGTATATAAATAGGATGACTGTGTGATAAAGGTCCTAATTTAATATCAACGAAGTAAGAGACTTCAATAGTAAATTTACAAGAATAATAATAATACGAACATCAAAGAATATTTTTTTTTTATTTATTTATTTATTTTAGCCGTAACAATTATACATATGAACACAGTTTGTGATTGGGAATGTTGCAGTAAGCTTAGACAAAATTGTGTTTGGTTTTAGCATCTGCTGCTGAACTAGGCTTTTGACCTGTATCTCAGCTAACAGCGCCTCCACCCCACTTTGGATATACATATTTGATAAACAATACAATTACAACTGCATTACGAAACACTTAATAATAAATCTATGGACCTAATTAAAAATATTATTTTGTAAGCCTCTCTCTGTGTGTATATGTTATTGTGTATTTTTGTGTGTGTGTATGTGTGTGTTGGTGTGTGTGTGTGTATGCGAGAGAGAAAGAGAGGGTGTGTAATAGTGTGAGATGAGTGTGTGTGTGTGTGTTTATGTATGTGCATGTATGTATGGGTGTGTGATTAAGGAAAAAATGAAAGAAGAGTATGACGGTTTGCAAATGATACTTCTCCGTAAATTTATTAGCTTGGCTAATAATGAAGCTGCAACAAAAACATAAATGGAATTAATTTTACTACTCCACTACTTCCATTGTGAGCTCGGTTTCGTCGTATGATAATTTGCTCAGGTAGTTGGACACCGTTCTTTTTACAGCTACATAGGTTAATGGGTATATGTTATTGATTTTATTAAATTTGTTGTAGGTGAAAGGGCCTAGAAATGGAAAGAACCTGCGGACAAAACATGTTTTAGGCCTAATATTACGTTCACATACCGCATAAGATCTTCGCTGAGACATTTGTCCTTGGGTATATCTAATTAAGGAGTGCTGTTTCAACGTTAACTTTAATAAAAATAGCTGGCGCACAGTTAATACCTCACAGTATTCATATAAAAGCACAGTTGGATAGCGATAGGGTTTGAAAGTACAGAGCTTGAGAATACTTCGCTGGGCAACCTCAAGCTGCAAGCTGCAATGGTTACATATTGGTGGTAGATGACATTAAATCGCATCCTCATATTCGCCATTGCTGGCATGTGAGACTACATGCAGAGATATTACATTTTTAAAATGAATAAACAAATTAACACAATTCTTCAAACAAAATAAAAAAATGTCTTGCAATGTCAATAATACTAAATAGATAATGTCAAAATGAAAGGAAAATGTCGATAAATATATCAATGTTATTATTAATTATCAACTGTATGTTCATCATGTCTGAGTTATTTGCATTATTTGCTATCTTAGTAATGACATCTCTAGATGTTCCTGGACACTGTAGAAACACATGTCTTTCAACCAGCTAAGTTTCTGCAGAAAATATTTACAGGCAGATCTTTCATGTAATTTGGTAATTTATTAAAAATTTGATGGTCATTGGATATCAGCTTCTCGTATATTGCTCCGTTTCTATCGAAGGTATTAACAGTCGACCAGGATAACGTGTATTGAACTTATAGTGGTCTTCACATGTTTTAAATAAATATTTATGACTTTTAACGAAGTTGCAACACTCAAACATGTACATAGATGGGGCTGTTAGCAGGTTTAACTGTTTAAATAATACACAAATAATTATATAAGGCTGTGTGATACTGTAGTCTAGATCTATTTGAAACAACGTTAAAAAGTATCCTTGATACATAACAAGACATATAATACATCTATTCCACAAGGCTGTGTGATGGTGCAGTCCAGATCTGTGTGAGACGTATTTACAAATACATGATGATACATGACAAGAAACATAAATATAACATCAATTATACTATAAAGCTGTGTGATACTGTGTATAGATCTATGTGAAACGACGTTAAACTATGTGATATATATTGAAAGGAATATCAATTTAACATGTAGGTATTCTACAGGCTGTACATAATCTATCTATTTTACTTAGCGGTATGGTACGGTATTCTAGATCTATGTGAACCCAAAACATAACCATATGATGTTATGGTACATAAGAAATTAAACAAATAGAAATTGTATTGTGATACAACAAAAGATAACAAAGAAAGATACAACAAAGCTGTGTGATACAACAAACTACATGAACACTTAAATATGTTTACCCTACTGAGTGTATCTACTATACTATGACGGTTTACATCTGTGTATAACAGTAATATGGTGATTAACCGTAGTCTAGAAAGATCATTATACTTAGGTACCTACATAAAGCTGAAGGAGTATATCATATATGTGTGCATATACTTGGCTGCCTAGTGTCCAAAAAATTTGTATCGAATAACATTTTAGGATTTTAAGTTTATAAGGGCATAAACTGCGTGATATTTTTATTATTTCAGTTCCAAAAAAATATGACGACGACAAGAGACGAGACGATCGCCGTGAGACACGGCGTATGCAGGATGGCCGAGTGTTACAAACGTGAAGAGACTAGGGGAAGTAGTGACATCACCGTCAGTCTAATTCTGCATTCCTTATAATTAGTATTTAATTAAGTTATATAGATTTCAGATTATTGTTTTAAAAGTTAATTTCTGATTAGTTATTAATAATTGATTAAGTGCTAAATTGAATAACGATGTATCGAGACATATATTTTTTGAGTGGGTATCATTGTACGCGGTTATAAAAACACGATGTACAATCATTTGAGCTCTCAGTTCGCTGTAAGACGCTGAATAAACAACAACTGTATTGACGCTGCCTATTATTCCAAATATACATCTTTACCCAATCTCGGCCTATACCTATTCGTTACATATGTTTATCCGCATTCTACAACCCATATGACAAGCTCTGCTTAGTTTGGGTCTAGATGGCGTAGTGTACTTTGTCCTACAATATTTATTTATTAATTAATATTACTTCGAAAATTTCTGTATGTCAAATTATTGAACCTTGAAAAAAAGTCTTTGGTCTAATTGTAGGTAAAGTAAATTAAAACTAAATAATTTAATTAATAAAATCAAACAACTACATACATACACACAGAAAAATATCTACATACATACGTCTTAAATCCATTCACATCATCACCGACTAGTAATGTTCCCAGAAGGCTATTCGATGGCAATGCTAATTCTTTGAGCAAGATCATATCCCGAATTCGTTCACGTGTAGCACTTGGACCCCATGAGGCCATGACCCTAACGTCTCAAGCCAAACGGCTCAAAAATATAATTGCCTACTAAATTACAGTATATACGCCGTTTAAGGTTTTCCCCAGATGTAGCAGCAGTGCCGGCACAGTTTGCTGTACTTGGAAGATGGGACAAGGTGCAAGGGCGTCGACGCATTGTAGGCAGTTTGATATGGTTTTACATCTACGTCCGTCGATAACCCTGGGGTTATCCTTTCGAGGGCGTATCCGGGATGCCCGTGCACTTGGGGAGGACACCGTGTGGTTTAGTCGATTCGATTCTGACGCACCCATTTCATCGGTGAAACCGATGGGGTGGAGCCCGTGGGGGTATAATTAAAAAAAGCCCTTCTTATAAGCAACGGCTTTGAATTTGGTTTCGTTAGGGATTTGATACATTTGTAGGTACTACTTTATGATAACTAACATTATAACTATGCAAAGGGATAATTACATCAGGGTTTGATAGTCATAATGCCAGTCACTTTGGTCGGTGCGTATCCGTAATTATAAGGAAATTCAAAGATTATACAAAATTATTGAAATAAGAATCCCTTGATTGATTTTTATGAAGGCAGAGCATCGAGGCGCTTTGAAGATGGAGCCAACTTTAGCTGGGACAAGTATCAACTTTTTTATAGTTCCTTCTAAAAATGGTGAGTTGCTACTATCAAATACCGCAATTTTTTGGCAATCTGTGAGCAACTTTTATAGCTAAATAGCTCAATCTATGCGGGGCGCTCAATCACATGCATGAAGACATCTAGTTTTACCCCTGACGCACAACGAGGGGTTATTAAAGTTTTACCTGTTTGTTTGTGTACGGCATCATAGGTCCCAAACGAATAAACCGATTTTAATGTAGTTTTTAAGATAATAACTGAATTAAATTTAATTCAGAAGACAAAAATACGCGTAAAACTTTTCTGTTGAAGTCGATACAACGTAAAAATTCAATATCATTCGAGACGTCTAGTTCCCGTTTGGGGTGTCCGTCAGGCTGGCCCAGCCCTACGGAATTTGCTAACGAGATGTGTACCAATCTAACGTACTCCTTGACACAAACATGCGTACTTATTTTGTTTTCAATGTACCTCTTTTGTAAAAAAGTTAGAGGCATTTCTTAGGGGCCGGTACAGCCTAACGTTTTTAGCCCGGTCCCTTTATATCGTGACAACTACAACACATACTGACATTATTTTGTTACAGATTTAATGTACTCCTAAGTTACACACATATATATCTAAGTTTGTAGTAAAATCCAATATAATAAAGGTGAAATTAACAGTTTTTATCGCCGGGCTGAAATTACTCCAATATCTCTAAAAATTAAAACTACAACACCTGAAAATGTATAATATTGGTATATATAATCTAAAAGGGGTGAATAATACATGCACTTCTTTCGTTTTTAAATTAAGTCTTAATTAACCAGTTATTAAAACATTTCAGTTATTTCAGCAAGGCTCCCTTCAAGAATTAATATATTTTTTAATATTACTTTACATTAGATGGGACTTTTTAGTACGATATCACAGTTTTTTGTTGTCGACTTGTAGGCGTTCTGTTTCACAAGATATGTTTAACCTAAAAAGGCATGAGGTGGGTGTTAGTGAAGTGACAATCAGTCTCGAACTAATTTTAGGATAGAATTGTGGTGTGGTGAATTTGATCGGATGAGATGAAAGTATGATCATAAACTGCTCGCAGTTAGATAGGTATATACCTAAGTACTACTTACAGTACAGAAATATGGAGTAACGATAATACACATGCTCTGAGCAAACGGACAGCCGGCTGCATACACCACCAGTCACGGTCGCTAAGCGAGAGTGCGAGAGGTATAATCGTCGCTAAACAACTTGACAAGTTGGCCTTGATGCGCAACCAAGGTCAAAATCAATCATTGTTCAATTAAATGATAAAAGTCATCATCATCATCTGAGCGTTGTGTCCCTATTGCATCCGAGGTCTATACCTCGGAGCCCGGTTTTCACTTTCCTGCTTTTCCTGCTCCACTTCGCAGGACTTTGGGCATCCCTTGACGTCGCAATCAATGTCACCAGTCGCGTAAAGTACAGATCCCAAGTACTTCACTTGGTCCCGAAGTTCGGACCCTGGAGTTAGGATCCTGGAATTTGGATCCCGGAGTCCGGATCCCGGTGTTAGAATCCCGGAGTCTGGATCCCGGGGTCTGAATCTTGGCAGGTCTGAATCTTGAAATGAGACTATATCGAAACTGGACTGTATTTCTTTACAAAAATTTGCCCCTTAGTAATGAAAAGGTAAATTTACAAAAGAAAATAGTTTACAGTTTAGTTTCCTGAACCTATTAGATATGAACAGTCATCTTTCAATGTCCAACATACATAATGGTTACATGTTCGTAATTTATAGTAGGGTTAAAAAAAAAAATAGGGTGGTCTCCGACGGGAGCAAGTGGCACGCCGCCGCCTCTTTCTGCGAGCAGGTAATGCGCACGAAAGAGACGGCGGAGAGGGAGCGGGAGAGAACCCTGCCCCTCGAGTTTCGCAGTCTGCGGCGAGGACGCCGCAGACTCATCTACGCCCGGGACTACCAACCTCCATGATCGGGGCCTGAGGAAGGCAGTTGGCCGACTCGCCATCCTTACAGAAGCAGGCCGTGGCGGAGGCGTGTCGTGTGTGCCCTCACCGAAGCGGGATAAAACCCGACCCCACCAGGCGAGGCCGCGGTGGCTACCAAAGTCCGCCGGCAACCCTGGGGTTATCCGTTCGAGGGCTTACCCGGGGTGCCCGGCAACGGACACTTAGGGAGGACACCATGCGGTTTTAGTCGAGACACGACATAACCACCCCCACTGCCCAGCGTGGGGGTATTCGAAGGGATTTCCGCACGTAAAAAAAAAAAGGGTTTAAAAATATTAATTATTGAAATAAAACTATTTTTAACGGATTCTATTGGGATTTATTTGATATTATTTTATATTTTACATTGATTCCAACATTTCGGTTGCTTTTCAGCAGCCATGGTCACGAGGAGACTATATTAATTATATATGAATTATATTTAGCTCTAATGAAAAGTGAATTGAATAACTTGTTTATATTCGGCGGGTACCGCTATGTTTATATTTTGTATGGATTGATATGCCTTTAGTGAGCAGGACAGCAATATATAGCGTAAACGCAAAGAGGATATCCTAATTATTAGGAGTTTACGTAACTATTGTATAAATGAAGCATTTAAATAGAAAACAAATGTGATAATAATAACCCTAAGAAAATCATGTATTTCTAGACAGTAGCGGCATTTCGCAAAACATCAAAGGCGATAGACCACTGTATGTAGTTCCACTGTGGCACCCAGGCTTCTGATTTGATACGCCGGGAAGAAGCGTCAGACGTCAGAGTCAAGCGAAGATCGCTCTGTCTTGGTTTTGTAAGCGTTCTTTCTATCGTACATCGTACTGACAATTTGACATCTTAATATAGTAGTTAACACAAAACCATTTGCCTATCTTGTTATTTACAAAATCATACCAAGTCGATCTAAGCCAGACTCACTTTTCTTCGCATCGATAGACGTGCAAATTCACAAGCCGGGTACTGTATATTATGTTAGCTTTAATATTTTACTTATTTCGTAGTCGATGGTTTGTGGCCATGTATTGTAACTGTCGTATAACAAAGCGATACGTCCTTCGGGGGCTTGTTGTTGTTAACTTTATGACTCTGTATATCATTCAGCAATTCAATATAATCCTCCATAAAATCATCGTATTTTTCTTCAGGAATCTCGAATGGGTTGAGTGCCGTCAAGAGTTCTGTAAGATTTAAATGTTAGAACATTCAAAAGGAATCATCTTGAAGTAAATTAATATCAAACTTATAACCAATCTAATCCGTAATATTACAGGTTATTGGTTTTTATGTAGCTATATGTTTAGTTTAATGACGCTCAGCTCAACATAAAAAAAAATGCATTCTAGATTAGATTCAGATGAATTAACATTAGAGTTTCTTGAAAAGTTTAAATTATGAACGTAGAGGACAGAGGGGCAGAGAGGTAGAGGTAGGTGGAAAGATTTGTTAAATGGGGAGATAACGTCTGACAGGAATGGATAGAAGAAAATCAGATGAGACCTGAATGACATGATTCAAATTTTTCATTGAAATAATGTTGTTGAAATTTGTATGTTATTATGGTATTGTATTTTAGTAAATATTTAGTTGATAAGCTGATAACATTGGCGTCCATGGGTTGCAATCGGTCTGGTTGAAAATCAGCGCTTGGATCCTGTGTGCACATACCTACTGAACTAGAAACTAGATCCCATTCGGTTTGTTTTATTGTTAGGATTATGTAGGTTTATTTCTTTCGTTACGTGTTTAGGACGTTATAATAATAACCATACTTACTTTTAAAAATATTTTTACTATCGAACTGAAAGCTCGTGTCTTTAAACTCCACCTCAACGTCGACGAATCCAATATTTGCCATCAGTTTCAAGATTTCTTTATCTGGTTCCTGAAAAGCAGACAAATAACATTAATACTTTTATTTTCGAATTGTAAGGGTTTTATTGCAATGTTGGGAGTTGAGAATATTTTTTCATTTAAGTCAAAATCTAACGCTTATCACTGTCAAAATGTACTGTTTATGCATTTACATTCACAGCCAGACTTTTAAGTGATTAACAGGAACCTACTCTATGGATAAAAAGTATGTGTCCTACTGTATGACTGTTTTGGGCGAAGGCTTTCCCCCACCCCGTTAAAATTTTGAACCCCCATTTTACACCCGTAAAGGTCTGTCTTAAGCCCGTTCCAAAATCCTCTACGTTGATGAGTTACTACCGCGATAAAGGCCATTTCTTTTATTATTAGTAGGTAAAGAAGTATCTACACCACATAATAACTTACTGCGACTTGAGGTCGAGACAGTATTAAGGAAAAATACTGTGAGCTATATTCCGAACTTAACACGGACAAAGTCGCGGGCCACGGGTTGTATTGTTGTTATTATTTAACGATCTGTGTGGCACGTTTATATATATACGCTCATCTAAACCTACGTTCTTGTTATGAATTACATGATAAGTCATTGCATTGAATTTAACCAGTTTTAATTTTATTTATTTCCATAAATTTGTGTTAATTTTAATTTAAATGAGTATTCCGCACGAAAAAAAAACCAAAAAAAAGGTACGCAGGTTTATTTTCTTTTCAACTATAATGTAATTTATTGTTTTGTTGATGTTGATAATTTTTGTATTTCCTGACACAATTGTTACAAATTGTTAATGAATAATGAAATAAATAAAAAAAAAACCGTTCCCGCAGGGGGAACGCACAGGTAGATTTCGTGAAGCAATTAATATTATTTTATTAACATGTTTAATTATTTTTTCTCGAAAACGGTAACTTTTAGCGAAAAACTTTTCAGATACTTATTTTAGACTTAAAAATGGCCTATCGATTAAAAATGTTTCCGACCACAAGAATGTTCACCGGTTAGAAGTTATGATTTTTTTCCCGAAAAAATTTGGTTTTTCCCCCCTCCACTTTTAGTTAAAGTTTTAGTCTTATAGGTTTATAAATAAAAGTTGTTGGTATTCATGTATACTATGGGATAAAATTAGAACGGTTCGAATATCTTTCATGGAACGTGAAAAACTGATTTCACAAAAAGTGAGGCCCTACCGTCCCCTTAGGCCGGATTCCACCCGTTCACGAACTTAAACTAAGTTTACACCCAAGCAATTTTTGACCGCAGTTTGAAAGCGATCGGGGCAAAAATGCGACCGTGAGAGTGCCGCAAATTTTGGGAAGTGGAACCATACATACATATATATATAAACTTTTTGACCAGTGGTCATTTCGGACTCAGGGGGTCATAACTAGACCTATGAAGAATATTTTTTTAAATTCGACAGTAGTCAAGAAACCAATAGGTAGATCGATTTCATCGAAATCTAGGTACCTAAAAGAAATAAATAACGTACGCAAACTTAAGAAAATATCTCATTTTTAAGAAAATACCTACCTACCTTTAGCACCTGACGGTCACCGAGACAAGGTAGAACGAATGCATCTTATGCATACACTCAAGGTTCATACATACACTACTTTATCACCTACATTTTATTCTTGTGAAAATAAGTGAATTCTGGCGATACTGGGATCTTACCCTATTATCTATGTTCCTATCTGCTGTTTTGTAAAAAATCATGGAATACCTTTGAGTCATGCCATGGTGAAATGTATCGGTCAATATCATATACCCAAGTACTCCACTTGCTATTTCGTGTTAGAGTACGGTAGACGTCAAAAACTGTGCTGTTGGCCACCAAAACTATGAAACACTCGCCGTCTTCGTCCAGTAGATTGAATATATTTTCAAAAGCTCGCCTGAAAGATAAAAAAATAATTTCGCTCTATAAAGCATACCTAACGGTATAATAATTTTACACAGTTAACTAGTAGACAGGATTTCGCACGGAAAATTTCGTAAATAATCCTTTAACCAGATGGCAGCGTAACTGCCTAACCTGCCGAATTCAATGATTGTATGTGTGCAGTACACACATAGTATGGTTACTATGCCTTATATATTGCCTAACTTATACGTAATTTCAAGCTGGCAAAGTTTTATCGCAATGAGATGAACGGTACGGCAACGCATAAAACACGAACAAACATTTATCATCATTCTTGGCGCTAGCGTTCGTCTTTGCATCCGAAGCTCTCACCTCGGAATCTGGGATCCGCTTCCCGGCTATACCAGAATTACCGAATGGAGATACAATCCACTTCGTACGCAAAAATATGAAAAACATTGATTTTACTTATATCATAAAGTAGCTGATGCCCGCGGTTTCACCCGCGCGGCATTCGCTTGTCGTTTGTGGGTTATACTCGTATCTCCGGTTCTCCTTAACCAATTGCAATCTAACATTCGGTAGTTATTAAGTCTGACCAAGGCCTTTCTACGGAAAAAAAACCGCATCAAAATCCGTTCAGTAGTTTTTGCGTCCATCGTGAACAAACAGATAAATATACAGACGAGAATCCCAAAAAATACTTTTGTTTTCAGTTTCGTTCATTTAACATAACCCAAGTTTTTTTAATATCTCCAACGTACCGATACACGCACGGATATAATATCGTAAAAAATATCGTATAGGTACACCGATTGAAACGCCATCTTCTGAGTCTAATGGTAAATATAAGATAGCGTTAAGAAGCTTTAAAGTTGATTTTCGTGTATCCTTTGAAAATGAGGGACTTCCCAAATAAACTTTAATAATAATAATAATAATAATGGTGGTCCAGGCGTCCCCTCGGTGGTCCAGGCGTCCCCTCGGTGGTCCAGGCGTCCCCTCGGTGGTCCAGCCGTCTCACCATGGTAGCCTTCTGCAGGTACGGAGCTCTGTCTGCAGTGACCGTTTGCACCCCACATTCCAAGGCCCAAAGATGAGTAACAATTTTAAAGAATCGAGACCAAGACCTGGCCCGGCACGGACACCTCGCCGGGTCGAACCCCCACCATCATCGCCACCGGGAGGCTTGGTGTTTGCAGAGTCTGTAAGGGATCAGCAACAGGCACCCGAACCCGGTGGAGGGCGGCGCATGAGATGGACACGACCACAAAATGCCAATATCATGGGCGCCCACTTTGGGGCGATTGGAGGAAAAACTGCTGGCGTTGGGCGGTGAACAAGGCTGCTTCGTAACTTCCAAGCTCTGGAGCCGACATTGACCCACATCACGAATCAAAACCTGCCTGATTGAGTTCGATTTCTGCTGCGCTCTAACACCTTTAGTGCAAACAAACTCGAACAACTGAGACGTGAGGCTCTTCCAGCCCCTCCACTTGC
The DNA here is from genome assembly GCA_946251805.1 of Cybosia mesomella. NCBI lineage: Eukaryota > Metazoa > Arthropoda > Insecta > Lepidoptera > Erebidae > Cybosia > Cybosia mesomella. The sequence continues at coordinate 13,350,265 of OX276395.1, forward strand.
ACCAGCTCAAGGACGAGTGTCAGTCGCATCAGTATAGAACCTAAGTGTCGATGCGGCGATGGACACCGCATTTCTAACTTTAGCTGTTGACGGAGGGGGGGAGGGAACAGTTTCCCAGGACAAAGAGCGAATTGGGAGGATTCTAGAGATGGCGATTCTGGAGGTGCGTGAAACACCTCTCGAAAGGAGGTCGGATTCCCAGAATTGCTCTGAGTCACCAAAATCGGGCTGTCGTTGAGGCTGTTAACTCGATGTTGCTTCCATATCTGGAGAATAGCAACAGCCTCAGTGATACGAATTCAATTATGTTTGGGCTACGGATATCGTGCCTTCCTACCACCTACAAGGCACTGACATCTGTTCTGGAGGCGAAAATAGCGAGCCATATAAATAACTGTGGCATACTCGCTAATGCCCAGAATGGATGTAGACGTGGTAGTCGTGGAACCAAGGAACTCCTCCTAATCGACGCGGTAGTTAGCCAGCAGGTCAAACGCAACCGACGTAATTTCTCCGCCGCCTGGATAGACTACAAGAAAGCATTCGACTCGGTCCCTCATACATGGCTGACATCTGGGGTGCGACTGTCGAATGCGGAAGACCGAATAAAGGTGAAGACGGGTATTTTTCAGGGCGACTGTCTGAGTCCACTGTGGTTTTGTTTGTCCTTGAATCCTCTAAGCACATTGCTGGATGAGTCAGGGACGGGCTTTCAGCTTCGGAGAGGGGGTCCGAGGGTGTCTCACCTGTTCTACATGGATGACCTCAAGTTGTTTGCTCCACAGGCATGATGTTCTGATTTCAGCAGCGGCATCGGTATGGAGTTTGGATTGGACAAATGTGCGGTTTTTCGTGTGGAGCGGGGGAGAGTCATCTCATCGAGTCGTATACCCGTATTCGATGGGGTGAGCCTTCGATCACTCTCCGAAGGTGAAACATACCGGTACCTGGGCATGTCGCAGAATTTGGGTGTCGACATGGCGGGTGTCAAACAGGCCGCGTGCGATTTGTTTTGTGAGCGTCTGGTAAGAGTGTGTAACAGCCTTTTATCTGGCGTGAATAAGGCACAGGCGTTCAACGGCTGGGTGATGCCTGTCTTGTTGTACACCTTCGGGGTGCTCAAGTGGTCTCAGACCAAACTAGACGCCCTGGACAGAAGAGTCTGCGCAACTATGACTCTCCACAGAATGCTCCACCCGAAGTCTTCGGTTATGAGACTACATCCCACGAAAGTGTGGTGGTCGAGGACTTCTCAGTGCCAAGGCAATGCATAACCGCGAGGTGTGCCGTCTCAGGGAATATTTCCTATCGAAGGCGGACAGTGTAATGCATAGAGAGGTCATAGACTGCGATAAAGGACTGACCCCGTTAGCCCTGGCTAACACAGAGTTGCGTGCGCCGGCGGTACTTGGTACCCCTGAACGTGAGGCCGTGTGGAAGGGCAAAGAGCTGCACGGACGATTCTTTCAGGCTTTACATGAGCCTCACGTGGACCGGGAGGCGGCCGTAAACTGGCTGCGTTTCGGTGACCTCTTTGGGGAAACTGAGGGTTTTGTCTGTGCGATACAGGATCAGGTTATTAGGACGAACAACTACAGGAGGTACATACTGAAGGATGGAACGGTGGACGTTTGTCGTTTGTGCCACCGTCCCGGTGAGTCTCTAAGACATCTGACCTCCGGTTGTTCAATGCTTGCTAACACTGAGTATCTGCACAGACACAACTAAGCAGCCAGGATACTGCATCAAGAGCTTGCTCTTAAATACGGCGTCATCGAGTAGAGGCTGCCCTATTACAAGTACATACCGCAAGTCGAACTTGAAAACGACTGCGCTAAGCTCTACTGGGACCGGTCCATCATCACGGATAGGACTATTCTAGCGAAGCAGGGAAAAAGACCAAATATCTGGACCTGGCGCACATGATTACCGACATGTGGAGGGTGGGGTCCACAGAAATAGTCCCAGTTGTGATCTCAGCCAATGGCTTGATCCCAAGGAGCCTTTCGGTCCATCTTGAGAGGCTCGGGAGCAGTGGGAAGTTGGTGGCGGCCAAGATGCATAAAGCGGTCTTGCTCGACAATGCCCGAATAGTCCGGCGGTTCCTCTGCCAATCGCCCTAACATCCCGGTCGACTATTGCCCACCTCGCCGGGGCTATCTTGCCACCTCTTCCGAACTATGAGGGAGGCGTGATGTAGTTGAATGAGATAAAAATAATAATAATAATTTATTGAATCAATTGATTACACTGGTAAATACAGTCTCTGTCTCCTGAACTAGGTTGTTAACCTGTATCTGAGGAGACAGTGCCTTCCCACATTACAGGTTACACATTATGAATTCAATTACATTTATATAAAACTAGCAGGACCGGCCACGCGTTGCTGTGGCTAAGGTTCTTGTTATATTATATTGTCGTTTGGAGCTAACAGATAATTGTGACTGTCAAATAATAGACAAATAATTTGCAATAAAATAATATAGCGACTATAAATTGAGATGTAAGCTATCCTATCTTTCAAGTTGGGTCAAATTGCACACGGTGTGCAAACAAATTTAAAATCGGTTCAGTAGTGTAGGAGTCCATCGCGGACAAACAACGTGACACGTAATTTTTATATATTAAGATTAAAAGAAAACATAAAAGAATAGAGAATCATTGGTCTGCACTTCCTTAAATATGTAAGCAAGATAGCTTGGTAAGGATCTAAGCATTATATTTTTATTTTAATATTGGGCTTACGAATGTTCGGTGTATGAACCTTCACGTATTGAGTTATGTGTGTGTGTGTGAGGGTGTATGTGTGTGTATGTATGAGTATGTGTGTGGGTGATGGGGGGGGGGGGGGTTGTATAAAATGAGTAAGAGGGTGTGTTATTGTCTGTAGTTAATTGAACTGATTCGTAATAAGGGATTCAATTTGATCATAGTCCATACTACTTATAAGACAATTGAGTAAGTATTTTTTAAAGGAGTGGTTGTTGAATTTACGTGTATCTGTGTCAGTTAGTATGGTATATATTCGCGCTGCCGCGTAATCGTAGTGTCGTTGTGCGTAGCTAGATTTTACAAAAGGGACTGGACACCGGAATCTTCTTTTCATATTTTTTGGTAGATATGGAATAGCGACACGGTGATATCTATGTAGTGCTTGGTATAAGTAAAGTTTGCGAACGGATAAGACTTTAGTAGCTTTATAAATATCTGTCGTTGGGTGTCGGATAGGCAAACACTTGAGCACCTTTAATACAGCTCGTTGAGCGCGTTCGAGTTGGATTATTATCGATTTACAGGCTCCACCCCAGGAACATATACAGTAACTCAAAAGACACTCGCAGAGTGCTCTATACGTTTGTATTTGGAGTTTGGTAGGCGCAACTGTTCTAAGCTCCTTAAATATATAAATCATCTTTCTAATCCTGTTGCTCAAATTTAGGATTAGTCGGTCCCAGCGCAAACAATCATCCACGGTAACTCCCAAGTACTTGACTGAAGAGGCACGAGTCAAAAAATCACATTGACATTGGGAGACCAGATGATGTTGGTTACATGGGAAAGTATGAATTTTTATATATAAATAAAACTAATAATATATATATATAAAACTAAGATATCACGCCCCAATGCACAATTCGGCGTTGGGGCGTGATATCTTAGTTTTGGAAAAACAAAAGTAGTTAGAATTGGAGGTATTTAGGTTGAGGAGGCTATTATCGAGCCAACGCGTTACCCTGGCCAAGCCTGTTTCCGCTACCCTTTTCGCATGCTCCCATGTGTTGCCGTGGAAAAGTATGACTGTATTATCCGCAAACATGATAATTTCTGCATTGCTGTGGGCTATTTCAGCAAGACTATTGATGTATGCAAGGAACAGTGTTGGCCCGATCGTACTCCCCTGAGGAATGCCGAATGTAAATTTTGCAGCGTCACTTATATGCTTATCGACTCTAACTCACTGCTCCCGATCTGTCAAATAGTCTCGGAACCACTGGAAGACATGCCCTCTGATACCCAATGTTAAAGCTTTGCTATTAAAATAGGAATTGAGACCGTATCGAAGGCCTTTTTGAGGTCCAGAAAAACTCCAATAATCTTTTTCTGTGCATCTACATATTTGGTTACGGTTGAAGTTAACGTTAAAACCGCATCATTTGTGGACATTGCTCTCCGAAATCCAAATAGGCGATGTGTAAGTAACTGGTTTTCCAAGTAACTGACAAGCCTTCGTACAACTTATTAACACGTTTTTCTAATACCTTAGACAGACAGGAGAGGACAGCAGCGAAAAAGGCCTATACTTTAAATTTAGTAGGAAACACCCCTTCACCCAGGCTGAGGTTGCAGAGGTGGGTGACCGGTTCTACAAGTATATGCCTTGCTGACTTCAACAGCCTACTGGTGATTCCATCATAACCCTGCGCACAATTTGTTTTTAGTGACGCTATGATTATCGTATCGTCGTTGTATCTACCTCCTTCGGATCTATTGGTGTAAATGCCATAGAGGAGAGTTGGAATCCTTGTGGGTGGTAAGATTGTGCCGCCAGTTCAGCCTCAGTTCTGTCAAGCTTCCGTAGCGTTGCATCAGCCAGTTTACTACCCACAGTGGTGAAATATGTATTTACCTCATTTAAGGAGTCAATCGGTGAAATTCCAACAGATAAGAGTTCCTTGGGTGAATTGTTTGCTTTTTTAAAATAACATATTTCTTTTATAATATTCCATGTCTTTTTCAAGTTCCCACTGCTTCTTTCCAGTTGTCTGATAGTACTGCTTTTTTAAATTTTTATTAATCTATTGCAAGTATTTCTGAACTGCATTTATTTTAATCGTAGTCTATCACCATTGGGGTGTTTCCTAGAGTCTTGATGAAGGTTATCTCTGTTTTGTATAGATTTCACTACAGTCGAGGTAATCCATGGTTTGAGAGGTGCTTTCCGTCTTGATTTGGTTATTACCTTTGTGAATTTATTTATGGTGGCCTGGATAGTGTTGACTACGGACTCAGTGGCTACGTTAACATCATTTAAACTAAAGTAAGCAGACCAATCCACATTGCTCAGTTCTTTAATGCCAGAGTCGTCGTCCAGGACAGAGTTTACGTAGTGTTTCTCCCTAGCTGGCACTTTTGGGTAGTTAATATGTCATAGAATAGGGGAATGGTCTGTTAGTTGTGGAAAAACTACAGTCTGCCATTTAACATTTGATCGTATTATAAAGTGATCCAAGCACCTATCCTCTCTTGTTGGAAAGTAAATAAAAGTCATCGTTTTTTTTGTTCTATATTAGAAGATTATCTTTGTTCCATCATCCATGTTTTAATATGCTTGATTTATTTATATTAGTATCTTAATTAGCTTTTAAGGCAAATAACCGGTTCTGACTCAAAGAACATTTACGCGATCTATTAACTTAACATTTTATTTGCAATATTTTAAATCTATTTGATGATTTCGTATCGTGAGACACATTGTGTAACATTTTTGTTGCATGATTGCCTTAAGAAGGTGAAATTAGGGGTTGAAAGTTTGATGGAAAGTTACTTACGAAGGACGTTACTTTTGAAGGAAGAAACATGAATTTTAATATTAAAAATATACAATTTTGTGTGAGTGTTTTAGTGGATTTCTATAGAGTCTAGATTCACAATTGGAACTGATGGGTGGTGGAGCTACAATCGGGTTGTAGGATTTTTAAATAACTTTGCCTAAACTAAAAAACGGAAATTTAATTTTTTGTCAACAAAGTTTATATTTGTCATCAACTTCTAATTATCTAATTAATAAATCTGTCGTCACGAAATATTTTCATTATCAGAAAAATAAAATTTCATTCGCAAATAAATTGAAATTGTCGTCAGTATGTTTTACCCAATAAAATTGTAATTCATTCCAATGTTTTTTGAAGTGAAAGCTTCGTTAGCGGCGTTGTGCACTTTTTTTGTAATGGGTAAAAAAGGTTAAACTCGCGTCAGTAAACACGTGACCTGGTCGTAAGACAACAAATATAGAAGCGCTAATTTCACACTCTACTTAACAACCTTTGTGGCGCGTTCGTCTAATGAGATGTCGTTGACTTCGTCAACACTGAGATCGATTCTGACCGACGCCCAAGAAACACTTTTTGTCATCATACAACTTTTTGCAATATTTATTTTATTTTGTGCCATAAATCTATTGATATAAAATGGAAATTAAACAATCTATTAATGAAAAAGGTGACTAAGAAATAGCGAAAGAAAACGAGTGGGTACTTTATAAATATATTGGCGATGATGGTTCTGGTAATAATGATGTGAAAAAGTCGTTGAAATTATGGATGGAGTTGATTTTTCTGAGAGATAAACTTTTGAATGTAAAATAATTGTAATAGTTCTGAAGTGTTAAATTTTTAATGTAATATAAATTGCCATGTTTGTGTACGATAGCGCAATAAATGAATATTGTATGTTACCACATAAATGATAGTACTTTTATACTGATAATTAAAGCAATTCGTGCAAAATTGTTCCCTAACCATTCCAAAATATCAAAAATGCATAACGTTACATAATATTCAAGTTTTCACTTCTGCCGGCACTTCCGGAGTGCAACCCGTCGTTTTTTTTACAATCAACCTTTTGTTCTCAAAATACCAGGTTCTACCAATAAATAATAGATTGGTACTCAGAATGATAGATCTGTCGCCAAATATGTCGATTATCGTCCGCAGATTAAGACACCGCGCGTCCCAACACGCATAGATATAGGTTAGAAGTGTTGGGTTACTTGTGGTGTGATATTGCACTAAGAAATAGGGGCCCGTAAAGCAGTGCCCCATCGACATCGCTCACAAATGTCACTTTTTAAGTGACGTATTTTAATGATCATTTAATGATTTGATGATACAGTTATCAGGTCGAAAGTGGTATAAGAAATATAAAACCATTTATTAGATACTTGAAAATACATAATAATATATATTGTTTGGCGACTACATTTTGGCGACAGATCTACTAAATTGCGGACAAGCCCTACTATTTAGGAAATTCAGAACCAATTTAATTATCGATAGCTAAAATCATATCCCTAAAAACACAGCACCAATGGCAAATTAGTTTAATAAAATGAAAATACTAACTTTTGGTCTATGACCCAGTTAATAGCATAGAATGAGAACACGTGGTCGAAATTTCCCCTCATCCTTTCTGGCAGATCACCTGCGATGTCCAACAAGGTAAAAGAAGTCTGCTCGTGGGTGTATCGGTCAGCCGCGTACTTGACCATGTTCTCACTTATATCACAGCCCAGTAACGTGAAGTCCTTGGGAAGAAATTTTTCCAATATGCTTGTGACACTACCATCCCCGCATCCTATATCCATGACCCTATTATTATTCTTCCATTTCATTTTCGGTGTGATTTTTTCCAAATATGTGGGCACATATCTCCTGTGTAAAAAATTACTTTCTTGATAAAGTTCGGGATTATGCATGTTGTTGCTTGCTAACTTGTAAAATATCGTTGAATTATCTCCTAAGTTAAGAATGCGCGTGTATTTAGTTGGTGTTTGAGACTAGTTTTGACGCGCGATCGTGAGAAATGTGCAATTTATAGTCAGATGAGCTTCCGCAACACGTGACAGCATATAATCATATTTATAGTGGCCAGGGCAGACGTTGCTGGCACAGAATGACTCCAAGGTTTTTTTTAGATATCGACTATCTATCGAGCCGAATTTTTACATGCTTTTATTTAACCTGCTCTGTGAGTTTGTTATAGTAGGGGAGCCCACGATGCTAAATGAGGATTTACTCGAGCGTCATAGAGACCTATTGGGTTACAAAGCTTAGATGATAAGAAGAAAAATGTTATATAATGTATATCTTTTCATCGGTGGGGGAAGCGGCTATAAATTTTCAAATGTGTAAAAAAATGCTGCTGCATGGACATACTCGAGCGCGTCAGATATTGATAGCATCAATGTCCTACGTATTTTTAATAATGTACGTATGTTAATCTGATCGTTTGCATGATGCGGGTGGTCGTACGTAAGGGTTGAAAATTAAAAAATGAAAAATTTAATCGAGCGCGTCAGATTTTCTTAAGGGATGTTAAGTGAACCTAAAAAAAAGCTCTCATGCAATAATCTGGCGATTTCGATGTGACGCAAACTCGCGGCCATTATTATAATGTGTAAAAAAAATTCGCCATTTTGAAATACTCAAGCGCGTCAGTTTAAGATATAGGGTAACATGGCCCAAAGTTGCCACCCCTCCAACTTATTGGCACTCCAATGTTATCAGTAAAAAATAAGGATCTAGTTCAACAAACGATGCTTCTACAAGAATAAAACGAATCTGTGGTTAACTAATTTTATAAATTGGCAATACTCAGCTGTCAGTAAAATTACTCAACTGTCAAACATTCAAATTTCTTTCATGGCTTAACAGGTTTTGTGTTTTGTTACTAGTTACTTAAGATTTTATTAAGGTGAGTGCCACCCTGTTTTAGCTGTTTTCGTGTTAATTTATGAAGGCTACACATGATTATTAATGTTTTTTGGGTTTTGAATAGTTTACACACGTATTTTTGTCCTAGTATTCGCAATGAATAAAAAATGTTTTGAATTTATCGCCCTGACAATAACCGGTATGCGATTCAAACATAATTCTAATTTATTGGCACTCTGACAATAAATGGGGTTGTATGACAAATATTTTTTTGCAATTGGAACCTTATTTTAATCAGCTTTTATAAGTTTTTAACATCAATACAAAGAAATCATCGTATTTTCTACAAGATTTCCAAATGTTTGCCCCATGCCTATAGTTGAAATCTAATTACTGGCAGTGATGCCAATAATTTGTAAAAGCATGTCAATAATTGGTTTTAGGTGTCGAAGATGAAGGGAAAAAAACCTAATAAGAAACCAGATAAAAAAAGAAGTGAAGTAGGAGTACAAAATCGGAAAAAATATACAGAAGAAAGTGTGCAAAAAGCTCAAGCTATTCGAAATGCTAAAAAAGGAGAGAGAAGGAAGAAAAACAGGAAGGAATAAGAAAAAGAATGGAAGAGAGAGAGCGAAAGAAATTGGAAAAATCTAAACCAAAAAAAGAAAAAGGGACAAGGAAACACATCAGTAATTTTTTGGGGGGCTAATGTTGCTCGCGTCCGTAGGCGAGGCCCTTTGGGCCTCATTACTCTAGTTACCCTATACGTGGCCCCTGGGTAGTGCTAAATGAGCAGCACTTTGTCTGGTGGTAGGCTTCGGCCGTGGCTAGTCACCACCCCCAAGGCTAAGTCTTGCCGCCAAGCGTCCTTGGACGTGTTCCGGCATGAAGCCTTGGGAAGCCATTGGGAAGGCGGGTCTGTACAGTAGCGCTGAGTCAGTATGCCATTTCGGTGTCAGAGTGTCGCTGCACTTGGCGGCTAGTCTTGGAGGGCAGCGGGATCCGAAGCACGGTGCACCGCTGGCCGACCGTAGATAGTAGGGGGCCCAACTAGTAGGTTAGCCACCTATGAAAGGCTGCCCCGCACATCTTACGAAAAATCCCGGAATGCTCCATCGTGCCAATTGGCGATTGGACGGGAGGACCCGATGGCCATCTCCGGGGGGGTTCGGGCGTCCCCGCGGTCTCCAGGCTAGTCTTACCTTCAGTGCAGCGATTCTGTGTTCACCACTGGATCCTGGTCAGCGCCTCGTACAACTTCCGCCTTCCTGTCTATTCACTCCCCACAAACAACATGAGAAAAGCCATAAAAAGAAATCGAGTTTTACAGCGACGGCACTTCCTCCCACTTAAAGTGCACCTCGGGAACATCAGAGGATTGCATTCCAATCTCGATGCGGTCCACCACCACCTTGAGACCGATAAGCCGCTGCTGCTCTTTCTTACGGAGACGAAAATCGGACGTCCGGCTGATGTGTCCTATCTGCAGTACCCGGGGTATACCCTGGAGCACAACTTCAAGGCACAAGCCGGCGTCTGTGTCTATATCAGCGATGGCATCTGCTGTAAGCGTCTCCGTAACCTTGAAGACTCCTCTTTCTCCACACTCTGGGTGCTGGTCGACACCGGTGTAGACAAAATTGTCTACGCCTGTGTGTACCGTTCACACAGCGGCAATCAGGAGACAACCAGGTTATGTGAACATCTGTGTGAGGCCGCCGATGAGGCCCAACTGAGGTACCCGTCAGCACAACTGGTCCTTCTCGGGGACTTTAACGCCCACCATAAGGAGTGGCTGTTCCCGTACGAGAAGACAGACCATGCTGGGAGAGAAACACTCAAACTTGCTTTGACGCTAAACCTTTCCCAGCTGGTAGATCAGGCGACGCGTGTACCTGACCGTGAGGGCGATACGCCGAATTGTTTGGACCTTCTGCTGACAACAGAACCAGACCGATATAATGTGTCCGTATCCCCACCACTGGGTACGTATGACCATAGTTTGGTGAAGTCTGTACTGTCTTGTTCACCTCCCGATCTCAGCCCTAAAGGCACAAGACGGGTCAGCAGATTGGGATGAGATGCGCCACTTTTTCGCATCTTATCCTTGGCGGCAAACGTGTTTTTCTTCGAGCGATCCGTCGAGCTGCGCGACAGAAATCTCAAGGGTGGTATGTCAGGCGATGGAGTACTTTATTCCTTTTTCTGACTTACCTTCCAAGAGTAAAGCTCGCCCATGGTTTGGTGCTGAATGCTCAGTCGCAGAGGCGCTTAAGTATTCAGCTTACCGGGCTTGGGCTGAAGCTCGGAATCGTAAAGCTCCGGACACGCGGGATAAGAAGAAAGCCTTCAACAAAGCCGCCAAGTCCTTCAAAAAGACGCTGCGCATGGCTCGTCTTGATCATATACGCCGAATTGGATCAAAACTAGCCTCTTACCCTTCTGGGAGTAAGGCGTTTTGGTCCCTGGCAAAATCGGTCGAGGCGAACTTTTGTCGCTCGTCTCTGCCTCCACTGCACAAACCCGACGGAACGCTGGCTCACACGGCAACTGATAAGGCAAACCTGCTTGCCTATATGTTTGCCGAAAATTCGCGTCTGGATACAGCGAACAATGTACCACCCCAGTTACCTCCTTGCGGTACTACAATGCCCGCTATTCGTATCCGCCAAAAGGAGGTACTTAAAACGCTTCGTAATCTAGATGTGAACAAAGCCAGTGGACCTGACGGTATACCTGCTATAGTGCTAAAGAACTGCGCTCCTGAGTTGTCTCCTGTTCTGACACGCCTGTACCGCCTCTCTCTTAGAACAGGTTTAGTCCCTGAGTCATGGAAGCTTGCTAACGTGCAGCCTGTGCCCAAGAAAGGTAGTCGTGCTGATCCCGCCAATTACCGCCCCATAGCAATCACCTCCATAATCTGTAAGACTATGGAACGTGTAATTAACACCCGCATCCTGGCATACCTAGAAGACAATGACCTCCTCAGTGATCGACAATACGGGTTCCGCCGAGGACGATCCACTGGGGATCTCCTAGTGTATGCCACGCATGTATGGGGCGAAGCCATCGAGAAACACGGCGAAGCTCTCGCTGTGTCTCTCGACATCTCGAAGGCTTTCGATAGGGTCTGGCACGCTAGCCTTATTAGCAAGCTTCCATCCTACGGGCTACCTGTGAGTTTGTGTAACTGGGTGGCTGATTTCCTGAGGGAACGGTCTATTCGAGTGGTCGTTGATGGCTGCTCCTCGGACCTATTGGCTATTGATGCCGGGGTACCTCAAGGGTCTGTTCTTTCCGCAACTCTATTTCTGCTGCATATTAATGATCTGCTGAAACCCGGTATCATTGGGTATGCGGACGACAGCACAGTTGTGGAAAGATACCTATCCAGTTCACGAGCTACAGGCGCTGAGACGCTATCTCTGAGAGAGGCCATGATAGAGCGCATGAACCTGACACTTCAGTCAGTGTCTGACTGGGGTAACTCCAACCTCGTTAGGTTCAATGCCTCTAAAACTCAGGCGTGTCTTTTTTCCGCGAAAAGGAGTCCTTTCGCCCTGACTCCGACTCTCCGAAATGAATCCATACCAATATCCGATCATCTTGAGCTCCTCGGCGTTCACCTAACATCTGCTCTTAATTTCGGTCGACATATAGAATCCAAGGCTAAAGTTGCTGCAATGAAGCTGGGCATCCTCTCTAAGGTGAGACGGTACTTCACACCTGGACAGCTTCTTATTTTATATCAAGCACAGGTCCGATCTTGTATGGAGTACTGTTCACACCTATGGGATGGATCAGCCCGCTATCAGTTGGATTTGGACACTATCGATCGACGCGCCAGGAGACTCATTGGCGACGACGAGCTAGTTAGCAACAAGCTCCAAAGCCTTGAACATCGCCGCAAAGTCGCCTGCATATCGGTGTTCTATCGGATTCATTTCGGAGAATGTGCACAAGAACTGCATGACCTCATTCCCCCAGCTCCATTTCACCATCGGACAACTAGACGCGGGCAACGTTTTCATCCCTTCGTTGTTGATATTCCACCAATCCGCACCAAGCTCAACGTTTCCTCATTTATTATGCGGACAGCGAGGGAGTGGAACTCTTTGCCTGCGTCTGTGTTCCCCGATTCTTATAATTTGGGGACCTTCAAGGCGAGAGTGAATAGGCATTATTTGAGTTTGCGTGTACCATCCTCGACTGCATCGTCACTTACCATCAGGTGAGATGCAGTCAAACGCACTCAAATTTTTTGTAAAAAAAAAAAAAAAAAAAACGAAAATATTGCAACGAAGCTCGAGTGAAATTACTCAGAGTAAGGATACTTTCATAAGTGACATAAAGCGGCCAAGTGCGAGTCGGACTTGCCCATTAAGGGTTCCGTAGCAGCAAGTAACATAATAATGATTGTTTTCAATTTTTATAACATAACATAACTTCACGCCTGTATCCCCGAAGGGGTAGGCGCCCCCAATTCGCCAGTTATGTTAAGGTCCCAATGTAATAGGGGCCGAGCCTATTGCCTACTACCAGGCACATTATTAAGCGAGCGATAAATAACATTTATTAATGCACACATAACTACGAAAAGTCAGATGTGTGTGCCCGGGGCGATTGGAGATCGAACTCGAGACCTCGTCTCCGCAGTCCGTTACGTACGCCACTGGGCTATCGCCGCTTTTTATATTGAGTTGATTAAAAGAAAGGTAAATTGCAGTTTACGATTTATGACGTATTAGTATTATTTATTAAAACTACTTACTAGATCTCGTTCAAACCAATTATCGTTGGAAGTTTAGATAGTAATGTACATCATATATATTTTTTAGTTATATCATTCTCTTATTTTAGAAGTTATAGGGGGGGGGGAGACATTTTACCACTTTGGAAGTGTCTCTTGCGCAAAGTATTCAGTTTAGAAAAAAATGATATTATAAACCTCAATATCATTTTTGGAGACCTATCCATAGATACCACACACGTATGGGTTTGATGAACAAAAAAATTTTTGAGTTTCAGTTCTAAGTATGGGGACCCCCAAAATTTATTGTTTTTTTTTCTTAAAAAGAAAAAAAAAAAAAAAACATAATTTGCGTTGACAGATCTACGACTGTCACTTGTTGTCAACTTGTTGAAAGATTGTCTTGAGAAAACTTTTGTTGAAATAAGTTTTGTTCGAATAAAGTATAATCCGTGAATATCATATTTGGCCAGCGTTGGATTGGTTATATTTTGGACTAATTAACGTAATCGGTTGGGAGTTGTTCGACCAAATCACATATTTGATTTGAAGGGCTCCATTTGTACCACGCGCTCTGCTGATCTGTCCACACAAACCATCATACACCCCTACACTTCATAAACACACGAATACAGACACAGACAGGTAAAGCGTTGTGCCTCGGGCGACTTCAAGTAAATGGTAAGTGAAATCTATTTATTAACAATTTGCTCTGTGAACCGCAGACTGCTCACTTCCCCATTGTAGCCAGGAGGGCTAAACTTCCACTGCGCAATATACCTCCTGGCCCGGAATTGAACAATACAGTTGACATCGCAATCAATTTGCTCCGATGTTTTTTATTATAAATCGCCATAAAAAGTGTAGGTTATATAGTCCTGATAGTGATAGTTAGTCTGTAGTTGTAAGTGCTTGCACATTGTGACATTATATAGGCATGATATACTGATCTGACAAAAAAATGTTTCAATACTGTAATTTCTTAAATTAGATTAATCTAAAGTGATATAAATGTATATTTAGATAATAAGTATATTTAAAAGAAAATGTTATCGAATTTTATAATGGGTTGCTTTGTTCTTGCGTTGCAGTTTACGTAAATAGATATTTTTCTTCTTCTTCTTCTTTTTTACAATTAACTGCAAAAAGCGACAAGTGACTAAAAACCGATACCGTGAAACACGCCAAGATTGCCCACTTTTTCAAATAAAACGAGATATTTTAGGATATTTGTATATTTAAGGTGTCACAAAATTAGGTCTCTGAATTTGATGAGATGACTTGGTATCGACAAAATATGTATTTGAAACAAAAAAAAATGGCGTAGAAGAAAAAAAAATAAAAAAAAAATAAAAAAAAAAACACCACCAGCGACCAGCGTCACGTGACGCGACGAGCACACGTGACGCTGCTCGCGATTTAGGCATTTCCCACACATCCGCTTGGAGAATACTGCGAAGAGAAGGACTGCACGCCTACCACTTTCTGCGGGTGCAAGAGCTCCTTACCACAGATTTTAATCCGCGGTTAAGATTTTGTAGGTGGTTAGTGGAAGATCCTACCAGAAAAATTTTGTGGACAGACGAGTCCACTTTTACAAGAGTGGACTTATTTAATATTCACAATGCACACTGGTGGTGTTTTTTTTTTAAGTTTATATTTTTTGATGAAAATGAATGAAAAAAAACATCACCAGCGACCAGCGGCACGTGACGCGAAGAGCACACGTGACGCTGGTCGCGATTTAGGTATTTCCCACACATCCGCTTGGAGAATACTACGAGGAGAAGGACTGCACGCCTACCACGTGCGTCACGGGCTCGTCGCATCACGTGACGCTGGTTGCTGGTGGTGTTTCTTTTTCATTTTTATGTTTTTAATTTTTATATCTTTATATTTTTTTCTTTTCATTTTACTCGATATTTTTTTTGTTTCAAATACATATTTTGTCGATACCAAGTCATCTCACCAAATTCAGAGACCTAATTTTGTGACACCTTATATAATCTTATACTATAAAACTATTTGTCCTGGCTGACTCACATAGAGACCACGTACAGCCTTAACTACTGGCCCTGAAGACTTTAAATTTGTAGGGTGTGTTTGTTTTGATGCGTGGAGGTGTACTAAGAAACGTTTTCTTTTAAATTCAACCTCAAAGTCGGGAAAAAGGGGTAAAAACGGACTTTCTTATAACTCAAGAACGGCTGAACAGAGTTTCATGATCATTGATTTTTTGGATTTGTCTCCGCCTCGAAAGTATATAACATAATTAAAAATATGATAAATGCACGAAATAAAGTAGAATATTAAGAAAATTCGATTTTTTAGCGCCATCTATAATTGTAGTCATGGTAACAGGAACTACACCATCCCAGCATAAGAGACCCCCGCACGAGGCCAGTTTTGGCTACCCACCGATGGTGGTCTCCACTCCTCCCTGTCCTTCACAATGCTACCTTAAGGGGCCAGCGCACGAGGCCAGATTTGGCAAGCCGCCAGCGGTGGTCTGCACACCTTCCCGGCCCTTCACAGTGGCACCTTCACGAGGTGGCTATAAGTTATGTTTCACAGCGTCTCTTCACAAGTTGAGAGGGAGGGAGGTAGGAGTGTAGACCACCACTGGCGGCTAGCCAAAACTGGTCTCGTGCGATGGTCTCTTATGCCGAGATGGTGAAGGGCAGAGAGGATTTTGGAATGGTGAAGGACAGGGAGGAGTGGAGACCACCGCTGATGGCTAGCCAAAACTGACCTCGTGCGATGGTCTCTTATGGATGTGGACAGATAAGACACTGCTTTAAGACGAAGTGGGAACACGCGCATCGCGTTTGTGAGGGGGTGAGGTATGAAGTGCGGTGGACGCATGCGCGGGGCAACCATCTTCCCCCCGCGCTTTATGTTCGCGGACCATAAGGGTCACCGTACACTTGACGGGCTATCGGTATTGTCTTTTATGAATACCATTTTTTTTTTCATCAGTATGATAAGTTGACGTGAAATTGAGGGTCAACGTACATTTGACTGGGTACCGGAAATATCGGTATTGTTATGTATCGATACCAATTTATTTTTCACCAGTATGAGTAGAAGTGAAATGATCACCGTATATTCGTACGTACGCACAGAAAAAATATCGTGGTAGGGCGAGCGCCAGCTTACGATGCAGGAGGTTACGGATACGATTCCCGCTGGGACTAAATGTTTGTGTGAACCACATATATTTGTTTCTGGTTGGGGTGTGTTTCTTTATATATTATAAGTATGTAATCTACAAAAGAAAAGCACTTTAGAAAAGAAAAGTAAGAATGGAATGAAATCAATTAGACCCTCTTCACACTATAAGAAAATTTCTTGTGTCCGATAAGAAATGTCTGATCAGATATTTCTTATAATCTGATTATATTTATATATATAATATATATATATATATTTATATATATATATATATATATATATATATATATATATATATATATATATATATATATATATGTGTGTGATTTTATTTCATTCGTAAAAAGAGAGTTCCAAAATAAAGTGACACTTGATCTATTTAAAAAGTTTAATTTTTATATAATAATTGTTAGTGATAGTAGGTTTTTGCACTAAATATTCCTGGTTCCTGGTGCCCGCAAGAAACGGTTGGAACCAGGAACAGTGGGAGTCAAGACCAACCCTTCACGAAGGATAGTTGAGTAGATGACGTTTCTAGATTAGAATTCTTGTGTCTTATCGGCCATCGGAAGGGAGGACGAGATAATAATGTTTATTGGTTTGCGATACCCACGAGGACTCGAGGTCGATGCTCATGGGCTCTTCGCCAGCACGAAGAGCGATGAGCACCTCCTGCAGCACGTCGACGGCGGCCTCGATGACCGCGGCCTTGTCCACGCTTGCGTTTGAAGTTGGAGGCTTTCGGGATGCTGCCGGCGTCCTTTGCACCGCGTTGGAGGCTTCAGGGCGGGAGTTGGCTTTTACGGGAGCGACTGCCTGCGTGGTTTTTTCGGGGTTTGCTACCTCGGCTTCAGGTTTGGAGGCCTTCTGCCTACGGTTACGCCCCGGCGTCTCCTGCGGTTTCCAGCGGCTCCGCGGGCCTCCAATTGTTTGTCCCTCCTGGGATGGGGTTTACCGGTGCCGGCCTCTCGGTGACAGGGGGCTGTCGGTGTGAGCTGCTTCCGGTAATGACTACTGTCCCGGCTTTCCTGTTCCAGCCCTCCCTCCGGAACACAGGACAGTCGGTGTTGTTGGCGGGGTGAGGGTCACCGCAGTTGACGCAGGTGGCTGGCTTCTCCCTCGGTCGAGGGCACTATGCCGCCCCCTGCTCGCCCCCGCAGCGAACACAAGCCAGAATTCGGTGGCACGCATGGCTTGTGCCGGAAGCTCTAGCATCGGTTGAACTGTGCGGGCTTATTTTTCCATCGCCAGGCCTCGATGACGACTCCGGGAACACCGAGCATGACCTTGACTTCCCAGATCTCTGGAACGGTCGTGGGGGTTTTCCTCAGGACTGCATACAGGATGCAGCCCGGTTGGTTTCCTCGAGCCCGAATATTGCGGACATATTCGGGCTCGAATCCGGGGCTCGTGAGTTCTTCCCCCACTACCTACGGGGTTGCGTCGCATGGGAGGCCTTCACTTACTTACGGCAATGGACATGTGGGCAGGACACCGTGCGGTCCCATGGGTGACGTGTAGATACGTCACCCATGGGACCACACGGTGTCCTTCCCAAGTGTCCAGTGCCGGGCACCATCGCCCTATTAGTATATGGGGCCCCATGGGTGTATGGGGTCCCCATCAAGATCTTGCAGCCCGGAATCCTGGGTCTACTCTTCTATTTTTCTTTTTCATAATCTGATGCATGCTTTTTTAAGGTTCCGTTGCCAAATGGCCAAAAACGGAACCCTTATAGATTCGTCATGTCTGTCTGTCTGTCCGTCCGTATGTCACAGCCATTTTTTTCCGAAACTATAAGAACTATGCACTGTATGAACTTGGTAAGTAGATGTATTCTGTGAATCCCATTTATATTTTCACACAAAAATAGATGAAATCAATAAATTTTGAGGGATCCCCATACATAGAACTGAAACCCGAAAAAAAATTATATTTTCATCAAACCCATACGTATCTATGGATAGGTTTTCAAAAATGATATTGAGGTTTCTAATATCTTTTTTTTTTAACTGAATAGTTTGCGCGAGAGACACTTCCAAAGTGTAACTTCTAAAATAAGAGACTGATAAAACTAAAAAAAATATATGATGTAGGTACATTACCATCTAAACTTCCACCGAAAATTGGTTTGAACGAGATCTAGTAACTAGTTTTTTTTATAATACGTCATAATTCGTAAACCGCAATTCCTTTCATTCATTCAACTCAAATATAAAAATTTTACTTGCTGCAACTTCACACTTACCCTTCATGGGCGAGTCCAACTCGCACTTGGCCGGTTTTTCTATATTCCTTTTACGGGCGCGACTTCCTGATAGCTTTATTACAATATTATAAATATTATAAGCTTTATTCCCTTTACCTAAAGTGCTACAAGAAGATCTTACAGGTAAATTACAGTTGCATTATTATTTGTGTTGATACTACAACACCATCTTAAGTTAACCTTCGTTGTTTTTCTGTATGTAGATGCGAGAAACTGAACGCGGACCCACCAGCTCCAAAAATACCAAAATTCGTAGAAAATCGTCGCCTTTATTATTGATCTTCTTCTTTACTTTAAACAATGTCGCTCTCCGGTGTCTGTTCCCTGAGATCTTCTAAACTACCCTGGATGGATTTTGATGCGGCTTTCATCAATAGATAGAGTTAATCAAAAGCAAGTTTTATATTAATAGTTTGCTACTATTTTGTGTGAGGCTGTGTGGTGCCGGCCTAGAAGAGAAAAGCACCAACCCAAGTCTTCCCGTGGGTGTCGTAAGAGGCGACTAAGGGCCATATGCGGGGGCGGGCAGCAGCACCCCCGCAGAACAACCCCTCCAACAAACTGCGATCCCCAACCCGCCTGCCCAGCGTGGGGATTATGGGCACTACCCCCAAATGAAGGAAACAGCCAAAAGATGGCCCCCAGTTCCCGGCCGCCTCGCTATCCCTGGTCATGGTAGCGGCCATGGTAACGGCGGAGCAGGGGGTGCAAAGAATCCCCGGCCTACAATAGGCTACCAAACCCTTCACAAACTGACCCTGGCTACGTATAACGGACGCACTCTGAGGCTTGACCATCATCTAGCGCAGTTGGAAGTGGAGTTAGAGAACATTAAATGGCATGTTCTCGGGTTATGCGAAGTCCGTAAAGAGGGAGAGGACACCGTAACCCTTGACTCGGGCCATCTTCTCTACTTTCGCGAGGGTGATAAAACATCCCAGGGTGGCGTAGGTTTCCTCGTCAATAGGGCCCTCTCTAACAACGTTCAAGAAATCTCCAGCGTGTCGAACAGGGTAGCGTACCTGATCCTTCGACTATCCAAGCGGTATAGCATGAAGGTAATTCAGGTCTACGCACCGACCTCGGCACACTCGGATGATGAAGTGGAGGATATGTATGAAGACATATCCAAAGCCTTGCACAACACCACTAAGGCTCACTTCAACGTTGTTATGTGGGACTTTAACGGCAAGGTGGGTACCCAGTCTGGGTACGAATTCCGTATAGGCCCGCATGGTTATGGAGTTAGGAATCACAGGGGACAAATGCTTGTCAACTTCCTTGAGAAAGAGGGACTATTCTTAATGAATTCCTTCTTTAAGAAACAGCCTCAAAGGAAGTGGACATGGCAAAGCCCCGACGCTGTGACAAAAAATGAGATCGACTTCATCATGACGGATAGCAAGCACATATTCAGAGATGTCTCAGTGATCAACTTGTTTAATACCGGATCTGATCACCGACTGCTCCGAGGCTCTCTGAATATCAACCTAAAGCTTGAAAGAAACCGTCTGATGATGTCCACGCTCCGACCTAACCCAACCCAAATCATGGCGGGCACCGAGAAGTTCCAGCAGCTTCTCGGGGAAAGATTTGTTGCCTTGGAACCCACTGATGACGCTGACGAGACCCTACACAATCTGGTCGAAACGCTGAGAGACGAGGGCATCAAGTTCTGCAAAAAACAGCGTACTGGCAGGAAGTCCAAACTCTCGGATGAGACTCTGGGGCTGATGGCAACAAGAAGACAGGAAACCACCTAAGCGACTTCGGCAGACAGGTCACACCTAAACACCACCTATGGTACGGCGCGATCTTCGGAGCTCCAACACACGCCTCATTGAAGAGGCGATAGAGCGAAACCGAGGGTCCAAAGTATTCACTCAGCAGCTTGGAAGGAGCCATCTGACGAAGCTCATAACGCATGACGGGAGGACTGTCTTGTCGAAGCCGGAGATCTCCGCCGAGATAGAGGATTTCTATTTCCGTCTGTCTCTTCTCGTCTGAGGACGAGGAGCATTTGCAGTAGCACATGTGCAGTAGCACATGCTCCTCGTCCTCGACGAGACGACCATAATTCCAGAGCCACCCTGACACGCCACTATACCGACGAACTGCCTGATATCAGTCAAAACGAGATCGTGTTAGCTCTGAAGCAGCTTAAAAATGGAAAAGCCACCGGTGAGGATGGAATTACTTCAGAGCTTCTGAAGGCAGGAGGAGCTCCTTTCATACAGGAGCTACATAAGCTCTTTAATGCCGTCCTTCACAGTGGGAGAACTCCTAAGGCGTGGAGCGGGAGTTTGGTTGTTCTCTTTTTAAGAAGGATGATAAGACCCTCCTTAAAAACTACAGACCCATCACACTCCTGAGCCACGTCTATAAGCTATTTTCACGAGTGGTCACGAATCGTCTCGCCAGGAGACTGGACGAGTTCCAGCCACCGGAACAGGCTGGGTTCCGCGGAGGATATGGCACCATAGACCACAGAACTACGGAGAGTATAATCAGCCCCTGTGTCTCGCTTTTGTGGACTATGAAAAGGCATTTGACTCCGTCGAAACTTGGGCTGTTCTGGAATTCTTACAGCCATGTCAAGTAGACTATCGTTATGTCGAGGTGCTGAGATGCCTTTACGAAGCCGCCACTATGAGTGTCCAAGTACAGGGTCAGCAGTCTAAACCCATCCAACTGCGCAGAGGAGTGAGACAGGGGGATATCATATCCCCGAAACTGGTCACGAGCGCATTGGAAGATATGTTTAAGACGCTTGACTGGAAAGGTAAGGGCACAAATATAAACGGCGACTACGTCTCACACCTGCGATTCGCTGATGACATAGTCTTAATGGCGGAGTCACTAGAGGAGCTAACCCAAATGCTGGACGGCCTAGCTTCAGCCTCGCGAGGCTGAGACGAAGAGAACAACCAAACTCCCGCTCCACGCCTTAGGAGTTCTCCCACTGTGAAGGACGGCATTAAAGAGCTTATGTAGCTCCTGTATGAAAGGAGCTCCTCCTGCCTTCAGAAGCTCTGAAGTAATTCCATCCTCACCGGTGGCTTTTCCATTTTTAAGCTGCTTCAGAGCTAACACGATCTCGTTTTGACTGATATCAGGCAGTTCGTCGGTATAGTGGCGTGTCAGGGTGGCTCTGGAATCATGGTCGTCTCGTCGAGGACGAGGAGCATGTGCAGTATACAGACGGAAATAGAAATCCTCTATCTCGGCGGAGATCTCCGGCTTCGACAAGACAGTCCTCCCGTCATGCGTTATGAGCTTCGTCAGATGGCTCCTTCCAAGCTGCTGAGTGAATACTTTGGACCCTCGGTTTCGCTCTATCGCCTCTTCAATGAGGCGTGTGTTGGAGCTCCGAAGATCGCGCCGTACCATAGGTGGTGTTTAGGTGTGACCTGTCTGCCGAAGTCGCTTAGGTGGTTTCCTGTCTTCTTGTTGCCATCAGCCCCAGAGTCTCATCCGAGAGTTTGGACTTCCTGCCAGTACGCTGTTTTTTGCAGAACTTGATGCCCTCGTCTCTCAGCGTTTCGACCAGATTGTGTAGGGTCTCGTCAGCGTCATCAGTGGGTTCCAAGGCAACAAATCTTTCCCCGAGAAGCTGCTGGAACTTCTCGGTGCCCGCCATGATTTGGGTTGGGTTAGGTCGGAGCGTGGACATCATCAGACGGTTTCTTTCAAGCTTTAGGTTGATATTCAGAGAGCCTCGGAGCAGTCGGTGATCAGATCCGGTATTAAACAAGTTGATCACTGAGACATCTCTGAATATGTGCTTGCTATCCGTCATGATGAAGTCGATCTCATTTTTTGTCACAGCGTCGGGGCTTTGCCATGTCCACTTCCTTTGAGGCTGTTTCTTAAAGAAGGAATTCATTAAGAATAGTCCCTCTTTCTCAAGGAAGTTGACAAGCATTTGTCCCCTGTGATTCCTAACTCCATAACCATGCGGGCCTATACGGAATTCGTACCCAGACTGGGTACCCACCTTGCCGTTAAAGTCCCACATAACAACGTTGAAGTGAGCCTTAGTGGTGTTGTGCAAGGCTTTGGATATGTCTTCATACATATCCTCCACTTCATCATCCGAATGTAACAAAACAATATATCATAGGATTATTGAAAAAAATTATTGTAAAATTAATATTATAAATTAGTTGTGCCTGAACATTAGAGAAAATTAAAAAAAGCTTTGGGTTATGTTAAATCAACGATTATGAACACAAAAATATTTTGCATCGTATTCTTGTCTGGTTATCTGCCCGTCTGTTTATTCGCGATGCACGTAAAAAGCAACTTAATGGATTTTGATGCGGTTTTTTCTATTAGAAAGGTCTTGGTCAGCCTAAAAATCTGCGTTTGTTTTAAGTAGAACCAGAGATATGGCCAAAAGACCATCGTCGGTGATCGTTTTTTACTAGTTAGCTAGTTACTAGCTAGTATGTAATAACATCAGAAAACTTATATCTCTACTAGCTGTTACCCGCGACTTCGTCCGCGACCAAATTGTGAATCTAAACCATTCTCAAATCCCCTTGAACTCACATTAAAAATTTCAACAAAATCGGTCGAGCCGTCTAGGAGGAGTTCAGTGACATACACACGCACACATGAAATATATATATAATATATAAAGATGAACCTTCTTGAATAATATGAGTATTACACATAGGCGACTTACAATTTAGATTAATAATAAAATTCAGATAATCTGTCAAAATATAAAAATATGACATACTAGCTTTTGCCCGCGGCTCCGCCCGCGTAGATGTCGGTTATCGCGACAAAACATAGCCTATGTCCTTTCCCAAGGTCTAATCTACCCCTGTACCAAATTTCAGAAAAATCGGTTCAGTGGTTTAGGCGTGAAAGCGTAACAGACAGACAGACAGACAGAGTTACTTTCACATTTATATATTAGTAAGGAAGATGAACCTTCTTGAATAATATGTGTATTACACATAGGCGACTTACAATTTAGATTAAAAATAAAATTCAGATAATCTGTCAATGTATAAAAATATGACATACCAGCTTTTGCCCGCGGCTCCGCCCGCGTAGATGTCGGTTATCGCGACAAAACATAGCCCATGTCCTTTCCCAAGGTCTAATCTACCCCTGTACCAAATTTCAGCAAAATCGGTTCAGTGGTTTAGGCGTGAAAGCGTAACAGACAGACAGTAGTAAGGAGTAGTAAGAATTGACACTCAGATGTAAAACAAAATTCAATGTTAATAATATAGTTTTTGCATCCATCGCGAGCAAACAGACAAACAGGTAAACAAACAGAGAAGAATTCCAAAAAAAAATATTTTTGTTTTCAGAATCGTTCATTTAACAAAACCAAAGTTTCTTTTAAAATATCTACAATGTACAGACACTAATTTAAATTTTTATAATAGTAAAGAAATACGTTAGTCACTTAAAGCATTTCATATATACATAATAATTGCCTTTTATACCACATAATTTAATTATGTATCTTCGGCAATATCGTAATATTAGACACGTCGTACAACAAAATTTAAAGCTTCGTACCGGTGCCGCGCGGCGCTGCAATCGGGTCATAGGATTTCATTTTTTTACGAATTTACGCCCGTGTGAGGCCCGACCCGGGCCGCTAGTATTTCAATAAATGGTGAAACACACGCACCCAAAACACACAGCCAGTACCATTAGCACAACTCATATCACACATCCCTCACAAACACCACTTACACATACATATCACTCACACACAAAAACAACTTGTTACCCAATCACTCTGACTCTGAAAATCTTATTGTCACAAAAAAATCAGTTTCCTCTAATAGAGGACACTGATTTCTATAACACAAGTACCTACTAACCTAGTACAGACATCAGAGACTTCTAAAAAAATGTAACTTTTTATGTGAAAAAGATTAATATTATTATTATTCCTTTATTTCAATTATGTGAATATCTGTATTATATAAATAAAATCATGTTAGTAGTATCGTTTATAACTCGAGAACGGGTCGACCGACACCCATAATTTTTTATTTTTAGATTTGTCGCCGCCTACACTGTGCCATTGTGTTTTTGTTTTGCGTAAATTCCCATAGTTACTCCACCGCCGCACCGGCCAGTGGGGATAGCAATGTCGGGCTTAAGTAAAATAAATTCGTTTTATTTCTGTCTTTCTCCTAAATCTATCAGAAGAGCCGATGACCCACGTTTGCCTAGACAACATATCCGTGGTTGTCCTGAAGGACGTGGTATTTTCATATCTGTATCTCCCAAGGTGAATTAAAAAGCTAAATGTGGTTGTAGCGTGTTCTAACCTTGTTGTTATCAAGTATGTCATTGCTCTTACGCAGCTAGTAACTGACGTTCGAACTTTCTGAAGGCTTTTCTAGAAAACATGTTATTGTACGAGAATACGAAAATATTAGTGGCCCGTATCGGCTTCGCACGAGCAAAATTCGTAAAAAAAATCCATCACCAAAATCCATCTATGGAACAATTCCAATAAATTTAAAAAAAAATTGGTAAAAAATAAGTAATAAAGTAATTCACGTAACCCTATTAGGTACAGCACCACGTAATGGGACAAATTGTGAACCTAAACCATTCACGGACCCGGAAACATACACAAAATTTCATCAGCTTTTATATTGAACGAACTGCCTTCAAAATGCTTACAACAGTTACAACACGAAAGACATCAACTGCCAAAATTTCAAGATGTGTTGCCCCAGCTCCAACACTTTGGCCTCTGCGTTGCAATATGCGTATGCAATATGAAGAGAAAGTGTCTTACTCGTAAATAACCATCGTAGGTAGACAATTTTACTGAAAGAAGACTTCATTTTGATTTAAAAAACCATTTAAATTGCATTCATAGTTTTCCGAAAACACCCTTGCCGCACTCGGTAATCGAAAATTCTTATAATTATTATAAGTATTTATTTTATTATATTTATTTATTTATTAATATTATTTCGAAAATTTCTATATGTAGTAAACTTAAAAATGTTCAACCTTGAACAAAAGTCTTAGGTCTAATTGTAGGTAAAGTAAATTAAAACTAAATAATTTTAATAAGTAATATCAAGATAATATCCCGCCTTCGGTCACGTGTAACACTTGGACCCCATAACCCTAACGTCACAACACCAAAGTGCTCAAAAATATAATTGCCTACTAAATTACTGTATTTACGCCGTTTAAGGTTTTCCGTAGATGTAGCAGCAGTGCCGGCACAGTTTGCTGTACCTCGAAGATGGGACAAGGTGCAAGGGTCGACGCATTGTAGGCAGTTTGATATGGTTTTACATCTACGTCCGTCGGTAACCCTCGGGTTATCCTTTCAAGGGAGTATGCGGGGTGCCCGGCAATGGACACTTGGGGAGAACACCGTGTGGTTTAGTCGGTTCGATTCATATATAGGTGAAACAAATGGGGGTGGAGCCCGTGGGGGTGGGTTTCCAATTGTAAAAAAGCCCTTCTTACAAACAACGACTTTGAATTTGGTTCCGTTAGGGATTTAATACATTTGTAGGTACTACTTTATGATTACTAACATTATAACTATGTAAAGGGATAAATACATCAGGGTTTGATAGTCATAATGCCAGTCACTTTGGTCGGCGTGTATCCGTAATTATATCAACCTATAATAACCAATAACGCATTCAGTTAAGCTTATTAACTATGGTAAAACGTCAATATGAGGTAAGTAGGTGTTTTGGATTTATGTTGTGGAGCTTCACCCAGCTGTTGTTTGTGTGACTGCGGTATTTGTGTGTTTGTGCCTTCCAGGATGAGAACAGGGTTCGACGAAATTAATGAAGCGTTTATTAAGATTATTAAACTATGAACTATAATTTCTTTAGAGATTTACAATAAATATACATTGTTGGTATAGACGCCTTGTACTGTGAGTGGTCGGAAGGCTTGTGTCGTAGTGTCCTCGTTGTCCGGCCGTAGTCCTCGCTCCGCTGCGTTCCACCCCCCGCCGCCGCCCCGCTAAGTTTGCTCTTTCTCGCCGCTAGGTTGTGTTACTCGTTAACATGCTCCCGGCCTTTGGAAGCACCAGGTTCCAAAGAGGCTTTATGTGGATCAAGAAGCGGACATATTTTGGGGTAGGACCGCCGAATAGTCCCTGCAGCCGTCTTAATTGTCGCCACACGTGAGATGCCATCCTTGCCAGGGAATGTCTCCAGTACTCGTCCTAGTTGCCATTTCAGTGGTGGTGAATGGTCCTCCTTAATTACAACCAGGGTGCCAGGAACGAGTGTGTCCTGGTTGAACTGCCACTTCGTTCTCTTCTGTAGTTCTGAAATGTATTCAGTTGACCAACGATGCCAGAAGTTTTGCCTCATCTGTTCTACACGATCATATCGTGGAAGGCGCTGCGAAGCCGTAGTCGTCAAGTCATGGCTGGCGGGTACAGTGAGTGCCTGCCAATCAAAAAATGAGCGGGAGTCAAGGGAAGCAGGTCGCTTGGTTCTGAGGACATGGGGGATATAGGACGGGAGTTAAGGACGGCCTCAATTTGAGCTAACACCGTACTCAACTCCTCATTCGGTAAATGTGCATTTCCTATGGTACGACATAAGTGATATTTGCAGGACTTAACCCCCGCCTCCCACAGACCACCAAAATGAGGCGAATATGGCGGAATAAATGTGAATTCTATCAAGTTATCTACTGTGAAATTTAAAATATCTGATTTATTTGACTCCAAAATAGTTGAAAATTCCTTTAAAGCTCCGACAAATGTCTTACCATTATCTGAATAGATTTGCAATGGTTTGCCGCGTCGAGAGATAAATCGTTGTAACGCCAGTAAGTATGCATCAGTGGTGAGATTTGTAACCAATTCTAAATGTATTGCACGCGTTGCGAAGCACACGAATAAACATATGTAACACTTAACTAACTTCGCACCCCTACCCGCGCGATTCAACATAAAATTTGGCCCAGCATAGTCAACACCACAATGTATAAATGGATACCCTGGCTCCAACCGCTCACTAGGTAAGTTTCCCATCTGTATGGTCAATGGCTTAGCTCGAATACGTTTACATTTTAAACAGTTATGCACTACTTGTTTAGCCAAATTGCGACCTCTAATAGGCCACCAAGATTCACGTATTGTAGCCAATAATAATTGAGGTCCAGCGTGCAATAAGACCTTATTGTGATGGTATTCAAATAAAAGGCGAGTAAATGTGTGTCGACCACACAATAACAAAGGATGTTTTTTATCGTAGGTAAATGAGTTAGATTGCGATAATCGACCTCTTACTCTTAGAAAAGCGTTCAAATAAAGAAAATTCTGAGCTTATCTGAATTAGCGCAGAGGTTTTAATGGACTTTAACTCAGGCAATTCAACATAACTAATATCATAACAACGAACATCTTGTTCCCATTCTATGTTGGGGGTTTGCAAAAATGTAGGTCCGTGCCACCACAAGTCACACGACTTAAGAATATCTAAGTGCATTCCGCGCCATAGTAAGTCAGCTGGGTTCTGTTTACCAGCGATATGAAACCAAGGTTTGTCGCCTGTCAGCTCATTTATTTCGATTACACGATTCTGTACAAATGGTTTCAGCAAATTAGGCGACATCTTAAGCCATCCTAAAACCACAGTTGAATCTGACCAGAAGTAAACATTATCAAACGTTAATCTTAATGAATGTGTTATCTTTGAGTACAATTTCGCACCTACTAACGCACCACATAATTCTAAGCGCGGTACGGAAACCGGTTTCACGGGAGCTACCTTACTCTTTGCGCACAACAAGTGGACGTTTATTGATGTACCTGCATAACTACGTATATAGGCGCATGCTCCGTAGCCAGATAACGCGGCATCTGACATAATATGCAACTCAATTATGTGTGTATTATTTCCTATCACATGACGTGGGATGCGTATATCTGATAGATTTTGTAATTTGTTAATAAAATGTTGCCATTCTGCTAATATTGATTTAGGAACCGGATCATCCCAGCCTATTTTGGATAACCATAGCCTTTGTAAAATTATTTTAGCGATAATAATAGTTGGTGTAATCAAACCCAAAGGATCGTATGTCTGCGCGATGACTGAAGGAATGTCACGTTTAATAGCCAGCGTTACATTCTGATCATGTTTAGTATCAAAGTGTAACTCATCTGATGAATAGAACCACCCCATACCTTTTTTTTTTTTTTTTTTATCGTGCGGAAATCCCTTCGGATACCCCCCCGCCGGCCAGCGGGGGTGGTTATGTCGGGCTTGCACCGACTAAAACGGTCTCGCACGCTGTCTCGGGTCTTCAGACGCCGGGGTGTAAGGTTACCCATAGAGCATATCCCTCGCACCCCGGCTGACCCTGGGCCATCTCACCACTAACAGCATCGCTCATCCTGTCTCCTCTGAAAGCAGAGGAGTACGGAGAGCGATGTGTTCCCGCCACGTTGGGTATTGGCCGACGATCAATGCCAACCCTATGAAGGGGTGAAGGGGAAGCCATTGACCGCCGCCCAGGGTGTACCGGCCGCTCCGATTCCGTTCCCCCCGGACTGCAGCGGGATCGGAATCGGAGCGACACTCGAGGAGGTTACCCAACACACACTCCAACCACCCCATACCTAATGTTTTAGTGTTACAGTTTTTACCCAATGATAATTCCTTAGAGGGACAGTGCAACTCAGATTGTGACACTGACGAGTTAAATACCCATTTCCTAAGAGGGAAGCAAGCTGATTCTAGGACCTTAGAGACACCGTTACATATTTCTATTAACGTTTGCTTGTTATCACATCCCGTAACTAAGTCATCAGCGTAAAAGTCGTCATTAATAACTTGTGCGATGACGTCATCCTTACATTCCAACGCGAGTTGTCTCAAACACCTAATACTAAGATAAGGTGCGAACGCGGTACCATACGTTACCGTGTTAAGCTGAAATACACCGAGAGGATCAGATGGATCCTCTCTCCAAAGAATTAATTGTAAATTTCTTTGGTTAGGCGCTACTAATATTTGGCGATAGAATTTCTCAATATCAGCGCATGCGACATATTGAAATTGCCGGAATCGAAGTAAAATTCCGAACAAGTCATTTTGTAACGCAGGGCCTATGTGCTGAATATCATTTAATGATTTACCTGACGTTGACTTTGCACTTGCATCGAATACTACCCTAAGTTTAGTGGTGGAACTGTGTTCTCGGTAAACCCCGTGATGAGGCAAAATATAATATGGAGAATCATAATTAAAAATGCGACTCATGTGTCCCAAAGTTAAATATTCATGCATAAAATCATTATACATTTTTCTATACATTGGCGAACCTTTAATTAGTTTTAGTTTTAGTGAAAAAGTGTCATGTAACCCATCAGCTGACTCACTTAAAGGAATGCGTACAGAAAAACGGCCCTTATCATCACGTAAAGTAGTTTCCTTGAATAAATTTTCGCATGCGGGTTCTTCCTTCGTGAATTTATTGCAATTTATTATTATTTCCTCAAGTTCCCAAAACCGTTTGAGATCAGACTCAAGTGTTTGTGTAAAATTACATTGAATCTGCTTAGCGTGTGAAATAGGTTTATGAACAATACCCGATATGATCCACCCAAATTGTGTGTTTTGCAAATACGGACCAGTAGGTAATCTAACCAGACCTTCAGATAGCAGGTCCCAGAATCTGTCTGCCCCTATGAGTAAATGAATTTCACTAGGAGAACAGAAATCAGGATCAGCTAGTCGAATATGGTCGGGTATTTCAATGTAATTTTTAACATTTAATGTTGGTAATTGTGATGTAATGCAAGACAAAACTATACAATTAAAGCGTGTGTGATATGAAGTAGTTTTGGATCGCATTTCAATGTGACATGATTGTATGGATTGTGATTTTAGTGTGATTTCAATGGAACGTTAAGTTTTTTGCACAGTGATTCGGATATAAAACAGTGTTGACTCCCGTTATCTAAGAGCGCTCGAGTTGTGTGAAATACATTATGTTTGTCCGCCACTTCCACCAATGCAGTTGACAATAATACTGGTTGCATATGTGTGTTGCTATTATTGTTAACCTTAGAGGATGTGTGTGATTTGTGAGAGGCGGTGTGATGTGTGTGTGTGTGTGTGGCACTTGTACTGGGCCCGGGCTGAGAAGCAACTTGTGTGATGTGCGCAACAGCTGATGAGGTACAAGTGTCTACAGACTCGTTGTGGATTAAAGTGTTATGCTTTTTATTACATTGCTTGCACGGTCCGTACCAACACTAGTTGACTACGTGACCTGTGCGTAAACAGTTACAACATAAACCTTTCTCTTCAATTATTTTTAATTTATCCTTAAGAGACAAACTAAGAAAACCCTCGCATGAGTATATAGGATGATTAGACCCGCACATATTACATTTGTAACGTGAATTGGATGATTTTTTACTCTCTTTGTGTGTTGTGAGGTAGCTGTGCGATTTTGTCGGCCATGATTGTTTGGCTTTAGTATTGTGAGTGTGAATGTCTGTTTGTTTCACTTGAGAGGGCTTAATCGTTTCTAGAAAATCAGCTCGATCCTTAAGAAATTTCATTAAATCTGATAATAACAATTTTGTGTCCGGCGAAGTATTCATGAAACCACTTTTGTGAAGCTCCCATTCGCGTTCAGTTGATGAATCTAATTTCGATACTATAATATAAATAACTAATGTATCCCAGGTTTCTGTAGGTTCACCTAGTGTCTTTAATGCACGAATATTTCTCAAATAGGTATCTATTAATTTTCGTATTTGAGTAGCCGATTCTTTACTCATCGCTTGAGCAGAGAATAAAGCTTTGACGTGATTATTAACTAGCAAACGATTGTTATTATACCTATTCTCTAACAAACTCCAAGCAACTAAATAATTATCGCAAGAAAATTCTAGTGCCTTAATTACTTGTAGTGCATTACCGGTTAAAACTGAACGTAAGTAGTGAAACTTCTGAATATTATCAAGATTGTCGCTATTGTGAATGATAGACAAGTAAGTATCGCGAAATTCAAGCCGCTGGTCATAGCTACCGTCGAACTTCGGTAATGAAATTGTGGGTAATTTGATGCCGTTCGGAACGCGACTTTGAGCTTTAACGTTCTGAGCACAATTATTATCTTTTAAAATACATTTACACTTGGCCACAATAGCATAAAACTGATTTTCAAACGATTCTCTCTCTTGTAACTCATAATCTATCTGAGTAGAACAAACAATCAAATCTAGCTCGTCCTGAATTATAGAAAATTGATCAAATAACAATTTAGACCTATCAAAACGCTCCTGTAATTCAGCTTTATGAGCTTCTGTTATTTGCAAATTATCTAAAGATTGTACATATTTCGTGAACAATGTGAGTTTACCCTTAACACAACCCCGTTTTTTAACTAAATCGCGAATAATATCATCGTTACTTTCTATATCTACCAGCGAATGCCTCTTTTTCGTCATATTGGTGATCTCTGATAAACGATGATTATTAGATGTGTTATTTTTTATTCAATTATAAGAAAATTCAAAGTTTAAACAAAGTTATTGAAATAAGAAGCTTGATATTTTAAGCAGATGACATTAAAGTAGAAAAAAAGTGCCAACGTTGATTGCTATGGTGGGTGAAGCGGCATATGAACTTATGGTTAATTCAGCGAGCCCAGAAAAACCATCTGTGTTGCCTTATAACAAACTTGTGGAGTTAGTGGAGAAATTACTACAACCGAAACCATCGGTACTGGCCGAGCGATATAAATTCCGACAGTGTCGACAAACAATTGAATATTCTGTAGCGCAGTTTGTAGAACAATTAAAAAAGCTGTCTCGTAATTGTGTATTTGGTGCGAATCTAGATGAGAACTTAAGGGACCAGTTTGTGTGCGGCATAGCAAGTGATGGCATCCGACAAAGATTGTTTGCGGAGAACGATCATTGACCTTGGCACTGTCACTCGAAGCGGCGGAGCGGGATGCATTCACTGTAGAAGGCAATAGCGGCGGTTTTTCGGCGGCTAAAGTGTCGGGTGTGGGTGCATCGTTCGTTAATCGGCTGCATTCTATATTATGCTCAGGTTGCAGTGATCGGCGCCATCAATACAAAGATTGTAAATTTCGGGAATATGTGTGTAGTAGGTGCAACAGAAGAGGACATCTGAGGCGGGTTTGCCCAATGGGAGCAGATAAGATCAGCGATTACAGCGGCAAGTACATGTCGCGAGGATCGGCTGGGTACAGAAGAGGACACGGCAGCGGCGGAGGATGCCGCGGGGGCCTCGGGGCGAGCCGTGCGGGCCGTGCGGCCGCGCTCCCTCACAGCGGGTCGGCTGGCTGGGCGCAGCCGGTGCGCGCACAACCTAGGCAAGAGCAGGCGCATTACATGCAAGGGGAACATGACGAGTGGGAGCGTGGGAAGACGGGTGAGACGGTCTTACAAGCACAGGGGGCGAGTAGCAACGATGAAGAGACTTATGAAGAACCGATGTTTCAAATGTCTTTAGGCAAATATAAACCGGTGAGCATTCAAGAACTTGTTAATGAACATCTGATTACAATGGAGATAGATACCGGATCGGCTTTATCTTGTATTAGTAAGAAAACATATAAACAAGTATTTAACAATGTACCATTACAATCATGTCAGTTAATAGTGAGTTTTTATGACGGTAGTAGAATATTATTCCGTTAGGTTACATTCAAGTTACAGTAAATTATGGCAGGGTAACAAAATTATTGGATTTATATGTAATTGGGAAAGGAACCACAAACTTATTACGTAGACAGTGGTTGGCTGAATTAAATATTGTTATTCCAAAAATTACGATGAATCAGGTTAAAGTTGACTTATCGACAGTGGCGGCTAAAAATCAATGGGAAAAACAACTGATTTCCAGGTTCCATGAGCTGATTACGGAGGGTCTGGGCTACTACACAGGTGAGCGAGCCGTGCTTCGGGTGCGGGAGGGCGCGCAGCCTGTGTTCTGCCGCGCGCGGCCCCTACCGTACGCGCCACTGGTAATTGTACACAAACTCGATGGGTCTTTACGTATATGTGCGGATTATAAAATGACTTTGAATCGAGTGTTGTTGGTGGATAAATATCCCGTACCTAAAATAAAGGACTTATTTGCTAAAATAAGCGGAAGTAGGTATTTCTCCAAGTTAGATTTATCACAAGCGTATAATCAGGTGTGTTTAACTGAGGACTCCATGAATCTGACAGTTATTAATACTCATCGAGGGCTTTTCAAGTACAAGCGTCTAGTTTTCGGATTAGCGTCAAGTCCTAGAGTATTTCAAAGAATAATGAGTAATTTACTAAGGGAAGAACCCAATGTCACCTTTTTCTTGGACGATATATTGATAGGGGGGATTACAGTAGAAGAACATTTAAAAACTCTTGAGGTGGTATTGGACATTTTAAAGCGCAATGGGTGGAAAATAAAAAGACAGAAGTGTGAACTGTTGGTACAGGAAATTAAATATTTAGGTTTTATTCTTTATGATAAAGGAATACGTGTGGATGCCCAAAAAACGGAACCAATTTTAAAAATGAGGGCTCCAACTAATGTAACAGAGCTTAAATCGTTTTTAGGAATGATTAATTTTTATGGAAAGTATATTAAAGATTTGAGTAGTCACCTAGCGCCATTATACGAACTATTAAAAATAAATAAGCATTGGTACTGGTCAAGGCGTCAGCAAGACGCATTCGATAGGGCAAAGGAATTTCTGAGTAACACGGGAACGTTACTTCACTACGATCCGTCGCGGCCGGTGGTGGTGACATGCGACGCGAGCTCGCAGGGGCTGGGCGCGGTATTGGCGCAGAGTGACGGGTCTAGCAGCGAACATCCAGTAGTATACGCCTCGCGCACGCTGACCGCCGCGGAAGCCAACTATAGTCAGATCCATAAAGAGGCTTTTTTTTTTTTTTTTTTTACGTGAGGTAATCCCTTCGGATACCCCCCCCCCCGCCGGCCAGCGGGGGTGGTTATGTCGTGTCTCGACTAAAACCGCACGGTGTCCTCCCCAAGTGTCCGTTGCCGGGCATCCCGGGTAAGCCCTCGAAAGGATAACCCCAGGGTTGCCAGCGGACTTTGGCCGCCACTGCGGCCTTGCCTGGTGGGGTTGGGTTTTATCCCGCTTCGGTGAGTTGGCAGGCGTAGGGCACACACGACACGCCTCCGCCACGGCCTGCTTCTGTAAGGACGGCGAGTCGGCCAACTGCCGTCCTCAGGCCCCGATCATGGAGGTCAGTAGTCCCGGGCGTAGATGAGTCTGCGGCGTCCTCGCCGCAGACTGCGAGACTCGGGGGGGGGCAGGGTTCTCTCCCGCTCCCTCTCCGCCGTCTCTTTCACGCGCATTATCTGCTCGCAGAAAGAGGCGGTGGCGTGCCACTTGCTTCCGTCGGAGACCACGGCCCTCACCATGGTCTCCAACGAGAGAACGTCCACGCCCAGGACCGCAACGAGATCCCGGCGTTGACTCGCCCACGCAGAGCACTCCACCAACGTATGGAGCGCCGTGTCTTCGCCAGGATCCTCGCAGTGCTGTCACTGCGGCGTTGTCTCCCGGTGGATGCGCCACAGATACTTACCGAAACACCCGTGTCCGGTAACCATCTGGCACATCCGGTAGGAGAGGTCCCCATGGTCCCTTTCCAACCACTCCTTCATGATCGATCTCACCGCCGCAATGGTGGATTCCCCCCACCTTGGGTGCTCAAGTCGCACCCTCCATGTCTCCATGAGTTCCCGGTGGAGCTGGGACCGCTGAGCCCTGATTTCTCGGCTCCGGCCTATGGCCCCGCTCCAGCGCCTCCTTGCGCAACTGGTACAGCAGCGCAAGGGCTCTCGCTTCCAGGTCCCATGGAGGGGTCCCGGCTAGGAGACATGCCGCCTCGACGAAGATCGTAAAGAGGCTTTAGCAAGAATTTATGTGTTAAGAAATTTCACCAATACTTGTATGGCCGGCAATTCACACTTCGTACGGACCACAAACCGTTGGTTAGCATTTTTGGTCCAAACACGGGAGTACCAGACATGACAGCCAGTCGGTTACAGCGGTGGGCATTAATATTGTCGGCATATGAATTTACCATAGAATATGTCAAGTCGGAGGCGAATACAGCCGATGCTCTCTCTAGGTTGATAGCCGCTTACAGGGCAGATGGATTCAAAGAGGAGGAACTACCAGAACAGACATTCTTGCATTTCGCTACAGAAGCATTGTTGCTTGATTACAAAACCATAAAAAAGGAAACAATGAAATATCCCTTGCTTAGCCGGGTATAAGGATACATTAAGTATGGTTGGCCATCAGATAATGATATTAGAGAAATGAAACCTTATTTTAATCGCAAAACGGAATTATATTCAGAATTAGATTGTATAATGTGGGACCATCGTATAATAATACCACGGACGTTTCAGTCTTTGGTGTTAAAAGAGCTGCATGAGCCACATATGGGGGTTATAAAAACAAAAAGCTATGCACGTAGTTACGTATGGTGGCCGGGGATAAACGAGGCCGTAGAGGCGACGTGCGCGCCTTGCGGGGTGTGCGGAGCGGTGGCGGAGATTACCCGCCCGCACACGCACCGCGTTCTTGGCCCTGGCCGAGTAGGCCCGGGACCAGATTACATTTGGATTTTTTAGGCCCGATAGCAGGTGAAAAATATTTGGTTGTTATTGACGCATGTTCCAAATGGATTGAAGTTGTTAGAATGAGAACAACAACTGCGAAGGCAGTAATAACGAAGGTTAGGGAGGTCTGCGCTAGGTTTGGCATACCAAGGCAGGTCCACCTTTTTCTAGCGATGAACTAAACACATTTTGCAAAAATAATAACATTGAACATATTTTATCAGCACCTTACCACCCAGCGTCCAATGGGGCGGCGGAAAACGCTGTAAAGATTTGTAAAAAGACCTTTTAAAAAAGGCCCTTCTCCAAAACCAAGATCCAGAAGCAGCTTTGCAATGATTTCTATTAGTATATAGAAATACGGCTCACGCTACTACGGGAGAGAGTCCAGCCCAGATATTGTTAGGAAGATCCGTACGTACACGGCTGGACTGTGTTAGACCGGACAGGGAATAAAGAGTAGCGACAATGCAACGACAGCAGGAACTAGCAGCGGGGGGTTCGACTAGAGAGTTTATGGTAGGCGATAAAATATGGTTAAGATTATATGGCGGTAATTTTAAGTGGCAGAAAGGAAAAATAGTTGAAAGATTAGGTGATACAGATTATGAGGTCGAAACTGGGGAGGGTTTTACACATAGACATATTGATCAACTAAGAAGACGTGATTCAAGGTCAAATTTATATCCTGATCAGGGAAGTAAAGAATACATTTCGGATAAAAATAATAGATCGCACAAACACATAACGCGTTTACCACCAGAATTGGCATTACCAGTAGCTGACCCTATCGCAGGAGTGGAGCAAGGTGGCGACGCGGTCGTGGAAGCAGCCTCGCTGGTCGGTGAGCAGCGCAGACCTGTCAGAGAACGTAGGCCCCCCCAACGATACGAGTGGGATTAAACTGTTTACTTGTGTATTGTTAACTGGAATTTTGTTTTTTTTTTGTTATGTGTATGCCTATCTAAACAGGTAAGGATATGAGGTTAGATTTAGTGAAGAGGAGAGTATGTATTTAGTTTGATTTTTTAATTTTGTTAAGTTTTCACTTATACCTATGTTTTTTTTATTTTTGGTAAATTAAAAGTAGATTCCAGGTTCTTCAATTAAGGGTGGAGATGTTAAGTATTTGCATATTTGTCATTATTAATCTTCAGTGGGTACCTGTGTATGTGGGCGCCGCAGTATTAAGAATATACGTTGTATCGACTACACGGTGTTTTATTTGTCACCTTCTAAAAATTGTGAGTTTCTACAATCAAATACCGCAAGTTTATGGCAATCTGTGAGCAACTTTTATAGCTAAATAGCTCAATCTATGCGGGGCGCTCAATCACATGCATGAAGGCATATTTTTACCCGTGACGCACGAGGGGTGTTTGTGTACCTACGGCATCATAGCTCCCAAACGAAGAAACCGATTTTAATGCAGTTTTTTAAGATAATAACTGAATTACATTTAATTCAGAAGATAAAAATACGCATAAGACTTTTCTGTTGAAGTCGGTGTCAAGCCTGATACAACATGAAAATTCAATTTCATTCGAGACGTCTAGTTCCCGTTTGGGGTGTCCGTCAGGCTGGCCCAGCCCCACGGAATTTAGTAATGAGATGTGAGTACCAATCTAACGTACTCCTTGACACAAACATGTGTACTTATCTTGTTTTCAATGTGCCTCTTTTGTAAAAAAGTTAGAGGCATTTCTTAGGGGCCGGTCCAGCCTAACGTTTTCAGCCCGGTCCCTTTATATATATTCAACACATACTGACATTATTTTGTTACAGATTTAATGTACTCCTAAGTTACACATATGTATAACTAAGTTTGTAATAAAATCCAATATAATAAAGGAGAAATTAACAGTTTTTATCGCCGGGCTGAAATTATTTCAATATCTCTAAAAATTAAAACTAAAAAAACAACACCTTAAAATGTATAATATTGGTATATATGATCTATAAGGCTGAATAACACACGTACTTCTTTCGTTTTTAAATTAACTCTCTAATTAAAAAGTAATTAAAGCATTTCAGTTATTTCAGCAAGGATTCCCTTCAAGAATTAATATATTTTTTAATATTACTTTATATTAGATGGGACTTTTTAGTACGATATCACAGTTTTTTGTTGTCGACTTGTAGGCGTTCTGTTTCACAAGATATCTTTAACCTAAAAAGGCATGAGGAGGGTGTTAGTGAAGTGACCATCAGTCTCGAACTAATTTTAGGATAGAATTGTGGTGTGGTGAATTTGATCGGATGAGGTGAAAGTATGATCATAAACAGCTCGCAGTTAGATAGGTAGTAAGTAGTAGTAAGTAGTACAGAAATAAGGAGTCCACTTTCCTGCTTTTCCTTCTTCACTTCGAACGACTTTGGGCATCCCTTGACATCGCAATCAATCTCACCGGTCGCGTAAAGTACAGATCCCAAGTACTTCACTTGGTCCCGGAGTCCGGACCCTGGAGTTAGAATCCTGAAATCTGGATCCCGGAGTCCAGATCCCGGTGTTAGAATCCCGGAATCTGGATCCCGGGGTCTGAACCTTGGCAGGTCTGAATCTTGAAATGAGACTATATCGAAACTGGACTGTATTTCTTTACGAAAATTTGCCCCTTAGTAATAAAAAGGTAAATTTAAAAATGAAAATAGTTTGCTGTTTAGTTTCCTGAACCTATTGGATATGAACAGTCATCTGCCAATGTCTACCATACATAAATGTTCGTAATTTATAGTAGGGTGGAAAAGTATGAATTATTGAAATAAAAATATTTTTAACGGATTCTATCGCCATTTATTTGATATTATTTTATATTATACATTGATCCCGAGGTATCGGTTGCGTTTCAGCTGCCATGGTCACGGGGAGACTATATGAATTATATTTAGCTCTAATGAAAAGTGGATTGAATAACTTGTTTATATTCGGCGGGTACCGCTATGTTTATATTTTGAATGGATTGATATGCCCTGAGTGAGCAGGGCAGCAATATATAGCGTAAACGCAAAGAGGATATCCTAATTAGGAGTTTACGTAATTATACGTATTACGTATTGCATAAATTAAGTATTTAAAAAGAAAACAAATGTGATAGTGATAACCCTAAGAAAATCGTGTATTTCTAGACAGTAGCGGCATTTCGCAAAACATCAAAGGTGATGGACCACTGCATGTAGTTCCACTGTGGCACCAGACTTCTGATTTCATACGCTGGGAAGAAGCGTGAGAGTCCAGCGAAGATCGCTCTATCTCGGTTTTGTAAGCGTTCTTTATATCGTATATCGTACTGACAATTTAATATCTTAATAGAGTAGTTAAAACAAAACCATTCGCCTACCTTGTTATTTACAAAATCATACCAAGTCAATCTAAGCCAGACTCACTTTTCTTCGCATCGACAGATGTGCAAATTCACAAGCCGGGTACTGTATATTATATTAGCTTTAATATTTTACTTAAGGCCTAATATTTCGTAGTCGATGGTTTGCGGCCATGTATTGTAACTGTTGCATAACAAAGCGAAACGTCCTTCGGGAGCTTGTTGTTGTTAACTTTATGGCTCTGAATATCATTCAGCAATTGAATATAATCCTCCATAAAATCATCGTACTTTTCTTCAGGAATCTCGAATGGGTTGAGTGCCGTCAAGAGTTCTGTAAGATTTAAACGTTAGAACATTCAAAAGAAATAATCTTGAAGTAAATTAATATCACACTAATAACCAATCTAATCCGTAAATATAGTTTGTTTGTTTTTATGTAACCATATGTTTAGTTTAATGAAGCACAAATCAACATTAAAAAAAACATTCTAGATTAGATTCAGATGAAACAGAGTTTCATGAAGAGCTAAAATAATGAACGTAGAGAACTTCAGGGGCAGAGGTAGGTAGAGGTAGGTGGAAAGATTTGAGAAATGAGGAGATAATGTCTGACAGGAATGGATAGAAGAAAATAAGATGATGCACCGACCTGAATGACATGATTTAATTTTTTCAATGAAATGTTATTATGGTATAGCATTTTAGTAAATATTTACGGTCTTATTCATAAAAAGTCCTTAAAACAGGTTTATAATACTCATTAGTTAAAATGCTCATTAGGACTAATAAACGTATTATAAAATTCTTGATTCATAAACGTTACATACACCTCTCATAGCTAAAGTTGCTTTCTGGAACATTTTAACGTTGTTATGTTGTCGTTTTGATGAATCCACAGACAAAATAAGTAAAAACACCAGTATTCAAGCCAAAAAATGACATCTGTCATTTATTTTGTAATTGTGATTGTCGTTCGTACGTATATATCTCTCGTAGAGATTTCTTTCTGTTCAAAAGTTCAAAATACTTACTTCACGACGTCCCCAACATCTTATGGCGGTCAATACTTGTAGCTCTGATGACGTGGCACAATCTCTTGGATCGAGTTCTAAATCGTGCCTTACAAGATCGATAATGAAGGCTGCCGTTTGTTTATTGAAACGGTATCGCTGTTTAAATTCAACATCTGGTAATAAAAACGGGTTCTCTCTTTTCCGATAGAGTTTCATACGACGCGGAGGGTTTTCTACGAGCTCGATGGCATGTAAAGCTTGCAAAGCCTGCATTATGTAGATATACCACTATAATAGGAATAACAAACACAACAATAACGATGATCGCACAAGAACTTTCGAAATAATAATTGAATAATAATAATTTAAAACTTCATTCAACCTACACAGAGCAAAGAACGCAACCAAACATAACCGAATTATCCACAAAAGTCAAAACAAGTCAGCTGTTGTTGCTTAGAGTCGGTCATCTTTTTCTTTAATAGAGGTTTATAGTAGGGTCCACCCTCCTATAACTTATGAAGTTGCTAATGAATACTTATAGAGCGTTTTAGTGCTATGGATCGTTTATGAATGATGTTTAGCGTGATCCATCTTATAACAAGCTATTAAACCTTCTAAAGTTTTTATGAATAAGACTGTTAGTTGATAAGCTGATTTTATTGGCATCCATGGGTTGCAATGGGTCTGGTTGAAAATGCTAGGCTCCTGTATGCACATACTGAACTAGAAACCAGATCCCATTCGGTACGTTTGTGAAAATTTTGTTTGTT
The DNA here is from genome assembly GCA_946251805.1 of Cybosia mesomella. Classification (NCBI taxonomy): domain Eukaryota; kingdom Metazoa; phylum Arthropoda; class Insecta; order Lepidoptera; family Erebidae; genus Cybosia; species Cybosia mesomella. The sequence goes on from OX276395.1 coordinate 13,391,650, forward strand.
AGGATTATGTAGGTTTATTTCTGTCATACTGTGTTTGGGACGTTGATAATAATAACCATACTTACTTATCAAAATATTTTTATTATCGAATTGAAAGCTCGTATCTTTAGACTCTACCTCAACGTCGACGAATCCAATATTTTCCATCAGTTTTATAATTTCTTTATCTGGTTCCTGAAAAACAGATAAAATAACATTAATACTTAACTATTTTCAAGTTGTAAGGGTTTGATTGCAACATTGGGAGTTCGATCACAATATTTCAAAGCCGTCGATCACAATATTTCAAAGCCGACAATGTTTTTTTCATATGACCGCGAAAATTTAGTTTCTGCATTTACATTCACAGCCAAATTTTTAAGTGTGTTGGTTATAAAACCTCAAATCTATTTAAGTTGAAATGGACTGTACCTAAATTTGGATGAAAATATGTAAATGCACTTGTCTGAGACTGGACCGATTAATTTGTGGACAATAGGGAAATAAAGAAGGAAGGCGTGGGCATGCACACTTACTTGATTTGCTGCGGGGTTCTCGTTACAGCCCGGGCCCGGGCGAACACGGCGACACCGTAGCTTTTACCGGATCCTCACCGTTCTTATACTTCACACCACAATCAGATGATAAGCAGTCCCTAAAAGTGTCTGACGCGGGATATGTACAGGAATTACAAATTATATGAATTTTTACGAGCGCGTTACAGATTAGCTGCCATATTTTATTGAGGAGACGAAGTAACTGCCGGTTGAGTATGCATGCCGGAAAGGGAAGGATGAGTGAAGGATTGAATGAATCAAACAAATGCATTCGTAATTTAATCCAGCAAAATGGCACGAGATTTGAAATCTAACATCCCCCCGGCCTTGAGGAACTGGTAAAAGAAAGCGGTATACTAATATAAAAAATCAAAGTGATCAGTAAACTATAAAGTTATATAATACAAAAAATGAAGAACTTATCAGTTAAAATTATATATAGTAAATATATGTAATAATTTATTCAAATTATCACTACATTGGCAGTGGACAAAGTTTAACACTTGGGCGCTTATAAGTACCACCCTTAGTTTTAACCTCAGTGAGACGTATGACATCGTCCTTGCCGGGAAATAAATTAGTAATAACACCGAGCGGCCCCTGGAGAGGTGGCGCATTAGTAACATCTAGCAACACAACAATACCAACTTTAAGTGGATATGAAGGAAGATTCCATTTTTCTCGCAACTGCAAGTTATGAAGATACTCACTCCTTAACCGTTTCCAGAAAGATTGTACTAACGAATCCATCAAAGAAAATCGTGTCACTAAATTTGCCCTATCATCACTCACATTAGGCGCAGGAAGAAACTATACCGTAGTATTTAAAAAGTGTGACGGATGAAGGTTATCGACATAGCTCAAAGAATTAGCAAGCTGAAGTGGCAGTGGGCCGGCCATATCTCGCGAAGAACCGACAACCGCTGGGGTAAACGTATTCTTGAGTGGAGACCGCGACTCGGCAAACGTAGTGTAGGACGCTCTCCGGCCAGGTGGAATGACGATCTGCGAAAGACTGCGGGCAGATGCTGGATGCGGCAAGCTGAAGACAGGGCGCTATGTCGCTCATTAGGGGAGACCTATGTCCAGCAGTGGACTAGAATAGGTTGATGATGTGACGGAGTAAGCGCCAACGGCTCGGAAGGGTCAGCACTCATAACATAGAGAGAGTGACTATTAAGTACGGCCTCAATTTGATGCAAAATAGTTGTCAATTACTCGTAGGTAAGAATCTGATTTCCTATGACACGGAACAGAAGGGACTTAGCGCGCTTTATATTAGCCTCCCATATTCCATCAAAGTGACTTGCGGTAGGAGCGTTCATACGCCATGTTATACGGTGTTTCGCAAGTTCATGGCTGAACTCCTTATAATAGTCATCAGATTCCAAAAAAGTATCGAACTCACTAAGATGAGCTTTAGAAGCTATGAAATTAGTGCCGTTGTCACTATATAAAAAAGTGCACGAACCACGCCTACTTAGAAACCTTTTAAATGCATCTAAAAACGTAGCGGAACTTAAGTCTGAGGCCAGTTCTAAATGAACTGCCTTAGTAACTAGACAAACGTAATGTACGTAGCGTAATGTTAAACGGTCCCGCATAGTCTACTCCCGTGTGCGTAAACGCCTTCCAAGGTTCAACGCGACAGCTAGGCAAGTCGGACATAGCAGGAAATGTCGGTTTAGGGTTTAATCTATAACATTTTAAACATTTATGTATACGTTGTTTAATAATACATCTTGCGGATAAAATCCAGAATCTTTAAAATCGAAATAAGAAGTTGCGGGCCAGCGTGAAGGTTTTCACGATTATAATGATCAATTATAAGATTAATAATATATGACCTTTTATAGGCAATAGAACTGGATGCTTTTGTAAATAATTTAACGATGAGTACCCTAATCGATCCCCAACATTACGAAAGGATATAATTTTCGAATAATATTAGAACAAGGTTTGCCATTTTGAAGTCTAGTCAATTCATCAGAAAAATAGGATTTTAGAAATAATTGAATAACTTTCAACTCGGCAACATTTATATCGTCTGCGGTGATTATATCGTTTCGTGGCAACCGTTTTGTAAATCTCAGTACATAAACTATAACTCTAAGAAATTTATACCATGAAGAAAATCTGGAACTTAATGTTATTATTAGATTTTCCTCTTCTTTACTCATAGCTACATGAGAAATAGTCTTTTCTTCAGGTAGTTTCGAATTAGCGGTGGCTATAAAAGGTTGTATTTGCCATTCGCTTATAGGTATGGATAGCCAAAGCTTATGTCCCATTAATTGGGATGGCCAAAGTCCATGAGAGATACAATCTGCTGGGTTCTGTATACCAGCAATATGATACAAATCTCTATTAGACATTAGCGATTGAAACTGAGATATCCTATTTGTATCCAACATAAGGCAACAGTAGAATCGAAAAACACAAAAATATTAGGAATAGGGTGCCTCAGTGACAATGCATCGTATACATTGCGAACTAATTTTGCAAGTAATACAAGTGCGTTGAGCTCTAGATGAGCCAACGTTACAATACGAGAGGGCGAAGAAACACGTGACTTACAACATACTAAGCTAACTATAGGTTTTTGATTACTATTTGATTTACCATTACATCCATACGCCTTTTCACTGGCATCAGCGAAAGCAACCAATGACACGGTTGAGTTTTCTTCGACTCCCATATGGCGGGGAAACTTTAATTGCGATAAAAGTGACAATTCATTTACATATTTTTGCCACATATTAATAATGCGAACAGGAGGTACGTCATCCCACGCTAATTTTAAAAGCCATAATTCCTTAATAATTAATTTTGCGTAAAGAATAACGGGACCTACGAGCCCTAAAACGTCGTAAAGTCTTGCAGTGGCGGATAAAATGGCGCGTTTTGTACATTTACTGGGCGGGGAAGAAATTTGAAACACAAAAATATCTAATGTGGGTAGCCAACTAAGCCCAACAATTTTAAATGTATCGTCTTCCTCGAACGAGATAGACTCCGACAGTCGGTGAGACGTAGGTATAATATATGTTCTAATAACTGCTGAGAATTACTTGTCCATTTGATCAAGTCAAAGCCACCAGATTTTAGAAGACTGATTAACTGGTCTGCAGTTCTCACAGCTTCATCTAAACTAGAGCAAGTGGAACCCAGATCATCCATATAGACGTCTCTCTCCAACACAGCGGCAGCTAGGGGCCATCTATCCCGTTCTTGCGGATATCTGCAAAAACTGCAATGCGAAAAAGTTCAAAAGAATGCGAAATATATCTGTTTGCAAGTTGCAACCAGTGTGCAATATATCATTAAGTGATATTTCACTGTCAGTGGCACAGCTACCATCTAGTACAATACGTAGAGAAGTAGATGCCTTGTCGGTACGTATCACAGGGTGGTGTGGTATATAATAACCTGGTGGGATACTTTCGTCTAGTTCGACCTTTGACAAAATACCCTTTTGTAAATATTCATAAATAATTGCATTATATCTTTCCTGTAAGTCAGGTGACTTCAAGAATTTGTTTTCAAGCGATAAGAAGCGTTTCTTATCATTTATGAAAGAATCACCAAGTCTGTCTGGACTGTCTTTAAATGGAAGACTTACAGAGAAGCTATCGTCCTGATTACAGATGGTTGAAGATGTGTTAATATTTTCATATTCCTGTTCATCCGGGCTTAGGAATTTGCTTTCCGGTACCTCTTCAACAGTCAAGAATTTCTCTAAAGACTTATCAAACGATTCTCGAGAAACACTACAATAACTATGGGTTGCAATAGGTTCTGATAAGATAGGTGCGTCACCCGTGATAACGTAGCCTAAAGAAATTTCAAAGGCTGAGGGGCAGTTATGTTTACCTATTATTTTGTCAAATATTTTACAATACAAATTTACACCCAATTATATGTTAACTGGACCAGGTTCGAAATATTTATCATCCGCCAGTGGCAAGTTGCGTATCACGTCACAAAATACAGTTGTATCTATGCATGCATTACGTAGGTAACTGTGATGTAACACGGTCCACAACCATAGGTTGTATATAATCACATTTATTGTTGTCGAAGCGAGAGGTAAACTTAATTTTAGTCTTGCCAATAATCTTTTGTAACGTTCCCCCTATACTTTGAACTTCAGAGTAGCGGTTTTGCGAAGAATAGGGAAGCGATAAGCGCTTAGAACATTCCTTAGAAATATAATCACTTTGAGAGCTGGGATCCACTAGGCATCTCACTAAGTGAGTGCGGTTAAAATTATCTATTATACTTAATTTTGCGGTACCTAATAAGGTAGTAGTAACAGTATGATTGCGGTCGTAATATTTACGAGATATACTACAGAGCGATGCGGAACCGTTCGTAGTATTCGAACCCACATTTGGTTCATTGAGAATACCACTACTCGGTGCGCATGCACTCGATAGCGATGCCATTGTGTCCAGTGAACAGTTCGCTCAGACGGTGCGTGCGGTGTGGTGCCATTGATCGAGTGATCATAGGCGATAGCGGGTTGCGGTGCGAATGTGGTACAATGAGCAGGCGCGCTCACCACAATATTACAATTAGATTTATTAGACTGAGTATTAAAATGTAAAAGCGAATGATGCCTCGCTGAACAATTATTGCAATGATGTTTTGAAGTACATGCTTTGTGACATTGCTTTGGCATTGCTTGACATTGCTTTGTGCTTACTGCTCAAACAATTAATACAATAAGCATGTGGTTTTATGAAGTTAAATCTCTCATGAGGTGAAAGTTTCATGAAAGATGGACATGAATACATGTGCTCGTGTTTATTATTATTACATACTGCACATTTATCAGTACCCAAGAATGACTTTGTAGACTTCGGTGTAGGTATATTATGTTTATTGCGTAATTTATTAGAGGTATCCACTTGTTTTGAAACGGACGAGCGAGACAACACCTTACTTTGCTCTTTAATAAATTGTACAAGATCAGAATGTTTAGGAATCTATTCTTTGCAGTATGTTATTTCAAATAAATTTATAGTGGATGGATCTAATCGTTGAAGTGCCAAATGTAATAATATAAAATCAGTTAAATCGCCAAGCTTTAATTGCTTGAGCGCTTCAACAGAAGAATTAAAAATATTGAGAAATGAATCAAGTCCGGCGGCAGTAGTACTAGTCAGCTGTTTGAAATTAATCAGCTGATTCAAATATGCGGAGGCCAATGAGCGTGAGTTATCATATTTATCTCTAAAGGTCTGCCAAATAATATAATAATTCTCTGGGGTAGGCGTTAGGCCAGCAAATACAGTCATATTCATCAAAGACAAGTTTGAAATCACGACGTAATTTTTCCATATTAGAAGTACTACGCAACAAAGCTTCAAAGGTTTTGTGGAGGAACAGGGTGTGATGTTCCTCCAACAAAGGGAGCATCCTCCGACCAGGCAAGGTGATCACGCCTGGCAGGCCGCGGCCCAACGGTTGTCGTTGGGATGTCGTATATATGCTATACCAGCGCGCGAACGTCACTTTCGCGATTCAGGATTGGTATTGTTGTAGTAGTATCCAAGTAGTTCACCTTGTTGTCGCTAGATGGCGCTGGGTATATGTGGTATCGCCACAGTCTTTTTACCCTTTTCCACATCGTTACATATATCGTAAAGTGATTGCATTTGAGCAAATATGTCGTCGCGTTTACTGCACAACATACTCAACTCATATTGAGCGGTCGCCACGGGCTCATCCTCAGAAGATGTGTCCGTTTTCGGCATTATGAATATAAATAGATTCAGTTAAACTATAAGTTACAACAATAGACTGAATATTTATTTACGTAACGGTGTTTTATACAAATGCAAATGTGATTAAACAAATACTGTTTACGATGCGAATTGACCTAAGAGAAATATATAATAATATGAATGACGTCCGCCTGATGGTAAGCGAAAACAATAGCGGGCGGCCTAAGCTACTCGTATAGCGCGGTCGCAGCGGTAAACGAACAATTGCGAGAAAAAACAGAAGTACCCTCGAAAGTGGTAGGGTACGCGGAAATAAAATAAGCAAAGCGAAAAATACTATTAGGTTTTATATAATTTGGGGTGTGTGTTGGGTAACCTCCTCGAGTGTCGCTCCGATTCCGATCCCGCTGCAGTCCGGGGGGAACGGAATCGGAGCGGCCGGTACACCCTGGGCGGCGGTCAATGGCTTCCCCTTCACCCCTTCATAGGGTTGGCATTGATCGTCGGCCAATACCCAACGTGGCGGGAACACATCGCTCTCCGTACTCCTCTGCTTTCAGAGGAGACAGGATGAGCGATGCTGTTAGTGGTGAGATGGCCCAGGGTCAGCCGGGGTGCGAGGGATATGCTCTATGGGTAACCTTACACCCCGGCGTCTGAAGACCCGAGACGGCGTGCGGTTTTAGTCGGTGCAAGCCCGACATAACCGCCCCCGCTGGCCGGCGGGGGGGTATCCGAAGGGATTTCCGCACGATAAAAAAAAAAAAAAAGTATTTATATAATTTAGACTGCCTGTGCGGGAAAATAAACGATACAGCTGCCAATGCGGTGCGGTTAAATATATAAAATTAAAAACTCGACAACTGATCAATAGACAGCTAATTTAAATAAAAGTTAGCATTAGTACGTATGTTATTTTATCAATTCTATACGTATTCCTGTGCAATATCTATTTGAACTTAAGAACATATAAAATATAAATATTAGTTCCAGAAATCCGGTTCGATAGTGACCAAAAATTGTGTTGGTTATAAAACCTCAAATCTATTTAAGTTGAAATGGACTGTATCTAAATTTGGATGAGACTGGACCGATTAATTTGTGGACAATAGGGAAATAAAGAAGGAAGGAGTGGGCATGCACACTTACTTGATTTGCTGCGGGGTTCTCGTTACAGCCCGGGCCCGAGCGAACACGGCGACACGTAGCTTTTACACTCAGATTTCATCATTTTTACAATCAGATGATAAGCAGTCTCTAAAAGTGTCTGACGCGGGATATGCACAGGAATTACAAATTACATGAATTTTAACGAGTGCGTTACAGATTAGCGGCCATATTTTATTGATTAGACGAAGCAAGTGTCGGTTGAGTATGCATGCCGGAAAGGGAAGGATGAGTGAAGGATTGAATGAATCAAACAAATGCATTCGTAATTTAATCCAGCAAAATGCCGCGAGTTTTGAAATCCAACAAAGTGATTAACAGGAACCTACTCTATGGATGAAAGAATGTGTCATACTGTATGACTGTTTTTTTATGTCGCAGGTTTTTCCCCCACCCCATTAAAATTTTCAACCCTCATTTTACACCCGTAAAGTTCTGTCTTAAACCCGCTCCAAAATCCTCTACATTGATTAGTTACTCCCGCGACATTGGTCTTTCTCTTTTATTATTAGTGGGTAAAGAAGTATCTACACTAGCTATAATATCTTACTGCGGCAAGCGCGAGCGAAACCGAAACTACAAGGAAGGACCGAAAACAGCACAATAGCGGCTAAACTGCAACGGACCCAAAGACTAGCCTGCATGGCAACCACTGGATGTATGAAATCTACCCCCACCGCGGCAATGGAAGCCATGCTCGTACTCCCACCCTTGGATCTGTTCATCCGCCAAGAAGTAACAGCTGCGGCTATACACCTAAGGGCACTAAACCTATGGAGCGACAGAAACACACGACACACCTCACTGCTCACAGATCTCATAAAGGAGATACCCATGATAGGAGCAATGAATGATAGTGTACCCAAACAACACGTATTCGTCAAATAATACAAGATCCAACTTCATGAGGACCACCGCTGTGAGGCTTTATGCCCAACGGAATTACGCATCTTCACAGATGGATCAAAAACTGGTACAGGCACCGGGGCCGGCGTTTTCTCGGAGGACCTTAATGTATCCATTTCAACACCGCTGGGGACCCATAACACAGTTTTTCAAGCTGAATGCATGGGGATTACCCTGGCAGCTTCAGCGGTAATGGCCAGGAGAGTGGAAGGCCACTCAATACGCATACTCTCCGACAGCATGGCCGTGCTGCAAGCTTTAAACGGCCACACAATAAACTCGGGACTAATATTGGAGTGCCATCGTAAACTGAACCAAATAGGCCATTTCAACCATTTTAACCTTGCAATGGATTAAGGGCCACAGCGGCTCGCGCGGCAATGATGCAGCAGATGAGCTTGCCAGGAGAGGATCTGACATACTGGTAATGGGACCTGAGCCCATAATGCCGATCCCCTTTGCATACCTACGAACCATAGTAAACGAACGAACGACAGATCAACACAACAGCTATTGGATAAATCTGGAAGTTTGCAGACAGGCGAGGGAAGCACTCCCCGTGCTTGAAAATAGACTGACCAGGCGTCTTCGGCAACTGACCAAACGGCAACTGCGCACGGCCACAGCTGCCATCACGGGGCACGCCTGCTTCAATAAACACCTTTTTATTTTAGGAATCACCGACAGCCCTCTCTGCCGAGCCTGCATGAGAGAGGAAGAAACAGCGGTACAGGTGCTCCTACACTGCCCTGCAACCGCCACATACAGGGTTAAGTACTTCGGAAATACAGGTACGCTCCGGGAGATCGCCAGCAGCGTAAATAGCCTGTTGGCGTTCTTCAATGAGTCGGGGTGGATCGAATGAAATGCCCACCCTCACGCGAAAATCACGCCTTGTCGTGGAGTTGCGGATACCAGCTCGCGAAACCATACTATACCATACCAAGCGCAAGCGCGTGGGCTGCCGCCACTCCCTTCTGCGAGCATGTGATCTTCGAGAAGGAGGTGGGGGAGCGAGCCCCACACCAGGTCCGACACCGTGGTTCCGAAAGCCGACGGGGCCATCTCGAAACCTGAGATGGCGAGGGAAATGCCTTATGGGGCCACCTTACACCCCGGCGTACATACACTTCTTTATCACCTACATTTTATTCTTGTGAAATAAGTGAATTCTGGGATAGCGATACTGGGATCTTACCCTATTCTCTTTGTTCCTATCTGTTGTTTTGTGAAAAATCATGGAATACCTTTGAGTCATGCCACGGTGAAATGTATCGGTCAATATCATGTATCCAACCACTCCACTTGCTATTTTGTGCTAGAGTACGGTAGACGTCGCAAACTGAGTTGTTAGCTACCAAAACTATGAAAAACTCGCCGTCTTCGTCCAGTAGATTGAATATATTCTCGAAAGCTCGCCTGAAAGAAAATAAAATCATTTCACCGCCATTTAGGTACTTAAGCTCTATAACGCATACATGACGGTATAATAATATTATATACAGTTAACTTGTCCACCCATGCGCATGCCACTAGTGCGGCATTCGGTTATCGTTTTTGGGTTATATCTCCGGTTCTACTTAACCAATTGCAATCAAACATACGGTTGTTTTTAAGTCTGACCAAGGTCTTTCTAACAGAAAAAACCACATTGAACCCCGATCAGAAGTGTTTATGTCCATCCCGAACTAACAGATAAACAGACAGACAAGAATCCCAAAAAAAAAAAATTTGTGTTCAGAATCGTTCGTTTAACATAACCCAAGTTTTTTTACTATCCCCAATGTGTATGTATGTACTCGTAATGTAGATGTAAAAGTTTTATTCCATGGAAATGTTGCAATTTAAGGACTTAATATTGCATTTTTTAGAGGACGCAATGCTCATGAGAATCCGGTCAAAACGGAATGTTTAACTTAGTTTTATGATCACTTTTTTATTATAAATACATTCTTAAAATGTTTTGTTAGATACCTACCTTCTACCTACAATTGTACTCATACATTGCTAAGTCTTTTCCCCGACACCTATGAGGTAGAGTCTGTAGGTGCGTTTTTTTTACGTGGTATCCCCAGGCCTACTCCACAGACATTTTGCCGATGAGTTCATAATCGTATTTTCAATTAGTTATTAGCTAGCTATTCTATTCTATTTTTCTTCGATAGTCCAGGCTGTGGCTCAGAATGTAATTCAACGTCGAATGTGAAGGTTTGGGGAATGCCAGGAGTTAAAATTGGAGTCATAGTTGGAAGTTCATCTTCCAATTCATTTTCTTCCATTAACTTGGATATTTCTATGATGTTGCTGCATGTTTCGCCAGAACAATGAAGGCATACTGTACATATATACCTTTTCTACTTAACTTAACATTCTCGGAAATGTAATCAAACCCATACGTGTGTGAATAGGTCTTCAAAAATGAATTTGAGGTTTCTAATATATTTTTTTTCTAAACTGAATAGTGTGCGCGAGAGACACTGCCAAAGTGGTATAATGTGTCCCCCCCCCTGTAACTTCTAAAATAAGAGAGTGAGAAAATATATGATGTACATTACCATGTAATCTTCCACCGAAATTTGGTTTGAACGAGATCTAGTAAGTAGTTTTTTTTTACGTCATAAATCGTATACCGCAATTTACCTTTCATTCAATCAACCCGAATATAAAATAAAAACATTATTATGTTACTTGCTGCTACGGAACCCTTCATGGGCGAGTCCGACTCGCACTTGGCCGCTTTTTTATACTATTATTTATTTTCTACTTTTTAGTTTGGTTTATTTATAATAGCTTTTTCGACAATTTGTTAATATTAGATAAATCGGTTAAAGATAATGGTTGGAAATTAAAATTTCTGCCTTATTTTCATAGATGAAAATTATATAAATTATCAAAAATCTGATTTTGCAAAGTGAAATATGGAATAACTTTATCAAATTAGTGTATTGTCATCGGTCCTCGATAAATCTACAAAGTTTGAACGAAATCTGGCCATTTAAAGTGGGTCAAAATCGAGCCCAAAAGAGTCGGTTACAAACAAACATACAGGTGAAGCTAATAAAAAGCGTATAAAAAAAGAATCATAGACACACACAGTGGATGTTCTGGGCATAACTGAGCACTTTATGTCTCAAAACGAGACTCACCTCTATACACCCTTTTTCTTTTTTTTTTCGTGGGGATATCCCTTCGGATACCCCCCCGCCAGCCAGCGGGGGCGGTTATGTCGGGCTTGAACCGACACCTCTATATACCTATGTCTTAGCTGCATGTTACAGTAAAGAGCATATTTTAGTAAGAGCTGGCCATTCTCTTTAGCTAATGTGATTGAATGTTGTGCTATTGAATTATCGGTATACAAAATTGCAATGTGTATATACAGGAACGGGAATCTAAATATGTTCTTTGATAAACTAGAAAAAATATTATTTATGAAATATTAGTTACTATCCCGGAGAAATTACAGGCATATTGATCATGGTGATCTAAACATTAATGCAATGGTCAACAAAGTTGAGACACGGCAGCTGAAATATCTCTTGAGACGCTATAATTTAATATTAGCTCTAGACAAACCAACTAGGTTACAAAGTCAGACCTGTATAGATAATTTTGCACACAATTTTAACAAGGTGTGTAGGGCGGATGCGATAGAATTTGGTTTTTCGGATCACTCTGCACAGTGTGCTGAGGTGCCCGATAAATGGAAAATGTTTGCAATACAGGTACAAAGGGATTATGCATATGAGAATATTTTAAGGTTTAGAAGCCATATTGAAATCTAGTGGGGCGGAAATCACACAGTGATTGTCAGTCTTCGGGCCAAACTTAGATATTTTTGTTGCAGTATTTTTATTCAAAATTACAGACCTTAGGCTTTATGCATATTATTCGACGCGTCTTTATATAACGAGGAATAAATATGAAGAAAATGAAATCAAATCAAACGTCTTCGACGTCAAAAACACAAAAATTAAAGATTTTTTAGGGACAATTTGTATGGTAGGTACCCGAAACCTTGATCGTACAAACCCCAAAATCTAATCAGTTCTTCCCATTAACCAAACAAGATGATTGGCGAAAGAATTTTGTAAATCGGATAAGTGGTTCTTGAGTTATTGCGTAAACAGGCATCCAGACCAACAGACAGACCGACATAAATTTTTTTTTGCATAATTAGACTTAGAATCATGTGAAACGTCGAGAAAAGTGATAGAAAGTGGGTGTAAGATTTTGATTTTTTTTTGCGTGATTTTAAGTCTTCGGTGTCCACCTGGTTGGTGGCCCGAAGTAAAAAGACAATTGCTTTGAAAATCTCGACTGGAACCTACGCAACCCAATAAACTCAATACTCAAAACTACACAAAGCTGTATTAAAAAATATAAATCTGACTAAACGCTCTCAAAATGAATACCACATAAAAACTTCTGACAACAAAAATAAAACAACCTGGCAAAATATATAAATGTGAAAGTGTCTGTCTGTCTGTCTGTTACGCTTTCACGCCTAAACCACTGAACCGATTTTGCTGAAATTTGGTACAGGGGTAGATTAGACCTTGGGAAAGGACATAGGCTATGTTTTGTCGCGATAACCGACATCTACGCAAAAGCTAGTAATAAATAAGCGTAATTGCAATCTGCCTGAGAACTCGATAAGTAAGATTCGAATAAAGAATGATGTTATTGAAAAACCAGAGCTTATAGCAAATAAATTTAATGATTATTTTGTTGACAAAATTGTAGCAATAGCGGATAGAGGTAATAATGTAACAGACTGCTAACATGATGACTCGAGAGCATTGTACGTTCATGGATCCTTGTGTCCCGATAGATATTTTCCGAATAATAAGAGCGTCTTAAGAATACTAAAAGTGTAGGGCACGATAAAATAGCAACAAATGTAGTAAAACACGTAGGAGATTTAATATGTGGTCATATGTGCCATATTTTAAATTTATCTAAAAGTAATGGAGTTTATCCTGAAAATCCTAAGGTTGCCATCTTAAAACCCTTTTTTTTTACGTGTGGAAATCCCTTCGGATACCCCTCCGCTGGCCAGCGGGGGTGGTTATGTCGTGTCTCGACTAACGCCGCACGGTGTCCTCCCCAAGTGTCCGTTGCCGGGCACCCCGGGTAAGCCCTCGAAAGGATAACCCCAGGGTTGCCGGCGCACTTTGGCCGCCACCGCGTCCTCGCCTGGTGGGGTCGGGTTTTATCCCGCTTCGGTGAGTTGGCAGGCGTGTGTAGGGCACACACGACACGCCTCCGCCACGGCCTGCTTCTGTAAGGACGGCGAGTCGGCCAACTGCCGTCCTCAAGCCCCGATCATGGAGGTCGGTAGTCCCGGGCGTAGATGAGTCTGCGGCGTCCTTGTTTAAGAAAGACGATAAGCAGCAAATGCAAAATTATAGACCAATTGCATTATTATTAGTCTTCTCGAAAATATATGAAAAGGTAATTTTTTACAATCAAATCTACGTGTATCTAGAGAAATGCAACATTCTTTGTAAGGAACAAAAAGGGATTTGTAAAAAAATTACAATTAACCAAGCCATATATGACTTTCCAAATACCATAATGACAAATGTAGATAATAGAAAGGGTGAAATTAGGGGTTGAAAGTTGGATGGAAAGTTACTTACGAAGGACGTTACTTATGAAGGAAGAAACATGAATTTCAATATTTAAATGTTTTAGTGGGTTTCTATATAGTTTAGATTCACAATTGGAACCGGCAGGTGCCGGAACTGCAATTTGTTTGAAGGATTTTCAAATAACTTTGCCTGTAGCACCGAATATCCATCGCATGTTCTAAAAATACACTAAAAAACACCGGCCAAGTGCGAGTTGAACTCGCCCATGAAGGCTTCCGTAGCAGTAAGTAAAATTTTTTATATTTGAGTTGATTGAATGAAAGGTAAATTGCGGTTTACGATTTATGACGTATTACAAAAAAAACTACTTACTAGATCTCGTTCAAACCAATTTTCGGTGGAAGTTTATATGGTAATGTACATCATATATTTTTTTTAGTTTTATCATTTTCTTATTTTAGAGTGCACACATTTTACCATTCTGGAAGTGTCTCTCGCGAAAACTATTCAGTTTAGAATAAAATTAAATTACGAACTTCAATTTCATTTTTCAAGACCTATCCATAGATACTACACACGTATAGGTTTGAAGAAAAAAAAATTTTCAGTTTCAGTTCTAAGTATGGAACCGACAAAATTTAATGTATTTTTTTATTTTCGTGTGAAAATCTTAATGGGGTTCATAAAATACATCTACTTACCAAGTTTCAACAGCATAGTTCTTATAGTTTCGGAAAAAAGTGGCTGTAACAAACGGACGGACAGACAGACAGACATGACGAATCTATAAGGGTTCCGTTTTTTGCCATTTGGCAACGGAACCCTAAAAACGGGAACTATTTTTTTTTCCACAAACTTTATATTTGTCATGAACTTCTCTCTTCTTCAATCTAATAAATAAGTCTGTCGCCACGAAATATTTTCATTATCAGGAAAATAAAATTTCATTCGCAAATAAATTGAAATTGTCATCAGTATGGTTTACCAAATAAAATCGTAGTTCATTCCAATGTTAAAAATTTTTTAACACACCTTTTGGTCTCAAAATAAAAGGTCCTACCAACAAATAATAGATTGCAACTCAGAATGGTAAATCTGTCACCAAATATGTCGATTATCGTCCACAGATTAAGACACCGCGCGCCCCGACACGCATGGATATAGGTTAGAAGTGTTTTGTTACTTGTGATGTGATAATGCACTAAGAAATAGGGGCCCGTAAAGCAGTGCCCCGTCGATATCGCTCACAAATGTCACTTTTTAAGTGATGTATTTTAATGATCAATTTAATGATTTGAGTATACAGTTATCAGGACCAACGTGGTATAACAAATATAAAACCATTTATTAGATACTTGAAAATGCATAATAATAAACTTTGGCGACTACAGTTTGGCGACAGATCTACTATTTTACGGACAAACAAATATGAATTTCCCAAATAGCAGGCTATTTGGGAAATTCAAAACAAATTTAATTGTCGATAGCTAAAATCATATCCCTAAAAACCACCACCAATGGCAAATTAGTTTAATAAAATAAAAATACTAACTTTTGGTCTATGACCCAGTTAATAGCATAGAATGAGAACACGTGGTCGAAATTTCCCCTCATCTTTTCGGGTAGATCACCTGCGATGTCCAACAAGGTAAAAGAAGTCTGCTCGTGGGTGTATCGGTCAGCCGCGTACTTGACCATGTTCTCACTTATATCACAGCCCAGTAACGTGAAGTCCTTGGGAAGAAATTTTTCCAATATAGTTGTGACACTACCATCCCCGCATCCTATATCCATGACCCTATCATTATTCTTCCATTTCATTTTCGGTGCAATTTTTTCCAAATATGCGGGCACAGCTCTTCTGTGTAAAAAATTACTTTCTTGATAAAGTTCGGGATTATGCATGTTGTTGCTCGCTAACTTGTAAAATATCGTTGAATTTTCTCTCCTTAGTTAAACAACGTGAGTGTATTTAGTTGGTGTTTAAGACTAGTTTTGACGCGCGATCGTGAGAAATGTGCAATTTATAGTCAGATAAGCTTCCGAAACACGTGACAGCATATAATCATATTTATAGTGACCCGTGCAGACTTTGCTAGCACAGAACGACTTCAAAGTATTTTTAGATAACGACTATCTATCGAGTTGAATTAAATACAAGCCTTTAACTTGCTGTGCGAGTTTGTTACTTTGTTAGTATGGGTCAAATCTTGGAATCATAATTAGAACACACACACACAATTTTTAATGGATCCTATCGCGATTTATTTGATATTGTTATTTTATATTGAACCCGACGTATCAGTTAATGGTTGTTGTCTTGTAGTTTCAAACTACAAAGGTTGCGTTGTACTTGCGTTGCAGTTTACGTTAATCATTTTTATTCTTCTTTCAGGCATCTTTTACAATTCACTTGCAAAAAACTACAAGTGACTAAAAATCGATACCGTGATACGCTAAGATTGCCCATATTTTTCAAATAAAATGAGCTTTTTTAAGATTTTCGTACAAAAATGGCTTAGCTGGAGGGATTAGCGTAATACTAGTAACTTCGGTTATTAATATTCTTTAAAATTATTACTTTCGTTATAGTTCGACAATATTTTTGAAAAAAAGCTTTTTAGTGAAGGTATGACATATATGATACGGACGTTAAAAAAACTTGACGAAGCCCCGATACGCGGTGCTTCGTCAAGTGCTCGCGGTGATCTGGTATTGACAGTCATTAATAAAATAGTAAACAAAAATAGGGACTATATCCGATCAAACCTTGTGATATTTACATTTTGCAAACGTTTATGCGAGTAAGTAATATTATGCTTTATAAGTTTATGGTATTTAAAATTAGACCAAAATATATTAGTCTATATGATAGTTATGCCTAAAGTAGCAGTATGCCATAATATCGTTGTGCCATAAATCAATTTGCCTAATTTTATGCCAAACCTGTTATGCTAAAGTAAATTAGGAATAAAAAGTTATGCGTTCGAAAGGGTGCCCATCTGTTTTGACTTTCATGAGATTGTCGTCATGATGAATTGTAATATCCACCATATTGCGAGACGCTCTGAACGATCAATCACCACTAGAACAGGCATATTGGCTAAAATAGTCCTGTCAGTGATGATCTGATGATTGATCGATCCTTTTTTTTTTTTTTTTTTTGTTCAGGCAGGAAAAAATGTACCTCATCCGCATACCGCGCGGCGCGGGGACGCCGCGCGGTTATGTGGGGCTCTCACCACACTAAAACAACCTGCCGTGTGCCATACACCGCGACTTAGTGAGTGAACCGTCGGAAATACTACGCACTCATCGACGGAACACTCATGCGCCGGCCCGCAAGGTGCGGTGCGGGCCCGTCTCTAGGCGATGTCCAGACACACCGGGACATCACCCCTTCGCGGGGGGCTCTACTGCGGGTGGAGGGCATACCCCGGCCCATCCACCCGCGGCCTCACTAGGGCGGCATGAGGCGCAGGAATCTGCGCGCACGCCGCCCAGCTCGCGGGCGGCGGATCGGATCCGCGAGGCCGTCTGCCTCTCTGATCCTCTCCGCCGCCTCCTTCTGCGAGATGACATCCTCGCAGAAGGACGCGATCGCGGTAAAACTCCTCTCGCTGCGTGCCATGGAGCGCAGGATGGCCGGCAGCGAGAGGTCGACTCCCACTGTTGCCACGAGATCACGGCGCTGCACCGCCCAGGCCGGACAAGCCTCGAGCGTGTGCTGCGCCGTGTCCTCGCGGCAGGGACAGTGATGACAGGCGGGACTCGATTCCCTCCTTTCGACCGAGTACAGATACTTTCCGAAGCAGCCGTGCTCGGAAAGCATCCGACTGCCACTATCCGCCCGATGCTGCGTCGTCAGTCGATAAACTTCGGCGAGCACTTCCGCCTCCAGATCCCACGGAGGAGTTCCGGCCAATGCGCAGGCCGCTTCCGTTGACACGGTGCGGTACCCGCGTATGGCCCTGACCGCCACAATACGTTGGGCCCTCAAAAGCGTGGGCCTATTGCGGGCAGTCAGGGCGTCCGCCCACACCGGTGCGCCGTACAGCGCCATTGACCGGATCACCCCGGTATACAACCGTCGGCAGCCGATACTGGCTCCACCCAGGTTTGGCAAAAGCCTCCCCAGGGCGGATGCGGCGCCGACGAGTTTCGGGGCGAGCCTACGGAAGTGCTCGTCGAAGTGCCACCTGGAGTCGATATATAGGCCCAGATACTTAATCTGGGCCGCCACCGGTACGAGGACCGAACGGATCTCGATCGAGGCGCGAGGCGGCGGGCGGCGGTAAGGCCCGTGGAAGAACACGGCCTCCGTCTTCTCAACCGCCACCCGCAGGCCCAACGCCTCAATACGTCCGACCACCTGGGAGACTCCCACGGTGGCCAGGTGCGCCGCCTCCTCGAAGCTTTCCCCCGGGGCCGTGACGAGAGTGTCATCCGCGTAGCAGATGACACCCAGCCCGGGAGGAAAGACTCCGCGGAGGACCCAATCATAGCCGATGTTCCACAGGAGCGGCCCTAAGACCGACCCCTGAGGAACACCGCACGACACGGGTCGCTGCAGCACACGTCCGTCGCAGTCCTCGTACAACACACGCCTCTCCTGCAGATAGTCCGCCACTAGCCGCCTCAGGTAGACGGGCACCCCGTGATAGCGGAGCGCCTCCCTGATGCAGCTCAACGGCAGACTATTGAATGCGTTGGCGATGTCCAAAGACACCGCCAACATCACTCCGCCGCGGCTCACAACCTCCTCGGCAGCAGCCCTCAGATGCAGGATCGCATCGACCGTCGAACGCCCCACCCGGAAACCGAATTGAGCGTCCGACAGGTCGGGCCCCACTGTAGTGAGATGCTCGACGATGCGGGCAGCGAGAATTTTCTCGAACAACTTACCCGCCTCGTCGAGCAGCACTATGGGCCTAAAGGCTGATGCCGAATTGGCGGGCCGTCCAGGCTTCTGCAGGAGTACCAGCTTCCCGCTTTTCCAGCAATCAGGGAACCGGCCGGACGCTAGGCAGGCGTCCAGCAGTTCCCTGATGATTGATCGATCCTAGTACAACGTGACACAACCATTACAGCCACGAGCTGACATTGCCAGTGATGTACCTGAATAGATTATATATTATTAAGCCATTATTGATGGCTTTTTCAGTGTTTGTTTAGAAAATGCGATGGTACCAACTGTCAACCTTTCCTGAAGCAGTTCGTAACCTAGATATGTCTCATTTTAAACATTACTGTTGTTGTTAAAAAGTCTTTAACGTTATGTTTGCCTAACGTTATTTAATTACTTAAACTCACTGTACTGACTCAGTGATATTTGGGTTTGGGAATTAACACGACAACGTGTTCGTACTGATCTTATATTGCGACTGGTTAAAAGTGTGAGGCCCAGGCGCAGCCGGCAGTTATAACTAAGTGCTACGTATGCAACTTTGTAATACACTGTTGCTGTGTACCTACAGTAGCCCCCCTTTTACAAAAAAATGTAATATTTATTTTACAAACATTATTTCATATACTATCCCGTAAGCTTGTCACATAAAATGTATACATATCTACGTTTAATGAATGCAATAAATGAATTTACAATTTATAATAATTATACACTGGGTTTTATTATTTGCTAACCACTATACATTGTTACAAATAATCCATTAATAAATATCAGCGTGTGTCTGTGTTGGTGCTGTTGCTTGTTGTACAGTCTGTACCTTTACCACTGGTGGTGGTGCCAACCCGACCACAGCTGCTTCTTTGCGTAACCAATTCCGCAAACGTTTCTTGCATTGATTCCTAACGGCCCAGATCAAGATGATTCCGAACAACACTACAATTATCATTAGCGCAATTTCGACTATGGTGATCCTCTGGCCCATTACTTCCGTAGACACTGGGCCAGCGCTACGTTGTTTTTTTGTGGTTTACTCACAGAGCTACCCATTTTAAAACTTTAATGTTGAAATTACAAAATGCAGAGAAAAACATATTCTGTTATGGAATAGTTTATCTAACCTAACCTAACCGGTTTATACAACAATGTTGTGTGTAAAACGTTTGTGCGATGACCTAAAAACTAATCGCTGATGCTGACTCTAATTGTCGAACTCTTAAGTAGGTTAGTAGGTAACGTTCTTATCACTAGTTAGAGTACATGGGTTTTCCTGTGGTATGGGTGGAGTGGCATCTTCGTTATTACGTAAGCTGGTTTTAGTAAATCGATTGCTACATTAACCTGTCTTTCATTCAGTTGTAAAAAGAAATACTTGTCCTTTCTGTTTATAACCTTAGACGGTCCTTCATAAGGAGGTTGTAAGGATTTCTTTACCAGATCGGTGTAGTGTGTAAGCAACCTTATTCTGTGTCATCATATTTTATTACCGGCGTTATAATGTACTCTATAAAATACTAATAAACCACACCTCGTACTGTCCACACGTGTTATTATTTAATATCACCCAACACTGTGCCTCGGCACCAGCACCACACCACATGGCGACCTTGCCACACCACATGGCGACCCTGCGAACTAACCTATAACGGACTTCTGTAACCGATGATTTCAACCAAATGAACAAGGACTGAATTTTTACCGCTAATTTCTGGATGTTATACCTACAAATTCATGATATATTGGACCATTATCCGAGGATTTTTTGAAGACTTTACGAATTACCGAACAATACGCACGGATTAAGGACTATGGGAACCCAGCAATCCAAGGAAGATGTTGTGATCGCACAGACTGCTGAAGGCGAAAACCACGCTCAAGCAACGGCGGAACATCTCAAAACGAATAATGTTCTACTCTCATTGATTTGCGCATGTTTATTTTTAGCCATTCTCGTTGGATTTTTCTTGATGTACAAAATATGCTATATAAATTGGATGCAAAGCCACCTAGGAACGATGTCCTAGAGCGAGCGCTCTCCCGCATCAGCTACCGTCGCAGACAGGTCAGAGAGCAGGATTCAGCTGCATAGAATAATGCAAAAAAAAACCGTGAGTTATTTCGTAAGCCGTATTATTATTATTTTGTTTAATGTGTTGTTTAAATTGTATTGATTATTTTTTGATGTAGTTTAATTGGAGTTCATGCCTATTATGTTGTTCTATCATGAGCTTAGAAACTGAGCTAACTAAAATTTATGATCAATTAGAGGAATACAAGCATATGTAAATTAGGTCCCGTTAGGAGGACAGGTAGTAATTTTGAAAAAAAAAAGATTTTAGAATCTAAAAGTTTGTACGAGTCTTTTAAAATTTTATTGTTTGAGGACGTTTCAGAAAAGCTAATATATTTATGCTCAGCTATAGATGAGTGTTCCGACAAAATTTTAGCATACGAAAAATAATCTTTATTAAAAAGTGTAGTAATTAGAGAAACTGAAACCATGAGTGACAAGTTTTGTTTAAAAACGACCGTGAGCCTATTACCAAAAATGACCGGTGATGAAAAGGTGACTCAAGACTTAATTGATGCGATTGAGTTGTATGAGTCAATGCGTACTGATGGTGATAAGTGTTGATTTATTTTCTACTTTTGGGTAACGTAAACGAATTTCTTCTGTATTTTAAGTTTTATTGGCAAACACGACATATAGTTGTACCAACTTTTCTGTGAAATGGTGAAAATCGGAACTACGGTTGTCACTGTCAAATTTCATAAAATTACACTTCAGATTATGATAGATTAGTATTCTCAGATAGACGGTGGCGCCACCCTTCAGTTAACAGACTGGTTGGTACGACTATAACTGTACTTTTACATTTTAAAGAGGAAGATGACAAGTGACATAAGACATAACCAAAAAAGCAAAAGTAGCTTTACTCTCCACAGACACAAACTCTAACATTCCCCCTCGATTGAGAGATTTAGATTATCAATTAAAATTTGAAATCGCTATTAGTTGCAAAATAATAACAATGTTAATATATAACAAAATAATCACAGTTGTCATCGTTAGAATTTAGCATACAAACAGTAATATTATTTAGAGAAAATTTTACATTTCATCATTCTTAGTCTTTCAGCAGATACAGATTTTGTTAAGAAATCAGACAGGTTATTCTCTGTTGAGATATACTGAACTTCGATACACTTATTTATTATTAGATCTTTCAGGAAATATCAATATACTTTGCACGTTTACTGTTCTCTAATGATTTTGAAATTTGTATTGCACCTCTATTGTCCATATATAGAACAAAATTCACTTCACACTTTCCTTCATTATTTAGTCTATTTAAATCACTGTATAGTCCCTTGAGATATAGCAAATCACACGCACTTGTCGCCGCAGCAACATATTCTGCCTCCAATGTAGACAAAGCGACACAAATGTTTGCTTTCTGGAAAGCCAAGCAGTCACATTGCCGTTGTAAAATGTGATCGATCCTGTCACACTCTTCCTGTCTGTGGTGTTCCCTGCCCAGTCAGCATCTGAATATGTTTCTAGCATTTCTTTCTCTGATTTAGTGTATAGTAGGCCTTCATTTTCTGTTCCTTTTAAATATCTCAGTACCCTTTTAGCTTGAGTCCATGTAGAAGTAGACCTACTCAAGGTATATCCAAAAATTGACTTAGGTATGATGTTGCATAACAAATATCAGGTGTAGTGAATGATGATACAAACATCAAACTCCCAATTAGTTGTCTGTAAGGCACATTATCTTCTAGAATGGGTTCATTGACTTCTTTTTGGTAACCTTTAGAGATAGGTGTAGATGTCACCTTACACTCTGACATTCCAAACTTATGTAGCATTTTTGCAATCTGTCTCTTCTGTGTAAGTTTTAAGCAGTCTCTTTCCCTTTCTATTTCCATTGCTAAAAATGTCTTAGGTTCACCAAAGTCTTTTACATGAAATTCTTCCTTTAACTTTTTCACAATCATTTCTACATTACTGTCAGGTCCAGTCAAAATAATGTCATCGACATATATATATCCATACATGTATATCTTTTCCTATGTATAGACAAAAATCATGCAGTGACCTTGTAAATCCGTTATTTTCAACATATGTGTTAAATCTCTGATTCGAACACTTTGGACTTTCCTTTAGACCATATAATCCTCTATTTAGTAGTAGTACCTTGTTTTCTTGTACGTCTAATCCTTGTGGGGGTTTAATATAAACTTCAGACTCTAATTTTCCATTGAGAAAGACTGTTGGTACATCTAGCTGTCTTAGTGGCCATCCTTTAGAAATAGCATGTGCCAACAAGGTTCTCACTGTTGAGATTCTTGCTACTGGAGCATAATTCTTTCCAAATTGTTCATCATCTTTTAACTGAAAACCTTTTGCCACTAGTCTAGCCTTTCTTTCTCGATTATCTTTTATCTTAAATACCCACTTTGTGTCTATGGCTTTCTTGCCTTTTGGTAATTCAACTTCAGACCATGTTCTCATTTTCTTTAATTCATTTTTAATATTATCTTGCCATCCATTATTTATAGCTTCATTATAATCTTTAGAATTTTCAGCCTCGTTTATTAAGCAGTAAGCTTCATATAGCTCATACTCACTATATAAATGTTTAGGTTTTCTTATTACTCTTAAACTTTTAGTTACTATTTCTTCTTGATTTATCATTTTCTGATCTGAGTCTTTATCTTCATCATTATTTTCTTTTCATTATCTATTTGCTCAGGTATAGTAATGTTTTTCTCCTCATTCATATAGTTTTCATCTCTTTCTTCGCTGTAGTTTACTTTATTTTCATCATATTTTAAGTTACTTTCATCAAATCTTACATCTCTTGTGATTAATATTCTATCAGTCTTTGGATCCCAAACTTTATATCCTGCTATCGCATAGCCAACCATTCTAACTGGTATAGCTCTCTGATCTAGCTTGTCCTTTTTAGGTATAAAACTAATTCAACCTTTACTTCCGAATACTCTTAGCTTGTTCAGCATCATATCTTTGCCAAACATTTGAGCTGGTATTCTTTTATTTATTCCTTTTGATGGGCATCTGTTCATCAAAAAGGTTGCCATCAATACCGCATGTCCCCATAGATGTCTAGGTAAGTTTGATTCCACTAACATTGTTCTGGTCTTGTTGTATATAGTTCTGTTCATTCGTTCGCTTTTACCGTTCATTTGTAAACTGTATGGTAGTGTGTACTCTATGCTTATACCCTTTTCTTCACAGTACTTCTTGAAAGAATTTTAGGAGTATTCTCCACCATTATCGCATCTTATTCTTTGAACTCTTATGCCATTTTCTGTCTCTATCTTATTTATGTAGTTTATTATATTTTGTGCTACTTCAGACTTATGTGTAAGTAAGTATGTTTGAGTGAAGTGAGTGAAGTCATCTATGATTGTTTGAAAAAACCTGTGGCCTCTTTTGTAGGAACCTTAGTTGGTCCGGCAACATCTGAATGTATTATAGTAGTGTAATATTGAGAGTTCTAACTCACTTCGTTCGTTGAACTCTCAATATTACTAGTGATCTAGATCTCTCAATCATACATATGCGATTGAGAGTTCTAACTCATTTCGTTCATTGAACGCTCAATATTACTAGTGATCTAGGTCTCTCGATAATACATGTGCGATTGAGAGTTCTAACTCACTTCGTTCGTTGAACTCTCAATATTACTAGTGATCTAGATCTCCCATTCATACATATGCGATTGAGAGTTCTAACTCACTTCGTTCATTGAACGCTCAATATTACTAGTGATCTAGGTCTCTCGATAATACCTACATGTGCGATTGAGAGTTCTAACTCACTTCGTTCGTTGAACTCTCAATATTACTAGTGATTTAGATCTCTCAATCGTACATATGCGATTGAGAGTTCTAACTCACTTCGTTCGTTGAACTCTCAATATTATAATAAAAATTATAGATCACGTGTAGTATAACGCTTTATTAATCATCATCGACATGACACGAGTATTATAAAAGTTAGTGCATCATATGAATATTTCATTGTTCCACTAACCGATGGCCAATATAAACTCCTAACAAGAAGATACATCATGAAATTTGTAAAACAGTCCTGTTCATTGCAATTAAATGAAATCTGTGCAAACTCCGTAAGAACGATTTCTCGTCATGGAAAGCTTTTACCAAATACAATTCGTTGCATAATTTCAGGACCTTCTAATTGTGGTAAAACGAATTTAATGATAGGTCTCCTTTTGCATCAAAATGGATTAAGATTCCGAAATGTGTACTTGTACTCCAAAACTCTATTTCTGCCGAAGTATATATTTTTTGAAAATGTGTTTCAAAAAGTACCTCAAGTATTTTTCACAAAATATCGAGATAATGATGAACTTCTTAGTCCCCAAGAAGCTAAAACAAATTCTATAATAATATTTGATGACGTTTCTTGCGAAAATCAGAATAATATTCGGGATTATTTTGCAATGGGCCGGCCATAAAGATGTTGATTGTTTTTATCTGAATCAAACCTACAGCAAGATCCCCAAGCAATTAATACGAGACAATGCTAATCTTATAAATTTGTTCAAGCAAGATATCATCAATTTGCGTCACGTATATGATGAACACGTTAATACAGATATGAGTTGGTTTCAATTTCAAGACATGTGTTCAAAAGTGTGGAATAAACCTTTTAATTATATAGTTATAAATAAGGACTGTGAAAAAAATGAAGGACGTTACAGAATGAAATTTGATACATTTATAATCTTAGATTAATAAACAACTTAAAAAGGAACACTTTCTTAAATAAGTTTATTATAACTTTTAACGTGATTTAAGCAGGTTCTATCATGAATAAAGAAGAAGAGTTGAAAAAATAAATAATTAAATCAGCTGAATCGGTGAGAAAAAAAATTAAAATGATGCGAGATAGTGAATCTTCTAATAATATGTTCGTGGAATCTGTACTAAAACCAATAATTGAACCTTTAAATGTAATTTCGAATAAAAATTCCAAAATGAATGAATACTATGAAACTCCAAGAGAGATTAAACAGATAAAAAAGCGGAAATTAAATGACTTATCTAGCACCACCGTTAATAAAATTAAGTTTAGCCCTAATGATTCACACGCTGACCTAAATAATGATTACCAGAAAGAAAACGAAAGTGATGTTAGTGGACTAGCATCTGAATCTGATGAAAATGATATGCCAGATAATTTAAGCACGCTGTCTTTTGAAACTCCAGTTAATCAAAGTCCCAATACCTCGTCAACGCCCATAGTCCTCAATGAAAATATACCTTTTGGTGTAAGAAATGAAAATCTTTTTTTTGGGTCTTCTGAGGTAACTATTTCGAACAACAGTATCATTGTAGCTGGACATAAATATAGCAAAACAGCTGGTTTAATGGAATTACTGATGAAAAAAAAACCTGATACAACGCTAGTAACTGAAGATGATAAAATAAATTATAAAACTATGCTGATAGACACAAACGCTCATCGTCGTGATTTTGATCCTTCTAAACGTATCAAAAGTAATAAAGGTTCAAAATATACTCAAATCATAAGACCGCTCTTTATTAAGAATGATAAAAATACAAAGATAGATAATATAAATGTTCATGGAGAAGGTATGCCTTTTCTAGTAAAAAAGCTAAAAAAGAACACTGATTATATTTACTGGGATGATCCCAATGAACTAGTTGAACGATTAAAATTATTATGGGCGTCACGTGACGCAGGTAATACTGGAGTAAATAACGAAATAATTTCAATTATTGAAGAGTTAAGTGAGAGTGGTGTTATTAACAACCGTGAAGCAGCCAGTTTTTATAAGAGATAGGTAATAATAAATAATGTTTCTCTCGTGTTAATTTATTAGCCCTATTTTATACTTACTACAGGACGGTTCTTTAGAAATGAATGTTGATAAATTTGGTCATCATATTCACAAACGTTTACGTAGAACCGAAATATACTTTGATCCACATGACGCATTGCTGAAGTCAGGAAATGGAGATTTTGATTTGCAGTTAGTTAGATTAAGAGGTGTGAAAATCCCCACATCTCCAGATGATGCTGTCAATAAAGAGTACGTTGATAAATTAATAGATGATAACCAAAAAATTATAAGAAAAGCACTATTGAAGTCTGAAAATGGTGATTTTAATTTAAACTCGGCAAGATTGAAGGGTATTAAATATCCAACAGACGTAGATGATGTAGTGAATAAAGAATACGTTGATAATCTGACGACTGAATTCTGTAAAAATATTTTATCTACCATAAAAGACAATTTAGACCAATATTATACAAAAACAGAAATTAATAATATCATTTCATCCAAACAATGAGTAAACAACAAGTTTTTGACGAACTACATAGAGCAGTTAAAAGAAATTTTTCACGTCGAAGTGTAATATTAAAAGATATAGATGATATATGGCAGGCGGATTTGATTGATATGCAGAATCTTGCAAAAGATAATAATAATTTTAAATACATTTTTGTTATCATAGATACATTCTCAAAGTATGTTTGGGCAATACCAGTTAAAACGAAATGTAAATCTGATATTACAAAGGCTTTTCATAGATTACTTGTAAAATCAGGTCGATGTCCTAGGAATTTACAAACTGATTTAGGTAAAGAATTTTATAACAACGAATTCCGTAACTTAACGAATTCGATGCAAATAAATCATTACTCTACATATTCAGTTAAAAAAGCGTCTATTGTAGAAAGAGTGATTAGAACTCTCAAAACCAAACTGTATAAATTTTTTAGTTTTATCGGGAATTATAAATGGATTGGTCAACCTTTGTATAATATAGTTCATAAGTACAATAATACTGTACATAGAATCACAAAACACAAACCGAAAGATGTTAGTTCCAAAAATAAATTAAATGTTTTGACTAATATTATAGAGTCTTATAAAAAGCAAACTCTTATAAAAAACATAAATTTAATCACGTTCGAATTAGCAAATATAAGGGTCAGTTTCAAAAAGGATACACTCCTAATTGGTAAACTGAAATATTTAAAGTTGTTAAAGTAAATAACACTAATCCCATTACTTATGAAATAGAAGATCAACGGAAGCAACCAATTCTGGGTTCATTTTATTCACAAGAACTACAGAAAGCAAAACATTCAGATGTATACTTAATTGAGAAAGTAGTAAAGAGAAAAGGTAATAAACTATTGGTTAAATGTTTTAAAAGTTTTAGTAAAAATGAAAATAGTTGGATAAACAAAAATGAAGTTGTGTGACTACCGTATATATATATGTTTTGCATTTTTATAATATCAATCATTGTATAGAAAGAAATGCATGGTGAAGGACTATTAAATAGCATAATAAATAACCTGCCTTTTGAAGCACATTTATCTGGTTACAACTATTGTGGTCCAGGAACGAGAACCGTCATAAAGCAGATGAACGTTTGCTTACTATGGCTAAGCGTCGTTTGAAATCCAAAACGGCGAGTAAGGGCGAAAAAGTGGCTTCTTGGTTAGTAAGTAAAGTAATAAAAGCTAAACTACATTCAGGAGCTGGTATTAAAACGTTTAAAAAGATTGTTTCTAAAATTCGATCAAAAATAAAGAAATCTACCTCCAAAAATAATAAATCAGCAATAAAACAAGCTTAT
Source organism: Cybosia mesomella (assembly GCA_946251805.1). Lineage (NCBI taxonomy): Eukaryota > Metazoa > Arthropoda > Insecta > Lepidoptera > Erebidae > Cybosia > Cybosia mesomella. The sequence goes on from OX276395.1 coordinate 13,420,172, forward strand.
TTAGCTGCAAAGATTTTTTTTCCATGCAATGGTAAAATTCGGATACCTCGGGTTATTCCTCTACCAAAAACTGGAGGTATTTTGCCATTAATTCCTATATTCGCGGGGTTGTCCGCCTTAGGGGCACTAGCTGAAGGCGCAGCAGGTATTGCAAAGACGGTTAATGAGTATAAGGCAGCTCAACAAGGATTACGTGAATCTGAACGACACAACAAAACCATGGAATCTATTGCATTAGGTAGAGGTTTATATGACCCGAGACGGCGTGCGGTTTTAGTCGGTTCAAGCCCGACATAACCGCCCCCGCTGGCACGCGGGGGGGTATCCGAAGGGATTTCCGCACGATAAAAAAAAAAAAAAAAAGGTAGAGGTTTATATGTCAAACCGTATAAAAAGGGTAATGGTTTATTTATATTACCATCAAAAAACTAGCCAGAAACCTACCTAATCGTGCTTTAACCAACATTGATATACTAAACAATGCGAAGAATATACCACATTTTCGTGGAGTTTTCATGAGGGATCAACTACCTAGATACGTGAAACGCATTGAATGCGGTATTATTAATTTAGACAATTCTATTAATGACGGTACACATTGGGTAGCATTTATAAAAGTAAATAATTATTGTGAATATTTTGATAGTTTTGGGGATTTGAAACCCCCTTTAGAATTAGTACGTTATCTAAGAACCAGGGATATTTTTTATAATTATAATAGATATCAACGATTTAATTCAGTGAACTGTGGTCATTTATGTTTAAAATATTTGAAATGTTTCTGGAATAAATACTATTTATGATACTGCACTGTTTAATTTGTGTCATTTGCACAATGTCTTTTACTTTGTCCATAACTGGTAATACATCGATGTTATCCACATATTATTCTCCAGCACTACAACTTGGAGGAGAATATGAATGTGCACTTATTTATTTTTCTACCTTTAATTCTATTCCTAATATTGATAATCGGAATAATAAGTTTTATTATGGTCAAAATGAAATTATTTTATTACCCGAGGGTGCTTATGAACTTCAAGACATAAATGATTATATAAAAGTAACATAAAAAATGCATCATTTAAATTAGACTGCAACAATAATACTTTGAAAACATCTGTCTTTTGCACAAAAGATATTCATTTCGAAAAAAGTAATTCACTGGGAGAATTATTAGGTTTTGGTAAACAGGTTTTAGAAGCCAATATAAAACATGTTTCTCACCTTCCAGTGAACATTTTAGCAACAACCGTGGTCAGAATCGAATGTGACATAGTCACAGGATCATTTATCAACGGTGAACCTAGTCATATTATTCACGAATTCGCTCCAAATGTGCCACCTGGTTACCGGATCGTTGAAGTTCCGAAGAACGTAATTTATTTTCCTATCAATCAAAATACTCTCAATAGTGTTCACATTCGTTTGTTAGACATAAACAATAATTTAATAAATTTACGAGGTGAGGTAGTACAGCTGTATTTACATCTTAGAAAAAAATGATACTCTACGATAAAGTAAATAAATATATAACTCCTCAAACTAAAATTGGTAGTTCATATCAAGCAGTCACCAAGAGAACATTTAAAATCAAACAAAAATTATCTCAAGAAAATAAGAAATTCCTACAATTTATTGGATTATTAAAATGAGCATGTTAGATATATTATCATTACCTACGATCGACAACAGTATAGATGGAATTGAATTTCATTCCTATAAGCCTTACGTACATACATATAAACCTTTAATAGGAATGATGAGATTCGTATACCGATCAATCAACAAGATTTATACGTACTCCCATCAGCAAGTACCTTATACTTAGAAGGCACTGTGATTGTAAAGAAAGGGGATGGAAGCAGAGCCACATCCGTTAATTTTACAAATAACTTTTTACTTTATTTCTTTCAAGATATGCGATATGAACTGAATGGAATAGAAATCGATAAAGTTAAAAATGTTGGAATCACAACAACAATGAAATCATTATTGAGTATGAATGAAAGTGATTCGAAAATGTCTAAGGCTTGGGGTTGGGATATTGATGGAGTAAAAAATGTACATGAAGGACATTTTTCGGCCTCTATTCCTCTCAATACTATTTTTGGATTTGCTGAAGACTATAAGAAGGTTGTAATAAATTGCAAACATGAACTCATCTTGTTACGAAGTAACACAAACCTACCTCTTTAAAATTAAATACCGGTGAAGTTGTAGAAGATATAATAATTAAACAAATCATATGGCGTGTACCGCATGTAAAAGTTTCTGATAAAGCAAAGCTTCATTTCCTTAAAGTTTCGGATAAAGATAGATCTTTACAATTAGCGTTTAGAAATTGGGATCTATATGAATATCCTCTGTTACCTAAAACTACAAAACATACGTGGTCTGTTAAAACTTCATCTCAAATTGAAAAGCCTAGATACGTAATTATAGGTTTACAGACAAATAGGAAAAATAATTCAAGTGCTGACATGTCTCGTTTTGATCACTGCAATTTACGTGAGGTTAAAGTCTACCTCAATTCCACATATTACCCGTACGAAAATTTCAACGCAAACTTTTCTAATAACAGAATAGCTATATTATATGAACAATACGTTAAATTTCAACAGTCTTACTACGGAAGTCGAGCAGAACCGTTAATGTCCCCTAAAGAATTTAAGGATATCGCTCCCTTATTCGTTATTGATTGCTGTAGACAGACAGATAACTTAAAAACGGGCCCTGTTGTTGATGTACGTGTTGAAATTGAAAGTGAGCAAGAAATACCTGATCAGACTTTAGGGTACTGCCTTATTCTCAACGACTGCATCGTGGAATATAAACCACTAAGCAATATTGTTAAAAAAATATCATGAATCAAAATACAATTTTTGTTGATTTACAAGGATTTAAAGCTCAAAATAACAATTTTATCATTAAGGAGTTGGCTTTAGCTGAGTATTATACTCAGTCATTTCTAGTTAAACCACCATACACATTTAATTATTTATCAAAAGAAGAAAAAAGCAAACGAGGTGGTTAGAACGTAACCGTGGGTTATATTGGAGTGAAGGCTACATTGACCATAGAGAATTTAAACGTATCATTATACCTTATTTAGAAAATAAAGCTATATTAGTAAAAGGTTTAGAAAAAATTAAATGGGTTAAGGAATTGTGTTCAAATTGTAATATTGTTAATATAGAAGATGAGGGAGCCTGTAATTTACAGTCTTTGATTAAAATGTATAATAAAAATATGCACTTTAACTGTATTAATCATAAGAAGCATTGTGCTTTAGCAAATGTTATTTGTATAAAAGGTGGTATAAGGATAACCATGTACATTATCCAGAAAAAAAATTCAATAAAACAAAATTTAAATCTTACATTGATTTTTATTTTAATAAGACCTTTTTAATAGCTATACTTACATTATTATTTTCACACAATATTGAACTATAACATTTTGCTAAATCATTTTAAAATATATTGAAATATTAATTTTAAAATAAATTACATAAAAATATTCACAAACTTACACTACACCTATATTATACGTTTATAATCTTGTTATGAATATTTTAAAACTATTATTAATTTATTTTTAACAATACCTTTAATAGCTATACATTATCATGTTTACACAATATTGAACTATATTTTGTTAAATCATCTTAAAATATACAATTTATGAAATATTAATTTCAATACAAATGTTTACAAACTTACACTACCTTAATATATTGGGAGGGATGTTTCAAAACAAAAACTATCATTAATAAATATTAGGGAAAGAATAGCCACATAATTTTTTCGATATATTTTGTATTAATTTCTCGGTTTGATCTGAAATTTCGTCAACTGGATCTTTTACAATGTATTGTGCCTTTATTATCTCCTCGTTATAATCTTCACTGTCATTTGATCCGCTCAGATCCTTGATCACAATTTTTATCAAACGTCGCCCTTTTGTTGGTTAGCTGTTTATGATGTATGAAGGTTGATTATAGTTCTTCAAGATTTTACTCACTATTTTTGATTTGGTTTTGCGCCTCGGTTTTTTTCTTTCGATGTCTTTTGTAGGAGCTTCACAAGCGGCTTGAGGTGCGATCCATAATCGGTCATTTTCTTCGTTAAATGCATATGGATCTTGCGCATTTGGAAGCGATTCTGGTGAGTACAATCCACTGGGCAAACCGTTTCTTTCTTCTGTGGTTTCTATCGCGAATAAATTCATGTTTGTGTTCTGAAACAAGAAATACAATCTAAATAGTAGGTACATGTTACGTTTTATCTAACACAATATTGTATAGCTTATGAAATAAATATCTTACCATGTTGTATGTCGCTGTTTAAATTTGTAATGTACTAGTGTCCACCTTAGTGATAAATTCAGAATGAAGTAATGAACTTATACAACTAACTTCGCTATTATATAGGTAGCCACTGTGTCTGAAAATTGATACTGTTTCATCAGTTATGCTCATCGTTATTGATATAAACAAGTTGGAACATGAAAATTGTGAATAGCTAAACAAAAAAAGTTCTACGATGGGCTACTGTTACAAGTACTTAGAACAGGTTCATACATGAAAATTGGAACAAGTCTGATTCGGTTTCAGTTTACACATTACTTGTGATGTGTCGCGAAGTTCCCAATCCTATCAGGTTAAAACACAAATTTTAAATAGCTAATCAAAAATATCTAAGAAAGGGGTACTGTCACTACCTACTACAACAATATTATAGAACAGGTTGATTGAAGACATGAAAATTTTAATAAACTTGACTTATTGAAGCCATGATACATAACTACTTATAGTAAGTTATTTTTGGTAAAATTTGATAGAATCGAATATTTTCACTATTTGAATTAGCGTTCATAAACATAAACTGTACCCTTTAGGTACTTATGTGGTCGCAAAGTTTTTAAATTAGGTATGTCACTAATTTAGGATGTTAATTAAAACAAAACGAAATTACATTAAGTAGGTATTTATTTGTAAATAAACGAAGAAGACTTAAAAGATAAACACTTAAAGTAAATATACCTACAATACATCATAATTTTCCTAATTATTTAATTGCAAACATGAGTTATACATACATAACCATCACAAGTTCCAATTAATTAATCACCTTCAACCTAAAATTGAGCAATTACCCCAGGAAACAGTGTGAATATTGTCCTTTAATATATACCGCTTATCATCATTGGATGATAATACAACTTTGTTGACACTACGTGTTACTAACTCATGTTTCAAAGATTTAAACAATAAATTTTGTTTACGAGTTATTTCATTATTGGTTAACGTTTCTTTATAATCTGCTTTGTGTAAGTCTCTTACAACACATTTCTTAACACCTTTAGCTTTTTACAAAGTACATTGCTCAGATTGAATACAATATAATTTGGGTCGTAGACCAATGAATTCCCTGATTATTTTACCACCCATTTCGTCTTTGAATAGGCCTGGCACCTTTTTATTCAAAATCGGTAAAAGAAAGGGATTACTTGTACTATAATTACTAGTATCAAAATAACTTAAAAAGTAGTTTTTGATATCATTGTAAAAGTCTTTAGTTTCTATTTTATAAATAAAACTGTCGGTATCCGTATAGCATAACTTGATAAGTTCTCTGTAATGTGAACGCATAATAGAATAGTGAAAATCATACATATGTTTTTTTGATAGTTCTAACACAGAAAAACCTATATATAGGGGTGTATCTAAAACAATTTTTTCGGGTTTCATTTGAATAGCAACTAAGTTCTCCGAAAATATAGAGGCACTATGAAAGTTAGGTCTGGCAACCAAGGTATCTGCACATAATCTCTTTTTTGTTTTATTGTCGTTATCGTTCCACTGGTTTACTAAGTGAACTTTTACACGATTTTCACAATTTTCTAGCGTTTACCAAATATACTGTTATTAAGCAATTTAAAAAAGTCTTGCTCAAATTCAGTCATTGCTTTTTGCCTAAGCTCGGTATTAAGGTCTATATATTTTCACATTCTCGCCCGAGTATTAGTTGAAGTTCGACGTGTTGACACTAACAAGATAATAACTATTAACAAATTCTAGACCTTGTGCTTTAAACAGTAAGCTTTAATTCTCCTTAAAGCCAACAATTTACAAATCAGTAATTCATCTATCACGTTATAGTACAAGTAAAAATTTAAGATAAAATGCAGCGTACTCCAACATCTGGACTGCCAATAAAGTTTTTTTCACAACCTAATCTGTCAATTGAACCACAAGACAATAATATTATTCGGAACATCAATTTAAGAAAACGAAAAAATCCTGAACAAGAAATCTTAGTGGATCTAAAAGGTGAACTCATGGAATCTTTCAAGCAAATGATGAATGCCGAAATCAGTGAAATAAAGCATCAAAATAAACAGATTCTCGAATCCAACTCACAGATTATAAAGCTCTTGGAGTTAAATGCTTCTAATTACCAGGAAGTTATATGCAGAGTACAATTACTTGAAGCTAAATACGAGGCAGATAATGCACGGATAAATGAATTAGAATTTCAACTAAATGAGATACAAAAAGAATCTATCAAGAACAATATTGAGATAACGAATATTCCTCGGGATGACAAGGAGGATTTGAATAATATTGTCAGGAACATTTACGAAAGATTGAATGTACCTTTTTATGAAGCATCAAAATTATACAGAAGAGGTAAACATGGTGGTCCCATTGTTGTAGAATTCCAGGACGTCAAAAAGAAGGAAGAAATCCTAAATGCCGCTAAGAAGTATAATTCTGACAACAAGGAAAGACCATTGAACTCGGAAATGTTGGGGATTAGCGGAGCAACTTCACGAGTCTATATATCTGAAGCGCTAACACCACTGTCAAAGAAGATGCTCGCAGCTGCTCGAGATCTTGTGAAGAATAGAAAGTACAAGTACTGCTGGGTATCACGAGGAAATATTTTACTGCGTAAAGAAGAGGGTCAGCCTGCCATAGTTATTAAAGCACTAAACCAGATTAAAAACTTAGACATACAATGACTATTTGCAGGTATAAATTTCAAGAAACCACGGTGTTTACTCATTTTCTTTTCAATTATTTTCTATGTACTTATTTGCTACATTTGCACGTTTTTTACTAGTTTTAACTTAGTTAATTCAAATCAATCTGCTACTGTATCTGTTAGTTCTAATTACTTGATACTAATGTCTCTGTACTGCTGCACTGGGTATTTTCATGTATCTATGTACTATGTTTGTCGTATGTATGGTACTTCTACTATATTGTTATACTATATTTATGCCTTGTCCGCTCGTTTTAAACAGATATTTATAGCTCACATAGATATCGGTAGCTGTGACCCTCAACCAAATATTGCGAATCATTATTTAAAGATATTGTTTATACTATGATCTATAAGCTAAAAGATGTTGTCGCCGATGTTGATGAAAATGTCAATGTCGGAGACTCTTTTTTGGTTAAGGATCCGGAATCGCTTTTGCATTACAGACTTGATACTCAACTATCGCTTAAGATAATTGTACAGAACATTCGGAGTATAAATAAAAATCTGGAAGCTTTTAAGGTCCTTATCGCAAGGACTAAGATATATTACGATATTATCATTCTAACTGAGTGCTGGTTGCCAGGTTTACATTCAATCCCAGGAATAGAACATTATGACACTTATTATACTCGTATACATATTAATCAGAACAGCGGTGTAGTAGTCTACGTAAAGAGTAACTTAGGAATTGTAAATGTGTATGAGCCTAATTTTATGGACGCTGATTGCTTGGTGGTGGAAATGGATAATCAAAACGCTTTCATTTGCTTGTACCGATCACCGTCTTTTACCTCTATAACCAACTTTCTTACTTCCCTGGATGAACTATTGCTAAGGCTCAAAAGTATACCTAACATTTATATTACTGGAGATATGAACATAGATATTGGTAACCATGTAAGTGACACAAAGTCTGAAGAGTACTTGGATCTACTTGCAACCCACTGTTTTCTACCTAGTCATTTATTCCCTACCCGTCTTGATAAGTGCTATGACCACTGTTTTGTAAAATCAAAATCAAAAATGCTGACTGTAATTTGTAGGTCGGCTTTAACTGACCATTGTGGTCTGTACTTGAATGTGTCTGTGATACAGCAACGGTCTAATAATAAACATAAAAATACTTTACAAATGCTTAATTATGACATGGTTCATGATCGTATGAACGAAATTGATTTTACAAATATAATATCCCAAAGAGATGCGAATACAGCGACTAAACTCCTTATTGATACCTTGTCAGGGCTCATTAAAAATTGCACACAAATAATAACAACACCAAACCGCAAACACACTCGTCAAAAATGGATTACTCCCGGATTACTGCGGTGTTTGAAATTCAGAGACACATTACACAAAAGACACGTAAAGTCACCTAATAACATAGAACTAGAAATAACCTATAAACGTTACCGTAATTATTGCAATAACCTCCTACATCGTTTAAAGAATGAGCACGACAAATGTAATTTAAAAGCAAGCAAAAATGACATTAAAAAAACTTGGACTGTTATAAAAGATGTTTGTAATTTGAATATGTCAGATAGATCCAAAATACCACATGAACTACTCGACATTACATCTACACCTAAGGAATCTATTAATTATGCACATAATTACTTTGTAAATATAGGTGCTAACCTGTCTAATAATATTTTGAACAGATTAAAATTAACAGAAAAGGAGTTGGTTAGGAATTTCAGGTGCCATCATACTCCGTTGAACTCATTCGTAATGCTGGAAACCGATGAACTTGAGGTGTGCGAAGTTATTATGTCTTTGAAGAATACCAAGTCTACAGGTTGGGATGGTATATCTTCACAATTTATTAAAAAATTTGTTAATTTTCTTATTACACCTCTTACTTATGTACTGAATTTGTGTTTGTCGAATGGTAAGTTTCCAAGTGTATTGAAGGATTCTATTGTGGTTCCTGTATTTAAATCAGGAGAAAAAGACAGCCTTACAAACTATCGTCCAATTTCACTCCTACCTGTATTAGCTAAGATTTTAGAAAAGATAATTAATAAAAGACTAGTTGGTTATTTAGAACACAATAATATTCTGTCAAAAAATCAATATGGTTTTAGGAAGAATAAGTCGACTTCAGATGCTTTAGAGGACTTAGTTGCTACTGTAGCAGGGAATCTTGACACTAAGAAAAAATGTATTGGTGCGTTTCTGGATTTGAGTAAAGCCTTCGATACTATTTCAATTTCGTTGCTGATTCGTAAGCTGGAGTCAATAGGAATTAGGGGTGTACCACTAGACCTTTTTAAAGATTATCTTACAAATAGGACACAGACCTTAAAAATTGGTGACAATTTTAGTGCTAAATTAAAAATCAATTTCGGTGTTCCACAAGGGTCTGTGCTAGGGCCTACGTTGTTTCTTATATATGTCAATGAACTCTGCAATGGAGTAATACCCCATGCTAAAATAATAGCATTTGCTGATGATACTGCAATATTATTTGAGCATGCGTCATGGTCACAAGTTAGAACAGCAGCTGAAACTGGTCTTAAAAATATTATAAACTGGCTGGATCATAATTTATTGACATTGAACCTAAATAAAACAAAATATATAACTTTTAGCATAAGGAATAACTTACAACCTCCTGGTGATTTTACACTGAAGGTGCATGCGGAGGAATGCAAGTCTGATAGTTATACTACCATTACAAACTGCAATTGTTACAGCTTATCAACTACTAATAGTACGAAATATTTAGGGATAGAAATAGATAAAAATTTAAATTGGAAATTACATGTCAAAAATCTCAGATCTAGAATACGTAAACTCATACCTATCTTCAAAAGAATTAGAAACTTAAAAGACCATAAGACCAGCAAGATGGTCTACCTAACCTTATGTCAATCTATAGCTTCTTATGGAATTACCGCTTGGGGTGGTGCCCGCAAAAGTACGCTTATACAAATAGAAAGAGCCCAGCGCTGTATTTTAAAGGTAATAAATTTTAAGCCATTTAGGTATCCCACGTCCAAACTGTATAAAGAATTTGAAGTCCTAACGATTCGCCAACTTTTCATTAAAAGCATTGTTCTAAAACAACACTTTTGCCTGAGGCGTTCTAACACATCCATTAGAAGGTCACACCATGTTTACGATGTTCCAATATGTAGAACTACTTTTGCTCAGTGTTTTTGGTACTTTCTGGCCCCGCTACTTTATAATCACATAAGTACAATTAAACCGCTAAGAAATATGTCAAGGTTTGTCTGCAAAGCTACACTGTATGAATATCTGAGTAGTTTAGATTACGAACGGATAGAAGAAATTATTCAAATATGTATGTAAAAAAAACGCTATAACTAATTTATCTGTATATATGTATGTATGTCTTTGTAATATTTATAGTATTCAAGTTTAGTTATAATAGATTCACAAGTAAGTTGATATATATTATGTTTACGTCAATGTCTTTTTTCTTCAGCCATAATCACATTTACGTAGAAAATTACATATTGTGTATATATGTATATATACAATACTCAGCCATAATATCATATCATTTTCATTGCAATTGTAAATTATATGTATTTTTATTATTTTGTAATAGGTGTAGCAGCGGATCTTCATTTTATCTGTAATCACTAAATATACTACTTGTTTACAACAAGATCATTAGTTAATATCGTGCATATTTTAATCGACTCAACACAAAAATTTATAAAAAAGTGTCCTTTTTGAATTGAACTAAGGTTGGTATTTTTGGAGCGAGAATCATTACCTTGCCGTAACACAGTCTTTAGACTAGCACGGAAGGTAAAGATTATTTTGTCGGTATACCGCCAATTTGGTTATATACGAGTCAATAATACATACTTAATATTAATTATAAGTTAGGTTAATTTCTTCCTTTAAGCTGTGCTTTTAGCTAATAAATTAGCATCCGTAGCTGTCTGTCCTATTGTTACCAGTGATAATTGTGATAAATCTATAAAAATATGTGTTATATGACAGTGAAAACTTTATCAAAATCCTTTGTGTACTTCAGAGGAGGTTATCGGTGAACGGACGGAAGTATGAAGGTAACTTAGTCTTGTACTATGTAAATCTTGTAACTGTTATATGTGATTGATTGTTATTTTTTTATTTTTTTGTCTGTTTAGTTACTACTATTTCATACGATTAACATTTAAGGTAATTGTTTACATACCTACATACATAGTGATAAAATTTAGCAATTACAATTTTTGTTACATGTAAACTACTTAATAATCCCGTGTGAAATTCTCTTTAGCCCCCTCTCAATGAATGATCAATATCCTTTTCGAAGCTTTGTTTTGTAAAGTGTTCAGGTAGGCACTGTTAGTATGTTGTATTATATAACACGAACACTTATAATTTAGGTTCTGTAGGATAAGCAGCTATGTTCCTTTCCTATCACCATACAAAAATGTAAACCGATGTACATTCTCAGTTTAATAAACTTATTTTTTTTTTTAAAAAAAGCTTTCTGTTTAAAAGTTATAACGCGATGCACTTTGTTTAATATTAAACCATGCTTAATACAATTTTTCAAATATACATAATGTATTACGTATTTATATTTATCATATAAAGTTGTGACAAGTTTAGATGTTTTACCTCCAGGAGGCACACATTTCTCAGGACAAAAGGGCAAGTCATCATGCAGATGATGTAAATATTTGGGATAAAGTAAGTCTACTTCTAATATGAACCCATAATCTGCATCATCTTTTATATTCAGGATGTCAAGATTTTCTATCTCATTTTTATCAAGAAATCGGAAGTTTGATAAAGGTAAAGGTTGACACATAGCATATCCATATAAATTATTGCAATCTAAGTATACAATAAATATATCATCTTGTTGAGGGTCATAATCTTCCATATATTTGTTATTACTTTTTACATAACGATGAGGACTAATACAAAGACCTCCTCTTATACCCTCTTGTATTAATCTTATTATTGCTAAGTCATCAATAAGTTCTAACGTAATTCCCGTTTTGAGAAGCATCGCGTCCCACGATAAGCTAGGAGCGGTCACGTAAAAAGCGGGATCAACTTGATAATATCGCTTAGAAGTATTTCTAAACTTTTCAAAAACGTCCGTCAACAAAAGTACGTCACTTTTAAGGTAAAGATCTGTATACTCACCTAAGTTTTTTATTTTAAATTCAGACCACACAAATTTTGCATGCTCGTAATCTGCTAATGAAATTTGATGATTATTTAATGAATTATAAAAATAACATTTTCCGGGCAGAACTGTCTCCTTATACCGATTTATGTTGTTCATATAATCATAAGGATATACACCTTTTCGCATAAGTAATTTGAATTTTTGTGGACAAGGGAAATTGTTTTTTAAATGTAGAAACTGTTGTGGTTTCATACTTTTTACTAATTTGTCTAAACTTGGAGATAAAAATTTAAAGAAGTCCACAAACCTGAGCTGTATACATTCATTTCTAGAAACTTGTATAAATTTTGTAAAAGAGATATACGACTCCTTATTTTTAGCTATGATATTAAGTGAACCGCGAGCTTCTCCCATTTTTTTAATAAAAAGGTGACAATCGTAACCTGAAAGGTTATGGAAGAAAATTGGTATAAACTTTGGAAGTTTATACATCAAATTACAGTAGTTATGTGCGGCTCCCCGATATTGACCCGTCAAATGACAGTGATCTCTAACTCGGTCTGTGATTAGTAAGTTTTGACAAATATGACAACGACTGCTATCATTAAACTTAACAGAATCTTCGTCGTTAAATATAATTGGTACACTATTCGACAGATGGTTGTTAATCAATTGAACATCCCGGTAAATATTTTCAACAAATTTATCAACACAATCTATCCCCGATAGGATACAAACCGATTTCTGCTTTTATCAAACGAACAAACTACATGATAAGCGAATGCTATAGGAATATGTACCTGACAAACTGAGGTACTTGGAAGAGAAGGATCCTGGTTGCACCCCTGCACTGGAACCAACATGGCTTCAAAATCTGCGTAAATTACATAAGGCACATTTTGTTTTCTTTCATAGTTTTTAAACTCTATTACTGAACCTTTTTGCGGGAGCTGAGTCAATACACCAGCACATACATGAGAATCAATTTCTGTGCTTGATCTAAAAAATAGCAAGCACTCCTCCACAAAAAAATTATTTACCATTATGGTTTGTTATTTGTTTTCGTACCAAACGCGACAAATCTTTGATCAGACAATAATGAGAGTATCTACCTTTTTCTAATAATAGTAAATTAACCGTTTTTTGTTAACGGTAGTGTACTGTGATTTGTATAAAGGTCCTGTAATCTGTCTATTATTTTCTAAACCATATACGTTTATTCTTAATCTTGGGTTATTTTTTTCAAACGTTTGTATGTCGGTAAAAGATACTGGAAATGACATTCCTTCAATGTTGAACAGATTTAAAGAATTAGGATAAGACGAAACTCTCTGAATGTTCCTAATTGCAGGATAAAGAGCTGCCGTGACTGACCACAGAAAACAATACATGTCATTGTTACGAATATTCACACATGCCTTTTTATTTTTAATGATCGGAGGTAAATCAATAAATATTGAACCACGGAGCGGTTGATATCTGTTTATATTTACCTCAATGTAACAGTTATTGAGAAAAGTCCAACCAGAATCCCGCTCCTCAAATTCATCTATCCTTTTTAGTAATTGATTAGCAACTTCTGTAAAAATCTTTGTAAAATCATGGTTCATACATATAATAATATTTTTTGTTCCAAAAGATTTCACTTCGGGTATGCCGTGTTTAAGTAGTACGAACTTCGAGTATATTTCAAAGTTAACCTTTAGGGAAGTGTGAGCTGCAAGAGATTGATCTATTAAAGACTTAACCCTTTCACGAAGGTTTCTAAAGAAAACAGACACAGATGTCTGTTCGTTCGTGTTAAGAGTATGTAATCTATATGTCGCTATTCGATTTTTAAAAGCAGAATTCACTTTCTCCACGCCTTGATCTAAAGCAATTACGTTATCTGACTGTTGTCGGTGTGTTTTACTCCTTAAATGTCCTATCCATTTCTTACCATTGTTGACGGCAACATTGCAGCTATGACAGAACGGCATATTACTCGTATCTAATTACTTGTAAAACACACAGACAGATTAGAATAGAATTCCTAATTGAAATTTGTGATAGGCAATGAATTAGGGTAATTAGAATGTTTTATCTAATCTCATAACGAAATGTCACAAATTATAAAATTGAACACAATACTCTAATGACAGTTATATTTATTGCATAATACTTTACCTACAAACAATATACCTAGTTACAATATAAACACTTATTTAAATTTTATTTTGTTAGAATAAAATGTGGCCTCCGAGTCTGCTAACAACTCGCCGACTTGGCGTATAAATTTTTGTAGGTGAGCCCAGTGAGGAGTCCCCTCGTCAGTCCGCAGTTTCAGCCACAGCAGGGTTTTCTTCCAGAGATCGTCGCCGCCTTCTTGAACGTCAGCTGAGTTGTACACCTTCAACTCAACTTGGAAGGAACCATCGGTGTGCACCGTACGCTTCGTTAGGCCGTTAGCCACTCGATTGTACAGCACCGATGCGGCTGGAGCTCTGCTGATGTTGATGGTAGGAGTTTCACCATCGAGGTTGAAGATGTCGTATCCCTGTTGCGTAGCCTTTTTCTTAGAAGTTCTGAAACGGAGAGACTCACTGTTATACTTTAAAAACTTACACAAAATTGAACCTAAGTAATGTATATAGGTATTACCAAATATTACCCTAATTAATATTATTAACTTAATGGCGCTAACCCAATTAGGTACACAAAATACGTAGCTACGTAGCTTCATTAACAAATAATAAATGTACCTAGGTTGACATCATCAGTTTCACCTCACTAATATTACGTGAACATATAAATAGACGATAGTCATGTGTCATCATGAACAACACACAAAGTTTGATTCTAATGGGAATCGAACCCAAGACTTCAGGTTTCGCAGCTGCGATCACTAACCGCTAGAACAATTATTCAGCAAAATAGATATATCACTCATAATAATATAAAGTTACGTAATATAATCGATTAATTAATTAACAACTCTTTACAGCCGTCGGTATGTATAATACTAATGAGTAGGTAATCACTGACTGAATGATTCCGGGTTTTATGAGAAAATTATTGTTGATTTAACTAAATACGCTAGGGTTGTCACCATCATATCGCGTACGCAAAAATATCACGCCATGTCACGTATTAAGAAATATTCATATTACCGATTGTGTTATAAATTAGTAATGTAAATTCTACATGAAAATAATAATAAGTACCGAGTCCTACTGGTAGGATCTGATAGGACAAAAGGATTGTAACAAAAACATCAATATTTTGGCACTACTAAACTGTTAGTAGTAGGACCACAAGTAATTTTATATTGTCCGGAGTAATGAGGCAACGTTTTTGGAGGGGTTTGATTAATGTTTCTTAGAAAATGTAAAAGTCAGTATATTATGTTTACATATTCATATTAAAGTAAATAATTATTTTTATCATATTTCAGCAACTGAAATGGCAATTGTTAATATTGATAGCACACGGACAAGTAAAAATTTTCGTAGTATTACTAAAGATACTACGGGTAATGTTAGATGGGCATAGGCACATGGGAATGAACTAGGGGCAAAAAGAAGGCTAGCCATTCTAGTAGGACCAGGTAGTAGAACCACCACATTATTTAAAATTCATTTTGTTCATTGAGTAGGTAATTTTAATTAATAAATTGATATCAGTCTGTATAGGTACCTATTTAAACAATCATACAATATTTTAATATACCGTTTGTATAGATAGTACATTAATAACTAATAGTGGCAGCCCTAATGTAATACGTGTACCTAAGCATTTCCGAGCGATATGACTTCAAAGAATCGTATAGACTAGAATTACATACTCCACGTGTAAAAAGTCCTACAATTTGCATAATTCTGTGTGAAAATATAAATTACTAGCTTTTGCCCGCGGCTCCGCCCGCGTGGATGTCGGTTATCGCGACCAAACATAGCCTATGTCCTTTCTTAAGGTCTAACCTACCTCTATACCAAATTTCATCAAAATCGGTTCAGCGGTTTAGTCGTAAAAGTGAGACAGACAGACAGACAGACAGACAGACAGAGTTACTTTCGCATTTATAATATTAGTAGGGATTATTGCTATTAATATAATAATAATTATCTCGAATAACTCAATATTATCCCATTTCCTACTAATACTATATTTAAATGCCAAAGTTTTTAAAGGTGTTTAGTATTTGATCAAGCAGCTAAAACTACAGATATAATTTTAATCTATTTACTTAAAAATAAGCATGTATCTTATGAATATGGTTTTATATAAAAATTGATAGTAGATAAAATACAATCACGAATACAATGATTGGTGAAATGTGGGTGTTAATTCATATCTGCCTAACCCGTATGAAGAAATTTTGAACCGCGATGAATGAATTTTTAAGAAAGACTCTTTTTCAACTTAAGTTATTATAATTATTGGGTTATTATTAAGAACGTCAGTAAATAGCTCTATCGCCGCCGCCCCAAAGACGAGAACGAAAATATTGATCATGTCGAGCGGTGTCTCGGTGGCCTAGTTGTCAGGGCTTTGTAAGGTAAAGATCATGGGTTCGAGTCCCGCACGTATTTTTACAATGTATTCGATTGAATAGTTAGCATACTTAATGCCTCAAAACTTAATTTTGGGTTACCTATATGGTTAGTACGTCGTTCTTTATTTTTGCTAGAGAACTTGAAGCTATAGCACTAATTAAGATATCATGGTGTTGAATATTGGAGACCGAGTACAGATAATGATAGTAGAGAACCGATTATGTGGACTCATATTGTGAAAATTTTAAACTATGAACAGTATAATGCTATATTAATACCTTGCCAGAGAAACAAAGGTAGATGGCCTAAAATCTATTTCAAAGACTTAATGTTATGGGCTCGAATAATTAGAATACATAATAATCTGGTTGACCTCATCGAAGAAAACCATTAGATATTACTGAGTAAATGCAAAACTATATATTATGATCATTCCTATCCCATTACTATTCGGACCACCTCATCCTTATAAATTATGAACATAAGATACAAAGTGTCATTATTATTTTATACAACCGCATATCGACACCTGCTTAAGAATGATTCAAAATTATTGTCGCCCTCGATATGAAATATATAATGAACATAAAATTCGATTATGTTCATTTCGACATTATTGGGCTAAAGTAGATTCAAAGCGAAGATTGGTGATGGAAATGGCTGATGCAGGTTTTTTTTACTGTGGAAGTGGTTCAACCGATAAAGTTATGTGCTTTTCATGCGGAGGTGGCATCGAAGATTGGGAGGATTACGATGATCCTTGAATGCAGCTTGCTATATTTTTTCCTAATTGCTTTTATTTAAATGCTGTAAAAGGAACGGACTAAGTTGATAAATCAAAACGTCTGTTTTTAAAAGAAACACAAATATAAGAGCACGAGTGAACAACACTTTGTATTGATATGATGAATTAATACTATGAATTATACTATATTATACCTATTTTGTAAATAAATTATAGCCTATGTTACTCCTAAATGCTGTAGTTTTCTTTAGGTGGAAGAATGATTAAAATCAGTTCAGTAGTTTCGGAGCAAAAATAATAATAATAATAATAATCTGTCCTTTTTATAATATTAGTGTAGATTATTTGCCATCAGTAATAGATGCATTTAGGTAGCTATGAAAAATGTTATTGTATATCATATTGCACTCAACGGGTGTCGCGGCGACGCAGACCGCTTGTTGTAACAAAACCTCAGTGGGAGTGTATGTACCGACAAAGGCTTGGATACCTAGTTACCGACAGGCGACAACACAAATCATGGAATGGAATCATTCTACACTGCACATTTACATTGCATTAAAATATACATTATTAACCACTAAGCAATACTGTTCAAGTATGAGAAATGCTATCGTATTTTACTATGAAGTCGTTGCCGTGCGATATAAAATACATTGAGAGTTTACTTTAATAAATGAATTCATACAACAAAGTGAGCTAGACTTCTCAATCGCACATGTATGATTGAGAGACCTAGATCATTAGTAATATTGAGAGTTCGACGAACGAAGTGAGTTAGAACTCTCAATCGCATATGTATGATTGAGAGATCTACTTATTATTTCTCCAACTGTTCTTGATTGAGGTTTAGTTACGGCTTAAATGGCAATTTTGTGCTTTTATTCTTCATGCATGTATCACAAACTTCATTTTTAGATGGTAACTTTAATATTGCTAGGCCTTTTCTATTCAAGTGACCTAATCTTTTGTGCCAAATATCTTTGTCCTCAACTTTACTACAGTACTCACAATTTTCTTTATACTAACTGTTTATTTCTTAGTCTACGACCATTATATGTTCCTTTTTCAGATTTAATAATTACATTTCCATTTTGAAATATAACTGTCTTCCGGTTGTTCATTAAATTGCTTACTGATAACAGATTGTGTGCTATGTTATGTAATACATAACATTCCATTGCAATTGGTTTGTTTTCATACAATAACTTTATTTTTCCTTTTTTATTTGACTCTAACAAGGACCCATTTGCTATTCTTATTCTTATTGGCTCTTCTAAGTCACTTATATCTGTCATATATTTCATAAATTTGTCTTGTATGAAGTTATGGGTAGCACCTGAGTCTACTACAAATATTATCTCATTTTCTTTTATGTATGCCTTCTGCGCAGGCAACGCCTCCACGCTGCTCTCCGCCGCAAACAAATCACTTGTCTGTCCCTCCGACATTGCTGCCCCAGCACAATTACTGTAGCTGCCTCTCCTACTATAGCCTCGACTTGCCCCTCGGTAACCTCTTCCTCTAGTTCCACGCTTTACAGTCTGTTTATTTTTATCCTTGCATTCATAGGCATTATGTCCTTCTTTTCCACATTTATAGCATGCATAAAAACTTGTTTCAATATTATGCTGTTTCTTTCCTTTCATTCCTTTTCCAATTAAAGCTACTCCATAGTGGATTACCACCACAACCTATTCCAGAAACAATAACCATGACTGACAGACAGGACTCTGACCAGAATACAGTCATACCTGTTGCTCCTCTTAGGATTAGGATCTTACAGAGACTGTCTAAATTCAACCCCAAAGTCTCTTCTTATAGGGGGAGGTGTTATATCCACACTATGATGGTGATGGTACTGTCCAACAGTATTTTATGCTGACCCTCATCTCTCTAGTCACTGGCTCTGTCCAGCGACGCAGAGACTCGTCAGTCTGTTTTCTTCCTTCGATTCGCGCGGTTGCCCAAGGATCCCGAAATTGATCCCATATTCGAAATCTAGTGGGGCGGAAATCACACAGTGATTGTCAAACTTCGGGCCAAATTTATTTTTAGGGACAATTTGTATGGTAGGTACCCGAAACCTCCCCAGGGTCAGTCGGGGTGCGAGGGATATGCTCTATGGGCAACCTTACACCCCGGCGTCTGTAGACCCGAGACGGCGTGCGGTTTTAGTCGGTTCAAGCCCGACATAACCGCTCCCGCTGGCACGCGGGGGGGTATCCGAAGGGATTTCCGAACGATAAAAAAAAAAAAAAAAAAAAAAGGTACCCGAAACCTTGAACGTACAAACCCCAAAATCTCATCAGTTCTTCCCATTAACCAAACAAGATGATTGGCGAAAGAATTTTTTAAATCGGGTAAGTGGTTCTTGAGTTATTGCGTAAACAGACATCCAGACCAACAGACAGACCAACACAAAATTTTTTTTTGCTTAATTAGACTTAGAATCATGTGAAACGCCGAGAAAAGTGATAAAAAGTGGGTGTAAGATTTTGATTTTTTTTGCGTGATTTTAAGACGGATTCGGTGTCCACCTGGTTGGTGGCCCGAAGTAATAAAAGTTTTAGTTCGACTCAGGTGAAATGTTTCCTTTTTTTAAAAAAGGTCAAGTTCTGAATCCCGTGTAACAGAACGTAACTTAAATCATATGACAACCCGCAACCGAGAGCTAAACGAAACCCGATGTTGTAAGTTTTTTTTTAATAATCGATTGAAATATAAACCGAACATTTATGCTGAACTGCAAACCCATTTAGGGAAAATAGGCTTGATGTTATGTTATGTATTAGCATAAACAATGCCTAGATATATGCTATAGCAGCAATCACGGTTGATTTGCTGGCATTTATTGAAGAGTTCCGTTGTCTGTCTCCGAAACTTGGGAAGTATATCCTTTGAAACAAAAAAAGAATGTTCAACAAAACAAGTATAGAAGAATCGATCGAACATTCATAAAAACCAAATAAAAAGCAAAGATTCCGACGAATTAAGAACCTTCCTCCTTATTGGAAGTCGGTTAAAAGGACCCACCCCCTGCTGCAGTCAGTTAACGTGTGAATTTTCCAACGAGCGCCCAACCATGTTTGTATGGTCGTTGGAAGTCCTACTTTTTCAAGCATAGCATATAATTGAGTATACCAACTGTTCACGTTTCGTAGTAGGAATTATTGGTAAATGTTATTTGAATAGGCACAGAAAGTACGGAAGTTGGTGCAATTAAATATAGATCAGTTTGTTTCTACGCCTGAATATACATCTACTAACGACAACGCACGCAACGAACATCGCATTTTAAATCTTCGTACTTATACAGAAACATGTATTTAACATTTCTTTTGTTAATAGTGTTTGTGACGAATGCAAATTCTGAAAAAGTATCTATCAATGCTGTGAATATGAATGATTATGTATGTATATATTGCTATGATTAAAATATTGAAAATAATGTTTGTAAAATAAACACCAACTTTGGAAGATCAGTTAATTAACAGACCCCACATATTCATAACGGAGCCTTAGTTCATCTTCCAATTCCTTCACATCAAAAATAGTAACTAGGTACAGTAGCGTTCATAAGTCCAGTAGCAATCTGACGAAACTATAGCGCGTCAACACTATAATATTTTAGTCGTACTTATGACCTTATTCTTTGAAGACAATTCACACACACACACATGGAAGTGAAGAGCAAACATTCACCACCACTTTTATTTTTAATTATATTAGGCACTGATGACGTTCAAAAAACTCACTTGAATTATACTCGCCTTAGTGCAAAGTTCAGCATTACGTTTTATTTTCTCTAAAATTTACTGAAAGTTCTTTCGATCCAATACACTAGTCGTACTTATGACCTTACTCTTTGAAGACAACTCACACACACATACACATTAACATTGTTCACTCATTGATTGATATTGTTAATTTCAATTTCATACGTAAGCTTACGGAGCGGCTTAGTGGTTTAAGGTGCGGGCTGGCGAAAGATAATGGTCGGGTGATGGTTCGAACCTGATATCTGAACTACTTTTTGTGTTTTATATTTAAAAGTTATGATTTATAAATGTTGATACGAATATAAAAATGTTTCTTATGTAGAATTTTAAACTTAGCGAAAAAAATAATTATTTGAGGGTGGATTTGAAATAAAATGGATTTATTGGCTAGGAGATAATAAATGAGTGAAGTTGTTGGTTGGTGAAGTCAGTTACGACTGTTTGTGTTAATTACTATTAGTGCGATTAGATTTCTTCTATAATAAATCAATATGTCAAATATAAGTATTGAAGCAAAAGCTAATATTGTGGCCCTAAATTCGAATGGTCTGAATATATCTCAAATGTCTAACGAGACGGGCTTATCTGTAAGTTCATTAATTAATTAATATTGTTGTAGTGCAATTTTGTTCATTGGTTGCAAATATGTAATATGGTTGTTGTTTTTTAGAGGAATACTGTGAGCCGTTGAGTGAAACGATTTGAGGAAGAAGGTAACTTGCAGAGTCGGAGGAGAAGTGGAAGACCTGCTATTATTAACAGGGCTCAGCTTCGTTATAATGGTAGCGGAATATGAAACGAATGGTTTTATACCGTCCAAACGTTTTGCCGATGAGTTTCATACGTCATTACTAAACGTTCGCCGTGTACTTCATGCTGAAGGTTTACATCACCGAACGCCAGCGATAAAACCGTTTTTGACTCAAAGACATAAACAGGAGCGGTTACGTTTTGCACGAGAGTATTTAGACTTTAACTGGGAATCAACAATATTTTCTGATGAAAAAACGTTTAAATCATCTCAAAAAGGAAGATTACATTTGTGGCGTAAGGATAACACTCGGTGGTGTGAAAACAACATAGTACCGAACACTGAATCTGGTAGAATAAGTGTAAATATGTGGAGGTGGATTAGTGCGCAAGGGCCGGGTGAATTAGAATTCATATCTACGCGTGCAAATAGTGCAAATTATGTGGAAGTGTTAGAAGATATAATTTTGCCCACAGTGCGAAATGTCTATCCAGACATAAATGATATAAGTTTTGTGCACGATAATTGTCCCATCCATCGAGCCACCATAGTTCGCGAATGGTTTAGTGAACATCCGGATATTAAAGTTATTCCTTGGCCAGCACGATTCCCGGATTTGAACCCGATTGAGAATATATGGGGTTTAATGGTGCAAAGATGGGTAGCACAGGATGAAAGAAGTCCTGAGCAGCTCAAGACCCACTGCATGCAGTTGTGGGAGAGTTTACGTGGCACAGGTATCTGTGCAAATATTGTGGCCTCCATGCGTAGACGTCGACTTCTCAGTTGTATTGAGAATAACGGAGGTCACACAAAATATTAATAATATAAAATTTAGGCTTTTATATATATGAAAGTTATTTTTCATCTCTCCTGTTTGGAAAGTTTAATTTTCATGGGTAGATAGCGGGGTAGAAAGTAGCTTATTTCATCCCTAGGGGGTTTTTATTTATTTAAGGGTTTGCCATGGAGTCCATGATGATTAAGTTACGTCATAATGCCTTGATATCATGAGGCTTTTTTTTATATGACCGCCTAGATACTCGATTACAAGGTAACCAGTAGATTCAATTTTCAAAACTTTTCTAATGTTGGCAGTATGAACGTGAATTATAATTCTTTTTTTCAGAATTAAAAAGAAACAATTTAAGTTTGTTAAATAATTAGCGGGAAAACGAGATTAAATATAAATAAATACCTTGTGTTAATTGTGGTTAAAAATGGTTTTGGAAAGTGATTCCAGTGACATGGATATTAATTTAACTCCCGATGAGATTGAAGAACAGGCAAAAGCTGTTGTTAATAATCCATTTTTAGCTCAGGACTATTAGGTTTTAAACATAAAATCTTTTATAACTAGCTAAATATTTGCATACGAACTCATAATACTTAGAAAATTAATGTCCTAAAACTCCCCGCCCCTCCGCCGCTTGCGTTCCTAAATACACCCCCGTCCCCCTCCCGTGCCGCCCGCGCTTTGGAAATCGAGTAACAACGCTCGCCGCTCACGCAGTTGGCCGTCGGCTTTGTTTTAGTTGATACACGTCACTTTTCCCAACGTTCCGAGCGATCGCGCGTGATATCAGCGAGATGCAAGAAAAACCAGAGACTATCAAGATCAAAAAATTTTACGTGACTGGTTATCAAACCACAATCCATTTGTGTCAAGGCAAAAAAATGAACTGGTATGGGATAGAGCTCTCGAAATTGACCAGGAGTGTATGAAAAACGTTAATGGCAATTTTGAGGACATAAACTTAAGAGGAAGGACAAAGTTAAACCTTTGTCTACTATGAGTCGCTGTATAACTGTGCGCAATGCTAGCGTGAAAGTGAATCTACAACAGTTAGTCAACAGAATATTGTGTGTAATGAACAGTGAAGTCTTAAGGAGGCTTTTAAATATGAACTCGCGCCGAAACCCCCCTGTCTATTTGATGATGTTTCATTGAGGAAGGCAAACAAGGCAGAACTCGCAAAAAAACTTGAATCATATTTCCCCTGCTCATCTACCTCAACGTCGGACACGTCTTATGTCCTTGACGGGGTATATCTTATACACACAATAAACTGGCCACCACGTCCTGCAACTTACGAAGATGTATGTAATGCTTATCTATCCTACATACAACGGAAATTCGGAAAATCTTGCGTCACAGTATTTGACGGTTACAGAGGAGACATAAGTACGAAAATTGAAGAACAAAAGCGTCGATCCGCAGGTAAATCATGTGCAGACTTAAAAGTCGAATCCCACTTACCAATTGTGTCTGGGAAGGATGAATTTCTTTGTAATTCACAAAACAAAGCACAACTTATAGACTTATTAATACAAAAGCTACGGGAACACGAAATGGTCGTACACCAAGCTGAAGCAGACGCAGACACACTGATCTCAGAAACAGCGATTGTTTTATGTTCCAATAATCCTTCAGTTACTGTAGTCGCGACAGATACTGATATTTTAACAGTATTGATAGCAAGATCAGACGAGAGTAATGCTCCAAAACTTAAGATGCTAAAACCTGGAAGTCATAAAAGGGAGAGTAAATACTACGACATTGCAGAAATCCAAAAAAATATAGGCCCTTTGAAAGATGTCTTACTATTTGCACACGCTATGTCAGGCTGTGATACGACATCAGCGTTTTTCAGAAAAGGCAAAATAAAAACCTTCCAATGTTTAAACAATACAGAGTTGCGGACAACCGTGTCCGTGTTTAACGACCCTCGTACTGGGCATAACGACATTGCGAAAGCTGGGGAAGCATTTGTTTTGCACATTTATATAATAAATATGACCTCAAGATGGATTTAGATGAGCTACGGTACTTTTTGTTTAAACAGGCAGTTGCCAAGCAAACTATACAGGATAAATTTTAGCTTTCCTCTTTGCCGCCTACTAAAGATGCAACTCGACAACACTCGTTTCGTGTATATTTACA
Organism: Cybosia mesomella; assembly: GCA_946251805.1. NCBI lineage: Eukaryota > Metazoa > Arthropoda > Insecta > Lepidoptera > Erebidae > Cybosia > Cybosia mesomella. The sequence goes on from OX276395.1 coordinate 13,445,124, forward strand.
AGTGCAGCGATGGTTGGGAAACTGTCTCCCACCGTGCGAATGGGGTTGGATAAAGCGTGGCCCAACACTTGTTCCAGTCACTACAGAACTTCCCACTGCGCCTGATAATTTACTGAATCTTATCAGCTGTGGTTGTAAAAAGGGATGTGAACATTGGTGCGAGTGTAGAAAAGCAGGTTTGATGTGTTCGGCAATGTGTGGCCATTGCGTTGGCCAATCGTGTAAAAATTCACCGGACATAATACATGATGAGGATGTGATCTAAATAATAAAAAATAAAAAAACCAGTCTAATAAATATTTTCAAATCTATATTATACCTTTTTTTTACTATTTGAAGTTCGTTTAAGAAGATACTATTGTAATATTATTTTTTTAATAATTTTTAATTTTTTTTTTAACATCCTGTATATTTCATGACGCAAGCGGCGGAGGCTTGGGGAGTTTTGACTAGTTGTGAATTATTATATATAGCGTCAGTATACCAAATTGCAGCTAGTTATGTTGGATTTTATGTATTTGGTCAATTTTAGTCTAATAATCCTGAGCTATTTCAAATTGTTCTAATTTTACTTTAAATTTTAACTGATAATCAATATACCTATTTCATTAAATGTGTGTGTAGTATTTTAATTTCCTCACGTAGTCGAAATGAAAAGTAGAGTGTTTACCTCGGGTAAATGTCACCATTTCAGCCTCGAACTATTGGCGGAAATATCTCGGGTATTTCAACCGACTTCCCTGACCCTGACTTTCAACCCTTTTTTTTTTTACGTGCGGAAATCCCTTCGGATACCCCCCGCTGGCCAGCGGAGGTGGTTATGTCGTGTCTCGACTAAAACCGCACGGTGTCCTCCCCAAGTGTCCGTTGCCGGGCGCCCCGGGTAAGCCCTCGAAAGGATAACCCCAGGGTTGCCGGCGGACCTTGGCCGCCACCGCGGCCTCGCCTGGTGGGGTCGGGTTTTATCCCGCTTCGGTGAGTTGGCAGGCGTGTGTAGGGCACACACGACACGCCTCCGCCACGGCCTGCTTCTGTAAGGACGGCGAGTCGGCCAACTGCCGTCCTCAGGCCCCGATCATGGAGGTCGGTAGTCCCGGGCGTAGATGAGTCTGCGGCGTCCTCGCCGCAGACTGCGAAACTCGGGGGGCAGAGTTCTCTCCCGCTCCCTCTTCGCCGTCTCTTTCGCGTGCATTATCGCGTGCGTCATTTATTCCAACGAGAGAACGTCCACGCCCAGGACCGCAACGAGATCCCGGCGTTGACTCGCCCACGCAGGGCACTCCACCAACGTGTGGAGCGCCGTGTCTTCGCCAGGATCCTCGCAGTGCTGGCACTGCGGCGTTGTCTCCCGGTGGATGCGCCTCAGATACTTACCGAAACACCCGTGTCCGGTAACCATCTGGCACATCCGGTAGGAGAGGTCCCCATGGTTCCTCTCCAACCACCCCTTCATGATCGGTCTCACCGCCGCAATGGTGGATTCCCCCCACCTTGGGTGCTCAAGTCGCACCCTCCATGTCTCCATGAGTTCCTGGCGGAGCAGGGACCGCTGAGCCCTGATTTCTCGGGGCTCCGGCCTATGACCCCGCTCCAGCGCCTCCTTGCGCCACTGGTACAGCAGCGCAAGGGCTCTCGCTTCCAGGTCCCATGGAGGGGTCCCGGCTAGGAGACATGCCGCCTCGACGGAGATCGTGCGATACCCCCTGATGACTCTGACGGCCATCGCCTTTAACGGGCTGTTTAGAACAGCCACGTTGCGGGCCGCCCGAGTTTCCGCCCATACGGGGGCCCCGTATAGGGCCATGCTTCGCACGATCCCCAGGTACAGTCTCCTAGTGGGGGCGTTGGGTCCCTTAACGTTGGGCATCAGCCGCGATAGCGCGGCCGCAGCCCCCCTCAGTTTCGGGACCAGACTTCGGAGATGAGGTCCGAAGTCCCATCGGCTATTGAGTACGAGCCCAAGGTACTTCATCGTGGGCTCGATGCCGATGCTTACGCCCCCTACGGTTATGCTGGTTCCCGCAGGTGGCCCCCTCCGAGGCCCGTGAAAACACATAGCCTCGGATTTGTGGAGTGCCACCTCGAGTCCCAGCCGCCGTATTCGACCCACGACTCGAGCAACTCCTGCCGTGGATGACTTTCAACCCTTGTGTAACAATCTACTATTTATATATATATAAGGTGTCACAAAATTAGGTCTCTGAATTTGGTGAGATGACTTGGTATCGACAAAATATGTATTTTGTTTTATTTTACCCGATATTTTTCTTTTTGTTTCAAATACATATTTTGTCGATACCAAGTTATCTCACCAAATTCAGAGACCTAATTGTGTCACACCTAATATATATTTTTATATAAAATATAAAAGTGAGGCTCAATTTAAAGTGAACGCTCCCGTGATATTGTTATCGCCGTACTCCGCGCTAAGCTATTCTGTTTAAATATTTTTATTTAATAATTTATTCAAGGGACGTGCTGGCCTGTAATTAGTACAAGACTGTATGGTTGAGGTTAAGATTCAATCCTCTTTTCCTCGAGAAAATGAATAATTAAGCTATAACCACAATCATCATCATCATCATGTGAGCCAAACGACGCCCACTACTGGGCATAGGCCTCCCCCAAGGATCTCCACAACGATCGGTCTTGCGCTGCCCGCATCCAGCGGCTTCCCGCGACCTTGGCTAGATCGTCGGTCCACCTTGTAGGGGGCCTGCCCACAGAACGTCGTCCGGTACGCGGTCGCCATTCGAGAACCTTTCCGCCCCAGCGGTCATCGGTTCTCCGCGCTATGTGCATAACCTCAATATGCATTATTAATTATAAAAGTATATTTTTTGAATGCAAATATTATAACCACAAATTAACATTGGATGATTCTTTTAATTTCCATATTTTAATAAACATTTTTTGAAAACTTTTGTTTTATTCATAATCTATTGTAAATTAAGTATAACATTTTTCTATTTGTAAATAATTATTTCTAATTCCGTTAACTTTTCCTAAAATTTAATGAAAACAAAACAAAATTGGATAAAACTAAGATCCGAACCCACAACATCCAATTTCAAAACTATCCGTAGTAGCCTCGTTACCGACCTTGCTACGGCACTGTACGTAGAATCACAAATTTTTGCATCACTTTATATAGATTCAGCGCAGTGCATGCTTCGAACATAATAGTATGAAAAGGCGAGCATCTTTGTTTCGCATCAAACACATTTATATTTTCTCATATTGATACTGTATGACGTATAAATGTATGCGTTGAAACATGACATACACATAGATACGCGTTTAACCAGACAAGTCATTATGAACATTACGGTGCTAACGCACTTTTGAACGTTGACTGTACTTATATAATAAATATAAATAAGTGTTTTCGAAGTTCAACTAAATAATTACGTATCTACAAATTATCTACAATCTTACCAGCGTTAATACTGGTTGCATCCAAATCTTAACACTTTGGAGTCCGGGGTTCGCTCTCGTTGTGACTGCCGTTTGACATCCCACCCTAAGAGGTAAGCCTGTGCCTGAGCATCGTCCGTATGCAGCAGGTTTACCGGTGAGGTAGGCTTAGGCACTAGAGACCGTGATTTAGCCAAATATATTAGAAAGATATTTTTTTTGAAACAAACAGTAATTTTGGAAGATTGCTTCATAAAAAAGTCTACCTATTTATAGCGCAATCTTTTTTTTTTCATGTGGAAATCCCCCTGATACCTCCACCGGCCAGCGGGGGTGGCTATGTCAGGCTCGAACCGACTAAAACCAGTAGCCGTTTCAGGTCTTCAGACGTCGGGGTGTTAGGTCGCCCAGAAGGCATTTCCCTCGCACGCTGACTGACCACGAGCCATCTCCGGTTTCGAGATGGCCTTCTCGAGTTAAAATATAGCGCAAATAGGGACTTAAAAACACATTCATAAAGGCTACATAATTATATGGGTTACACTATGAAAAGGTTACAGAATGAAAGTGTAACACTTATAAATGTGGTATTCAATCTGTTAATCATTACCACTTTCAATTGCACCTAACCACTTATAAAAATCCTTCTTTTCCGTGGTTCAATTGGATGTCCCATTGATGGGACGACGGAAAAATTAATTTAACATGGACTCATTGGCTAGGAACCACCAAAAATAAGGTTTACACCCAATTTTTTTTCTATGAAACTATTATATTTTAGAGTTGTGCAGATTTGTTATTAAGGGAAACTTGTGTTAGGTTGGACAGTGTTATACCTACAGCAAACCGAATTTAAAAAAACCTCCCGAACTTTAAAATAATAGTATCTTTGGCAGTTGAAGCATCTTTTGTCAGTTCTAACGTGAAGTTAGTTAAAATTCGCCTGAGCCGCGTGCGTATAAAAAAAAAGGAAATTTATGATTTCTTGCTCAAAAAGAACATTTTTTTACTCACATATTGGTTATATATATAACATGATTTACATTTATTATAAATCATTTATTCTGAATCTAATCTCAGTATATGTAGAAACAGACAGTATAGAAGTTCTAAATTTACCTCAACTTTAAGTGTATTTATAAAAGCGGTTTAAATAAATTATATATAGATTTAGATCGGAAAAAGAGAACATCTAGGAAGGGACTTGAACCCGCGATCAGTCCTAGTAAGGGACTCAAGGTTCAAGTCGCGTCATAGATGTTCTCTTTTTCTGTTCTAAATCTATAAGAAAAAGTAAGCATAAAAAACTTAAGAATTTAATTGAAGAAATTATATATGTTATACTTTGGCTTTATTATTATATTATTGAAATTTAGTCAAAGTACATCGTTTTGGGCTAATTTAATTGAAAACTTTTAGTAGACATTAAAAATATTATAAATTATAAATAAAAAGTACAAATAAAGTATAAATAAGCCTTGCTTGATTTAACCCTAATATATTCAAAAAAACACGGTACGGTGCAAGGTCCATCAGGTCTGTTGTACCCTGGACAGTTTTCTCTTTTTGTTTTAGGGCATACCCAGTTATTAAATCCACAAATTTTATTCATGAATTATGTGGTCGACTAACTGATCTTTCTATCTATGCCTATTTGAAAAGTCTAATTTTCAAGATTTATAAAAAAAAATGCAAATGTAAATAACTGGCCTAAGTTCAACAGGTTACACTACCTATGAAGACCTTTTTCAATTAATATATAATAATAATAAATAAATAAATAATACATTCTACACAGTGCTTTCTAGCTTGTGTTATGTTGTGTTATGGTTCCAGAATGCGGATAAACATACTTATATACTTTTTTTTTGTAAATACATACATAATTGGATTGAAAAAAAAACGATTAATATTTTATTTTATTTTGAAGTCGCTTCTGAATAGTTCTTATAGAAGATAGACATTTGGTTTGCCTACTTGTTTTAAAATTGTACAGTAATTTGACCGAAATTAAAATTGACAAGATAAAAAGCAATCGAGGCAGATTAGCGAGGATGATGGATTTGATTTGAGGAACACTCAACTTCAAGTTATCAATGTAAAACCAGGCCTCCTTCACTCCATATACTTGCGCGCTATAATTACCTACCGTCCGGCCGAGCGACCTCGGGCCGTTTGCGGACCAAATTCAGTGCGGTTTTCGCTAGCGAAGCGCACGTACGCTATTTAATTTAAATCGCTCCGTTCGTACGCGTACCTACGATGCCGTATGGTGCCTTATGTGCTGTGCTGTAGATGGGTGCAAATCAAGTAAAAGAAGGGATAGATACCTAACATTTTTTCATTTACCTGTCAATGAAGAAAGGTAAGTGATAAACTATGACTGTTTTTTGTCGTTTCAAAATAATTTTTAATAGGTCTAGTCTAGATGATACATGATTAGCTTGCCTTTCAGACACAGATTTACATATTTTTGTTACGTAGAAACGTCATACTTACCTTGAACACTATTTTAACAACGTTTAAAACGCTATTATTATTGTTAAAATAAAATTGTGATAATATTTGACGGACGACTACGAAACTTCCAACACAAGTCGCGCGGCGCGGCAACCATCTCAACTTGTCGCGCTGTTAGCGTAAACAAACAAACAAGGATGATTCGGTTTTATGCGATTTGTAAAAAATACATAAGTAAATGTTTATGTAAAGAAAAATTAATGTAAAGATGTTTGCAGTTATAAAAAATAATTATATTGCAAAGGGTTCATTTTCCATGATATCGTCAAATAATTCTTGAGCTCGCCTCGTGTTATAGTTATTAATAAATTGATAAATGTTAATAATCATTCAATGTATTTATTAGTATTATTTATTCATAATATTAAATTTTAGGATTGCCTAGTTTGGGAACTATTATAAATTCGTCATGTCTGTGTGTCTGTCCGTCTGTCTTATCTAGTACCCATCTCCTTCCTTAGACCTGTCCAATTTTTTTATTTATTTTTTATTTTTTTAGGCGTGAAACATGGGCTGAATTGATTGGCAGGCCCGATTTAGCAAGGCCAGACACCAAGCCAAGAAGTCATTATGTGTGTTGTCTTCATTTTGAAAAGTCGGTGATTATTCATAAACCACAATTACGATTTGACGCTTTGCCTACAAAACACAAAACTGCTGCCATCTCTACCAACTACTTCAAGTGCCAGTACTGAACCAGAATCTAAGGAAATATCGACACAAACCAAATATGTATTCGAATATTAATATACTATCAGCCATTACCATCAAAGGCGCAGATACAAAATTTATTAGAGTCAGGATTTTTTCTACATTAAAATTTCATAACCGAGAATTTAGAAAGGGTAAGAAATTTATAAAATATTATATAAATAAAACACATGAAACTTTTAAAGATTTTTTATTTATTTTACCTACACACTGACCTCTTTATTATGTTTTATCTAGATGTATTGCACAGTCAGCACCAATTTATAAAAAATATATTTTATAAACGATACAATTTTAAACTAGGTACCACCTATAGTTAGAAGTAGTCAGAATATATTCACAGTTATCAATAACATAGACACAAAAAGTTTTGTTAATTTAATTTTATCAAAGAGGCAGCCCTGCGATTGCTGTGGGATCGCGCGGTGCGAAGCAATCTCAACTGTACGCTTAAGCATTTAGGCACATTTTAGCATGCAGTGGTTGCTGACGCGACGGAGTAGTCTATTATAGCAGTAGGTTTTGGATTCTTTCTACTGAGTGAAGTATCTGTTACGTAGTAACTATTTAGTAATCTGTGGTAAAACTCACAGTAAGTCGCGCTCTAGAAAAACTTCGTTAGTCAGCATACGTCCACCTCAAACACTTGAATTCCTCATGAATTCTTGTGCAGTTGTTTTATTTTAGTAAATAAGATATTATAATTGTAAGTTGAGGTAGAATTTCATTTTCATCACATTAAATTTTCAGTGGTTCCATAAGCCAATGGGTCCACGGTTAAATTAATTTTTTTATTGTCCCATCAATGGGACATCCAATTGAACCACGGAAACAAGACCACAAAAGGATATAAAAATGTTGTCTTAATTTTACAGGGGCCGTATGAAATGAATTTGGCCTATTACGGTTTGTGCCCAGGTGTTCAACTCCGGAGGACAACTGTGGCGGCTTACAATGAACACAACGACGTCATAACGAACGTAACACTTCAACATAGTATACAAGTGGAATTTGTTAGTAGAAATAATCATCAACATCATCACAGTATTAGTTTAGTTGCATCCATAACCTGTACTTTGGAACGCGGGGTCTGCTCTCCTACTCTTTAGCTTGATTTGGCCTTGGCTTTTTCGGGAGCGACTGCTCCCTAAACCCTCAACTTCGAGAGGAAGACCTGTACAGTGCCTCTTCCGTTCACACACCATGAAGATATCGGTGGGGCCCGATCATGGAGGGCTCCATACACCCTTTTAATAGAAACAAAATAATTAGTTATTTTATATTAATTTATGCATACCCTGAGGGGCCGTTCATAAAATACGTCACGCTACAATCAACTTCTTTTAACCCCCTCCCCCTCCGTATTGTCATGCTGTGTCATACTTTCTGTCCCCTGTAAATATTTCGTCACACATCTAAGACCCCCCCCCCCTGAATATAATAAATTTCAATGGATAGTATACAACTTTTGAGAATTAAAAATATTTATTTAGTTTTTATAATAAAATTTGAATAAATTAATAAAAATCTTTCATAAATATATATCTCAACTATAACAAATTTCAGTTAAATACCCCTGTATTACGTGAACTATTTAATCTGAAATTTATATATATAAGGTGTCACAAAATTAGGTCTGCATTTGGTGAGATGACTTGGTATCGACAAAATATGTATTTGAAACAAAAAAAATATCGGGTAAAAAAAAACAATTTCTTGTATTTTTTTAATTTTAAACGTATATAGTTTTATATACGTTTAAAAGTCGATGTGTCTACTAAAATACGAAAAGAATGACTTTGTAATATATTATTTATAATTTATTATTTATAACATAACAACATAACATCACGCCTGTATCCCGGAAGGGGTAGGCAGAGGTGTATTACACACCCACCATTCGCCAGTTATGTTAAGGTCCCAATGTAATAGGGGGCGAGCCTATTGCCATCTACCGGGCACATTACTAAGCGAGCGATAATTAACATTTATCAATGCACACATAACTACGGAAAGTCAGAGGTGTGTACCCGGGGCGACTGGGGATCGAACTCGAGACCTCGTCTCAGCAGTCCGTTACGTACGCCACTGGGCTATCACCGCTTTAATGACTTTTTGTCATGTTAAAAATTGAGAAAAAAGTATTTGTTATTTCTTTATTGTTTTTTTTAAATTTAAATTGTTTTATTAAACGGCAAACGTCACGTTTCCGTAGATCCCCCGTCCCCCCTTGTCACTTTTTGTCACACATAGCAAGACCCCTCTCCCCCCCTTGTATGCGAACGTATTTTATGAATGGCCCCTGAACAATAACCATTAAAGGAGAACCTTATGAAGGATTAGTTTGTAAGAACAAGTTTCGAGTCGCAGAAAAGTCTTATAAAGATGGCTTCTGAATATCAGTAGTGTTGTCTCTTTTCTTTATTTTATTGATCAGAATGATAAAGGGCCTCTTCGATTTTATTTCAGATTAAGATTTTAGTGTACAGAGGTAGTGATAAACCGAATCTCTTATATAAATACATATTGAAGAAACCGTGTCAGCATCCCATCATTATGCCAGCTTTAAGCTTAGACTATGGTTTAGATCGTCGTTGTATTATCAAGGAGGTTTGTATAAAATTTTAAATCTGTAATAATATCAAATAATATGAATAATATACAAATATCTTCTGTGGCTTGTACAAATTATCAACTATTTTTTTATTATTATTTAGTACTTATGTCATCAATACCATATTACGGCCTCTGTGGCGTGGCGGTAGTGCATTCGACTGCTACGAGAGGAGGCGTGGGTGCGATTCTTGCTCTGTGCAAATATTTGTATGCATGAATATGTCTATTTGCATGGGTCTGGGTGTTTATATTGTATAATATATATGTATTTACAAAAAAACTTTTTAACAATAAATTAAGCCGCCGAAGAACCTGAAAGGCAAAAAATCCGTTCCCGCAGGGGGAACGCACAGGTAGATTTCGTGAAGCAATTAATATTATTTTATATAGAGAACTACGGACTTTAAACAATATTTCGTGAAGTAATACGGTATACGGCGGACATTTATTTTAGAGCAAAAAATAACCTATCGGTTAGAAATATTTTTTTGCCCCTCTATTACCTATGCTTCTTTTATGACCCACGCCGAGCGCATTTTTAAAATATTTAATTTTTTTTTCTCGAAAACGGTAACTTTTAGCGAAAAACTTTTCAGACATTTATTTTAGACTTAAAAATGGCCTATCGATTAAAAATGTTTCCGACGGCAAGAATGTTCACCGGTTAGAAGTTATGATTTTTATCCCGAAAAATTTTGGTTTCCCCCCCCCCCCCTCCACTTTTAGTTAGTTTTAATCTTATAGGTTTATAATTAAAAGTTGTTGGTATTCATGTATACTATGTGATAAAATTAGAACGGTTCGAATATCTTTCATGGAACGTGAAATTTTGAGGAAAAACTGATTTCACAAAAAGCGAGGCCCTACCGTCCCCTTAGGCCAGATTCCACCCGTTCACGAACTTAAACTAAGTTTACACGCAAGCAATTTTTGACCGCAGTTTGAAAGCGATCGGGGCAAAAATGCGACCGTGAGAGTGCCGCAAATTTTGGGAAGTGGAACCATACATACATATATATATATATAAACTTTTTGACCAGTGGTCATTTCGGACTCAGGGGGTCATAACTAGACCTCCTATGAAGACATTTTTTTTAAATTCGACAGTAGTCAAGAAACCAATAGGTAGATTGATTTCATCGAAATCTACCTTTTTTTTTTTTTTTTTTATCGTGCGGAAATCCCTTCGGATACCCCCCCGCGTGCCAGCGGGGGCGGTTATGTCGGGCTTGAACCGACTAAAACCGCACGCCGTCTCGGGTCTACAGACGCCGGGGTGTAAGGTTGCCCATAGAGCATATCCCTCGCACCCCGACTGACCCTGGGCCATCTCCGGTTTCGAGATGGCCCCCTCGGGTTTGGGAACCACGGTGTCCCCGTCTTGCCCCGGTTTGGGGGAGGGGCGCTAGTCGCCCCACCGTCCCGGCCTGCTTCTGCTGGGGTGACAGGTGGCCTCACCCGCCACCCCCAGGCCTGCGCTCATGGAGGACGGAGGTCGTTAAGCGACCTCCGGCGCCTGAGTTGCCTGCGACGCGCGGCGAGCAAGTTGCGGGCTCGGCGGACCGGGAGAGTTCTAAGTCTCTCCCGGGCGCGCTCCGCCACCTCCTTCGCGAGCATTACATGCTCGCAGAAGGAGGCGGCGGCGGCCCACGCGCTCGCGCTCCGCACCATTGCCGCAATCATGCTGCCGAGCGAGAGGACTCCCACCCCGATGGCTGCCACGAGGTCACGCCTCGGCGCCTCCCACGCCGGGCAGTCCGCCAGCGTGTGCAGCCCTGAGTCCTCGCTCGCGTCGCAGTGATGACACTCAGGCGTTGGCTCCTTCCTGATCCGATGCAGGTGGTCCCCGAAGCACCCCTTCCCTGAGATCACCTGCGTCAGTCGGTAGGAGAGGCTTCCGTGTCGCCTCTCCAGCCAATCCTCCATGATGGGCCTTACCGCCGCTATTGCGGCGTGCCCTGCGCTTGGTTGCCCAAGTCGTTCCTTCCACTCCACCACGATGGCCTGGCGGAGCTGGGACTGCACGGCCTCGATTTCTCGAGGCTCGGGGTTCCATCCCTGCTCCCGCGCCTCCTTTCGCCACTGGTACAGTTGCGAAAGGGCTCTCGCTTCCAGGTTCCATGGCGGAGTTCCGGCAAGGAGACTCGCCGCCTCGAAGGAGATCGTGCGGTACCCTCGGATGACCCTGATGGCCAGAACTCGCTGCGGAGCGCGCAGCATCCGCACAGTTCTGGTCCTCAGGGCCTCCGCCCATATTGGGCACCCATACAGGGCCATGGACCGCACGATCCCCGCGTAGAGTCTCCTGCAGGAGTCATCGGGCCCCCTCATGTTGGGCAACAGCCGAGCCAGAGCAAGAGCTGTGCCCTTCAATTTGGGGGCCAGACTTCGGATGTGCTCTCCGAAGTCCCATCGGCCGTCGAGCACGAGCCCCAAATATTTCATTTGGGGCTTGATGCCGATGCGATTTCCTCCCACGATGAGACTGGATGGCCCATGGAAGAACAGGGCCTCGGTTTTGTGCAGGGCCACCTCGAGACCCAGCCGCCGGATCCGCCTAACGACTTGGGCAACCGCGGTCGTGGCCTTTCGGGTCGCTTCGCGGTACGTCGCCCCGCACGCCGTCACGAGCGTGTCGTCCGCGTAGCACGTGACGGCGGCACCGCCTACGAGCTCACCGCGAAGCACCCAGTCGTATCCGATGTTCCACAGGAGCGGCCCCAGGACCGATCCCTGTGGAACACCGCACGACATTTCACGCCGACCGAGACCGGTCACGGTTGGGTAGATGACGGCTCTCTCCGTCAAATACGCCCCGACTATGCGGCGGAGGTAGAGAGGCACTTCGTGATACACGAGCGCCTCCCTAATGCAACTCCAGGGCAAGGTGTTGAACGCGTTGGCGATGTCCAGGGACACCGCCAACATCACCTCACCCCGGGCTACTGCATCCTCCGCCAGAGCCCTCACGCGCATGATGGCATCCACGGTGGAGCGCCTCTGGCGGAAGCCATATTGGCCATCCGCCAGGTCCGGCCCCACTCTTGAGAGGTGCTCGACGAGGCGCTTCGCAATTACTCTTTCAAAGAGCTTGCACACCTCGTCGAGCAACACTATGGGCCGGTAGGCGGACGGCGAGTCCGCCGGGCCCCCTCCTTTCGGATGAGGACCAGTTTCCCCGTCTTCCACAATTTCGGAAACTGGCCCCGCTCCAAACATGCGCTGAGAAGCCCTCTCAGTCGGGGCTCGAGAGTGTCGTCGACTAGAGCTAGGACCCACGCTCGGCCTGGAATGCCGTCGGGTCCCGGGGCGGTGTGTTTGGCTCTTAGCCTTCTCACCGCCAGCTCTAGTTCTACCCAAGTGACCTCGGGCACGTCGTCGTCTTCCACGTCGGGCGCCATGCGCAACCGAGGCGGAGTCATCCGCGGTGGAACATGTTCCACCGCCCGCGCTGGGAACAGGGAGCCAACAACTCCTCCGAGCAGATCCGGCTGGAGACACCGGGTTAACGGCGGGGCCTTGGGGCGCAGCTTGCCCCTCACCATCCGGTAGGGCCGCCCCCAAGGGTCCCGCTCCAGCGTCTCCAGCAGCTCGCGGAAGGCGTCCCGTTTGGAACGCCTTATCTCCGCTCGGAGGGCTCGTCTGGCCTCATCGAAATCTACCTAAAAATAATATACCTTTTTTATTAACCTTAATAACTAACTTCACTACAGAAACGAAACTATATCTAAGTATCATCATCATGTCAGCCAAACGACGCCCACTGCTGGGCATAGGCCTCCCCCAAGGATCTCCATAACGATCGGTCCTGCGCTGCCCGCATCCAGCGGCTTCCCGCGACCTTGGCTAGATCGTCGGTCCACCTTGTAGGGGGCCTGCTCACGGAACGTCGTCCGGTACGCGGTCGCCATTCGAGAACCTTTCCGCCCCAGCGGTCATCGGTTCTCCGCGCTATGTGTCCCGCCCACTGCCATTTCAACGATGCAATCCTTCGAGCGATGTCGGTTGTTTTAGTTCTCCTGCGGATCTCATCATTTGTGATTCGATCGCGCAGGGAAATACCGAGCATCGCTCTCTCCATTGCTCGCTGGGTGACCTTGAGCCTTCTTATGAGACCCATAGTAAATGACCACGTCTCGCTTTCATATGTCATAACTGGCAACACACACTGGTCAAAGACTTTCGTCTTGAGACATTGAGATATTTCGGACGCGAATATATGCCGGAGCTTCCCGAACGCTGCCCATCCGAGCTGGATTCGACGAGAGATCTCTTTCTCGAAGTTGGACTTACCTAACTGGATCGTCGGTCCTAGGTAAACATAGTGGTCAACAACTTCGAGTGTAATGTTCCCAACATGAACTGGAACGGGTGCAACATGGTCATTGGACAAGATTTTCGCCTTATCCATGTTCATCCTACGACCCACTCTTTGAGAAGCATTACTAAGATCACGACACCAGATATCTACCTACTTACTTAAGCTATTAACTTTCATATAATACTTCTTTAACTATTATTTGTTGTATAATATAAATACTTAAAAAAAACGGGCTTTATATACTAACATACCCATGTTAGTATATAAAGCCCGTTTTTTTTAAGTAGGCCTACAAAAAATGCTGCTCGAATGAGAAAAAGATATTTAGAAGAATCTAATAACGAGAAAAAAAAATGTTTGGAAGCAAATAAAAAGAAAATTAGATTAAAACGATTCACAGGAAAGTTTAGATCAACGCGAGGAAAGACTGTCGAGGATGAGAAGCTACATAACCAATAGGCTATCGCAAGAAGGTGATACGCAGCGCACTCATCGTTTAGGTATAAAAAGTTATGCGTGGTCATACCTTACAATCAGTGAGTGAACAATCAATCATCCCCTGTTTTCCTACCCTTAGGGTTGGATGTTTAATTTTCAAATTTATATGGGACCCACTTCGGGGTATACTCTTTCCAATAAAAAAAGAATTATCAAAATCGGGCTACTCTGTAAAAAATTATGCGTGGTCATACATAATATAAATATACGCGTTTCTTCGTTCGTCCCCCGATTTTTCGTCGGTTAAAAAAATATAAGTATGCCTATCCGCCTTCTGGAACCCATAACACAAGCTAGTTAAACTATACTTACTTTGGGTCTAGAAAGTGCTGTGTAGAATGTAGAATATTTATTTATGTATATTATTATTATAACCTTTTAATATGAGATCAATGCAGAGATATATTTGTTTATTATAATAATTTAGGTACTATTGTGGATTTCAAGAACAAGTTAAAACCTTTCTCACTTAATCAAAGTTTAGAATATAATAATAAATAATACTTACAATCGTACAAAATTACTCTATTAATTAATTAGGAATATCAACTAAAGTAGATAAGTTTGAGATATTAGTGATAAAAGTTAGTAAGTCATATTTTTTGTGATGGTAACATTATCTACACACCTAATCTAGTTTAATTTTCTTTTCAGGGGCAGTACTCATCAAGACGTAATTTCATCGATATAGCCAAAAGTTTCATGGGAAACAAATTTTTTTATGGCGTTTTCACGTCCAAGACAATCGTATCTGCAAAGGGAGATATTATTTTATGTATTACTACGACGTGCAATTTTACGAAAAAGTCATGAACATAATAAGTTATGAAGGCAAGACCAACGAATATTGACGTTTGTTTATATTGATTCCTCAAAGGTAAATTAAACATTACAAATGAATAAAATTGAAGTGTCTATTTGTAATGTTAAAATAAAAGCTGGATGAGTATTTATATATTTGTGGAAAAAAAGACAATGTTAAACTGTTTTTCTGGCTGTTTGTTCCGACTTTTCGAGTCGAGTTCGATGGGATTTTTACTGGCAGATATGTGATGTTATAAGGCTTAATTAAGGCTACATTTATTTTGAAAAAGCATTAGGGTTTCCCCGCAGAAAAATCAAAACCTAATCTAAGGTCACGCGGATGAAATCGCAGGCCCAGCTAGCTTTGTATATATAACTCGTTCGGAAACAAGAATAAGATGGATGGTGAAGATATGATGACTTGGTTTAAATAAAGTATACAATCAATCTATCGGCCCGGGACCCGGCTACACATGGGAATAAATTCTTAAAAAAATTACCTATAACTCGATTGCAATGCCACCTTCCGGATTCAATAGTAAATATAAGATAGCTATAAGAAGCGTCAGCATTGGTCTGCAACCATCTAGGAGAAGGTCACTCCGAAATAAAACCAACTCCGAGGGAGCATACCCGAAAAAAAACCCCGATCCAAGGTGTTAGCCGACCCGTGCCGAGGATTCGTGACCAGAGGGCAAGCTGGTGTAACGGAGGGTGTCTGTGTTGGCGGTCACAGGACACACTCAAAATTCCGCCTTACCCCCGTAAAGGGCTCTGCGGGGGTGGACCATATTTTTCCCTGACTCGTGGGAACGCAATGGTGATTGGAAAAATAAATCATCCACATGGCGGCGACGCGGTACGCCACCCGTCACGTCTCGTTTCCCGTGGGGGCGAAAAGTGGCTCACGGAGAGCTGTTTTGCTACATTTAATGTTGGAGGAGAAATGGAAGAAAAAGTGAATGATGTTTGTCAGATGATGGATGAAAGAAGGATTGGTGTTCTTTGTGTGAATGAGACGAAGCGGAAAGGATGTGACACCACCAAGCACGGACCCTACACCGCGTACTGGTCGGGTGTACCCAGTACCAACAGAGCTTGCCAGGGAGTTGGTGTCATCCTATCTGCTAGAATGGCTGAGTGTGTGAATGAATTCGAATGTGTGAATGCTAGACTGATGTGGATGAGAATGAAAGTGGGACTCACTCGTATTTTTGTCGTAGGGATTTATGCCCCTGTAGACTCCGGTACGAGTACGTCCCAGAAAGTACAAGAAGAAAGAGAGGAGTTTTGGGAGAGTGTAAGAGAAATACTGAGAGAATGTAAGGATAATGAAAGAATAATAATGTTAGGTGATTTTAATGGATGGGTGGGACTGAAACGTGATGGATTTGAAAGGGTTCTGGGCAAGTACGGAGATGAAAGAGTGAATGAAAATGGTAAAGGTTTGCTTGAAGTATGTTTGGAATGGAACCTTTGTGTGTCAAACACTATGTTTGAACACAAAAGGATTCATATGTATACAAGAGAGGCGAAGAATGTCAGGAAAAGTATGATTGATTTTGTAATAGTGGATGAAAGATTGAGGAAAAATATTCTGGACACTAGGGCTTATCGCGGTGGGGGCATCCATACAGACCACTTTTTGGTTATGTGCCGTATAAGTGATCTCTCTAAGGGATGGAGACATAGAATGCGTGAGCCCGTAAATGTTCTAGAAAGAATAAAAGTAGAAAATTTGCAAGAAGATAAAGTGAGAGAGGAGTATGAAAGCAAATTGACTGAAAGGTTAAATGACATTGATAGTATTTGTGAGATTGAGGAGTTATGGAAGGTATTTAAAGACGAGATTGTGAGTGTGGCTTCCCAAGTATGTGGTGTAAGTAAAAGAAGTAAAGTGCAAAAGATGAAACATGCATGGTGGGATAAAGAAGTGCAAAACTTGGTATGTGAGAAGAAGAAAGCGTGGCTAGACTGGCTTTCAGTCAGAGCTAATGAGAGAATGCAGAAAGCTACGAATGAGGATGTGAATGAAGCGCAAGATAAATATAGAAGACTAAAAGGGCTAGTGAAAGGAATGATTGCCAGAAAGAAAGATGAACAAAAAGACGTATTTGATGAAAGGTTATCTGAGGATTTCCAGGCGAACATTAAACTCTTTTGGAAATCCATCCGTTCAGCCAGAGGAAAAACGCAGAGCTCTGAGCTGAACTCTATCAGAGACCAGAATGGAAGTATTTTAAAAGGTGGAGAATGTGTGTTAAAAAGATGGCAGGAATATTTTGAAAGCTTGTTTGAAAGAGAGGATGGTGTACATGCACTAACCTCGGTGATGGGTGACCAGGTTGATAATGATGAAAGTGGTATTAGTATGAATGAAGTTGTGAATGCATTAAGAAGTATGAAAGCTGGAAAAGCAGCGGGATATGATAAGGTGACAGTCGAGAGGCTGAAGGCTGGACATGGCCTCGTAGCAAGTCAGTTGTGCCGCCTTTTCAACATGTGTTGGGTTAGCATAGCCGAGAAATTTTTGGCCAAGAGTCAAAAGGTCTATTGCGCATTCGTGGATTTGGAAAAGGCCTATGACAAAGTGATGAGGAATGAAATTTGGTCGGTACTGTCTATGTATGGGGTGAGCAGCAACCTTATTCGAGCTCTGAAGTCTCTTTATGAGGACTCCAGTGCTTGCGTGAGGATACATGGGTCATACACTGAATGGTTTAGCATCCAAAAGGGTGTAAGACAGGGATGTGTAGCGTCACCATGGCTGTTTAACTTATTCATGGACAGTTGTTTGCAAGATTTGAAAGATAAAGAATGTGGTTTAAGAATGAATGAGTTACTCGTCAAATGTCTCCTCTATGCTGATGATCAGGTTTTACTTGCGTCATCGGCAGATGAGTTGCAGGAGATGGTAACAACTATGCATGGAGCTTTTGAGAGGAGAGGAATGAAAGTGAATGTTAGTAAGACAAAAGTTATGGTTTTTGAAAGAGATGAATGCGTGACAGAGTGTAGGATTTGTATAGATGGAGAAAGAGTGGAACAAGTGATTGAGTTCATATATTTGGGAACATTGTTTACGAGAGATGGAAAGCATGAAGAAGATGTTGAAAGGAGAGTGACAGCTGGAAATAGAGTGTATGGGGCACTACACCACTTTATGAGCAGCCGGAAAGTGTCCGAAAAGGCACGACTGGCTGTACATGGAGGAGTATTAGTGCCGACTCTTATGTATGGTAGTGAAAGTTGGGTGTGGCAGAAAAAGCATCAAAGTAGAGTGAATGCAGTAGAAATGCGTGCGTTGCGAAGTATGTGTGGATTGACTTTGAGAAATAGAGTGAGAAATAGCGTGATAAGAGAGCGATGTGGATTAACAGAAGATGTAGTGACGAGAATTGAGAAAGGTATGTTAAGATGGTTCGGTCATGTTGAGAGAATGAATGAAAGAAGACTAACGAAACAGGTGTATGAGGCGAGTGTGGATGGTACCGTCGGAAGGGGAAGACCTAGGCGCACATACCTGGACCAAATCGGGGAAGTGTTAGAAAAGGGGCAGGTCAGGAGTACCCTAAACCGACGAGCATGCATGAAGAATGTTATGAGAGTGAATGAGGCGAGAGAAGTGTGTCAGGATCGTGGCAAATGGAGATCCGTGATCTCTGCCTACCCCTGTGGGAAACAGGCGTGATTTTATGTATGTATATATGTATGTATAAGAAGCTTTCAAATAGAATTTCGTGCTTCTTACTTTGAAAATGACGAAAATTTCATATAATCATTCATCACCTATTTTACTCCCCTTAGTAGCAAAGTTTTGAGAAACGCTGATATACGTGTTCATTTATTCCTAACTAAAAGTAGCAGGCCGGGACGGTGGGGCGACTAGCGCCCTCCCCCAAACCGTGGCAAGACGGGGACACCGTGGTTCCCAAAACCGAGGAGGCCATCTCGAAACCGGAGATGGCCCAGAGTCAGTCGGGGTGCGAGGGAAATGCCTTCTATAAAAAATCTGTAACTAAAACCGCACGGCGCGACGTCTCGGGTTTTCACTTTTGTTCTTCGAATTTTGTTCTATTTTGTATCGGGGGTTTTTTAAGTTTTTAATTTGTAATAATGAAATATTTATTTTATTATCTACAAATTATATGAATAAAATAATGAGGTATGTACATCAAGGTCTTTTAAATATTTAGTATTTCCATTAGCATAACATAACATAACATAACTTCACGCCTGTATCCCTGAAGGGGTAGGCAGAGATGTGTATTACACATCCACAATTCGCCAGTTAATTTACATTAGGAAATTGCATAAATTTATTAAAAAGTTATACTTATGTAGTAATAATATCAAAATATTTTTTTAATTTTATTTTTAATTTCATTTCTATATTTTCAAGCCCTTTGCTTGACTAATAAAATTCAATACATTAAATATCCATACTGAAGGAGTTGTGAAAAAAATTGAAATCCGCCGTTTTGTGGCGGCAGCCATTTTTGATTTGAAATATGTTATAGTTCAATTAAATTTTTAAGCATTTTGTATGCTTACTTTTTTCTAAAGATTTAGATCGGAAAAAGAGAACATCTAGGACGGGACTTGAACCCGCGACCAGTCCCTTACAGGGGGAGTGCTCTGACCAACTGAGCCACCTAGACACGTCCCAGATATTCGAAATTCTCCGATATATCATATACGTCTTAAGGCGACGTTGGAGCCATCTACCGTAATTCTTGCGAACTACGGAAACAATGAATAACTTTACAGTCATTTTTAAACATTGTTTTTTGATGACTCCGCCTAATTAATTCAATTAATTTTTTAAGCATTTTGTATGCTTACTTTTTTCTAAAGATTTAGATCGGAAAAAGAGAACATATGTTATAGTGTTCATTATTGTACTGTTCTAACCCTTTCTTTTGATACCCATATTGAGGAAGTAGTGCAAAAAAATGAAGGTTATTCGCCATTTTACAGTGGCGACCATCTTGGATTTGAAATTTGTCATAGTACTCTACTAGTCAAGCCTTTTTATTGGATACCCATATTGAGAGAGTTGGTTTTAGTGTTCTACTAGTCAAGCCCTTTCATTTGATACCCACATTGAAGGAGTTGAGTAAAAATAAATGTAATTGCCACATTGGACCGATTTTCATCAAACATAGTTAACATCATTCCCAACTAATTCACCTTTCACCAGTTTCAATTTCACCATTCAACTAATCACCATTCATCCGTTCAGGAGCTACGATGCCTTAGACAGACACACACACAGACAGACACGTCAAACTTATACACCCCGTCGTTTTAACGTCGGGGCTTAAAAAATCTAGAGCTGCACATAATACGTATTTGCGGATATATATTTAACGAAAAAAGCGCCAACGCAGACTAGGTAATTAACTCGCCGAGGGGCTTTAAATAACCAACTGTTCTCTTATTATATTATGCTAAAACTGTTAATGTGCAGCTGACATGTTTTCTTACCACGATATACTTTTCCTATAATAAAAACGCCAGTTTGGGTTACAAATGTCTGGTTATGCTGCTGCCGCTGAACCCCAGTAGAAGGGGTAGACCCAAGAAATGTTGGCTTGACGACAAAGGGACGACAAGCGCCTAAAATTTCACTGCCAGGGATGCCGAAAACCGGATGAAGTGGATGTAACTGGGATTCAGCGCTGCGATTGTGCTGAAGACAAACTCAAGTTTTGATTTAAAATTTAACACTTCAAATTCGCGGCACTTTGGTGCGATGAATGTTGGAATTCTATTTCTATAATTATCTAGACCGAAATTTACTACTAAGCCGGGTAAGCCCTAGAAAGGATAACCCCAGGGCTGCCGGCGGACTTTGGCCGCCACCGCGGCCTCGCCTGGTGGGGTCGGGTTTTATCCCGCTTCGGTGAGTTGGCAGGCGTGTGAGGGCACATACGATACGCCTCCGCCACGGCCTGCTTCTGTAAGGACGGCGAGTCGGCCAACTGTCGTCCTCAGGCCCCGATCATGGAGGTCGGTAGTCCCGGGCGTAGATGAGTCTGCGGCGTCCTCGCCGCAGACTGCGAAACTCGGGGGCAGGGTTCTCTCCCGCTCCCTCTCCGCCGTCTCTTAAGCGCGCATTACCTGCTCGCAGAAAGAGGCGGCGGCGTGCCACTTGCTCCCGTTGGAGACCACGGCCCTCAACATGGTCTTCAACGAGAGAACGTCCACGCCCAGGACCGCAACGAGATCCTGGCGTTGACTCGCCCACGCAGGGCACTCGACCAACGTGTGGAGCGCCGTGTCTTCACCAGGATCCTCGCAGTGCTGGCACTGCAGCGTTGTCTCCCGGTGGATGCGCCATAGATACTTACCGAAACACCCGTTTCCGGTAAATATCTGGCACATCCGGTAGTAGAGGTCCCCATGGTGCCTCTCCGACCACTCCTTCATAATCGGCCTCAACGCCGCAATGGTGGATTCCCCCCACCTTGGATGCTCAAGTCGCACCCTCCATGTCTCCATGAGTTCCTGGCGGAGAAGGGACCGCTGAGCCCTGATTTCTCGGGGCTCCGGCCTATGGCCCCGCTCCGGCGCCTCCTTGCACCACTGGTACAGCAGCACAAGGGCTCTCGCTTCCAGGTCCCATGGAGAGGTCCCGGCTAGGAGACATGCCGCCTCGACGGAGATCGTGCGATACCCCCTGATGACTTTGACGGCCATGACTTTTAACGGGCTGTTTAGGACAGCCACGTTGCGGGCCGCCAGTCTTCGCCCATACGGGGGTCCCGTATAGGGCCATGCTCCGCACGATCCCCAGGTACAGTCTCCTAGTGGGGGCGTTGGGTCCCTTAACGTTGGGCATCAGCCGCGACAGCGCAGCCGCAGCCCCCCTCAGTCTCGGGACCAGACTTCGGAGATGAGGTACGAAGTCCCATCGGCTATCGAGTACGAGCCCAAGGTACTTCATCGTGGGCCGCCCTGGCCCTAGCCAGCTCGGATAAACTATGGCCCTCTCGGATAGGTATGCCTCGACAGGGGTGCTTGGTTGGGGACCTCCACGCGGTGCACCCTGGGCAACGGAGACGGCAGCGCCTCTCTCCTAGGGTGGCAGAGACGCTGCCGCCTACGGCCAACTCGGGACGGCTTTGTTGAGGGCTGTTCGGAAGCTTTCCACGTGTCCCTCTGATTAGCAGATGGCACAGTGGAGAGCAAGTAAGGGGGCCATCTCGAAACCGGAGATGGCCCAGGGTCAGTCGGGGTGCGAGGGATATGCTCTATGGGTAACCTTACACCCCGGCGTCTTAAGACCCGAGACGGAGTGCGGCTTTAGTCGGTGCAAGCCCGACATAACCGCCCCCGCAGAGCGGCGGGGGGGTATCCGTAGGGATTTCCGCACGAAAAAAAAAAAAAAAAAAAGATATGCCTCGACAATGCTCGGAGGTAAGGAGACACTCCGTGAAACGCGAGCGCCTCCCTAACGCAGGGTAGGGTGTTGAAGGCGTTCGTGGTGGCGATGTCGTGAGACACCGCCACCACGACCCCACCCCGCGAGACTACTTCCTCCGCCAGGCGCCTAACGCGCATGATCGCTTCCACGGTGGAGCGCCCCCGGCGGAAACCGAACTGGTTGTCCGCCAGATCTGGCCCCACGTTCGTGAGATGCTAGACGAGGCGCTCTGTAATAATCCGCTCAAAGAGCTTGCACACCTCGTCGAGCAACGGCCGGTAACCGGATGGCTGATCCGCCGGCCGCCCCGCCTTCCGGATAAGGATCAGTTTCCCCGTCTTCCACGCCTTTGGAAACTGGCCCCTTTCGAGGCATGCGCTAAAGAGCGCCACCAGTCGAGGCCCAAGTTCCTCAAGGGCCAGGACCCATGCTCGGCCTGGAATGCCGTTGAGTCCGGGGGCAGTGCATTTACGGGCTTTAAGCCGGAGCACTGCTACCCCCAGTTCACTCTCCCTGACTTCGGGCACATCGCTCTCGCTATTATCAGCGTCAGGCGCCTGAGGCGGAGCCATACGCGGAGGAACATGCTCCTCCGCTCTCGCTGGGAACAAGCAGCCCAGTATCCCCACTGACCCAGAGCCTCCGCCGGAGCGGCTGGAGGCTCTGGGTCAGTAGGGGCGCCCTTGGGCGGATTTTGCTCCTGACCGCAAGGTAAGGGCGCCCCCATGGGTTCCACTCCAGAGACTCCAGCAGCTCTTCGCGGGCCCGCACTTTGGCCTGCTTAATGGCTACCTGGAAGGTCCTCTAGGCCCCCTTGTACGCCTCATATAGCTCCGCCTCTCGGGCTGCCGCATCGTCTATGCGGCGACGCCTCCGGCGAAACCTAGTGTACTGGCGCTGAGCGGTCACGCACGCTGCTCGCAGCTGTGCTATCTCCGTTGA
Source organism: Cybosia mesomella (assembly GCA_946251805.1). Lineage (NCBI taxonomy): Eukaryota > Metazoa > Arthropoda > Insecta > Lepidoptera > Erebidae > Cybosia > Cybosia mesomella. The sequence goes on from OX276395.1 coordinate 13,468,385, forward strand.
CCACCAATACACCAGTTTCTTTGCCAGGCCGGGCTTAACCCTAGGCATCGCCGCTTCGCAGATATGCGGCATGGCTCTCCTGAACCATTCGGCCTCTGCGTTGACATCGGCAGGCCTGGCCGGTGACGGAATCCAGGCCTGCACAATGGATGCCTCCAGGATAGCCTCCCGATCCAGGCTTCTGAGCGCCCAACGTGGATCCGGCGGATTCGCAATAGTCGGCGGTAGGTTAGGTGGAGGGGAGACGTTGAACCGAATGTACCTGTGGTCCGACGACGTCTCCTGCTCGTCCACCACGCGCAAACCCTGGACGCGGCGGGTGAGAGCAGGGGTCGCGAATGTAACATCTATTTTTCATCTATTTTTTTATGGATGATAGGCTCACGTTTGACCTCTATCTCACCTGATCGTAAGTGACGATGTGGTCTACGATGGATCACGTTTGCCTAGAAGGAACCTATTCGAGACTTGAAGATTCCAAGGTTATAGCTTTCCGGAAATACAGACTCAGGCAGGCAGTTCCACTCCTTAGCTGTACGCATAATAAATGTGTCGCCGAAACGTTTCGTGCGTATGAGTGGAATATGCACCATGTAGCGGTGGCGCGTCGCTGTGCGTCTGGTCGTTCGTTGGTGGAAAGGGCTTGGAGGTATCAAGTTGTGCAATTCCAGCGCACACTCTCCGAAATGCATCCGACAAAAGACCGATAGGCCTGCAAAAGCCTGCAACTTTGCGTCGATGTTCAAGGCTCTGTAGCCTTTTCTCGACGAGTGCATCGTTGTTAATGAGCCTCTTGGCCCGTCTCTCTATTGTCTCTAGCGCTTCTAGATGGTATTTTGCTGAGCCATCACACAGATACGAGCAGTACTCCATACAGGATCGAACTTGCGCTTGGTAGGATGCATTTCGGAATGTGGCGTTTGGCTGAAATTGACTTCGCTTGGCGGAGAAAAGACACGCCTGAGTCTTAGTAGCGTTGAATTTGACCAAGTTAGCATCACCCCAATCGGAAACCGCTTTCAAGGACAAATTCAAACGCTCAACCAACAAGAGCTCAGAGTCAGCTAGTTGTATAAATATTCTCCTCCCATTTCTTTTGAAGTATTTTGACCTACGAAGGCATGCAACAGGAGCCGTCTTGGTTATAATATAACCAGTTCAACTCTGTTTCCGGGGCTGTAGATAAGACAGAAGAAAGAAAGATGAAAGAGTAAATAACTTTCCTTCTATCTAAACTTGTCTACGACAAACGCATAAGCAGTCAATATCAAACATAAACTAACAATAACTATAAATTTAAAATGTAATGATATCTAATATACCTACATATTGAATACCTACATGAAGATCTGATCGGATAAAAGTAATTTGTTACAATTAGTTGACTAGGTAGAATTTCGCCACCTATAAGATCATTTGAGGAAATAGTAAGGCTTTAAAAGAAAACTTGGTCATTATTTTATTCATGTCTAAAATCCAATGTTACTAATTTATTATACTTGTTTTTTGATGAATTTAGTTGTTGAAATAAGACATAAAATATTATCACTTTTGGTAGATAATACAGACTTAGATGTGAACTCTCCATAAAAAAAATTATTTCCTATAAAACCTCTTGCCATAAGGTTGAAATTGATTCGTGCGCTGTATTGTCCCTGAAAAGAAAATATACTTTAGTAGAAAAGGCGATTATTCACAATTATTATAATGATCTCCTTATACTCGTAGATCGACATATAAGATATGTAACGATTTTATTTATTATTAATTTTATTTTATTTTATAATTTAAATTGGTAAACCTTTTTAGGTAGATTTCGATGAAATCGATCTACCTATTGGTTTCTTGACTATTGTCGAATTAAAAAAAAATTTCTTCATAGGTCTAGTTATGACCCCCTGAGTCCGAAATGACCACTGGTCAAAAAGTTTAAATATATATATATATGTATGTATGGTTCCACTTCCCAAAATTTGCGGCACTCTCACGGTCGCATTTTTGCCCCGATCGCTTTCAAACTGCGGTCAAAAATTGCTTGGGTGTAAACTTAGTTTAAGTTCGTGAACGGGTGGAATCCGGCCTAAGGGGACGGTAGGACCTCACTTTTTGTGAAATCAGTTTTTCCTCAAAATTTCACTTTTAAACAACTTTTAATTATAAACCTATAAGATTAAAACTTTAACTAAAAGTGGAGGGGGGAAAAACCAAAATTTTTCGGGAAAAAAATCATAACTTCTAACCGGTGAACATTCTTGTGGTCGGAAACATTTTTAATCGATAGGCCATTTTTAAGTCTAAAATAAATAAGTTTTTCGCTAAAAGTTACCGTTTTCGAGAAAAAAAAAATCCGTTCCCGCAGAAAATTAAACATGTTAAAAATGCGCTTGGCGTGGGTCATAGAAGAAGCATAGGTCATAGAGGGGCAAAAAATATTTCTAACCGTGCTTCACGAAATCTACCTGTGCGTTCCCCCTGCGGGAACGGATTTTTTTTTATTATAATATTTTTCTATATTTACAGAATGAACCTCAATTCGATAGTGTACATTAAAAAAAATCCAACATTACTTATCTAAATTATAAGAGTAACTATTTGTTACTCTTGTTTGTTTTAGGGTTCCGTAGCCAAATGACAAAAAACGGAACACTTATAGATTCGTCATGTCTGTCTGTCTGTTCGTCCGTATGTCACAGCCACTTTTCTCCGAAACTATAAGAACTATGCTGTTGAAACTTGGTAAGTAGATGTATTCTGTGAACCGCATTAAGATTTTCACACAAAAAAGAAAAAAAAAGAAAAAATTTTGGGGGTTCCCCATACTTAGAACTGAAAAGCAAATTTTTTTTTATCAAACACATTCGTCCCAATATCTATGGATAGATCTTCAAAAAAGATATTGAGATTTCTAATATCATTTTTTTCTAGACTGAATAGTTCCAGGGAGAGCGTGCACGACAAAAAGTGATTGTTACACACTTCGAGCTATTAAAATGCAAGTTATTGTCGCAATTTATATTTACATACGGGCAAGGGTAGATACATGATGGTTATTAAACAGGATAAAGTGTCATCGCAATTGGATGAAGGGTATATGAACAAATAAGCGATAAGCATAGAACATTCATTCTTCTATCATAAACTACATATTTCGAATTTAGGACCTTTTAAAATCTATCAATTAGATAATGAATATTTGCTGAAACTCTTGATATTTACATAATTATGATTAATTTATCTTTTTTTTTAATGGATGATAGGCTCCACGTTTGACCTCTATCTCACCTGATCGTAAGTGACGATGTGGTCTACGATGGATCACGTTTGCCTAGAAGGAACCTATTCACTCTAAACTTGAAGATTCCAAGGTTATAGCTTTCCGGAAACACAGACTCAGGCAGGCAATTCCACTCCTTAGCTGTACGCATAATAAATGTGTCGCCGAAACGTTTCATGCGTATGAGTGGAATACCCACCATGTAGCGGTGGCGCGTCGCTGTGCGTCTGGTAGTTCGTTGGTGGAAAGGGCTTGGAGGTATCAAGTTGTGCAATTCCAGCGCACACTCTCCGAAATGCATCCGGTAAAAAACCGATAAGCCTGCAACTTTGCGTCGATGTTCAAGGCTCTGAAGCCTTTTCTCGACGAGTGCATCGTTATTGATGAGCCTCTTGGCCTGTCTCTCTATTGTCTCAAGCGCTTCCAGGTCGTATTTAGCTGAGCCATCACACAGGTACGAGCAGTACTCCATACAGGATCGAACCTGCGCTTGGTACAAGTTGAGCAACTGTTCCGGTGTGAAGTACTGTCGCACCTTCGACAGAATACCCAGCTTTTTAGCAGCCACTTGAGCTTTAGCCTCAATGTAAGACCCAAAATTGAGGGTGGACGTCAGGGTAACGCCAAGAAGCTCGAGGCGGTCGGTTATCGGCACGGATGTATTTCGGAATGTGGGGTTTGGCTGAAATTGACTTCGCTTGGCAGAGAAGAGACACGCCTGGGTCTGTTGAACTTGACCAAGTTAGCATCACCCCAATCGAAGACCGCCTTCAAGGACAAATTCAAACGCTCAACCATAGCCTCTCGGAGAGATCGGATCTGTCCCACGCTGGCTCGGGGGTTGGACTCGTAACTCTCGACTACTGTGCTGTCGTCTGCGTACCCAAAAGTACCAGGCTTGAGCAGGTCGTTAAATCTTAATGTTTATTAAAACATTTAAAGTACAAACCTCTTTAATAACACAACTGCGATCTGTGTTAAAGCTTAGACTTAAAGCTGGCATGATGACTGGGTGTTTACATGGGCTCTTTACAACATATTTATACAACGCATTCGTTTTGTCATTGCTTCTGTACATGATAATTCTAATCTGAAATAAAACCCAATAGGCTCATTCTTAGCACACGGTAGATCATCAATAAAATATAACCTGAACATCGGTCACGTCCCTAACAGTCAAATTTGTTCTGTTCAGTGATTTTAGAATTACAACACAGTGGTTCTTACTATTGTAAATATGGGTTAGAAGCTTTATGCAGCTTTCTTTTTTAAGTAAAAGCATTTGTCGTAAAAATACTATTGGAAGCAACTTAGGATGCACTGGTCTACTACCTTTTAAAGGCATTAGACCAAAAGGCAAAAGCTTTCTTCAGCTGAAGTATGTATTTTGATGTTGTGATACAGTACATTGCGGCAGTCGTATCGTCATGTCTTGGTTGTGATACGGATAATAGATTTGGCAACATTCTCATTCTGATCTTGGCACATGACCCTCATAGTTGAGTCTCCTCTCAACAGTGCCAATCGATTTACATATGTTTTAATTTACATATGTTTTGTTTTTTCATACTTAAATATAAAATCAAACTATCTGTGATTCTTAAGAGAGTTAGTCTTAAGAACCACTGTTAAAATTAAAGAGAATAGGTTTGTATAAAAAATATTATTGTTCTTACGGATTCCAATTGTAAATTACTTTTAAGCGTCATGTTTGTAATGGCTACATTTTGTACATGAACATCATTAAGAATGTAAGCCGTCGCCTGCGGCCGTAGTTTAACGCCTGGACACAAACTGAAATCTGTCAAATTGAGTTCATATGGCCCCTGTAAAATTATAAGAGTATTTTCTTTAGTTGCTAGCTTATATAGAAGCTATAATTAAATAATTGATAATTTTAGTAGATTAAAAAGCTCGCAATGTACTAACATAATTATTCACTCCATGGGACAACATTGGTTGGAAATGAGCATTAGTGACGAATACCAGAATTAAAAACCATGTTAAACACATGTTTCCATCTAAGTATAAACATTAAAAATGAGATACAGGATACATCGTTAGGAAATACACTCGATATAACTAGATCTCTCAGATTGATGATAGATATTTAATTCCCTCCAACTTCCGGTTTTTACATTTAAATATCATTAACAGACTGCCTCGGCAGCGCAGCTGTAGCGGGTGCGACTACTGTGCCAGAGATATAAATAAATATAAATATTCTACGACATTCTACACAGCGCTTTCTAGACCCAAAGTAAATATAGTTTAACTAGTTTATGTTACGGGTTCTAGAATGCGGATGAACATACTTTTATACTTTTGTAAATCCATTCATATTATATATAGAAACACCCAGACCAATGCAAATAGACATGTTCATGCATACAAACATTTGCACTGAGCGGGATTCGAACCCGCGCCCCCTGTCGTAGCAGTCGAATGCACTACCGCTACGCCACAGGCTTCCTTTCGCGAATCAAGCATAATTTTAGTAACTAGGTTGTTTTGTAAGAAAATTCTGAGTAGTAGCTGAGTCAGGAAACCCTAATAGCATCATTGCCGCGGTTGTTTTCTATTTCTTGAGCCCATAGACATCAATACATAATAGGTCAAACATCATCACAACACTTACATAAACAAGAAGAAACAATAAACTTTTCTCTATATTGTATATTTCAAAACTATAGAGGTGAAAAGTCTGAAAAGTCTGTACATAGAAAATATTTTGCCTAAAATTTGCTATTAAAACTAAAAACAGCCAAAAATGGTAATTTTTAAGTTTTACAATTTAGGTACATCTGTCTGCCAGTTTGTTGCTGAAGTTCTTGACAACGTCTCAACAGATTGCACAGTAATATACAGCATGTTGCATTTCAATTGGTTGACTGTTTGACCTATCTATCATACATAGACCTAAATAAATATCCATGAGCAATTGGTTTCTAAATGGCGGCTCTATTAGCAATAATAGCAGATACTCTACAGCTAACATGAAATGAAAGTGTGTGTGTCTGAGTTGATCCCGGGATGATTTTAATTCGCAATTGCACCTGATAGGCGCTGCCATCGGATTTTAGAAGTCATTTCTCATTATTTTCGGGATTTTTAGGGTTCCGTACCTCAAAACGAAAAAACGGAATCCTTATAGGATCACTTCGTTTTCCGTCCGTCCGTCCGTCAGTCTGTCAAGACCATTTTTCTCAGGAACGCGTGGAGGTATCAAACTGAAATTTATATCTAATACTCAGGTCTACTGTCCTTTGAAGCTGTGAAAAAATAAAACTTCTAAGCCAAAGCAATCAAAAGATACAGCCGTTTATGCCGCAAATTTCCGGAACTCGCACGGGATTCAAACCTACAGGGTACTTCCCGTGAACTTAGAATCTTGAAATTTGGTACGAAGTAACGTCTTATAGTACAAATAAAGGAAAAATTGCGGAAACCGTAAATTTTTAGTTACATCATATAATAAGAAATATTTTTGAAAATTATAAACTTACTACTACCATAACTATGACTCGATTGTCCTGATAGGTGAAGTTTTTGCCACCATTGTTAACATGGTACGTGTATGTAATGGTGACCCTCTTTCCTGAGACTTTACCTTCAGCTTACCATCAGGCGAGGTGAAGTCAAATTGACGTGTCCTAAATATAAAAAAAAAAAAAAAAAGATATACCTACAGATTTGTACGGAACCCTAGGTGTGCGAGTCCGTCTCGCACATGACCGGTTTTTTTTATTCTTGAAATGACATAGGTACTTCCATACAACCGTTCATGTGGAATATCTAAAAAGGGTGAAATATCTAAAAGGCCTTCGTTAAAGAATTGTCAAAATTAAAAGTTTGTAGTCAGTGTGTGTTGATGAACCAGTCAGTCAGTCAAGTAATTATATACCTATGTATAGGGTGACGTCACCCCTTTTTTTTTTTTTTTTTCGTGCGGAAATCCCTTCGGATACCCCCCCGCCGGCCAGCGAAGGAGGTTATGTCGGACTTGAACCGACTAAAACCGCACGCCGCCTCGGGTCTTCAGACGCCGGGGTGTAAGGTGGCCCATAAGGCATGTCCCTCGCACCCCAGCTGACCCAGGGCCATCTCCGGTTTTGAGAAGGCCCCCTCGGGTTTGGGAACCACGGTGTTCCCGTCTTGCCCCGGTTCGGGGGAAGAGCGCTCTTCGCCCCGCCGCCCCGGCCTGCTTCTGCTAGGGTGACAGGCGGCTCCACCTGTCACCCCCAGGCCTGCGCTCATGGAGGACGGAGGTCGTTAAGCGACCTCCGGCGTCTGAGACGCCTGCGCCGCGCGGCGCGCATATTGCGGGCTTGGCGGGCCGGGAGGGTTCTAAATCTCTCCCGAGCCCGCTCCGCCGCCTCCTTCTCGAGCATTACTTGATCGCAGAAGGAGGCGCAGGAGGGAGGGAGTATTTAAATATGAAGAATTTTAACAAATTTTGATCTGGATTAAGTACTTAGGTATTCCTAGCTGACTTCATTTAATTTTAATGTTTACCTATTTATAAAACTTAATTTAAATAATTAATTTAATGTGGCTAAATTGTTTGCTTCCTGTTAAATGATTTTTTGAATTTAATGTGTTTATTAACCACCTATTTATATTCATTTTTATTTATTAACAGTCTAATTTATTAAGTTAATAATTTAATTGGAATTATGATGTATATTATATTTTATAAATTTGCTGTGCCCAAGCAAACAGGGCTTCATGTTGAGAGCTGTAATATTTTAACATTTGTTGTACCTACATGTGTTGAACACATGAAAGCATTAAAGATTTTGACTTGACGTTGTGACGGTCCAACCATCGAGATTGCATTGGCGGTCTGAGGATGGGGGCTTGCTGTTCAGAACGGCTTCAGACGTTGCAGATTAACATTAAAATACCCTTCTCACTGCTCATACATTGTTGGCCTAAAAGTAAAATAAAAATTATAAGGACATGTTTTCTAGGTTCAATATGTAAACTGTAAAAGACTGTAAAAGAGAACAAGGATTGAGCTCAACTATTTGCAAAATAATTGGTTAATGTGAGGCTACTTTAACATAGAATCAAACAAATTATAGTTGAAACAATGAATTAAGACAAAATTTCATAACAAACCCAGTAGTATGTAGTTATTCTCCATATGTGTATATACATATTTTGTAGTCAGAACACAGTAAAGGAAATGCACATAAATATTAGCAAAACATTCAACACGGGAAAATAGAGTGAATGAAACAATGACATTGACAGATTAGTCAGCATCGCGACCTTTAATAATAAATATTATCACACATAATTGAAAATCTGAATATCCAGCTGTCATTATAAACTGCTGTCAATTTTATATTCAGAATAGGAATAACTAAGTCATTGGCTTAATGCGAAGAACGCATTAAGCATTAGTAAATATTAATTTATGTTACTCAATAAATGTTAGTCTCCTCTAGGTTCGTTTTAAATGGAGTATAATAATTAGGAATATTTGTTGTAATCCAGTGATAGATAATTATAGCAATGATTGACAATACTATCAGAAGTTTGTAGGCATCTCCGTAAAACGTTCAAATTTTCAATGTTTGCTTTTGAGATTTCACGGTGGCTCAGTAGTTGAGAGGCCGAATTGCAGATTTTGGGTCGTGGGTTCGAACCCGAGCGGGAGCATTGTTGCTTTTTGTGATTTATTTCATCGTGGTGACAATTCAAGACTTAATGATTTCTTTTATTAACTTTTAATATAATTTTGGTATAATCTCATGTTAATTTGGTTACAAGACAATTTAAAGAGTAGGAATAGTTGAAGCGAATTTATTTGTTTAGGCTGATAGCTTCCGTTATTAATTTCAAATAGTCGATAGTTGGTAGTGGGTTTGAAACATATTGTTTTATGGCAACTCAGAAGAGACGACGTGTAGTGGCGTGATTATAGGTGGGGCGAACGGAAAGATGGAGAAGTGGGGGTAGTAAGAGGTAATAAAAGGAGCGTAGCGGAGAATATCATGATGAGTCTTCAAGAATTCGTTGCGAACTATAAGTTACTGAAAAGTTCATCCGAATTTTAGAAAGCCTTGTAGCCTGCGTTTAAATCTGGTGGTGAGTTATCTTAGTTTCTGTTCTTCTTATTCTTAAAATGTTGACTGTATTTATGTTTCATAAATTGTATTCATGATAATTTACTTTTGTGGGTTGGAGGTAGAAAAATAAAACGCAAAGTGAAATTTTCTTTGTAAGAACTATTTTCGTAGGGAATTAGCTTAAATTAGCTGTCTACACCTTTATTTAGTAAATACTTCCTAAAATCATTCTATATTACAGTAAATTTTAGTTAATGTCTTCGATAATATTAAATTTTGTAGAAGTGGGGGGTAGAGACAATGAAACACATTTAGATAAATGATTTATATATCTGGTGTGGTCGTGGTATGTGAACTGGGTTGACTTTGACCAAGTCAAGTCAGGGATCAGACTGTGACTATGCTATGATAGCGTTCTCTGTCGATTCATGCTGGGTTTAAAGTACTCGAGGCTCTCTATCTGGAATGAGGTGACTGGGTTCATGTTGTATGTACTAAGCTATAAATCTAGTTTAGAATCCTAAATTTTAGGGCAAACCTTGTAGAGATCATTCCATTTGCTTGCCACTGGGTTGAATGTAGGTGGGCTAAGAAGGGTAATTTCGTAGCTAGATTAGGGCGTGTCTCCTGAGGCATTTTACTGTCTCTGTGGGTTGTGAAGCGTCGTGCGATTTAATGAGTGTTTGACTACCGGGTGTCTAGTGCGATATAGGTGGTGTGTAGTTTGGTGTGGTAGCAGTAATTGTGAGTATAAGAGACGCTCCAGCAGCGGGTTGGTGAGAAGTGAACAACTTATTAACTTGAACTGTATCTATGTTGTGGCTTTCTTCTTTTGCGTCTGATCACATGTCCCTATGGAATGTTGACAGACATTATTTTTGTACTATGATTTACAAATTTATTGTATGTCCTGTGCGTTCTTTTCATAATCATTAAAATCTAGGTCACATGAATAGATTACAAAACACTTTTATTGCCGTTAATCTATATGTAAGCAATTTGCTACTAACATTTTCTTTTAATGCTACCTTATCTAAATCTAGATGGCTAGTTTCTATAAGCCTGGGATGTCTATTGTAGATTCTTAGCCTGTATCTGTAATGGCATTTAATATTCAAAGTGTGATTAATGGGTCATATGACTTGTTAAACTAACTTATAAAATATTACTTTATACACTCATCATTATACTCAGCCTGCACACTACACAATACCCTTGTGTACACGAAATATGTAGTTCTAGGCACGCTTAAGAGCCTCCCAAGTTCTTAAGTTTGCTTGGAATGAGGTAAAGGTTTGAGAAATTGAGCTATCTTATTTTTTACGATGGTTCTACTAAAATTCAACAGTCTGTCTGGGATGAGTCCAGAGGATGGCTGTATTCGACCGTTGTTTTATTATAGGGAACGCCAATTGGGTAGAGCCCGTTCAGCGTTGGATATCGCATTCTATACATATGCTAGACAAACTAAATGTTTATTCTAGTGGATGGAATGTAGCGTCCCTTTACTTGCCTAGTCTGCCGAGACAACAGTACTGTTCACAACAATAGCTAGTAATGGATTATCGATGTGTGTTGTGAAACCTTGCTTAATCAAGTAAGGTAACATAATCATACTCTGACTCAGTTCATTGCTAATATTGGTTCGGTCTGAGGGGAGGTTTAGTGACGAACTGATGCCCCTTAGCTAGCTCAACCCTACTGAGCTTATCTTGTAGTATCATACGGTTTCTCAACTGGTGATAGGACAAGATCAGACAGTCCACTTTGTGTTGTATTGTGTATACATACAGCCATCTGCTGGACTATTATTCCTATCAAATACAAACCTCACTTTCATTGTAAAGATGAGAAGCTCAAAAGGTACGGTAAATACAATTTCTTTGTCTTTATCCAGTCCTTGTGAGTGCCTGATTTAATTCAGACATTTAAAACAAATTATTTACAGGATCGATGTTCAATTCGATCTATGTATCCTGTTTGACGGATGTGAGCTCGTTTCATTGTAAGTGATATGTCATGCTGGGCAAAGCCCTCGCAATACATGCTTACCTACCTACTTATTATTATGTCTTTATCGGTGTGGGGAAAATACTTGTGTCTTGAAAGCGTTTGGTCGCGGTATCGCTTGACCCTGAAACGTGGACAGTTGCCACAAGCTCGCATTGTGTCTTGAAAGCGTTTGGTCGCGGTATCGCTTGACCCTGAAACGTAGACAGTTGCCACAAGCTCGCATTGTGTCTTGAAAGCGTTTGGTCGCGGTATCGCTTGACCCTGAAACGTGGACAGTTGCCACAAGCTCGCATTGTGTCTTGAAAGCGTTTGGTCGCGGTATCGCTTGACCCTGAAACGTGGACAGTTGCCACAAGCTCGCATTGTGTCTTGAAAGCGTTTGGTCGCGGTATCGCTTGACCCTGAAACGTGGACAGTTGCCACAAGCTCGCATTGCCTCGAACCCACTGGTCACTGATTGACTCGTCCTCTGTGACGATTAGGTTCGACCTTGAGTGGAGACGGTTGGCGTATGGTCCTATATTCCGAGAAGACCTTACCATATATATTACCATGTCTGTTTACAGCTGGTACCCATAACAGCGCTAGTAACTCATTGGCCGTGTTCTAGATGAACTGCCCAAGGGATTACCCAATTACTGCCTGTGTATGAATACACTACAGCAATGATTCGAGCTATACATTTATACAGACTGGATATATTTCCATCTAACCTACTTGTTGAAATTGGGCACTCATTCCCAATTCGGTACTATTTTTATTTTGTAAAGCACCATGGTTGTGCATAACTTAAAAGTAGTATGCCTTCAGCTCTGGAGAGGATTGGTTGCTCGTTGGGGGCCTGGGGTTTTGGCGGAGGCGGCCTCCCCGGTTCCAGCAATGGAACCGGTCATAGGATTCCTTATTACCTATAAAAATACCCCATCATAGCAGTCTACACATATCAACAGACGCTTCATTTCATTTTTCCGGCTACTCTGAGATAATCTACTATGTAGGTTATCTCAAGGTAACTAATTATTAACCACATATGTATTTAATCACACATTTAATTTACTTGACCACCAATATTTACTATCTCTTTGTCTAAATAACTCAAATTGTATATAAGAAAACTATATACATTTCCTTTGAAAGGTCCAGTTATGGTGAGACCACTCCATATTGTGTGTGTTATATCTTCACTTCTACCTAAACTAAATGCTTATATATCATACTGTGAAATTGAACTAGCTTGCATTTAAAGGTACACAAAACTTAATATGTCTATATCTAGGATCACTTAGGAATGAACTTAATATTATAATAATATTTACTAATTATCACTATAGAGACTAGTTAACTTCTAAAATCAAAATCTTAAATCATATTAGATTCAGGGATTCAATGTAGTTGTATAGGAACATTATTTAATTTTATTGCTAGATAGAATAATAGTTATAGGAATTAGATTGAAATCAGTGCTCTCAATACCATGTACTCTTGTCTTGTCTCAATGTACCAAATAAAGGACTATGAGTTGCTACAATGCTTAAACACAACGTATAAAGGGTTCCATACTTATAAATATTTAGACGATCACAATAAAGCCAAACTTTTAATAGTATCTTCCTAAACTTGGAGGATATAATAGTAACGGATACTCTCAGTGCCTTCAGCACTGTAGTCAGTTGCTGCATTCAGGTCCATCGTCTCATCAGTGGGCGGTTCAAATACTTTCGGACACTTTAAGGTAGGATATAGGCCTTGATCGTTACAACGTCATGTCAAGTCAAAATCTTTATTGCTTTCATGTGTATAACAAAAAACATTTTTATTAAAAGTAATGAAACGTTTCAGTTTTCGTAGTTTCGTAGTCAGGTTTTTACTTTGTAGGCCAGGGTTGGATGTCAGCCGGACGTGCGTAAGTGTGTAGCCTGTGTAAGTCCCCGTCCGCCCCACCCCATCTGACGTATTTTCACAAGTTTTTATTCAACTTTCTCTGTATGTATGTGAAAAAGAAATTAGACTTATACCCTCAATATTAAATCTTTATTAAATATTTAGTCGTTGCGACTTTAATACCTCCTATGTGTATTTTTGACAATTCCGAGAAAATCGATACCGTCTTTTTTTTATTATTTATTCAGGCGCACAAAACACATTACAATCAAATAAAAACAATAACAATAAAACACAGATCCGTTCTGGATTGTAACATAAATACATGTGCACACAGATAAAACACTATAATAAGAAAAAGAAACGCTCTAAATTGGTCAAAGTCAAATAGTGACGTGTTTAAATGTCTTTCAAGGCCAAACTGCTATAGAGGATGTCTTTCAGAATTTTATTAAATCTATTAAAGCTGGACTCAAATATGTCAAGGGGTTCGTTCCACTTTGCCACCTCGTTATATTGGCTTGCCATCCCTGTTTAAGGGTTAAAGAAGGAAATATTATTCTTATAAATCTGAAGGGAAAATAAATGTATTTCATTAGACCTACGTGCGCTAAATTTAATATTAAAAGTAATATGATTAAGCAATCTTGGGGAATCTATAACATAATGTATAATTTTGTACAAATAAACTAGATCAAAATATGTGCGCCGAATTTCTAATTGTTGTACTTTGAATTTGCAAAGTCTACCTTGATAGTCAATGCTTGACCGCCCAGGGTTTTGACGATAACTAAGAATTCTAAGTGCTTTCTTCTGAATACGCTCAATCGCTTCAATATGCACCCTGTAGTTTGGCGACCATACGGGACTGCCATATTCTACTATACTCCTCACTAGAGCATTAGTACAGGTACAAACCACTAAGATGCTTTCTAAATTCTTTGGTAGATCGTAAAACAAACCCTAGAAGTTGGTTGGCTCTGGATATGATATAACTGTAATGAGCACGAAATGAGAGCTTGTCATCAAATATAATACACGATAGTTGCTGAATGAAGTCGTTAATAAAAACAACGAAGAATAAGGGCCCTAAATGAGAACCCTGAGGGACGCCAGAAGTTATCACAACAGGCGAAGAGACAAAAACCCTTAATGCGATCAACTGAGTTCTACTATCAAGGTATGAACATACCCAACGAAACAAACTGCCTCGAATACCATATGATGCCAGTTTTTGACAAAGCAGATGATGATTGACTTTATCAAATGCTTTAGAAAAGTCGGTATACACAGTCAACCTGTCCGCCAACAGCAAACGCCTGACAGAGATAATTTTTATACTCAAGCAGATTAGTAACAGTTGATCTATTCTTAACAATACCTTGTTGTTGCTCCGATAAAATGGGTTTAAAATGATTGTATAGATGAATAGAAACCATGGATTCAAATATTTTGGCGAAGCAAGATAGGATACTAATGGGCCGATAATTTTCACAGTTGGATTTATCTCCACTTTTATATATGGGGATGATGTGAGCGGTCATTTAGGAAAGATGCCAGTAGTCAGTGATTTATTAAAAATAATACATAACGGAGTGGCTAACTCTTTCCCACAATACCTAATAAAAGAGGGAGGTAGAAGATCAGGACCGGCACCTTTATCGACATCAAGCTTATTTATGTTATTTAATATATCACATGCTTCGACTGGGATCTGAGACAGCGTGTCTAGAAAGCATTTACTAGAGGATAGGCTACAATCGTCTGAACCAGTGCCCAAATTGGGATGCTCCTCAAAGACTGACCCAAAACAATCAGAAAACAGATCACAAATCTCTTGCCCATTTTCAAATGTCATAGTATCAGGCACTGAAACTTGACCCTTTCGATTATTGAAAAATCTCCAAAAAGACTTAATCTTCACCTTCAAAGAGTCCTCAGTCTACTACTACAGTCTACTATTAAAACTAGGTTTATGTTTCATATTTTATTATATAGTTGTGTTACAGAATAAATTGCAATTGTAGTATAATAAAATAGATTTTACCTTTTTGGGCACTTAGGAGATTTTGATTGCGCAGTTTATGTTACATCAGAGTTTCTGATTTAAAATATCTAACATAAATTGAAGTAACAAACCATGTATTAAAGAAAATTTCTTTTGAAAATACGCTAATTTGCTTTTGTAAGTAATTGATCAAATAACAAGTAATAATTTGAAGAAAGATAATTTAGAATAAAAATTGAAATAAAAGAAAATTATCCAAACACCTATGCCATATAGATACCTATTATATTATAATAAAGAATTGTAAAATGGATGATTATCTTAATCAATCACCGGTTTCAATTCCTGTAAATGCTTAAATTTACTTTAAGTAATCTTTAATGGAGACATATGCAATCGGTTTGGTGACTTGCCCCTTTGTTTACATCTTCTGTTTACATCTATGGAAGTATGGTCCACTGATGGATATGTCGCATTCTATAAAATATAGACCCATCCAGCAAATATTTAAGACCCCTGGTGTCCACCAGTACAGGATCTCTTTTTTTTTGCCAGGACGTATAGACTTCAGATTCGATTCCTTTTCCGTTTTCGTTCTTCAAAATTGCGAAAATGCTGTTGTGGTCTAGCTTATCTAATCCGGGTTATTAAAATTCTCCCAGGCCGTACAACTCAAGGTGTCCACTTGCCTACCAGCAACTCGAGCAGGTTTATTCCTTTTGACTGTGCAAGACAAGTCTCCTTGCACAGAAGCAGAATCAGTATTATCGTCACTTTCTGTTAAAGAAAGGATTCGACGTCTACTTAAAAACAGATGTTAGTTATTTTATAAACCTTGTGCAGTTAATTAATAACACTGGTCAACAAAATTTCAACTATTTTTTGTCACCAAAACTTTTATAAAATTTTGAATATACTAGGGCCATCAAACAATAATTTGCAAAAGAAAAAAAAATGACACGTCAAAAATGACAAGTACAAACATCAGCTACATTTAGAGCAATTATTGCTTAAAATAGAATAAATACTTATGATTTTCGTGAATATTTGCCTTCTGGAAGGTCTTTTTTAAGTCTCTAATAAAAATCTGCTAGCATTCCTGGACTCCATTTCCCAGCACCCGAATTTGCGGGAAAGAAATCCAAATGAGAGTCAAGCATATGTATGCTTAAAGAGATATTACACCCCAAAGCTTTATTTGACATTATAAGTTCATTTATGAAGTATTTATAATTTTCCGATTTTCTGGTTTCCGAGAAAATTTTGGACAACGTTCACAAAACATTTTCAGGCGAGTTTTTACTGATCATTCAGTTTTTATTCAAAGTTCTTATCCTTTATCAGTTACCGTATTTATGGACCTACAAAAAATTCCCTCTTTAATTTTTGCCTCGCCGAGTTTGGGGAATTTCTCTTTCAGATATACAAATCAACTGCCATCAACACAACGGCCATGCACATCAACAGGCATAGCTTTCAAAATTTTTTTAACAGGATGAGCTTTATGTTCAAGCGTGGTAAAATAATGTCATCAGGGAGTGTAATAAACTAATAACTAAAGGATCATTTTTCACATTTTTATGGCCTGGAGTGAGTGATTTACGCTTGGGCCACACTTCCTTTGTATAGTGATTCTTTCTGTCCCTACTGCCTGATATAGCAAGTCAAGACATATGTCTGGGTTCTTGTTTGGCCAAACTTAATAGCAGTTACACACACACGTTACACAACATTTATGTGGAACCCAGGATTTATCCAGATTCCTCACAGGAAATCAATTAATGATGTGAAATTTCGACGCAGAGATGTAAAAGTTAATACTCCACACACATAACAAAAACTGACGGGATAGTTAGAACACTTTCGTGGCAAGTTTACGATGTAATAATCGTTAATAAGATGTAAGTTAGTTGAATACTCTACTTAAGCTCTCCATAAAAAAAAAAGATTTAAAAAAAGCTATCACAAAAAAACTGGACGTGATTGAAACAAAATTATTGTCAATGAGGGTATACCAACATGACTAAAAATCATCACAAAGTTCGTGTGACAAAAACAGTGTTTACCAGTGTAATTTGAAGCAGAATCTGATTCCGAATGTTAGTGTCCGATCATCCGTCTTTGGAATAAGTATTTCCTCTTCGGCCGTGAATTCTCGGGAGTCCAATTCGGATCGAATTGGATGGGTAAGGGTGACACTTGTCTTAATCTATCCGCAACATCGATGTTTTGACAAGCAAGTATGCTGATACTGTCATCAGAAAATACCATGTCCTCTTCAATAGTTCGTTCGCGAACGAATACATAATATATAATAATAATAATAATTATTTATTTATTTTCTCACCAACAACCAAAATCAAAAACAATGTTTGCTTATCATAGGGGACACAAAAGTTTTGGTTATGGATCGCTGGAGATCACCTGATTTGAAAATAGGTTGTATGATGGCTCTTTTGAAGCCCGTGGGAAATATTCCCGTACTTAGGCACAAGTTACATATGTATGTAAGAGGTGGTATTATAATGTTTTTGTGCTTTTTCAAGAACCCAGATGAAATACCGTCCCAGCCCATAGCACTGTTGTTCTTTAGTGACATGATTACGCGTTCGATCTCAGATGCATCAGGACAAAAGAGTCGGGACACTGACTGATCCTGTGGTTTCTCACAGGAGAAATACCGTGGTGTGTTTTCTCTACCAGCTGCCTGCCGATATTAGCAAAGTAGGAATTTACCTCATCAACGCAAAGTTGTTTGTCCTCCTTTAAGCACAAGAGGTTATCAGCCGGGGACTTCGTTTTGTTGGAATTGGTAACTGATTGGATGACCTTCCATACCTGTTTGGAATTGCTACCCGCTTTTTGAAATACGAGTTTTTCAAATGCAATTCTGGTTCTTCGTAATAGGTTAACGCAAAAATCGCGATATCGCTTATAAGTAACTCTTAACATTTCATTTGCCGGTTCTTTCCTCACGCGTTTGTATAGATCCCGACATACATCCCGATATACATCCCGACGCATCAAACTACCATCATAGGCAAATAGAAATCACGTCATCTTATTGTGTTATATTATTGTTCATTTATGGCCAATAATACAACATATTTATATATTATTTATACTCATGCTTCGTCCTCGAGATTAGATGTCAATTTGTAGTACACGTATTGTATCGCCATTCCTCCACACAAGTTTACTTTGTGCGGGTATCTACCCATACAGCTTGGCACAGCCACCTACATTTCCATTAGTGTTTTTGTGCTCCGCCGTTCACCACATGCAAAAACATTTTAAAATTATATAAAGTTTTATAGTGTTGGTTTTGTGTAAAATATAATCATGCCGAAGCGTAAACGAAGTGATCATAATAGTAATCATAGTTCAACGTCGAGTGTAAACTACCAGCTTTCACCTGTTCCATCGCATCATAAGGGTAAATATTATAATCTAATTAAGAAGTACGGAAAAATGTTGTGTACATCTGTAAGGGATGTTACTCTTATAAAAATTCCATACTTCAATCCATGCAATGTGGGTAGTTGAACGAACAATCACCGTGCAAAATAGATGTGTTGTATACATCTGAACGGGATGTTACCCTCACATAGTAACAAAAAGGCCTATGTATAGTTTACGGGACTATGGCCTTGCCTAGTTGCGATATCTTTTTTACTTATGATACATCGGCTGCGACTTTAAAGGATAACTAGTATTTTGCGCGGTGCGCGAGCTGCAAGCAGCTCGCGAGTGTTATGTGTAGCACTCTATTTTGTTTATTTATTTCAAATAAAAAAATCGATCCGCCATCTTGGATTTTTCAACTTTTTTTTTCAAAAATTCAAAATCAGTAGCCTCGATTTTCTCAAAAATGACACCCATGTTGCCATGTCATCAAAGATGGCGGAGAAACGACCACCATGTTGGCTGCCATCTTGAATTTTCGACATTTCGGATTTTTCCCATAGTCACCGCAGCTCTCTCTACATTTTTCCCATACATCATACATATCCCCCATTACTCCTTCTATGAGAACAATTGTGTCAGTGAGTGAGTGAGTGGTAATCGAGCTATATATAATATGAAATCTAACCATGAACTCGTTGCTTGGTACCTATAATATTAATTCACGATGAACACTTTCTGAATCTTGATAACCTAGGGCCTAGGCGGGCAGTAAACATTCAGCATCAGGATTAAGGAGTTGGAACCAGAATTTTTTATGGGACCAAGACGAAAACTTCTACTGTTTATTTAAAAAAAAACTTTGCAAATCGGTCCAGAAACCTCGAAATAATCGGTGTACATACATTAAAAATAAACGGGCCATTTTGAGAACCACCTCTTTTTTGGAAGTCGGTTAATAGCATATCAAAGTCTTGCACATTTGTCTCTTCAATATTCGCCTTATATTTTGTATGGAAAAATAAATTTCGCCATTTTGATTTTTTTTCCATTCATCGAGTAGACCTCTAGGCCCTGATCATCTTATGCCAAAAAACCTCTCTTCTATCTTCTATTATACTTTGTGAGATAGACGCTGTCGAAATTTGTATGGGCGCCATCTTGAATCTGCCATTTTGGTTATATTTTTAGCTCACTGGCAATTGGATGAGATTCCGAGTGGTTTTTATTTGAGCACTCCCTACCTCTCTTCAATACCTTGGCCGTGCTCTTCACCCGTCTCCAAAATCCTCAATGATCAGCTCCCTCCATATTTTTCCTCCGAATGAATTTTCGTCCTTTATACGAAAGTATCAGGGAAAAAAATTACAGCAGAGGTGAACCGAAACACAATTCATCCATCTTTAATACTTTCTGAGAGAGACACCCATGACATTTGTGTTGACGCCATCTTGAATCCGCCATTTTGGATTTATTTTCATCTCCCTGCCAATTGGATGCGGTTCCGAGTATTTTTTGTTTGAGCAGCCCTCACCTATCTTTAA
Source organism: Cybosia mesomella (assembly GCA_946251805.1). NCBI lineage: Eukaryota > Metazoa > Arthropoda > Insecta > Lepidoptera > Erebidae > Cybosia > Cybosia mesomella. The sequence continues at coordinate 13,488,590 of OX276395.1, forward strand.
TACCCTGGCCATGCTCCTCACCCATCTTCCAAACCGTCGATCATCATCTATCTCCATATTTCTGACTGAGAGTTCTTCCATAAAAACATTCTGAAAAGGAACCATATCAAAGTCTTGCAAAGTTCCCACCTTGCAGTCTCTTCAATATTCTCCGTATATTTTGTATGGAAAAAAAAATTCCGCCATCTTGAATTTTGTTTCTGTTCATTGAGTAGAACTTCAGGTCCTGATCATCTTTTGCTAAGAAACCACTCTTCTATCTTTTATAGTCTCCGAGATAGACACCGACGAAATTTGTATGGTGGCCATCTTTTTTATCTCCATTTTGAATTTTTTTTCAGCTCACTGCCAATTGGATGAGGTTCCAAGTATTTTTTGATTGAGCAGCCCTCACCTATGTTTAATACCCTGGCCGTGCTCCTCACCCATCTTCCAACCCCTCGATCATCATCTATCTACATATTTCTGACTAAGAGTTCTTCCACAAAAACATTTTAAAAAGAAACCATAAATCAAAGTCTTGCATAGTTCAAAACTTGTAGTCTATTCAATATTCGCCATACATTTTCTATAGAAAAATAAATTCTGCCATCTTGAATTTTTTTTCTATTCATCGAGTCTGTGGCGTAGCGGTAGTGCATTCGACTGCTAAGCCAAAGGTCGCGGGTTCGATTCCCGCTCAGTGCAAATATGTATATTTGCATTGGTTTGGATGTTTCTATGTATAATATGTATTTATTTACAAAAAAAACGTACGTATTTAAGTATGTTTATCCGCATTCTAGAACCCATATGACAAGCTCTGCTTAGTTTGGGTCTAGATGGCGTTGTGTACTTTGTCGTACAATATTTAGTAGATCTTTGGCTCCTGATCATTTTTTGTGAAGAAACTACTCTTCCATCTTTTATACTCTCCGAGATGGACACCGACGAAATTTGTATGGCGGCCATTTTTTTTTCGCCATTTTGAATTTTTTTTCAGGCCACTGGCAATTGAATGACGTTTCGAGTGACATTTGCTCAAGCACCCCCAACCTATGTTCAATACTTTAAGCGTGCTCTTCACCCGTCTCCAAAATCCTCAATCATCAGCTCTCTCCATATTTTCCTCCGAATTAATTTTTATCCTCTATACGAAACCATCTGTGAAAAAAAAATTGTTCATACAAAATTGTTCAGGAGAGGTGATCAATGAGTGAGTGAGTGAGTCAGTCAGTGAATCAGCACGAGCAGCTATATATATATTAATACCTATGTACCTACCTGATCGGAGAAGTATTATAAAATAAATAAATTTTCAGACGTGAACCTAGAGAAAGCACCAGAACCTGAAGAGGTTATTAAGTTGATCGAGACGCAACCGATACCTGAACCACAATGCGAATCTAGCTCAGGCCAGAATAAATTGGCAGATGTACCCGACGTTTCGAGTCTCTTGGCTTCATTATCAATGAGATCAAGAGTTGTCTTGTTCCTAAGACAACTTGCAAGTACTTAGGATTCATTATAGATACGGAAAAATTTCAATTGAGGCTTCCAGATGAAAAAAGAACCACAATAGAAAACGAATTAAAGCTATTTATTAATAAAGATAGGTGTAAAATCAGGAAATTTGCTAGGTTACTAGGACTTCTTACGTCATCCTGCCCCGCAGTCCAATATGGCTGGTTATACACAAAGTCAATGGAAAGGTGTAAATACCTTGCATTGTTAAATAATGATGACTATAACAGTTATATGACTATACCCCCCACTTTAAATGAGGATTTTCGTTGGTGGTTACAATTGATTAAATACACTTCCAACCCTATTAGAGATGACAGTTATAAATTAGAGATTTTCTCTGACAAAGGGTGGGGGGAAGCATGTGGTGCTGCAACTGCCAGTGATTCATGGAGTATTGAAGAATCAAATATGCATATTAATTACACTGGTCAACATTGTTTTTGTCACACGAACTTTTTGATGATTTTTGTTCATGTTGGTATACCCTGATCAACAATATATAATAATTTTGTTTCAATCCAGTTCAGTTTTTTTGTGACAGCTACATATTCATTTCTTACCTCATATACGTGTCTTTTTTTGAATAACTTCATTTAGACGACTGCATATCTAGTTTATCAACTAACTTACATTTTATATACGTTTGTTACATCCTGAACATGCCACAAAAGTATTCTTACAACCCTGACAGTTTTTGTTATGTGTGTGGAGAATTAACTTTTACATCTCAGTGTCGAAATTTCACATCATTAATAACGGTGCTATTTGAACTATCAAGATGAATCCTGGGTTCCACATAAATGTTGTGTAACGTGTGTGATAGCAGTATTAGGTTGAGCCAAACAAGAACCCAGACATATGCCATTTGCCATAACAATGATTTGGACCGAACCAAAGGATCATGTAAGAAACCTGATGTGTCAATTTTTTTTTCATTCTCATATTATTGTTTGGTGGCCCAAAATTTAAAATTAGATATAAGTTTTCATGTGACAAAAAAAAAGTTGAAATGTTGTTAACCAGTGTTATTTAGAATTACTAGCAGCATACTTTGGCCTCAGAATATTTGCTAAAGACTTAGGTAATTGTCAGATCATACTTAGAATCGACAATACAACCGCAATATCATACGAAAACCGTATGGGCGGAGTAAGATTTCCCCATCTTAATCAATCAAGGAGTTATGGCAATAGTGCAAAAATAGAAACATTTTCGTTTTCGCATCTTATTTCAGTTCACAAGAGAACGAAGTAGCTGACAGGGAATCAAGGCGCACGCATCCTGATACAGAATGGGAGCTCAACGACTATGCCTTTAGAACTATTGTAGATACATTAGGAAAACCGGAGGTTGATTTGTTTGCATTTAGGATCAACAGAAAATGTGACAAATAGGTGTCGTGGCATAGAGATCCAGGTGCATTCGCTATAAACGCGTTCACCTTAAGTTGGCAAGAAATTTATTTCTATGCCTTTCCACCATTTGCCATTATATTAAAGGTTTAAAAAAAAACTAGTGATAGACAAAGCAGAGGGCATAGTCGTGGTCCCATTCTGGTCAACACAGCCATGGTATCCCATGTTTCATGCACTTTTGTGTTCAAATGTAGTCACATTTAACCCAGCTGATAATGTATTGCTATCTGTTTCCAACAGCCACCCAACACTTACTCTGATAGCAGGGAGGTTATCCGGACGGCACTACTGAGAAGAAGTGTACCACCGTCTGCGATAAATATAATGATGTCGTCCTTGTCAAGTAGCTCCCTCAAACAATATGGATCAGGCCTTAATCATTGGAATACTTTCTGTACTCAAAATAATATAGATGTATATGAAGCTTCCATACCCAATATTATTTATTTTTTAACTGATATGTATCACGGGGGCGCTAACTATGGCACGCTGAACTCATACCGTTCAGCACTGTCGCTCGTGATTGAAGCAAAAGTCGGATCTGACGATCGAATCATAGGTTATTCAAAGGTTTTTATAGATTACGGCCACCTTTACCAAAATATAATATTACTTGGTCTCCAACACAAGTCTTGGAGTTTTTAGCGAACCTGTACCCTAACAATAACATTACTTTGGAGCAATTGACGAAGAAGGTAGTTACATTACTGGCACTTTTTTTATTATTGCAATTGGGGACACCGGAAGCCGGACGGACGATCCACCCACGATGCTTGTGGGCCACTTCATCCATTTACCCTGCCCTCCCGTTGGGAGAGCGTGGTTATTCCAGCATTCACGGCGCCCCTACAAACCTTTTTGTGTCCTTGCAGAATCTTACGATCTGTTCCACCCTCAGATCCTTCAACTCCTCCATGTCCAGTGTGTCTGATACCAGAAGTTCCCATCTTATTAGTGAGTACATGGGACATTCTGCCAGCAGGTGGAAACTGGTTTCTTCTGTCTCCATGCACGCCGGACACTTGGGGTCATCCTTCACTCCGATCACTGTCAGGTGTCTGTTCAGTCTGCAGTGTCCTGTTATTACTTCGATGACGAGCCTCATGTTCCCTCTTGAGAGTTTGGTCAGTTGGCTTGTCTTTTTCTTATCAATGCCCTTGATAAAGATCTTCGACTGTCTCATGCCTGTCGATGATCTCCATCGTCGGTTAGTCTCTGCTATAATACTGCAACTAATTACTCCCTTGGTGATTTTGTGCGATATTGGGAGCCAGGGCTCCGGCCCCACCAAGGTTTTATCGGCGCCGTCTCTGGCAAGTTTGCCAGCTGTCTCGTTACCCATGTTGCCCTCATGTCCGGGCACCCAGGCCACTGTTGAGTCGACTTTTCTGGCCAGTTTATCTAGTGACTCTTTACATTCTGAGTGCCTTCAGTGCCGCCTGGCTGTCGCTGTAGATGGTTACCCTGTTGATGTTGTTCAGGTGTTGGACCAGCTCAGCACATTCCTTTATGGCGTATACTTCTGCTTGAAAGACACTTGCGTATCTGCCTAAGGATATTGATCTATTTATCTCTGATCCGTCTTCGCACTTAATGTGTATTCCAGATCCTGATAGCTTTGTTGTTTCCTTTCTGGAGCCGTCTGTGTAGCAGACCGTGCCACCGGCATCTGTCCTCCAGTCGTCTCTTGGTCCTATGTGTACTCTGTACTTCTTGTCGAAGATTCTCTCTTTCCTGATCAAGTCATTGTTAGAGAGGATCATCGACAGCCTCTCTTCGTAGTTCTTGCTGATGCTGGCATGGCCTTTGTCCATAATGGTTCCGGCCCATTGGCCAGTGCTTCTAAGTTTGAACCATTGTTCGGTTGCTTTTCTTTTTATTTCTAAGTCCAAGGGGTTAAGCCCCAATATGATTTCGAGCGCGGCTGTGGGAGTTGTCCTCATCGCGCCCGTGGTCATCAGAGCTGCTAACCTTTTTACTTTGTCTAGTTCGGCTTTATTTCTCCCAATGGCAGTTTTATGCCACCATACAAGGGCACCATGTAGGATTCTTGGCAGGATAATTGCTTTGTAGATCCAAAGCACTATCGCTGGTTTCATCCCCCACGTTCTTCCTATTGCGCTTTTGCATTGGCTTTTAGGCATGTGTTGCTGATGTGAGTCTTGAAGGTGAGCTTGCTATCCAGTGTTACTCCTAGATATTTTACTTCCTTGACAGTTTCCAAGGCTTGGTTATCCAGGCGCACTGGCGCAGTTCTTCCTATTTTTCTTTTATTGGTGAACAAGACTATCTTGGTTTTGTCAGGGTTGAGGTTTAGAACTTTGCTCCTGCACAATACTAGTGTTTCTTTTATGCCTCTGTTCATGATGTCGCACATGACGCTGAGAACTTTGCCTGTGATCAGGAGCACTCCATCGTCCGAGTACACTTGTGTGTATATGTGCATCCTGTTAATCTTGTTTACTAGTTCGTCTATTAACAGGCACCACAGCAGTGGCGATAGACATCCTCCTTGTGGGAAGCCTCTTCTCGCTATCACCGTGTGTGTTGTTCTTGCAATCTCTGCTTTTATCAGTCGGTGTCTTAGCATAGCTTTCACCCATTGATCCAAGATATGTCTTTGTCGATTCCTTCTCGATCTAATGCGGCCTCTATCGAATCGGGGGTAGCTCTGTCAAAAGCGCCCTCTACATCAAAGAAGCAGCCCAGTGCATATTCTGTGTTGTCTATTGATCTCTGCACTCTTGTCACCAGATTATGGAGGGCCGTTTCGGTGGACTTGCCCTCCATATATGCATGTTGATTTTGGTGGAGTGGAGATCCATTCTTGCTTATTTGTTCTCTTATTAATCTGTCCAGGATTTTCTCTAATGTCTTAAGAAGGAATGAGGAGAGGCTTATGCACCTGAAGGATTTGGCCTCTTGATATGATGTCTTCCCAGGTTTCGGGATGAACACTGCTCTTACCTCTTTCCATTTTCTTGGGATATATCCAGCTCTGATACTACTGTTGTAGAGAGCCAGTATATCTTTGCTTATGTACTTGCTAGCTTCTTGTAACATTTTAGGGAAGATTTCATCCGGTCCAGCCGCCTTGTATGGCTGGAATGATCGTATACTCCACTGTAAATGTTCTTCTGTGATAAGGGCCTTCGACTGTGGGTCCTCTATGGGGTTTGAGTCTATCGGCGTGTTATCGTCCTCATATTCTTCGCTTTCTGGGAAGTGTGTTTCCAGCATGACCTCAAGTATCTTCTTTGGGTCCGTTAGTAACTCTTTCCCTTTCTTGATACTTCCTAGTTTACATGTGTTCACTTTGGAGAATGTTTTCACAAGTCGTGCCGCGTCAGGTTGTTTTTCAACTCCTGTGCAGAACGCCTTCCAACTTGTTCTGTTCTCCTTTCTACATTCTTTCTTGTAAATATTTCTTTCCTCTCTGTACGCGCGCCAGCTCTCATCATCGTCCTTCTTCAGAGCGTGTTTGAGAGCTCGCCGTGTTCTTTTCCTTTGTTTGCCTAGTGCTTTAGTCCACCAGGGTTGCCCTTTACCTGGTTTTATCTCCTTGAGTGGGCATGCCTTGTGGTATGCTTCTCTAAGAGCTTCGTCCAGTCTATTAGCTACTTCTTCTATTTCTTTTTTATCTATTAGTAAGGTTTCACCTCCCGGGTTCCATTTCTTTATATGGTGTTCGTATGTCGCCCAGTTGGTCTTCCTCGCATTTCTTATCATAATCTTGTCTATCTTGGTCTCTAGGCTGAAGGTGACTCTTCGGTGATCCGACATTGAGTCACTTTCGTCTATTTCCCAGTCCTTGATGTACTGGCTTATACTGTTCGTAGCGATAGTTATATCCAGCACTTCTTCTTCTTTCTGGATTTGGTGACAAACGTAGGCGTGTTGCCCACATTTAGAATCTCCATTCCTGTAGTACTAATGAAATCCAGGAGTAAGTCCCCCTTTTTATTGCAGTCCGTGCTGCCCCATACCACGTGGTGGGCATTGGCATCACAACCTAGAATAATAGGAATGTTCTTACCTTGGTATTTTCTTGTTATTTCCTCCATTTCCTGGGATGGTGGCTCGAAGTCCCTTTCGCTGGGTAGGTACGCAGAGACAAAGAGCACCCTTACTTTATTTCCTGCTTCCGCTTGTACTGTCACTGCAATACTAGCGAGGTCACTGTAACAATCTGCTTTTATTAGTTCTAACGATCTCACTCTGCTGCTGGCGTAGATGCATGCCCTTGGTTTCGACTCACCATCAGCATGATAGAAGATGTCTCCTCCAAGAGAGCCCAGCCCAGTCACGCGTCCGTTATAGACATGTGGTTCTTGCAGCAGAGCGATATCGATTTTCTTTTCCACCACATATTTGCACAGCTCATTCATGGCACTTATAACTGCCCATAGGGTGCAGACATTATCCAAAATTATTGTAAAAAATATTGAGTTTAGATCTGATCAATTGAAAATCAAAATACCAGATATGATTAAAACATCACGATTAGGGGCAAATCAGCCTTACTTAAATATACCATTCTTCAGACAACGTTCTGCGATTTGTCCAGCTGATGCCTTGTTAGCGTATGTCGACAGAACGAGCCACTTGAGAACTAATCAAGAATATTTATTTATTAGTTATAAAAAGCCATATGCCGTCGTATCCCCATCTACTATTAGTCGGTGGATAAAGCAAACCTTGTCTAAGAGTGGTATAGATACTACGATATTTAGCGCCCACTCCACCAGGCATGCCGCGACCTCAGCAGCAAAGAGGTCAGGCATCAACATTGACCTTATAAGAAAAACAGCTGGTTGGAGTGGTAGCTCAGATGTTTTTGCTAAATTTTACTATAGGAATATTGTACAAGATGATAGCAATGGTTTTGCCTTTTCTGTATTAACTTCTTAAAATTCATGTAGAATATACTGCTTCCGGGCTGTCCGGACGAAGCACCTCGTATAATTATGATAGAACATCACTTAGGGTAAGTTCGTTTAATCATAAAATATATTATAAAAATTCGCCTATTCCATTTGTTAACCCTTACTAAAATATCTTATGTGTATAATAATATCACACAATCTCTAAAATATCTAATGTGTATAATAATATAACAATACACATATGAGGCCTTTTTTTTTTTTTTCGGATACCCCGCGCCGGCCAGCGGGGGTGGTTATGTCGTGTATCGACTAAAACCGCACGGTGTCCTCCCCAAGTGTCCGTTACCGAGCACCCCGGGTAAGCCCTCGAAAGGTTAATACGCCACTTACAAAACGTCAAAAAAAAAATTGTACGAATGTTTGGCCCTCACCATGGTCTCCAACGAGAGAACGTCCACGCCCAGGACCGCAACGAGATCCCGGCGTTGATTCGGCCACGCAGGGCACTCCACCAACGTGTGGAGCGCCGTGTTTTCGCCAGGATCCTCGCAGTGCTGGCACTGCGGCGTTGTCTCCCGGTGGATGCGCCACAGATACTTACCGAAACACCCGTGTCCGGTAACCATTTGGCACATCCGGTAGGAGAGGTCCCCATGGTCCCTCTCCAACCACTCCTTCATGATCGGTCTAACAGCCGCAATGGTGGATTCCCCCCACCTTGGGTGCTCAAGTCGCACCCTCCATGTCTCCTTGAGTTCCCGGCGAAGCTGGGACCGCTGAGCCTTGATTTCTCGAGGCTCCGGCCTATGGCCCCGCTCCAGCGCCTCCTTGCGCCACTGGTACAGCAACGCAAGGGCTCTCGCTTCCAGGTCCCTTGGAGGGGTCCCGGCTAGGAGACATGCCGCCTCGACGGAGATCGTGCGATACCCCCTGATGACTCTGACGGCCATCGCTTTTAACGGGCTGTTTAATACAGCCACGTTGCAGGGCGATAGCGCGGCCGCAGCCCCCCTCAGTTTCGGGACCAGACTTCGGAGATGAGGTCCACATTCGTGAGATGCTCGATGAGGCGCTCTGCAATAATCCGCTCAAAGAGCTTGCACACCTCGTCGAGCAACACGATCGGCCGGTAAACGGATGACTGATCCGCCGGCCGCCCCGCCTTCCGGATAAGGACCAGTTTCCCCGTCTTCCAAGCCTTTGGAAACTAGCCCCTTTCGAGGCATGCGCTAAAGAGCGCCACCAGTCAAGGCCCTAGTTCCTCAAGGGCCAGGACCCATGCTCGGCCTGGAATGCCGTCGGGTCCGGGGGCAGTGCATTTCCGAGCTTTAAGCCGAAGCATTGCTACCCCCAGTTCACTCTCCCTGACTTCGGGCACATCGCTCTCGCTATTATCAGCGTCAGGCGCCTGAGGCGGAGCCATGCGCGGAGGAACATGTTCCTCCGCTCTCACCGGGAACAGGGAGCCCAGGATCCCCTCTAGCCGCTCTGGCTGGAGGCTCTGGGTCAGGAGGGGCGCCCTTGGGCGGATTTTGCCCCTGACCGCAAGGTAAGGGCCATGGGTTCTGCTCCAGAGACTCCAGCAGCTCCTCGCGGGCCCGCCGTTTGGCCTGTTTAATGGCTTCCTGGAGGGTCTTCTTGGCCCCCTTGTACGCCTCATATAGCTCCGCCTCTCGGGCTGCCGCATCGTCTGGGCGGCGACGCCTGCAGCGAAACCTGGTGTACCGGCGTCGAGCGGTCACGCAAGCTGTTCGCAGCTGTGCGATCTCCGCTGACCACCAGTACACCTGTTTCTTGGCCGGGCCGGGCTTAACCCTAGGCATCGCCGCATAGCAGATATGCGTAATGGCTCTCCTGAACCATTCCGCCTCTGTGTCGACATCGGCAGGCCTGGCCGGTGACGGAATCCAGGCCTGCACTATGGATGCCTCCAGGAGAGCGTCCCGATCCAGGCGCCCAACGTGGATCCGGGGGATTCGCAATAGTCGGCGGCAGGTTAGGTGGAGGGGAGACATTGAACCGAATGTACCTGTGGTCGGAATCCGTCTCCTCCTCCTCCACCACGTGCCAACCCTGGACGCGGCGGGTGAGAGCAGGGGTCGCGAACGCGACATCCACGACTGAACTGAGCCCCCGCCGATCCCAGGTGGCGACAGTCCCCCGGTTGAGGACCTCTAGACCACGGGTGTTGGCACAGTCCTCCAGTACTCGCCCCTTGTCGTTGGTTTCCCGGAAGCCCCAGGCCAGAGACCAGGCGTTGAAGTCTCCCAGGACCAAGACAGGGCGAGGACGGCACGTCGCGAGAACGTTGTCCAGTTCAGCGAGCCTTAGCCGCGAAACAGCCTCTGCCCCTTGCAATGAGTGCAAGGCGCGAGGTGTCCGCGGCGGAACCCCCGAAAACGGTCGCTACGCCGTCTAGGTCCACCGGGCTTCCGGGGTGGACCCAGTACGGCTCAGCGACCACGACCACATTGATAGACCACTGCACGGTGCTCTGGTACAGAAGATCCGGAGTACCGGAGCAGTGGTTTATGTTCGCTTGCAGGATGCGGATTGGTGTGTCCATTATTGGAGTTCCATTTCCGCATCCCGCCGTGTATGTGGCCGCTCCTGAACGGCACCCCCGCTACCCGTTGCGGACGAACGGAGCTTTGGCCTCGAGGCGGCGCAGGTTCTGCTGTCAGCCCGGTGCCCCGGCGCTTTGCCCTCCGCTACGCATTTGTACCAGCGCGGCGGAGCATCACAAGCACTGGCTTTGTACCCGGGCTGACTACAGCGGAAGCACCGATCCCCCACGGTATCTCCCGCTGTGCACTGCACTCCCACATGCCCCACGGCCAGGCACCTAAAGCACCTGGTCTCGCGGGGCTGCAGGAGTTGCACCCGAGCCGGATTTCTCCAGCTCTCACCTGATCACGGGGGCAGCCGCCCGCCTCCACGACAGCGGAGATAATTTCCTCCGTCGGAATGTCCTCTGTCGGAATAACAAATGCGCAGGTTTGCGCATTTGGAGTCTGGCCACTCCAAATGCGCAAGCGACTCCCTCAGCTTGGCTGCTAGGGCGTCGGCTTTGGGGCCGCTGGCGGCGCCGGAGACCTCGAGGAGGCGAGCTTCGGTGCGAGTTGTTTTGCACCGGAGCTCCCCCTCAATCTCGAGGACCTTGAGGTCCACTGAGGCTTTCACCTGCCTCAGGACCTGGGCGTACCCCACACCCTTCTCCACATCCTCCGTCGTCACCGTTAGGACGACGGCTGTGGAGCGTGGGGCGCGGAGCCTCTTCGGCGCCTTCGCCGCAGCGGCTTTTGCCGCCTTCTTAGCCGCCTTTTGGGCGGCTTTTTTCGCCTTTTTGGCGGCTCCCGCTACCACCCATTCCTCCCATCTGGAGGAACGCTCGGGTGCAACGGGAGTGGCGGGTATGGCGGGGGCGGGGGTGCCGCGCTTCTTCCCCTTCCCTTGTGGCGTTGGGGCCACTGGGGCGGCGGGGCCAGGCTTACCACCGGCAGCAGCCACGAAAGACGCAGGCCGTGCCAGTGGGGGACGGTAGGCCCGGTCCTCCAAAACTCCGAGACGCCTCTCGATAGCCGCTAAGAGCTGCACCACACTAGGCGCAGGCCCAGGCGGCGGATTGGGCGCCGGCCTAGGCGCTGTTTTCGGCGCTTGCTTAGGTGCCGACTTTGGCGCCTGCTTTGGCACTGAATTGGGCGCCGACGTAGGCGCCCCCCTGGTGGCGCAAGAGCCCTCGGGTGGTCCGCCACCTCCTGGGGCTCCGGGGATCCCCTGACCATCTGGGTCAGTTGCCAGACCTCCGCCGCGGTGGCCAATATTTTGGCCAGCCGATCGTCCTCGCTCGAGGAGACCGTCCGTGGCCCGGAGCTTTTGCTCCGGTCAAGGGACGGTCCACCCGAGCGTGGCCGCTTCCGACGGAGACCCTCCTCAGCCTCCATACAGCTGGATACTGACTCATTGTCAGTACCCGCTGTCGACGCCGCAGACGCAATGTCCGCATCCGTTTCCCCGCCTAAAGGTAGCGGAGTAGTGGGTCTGGTGAAGACGGCCTTAACCGACCGCGAGTGAGGCCGCCGTCTCACCTCCTCTTCAACCCCCAACCACTACCACACCGTCATTTTCGGTATCAATTTTGCTTAAGCCTGAGTTGTCGTTACTATATTCGTCCGGTTTGTTTGTGATATTTTTGTTTGAATTATCCATATCAAGTCCCACGAGTATGGGGGAAAAGAGGGTCCATCCAGGTGGAGCCCCTGCACCTGGATAAGCCTATATACTATGGAGGTCGGCTGGTATCCATAGGTTTTGACGACTTCGCTGTCGGGTGTTATAGACTTTTCCTTGTCGTGGGCCGGCCAATAAAGGCAAGCCCTTCGGTCAGCAAGTTCACAGCGTACCCTTCTGGAGCCACCAGTCAGGTCGTTGCTGATCACCTGCCGATTACGGAACGTGAGAGGATGGCTAGTCCTCTCTCACCGGCGGCGGCACAAGTACCCGTCGGCCCCTGCGTTAGTAGTGGGCCAACCCGCCCCTGGATCCCCCAGGACCCTATGATGGCCTCCACCACTAACACCATCGCTCATCCTGTCTCCTCTGAAAGCAGAGGAGTACGGAGAGCGATGTGTTCCCGCCACGTTAGGTATTGGCCGACGATCAATGCCAACCCCATGAAAGGGAAGCCATTGACCGCCGCCCAGGGTGTACCAGCCGCTCCGATTCCGTTCCCCCCGGACTGCAGCGGGACCGGAATCGGAACGACACTCGGGAAGGTTACCCAACACAAACCCCTACATATGAGGCCTTAAAGTCGCAATGACGATTTCAAAAATGGACTTTTTACTATTGATTTGAAATCGACCCATGTATGTATGTATGTTAGTGCGTGTCAAATCTTGTAACTGAATTTTGAAGCAGTTATTCTCAACCGACAGAGATTAAATTTTGCACATACGTATAGTTTGGATGACAATGCATTAATTTGGTACCATGGAGCTGGTCTCATGATAAAGTAGGAAGGTGGCCATAGGAACTCCTAAGCTAAACAAGGTAAAGTTATCGAGTTTGGGCTCCATTGTTTTGTCTTGACGAACTCTCTGATGTGACATGGTATTCAGGGTCTGATGATGGAGTTGGAAGGTCGCCATAGGAACTCCTGAACTAAACAAGATAAACATATCAAGTTTGGGTTCATTTTTTTGTTTTGACAAACTATCTATTGTTACATGGTATTCGGGGTCTGATGATAGAGTAAGACAGTGGCCGTAGACCTCCGAAACTAAACAAGATAAACCTGACGAATTTGTTTTGAAGTGAACACTTCTTTAGCGGCGTTGTGCACTTTTTTGTAATGGGTAAAAAAGTTAAACTTGCGTCAGTAAACACGTGACCTGATCGCAAAAATTCGTAAGACAACAAATATAGAAGCGTTAATTTCAAACTGTACTTAACAACCTTGGTGGCGCGTTCGTCTAATGAGTGGTCGGTGACTTCGTCAAGACTGACATCGATTCCGACCGAGGCCCAAGAAACATTTTTTGTCATTTTATGACTTTTTGTAATATTTATTCTATTTTGTGCCATAAATCTATTGATATAAAATGGAAATTAAACAAAGTGCATCTATTAATGAATCTGATGAATGAAAATTATGGATAGAAGTAGATTTTTCTGAGAGATAAACTTTTTAATGTAAAATAATTGTAATAGTTCTGAAGTGTTAAAATATCAAAAATGCACAACGTTAATATTCAAGTTTTCACTTCTGCCGGCACTCCCGGAGTGCAACCCGTCGTTTTTTTTGTCTTTGTAAACACTCTTGTGCTACATGATATCAAAGGTCTGAAGATGAAGGCAGTAGGTGGTCTGGAACTAGATAAGATGGACTTGTTGTGTTGAGCTCCTTTGGCTGGTCTTGGCTAGCACTCTGGTGCTACATTATATTACTAAAAGTAACAAGTTAAAAATAAAATAATGAATAAAAAACTTTTTTAAAACAATTTTTAATTATTTTTGGAAAGACTTTTTATTTTTTGAGGTTTTCCTTTTCGCAGTCCGATGAGCCACCGATCTTGACCGGTGCCAGTCAGGAGGTCTGTGCCAGTGTTAAAACATGGGCCACTCTTGTCTTGCCAGAATATAAGCCAGAAGCATCAAAAATTCCTCCAAAGAATGGACAAGAGGCGTTGCTGCTTCCGTTGCCCAGGGTACCCCACGAGGAGGGTTTCTAGCCCTATGTATATGACTATACTAGAAACCTTACATAGCCGACATTACTCGGTACACACCTACCGAGTCGGCAGCTCGCTCCTGTATAAGCCCCCGGGGGATGCGAGAGTTCCTCAAGTGACGTTACGCGTCTAGCATCCAAGTCTTTATTATCATATGCGAGTGGTTGGGTAAATTGTAAGAAAATTCATTAGGTAGGTACTCCCTGCTAAGACGGCTGCCTAATTTATATGAAAATCAACAAAGCTAAATGTTAGTTTTGCAAACTATAGGCAATAATTATTGATACTTAAGCATCAACCATTACTATAAACTATTCACGCTTCGTTTGTCATCACTTACGTTTAAATTTTGTAATATTATGTACTAAATAGGATAAACGGCCGCATTACGTATTGTATTGGGTGGAAAATGATCATGTAAAAAATAATTACGGAAGTATATTAAACATAGATTAACTTCGGTACGATATGAAAGTCATTGAAATTATGCGTAAGTTCGCATTCAGATCCGATAGCTTCGATAAAAAATATGTATTTATCATTTGTTTTGTTAACAGCGTTTATACCTAATGGTCATTTTCAACAATTTTTATCTAAAAGTGGTGATAGCTATGTATGTATGGTTCCGTTGATTGAATTTTATAGATCCCAGGTTGCTTATTTTTTTATAACGAAATGAGTTTTATAGCCATTTTTCAGTCTACTGCAAATATAGTAAATTCACTCCCTACCTTAGCAAACGGAAGACAAAAGAGATAAATAAGCGTACCAGTTGAGCATAAAGGAGACAAAGCGCCATGGACCAAAATATTATGGGTCCTAAGTATTGACTTCTATTTATATCGACTACAAGTTGTTTGGAACGAATATTGTGTCACGGTTCACTAACTGGGTGATTGAAAAACTGTGTCGCTGGGTGAGGTGGGAATCTGTGGGAATGAATTTAGAATTTGCTACGGGACGCACATTAGATTTCGGAATGACTGCTGCAAAAATTGACGCATAGTTCATGGCCGATTCGTGGTCTTTCGCGATCCTTTTTTGATCCATTAAGCTAGTCTAATAGTAGGTATACATAGAAGTAATCGATCTTCTCCTAAACTATATTTGAGTCCAATAGCTAACTTTATACATTAATAATAATAATAAATAAATAATTATATAACATTAGCCACAACTGTTATTTAATTTATAATTCTTATACTTATTGTAGCTATGTACTCTGGTTAACTATTATAATTTTCAGGGTCCGTATGCGATAAACCTGACATATTATGGCCTGTGCCCAGGCTTCAAATTTCAAAAGACACAGGCAATAGCTTATCTTGAGCAAGAAGCAAAGGAAAAATATGTAGCCATCACGAACATAACCTATGTCATCAGTGCTAAACTGGAATCTGTTAGTACAAGATACCCTTATGACTTTAGATTGACACATCTAACTCATTTGTATTTTCTGTGTTTTTGAATTGGAGTGTACAGAGTCCTAGCAACACATAAAGAATAAGCGGACTCCAAAGTGCAGAGATGCAAATGCAGAGACATTATGCGACTGAACTGAGATTATATCGAAATTGGACTGTATTTTTTACGACAATTGGCCCTCTGAACGCAACTGGAAAATCACTAAGAGGATGAAGATGAAGAGGGCCCGATGTTTAGGCATTGTTACAATATATACAAAAAATGCTCGTTTTTAAGCCCTTTTCTGATTAGTCGGTGCATCAGCGGTGTGATATCAGCACGCTCGGTATACGTGGTACTGAAAACTTACCAAGCCTACCTGCGTAATATTCTTTAGAAATTTAATTGCCGAAAGTGGAGGCTGCGCGTTACCTATCCTATAGACATCCGTCTGAGCTGATGTCACACCGCTGCTTCAAGGACTAAGTCATCAGAAAAGGAATAAAATATAATACTAAAATTAGATGGGTCACAGTCACTAGGTCTTTAATTTTAGGTAAAGATTTTGGTGTACAGAGGAAGTGATGTGTCAAATGTTTTATGGAAATACGTAGTAAAGAAACCGTGTGAGCATCCAGTCTGTGCGCCAATTTTAACTAAAGGCTACAGCACTGATCATCGCTGTATTATCAAAGAGGTGAGTGAGTTTTACTCAGAAAGGTTTACTTAAGTGACTTTTAATGAAACAAGTATGACAGCGAAGGTGAGAAAACAGGCTTAAATTTAACAATATGTAGGTACAACTTAACACTTTAACAGGCCTTTGTTGCCTTGCCTGCCTTCCGTATTGTAACTAGTGTAAAAAATTACTGACTCTATATTCTGCTCTCCTTCTCTTACTCCTCACCATAATTTGTTTCCTTTTAGCTTTTACAGGAGCAACTAACGTCTTACCCCAACTCCAACAGGAAAGCCTAAGCCAGAGCCTCATCCGTCAATCAGTTTGGACTGGTTTGCTAGTGACGTTGGGTTCTGATCTTGGTAGTGCATTATGCTTCCTATGCGGGCAATCACGTCGTTTGTTAAAATAAAAAAGAGAGTACGTGCCAAGTAGCTAGAATAATCAGCTTTTTTTTCAGGGGCAATATAATTTAAAAGTGCACATCAACGAAATAGTACCGGCAAGCTTTTTAGGCAATCAGTTCTTTTACGGAGAATTCACGTTTAAAGTGATCATATCTACGAAAAAATATGCTGTTGTTTGTGTTATTACGAAGTGTATGTTTATAAAAAAATAGTATCAATTAAATTGTGCATAATTATAAAGGTTTTTAATTTTGCTTTACTGTGATACTTACTCGTACATCCAATACCATTTTTCTCCGCTTTGCGACTATTCCTGGCAATTGTACAGTTTGTCTAGCGTCTAGATGCATTACCTATCAAAAGTTAACGCAATCACAATGCATGAGTAGGTATCTAATGATGAGGGTAGTCGAAACAGTGAGACCAACATTTTTTGCCCTAAGTTTTCATATATTTTATTTTTTTATAAAGTACACCGTTTATTAGTTCAATAAAGTATTATAAGTTTCTAGCTGCCAAATATATTTCAGTTCTGATTTGACACAAGTCTGTTCACATAAATCTGTTAACTTTTCCTTCACTTAAATTTCAACTTTTATGTGGAGTCTACATTAAAATGTACTAGCGGACATGGAAGTTAACTAGATGCTATGCGGCGCAAAATCCTGCTGTTTCAAGGTATCAGTGACGAAAGAACATCGCCGAAGTCAAATCAACAGTCGTCAAATTGTACATAGGTTTTTCAATCATCGGCACGTCATTGAATTGAATGAAGCCCTCTTCCAAGAACCCAATACTCGTCATCGTTAAGCTATGCACTCGCTAATCTTAGACACTCAAGAAAAGGCATTATTCAGTAATATGAAGACCGGAAGAATGAAGGTTTCTGCTATTATACTTGCCAAGTGTTACAAACAACTATGAGAAACGAGTGTACCAGCTCCACCTCCTCCGTCCTCTGGCCCGATAATAATGCGTTAACTAGCTGCCCAGCCCACCATCAGGTCATTATGGTGTTTTTATATAGGTGTCTTCCCTACAGCCCCGAAGTTTCACCGTTCCTATCCGTTTTCGGTCATGTGCCAGACCATGTTCACCACTGAATAATAATACAAAGAAGGTAAAGCCACCTGCCATCTCGTTGTCCGCCTACAGTGTCCTCTATGATCAGAGAGATACTGAGTACTCGTAACAACCAAAGCCGGAGGTAACAACGCCTCCCCCTATCGGTACCTCTAGCATCGGTAATTTAGGTCTGCGTTGATGAGTCAGTCACTCAGTCGAAAAAGACTTTCACCTTCTCGGATATATAATAGAAATTATAATGATGAAATAACTTAATACTTGATGCAGCAGAACATACCTCGATCTATTCCGAACTATTCGCAGACGAAGTCGCGGGCAACGGCTAGTCCTGAATATATCTAATTTTTATACACTTCTTTTTTATAAATTCGAATTTAAATACTAATATTATTTATTTCTTTTTTTTTTATATTTCCAATTAGGTAAATGAACATTATGAAGAGTTCCAATAATGATGTAGTAGATATGGTTTACTTATCGCAAAATACTTGAGCTCTCGATGAAGTACCTGGGGCTCGTACTCGATACCCGATGGGACTTCGGACCACATCTCCGCATCTCTGGTGGTCCGCAACGTGGCTGTTCTAAACAGCCCGTTGAAAGCGATGGCCGTCAGAGTCATCAGGGGGTATCGCACGATCTCCGTCGAGGTGGTATGTCTCCTAGCCGGGACCCCTTCATGGGACCAAGAAGCCCTTGTGTCGTTTTACCAATGGCGCAAGGAGACGCTGGAGCGGGGCAGTAGCCCGGAGCCCCGATAAATCAGGGCTCCGCGGTCACAACTCGGCCAGGAACTCATGGAGGCATGGAGGGTGCGACTTGAGCAACCAAGGTGGGGCGAATTCACCATCGCGGCGATGAGGCCGGTCATGGAGGAGTGGTTAGAGAGGCACCACGGTGACCTCTCCTACCGGATGTCCCAGATAATTACCGGACACGGGTGCTTCGGTAAGTATCTGTGGCGCATCCACCGGGAGACAACGCCACAGTGCCAGCACTGGGAGGATCCTGGCGAAGACACGGCGCTCCACACGTTGGTGGAGTGCCTAGCGTAGGCGAGTCAACGCCGGGATCTCGTTGCAGTCCTGGGTGTGGACGTTCTCTCGCTGGAGACTATGGTGAGAGCCGCGGTCTCCGAAGGGAGCAAGTGGCACGCCGCCGCCTCTTCCTGCGAGCAGGTAATGAGCGCGAAAGAGACGACGGAGAGGGAGCGGGAGAGAACCCTGCACCCCGAGTTCCGCGCGACCTGACCGGACCTGAGGACGGCAGTTGGTCGACTCACCGTCCTTACAGAAGCAGGTCAAGATGGAGGCCTGTTGCGTGTGTCCTACACACACCTGCCAACTCACCGTCGCGGGATAAAACCCGACCCCATCAGGCGAGGCCACGGTGGCAGCCAAAGTCCGCCGGTAACCCTGAGATTATCCTTCCGAGGGCTTACCCGGGGGGCACGGCAATGGACACTTGGGGAGGACACCGTGAGGTTTTATTCGGTCCGATTTCGACACGTCCACCCCATCGTTGGCCCGTGGGGGTTCCCACACGTTAAAAAAAAATCGCAAAATACTTTTCTGTAACTAGCTAGCACGTAATTTTGCGTTGTAAACTCGTGTTTACATCATAACGTGATTCAAATAGATTTCGATACTGATTGTACCATGAGTTTTAAGAGATGTTATGTTATGTTCGCACTTTGTAGCTAACTACTTCAGCCACATCACTTGTATGTCTTGTTTCATTTTGTCATAGTACGAAAAAAGAGTACGTTACCAGTCGACATCGATGGGGAGGAATTCCTTGACACCTAAACTTTTTACTTTGTAAATAACCAAATAAAAATAACATAAATAAAAATAAATGATGTAAATATTTTAGTTTATAAAATTTTGTTTTTATTGTACAGACAGATAAAAGCTTCTCACATTGAAATAAATATAACTACAGCGATCCTAAAAAAATTGCTCACAGTATGGAAGTTTTTGAGAACCATAGAAGTTGAAAAGTCAAGAGAAGATACTCCTCAAAACGTTGACCTCGAAGCACTTAATCAGCATTTTTCATCTTCGTCCGATTTTGGAGGGACTGCTAAAGTAAATACGCTTAACCATCTTTCGTCACTTCCAGCTCCTAACTATTCTCCCTTTGTCTTTGATCAATTCACTGATTGTTATGTTAAGAAGAGCGTAATGTCAATTACATCAAATGCTGTTGGCAATGACTGTGTTAGCCGTCAAATGATCCTACTCCGACCAGATCCTTCCTATTATAACTCACATTTTAAACTTTTCTATTTCTAGTGGCTTCTTCCCGTCTGCGTGGAAAGAAGCACAAATTGTCCCCTTGCCTAAGAAACGTAACCCGTCTTCCTTTCTCCAGTACCGTCCGATATCTATATTTCCTTTCCTCTCCAAAGTTCTTGAGCGTCGTGTACACACTCAGTTTAAAGCATTCCTCTTTAAAAATTCACTTCTAAATCTCTTTCAATCTGGTTTCCGCCCTGGTCATAGTACCATTACAGCCTTGGTGAATGTTACGGATGACATAAGATTAGGCATGGAGAAAGGAAATCTAACAGTACTTACTCTATTGGATTTCAGTAATGCTTTTAACACAGTTGACTTTCAAATCCTAATGGCATACTGCGCTCCATTAACATATCTCAAACGGTGATTGATTGGTTTCACAGTTACCTGTCTGACCGCCGGCAACGTACGCGCATAGAAGATTCCTTTTCTTCAAGGTGCCATATAACAGTTGGTGTGCCGCAGGGTGGCGTTCTATCTCCATTACTTTTCGCCGTTTTTATAAATTCCATTTCAAAACAATTACTTTCTTCCTACCACCTTTATGCAGATCACCTTCAAATATACACGCACGCGCCTTTGAGTCAGCTGTCAGAAGCATTTCCTATAATAAATATGAATCTAGGTCCATATTTATTATAGGCATAAATGTGAATGGAGCAACTATGGGCTTCAGGTAAACCCCGCAAAGACGCAAGTCATTGTGAAATCAGTGATTATGTTAAGAACTTAGGTATTTACATTGATGACACTTTGTCCTGGGGTCATCAATTACAGGAAGTCAGCCGCAAGCCGTTTGAAGCTGCAGGGTTCTTGTGTAGATTGCGAAACTTGCTCCCAACTGTTATCAAAATTGCGCTTACACAAACTCTCTTACTCCCACTTCTTGATTATGCCGACGTCAGCTATCTGTATCTCACCGAGGAGCACCTTGACAAGCTTGAGCGTCTTCAGAATTTCTGTATTAGATTTATATTTGGTTTACGCAAATATGATCACGTATTCGAATTCCGTAACAAACTCAAGTGGCTCCCAACTCTTCTTCGGCCTTTGACGGAATACTCATATATTTTCTTTATTATACAGTATATTGCTCAATCCTTGTACACCCCTTTATCTCAAGGAATGGTTGAAGATCCTTCGTGACACACATTCGAGATTTCTGAGGTCAGCGGAAAATTTGAGACTGGAAATGCCAGTGCATTCTACAAGATCATTCGATAAATCTTTCACTATTCCAGCAGTTCGCCAATGGAATGCACTGCCACTACATATAAAGAGAGCACAGTCATTGGTGTCTTTTAAAAATATGTTAAAGGATCACTATCTGTCCATCTCCCGTTAGGTGACTATCATATAAACTTATATATACCGGACTATATAGGTAGTATAGATATATGTAAATATTTTGTATTATATATGTACGGGCAAACCCGAAGATTTCGCTAGCGTAGCTTTTGTGCTGCGCTAGCACCGGCCGTGTCTCATCATATTCATTTTATTACATAATCATGTACTTTAAGTCAGTCCCAATAAATGCGTCATTCTGAACACATGTGTTTCAATCAAGGAAACCTCGGCGCGGTACTCACTAGTAGTCATCCCAGTAAAGATCTTATATCATTTAAAAGGTGTTAGGTCTCTGACCGTACATCTTTTTGGTCCTTCGAAGCCTTTCCGTACAAGCGGAATCTGGTGCCGGCAGTGCATATATAAGTGTTCTTTGCCGTTTTTATCTGTTCCTGTACGTACAACCTGTGGGGGCGAGTCCAACAGCGCCAAGGAGAGGGTAATATATAATCAAGGGATGGGTTTTTTTTTTGGTTTTTTTCGCCGTCGCGAATCGGTTCAGATGGCCTCCCACAAGCGGGTCTCACCGGTTGAATTGAGACAGCGCTTCTATCGCGGAAATATCAAATTCTCGTCCTGAATTTGATCCAACTTGAGCAGCAACATGGAGGATATACTGGAAAATCAAGAACAGCTTGTGGCATTTATGGAGCAACAGCTAAAGAATTTTAAAAAAGATTCTCAGGTCCGGAAGACGCCGGCAAATATCGAAAGACGTCTACAGACATTGAAACCCTACTGGGAGGAGTTTCACTCATATCATCTTTAATTAAACAAGTTTGAGGATCGTAGTAGCCGCTACTTCTCAGACGATGTTTATCAGAAAACTAGGTCCTTCTATACTCAAGCACGAGAAACGTTGGAAGCGTACTTAGCCACTGTAAAGACTAAGCTAGGACAACAGTCACCGTGTCTCACAGTAGAATCATCATCTTTGAGGCCATCATCGCCGTTACCTGACACATCAAGTGGGATGGGGACGTCGGGGAGCAGATATCTTCGAAACCAATACCGAAGATCACTTTCAGGTCTCAAGGAACTAACAGCAAGTTAGATGAGCTAATGAAAAAGCAATCAAGCAATTTCAAGGCAGTTTCGCGAACAGTAGCGAATATAAAGGTAGATCCCATATCCCAGAAATGGGAATTCGAGGATACATTAAAAAGATTAGAAGCAAGGTGGTCCGTTATCGACACCCTTCATTGGGAGTTGGATGGCGAGCTCGACCAAGAAGATTGTTCCTACAAATAATAAATTATGTTCGGTCTCACACAGGCACGAGTTTACACCGAAAATGGAGATTCCTGTATTACAACTATCAACAATGGGTGTCCTTCAAGGACTTGTTTATGGAAACTTCAAAACAATCCATCTTTATCAAACGCACAGAAAATGCAATTTCTTAAGAACAAGGTGAAAGGAGATGCAGAATCTCTTATACAGCATCTAAAAGTTAGTTCTGAGAATTATAGTACTTGTTCGCGCTTACGTGATCGCATCCCCCGACGCGCGGGACGCGGGGGGAGCTACCTTCGTGCGCCGCCAGCGCCGCTCCACCGCAGCCACGGCCGGTCACGGCCCTTTCGCCCGGCGCTCGTTTTGCGAGCTAGCACGCGCGCTCTGCGTGCGCTTATTTTCACCATCATTGTACAATTTTTATCATATCATTATAATCATTTAACTAACCATATGTTTAATTTTATGTCCTCGCCGACATAAATTGGCGCCCCCGGGTGGGCACGATTCGCCAACGATCACGTGCATCACCATCACCACGCTATCGGAGAAATGCGCTCGCTTGGCCATCACGTGGAGATGGAAGCAAGTCTGCGGGCATCATCCAGCATCAAGGATCAAGCAGACGACATCGCAGTTTCGTCGAACGAGACCATGCTGTGCTTCGAGAAGAGCTGCGCCACGTGCCGCAACCGACCTTGACCGAGGACATCGCTGTCGTGCATCATACTTCATCTGTCCGAGGAGAGTGTCGTGACCCCGATCATATTTCTTACCTTTTAACCCCCCTCAATTTGCATAATTTGGGGCGATTAGCTCCTCATTGCGTGTGCTAACTACCTACTTAGGTATAACATCCTAACATTCTGAGATATACCTACATATCTCTAGAAGTGCATCCTAATATTGTTTTCATTATTTTATCTTAAAGCTGTCTTCTTCATACGCTGTTCAGCATCGTATCATATGCCGTCAGCGCTTCATACAGATAGCTACATCGTTATTTTTATGTGCATCTTTTTCCCGCTTCACATTTTAGCAACTTGCCGGCTTACCTTGCCGCATGCGTACCTACCTATCTGCCGTTCGCGCGTCTATACTTCTTTTACTTCGTTAATAGGTGCCCCATATAGGTGGGTACCTAGTCGTCATTCCCATTACTTCATACATATAGCTTGTTCAATTCCGGGCCAGGAGGTATATTGCGCAGTGGAAGTTCGCCCTCCTGGCTACAATGGGGAAGTGAGCAGTCTGCGGTTCACAGAGCAAATTGTTAATAAAATAGGTTTCACTTACCAACTTAGAAGGCGCTCGAAACACAACGCTTTTACCTGTCTGTGTCTGTATTTACGTGTTTATGAAGTGTAGGGGTGTATGATGGTTTGTGTGGACAGATCAGCAGAGCGCGTGGTACAAGTGGAGCCCTTCAAAACAAATATATGATTCGGTCGAACAACTCCCAACCGATTACGTTAATTAGTCCAAAATATACCCAATCCAACACTGGCCAAATAGGATATTCACGGATTATATGTACTTATTCGAACAAAAACTTATTTCAACAAACGTTTTCTCAAGACAATTCTTTCAACAAGTTGACAACAAGTGACAGACGTAGATCTGTCAACGCAAATTAAGTTTTTTTTTTTTTTTACTTCGTTTAGGAACGCAACATCTACCCCCTCCGGACGGGCCTTCCCGTCCGCTAATCAATTGGCAATCTTGATAAGGTTGCGACCGCTCTCCTCATCACCGATCCGTCAACCAAAACCTCAGCAAATCGAGGAACCCCATCGGTGCCAGCCACTAGATTGAGAATGCGCCCCCGGCGCCAATACAACGGCATTAGGTTGGCATCCTTAATCAGGACGAGGTCTCCGACCTTGGGAGGACGAGTTTTATCCGTCCACTTGACGCGCTGCTGGAGGATGTGCAAGTACTCCAAGCTCCAACGCTTCCAAAAGCTCTGAGCGAGCTGTTGCACTAACTGGAACCGCGAAAGCCGATTACGGCTCACATCGACAAGGGGGTGCTCCGGCAGGGCGACAAGTGGTTGTCCAATCAAAAAATGGCCCGGGGTTAGGGCCTCCAAATCATTAGGGTCCGAAGAGAGCGGGCACAATGGACGCGAGTTTAGTACGGCCTCAATGCGGCAAAATACCGTAGCTAATTCCTCAAAGGTGAGAACTGTGTCTCCCAATAATCTCCGCCAGAGTCCCTTGGCCGCTTTCACCGCGGCTTCAAAAATACCCCCCCAATGGGGGCAGGCTGGCGGGTCAAACAGCCAAGTGACCCCCTTGTGGGCTAATTTGTTGCCTATGTCAACCTGGTTCTCCGCAAGGAAGGCGTAAACTTCCTTCAAATAGTTACTTGTACCTCTGTAATTGGTACCGCAATCAGATCTAATTAAAGAAGGCAACCCACGGCGAGACACGAATCTATCCAAAGTTGCCACAAAGGCCTCCGTCGAGAGCGAGGTTACTAGCTCCAAGTGTACTGCCTTCGTTGACAGGCAGACAAACACACACAAATAAGCCTTAAGGATTTTACTGTTACGAAGAGTAGACGTCTTCACCAAAAAGGGACCGGCAAAGTCCGTTCCGACGCCTGCAAAAGGCCTTGCCTCATTGACACGATCAGCCGGCAAGTCTCCCATCATGGGCTGCATAGTGGGGGCCTTAGTCCGGTAGCATGGCATGCAACGAAAGACAATGCTGCGGATAGTACGACGGGCCGACAAAATCCAAAAGTCTCGCTGCAGAATGGCCAACAGCGCATTACAACCGGCATGCGAGTTCTTAATGTGACGATCAGTCACCAACAACTTGACCAAATGGCCTTCCTTGGGCAATAAAAGGGGGTGACGAGCTCCGTAGGGGAGGCTAGAGTGCCTCAAACGTCCTCCAACACGCAAGAAACCCGCATCATCCAAAAAGGGGCTCAGCTTACTGATAGCTCCCGACAACTTAGCCATACCGGACTTCAAGATTTCAATCTCCTTCTCAAAGTGCGCAGCCTGCACAGAGCGGACCCAAAGGAGGAGAGACTCCTGGAGCTCTTGAGGAGAAAGGACCGGCGACAGGCGTTTGTCCCCACGGTTCCTACAATTGTGACGAAAGCGCCTGATCCAAGATGTGACATTCAACAGTTTATCGAGGGAGCTGTACCGATTCAACAAAAGGTCGGGATCAAACGGCGGGTCCTTCGTCTCAACAGCGAGCACCCTTAGCCCGGGCAAAGGATCCGTCATCAAGACTGGCATTCGAGGCCAAGCATCCTCGGACCGAGTCAGCCATTCTGGCCCCCACCAGAGGGGGTGATCAATCAAGTGAGGGGCCGTGCACCCACGTGAGGCCACGTCGCCGGGGTTCAGGTCCCCAGGGACATGCCTCCAAGTGAAAGGTGTTGCAGAATTTTGTATCTGTGACACTCGGTTCACCACAAAGACCTCCAAAGTGTGGACGGACGTCTTCAACCAACACAAAACAATTTGACTGTCCGTCCAGGCGTAAGAGGATCGAATGTCCACAGTTTCACCCAAGGTATTAACAACGTGATTCAATAGACGCACAAGAAGAGCTGCCCCTGACAACTCCAATTTGGGAATGGTCAATGCTGTTCGAAGAGGGGCCACCTTGCTCTTGGCCATGACCAGCGACAGCTTCCCCTGGCCTGTCGCGCTGACGGTGCGCAGATAAACAACGGCTCCGTAACCGTGCGACGACGCGTCACAAAATCCGTGGAGGGTAGCAGTGTAACTCCCAGGGGGGAGGATGGCGCGGGGCAACACGACCTCATTGACCGCAGGGAGTGTGGACACAAAGTGGATTCAATCCTTCAACAGGGTTTCCCGAAGCGGCTCGTCCCAACCAAGTCCCGCGGTCCAGAGGCGCTGGAGAAAGCATTTCGCCCAAAACAGTACCGGACAAATCCAACCATTAGGATCAAAAGTCCTTGCGACAGTAGACAACACAAGTCGTTTAGTCCAAGTGTGGGGCGACTCTAGGTCGACATCGTATGTAAAGATGTCTTGGACAGGTCTGTACTGAACACCGAGGACGGCCATCATGGCGGGGTTGTCAACGTCTTCAACAAATGCGGGTCCTGTCTATGATCCTCCGGCAAACCTTCCAATAGAGCTGGAGAGTTGGACACCCATTTACGCAACTCCTATCCAGCGGAAGCCAGGATCCCAATCAACTCGTCACGCAATAAAATGGCTTCCCCAACCGTGGGAGCCCCAGTACAGACGTCATCGACGTACAGGTCCGTTTTCAAGATGGCGGACGCCCGAAGGAACTTCAAACGCTCTCGGTCCGCGAGCTCCCAAAGCGAACGAATGGCAACAAAGGGGCTAGAACGAAGGCCGTATGTATTCGTATTGAGCTCGTACACAATCATGGGGTCCTGGGGGTTCTCGCGCCACAGGATTAACTGATAACGTCTGTCATCCTGGTGAATGACCGTTTGTCGGAACATCATCTTGATGTCGGCCACAAAGACAACCTGATGTCGACGGAAAGACGTGATGACGTCACAAAGGTCCTTTAACAATTTGGGGCCTGAATGTAAGCAATCATTCAATGAGACACCCGAAGAAGTTCGCGCAGACCCATCAAACACCGTGCGCAGCTTGCCAGTGGACGGCTTGAGGACCGCATGATGGGGCAGGAAGTAATGTTCAACTGAGCGCCAATCCAACCTTGACACCGACATGTGTCCCAAATCCGCGTACTCCTGCATGAAATCCAAGTACTTCTGCCTCAACACAGGGTCCCTGCCCATGCGGCGCTCCATTGCCAACAATCTCTTCTCGGCCGTAGGTCTAGATTCACCGAGAGGTGGTCGCACTGCGACAAAGGGCAACCTGGTAACAATCCGACCGGAACGGAGTCGACCCGTGTTGTTCTGATAGAACAATTCGCAATCCTGGTGTTCCGGGTTCAAACGGGCCACCTGAGGGGGCTCCTCAACCTCCCAAAACCTCTGAACGGCGTCAGAGAGAGCGGAGCCGGACACCAATGCACAATCAAGCTCAGGTGGAGGGGGTTCCTTAAATACCGGTCCCATCAATGCAAAGCCAAAGATGGTCGAGACAGCCACCAACCCGGTTGGCTGCAAGACCCTTATACCACCCAAAAATATTCTCCCTAGTACATCGGCACCCAACAACAAATGCGCTGTACTAGGAGAATCAAACCTGGGGTCAGCCAACTTCATACCCAACGTCAACCGAACAATATCTGAAGACAACTGTGTCCGGGGATGTCTTCCCAGAATGTTCTTCATAACAATGGCCGAGGTACTAATTAATTTTAGGGCCCAACGAATGCAAAGGAGTGAGCCCAAACCGATCCTGTCCCTCAACAGTGGTGACAGCTGCGTTGCCCACTCCTCTAATCGTGTCTGAATAGCCACGTACATCAAGGCCTACCTGTCCCACCAACCAAGACGACAAAATGCAGCCCTGGGAACCCGTGTCCAAAATGGCACGGACCACAACAGAGGCCCCCGCTGGTCCCCAGACCCTGACCGATGCCGTAGGCAACAAAACCGTGTCAATCTGGGGGGCTGCAGTAGTGGGGCAGGCGCCGACTTCCTAATGTCTGGGCGGTGACCGATCGCCGCACCCAGACTGTAGTCTCTCGCGATGAGGATAGGGTTCAAACCCCTCGTCCGCGCGATGTCCCGAGCCGCGTGCCATCGCTGGAGGGGCGTATCCCACCGGATGCTTGAATGGCGGGGGGCGCGACTCCAATCGGGGACGCTCCGCCAACGGAGGGGAGGGCAGTCGGTGCTGGTCCGGTCACTGCCGGCAAGCGGCCGTTGCGTATTCGTCTCCATGTGAGGGAGCCCTACGGCGCTCATGCGGCTCTCGTGACACGGGGGGTGGCGAGCGGCGTTCAAACCTGCGGATCTCGCCTCGGTTCTGCACTGGCGAGCGGACCCCGTGACCGTCTCCATCGTACCCCCCCGTACGCGAACCCCCCACAGAGGCTGGACTGCCAACGCGGTTCGCGTTCGCGCATAAACTGTCCAAATGTGGTCCCCCACAAACTCTGCAAGGACGGGGGTTGGGCCATTCCCGTTGGAAATGTGCCCCCAAACATGAGTAGCACAGTCGGCGTGCACTGGCAATGCGGCGGCGGGCACTCACGTGCTCTCCCAAAAAGGCCGCGCAAGTTGCTATGCCATGCCCCGTCGCCTTACAATAAGAGCAGTCAGGACGAATCTGGGTGCCGGCAAAACGGGGGGCGGGGCGACTCTCAACAGGCCCACGAACCCTAGGCAGTCCCTGGCCTAATGGCCGAGGAGACGGGACGGTGGGCGAGACCCCATGGCAATACTGGAGTTGTCTAGAAACCGGCATTCGTCCTCCAAGAACTTGACGAGGTCCTCAAAAAGGGGGAGATGGGTGGCACTATCCCCACCATATTTTTGCTCAAAACGGGACTTCAAGTCCACGGGCAGCCGTTGCAGCACTATATGCACCAAGATGTACGACCAATGGTCGACTGGCAACTCCAGTCGCCTCAAAGCATTGGTCGCTGCCAACAACGGGTTCAAAAGGTCAGTACGCAAGGCTGACACTCTGGTAATAAAGGGCAATCCCAAAATATGGCTAATGTGAGCGTCAGCCAAACACCGTTTATTGTGGTACCGCCGGGAGAGCAGCTCCAGAGCAGTAGGGTAAGCCGCTTCCGTTACCGGTAAGTGCTGCACCAAGGCTCGGGCCTCTCCCTTGAGGACGGACATCAAGTAGGCCAACTTTTGGGCGGGTCCAAGGTCCGAGCGCGAGTCCACCAGACTCACAAATAAATTTTGAAAGCCCAGCCAGTGGTCCATCCGACCATCAAAATGTGACAGTTCAAGCGTGGGCAGCTTGCTCAAAAGTCCCGGGCAAGCGACAGAGGTCTCCGGCTTGACCTGGACAGACTCCCGGCTCTTCAATATTTCCCTAGCACGTAGGGAAATCGTGTCTGCCAACGCCAGGATCTGGTCGTAGTCACCAACAACCTTGTCCCGCGCTGCCTGACTCAGCTGATCCAACCCGAGGTCCTCAGCCAGGTGGCTAAAGCGGGTGAACAGGGCATCTACAGCCCCAAGCCTGTTCTCCATACCGCCGAATCTGGTAAGAGTGGTCTCTGCCAGCTCTGGTCGAGTAGTAGTGGCCGCCGCCGAAGTGAACCACCTCACTTGTGTGGTTATACCGGCTATGGCCTCCTTCGCTGCACTTAAATGAGACATTCCAATGACCAAACTTCAACAAATTAGATAAAGAGATTACCCAAACAAAGAAATTATTTAAACAATGTTAGTTCAATTTAATGGCAAAAAACTTAAGTTCAAGTTTATTTTATCCAACAATGATGCAAAACACCAATACAAATATAATTCAATATAGCTTACAAATAAGCATTCAATTATAGAATGTTATGTGTGTACAACATGACAGGCCACCATCAACTGATTAAATCAAATGCCTTAACAAGAGATTGCCAATTAATTAGTCATAATGGTTCCCCAGCAATGACTCCAAATCAGCACACCAAACTGATATTAACTTGTTTGAACAACTAATAAACTATTGAAATATTGTCAATTTACCTAACACCTGGTATTGTATAGCGTTTATAAATGTAAAATATTGTTTTATTTCTGCTACACTGACCGTAGATACAAAAGAAAATGTATGTATAAAAAATATGTTTATCCGCGTTCTAGAACCCATAACACAAACTAGTTATGCTAGCCTTACTTTGGGTCTAGGTAGAATATCGTGGAATATTTATTTATTTATTTAATATCAACAGGTTCTTTTGAATGCACATCAATGTATACTCGGTACCCATTGATATCTAAAACGGTACCTTTTTTTTTTCGTGCGGAAATCCCTTCGGATACCCCCCCGCCGGCCAGCGGGGGCGGTTATGTCGGGCTTGAACCGACTAAAACCGCACGCCGTCTCGGGTCTACAGACGCCGGGGTGTAAGGTTGCCCATTGAGCATATCCCTCGCACCCCGACTGACCCTCCGGTTTCGAGATGGCCCCCTCGGGTTTGGGAACCACGGTGTCCCTGTCTTGCCCCGGTTTGGGGGAGGGGCGCTAGTCGCCCCACCGTCCCGGCCTGCTTCTGCTGGGGTGACAGGCGGCCTCACCTGCCACCCCCAGGCCTGCGCTCATGGAGGACGGAGGTCGTTAAGCGACCTCCGTCCTCCATTAGCGCAGGCTCCAGCGCAGCTCCATAGGCGCCGTGCCCTGTCTAAAACGGTATCTATATGGGGCTTGGCCCCGGTTGTAGAAGAAATAACGGAAACGTGAAGGTTGCGTTAGAAAAGTTTAATGGCACGAGCACACAGGTAGAACAGTACACACAGAGAGCAGAATAGTTCACAGCAGGAAGATAGAAGTAGTAAGATGATAGAACAGTCAGTAGAAAAACAGATAGGAACAAATTATAAAACATTATTGACTACGTAACACGACACGACAAGCTTAGCGGTAGGTTAGCGGGCGACACGGGTATAGCGAGTGAGGGTTCGTGGCCGACTGAGCTCGCTAACTGAAGGACCGGCGCGCGCGCATCGCGGCGCGCCGGGCGCCCCGGACGGCAGCGGAGCCCGCGAGGATATCTAATATAAAACTCGCGTTCACCGTCTGTCCGTGTGTTGATTGATTGTCGTGTGTGCATGTGTACGTGTGATTGAATATGGTGAGTAGGTACCCTACATCAATCCCCCCCAGAGACCGTCCCTACGAGCGATAGAAATCAGGAAATGGCAGCCTGAGCGCGTCCTTTTTGACGTCACCCTGAGCTGGGACTGTATGTCCTGTTGGAAAATGGTCAGGTAAGGGACTTGGGATTTGGATGGGATCGGGAATAATAGTGGGTACAGGGTCAGAGGTAGGATTAGTTAGCATGTAGGCTGGTTTTAAGCGGTCTATAGATACTACTACGGTTTTCCCCTTGACCTGTATCTTAAAAGTTTTGTCACCACGACTGAGTACCTTATAAGGGCCGGTATAAGGTGGTTGTAAGGCACAGCGTAATGAGTCATCCCTCAAAAATACGTGACTTGAAGTGGAGTGGTCTTTATAGACAAAGACTTTCCCTTTGCTATGACGTGACGCTGGTACCGGTTGCAGTTTAGCTGCAAATCGCTGCAGTCCAGTGGTAAATTCCGATATGTCGGTGTAGGGTTTCGGACCCACTAAATCAGACCGATCAAAAACTGCCGCGCGCGCGCTCCCAACGAGTGCGCACTCCGTCGATATTAGCGCCGTCTTGCGGCGACAGTTGACAAAAGAAATGGCCGCCGGCGGCACGCAGCTCCGTATAAAATTACTAATCGCAATTAAAACCCGGTAAAACTTGGTGAAAACGTTAGATGTGAAATGTGGGTGCACCCTGGAGCTCTTCCTGACATCATTCCCGACCAATATTGACCTTGGCGCAGTGAGTTGATGAAAACAAAACCGGTGAGTCCTTGGGGTCCGAACATATTTTCAATTTTGTGTTTCATTTTTACATTTAGCTACTGGCGTATACATTTTGATCATTCGAGCCGTGATACCAGTTACGAAATCAATGAAAACAATCATTTGACTAGGTATACACTCAATTTACACAGTTTTCTACTTGTACCTACACTTCGTTTCTCGTTCGACGCCATATTTACGCGTCAAAACAAGAATCAGTTAATTTCACATAATTTCATATAACAAAATGTCTAAGGCAACTACTGATCAGTTGTTAGACTCGCAAATAATGACAAAGGATGTATGTTTTATGCGTCTTGACTATTTGTATGAACTATCAAAGAATGTGCTGGAAAATTCCGAGCGAAGGCATGAGTTCAATGCCCGATTACAGGATTTGTGTTTGTTACGTGAAAAATACGAAAAAGCAGTGGCAGAAATATATGCACTTTCTAAAAAGAAAGATCCCGAGTTCGTTCACGATTACAAAGAAATCAGTATGTTCGATAACAAGTACTATGAAATTCGTAAGGTCGCGGATATTTTGAACTCTGCGGCTAAGGAAATAAAGGCGGAAGATAGTCGCAGTTCTAAACGATCAAAGGCTAGGCTTCCTAAGTTAGAAATATTTCATTTTGATAGTCAGATCGAGAACTGGCCCACATTCAGGGATACTTTTACGACTTTAGTGCATGAAAATATGGATTTGGGAAATATTGAAAAGTTTTATTATTTGTTGTCGTCAGTGAGCGGGTCGGCCGCAACCGTGTTGAAGACGCTGCCGGTTACAGCCGATAATTATGAAGTTGTATGGGCTGCGTTACTGAAACGATACGAGAATAAACGCGTGTTGGCAACTTCATATTTAGATAGGCTTTTCGATTTTCAGCCTTTGCATAGCGAGTCTGCCGACGGTCCTAATTCTTTCTTACAGACGTATCAGGGATGTGTCAAGGCGATTCAGTTATTGAAAATTCCCGATTTGGCGAATTTCTTACTTTTTTATTTATCGCTACGGAACCTCGATAGTGTTACTACGCGCGAATTTGAACAGACCTTAACTCAAGGTCAAAAACCTACTTTTGACGAACTTATAGAGTTTGTGGAGAAACACGTGCGTGTCTTGGAAATGTCTGCGCCTATACCAGTGTCTAGTCACTGCAACACTTCTAAGAGCCACGGTATACAGTCGAAAGTCAACTCTATGTCAAGCAGTGGGTCAACTTCGAATAAATCAACTTCAAATAAATCAAAGTCGCAGAAGACATCTCTTGCTTCGTCTACGGCTGACAGTACAAGTAATTCCGATAATTCAAAAAATTCAAAGTTTAATAAGAATTGTTTGTACTGCAAAAAACCCCATTCGATTTATAGGTGCAATGAATACAGCGATCTTACGCCGGAACAGCGACGAGAAAAAATAAAAAATTTAAAATTATGTGAAAATTGTCTTCGTGAAGACCACAGTGTTGATACCTGTCCGTCGAAAGTGAGCTGTATCATATGCAAATATAAACATCATCACACTTTACACATTGATTCAAAAAGGTCTCAAAATTCGAACAACCAAGGCGGATTGAATACTAGTGTTGTTACACTGACTTGCTCGGCGACTTCCACAGTTTTACTCGGGACGGCCATAATACATGTCGCAGACCACTGGGGCCAGTTCCAGCCGGTACGTTGTATTATTGATAGTGGTGCTATGACTGGGTACATAACTCAAGACTGTGCGAACCGACTGGGGCTTCCGCGCCAGAAGTGTAACTTCGACCCTATAGGTTTAGGAAGTAAACCAGTAAAAGAGTACGGTTTAGTCACTTGTAACATAAAGCCTCGCGACCGTTCATCGCCCATATTAAATACGGATGCGGTTGTAGTGTCGAATATTGCTGGTAATTTACCTACAACACAGCTTTCCACGGAAATAGTGCAAGAATTTCAGCATTTAACACTTGCGGATCCGACCTTTTATAAATCGGCGCCGGTCGACATGCTTCTTGCGGCTGATTTGTTCCCGTATATTTACGATGGTCAGCTCGATCGCGGTACTAGTGGCACTTCTTTCTGCGCCTTCTCGATGAATATAGACCAGGTAATGAATTCATTTTGGGATGTTGAAAATGTGCCGTCGGATGCTGTACATCAGAGCCCAGACGAAATATTGGCCGATCAGCTGTTCACTAAAGAACACACCCGTGACAAAAACGGTAGGTATGTTGTAAAATACCCGTTTCGCCCCGGCTTCGGACTTGGTGAGTCGCGACTGCTGCCACAGCGTAGGCTTAATAACTTAGAAAATAAACTTGAGCGTGAACCGCAACTCAAAGAGGACTATCACAAGTTTATGCGCGAGTACGAGGAACTAGGGCATATGACACGGGTAGGCGAAGTACAAAACGTGGATTCGAAGTATATCATCCCGCATTTTTGTATCTTCAAACCGTCTAGTACCTCCACCAAGCTGCGTGTAGTCTTTGATGCCTCTTGTAAAACCTCTAATAATGAATCGCTCAACTCTGTCGTTCTGCCAGGTCCGAAACTGCAAGCTGACATAAATCAAATTTTAATCAACTTTCGCCTGCACGAAATTTGTTTATCTGCTGATATATGTAAAATGTATCGACAGATTCTTATCGACAAGAGTCAGCGGGCATATCAACATATTTTGTGGCGATACTGTCTCGATCAGCCTATCCAGGTGTTTGAGCTGAATACTGTCACCTATGGGGTAGCTAGTAGTCCGTACTTGGCGATCAAGGTTCTGCACACGCTCGCAGAAGACGAGATGGAGCGATATCCGAAAGCTGCCGATGTTGTGAAGAAATCTTTTTTCATGGACGATTTTTTGTGGTCTGTCGATACGGCTGAAGAAGCTATAGACTTACAGCGTGAACTGATGTCCCTGCTTCAACGTGGCGGTTTTCTGCTGAGGAAGTGGTCAAGTAATTGCCCACAGGTTCTCGAAACACTACCCGAGGAACATCGTGAAACGCCGGTGCAGTTCGACGACGATACCAAGTTGTCAATAAAAGTTTTAGGTCTGCAATGGTCACCTGCAACAGACGCATTCTCGTTCACGACGTTGGCTCCAAACCCTGTAATCACAAAAAGAACCGTATTATCACAAATAGGTCGGCAATTTGATCCACTCGGTTTTGTAGCACCGTGCATCTTTTATGCCAAGAGTTTTATGCAGAAACTGTGGGACCATTCACTGGACTGGGACCAAAGTTTGCCTGCAGATTTGGCTTCTCAATGGCGCGGCTATGTTGAGGAACTGCCTTTATTATCTAACTTCAAATATGATCGGCACGCAATTGAGTCGCAAAGTACTTACTGTCAAATTCTAGGTTTTTGCGATGCATCGATGCTAGGTTATGCAGCTGTTGTTTACCTTCGCACGATGAACGAGGCTGGTGATACTAAGGTAAGCCTGCTTCTTGCCAGGTCCAAGGTCGCGCCGCGCTCTCGTACGATAACCATTCCTCGACTGGAACTGCTTGCCGCCCAATTATTAACCAAGACTATCAAATATGTCAAATCCATGTTAGGAGCGAGAATACATATTCATGAAACTCTTTTGTTCACTGATGCGTCGGTCGTCCTGGCCTGGCTAAACACGCCCACCTACACACTTAAAACATTTGTAGCCACGCGCGTGTCCTATATAGCTGATAACGTACCGATCGAATGCTGGTACCACGTAAGTGGGGTATCCAATCCAGCGGACATCTGTTCTCGTGGCGCTCTACCAAGTGTTTTGTTAGAAACGCCCGAGTCGTTGGGCGGACCGAGTTGGCTCGCCACTGACCGAGTGATGTGGCCGGTCAGAACCATTGACGAATTTAGAGAGGAATTCAAAGACGAACCTCCTCCTGAACTTAAATCAACAGTCTTAATGGCAACTGATACTACCGATGCAGATCCTATTTCGAACTCACCGAGAAGTTTTCCGTATTCAACAAACTCTTGAGAGTGCTGGCGCGTTGTTTCCAGTTCATCCATAACTGTAGGGTGCACCAGTCGGATCGCAGAGCTCTAGCCGTCAGTGACTTAAGACGTTCGCATGATGTTCTTATTAAGAAGGTGCAGCAACACTATTTTTCGTCTGAAATCTTGGCCTTGTCAAAAGGTGAACGTTGTAGTCACTCTTTACAGAAGCTGAACCCCTTCATAGATGCCAACTATTTCCTCAGGGTGGGGGGTAGGCTTGCGCAATCTCAGTTGACCTATGACAAAAAACACCCTTTGCTGTTACCAAAAAAGTCAAATTTAACTAACATTTTAATTGACCATTTCCACAAGTTGCACTTACACGTAGGTTCTCGTACGCTACAAAGTATAATATCTCAGAAATATTGGATCATTTCAGCTCGTAGCACCATTAGATCGCGTACTTCAAAATGTTTATCCTGTTTCAAAGTTAACCCAATACAACGTCAACCTATTATGGGTGATTTACCGAAATTCCGTTCCCAGGACATACACGTGTTTCACACAGTAGGTATCGATATTGGTGGGCCGTTTTATACAAAAGAATCAACTCCCAGGAACGCGCGAGTTTCAAAAACTTATTTATGCGTTTTTGTATGTTGTGCAACTAGAGCGGTCCATTTAGAAGTTCTGTCATCCTTGAGCACGGAATGTTTTCTCGCTTGTCTTGACCGTTTTACGGCCAGACGCGGTCTGTGTCATACTATAGTGTCGGACAATGCGACAAACTTTGTTTCTGCGGGCAAACAGTTGGGTGAAGTATCGCATTTCTTGAGAGCTGAATTTGCAGATATATCAGAAGGTTTTATTTCTCGCAGTATTCTATGGAAACATAATCCACCGACAGGCAGTCACTTTGGCGGCATTTACGAAGCGGCTATCAAATCCGCGAAACTACACTTAAAGCGCACGATAGGGGATAAAGCGTTGTCGTTTGAGGAACTTGCCACTATCTTCGCTCGTGTCGAGGCAGTTCTAAATTCGCGCCCACTTTGCGCTCTGTCAAACGATCCTAGTGAATTTGAAGTTCTTACACCCGCTCACTTCTTAATCGGACGTGAGATACTTTCAGTACCGGAATATGACATTACTGAACTGACTAGCAGTCGCCTAAACCGTTGGCAAACTGTTCAACAGATATCCCAGCTATTCTGGAAAAACTGGAGACGTGATTACTTATATACTTTGAATCAACGTCAAAAGTGGTTTAACAACTGTCAGAATCTTAAAATCGACGATCTCGTTCTTTTAAATTCTGACATATGTCCTCCGTTACACTGGCGACTTGCTAGGGTAACCAAGCTTCATCCCGGACAAGATGGTGTCATACGTGTTGTCACCGTTCGAACGCGTGACGCAGAATTTACTCGACCTGTAGTTAAGCTCAGTCCACTTCCGTTGGAGCAGGACTCTGCTTAAGTTTAATCATTTATTATTTATTTAACACAATTGTACAGCAACTTCTTACAAAACCAGTATGTATTATTAATTTTATCTATTATACAGTCCACTGCACATGCTCATAACTTTATAACATTGCATTGTCACTACTCGTTTCAAAATGCTCGAACAATATCTTTCTTGATATCGTAACTGGAAATCCTAGCGGATTTCAGTGGGGGGAAATGTAGGGTTTCGGACCCACTAAATCAGACCGATCAAAAACTGCCGCGCGCGCGCTCCCAACGAGTGCGCACTCCATCGATATTAGCGCCGTCTTGCGGCGACAGTTGACAAAAGAAATGGCCGCCGGCGGCACGCAGCTCCGTATAAAATTACTAATCGCAAGTAAAACCCGGTAAAACTTGGTGAAAACGTTAGATGTGAAATGTGGGTGCACCCTGGAGCTCTTCCTGACATCATTCCCGACCAATATTGACCTTGGCGCAGTGAGTTGATGAAAACAAAACCGGTGAGTCCTTGGGGTCCCAACATATTTTCAATTTTGTGTTTCATTTTTACATTTAGCTACTGGCGTATACAGTCGGTGTTATGAGCGGCCGTGTCCTGGAAAAACTCGCCAGGTAGTCGTAACGGCTCGCCATATACCAACTCGGCTGAAGAAGACTGCAGGTCTTCTTTAAAAGTGTTGCCTAGGAGCACCAGGGGTAAGGTGTCCACCCAGTTACTGTCGGCGTGGCACAGGATTGCGGCCTTCAGCTGAATGTGGAAACGCTCAATTAAGCAGTTTGTCTGAGGGTGGTAGGCAGTGGTTTTACGATGTTTGAATCCGATAATTTTTCCTAATTATAGGAAAAGCGACGATTCAAACTGTCTACCGCGATCGGTAACAATATCCGTCGGACATCCAAATCAGGATATCCAAGATATTATCGCCTTACCAACCGTTTCTGCCGTCATGTCCACCATTGGCGTAACTTCCGGCCAGCGGGTGTATCGAACTACCACTGTGAGACAGTAACGGTACCCTAGTGAGACGCTTAGAGGGCCGACTATGTCAACGTGGATGAATGCGAATCGCGCGCGAGGTAGATCGTATGTCCCTAAGGGTGAGGACACATGGCGATAAACCTTGGAGCGCTTGGATCCTTCTGCTAAAAGCTGAGTCAACTCTCGGTCGGCAGCTTGGGTTGAAGCTAGCACGTCCAAATCGACTGGCATCTGTAGTTCATCGATACGAGACAGTGGGTCAGCGACAACGTTGTCTTTTCCCGAGATGTGTCTAATATCACAGTCGTGAACTGCGAGATGTAGTCGAGGTGGCGGTATTGTCGGGGCGAACAGTTTTCTTTCCTTTCGTTGAAAGCGAAACTGATCGGTTTGTGTTCAGTATACACCACGAAATGTCTGGTTTCTAGCATATGTCGAAAGTATTTTATACTTTCGTATATAGCCAGAAGCTCGCGGTCGTACGGTGAGTACTTTTGTTGAGAGGGACACAACTTCCGCGAGAAAAATGCTAAGGGTTCCCACACCCCACCATCTACTTGTTGCTGCAGCACTGCACCCATCGCCAGGCTGTTAACGATTCGCCGGTAATGTCTACAGGGTGAGTAGCCTTAACTGACCTAGTGAGGAGTGCGTTCAATGGGGCCTGAATAGCTGCAGCGTTGGGTAAGAAACGCCTTTAAAAATTGACCATGCCTAAGAATCGTCTCAGCTGTCGGACGGTCTTAGGTACTGGGAACTCGTTTATGGCCTGGACTTTAGACTCTAGAGTTTTGGTACTGGCTGCAGAGATTCTGTAGCCTAAAAATGTGACTTCGCTTGCACCAAAAACACATTTTGGGGTGTTCACTAAGACACCGTATTCCTTCATGCGGCTGAAAAGCTGGTGAAGGTGTGCTTCGTGTTCCTGCTCGTTTTTAGACGACACCAAAAAATCATCCAGGAAACAGCTGTAGCAAAAGTCTAAACCTCTGGTCATTTCATCAACAAACCTTTGAAATGTTTGTACAGCATTTCGTAGGCCAAACGAACGAAAGGAATTCATACAGGCCTATCGGGGTAGTTATGGCGGTTTTAGGGATATCAGCCTCATTAACCGGGATCTGGTTGTAAGCCGAAAATACTTTAAAAATACTTTACAACTTTGAAAATACTTTACAACCAGAAGTAGACTGGGCAAAGTCGTGAATATGCTTAATAGGGTAACGGTCTGGTATTGTCCTGGCATTAAGCATGCGGTAATCGCCACAAGGGCGCCAGCCGATATCCTTCTTAGGCACCAGGTGTAGCGGTGAAGCCCACGGGCTTTCAGAAGGACGGGCCGTACCGTTGTCCAGCATCATCTGGAATTCCTGTTTGGTAATTTTAAGTTTGTCAGGTTGTAACAGAGATTAAAGAAAAAGCTGTAATTATAGTTAGCGCCATCTGTGGACACAGTAGCAACTACTGCGAATGCCTCGATGTGGCTGACTCTAATCGTGATTCGGCTAATCCACGTTAGGGGGCGTGAGTTATGCGTTATACTCAGTGATAGAATTTTCGAGTTGATTATCAGTATGGGAACGATTCTAGCAAGATCCAGAATTAATTTCAAATAAGGATGTTCGCAGTGGCCCTATGATTCATTTTTATTTTGTTGTTTGAGAAGCCACTAAGAGTGTCCATATTCCATATCTATTGTATTTAATTACCTTGACGCTCGAAAAGTGAGGTTAGCTTTTGTGTGTGTGTTGGTGCCCAGATTTGAACTGGTAAGTTATTTTATTCCATTGCTGTCAGTGTATTCTCATAATGGGGATTTGTTATTGATAAAAGTTGTATATCTTGATCGCAGGGTCGTTTGGTCTCGGAACGAACCTATAAAATGGATTCAGACGGCAGTGACTCTGAGGTTGTCAATAGCTGAGGCCTGGATACATATATATTGGGAACGCAGATCTCAAGGGACGCTCCGGGATCTGTTCTGCCGGAGCACAACCACTGGGGGCCCCGCGGAGACTCCGGATCAATAAGGTCAATCAATCTTTTATTGTAATTGTTTTTTGTATCACTGCTGACCGGCGCAAAGCTGATTTGTCAATACTGAGCGGGACCACTAGGTACGGGCACTGGATGAGAACCACCCCGTGACTAGCTCCGGTGAGCAGAATTAATCAACTATCTACATATGAGTGTACCTGTACCCGTGTTATCTTGTATCCTTCTGTGTAACTTATTCTATATATCTGTCTGTGTGCTGTGACCTATCACTACTCTCAAGCCTATCTCTGTGTACTTAAACTTATATTTATTCCGTATCTTTATTTTCTATGTGTTTTTGTTTCCTCTGAATGTATGTATCTATAACGTGGCTTCTAAATATATGTATGCCAACCTGTGAGTTTTCTTTCATTGGAAATCAGCTGACCCATGCACCAACTGTAACCTCTGAGACAAGGCGCCCTGGGATTGAGAACTCATCTGCTCACCTGGTCTAGCCGGTGAGTAACCAGGACAAGAATACTGGCTACAGAGTGGCGACCAAATTTGGGCAAGATATTTTAGTTATTATATTGGTGTGTGCATAGGGTTTGCGGGTCTCTGATGAAACTAGTAACTCTGAAATCCGTCTGCGACTCCCCAAGACGCTAATTGGTTGTGCTTGAGCAGCTAAGCACGTAATTACTTCTGATAATATCTCTGACCGCTTTGGCGAATTGGAGGTCGAGGCTGTTGGTCACATTACTGAACATTATCGAGTCTTCAGTAATACCGTGGCTCTGAAACTGGCCCTTGAGCATCGCGAACCACAGCTCTGGGTCCTCCGGTGAAAAAGGTGGGTTTTCTCATCGTTACATTGTCGTCGACTCCCGCGATATCACCGTCAGTGGGCATCTTGCTAGGAAAGTTCGTAGTCGGGGTCACCAGTTATGGGGCTTGGCCCCGGTTGTAGAAGAAATAACGGAAACGTGAAGGTTGCGTTAGAAAAGTTTAATGGCACGAGCACACAGGTAGAACAGTACACACAGAGAGTAGAATAGAATAGTAAGTTAAGCTCATCTGCCCTGCGTATAGCTCCAACGACTCCCATTTTCATCGCAGAACAGTTAACCGCTACTGCTAAAC
This sequence comes from Cybosia mesomella, assembly GCA_946251805.1. Taxonomy (NCBI): domain Eukaryota; kingdom Metazoa; phylum Arthropoda; class Insecta; order Lepidoptera; family Erebidae; genus Cybosia; species Cybosia mesomella. The sequence goes on from OX276395.1 coordinate 13,530,086, forward strand.
GCCTTTTTTATCTCGCCCGCACACATGCAAAGGCTAATCGTTACCTGTACTGCTGGACAGCAAACGGACGAATCCTGCTGAAGAGAGATGTCCATAGCCCATCTATTATAATAAAAAGCGGGTTACAGCTAAATCACGACTAAGCTAAGCAATGACTGACTAGTACACCTTTCTAAGTTAACTGTACCTTATCTTATTATCCTTTATGTTATCATTGTAATTTATTTTAGTTCTTATTATAATTTAAAAATGATCTTAATTGTACATACACATATATACACACAATACACATCACAAAAAAATTACTTCCACGAACATAAATCCCAAATTGATCTATGTAGTTTTCACCGATGTTTATAATTATATACACCAATGTTCACACTCTCCTGAACAAACACAATCATACATTAAAAACACAAATTACTATCTGAAAATTATGACCCAAAATATCCGATCTATACACTCAAATTTCTTAGAATTACAAACCTTACTTCATCGTATAAATGTTGATTCTAACCTCCTGGTTTTGACAGAAGGGTGGCTAAACTGTACCACCAACAACTTAATACCCATCTTACCACATTATTTCTCATATAGAACCAGCATACACCTAAATAAAAACGATGGTGTTGTTGTATTTGTTAAATCTAATCTTGTATCTACCTGCGAAGAACCGGATTTCAACGGTTCAGCTTCAGGACTGATTGTAAAATTGGATACTGATACTATAGTACTCTGCATCTACCGTTCACCCTCAAATAACAACATCCAACCATTTCTAACTGCACTTAATACTCGTAACATACTCCAGTCACTCGCTAAGTATAAAACAGTAATTATAACAGGAGACATAAACATTGACATTAAACAGAGCTCATCTGTCACGGAAATTCATGAGTATCTAAACGCCCTAGCTTATCATGGTTTTTTACCTGCACATACACACCCTACCAGGGACGGAAATTGCCTAGATCATATCATGCTTCGCACCAGATCTAAAACCTTGACTCTTGTTTATGACTCGACTTTAACTGATCATTGCTCATCTTTACTATGCCTGGAAAATAAAGTCCTAAAATCAGGCTGTCTGCAAACAATAAAAAAGATAAATTATGATACCCTTGACTCAGTAATGAAGGATCTGAACCTTGACTCCATTCTATATATGTCGAATCCAAATAATGCTATTGATCACTTTATTATGACATTGAAAGCAACTATAGACAAATGTTCTACAGTACTAAAAGTATCCGCAAAAAAAAGAACTTTCAAACCCTGGATAACCCAAGGTCTGCTCCGATGCATTCGAAATCGCGATTCTCTTCATAAAAAGGTAAAACAATCACCTGGTAACATTATAATAACAACCACCTATAAAAGATACAGAAAGTATTGTACAGCAATACTGAAAAAAGCAAAAAGACAATACGACACACAAGAACTGAATAAGGCCATGTATAACCCAAAAAAACTCTGGGACACTTTAAAAAACATCACAAACACATCTAAAACTAAGCACCCTTGTACTCAATTATTAACACTTTCAGAATCTCCGACTCAGTCCTGCAATGTTATAAACGAATATTTTGTGAATATTCCGAAGACGCTCGCAAATAACACTCTACACTCTAACATCTCACCTTTCTTTTTAAAACGATACTCACGGATCTTGGCACCAATACTAAGCTACATATTTAACCTTTGCTTAGAAACAGCTGTTTTTCCAACATCTCTCAAAAAGGCCATTATCTATCCCATCTTCAAAAATGGCAACGGAAATGTGGTTAGTAACTATCGTCCCATAGCAGTACTTAGTGCTTTATCTAAAATATTCGAACGCATAATTAACAAGAGATTGATTAACTATCTTGAACACTTTAAAATTCTGTCACCGCAACAATTTGGCTTTCGTAAAAATAGATCGACCAGCGATGCAGTACATCAGTTGATAGATTATATTGCAGAAAATCTAGACAGGTAAAGGAAGGTTCTAACCATATTTTTAGACCTCACGAAAGCCTTCGACACTATTCCTTCACCGATCCTCCTATCTAAATTGGAAAATGTGGGTGTCAGGGGTCCACCGCTTGAGTTATTCAACAGCTATCTCTCTAATCGTTCTCAGCTTGTTAACATTGATAACCATAACAGTGACGTGCTTCCTATTCAGTACGGCGTACCACAGGGGAGTATTCTGGGCCCTACACTGTTTCTCGTGTTTATTAATGAGCTCTGCAATCGGAATATACCAAACGCCCAGATTATCTCTTATGCTGATGATACCGCAATCACCTTCTGTGCTGAGTCGTAGCCTGAGTTAGAACTAAGTTCACAGAACGGCTTTAATACTGCGCTAAATTGGCTCTTATCACACACTCTTACTCTAAATATCCAGAAAACAAACTTTATAACCTTCACTATAACTTCAAAAACCCAGCCAAGACAATCTCTATCATTAAAAGCACACTCATGCTCACCTGCACCGCAACTTAATTGCCAGTGTCCAACTTTAAATTCAGTTGATAACACTAAATATCTAGGAGTAATAATTGACAAACATCTGAATTTCAAGTTGCATACCATTACTCTCTCGGGTCGTATACGGAAACTAATCTACATATTTAAAACTTTACGATATATCGCAAACGGGTTTATAATTCGTAATGTATACTCGGCGCTATGTCAATACCTGATTTCCTACTGTATTACTTGTTGGGGTGGTGCTTCCAAATCAGTGATGCAGCCTGTGGAGATCGCCCACCGAGCTATACTTAAAGTTGCCACATTTCGTCCTATCTTGTTCCCAACCACCGAACTCTATAAAACCTGCAACGTTCTGAATATTCGACAATTATACATACTACACACTCTTCTATTTCAACACGCCAGAACACCATACCGTCATATTACCAAACGCCGGAAAGACAAAATCTGCTCCATCCCACCCCCACGTACCTCTTTCATCAAAGGTCCGTAATTTTATTTCGAGAGTTATATGTTCGATGAGTGGAAAGTCGACAGAACGTTTGATCGAATATTGCTATTTCGAATGAACCGTTTATCGTCAAACGCTGCTTCGACTGAACGATTCTTCGAATATTTATCAATCGATGGACTGATGTCCGAAAATTAGTAAAGTGGGTTAGGTTAGGTTAGAACTGTGACCCCAACAGAGCGCAAGCCGAGCGAGCGGAGCGAGCGTGCCGCGGTAGCGGCCGGCGAAGCGCTGGAATCAGTTTATTATCTTCCTTTTCATAAAATTTCATGTCTAAATCTCATTCGAAACAGCAATCCATCGATCCATCGATAACAGTCACGACAAGGAAACTACACGACAAGCTTAGCGGTAGGTTAGCGGGCGACACGGGTATAGCGAGTGAGGGTTCGTGGCCGACTGAGCTCGCTAACTGAAGGACCAGCGCGCGCGCATCGCGGCGCGCCGGACGACTCGGACGGCAGCGAAGCCCGCGAGGATATCTAATATAAAACTCGCGTTCACCGTCTGTCCGTGTGTTGATTGATTGTCGTGTGTGCATGTGTACGTGTGATGAATATGGTGAGTAGGTACCCTACACCTATAACAAAAAAGCAAATAAAAATATTTTGTGTGTCCTTCTTTCTGTCTGTTTGAATTAGGTATAATTCATTGTATTCATTATGCCGCGGTAGCCTAGTGGTATGGGTAATGGACTGCTGAGCCGAGGTCTCGGGTTCGATCCCAGGTCTTACCATGGCACACACCAATGACTTTTCGATGCTTTTCGAAGCTATGTGTGTATTTATCGCAGGCTTATAAGTGCCCGGTTAATGGCAATAGGCATTGGGACGTATAGGCGTGAGTTTATGAGTTTATGTTCTCTCTCCGATTAGGACGGGACTTCCACCGGCAGATAGCTAATATTATAAGGTGTAACATGGGCTACTTTAGAAAGCGTATTAGGGTTCCGTGCAAAAGATTAAAACCCAGATGTAAGTCCACGTGGATGAAGTCGCGCGCACAGCTAGTTGTAAAATATTTATGCACATCCGATTGTTAACGGATATCTCACTTCGATTTGCTACGAAATTTAGAAACATACATAGATGCTACGTAATAACGTAGTGATTAAGGTAGTATGACAGGTTCCAGGGTCAAAGCGGCACTGGATATCCCCAAGTGGAGGTAGTCTGCTATGCGAGGAAGCCGCGATGAAGGAGAGATGGCGAGATTTACACTTAACTTCAAAAGGGGTCACACATGTTTATCTATAGGCCAAAGAAAATCTATGAACCACTAGTAAAACGCTTTTTATAATACGAGTATTTAGACTTAAACTTCATGAATTTATAGTTAATCCGTATTTTGTAATAAGACCGATCGAGTTTGGGCTCATTTGTTTTGTCTTCACAGAATCTCTGATGGGACATGTTATGAGATTTCTCTCTCTAGAGCTCTAATCACCGGTAGCTTGGTCCCTGTACCTGATGCCGGTAGCTAGCCTACTTTTTCTAGTCATGAATATGACAATGAAAGCTTAGTTACTCATCTATTATATTACCTAAATATTTAATAGTAGGCGTTTTTGAAGCCTGGGACATGTGCAGCGGGAGGTATATAGAATGCTACACAAATGCGATATTACTTCGTAATACCTGTCACCCTTTTTAGGAAAAATGTATGTATTTAGTATTTTACACGTTAAGTGTCAGCACATTATCATTTAGCCATCCGGTAACAATGTTAAATCCCTTTTTGGCATTGACAAATACTTCGCCATAGTGTTTACCGCTAAAAAGCAAGCCCCCACTGGCACGCGGGGGGGTATCCGAAGGGATTTCCGCACGAAAAAAAAAAAAAAAGGGACGATACAGCCTTGCTTTTTGGCGGTGGATTTTTGTCCTGGTTGGCAAATTTTAGAGACGGCAACCCTACCGCTTAGGAACATTGTTACTGAATTAGTTGTACTCAACTATACAAAATGTGCTCTTATCGTACTGTAGATATTGCTGATAAGCGTGCAGCGGAAGATCATACTCAGTATTTCTTAGAATGGTGACTACTACAAGTACAGTCAACGACAAAAGTTAACACTGAAAAATTTACAAACCTTTTTATTTTGGAATACATGTTGTTCAATTCCGGGCCAGGAGGTATAGTGGGCACTTTGATTATATAAATGTCTAGATGGAGCGTCGCCCTACTACCAACAGATATAAAACAAGCCAACCGATGTAAACATGTGTGCGTGCGGCCGGTGTTTTACACGATGCATTCATTTTTCTGTGTGCGTAATTAATGATACCAGCTACTACAAAATTTCCCAAAAATCGCATAGCTATAATTACATTAATTAAATGCTAAGTTTTAAATAATATATGTACGTATTTTTATGACAGCCTCTGTGGCGTGACAGTAGTAAACGCGACTGGTACGTAAGGGCCGCGGGTTCGATTCTTTGCATTGATCTGGGTACTTTCATGCCTCGGGGAGCACGTGAAGCCGTCGGTTACGGCTGCCATACTAATATTTATGGCAGTCGTTACCGGGTAGTAGGAGCCCTAAATCACAGTATTGTTTGAAATATAAAGTTTAAATAAGAAGATATCAATTTTTAAAGTTTTTGTTTGTCTGTTTGTTCCGGTGAATCTATGAAACGCCTAGACTGATTTTGACGGAACTGTCACTGGTAGATAGCTGTTCTGACGGTATGTTTATGAAAATATGTATTTGAAATGTCCAAAGTCTTGAATTCAAATTGTACATAATATAATTTGAATTAAAAACTAGACTAGACATTTGGAAAAAATGTACGTGTACTATAACTTGGTACGTGTGTAATGGTGATACTCTTTCCTGAGACTTTGCATTCAGCTTACCATCAGGCGAGGTGAAGTCAAATTGACGTGTACTATATATATTTAAAAAAAACTGGAGGGTACTAGATTAGATTGAGTGACACGATATTTAACCATAAAACAAACCAGTGAGCGATAAAGACGCTTCTAACAATACTTCATTTGTCCAGTTCTAATTAGAAGTTGAGGAGTTATGAGGATGAATATATATATATCATACAAATGTACATACATACATATATACCTACATAGCCGGTCAAAATCCTAATTTGCCTTTGCCGTAGTCGGGTAAAAAGATAGTAGTAGATGTTTAGGTAACTTGTTTATAGTCGGGAAGTACCTATCTCCAAGCTAAGGGGCAGAAAAATAGGCTTCAAAGGACTCAAGAGTAACATAATAAAGAAATACGTACCCACATTCTACGATATAATGCTAGTAATGCTAATTAAGCCTTTTCATATCAAACACGGCATATTTATCTCAAATCTATTTTTTAACACAGTACTTTATGGCCGCTAGAGGGCACCACATTAGCTTCAATGACACCACATATAGCCTATAACTAGCGGACAATAAACACGCTTCTAATGGTACCTCATTTGTCCAATAACATTCTAATAAGTAGTTGAGGAATTATGAAGGAACAGAAGAACATATATTTGCTTGTCAAAATCATTACCTTCCTTTAGCTTTGCCGTAGTTAGTAAATAATGTTCTAATCTAAATCAATGAAAATTTGGGAGATTGGCTCCCCCAACCGATTAACATGAATTAAAAAAAACTGGCAACACTCACAAATATGGCGTGAATTGGTGTGTGATAAATGACATTATTTTATGATGAAATGAAAAATAATATACCTTGTATTTTGGTTACTTACCGATGATAGGTAATGTGTGTAGTAGTTTTTAGTCGTCCTTTATAATTCCGGCACACTTTAATAGTACAAGTCGCCATTATTTCGACAGTTTTTGTTTATTGTTTTTCGCGGGAATTACGTTGTGACACCGAGCCGACACGATGGTCACTGAACCAGCGCGTAAGTACTTAGGGTATAGAAGTTATCCCTTATTTTTTGGGACGCTTGTGCGCATTTGACACTCCATCTAGACATTTATATAATCAAAGAGTGCGCAGTGGAAGTTGGCCCTCCTGGCTACAATGGGGAATGAGCAGTCTGTGGTTCACAGAGCAAATTATTGTTAATGAAATAGGTTTCACTTACCATTTACTTAGGAGGCGCTCCGAAACAAACGCTTTTACCTTTCTGTGTCTGTATCCAAGTGTATCTGAAGTGTTAGGTGTATGATGTTTCGTGTGTAGACAAATAAACACAACGCGTGGTACACTGGAGCCCTTCACATCAAATATGTAATTCGGTCGAACAACTCCCAACTGATTACGTTAATAATTCCAAAATATAACCAAACCAACGCGAGCCAAATACGATTTTCGCGGATTATACTTTATTCGAACAAAAACTTATTTTAACCAAACAAGACTTTTTCTCAAGACAATTCTTTCAACAAGTTGACAAACCAAGTGACATAGATCTGTAAACGCAAATTTTGTTTTTTTTTTACTTCGTTTAGGAACGCAACATCTACCCCCCCCCCCCCCGGACGGGCCTTCCCGTACACTCATTAATTGGCAATCTTGATAAGGTTGCGACCGCTCTCCTCATCACCGATCCGTCAACCAAAACCTCAGCAAATCGAGGAACCCCATCGGTGCCAGCCACTAGATTGAGAATGCGCCCCCGGCGCCAATACAACGGCATTAGGTTGGCATCCTTAATCAGGACGTGGTCTCCGACCTTGGGAGGATGAGTTTTATCCGTCCACTTGACGCGCTGCTGGAGGATGTGCAAGTACTCCAAGCTCCAACGCTTCCAAAAGCTCTGAGCGAGCTGTTGCACTAACTGGAACCGCGATAGCCGATTTCGGCTCACATCGACAAAGGGGTGCTCCAGCAGGGCGACAAGTGGTTGTCCAGCGAAAAAAGGGGCCGGGGTTAGGGCCTCCAAATCATTAGGGTCCGAAGAGAGCGGGCACAATGGACGCGAGTTTAGTACGGCCTCAATGCGGCAAAATACCGTAGCTAATTCCTCAAAGGTGAGAACTGTGTCTCCCAATAATCTCCGCCAGAGTCCCTTGGCCGCTTTCACCGCGGCTTCAAAAATACCCCCCCAATGGGGGCAGGCTGGCGGGTCAAACAGCCAAGTGACCCCTCTGCGGGCTAATTTGTTGCCTATGTCAACCTGGTTCTCCGCAAGGAAGGCGTAAACTTCCTTCAAATAGTTACTTGTACCTCTGTAATTGGTACCGCAATCAGATCTAATTAAAGAAGGCAACCCTCAGCGAGACACGAATCTATCCAAAGTTGCCACAAAGGCCTCCGTCGAGAGCGAGGTTACTAGCTCCATGTGTACTGCCTTCGTTAACAGGCAGACAAACACACACAAATAAGCCTTAAGGATTTTACTGTTACGAAGAGTAGACGTCTTCACCAAAAAGGGACCGGCAAAGTCCGTTCCGACGCCTGCAAAGGGCCTTGCCTCATTGACACGATCAGCCGGCAAGTCTCCCATCATGGGCTGCATAGTGGGGGCCTTAGTCCGGTAACATGGCATGCAACGAAAGATAATGCTGCGGATAGTACGACGGGCCGACAAAATCCAAAAGTCTCGCTGCAGAATGGCCAACAGCGCATTACAACCGGCATGCGAGTTCTTAATGTGACGATCAGTCACCAATAACTTGACCAAATGGCTTTGCTAGCAACAAGAGGGGGCAACAAGAGGGGGCAACAAGAGGGGGTGACGAGCTCCGTAGGGGAGGCTAGAGTGCCTCAAACGTCCTCCAACACGCAAGAAACCCGCATCATCCAAAAAGGGGCTCAGCTTACTGATAGCTCCCGACAACTTAGCCATACCGGACTTCAAGATTTCAATCTCCTTGTCAAAGTGTGCAGCCTGCACAGAGCGGACCCAAAGGAGGAGAGACTCCTGGAGCTCTTAAGGAGAAAGGACCGGTGACAGGCGTTTGTCCCCACGGTTCCTACAATTGTGACGAAAGCGCCTGATCCAAGATGTGACATTCAACAGTTTATCGAGGGAGCTGTACCGATTCAACAAAAGGTCGGGATCAAACGGCGGGTCCTTCGTCTCAACAGCGAGCACCCTTAGCCCGGGCAAAGGATCCGTCATCAAGACTGGCATTCGAGGCCAAGCATCCTCGGACCGAGTCAGCCAGTCTGGCCCCCACCAGAGAGGGTGATCAATCAAGTGAGGGGCCGTGCACCCACGTGAGGCCACGTTGCCGGGGTTCAGGTCCCCAGGGACATGCCTCCAAGTTAAAGGCGTTGCAGAATTTTGTATCTGTGACACTCGGTTCGCCACAAAGACCTCCAAAGTGTGAACGGACGTCTTCAACCAACACAAAACAATTTGACTGTCCGTCCAGGCGTAAGAGGATCGAATGTCCACAGTTTCACCCAAGGTATTAACAACGTGATTCAATAGACGCACAAGAAGAGCTGCCCCTGACAACTCCAATTTGGGAATGGTCAATGCTGTTCGAAGAGGGGCCACCTTGCTCTTGGCCATGACCAGCGACAGCTTCCCCTGGCCTGTCGCACTGACGGTGCGCAGATAAACAACGGCTCCGTAACCGTGCGACGACGCGTCACAAAATCCGTGGAGGGTAGCAGTGTAACTCCCAGGGGGGAGGATGGCGCGGGGCAACACGACCTCATTGACCGCAGGGAGTGTGGACACAAAGTGGATCCAATGCTTCAACAGGGTTTCCCGAAGCGGCTCGTCCCAACCAAGTGCCGCGGTTCAGAGACGCTGGAGAAAGCATTTCGCCCAAAACAGTACCGGACAAATCCAACCATTAGGATCAAAAGTCCTTGCGACAGTAGACAACACAAGTCGTTTAGTCCAAGTGTGGGGCGACTCTAGGTCGACATCGTATGTAAAGATGTCTTGGACCGGTCTGTACTGAACACCGAGGACGGCCATCATGGCGGGGTTGTCAACGTCTTCAAACAAATGCGGGTCCTGTCTATGATCCTCCGGCAAACCTTCCAATAGAGCTGGAGAGTTGGACACCCATTTACGCAACTCGTATCCAGCGGAAGCCAGGATCCCAATCAACTCTTCACGCAATAAAATGGCTTCCCCAACAGTGGGAGCCCCAGTACAGACGTCATCAACGTACAGGTCCGTTTTCAAGATGGCGGACGCCCGAGGGAACTTCAAACGCTCTCGGTCCGCGAGCTCCCAAAGCGAACGAATGGCAACAAAGGGGCCAGAACGAAGGCCGTATGTATTCGTATTGAGCTCGTACACAATCATGGGATCCTGGGGGTTCTCGCGCCACAGGATTAACTGATAACGTCTGTCATCCTGGTAAATGACCGTTTGTCGGAACATCATCTTGATGTCGGCCACAAAGACTACCTGATGACGACGGAAAGACGTGATGACGTCACAAAGGTCCCTTAACAATTTGGGGCCTGAATGTAAGCAATCATTCAATGAGACACCCGAAGAAGTTCGCGCAGACCCATCAAACACCGTGCGCAGATTGCCAGTGGACGGCTTGAGGAGCGCATGATGGGGCAGGAAGTAATGTTCAACTGAGTCCAATCCAACCTTGACACCGAAATGTGTCCCAAATCCGCGTACTCCTGCATGAAATCCAAGTACTTCTGCCTCAACACAGGGTCCCTGCCCATGCGGCGCTCCATTGCCAACAATCTCTTCTCGGCCGTAGGTCTAGATTCACCGAGAGGTGGTCGCACTGCGACAAAGGGCAACCTGGTAACAATCCGACCGGAACGGAGTCGACCCGTGTTGTTCTAATAGAACAATTCGCAATCCTGGTGTTCCGGGTTCAAACGGGCCACCTGAGGGGGTCCTCAACCTCCCAAAACCTCTGAACGGCGTCAGAGAGAGCGGAGCCGGACACCAATGCCCAATCAAGCTCAGGTGGAGGGGGTTCCTTAAATACCGGTCCCATCAATGCAAAACCAAAGATGGTCGAGACAGCCACCAACCCGGTTGGCTGCAAAACCCTTCTACCACCCAAAATTATTCTCCCTAGTACATCGGCACCCAACAACAAATGCGCTGTACCAGGAGAATCAAACCATCAGCCAACTCCATACCCAACGTCAACCGAACAATACCTGAAGATAACTGTATCCGGGGATGTCTTCCCAGAATGTTCTTCATAACAATGGCCGAGGTACCAATTTTAGGGCCCAACGAATGCAAAGGAGTGAGCCCAAACCGAGCCTGTCCCTCAACAGTGGTGACAGCTGCGATGCCCACTCCTCTAATCGTGTCTGAATAGCCACGTACATCAAGGCCTACCTGTCCCACTAACCAAGACGACAAAATGCAGCCCTGGGAACCCGTGTCCAAAATGGCACGGACCACAACAGAGGCCCCCGCTGGTCCCCAGACCCTGACCGATGCCGTAGGTAACAAAACCGTGTCAATCTGGGGGGTCGCAGTATTGGGGCAGGCGCCGACTTCCTAATGTCTGGGCGGTGACCGATCGCCGCACCCAGACTGTAGTCTCTCGCGATGAGAATAGGGTTCAAACCCCTCGTCCGCGCGATGTCCCGAGCCGCGTGCCATCGCTGGAGGGGCGTATCCCACCGGATGCTTGAATGGCGGGGGGCGCGACTCCAATCGGGGACGCTCCGCCAACGGAGGGGAGGGCAGGCCGGTGCTGGTCTGGCCACTGCCGGCAAGCGGCCGCTGCGTATTCGTCTTCATGTGGGGGAGCCCTACGGCGCTCATGTGGCTCTCGTTCTCGTGACACGGGGGGTGGCGAGCGGCGTTCAAACATGCGGATCTCACCTCGGTTCTGCACTGGCGAGCGGACCCCGTGACCGTCTCCATCGTACCCCCCCGTACGCGAACCCCCCACAGAGGCTGGACTGCCAACGCGGTTCGCGTTCGCGCATAAAATGTCCAAATGTGATCCCCCACAAACTCTGCAAGGACGGGGGTTGGGGCATTCCCGTTGGAAATGTGCCCCCAAACAAGAGTAGCACAGTCGGTGTGCACTGGCAATGCGGCGGCGGGCACTCACGTGCACTCCCGAAAAGGCCGCGCAAGTTGTTATGCCATGCCCCGTCGCCTTACAATACGAACAGTCAGGACGAATCTGGGTGCCGGCAAAACGGGGGGCGGGGCGACTCTCAACAGGCCCACGAACCCTAGGCAGTCCCTGGCCTCTGGGCCGAGGAGACGGTGGGCGAGACCCCATGGCAATACTGGAGTTGTCTAAAATCCTGCATTCGTCCTCCAAGAACTTGACAAGGTCCTCAAAAAGGGGGAGATGGGTGGCACTATCCCCACCATATTTCTGCTTAAAACGGGACTTCAAGTCCACGGGCAGCCGTTGCAGCACTATATGTACCAAGATGTACGACCAATCGTCGACTGGCAACTCCAGTCGCCTCAAAGCATTGGTCGCTGCCAACAACGGGTTCAAAAGGTCAGTACGCAAGGCTGACACTCTGGTGATGAAAGGTAACCCCAAAATATGGCTAATGTGAGCGTCAGCCAAACACCGTTTGTTGTGGTACCGCCGGAAGAGCAGCTCCAGAGCAGTAGGGTAAGCCGCATCCGTTACCGGTAAGTGCTGCACCAAGGCTCGGGCCTCTCCCTTGAGGACGGACATCAAGTAGGCCAACTTTTGGGCGGGTCCAAGGTCCGAGCGCGAGTCCACCAGACTCACAAATAAATTTTGAAAGCCCAGCCAGCCATCCGACCATCAAAATGAGGCAGTTCAAGCGTGGGCAGCTTGCTCAAAAGTCCGAGGCAAGCGACAGAGGTCTCCGGCTTGGCCTGGACAGGCTCCCGGCTCTTCAATATTTCCCTAGCACGTAGGGAAATTGTGTCTGCCAACGCCAGGATCAGGTCGTAGTCACCAACAACCTTATCCCGCGCTGCCTGGCTCAGCTGATCCAACTCAAGGTCCTCAGCCAGGTGGCTAAAGCGGGTGAACAGGGCATCTACAGCCCCAAGCCTGTTCTCCATACCGCCGAACCTGGTAAGAGTGATCTCTGCCAGCTCTGGTCGGGTAGTAGTCACCGCAGCCGAGGTAAACCACCTCAATTGTGTGGTTATACCGGCTATGGCCTCCTTCGCTGCACTTAAAAGAGACATTACAATGACCAAACTTCAACAAATCAGGTAAAGAGATTAACCAAACAAAAAAATTATTTAAACAATGTTGGTTCAATTAAATGGGCCAAAAATAAACTTCAGTTTAAGTTTATTTTATGCAACAATGATGCAAACACCAATACAATTATAATTCAATATAGCTTACAAATAAACATTCAATTATAGAACAATTATAAAAAAAAATATACAAGCCTGACAGGCAACAATCAACTGATTAAATCAAATGCCTTAAAGAGATTGCCAATTAATTAGTCATAATAGTTCCCCAGCAATGACTCCCAATCAGCACACCAAACTGATATGTTATGAACTATGTATGTATATGTTATGTTTGAACAACTATTATAAAGTATTGTCAATTTACCTACTTTATACCAAATAGCAAGTAAAGTAATAGGTTTTATTGTTTTATTTAAACCACGCTCTGCTACCAAATGTTCAATTCCGGGCCAGGAGGTATAGTGCGCAGTGGAAGTTGGCCCTCCTGGCTACAATGGGGAATGAGCAGTCTGCGGTTCACAGAGCAAATTATTGTTAATGAAATAGGTTTCACTTACCATTTACTTAGAAGGCGCTCCAAAACAAACGCTTTTACCTGTCTGTGTCTGTATACAAGTGTATCTGAAGTGTAAGGTGTATGATGTTTCGTGTGTAGACAAATAAACACAACGCGTGGTACACTAGAGCACTTCACATCAAATATGTAATTCGGTCGAACAACTCCCAACTGATTACGTTAATAATTCCAAAATATAACCAAACCAACGCGAGCCAAATACGATTTTCGCGGATTATACTTTATTCGAACAAAAACTTATTTTAACCAAACAAGACTTTTTCTCAAGACAATTCTTTCAACAAGTTGACAACCAAGTGACAGATAGATCTGTCAACGCAAATTTTTTTTTTTTTTACTTCGTTTAGGAACGCAACACATGTACTTATCAATAATTAATGTATAAGTAGTTTTATAATTGTCAGAGGACAAAGTGAATATATTTTTGTTTCATTTATTACTTTTTGAAAGATTTAAGAGATCGCATTGGGGCAACTTGTAATTGAAGTTTTAAGTAAGATCAATAAATTAATAAAATAAAATAGAATTTGTTAAGCCACTTTTGTCGTTGACTGTACTTACAATAAAGTACTGTATATAACGATTCAGTGTTACGACTTGCCTTACTTTGTTATAACAATGCCCAATATTTGTTTTACATATTTTAAGCTGAAATAAACAACCATTCATAAGGCTTCCATATATGCGGCCATTAGTCTCGCTGTCGATTTCGCCGTCAGTTGAAGTGTAAAGTTATCTCTAAGTAGGTACCCGAATTTGAATAATTGTATGTGTCACTTTGAAACCTCGCTGTGTTTCGCTGTTTCTACGGTTTGAATAAGTAAGTGAAGTGACCTGTCCAGTTATTCCCCGCTGCATGCATCCAAATTACATGATATAATTTATCTTTAAATATAATGTTTAACTTACAAAAATTCAACCGACTTCAATAACCAAAAATGCACTGAACAGTTTAAAATAACTGACTTACAGGTTTATTTCTCAAGATAGATAGACACGTAAGACTCTGCTGCTGAAGTCGGTCCCAAGCCAAAAATGAATTAGGTAAATAGGTTAGGTTCACTTCCACGCAACTTTTAGGTTATTAAAGTCGGTTGTTTTTTTTATTAAAATAGTTTATTTTACCCTTTATAGTGAATGTTACTCAACATCTTAGGTTCATTCCCGGTTGCATGGCTGTCACCTCGGAGTCCGGGGATCACTTATTCCTTCGCCTTCTTTTAATTTGACTTATACAGATTTTATGCGAATGACTGTCGTCTGATCTTCCAACCCCGAGAGGAAAACCTGCACCAGAACCTCGTTCGTCAATCAATAGTCGTACCAGCTCGCAGGTGAGGCTGACTTTCTAGCTTAGTGAATGATATAGACGGTGCTCCGCATCGCAGGGCTCCTATTTCTTCGTGCTTTGTCACAAGTGACTTGACACGAGGGGTATACATTTCTAACGTAATCTTTCCGAGTCGGGATGCGCTGTTTTGGTAACTGTATAGTTACCACTTACCAATTACCACTCTCCACTTCACTTTCTCTCCACTCCATATCACTCTGCACTCCACTCTCCTCTCCACTCCATTCCACTTTCCACTCCTCACTCCTTTCCACTCCAGTCTACAATCTACTCTCCACTCTACTCTCTACTCCATTCTTCACTCTACTCACTCCGCTCCACTCAACTCTGCTCCGTTCCGCACTACTCCAGTGCACTCCACACCACTCCACTCTCCACTCCATTCTTCGTTCACCACTACCTCAATGATCTATCGAATGTTTGAATCTGTAACGTTACAGTAATGTAATTTTAAGGCACTCACAAAATGGCGTAAATTCTGTTGCTCATCTCACTAAAATAAACTGACTCTAAAACTATTTCATTTGAATATCGAAAATTTGTTCTACATGTCATCGGATTTAATCTAGTGTTTAGTAAAAAGGTAGTCTAGTTGGGAGAGTTTTGTAACAGCAGAATCGGCATCAAATCGGTTAAAACCCTCCGGCCACATTGGCAACTGAGATTCGCAACCAGTTGTTAAAAAAGAAGAAATAATATTGCTACGCAACTAGTTGCTCAAAAAGAATATCTATTCCTGTTTGGAAACCAGCGTAGATGAGATTTTAGTTTCGCAACCATTTACCAAAAAAGAAATAAATATCTTTGTTTACATCTGGTTACCAAATAAGATTCTTAATTCTCTTTTCACAGCTACCATTGCGACACCTTTAATTTCGTAAAATCAAACGGACTTTTTAAATGATACCTATAGGTACATAAACCTTCTTGTTACTTTTACTACTGTTAACTTCTTATTTATTTGCTAAATTTATGTAAATGGGAATTCGTTCTGGAAACAAAGTGCACACGATCCAGGATGTTTGGGTTATTTCGGACAAAATATTATTAAAAAAAATTGGATGATCTCAAACGGAAAACCAGCAGTAATTTTGACTCAATTCCAATACAATATAATGACCTGATTAGAGACCTTAAAAATGACGGATTTCATTTAATAGCTCTGATGCCAAAGTTTAACAACGTGAAAACTGGTTTGTATGGTGGAAGAAACAAAATAGTTGGTGCTAAAAGATTACGCTTTACACATGCGCTGGACGTAATTGTACCGTCTAAGTTCGAAAAATGCTTTTTTGTGATTACACTGATGAAAATAAGCATGTCAGAATCATTGTGTTTTGTAATAATAATATGAAAACAAAAATTGAAAATGTAAGTCACTTTTTTGCTGATGGCACTTTTAGGAGTTGCCAAAAAGGGTTCTATCAGTTATATACAATACACTGTTATGATGATCAAAACCAGACAATAGCTCCTATATTTTATGCCCTTTTACCCAATAAGAAAACAGAAACATATAAATTGTTATTAATGTTGATTAAGTTAAGCTGAAGACAGGGCGCTATAGCGCTCATTAGGGGAGACCTATGTCCAGCAGTGGACTAGCCTAGGTTAATGATGAAGTCCCAGATTCCTACATGGAGGCCAGATAAAATTACGCTTGATTTTGAATTAGCCGCTATAAATGCTTTTAAGAAAATATTATATTTCCTAAAATAATATTCAAAGGCTGTTACTATCATTTTAACCGCTGTTTATGGAAAAAAGCAAAATCTCTGAAAATAACTACAAGGGTTATGAAAAGACACATATCAAGATGTATCGGGATCGCCAGTTTACCACCAAATTACATTAATGAAGGGTATAGATATGTTATGGGAAGAAGCCCTAAAGATGATAAAATCGAGAAATTTAATAAATATTTTCAAAATCAGTGGCTTAAAAAACATGATTTCAACAAATCTTGTTCTTGTGCAAATGAATCAGTCAGAACCTATAACAATATTGAAGGTTGGCACCGAAAAATTTACAGTTTCATTGGACGAAAGAATCCTACTTTAGCACATTTACTAAATGTGTTGGAGTCGGAAGCGGAATATTATGATTTAAAAAAACTTACACCAAAAAAAAGAAGGAATACATGGAAATAGATCAAGAAATTGAATTGGCGTTAAACGATTTAAAAGAAAACTATATTTATTTCTGTTGGACATTGCATAGAAATTATAGGCCCATTTGTCATACCTTGGTAAATCAATAGCAACCTATATGAAAGGAATTGTTAAGTTAGTTTGAGATCGATACAATTTTGTTTATTATTTAGAAATCTGCTTGTCAATGTAGGTATAGCGTTTCATAATAACATAAACAAGGTAATTTTTCTGTTCATTTAGATTTAGAATTATGTATTTTAGTTTTTACTTTTTTAAATAAAATAAGCAACTTACAAACATGTGTTTGAATGTGTAAATGTCATTATACTATAAAAAGAAGCATACAAACTAATCATAACGCGTTCTAGACCATATTAAAACCCAGTTGCGTAACAAGATTATATACTTCTCGTTAAACAACTGATTTTATAAAGAATTCTTCATTGGCAACTGGATGTGAAACAGGAATAGATATTCTTTTTGAGCAACTAGTTGCGTAGCAATATTATTTCTTCTTTTTTAACAACTGGTTGCGAATCTCAGTTGCCAATGTGGCCGGAGGGGTTAAAACTACCATAGCCTTAAACTGACATACAGCCAATGATAAGCGATTATGCTTGCCATTGCATTGTTATTTGTTACAGTTAACAGTAAGAAATCAGGGTCAGTCGGGGTGCGAGGGATATGCTCTATGGACAACCTTACACCCCGGCGTCTTTAGACCCGAGACGGCGTGCGGTATTAGTCGGTTCAAGCCCGACATAACCGCCCCCGCTGACCTCCGGGGGGGTATCCGAAGGGATTTCCGCACGAAAAAAATAAAAAAAAGGTACCTAATCTGCCTTGTTCTAAATTACTTTATAATCATAAGTGAAAAAGCACTTAGTGATAGCATTTCAACTTATGTGATTTTCATTTTCAAAGGCGAGACCGGTCAGGTTTAGTAAATAAATATTGTGTACCCAATAGTAAAAGTGACCTAATTTAAAATGTGTAGCAAGTTTCAAGTCAACAGTATCAATAGTCCAATATTGAAATTTAATGGTAGCTACGGGTCTAGGTGACGATATCGAATTTGGTTAGTTCGATGACACATAGTTCGAATTGTATTCAGTTCGAAATGTCTTGGATGCGAAAGACTTTCTTCTGACGAACTGTTAGGGAGCAGGCTCGCGGATTTAAAAAAAAAACCCAAAGTTTGAGTACACCGGGTTTATTGTATTTAAATTTTACAAAACTGAAGCACCTTTAGAATAAATGAGAATTGAAAATGACACGAAATAGAATAATGAAAAGAACAAGTGCTCTGGGAGGAGGCTGGCGGTGAACTGTCTGATTCGCTACCCCCCTTCAGCTCACAGGAGTGAAAGTTCTGATTCACGCGAAAGTGTCAGCTCTTTCGTTGGGATCCTTAGTAAAAACCCCAAATGTTATGAACGTTAGTTCAGAAATTTTTACTTCGATACATGGGCTACCGATGAACTATAGTCAGGTTGGCTTTATTTATTTTTTTGCGAATAATATTAATAATGTACTAAAACAAGCGGCTGAAATACATCAAATTTCATAAACCGGTCTTGTATCAGAGAGGGCACGGGCTTATGGCAATGGGTGCGGCGCGCGAATGGCCCCTAGTGCTATTGCTGTAAGGAATAATACCGGGCGCTGAGTTGCCCCCAATGAAAAATAATAATAAAATAATTTATTTGTTCTCTTCCACAAAGGTACACAAAATACATTTTAAGCACTTCATATGTAAATCATGTAACAGAGGATACCCCAATATCCCTTTGAAAACAGAAGGATATTGCTGCATTCGCCCCCACACGACTCATAAGAAACAATTTTACTCCTTTGTGGGAGACTGGTATCTGAAACAATTTTACTCCTTTGTGGGAGACTGGTATCTGCACTAGGAAATCCTGTCACACAGATTACCAAATAACAATATATTAAATTTAAATTAAATAAATTTAACCGACTTCTAAAAAGGAGGAAGGTTCTCAAATCCACGGAATCTGTTTTTTAACCCCGACGTCAAAACGTCGTATAAAACATAATACACCGGTATTATAAGCGGGACGTGTCGTTGTGGGTGTGTCTGTGGTATCGTAGATACCGAACCGATTTTCATTTTATTTTTTGATTTTATTTGAAAGGCGAATTAGTCGGGAGTGATATTAGCTGTTTAATGAAAATCTGTTCCGGGGCTATTTAAATTTAATGTTCACCGATTACTCAAGGACGCCTGAACTCATTTGGAAATTTCTTAATTATTTTGTTTTAAGGGGTGTTTCCATTTTATTTTAGTAAAGATCTGATCATTCGTTTTAGAGACAGACAGCGGAAGTATAATTAATAAGTATAAAATTAATAACTGTATCATACCAGCGTGTTTCTGAGGATTACCAGAATTAGCTTCCGAGAAATACGTTACATTCACTAAACAGGTAGAAATAAGTAAAATTTTAATTTTGGCGGCCATGTTTTTGCCATTGCAGCATCACCATTTCGTGTTTTATGACATATCCAATTATTTACGTATTATTAACCTAGTAATCTTATCGAACTAGGTTCAGTGTCGTGGGCTCTAGGAATATAGTTCGTCGACAGTCCATATATTCGTTTAAGTCATTCGCATCCAAGACATTTGGAACGAAATAATTGTCGAACTAAATACAATTCAAACTATGTGTCGGCGAACTAAATTCGAAATCGTGACCTGGACCCGGTAGCTACATAATCCTGTGTTAAATGTTGCGACATGATTTGCATAAGTATTTTTATGATGGCGACAAACCTAATTCGAGGAACCTGCTGGAATAGCGTCTACACAGAAATAATACGAGGGCCTCTACATGTTTGCTAGATCTCTGAATTGATTTAGCGCAATTTTATAATTTTATGTAGATATTAATTGTAGCCCGGGGCTCCGCCCGTTCGGAGATCGGTGATCGTTTTTTGATCATATCTCCGATTCTACTACTATTAAGAGTCTCTTTTAAACATTTATTTTGCCGTATACATTGACTAATATGTTTGTTATTATCTTAGATTTTAAATAAAAACTGAAAGTGATTAGGTATAGAGATATACTGATTTTAATCGAAATACGAATTTGCATCATCCTGCCCCGCCCGAGGGGCTATAACATAGCTTCACCTCAATCGCTCTGAACTGCTGCCCCAAATTGAATCGCATAATGCGCGTTATGGTAGGCCCGCTTTTATACAATAAAAGTCTATAAAATATCCAGAAATTAATATGTATGTGTGTAATAGAATTTCAATATGTATAATCGTTGAATTAAAACTATTTTTAACGGATTCTATCGCGATTTATTTGATGTTATTTTATATTTTACATTGAACCCGACGTTTCGGTTGCTTTTCAGCAGCAATTGTCACGGGGAGACACCCCGTGGGGAAGTCCCTGTTAAAAAATAATTTTATTCCAATGTGTGACTTTCGCGTAAACTTCCGACAATATCATGGTATAATCGATGGCAACTTTTTCATAAATTAAGTCGATTTCTGTGCGAAATCGAATAGGTTGGGCAATAGGACAACTATTTGATGATAAGTTGAGCTGTCAAAAGCTAAATAAATACTTGGACAAAGTATTTGATTATCATCAAAGCCGATTAATATGCATCATTGAACCCTGACATTACTGCCCCAGCGGACTTTCTTCACATCATTTTCAATTTCAATTTACTTCATCATTCAAAATACTAAATTATTTATTAATATTGTACTCAAACACATATTCTAACTACTTTTGAATATAAAATATTTACTTAACTTTGGTAACATAAAATAACAAAAACAACTACTAATACCCAAATTTTAGTAGACGGCAGCACGAACATGTTTACTCATTGAAGGCCAATTGCAAACTGGCGGCGATTGGCGTCACAACTGTCATTCTTGTGCATGGCCTTGAGCATTTTAGTGACGTACCAGACTGCTTAGCGTCTTTCGGTTCTTAAATATAAGTAGGTATTTACTGTATAAATGTGCCCCGTGTATCTACCTACACAATATTATACAAAATTGCAATATTTAATGTTGTTAAATATTGCAATTTTTTGTAATAAAAAAGAACCAGAAATTTAGATATTGGAGTCTTTAGACTGTTTAAAAAAGCTTCGAATTTAATTATTTAATTATTATATGGGATTAGTCTAGGACTGATTCGCGGAATGACTACAGAGTCTATAATTGACCGATTCTTGAAATGTACAACTCTGTAAATGACTGATTCTCAAATTGACTGATTCTATAAACTAGGGATGCGACGCAGTTAGCCGATCGCAAGAAAATTGACATGAACAAGCATTTATTTTTTTATTTCAAAATCTGAAAGTTCAATTTTTGCGCGCGCGAACTTTTTCCATTACTTTCAATGGTAAATTTGTTTTTCGGTGATAATTCCTCAATGGTATGTCCGATTTCTAATTTTATGGTCTCAAAACATGCCCCTAGATTGTCGTTATGACCATGCCAAATTTGGTTGCAATCAGATTTGTGGTTGCAAAGGAGTATCCGAATTTGTAAGCTGCTATCCCGCGTATAAGAGCAATGACCAATTCTTTAATTGACTGATTCTACAAATGACTGATTGTTAAGATTTGTATACAGTAAGTAATTTGATTAGAAATATAGTAAACAAATTCACAGCCTCCGTGGTGTGGCGGTATTGAACGCGGCCGCTACGCAGGAGGCGCGGGTTTTGATCCCCGCTCAGTGCAAATATTTGTATGCATGAATATGAGTAATTTACATTGGTCTGGTCGTGCCTCGGAGAGCACGTTAAGATGTCGGCCCCGGTTGCCATACGAATATGTATGACAGCCGTTATAGGGGGAAATGGGTGAAATGGCCCCACATAGAAGGGCTGATCACCCGTCTGGTCAAACGGCGTCCCCACTGGCAGTAGTAGTACCTAAACAAATTGCAATGTAAGGAATATCGAATTATTTACTTCAAACAGATTTCATTGTATGAATGATCACGTGGTTCCAATGATTTTGACGGAGCCTATTTCTACTCCTCCTATTTCTACGTGCATTATCACATGTGACCTAACACGAAGGGTTATCGCAGAGAACCCTTCTAACCTATATCTGTCCGTGTCGGGGCGCGCGGTGTCAACAAGCTTGCTTTGCTGTTGCATTTTTGCAGTTTATATTTTGGTGCAGCAATAGCGCCATCTATTAGCGTATCGTGGAACCACGTGATTGATTTATGGTTTATTTTGTATGATATTTGCATAATCTACTTTACCTACTTGATACATGAACTTATTTAGGTATTATGTTTTGTTTTAGAATCGCTATGAACAAGCCTGAATTATACAGTGTGGCAAATGAGTTACAAAGAAATGCTGTTCTCTCGTATCTTCAAGAGTACAATCACAAAATTAAATGGAATAAAATCGAAGACACAGCCATCGATCTAGGATGCGGGGACGGAAGCGTCACCATTCTGGTTAAGAATTTCGCACCTTACAGTTACAAGAAGTTTGTAGCATGTGACATTAGCGAGGAAATGATCAAATTCGCCGACAAGGCTTATGCAGGTGATAACATCTCATTTAAAGTAATGGATATAGGAGCAGATATACCTGAGGACATGAAAGGAACATTCAACCATGTGTTTTCTTTCTACGCACTACAATGGGTTAAAGATCAAAAGTAAGTTACGCTGCAAACTTTTTATTGCTGCTGTTTATAAGTATTTCGGGAAGTTAAACGCACGTTTGCAATCGTGCATCAATCTTCATCTTACGATAAAGCTCCAATTCCTTTAAGGACATGGGTGAGGTTTACCACGTACGGGGGACAAGCCTATTGCCGTGTACCAGTGGGCCTATTAAAGTTTTTTTTACGTAGGTAGGTCAGGCACCTACCAACTAGAAATATATTTTATGTCAACAATAGAACATGTTTGTAATCAGTCTGTTTTACAGGAAAGCGTTCAGGAATGTTTTCAACTTTATGTCAGACAAAGGCGACTGCTTCATGACGTTGCTAGCAAGTAATTACAATTACAGCATTTACACTATTCTTGCACACTATCCCAAATGGAAGTCTTTGTTGAAACGTGTGGATCAATTCATATCCCCATACCACGAGATGAAGGTATATATAACTTAGCCAAGTACGAATATCCGGTACATTACTAGGTCATAGTACCTAGTAGATAAACTAGACAATACTCATCTTGATTCTGTTACACTAATAATTAGATAGAAAGGTAACTACTAAACTATATAATTTTGTACCTAATTTACAGAATCCAGAGAAGAAAGTAGCAGAAATAATGGCAAAATGTGGTTTTAAAAATATTGATGTAGCATACAAAAAAAATACCAAGATTTTTGACTCGGTGCAGGAGCTAAAAAGTGAGTGGCTACATAATAATATTTTTGATTTCCGTATAATGAATTGTTATTATTTTAAATTATAGCAAAACTTTTTGCTGTTATCTATTTTAGACATTGTACAAGCAGTGGAGCCTTTCAATATGCCAAATGAGGTGTTCGATGATTTTATGCAAGACTATTTAATCGTGGGCCAAGAAATAGGTGTATTACGCGTAAACAACAATAATAATTTAGAAAAAGCAACGCTAGCTTACGATTATGTTGATATCGTAATATATGCAACTAAATAATTCATGTACTTACCTACCTTTATTATAAAAATAAATACCTACGCAAAAAGCATTTTTATATATTAAAAAAGAAGATTAACACTGTAAAGGGCCATTTACATGGAGAGTTTCTTACCTCGAAGATACGATTATTGTCAGAATGAAATAAAACATAGATATATTAAATATATATATATATATATATATCAGAGTAAAACACCGAGATAATATAAAAAAACTATTTATTAAAAACACCAACTGCACCCGTACATTACTTAGCCGCCATCTTAAGTCCAAGTTTCTCTCTCTCCCTCTCGTATATCCTCTCGCTCACTCATACGTTCCGTTTCCCACATTCGGCCCTCCTGCTCTCATGCCTGTCTCAGGCATTCCTTTCCTTTCAAGTTCCTTTCACTCAGTCTTACTTTCTTACTACTTAAACTTAATTTCTTAAGTATACAATTTTCCTCAAATAAATCACTATACTTAACAGTATTTTATTTATCTGTTCACCAGTCCCCTAGTTTTACATTTGAAATAATTACTAATCAGGAATTAGATAGCTATTCTTTGAAATTACAACAATTAGAGACTACAGTGAACAATAAATTCACTTCACATTCATTCATCATTCAAATTCACACAAATGTGAATGAAATAGTAAAACTTTTTTATTTTGCTTAACACTTAATATCTAAGTTTAACATAAACATAGCATAGGTAGGCGTAGACATAGCTTATATTACTATGTGTATGTATGTGTGCATGCTCTACTGACCATGCACATAGTTCTTAAAATAAAATGAGATATACATACTTCAACTTTCATACTAGAAATTCCACATACTCACCCTCTGGCCACTTCTTGATGTTGTCAGCAGAGCTGGAAGTGCGGTTAGGACCCTCCGCTGAACAGTCTGCCTTCTCCATGTCATAGCGATCATTCATATGAACTTTGGTTATCTTATAAGGTCCTAAGTACTTCGCTTTCAGCTTCAGTCCTGTTCCAAATTGAGTCCGCTTGATGGCCACTAGATCTCCTATCTTGTACTTATGACTTTCCTTCCTTTTTCTGTTAAAATACTTCCTGTTTTCCTCCTGCACTGCCAGGATTTGGTCTGTCGCTTTATGACGTAGTTCTTCTCTCTGAGCGTCATACTGCTTAGCAGTTTCTTCCTGAAGCAACTCTAAGATTTCAATGTCCTCTTTGCATCTCATCTTAGTACCTACTAATAAATGGAAAGGTGTGGTATTTATACTTCTTTGAAAAGTACTATTCACTGCTCTTTGAACTCTACTAACGTATTTATACCACAATCCTGTATTTTCAATGCACAGCTTTGTTAACATAGGAATGATAATTTTGTGAACTCTTTCAACCTGGCCGTTCCCACGGGGTATCCCTGTTGTAATCGTTATATGTTGCATATTTTCTTCTTTACAATAATCTTCAAACTCATGGCTTGTGAAAGCTGTCCCTCTGTCGGTTATTAATCTTCTTGGATTCCCAAAAGTCTGTTGGTGTATTCTTAATTTATTCAGTGTCTCTGCACTCGAGGTACCTTTTGTAGGAAACAACCATATAAACTTTGTGAAGGCATCGATCATAGTAAGAATATAATTATACTGTTTTCTAGTCGCTGTCAATGGTCCTACATGATCCAAGTGTAGTGTGTCAAGTGGGATGTTTTCCTTCTCAATAGGATGCAAAAATCCTTCTTGCTTTGCCTCTTTTCTGCTAGCCAATAAACATGGTATACAAGCAACTACAGATTCATCTATCTTTTTGTCTATGTCTTTTATGTAATAATTTTGAACTATTAACTCTCTTCATTTTCTTCTTTGAAAAATGCCCTTTTCCATGTACTCGCATAATTATTTCCTTTTCCAGGTGTTTAGGTATAACCAGCAATTTTCCAGGTCCCTTGTACAGTATGTCTCCTTCCACTGAATAATCTTTGTACAGCTTTTCTTTCAGTATATCTTTAATCGCCTTTACCCCATCATCCTGGTCCTGGGCTTGCTTAATCTGGTCACCTAAGGATCTTACTGTAGCCACATAAGGGTTGCGGCTGAGGGCATCGACATGTCTCATTCTTTGCTCAGCCCTGTGCTCTACTTCGAAATCATACTCGTTTAGCATAAGTACCCATCGTGCCACCTTCGCTGTCAGGTCCTTCTTCATCAGGGTTTGCTGAAAAGCTTTACAATCGGTTACTAACTTGAAATGTTTCCCATACAAATAGTGACGAAACTTTTTGACCCCTTCAATAATTGCTAAGGCTTCCAACTCATAGCTGGAGTACCTACTTTGCGCTTCATTCGTTTTACGGCTTGTGTAATGAACTGGATGCAAACCAGTGTTAGGGTGGTACTGCATAAGAACAGCTGATAAAGCAATACTTGAAGCATCGGTATGTAATTCAGTATCCAGGTTAGGTTCAAATATCTTTAAAACTGGGCTTGAAGCCAGTTTTTTTTTTAAGGTACAAAAAGCTCTTTGCTGCTCTTCGTTAAAAATAAACTGGACGTCTTTTCTTAGCAAGTCATTCAGTGGCTTTGCTATTGTAGCATAGTGCTCTATATATTTCCTGAAGTATGAGGTCAAACCTAAAAAACTTTTAAGCTGCTTACCAGTTCTCGGTTCTGGAAACTTCATGACTGCATCTGTTTTCTCTGTGGTTGGTTACGACCATTCTTAACCATTCTTAACAACATGACCCAAGTACTCAATCTCCTCTTGCAGTAACTTAGCCTTCTTCCAATTGATCCTCAATCCGTATTGCGAGGCAACTCCCAATACTTGCTTCAATCGTTGTAATGCTTGCTCCTCATTTTCAGCTGGAATTACAATGTCATCGATAAAAATCATCATTATCTTTTGAGCTAGCAGCTCCCTGAAGATAACATTGACAAACCGCATGAAATACTTTGGGCTGGTTGAAAGACCAAATGGTGCTCGCATAAATTCAAATTGCCCGTGATGAGTTACAAACGAAGTAAAAGGGATGGACTCCTCGCTAACTTTCAAGTGGAAAAATCCGTTCTTTAAATCTAACACGCTGAATATCTTTGCATGCGACAGTCTGTCAATCAGGTCCTGGATAACTGGAAGTGGAAACTCATCTTTTACAATTTTCATATTGAGCTGCCGGTAATCTACGCATACTCGAGTTGTACCGTCCTTCTTTTTTACTAACACCAGCGGACTAGAATATTCAGAAAAACTTACCCTTATTATGCCATCTTTCAACCATTCATCAATTTGTTTTTCTACAATACCCTGTTCTGCGTAGGACAATCGTCGTGGCCGCTGTGTAACTGGCACTTCATCTTTTAACACAATCTTGAGCTCCAAGGGTGCTTCCTTTACTTGGACTGGATCATAACTGTCAATGCATTGATACATCTCCTGCTTCACAACAGGATCCTTGATATGCTCTAGCAAAGATTCTGTCTCACCTGTGAAACAATTGACATTATTCAACCACTCACCTTCATCTCTGAAAATGTTAATGCATCCATCACTCATTAACACTGTCACATCTTTCAAAAACTCCTGACCTATAATAAAAACGAAAGGCATACAGTCTCTAGGTATGATATGGAACGTAACACCGTCGTAACATCGTCCATCAATCGTAATCATCGTCGTAATCTTGCCTAAAGATTGCACTCGCGTACGTCCAAGTCCCGTTAATGTCAGCCTGCTGCCGACATCGCACTTTTCGGTGAACAATTTAGCGCATAACTCCGCCGAGATAAGGTTTACATCACTGCCACTGTCTATTAATGCACTAGAATTGCAATTTCCCGCTACAGTCACTATTTTCACCGGTTTTCCGACATTTTTAACGCACCGCAAGTCTTTGTTTACAACATGCATGACCTCCGAACATCTGTCATTTGACGTTGACGCATCGATGACGTTTTCACGGTCATGCCCGCTTCTCCAATCGCTCTCATTGGCTGCTGTCATCCCCGTCGTTCCGAACATGGCCGAACGCTGCTTTATCGACTGTGTTGAGCCACGGTTGCTAATAACACGAACTTGCGCCGGACCCGATGTAGACTGCTTTACCGACGTGTTATGAAGATTGCGTTCCATCTTCGCACTGCTTCCGCCTTGACCAACCGAAGGACACCGTGATCCAATATGGCCGTACCTGTTGCATCTGAAACACTTTAACCCGTTTGGACACTGCGCCGATACATGAGTCTTTTCGCCACAGTTATAACAGCGCCGATTGAATGCTTCGCCTTTTTTTCTTACAGATGCCTCCACCCGCGTATCTTTCTGCTTATCCGCTTGCATCTTCTCATAAATGGCTAACTTTTCTTTGAGCGTAGGATATGTTGTGACGCCATACAAAATAACCTTGTTATTTTGCGAATCTTCAATGCCGTCTATAATGTACTGTATCGCAATATAATCCGGGAATTTCGCCCTTTTTCCAAGCTCCTTCATAGATAGCATGTATTGATAATACGTTTCGCCTTTGCTTTTCTTTTTTGCCGCCATTAACTCGTGCATCTCTTTAGTGTTTATAGCGTCAGGAAATTCTTTCTGTACGCCTGTCTTCAATTCTTCGTAGGTTTTAAACACTTTTTCCGATTTAAGCCACAAACCCGCCGTTCCACACAATGACCTGCGCGCGATTATAAGCTTCTGCTGTGGTGTCCATCCGAACACTTCCGCGTTGTCCTCCAGGTCCTGTGCCCATTTTGCTGAGGAATAGGCTTTATCCTCGCCGCTGAATGGAGCAACACTTCCTTCGAAGTTGTAAAATACGTTCACCGGCGGCGGCGGCGTCGTCTGTGATCCGCTAGCCGCTTCAACGGCCGTGGGCACGCTACTTTCGCTACTACCGCTAAGGCTAAGGCGCTTATCGGTAGCTTTCGGCATCTTGATCGGCACGTCTTATTCTTCTTTGTCGTCTTTATAACGTCTTCGTCTTCGGGTGCAGCGTCCTGTGTTCGTCGTTGTCGACCGCGTGCTCCGCCCAACCACGTTGCGTCTTGTCGGTTAGGTGTACACCGGCCGGTCGTTGCGTCGTAATCTTGCATATTTTTATCTTCCCGACTCTGAGCGCATCCCGGACGAGCCCCCAAATTATATGGGATTGTAGCTCAGAGTAAAACAGCGAGATAATATAAAAAAACTATTTATTAAAAACACCAACTGCACCCGTACATTACTTAGCCGCCATCTTAAGTCCAAGTGTCTCTCTCTCCCTCTCGTATATCCTCTCGCTCACTCATACGTTCCGTTTCCCACATATATAATATATATATAAAATAGATATAATATAATGGAAAATAGATAGCGCCCGCTAGAAAGTATGCTTGAAAGTGTGATCATAGTTTTCTCATGAATCTTTATAGTACACTTTTTTTAATAAGCGTACAATTTCGTACATTTTTATACATTTATTTTTTGATGTTAGTATGGATTCTACGAGACCATGTCGGTGACATGGTCTCGTAGAAAGTATGACACAAATAATGACTTTTATAGGCAACATTGCGATACCTTGGTTACAAAGCATTGTTCCAATTCTGATAAGGAACTCCATTTTTTTAAATATTTTTTTTTACTACTACTACTATTTACTATGGAGCTCGGTAAAGTTTCTAATGGTGTAAGAAAAAAAAGCACGAAATTATACCTACAGAAAAAATAAGTGTTGAATTCGTTAGACTATTTGATGAATTGACGATACCTGCGAATTTTTATTAATATACTCGAATGACCATACACCTGCACAGAAAAAAACGAGAGTATACTGTAACCCTAGGTACAGTTTTTTTTTACGTAAAACTTCCATGGGATTCTCTTCATCGGTGCCACTGATGAGGTCGAGAGCAAACCGACTAAAACTACACGGAGTCCTTCCCAATTGTTCACTGCCCGGCACCCCGGATGCGCCGTCGAAAGGATAACCACAGGGTTACCGGCGGACTTTGGCCGCCATCGCGGCCTCGCTCCTCAGGTCAGGTTTGATCCCGCGTCGGTGAACTGGCAGGCGTGTAGGACACACACGACACGCCTCCATCTTGGCCTGCTTTTGTAAGGACGGCGAGTCAGCCCCGATCATTGAGGTCGGTAGTCCTGGGCGTAGATAAGTCTGCGGCGCCCTTGCCGCAGGCTGTAGAACTCAGAGAACAGCGTTCTCTCCCGTTCCCTCTACGCCCCCTTTTTCACGCACATTACCTACTGGCAGAAAGAGACGGCGGCGTGCCACTTGCTCTCGTCAGAGACTATGGCTCTCATCATGATCTTCAGCGAGAAAACATCAGAACTGCACCGAGATCCCGGCGTTGACTCGCCCACGCTGGGCACTCCCCCAATGTGTGGAGTGCCATTTCTTGGCAGGAATTCTCGCAATGCTAACCTGCGGCGTCGTATTCTATTGGATACTCACCGAAGCACCCGTGCCCGGTAATCATCTGTGACATCCGGTAGGAGAGGTGACCACGTTGCTTTTCCAACCACTCCTCCATGACCAGCCTCACTGCCCTGATGGTGGCTTCTCCCTACCTCGGTTGCTCAAGTCGTACCTTCCATGTCTCCATGAGTTCTTGACGGCTGGGACAGTTATGTCTCGATTTTTCGGGGTTCCGATTGCTCCAGTGCCTCACTTTCAGGTCTAATGGAGGGATCCCGACAGGGCCGTCATAAGCATATCATCGCCGGGGTGTGAGATTCAACCGAGTGCCCTCTCCCCCCCCCCCCCCAAACAAACTAAATATTTGTATTCTATTATTGCAAGCATTTATTAAACTTGCACTGTTCGTATGTAAGTAGTAATCGTAGTTGTCCGTTAAAATTAGTTCTTATGTAATAAGTTGTCCTCCCAAATGTGATCGAATGTAAATAAGTTAGGTTAGCATAAAGGCAAATAAGGTGAGGAAGCCTCGATATAGCGAAGGCCCTCGATCGGGTCTGGCACAGAGGTCTTCTTGCGAACTTGCCATTTTATGGACTGCGCAATTTACACAGGCCGGTCTAACATACCTCGGTCCGCAGTGGAAGAAAGTCGCGAATAACTTGTATCTGAAATCGAGACTTCTCTCACATTGGGTAGACTAAACCTGGTCCAATTCAACCCCACTAAAATATAAGTATGTGTATTTATTATACCCATTTATTCTAGCCAAACCATTTCTTACCATCTAGAAAATAATCGGGATCCTCGGTGTCGATATCTCCAGCGAAGTCCAGTACCGCAGTCACTAGGAAGACAAGGTCAAGTTGGCATCTAAGAAACTTGGAGTGCTCAACAGGGCGAAGCAGTACTTAACTGCGGGGCAAAGAGTTCTTGTTTATAAGTCGCAAGTCCGGCCCCAGATGGAGTATTGCTGTCACCTTTTTGACGAAGCACCTGCATACCAATTTGATCCGTTCGACCGGTGCAAAAACGGTCGCTGAGGATCGTCGACAATCCCATACTTACAGGCAGTGAAGAACCTCTCAACCTTAGAACAGATTTTGCCTCTCTGTGCGTGTTCTACCGCCTATACAACAGGGTGTGTTCAGAAGAAAAATGATGCCCACGGCTATATTCTATCATCGCACTGCTCACCAGTCACAGAATTCATCCTCACACGTTGCGACCGGAAACGGTGCGAAAAGTGACGTATTAATGGCACTTTATTCCGCGCACCCCTAAGACTGTGGAATGAATTCCCTACTGTAGTTTTTCCAAGCAACTACAATACGGGGTTCTTAAAGAAAAGGTTCTTACAGGATCGGCAGCGCGAGTTTGACGCCCCTGGTGTTGCATACGTCCATAGGCCACGGTAGCCGCGGACATATCAACGGGCATCACCTCGTCGGTGCTAACGATGAGGTGGGTATGTCGGACTCGTATCGACTAAGACCTGTAGTTTAGTTTGTAGCGGCGGAACCAGGTATATCCTGGATAGCTAGTCCAACCACCAAATACATCCATCAACATGGGCACCCCCGGCTTTGGCCTTCATGGTTACCTCGCGATGCATTGGACACGTACTGTCACGAAGGTGTAGCACTTCATGGCCACACCCTCCGAAAGAGCACTGCAAAGCACCCAGTCATAGCCGATTCCACAGAAACAGTCCACCGAGCCCTGCGGATCCCCGCACGACATATATTTCACCGACCAAACTCTGCCCTACTTGGGTAGATTACAGTTCTGTCAGATAAGTAAGCCCCGACAATGATATTTTAAAACATCAACTTACAATATCAGGCACTATCAAGCGAGAAATAAAAACAGAAATTGCGCGCCGAGCAGAATTACTGATGGCGATCGTAAAAGCTTACGAGAGAGACCAGAAGGCAGGGAGCATGAGGCAGAGCATTGGGAAGACAGAGGCTGCTGCTACTGTTGCCTCAATCTCGGCCAAAAAATGAAAGGTTGTTGAAAGAGAATGGTAGGATATTATGTGAAATGAGAGAAAGGATAGAATAGCAAGATGCAAGAGAGAAAGAGAGAGAGAAAGAGAACGTAAGGGGGCGATGACGTATGCGAGTGAAGCGGCGGGCCGCCCTGGTGCTCAGTTACCGGAGCAGACGACGCTGTACTCCATAGTGGTTACGTCCAAGGATGAAGGTGTCACAAATGAAAGAAAGGCGAAGGATAGAAGGGTAATTATAATAATAATAATGATACCCCCTTAAATCCAACCACACGTCCTAATCGTGACTTGATCACGTGGGGGACGGACACACGAAAATAAATTTTCTGGCGTGGCTAACGAGGCACTGGTAGGTAAGTGCAGTGCTAGGTGTTTGGGTTGGGGAGGAGGGGGTGGATGGAGTCGACTCGCCACGGCTTTGTTGAACGTTCTCTCTGTCGTGCATCGGACTGACAGTTGTCGCCTTCGTGATCGAGCAGCCAGACTGATGCCGAGAGCTGCATGGTTAAGAGAGAGCTTGGTCGGTAGTATGCGAACTCTGAAGATGGGGGGATGAACTCTTCAGTTAATAATACCCTTACCGTGGTGAAAGCGGGGCTCTGCCACGGTGGACCTTCTATGTCTCCAGCTTCTCGTCGGAACGATATATTAGAATTGGAAAATCATATAAGAAAATATAATCTTAGGCCTGGGGGACGCCGGAACTTCGCTAGAACTGATGATCGTAGGAAACAAAATAGTGAAATTAATGTCAACTCAGTGACAAGTGGCCAAATATATCTTACAGGTTCTAGTTCCACGTTGTTTTCTTCGATCCCCACAACTATCAACAATTTTGTGTCTCTCCAGTACCTAGCACTACGGAGTCTTCAACTACCTATAATTCTGTTCGGCTTGTGAGTGTTGTGAGCGCAAGAGACGAACAAGTCAATGAGCCGGTGCCCACCATTAGCGTTGTAAATAAACATAGGAAATGGACATATGAAATGAATGAATTTATCCTACGAACGTATCTACAATTAACAAACCTTGAAACAGACTCCAATATCTATTTTCAACCACCTCACACAATTTTTTTAGTAAAATATCCCACTATGCAAGTTAGCCGACAGAATAGGTGATCAACGTAGGGCTATTGTCCGTAGAAAACTATTACCACAAGAATCAATAGATAAGATATATGATGAGGCTAGAATAGAGTTACGAAATATTCAAGAGCAACTAACACAGCCTTCTACACAGTATCCTACACAGCTTTCTACACCACATTCTAAACAGCATCCACACACACAGTATTATCACAGATTACATAATATGTATTATACACCGCACGCTAAACAACACTCTACACAGCGCTCTACTTTAGTAATCTGTGACAGCGCTCTAAACAACACTCTACACGACATTCTACACAAGCTAGCGCCGCAGCTAAAAGGCAACTTGAACATCGCCACCGATGGACAAGTGAATATAATAAAGCAATAATGAGGTCATATTTTAAAACAACAGAGTTATAGACTAATAAGACACTTTACAGGAAGAACCTTCATCAGCACGGCAACTGCTTTGGAGCAATTTACGGATATCGTCAATAACAGCATAGATAAAGAGAATATAGTTTTGACGCTTGATGTAAAATTAGACTTGCATGAGCAAATAGATCTCTGGGGTTCATAATCAGAACAGCATCCCAATTAAATAACGTCCTTGCACTAAAGCTTCTATACAACGCTTATGTAAGAAGCAAGTTGGAATATAACGTTATTGTATGGAGCCCCTATGAAATAACTTACGCCTTAACCATCGAGAGAATTCAGCGCAAGTTCGCCCGGTATCTCTACAGGCGCTCATACAGATACTATCCTTTTCTATATCCCTCTCTGTTCGTCACAAGGATGGTAGGTCTAGAAACCCTGGCTTATGAATTGATCAGCGTAATTAATGTATTAAGAAAATTGAAAAGTGTGCTATTATTATTTTTGCGATTGTACTATTAGTAGATTAAGTTAGCCATTAATTAGTTAGTAAGTAGTATAACATTATAAGCGCTTTGGTGTATTTTCACTGTTAGCTTGTATTGTTTGTAATAAATAAATAAATAGTAGTAGTAATATATTTAGATTTTAAAAAAGCATTTGATACTTTAGACCATGTTAGCTTGATAAACGCTATGGACGAATGTGGTATCAGAGGACCAATCAATAATTTGCTACGCTCGTACCTTTCTTTTTTTTCGTGCGGAAATCCCTTCGGATACCCCCCCCCCCCCGACCAGCCAGCGGGGGCGGTTATGTCGGGCTTGAACCGACTAAAACCGCACGCCGTCTCGGGTCTCGGGTGTAGTTGGCTATATAGTACACGTGAATAGCATGCACAACGTGATCATAAACAGTGTATCACTCATGTACGCAGATGATACATGCCTAATTTATAGTGATAAGTAAAATACAGAGTAAAATGCAAGAAGACTTTGACAGTATAGTTATTCAAAACAAAATGCATGCCGATATACTCCCCATATACTCACACAAACAACATTAATATTAACATAAAAAGTCACTCATACGAATGTCTACATCAGAGTCAAAGTAACTGTGACTGAAAACTCATAGAACAGGGAACTACCTATAAATATCTAGGTACAGTGTGGTGGAAAATCATTTCTCGTGGCACCTGCATATAGACAACGTATGCAATAAACTGAGGCCAGTTCTAGGAAATTTGTGGACCCTTAAGCCTATTGTCAGTAAAGGAACATTATACATGCTGTATTACTCACTAGCGAATTCCATTGTCAATAATGCATAGGGTAGTTATGGCTTTACATTTGATACGCACCTTAACAAAATTAAACTGCTACGAATAAGAATATTAAAAGTATTAGTAAACCAAAAAGTTAAAAATAAAGTAATGGATTATGAACTATTATTTAAGATATGAATATACTATCTATACAAATGAAGGCCAAACGTCTTACTTGAACAACATAACGTAATGATACATAAAAACAGACGAGTAGATAACTACCAAACTAAACTAGCTAAGAATAATAGACTAGCAGTGCCTTTTTTTTTTGTGCGGAAATCCCTTCGGATACCCCCCCGCCGGCCAGCGGGGGCGGTTATGTCAGGCTTGAACCGACTAAAACCGCACGCCGTCTCGGGTTTACACACGCCGCGGTGTAAGGTTACTCATAGAGCATATCCCTCGCACTCCGACTGATCCTGGGCCATTCGCAGTGTCCCCTCTGATAACAGCAGAGGGGTACCTGGAGCGACCACGCTCCCCCGCGGGCCTTGCAGGCCCGCCATACCCCGACCCCCTCGTGCAATGGGGTCAGCTGGACCTGAAAAGGGCCGTTTGGTCAGACTCTTGGCCATTGACGTTGACGCCAGCTACTCCAGAGGAGCAATCAATGATGCGTCATCGCCCACGTTGCCCAGGGTGCACCAAACTTGGAGGTGATCCAACCAGTCGCACCCCAGACTAGCAGTGCCTAAGATAAATTACTACTTCGGTAAACGCACCAGAAAATATCTAACGCCT
Organism: Cybosia mesomella; assembly: GCA_946251805.1. Classification (NCBI taxonomy): domain Eukaryota; kingdom Metazoa; phylum Arthropoda; class Insecta; order Lepidoptera; family Erebidae; genus Cybosia; species Cybosia mesomella. The sequence continues at coordinate 13,565,826 of OX276395.1, forward strand.
ACTTTAGTAAATGAGCTGCCTGAAGGATCGCTTGGTGATGTGAGGTCCAAGTATCACCTAAAGAAAGAATTGGTAAAACACTACCTGTCGCTATGTCCGTAGGTTTTAAAGCGAGTGCACAGATGTGTGAATATTGTGTATGCTATGCATGTACAATAGTCTGTATTACTACTAACTGGTGGTAGAAATTTGATGAAACAAATTTGTCACAAAATTCGGCCGGGTAGGTACCACCGTGCACGATTGCGAAAAACCCTCCATAGTAATCCAATTTCGGTTTGATTGCGTTAAGGGGTCAGCAAGTGCATAGCCGGGCAGGGGGATTGTGGTCGCAGCACTAGTGGGACCGTGGGTGTCACGCGGTGCTGCGACGACAATCCTCTTTTGATGAGGCCATCAAGCTGAGTGCCACCATTATTAACATAGTACGTGTATGTAATGGTGACCCTCTTTCCTGAGACTTTACCTTCAGCTCACCATCAGGCGAGGTGAAGTCAAATTGACGTGTCCTAAATATAAAAAAAAATGCTATATATACCTAGTATATGTAAGTGATTGAATATATCGGACAGCGCATTATAACATAACTGTATCAGCTGTGTTATAACTCATTGTCCCAACTGAGTTGTGTTTTTCTGCAACAGCTGTGCTTTGTGTATTTAATAAATACTAAGTAAGGCTAGAATAGAACTAAAATGTATTACTTACAACATAATGTAATTATTTAAGAGGACTAGATGCCGACAAACTGTTCTGCAGTTTGGCAACTGATGTGTTTATTTGAAGTGTTGTAAATTAATTATTAAGTTAAATAAATAAAAAAAAGAATTTTATAAGATTATATCCTCACTTGGCGTATTTAACAGAACAAAGAACAGCCGATTAAAGACGATTAAGGAGGTACTGAAGAACTTCCTCCTCATGGTATATACTCTCTAGAGAAAATAATGAAATAGATAAAACATTTTCACAGGCTCTGCAATATTCCGGAAGGCGGGGCGGCCGGCGGACCAGCCATCCGGTTACCGGCCGATCGTGTTGCTCGACGAGGTGTGCAAGCTCTTTGAGCGGATTATTGCAGAGCGCCTCGTCGAGCATCTCACGAATGTGGGGCCAGATCTGGTGGACAACCAGTTCGGTTTCCGCCGGGGGCGCTCCACCGTGGAAGCGATCATGCCCGTTAGGCACCTGGCGGAGGAAGTAGTCTCGCGGGGTGGGGTGGTGGTGGCGGTGTCTCTCGACATCGCCAACGCCTTCAACACCCTACCCTGGAGCTGCGTTAGGGAGGCGCTCGCGTATCACGGAGTGCCTCCTTACCTCCGCCGCATTGTCGAGGCATACCTATCCGAGAGGGCCATAGTTTACCCGAGCTGGCTAGGGCCAGGGCGGCGAGAAGTGTCGTGCGGTGTTCCGCAGGGGTCGGTCCTAGGGCCACTCCTGTGGAACATCGGATACGACTGGGTGCTGCGCAGTTGGTTGCTCGAGGGTGTCAGCATAACGTGTTATGCTGACGACACCCTCGTTATGGCGCGGGGAGCAACGCACCGAAGCGCGGCACTAAAGGCCACGGCAGGGGTTGCTCAAGTCGTGGGTCGAATACGGCGGCTGGGACTCGAGGTGGCTCTCCACAAATCCGAGGCTATGTGTTTCCACGGGCCTCGGAGGGGGCCACCTGCGGGAACCAGCATAACCGTAGGGGGCGTAAGCATCGGCATCGAGCCCACCATGAACTACCTTGGGCTCGTACTCGATAGCCGATGGGACTTCGGACCTCATCTCCGAAGTCTGGTCCCGAAACTGAGGGGGGCTGCGGCCGCGCTATCGCGGCTGATGCCCAACGTTAAGGGACCCATCGCCCCCACTAGGAGACTGTACCTGGGGATCGTGCGAAGCATGGCCCTGTACGGGGCCCCAATATGGGCGGAGACTCTGGTGGCCCGCAACGTGGCTGTATTAAACAGCCCGTTAAAAGCGATGGCCATCAGAGTCATCAGAGGGTATCGCACGATCTCCGTCGAGGCGGCATATCTCCTAGCCGGGACCCCTCCATGGGACCTGGAAGCGAGAGCCCTTGCGCTGCTGTACCAGTGGCGCAAGGAGACGCTGGAGCGGGGCCATAGGCCGGAGCCCCGAGAAATCAGGGCTCAGCGGTCCCTGCTCCGCCAGGAACTCATGGAGACATGGAGGGTGCGACTTGAGCACCCAAGGTGGGGGGAATCCACCATTGCGGCGGTGAGACCGATCATGAAGGAGTGGTTGGATAGGGACCATGGGGACCTCTCCTACCGGATGTGCCAGATGGTTACCGGACACGGGTGTTTCGGTAAGTATCTGTGGCGCATCCACCGGGAGACAACGCCGCAGTGCCAGCACTGCGAGGATCCTGGTGAAGACACGGCGCTCCACACGTTGGTGGAGTGCCCTGCGTGGGCGAGGCAACGCCGGGATCTCGTTGCGGTCCTGGGCGTGGACGTTCTCTCGTTGGAGACCATGGTGAGGGCCGTGGTCTCCGACGGGAGTAAGTGGCACGCCGCCGCCTCTTTCTGCGAGCAGATAATGCGCGCGAAAGAGACGGCGGAGAGGGAGCGGGAGAGAACCCTGCCCCCCGAGTTTCGCAGTCTGCGGCGAGGACGCCGCAGACTCATCTACGCCCGGGACTACCGACCTCCATGATCGGGGCCTGAGGACGGCTGCGGTGGCGGCCAAAGTCCGCCGGCAACCCTGGGGTTATCCTTTCGAGGGCTTACCCGGGGTGGCCGGCAACGGACACTTGGGGAGGACACCGTGCGGTTTTGGATTTCCGCACGTAAAAAAAAAAAAAAAGGCTCTGAGAAATTACATAAACGCTCACCCCACATCTAGAAATTATATACCTAAACAAAAAATATCAAAAAGTTTTGCAGGCATTGTAAGTTACATAAACAATTCCATACTGCCAACCTATTTGAACAAGGAAACAAGCTTTGAAACATTGCAAGCAATCATTTATAATAATAATAATAATAATATATTTATTTATCAGACAACATTAATCCATTTTGTTAGTAACAATTTAATTCTTAACCTATGTTAGTAAAATTAAATCATAGTAACATTGCATTGAATTATTTAATTATCTGTCCCACCCAATGTCTCAATATGGGACAGTCTATTTTTGCAACAATTACCTTAAGGACACTGTTAGAGCTAGCCCGCGTCCTGTGCAACAATGAAGAGATTCTTTTACGCCGTATAGCGTAAAAGCCATCTGTGCGTTCCTGTGCAAACATCATCGACGCGCTACAGTATCGGGGCAGCCCCAACAATGCCCTGAAGGTATTGTTGTACTGAACTCGGAGAACATTGTAAGATTTCTGAGTATAGCTCAGACAGTACGAAAGAGGGTAGATCGATATATTTGAACCCATTATTGAAACCCATCCTCACGATTGAAATTTCTGTGCTTTTTGATTTCTATCGCTTCCCTAACCAATCTTGGTATGTAGTGGCGTTCTGTCGAGAGCATCTGAGGGTTATGTAACTCAATCCAGTGGTCGGTACCGGACTCCAATAGGTGTTCAGCGATTGCAGATTTTTGCGGTTCATTGTTTTTGAATGCCCTGATTAAATTAGAATAACAAAAAAGTCAACTACAATCCAACCGCTAGGACGAACCGTAACACTGTTCAACTAATTAAGGAACACAAACAGGCGATCGGCGAAGAGGCAACGATATACCTGTTGCGGCCTAGAAACCTTCAACCACCCAAATTATATGGTCTGCCAAAAGTTCACAAGCCAAACATACCTTTACGGCCCATCGTGAGTCAAATAGACTCACCAACTTATGAACTTGCCAAACATGTGGCTGGTATCTTACAGCCTTTAGAAGGGGGAACGACATCTTATGTGCAGGACTCAAAACATTTCGTACAAATTTTGCGTCAAACAACCGTGCAAGAACAAGAAGTGATGGTCTGTTTTGACGTCGAATCACTCTTCACAAATGTTCCTATTACTGACTGTATGGAGGTCATAAAACGCAAAATTACGGAAAACGGAATTGCTATGGAATATGCCGACCTTGTGCAAAATTGAGTGGGACAGATAATTAAATAATTCAATGCAATGTTACTATGATTTAATTTTACTAACATAGGTTATTTTACAACATGGATATCTCAAAATATTCAAAATTGATTGCCTTGATAAAACGTAAAGGAGAAGGCTATGTAGGGAAGAAATGAAAAACGTTTTTACCTGATGAAATAAATAGGTTTTTAAACGAAGCGCCTGATCAACTATATCTAGCGATAAAGGTTTCTTAGTTACTTACTTCATTAAAATCTTATTTTCGTTGTAATAATAAATTACAATGACGTGTTATATTATTGTTACAGACTGCGCTAAGATTCGGAATCATGGGCGCATGCCGCCGTCAAGAATTATACGCTTTGTCGTATACCGACGTACAGATAAATGAAGCTGTACTTGTGATCAATGTAAATAATACAAAAACCAAAATAAACCGCACATTTACTATTACAGGCAAATATTTGGAAATTTGCAAAAAATACATAGCACTGCTTCCGCATCCCTGTAGCACTACGAGTTTTTTTTTACAATACAGGTCTGGAAAATGTATATCGCAAAGGATCGGTATAAATACCTTTAGCAACTTAGGCAAAACAATTGCTAACTATTTGCAACTTCCTAATCCTGAGTTGTACACGGGACACTGCTTTCGCAGAATTATAAGTAGATGCCGGAGGAGACATAACAAGTTTAAAAAGGCACGGCGGATGGAAGTCCACTTCTGTTGCCGAGGGTACAGTAATATCTTCACAGCGACCCCGCAGGGGGCGCGTGGAATCGGCTTATGGGATTTTCCCTTCCCCGAGGCTTCTTTCGCGACGCCTGAAAAGGCGCCGGGCATGTGGGCGGGGGTATTCCCCTGTGGCTGGTGACGCCGGCAGGCCGCTAGACTTCACGCCGCCCGGCGGGCGACCCGAGCCGGGTGAGATCACTGGTTACCCAGTGAAGGCCCAGCTCCGAGTGACCAGCGACGAGGCGGCGGCTTTCCTGCGACCTCCGGCGTCCGTGCGTCTTCTATTTGCTAGTGGCGGTCGCCCATGAAGCGAGCCGCCACTAGGCCGATGGATGCGAGGATGGAACTCAGCATCATATAAGCCTCTTGGCCCTCGACGGCATGCATCGCCTCAGCGACGAGCGCCTCCGCTTCCACTAGAATAGCGGTGGGGGTGGCCGCTGGGGAGTCTGCTGACCTGAATGTCTGGGTGCGTTTCTCCCTCCTGGGAGTCGAGTCGGTCTGGCACGCCGCCTCCACCAGCTCCAAGGCGGGCTCCGGTGGGATGGACGGCGTGTATCGCGACGAGGGTGCCGGCGTGGCGGCTTCCTCCTCAGTCGCGGGCTGCGCTTTGCGGGACCTACGGCCCCCTCTTCTGCGGCGTCTTCTTGAAGAGGCTGCGGGTTTTTCCCCCCGGGAAGAGGGCGCGTTCGCCTCAGCCATGAGTGATGCGCCTTGCCTCTCCCCGAGGCTGTGGGCTCACCGGCGCTGGCCGGCTGTGCGGCCCGCTGGTGACGGCGGCTGTGCCCGCCTTCCTGTTCCGGGCCTCACGTCGGAAGACGGGGCACCGGAAGTGGTTGGCGGGGTGATCGCCACTGCAGTTCGCGCAGGTGGCGGGTTGTTCCCGCGGCCGGGGGCAGTCCCGCGCAGCATGCTCACCGCCACACCGCACGCAGGCCTGCATGCGGTGGCAGTGGTGGCTGCTGTGGCGGAACTGCTGGCAGCGGTGACATTGCGCGGGCTTCCGCTTCCCGCGCCAGGCTTCAATTTTTATTCCGGGCATCCCGAGAAGTTCACGAATGTCGTAAACTTCCGGGATGACACCTCGGGTCCTCTTGAGCACCACCAGGTAAATGCAGCCGGGTCGTCCACCGCGACCCCGAATAGCACGAATGTATTCGGGGTCGAATCCCAGCTCGCGAAGGTCGGCCGCTATTTCATCCGGCGTGGCGTTCACAGGCAGCCCTCTGATAGCCACCTTTACTCCTCTATCCGAGGGGGGGGAGTACGAGTGCCAGGCGACTCCTTCCTGGCTCTCCAGCACCGTGAAGTATGCCTGTAGTAGGCGGTATTCTTCTGCGTCTGTCGGGATAAAGCGCAGCCCGTTCCCGTACGGGCGCACGTTGGCCGGCCTTCCCAACTGGGCCTTCAGTTCCCGCAGATGCCGCGCGAAGTGCGGCAGCTCCTGCACTATAATTGGGGGGTACCTTTTTTCCCTCGGCCGGCTAGCTGCGGGCGCTGCGGTTGCAGCTTCGGCGGCGGCGGGGGCGGTGTCTCCTTGAGACGCGGCGGCGCTCGAGTAACGCGCCTTGTAGCGCTTGACTTCTTTTTCGGCGGAGTCGGGGCTGCGCGGGCGACGCGCAGGTCCGGGGGCCGATGGGACGGTTTCCATCGGCGTCAGCTCCGGCTTGGAGCGACGCCTGACGGAAGGACACAGGTCCGGGGTGTCCGGGGCTGCGGCTGCGGGAGTTCTTGGTGAGTCCTGGAAGGACTCAATGGAGGCGAGTGAGCTTTTCATCTCATCAAAAGAGGGCGCGTAAGCCCACGCGCGCGAGGCTGGGGACTCGCGGGCATCTTGGCGCGGGGAAGCCGCGGCCTGGAACTTCGCTACCGGCGTCCGGATCGCCTTCGACGTCGACGCCGTCGCGGACGGCGGAGTCGAGGCGGGCGAAGCGCGCGGCGACGGTTGCGGAGCGAAGCTCGGGCTCGCACGCGGCGCGGGCGCCTTCGCTGGCGCAGCGCGAGATGCGCTCAACCCGCCCGGCGGCGCGCGGGGGGGAGCGGACGTCCTCGATGCGCCTGCGGTCGGCACACTGGCGAGCGCGCGCGGCGGAGTCGGCGTCTCCTTGGGGCCGGGTACCGGTCCCTTGGAGGCGGTGGAGCCCTTAGAAGGGCTTTTTGGTGGGGGTCGGGGGTCCCGGGGGGGACTCCGAACCCGAGGAGGCAGCTTTGAAGAAGGCGACTTCTTCATGGCTGGCTGAGGAAAGCAGGAGCGCAGCCGCGACCCGACAACGAAACGTTGGGCTGGGCGTGGGCGCGCGCGACACGTCCGGTGACTACGGCTGCGTCGAATACAGACGCGACCGTATGCACCGGCAGTCAGCGCGCGAGTGCGGGTCCGAGCGGCGAAGTCCGAGGTAGTAGGCTTGCAGGCGTTCTTCCTCGGAGGCTCCGTCCGACGATCCGCCGTTGCCGAGGGCTACATTAATGACTCTTTAAATACCAAAATGCAGGTGTCGAATCTAATTTCAAATTCCATAGAAAATAAAAATGAAGTGAAGTGAAGTGGTGAACATCAACATTACTCCAAGTACATCGGGATTGGCCAACATTAAAGAACATTTTCAAGTGAATTTTAATAATTGCTCGATACAAAATGTAAATTGTTACTACAATGCATAAACTATTTGTATTTGTAGTAATAAATAACTCTTTCATTATACTTTGTTTATCTGCATATAGTCTGTAATTAAACTTTTCATGAATTTTAACTTCTTAGATCGCCTCATGGTTTCAGAATATTTTATAGAGGACACATCATGGGTGTAGATAAAGTCTTGTATGCAACTGTATAATTAGGTATTAAAACACTCATGTGATACTATTATCACACTCAGCTTCGCTTCCCACATTCATGTTTTAATACCCCTCATTATACCACAGTTGCATAAATAACTAATAACGGTTGTGTTGGGTGGGACAACAAAGTGCCAATACTTCATCAATTGGAGTTTAAGTGCGAGTTTTTACACTCCTTCGAATAGTTGAGGAAGTATCAAGTAATCAAGGCAGTTGGATACGTGCAATCGTATTTTATTTTTCAAAATACGAAAGATACGGCACGGTTTCGAAAAAAAAAAAATTTTGAACTTTGAACCCAATTGCTGGCGCCACTTTTATCATACAACCGGCGAATAATTGAACTAAATTAGTACGCCTACTCGACACCAGGGGGCCAAATAATACCAGCCCGAGGAAATGGTATTTTTGGATGGTTAAATTTAGATGTTTAAATGGTTAAATAAAATAATAGATTACATTGGAGGTTTTTACTACTAAAGTTTGGCCGTTCAGAGAATGCATTCCTGACACGTCGCGATTGAACTGACGACGTAACTTTGTAATGGCGTTGCAGTTACTATAAAAATATTTTTGCTGGTTGTTTACCGTTTTAACAATTGATGAGCATTAAAACAACATTATTATATCAATAATCAATGAATGTTATAATTTTGTGCCAAACTGAGTGTCAAATAACTTGGTAAACAATATTTTTCTAAATCTATACTGCGCTATTACAAGGTTATGTCAGCGCTTTATATTTGTAGTGCTGTGCTAACAATAACAGGCAATAATAGTATCGTAATCTGTTCTTATACAGTTATACTTTATAAAATAATACGTTTTGCTTTTCTTTTTAAAATTTGAAAATAATGGACTATAAGATAACTTTTATTAAATACTAGCTGACCTGGCAGACTTCGTACTGCCTCAATCGATAACAACTTCCATATTTATCCACCTTTTAAACCTTCTCTGGACCTTCACAAATAATTAGAACAAAATTAGCCAAATCGGTCCAGCCGTTCTCGAGTTTTAGCAAGACTAACGAACAGCAATTCATTTTTATATATATTATTAAATTATTAAATAATTAAATATAAAAAAGAAGAAATGGTGGCTTGGTTACAAGCAAAAGGCATTGACGCAAATATGCAGATGCTAAAAGCAGAGCTAATTAAATTAGTTAAAGAAAATAAAGCGGCAAATGTGCGATACGAAATCGATGCACTGGCTCTGAAGTACGGTCATCGCGTTCTAAGAGTTCCACCGTATCATTGCCAATATAACGCGATTGAGCTAATCTGTGCTCAAATAAAAGGTTACGCCGCCCGCCACAATACTTCCCCATCAGCACGAAAAAGATGATGACCCTATTAAAAGAAGCCTGCGGGGAAGTCACAAGAGATGACTGGGCAAAGGTTGTTGAGAAGACTAAAAACCTGATTGTGGAACATTTTGACCGAGATATCAGGATTGATTCTGTTATTGATAATAATATAATTATACATGTAGTCGAAGATGATGATGAAGACACCACCTCCTCAAGCGAATCGGAGTCTGATTAATATTCTGTACGCACATTCAATTCAATGTACTTTGTTGCATAGAAATACAGATTGTAACTTTGTAACAAAGAATAAATAAAACAATCTTATATTAATATTACCTTTTTTTGGTTTCCACTTAAATAACGATGACGTACTAAGGTTAGAGCGAGATAAGATACTACTTGCCCCTGACGGTTTTGAACTATTGCTCTAAAAGTACTAGGCTCACATAAACAGTTGAACAAAACTGAAGGTTTTACTTGTGATTGCTAATTCCTAAGTACTACCTACACTTAGGGTCGAGGGTTCGAACCTGACTTTCAATACATCTACTTTTTACATCACAACAAATATTTATTAAGTTTTTGTGTCATTTCTTTGCAATACATCTTACCATGCCATTGAAAAAGACTCCACCGCTTACAATCTCGCCTAGTAACTACACTGGTTCTGAGCCCAACCTACAATCTATCATTAGAACCCCGGAAAATGAAGCTATGTTTACTAATCAACGACTCAAACGTAAATACTACCACGATAATGACTCCACGAATATAACTACACAACTACAAGTAATGTTTACTGAATTTGAGAAAAAACAAGACTTTAAGTACAATAGGCTCTTGCAAACAGTAAGCGAAATAAAAGAACAAAGCCTAAGCATTAAAGAGTCTATCCAATTCATATCCAATCAGTACGATGATTTGAAGGAAAGCTATGAAAAGTTGTTAAAAGGTTGGAAAAACAAAGTTGAATACATCGGGATCCTTGAAGACCGTCTGATAATTTGGAAAGCAGCAATAAGTTAAGTAGCTTAGAATTTCTAAATATACCTTCTTTGAAAACTGAAAGTAAGGATGCATTAAGCAACATCATCGTTCACACACAAAAGCCTCTTGTGGTCAACTTTACAACGGTAGTCACCAAGGAAAAATTATTGCAGTCAGTAAAATCCTATAATAATCTCAATAAAGAAAATAAATTATCCACTGCTATTCTACAGACAGAAGGTCCATTCAAGCCTATTTTTGTCTCTGAAAGCTTAACTACCAAAATAAGAAAGCTTTATGCGACAGCTCGTAGCTTTGCGAAAGACAACGAATGTTCCTTTTGCTGGACAACTAATGGCAAAATCTACATTCGGAAAAAAGAGGGAGCACCGGCAGTTCGTATTAACTCGGAGTCTGACCTGCACCAATTAAAACAACAAATTTGACTAGTCGCCATCGTGTACATTTTCTTTATTCTTCATCTCAAATCAATTTTAAAGTTATGTAACATTCATCCAATTTTTTATCTTGTTGTTTTGTGTATAAATAACTCAATAGTAATTGCATATTATAAATGTACTTATAGGGAGAAAAACACATACATCAACAGAAACACACACATTTTTTTCACTATCATACAGCAAACTATTTACACATTTCTATTACACTTTAATATACACATCCCACTCTTAGTTAAACCTAAACAATCATTGAAATACAATTCATAGGATCATAAAATGTACACAAAGCGAAATCTTTAAATTTATTGTATTGCTGTCGATGTGACAGCAATACAATATTTTTTTTCACGTATACCCTACAAATTATTTGTAAAAATCGGTCACATATGCTGATATGCCACAGATCCAGTGTTACGCTTACGCATAGACAATTATTGATGATTCGTTCACTCTATCACACAGACTGCCGTAAAAATCGTACGTATAGGGGACATTTTCCCAACCTATTTCGGGATCAAGCGCATACCTTTAAGGGTTGCAGTGGAATAAAAATTCTTTGCGATGCAATGTTTTGTCTGAGTCGCTTGGCTAGTACTCATTCTTATATATTTGCATTCTCATATAAATTTGGTCGACACTTTCTGCTTTTTTGTGCAGCAATGCACTCTGCATTTAATACTGTATAATCTAACATTCGATAATATAAATAATATACTAAATGACTTGGATCATATCTCGACGTCACAATCAGCTACGACAGAAATTGAAAACTGTCAAAACATCGTTCCTAGATCCACTGGTGGCCTGAGGGTTTTAACGCAGAACATAAGAAGTATTGGTCAAAATATGAATGGGTTTTTAGTCTTTCTGAAAAAACTCAATTTGGAACTAGATATTCTAGTGCTAACGGAGTGCTGGCTAGCTCACTAACCGCTACTGCCGGAGATTGAGGGATACCAATGTTTTTCAACAAGTTTTCATTACAACAAAAATGACGGAGTTGTTGTTTATGCGAAAACAAACTTAAATGTCACGGTATATGAGCCAAACTTTAATGAAGGGACTTGCCCCACCATAAATGTGGGCCATGAAACAGTTATTTTAGCGATTTACAGACCAGTACAGTTTAAGAAAACTGTCACTTCCTTCGATAAAATCATATCAAGTTTAAGGAGTTTGAAAAATATTATAATTATGGGAGATATTAACATTAATATAGTGGGGGGTGCTGATTATGATAACTGTACAGAGAATTCTAATATGTATCTGAACTCGGTGGCATATCACGGTCTTATACCTGGACATAATTTTGTTACCCGTCCCCGGACTGGTTCATGTCTGGATCTATTCTCTTGAAGACAAAATATCAGGCACTATGTCTAGTGATTCATTCATTGCTTACTGTTTATTATCCAGTACTCTTATGCTTGCACCTTGATAAGAAACCAATGCTCCCTAGAACTACGCACGCAAGACTCTATTACACAGGGCTAGCACTAGACATGAGCAGAATCGTTTTTGATAAAAATTTTACAATCGTGGATCCTAATATTGCTATTAATACTCTCATCGGTTCAATTTAACTAGCCATACAGAAGAACCAGACAGTCTTAAAAAATCCGAATTGCAAAACGGCACTAAAGCCCTGGATGACACCTGGACTGGTTCGCTGTTTAAGAAATCGAGACAAACTGCACAAAAAAATGAAATTACACCCCACTGATGCATGTATTAGACTAACGTATCTTCGATACAGAAGGCATTGTAATACCATATTAAATAAAGTAAAACGTGCCTATGATCGAGATAAAATAGCGAAAGCGGGCAGAGATAACAAAAAAATATGGAACGCCATTAGATCTATCACTAACAGCTCAAAGCCTAAAAGTAGTTCTTTTGAACTGGTCTCCTGTGTCCATCTCCCCAGAAATCTGTTGACGAAATTAATCGTTATTTTGTGGATATTGGAAGGTCATTGGCTGAGAAAACCTTACAGAACCAAACAAATCACACATGGACCACACCTTCTCTCTCGTCCCGCTTACCAAATTCATTTGTTTTACTGGGCACCAATAAGAGTGAGGTGTACTCCTTGATTCTGGTACTAAAAGACGATAGTTCCACAGGGTGTGACCAAATCTAAAACAAGGTTTTGAAGTGCTTTGCACATTTGCTTGTTCCCGTCATAACTTTTATTTTTAATAATTGTTTTTTTTTATATTTAGGACACGTCAATTTGACTTCACCTCGCCTGATGGTAAGCTGAAGGTAAAGTCTCAGGAAAGAGGGTTGTTTGGCTCTCGGAGTGTTTCCGGGTGTTCTAAAGCAATCGATTGTTCTACCCATATATAAACGCGGGGACAGGGACCGTGTCACCAACTATAGACCGATTTCAATTCTTCCCTCGCTATCGAAAATACTAGAGCGTATAATTAATATCCGCCTGCTCAGATTCCTGGAGAGGAACGAGATTTTGTCCCCAAATCAATTCGGCTTTCGTGCTAAAAAGTCAACAAGCGCCGCTGTCCATGAGCTCACTAACTTTATTGTGGAAAATATGAACAATGGCAGAAAATGTGTCGCAATATTTCTTGATTTGGCCAAGGCATTTGATATGGTCTCTGTCTCGATTCTGCTGAATAAACTCGATTCTATATGTATCAGAGGAACTCAGCTAAAACTCTTCAAAGGTTATTTAACAGATAGAGTGCAGTATGTCAAAATCGCAAACTATACAAGCTGTAACTTGCCCATTAATTATGGCGTTCCTCAGGGAAGCGTTCTTGGTCCAACGCTCTTCCTGAATTACTTAAATGATCTTTGCAACTGTGACCTGCCCCAAGGCAAACTTGTTTCATACGCAGATGATACAGCGCTGCTATTTCATGGAGTGGATTGGGACGAGGTCTTTTTGCAGGCAAAGTTGGGCTTAAATAAGGTAACAAAATGGCTACACAGAAATGTTATACATCTGAATATTGAAAAAACAAAGAGTTTGACCTTTGCAATAAGGTACTCGTCCCAACCATCACCTTCCTACTCTTTGATGGCTCACTCGTGCAATACTTATGAACAGACTTCATGTACATGCAGTAAAATTGATAGACCTACAAACGTTAAATATCTAGGAGTCATATTAGACAATAACTAAGGCTACAAACACCATATTTCATATATAAATGGCAGAATCCGTAAACTAGTTTATATCTTTGCAACCCTACGGCATGTAATTAATCCATCGCTCCTGAAGCAAATTTACCGCACCCTCTGCGAACCTGCAATTACATACTGCATTCTCAGCTGGGGTGGTGCACCCAAGACATCACTTATTACCCTAGAAGTCATTCAACGTTACATCTGGAAGGTCTGTACTTTTAAAACTTCATTGTACCCTACTGTATCTTTATATAAGGAATGCCAAGTACTGACCGTCAGACAGTTATTCATATTAAATACTATCTTGAAGCAACATTCCTTGATCACTTACGATCAGAATATAAATGCTTGTAAGCGACGCAAACATAAAGTCTGCGAGTACACTCAACCCATGAAACTGACTTTCACTCAAAAGTTCTTTGGCTATTTGGATCTATACATGTATAATAGGGCAAATAAAGACCTATTAATTTATCCCCTGAATAAACAGGAATGTAAGGCGACAGTTACTGAATGACTTTTGACTTTGACTTTTGTTACTTGCCAAATCTTACAGTGATACAGAAGAACTACTAACGGTAATATCTTAGTGGAATATTATATGGTAGTCAATCAGGCATACCTACTCCCTCCCACACAGACATACACACACACACACATACACACACACACACACACACACACCCTTACACACGTCTCGACTTTCACGACACAAACACAACACTCACACATTCACATATTTTGTTTTATGCTGTGTCCTAATTCTCCCTATGTTATCCATAGTTACTGTAAGATACCTCACAATGTTCTAAATGTATTTTTCTTGTTAATGGTATTGTAACATGTACTTATTACGGAGGGAAATGCGCTGCTTACCCCATAACACAGAGCCATAAGGCTCTATTTTGGGAAGCAATGGCCTAACCCTTAATATCTGTGGGTTTTAACTACCATTATGTTTTTATAAAATTGTCATAATAATTTTTGAGTGTGTAAATAAATAAATAACACTTTTTTTTTGTAAAAAAAAAATAGAAGCAAAACATAGCCAACTTAAAACCAAATACCCTTGTTGTGATTAAAGAAGAAAACTTGCCTTCTCTCAAATGGCAAATGGGACGTGTTGAGAAAGCAATACCGGGCCAAGATGGTATAGTGAGAGTAGTAGACATTCGCACAGTCTCTGGAGTCGTCAGGCGTGCCGTTGCCAAGGTGTGTCCACTGTTCTGGGACCAGCCATCGGATACAGCAGAGGATACTTCAACTGTTTCGTAAGCTGATGCTTCCAAGGCCGGGGGCATGTTCAGAAACGTGTAACGATATCTAGGAAGCTCCTGCGAAAGCTACAATCAACCACCACCACCCTTACATTTATCGCGCGATCGGCAGCCAATCACGGATGGCCTTCATGACATATTGCGTCCGACCAATCCGCGAGTGCAAAATTGTTCGTTGACCTGTGACGGTCCAACCATCGAGATTGCATTGGCGGT
The DNA here is from genome assembly GCA_946251805.1 of Cybosia mesomella. NCBI lineage: Eukaryota > Metazoa > Arthropoda > Insecta > Lepidoptera > Erebidae > Cybosia > Cybosia mesomella. Next base: position 13,580,883 of record OX276395.1, read on the forward strand.
CTGAGGATGGGGGCTTGCTGTTCAGAACGGCTTCAGACGTTGCAGATTTTGGGTCGTGGGTTCGAACCCGAGCGGGAGCAATATTGCTTTTTGTGATTTGTTTCATCGTGGTGACAATTCAAGACTTAATGATTTCTTTTATTAACTTTTAATATAATTTTGGTATAATCTCATGTTAATTTGGTTACAAGACAATTTAAAGAGTAGGAATAGTTGAAGTGAATTTATTTGTTTAGGCTGATAGCTTCCGTTATTAATTTCAAATAGTCGATAGTTGGTAGTGGGGTTGAAACATATTGTTTTATGGCAACTCAGAAGAGATGACGTGTAGTGGCGTGATTATAGGAAAGGGGGGTAGTAAGAGGTAATAAAAGGAGCGTACCGGGGAATATCGGGATGAGTCTTCAAGAATTCGTCGCGAACTATAAACAAGCGGAAGCTCTGCCCGAGCAGCCTTCGATCAGTCGCTGCTCAGCTTAGGATATAATAGGAAAGTGATAGGAAACGCCGCGAATCTATAACCGAGAAAGTAAATTAGGGAAAAGTTCATCGTAATTTCTATCACAATTTTAGAAAGCCTGCGTTTAAATCTGGTGGTGAGTTATCTTAGTTTCTGTTCTTCTTATTCTTAGGTTTCATAAATTGTAGTCATGATAATTTACTTTTGTGGGTTGGAGGTAGAAAAATAAAATAGAATATAAATTTTCCTTTGAAACCTAAGATTTATATATCTGGTGTGGTCGTGGTATGTGAACTGGGTTGACTTTGGCCAAGTCAGGTCAGGGATCAGACTGTGACTATGCTATGATAGCGTTCTCTGTCGATTCATGCTGGGTTTAGAGTACTCGAGGCTCTCTATCTGGAATGAGGTGACTGGGAACACTTTTATTGCCGTTAACCTATATGTAAGCAATTTGCTACTAACATTTTCTTTTAATGCTACCTTATCTAAATCTAGATGGCTAGTTCCTATAAGCCTGGGATGTCTATTGTAGATTCTTAGCCTGTATCTGTAATGGCATTTAATATTCAAAGCGTGATTAACGGGTCATATGACTTGTTAAACTAACTTATAAAATATTACTTTATACACTCATCATTACACTCATCCTGCACACTACACAATACCCTTGTGTACACGAAATATGTAGTTCTAGGCACTCTTAAGAGCCTCCCAAGTTCTTAAGTTTGCTTGGAATGAGGTAAAGGTTTGAGAAATTGAGCTATCTTATTTTCTACGATGGTTATACTGAAATTCAACAGTCTGTCTGGGATGAGTCCAGAGGATGGCTGTATTCAATCGTTGTTTTATTATAGGGAACCCCAATTGGGTAGAGCCCGTTCAGCGCTGGATACCGCATTCTATGTGCTAGACAAACTAAATGTTTATTCTAGTGGATGGAATGTAACGCCCCTTTACTTGCCTAGTCTGCCGAGACAACAGTACTATACGCAACAATAGCTAGTAATGGATTGTCGATGTGTGTTGTGAAACCTTGCTTAATCAAGTAAGGTAACATAATCATACCCTGACTCAGTTCATTGCTGATATTGGTTCGGTCTGAGGGGAGGTTTAGTGACGAACTGATGCCCCTTAGCTAGCTCAACCCTACTGAGCTTATCTTGTAGTATCATACGGTTTCTCAACTGGTGATAGGACAAGATCAGACAGTCCACTTTGTGTTGTATTGTGTATACATACAGCCCTCTGCTGGACTATTATTCCTATCAAATGCAGACCTCACTTTCATTGTAAAGATGAGAAGATCAAAGGTACGGTAATTACTTGAGTAAATGATTGTTATGTCTTACAAAGCAGTTTCATTTAACCCTTGACAATTCCTTTGTCTTTATCCAGTCCTTGTGAGTGCCTGATTTAATTCAGACATTTAAAACAAATTATTTACAGGATCGATGTCCAATTCGATCTATGTATCCTGTTTGACGGATGTGAGCTCGTCTCATTGTAAGTGATATGTCATGCTGGGCTAAGCCCTCGCAATACATGCTATCATACTTACCTACCTACTTATTATTATGTTTTATCGGTGTGGGGAAAATACTTGTGTCTTGAAAGCGTTTGGTCGCGGTATCGCTTGACCCTGAAACGTGGACAGTTGCCACAAGCTCGCATTGTGTCTTGAAAGCGTTTGGTCGCAGTATCGCTTGACCCTGAAACGTGGACAGTTGCCACAAGCTCCCATTGTGTCTTGAAAGCGTTTGGTCGCAGTATCGCTTGACCCTGAAACGTGGACAGTTGCCAAAAGCTCGCATTGTGTCTTGAAAGCGTTTGGTCGCGGTATCGCTTGACCCTGAAACGTGGACAGTTGCCACAAGCTCGCGAAGACCTTACCATATATATTACCATGTCTGTTTACAGCTGGTACCCATAACAGCGCTAGTAACTCATTGGCCGTGTTCTAGATGAACTGCCCAAGGGATTACCCAATTACTGCCTGTGTATGAATACACTACAGCAATGATTCGAGCTATGCATTCGTTAGACTGGATATATTTCCATCTAACCTACTTGTTGAAATTCGGCACTCATTCCCAATTCGGTACTATTTTTATTTTGTAAAGCACCAAGGTTGTGCATAACTTAAAAGTAGTATGCCTTCAGCTTTGGAGAGGATTGGTTGCTCGTTGGGGGCCTGGGGTTTTGGAGGAGGCGGCCTCCCCGGTTCCAGCAATGGAACCGGTCATAGGATTCCTTATTACCTATAAATATACCGATAAACGAGTGCCATGCACGGGGCCGACGCGGCGCGGGTGCACGTAGGCCGGTTACATTTGGACGAAGTGCTAAGTGCGCTTCATAAGTTGAAACCGAAGAAATCGGTAGGGCCTGATGGTATACCGCCCTATATTTATAGAGATTGTCGTTGGGTACTTGCTGAGCCATTGCTTCATATCTGTAATTTAAGTCTGCAAACAACAGTATTCCCCGACAGATGGAAAATAACCCGTGTTGTTCCAGTACCAAAAACGAGGTCAGGCGGAAGGGTGGAAGAGTATAGGCCAGTGGCGGTGCTGTCTACTCCCGCTAAGGTGTTTGAGTCTGTGGTTCAGAAACATATATTGGGGCAAGTGAGCCCGCAGCTCACAGAAGCTCAGCACGGATTTCGACCATCTAGAAGCACCACCAGTAACCTTCTGTGCTACATGGCCGATTTAGTTCCGGCGGTGGACGGGGGAGTGCAAGTTGATGCCGCTTATTTTGACTTCCGCAAAGCATTTGACGTAGTCGATAATGACGTGCTGTTAAGGAAGTTAGCTGGTATCGGTTTCACTCCACATCTACTGAGTTTCTTTGCTAGCTACATGACAGATAGGCAGCAGTATGTCGAGTACGCCGGTGTCGTATCACAGCTGTATAATACTTGGTCTGGTGTGAGTCAGGGCAGTAACCTCGGACCTTTGCAGTTTATCATTATGATTAACGATTTGCCCAAAGTGATAAGGGACTCTAAATGTTTATTGTTTGCTGACGACTTAAAGCTATATTTAGATATTAGAAGTGTGAATGACTGCCAAAAATTGCAGAATGATATTAATAGGGTAGTATCTTGGAGTAAGAATAATCGTCTGCAGTTTAATACCTCAAAATGTGTTGCAATGACATTCTCTCGCGCGCATGCTCCAGTACTACACAGCTGCAACATAGAAGGAGACCCAATGGCTCGGGTTACAGAAGTGCTGGATCTGGGAGTTCAATTCGACATGAGGCTGACGTTTCGTGATCACATCGTTAAGATTTGTAAAAAAGCATTTAGAAATTTGGGATTTTTATTACGAACAGTTAAGGAATTTACAAGCATCAGAGCAATAATCACATTATATAATACATTAGTTAGAAGTCAGTTAGAATGCAATGCGGTCATCTGGAGTCCACATGAAATTAAATATAATCTCATGTTGGAGCGCGTTCAAAACAAATATGTGAGATACCTATATTTAAAATATTATGGAGTTTACCCTTTTTATCCTTTATCCAACACTATTTATATTAGGTATGGTTGGATATAATGAGTTGAGGGTAAGGAGGGAGCTAGCATTGGCCATATACCTATTTAAGGTTATGCGTGGAAAGGTCCAAAATCCGGATATACTGGTGCGAATTAATATATTCGTTCCGGATGGGTACGTGGGTAGGCGCCGGAGACCGCAGCTGCTTCAGTTGCCGAGCGGGCGCACTAACCTGCTGAAGGAAGCGCCGCTGACGCGGGCTCTCCGGACGCTCAACGCCGTTTCGCAAAGTGTTGACCTGTTTTGTTGCTCTCAGAGTGAGTTTACAGACACAGTAATGTATATTATATGTTACAGATAGGGATAGATATATAGTATAAACCTAATTAGATTACCTACTCTGTTGTATTAGGGTGTACCTGTAAAGATAAATGTAGAAGAGATAATAAATAAATAAATAAATAAAAATACCCCATCCTAGCAGTCTACACATATCAACAGACGCTTCATTTCATTTTTCCGGCTACTCTGAGATAATCTACTATGTAGGTTATCTCAAGGTAACTAATTATTAACCACATATGTATTTAATCACACATTTTATTTACTTGACTACCAATATTTACTATCTCTTTGTCTAAATAACTCAAATTGTATATAAGAAAACTATATACATTTCCTTTGAAAGGTCCAGTTATGGTGAGACAACTCCATATTGTGTGTGTTATATCTTCACTTCTACCTAAACTAAATGCTTATATATCATACTGTGAAATTGAACTAGCTTGCATTTAAAGGTACACAAAACTTAATATGTCTATATCTAGGATCACTTAGGAAGGAACTTAATATTCAGAACTTTATAAATATCACTAATTATCACTATAGAGACTAGGTAGCTTCTAAAATCAAAATCTTAAATCATATTAGGTTCAGGGATTCAATGTAGTTTTATAGGAACATTATTTAATTTTATTGCTAGATAGAATAATAGTTATAGGAATTAGATTGAAATCAGTGTTCTCAATACCATGTACTCTTGTCTTGTCTCAATGTACCAAATAAAGGACTAGGAGTTGCTACAATGCTTAAACACAACGTATAAAGGGTTCCATACTTATAAATATTTAGACGATCACAATAAAGCCAAACTTTTAATAGTATCTTCCTAAACTTGGAGGATATAATAGTAACGAATACTCTCAGTGCCTTCAGCACTGTAATCAGTTGCTGCATTCAGGTCCATCGTCTCATCAGTGGGCGGTTCAAATACTTTCGGACACCTTTAAGGTGGGGAGCATTACAGACCTAAGTTGAAAAATTTGTATCAAAAAACTTTTATTGCATTCTATTCCGCTCAAGTAAACCATTGTGTAAACCAAGACTTTGTTTTAATTTATAAAACCGCAAGAAAATCAACGCTAAGTCACCCCAGTGCGAGTACCAGCCCGCACAGATGTATTGAACGTCTCTGCCAATTTTCAGCTCTATGCGAATGATTCCTCAGTCAAATGTCTAAGGGGAGACCTATGTCCAGCAGTGGACTAGAATAGGTTGATGATGATGATGATGATGATTTGGTATAATTACTTTAACTAAAACAGAGCTCAAAAATTGACAGCGAATCATAAACACCACCATGACAAAACATAGAAGACATCACCCTAGATCTTGTTTGCAGAGACTTACATTACCCAGAGAAGAAGGTGGAAGAGGTATTATAGATGTGATAAATTTACACAATACGCAAATAACAGTTTTAGAGTTTTAGAGTAGGTATATGGCCAATGCTAGCTCCCTCCTTACCCTCAACTCATTATATCCAACCATACCTAATATAAATAGTGTTGGATAAAGGATAAAAAGGGTAAACTCCATAATATTTTAAATATAGGTATCTCACATATTTGTTTTGAACGCGCTCCAACATGAGATTATATTTAATTTCATGTGGACTCCAGATGACCGCATTGCATTCTAACTGACTTCTAACTAATGTATTATATAATGTGATTATTGCTCTGATGCTTGTAAATTCCTTAACTGTTCGTAATAAAAATCCCAAATTTCTAAATGCTTTTTTACAAATCTTAACGATGTGATCACGAAACGTCAGCCTCATGTCGAATTGAACTCCCAGATCCAGCACTTCTGTAACCCGAGCCATTGGGTCTCCTTCTATGTTGCAGCTGTGTAGTACTGGAGCATGCGCGCGAGAGAATGTCATTGCAACACATTTTGAGGTATTAAACTGCAGACGATTATTCTTACTCCAAGATACTACCCTATTAATATCATTCTGCAATTTTTGGCAGTCATTCACACTTCTAATATCTAAATATAGCTTTAAGTCGTCAGCAAACAATAAACATTTAGAGTCCCTTATCACTTTGGGCAAATCGTTAATCATAATGATAAACTGCAAAGGTCCGAGGTTACTGCCCTGACTCACACCAGACCAAGTATTATACAGCTGTGATACGACACCGGCGTACTCGACATACTGCTGCCTATCTGTCATGTAGCTAGCAAAGAAACTCAGTAGATGTGGAGTGAAACCGATACCAGCTAACTTCCTTAACAGCACGTCATTATCGACTACGTCAAATGCTTTGCGGAAGTCAAAATAAGCGGCATCAACTTGCACTCCCCCGTCCACCGCCGGAACTAAATCGGCCATGTAGCACAGAAGGTTACTGGTGGTGCTTCTAGATGGTCGAAATCCGTGCTGAGCTTCTGTGAGCTGCGGGCTCACTTGCCCCAATATATGTTTCTGAACCACAGACTCAAACACCTTAGCGGGAGTAGACAGCACCGCCACTGGCCTATACTCTTCCACCCTTCCGCCTGACCTCGTTTTTGGTACTGGAACAACACGGGTTATTTTCCATCTGTCGGGGAATACTGTTGTTTGCAGACTTAAATTACAGATATGAAGCAATGGCTCAGCAAGTACCCAACGACAATCTCTATAAATATAGGGCGGTATACCATCAGGCCCTACCGATTTCTTCGGTTTCAACTTATGAAGCGCACTTAGCACTTCGTCCAAATGTAACCGGCCTACGTGCACCCGCGCCGCGTCGGCCCCGTGCATGGCACTCGTTTATCGGTATATTTATAGGTAATAAGGAATCCTATGACCGGTTCCATTGCTGGAACCGGGGAGGCCGCCTCCTCCAAAACCCCAGGCCCCCAACGAGCAACCAATCTGTCTTAGTCATGGTTTCTTGCCGGATGATTTAATGTGCACGGAAGTTGTGCCTATCGTAAAGGATAAAACTGGCGACTTGTCGAATATGTCTAATTATAGGCCAATTTCACTTGCTACTGTTATTGCTAAAGTGCTGGACAGTCTGCTTGACCGGCAGTTGGGACAGCACCTGCAATTACATGATGCTCAATTTGGGTTTAGGCCCGGATTATCAACTGAGAGTGCTGTACTCTGTCTCAAGCAGACTGTACAGTACTATACAACTAGAAATACACCTATATACGCTTGTTATTTAGATCTGTCAAAAGCTTTTGACCTTGTAAATTATGACAGGCTGTGGCAAAAGCTAATATGTGATACGAAGTTACCACGTGAGATTGTATATCTGTTTAAATATTGGTACAGTCGGCAGCAAAATAGGGTAAGATGGTCGGATGCGCGGTCAGACATGTACGGGTTGGAGTGCGGCGTGAGGCAAGGTGGTATATCCTCGCCTCGTCTCTTTAACCTGTATATGAATGGGCTGATCGGTGAGCTCAGTAGCACTAACATTTGTTGTTCTATTGATGGTGTGTGCATAAATAACATAAGCTACGCTGATGACATGGTGTTGCTGAGCCCATCGATTGGTGCATTACGTAAGCTCATAGATATCTGTGAGTCATATGCGGCGTCTCATGGGCTGAGGTATAATACCAAGAAGAGTGAGTTCATGATCTTTAAAGCCGGAACCAAATGCTACTCAATTGTTCCTCCACTAACTCTTTGCGGTACCCCCTTAAATAGGGTACATAAATTTAAGTACCTTGGCCACTGGGTCACCGATGATTTATCAGATGATCTTGATATAGAGAGGGAGCGTAGGGCGCTGTCTGTCCGGTGTAATATGTTGGCGCGCAGGTTCGCACGTTGTACTACACCAGTCAAGGTTACTCTTTTCAAAGCATATTGTCAGTCCTTCTACACGTGCAGCCTGTGGACTAACTTTACGCAGCGGGCGGCAGTTATAACTTTAGTAACAGGTATAATTAAATGATTTCATAACTTAAACATAAATTTATTAATTTTAGGATACTTAATTATTATTTTACTACAAAGGTGGATGCGACTGCATGCTAGCGCATCCCCGCGATTTACTATGTGATGTGCTGATTTGTTTATGTTTATTTATTTTTATTATTTGTGAAGAACTAACATAGTTGTAAGATCATTGTTACTAACACATATGGACCATGTCTGAAATAAATGAATTATTATTATTATTATTAAGATCATATTTTGATACAAAAGCTACAACCTCAAAATTACATAAAGCAATAGCGTATAACGATCAGAAACATACCCCATTAAATATGAATGATTGGACAACACAAAACACCGAAGCCATTAAAAGCATACACATGCAAATAGAAGAATGAATCCAGAAGTCCCTACACGGCAGACATCGGCTAGACTTGTGTCAACCGCACGTCGACAAGAAAGCGTCGAACGAATGACTCTGTGGTGGATAGGTCCGGAGACAGAAGGGTTCATGGTAGCAATACAGGGTCAAGTTATCGAAACACGAAACTATCAAAAACACATAATGCGAAGCCACCTTGTTTCTAGAAGTCGATCTTTGCCATACAAAAGTTTTACTAGGTGTATACTACTGCCACTCATCTGATGTTAACTATTTTGCATCATTTGAACGCATCTTAGAAAATCTCATTCCGTCGTATAGTCACACAATAATCATGGGAGACTTTAATACATGTCTTATAAAAAAAAAATCACGTGCTTCCTCTCTCAGTACTATTATAGAATCGTGTAACCTTAATATACTCCCTTTAAATGCCATACGCCATCTCCTTGACCGTGTCCCTTCTCTTTTAGACGTCATTTTTGTATCCTCTCTCTACCATGTAGCCAAACACGGCCAATATCCAGCTGATGCGTACTCACATCATCATTTGTAACTTTGGTGCCATAAATGTTGAGAAACTTCGTGAAGATGTGGAAAACATTGACTGGGAACCGCTTTTTGTGTCATATTGTGTTGACGAAAAGGTTAACCTTTTGACCTCAAATTAAATTCGTCTATACGATGCACATGCACCTGTTCGCGCTATTAAGGTTAAGCATCTTCCATCACCATGGCTTACTAAGGACATAAAAGATCTTTTAAATAAAAAAGCAGCGGTCAAAACTAAATATAACTGTCGACCAACTGAGAGCAATTTCGATAAATATGTTACAATCCGTAATCACTGCAGCAAGGTGTGTAGGAATGCACGACGCCAACATATCCAGACATCTGTTGAAAATGGAGATCCTGCCAAAATGTGGAAGTTTCTTAGAAATTTAGGAGTTGGGAAGTCCAAACAAGATGTAGATCCTAAGAACCTTGACCTTAATGCTCTTAACGCTCATTTCTCGTCTTCGTCCAATTTTAACCGGACAATAAAAGCAAATACATTAAATCATCTTTCACAGCTCCCAACTCTCGATTATCCATTTATATCCATTATTTTTCTTTAATCCAGTCACTTCTTGTGATGTTAAGAAGAGTGTAATGTCGATTTCATCTAACGCTGTTGGTAACGACTGTTTAAGCAGAAATATGATACTTCCTATCCTAGACCAAATTCTTCCCATCCTATGTAATATATATAACCACTCCATAGCTAACGGCAAGTTTCCTTCATCGTGGAAGGAAGCTCAAATTATTCCCCTACCTAAAAAATCCAACCCTTCCTCTTTCTCTCACTATCGTCCAATCTCTATATTACCATTTCTCTCAAAAGTCCTGGAACGTCTAGTCCATTCCCAACTTAATTCTTTCCTATCTCAAAATTTTCTACTAAATCCCTTCCAGTCCGGCTTCCGTCCTGCTCACAGCACTGTCACAGCTCTTATCAACGTTACAGATGACATTCAAATGGGTATGGAAAATGGAAACCTTACACTACTTGCGCTACTGGATTTTAGCAATGCTTTTAATTTGGTAGATTTCCAGATTCTTCTAGGCATATTGCATTCTATTAACATATCTCCAAAAGTGACTGATTGGTTTCAAAGTTACCTGACTGGCCGGCGACAGCGAATATGTGTTCAAGATTATTACTCATTGTGGCGCAATATTTCTGTCGGTGTGCCGCAGGGTGGCGTTTTATCTCCCTTACTTTTCACAATTTTTATAAATGCTGTATCCAAACATTTAATTTCTTCCTACCACCTCTACGCAGATGATCTACAAATTTATGCACAGGCTCCAGTAAGTGAATTCCATGAAGCATTTTCAATCATAAATAGTGACCTGGAGCGCATATGCGAGTGGAGCATCAATTATGGTCTTCAGGGGAATCCAACGAAAACCCAAGTGATTGCTGTCGGCAGCTCCAGGATGATTTCACAAATACAATGGACGCAATTGCCGCAAGTAATCTTCAATGGTACTCCACTTGATATTACCGATTGTGTGAAAAACCTGGGCGTACTCATTGACAAAACTTTGTCCTGGAGCTGCCAACTGCAAGAAGTTAGTGAAAATTATTTGCTGCTGCTGGGTCTTTACGGAGGCTACGGAATTTTCTGCCGATTGGTACTAGGATTACGCTTGCTCAATCTCTCTTACTGCCAATACTAGACTACGCTGATACCAGCTATCTCGATCTCACAGTGGAGCAACTTGACAAACTTGAGCGCCTTCAAAATTTTTGCATAAGATTTATATTTGGTTTACGCAAATATGATCACGTTTCCGAATATAGCAAACAGCTTGAGTGGCTCCCGATACGCCTTCGACGGAATACTCATAGTCTTTCCCTACTTTACAATATATTGTTTAATCCCTTAGCTCCTCCTTATCTTAGGGAACGTTTCAACTTCCTTCATGACACATACTTAAGATCTTTGAGGTCATCGGAAAACTTGACATTGGAAATACCAGTGCATTCCAAAAATTATTTGGATAAATCCTTCACTGTCGAAGCGGCTCGCCTTTAGAACGCTCTCCCGGTTCATATCAGAAAAGCTGAAACTCTGGCTATTTTTAAAAAACGACTGAAAGAATTTTACTGTAAGACGTAACTACGAACTCAATTTTAGGATTACATATTTGTTATATAGATAGAATATTAATAATAAATTAGTGTATATGTGATATTGCTGTAAATATATATTTATTTATTTATATGTTGTAACGTTTAAAAGTTTTTATAGAAGGTTGTTATGAAGTTAGATAAATTTAAGGTGTGACTTGTGCACTGTAAAAATTAATAAAGTAATTGATGCTAACTGGGAGTAACTACCGGCTAGGGCGAGCAGAGATAAATAAAAGGATTGATTACAATATAATAAGAGATTATAATCGGTAACGTTACATAAATTTATTTTAGGTATATGAGTAAATGAACCTCAGGGAATGGATTCTTAATAAATATTCTGCCGTGGCGTTGTTCGGTCCGTTGTGCAAAGATGGTAGTATGCACTTAGCTAGTGGACACGTGGCTTGTGGTGTTGCCGGCGTGCCAGGGTCTCCGCTGGTGTGCCTCGCTACCTCCATTATGGTGCGAAGCCCGGTGCGAAGACCCTGGAATTAGAAAAGGTGCGGGTCAGTTTGTTACTAGGTAATTACGTCCAAGTGACCCGCTAAAATAGCAGGTGAAGAGAATCTCCCAGCGGCAATGCAGCGTAGCTAAAAGCTATAATAAAAAGGAATATAAATAGGCAGCACAAGCTGGTGCCGCGACCTCTGACCGTAGGGGTCATCGGCCTCGTGGCACTAAATAGGTAGGCTGAAATAGCACACAGTAAAATAAAATATGTTAAGCCATGCATTTTAGCAGGCAATAAGCTGCACCGCTGGAAAGTCTTCACCTGTAGAAGAAGTAGGAAATGTTCATCTCAAAACTTACCCGGAGCCGACAGCAGTTGGCCACGGGGTCAAAGTGACCTTCCTCGGCGAAGGTTGCCAAGGAAAGGAACGATATAAGAGCCGTCAGTTGATGACTGGGCTAGTGCTGTCCAATCTCGCTCGCACAACCATAGATATTTAGTAATAAGTTATAGAACATACTAAAATATCGATTAATTTTATTGATATAATTTTAATTGATTTATAAAAAATCCACAACGTTACAATACCCCCTCAATTAGTTCAGGGTTTTTGTTACCCAAAAACCCGATACTGGACTGCTCAATACAATGCTTGACTTACGTTTACACATACATACTTTCTTACATACCTCCTCTATCATATTCATCCATACTTTGCGGTTACCACTTAAATAATGTAGCACACGCTTCCTTCCGAAGAGAGTTTCCAGGATAATAGGCGCTGGAGACTCATACGTAAATCTAACAAGATGGTAAACTTTGAAATGTCACTGACAACAATTTCAATGGGAAGAAAAAGAGCAATAAATACCACTATATATTTTCGACTATAAAAGAGAAAGTGTTATGTTTTTAGTATAGGGCTTCTTTTAGATGTATACATTACCGCATCTGCAATGAGGCTTATTTAACGAGTTTGCAAACCGCTCGGAAGAAGACATAACAAGATATGCAATGAGGCTTGTTTTTGGAACTGAGTTTGCACGACCGCTCAGCATAATAATGGTATAAAACCATAAGAATCAATACCCAGATACTGGTTGAATATCCCAGCTCCAAGAAAAGGTATCCGTTGGTTTAAAACGCCAACGGACCCACAAATGGTACAAAACCATAAAAATAAAGTATCCGTTGGTTTAAAACGCCAACGGACCAAAAAACAACATCAGTTGGTTTAAAACGCCAACCGACCCACACAACCTTGACTAGGCAAAGCCTAATAATAAAAGAAAACGAACATGAAGTTCAAAGTTCCATCTCAAAGAGAGGAGAAAAGAAGACGAAAATATATAGTAGTGTTAGGGTAATATGATTTAAAACAATAAAGACAATCAATTTGTCAAAAAAAATATAATTAACAACTTTTAAAGTTATGACCAAGTCAAATTATTATGAAAAGTGTTATTGTATGAAGTAAAATAGTTTATTATTTGACCCACATCAGTGAGTATGTATGCAAACATCAGTTGCAATTGGAACTAGTGTTCAAAAAAAATTTCAAGTTAAATTTCAAAAAAAATTAAGAACCCATGGTTCAACATGGTAGGTATTTTCTCTAATGTTTTGTAGTCGTTTATGTTTATATTTATGTTTTGTGGCAAAAAGTAAAAAAAATTATAAGTTCAAAATGACCATGAAGGCATTTTAGGGTTGATCCAACGGATCATACAAAAATTTGCAACAGGCAAAATAGTTACGAAGTTGAAAAAAAATAATAAGTTGAAATATATTTATTAAATTATTTTGGGGCAAGTCCAAAAAAATTATTATTATTTATTCACTAGTGAATAAATTTTAATGTTTTGTTCAAAAAACAGAAACATAAAAGGGAACAGTCATCCTAAGAAAAGTATTACAACATTATAGAGAATTAAAAAAGTCCAAAAGTTGGTATTCATCAAAGAATAATTTTATTTTGTTTTTTAAAAAAACAAGACAAATTTTTAAACAATAATTAGTAGTAATTTCATATTATAGTATACTGGCAACCCCCTTGATTGTCAAACCATATGACGTTTGACAACTAAGTTGAATTTAATATTTCAAACAGTTTCAAAACAAACTTGATAGAAATAAAATGTTCAAATATACGAACCAAAGATGTAATAACAATTGAAAAGTATTACATTATTTAGTGAGAAGACATAATTGACCTGTAGACCGTGTCTACCAACAGGATACATGAGTTATTTATATTATAAAAAGTTTTCGTACTAAGTGAAAAAGTTGAGAAGGTACATGAAATTAAAATTTTTACTGGTGACCCTTTTACAGGTAAAAATATCATTACGACCATTGTAGTATTGAGATCTAGGTAGTGTATTATCACCGTGCAATAACAATAAGGAATGTTATTATAAAATACAAGTTTTAGTTACAAGTATGTGTAGGTATATACTTGTTTGCCACAATAGTTTATAATATTGTTTAAGTGTAAAGCAAAGTTTATTGAATATTTACATATATTTTCAACAATAGTGATTATTAGAACAAAACAAGTGTTGTTCATAGTTAAGCAGTTAGGTTGCTATTTAATTAATTAATTTATCAGGTTAGGTTAGGTCCTTGTATTGTTTTATGTTTGATTAAAAATGTTTTATATGAATTATATTGATTATTTTACCTATATTTAGTTTATAGTTATGACACAAATCATTTTAAAAGGACTCGGGGGAAATGGCTAATGCTTGATGACTTTGAATGGTCAATTTATATAAACGCTGGAAAGACAGATGACAATTGGAAAGACAATGGACTGCTGGAAAGACAGCCGCGGGCAAGGGCCTAGCAAGCCCTGCCCTAGAATTTATCGCTAAAAGTCCAATAAAGAAAAATACCTCCAGGACAATCCGAGAGGGGGGGCGAAAGAATTGTCCACCGGTGGATAAAACAAACGACAATGGCGAGAATACGGACTTAACATGTGCAACGTGCGGGAAAGTATACAAGAAGAGAGCCTGGTTTCTGAAGCACTTAAAATCACACGATGGTGTTGGAGCAAGACAGTCGTCTGTAAGTTCTTCAACTATTGCCACGGATAGAGTTGACCCTCATATATCCCAAGGTGAGCCAGAGTGTGACACAAACCAGGAGCCCATAAACATCCGGGCCCGTCTTAGCATTCCCTCTTTAAAGTCGACCACCTGGAAAGCCCACGACCAAAACTTAGCCATCCTGTTAGAGCATCCCGGAACAAAGCAGGATTTAAACAGTCAGGTAGAATCTTTCCAGGTTAGCATTTACTCATATCTACATGAGCATTACCCACCATCATTACCATACGCGCGAAAAAACCGAGAAAACGCGTTCAAAATTAAAATGAGAAAGAAAAAGCGGGACCTTATCAAACGACTACGGTTTGCTAAAGCTATGGGCGATAATCAACTTAGTCATCAACTGGCCAGAGCTTTAAGGTCCATACTGAAATTAATTCAAGGAATTTCTGTTCAAATAATAAATGAAAACAATAATTTTAATAGAGCAAAACATGAAGTAGAGTTCGATAAGGACCCGTTTAAGTACTCGAGGAATATTTTTAGCGACAGAAAGCAAGATAGGCTACTGCTAAGTAACGATCAGATCCATAGCTACTATAAAAGTAATTATGAGGTGCCTAAATACGAAAAACAATACAGTAAACCAAACGCGCAAAAACCATTAGGCCCTCATTTCACATTTGACTGTAATCCACCTAGCTTAGACGAAATAGAACACCAAATCAAAAAGAAACCAACAAAAACCGCCCCAGGGCCTGATGGCATACCTTACATTATCTATAAAAAATGCCCATCGGTACGTAAACATGTTCTAAGCATATTCAATAGGATCTGGTCGAGTAAAGAAGTCCCAGCGGCCTTCGGCAAGGCTAATTTTGTGCTCATTCCAAAGAAAGAAATAGTAACTAGTCCAAAAGACGCTAGACCAATAGCATTAACCAATACAATTTCTAAAATTTTCTTCTCATGGCTTCAATTTAAAATGACAAATTTCATGATCAATAATAACTATTTCAGACCAAACCACCAAAAAGGGTTCCTACCCGGAATTTCAGGATGTCTGGAACACAATTCTTTACTGGCGGAAAGTTTAAAAGATGCCAGATCAAATGAAAAGCAAATAACAGTTTGTTGGATAGACCTAGAAAACGCTTTTGGCTCAGTACAACACGAGCTTATGTTGTTTGCATTAAAATGGTATCACTTTCCGTCCATCATTTGGGAAATAATATCCTCTTATTATGGTAAATTAAAGTTTGTGATTAATACCAAAGATGGATACACGCAACCTTTAAATTATAATGTGGGTTTGTTCCAAGGTTGCTGTTTATCACCTATAGTTTTCAATATAGTAATAAATATTTTAATAGACAACATTTCCACACACGACAAGAAGTGGGGCTATCGGTTTAAGCTAAACGGTAAATATACGGAGTCTATCCTCGCTTTCACGGACGATTTGGCAATACTGACTCGTAACCCAAAGCAGTGCCAGGACCTACTGCGTAGAGTAGACGATTTCTGTACATGGACAGATGGAATGAGAGCAAAACCTAGCAAATGCTACTGTCTATGTCTGGGTAGGCGGGGTACCAGGTATACTTCATATGACCCAGGGCTTAGTATAGGCGGGGAAAACGTTTCAACTATATCTGAAACCGTGCCTTTTAAATTCCTCGGAAGAAAGATTGACAACAGAGGTTGCACTCCAGCTTTGGACGAATTAATTGATAGTTTCATTATCGATTTAAAAAAGGTAGACCAACAACCAATAAGTAATGTTAAAAAAGCTTGGATCTATGACAATTATTTAACCTCGCGTCTTAACTGGCCGTTTCTTATATATGATATAAACCAGAGCCTCCTCAAAAAACTAGATGCGAGTGTCACGAAGACACTGAAGTCGTGGCTAGGGCTAGCTCAGTCGGCCGACCCGTCGGCACTATATAGATCCGCGAATAATTTTGGAATGACGCTTAAGAAGCCATCAGAACTCTATAAACACCTAAGAGTAACTAAAATGCACGTCTTATCGGAATCTAAAGACGAAATAGTAAAAGTCCTTCCAAAAGATAAAAATGCATCGGAGCTCGAATCACGCCTCCAGTTCCATAAAAGGTTCATGATAGGCTCGCAGACTGGTAGAGTAGGTCTAGGTAATATTCAGAGACAAACAGATAAAGAAATAACAAAATCTTTTCTTCAAGCAGACGAAAACAACACCTATAAGGTGCACGCAATGAACCTAGAAATGCAAAACGAATGGTTGACTCTAGGTGAATTTTGTATTCCCATAGCCTTAAAATGGCGTACCATAATATACGACTGGTCACCGGCCTTACTTAAATTTTACCTGAATGCATTCCAGTTGACCCTCCCCGACCAAAGCAATCTGGTCAGATGGGGAAAAGCCACAGATAAAACATGTAACTCATGTGGTGAAGCAACTGGTACGGCTAGGCACCTACTAGTGGGTTGTAAAACGCTATTAGACCGGGGTCATTACTCGCGCCGTCATGATAAGGTATTAGAAATCATACGTGAGGCTGTAAGTTTGGCGGTAGCTAGAGCGAAAAAAGGATTAACCACAAACCAAAGAAATGACATTGCGTTTGTAAAGGAAGGCTGCTCAAAGAAATCACTTCAAAAGCCTTATTCAATTTTGATAGCTGCCGTTGACTGGACAATACTCGTAGACACGTATGAGAAGCACTATAGGATACCGGAGGATGTCTGTGCCTCATCATCCAGACCCGACATATTCCTTTTTTCACGATCGCATAAGCGTGCAGTGCTTGTAGAACTCACAGTACCGTGGGAAACTAATATACCTAAAGACCACGCTATAAAGACAAACAAATACTTTGATTTGACTAACGAGTTAACCAAAAACGGCTACGTGGTTAAACTCTATGCCGTAGAAGTAGGAGCAAGGGGAATTCCAGCTAAATCCCTGTACAACTTACTTAAAGACCTCGGATTGCCAAGAGCTTCAGTAAGCTCTTTATTAAAACGTATATCAAAAGCGGCATTGTTAGGATCTTACCAAATTTGGATAGGTAGGGGGGGGGAACACTACTGACGGTGGAGGTGAGCGCTGATGCATCACAAGGTGGCCACCCTAAACCTACATCTGGGTCGCAAGTCCCAGTCGCCGTCATGGTGTTCCTCTCTGTACCACGCTATGGACCCGGCGACCGCACGGTGAATCCATGGAGTGCTGAGAATCGGATCTCATTATATTGACTTTAAACTATACCAGACACAACAATCCCATATGCAGAACAAGACGAGGTCTACAAATTTAATTATTTATTATCTTTGTTGTTCTTTTCAAAGATTTTATAAGTTGTATGGAGATCTTTTATTCTTTGTATTTCTTTTCAAAGAATTATGTTTTCATTTTTTTTTTCAATTACATAAGCTAATTTGGATACAGAAATCCGATAACAAGCAACACTGACTACAAAACAGTTAAGAAAGTATTAAATTTAAAAGGTAAATTAACCCAAAGTTAAGTAAAAATAAAATCTATGGTGCGATGAGCGAGATTGACATAAAAATTAAGTAATTAATTTACTTCAATATAAGGTACTAGTAAAATCAAGTAGTATATATGTAACCTGTCAGTGAGTAATAAACTATTTGTGTATAATACAACAAAATAGTATTAATATATCAAAATAAAGAAAAATTTCAACCAGCAATAGGTTGATATAATAACTTAATATATGTTATTATAATGCATATAAAGGTAAGCAAGTATAAAAAGTATAATAAATTCACTGACTGTGTACTAGGTGTGCGACAGACACCTATACAAACATGGAATTATAAAGTAAGTAGATAACGGTTGAGATCAACAAGTCCAAGAAAACAAAAGTAAATAGATCCTTACTTTACCAGTGGGTATAATAGTATAACTATACAGTTAAAATGACCATAAGAGGTATTAAACCAGTCTAGATGTTAATGCAAATAATTGCAAATGTAATGTTAATTAGCCCTGTTGTTATATTTAACACAGGTAATTAGTTAAATAGATGAGTAAATTCATTAATATAATGGAAATAAGTTTGCATTATTCAGTTAAATATAAAAAAATTGAAATTAATAAGTATTTTCGACTACCGTCATTTACATAAAAATGAAAAATAACAATAAAATTGGTGAAAAAAATCACCACACTGGCAAAGTAAAGAGGAAAATAAGAAGAAATAAAGTACTTACGGACCAAACACACAATACCTACGGCAGAATAATACCTTTAAAGGCGCCAATGTAACGTTTAAAAGTTTTTATAGAAGGTTGTTATGAAGTTAGATAAATTTAAGGTGTGACTTGTGCACTGTAAAAATTAATAAAGTAATTGATGCTAACTGGGAGTAACTACCGGCTAGGGCGAGCAGAGATAAATAAAAGGATTGATTACAATATAATAAGAGATTATAATCGGTAACGTTACATAAATTTATTTTAGGTATATGAGTAAATGAACCTCAGGGAATGGATTCTTAATAAATATTCTGCCGTGGCGTTGTTCGGTCCGTTGTGCAAAGATGGTAGTATGCACTTAGCTAGTGGACACGTGGCTTGTGGTGTTGCCGGCGTGCCAGGGTCTCCGCTGGTGTGCCTCGCTACCTCCATTATGGTGCGAAGCCCGGTGCGAAGACCCTGGAATTAGAAAAGGTGCGGGTCAGTTTGTCACTAGGTAATTACGTCCAAGTGACCCGCTAAAATAGCAGGTGAAGAGAATCTCCCAGCGGCAATGCAGCGTAGCTAAAAGCTATAATAATAAGGAATATAAATAGGCAGCACAAGCTGGTGCCGCGACCTCTGACCGTAGGGGTCATCGGCCTCGTGGCACTAAATAGGTAGGCTGAAATAGCACACAGTAAAATAAAATATGTTAAGCCATGCATTTTAGCAGGCAATAAGCTGCACCGCTGGAAAGTCTTCACCTGTAGAAGAAGTAGGAAATGTTCATCTCAAAACTTACCCGGAGCCGACAGCAGTTGGCCACGGGGTCAAAGTGACCTTCCTCGGCGAAGGTTGCCAAGGAAAGGAACGATATAAGAGCCGTCAGTTGATGACTGGGCTAGTGCTGTCCAATCTCGCTCGCACAACCATAGATATTTAGTAATAAGTTATAGAACATACTAAAATATCGATTAATTTTATTGATATAATTTTAATTGATTTATAAAAAATCCACAACGTTACAATGTATATATTCATGTGTATATATTATCTTATATGTATGTATTATATTGTATGTATGCATCAATTTACTTATTTATTTACAACTATATTTTATAATTTTCATATTGGTTTTTTTTTTTGAAAATCACTAGTTTAGACCACCCTCTGTCTTATTGATTTCATTCCTGTCCATCCAACGGTTGCCTGGAAGAAATTGTTTTTAGCGATAAGGCCGCCAATTGTGCAATGTTGTTTATTTACATGTATTTTAGTTTTAGTGATATTTGTACCAAAAAGAGTATTATTATTATCTCTTTATTCACTTTAAAATTACTTATAAATTACATTTTTAAATACATATTAAAACAAAAAAAACATCTATTTAAAAATATAAAAAATAGTGCTCCACCGGCAGCGTGGCAGGGCCCAAGCTACCGGCGGTCGGGGTCACAGAGAGAGAAACCTCCGGACAATGCGTGCCGTGTCGACGATGACCGCCTTCTGCATCTGACCCTTGACCCAACCATCTAGCGAGTCTCTTGAGGTGTTGGTCGAGGCTCTTCGCTATCAGCCCGTTCGCCGAAATGACTAAAAATGAAAATGGGAAAATGATCGTTGAATCGACATCCCACATGGCGGTAACCTCGTGAGCCAAGTCAAGGTACTTGCTGATTTTGTCCTTCTCAGCCTTCACGAGGTTCTCGTCATGCGGGATGGTGATGTCAACGATTATTGCCCGGCGCTGGGGCTGGTCGACTACCACGATATCAGGCTTATTGCAAGCAATAGTCCTGTCCGTGATAATAGAGCGGTCCCAGTAGAGCAATGCATGACTATTTTCAAGAACCGACACCGGTGTGTACCGATAGTACGGCACCTCAGACTCAACATGGCCATATCGAAGAGCAAATTGCTGGTGGATGATCCTGGCCACTAGGTTATGCCTGTGCAAGTACTCGCCGTTGGCCAGATGAGAACAACTCGAAATAATATGCCTGAGTGACTCTCCGGGACGACGGCATGCCCGACAGATGTCGACCGTACCGTCCTTCAGGATATATTTCCGATAGTTGTTCGTCATCATGACCTCGTCAGCAATTGCACAGGCAAACCCTTCAGTTTCCCCAAAGAGGTCCCCGAAGCGTAGCCAGTTCACCGAGGCCAGCAGGTCCACATCGGGCCCTGTTAAGGCTCGATAGAACCTCCCGTGCAGCTCCTTGCCCTCCCATACGGTCTTGCGGTCCGTGACGCTCAATACCGTCGGTCTGCGCCAGTTCTCGTTCGCCAAGGAGAGCGGAGTGCGACCCTTGTCTACTGCCACCACATCACGATGCATCCCGCATTCGTTGCTCTGGAAATAATCCCTAAGTCTGCACACCTCACGGTTGTGGAGGTTCTTGTCATTTAAAAAGCCTCGGCCCCCCCATCTCCGTGGGATGTACAGTCTCATAACAGACGAGCGCGGGTGTAGCATGCGATGAGTGGTGAGCAGTTGACGGACCTTTCTACCCAGGGCGTCCAGCTCAGTCTGAGTCCATCTCAGTATGCCAAAGGAGTAAGTCAGTAGAGGCATCACCCAACCGTTGAAGGCTCGCACCTTGTTGCTGCCCTACAAAAGACTGTTGAGTACTTTTGTGAAGCGGCAGAAGAAGCGTTCCTTCACCGATTTCTTGATATCCACTACTGAGATACCCAAAGACTCTGCCATACCGAGATACTTATAGGTTTCGGTTTCAGAGAGAGATCTGAGAGTCATAGTCTCAGAAAGTTGCAAATTCATAGAATTCACAACTTTCTCCCGCTGCACATGTAAGACCGCACACTTATCCACACCAAATTCCATCCCAATGGCGTTGCTGAAAACCTGCGTGATTTTCAGCAGCTCCAACAGGTCAGGAAGTTTCGGTGTGAAAAGTTTGAGGTCATCCATGTACAGCAGATGACTAATAACCTCACCCTCTCTCTGAAGCCGATAGCCTAGACCTGAATCTCTCAACAAAGTGCTGAGAGGATTCAGTGCTAGGCAAAACCAAAGCGGGCTCAGACAGTCGTCCTGGAAGATGCCCCGCTCAATCCTTATGAAGTCCTGGGGGTCAGAGGAGATCTCCCCGCCGCCCGGTTGACGAAAGACTGTGGTCCACTGCCCCATACACGCACTGAGGAAGGATCTCAGAGTTGCATCGATTTTATACAACTCTAAGATCCTCCTCAGCCATGAGTGAGGCACCGAATCATAGGCCTTCTTGTAGTCAATCCAGGCCGCGGACAGAGCCCCCCGGCTCCGCCGGACTTGCTGGCTAATAGTCATGTCTATGAGGAGGAGCTCCTTAGTACCGCGGGACCCAACCCTACACCCATTCTGAGCGGGGCCAAAATATTGTTCACAACAATGTGTGTGTTAATTTTGATGGTCAGAATGGATGTAAGGAGCTTGTACATAGTGGGCAAGCACGTGATGGGTCTATAGTTTTTAGGTTCAACGGTACTACCGGTCTTATGGAGCAAGAAGGTTGTTACGTTCCTAAACGAAGTAAAAAAAAACAAAATTTGCGTTGACAGATCTAGCTGTCACTTGGTTGTCAACTGGCTGAAAGAATTGTCTTGAGAAAAAGTCTCGTTTGGTTAAAATAAGTCTTGTTCGAATAAAGTATAATCCGCGAAAATCATATTTGGCTCGCGTTGGTTTGGGTATATTTTGGAATTATTAACGTAATCAGTTGGAGTTGTTCGACCGAATTACATAGTTTATGTGAAGGGCTCTATTGTTCGCCGCGCTGTGTTTATCTGTCTCCGCACAAGCATCATACACCTTACACTTCAGGTACACTTGTATACAGACACAGACAGGTAAAAGCGCACGGTTTCAAGCGCCTTCTACTAACTGGTAAGTCCAACCTATTTTGTTAACCTTAATTTGCTCGCTCACTCAACCAGTCATTATTTTTGCGGTTAGTAATGATGTTTGGGAATACTTTGTTGATCAATTTGAATAAAGATGTAAATGACTTAAACTTCATAATTCAGAATGAGATAATTGGTATACTGCATTCTTTCAAATCAATTGACTGTGTAACAAATGAAAATGAGGCCACCAACTATCCAATTGAATTTTTAAACTCCTTGGATGTACCGGGCTTACCCCCTCCCCACAATTTACGATTAAAGGTTAGCTCCGTAGTAATCACGCTTCGAAACATAAACCAAACAAAACTGTGCAACGGAACGCGTTTGGTGCTAAGGAAATTGATGAACAATGTGATTTACGCGACGATACTCAAAGGAAAATTCGAAGGTGAGGAAGTTCTCATCCAAGGATCCCGATGATCCCAACCGACATGTCGTTTGAGTTTAAACGACTTCAATTTCCGATCCGTCTTGCATTCGCCATGACCATCAACAAATCACAAGGTATCCAATCCTTAAAAGTTTGTGGCCTGAATCTAGAAAATCCAGGTTATTCCCATGGTCAATTATATGTGGTATGTTCACGGGTCGGAAGATCATCTGTGTTATTTGTTCTTGCACCTGATAATAAAACGAAAAATGTCGTGTATCACAAGGTGCTTCACTAAAGAGTGGAACCCATGCACTAAAATACATGGCCAATAAAAAGTCATTAAAATACTTCCTTTTTTAATTTACATTAATTATCCAAATAAAAAATTGACCTTGATAAAGTCTAAAGTCTGCTCATTTATTGCCTCTAAGGCGGAACAAAGTTCGCTGGGTCAGCTAGTAAAACAATAAAACCTATTACTTTACTTGCTATTTGGTATAAAGTAGGTAAATTGACAATATTTCAATAGTTTATTAGTTGTTCAAACAAGTTAATATCAGTTTGGTGTGCTGATTTGGAGTCATTGCTGGGGAACTATTATGACTAATTAATTGGCAATCTCTTTAAGGCATTTGATTTAATCAGTTGATTGTTGCCTGTCAGGCTTGTACACACATAACATTCTATAATTGAATGTTTATTTGTAAGCTATATTGAATTATATTTGTATTGGTGTTTGCATCATTGTTGCATAAAATAAACTTAAACTGAAGTTTTTTTTTGGCCCATTTAATTGAACCAACATTGTTTAAATAATTTTTTTGTTTGGTTAATCTCTTTACCTGATTTGTTGAAGTTTGGTCATTGTAATGTCTCTTTTAAGTGCAGCGAAGGAGGCCATAGCCGGTATAACCACACAATTGAGGTGGTTTACCTCGGCTGCGGCCACTACTACCCGACCAGAGCTGGCAGAGATCACTCTTACCAGGTTCGGCGGTATGGAGAACAGGCTTGGGGTTGTAGATGCCCTGTTCACCCGCTTTAGCCACCTGGCTGAGGACCTTGAGTTGGATCAGCTGAGCCAGGCAGCGCGGGATAAGGTTGTTGGTGACTACGACCTGATCCTGGCGTTGGCAGACACGATTTCCCTACGTGCTAGGGAAATATTGAAGAGCCGGGAGCCTGTCCAGGCCAAGCCGGAGACCTCTGTCGCTTGCCCCGGACTTTTGAGCAAGCTGCCCACGCTTGAACTGCCTCATTTTGATGGTCGGATGGGCCACTGGCTGGGCTTTCAAAATTTATTTGTGAGTCTGGTGGACTCGCGCTCGGACCTTGGACCCGCCCAAAAGTTGGCCTACTTGATGTCCGTCCTCAAGAGAGAGGCCCGAGCCTTGGTGCAGCACTTACCGGTAACGGATGCGGCTTACCCTACTGCTCTGGAGCTGCACTTCCGGCGGTACCACAACAAACGGTGTTTGGCTGACGCTCACATTAGCCATATTTTGGCGTTACCTTTCATCACCAGAGTGTCAGCCTTGCGTACTGACCTTTTGAACCCGTTGTTGGCAGCGACCAATGCTTTGAGGCGACTGGAGTTGCCAGTCGACGATTGGTCGTACATTTTGGTACATATAGTGCTGCAACGGCTGCCCGTGGACTTGAAGTCCCGTTTTGAGCAAAAATATGGTGGGGACAGTGCCACCCATCTCCCCCTTTTTGAGGACCTTGTCAAGTTCTTGGAGGACGAATGCAGGTTTTTGGACAACTCCAGTATTGCCATAGGGTCTCGCCCACCGTCTCCTCGGCCCAGAGGCCAGGGACTGCCAAGGGTTCGTGGGCCTGTTGAGAGTCGCCCCGCCCCCCGTTTTGCCGGCACCCAGATTCGTCCTGACTGTTCGTATTGTAAGGCGACGGGGCATGGCATAACAACTTGCGCGGCCTTTTTGGGAGTGCACGTGAGTGCCCGCCGCCGCATTGCCAGTGCACGCCGACTGTGCTACTTTTGTTTGGGGGCACATTTCCAACGGGAATGCCCCAACCCCCGTCCTTGCAGAGTTTGTGGGGGATTACATTTGGACATTTTATGCGCGGACGCGAACCGCGTTGGCAGTCCAGCCTCTGTGGGGGGTTCGCATACGGGGGGGTACGATGGAGACGGTCACGGGGTCCGCTCGCCAGTGCAGAACCGAGGCGAGATCCGCATGTTTGAACGCCGCTCGCCACCCCCCGTGTCACGAGAACGAGAGCCGCATGAGCGCCGTAGTCCAGCCTCTGTGGGGGGTTCGCGTACTGGGGGGTACGATGGAGACGGTCACGGGGTCCGCTCGCCAGTGCAGAACCCAGGTGAGATCCGCATGTTTGAACGCCGCTCGCCACCCCCCGTGTCACGAGAACGAGAGCCGCATGAGCGCCGTAGGGCTCCCCCACATGGAGACGAATACGCAGCGGCCGCTTGCCGGCAGTGGCCGGACCAGCACCGACTGCCCTCCCCTCCGTTGGCGGAGCGTCCCCGATTGGAGTCGCGCCCCCCGCCATTCAAGCATCCGGTGGGATACGCCCCTTCAGTGATGGCACACGGCTCGGGACATCGCGCGGACGAGAGGTTTGAACCCTATTCTCATCGCGAGAGACTACAGTCTGGGTGCGGCGATCGGTCACCGCCCAGACATTAGGAAGTCGGCGCCTGCCCCACTACTGCAACCCCCCAGATTGACACGGTTTTGTTGCCTACGGCATCGGTCAGGGTCTGGGGACCAGCGGGGGCCTCTATTGTGGTCCGTGCCATTTTGGACACGGGTTCCCAGGGCTGCATTTTGTCGTCTTAGTTAGTGGGACAGGTAGGCCTTGATGTACGTGGCTATTCAGACACGATTAGAGGAGTGGGCAACGCAGCTGTCACCACTGTTGAGGGACTCGGTTTGGGCTCACTCCTTTGCATTCGCTGGGCCCTAAAATTGGTACCTCGGCCATTGTTATGAAGAACATTCTGGGAAGACATCCCTGGATACAGTTGTCTTCAGATATTGTTCGGTTGACGTTGGGTATGGAGTTGGCTGACCCCCGGTTTGATTCTCCTAGTACAGCGCATTTGTTGTTGGGTGCCGATGTACTAGGCAGAATAATTTTGGGTGGTAGAAGGGTCTTGCAGCCAACCGGGTTGGTGGCTGTCTCGACCATCTTTGGTTTTGCATTGATGGGACCGGTATTTAAGGAACCCCCTCCACCTGAGCTTGATTGGGCATTGGTGTCCGGCTCCGCTCTCTCTGACGCCGTTCAGAGGTTTTGGGAGGTTGAGGAGCCCCCTCAGGTGGCCCGTTTGAACCCGGAACACCAGGATTGCGAATTGTTCTATCAGAACAACACGGGTCGACTCCGTTCCGGTCGGATTGTCACCAGGTTGCCCTTTGTCGCAGTGCGACCACCTCTCGGTGAATCTAGACCTACGGCCGAGAAGAGATTGTTGGCAATGGAGCGCCGCATGGGCAGGGACCCTGTGTTGAGGCAGAAGTACTTGGATTCCATGCAGGAGTACGCGGATTTGGGACACATGTCGGTGTCAAGGTTGGATTGGCGCTGAGTTGAACATTACTTCCTGCCCCATCTTGCGGTCCTCAAGCCGTCCACTGGCAAGCTGCGCACGGTGTTTGATGGGTCTGCGCGAACTTCTTCGGGTGTCTCATTGAATGATTGCTTACATTCAGGCCCCAAATTGTTAAGGGACCTTTGTGACGTCATCACGTCTTTCCGTCGTCATCAGGTAGTCTTTGTGGCCGACATCAAGAAGATGTTCCGACAAACGGTCATTCACCAGGATGACAGACGTTATCAGTTAATTCTGTGGCGCGAGAACCCCCAGGACCCCATGATTGTGTACGAGCTCAATACGAATACATACGGCCTTCGTTCTAGCCCCTTTGTTGCCATTCGTTCGCTTTGGGAGCTCGCGGACCGAGAGCGTTTGAAGTTCCCTCGGGCGTCCGCCATCTTGAAAACGGACCTGTACGTTGATGACGTCTGTACTGGGGCTCCCACGGTTGGGGAAGCCATTTTATTGCGTGAAGAGTTGATTGGGATCCTGGCTTCCGCTGGATACGAGTTGCGTAAATGGGTGTCCAACTCTCCAGCTCTATTGGAAGGTTTGCCGGAGGATCATAGACAGGACCCGCATTTGTTTGAAGACGTTGACAACCCCGCCATGATGGCCGTCCTCGGTGTTCAGTACAGACCGGTCCAAGACATCTTTACATACGATGTCGACCTAGAGTCGCCCCACACTTGGACTAAACGACTTGTGTTGTCTACTGTCGCAAGGACTTTTGATCCTAATGGTTGGATTTGTCTGGTACTGTTTTGGGCGAAATGCTTTCTCCAGCGTCTCTGGACCGCGGGACTTGGCTGGGACGAGCCGCTTCGGGAAAACCTGTTGAAGGATTGGATCCACTTTGTGTCCACACTCCCTGCGGTCAATGAGGTCGTGTTGCCCCGCGCCATCCTCCCCCCTGGGAGTTACACTGCTACCCTCCACGGATTTTGTGACGCGTCGTCGCACGGTTACGCAGCCGTTGTTTATCTGCGCACCGTCAGCGCGACAGGCCAGGGGAAGCTGTCGCTGGTCATGGCCAAGAGCAAGGTGGCCCCTCTTCGAACAGCATTGACCATTCCCAAATTGGAGTTGTCAGGGGCAGCTCTTCTTGTGCGTCTATTGAATCACGTTGCTAACACCTTGGGTGAAACTGTGGACATTCGATCCTCTTACGCCTGGACGGACAGTCAAATTGTTTTGTGTTGGTTGAAGACGTCCGTTCACACTTTGGAGGTCTTTGTGGCGAACCGAGTGTCACAGATACAAAATTCTGCAACGCCTTTAACTTGGAGGCATGTCCCTGGGGACCTGAACCCCGGCAACGTGGCCTCACGTGGGTGCACGGCCCCTCACTTGATTGATCACCCCCTCTGGTGGGGGCCAGACTGGCTGACTTGACTTGACTTGATGACGGATCCTTTGCCCGGGCTAAGAGTGCTCGCTGTTGAGACGAAGGACCCGCCGTTTGATTCCGACCTTTTGTTGAATCGGTACAGCTCCCTCGATAAACTGTTGAATGTCACATCTTGGATCAGGCGCTTTCGTCACAATTGTAGGAACCGTGGGGACAAACGCCTGTCGCCGGTCCTTTCACCTCAAGAGCTCCAGGAGTCTCTCCTCCTTTGGGTCCGCTCTGTGCAGGCTGCACACTTTGAGAAGGAGATTGAAATCTTGAAGCCCGGAATGGCTAAGTTGTCGGGAGCTATCAGTAAGCTGAGCCCCTTTTTGGATGATGCGGGTTTCTTGCGTGTTGGAGGACGTTTGAGGCACTCTAGCCTCCCCTACGGAGCTCGTCACCCCCTCTTGTTGCCCAAGGAAGGCCATTTGGTCAAGTTGTTGGTGACATGGTACATTGCACCAAAAAAGGAGCCAGTTCAGCATAACGCCAGGTACAAGTACCTGGCGCTGGTTTTCAACTGACTCCTATTGTGGAGGACATCTGGCAAACATATAGGAGTTCTTAAATATAATATACAATATACAAATACAAATATACAAATACAATATACAAACATAAAATACAAAAAAGAAAAGAAATCAAACACATCATTATAAATCAATTACCTAACAATAAAAACAAAAACCATGTCAACCCCAGCCGTCAGCCATGCTACCGGACTAAGGCCCCCACTATGCAGCCCATGATGGGAGACTTGCCGGCGGATCGAGTCAATGAGGCAAGGCCCTTTGCAGGCGTCGGAACGGACTTTGCCGGTCCCTTTTTGGTGAAGACGTCTACTCTTCGTAACAGTAAAATCCTTAAGGCTTATTTGTGTGTATTTGTCTGCCTGTCAACGAAGGCAGTACACTTGGAGCTAGTAACCTCGCTCTCGACGGAGGCCTTTGTAGCAACTTTGGATAGATTCGTGTCTCGCCGTGGGTTGCCTTCTTTAATTAGATCTGATTGCGGTACCAATTACAGAGGTACAAGTAACTATTTGAAGGAAGTTTACGCCTTCCTTGCGGAGAACCAGGTTGACATAGGCAACACTGACGGAAAAACAGCCTTCCTCCAGAGTAGGGCTACCCCACCATACGGCCTCCCTCTAAGTACACCAACTGATGTATCTACCGCGGAATTCGCAGTAAAAGAGAATGCATTATCAATACCACCCACAAATTGTATATCATGGGGTAGTAGCCAAGTCTCCTGAAGCGCAACTATATCGGCCTCCTTACACAGTCTTCTTACACATTCCACTGACCTTATGACATTCTTACAATTAAACGATACAAGCCTAGTTGTACTTGTACTATCCATCGACTTGTAATTTAACTCCATTTATCTCCCGATAAGCAGGTGTACCCTGCTTTCGTTTAAAATCAAAATAACGGCGGTATAAAATACCTTCAGGCCAGAAATCGTCTTTCAAAAATAATTCTAATTTTTGCTTAGGTACATAAGCTATATAACCGTTATATTCCTTACTTAATTTCATGTTCATTTTATCCAGCTTTATGTCTAAGTTAGTCTTTTGTAGTAAATAATCTTTGATATCACTTGCCGTTGTCTCTTTAGATACATTATATATATACTCGATGCTAAGACTATCGTGGCCCGGGGATTTGCCTCTTACCATGTTTTTTATAATTAAAGCAACCTCCTTAGCAGAGAACCTGATGTTAATATCCCCGGGACGACCGTCCGCCGCGAGCACCTGCGAAGACAACCCAAGAGGTGATTTAACACTGAAGTGATGCTGAAAGGCACAAGCTATATCATGTGGATCGTGTACACCACCCACACTCACCGGAGAGCTCAACTTAGGGTTCAACTTACGCGTGTTTTTCCAAAAATTAACAAAGTTTTTATCCGAATGATGTTTCGCTATAATATCCATCTTAATTTGAATTTCATTGTTTTGGCACTGCTTCAATTTAGATTTAAATATACTTCTAGTCTCACACATATTTTCATATATATATCCCGATCTAGGCTTGCCGTAGGTCACCCATGTCTGAAACCAAAATCTTGCCCTCCCGTGTGCGCCACTAACATA
Source organism: Cybosia mesomella (assembly GCA_946251805.1). Lineage (NCBI taxonomy): Eukaryota > Metazoa > Arthropoda > Insecta > Lepidoptera > Erebidae > Cybosia > Cybosia mesomella. The sequence goes on from OX276395.1 coordinate 13,611,223, forward strand.
CCTATTCCACCCAATTATATATCTATGCTTCCGTACCACTACTGTGCAGCTCAACTTGGCAGCTTCAGTAAGAATATCGACAATCTCGCTATACATTTTAGTTAACAGTATTTTATGGTACTCATTATTACACATTTTATCAGTACAGTTACTAAATTCTGTTGGGAAGTCAATTAATTTTAATTTAGAGTTACAATAAGTGGTATATTGTTGTATTTGACAATGATCTCTCGACCCCCATTTTACATAATTAAAGGAGTCAGTAATTACCGGAATCTTAGGCAAAATAACATTTAAATTACATTGTATGAATAAAGGATGATGATCGGACCAGTATGTGCCGTACAATACACTCGTATTTACAACCGTGCGCCTCGCCGCGCTCGTTACAACGCAGTGATCGAGCCAGCGGCGGCAGCCGTGTGACTCACTCACGAACGTATAGGTATCTAGCGGCATGCACTCAACGTCTACGAGCGACCATGATCGCTCGGAACAAAAAGTTATTAGTTCATCACAAAACAGCTCACCTGGGTGTGCGTTGAAATCGCCCAGAACAAATACCGATTCCACATCACTACTTTCGATTATTGCGTCTAGTTCGCCTAAACAATCCGTGTACTCTGCTAAATTATCCATAGTACATGTGGGCATGTAAATAGTTATCACCAACATGGACCGATCGTTGATCACAAGCTTTATCGCCGCTAGACGCACACTTTTACACGGTATCACTGATAAATTAGCCCGCAGAGGGGTCACTTGGCTGTTTGACCCGCCAGCCTGCCCCATTGGGTGGGTATTTTTGAAGCCGCGGTGAAAGCGGCCAAGGGACTCTGGCGGAGATTATTGGGAGACACAGTTCTCACCTTTGAGGAATTAGCTACGGTATTTTGCCGCATTGAGGCCGTACTAAACTCGCGTCCATTGTGCCCGCTCTCTTCGGACCCTAATGATTTAGAGGCCCTAACCCAGGGCCATTTTTTGATTGGACAACCACTTGTCGCCCTGCCGGAGCACCCCTTTGTCGATGTGAGCCGAAATCGGCTATCGCGGTTCCAGTTAGTGCAACAGCTCGCTCAGAGCTTTTGGAAGCGTTGGAGCTTGGAGTACTTGCACATCCTCCAGCAGCGCGTCAAGTGGACGGATAAAACTCATCCTCCCAAGGTCGGAGACCTCGTTCTGATTAAGGATGCCAACCTAATGCCGTTGTATTGGCGCAAGGGGGCGCATTCTCAATCTAGTGGCTGGCACCGATGGGGTTCCTCGATTTGCTGAGGTTTTGGTTGACGGATCGGTGATGAGGAGAGCGGTCGCAACCTTATCAAGATTGCCAATTGATTAGCGGACGGGAAGGCCCGTAGATGTTACGTTCCTAAACGAAGTAAAAAAAAAAAAAATTTGCGTTGACAGATCTAGCTGTCACTTGGTTGTCAACTGGCTGAAAGAATTGTCTTGAGAAAAAGTCTCGTTTGGTTAAAATAAGTTTTGTTCGAATAAAGTATAATCCGCGAAAATCATATTTGGCTCGCGTTGGTTTGGGTATATTTTGGAATTATTAACGTAATCAGTTGGGAGTTGGTCGACCGAATTACATAGTTTATGTGAAGGGCTCCATTGTTCGCCGCGCTGTGTTTATCTGTCTCCGCACAAGCATCATACACCTTACACTTCAGGTACACTTGTATACAGACACAGACAGGTAAAAGCGCACGGTTTCAGGCGCCTTCTACTAACTGGTAAGTCCAACCTATTTTGTTAACCTTAATTTGCTCTGTGAACCGCAGACTGCTCACTTCCCCATTGTAGCTAGGAGGGCCAACTTCCACTGCGCACTATACCTCCTGGCCCGGAATTGAACAAAGGTGACCCCGGTGGTCATAAACCGGGGAAGGGAGCCAACTTCGAGGGCTTGTTGGAACTGCGTCGCTAAGCGGCCATGGGAGCACCGGATCCACTTTATCCAGAAGTTGTGCAACCCGTCCGGTCCAGGACTTTTCCAGTTCGGGGCCGTACGGATCGCACAACTCACGTCTTCGGGGTCTATAGTTATAGACGCCATGGGTTCGATGCTCCCACATTCACGCTCAACAACCGGTCCCGGCGAATGCTTGAGTCACGAAACGCATGACACGGGGGCGGTTATTCCCCCGACTGAAGCAGACCAGCTTCGCAATGAGAGTCCTGAATGATACGCCGCTCGATCCGTACCTGCCAAGCGGGTACAACCTCGGCGGGCCGCGGCGCCCGGTCAGTATCTGGAAACTTGACACGAGCGACACGGCACACCGCGATTGCTCCACAGTACATGATCGAGTGGGTATCAGACAAATCTTTACTAGCCCGCACGTACGGGAATAGTAAATCATTCAGGGCTCCCATCAGTGCCAGATTTCGCCTATGAGTGGGCAGACGTGGTAGACGCGGCCTAGATTCAGGCGCGGACCAATACTGGCGAATAGCGTCCTCCAGAGCCCTCCCCAATTGCTCACTTACCTGGTGCTAACAGTCGTACTCGCACAATCTCCATCATCGGCCACGGGCTCCACCGATGTCGCTGGTGTCACTCCTGACAGCGGAGCTGACGACGCGGTGGGTGAGTCCCGTATCAAGGAAGGAGTCGCGCGAGTAGGTTGTGCCTCCAGGCGGAGCCGATCAAGCACAGATTGATCCAACAGGTTACACCGCTGGATAGCTCGCACTTGATCCGACAATCGTTGGGCGGACACTGTGATGGTTGGATCGAGGACCTGAAACAGAGCAAGCATCCTGTCACGATACGCCGTTCGAATGGTTTCTCCCTCTGTAGCCCCATAGTAGGCGCGCATGCAATTCTCATTCATAATATGAGTCCATCGCATGCGACGCACTACACCACCGGCAGCGGGGGCCCTATTCGAGACCGGTGGGCCTCGGGACCCCAAGCAGGCCGGAGGCCGGCCTCTCCCTCGCCGGCACGCAGGTGTTGATGACGTCGGTGGGGAGAAATACTCGTCACTAGAGCTGCTGCTCGACGCCCCAGGGATTCCACTTGAGGTTGGCTGTGGGGCGGAGCTTAGTGACGAGTCCGGAGATGGTAGGCGTGCTGTCCTTTTCTGGGATCTTGTGATCATTTTTGTCCTTTTACATTTTATTTTGTTGCTTTTTATATATGACAGACATTAGATGTCATGTATTGTCATGTCATATTTTCTATGTTAATACTTTATAGTTTTATTATTATTTACTTTATTACATTTTAAACACATATAAATTATATTTTTAAATACATTCCATATATATAAAAAAAAACAAATATATTTAAAAATATAAAAAATAGTAACAAGTAATAGTAATAGTAGGTGTTTATTATTATTATTATTATTTCTGATATTTGCAGGCGTTGTAACAGTTTCACTGAAACCATCCAACAAATCACAGGTGCATGCAAAGCAATAGCGCAGACTGATTACAAACACAGACATGACCAAATAGCCAATATTATCCACCAGAAAATAGCTATAAAATAAAATCTCCTTTCTACAAAACCTACACCTTATTATAACTATGTTGCCAAGACCGTATTAGAAAACAATACACACAAACTATATATTGCCTTACTATATTGACCAATAAAATTACTCACTTTAACAGACCAGATATCACTTTAGTTGACAAAATAAACAAAACTGCACAACTCATAGATATTGCTGTACCTAACACCCATAACCTACAGAGTACTATATCCGAAAAGCTTTCTAAGTATGAAGACCAAATGGAAGTAATCCGCATGTGGCGATTAAAAAAAGCTACGATAATTCCAATAGTGCTCTCAAATACAGAGGTAATCCCTATTCAGCTACACCAATCTATTAAGACTTTAAATTTACCCTTCTCAGTTTATAAAATTCTTCAAAAAGCAACCATACTCAACACTTGCCGAACAGTAAGGAAATTTTCACAAGACGACAATAGAACGAACACGCAGGCACTCACACAGACTCAGACGATCCCACAAACGTAATTTAAAAGAACAAACACGATTGGGTAAACACTTGGCTTTGGCCGGTGTCTTCCTAAAACGCCGGCAGAAGCCGAGTTATTAAAAAGAATTGCAAAAATAATAATAATCTTTATTTCCCAGAATATGGTCGGTTACAGGTGTTGGAGTTATTTATTAGGTACAGCATATTCTACGCGAGCGAGGACTCAGGGCTGCACACGCTGGCGGACTGCCCGGCGTGGGAGGCGCCGAGGCGTAACCTCGTGGCAGCCATCGGGGTGGGAGTCCTCTTGCTCGGCAGCATGATTGCGGCAATGATGCGGAGCGCGAGCGCGTGGGCCGTCGCCACCTCCTTCTGCGAGCATGTAATGCTCGCGAAGGAGTTGGCGGAACGCGCCCGGGAGAGATTTAGAACTCTCTCGGACCGCCGAGCCCGCAACTTGCTCGCCGCGCGTCGCAGGTGACTCAGGCGCCGGAGGTCGCTTAACGACCTCCGTCCTCCATGAGCGCAGGCCTGGGGGTGGCGGGTGAGGCCACCTGTCACCCCAGCAGAAGCAGGCCGGGACGGTGGGGCGACTAGCGCCCCTCCCCCAAACCGGGGCAAGACGGGGACACCGTGGTTCCCAAACCCGAGGGGGCCATCTCGAAACCGGAGATGGCCCAGGGTCAGTCGGGGTGCGAGGGATATGCTCTAAGGGCAACCTTACACCCTGTAGACCCGAGACGGCGTGCGGTTTTAGTCGGTTCAAGCCCGACATAACCACCCCCGCTGGCACGCGGGGGGGTATCCGAAGGGATTTCCGCAGGAAAAAAAAAAAAGGTACAGCATATTCTGCCACTTGTGGCGTGAAAATATTGATCAAATAATACTAAGTAGTCTTAAGCTGGGTCCACATTTGTAGCATTTCTGTGTATCGTATCTCCGTTGCGTGGCCTCAACGCGTATCATGATCGCTAGTTTGGACACAAGATGATAGCCGTTAACAATACACGCCGTATGTGATACAGCCCGATCCACACTTAACGCGTATCTTGATACACCTCGTATCCGATACGCGTATCACGATCGGTGGTTTGGACGTATTTTGATACTGTATCACGATACTGCATATGTGATACACCGCGAACCTTCCTGTGTTGGTTTTTCAGCGATGATCAAAGGGGATACACGTCGTATCGAACAAGTTTTGGACGTGAATGCATTTAATACGCGATCATTTCTTGTGTTCTAGCCGCCATTTCGTGGTTTGTTGTGATAGAGGAGTAAACATTGAAGATGTGCTGGGATAACGAAATTGTTATAAAACTAATCGACGCCTATAAAAGAAAAGTAGTGTTATGGGATCCCAAGCACAAGAATCACTTGAACAAAAGGCGCTTGGGACGAACTGGAGGTAGAGTTACAACGTCCTATAGAACAAATTAAAAAGAAGATGGATGACTTACTGGCGGCTCTTCGGCAAGAAAAACGAGGAAAAACGGGAAGGTGCACTAAAAGAAACGCGTATCAAGAAAAGATACGAAGATCGGAAGAAAAATGAACCGTCCATTTTTGTAAAGTTAAAGCCGCCACTAACATGATACAGCATTTACTAAGTATGGACGCGTTTTTTACAAAATACGCCCTAATGATACGATATGGACAAAATGAGCGTCCATATTTATGATACAAATACTCGATACGATACGACTGATCGTGATACGTCAAGGTGCTACAAATGTGGACCCATCTTAACATCTTTGACATGCAATAAATCTACGCGGTTGGATTTAACGACATTATATATTCTGTGATTATATTATATATGATATGATTACATTATATTATACATATACAGATACAGAAATTATATTATATTAGATATAAGACGGAGGAAGAAAGGAAAAGGGCACGGGGGAGACTGGAGGAAAGGAAAAGGGGCCTCCTCGTAGAGGAAATAAAAAACAAAGACCTGCTCATCATCATGTTTGGGGTTCTAAAAATCCAACAGGATGAGGACCTGTTATAGGCCATAAGGTTCAGGAACCATGAAGTGTTCCGGAACTTGGCCCTAGAGCAGATCAGAGCAAGGCTGTTCTCTATCGGAAGACCGCTAGAAACCCGCATACGGGCCACGTGGTGCTCAGGGTCTCCCCAGCGGTGTTGACCCGTGCTTTAGACATAGGGAGACTGCACATTGACCTGCAACCCATGAGGGTGGCAAACCAGTCATCTTTACTGCAGTGCTCCCTGTGCCTGGGGTACGGATACACAAGGAAGTTCTGCACCGGTACGGAACCGCAATGTAGTCACTGTGGCGGGCTCCATATATGAAAGCCGAGTGCCCATAATACGTTGCCGGTGCGAAGCCGAATTCTTGTAACTGCTTGAGGGAGAGGCTGGGCAGCACGGGGCACGGCGTCTTCAGCTATACGTGCCCGGTGCGAATGAAGTGGGATATGATAACGAGGACAACCACTCAGTACCAGTGTTGAGGGCGTCCCAGGAACTGCACCCCCATACAGAGTATTGCAGGCAAACCTCCAAAAGAAAAAGCTGGCAACTGACGAGCGCATACTCGTGGCCTCGAGGCGTAAAGCCACTGTCGCTGCGATTCAGGAGACCTATGTAGACAACTCGGTGAAGATGAAGGCATACCCGGGCGTCAGGGTCTTCCAGAACACTGGGCAAGGAGGAGGGACTGTGTCTTCGATCCTACTTTGGATGTAATACAGTACCCGCAACTCACCACTGACAACATTATAGTAGTGGGGATCCGGAGTGCCTGGACCGATCACTCTGGTGTCCTTGGTACCGGAAGGTCCCAGAAAAAAAAAGGACCCACCAAACCAGGTGAAAATAAATGGACTGTAAGTCGCGGGTTCGAATAATGACTACAGAACTAAATTGGTTGACACACGCTCTGCGGGGGCGAGGAAATGTAATGGCACAGTACCTTGATAGCGGCTTCTCCGTGGCTTGAGATCCTGGATAATGCAGGGGCTCCTTCCGTGGCTTTCGACTCACAAATTAATTATACACAGCACTTAATGTTATGTATATGAGGTGCACAACACAATTATAGTATCTGTCGCGGCGGGTGGCTATTTCATGGGAAACAGCGAAGGGATGCGGTGGCGAAAGCGTCGTGCGTGACGTCTCGCGAAAACTCCAAACGACGACTCATTGACACATTAGTTCCGGTAAACATAATCAAAATTCACAGCCCGCTGTCATAGCGTTTTGTTGCTTTCTCTCTCCCACGTATGCGCAAAGGTCGTGCCAAAGTAGGACAGAGACAGGAAATGCATTGCGAAGTGTCAACCAAGAAAACTATGCGGGTATATTTAAATGATTAAAAATATCGAAGTACGAAACTAATACTAAAATGAGCACACAGATGGCGCTATGAGTAGGCATGTATGTGGCGTTAACAATTCCCACACAGCCTTAGGCCTACGAGAATTCCGTAGCTCATTATACTTCCTATGAAAATAATTCTTACAAAATGACGAACTTTTGACTCTAAAATGAACATAATTTTAGCGTACTTAGTAATAAATATTTTCACTCAAACTTATCGAGTAGGGGAAGAGCTTTAAACGGTGATATATATATATAAGGTGTCTCAAAATTAGGTTTCTGAATTTGGTGAGATTACTTGGTATCGACAAAATATGTATTTGAAACAAAAAACAATAATATCGGGTAAAATAAAAAATAAAATAAAAATAAAAACTAAAGAAATGAAAAAAACACCACCACACCCTTTGAGCCCGTGATTCATTTAATATATCTACTAGCTGATGCCCGCGTGGAGGTCGGTTATCAATTTTTGGTCATATCTCCCGTTCTGCTTAACAAATTGCAATCAAATATGGCAGATTTTAGGTTAGAATCGAACCGGCCAAAACCGCACGCCGCCGTCTAGGTATCTAATGTAAGGTGACCAAATAAGGCAATTCCTTCGCACCCCAGCTGACCTTGGGTCATCTACGGTTTGGATCCCTCGTGATACTGTGCCTTTTACTAGCAATTAGGATAGTTAAAAAATGAAACATTCACGAATATCAGTTGATAAGGTAGTTAATAACTTGATTCTAAGGCGTGTAACATATAAAAAATATCAACACTTGTACGATGCAACCGTACACTGTCTGTCGACTAAGCATTTTTACCTTAGTTGGCAGTAATTTCTTAACAATGAATTTAGTACTCGATTAACGGCCATCGCGTGTGCTCCCTCGCTCCTTTGTAATCATTATTTGGTCCGAGGAATAAATTTTAATTCTATAATCTGCCGTATTCTTTACTACCGACTAGCAAACCCTTTACATGGTCCTTCGAAGCCATCGGCCGAGATCTCGCGAGTTCTAGTTTCGTTGTTTTTTCGGGAGTGACGTAGGAATTAGGTACTTGTGAGTGAATCGGTTAAGTGAACTAGCATTGAACTATAGTGTCACGTGGAAAGTTAAAAAGTGGTTTCGTAGTTGACTAAGCGTACAGAAACAAAATCCTAGCAGCGAATACTTTCACCGTCATCTGTGATTCTTCAGCGTCACAGGCACGAGACAATCAGCAGCTTTAGCAATAGCAAGTCGGTACATAGCAAGAGCTCCGTTACCCAGCAGCAGCTTCGCTATTCAGCAGCGTTACCGCTATCCAGCAGCAGCATCGCTATAAAGCAGTAGCACTAGCATCTAGCGGTAGGGCGGGAGCTCTAGCACACATCAGCAAGGACGTTAGCGTCCAGTTTCAGGTTCAAAGCGGCTATAGCAGCCACCTACAAGTAAGGTCTTTCCTTTTTACCTAAGTAGCTATTCATCAGCAAAATGGAGGAACTTTACAGCCAGTAATGTGAAATCAGCGAGTTGATAAAGAAAATCCCTATCAACATCAAGAAAGACAGCGCCGAAAGAAAAACAGATGATTACTTTAATAGGCGATTAGAGTTGTTAGAAAGGTATTGGTCGGATTTTCAAAATAACCACTTAAGTATTTGTAAATATAAGGTCAAAGATCACCCCTATTTTTCAAATAATATGCATTAAGAGGTAAGCAAGGTATATACAGCAGCAAAAGGATTCATCAAGGAACAGCAGCAGCAGCGACGGCGGTTCGTGAGTCTCTACTCTCCGTCAAGACCCACTAGGAGTCCTCAACCACCACTTAAGCAATCTGAGGTGGCGGATGAAGAAGAATCATCTGGTTATGAGCGGAAATCAAGACCTAGCATACTTTGTGCAATGGAATCACGGGGCTGTAGAAGCCAATTGGACGGTATGATTCGCAAGCAAGCGGCGAATTTTAAGGCCTTCAAGAGAACTATCGCACTTATCGATGTAGAGCCCATGTCCGAAAAATGGGAAATGGTTGACGCTTTAAAAACGCTCGAAGCACGCTGGTCAAAGATCGACTCTCTTCACTGGGAGTTAGACGGCGAATTAAGTGGAGAGGACGATGAGTATGAAGCAGTGTATACTCAGCACGAGCGATCATATACCAGGTTGAAGTTAACAATCAACAAAAAGCTCTCAAGCGTGTCCCACAGAGAACACTCTGCTCCTAAAATCGAAATACCTGAGTTTTCAGGACGATTTCAGAATTGGTCATCGTTTAAGGACCTATTCACTGAAGTTATCCACAATAACCCTCACTTTTCTAAAGCTCAAAAGATGCAATTTTTGAAGGGAAAAGTGGTAGGGGAAGCCGGAAAACTTTTACAGCATCTCGCCATCAGTAGCGAAAACTACGATGCCTGTTGGGAAATTCTCAACTATCAATACAATAACGAAAGGCTTATATTTATATCTTTAATGAATAACCTATTAGGCCTACCCAATACTCAGCAGCGATCGTTTAGCCATATCAAAAAATTGCAAGACGTAACCTTAGAAAGCATACATGCTATACGGAATTTGGGGATAGACATCAGCACCTGGGATCCGATTCTCGTATATTTACTGTCTCAGAAGCTAGACAGCGAAACTTACGACGATTACAACGATTCCCTGAAAAATAAGAAGCAACAACCTGTATTGCAAGATTTTTTGCGATATCTAGAGAGCAAATTCACTGGTTGGGAAACATCTCGTCGCAAGCTAGACCAAGTGACAGCCAAATCTAACAATCAGCAATCATCGAGTCGTTCCCTTCAAAATGCAAACCCAAACCGTTCTAATAATTTCGACCGCAGGTTTAACAAACAAGAATCTTATTCCAAAGCCGTGTCGACGATCAAATGTCAATTTTGCGGTAAACAACATGCCGTGTATAATTGCGAAAGTTTTCTACAATTGCAAAACGAAGCTAATTAAATACTATAGCAAAAATGAAATTATGCAAAAATTGTTTATTCGATCACAATGGCCAGCAGTGCATTTCCACAAGGCGATGTCGCAAATGCGCAGGAAATCACCACTCGGTTTTACATGACGCATGCTTGAAAAATAAGTCACAATTGAATACTGCAGCAACGACATTAAGCGAGTCAAATTTAACTGAGGAAAATGTACCGATAACAGCGCATGTCTCACAAGACGGTCCTGCTACTAACGAGGTCTTATTAGCCACAGCTTTAGTTAAAGTAGCATCAATAGATGGATCCTATCACATATTAAGAGCCCTAGTAGATCCAGGATCGCAAGTCTCCGTGATAAAGGAGAGTGCAGCAAAAAAATTAGGCCTACAACGAACAAAATTCAACGGGTTAATAGTTGGTATAGGAGAGAATGAAAACAACTGTAATGGTGTGGTCACACTGAACTGCTTTTCCACATGCAAAGATTTTTCGTTCGTTACGGATGTACTCGTTATGGATAACGTGCTTAGAAATATCCCTAAATCCTTGGACGCATCGAAGTGGTCGTATTTGGGCAATCTGATTTTAGCTGATCCTTACTTTGACCGTAGCCGTCCAGTGGACTTACTATTAAGCGCTCAAGTTTACAGTATGACATTATTGGGGGGACTGATAAAAGGAGAAAGCTTGCAACCAGTATTACAAGAAACACAGCTTGGTTGGATTATATTCGGCGGCGGTGAAGTGCCGTCTTATCAATGCAACGTAGTCGTCAACGATACCCAGAACATACAGCGATTCTGGGAGATTGAGGATATTAGCGAAAAATCTAGCTTATCAGCTGAAGATCAGCAATGTGTTGACTTCTATTCAGCAACCACAAAACGTCAAGAGGACGGGCGATACAAAGTAAGATTGCCATTGAAACCGGATATAAATGAAAATTTAGGTTCGTCTAAGGAAATGGCAATAGCACAGTTCCAAACTTTGGAGCTAAAATTTAATAAACAGCCAATTTTAGCGGAAAAATATAAAGCGAATACATAGCCTTAGGACACATGGTGCCGAGTTACAGCAACAATAACAATCAGTTATCATGTTACCTACCGCATCACGCCGTGCAGCGAGCGGAATCCACTACGACAAAGTTACGCGTGGTATTTAACGCGTCAGCAAGGACGTCTAGTGGATATAGCTTGAATGATCTTATGTTTAAAGGTCCTAATTTACAGCAGGATCTTCAGGAATTAGTACTGAAATGGCGTCAGTATCGGTATGCCTTTACATCTGATATTGAAAAAATGTATAGGCAAATCATGGTGTGCGAAGACCAGCAACAATATCAGCAAATTATATGGAGAGATAACCAGGATGAGCAGCTGCAAACATATAAACTCACTACCGTAACGTACGGTACTAAGCCAGGATCTTTCCTAGCTATGATGACTCTTAAGCAGTTGGCTTCAGATGAGCGATCAAACTTCCCGGTGGCTGCTAAGGTCTTAGAAAGCTCATGTTACATGGATGACATACTGCACGGATCTAACACCATTGTAGAAGGACAGCAGGTCATCGAAGATTTGAACAAACTATTAAGAACAGGAGGTTTTACTTTGCAGAAGTGGTGTTCAAACCACCCGGATCTTCTTAAGAATATAGAAAACAACAACAGCCCTCCCGGAGTCACTTTTAACTTCAAATCCGAAAGTACGTCTAAAACATTAGGCCTACATTGGAGTTCTAACACCGATAAATTTACTTTTAAATACAACACAGCTAATCTAAACGTCAAAATTACCAAGCGACTACTTTTATCTGAGATAGCTAAAGTATTCGACCCGTTAGGATGGTTGTTACCCGTAACTACGAAATTAAAGCTAATATTTCAGAATCTATGGTTGAACCAAATGACTTGGGATGAACAAGTTCCGGAAAGCATAAAAAAGGAATGGGTGGCAATAAGTGAAGACATGGCGTATATTAATCAATGTGAAATACCGCGCTGGATAGGATGTCAGCCCAACGAGGTCATTGAACTCCACGGATATTGTGATGCATCCGTCAAAGCTTTCGCAGCGGTTATTTATGCATGTCAGCGGAAGAAAAGTGAGCAATCTATAAACCTAGTTGTTGCCAAGGCGCGACTAGCACCTGTATCCAAAAGCATCTCCTTGCCAAGATTAGAGTTGAGTGGAGCTTTATTGTTAGCGAAGTTAATGACTAAGGTCATAAATAGTTTAAGCGGTCAAATTATACGCATTTACGGATGGACGGATTCGATGGTGGTCTTAGGATGGCTACAGGGCGACCCAGGTCGCTGGAAACCGTTCGTTGCAAACAGAACGAAAATTATAACAGAGATAGTGAAACCCGGCTGCTGGCGATATGTTACATCTAAGGACAACCCAGCGGACCCAGCTAGCAGGGGAATCTCAGCTTCTCAACTGATAAATCAAACTCTATGGTGGCACGGGCCACTGTCATTAAAATCTTGTCGTGAAACGGATTCCGAGATCACTATTAATACTACTGTTCAAGAGACAAAAACAAAGTTTTCTGCAAGGACAGCTAATTCCGTCCAACAAACTGGCGCGGATAGCATTATCGAAAAGCTGTTATTGAAACACAGCTCATTCCGCAAGGTAACTAACATTTTAGCTTGGTTATTGCGAGCGATTAAAACGATAATATTTACTAAAAACAAAAACAAGTGTCGTCGTCTGCCCGAATTTCTAACCTTATGCGAATTGAAAAGGGCAAATTTACTTATAATAAAGTATGTACAGAGAGCTGTGTTTTCTGAAGAAATCAATGTATTAAGGAATCATAATACACTACGTAGCAAAAGCAATTTATTAAAATTTAACCCGTTCCTTGATCAGGACGGCATTTTACGAGTTGGCGGCCGTTTAAGTAATCACATATGAGTATGGAAATGAAACATCCTGCGATATTACCTTATCAATCTAGATTAACCACTTTATTAATACAGCAAGCTCATCAATTAACATTTCATGGTGGACCTCGGTTAACTTTATTTTATCTCTGACAGAAATACTGGATAATCAGTGGCGGCAAGGCTGTTAAGAAAGAAGTGGAAAGTCTTGAGAGAACTCAAGACTTCACGTTGTCCACGATCTCAGCTATCAGTTTAATCCAAAACCTTAAAAGTATCCAAGATACCCTGTTGGATACCATCACCGACATCTACCACGGAAAGTTTGACACTCATCTGCTTGCCCCTGATCAGCTACAGCGTGAGCTAGAATTTATTTCGGGTCAGTTGCCTAAGGACATAGCTTTACCCGTGGACAATATACAGTCCGATCTTCGATATATGTATATATAACAAGTTGAAGGTAAAAGCCCGAATGATGGAAGATTACCTCATATTTGAGATTACTTTTCCATTGCCCAGCAGAGACAGCTACAAAATTTACAAGATACTTCCCGTTCCCCGGCAACTTCAAAGTGACATGGTTAGCGTTCTGCCAGCTGCCGAATTTATTGCTATAAACTTGAGAAAACACGCTTTCTTTACAATGTCCTTTCTTGAGCTCCAATTGTGTTTGCATAACGAAAATTCATATCTTTGCCAAATCAATAAACCTATAAATCGTTTAAACATTGAAGAAAAATTCTGCAAAGTGGACAGTAAACTGAAACAATGCATTGTTATTAAATCTACATGTCAAGACATCTGGCAACAATTAAACGTACAATCTAGGTACCTTTATTTTTGTTGTAAGAGTAGCGCCGTGAGAATCATTTGTCAAGATCAAGTTTCTTTTAAACATATGACTGGAGCCGGTATCATTGACCTGGACTTTAAATGTGTAATAAAAGGGAAGGATTTCACCTTGTACTCCCATGCTAATTTAGCCAATAGCATTCGAATAAAATCTAACCTTCCAGTCCCACAGATAGATGAACTAAACCACATAGTTAACATCTCAGTAAGCCACTACCCGGACTACACAGACGCATTGAATACCTCATTAGCTGATTTAGAAGAACGAATAACGCAACTGAAATCCGCCAATACTAACACGGATGACACTCTATCTTCCCATGACGTTCATCAATACGTTGTCTGCTACGGATTACTAGCGGTAGCGGCTATTTTAGCAGCATGGTTCCTGTGGAGGAGGCGAGCAGTTTCTTCATTGCATATATCTACAGATGTGCCTAGTGTAGTGTTTTCGCGAAAGCAGAGCACGGCTGATCGTCAGCCTGAAGTGAATATAAGTGAAAATACCCAGGGCAAACGGGATAAAGCCACATCACCCACTATAATTAAAAAAATGTCGCTTTATCCCAGAAGAAGTGTAATCTTTTGTATCTCTCGGCCCGGGAGCATGTACGATGCAACCGTACACTGTCTGTCGACTAAGCATTTTTACCTTAGTTGGCAGTAATTTCTTAACAATGAATTTAGTACTCGATTAACGGCCATCGCGTGTGCTCCCTCGCTCCTTTGTAATCATTATTTGGTCCGAGGAATAAATAGATAATTTTAATTCTATAATCTGCCGTATTCGTTACTACCGACTAGCAAACCCTTTACAACACTTAAATTCACATTTTGATACCTTTAGCGACATCTACGATCAAGTACCTATCGATAAACCACAACTCACAGCGTTATCGATGGTCAAGTAAAAGTTTTATCAAGAAATTGACAGATGTCGCTACTTCAGCTTAAACTAAATAATAATTAAAGTACGTATGTACATACAATTAGTTTAATTAAATAGTTAATAATATAATAAAAAACCGCGGTAGCCTAGTGGTATGGGTAATGGACTGCTGAGACGAGGTCTCGGGTTCGATCCCAGGGTTTACCATGGCACACACCAATGACTTTTCGATGCTTTTCGAAGTTATGTGTGTATTTATCGCAGGTTTATAAGTGCCCGGTTAATGGCAATAGGCTCGCCACCTATTACATTGGGACCTAAACATAAATTGGCCAAATGTGGGTGCTAGCACCTCTGCCTACCACTTCGGGGATATAGGCGTGAGTTTATGTTATGTTATGTTAATATAATAAATATATTTGTATCTTTTTTATATAGAATGCATTTTTTTTTTAAATTAGTATATATTAAAGTTAAATAAAGAAAGTAATAAATGATAAATTTAAATAGTTAAATATTAACCTAAATTTAAACAAAAACATTTTAACAAAAAAAAAGCGGCCAAGTGCGAGTCGGACTCGCACATGAAGGGTTCCGTTGCAGTATGTAAGTAATATAATAATGCTTTTTAAAATTTTATATTTGAGTTGATTGAATGAAAGGTAAATTGCGTTTTGATAATTTAGGGATTCGATTGAACGCGTGCTTGTTACAAGTGTTCGTCCCTCCCAAAATTCATTTCTTTTTGAAAATACAGTGTTGTTGGAGTATTTAACTGCTTCTGTGTTGTCTATAAGTGCTTTGTGTTCATATCTAGGGTAAGTTACATAGTTTAACACGTAGATAACCATATGGATAATCATCCTCCAGACCCCGATGGGGGAGGCGTCCCCGGTGATCGGCCCGGGACACCTTTTCCCCATAGCTCTCGCTTGGATGATTTGATGGCAATAGATAATATTCCTACAGCCGCCTCAGGTAAGAAGCGAAGTTTCCACACCTCACAGGAGGACGCTGTCCCCCCCAAAAAAACTATTACAAGCTCCTCTCAAGCTACACCGTCACTGCAAACCACATACATTCACCCTGATCACCAGGACAAGATATCTAGGTACTCCGAGACAGACTCTGGTCCTTATGTGGTACATGTGACCAGGGATGTCGGGGATACCTCTGCTGGAACTGTTTTCCGATCCATCAAGTTTGGCCACTTTTTATTTACCAACAAAATTAATAACAATATAGTTGAAGGCGGTGTCAAGCGAGTGGGTCGCAACAGGATATCGGTAGAATTTAAAAGTGCTAACGACGCAAACAACTTCCTATTTCATCCATCTTTGGCACGGGCCAAATATGTATGCTCAATTCCCTCTTTTGCAACGTCGCGAATGGGTATAGTAAGGCAGATCCCAGTGGAGTGGACCCTAGAAGAAGTGGTTCAATCTATTGAGGTCCCATCAGGATGTGGTTCAATTTTGAAAGCAAGAAGGCTTAACAGGAGAGTTGTAAGTGAGAATAACACCGCCACATATGTTCCCACTCAAACAATGGTAATCACATTCTCAGGACAAAGATTACCCACACACATATATTGCTTCTACAATTCTCTGCCAGTGGAAAGCTACGTGCTTCCCCTCATTCAATGCTGGAAATGCTGCCGGTATGGCCATACAACTGCGCAATGCAGGTCTGCCCCCCGCTGTTTTATTTGTTCCCAGGCTCATGAGGGTATCTCATGTACCTCAAAATCTCCCACCTGTATGTTCTGCTTAGGCCCCCACTCAGCGAAAGACCCTTCCTGTCCAGAGCACTCCAGACAGAAGTCTATTAAAATCACCATGTCTCAGGAGAGCATTTCGTACATGGAGGCATCAGCCAGATTCCCCCAAGTGCGAAAGTCTTTTGCAGACACCGCTAGAACCTCTTCACCATTGCGCCCCCACTCTGATACTCAGCAGTCTTCCACGTCTTCTGTCAGGGGATCTCAAGAACCCCAAGTATCCTATAGAAATACAGTCTTCATGCCTCCAAGGCATCACAACCCTGCCTCCAGTCTATGCTAGCCTCCAGGCTATGACAGACAGGCCCATTACCAGATCACCCAATCTCCCCCGTCTTCTCTCCCTAATGGTGCTGCTCTCTCTCATGCACAATCCAACGCTCCCTCTTATGACAACCTTCTTGATCTATTACTCTCCACCCTTATTAGTATGTTAACCCGTTTCGATGATACTGAGCTTCCTGAAAAGTACAAATCAAAACTTACTCAGCTGTTGACTTTTGTTAATAACATTCCCACCTCTCCTCCAATCGAATTGTAGGAGCCTTAGAAATAAAAAAGCCACTTAATTCATTTAATCAATAAGCATAAACCTCTCATTCTTGCCATTCAGGAGACTTGGCTTAAACCTGGCTCCCATTTCAGGGTGCCTGGGTTTGTCTGCCTCCAGGATGACAGGGGTGACAGGTATGCTGGCGCTGCCATTTTAGTTTCCAGATCAATTATTTTCAACTCCTTGTCTCTACCTGCTCATAGCGATGCTTGGAACATTGTTGCTATGGAAGTAGCAAATACTGTTTTCATCTCTGTCTATATCCCATATCCAAATACCTCTATACTAGCCGAGTTAAATACCATTTTATCTTCAATTGCTTCCCCTCTTATCCTACTGGGAGACTTTAACATCCATCATACTTCGTGGGGATCACAGTATTGCGATGATTTGGCGCCCCCATTCATGAATATCTTGGATTCTTTGAATCTGTGCATACTAAATGATGGCTCTGCCACTCGTAGATCATCCCTCACACAAAGAGGCCCCAGTGCTGTGGATTTGACGGTATGCTCTGCCTCCATAGCCTCATGCCTGACTTGGCAGATTTCAAGCGACTCTCATCAGAGCGACCACTACCCCATAACTGTCTCCTCACCAGCCAGCTACAGGGAGTCACCACCATTCAACCCCCTACTTAAATATAACTTGTCAAAAGCTGATTGGGAATTGTACTCCAGTTCCCTTGACCATGAGATTTCTCTCCTGCCGATCCCCAACTCACATAACATTGAGACAGTTTACACCCTTTTTAAACAAGCTCTTTTGAACTCCGCTGAGAAGGCAATCCCTGTTAAAAGGGCCCCTAGGAACAACATCCCCTCTCCTCCTTGGTGGGATCAGACCTGCTCAGCCGCCTGCCGAGAAAGAAGAGATGCTGAAAGAGCATATAAACATAATATGTCAACCGCTAATTACCTAAACTACCAAAAAGTAGCTGCACAAACAGTTAGACTTCTCTCACAAAAGAAGAAAGATGGCTGGCGCAAGTTTTGTGAGTCATTAGCCCCTCGTACCCCCACATCGTCTGTATGGAGGGATATTAGAAGATTTAAGTATTCCACAACCAACAACAACATCACGTCGAATGACCCCTCTCGGTGGTTACAAAAATTCGAGCAAAAATTAGCTCCCCCAACAGCTCCCACTGCTGATGAGTCTTCAGGCTTCTTCCCATCCAGCTCTCAGACTTCTCATCCTTTAGATTCTTGTTTTACCTACGACGAACTTTCAACTGTCTTGGGTTCCCTTAAGGATTCTTCTCCCGGTCCAGACGGCATTCCTTATTCATTTATTTTCAAGAGCAGCACAGGTTCTAAAAAAATTTTTCTAAATTTACTTAACTGCATCTTTTGCTCTGGTTTCCCCCCAGAAGAGTGGAAGTCTCAAATCATAATCCCTCACTCCCCCATTCTGAAACCAGGTAAACCGAGCGATGATCCTTCCAGCTACCGCCCCATTGCGCTCTCGTGTACCATGTCCAAAATATTAGAGCACTTGATTAAAAATCGCTTAGAGTGGCTGGTGGAAAGCCAGGGTTTGCTCTCAAAAACTCAGTTCGGTTTCCGCAAGGGCCTGGGCACAATGGATAATCTTAGTATTTTCACTACAGATGTTAGGATAGCTTTATCACAAAATCAGTATTGCGTGGGTGTATTCTTGGATATAGCAGCTGCATATGACAATGTACTTCTTCCTGTGCTCAGGCAAAAACTACTCAATCTGAGTCTCCCAGAGAAGATAGTAAATTTTATTTCCAATTCCCTTTCTGGGAGAACTTATTAGTCTTAGAGTTCAAAATTCAATCCATTCTCCCAGAATTATTTGGAGAGGCCTCCCACAGGGCTCTGTCTTGAGCCCCCTCCTCTACAGTATCTATACAGCTGATCTAGATGTCTCAGTCTCATCTTTCTGCAACATTCTACAATATGCAGATGATCTAGCTCTTTATGTGACAGTCGATCATATGACAGATGCTGAGTCAAGATTGAACTCGGCCATTTTCTACCTCTCTAACTGGCTTACCGACCACGGACTATCACTTTCGGTTCCCAAAAGCTCTGTGGTGATCTTCAGCCGCCGCAGATCCATTCCTGATTGTTCAATCTCTCTTGACGATCAAAATTTCCCTGTAAAAAACACAGTTAAGTTTTTAGGGCTGGTTTTGGATTCAAAGCTATCTGGGGTAGAGCACATTAATTATATTATTCATAAATGTGAAAAAAATATTAACATTTTAAGAGCTGTCTCTGGAGTCTGGTTGGGAGCCCACCCTTATTGTCAGAAGTTGATGTACAATGCGCTTATCCGTAGCCACCTAGACTATGGCTGCTTCCTCTTGGAGCCATGCAATAAGGCAGCCCTAAACTTGCTGGATAAGATCCAGGCTAAAAGCTTGCGTCTCATTGTGGGTGCATGAGATCCTCACCGATAAATGCGTTACAATTGGAATGTGTAGACCCCCCCCCCTATTTCTAAGAAGGCAGTACCTCTCCGATAGGTATTTATACAAATCCTCTCAACTATCCTTTCACCCACTGATTCCCAAATTGCATATACTATCAGAATACATTTCTTCAGGTGGATATTGGACACATAAAAACCACCCCTGTTTATTTAATAGCTTCGTTAATTATGTTAGTCTCCCTTTCCCTTGTTTTCGGTGCAAAACTAACCCCTTATTTGAAACCCCATTTGATGCCATTATCCACAACCCTAATATCGTCTTATATTCTGGTATCAGTAAAGACTCTGTGGACGCTAATAAGGAGCTAAACTATTTAATCAGCCAACATTGGCAGGACTGGTTAGCTATTTACTGGTGAAGCGATAGCTATACTTGAGACATTACTATATATTGAATCTCATAACATAAGCAAGGCAGTAATATTTACCGATTCTAGGAGCTGCTTAATGGCTGTTCTGGCTAACCAATTCACCAGTAAAATAAAGTTCCCCTTAATCCTTTTAATAAAGCAATCTCTGTTTATGTGTCAGACTAAGGGGCTGTTGGTTTCGTTGATATGGATCCCAGGTCATGCTGGCATAGCTGGAAACTCATTTGTTGATTCCCTAGCAAAGGAAGCCATATCCAATGGTACCCTTTACCAATACAGAGTCTATGCTCAAGATCTTCTTTTACTCGCCAAACCCTGTTTAAATAGAATGTGGACTTCCCTCTGGGGGGAATCCTGCAAGGTGAAGGGAAAGCACTATGCCTTCATCCAAGTGGACATTCCAACTAAACCATGGTTTTTCAAATTCCATGAAGCCACTAAAAGAGCGACATCGGTTGTTTGTCGTCTGCGTCTAGGTCATGTCTGCACCAACGTATTTCTTGCCAAAATTAGGGTCAGGGACAGCTCTCTCTGTGAATGTGGCTTGGATGAACACACTCCAGATCATATTTTCTTCGAGTGCCCAAGAAGGAATGGTTCTTTGTATGATATCCTCCCCACTAACTGTATCCCTCGTCCTATAAACTTTAACTCCCTTCTGACTTTTACTAATTCCCCTCTTATATATCTGATTTGTGACTACATTGACACTAATAATATTAACTTGTAGAACTGTGTTTGTCTGCTATAACCACTAACCTAGGTGTTTTGCTTTGACTCAGGTACTCCAACGTGCAACATGTAAATTCACAAACTTCTGATCCGTAGTTGCATTTGCCAAGTCGAAACTTTAACCCTTACCTTTAAATACATATTGGTTAAAATCGTGCTAACTACTGAGTTGTTGGCGGAAACTTAGGAAACGCCATATTATAAAAAAAATAAAAAAAATGCGTTTTACGATTTATGACGTATTAAAAAAAAACTACTTACTAGATCTTGTTCAAACCAATTTTCGGTGGAAGTTTATATGGTAATGTACATCATATTTTTTTTTATCATTCTCTTATTTTAGAAGTTCCAGGGGGGGGGGGGGGGGACAGACATTCTACCACTTTGGAAGTATCTCTCGCGCAAACTATTGGAGAGTGAATAGGTAAGGGTATGCCTACAAATTCCTATCACAACACTATACCAAAGAGGATATAAAGCACTACGCACTATACAATTTGGAACGTCACTAGCTTGACA
Source organism: Cybosia mesomella (assembly GCA_946251805.1). Lineage (NCBI taxonomy): Eukaryota > Metazoa > Arthropoda > Insecta > Lepidoptera > Erebidae > Cybosia > Cybosia mesomella. Next base: position 13,632,547 of record OX276395.1, read on the forward strand.
TGCCTCTATAGTTTTGGCCCTCTTCTACTCTCTCTCTGCTCCCACCATTGCCAGGTGAATCATGTGTATTCTTTGTGTCTTGCTAAAAATCGTACCTATATAATAGTGTAATCTGCTAGTAATAAGCCATTTATATAAATGAGATGTAAGGTCGTTATTCTGAGTAAATAAAGCCCAGCATTTATCAAATGTGAGTTTAAACTTGAAAAGATCCTGTAGGTATACCTCTGGAACAATACAAACTATTCAGTTTAGAGAAAAACTATATTAGAAACCTCAATATCATTTTTGAAGACCTATCCATAGATACCTTACACATATGGGTTAGATGAAAAAAAAATGTGTTTCAGCTCTAAGTACCTCCAAAATTTATTGTTTTTTTTTATTTTTGAGTGAAAATCTTAATGCGGTTCACAGAATACATCTACTTACCAAGTTTCAACAGCTTAGTTCTTATAGTTTCGGAAAAAAGTGGCTGTGACATACGGACGGACAGAAAGACAGACATGACGAATCTATAAGGGTTCCGTTTTTTGCCATTTGGCAACGGAACCCTTAAAATGAAGGCCATGAAGAAAAGGATTAAATTGCGTGTACAGCTAATCGGCTTTTTTACCAATGTGAATCTAAACAAATTTAATTAAATGTGGGCCTGCTGATGATCGCTCAAGTTTCTGCATATCACCGGGATAACATCGTGTAACGTTCCATCTCATGTGGCGTGGTTAATGTCCATGTAACAGCATACCTACCCAAGACATGGTATTGTCTCCCGAGGTTTGATTAACGTACCTTCGAGTAAGTTGTCAGCATTCGTTAATATTTGTGTAATCTCCAATGTGAAGAACATTATTAAACTTAAATGATGGTGTAGCTTCCACCTAGTGTAACTTTGTAATCTCTTAAAGGTTAATTCCTTCAACAGTGTGCGTAAACTAAGCGCAATAAACAGCAGTGTCCACAACAAGTCTTTGTTTTAATTTTCTAATACGCCACACACCACCCCTATATGTAGTCTCATGTCTTTCCATTGGATTTAATCGGTGAAGCAGTATCACAGAATACTAGGTTGCAGGCGGAACGAAGTTTGCCGGGTAAGCTAATTTATATTAAACCAACGAACCACTCTTGATATTGCATTGTTTACTTCGTCATCATATTATCTAATTGTCTTTTAATTTTAAATAAAGGAAGTATCATCAGCAAACTAAAAAATATTTTTATCCCTAACGTAGTAAGGGAGATAATTTATATAAATTAAAAGTAATAATGGTTCAAGTATCCAACTCTGTTGAAGGCCCATCGAAACTAAAGATCCCACTGAACGTGTACTGTTTACATTGACCTACTGAATTCTATTGTTCAAATATGAAGTCAGAAGGTTAATAATCTTGTTTCTTATTCCGTAATAATATAATTTTCTTACTAATGTGTCATTCTGACTAGTGGTTACTTTTAAAATAAATACGAAAGTTATTAAAATCGTAATTTTATTGATCTTAAAATCAATCACTTTTAAACTTAGTCACAATAACCAGGAATGATAATATTCTTAAACCTGTCAATTTAATGTGTCCGCCTGTGTCATATAAAATTAAAGGGGTAAAATAATATATTTAATCTCCTTGAAAAAAAGTAGATACAAAAAACTACAAGTAGTATATATTATAGTTTCAAGTTAGTTAGATTTTTTGGAATCTTTTGATGGTGAACGTGATCTTGAACGTGACCTTGATCGTGCCTTGGAGCGCGAACGAGAGCGGCTGCGGCTGCGGGAGCGCGAGCCAGAGCGCGGCGAGCGGGATCGGCTGCGGCGGCGGGACCTCGACCGGCTGTCAAATGCACACAAATTAGCATTAAACCGTGTCAGGATAGTAGTTATATTGTTTTCAACCTATCTTGGCGTTTAAGTATCTACAGTCCACGCGCGAGTTGATTGCAGAGATAGGGAAGTTCGCCCTCGACTGCATTCAACTCGCGCGCCTACTGTACATGTATCTGAACTACAGATCACATGGACCCTACATACATACAGATTGATTTACTTTGGATACAACAACCTGCCAATGGACAACACTTTGAAAATAAATTCATGATTAATTGATTTTTGTGAATACATTGCCTGCGAATTAGTATTTATATTAATATAAATTAAAGCATAATTTGAATCATTGTTTCGAAAAAACAATAATATTGCCTCACGGAATATATTTCTTAATGATTTCTTGTATTGTATGTTTGATGTCTGAAAAAATTCCATTTATGCGTATTACGTGCGAAATTTTATGCGAATATGACTCGTTGGAACATAATTAATTTTAACGGATCCAAAATCCGTTCTAATTACACCCACACTTAACCAAACCCAAGAAAAAGCAAAATACAACAAGACTGCAAGACACTGAGCTCATTTTGCTAGTTTAGGTTATTTGAGATTAAAGTTCGAGCCTCATGACAACCGCCATCGTAATCTCTACGTGACCATGGCTGCTGAAAAGTAAACGAAACTTCGTACGGTAATATTTTAGACACAAAAATAAGAAGAAATAAATTGCGATAAAATCCGTCAAAACTAGTATTATAAGTTTATTTCCTATTTCCGCTTCTTCTGAGTTATTTTTCTGGAACCACCTATATAACATTACCTTCGTCAACATTTAGCAGGTGAAACAGCATGAGCCACCTTTGAGCACAAAAATGGGATAATAATGTGTAACTCACTGAGAGCACGCAGTGATTACATTAGACGTACGACGCGACGCGTTGAACGAACATTACTCTCTAGAAGTTCTCAACAAGTGAAGCGTGCACGTAGGCTGTAGCTACGTAGTATGCAGTTACTGAAGCGGCCAACTCAATCGGAGTACGCGCTGCGGAGGGAAAGCTACGTAGCGCAGACAATAAGAAGTGCAGACACTGAAGAGTTCGTTCTCGGCGCACAGGCCAATGATAACCTATAACATAGTTATCATTGGTATAAGTGGGTCTAATACAATGGGATAGAATCTTTACAAAATTGTGCACCGCCTGTTTTAGTAGTACATCTTAGTTATAGAATATTTCAATGTATAAATTGACTTTAATGTTTACCTAGATTCCATACCAATGTTACATTTCACATACTCCAATTATAATAATATAAAGTTAAATTGTCACCTGCGACGTCGACGACGTGTACAATCTCGAGCATAGTGCCCTCGGTCACCACAGTCATAGCAGCGGTCGTCATAAGGACGCGGCGGCAAACGGGAGCGGGGTGGCGGTCCTCGTCCACCGAACCCTCGACCACCATTGGACATTTCAACACGAGCACGACGTCCACAAATAGTTCTTCCATCTAAACCGCGTGTCTGAAAGTAGATAACATTTTGTTTAGTAAATAGAAACAGGAATTATATTTTTTATCAGAGGTTACTTGTGATAATGCACTAAGAAATAGGGACCCCGCATATCGGGGCTCCGTCGACATCGCTCACAAATGTCACTTATTAAGCGATATATTTTAATGATTTGATGATACAAACCAACTACCTGTAACGATTGCCATAGATATTTGCATGGCAACCGGGACCGACTTGGCCACTTAGGCACGAGCCCTCGAGTTTTACATATAACTAGCTGTTGCCCGAGACTCCGCCCGCATAGATATCGGACCAACGAACTATTATACCCTATTTCATCCCCACACAGGAACCAGAAACCTTTTTTATATATACATATGTTAATTTTTTTTGTTGTTTATGTATTTTATTTTAGGGGGTGTATTTTTTACCCATATTTCATAGATGCGCACATCCCTGACGCGCACTTCGGTGCCACCTCTCCCGCCGCGTTGCTGAGTTGCAAACAGTCTTGAATACGAAATCATTTAGTTGTATTTAGAATTAATACAAAGGTATGGATAAAATGGTCTGATTTTGATAGGCATTTCTATTAACTTATAAAATGTAAAAAAAGTAGTTAAAGTGATAAATATAGGCCGACCGCTTAACTCGCGTATCGCCTGCGCGGTAATAAGGGAGCTGGGGAAGATGTCACCGGGTGGGTGAAAAGGGTGCACGGAGCAGAGAGCTCACGTCAAACGCGGCAGTGCCGGTGCGCTGGCGGTGCTCGCAGTGCGTGGTTGGTAGTTTTGTTACGGACGCTTGGACATTAACGCACAAGATTAATCCCAAGATGAATCTCTCTTCATGTTTAGCGAAAAAAATTAACAAGCAAGCTAAAAAAATAGCTTACAATATATATTCCTTTTTAAAGCCAGAAAACAAGGTCATAGTTCTACAGAATATTTTCAAGACGTAAACCTAAACAAACTTGTTGCTGAAGCTACAGGACTCTCGGTGACTACCATAAGTAAAATTATAGAAGAAGGAAATGAACTGAAAGATGAAGAATGTCATGTACATTTTAAATCACCAAGAAAAAATAAAAATCCGAAAAAAAAAATTAAGTAGACAGTTTTACAGAAGGCGTAATTAAAAGAAAAATAACTCAATTTTATACGGTTTACAAGCAGGTTCCTACATTAAAAACTTTCAATGCGAAACTCAGAGAAGAAGGAATTTTAAATTGTGGCCGAGAATATTTAAGAAAATTGATTCATAAGCTTGACTTACGATTTAAGAAAATGTCAGTCGAAAAGAAAATTACTGATTGAACAACGAAACATCGGGTTAGAAGCTTTAGGACTACTTCTCGATAAGACTAGATAGTAAATATGACTAGTTCGCTATAGGACTAAATCTCGATATGGCTACATCGTGCATGTACTAGATCTCATTTGGACTAAATAGCCATTGGCCCAGATAGCGTATAGACAATATTGTCGTTTGTTTTCTGAAGTACAATTATCACCAAAATTTAATGATAGACAATGCGTTTGCAGTATGTTTTGTTAAAGTCTTGGTCACATTGATGTACTTAGGCTCTCCCTTATTATACCCGTCTTTTCTTTGTTTAATGTAAGAGAACTCAGAGAAGCACTTGCGAGACAAGAGAAACACTGCGTTGCTGCAAAAGACAAGTGTTCTTGTCTTTTGCAGCAACGCCAAATAGACGTACCGCTTAAATTGATACAAAATTAAATCTATAGCCATTGTAAATAAGAGCTTCTTTCCTTTTTTTATTTTGAATAAATTTAAATTCATTTCTTTGCACTTTTTTACTTTTCCCATGTGTAGTAAACAAAAAACAAAATGAAATGCAGAAATAAAATATGTAAATTAGTCTTGTCAGTTCATTGAAAGACAAATGACTCATAACTAAATTTATTTTTATAAGGGTTTCAGGAACTCATTGGTAAGTGGCCAGCGCGCTTAACAATGAGTTCTTTTTTTTTTAAACTATCGCGGTGTTCATAATACGTGGTCACGGCCACGGGTGCTGCAACGCATCCGAAACGTCGGCAAAATTAAGTTCTATATTAATCGCGATAGGTCCCGAGACGTTATAAAAAGTATGAATGAGTTCCTTATCAATGAAGTATGGTGAAGTGTAAGGTTGAAGAGCCACTTTTCGATGCCATTGTACGTCATTTTGATATTTAGTCAATCTGATAACAAGACATATGGATATATGGTCATATAGCTATCTAGTCCAAATGCGATGTAGTCATATTGAGATTTAGTCCTATAGCGAACTAGTCATATTGATACCTTGTCCTATCGAGTAGTGGTCCTAAAGCTTCTAACCCGAAACATCGTATCGTGGCGGTGGCGTTGTCTTAATGCGATAAAGAGGTACAGGAGAGATCAAAGAAACATCGTTTACCTTGATGAAACATATGTCGATTCGTCTTTAAATGTACCGGCGTGTTGGCATTCTAATGAAGAACGAGGGGTGCTGTCACATATTGGCAAAGGGCTACGTTTATTTATTGTACATGCTGGTGGACAAGGCGGTTGCATTGATTTTAATTTTTAAATCTGAAAGTAAAACCGGAGATTATCATAATGATATGAATTTTGTAAACTTCATAAATAGACTAGAGAAAAGTTATTGCCAAATTTACCGCCAAACTCCGTTATCGTAATGGATAATGCCTTATACCACTCGGTACAGAAGGACAAAAAGCCTACGATGACATCCACAAAAGCCATCATGCAGGCATGGCTGCAAAGACACAATGTTGAATTTGATATGACATAACATAACATAACTTCACGCCTGTATCCCCGAAGGGGTAGGCAGAGGTGTATTACACACCCACGAATTTGATATGTCTTTAAGAAAATGTTATTTGTTGAACTTAATCAAGCAACACGGTTCAGAAAATGTGTACAAAATAGATGAAATTTTAAAGGCGCGGCAGGTCATGAAGTCTTAAGACTGCCTCCATATCACCCAGACTTGAACCCCATCGAATTTGTCTGGGGGGGATATCAAAGGACAGCTCGCAATAATTGAAATTGATTCTAATTTAGACAAAAAGAAAAATACACTGGAACAGTTATTCGCCGAATTCTCTGTAGAAAAATAGGTTTAACTACGATAAACATGTTCAAACTATTGAAAATGAATACTGTCAGCACGATCTCGTCATTGATGAAGAGATGGACCGATAGTTCTTAAAGGAGTTAATTGTTGTTATTACTTCGTACTTAAGAAGCCATTAATAAAGTAATTGTATTAATTAAAAAGTTTATCTTTTTCCCTAAACATACAGATACTACAAATTATATTTTATACTTTGCCAACAATGTCAATCTCGAGATAATTCTTTGGATTATTGACTCCGTGTGTAGCGCTACCCGCCCCCGCTCCCTTCTTACCGCGCAGGCGCGAGTTAATGAGAGAACAAAAAAAAATTATAGAACATATCAATATCTACAAAAAAAATCGCGAGACCATATGTCCAACTATTGTATAGGCCGACCTTTTAATGCTTTCCGCAGCGCATGCGATGAAAGACATTTTATGACAATTTTTTTTACACCTTGCGTTGGATTTAATAGTGATTTCTAAAGATCTCTATTTTTTTCTAGTAAAAAATATAGCCTATGTTACTCAGTAATATTGTAGCTTTCTAAAGGTAAAAGAATTAAGTTGATTAAGAAGTTTATTAGTTACATACAAGAATATAAATCTTTCCTCTTTATAATATTAGTGTAGATTAAATCGTAACAAGGTGAAAACAGTACAATATTTTTTCAAAAAAAGTATTGTTAATGTTCTAGGAGCGATGACTGATGCCAAAAATGGCATTTTTAGAATTTGTGTTTGTCTGCAGATTATTATCGATGTTCGAGCGTCAATTGAACACTGCTAACAGAAACAGCTGAAATAATGCCGTTCGGGCATTCGTTCTTCTAGGGTATGGTCATAAACTTCGATCGAAATATTTATTATCACACTACTATAGGTCTGATAGGAGTAGTGTAGCAAAATCAATCCTAAGTCATTATTGATTATAATTTTATTATTACAGGCAGATCTTCACAACTTGCATTTCGGTAGAACTCGGACATGATCGACATCCGGAATATAAATCATATCAGGCTATTGCTAAAAGGTGATGAGCAGAAAATATAAAATCTCGAAACTCCACAAAGAAAAAAAGATAATTGGTTAGGAACTAATAAATATTTCATAATTTATATCATTACGCTATTATATGAAAGAAGCGGGCAGATTTATTTCGATGTTACACCTAACCCTCACAACGAGGCATCAAAAATAATTGAATATATATGAAATAACTTAATGTACCTAACATGTTGAGATTAGTAAACGTACCTTGATCTGTTTGGAACTTAACATGGACGAACGGGCAACAGCTAGATATTTCATTATGAAAATCAGCCTCCAACGAAGCAGGCGAATGTCTATATTTTTGAGTTCAAATGTCACACACACCGTACACCACATAATTGTATTTATTCAAAATAATCGAAACAGATATCATTTATCTTTCATGACCATAGACTTACAATATGTAACCCAACCTTGCAATAAAACATGGTAATCCCAAAGAAAGGGATAGCTAATATTGACTATCAAGCAGCCATTGGAAAGAGTGATCACACTTGTTTAGTAACCACTATACAACTTCAAGCACCTAATCAAAACAAAAAACTAGGACATAGATATAACTATAAAAAAGCAGATTTTCTTAAAATCAATGAAAAATTACAGACTTTGACACCTGAAAGCATAGTCAGCATTAACTGTGCAAAAACCCAATATGAGACTTTTTATGGTGCACTTAAGAAAGCAATCAACCTGCATGTACCTCGTACAACATGCAAACCGCATACTGTAAACAAACCTTGGATATCAAATGACACAAAACAATTAATCAAACAGAAAGTTGCACTTTGGAATAGATACATCTTGACTGGGCTTGATGAGACTTACAAGGAATACAGGAAACTAAATAAACTTATAAACTATAATAAAAAAGCACGTATGCATTATGTAATAGGTGTATTACAAGCTGGACCGAAAAAATTCTACTCTTACATAAGGCAGCAAGTTACATCAAAAACAAGCATCCCAACGGTTCTGTGTAATGCTCAGGGAGAAACTGTTACAATGTCTGATGAAATTGCCGCAGCTTTCGGAGATCAGTTTGCAAGTGTATACCAAATAGAACCACTTAATCAATTCTCAACCTTGGATCCATCACTCCGAGTTGCAGATCCCATCAGTGACATCTTGTTCACAAAAGAAAAAATTCTAAATGCTATTAAAGATATGAAAACAGATTCTTCACCAGGTCCAGATGAAATCCCTGTTGTCATACTACAAAAATGTGATCTTACAGAGTATTTAACAACTATTATGCAGACATCATACGACACTGGAATCTTGCCAGACTTGTGGAAAACTGCAACTGTGACGCCTATATTCAAAAAGGGAAGTAAATTGGAGCCCTCTAACTATAGACCTATTAGCTTGACCAGTGTAGTTTGCAAGGCCATGGAAAAAATTATAGTTAAACATATAAGGGACTTCTTTACTAACCATCCCGTAATCCCTGACCAGCAACATGGTTTCTGCCCACATCGCTCCACTATGTCCAACTTATTATCATGTTTGTCGTCGTGGACGAAGGATTTCAACATTAGAGAGCCTATAGATGTTGTTTACTTGGATTACGAAAAAGCCTTTCATAAGGTGCCGATATAAACTGGAACTTGTGGGAATTCGTGGAAAGTTGCTAGCCTGGATCGGAGCATTCCTGCAAGAAAGATCCTTTCGTGTGAGAGTGGGTGAAAGTTTGTCGGATCAGCAAACGATAACCAGTGGCGTACCACAGGGCTCTGTCTTAGGACCAGTACTCTACATTATTTACACTTTTGACCTACCCTGCTGCCTTAAATGTAATGTGAGTATCTTTGCTGATGATATCAAACTCTTTGCCAATCCACTGACCAATTATGAAGATGTCCAAGCAGATTTAGATAGAATAGCAAACTGGTCAAAAGAATGGCTCCTTAATCTGAATGCCTCGAAATGCACTGTATTGCACATAGGAAACCGCAATCCTCACTGTACATATACATTAGGTAACACACAACTAATGGAAGTCAAAGTTCAGACAGATCTAGGAGTGAAAATTACCCAAGACCTGAAGTGGGAGGCCCATATAACATCAATTACTAAGAAAGCAAACAGCCTCATCTACCTCACCAGAAAAGCATTTGGAACCTTAACTCCAGAAATGATGTTGAAAATCCACAAAACTTACATAAGACCTATACTAGAATACGCATTCCAAGTCTGCAGTCCCTACTTTGTTAAAGATATAGATCTCCTTGAGAGAGTGCAACGAAGATTTACCAAAGTCCCTAGGAAGCTCAAACAATGTACATCCGAAGAGCGTTTGTCGATGCTAAAACTCCCAACTCTGAAGGATCGCAGGAACCGTGGAGATCTTATTGAAACATTTAAGATCTTGAATGGTCACTATGACATAAAGAGCTTTGACACCATGTTTGTGCGTAATGAAAATGTCCATCTTAGAGGACACCATCTAAAGTTGTGCACTAGGTTCTCCAACAACAATCCTCACAAGCATTTCATTGCGAACAGAGTGGTTAGAGTGTGGAACAAGCTCCCAGAGTATGTTGTATCAGCTGACAGTACTACACAATTTAAAAACAGACTGGATGAATATTGCATCAAATCAACTCCAAAATAAAAAGAAGGAAGCTGGATACAGGCATCATCAGTTGCAGTCGACTGCCTGCCTGATAAATAATAATAATAAAACATATGTTGACATCATTCAAGGTCAATTTTTTTATTCAACTATCAAAATGTACTGCAATCTCCATTTATTTCTATCCTTCTCGGAACTATTAGGTAATCTGTGGTAGCATTATGCTGTCACAAATTCAATTCAACTTAATTTTGTACTTGAATGGCCACAATTTTTTTTTTAAAATGGTGCTTATATTGAATTTCAGTGTTCAAGAGTATGAAACTTCAAAATTTAAATACCGGTCAGAGCTAAGTTCAAAAATAAGGCCCTGTTATGCCCTTGTATTATGATCAGTAATAAAAATATTTACAGAGATATTGTTTTAAGAAACTATATTTCAGTTGTTCTGTAGGAATCGGAATTGCCCATACATTAACTTGGGTAAGGTTTAAAACCAATATACTTGCATTATTGTATTGTATACTGTTGTTTAGGAGTAATGTTACTTCTCATTATTCTGCAGCAGAATTTCCACAATTTCACCAATATCAAGTGAAAGTCAATGCAATAAAATTATTATTAGGTTCTTCCAACAAACCAAATGTTGTAGACTGAGAATATATAGTGAATATAAAATAATGTCACAATTAAACTTACACAATTCAAATGATTTCACAAAGTACTGGCCTTTTTGTATATAAGTTAAGTATAATATTTATTATTTATGGTAATTCACCTCCTGACTCTTAATACTCCAACAGTACTTCAAGTTTGCTTAGTTGTTGATACATCAATCAATTCATAGCTTGGTATAGGTATCAATAGTACCATCAATGGTAGAGTAACAACAGTATTCATGATAGTACTACTGATTCTAAATTAAAATCACTGGTACCATTGACAGTACAAATGATACAAAGTTGTGATAATTGTACCAACAATGGTAGTACTGGCATAAGGGGGATTTTTCAAATCAGGATTTTATGATCAGACACTAATTGTTAACAGTTCACAAGGCTGTCTTTGCTACTTTGATTCCTACTTGCTAGTTATTTAGATGACTAAGTGCTTCCTAGGCAATAAAAAACAAATAGTATACAGTTCATTTGGCGAATACATAGGTTTTTTGAACCTATAATATGTACCACCCTTAGTTCATCAAACCAGGGTGGATTGATGAACTACTATACTTCAGATCTTCAAATTCCATTCCTAGATGGTAAGGTGTATTGGCTGCTATCAACAAAAGATACACTTACCGCATCTTCAGCGTCACGGGGATCTTCAAACTCAACAAATGCAAACCCTGGCGGGTTTCGAGCAACCCATACATTTCTTAACGGTCCGTAATACGAGAACGCATCTTCTAGTTCAGGTTTGCTGGCATTATTGCCTAAATCTCCCACGTAAACTTTACAGTCACCATACCGTGACATTTTTACCTAGAATAATACACGAGAGGTTAGACCAAATATCTGAGATGCACACGCGGCGGTGGAATGCGTAGTATTAGCAAATAAATACTGTCTTAAATATAACATAATTTGTTTATTCAAAGATCTAGAGATAAGCATATATATTGACTTTGTAATTTTACTTTAATTAACAATTATTTACCAATATTTGCCGGCACAATGCAACGAAATATTTCTGTAACACGTATCGCTAACAAAATGGCGGACTAGGGATATTCGATATACATCGATGCATCGAAAACATCGATGTTTGCAATGAAAAACATCGAATCCATCCGATGTTTTGAAAAGCTTTCAAAATACTCGATGCATCGATGTTTTAAAAAAAAACATCGAATTGGTGATAGACGAGTTAGGCCACGTAGTGATTATATCCTCTTTGGTTTGAGCTTAGTAAAAAAAAAACTTAAGTTTTACCACTAAAATATTACTTATTACTATTATGAAATCATCATTATTCCGAATTCTCTAATATGGACCCGATGTTGACAGCATGGCGCAAGAGTCAGTTCAGTGACAATAAAAAAAAACTACTTTTGTCATGTCAGCTGGCAAGCGAGTTTCTATGTTTATAAACATTTAATTACATTTGGTTTTGTGAAACCAAAATAAGATATTTGTTAGCAATACATTCGTCAACTTGCATTATATACATAGATTCCTTTACAAATCAATACATTATGATGACAGACTTAGCAAAAATGTTGCGGGTTATTTAGTGTTTTTTTTTTAATTTGACCTTTTGTAAGATATAATACAGATGTTTCTGACACATGGCTTTTACTTGTATTTTCTTTTACTTACTCATTATGAAAGGAGTTAAATCTATTATTTTATGAAAGATTAATATCTAAACTATAATAAAATAATGGATTTAGCTCTTTTCATAAACTTTTTGTAAAAAAAAATACTATGTAAAGATGGCCTCTTTTGAGATGGGTCACTTTCCACATTATTCGAGTTACTTCGGGCCACCAACCAGGTGGACACCGAAGTCATAAAATCACGCAAAAAAATTCAAAATCTTACACGCACTTTTTATCACTTTTCTCGACGTTTCACATGATTTTAAGTCTAATTAAGCAAAAAAAATTTTGTCTCGGTCTGTCTGTTGGTCTGGATGTCTGGATGTCTGTTTACGCAATAACTCAAGAACCACTTATCCGATTTAAAAAATTCTTTCGCCAATCATCTTGTTTGGTTAATGGGAAGAACTGATTAGATTTTGGGGTTTGTACGTTCAAGGTTTCGGGTACCTACCATACAAATTGTCCCTAAAAACAACCAGACTCTGAAAGAAACTGAAATATAAAATCATTTTTTTGTGTTTTTGACGTCGAAGACGTTTGATTTGATTTCATTTTCTTCATATTTATTGCTCAATATAATTGTAAAGACGCGTCGAATAATATGCATAAAAATACTGCAACAAAAATATCTAAGTTTGGCCCGAAGTTTGACAATCACTGGGTGATTTCCGCCCCACTAGATTTTGTAATAAAATTTTAGAAAAGTACTCGATGTTTAAAAAACATCGATGTTTTCATCCGATACATCGAAAGACATCGATGTATAGTTGCGATGTATCGAATCAAAAAAAACATCGATGTTTTTTCAAAGTGGACACCCCTAGGCGGAGCGGGCGCGTTCTTGAAGTTATTTTTTTTTTAAATAGGGCTTTGGCGCAAGGCCTTCAGCCTAATCCTAAACATGGAAAACACTTAGTCTTGCCCTAGTAAAGTAGTGGGAGCTTTACTAAAGGCTTCTTTGGAGTTTTGGAAACAACATGGAAAATCACAATTCACGGTAAATATGCCTTTTCCTACACTTGTGCGTGTTGTCGAAGACGTTATGTCTAAAAACCCAACATTTTTACACATAAAACTTGAAATTACACAAAGGACAATGGGCGGTTTCGTCCCAAATGCTGTAACATGTTGCTACCTACATAGTTTGAAAGATCTCAATGAGTGCTATGTTTTATTGTATGGGCATAACTCCGTATCTCGTGCAGGGAAGCTGTTATAGTCGTTTCATTATTTCATAAAAATGTTAAAAATATCTTAATTAATTAGTCATTTAATAACTAACGGACAAAGGTGTTTTAAAAAAATCAAGTGGAAAAAACTGCGCGATCGCAAGGTAGTCTACTCTGACTCAACACCCCACACCCCCTCTATCACCGTCCGCCACACGCTGCCATTGTTATTAATTGTAAGCGCAGGAGCAGCGGCAGCGAATGATATTTTATGAGACAGCGCTATATGTCAGAAAGAGATGATTGCCGGCGATTTTTCTAGATGCCATTAGTTACTAAGTGGCAGTGTTGTTACAGTTTTAAAGCTGTGCTGTGCTATCGTGTTTTGAATTGTTACTCCGATATTAATTGTCAACCATTAACGACTTACGCATTCATAAAGGACCTGTGTTTCTACTTTTACATCGATCGAATTCGGCTTGTTTTGTGGACTTTGATATTGTTATTGTTTATTACGAATTATGGAACATTTATGTGTGACCTGTACTCGGTCTTTGAGACGGCAGCGAGTGCAACATAATAGTGTCAAGGCCAATATTAGAGGCAAGACCGCGTTTTACTGAATATTTTTTGGAGCATATGAGACTAGAACAGGTATGTTTAATGTAGTTATATATTTATACTAACGTTGTAACTATAATAAATAACCTTGTCTACATCAATAGCAATATAGAGTTATTATTATTCTTTCTCTCTTCTGGCGATTACGCAGTTTCCGCCAACGACTTAGCACATGGATTTGAATTCGAGTTTCGACTTGGGGGTAAGTATGCGATTGATGTACCCGCGGAATAAAACTTTGTGAATGTACAAGAGAAGGTGTATAAAAAATACAATAAAGGCCGAAAGTGTTACTTGCAGCTCGATGGAGTACCTGAGTCAAAGCACAAAACACAGGTTAGTGGTTATAGCAGACAGACACAATTCTACAGGTTAATATTATTTGAGTTAATATAGTTACATATCAAATATATAAGGGGAGAATTAGTATAGGTCAGCAGGGAGTTAAAGTTGATGGGCCGAGAGATACGGTTGGTGGGTAGGATATCATATAGAGAACCATTCCTTCTTGGGCACTCAAAGACAATATGATCGGTAGTGTGTTCATCCAAGCCACACTCACAGAGAGAGCTGTCCCTGACCCTGATCTTCGCGAGAAATACATTGGTGCAGACATGACCTAGACGTAGACGACAGATTACCGATGTAGCTCTCTTACTGGCTTCCCGGAATTGGTAAAACCAGGGTTTAATTGGGATGTCAGGCTGAATGGAGGCGTAGTGCCTTCCCTTCACACTGCTGGATTTCTCCCAGAGGGCAGTCCATTTTGAAACCAAACAGGGTCTGGCAAGTAAGAGGAGGTCGTGAGCATAGACTCTATATTGGTTGAGAGTACCATCGTTTACTGCTTCCCTGGCAAGGGAGTCCACAAAAGTGTTACCTGCTATGCCAGCATGACCTGGGATCCATACCAATGTAACCTCGAGTCCCTTAGATCGACACCTGAACAATGCCTGCTTTATTAAAAGAATTAAGGGGAATTTTGTTTTACTAGTGAATTGATTAGCCAGAATGGCCATTAAGCAGCTCTTGGAATCAGTAAATATTACTGCCTTATTTATACTATGGGATTCAATATACAGTAATGCCTCCAGTATAGCTATCGATTCACCAGTAAAAATAGAATTAATATTTGGTGATTTATATAATAGTATAATTTTGTATCTCGGAATCCAAACGGCAGATCCCACGCAAATGGGGTCAGATACTTTAGAAGAATCCGTGTAAATAGCTATCCAGTCAAGCCAATGTCGGCTGATTAAATAATCTAACTCCTAATTAGCATCCACAGAATCCTTACTGATACCGCAGTATATGACAACATTAGGGTTGTAGACAATAGCCTCATATGGAGTTTCAAACAGGGGGTTAGTTTTACACTGAAAATAAGGAAAAGGGAGGAGAACATAATTAATAAAGCTATTAAATAAACATGGATGGCTTTTATGTGTCCAATATCCACCTGAAGAAATATATTCGGATAATTTATGTAATTTGGGCACCAGAGGATGAAAGGATAGTTGGGAGGATTTTTAGAGGTACCTATCAGAGAGGTACTGCCTTTTTAGAAATAGAGGGGGGTCAACACACTCCAATTGTAATGCATTTATTGGCGAAGATCTCATAGCACCCACGATAAGGCGCATGCTTTTGGTCTGGATCTTATCTAACAAGCTTAAGGCTGCCTTGTTGCATGGCTCCAAGAGAAAGCAACCATAGTCCAAATGGCTACGGATAAGCGCATTGTATACCAATTTTTGACAATAAGGGTGGGCACCCCACCAGACTCCAGACACAGCCCTTAAAATATTAATATTTTTTTCACATTTCTGAGTAATGTAGTTAATGTGATCTACCCCAGATAGCTTTGTATCCAAAACCATTCCTAAAAACTTAACTGAGTTTCTTACAGGGAAATTTTGATCATCAAGAGAGATTAAACAATCAGGAATAGATCTACGGCGGCTGAAAACTACTACAGAGCTTTTGGGTACCGAAAGTGATAGACCATGGTCAGTAAGCCAGTTAGAAAGATAGAAGATTGCTGAGTTTAATCTGGATACAGCATCTGTCATATGATCCGCTGCCACATATAGAGCAAGATCATCAGCGTACTGAAGAATGTTGCAGAAGGAAGTGACTGAGACATCTAAATCAGCAGTATAGATACTATAGAGGAGGGGACTTAAGACAGAGCCCTGCGGAAGACCTCTCCAAATTATTCTGGGAGAAAGGATTGAATTTTGTACTCTAAGACTAATGGTTCTCCCAGACAGGTAATTGGAAATGAAATTAACTATCTTCTCTGGGACACTCAGATTGAGCAGTTTTTGCCTGAGCACAGGAAGTAGAACATTGTCATATGCAGATGCTATGTCCAAGAATACACCCACACAATACTGATTTTGGGACAAAGCTATTCTAGCATCAGTGGTAAATATGCTGAGATTATCCATTGTCCCTAGGCCCCTACGGAACCCAAACTGAGTTTTTGAGAGTAAACCCTGGCTTTCCACCATCCACTCTAAACGATTTTTAATTAAGTGCTCTAAAATTTTCGACATGGTACAAGAGAGCGCAATAGGGCGGTAACTGGAAGAATCATCGCTACGTTTACCTTGTTTTAGGATCGGAATTATAATTTGAGACTTCCACTCTTCTGGGGGGCAACCAGAGCAAAAAATGAGATTAAGTAAATTTAGAAAAAAAAATTGGGTGAATGTAATGCTCTTGAAAAGGAATGAGTAAGGGATGCCATCCACACCAGGAGAAGAATCCTTAAGGGACCCCAGGACAGTCGAAAGCTCTTCAAAGGAAAAAGAAGAATCTAAAGGGTGTGAAGACTGAGAGCTAGAGGGAAAGAAGTTTGAAGACTCGGCAGCAGTGGGAGCTGTTGGGGGAGCAAGTTTTTGCTCAAATTTCTGTAGCCATCGAGAGGGGTCATTTGAGGTAATGTTGTTGTTGGTTGTAGAACACCTGAACCTTCTAACATCTCTCCATTCACGCGATGCAGGGGTACGAGGGGCTAATGCTACACAAAACTTGCGCCAGCCATCCTT
Organism: Cybosia mesomella; assembly: GCA_946251805.1. Taxonomy (NCBI): domain Eukaryota; kingdom Metazoa; phylum Arthropoda; class Insecta; order Lepidoptera; family Erebidae; genus Cybosia; species Cybosia mesomella. The sequence goes on from OX276395.1 coordinate 13,649,827, forward strand.
TTGTGACAGAAGTCTAACCGTCTCTGCAGCTACTTTTTGGTAGTTTAAATAATTTGCAGTTGTCATGTTATGTTTATATACTCTTTCAGCGTCCCTTCTCATTCGGCTGGCAGCTGAGCAGTCCTGATCCCACCAAGGAAGAGAGGGGATGTTGTTCCTGGGGGCCCTTTTAATGGGAATTGCCTTATCGGCGGAGTTCAGAAGAGCTTGTTTAAAAAGGGTGTAAACAGTATCAATGTTATCAGAGTTAGGAATAGGCAACAAAGAAACCTCCTGGTCAAGAGAATTAGCGTACAATTCCCAATCGGCTTTTGATAAATTATATTTGAGTAACGGATTAAAAGGTGGTGACTCCCTGTGGCTGGCTAGAGAGGAGACAATTATGGGGTAGTGATCACTCTGATGTGAGTCACTTGAAATCTGCCAAGTCAGGCATTAGGCAAGGGAAGCGGAACAGATGGTTAAGTCCACAGCACTGGGTCCCCTTTGGGTTAAGGAGGGCCTGCGAGTGGCAGAGCCATCATTTAAGATACAGAGATTCAAGGAATCTAGAATATCAATGAACAAGGGCGCTAACTCATCACAGTCTTGTGATCCCCATGAAGTATGATGTATGTTGAAGTCACCTAGAATTACCAGAGGGGAATCTATAGAACCTAAAATGTTGTTTAACTCAGCTAGTATAGAGGTATTTGGATAAGGGATATAAATAGAGAGATAAGTAATGTTTGCTGCTGTAACAGCGGCAATGTTCCAGCCATCACTGTGTGGAGGTAAAGACAAGGAGTTGAAAGTAGTTAATCTGGAGACCAAAATGGCAGCTCCAGCATATCTGTCACCCCTGTCATCCCGGAGATAGGCATACCCAGGCATCCTGAAATGGGAGCCTGGTTTAAGCCAAGTCTCCTGGATGGCAAGAATGAGAGGCTTGTGTTTGTTAATTAAATAAATTAAATGACTTTTTTTGCTTCTAATGCTCCTACAATTCCATTGAAGGAGAGGTGGGAATGTTACTGGTGAAATTTAACAGCTGAGTGAGTTTTGTTTTATACTTTTCAGGTAGCTCAGTGTCATCAAAACGGGTGAGCATGCTGATGAGGGTGGGGAGCAACAGATCCAGAAAGTTGTCATTGCAATCAACATTAATTTGTGGACCAGGGAGAGCAGCACCATTTGGAAGAGAAGAGGGAGGAGATTGAGTAACGAGGTCATGGGCCTGCCTGTCATAGCCAGGGCCAGAAGCATGGGAACTCTGCCTTCGGGGCATGAATATAGTTTTTCTATATGATACCTGAGGCCCTTGAGACCCCCGGACAGAAGACAAGGAAGACTGCCGAGTATCAAGGTGAGAATTCATTGGTTGAGATGATCTAGTTGTGTCGGCGAAAGACTTTCTCACTTTGGGGAACCTAGCCGATGCCTCCATGTACGAAATGCTCTCCTGAGACATGATAACTTTTATCGACTTCTGCCTGGAAAGCTCCGGACAGGAAGGGTCTTTGGCTGTGTGGGGCCCTAAACAAAACATGTAGGTGGGGGATTTTGAGGCACATGAAATACCCTCATGAGCCTGGGAACAAATAAAACATCGTGGGGCACATCTACATTGTGTGGAAGTGTGACCATCCGGCAACATTTCCAACATTGTATGAGGGGAAGTATATAATTCTCTACCGGGAGAGAATTGTGGAAACAATAGACGTGAGGGGGCAGTTTTTGTCCTGAGAAGGTGATCACTACAGTTTGAGTGGGTACATATGTGGAGGTGTTGTTCTCACCTGTGACTCTTCTATTGAGCCTTCTTGCTTTCATTACAGACCCGTATCCTGATGGGACCTCAATGGACAGGACCACTTCTTCTAGGGTCCAATCTACCGGGATCTGCCTAATTATGCCCATTCGGGAGGAAGCGAAAGATGGGATTGCCGCAATTATGCTGCCGAGCGAGAGGATTCACACCCCGATGACTGCCACGAGGTCACGCCTCGGCGCCTCCTACGCCGGGCAGTTCGCCAGCGTGTGCAGCCCTGAGTCCTCGCTCGCATTGCAGTGATGGCACTCAGGCGTTGGCTCCTTCCTGATCCGATGCAGGTGGTCCCCGAAGCTCCCCTTACCGGAGATCACCTGCGTCAGTCGGTACGAGAGGCTTCCTTGTCGCCTCTCTAGCCAATCCTCCATGATGGGCCTTACCGCCGCTATTGCGGCGTGCCCTGTGCTTGGTCGCCCAAGTCGTTTTTCCACTCCACCACGATGGCCTGGCGGAGCTGGGACTGCACAGCCTCGATTTCTCGAGGCTCGGGGTTCCGTCCCTGCTCCCGCGCCTCCTTTCGCCACTGGTATAGTTGCGATAACTCCTCCGAAACGGCTTGACCGATTCCCATGAAATTTTGTGTGCATATTAGGTAGGTTTGAGAATCGGACAACATTTATTTTTCATCCCCCTAAATGTTAAGGGTAGTCCAACCCAATATTTTTTTTTTAATTTTTAGATAATTAAAAAAAAAAATTATGATACATCATTACAAAATACATACAACCCTGAATTTCCAACCCTCTACGATCAGCCTCTATTTTTCTATCGCGATGTTTATTTTCATTTTCTTTTGGTTTTATTTGTGTAGGTATCGATTCGTAGCAGTGACTGTTATACGTATTATTTAATTTTTCTGTGCATCTCTCATGTTAATTTTTTAATTTCCAGTGCAATAATTAATAATATACATGGCAAAATAACGTTGCCGGGTCAGCTAGTGTAATCATAAGAACATTATTATAGTGTATTAAACATAGATTAGCCCCACGTACGATATAAAAGTCATTATTATAAAATTATATGTGGGTACCTAGTAGTCCGCATTCACATCAGATTGTTTTGATAATAATTTGTTACCTATTTATCATTATTTTGTTTTGCTAACGGCATTCGTATTTCCGCACGAAAAAAAAGATAAAAAAGGTACCATTATGGTTGTCGGGGTGCGAGGAAAATGCTTTATGGGTGAACCTTACACCCCGGCGTCTGAAGACCCGAGACGGTGTGCGGTTTTAGTCGGTTCAAGCCCGACATAACCGCCCCCGCTGTCCGGCGGGGGGCGGGGGTAGGTATCCGAGGGGATTTCCGCACGAAAAAAAAGCTTACCATTATGGTTTATGGTCATTTTCAACAATAAAATTACCGTCTAAAAGTAGCGATAGCTAGTAAAGTAGGTAGGTACTTAAACCTGTATAGGTTTTAGTCCCCTATGTTGGCGTTTGAATGGGAACTTTTTCTTGGCTCCGAGTTGCTGCTGTGTATTTCACAAGAGAAAAAGTCAAAAATACCTTCATATATTTTTCGCGATTTGGAAAACGAACCCTGGAACGAACAAAGGAGACTGTTGTGCTTGAGAAACTGATTCACAGCAGTCACCTCACTTTAGTTGACTATAAATTGAACCACTCAATTTATTTCATTGAGTAAAACGCGGGACCCCAATTTAGATTGACCGAATACACTCTTGAAGTCTAGCCTTTCATTGTCAAAGTCTTATTCACTATTTACGACCTATTTACTTTATGCAATAATAGTGGACTAGATTAGATATCAGTAGAAATAATGTAACTGTATTTGCTATATTTGTATAATCTGTATGCTGCCTTTTATATAAAAAGCGACCAAGTGCGAGTCGGTCTCGCCCATTTAGGGTTCCGTAGCAGCAAGTAACATGCGGTTTACGATTTATGACGTATTAAAACAAAACTTTAGCCAAATGGCAAAAACGGAACCCTTATAGATTCGTCATGTCTGTCAGTCTGTCCGTCCGTATAACATGGTCACTTTTTTCCGAAACTATAAGAACTATGCTGTTGAAACTTGGTAAATAGATGTATTCTGTGAACCGCATTAACATTTTCAAAAAAAAACAAGAAATTTTGGGGGTTCATACTGAAACTCAAAAATTTTTTTTTTCTTCAAACCCATACGTGTGTGGTATCTATGGATAGGTCTTCAAAAATGAAATTGAGGTTTTTAATACCATTTTTTTCTAATCTGAATTGTTTGCGCGAGAGACACTTCCAAAGTGGTAAAATGTGCCCCCCCCCACTTTAACTTCTAAAATACGAGAATGATAAAACTAAATAAAATATATGATGCACATTACCAAATTAACTGCATAGGTACTAAACGGAGGGGTGCGACTGGTTGGATCACCTCCAAGTTTGGTGCACCCTGGGCAACGTGGGCGATGACGCATCATTGATTGCTTCTCTGGAGTAGCTGGCGTCAACGTCAACGGCCAAGAGTCTGATCAACCGGCCCTTTTCAGGGCCAGCTGACCCCATTGCACGAGGGGGTCGGGGTATGGCGGGCCTGCAAGGCCCGCGGGGGGGGGGGGCGTGGTCGCTCCAGGTACCCCTCTGCTGTTATCAGAGGGGACACTGCGAATGGCCCAGGGTCAGTCGGAGTGCGAGGGATATACTCTATGGGTAACCTTACACCCCGGCGTCTGTAGACCCGAGACGGCGTGCGGTTTTAGTCGGTTCAAGCCCGACATAACCGCCCCCGCTGGCTTGGGGTAGGGAGTGAGGGATGAAGTGAGAAAGCGAGGTGGGATGGATGATAGTTCTTCAAGAAGGGCATTAGAAGGTTTTTACAGGGTCGGCAACGCGAGTGTGACGCCTTTGGTGTTGCACACGTCCACAGGTCATCAGGGGGCCGTATAAAAATAATTGATGATTCAAAAAATACACACGTAATTATTCAGGTTTTCACTTTTATCGGCTCCTTGTATAAAACTGGCCGGTACCGCTGAACTGCTCCCTAGGAACTCGCGGCGTGCGAACGAACGGTACAGCGGTACCGGTACCACGGGGGCCCTTGATCACCTAGCTATACCATGGCTCGTATGCAGCAGAATAAGGTTAAAATGATACTAACTTTTTTCCAATTTTGAACATCTTCCTATTTAGACTCCTCGCTTGTTAGGCTAAATTAGGTTATGGTGAAATAAGTTTCTCATCGGATTTTTTTGCGCTGTATCAAAAAATTTGCGGTTTACGGACTTCCTTCCTTCTATTTATAAATAAATATTCTAAGACAACCTACACAGCGCTATCTAAACCCAAAGAAAGTTTAACTTAACTAGCTTGTGTTATGGGTTGTAGAATGCGGATAAACATACTTAGATATAATTTGTTTGTGAATACATACATATACATACATAGAATTTTTTTACAAAGTCGCAAGCGTGAGTTTGACGCCCCTGGTGTTGCACACGTCCATAGGCCGCGGTACCCGCTTCTCATGACGCGGGCTGTGTGCTTGTCTGCCACCTAAGTGGTATGAAAAAAAATTGTCTTTGCCAAATTTTATGATTCTAGGTGTTGACGGAGACGGTTGACGTAGAACGGTGGAGTAAGTACGATTCCTTGGCTAACGTCAAAATATGTTGGATAAGCGTCTGTACCTTTTTTGGTTGCATTGCGTTGAAGTGTGAATTTTTCATACCTTCAATGCATTGCAGACTTGAGTATTTGATATGAATTCTAACAAGTTCTTGACAGTCAGAATCAATGATCAGAGGTCCTACCATGACGTGTTATAAGCGTCTATACACCCTATATAGCTCCATCCCTCTTTCTCGCCCGGTAAATGAACGCTTTATGTTATGGTAGAGTTGCAGATGATTTAAGGGTCCCTTTTTCCCCTTGAGGCACAGAACGCACAGACTGCTTGCCGTGAGAGGTGCCGAGGTGTGACCTAGTGGCGGCCATCGGGGTAGAAGTCCTCTCGCTCGGCAGTATGATTGCCGCAACGGTGCGGAGCGCTAGCGCGTGGGCCGCCGCCGCCTCCTTCTGCGAACATGTAATGCTCGAGAAGAAGGTGGCGGAGCGAGCCCGGGAGAGATTTAGAACTCTCCGGGCCCGCCGAGCCCGCAACAACAAGTCCGCGACACTGTGGTTCCCAAACCCAAGGGGGCCATCTCGAAACCGGACATGGCCCTGTGTCAGTCGAGGTGCGCGGGAAATGCCTTATGGGCCACCTTACACCCCGGCGTCTGAAGACCCGAGACGGCGTGGGGTTGTAGTCGGTTCAAGCCCGACATAACCTCACCCGCCTGCCAGCGGGGGGTATCCGAGGGGATTTCCACATGAAGAAAAAGGTACAGAACCCTTAAAAACCAAAACAAACAAAACTTAGCAATAAAGGAAACCTATGTATTAAACATAGATTAGTCTAATTTTATCTGAACTTGTTTGATATTTAGATACTTAGTGGCTTCGATGAAAACATGTATTTTTTGTCATTAACTTTTTTGACGGTGTTTGCAACATATGGTAATTTTCAACAATTATTTCCTAAAACTGGCGTTAACTATGTAAGTATACTTATTATATTTCACTAATATTTTATTATTATATAGAAATGAGTTTTGCTATAACATGAGATTTATAAACTCCAACACCGTTTAATCAATTTTTGGTGTATGGTGGTCCCACATCAAGATTGCTGATTAATGAACGAGGTCAGACGACAGTCGTTCCGGTTAAAGTCAAGATAAGCCGAATCAAGAGAAAGAGTACTAGACTCCGAGTCCAGGCCCTAAAGTCACTAACGCCGTGATGATGATGATGATGACCGTATAAGCAATATACCTTCGTAATGATAATTTAGATTTTGTGAAGTTTAAGTTCTGTACGTTTCCTGTGTTGATAGCGAGAAAGCGGTGATATCGGTTCTAGAACAAAACTCAAGCGATAACACTTCTATATCCCCCGGTCCCCGTTGCCATAAAAACAAACAAGGACAACCTGATCTAATTACAGAACTTCGATATCGCTAGAGAGACGCTTTACGGAAAAAATCGAAGATCAGCTGTTTCGTAGTTAGACTTTTAGTTTCACTACGAAACAGCTGAACTTCTGCACTGCCGAATTGAACTGACACCAACTGAGTTAGGAAAAGGCTCAGAGGATGACATGAACATAAGAAACTCAGAGGTGCTTTTGTAGGTCGTTTTTAGGTTAGGCCATTCAACTATCACTGCAAAAAAGATAAATAATCCTTTTATGCTCATACATATAGTGCTGAGAGTGCAGGCACGCCATGCAAGCAAGACGATCGCAATTGAAATAGTTCTTCATAGTAAAGTATTCTTTATTCTTTTCAGGGCTCTTATGAACTAAACGTGACTCATAATGTTTTGTGCCCTGGCGTGAAGCTTAAACGGACACAGGCAACAGCTTACCTTGGGCAAACAGCACACGAAAAATATGTAGCCTTCTTAAACATAACGTTTGCCAATAGTTTACAACTGAATTCTGTTAGTATCATTACTCTTAATTTCTTTTCATTACTCTTTTCTTATTTATATTACAAGCCTTTATTTAACTTACTCTGTACGTATCTATATCTGTACGTATGTGTGTATGTAAGTATATATGTATGTAGTATAGTCAATCCTACCCACTTCCTGCCCATAACACAACAAAAAAAGTTTGACGAAATGTATGGGAAACGTTTTTGGATATTTCTGTCTTTCCTAATACTCAAAGCTAAATTGGTCCCATAAAGTCTTTTGATCACATGAAATAGAATCGACTGATCGATAAATATTTTTGGACCTTTTGCATTTTTTACGCTAACTGTAAGATTTTTGCAAAATCTGTGAATGCAGTTCAAAATATCTCAAAAAGTTAGGGAAGGTCTCCTAAGAACTTTTTGCTGTAACTACAACGTTTAAGGTACTTGCCCTTACTGCCCCGTTTCAAAAATACACCTGTATACTTTTGAAATCAGCACAACCCTTACATAAAAATATTATTTTAATTTTAATACAACTGATTTTCTTTAATAAAAGCTGGTTTTATAAATTGTTTTGCTAATTATTTTATTTAAAATAAAATTGATTGAATTTTTAATATAATAACATTGTATCGGGTAGGTACAGGTATAGGTACTGTTGTATTGGTACAATGTATACGCTTGGTATGTATATATATATATTTTTTTTTTTTTTTTTTTTTTAAAAGAATATTAGTAACCGAAATTACTAATATTCCCCCTAACCCCTCCAGCTAAGCTAAATTGCTTGTGTTAGGAGTGGGTTCACGCCGGTAGTGTAATGGCCAGGATTCGAACCCGGGACCTCCGGAAGCTACCGACGCTTCATATTATATATATGCATCATACATATACATACATCATATATATTACATATATATATCATATATATATGATATACACCATATATATGTATATATACATCATACATACATATACATACCAAGCTTATACATAACAAGCGTAGGTATACGCTTGGTATGTATAGTTAGGTACTTAGTATAGGTACCTACCATGTAGACAATCATATTAATTTACGTAATAGATGAGAATTGAGGCTAAAATTATCTGTTTTAGATTAAGATTTTGGTCTACAGAGGGAGTGATGAGTCTAATTACGCATGGAAATACTTAATAAAGAATCCGTGTCAGCATCCCGTCACTGCGTTAATTTTAAATGAAAGCTTCGGTACTGATCATCGATGTATCATCAAGGAGGTTAGTATTTGAGCCAATCAATTGCTGGTCAACAACGCTGGTGTAAAAAGATTAAAAAGAGAGTTCTGAAAGAATTCCCGGCTTTTGATTTGGCACGTCCTTTGTCGCGATGAAGAGTGCGAAGATGGTTAAAATCCGGCCCGCCGAGCCCGCAACTTGATCGCCGCGCGTCGCGGGCGACTCAGGCGCCGAAGGTCGCTTAACGACCTCCGTCCTCCATGAGCGATGGCCTGGGGGTGGCAGGTAAGGCCGCCTGTCACCCCAGCAGAAGTAGGCCGGGACGGTGGGGCGACTAGCGCCCCTCCCCCAAACCGGGGCAAGACGGGGACACCGTGGTTCCCAAACCCGAGGGGGTCATCTCGAAACCGGAGATGGTCCAGGGTCAGTCGGGGTGCGAGGGATATGCTCTATGGGCAACCTTACACCCCGGCGTCTGTAGACCCGAGACGGCGTGCGGTTTTAGTCGGTTCAAGCCCGACATAACCGCCCCCGCTGGTCGGCGGGGGGGTATCCGAAGGGATTTCCGCACGAAAAAAAAAAATAAAAATAAAAAAGGTACATCGGATTTTTCAAGCCCGACATAACCGCCCCCGCTGGCCGGCGGGGGGGGGGGTATCCGAGGGGATTTCATCACGATAATAAAAAAAAAAAAGACAGGTACATCGGATTTCTAGAGCGTTTTTGGTCCATTGAAAAGTTACATTTGAGGTTGCAAAAGTTAGAGAACGTTATTTTATTTTTGTTGGTTAGAGAGGGTTAGTGTTAAGTTAAGGCGTTTACAATGGTCGACGTTTTCGGTAATTATAAAACCATTTCTCTGATCTAATATAAAACCTATACTGAAAAGCATATACTGTATTCTTCTGGATATACACAGTGTAATGGAATTTAAAAAAACAATAAGAGGAAATAGTAATAATCCAGATAAGTGTGAGTCGGACACGCGCACGAAGGGTTCCGTACCATTATCTACCTGTTGCCGTTATCAATATCGAGCAAAAACAAGCAAAAAAAAAAGTTTATTGTATGGGTCCTATTGTGTTCCTTATTCCTATATCCTTCTTATGTTCCTTAAATATTAATTTTATTCTATATTTTAGTATTTGTTATTATAGCGCAAACAGAAATACATTATTCGACGGCCTCTGTGGCGTAGCGGTAGTGCATTCGACTGCTACGACTGGGGGCGCGGGTTCGATTCCCGCTCGGTGCAAATATTTGTATGCATGAATATGTCTATTTGCATTGGTCTGGGTGTTTCTATATATAATATGTATGTATTTACAAAAAAAAAGTATATAAGTATGTTTATCCGCATTCTGGAACCCATAACACAAGCTAGTTAAACTATGCTTACTTTGGGTCTAGAAAGCGCTGTGTAGAATGTTGTACAATATTTATTATTATTATTTCCTTTATTTAATTTTAAATACATATCAATTATATTTTTAAATACATTCTATATATATAAAAAAAAAAACAAATATATTTAAAAATATAAAAAAATAGTGGCCCACCGGCATCGGGAACAGGGACCAAGCTACCGGTGGTTAGGGCTCCAGAGAGAGGAATCTCCTCACAATACGTGCCGTGTCGAGGAGCACTGCCTTCTGCATCAAGCCCTTGACCCAACTGCCTAACGCGAGCCTCTGGAGATGTTGTTCGAGGCTTTTGGCAATCAGTCCGTGAACCGATACAACTATCGGAACAATAATCGCCGAATCCACACTCCACATGTCGACAACCTCGTGAGCCAAATCCAAATATTTTATTTGTTTTTCTTTTTCGGCTTTCACAAGATTCTCGTCATGTGGAATGGTGATATCGATAATTATTGCGCGGCGCTCTGATCGATCTATCAACACTATATCAGGTTTATTAGCTACAATAGTCCTGTCAGTGATGATAGATCGATCCCAGTACAACGTGATATGCCCATTTTCGAGAACTGCGTCGGGCACATACCTATAGTACGGTACCTCTGAATCCATAAGGTTGTACTTTAGAGCAAGCTGTTGATGAACAATTATTATTATTATTATCTGTGAAATTTCTACTGTCTATAGCTATCACGGTGCATAAGATACAGCCTGGTTATTGCCGTTATTAATATCGAGCAAAAAAAAACGGCAATACATCACGTTTCTTTCATGGGAGCCCCCTTGAATATTTATTTTATCGTTTCTAGTATTTTTTGTTATAGCAGCAACAGAAATACATCATCTGTAAAAATTTCAACAGCTAGTTATCATGGTTCATGAGATACAGCCTGGAGACTGGGACGGACAGCGGAGCCTTAGTAATAGGAATATCACTATAATTTTTATGTAAACAAATATTTCCTACGATATGTATGCAAATAAGCATATTTTTTACATTCAATTAATATTATTCTGATAGTGCATGGACTGATTGCCACAGCTAGTAAAAGTTTCTAATAGGAGTTCTTGAGTGACTTCTATGACGGATAAACAAAACATACTAAGTTTTTTTTGAACATACATAGAAACATCCAGGCCGATGCAAATAAAAATACATGATGAGCTGGAATTCAACCCGCGACCTCTGACTTAGACTTCAGACGCAGTCGAACGACTATCTCTACCAGTTTTAGCCGGTGTTTAGCCGGAATTAGGATATGAACCCTAATACTCACGAGTGTGCACATGATCGTCTAAAATCTAAATAAAACGTAATCTCGAACGACGCCTTGATTCCTACTATTAACTAGCTTTAATTAATGAATGGTAGAAAGTAGCTCCCACTTAATTTATTGTATCGAACTTTTTCATTGAAAAAAAGAACTCGGTCTACAAGCATTTTTATCTTTATACGGGATATTAGGTCACATGCCAGAATTTATCTACGGTAAAAAAAACTTTTGGATTTATCTGTAACTGAGGTTTATATATTGTCAGGCTCCAGAACTTTATAGGCCTTTTTATATATTTTGTCTCGAACTTTTTTATCTTGGATCAATTTAGATGAATCTTTCTCCACCTCTCTAATCTTCGGAATTTATATTATTGTGGATATCAGTATCACCGCTGAATTCACCGGATAACAGCGCCTCCTTAGCGATAATGGCTAATTTCGACCCTTGTATGATGAATTAAACCTTAATTAGCCTCAAAATAATCAGATCTGCCTTCAATTCAACGTTTATGATATTCAAAGTCTATTTTACTGTTGATTTATCATGAGTTTGTCTATTTCAGCGTCAGGTATAATTTTTAAATTTATAATACCCGCCATTGACAGATGAATCAGTAGTCAAGAGATTTTGCTCAAACTGAAAACAAAAGCTTCAGGAGCCAAGAAAAGGTACAATGAACTACCTACAAAGTGAGATTTTCGTAACACTTATATATTATACTAGCTGTTGCCCGCGACTTCGTCTGCGTTAAGTTCTGAATAGATCAAGGTATGTTTAATTCTGTAGTCTCGATCCCAACATGTTTTAAGTTATGTCATTGTAATATTTTCAATTATTTAACTATTATGAAGAATAAGCATTTTTACGGTGACTGACTCGTGGAGTTAAACTACCTGCGTCCTCGCCGCAGACTGCGAAACTCGAAGGGCAGGGTTCTCTCCCGCTCCCTCTCCGCTGTCTCTTTCGCGCGCATTACCTGCTCGCAGAAAGAGGCGGCGGCGTGCCACTTGCTCCCGTCGGAGACCACGGCCCTCACCATGGTCTTCAACGAGAGAACGTCCACGCCCAGGACCGCAACGAGATCCCGGCGTTGACTCGCCCACGCAGGGCACTCCACCAACGTGTGGAGCGCCGTGTCTTCGCCAGGATCCTAGCAGTGCTGGCACTGCGGCGTTGTCTCCCGGTGGATGCGCCACAGATACTTACCGAAACTCTCGTGTCCGGTAACCATCTGGCACATCCGGTAGGAGAGGTCCCCATGGTCCCTCTCCAACCACTCCTTCATGATCGGTCTCACAGCCGCAATAGTGCATTCCCCCCACCTTCAGTTCCCGGTGGAGCTGGGACCGCTGAGCCCTGATTTCTCGGGGCTCCGGCCTATGGCCCCGCTCCAGCGCCTCCTTGTGCCACTGGTACAGCAGCGCAAGGGCTCTCGCTTCCAGGTCCCATGGAGGGGTCCCGGCTAGGAGACATGCCGCCTCGACGGAGATCGCGCGATACCCCCTGATGACTCTGACGGCCATCGCCTTTAACGGACTGTTTAGAACAGCCGCGTTGCGGGCCACCAGAGTCTCCGCCCATACGGGGGCCCCGTATGGGGCCATGCTTCACACAATCCCTCGGTACAGTCTCCTAGTGGGGGCGTTGGGTCCCTTAACGTTGGGCATCTGGGTCAGTAGGGACGCTCTTGGGCGGATTTTGCCCCTGACCGCAAGGTAAGGGCGCCCCGATGGGTTCTGCTCCAGAGACTCCAGCAGCTCTTCGTGGGCGCGCCGTTTGGCCTGCTTAATGGCTTACTGGAGGGTCCTCTTGGCCCCCTTGTACGCCTCATACAACTCCGCCTCTCGGGCTGCCGCATCGTCTGGGCGGCGACGCCTCCGGCGAAACCTGGTGTACTGGCGGCGAGCGGTCACGCACGCTGCTCGCAGCTGTGCGATCTCCGTTGACTACCAGTACACCTGCTTCTGTGCCGGGCCACACCTCTGACTTTTCGTAGTTGTGTGTATTTAAAATGTTTATTTTCGCTCGCTTAGTAATGTAATGGCAATAGGTTCGCCCCCTATTACATTGGGACCTAAACATAACTGGCGAATCGTGGGTGTATAATAAACCTCTGCCTACCCCTACGGGGATACAGGCGTGAAGTTATGTTATGTTATGCATTTTGATAATGGTTAGGGAATAATTTTGCACGAATTGCTTTAATTATCAGTATAAAGGTACTATCATTTATGTGGTAACATACAATATTCATTTATTGCGGTATCGTAAACAAACATGACAATTTATATTACATTGAAAATTTAACACTTCAGAACTATTACAATTATTTTACATTAAAAAGTTGATTGCTCAGAAAAATCAACTTCCATCCATAATTTCAACGACTTTTTCACCATCATTTTTACCAGAACCATCATCGCCAATATTTTTATAAAGTACTCACTCATTTTCTTTCGCTATTTCTTCGTCACTTTTTTCAATAATAGATGCTTTTTGTTTAATTTCCATTTTATATCAATAGATTTATGGCAGAAAATAGAATAAATATTACAAAAAGTTATATGATGACAAAAAGTGTTTCTTGATCCTCGGTCGGAATCAACCTCAGTCTTGACGAAGTCAACGACCACTCATAAGACGAACGCGCCACCAAGGTTGTTACAGTGTGAAATTAGCGCTTCTATATTTGTTGTCTTACGTTCAGGTCACGTGTTTACTGACGCGAGTTTAACATTTTTTACCCATTACAAAAGTGCACAACGCCGCTAAAGAAGTTTTCACTTCCAAAATTGGACACTAGCATGTTAATTAATGTTAAATGTTAGTTACTAAAAAAGGTGGGACAGGATACCGTAGTAGGAGTAATTAGGAGCCAGATGCACGGACGACCTGAAAAAAGTGGCTAGGATAATACTGGATACCCTATATATTTTGATTACCTTGCAAGTTTCTAAATGTGCTGCATAAATGACCGTATCCTTTTGATGGCATTAATAATAATAATCTTTATTTCCCAGAATATGGTCGGTTACAGGTGTTGGGGTTATTTATTAGGTACAGCATATTCTCCCACTTGTGGCGTGCAAATCTTAAATATTGAACACATAATTTATAATACTAAAAAGTCTTACATCTTTGACATGCAATAAATCTACGCGGTTGGATTTAACGACCTTATATCATAGGGCTTAATCTAATTCGTCAAAATTGTAATTTAATTTATTAATATTATATTGTAGGATCAAGGAATTATCATAATACTCTAATGTCAAAATATGTATTGTTACTCGAATGTCTAAAAGATAGAATTTATACATTTAAAAATTTGTCTTCTAAATATTCATTTATACGGTAATAGTTTTTATCACATAAAAATTTACGAAGCTCGTTGCGGAACAAGCTTATGGGTAATTTTTTGAGACTACCAGGTAGGTGATTATATATTTTAATACACATGCAGTATACATTATTTCGGAACATTTCCAGATTTATTTTTGGTATCTGGAGTCGGTCTTTGTGCCTTGTTCGGTTGTTTGCCGAGTCTCCCATCTTTTTAAATAATGTGGAATGTTTCTTAACAAATATGCAGATTTCCAATAGATACAGGCATGGTAAAGGGAGAATTTTGCATTGCCTAAATAGAGGCTTACAGCTGTCGGTAGGAACCATTCCGCATATTGCTCGGATGCATTTCTTTCGAGCCTTGAACACTTTCTCAACTTCTGTGGAATTACCCCATATGATAAGACCGTAGCGAAGTATTGAGGCTACATACGCATGATATGCAACAATCGCTGCCTCAGTGCTTACAGTTTGTGATATTCTTCTTAAAACATAAACAAAGCGGTCAATTTTACTGAGAACTTTCTCAATGTGAGGTTTCCAGTTACAAAATTTATCGACTGCAATACCTAAAAATACGCAACTGTTACTATTATTTAGGATATCATCTTTGTGCATTATTTCAAGGTTTGATATTTTGGAATTACATGTTTGAAATTGTATTAGACTGGTTTTATTCAGGTTTACCTTTAGATTATTTATTTCCAGCCATTGAGTAGCTCTATCTAAAGTGTTTTTAATTTCTGCTTCTAATGCTGTTTTGCTATCGCTTTTAATAATAAGTGTTGTATCGTCTACGAATAGGATACATTCATGACATAAAGCATCAGGGAGGTCGTTAATATATAATATAAACAGCAGTGGAGCCAAAATATAATTATTTAGCATATATGACGAGCGATATTTTGTTTCTTTATTGTTCTCAATTTTTGTTACTTCAACACATTGCAATCTGTTATCCAGGTAACTTTTAATCCACGTATGGGCAATTTCTCTTATTCCATAATTGTACAACTTCGAAAGCAATCTTTTGTGACAGACAAAATCGAAGGCTTTTGTCATATCAAGAAACACGCAAGCTATCATGGATTTATCGTTGAGAGTCTGTGTTATTTGACTCACCAGTGAAAAACAAGCTAGGGAAGTGGAATTATGTTTTCTGAATCCATATTGCTGATTTTTGAGTAAATTGCATGAAGATATGAAGGCGTCTATTTTATTATACATGACTTTCTCGAATATTTTTGCCAATATCGGGATCAACGTTATTGGTCTGTAGTTGTTAACGTTTGTCTTAGTTCCTTTTTTGTGTAACGGCTTTACAATCGAAATCTTCATGGTTGTAGGAAATATGCCTTCTGATATTGAAAGATTAATTATATAGGTAAGTGGAGTCAGTATACTTAGAATATACTTTTTTTATATTTTGGTGCTAATATGGTCGTATCCCGTGGAGTTGGTATTTCTTAGGGAGTTGACAATTCGGAATATTTCAATTTCATATACTTCTTCTATATTTCATGTCTTTCAGAATTATTGTTTGTCCTATCTTTAATTACATCCCATGCTGCTTTGCAGACGTTTTTGGACGTGGTAATGTAATGGTGATTTGTTATTTTTTGTGATTTACCTATGCATTTTTTGAGTATACGAGAGTATCGTTCATAGTTGGCTTTATTTTGTTTTTTGTTATCATTATTTAACCGATATTTGATATATAACATCCGTTTTTTGACGCAACATCGTTTTATGCCCTTTGTTAGCCAACTATTTTTGATAGGTTTCGCAGTACATTTTTTTTTTATTGGAAAGCACAAATTATAAAACAGTGTAAGTGTGTCATGAAAACTGTTGAATGCATCGTTTGTATTAGTCAGTTCATAGACTTCGGAAAACGACAGACAAGATAAGTATTCCTTAAACTTTTGTATGTTATAGTCACTCACATCTCTTACACTCTTGGACCAAATCTTAGGTGTTTTCCTAACGTTGTAATGTGTTTCCAGGTTAGCTGTTATTGATTGCCCAGTTTCATGGTCTGAAAGTCCCAAATAGTGTACATTTGGTTTGACATCACAGATATTGCGAACAATGAGGTCTAGGCATGTCTTTCCTCTTGTGGGCCATACAATGTGATTTTTTAAATTGTTGTTATCTAGCATGGATTTAAGATCATTCGTTTGTTTAGTATTCTTAAGAATGTCTATATTCCAATCCCCACACAGTATAATTTTTCTTTTGTGTTTTTACACAATTGGTTGGCTAGAATTTATAATTTATTAAGGAATACAGTTACACTTGAACTTGGTGTTCTATATACACATGCTACAATAAGGTTAAGCTCTGGTATTTCTGTTGCACAGCTTTCGAAGTGGTGGGGGATGGGCGGCGTTAAGTTGTTGATTTCTTTATAGCCTAATGATTTTCTAACTAATATACATGTCCCACCTCTGCGCTTGTCTGTACGAGAATAGAATGACACTATCCTATAATCATCAAGATCATTAATCATTGACATAGAAGTCAGATTTCCTCACAGCTTTCTGGGTTTGCAGACTTGTGTATATGATATTAATGTCAACTTGATACCTTCACGCCTTCATTTAAAATTTAACAGAGTAATGTCCAAGGTAGGTATTAAATATGAAGAACACAAAGCAAAAAATACCAAAGAGAAGATAATCACTAATACATACAAGGTACTTTAATACCAACCAAATGTTAAAGAGACTAATGAAATACGTTGGTTTGTTTAAAATATATTATTTTTTTCTTTCGTCAATTCGACTCACGTTTGCACAATTGACAGTAAATATCAAAGAACATAGACCAAAATCAAAACCACAATATTTTGATGGACTATAAATAGTTGCACAGATTAACACCGCCACTTATCAAAATGAAGTTATAATGTTAAATAATGCCTTATTCCACGACCCCCAAAGGAATCAGAAACATAATGCTTAAGGTATATATTATATATGCTTAAGGCTTATGAGGTAAGCCTTTAGTAAACAAGTCAGCGGGCATTTCCTGAATTGAAAGATACAATAGTTTTACGTCATTATTTTTCACAATTTCTTTTATGAAATTATACTTTACATCAACATATTTTGTTCTAAGATTAGTCTGTTGACTTGCTGCCATTTTAAATGCACTCTGGTTATCACAACATAATTTAATGAAATGACTCACAATTTATCTGTTAACTCATACTCAAAATTAGATAAATCTATCGAGTTTGAGCTCATTTGTTTTGTCTTGACAAACTCTCTGGTGTAACACGGTATTCAGGGTCTGATGAAGGAGTAGGAAGGTGGCCATAGGACTTCCTAAACTAAACAAGATAAACATGGAGTTAGGGCTCTTTTGTTTTGTCGTAGTATTTTTTCAGAGTGCTACATGATGTCGAAGGTCTGAAGATGGAGACGGTAAGTGGTCTGGAACTAAATAAGATAGACTATTATATCAATATTATATTGTTTGTTATCTTATATTATATAATATAAGATAGACTCGCTGTATTTACCTCCTTTGGCTGGTCTGGCGTTCCATGACATTACTGAAACTAAAAAGTTGAAAATAAAATAATTAATAAAAAACTTTTAAATAACAAGCTTTAGATTTAGATCGGAAAAAGAGAACATCTAGGCCGGGACTTGAACCCGCGACCAGTCCCTTACAGGGGGAATGCTATCCGATCTAAATCTATAGGAAAAATAAGCATACTAATTGCTTAAAAATTTCATTGAAACAAGTTTTTAATTAAAAAATTCAATTAATAAATAATAGTTTAAAAAACTAAAAAACACGCTTTTTATAGAAAACCGAACTAAAAAATAGAAAATAAGTTTTAATAAATTTAAATTAAGAATAGTGTTAAAAATTTCAATAAATATAAATTAATAACAGTGTAAATAAAATAAAAAAATGTATTTCATTTAAAAAAAAGCGTGGGATGTATGGGTCAATAGATATAAATATTTTGTTGACAGACATGAGTAGAGTGATAATCATTTTGATAATAAAGTAAAAAGTTTAGGTGTCAAAGAATTCCTCCCCATCGGTGTCGACTGGTAACGTTGGGTACGTTACCAGTCGACACAAACACAAAGGCTGGCGACATTGCCACGTTGGATGGCAATGCCAATTCTTTGCGCAAAGAACAAGCCAGCCTTTTGGTCACGCGAAGCGTCGACCAGTAGGCGCGAGGGTGTCGACACAAGTTGCGTCCCACACCAAAGGCCCAACTTCCAAGGCACCAAAGACATACCGTCCGGTCTCTTGCCATCGTCGCGAACCAAACCAACAGGTTCAAGCACGGCTGGAACACCTGCGATGACAAGAGCCCGGCGTATAATATCGTTTAGGTGTGCATGACGTGACATGCGTCCTGGTACAGCGATGAGGAGAGACACAAGGAGCACCCAAACGAAGACAAGTTGCAATTCTGAATGTCGTGTCGTCCAACGTAGTGCCTATATTGGGCGATGGAAGAGCCTGCAGCCAGACACCATTCTCCCATTCTCCCACAGCCAAAAGGCGAGCGCGCTCTGCAATTTTGCCTTGTCATGTTGCAAAGCGGCCTGTCCCATTGTCTTTGGGAGAATAGGTTGGTGGGCAAATCAGTGTTTGGGCAAGCCATTTTCCAAGCATTTATAGCTTCGACTTAGCCTGGCACTTCAGAATTAACCAGTGTGGGTATTAAAATTTTCGTGGTTAGTTCTTCTGTGCCATGGATCGAAGATAGAAAGGCTGGTAAACTGACATCGGTAATTTTACGAACGCCGAGCCCACCACAGCGAACCGGTAGGGTCGCTTGCAGCCAGGCTCGATCGTTTAAATCTGCATTTAAAATTTTACACTGAGTATTTTGAATAATTTTGTCCATCTTGCCTAAAAGTGCCGAATTTTTGAAAAGTTGTGATGATCGTAAAGCATGTGTGAATTTTGGGACGAAAAGGCAGTATCGAACGATAGTAAATGCTGAATGTTTTTTGGATTAATTTGGAGGAGTCGATCCGAAACTTCATTTAAAATTTTGTATCTTTTCCTCAACGAAGGAATTATAGGCTTCGTCCAGAATCGGGGACCCTAGGAGCCGAAGAGAACTTTTATGCAAAACTTTTAAATTTGGAGCCAAAGCATTAAATTATGAGATTGCCAACGAACTATTAACGTTTTCGTTAAGAAAAATTTCACATTTTGAGGAATTTCGTTCTAAACCAATAGTTTTAAATTCTTGTTTCAGGAAAGCCAGATCTTTAACTGCTGTGTCTATATCACCTCCTAGAGTACCGTCATCTAGATACCAGATGATAAATTTTGAATTTAGCTGCCTAATGATTGGATGTATTGATAAACTGAAAATGAGGGGCCCAAGAGGGTCACCTTGTTGACACCCGACCGCTGAATCTAAAAGATTTACCTTTAAGAGTAATTTAGAAGGGTGTCTGTAGCACTGCCAAAGAAACTAATAAATTTTGGGTGTTTCCAGCTTGGCCTGTGTCAACAAAGTGTCCCTGTTAACTGAATTAAATGCATTCTTCAAGTCAACCTTAAGAATGACCTCTCCGTCGACATCGATGGGGAGGAATTCTTTGACATCTAAACTTTTTACTTTGTACATACTCTTTTTAGGATGTAAATATTTTAGTTTAAAAATATAAATTATTTTATCTAATGTAATTAACCTGTAATTTAAATTGTCCCAATAAGGTATTGCAACCGTAAATAAACAATATTTTGATAATATCTTAAAAAGCAACCCACGCTTTTTTTTAAATAAAATACATTTTTTTTATTTACACTATTGTTAATTTATATTTTATTGAAATTTTTAACACTATTCTTAATTTAAATTTATTAAAACTTATTTTCTATGTTTTAGTTCGGTTTTCTATAAAAAGCGTGTTTTTAGTTTTTTAAACTATTATTTATTTCCTACTTTTTAGCTTTGTTTATTTATAAAAACGTTATTTTTTTAGTTTTTTTAAACTATTGAATTAAAAATTCTCTTTGGTGTTCGAAAATTTGTTAATTTTAGATAAATCGGCTAAAGATAATAGTTGGAAATTGAAATTTCTGCCTTATACCTACTATAGATGAAAATTATATAAATTAACAAAAATCTAATTTTGCAAATTGAAAAATGGAATAATTTTATCAAATTAGTGTATTGTCATCGCTCCTCGATAAATCTACAAAGTTTGAACGAAATCTGGCCGTTTAAAGTGGGTCAAAATCGCGCCCAAAGGAGTCGGTTACAAACAAACATACAAACATACAGTTGAAGCTAATAAAAAGTTCAGTTAATTAAAAAATACTAAAACGAAAACAATAATTATATGCCAGGGTTGCGCTAATTTCAAAGGCTTGTAGCATAATTAGAACATAGAGAAAAATCTGGCGCGATACAAGCATGTGAAATCAGCACAACAACCCGATTAATAATTCAAGCGCTAATCCCAGTTGCATCTAAAGCCTTTTTTCTTGCTAAATAAACGATTATTATTATTATTATTGCACTTTTTAACCTGGGGTCCGCTCTCTTATTTCTCTTTTCCTAATTTGGTGGTAATGCCGTTTGAACCAACCCCGAGAGGAAAGCCGGCGTCACAGCCTCGTTCGTCAATCAGCAGGTATACCGGCTTGCAGAAACCACTCCTGCAAGCCTAACTTGGGCCTGATTATTTCGATGGGGCTCCATACACCTTAGAAAACCTTAAAAATAAATAAAATTTGAAAATTATTTAATTGTATTTCATTGGAATAAAACACACGTCCACAGTACGGAAGAATTAACCAGATAAATCCTTACACCTACACTAGTTAACTGTGAAGTATTGTGTAAAACTGATGCACTAAATGCTTGGAAAATTGCATGCCCGAACACCGATTTCCCAAATAATCTTTTTTCTCAGCGACAGTGGGACGGGCCGCTTTGCAGCTTAGTAAGACAACATTTAATAAATACATATTCTAATGCTGCAGAGCGTGCCTATTTGCTGGTGGTAGGAGTGTGGGAGTCGGGTCTTTGGTTACAAGCTCTTCTGTCATCTCACGTAGGAACTATGTTAGATGACACTACCTACCGCATTTCAACATGCCTTCGTTTAGGTACCCCGTGTGTTTCTCCTCATCGATGTCGCTGTGGAGAAGCCGTCGACAGGTTCGGACACCATGGCTTATCGTGCTGCAGAGCGCTGGGCGAATACCACGGTACGCCAGCCTCAATGACATAATCCGACGTTCTCTTGTCACTGCCGGTGTGCCAGCTGTACTTGAACCAAATCTCTTGCAAGAGACCGGACGGTATGTCATGAATGCCATGGAAAATGGGTAGGACTCAGGTTTGGGACGCAACATGCGTCGACACCATTGCTCCTACCCATATAGCCAGCACGGCTGGCTGTGCCAGTGCTGCTGCTGCTTCTGCGGAGACTCTCAAACGGCGCAAATACTCAAATTTAATTGGAGATCATGAATTTGTGCCGTTTCAAGTCGAAACTTTAGGGGCATGGGGTCCGAGTGCTAGCAGTCTCTTCAGGCAGATTGCAACAAGTATGATCGACGCTTCTCGTGACCAGAAAGCTGGCTTCTTTTTAGCACAGAGAATAAGTATTTTCATGCAACGTGGTAATGCTGCCAGTCTTCTGGGCACGTTACCACAGGAGGCATGCGATGCGGAGGAATTCCACGGAAGTTTCTTTTAATTATTTATTTTATTTTAGTTTTATTTAGTTTAGTTTAGTTAGATTTACAAAATAATCTTTGTATTTAAATATATTATGCATCTAATTGGAATAAAATGTGCTCCCAATTTTTTATCTATTATCGTTAATATCTTGGTTTTGGTTCTACGAATACCAGCTCCAAAGTTGTAGAAAATTTTATTTTTTATTTATTTATTTATTTATTTCACATTACAACTATCATTACAGGCTTTACCTAATGCGATAGTGTAGGCATCTTATTTCACTATTTCACATCTACTACACATGTTACAGAAAGAACCTTCGATAAGATATTCATTTCTATAGCAGATTATATATAATGCTACCCTTGTGAATTCACTCTTAGCACAATGGAATACATCAATTTCCGCCGATATGAGGTTCAAAGTGCGAATCACACGCGTCAGAGGTGCCTCCTGCAAGAGGTTGGTTCGTCCCACCGGCTTCATCAGAAGGGGTGGTTTACGACGTCGCCATACGTACCGGTCCGGCACACATAAACCTAGCAGTCCTAGTATATCTTTGTTAGATATTTTCCCTCTAAATACTTCAAAAATATAAGTTGTGAGTGTCCAATTTCTCCTGACCCTAAGCTCATTATATCCTATTATAAGACTGCTTTTATAAATTTTCTGTACGACAAATAGTTATTCCCATAAAGCGAAAAAACCATTTGCACCCTCTTCTCAAGATGGCGGCCGGTGGACAAAGATTGCGGCCCTACAAACTTGGACTTAACTGTACACTAACCCCCTCTAGCCAAATTGCGTTTTCTGACTTTTGCATGCTAAGCCTTAAAAATGTAACTTTCAATGGATACCTTTATAGAGTAGTTAATACTGTTTCGTTTTATAATATATTTAACCTGTAGCTTCTGTTTTAACTACTCTGAAAATACTTTACACTGTAGACGGGTGATGTGCGATAAAGAACTTCGACGAAGAAAAATACTCTCTTGTATAAGTTCTGGATTGATTTTCAGTAACTAATTTTTAATAAAATAGAAAAGTTACAATAATTTATTTTCAGGGGCAACATAGACTGCAAACTCGCATAACTGAAGTATCTTCAGTCTTTTTGGGGAAGCAATTTTTCTATGGAGAATTCAGTTTCAAGGTGATATTATCTACCAAGAACTATGTTATTTCTTGCACTATTTTGAAGTGTATATTTACAAAAAAATGATGTGAATTACATTAAGTTGAAAATAATATTTTTTTATAAACTTGATTACATAATTGAAATAAAACTATTTTGAACGGATTCTATCGCGATTTATTTGATGTTATTTTATATTTTATATAATGTTACATAATGTTGTTAAAAAAATACCAAGCCCTTGCGGTTTTCATCTGAATATAATCAAACTGTATGTTCTGCGCGTAAGATCGTATGAGTTGTTGTAATTACAGTGCTATGATTATGATACAACTACCGCTACATTGCTTGTTGGCAACCGAAGTCACGCAGTGTGGTAGTAGGTAAGCGCACTACAAGTATAAAATAGTTTTTATTTGGCTGGAAAATGGACGTCAACGGGACGGCAGTTCGGCGACGTGTTCTGTGAATTAAAAACACCGTCCCGTTGCCTCCGTATGTGTATGACAACTATTTATAAGTACATAAGATACTATGTGCTTGTGCTCCAACAGCAATATCTTCTACCATTCCGGTCGCAATGATCACATCCCATTGAGTTGTGTGGCGTCACCTGTGTTGTGTAGATTACCAAAACCATTGGCGGCAAAAACGACGTTTACTCACTGAGTTACTTAAGTCTAAACAATATGATTAAGTACCTATTCATAGCCTGATACGCATCCATATCAAGTCTGAGATTGACTTATGGAACCGAAACTAAATGAATAAGTGTTATGAGGAATGATGTAATATTTACGTGGAATGTGTGGTATGAAGGAAATTGTAGTTATTAACAGGGATGTTGCGGAAGTAAACATTTTCACATCTGCGGTAACGGATTTTTGAACTCACATCCGCGGATGCGGAACTTTTTTTTTTTTTACAAGAAACTATATGGGTGCAGAAATAAAATAACAAGATAAGTTTTTTCTTATTACCTGACCTTGACTTCAACAGAAAAGTCTCACGAGTTTTTTATCTTTAGAAATAAATCTGTAATTCAGTTACTTACAGTTTTCAGTGCCTTCTTGGCTATTGAAGCCGGTTTTTTTTAATTAAACAGTTAATTTCTTTCCTTTTTAGCGAATTACTCAACATCTTACGTTTGTTCCCGGTTGTATCGCAGGCTGTCACCTCGGAGTCCGGGGATCGCTTACTCCTCCTTTTAATTTGGCGCATACGGCTTTTTTTTTCTTGTCGGGGTGGCGAGGAGGGTGTATGTCAAATGGCATGCACTCCCGTAAAAGCCGAAACAAACGAAATTATGGCAAGAATGAGAGCGGACCCCGGCCTTCTAAGTACAAGCTTTAGAGTTATCACGATGATCAGAGTAGGTATATTGTATAATCGTTTTCATATAACCTGGCTACGGTGACTTTTGTATCAGATACTACACACTACACACTACACACACTACATTAATTTGGAAAAGGAACTACAACAAATTATTAAATAATCTGTTTTATTTGTATTTAAATAATAATGTATAATTGGTATATTAGATGGACGGACGACCTGAAAAAGGATAGCTGGGATAGACTGGATGCGCAAGGCAGAGGATCGGGTGCTATGGCGTAAAATGGGAGAGGCCTATGTCCAGCACTGGACTGCAATAGGCTAATTGATTGATTGATATTAAATTATTTATTTTAAAAATAATAAAATTCAATATGAACATAAATATTGTAAACACAATTGTAGGTACATACTATTGATTTTTCAACTATTACTTATTTTAAATAGGCGTTTTATGTCTAAGAAGTAATACTGCAATATCTTACTTTCCCATATTTCATCATCATCCTTATAGTGATGTTCCAGTTGCGTCCGAAGTTTGCACTTGGGGGCCTGGGATCCGTTTATTGGTTTTGATTAGAATGTCGGTTTTTCCGAGAGCGACTGCCGTCAGATCGCCTAGCTCCGAGAGGAATACCTGCGCCTGCGCAAGAGTCTCATCCGTTATTTAGCAGGAGCACCGACCAGCAGGCGAGGTTGGCTTAAGCTCCAAAGGTGTTGGTAGGGCCTTGTACACACACTACCTTACCTCTTACTTTCCAAAACTGGGAAAGTTGTACTAGAAAAGGTACTCTTATCCATACATTTAAAAATGTTTCTGAGAGTGAAACGCAACGATTGAATAAAAGGGAGACTCTTTAAAATAACTACTAAACACACATTGTTGATGATCCATGTGAATATCTGAGGCAAACAAATAACATACTTAATATTATGTCCTAAATCAACAAAATGGTTGCTGTAAAATATATATTTATATAAACTATATTTTTACAAAATCTGAAAACCACACATTTGATTAATAACACATTATTAGATACAATTACGTATATCTATATTCATTCATAGATGATAATAATAATATCAAGGTATACTTATAACAAAGACTTATGTCGAGTTGTGAACTATATTAAACATAGAAACTATATTAAATAAAGTGTAATTGAAAGGTGGGCTGTTTAAAGGTATATAGTACACAGATCCAAAAACCGTACGGGTGATACGGAGAAGTTGGATATCATTAAAGTTACTACTTACTACAACAAAAACTTAACATCAGTAAATTTGATATGATAATTGTGACGATATAACTACGTATGATTTATGGCATTTTATAGAATTATCTCATACCCTGAACACGAATTTCATAATCTAATACAATAGTATTAGATTATGAAATTCGTGGAAATAATAATAAAAATAATGATTCGTTTAATAAAACGAACCATTATTCTATGTATATTTTAACTCTATTTAGATACTATTATAAAATTGAAAATTAGTTGTGTTCAATTTGGAGATATTTATAAAAAAATACTTGGGTTATGTTAAATTAACGATTGAGAACACACCATTTTTTTGGAATTCTTGTTTGTTTACTTGTTTGTGCGATGGACGCACAAACTACTGAATGGATTTTGATGTGGTTTTTTCTATTAGAAAGGTCTTAGCCAGACTTAAAATGTGCCGTATGTTTGATTACATTGGTTAAGTAGTCCGCGCAGATGGAACCGCGGGTATCAGCTAGTAATAGATTATAGTTACAGCTCGGAAGCACTGCAGTGTGTAAAGACAAAAAATCTACTTCGGAAGGAGAAAGGTGTCGTTATATTGTCACGACTTTTTCTTTGGGGTAGCTATTGATACGTTTATCTGATGTTTTACCAAAGTGCGATTAGCTCACATTTGAGTTAGTCTGTCAGTGGACAGTGGCCTGAAGACGGAGCGGTGTTCTTCCATATCCGGCTTACCCGTGACCCTGTCCTACAACTAACAAGAATGGAGGCACTTAGGTGCTACGAGGAAGAACATCTCTATAAAACACCGTCTATGGCGGACTGAAAGAATCAACAAACTTTGACAGAAATAAAGAGCACTATTCAACCAAACAGTAGCTCTTCGGGACTGCGAAGAAGAAAACTTGTACAAATGAGGACAGATAAGGGGCAGAATTAGTTTATTAATTAACGGTTCGAGCGGGCTGAGTGCGTGAGAAAAGTTCACATGACAAGAACTGGTTTGCACCGATATGCCGCGATGGACACTTCGTATTGCGTCGCTTCTTCCAACAGTGGGTCTAATGTTGGAAACACCATGTAACTTTAATCGGTTTGATTCTGGTATAATTGTTTTGTCGTGACCTCTAGAAGGTTCAGTGGGACCAAGACATCCAGACCTATCAATTTAATTATTTAGGTAGGTACTTAGAAACGGTTAATACAATATATGCCTATGTTCCGAACAAATTAATTAATATTCACCCACACAATCAATTTAAAAGCGATAAATATTTTGCATCAGTTTTACAATTATTGTTATGATCCTCAATGGTCCAAAATATCACTATCGCCAGAAATCACTTATTTTTACAAATCAGCGGGTTTGATTCCCAAAATCTAAAATTCATCCTGAAATTCATTAAATCAGCACTGCAAATGAAAGTGAACTTCATACTAATTTTACCTACGTTTAGCATCTGATTACGGACAAATGGCCGCCGGGACAAGCTAGCAGGTATGCATGTACAATATGTACATACCTACACTACTTTATTCTGGTGAGTCTGGACAACGACAATTCAAAAGCGCTGAAAGGAAAACTGCCTGAATCCTAGGCCATTATAATTTAATGTTAATTGAAGTAATAATTTTTCTATGTCAAAAATGTGCTGTGACATATTGCTCCTTTTTGTAGGTAGTCGCTAACTTAGTTATTTCGATGCAGCAATTAGTGTATGTCATTTTTCAATTTGTTTCAGACGTATTGTTCTTAAACGGCTTATATCCAACGTATTATTATGAAATAATATAAAACTTAATTAATGTGTGAAATAATTTTAAGCAGATAAAGGTACATGTGAACACAAAATACTTGTGGCTATTTCACCTAAGTCTGTGTTATCCTTTCCGCGTACACACAAATTATGCTATAAATAAATAATAATCAATGATCGTAATAAATCGAAATCTTTACAAAATAACTAAGAAATCCCCTTAGTTTTCGATTTCAATTACATCCGTAATTTGTTAGTTACTTGATGATGATATTTTTAGTAGCTGTCTCAAGGTCTGACATTTCTCTATTCGCTGGTTTGGCACCACATACTATGAGTAATTTATAATTAAACTTAACATCCTTAGGGGAGTCGTTGTTGTTAAATTTGTCTATCAGTTCAATATCTCTCAATACTTGAATATAATCTTCCAGAAATTCATCATACTTGTCTTTTGGAATCTTGAACGGATTTACTGCTGTTACAGCTTCTGAAATATTTAAAAAATAAAGGCGTGAGATTAAGTTAACATAAAATTGATACAATATGTCCTAAACCACAAATTTAAATTTGGCTCAATTGTCTAATTTGACTGTCCTGCTGATCTGACCTTACCTGACCTAAATACCACATGACTAGGTAAGTCCTACACATGAATACTGGGCCAAAAGCGTATTGTAGATCACTGCTAACTTGGATCACTATAATCCACAAATATCAAAGCAAACACTAGCGAATGATTCGACGACGCAGGACCTGAAAGTCTAGCGAATGATGAGGAGAACTAACCTCCAATGTAATGGGATAAGGCTCGGTAAAGAGAAAATTTCGCTGATTGTCGTCAACTTTGAGATTATAGCATGGAGTATGTTGAAAGGGAAAGGTAAACAGGGATATCGTGTTCACAGAAGGATTTGGAAGTTTAAAATCTTGAGAAGTTTGGTTCGTAACCCTATAAACTGTACTGTCTGTTTACGGTATCTAATAGCAAAGTAAATCCTCTAACTAATACATATTTAAATGATTGCAAAAATTAGATACGTGGATGATATTATGTTAGCTTATATTAGTCTTAGGGATAAAACCCGATCCCACCAGTCGAGGCCACGGTGGCGGCCAAAGTCCACCGGTAAACCCAGGAGTTATCGTTTCGAGGGCTTACCCGGGGTACCCGGCAATGGACACTTGGCGAGGACACCGTGTGGTTTTAGTCGGTCCGATTCCGACACGCCCACCCCATCGTCGGCACCGATGGGGTGAAACCCGAGGGGGTTACCACACGCAAAAAAAAGTCTCAATAAAAGTAATGAACTTACTTCTTATAGTATCCATATCATCGTACATAAAGACCATATCTTTACACTGTACGTCAATGTTTACAAATCCAATGCCTTCCATCATTTTTATAATATCCTTATCAGGTTCCTGAAAATGAAATGTGTTTATATTATGAGGCATATTATATGACGAAAGAGCTTATAAGTAGCTGCTGATTTTTTTATGTAAGGTATTCGGAAAACAATTTAGCAGAAGCTTATCGGTAGCTGCAATACGCATCATACATAATACCACGCAACTATCGCAGCTGAATAACACCACCTACATGCCTACTTCTTGCTTAGGGCTGTATTCAGATTGTTGAGTAAGGCCTCCTTACTTTGAGGTTGGTAGCGATAATAGACTAACTATCTTAGTGACTGGTAAGCAGTAGAATACAGTATAATATATTGTCAGTAAATTGTAATTTGTAATGTAGAATAATAAGTATTTATATTCATATTAGTCTTTACTACGAGATTTCTTGTAACAATTGAATGCTTATTCTAGAAGTGTGTATTCTGAGGTCAGGGTAATAATTTAACAATTATTAAAAGCTTTAAATCTATAATATTTAAATTATGTGCTACCTCTGAGTCATGATATGGTGAAATGTACTTTTCTACATCTTTTAGCCAAGTACTCCATTTTTTATTTTTTGCTAAAATACGGTAAACGTCATATATTGGGTTACACGCTAGGAAAATCATGAAACATTCGCCGTCGGCATCCAGCAGATTGAATATGTTCTTGAAGGCTCGTCTGAAATGTAAGGCAAATATTTAATCTCTAAAACTCTACTATGCAGTATATGCGTATATAGTTACTATATAGTAACTATATACGCATATACTGTCGCGGTATATGCGCATATACAGCGGGACAGGTATATACCACTCCCGCTTGATACTATTCATCATTATACGTGAGCTATAAGAATTCGCATGTGAAGAGGGTTATTTTTTTTTTCTTTCCTGCGGAAATCCCTTCGGATACCCCCCGTCGGCCAGCGGGGGTGGTTATGTCGTGTATCGACTAAAACCACACGGTGTCCGTTGCCGGGCATCCCGGGTAAGCCCTCGAAAGGATAACCCCAGGGTTGCCGGTGGACTTTGGCCGCCACCGCGGCCTCGCCTGTCCTTCTCCTCCACCACACGCCAACCCTGGACGCGGCGGGCGAGAGCAGGGGTCGCGAACGCTACATCCACGACCGAACTGAGCCTCCGCCGCTCCCAAGTGGCGACACTCCCCCGGTTGAGGACCTCTAGACCACGGGTGTTGGCCCAGTGCTCTAGTACTCGCCCCTTGTCGTTGGTTTCCCGGGAGCCCCAGGCCAGAGACCAGGCGTTGAAATCTCCCAGGACCAAGACAGGGCGAGGACGGCACGCAGCGAGAACGATGTCCAGTTCAGCGAGCCGTAGCTCAAGGTCGTACTGGTCAAGGCTTGGCGAGTAGTAGACGGGCACGACAGCCAAGCGCTCATAGTCCGCCGCGACACAGCCTCTGCCCCTTGCAATGAGTGCAAGGCGCGAGGTGTCCGCGGCGGAACCCCCGAAAACGGTCGCCATGCCGTCCAGGTCCACCGGGCTTTCGGGGTGGACCCAGTACGGCTCAGTGACCACGACCACATTGATAGACCACTGCACGGTGCTCTGTTATAGAAGATCCTGAGCACCGGAGCAGTGGTTTATGTTCGCTTGCAGGATGCGCATTGGTGTGCCCATTATTGGACTTCCATTTCCGCATCCCGCCGTGAATGTGGCCGCTCCTGAGCGGCACCCCCGCTACCCGTATCGGACGAACGGGGCTTTGGCCTCGAGGCGGCGCAGGTTCTGCTGTCCGCCCGGTGCTCCACCGCTTTGCCTTGCCGCGCTTCTTCCCCTTCCCTAGTGGCATTGGGGCCACTGGGGCGGTGGAGCCGGGCTTACCACTGGCTGCAGCCGCGAAAGACGCAGGCCGTGTCAGTGGGGGACGGTAAGCCCGGTCCTCCAAGACGCCGAGCCGCCTCTCGATGGCCGCCAAGAGCTGCGCCACACTAGGCGCAGGCTCAAACATCGGATTGGGCGCCGGCCTCGGCGCTGTTACCGGCGCCGGCTTAGGTGCCGACGAAGAGGGTTTCATGAGATTTTTTCTTAACTTCAGGGAAATAAGTGACGGATACCGATATTCTTAGCAATCCATGGATTCTCCGTGCGCGTGCCGGGTCCATCGCGTTGCTGAGTTGGGAACTCGGGACAGTGCTTGCTGCCCGCGCTTACTTGCGACCCTAGTGTAGGTTTAGAAGGGGCCTCTTTTGTTGATGTACATCAACACTCACCTTCACTACCCACGTTCCCCTCCCTGGCTAACCAAATTTGATGCGAACCTACTAGTGCCGCTTTAGACATTCGTCCTAGTAATGAGCTTATTGTAGCTCTCAATAGGCCTAGATCTTTAAGTAGGTTATAGAGAGATTTTGCTGGTGTGCCTCTCGCCCCCACTTCCATTGCATACACTTACAATTAACCACGTAACCGTTTTTGGTTAATTCGTTTGTGAGATCATAGTATTTATTTTTCTTTATTCGTGGTCTTTCGGTATATTTGTTTCCCACGGTACAGTAAGTTCCACAAGGACCACATATTTTATCGCTCTCGAGTAAAGAAATATGTCAGGTCTAGATGACGAGGGGTGTGTGTTGGGTAACCTCCTCGAGTGTCGCTACGATTCCGATCCCGCTGCAGTCCGGGGGGAACATAATCGGAGCGGCCGGTACACCCTGGGCGGCGGTCAATGGCTTCCCCTTCACCCCTTCATAGGGTTGGCATTGATCGTCGGCCAATACCCAACGTGGCGGGAACACATCGCTCTCCGTACTCCTCTGCTTTCAGAGGAGACAGGATGAGCGATGTTGTTAGTGGTGAGATGGCCCAGTGTCAGCCGGGGTGCGAGGGATATGCTCTATGGGTAACCTTACACCCCGGCGTCTGAAGACCCGAGACGGCGTATGGTTTTAGTCGGTGCAAGCCCGACATAACCGCCCCCGCTGGCCGGCGGGGGGGTTATCCGAAGGGATTTCCGCACGATAAAAAAAAAAAAAAAGGTCTAGATGACGAAACCCCAACATCCTCCGGAATTTTATATTGCTTTTCATACGTGTCGATTAGGAGAGTCCAATTTGGGGCAGTATCTAGGATTGAATAAGGTTTATACCTGGATTTTATGGATGGACCTTCAGACACAAAGTTGATATGACGTCTGTTAGTAGTCAATCCTTTTTGGGCTCTAGCTACTGCCAGGCTCATTACTTCACGTATGATGATAAGCACCTTGTCGTGGCGGCGTGAGTATTGGCCTCTATCGAGGAGCACTCTACATCCTACTAATATGTGCCTAGCCGTTCCTATTGCCTCGGTACAAGTAAAACATTATTTTTCTGTGGCCTTCCCCCACCTTACTAGGTTACTCTGGTCTGGGAGGGTCATTTGAAAGGCGTTAAGATAGAATTTTAACAGGGCCGGTGACCACTCTTAAATTAAGGTGCGCCACTTTAAGGCCATCGGTATTCAGAACTCTCCCATTGTCAACCATTCATTTTGGATTTCCAAATTCATCGCGTGCACTCGATATTTATCATTTTCGTCTTGTTTTAGAAAGGACCTAAGTATATCCTGGTCCCTTTCTGGCTGTCTTACTCCCAACCCCACTCTATTCGACTGGGCCCCTATCATAAATCGTTTATGGAATATGAGTCTAGATTCCAGTTCGGACGCGTTATTATCTTTCGGGAGTGCCCTGACTGTGTCATCTTGAGATTTACCTAAGATGTGGGCTTTGGTAACTCTAAGGTGTTTATAGAGCTCCGATGGTTACTTTAATTTCATCCCAAAATTATTTTGATCCCTAAATAGAGCAGAGGGATCAGCAGAGTGCGCTAGTCCAAGCCACGATTTTAGTGATTTTATGACAGTAGCATCTATTTTCGCTAGCAAGGTTTTGCCGAAATCATATACCAGAAAAGGCCTACTCAGACGTGATGTTAAGTAGTTGTCATATATCCAAGCTTTTTTGATATTGTTCAGTAGTAGCTGATCTATCTTATGTAGGTCATTTATAAACATATCGACAACTTCATCTAAGGATGTTGTGCGTCCTTTAAAGTCTATCTTTCTCCCAAGAAATTTAAATGGCAACGATTCAGCGACTATGGAAACTGGTTTATCCCCTATGAAGAGTTCCGGGTCGTAGGAGGTAAATTTGGTGTCCCGTCTACCCAGGCACAGACAGTGATACTTACTGGGCTTCGTCCTCAGTCCATTTGTCCACGAACAGAACCCATCGATTTCCTTTAATAGTTAGATAATAACTCCAGATAAATCGCGAAAGAATTTGTTTATAAATAAAAATTTAAAAAGCCCCTGGCATAGCTAAGAACCCTCCCGACTATTTCACCTTACGAACGAAAAAAACTACCTAAATCAAAATCCGTTCATCCGTTTGGGAGTTTCGATGCCACAGACAGACACACGCACACACAAACACGTCTTTTTTGCGTCGGGGGTTCAAAAATACTTGTATTTCAATGTGTGATATTCGCGTAAACTTCTAACAATAATATCATCTTCTCTTACTTTATTTTCCTAAAATAATAATAAATCAACTCCAGAATCTTCACGTATTATCCAACAAAATTTATTTGATGATTGAAACACGCTTGTGAGCATGAATGTTTATATTTATATTGTATAATGTCCATATTTTCTCCCCGGTGAGTTCATGGATTCAACGTGAGGAACATATCGTTTTCAGTTGTCCTCTTGTTAAAGGCGATAACGAAAATTACAGACAGAATTGTCTAGCTAGCTCTAGAATATCCACTAGTAGACGCTGATGCACCATCTAACAAATATTTACAGAGCCAATTCTTGAAAATTCATATCACGTTGTACTAGGATCGGTTCATCATCAAAAGACTGTTTTTGGCCCGAAAGATCTATAGTCAGAGCTAAGTACAACCTACTAGTTGTTCGATTACCTAATTGTTAGTTCATGTTACAAACTCTTATGATGAGAATCTCGTGAAAGCCGAGAAAGAGAATCAAATAACGTACTGGTTAGTTCGCAAGATTGTCGATATGTGGGAGGTGAATTTAGCAGTCATTGTTACAATATTGGTTCATCATCATCATCATCATCATCAACCTATTCTAGTCCACTGCTGGACATAGGTCTCCAATATTGGTTACCGTTAATTATTTAATGTAAAGCTACGAGCTCAACACCTAACAATACTGACAATCCGTAACTTAATCTCTGTATCTAATGCCATTGTAGTCTAAATATTTTCAAATATTGCTACCTTTTCATTCATATATATCTACTTATAAAAAAGTCCTTGTTTTCCTTGGTCAACTTGAGAAAGACTTCACAGTTTTCATTCATCTTTTTTATAGTTTTCTAAAACATGTAGAACGTTCTTACGGAAAGTAAAATAAAAAAAAATACACAGAAATTTCAGAAAACATAACAACTGCGGGCAACATCTACTTATATTTTAATTTTCTTGGTACTAGACTTTCAGTTTTGAAGATACATTAAGGTATATCCAAAAAAAAATGACTGTAATATTAGAGTGACGATCAATTATGGTCAAAGACTGCTATACTGCAGGTGCAGGCGCACCTGGACTACAAAGGCACACAATGGAACTCCTTCATGACAACATCACGAATGTGTAGATTGAGTTATTATGGGTATTATAGCAATCATAGGTACCTTACCATAGAAATAAGTAGAAACACATTGAAGTTCTCTACCGATAATAGCGTATGCTATTATTACATGCTATTATACGTTGAATTCACTTATTGTGCATGGATTCCATAATTTCTGTTTTGAAAATAGAGATAATTTAATTAGGTATTTATAGGTAGTACTTGTGATTTGGTTGTTTCAAATTATCTAAGCATATATATATGTATATATATATATATATATATATGCTAGTATCTATACTAGTATCCTTGGTTATTCATAGGCTCATCACTTTAAATTGTAAAATAATTAACTTAAAAGAGGAAATACGGCACTCTCAAAGGATCCCTTGTCCGTCTGTCCTACAATACCTTTTTCTTAGGGACGCGTGGAGGTATAAAGTTGAAATTAACATCAAATAACTAGGTCTGCAACTCTGAAAAAACTAAATTTCTAAGTCAACGCAACTAAAAGACATTTATATAGCAGATTGAGTCAATCGCAAGGCAATTCAGAACCTATGGGGTAGGTACTTGACGTTGAGCTATAATCAAAAAGAAAGGTCTTATAGCAAAGTAAAGGAAAAATTCCCTAAACCGAAAATATGTAGCTACCTTTTTTTATTTTTATTTTTTCGTGCGGAAATCCCCTCGGATACCCCCCCGCCGGCCAGCGGGGCGGTTATGTCGGGCTTGAACCGACTAAAACCGCACGCCGTCTCGGGTCTGCAGACGCCGGGGTGTAAGGTTGCCCATAGAGCATATCCCTCGCACCCCGACTGACCCTGGGCCATCTCCGGTTTCGAGATGGCCCCCTCGGGTTTGGGAACCACGGTGTCCCCGTCTTGCCCCGGTTTGGGGGAGGGGCGCTAGTCGCCCCACCGTCCCGGCCTGCTTCTGCTGGGGTGACAGGCGGCCTCACCTGCCACCCCCAGGCCTGCGCTCATGGAGGACGTAGGTCGTTAAGCGACCTCCGGCGCCTGAGTCGCCTGCGACGCGCGGCGAGCATGT